>CM060417.1:41558691-44403691 GCA_030545235.1 Helianthus tuberosus
ATCAAATTATATAATTGTTACAATGTTTTTGGGTTCGTTAAAAGGTCACTCAGAGGTTACTTTCAACATGTTGACACTTTTAATTCCTATGTTTCATAAGATCCTTATTTAAATCACAAAAGACTTTCAATGTTCGACAATATATTCGTAAAAGAATACAAACATCGTGAGAGGTCAATCAGAGGCATAGGAATGGCATGTTGACACTTTGGATCCCTTTATTAAAATATTTACATTGTTTAACAATTTAAGTCCATCAGAAATAATTCTTTACACGTTTAAAGTCCATGATACGTTTCTTCATAATATTGGTCGTGATTTTATGAGGTGTTACATGTTGGGTCAGATTCACTTCTTGGTTCTGTGTCCTTTTGCTCTTACATTCAGAAGCAAAATGACCATATTCTTGGCATTCAAAACATTTTATGTGACTTTTGTCACGTGACTGTCGGTTATAACCCCCAGATTCTTTGTGAGAGCTGCCACTCCAGCGCCCGCCACGTCCCTGAGTAGATCCTTGACCCCTCGAGAGATTCTTTACACCTCTGTCACTACTTCCACCTTTTCCACGACCCCCCGCCGTGTTTGTCTTGCTTGTTCCCCGCTGACTTGATGAACCTTCTGACTTGGCAAACATCAAAGTGTTCTTGCTTGAAAATGATGTTTTCCTTACTCTCAACCGATCCTCATATGCTTTGAGGTATGCTATTGCTTCTTCAAACAACATCGTATCCACATCTGAACTTTGCTCGATAGAAGCAACCAAATTTATGAATCTCTCTGGGACCTTATCGAACAGTTTATGTACCAACTCTTCATCTTCCAACTTTGCTCCAACACTATTGTACTTCGAAACCATACCCGATAGCTTTCTGACATATTCATCAATGGTTTCTCCATCCTTCATTTGCAGCCCTTCAAACTCAGATTTCAGAATGCGTAACCTAGCTTTCTAAACCCGTTCGGCACCTATATACCGGGATTTCAACGAATCCCAAACCTCCTTAGCCGTCTTCTTCTTCGCAGCTTGCGAGAGAACCTCATCCGGGATGGATTGAAAAATGAATGCTCGAGCTTGCTTGGATTTCTTCTCATCCACGGCCGCTCCGGCCGGTGGCTCGACGGCTTCCCACAACTCGTGGGCGTCCATGATAGCCTCCATCTTTATCGACTAGGTGGTATAGTTCGTAGAAGTGAGGATAGGGCACTGAAACGAAACTGAGTTTTCTTTTGAGGGGTTAGGGTTAGTGACGATCGACATCGGGTTTGTCACACCCCAAATTCCACAAGCGGAGTATCACCGCATGGAGGCGTGACTGACCAGGATCAAGCCACCAATCATATTGAACATAGCATGTAAATAAATATAAAACCCAACACAATATAATTGGTGTCCAATAAAACATAGTTTAAGTTGTAAGCGGAAGCATAATGTTTAAAACCAAAGTATAAGTTCAAATGTATCAAATGTTTAACTTGGCATACGACTATCCATGTCCCACAAAGACCACGCCTCCTCGTGCAAGCTCCATGAATACCTAACGACCTGTAAGGCATGTAACAACGAGTCAACAATAAAGTTGAGCGAGTTCACAGTTGGTTGTTCAGTTTTACAAGTTTGTTTTGAAAATCATAAGTTGTTTCGTAAACCACGAAATAACCAGTATCTTTGTTTCCCAATCCATATCCATAATCAGTGGGGGCTTCCCCATGTTAACCACTAGACCGTTACCATATCGACAACTGACGAAAATAAGTTGTGCCCTATGTCAATGTCTATCATCATTGACTAAGTGCCCAGATCCATTAGTACATGCCCGTCCTACCGGCACGGTGTGAGGCTTGTCAACCCTAATAGCGCTATTAACTAATGACCCGCTCGCCATTGGCCCAGCGATTAAGTCGATATAAAAATGAGGGACTTCATGATAGAGTTTTGTCTAATAAGTTTTAAGGTTGTTGTCCTACCCAAGGAGGACGAACGTACGCATTCTACCCAAGGAGAATACGCATGATTAATATTGGCATCCTGCCCATGGATGATGGCGGTAAATATCCTACCCAAGGAGGATATGTAGGTTCCGTTTTAATTCTTTAACACATTCCCAACCACCGGGAATCCCATGCCTTAGAAAGTGTGTGAACTCACCTCTGTTTGCTAGGTATGCTTATATACTTGCACAAACAATTCAGTCAAAGCCTATAGTATGCATATATACACAATCAGTTTATGTTTGTAATGACTCACATGCAATCTATATCACAAAGTGTGCTTGACAGTTAACATCATGTAACACGTAAGCAGTTAATCAAGTTCATACAATACATGCTTCACATGGTTGATTTCTCAGTTTATTCTAACCTAGCTATCCATTACCAGACCTCAGACTTAACTGACTTGACTGAGTTAACTGACTTAACTGAGTTAACTGACTTACTGTGGAGGATTTCCAACTTGACGAACATTAGTATTCATCGCGAACACTCTTCGACGAAATCCCCCAGGCGACGAAATCACCCAGGCGACGAACTCCCAGGCGACGAACTCTCAAAGTGTTTTCATTGCTTTCAGTTTTCGTCGGGCAAAGCGTGTTCATCGTCAACATTTATGAAACACAGAAAACCCTAATGATCATCTATCTAGCAGTTACTTAATCAATCATCAACATAATCATATACCCAGCATAATCATCCATGGCCGTTTCAATAGCATAGATTTCTAGTAATTAACTATCATCAACATAACCCTAATGTTCATACGATTGCAACAACCAGTAACTTTTAAATCGTCAATCAAACTCGATGAATACAAGGACCACAGTTTCGTGCATAACATAACCACTCACATATCAAACCCTAACTTACCCACCACCCACAATCGATACAATCACATAAATCTAATGACTATTCACAAAAATCACCATTCAATTATGATCATAAGCACTACGTAGTTAACAGTTAATAATGATGCCAAACTAATAACAACGATAATATCAAACCCATAATCATCCGTGATTAAACACTAACCGAGATAAGAAAAACAATGAATCGTTCGATATAGAAGGCTTTGAGATCTCAATATTGTCGTCGCACAGGGATAAGGAGAGAGAAGGTGAGAGGTGACTAGGGTTTGCCGATTAAAACTTTCACGTAAAGGTTGGAATCAAAACATATAACTGATCGTCACTGGGCCAAAAGCCCATTATGTTTTCACCGGCCAGCTTCTTGATGAAAACACTCCCATGTTTCCGCCATAGGGTGTTTTCGTTAGGGGGGGGTGTTTTCGTGAGGGTAGGGGTGTTTGGAAAAGGTTCCATTTTTTTATTAATTATACAAAACATATCATCAATACAAAACATATATCACATACACACTTATAATACACACCATATATATAAAAACAACACTTTGTGAATAAGTATTAAGTCGAGTAGAGACCTTGAAAACTTGGGTTGTCACATCCTCCCCAACTTGAAAGAAATTTCATCCTGAAATTTAGTACGTAGTCACTGAGGAAGCTAGATAGGTTGCGTGTTTTCCTGGTTTTCCTGGGGTGTCACATCATCCCCCCGTTGGTTTGGAATTTCGTCCCGAAATTCCGTAGTAGCTTCAGCCTCAGTAGTGGTTGCACTTTTGTCGAACAACTAGGGATACTTGAGTTTCATTTGGTCTTCTCGTTCCCAGGTAAACTCTGGGCCACGACGGGAGTTCCAACGAACTCGAACAGGAGGTATTCTGGTGCGCTTGAGAACCTTAACGTCTCGGTCTGTAATCTCTACAGGTTCCTCGACGAATCGCAACTGATCGTCGATTGTGAGCTCCTTCCAAGGAACTATGAGGGTCTCATCTGACAGACACTTCTTCAGATTTAACACGTGGAATACGTTGTGAACTCCACTGAGCTCTTAAGGTAGATTCAACTTGTAAGCGACTTTGCCAATTTTCTCAATGATTTTGAACGGTCCGACATAACGCGGATTGGGTTTGCCTCATTTGCCAAAACGAACTACACCTTTCTAAGGTGAGACTTTGAGTAGCACTCGATCCCCAACCTGGAACTCGAGTGGTTTCCTGCTGTAACAACTCTTATTAAAAAGTCCTAATTATTACTTTAATTGTCCATTAGGAAACCCTAATTGAGACACCCAAGTAATTCTACACAAACCCTAAAATTTTCAGAATCAGGATTAGGGCCCCTAAAACTCAGGGGGGGGGGGGTAAAACCCTAGTTACGATTATCCAAATAACTCTCTGTCAAATTCAAAATTTGAGAAACTGTTGACTCAGCAAGCCTACCCATGCACGTAGCTACCCTATGGTAGAATAGGAGGTCTCGCGTCACGCGAGGGGGGTAAAAATTTACCTATAAATTGAGGGGTTTGGGACTGGAATCTGGGCACTGAAACGACGTTCAAACTCCAAATCTACGCTGAGTTATTGTTTAAATACTATCAAAACACACACTGATCACGAAGTGCTGCCACAATTCAAGGTAATAACTCGATCGCTGCTACGATTCAATGTCCGATCGATTAAACTATCCATTGGATGTTTAAGTGCTGCCCACATTAGGGTTTATGCTTTGTCATTCGTCGTTAAATCGATGGATGTTTAAGTATCGCACTTTGTCATTCGTTGTGAAGGTTTTAATCTCATGAGTTGTCGTAAATGTTGTATTAAGTTACTAAACCTAGTTTGTGTGCTTGATTATTTAAACTAGGTTATCAAGGCTAATCAGTAGGCTAAGCTCTGTTCATAAGTAAATCTGCAATGTGAGTCATTCTCTTTTTATCAAATTACTTTACAAAAGCATGTTTATTTTCAAAGGTTATAATTACAGGGATTAAGTCTATGTAATCTGAAATTACTGCCAGTATGTGGGGGGATGTGCACATAGCTACTAATTATTTATCACTTGTGGGTGAACAGACACAGCAAGTGATATGTCCACAGTCACAAGTCCGGTCAAGTGACAACTGGGTCAGTTAATTCAAAAGATAGAAACATTGTAATCGCTCTTAATACTGTAAATTATAACAAACAGGTCAATTTAGTAAAATGAATGATTCACTCAGTATTTCCCGCTGACAAAACCTTTTTCAAACATGTTTCAGGTGATCTGTTGTGATCCAGGAAAAGTGCCGTGAAGCACTATCATCTTAAGAAAGTGGCTCAGTATAAAATAAAGAAACATGTTTTGTAAAATAAAAGATTTCTTCGTGAAATCTCAAGATTGTAAATTACCGGGTTTTATCCCGAGTTGTGAAATAAAATAATCGGGAAATATTTCAGTTTTTAAAATGATCCTGAAGAAATTTCTGCTGTTAAACTCACTTAATTAAATACCACGGGATTTCTGTTCCGCGGCTCCTGAAACGGGTAAAACCGGGTCAAGGGTCGTGACAGAAAAAGGCGGTATCAGAGCCACTGATCTAAGCCTATTAAGTATTTAGAAAAACTTAATTTTACTGATTGCCAATTATGTGATTATGTGTTTTATTAACTGATTATTTGTTAATTACAGTATCGGTAAACAAAAGCTGTCAAATATCTATCTTAAACTAGATAGGTCATCCAACGAGAAAGGAAGTTCATCCCAAACAAAACCTTATGTAATTCATAAAGAAGGAATATTTGTGAAAAAGGCACATTACGAGAAACCACTTTCTCCTAATAAAAGAAGTTTGATTATTAGGAAAAGTCAGGAGGAAATAAAGAAAAACCGAGAGAAGAAGATTAAACAGGAAACCCAGGAATTAACCAGTAAAACACCTTGGGAGGACAAATTAGATGAGAAATGGGCAGATCTTTATATGCTAGCCACAGTAGCAGAAAATGCAAATCTCTAAATACTTTAACTCAAGTTTTAGTATCTTTATTTTCCAGAAACCTTATTCAGTAAATAAATAAGTTTACAGTAAATCGTAGTATAATTTACTTGTCAGTTGTTTTAGGTATGGTATGCAATAATATTTAAAGATTATCTATGAAATTTTGTTATTTTATTTTAACATTTGGTATATATGCTAAACAGCATGAATGAGATATCTGAAGCTTTAGAAAATCTTAACCTCTACCCCGTTAAGATAGAAGTTTCCAAGGAATTCACCGGTTACTTCGCTGATAAAGAAGAACCCATGGAATTTCAATCCAAACCACTGACAAAACCTAAACCCAAGAAAAGAAACAGATTTGTGGGCTGGAGGCGTGTACGTAGGAAAAAGCCAGCAATAAGAAAGGTTACCAAAACTGAAGAACCAAAAGACAAAGGAAAAGGGGTAGAAATTGAGGAAAATATTAATCAAGTAGAGATAGAAGCTGAGAAGAGTTTTAAGCAAACAGAAAGAGAAGTCAGAGAAAGTTCTAGACAGAAACAGAAAATGACTCCCTGGGAAGTTTTAGATCATAAACTATTAATGAGTGACCTCATCGGACCTGCCGATGGAAATCTTGAACCAGCTAACCCAAATCTTATATTTACTGAAGAAGATCTTTTCAGCTATCCACTAGAAGCTCCAATTCCAATCAATCTGGAACCTGCTATTCCAGATCCTATTGTCCAACCTCAACCACTACCAGTAGAATTAGATGAATGGTGGACAACTGATTGGCAATACCAAAATCTTTTAAACAACCCTGATACATTTTTCCCACAAGTTGACCCGAAACCATTACCAAATCCACCCATGAGTAACGAGAATTTAGCAGAACTTCGCCATTTTGGCGAAGAGTTAATGGATGCAGGGAATAGAATCCGGGAAATAGGGGGACAAATTGCCTGGAAGTATGATGAAAGGGAACTTCGTTTTTAAAACGACAAGTGACGAGAGATAGTAGGATGGTGAAATGGTGGTTGTGTAATAGTAATAGTAATAATGACATCAGTCTGTAAAATAACTACGAATAAAACTTTGTAAAATATTGGTGTGTAGTGATGCATACTATAAAAGATATAAAATGAAATCGATAAATCGATAATTTTGACTATACGTGTATTGAGAAAATTGTCTGATTGTTTTTATGTATAATTATTATTTATCAGATACTAATAAAATTATATATATTAATTATCAGATGGCAAACAGTGGTAATGAACCAGTAAATGAGGTTAATCAGTCTGAGCAACATCCAGGAGATCAATATATGACTAGGCAAGATATCGAAAATATTGTTGCTCAAGGGATAGCCAATGCTATTCCAGCAATCGTTGCTGCTGTAAAGAATCCAATCGAACCGCAACAAATCGTTCCTAGTAAACGTATTTCTGAAGATAACTTCAGTAATAGTGTAAACGGAGGCAATGATCAGGTTAACCATAATGAGGAACCACATCAAGCTCCATTTCCTAAGAAAATGAAAGCCACAACGCCTGGTTGCACTTTCAAAGAATTTCTTGCTTGTAAACCCACTGAATTTGCAGGCAATGAAGGAGCAACTGCATCACTGCGTTGGTTAGAGAAAACCGAAGCAGTAATTGCAATAAGTAAATGTGCTAAAGATGATCAGGTCATGTACGCATCAAATCTTTTTAAGGAAGGAACACTCGAATGGTGGAACACTGTGTTACATGCCAAAGGAAGAACAGTGGCTTATGCTCTGAACTGGGAAGAATTTAAAAGTCTTGTAGAAAGAAAATTCTGTCCCGAGTATGAAAAGGAACAAATGACAAATAAGTTCCTAAATCATCGGATGATGGGTATAGATTGTCGCGGTTATACTTCAACATTCTTTGAATATGCTAGAGTGGTACCAACACTGGCTTCGCCAGAACCTGTACTCATTTCTCGCTACATTTGGGGACTGATTAGTGAAATTCGCAATATCGTTAAAGCTGCGAGACCTCGCACTATTGACGATGCTGTGGAATTAGCTAACACCCTAACCGATGTATTGGTGCGCACAAGAGATGAAGACAGAAAGAAAGAATTGGCTCAGAAAATTACCTAGGGATTTCGTACGGGTAATAATAGCAATTTCAAAAGAAGAGAAATAGGACAATCTTCAACCTTGCCGTTCTGTCAAAATTGCAAAAAGAAACATTTTGGAAAATGCAAAGTATATTGCAATTTTTGCAAAATGGTGGGACATCGCGAAGAAGATTGTAGAAAGAAAACAAGAGTCTGTTATAATTGCGGCGAAACAGGACATTTTAAGCCAGAATGTCCTAAATTGGTTAAACCAGCAGACAACGAAGCTAAACCAGCTGACGGAGCTACAAAGAAGAATGTCAGAGCATTCCAGCTAACTACTCAGGAGGCAGAACTCATCCCAGATGTGATAGCGGGTACGTTCTTAGTTCACAACATTTACGCCAAAGTATTATTTGACTCTGGTGCAAACCAAAGTTTTATTAATACTTCATTCTGCCAAGCTCTTAATTTACCCTTAACCAACCTTAGGCAGATTTTTACAGTCGAAACGGCAGACGGAAATTCTGCTAGTATAGATAAAGTTTTGCAAAAGGAAAATATAGAACTTTCAGGTCATAAATTCTTTGCAAACCTATTACCTATGAAATTAGCCGAATTTGATGTTGTGTTAGGAATGGATTGGTTAGTAGCCAACCATGCTCGAATCCTTTGTGATTAGAATTCTATAGAAATTCAGGCACCTACTGGGGAAATAATTAGGATTACAGGAGATAAACCACGTAAGCTCATGAAGTTCATATCAGTAATGAAAGTTGCTAATTATGAACGAAAACAAGGAATAGTATATATGATTTCAGTAATCATTAGTACTAAGGGTAAAGAACTTAAGGAAATTCCTGTAGTCTCAGAATATTCGGATGTATTTCTAGAAGAGTTACCGGGATTACCCCCAGATAGGGAAGTAGAATTTAGGATTCATCTAATTCCAGGAACTACACCGATAGCCAAGGCACCTTATCAGTTAGCACCCACAGAAATGTTAGAACTGAAAAAGCATTTAGATGAATTACTAAGTAAAGGATTCATACAACCTAGTTCATCCCGTGGGGAGCGCCAGTGTTGTTTGTAAAGAAGAAGGACGGTTCAATGAGAATGTGTATTGATTATAGAGAATTGAATAAAGCTACAATTAAGAATCGATACCCATTACCTAGGATTGATGATCTATTCGATCAACTACAAGGAGCTAGATATTTTTCTAAGATAGATTTACGCTCCGGATATCATCAATTGAAGGTACAAGAAGAAGACATACCTAAAACTGCTTTCAGAACTAGGTATGGTCATTACGAGTTTACAGTCATGCCCTTTGGGTTAACGAATGCACCTGCAGCATTCATGGATATGATGAATAGGATCTGTAAACCATATTTGGATAAATTTGTAATTGTTTTTATAGACGATATACTTATTTATTCCAAAAGTCAGACAGAACATTGTGAACACCTTCATGCACTCTTAACTTTGTTAAGAAAAGAAAAGCTTTATGCCAAATTCTCGAAGTGTGAATTTTGGTTAAAAGGAGTGCAATTCCTAGGACACATGGTGAATCACGAAGGTATTCACGTAGATCCTGCTAAGATAGAGGCAATTACCAATTGGAAGGTTCCACAAACAGCAATGGAAATTAGAAGTTTTATAGGTTTAGCTGGGTACTATAGACGGTTTATTAAGGATTTTTCCAAGATAGCCGTACCACTAACTAAGCTAACCTGTAAAGCAGTTAAGTTTGAATGGGGACCAAAGCAAGAAGAAGCCTTTAGAATATTAAAGCAAAAATTAACAAATGCACCAATATTAGCCTTACCAGAAGGAACTGAAGATTTTGAGGTATATTGTGATGCTTCAAAATTAGGATTTGGATGTGTGCTTATGCAACGCAAAAAGGTAATTGCGTATGCTTCAAGGAAATTGAAAAAGCACGAAGAAAATTATACGACTCATGATTTAGAATTAGGAGCCGTAATTTTTGCCCTGAAAATCTGGAGACATTATCTGTACGGAAGTAAGATTACTATCTATACAGATCATAAAAGTCTAAGATATATATTCGGGCAAAAAGAGTTAAACATGAGGCAAAGGAGATGGATGGAAATCTTAAGTGACTACGACTGTGATATTCAGTATCACGAAGGAAAGGCAAATGTAGTTGCAGATGCCTTAAGTCGTAAGTATTATGAGAAACAACGACGGGTTCGTGCTCTCAGATTAAATCTACAAATAGATTTAATGGAACAATTGAAGAATGTTCAAGCTACAGTAATCAAGGATGATGCTGAAGGAATGAAAGGACGAATAAAGGAATTAGAACAAGGAGCAGATGGAATTTGGAGATTCCACAAAAGTAGAATTTGGGTACCTAAGCAAGGAGACTTAAGACCTAAGATTTTAGAAGAAGCCCATAAATCTAGGTATACTATGCATCCAGGAAACAATAAGATGGACCAAGATTTAAGAAAGAACTTCTGGTGGATAGGAATGAAAAAGGATATAGCGCGATATGTTTCTAAATGTCTCACTTGTTCACAAGTTAAAGCAGAACATCAGAAACCTTCAGGGTTACTACAACAATTAGAAATGCCTATATGGAGATGGGAACTTATAACCATGGATTTTGTTACTAAGTTACCCAAAACAAGAAAAGGTAATGATGCAATTTGGGTAATTGTGGATCGATTAACCAAATCAGCTCACTTTCTACCAATGAAAGAAACCTTTAGTATGGAAAGACTGGCAAAGTTGTATGTAGATGAAGTCGTATCTCTACATGGAGTTCCACTCTCCATTGTATCAGATAGAGATAGTCGTTTCACTTCTCATTTTTGGAAGAGTTTTCAAGAAGCAATGGGAACTCGACTAAACATAAGCACTGCATATCATCCCCAAACAGACGGGCAAAGTGAAAGGACAATCCAAACTCTGGAAGACATGCTCCGAGCATGTGTGATAGATTTTGGTGGAAATTGGGACGATCACTTACCATTAATTGAATTCTCCTATAACAATAGTTATCATTCAAGCATTGAAACTGCCCCATTTGAAGCACTGTATGGAAGAAAATGCAGAACTCCAGTTTGTTGGGCAGAAATAGGAGAAAGTCAATTATCAGGACCGGAGATTGTACAAGAAACGACTGATAAGATCACACAAATCAAGGAAAGACTGAAGACGGCTAGAGATCGTCAGAAGAGTTATGCAGACAATAGATGCAAGCCGTTAGAATTCCAAGTTGGAGACAGAGTATTGTTGAAAGTTTCTCCTTGGAAAGGAGTTGTTAGATTCGGTAAGAAAGGAAAGCTAAGTCCAAGATACGTAGGACCATTTCCAGTGATCCAACGTATAGGACCAGTTGCTTATCGTTTACAATTACCAGAAGAATTAGCTGGAGTACATGATGTATTTCATGTACCCAATCTCAAGAAATGCTTATCAGATGAGTCTTTGGTAGTACCTCTTCGAGATATAGAGGTAAACGAAAAGCTGAAATTTGTTGAGAAACCACTTCAAATTGAGGATCGAAATATCAAATTTCTTAAACATAAACGACTAGTTTTAGTCAAATTCAAATGGGATTCAAAGAGAGGAGCTGAATACACTTGGGAGCTGGAATCAGAAATGAAGCGAAAGTATCCTCATTTATTCCAATAAATCTCGAGGACGAGATTTTTTATTAAAGTAGGGAGAATGTAACAACTCTTATTAAAAAGTCCTAATTATTACTTTAATTGTCCATTAGGAAACCCTAATTGAGACACCCAAGTAATTCTACACAAACCCTAAAATTTTCAGAATTTTCAGAATCGGGATTAGGGCCCCTAAAACTCAGGGAGGGTAAAACCCTAGTTACGATTATCCAAATAACTCTTTGTCAAATTCAAAATTTGAGAAACTGTTGACTCAGCAAGCCTACCCATGCACGTAGCTACCCTATGGTAGAATAGGAGGCCTCGCGTCACGCGAAGCCTAGGGCAGGACCCCTCGCGTCACGCGAGGGGGGTAAAAATTTACCTATAAATTGAGGGGTTTGGGACTGGAATCTGGGCACTGAAACGACGTTCAAACTCCAAATCTACGCTGAGTTATTGTTTAAATACTATCAAAACACACACTGATCACGAAGTGCTGCCACAATTCAAGGTAATAACTCGATCGCTGCTACGATTCAATGTCCGATCGATTAAACTATCCATTGGATGTTTAAGTGCTGCCCACATTAGGGTTTATGCTTTGTCATTCGTCGTTAAATCGATGGATGTTTAAGTATCGCACTTTGTCATTCGTTGTGAAGGTTTTAATCTCATGAGTTGTCGTAAATGTTGTATTAAGTTACTAAACCTAGTTTGTGTGCTTGATTATTTAAACTAGGTTATCAAGGCTAATCAGTAGGCTAAGCTCTGTTCATAAGTAAATCTGCAATGTGAGTCATTCTCTTTTTATCAAATTACTTTACAAAAGCATGTTTATTTTCAAAGGTTATAATTACAGGGATTAAGTCTATGTAATCTGAAATTACTGCCAGTATGTGGGGGGATGTGCACATAGCTACTAATTATTTATCACTTGTGGGTGAACAGACACAGCAAGTGATATGTCCACAGTCACAAGTCCGGTCAAGTGACAACTGGGTCAGTTAATTCAAAAGATAGAAACATTGTAATCGCTCTTAATACTGTAAATTATAACAAACAGGTCAATTTAGTAAAATGAATGATTCACTCAGTATTTCCCGCTGACAAAACCTTTTTCAAACATGTTTCAGGTGATCTGTTGTGATCCAGGAAAAGTGCCGTGAAGCACTATCATCTTAAGAAAGTGGCTCAGTATAAAATAAAGAAACATGTTTTGTAAAATAAAAGATTTCTTCGTGAAATCTCAAGATTGTAAATTACCGGGTTTTATCCCGAGTTGTGAAATAAAATAATCGGGAAATATTTCAGTTTTTAAAATGATCCTAAAGAAATTTCCGCTGTTAAACTCACTTAATTAAATACCACGGGATTTCTGTTCCGCGGCTCCTGAAACGGGTAAAACCGGGTCAAGGGTCGTGACACCTGTGCTTATCAGCGTTGCTTTTCTGACGGTCACGAGCTGCCGCCATTCGTTGTCGTATCTGAGCAATCTTCTCAGTTGTGTCTACCACAAGTTCTGGGCCAGTGATTTGGCTATCACCAACTTCTGCCAAACAAAGAGGTGATCGGCATTTACGTCCGTACAATGCCTCAAACGGAGCGGCCTGGATACTAGTGTGGATGATGTTATTATACGAAAATTCCACTAAAGGTAGATGTCGTTCCCAGCCATTACCAAAATCAATCACACATGCCCTAAGCATGTCTTCAAGGGTTTGGATGGTGCGTTGAAACTGCCCATCCATTTGTGGGTGATAAGCTGTGCTCATGTCTAATCGAGAGCCAAAAGATTTGTGCATTGCTTGCCACAGTTCTGAAGTAAAACGTGCATCACGATCGGAAATAATAGTGGTTGGCACTCCGTTCCTCGAAACAACTTCCTTAAGATAAACGTCTGCCAGAGTGGAGAACTTATCCGTTTCCTTGATAGCAAAGAAGTGTGCAGACTTTGTGAGTCGATCCACGATCACCCAAATGGTATCATTTCCGCGTTGAGATCTCGGCAGGCCAGTAACGAAATCCATGGAAATTTGCTCCCATTTCCATGTCGGGATTTCTGGTTGTTGAAGTAGGCCTGATGGTTTCTGATATTCGATCTTGACTCTCGCGCAAGTCAAACATTTACTGACGTAGGTTGCTATGTTGGCTTTCATGCTAGGCCACCAGTATGTAGTCTTTAAGTCGTTGTACATCTTATCTGAACCAGGATGTACTGAGTAACGAGACTTATGTGCTTCATCCAGCACAAGCTCGCATAAGTTTCCATAAAGTGGGACCCAAATACGCCCGTTTACATAGTAGGCACCTTCTTCCTTTTGTTCTAACTGTTTCCTCGATCCTCGTAAGGACTCCGCCCTAATGTTCTCTGCTTTCAATGCTTCAACCTGAGCATCTCGTATCTGAGTAGGAAGACTAGATTGGATGGTAAGTTGTAATGCTCGCACGCGCTTAGGTGTAGTATCCATTTGACTGAGGGCGTCGGCCACAACATTGGCTTTGCCCCGATGGTACTTGATCGCGCATTCATAATCATTCAAGAGCTCGACCCATCGACGTTGTCGCATGTTTAACTCCTTTTGCTTGAAGATATGCTCGAGACTCCTGTGATCGGTGTAAATGGTGCACTTGGTACCGTACAGGTAATGTCTCCATATCTTAAGTGCGAAAACAACTGCTCGTAGCTCCAGATCGTGAGTAGTGTAGTTCTTTTCGTGAACCTTAAGTTACCGCTATGCATAAGCAATGACCTTGTCACGTTGCATCAACATGCAACCAAGTCCTTGGATAGACGCGTCGCAATAAACTACAAAGTCGTCTGTGCCTTCAGGCAATGAGAGAACTGGTGCGCTACAAAGTCTATCCTTTAAGTGCTGAAATGCAGATTCCTGTGCATCACCCCAACGATAGGTGACCCTTCTGAGTTAGTGGAGTGAGAGGTTGCGCAATCTTGAAGAAATCCTTGATGAATCTTCTGTAGTAGCCCGCCAAACCCAAGAATTGGCGAATTTCTGTTGGTGTACGGGGTGCAGGCCAGTTCTTGATCGAATCAATCTTGGATGGATCAACATGAATCCCATCCTTGTTTACCACGTGACCTAGATAGTGGACTTCGCGAAGCCACAAGTCACATTTCGAAAATTTGGCATACAACTGCTCTGTTCGAAGGAGTTCCAAAATAAGTCGCAGGTTATGTTCATGTTCCTCCTGACTCTTAGAGTAGATCAGGATGTCATCGATGAATACAATAACGAACTAATCCAGGTAAGGCTTGCACACCCTGTTCATAAGATCCATGAAGACCGCAGGTGCGTTTGTCAATCCAAAAGGCATAACCAGAAACTCGTAATGCCCATAACGAGTTCTGAACGCTGTCTTAGAGATATCCTCGTCTCGGACTCTCAGTTGATGGTAGCCTGACCTCAGGTCAATCTTTGAGTAGAAACCCGACCCTTGAAACTGGTCGAATAGGTCGTCAATGCGTGGGAGAGGATAACGATTCTTCACGGTCACCTTGTTGAGTTCGCGGTAGTCAATACACATTCTGAAGGTACCGTCTTTCTTCTTCACAAATAACACTGGAGCCCCCCCAAGGGCTAGGACGAATAAAACCCTTATCCAAGAGCTCTTGTAGTTGCGTGGACAGTTCTTCTAGTTCAGATGGACCTAGTTGATAAGGTGCACTAGCTATTGGTGCTGCTCCGGGAGCTAGCTTGATTTGAAACTCGACTTGTCGTTGAGGCGGAAGACCAGGTAATTCCTCAGGGAATACCTCAGGAAAGTCACGTACGATCGTGATATCTTCTATCTTCTTTTCTTTCTTTGAGGTGTCTGTAACGAGGGCTAAAATAGCAGTGTGGCCCTTTCGCAAACACCTCTGGGCCTTAAGGAAAGAAATGATGCCCACCACAGCACCACTCTTGTTGCCATGAATCACTAAAGGTTCCTCACCAGAACGAGGAATGCGAACGATCTTCTCCTTGCAAAGGATCTCTGCTCGGTGTCGAGATAAATAATCCATTCCAATAACGATGTCGAATCTACCAAGAATGATGGGGATAAGATCGATAGAGAAAGTCTGACCAGCTAGGACGAGAATACAACCCTTAACTATGTGTGTGGCCTCGAGACTTTTACCGTTTGCTAGTTCTACCATGTGTTTGGTGTTCAAAAGTGTTGGAGTGCGCTTAAGCATTTGACTAACTTTTAAGGACACATAACTGGTATCGGCACCCGAATCAAGTAAAACAGTAACAAAGAATTAGTCCAGAAGAAACTTACCCATCACAACGCTGGGATCGTTCCTCGCGTCACCCTGACCCAGCACAAAAGCACGTCCCCTGGCACCATTGCCATCATTGTTACCCCCGTTATTGTTCCCGTTCCCCTGATTATTGTTGTTATTACTCTGATTCTGGTTCAACTGGGGGCAGTTTCTCTTGAAGTGACCTTCAGCACCACACCGATAGCATCCCCTGTTACCCTGTTGTTGCTGCTGCTGATTCTGTGGGGCTGGTGGCTGTTGTTGACGATTATGATTAGCCGGTCGTGTACTCCTGCAATCCTTAGCTTCATGACCAAGCTTGTTACACCTCAGACAACGACCCTTATTGCACGACCCACTATGATGCAAGTTGCATCGGTTGCACTTGGGGTGGTTTCCTCTGAAAGTTGATATGCCCTAAACGAGCATGCCACAACCAATTCTCTTCTTCTAGATGCATTGCCAAACATACTGGTATCGTTGTGTGCAACCGAATTTTATAAAGCCGATTTTTTGACCTTTGAACCTTCATGAATAATCTTCCATGGGTATCATACATCCTCAAGTAATTATCTTTCATCCAAATGTCGAAACCATCTTCGGTCATTTGACCCAAACTTATTATATTACTGTGAAGTATAGGAATATAATAGACATTTTGGATTACCTGTTAGCTTCCATCTTTACATTCCAGCAAGATAGTCCCCTTTCCTTTGATTTCCACCTTTGAGCCATCTCCAAATCTCACTTGACCAGTAATGCTATCATCAACCTCAGCAAATAACTCATGAGTACCAGACATGTGGTTACTAGCACCATTGTCTAGATACCACATGTCTCTTCCGCCATTGATCTCATGAGTACTTGGAAAGACTTTTTCTTCGTTAAGTAACGCCATCGCTGGTGCTTCTTCACCACACACCAAAAGTAGCAAAGCTGGTTCTTCGTCTTGTTGGGCTAGATTCACTTCTTGGTTCTGTGTCCTTTTGCTCTTACATTAAGAAGCAAAATGACCATATTCTTGGCATTCAAAACATTTTATGTGACTCTTGTCACGTGACTTTAGGTTATAACCACCAGATTCTCTGTGAGAGTTGCCACTCCAGCACCCGCCACGTCCCCGAGTAGATCCTCGACCCCTCGAGAAATTCTTTACACCTCTGTCACTACTTCCACCTTTTCCACGACCCCTCATCGTGTTTGTCTTGCTTGATCCCCGTTGACTTGATAAACCTTCTGACTTGGCAAACATCAAAGTGTTCTTGCTTGACAATGATGTTTTCTTTAGTCTCAACCAATCCTCATATGCTTTGAGGTGTGCTATTGCTTCTTCAAACAACATCGTATCCACATCTGAACTTTGCTCGATCGAAGCAACCAAATTTATGAATCTCTCCGGGACCGTATCGAACAGTTTACGTACCAGCTCTTCATCTTCCAACTTTGCTCCAACACTATTGTACTTCAAAACCATACCCGATAGCTTTCCGACATATTCATCAATAGTTTCACCATCCTTCATTTGCAGCCCTTCAAACTTAGATTTTAGAATGCGTTACCTAGCTTTCTGAACCCGTTCGGCACCTACATACCTGGATTTCAACGAATCCCAAACCTCATTGGCCGTCTTCTTCTTCGCAGCTTGCGAGAGAACCTCATCCGGGATGGATTGAAAAATGAATGCTCGAGCTTGCTTGGATTTCTTCTCATCCACGGCCGCTCCGGTCGGCTGCTCGACGGCTTCCCACAACCCGTGGGTGTCCATGATAGCCTCCATCTTTATCGACCAGGTGGTATAGTTTGTAGAAGTGAGGATCGGGCACTGAAACTAAACTGAGTTTTCTTTTGAGGGGTTAGGGTTAGTGACGATCGACATCGGGTTGAATCGAAAGAACTTGGGCATATAAACGAATCAGAACCTGGAAGCTCTGATACCAATTGTTCATATAGATCAGAGATTATGCTAGAAATCAAACAACAAGAACAATGCAATAAATCGAAAGTAACTGATCTTTTTATTGAATGATTCAAGTGGGCAAGATTACAGAGCTACTTCGACAAATTGAAAATGGAAAAGTGATGAAAACAACTGAACAATAAGCTGCAATTTATAGCTATGAAATCAAACTGAAAGCGCCGATCTGGAAGGGAAATAGACGTTGGAGAGACCTGCTCTTCACACCCGTTGAGAGCTCCTCCTTATTTGCTACGAAAACAGAGCTGACCTAGACTAGGTCGGTTGACCTAATTAACTGGCTCATTTAAAATACCCAACTGAGTGACCCATTTGAAAATACCCAATTAACTGACCCGGATAATTATTAAAACATATTCAGAATTATTCCAACAACATTTTCTCCCTCCTTCATTCACAACCACATTTTATACTCTTTATGTTATAAAAACTCTACTCACAGATTTTGATGGAATGGATTAGGACGGAAAAAGGTCAACAGAAGATTCAATTAAGTTTGCTTATGCCCAAAATGATTTTGAATATTCATAATGTCGGTTCATTTTGTGGTAAATTAACCTTAGGGTCTAATATGTCTTACTGTTTTAAAAAGTTTAAGAAAAGGCCACATTTGACTAATTAACCTTTATTCATTAGTATGTCTGTCGGTGTTAATTTTGTGTGTCTAGATGAGAGAGAAATATTACAATATAGAGTTGGAAAGATTTGAAGTATAAATACGTGATAAAGAGTACATTCTTATTACTACTCATCTCTGGTCTCTACTAGTGCATTACGCAAAGAAAACAATCAAACACTCGTATATACTTGAATTCACACTGAGACGGGTCCAGTATCGTTGTAGTACACTACATAGATTTAGAGCTTTTTTCATGTGAAGACACGATCCGGATCTGCCGCTCCTTCATTCTCTCTCTCTCTCTCTCTCTCTACATCACCATCTCCATCTTCATCTCTCAAGAGAGAAGAGTAGTGGGAGCCTTAATTATCTTTGATAGTTCGTTGATAATTAAAGAAAAAAACACAAAGATATGGATGAACAGTATGGGATAACGGATCTGACTCACTATATGAACGGGCGGCCGATTTTCACCGGCGTCCCACAGCCACCAAGTCAGCCTCATGATCTTCACTATGACATGGCGATGTTGGGAGGTGGTGGTGGGGTGATGTTTCGATCAGAATCCACTACGGGTACAGGCTCGACAACTGCGAGTCTGAGTGCTGGTGGTGGTGGTTGTGGTGGGTTGGAGATGGAAATGGGTGGTGGTCTTGAAATTGAAATTGGTGGTGGTGGTGGTGGTGGGAATTGTAGGTGGCCAAGGCAAGAAACTTTAACACTTTTGGAGGTCAGATCAAGTCTTGATTCTAAGTTCAAAGAAGCTAATCAGAAAGGCCCCTTGTGGGATGAAGTTTCAAGGTTTCTCTCTCTCTCTCTCTCTCTCAACATCTCATAATTTCTTACTGTGAACCTTTATTGTTGTTCATCATCACCATCACCATTATTAGCTTATAAGTCTTTGAAATGTCTTTTATTCATTGTTTTAAAGACAACAATTTTGGCGTTAAGTTGAACCTTGTATCCAAACTTGAAAAAGCTCAACAATTTGCTATTGCATCAAGAATTATCTTTATAAAACCATTTTTTATTTTTGTTTCATTTTCAACTCTATTGTTCTTCATCATCATCCCCATTATCTTATATATTTTGGAGATCTTTTTTCATAGTTTAAAAACAAGAACTTTGGCATTAAGTTGTATTTTGTATCACCTAAAAAGGCATTTTCTTTGTTATATAAAGCTTACTTTTACATGCCAACTTCAAGAAACTCAACAATTGTCAAGAGTTATATTGGAAACTTTTTTGTATTGTTCAAAGAAGTATTACTTGATAAGTTGAATTTTGCATCACTTAAAAAGGCACTTTCTTACTTATCTAAACTAAATTTTACATCCCAACTCCATGAAACTTAAATATTTGCTATTGCGTAAAAAATATCTTGAGAAAACCATTTTTAATTGTCTTCTTTTGTTTTAAATTACCTTCATTTCCTATCCAACCCTTTATAGTTCTTCATCATCAAAACCATTATCATCTAACAAATCTTGGAAACCATTTGTTCATAATTTAAAGACAAGAATTTTGGCATTAAGCTGAATTAGGAAAATTTTAAATACCAACTCCAAGAAACTCAATAATTTTGACAAGAATTATATTGGAAACCCAACTCCAAGAAACTCAACAATTTTGACAAGAATTATATTGGAAACCCATCTCCAAGAAACTCAACAGTTTTGTCAAGAATTATATTGGAAACCTTTTTGCATTTTTACTTTATTGACAATATTTTTGGTATTAAGTTAATGTTTGCATCACTAAAGATGGCACTTACTTGTATAAAGCTATATTTAAATTTTATTACTTATAATACAAACCCTTTTTTAATTTTTTTTTTCTTTTATTTGCTACCTTTTCTATCCAACAATTTAGAAAATGTCTTAAAGGACTTCTGTTTTGGAATTGATAGCTTTGTAGCTAGTGTTTTGACAGGCTTTCCGATTGTTTCAGTTTACTGAAGTAGCCTCAGCCTTAAAATGGAGTACAAGAACTTACCTTTCATTAATACTCCAATTTAGGTTAACAGTATGCGCAGACCGAGAAACAACATGAAACTTGTACTCCTTAGCAAAGATCACTATCACTTCAGTCTTTTTATCTTTTTCTTGTCATTGAGTGTTCTGATCAACCAATTTAAATGTTTTGTACATATTCATTTTTTCTTGTGTTTTCAGGATCATGTCGGAAGAACATGGGTATCAAAGAAGTGGGAAAAAATGCAGGGAAAAGTTTGAAAACCTGTACAAATATTACAAGAAGACTAAAGAAGGCAAAGCTGGACGACAAGATGGGAAACATTACCGCTTTTTTCGACAACTCGAAGCTCTCTACGGTGAAACCAGTACAAGTGTTAATCCTAATCCTAATCTTAATCCGAACCCGACCGCTTATCCGGGAATTGATCTTCAAGCTCATAAACACTCAAATAACAATTACCAAGAACTCTTTAAACCTGCCCCTTCCAGGCTGTGTGATAGTCCTAGCCTCTCCAACAATTCGTCTGCTTTCGACACCTGTTCATCGGGTTACAGCAATCCGAATGCATTCATGGACAAGAGTGATTGTGTCGATAAGACAATTAGCAAGAGGCATTTGGGGAAACGGGGTTGGAAGACGAAGATCAAGGAGTTCGTTGATGCGCAAATGAAGAAGGTTATGGAGAAACAGGAGGAGTGGATGGAGAAGATAATGAGGTCTATAGAGCAAAAGGAACGAGAGAGGGTTTTAAGAGAAGAACAATGGAGGAAGGAAGAAGCTGCTAGGTTTGAGAAAGAGCACAAGTTTTGGGCGAATGAACGAGCATGGATGGAGTCTCGAGATTCAGCTTTGATGGAAGCCTTGCAGAAACTAAACGGGAAGGAGTCACATCAGAAGTCTTCTCCTGGTGACCAAAGCCAACATGATCATAACAACGGGAAGACTGACACCACTGTGAATCTCACCGCCTGGGCTGAAAACGAGCTCACGCGGCTAATTCAGCTACGCACCAGCTTGGAAATAAGATTCGAACATGCAAGCGGGCATATGGAAGAGCTTCTATGGGAAGAAGTTGCATCAAAAATGTCTTGTTTGGGGTACAATAGGAATGCTGTAACATGCAAGAACAAGTGGGATAGCATAAATGAGTTCCTACTTAAAACCAAGAAACGAAAAGAGAATTCAAGAAGCACGAATTCGTTTACTCACCAGAACAATGAATCTCTTCCACATATGTTCCATCATCAGGCTGGAAGTTTTGGTCAATCTGATCAACGACTGGTTGCACCGAATGATGAGCAGAATGATGGTAGCCATAGGTTTCTTGTGGTTGATCATCAGAATATGTGGGATGGTTATGGCATGAAGCTAAGGATGGGTGAGGATCATTAGCCTATATTTCTTAGATGTGTGGAAGTGTACTAGATATTAGGAAAGATGGTTTACTATTCAGTCGTGGGAAGATGGTATTTGACAAAGTTTGGTGTGTGAATAAGGAATTCAATATTTCTTATTATATATGAGATGCTTCAGTAGTATATGTATGCTATTATTATATTAAACATATTAGGAATTCATGCTTCATTTTTTTTTTGTTGTAATTAACTAATAGTCTATATCATCCCAGGATTAATGCTTCTTGTTGTCTTATTCTCTTTTTCTTTGGCGTGACTCTTGTCTTCTCTGGAGATGTTTTGTCTAGTTTCTCTTTAGAACAGGTAATGTTTTGCAGTAAGTAACCATTGGACTTTCGTTTCGAGGTAATGGATGATTTTTTCTAATCCGATGAATATGATTGGCTAGAAATCAGCCCTTTAGTGGTTTTCCTTAAGGTTACAGTATCATTAAGCAATATTGTTGCTCAACAAATGTTTTTCAGTTTAGTTTCTTGGAAAAGGTAGGAACACACATTTTCACAATAGAGCGGAAGCAAGACATATGAAAACTTCAGTTAATAGTGATTAATAAAGCATCGCGACACGATACCTAGAAATGTCGAAAGAGATTGCATCATCAAAGGTGTAACGGTGCATTATGTAGACTTACCCTTTTTTCGTCACCAGAGTTCTGATTATTGATACAGTTCTCAACACCTAATTTATCACCCATGTCTAGCCTTAAAGCACCAATTTCAATTAATTATCACACTGTTAACAGAAAGGGATGGCTACGTTAAACTTGTATGCCCAGTTACACCATTAACCATTACAAGATTTTTAAGGAGTTATTATATTTTGACACGAATGATGTAAAGGTTAATTTATTTATAAAATAGTTTATAGAAGTTATAAATTTTTTAATTAGAATAACTTAAATAATTTAAATGATAGTTTACTGATTTTAATTAGACTAAAAATAAATATAGAATTCATTAAGTATCAAAATTAGTTGATAATATACATTCAAACGAAATAATCAATTTGTGTTTGTTTTAGTTGAAGACCTGGAACAAATTGAGTCGTCATGCTTATTTCAAAATGGTTTGTCATGAGTTATTCTAATTTCTTGCATAGATATGGATTTTTGGAACAAAAAGTTATTTCATCCACATAGATTTAATCTAGAAGTGCGTAACCGTTATGTGTTTTTAAGAAAAATGTGGTGTTGGTGGTTCCTTTAGTGAGTCTAGGTTAAATAAGAATTTGGAAAGGTTTCGTTCCAGGATCTTGGAGCAAGCGATAACTCGTATAAAGCTTTATCTAATTTTTAGACATGATTAGGATATTTTTGTGACAGTAAAAACCCCAGAGGTTGTAAACGCATACTTCTATATTTCATTCAGGTTGGCTGAGTTGACATCCATTTCATATAACTTGAAATCATTGAAGGCAACATATGCTAAGAAAATTTTGACGGCTTTAGTTGGCAGTAAATGTCACAACCTCCGACCCTACCCTACGCGGGAGCCGTGCGCAGATACAAGTGATACCGGTATTTATTAAAATTATTGAAGAGGAAAATTTATTAGGACTGGGTGTTAGTCAGAGTTCTCAAAACACCGTAGTTTTCATTTCATAAACTTTGGGATGAAACCCATATTTACATACAGGATTTTCACAGTGACAAACCCTTGATTACAAAACATGTTTTATTCAGGGTTACATAGCCATTTATTTAAGTTTTGAGTGCCTTGTAGCACTTTTCTTTCTCTTCACAGTAAATCAAGTGAAACGTGTTTTAAAAACATTTGATCAGCCAAAACTACTGGCGATTTCATTCCATTTGTATAAAAGACACACGGTATTGTAATTACAGCATTAAGAGTTTTTATATTTATTTATATCTTTCAATTACCCACCGTACTTGTCACTCGCCCATTTCGGTGACTACGGTCATATCACTATTGACTAACCCTTTGTCCAATTGTAAAGCTTATCAAGTAATGTATACAAAACCCCACATACTGGTTGTAATTTCAGAATACAAAGACTTAATCACAATAAATACAACTTGGAAAACATTTGATAAAAAGAGAATGACTCACTTTGCAGATTTAGGGTTTTCAGTAATAGCCTTCTAGTCTAAGTCCTGGATTCCTAATTAAACACACAATGCAACACGTATTAGTGTATTAACCCAATTCAAACTTCAACGATAATCACGAGATTAAAACCTCAACGTAGATGACAAAGTATAGCCTTATTCAGACAGGACTTTAACATCCGTTGATGTGGTTTCAGATCGATCGGACAGGGTATCGTACCAGTGATTAAAGTTAGCACGTTGATTACGGAGCAGAGTTTCAAGGCTTAGGGGCTTCGGGTATTCGAACAACAGTTTGAGAGAGAAATAGAATCAATATATAAATCGAAAAAGTGCACTGAGACTTCTCCCACGGCTGCCCTTATATAGCCCACATGGCTTTCTCCCGCGCGTCGTTGGAGAATTAGGGGAATCCTCCACGTGGCGCATGGCTCCTAGTTATGGCTAGGTCAGCCTCGTCAACAGCATAGCCTTGCCATTTGTCATGAAACGGTGCCATGTGGCCTGGTACTCTCCCGCGCACCGCGAGAGTTGTAGGGGTATCCCCCGCGTGGCGCCTGGGATGCCAGGATGTGGATTCCTTGTTTTTCGTGTTGGGTCTATTCGTGCGTGTCTGTGGTTTCGATCATGATTCTTTCTAAGGTATTTTGGGGGTTGTTACATCCTCCCCACCTTGTTTAAAATCTCGTCCTCGAGACTCACTGAAACAAGGATGGATATTTTCGTTTCATCTTTGATTCTAATTCCCAACTATATTCTTGTCCTCATTTCGAATCCTATTTTACTTTAATCAGAACTGATCTCTTACGCTTGAGATTCATAACCTTACTATCTTCGATTTAGAGAGGTTTCTTAATAAATATTAAATTTTCACTTACCTCTATATATCTTGAAGAAGTACCATCAAAGATTCATCCGCTAAACACTTTCGTAGATTACATAAATTAAATAAATCATGTATACCAGCTGTAACGCCTGCGTTTTGAAACTTTCACATTTTGGCAAGTCTCGTCCTTGTACTACTTAATGTTGCCAATTGAGCCTTAAACTATGTTAACCTATGAGAAACTTTCCCCAATGTGATACTTTGTGAAACTTTGACACTATGTGAAATTTTTATGATATGTGATGCTAGACTCTTGTGAATCTTGACTCTTGTGTTACTATGAAACTCGAATCTTGAAACTTGACACTTATTGTAGGATCGTTTTCTGACCCGAATGAGTCGATCAGAAGAGTTTTTCTCAATACGAAAGGCGGAAACAGACGTATCAAGTTCAATTCAGCTAGATATACACTTTAAACTGTCTTTTGATTGATTTGACAAAGATTTACAGCGAATAGACACTTCGGCAGCACTTCGGCTCTCAACCCGGAAATCCAGAACTCTTCCAAACGAAATCAGGAGACACCTATATATAGGCAAGTTAATTTCACATGGACCATTTCATGCGAAATCAAGTTTCATGCGAAACTTAATTTCGTACGAAATTATTGCTTAATTTCGTACGGAATTACCTATGTAATTTCCGGCGAAATTACCCCTAAACACATTTTTCTCGTTTTGCGTGCCCCGATCTATCTATTACAATACAAGACTCGATACAAGACGAAGTCGACAGACGCATGCACCAACAGACTCCCTCTCGGATGTTGACAAAGTCTTCGGTCTCGAGTCTTCAATCTTTATCTGTCTTCTCGAACTTTTCCAAAGTATCTAACAATGTAAAGCATCCTCAATCTTCTCTCTTCTCTTCATGTCCAGGATCTCGATCTGGCTCTTATCTCACTGTCATCCCAAGATCTGTAGCTGGCTCTTACACCCTCTTGATCAGATCTCTTGATTCCTTAAGTTCATCAGCATCAGCAACTAGCATGAACTTCAGGTCCAAGGTCAGAACTTGGCTCTATACAACTTCAGACTCCTCCTAAAATTGTACTTAGGATCGCAGTCTGACTTTCACAAGTTCAAGATTGTAACCTGGCTCACATCCTGCTCAGGATCAAAACCTGGCTAACCTGCACATTCTTAACCCAGAAATAAATTTCACGAATTTAAAATTTTACAAATTTATTCTCTGCTTACCACTTGTAAACACAAATCAAAAAATGATTTTACAATGTTAATCACTGATGAACTACTAGTAAAAATAACATTTTCATTTTCAAACACTTTTTCATCTTAAACATCTTAAACAAACTCTCCCAAACCTTATGTTCATCATGCTTAGCACTTGGAATTTTGAAAATCAGCTCTTCAACACCAGTTGTCGGAAATCTTTTTGGATTTTTAAAAAATTATGCTAAAACACAATAAAAATCTTTTTGGACTTTGAGATTTTGAAAGAAAATGCAGAAAAGAAATATATACAAACAATATTTTTGCGAGTTTGTGTAAGAGGATCATATCAGTTTTTGAGACAAATCACCAACACCGTTAAGCTTTATACATTTTCAGTTCTAAACGATTCACTTAGATTGTCAGTATACTGATCCACTTAAATTCTCACACAAAGTTCAATTGTTTCGAGATATGAGATTAATGTTTTAAGAACTTGAACTTATTCGCGTGTCCCACCTCAGAATATACTCCCGTATCCAGATCCCAATATAAAGTCTTACAGGTGAGTATACCTAGATGATATCTGTAAAGGGTTAAATTTCGAGGGCCGTGAGAGCTCAGGCTATCGCTTCCGCAAAATCAGAGAGATGACGGCTTCGACTTTTGGTGTGTTCCTTTTAGAGAATCTTTTCTTCAACAGCACATGATTAGCATTTTTCAATGTTTCATCATTTTTTATGCTGAGGGGGGTGCTATATTTCAAGCAAGCGTAAAGTATTATACGGGGACTAGGCCATTGCTTCCGCAAAATCAGAAGTCCCGGGATAATACCCCAGATATCACTGAGTATAAAGACCTAGTATCTTAGAAAGAGGGACCTTTCAAACAAGATTTCAGGGGTTACCCATATATCCGAGAGATGTTCCCCACGATATAAGTAAGTTTGAAATTTAGGTTTATATCTCGTCACAATCTACTAAATGTGTAAAAACCTACTGGCACATCATCAGTGAGACGGTTTATCACATTTTGATCTTCCCAATTCTTTAGCATGCTGTGATAGTCCACTGATGTACTATCATTTCCTCTTTTTTCAACAAAACTCATTTTACATTTTATCATGTTTTTGACTTTTTCAAATTTTCAAATGTTTGGATTTTCTGAAATTCTTACTCCCCCTAAAATGCAAAACCATTTAAAAAATTTGAAAACAAACTGTACAAGTAAAGTGACAACTGTTGTGAATTGCTTCAATTCGCCATCCACTTGGCATAAACAATCAGAACTCCCCCTTACAACAAACTATTTTCCCATTGTGATTTCAAAAAACTTAAGTTTGTTTTAATCAAATGGTTTTTCCGGAAAATTAGTTTTGTTGATTTTACCACTTGTAGGAATGGGGATCAATTCATCACATTGTTCTTCTTTAACCACTTGAAAAATATAACAATTTTAAGTTCAATAATTAACATTTGTAGAAAATCAAGTACAACTTAATGTCCCTGATTTACCACTTGCAAGTGAAAACCTTCTTCAACCACATATAGTTTCACTTATCAACCAAAACCACTTGCAAGTCGAAATATCACTTTCGTAAATTTCTCAAGAAAGATGCCGATACCTGCTCCACACTTATCAACCTGGGAGCTCTGGCAAGTCCTGATTTTTCAATCATCATAATAGGTTCCATCCTAGTCACAAACCTGGGATGACCCATCTTTACCTGCTGGTTTCTTTATTTTCTTCTCATAAAATTCCTTTACCCCTTTGACCTTTCTATCAACCATTTTACCAAACATATTTTGCACTTTGGGGTTAAAAGCTTTTTCAATATCAAATTCTATCTTTTCAGAGAAAAATTGATTTGAAATCTCAATTTTACCAACTTTTTGTTTAAAATTTTCAGCCCTCAATGGTGGAAAATTAAAATCATCCATTGGAGGAACTGATGTTTCCAATTTTAACTCAACACATAGCTCCTCTGACTTTGTGGAATCAGATTCATCGCCTGAAAATAGCTCCTCTGATTTTGACGAATCAGAATCATTGCTAGAACTATCAACAGATTTCTTAACAACCCACTTTTGATTGTCAAGATTTGCTTTTCTCTTGTAAAACCTTGTTGAACATTCACCAACCTCAAACTTCAAATTTTTGAAAACTATAAAAGGTTTGATTGGTGGTTCATTTTCAACCATTTTTTTCTTTCTGTTTAAGAAACACTCCCTGTTTATTTTGAATTGTCTTTGGACAATTCCTGGCAATATGACCAACAATTTTGCATTGAAAACAAGTTCTTGTCTCCTTTTTCTGTTGAGCAACATTTTTCTCCATTTCTTCTTGCTTCTTAGCAAGGAGTTCTTTGTTTGATTGATTCCTGAACAACTTTTCCTTTTCCCCTTCAGATGATATTCCTGAAAACAAACACAGTTTTTGGTTTATAAGTTTTCTCATTTTTATGATTTTTCGGTGGAATAAAACCTAATCCCTTTCTTTTGAAATTACCGTTATGGTTTGGTTTCTTTTGAAAACCTGAACCAGAACCGTAACCTTTTTTCTTGTTTTCCCTTTGTTGAACTCTTGAGGTGTATTTTTTAGGTTTATCAGAAAGATTTACATCTTTTATTTCAGAAATTTTAATTTCTGTTAGTTTAAAAACCTTTTTAATCAATTCAGTTTTGACACCTCTTATTGGAAATTCTTTATCAGAATATAATTTGTCAGAATCATTCAAAGTATAAGCTACTTTGAACATTTCGTCATTCAAATTAGACTTTGATAACAGAAATTCTTTATTGTAAACCCGTTTCTCCTTTTTGACTGTTGACTTTAACTTGTCAGACTTTGACTCTGAGTTTGACTCCTCAGTTTTATCGTTATCTAACACCTGATCGACCACTTTCTTTATTAATTCGGACTCATGATCAGTATCAGACGATGTGAAAGTAACATCAATATTGTCTGGCAAATTTTCTGTAGACTCAGACTCCCACTGTAAATTGGTTGCCTTTTTTACTCTTTCTGAATAAGGATTTCTAGGAGAATATCCATTTTCAAGCGGCGGTGGACACTTTGTATAACTGGCACTGTGTTTCTTACCAGAAATCTTCACTTCAGTATCCTTTTTCTTTTCAGAACTCTTGTCTTCAGACATTTCATCTTCATCAAATGCCTTCATGCCTTCAACAGTTGGATAAATCATGTCAATAACATAAGAAGTACATGAATAACTTTTTAACAACCTATTTACTCTCTCTGTTTCAATCCTTTGGGTTTCCAATTTCTGTTCCAGCACAGCACACTTCTCAATGTAATTGTTGACAACTTTTTGCTTTGTCATGAAAGCTCCTTGAAGTGTCTTCATTGCTGTTGCTTGTTCACTGCTTGTTTGATTGTATTGATTCATGGCTTTGTTAAGAACATCATAAGATTCTTTCAATCTGTTCATGTTGTGTATCAAAGTACTGTTTTGCTTCTTTACTGCTTCACAGTTCTCACATATCACCGGAATCTTTTGTGCATCAGCTTCAGTTTCAACTGTGAAAACTGGAATATCTTTAACCTTTTTCCTTATCACACGAACTTCTTCATCATCACTGCTGACATGCTTCTTAACTTTCTTCTTTTTCTTTTTAACTTTTCCATTATCACTGTCACTCTCTTCCATCAGCTTTAAGTGCGCTTCCATTTTCCTTGCATAATAATCATCATCATTATCACTGTCATCAGCAACTCGAGCAACAAAGGCTTTGTGATTTGAAGTTTTGTTAGGATCATAATCATCCCAACTGAAATTTGCCCAGCTAAACCCTTCTGGTAATTTTTCATCATCTTGGTTTATAAGACATGCTTTACTGCCAGCTAAAACATATTTGTCCCAACTGAAACCACTTGTAGACTTTTTATCATCTTGATTCACCATACAAGCACTCTTTGATGACTCCTCGATTGCTTTTCTGGCATGTGCAGTTTGTGGTTCTTGTTGATGTGATTGTTGAGCAACTTGATGTTAAATTGCTTTCCGATAGTAATCATTGTTGTTGAACGGATTTTGAGATCCACTTGCTTCGCGATTTGTGCACTCCCTCTTGAAGTGTCCTTTCTCCCTGCAACGAAAACAAGTAACTTTAGATTTATCAAAACCTAAAGTAGAAACATTTGCATCACGGAAATCATCTATTCCCGTAATTTGTTTAAACTTTTCGGCTCTTCTCAAAACACTCGCCAAACACCACTTTATATCCATTAATTCCATCTCCTCAGCATCAATCTGATCGTAATCCTCTTTTGTCAACATTGGATTCCCGATCCTTCCTGCCACTAAACTCTCATATGACTCTAACACAGTCACCAACAAAGACATGTGACTTTTTGCAACCTCCTCAGTGTAATTTTGACCATTTTCAAGATCTAATACCTTGTTGCACTGTAATTTCTTTCCATTCTTTGTTGTTGAAAAGTTTGGATCATATGATGGATATGAAGAAAAACTCGTTTTGTTGATTGAACCTGTAGATGACCCTCCAGAAGAACTCTTAGCATTGAAAGCAGTCTCAACCTTTGGTGACATGTTGGTCTTGTCACTGATACCTCCTTTGTAATAAAGACAGATATCATGTTCACCATCAAAATCCTTCATTCTTGAGATTTTTCTTTGTTCCATCTCTTGAGCTTCAATCTTTTCAATGAACTTATTCAGTGTCAAATTTCCAAAGTCTTTCTTATTTCTCAACATCATCAAATACGTGCCCCAAGTTTCATGTGGCAAAGCATCAGCTAACTTCTCAATCAATTCTTCATTATCTTTTGTGATGCTCACTCTCTTCATTTGAACTAACAAATTGCAATATCTTTCGATGATCTGTTTAGTGCTCCCAGTTCTCAAACCACGAAATAGATCGAATTCTTTCTTCAAAAGTGATTTCTTGTTCTTAATCATTTCTTTGCTTCCAACAAACTTCGACTTTAAAGCTTTCCAAATTGAATATGCACTTCCATTGTGTTGCGGTAAGACTAAGATATCTTCCTTAACAGCTTGATGCAATAGACTAATCATCATCTTTTCATTTTTGTATTTCTTTCTATCATCAAGACTTAGATCTTTAATTGCAATCACCTCTTCATCATCGTTCAATGGTCTAACATATTTCGTTTCAACACATTCCTAAGCATCCAAATAATTTGCTTGAACCCAATTCTCAAATCGTTCCTCCCATCCTTTATACTCATCGATATTCATGAGCTTAGGCGGTTTTTGCATAGTGCCTGTTTCATTTTCCATGTTCAAGTTCTGAGTAACAGATGCCGGAGTTGTTGGGGTAGTAGCAAATGCGTTATAAAATTCTTCTTCCATGTTTCGGTATTCAAGAATTCACAAACACTTAAGTTCAAACGAAATTAACTTTCAAACGGAATAACGTTTGGTGCGAAATTACCCTGTTCAAACGAAATAACCTGCAAGACAATCTTCATATGAAATCAGTTTTCACACGAAATATGTGACTTCGTGCGAAATCAACTAATTTCGTACGAAATACTCAAGCAAAATACCAACTTGAAGCGAAATAGCTAATTTCATGTGGAGCTCTCAAACGAAATAACAATCTGGTGCGAAATAAGGCTTATTTCGTACGAAATACTGCTGATGTCATCATCTCGAGCTGTTTTTTGCCAAAATTGATAAGGTTTTTGTCTGATTTTAAGTCTGAAACTTTCAAGGGTTTGTTAAAACACAAATGCGCATATAATGTGTGAAATTCAAGACATTTTGACCGTGAAAACTTGTTAATTTTGAAAAAGAAAGTGTAGAAATCAGAATTTGCAGCTGAATTGGTATGAACTCTTCTTCCTGAGCTCTGATACCACTTGTAGGATCGTTTTCTGACCCGAATGAGTCGATCAGAAGAGTTTTTCTCAATACGAAAGGCGGAAACAGACGTATCAAGTTCAATTCAGCTAGATATACACTTTAAACTGTCTTTTGATTGATTTGACAAATATTTACAGCGAGTAGACACCTCGGCAGCACTTCAGCTCTCAAACCGGAAATCCAGAACTCTTCCAAACAAAATCAGGAGACACCAATATATAGGAAAGTTAATTTCGCATGGACCATTTCATGCGAAATCAAGTTTCATGTGAAACATAATTTCATACGAAATTACTGCTTAATTTCGTACGGGATTACCTATGTAATTTCGTGCGAAATTACCCCTAAACACATTTTTCTCGTTTTGCGTGCCCTGATCTATCTATTACAATACAATACAAGACTCGATACAAGATGAAGTCGACAGACGCATGCACCAACACTTATTAGGCTTGATACTTATGAAACAAGAAACTTGATACTTTGTTAAACTAGAGACTTGATACTTATGGAACGAGAAACTTTGATTCTTTGTGGAATGAGAAACTTTGATTCTTTATTGAACGAGAAACTTTGATTCCTTATTGAACGCGAAACTTTGATTCTTGGTTGAACGAGAAACCTTGATACTTAGTGAACGAGAAACTCTGAACCTTTATTGAATGAGAGACTTGGATACTTGATATTTTGATACTTGATACTTATTGTATGATAAATTAGCGTGAACGTAAACATGAAACACGGAAACTCTTGTGTTAATTATATGATTATACCATTGTAATGGTTACCCACGATAATACACAACATGACGCTTAATGTTGCCCGCAAAACGAACTAAAGTCGATGAACTAGCAAACGGGTCTTGGCTGTCCGAATGGACATCCGATCGGATGACCATTCGACCGAATAGCCATCCGATCCCCTTGCACGTTGCACCGCCTTAGCTGTCCCTTTCACCTATAAATAGGCCCCTTGTGCTCTCATTTCACACTTCTACCTCTGCCATCCGACCACACGCACTCTCAAGCACTATTCTCGAGATTCAAGCTCATTCTGTAAGTATTTCTTCTAGATTCTTGTACAACTCTAGTCATTTAACACTTCTACACAAGATTCTCCATCAAAATCACATGAACACTTAAACTTTTTATAAAAACCAACTGTTTTTGGGCCTCTTGAAGATGTTTTCCACTCAATGGTTTGTACAACCTGTTATGGAGCATCATCGGCCTCAGATCTAACAGATTTTCACAACATTTAAACAAAATCTAAGGAAAAGTCACACCTTCATACCAGACCCGACATAATTTCTTATGTTTCCTGCTCAGATCTGATGAACTTCGCAGTCTACACTTGATTTTCGAACTTTCTTCAACTTTTATACAAAACGTGGGCGAAATTGGACTCGAACAGATTTTCGACTTGTTTTTTAGTCAAAAGCCGGATAGAGGACTGAATTTCACCGGAAAACGGACAGTTTGACGAGTCCAAACATGAAACACACCGGAAACAGTTCGTTGATTCGAAAAGGGGGTTTTTCCCAGCCGACTGACAAGCTGAGTTTGGTACGTTTCCATTGTTTAACGCGTCATTTCACTGTCTTTGTTAACTCAAAACTTAGAAATTTCACGAAACTTCATTCACTGATCGTCTGTCCGGATGGCCATCCGATCGGATGACCATCCGTCTAGGTGATCTGATTATTATGACACTTGTTTGTTTTATAGGACACTATGATCTCAACACTTGAAACTTTATCAATTCGCAAACACACATTGTTCAAATGGCCATCCGTTCGAATGGTTATCCGTCCGGATGATCATCCGATCGAATGGAGTCCATCTAGTCGAATGGTCATCCGACCGGATGACCATCCGTCCAGATGACCATCCGCTCAGGTATACAGTCAGACACTTTTACTCGATTTTTGCACCATTCGACACTCTGTTCCCAACCGGGTCAGTACTTAGAGGACTTATGCTCTGTTCCTCGCACGCAGGCTGATCCAGCGCTCCCTTCGATCTAATCTAACAGTGTTTGGTTTAAGTACCCACTGTGAGTATACTCGGTCCCTTTTTGTTTTAAACACTTTTAGGATGCAACATGTATTCTATAAACAAAACACTTGACACTTGAAACTATTTGAAACATACTCTATCCTCGTTAAACATGAAACTTGAAACTTGATTCTTGAGACTTTTATGCTATGTGAACGTTTAATCCTTGTGTGTAGTTCCGCCTTAACAATGGTAGCGCTATAGGGGTAATGCACCTCCATGTTAGTCTTTGGGGTATTGTTAGGATGAGATATTTAACCTCCCGTTAGTCTTTGGGAAAGGCATTTAACGCATTGGAAACTTGGGCTATCACTTGGACTGCGTGAACTAGCATGGTGAAACTTATTTTGTTTTATGTTTACATGATGGATATGAGTCTTTTAAACTATTATGCTACGTATTCAAACTTGTATGCTCGCCAACATTTTTGTTGATAGTATTTTAATACATGTTGTAGGTTGATAATTTTGTGGATTGTTATGTATTTGATACTTTTGTGGATTGTGAATCGTGGGTGATGTTTAGACAATTTTTATGAATTTAACTAATCATTATTGAAACAATTTAGTGTTGTGGATTCTCTAGAGCAATCTGAATCGCTTAGTGCTGCGGCCCGATGTTTCCACCATCGGCTGGGGTGTGACAGATTGGTATCAGAGCCATAACTATAGGGAATTAGGAAAAGTATGAATACTTTTCCTAGTCTATAGTTCTAGGAACCTTGACTCTTATTTGTTGTTTAAGACATGCATTCTACCGTACATGCTTCCTAGCAACACTTTCCTGTTAAACATTACATGCCTTTCCTAAGGTTAACACAATACACACTTGGATGCTTTGAAAACATTGCTGAGCCGTGTTTGTATTTTCGCATGAGATTTACCCTCAAGTCAGGAATGACATCCAAACCTTGAAGGGAAATTTCCATATCATAATCTAGTAGGTCTTATCTTTTGATAAGTACCGACACTATTTGGGTACAATGTTGTCAAGTTAGCGGTGAAACTCACACCTTGATAACCACTCCCACTCTTTGATTTTAGTCTCACCGAAGTCTCGATATTTCCAATCGATTGAGGACGTGTAGTGACCGTAGGCCTAACATCGATGACGTATTTGTCTAAGTAAGCCAAGGCACGTTGCCTCAATTCGAGAAGGGTTCGATTCGCTTTGGTTAGTCAACGTTTCTCTACCCGAAACACTCCTATGTTTTATCAGCCTATCTTTTATGTTGTCAAAATTTTACATGTGGTTTTATACTTAACGCTTTGTCTCAAAACTTTTACACGAATCGCACGTATCTCTACAATCTAAAACATTAACAATAATCTCTCAGGATCGAACTAAATTTATGATGCTTTATTCATTGTATTAAACTACATGGGAGTCTTGATTAAACTATGGAAAACATGATTGAACGTTATGCTAAGTGAAACATGTTGAACGTATTATGTTGTTAAACAACGTGAGACTTGTTTAACGTTTTGTGATATGTGAAGAGACTTGAGTCTTTACAAAACTGTATGCTATACTATGTGTTATGAAACTATAACTTAAACGAAACATTGTGGTCGAGTCTTACCCGATTCTTTGTTGAATCTTTAGATGTCGTCGAGTCGCCTTAACAACCCACAAAAGAAGTAAAAGGCCAACACTCAGAAAAAGATGATGTCTTTTATGGCTGACCAGATTGCACGCAGTGTTCCCAAGATTGTCATTGAAATCCAGGGATCAAACACTCCTCCCTCCTCTGTTGATTCTAAAGCAGACAAACCTAAGCCAGTGAGCTTCAACTACAAAAACTTTGTCTCTTGCCACCCTAAGCCTTTCACGGGCAGTGATGGAGTGACTGCAATGCTGGAGTGGTTCGACAGCATAGAAGTTGCTTTCATCAACAGTGAATGCCCTTAGCATCTAAAGACTAGGAGTGCAACTGGCGTGTTTCAAGGAAGAGCTGATTGGTGGAAGAATAAGAGAAACATCCGCTCAAATGAAGAATCTTATGCTTTACCTTGGGCTGAGGTTAGGGAGATAATGATGCTTGAATTCTGCCCTCCGCATGAGTAGCAGAAACTTGAAGACGAATTCTGGCATCTGAAACAAGTTGGAGATGAGAATCTGGCTTATACTACCCGCTTTAAGCAACTCAGCATCATTGTACCACACTTGGTGTCTACTCCTAAGCGCATGATCACCAAGTACATTCATAGGTTACCTCCTGCTATGCATGACGCCATTGAAGCAGCTCAACTCAGCTCTATTGAAGAAGTTTACCGTCTTGCAGCAAGCTTGAACAACAACCGTGTTCATGATAAACAATCTGGAAACTCTGCTCCCTTGGAGCCTGCTAACCAGATTACCTAGCAACCAAGTGGCAGTAAGAACAAGAAACAAAAGTCTCAAGGTTCTGGTTGCAATGCAATTGTCCCTGCTGCAAATGCAAACCCTACGGACAATGCTATTATACCTGCTGTTGCTAACCCTCCTACTACAGAAAACACCAAGAAGTCGTACACAGGGATTCATCCCAAGTGTGCCACTTGCAACTATCATCATCCCGATGGCGCTGCATGTCGCCTGTGCACTAACTGCAATCGCTATGGTCATACCGCTCCCTACTTCCGTCAAGCAAATCAAGCTCAGCAAGCAGCTCCAGCTCTACCAGCTCCACAGAACCCTAAACCTGCAAATAACGTGAGAGCCTGCTACAAATGTGGGGACACCAATCATCTTCGTCCCTAGTGCCCCTAGCTGAATCAGGAGCAACAGCAAGCCGCTCGAGGACGAGCGTTCAATATCAATGCGAATCAGGCGTGTAACGACAATGACGTCGTTAATGGTACGTTTCTTGTTAATAATATTTACGCTTTGATACTCTTTGATATTTGTGACGACAAAAGCTTTGTGTCCGTAGAATTTGAATCTTTGTTAAACTGTGCACACTCTAAACTACCTAAGTCATTCTCTGTTGAGATTGCCAATGGTAAATCTATCCTAGTTGATTATATTCTCCGTGATTGTTCCCTAACTCTTAATGTTCATGTTTGCACTATTGATCTCATACCCATGCAATTGGGTAGTTTCGATATCGTAATCGGCATGGATTGGTTGCGTTAGAACCATGCTGAGATTACTTGTCACACCCCGACCACGTAGAACATACAAAACATGGCGGAAACATCGGGGAGTGTTGTAACAGAATTAATGTTTCACAACTATGGAAATTGAAGTTTCGTATTATTGATTAAAAGTGTTACACTGCCTCGACAAACAAAGAAATACAACATAATTAACTAGTCTTGCATCTTTTATTGTCACTAAAGCCCAAGTCTGTCTATGTGTATCTCGATCATCTTATGCAACAGCTCCTGAAAAACACATGTGAAAATATGGTACGTCAGCATAAAAATGCCGGTGAGATACATAGGTTTTGTGAAAATAGGTTTCATGACTTATGTTTGAGAAAATGTTTAGTCATGAACTTTGTAATTTGCTTTGTTTTGTAAATCATTTGAAAAACAATGAGTTAAGATGATATGTATAAATAAGTGAATAATGTATGGTTAAATGGATAACCATTGTAAACTGAGTTTGTATAAGATAAGTTGTTTGTAAAACAATGTATTGTGAAAAGTATGTTATTTGTATGAAATGTTCTATGTGTAAAACTGAAATGATTCAAATAACGCTACGATATATAATACCATACAAACACTTATATATAGGAAGTACCAGCGGCGTATCCACCATGCTTGTATCATATTACACACGCATCGTTACTTAATCACTTAATCAAACCAAACCAAACAATGTAAAATGTTCATGTCAAGATTTAAATCATGTAAAAATGTCTATGTCAAATATCCAAGTCAAATGTCTATGTTTAAACCAATAGTCAAAAGTCCTTGTATAAACCATGTCAAATGTTGATAGTCCAAAAGTAGTCAAGTAATGTATAACCAAAATGATATGTATGGTAAGTAAAAAAAGACTACTTAAACCATAAGTAAAAATGTACAAAACAAAGTATTTTGATTATATCAAAAAGTTATGTTTTGTAAAGTGATGCATGATACATTGATACGAACATTTATGTGGTGAGTTAACGCATACATTCAAGCCTTGAGACAGTCGGATAACCCTTTCAGTCAAGGTTATCAAAAGAATTGTATTCGGATTCAGTCATTCCTTACATCCAAACAAACCCGGGATGTCAGGAATGGGATTTGTCAAGTCCTATGGTACCACTACTTACTCCCGAGCGGCGTAGCAAATGTTAATGAACGTAATAAAGACCCGTTTGTGCAAACCAAATGTCATAGTAGTCGTATACATGTCATATGAAAACAATGTACTAAGTATGCTAAGTTAACATACAAAGCAGAAAAGTCATGTAAATCAATGTGCTTAGCATGTTATCAGTCAACATACATAGCAGAAAAGTCATGTAAATCAATGTGCTTAGCATGTTATCAGTCAACATACATAGCAGAAAAGTAATGAAATCATGTACTATAATGTACTAACAAACATAGTCGGTATATGATATGAAAACAGGAAAGCATGAAAGTAACGAGTAGGCACATGTGTTCCACCCCAAAACAGTTTGGAAAACAGTAAAAGAGGGGTCTATGTACTCACTTGATATTGCTCAGATGTCTAAAGATAACCACCAAGTAATGCTAGAGATCTCGGAATCAAACGGCACCTAATATAGGTAACTATGTTAATAACCGGACCTTAATCGGATGATTGGATAGAATGAGGTTTCGTAAACCAAACGAGTGTAGAGACTCGTGTTATTTGGTTTAACAAAGCCTACATACTAAATGAAACCTAACATAATTGTTTACGACCCGTTTAGGAAGCTTATGCTACTTTAACGTGTCGTGTGCGTGAAACGCGTTCGGACCGCCTAACTAGCCCTATGACAAGTGTTATATGCCTAAACATGTTACATAATCAGTTATGTGACAAAGGTTTAGGTTACATATGCTTAATTACCAATTATACATGAAAAGGGTATTCTGGTAATTTACCTAAGGCATATAAACTACCTATCATACAACTACTTAAACGTCGTGACCATAAGGTATAACCTCGGAAGGTTATTCCCTACACTATGGTCACCTAATGTGTTTGGTCGGATCCTAATGATCGACCAAACTGGGTCGGGTTCGAAGGTATAGGCGATTTATTAGATCGCCTACCCTACGACCCTAGACAACGTGGTAATCAGTAGGCATAGTCCCAAGGGACTATGACCATCGTGATTACAATCACGTTGCGAAGTTCAAACGAACTTCGCATTGACCATTACTGGTCAACGCTGAAAGTCAAACAAAGTTTGACTTTCTGACTCGAAAAGCAGTAAAAAAAAATAAGGAAAAGAACGAAAGAATACTTACGAAGGGTCCCCGAATGCTAACCCAGATCAAAATAGCTCAGGTATGAAACGAAGGTTCCAACTTAGAGCTTCCTTAATCAGATTTGTGGGTTTTGGGGTTGAGGGTGGATGGGTATTTATAGATTTAGGTGCACCGTTGAGATCGTTTCTTGGAAAAGGGGAAATGATCTCGTCCGAACACTTGTTGCAAGGTTGTGGTGACTAAATGGCCACTCACCATAGGGTATCAACATGTGGCAAGGTTTTTAGAAGTGCATAACAGCTGTAAACAGCTGTCGATACATCGAATCCGGTCCCGAAAATGCGAAAAATGAAGTTTCTGCATGTTTCTGCCCCAGACTAGGCAGTCGCGTAGCGCGACAGGTGAGGCCACATGCAGTGGCGCTACGCCACTGCCCCACCTGAAACAGAAAGTTTGAAAAAAAGGCAGAAATGGTCCCTGTTGTGTTTTAAGCGATTTTCGATGCGTTTGAACCCCGTTAACCTCATTTCAAGGCTCTAAAATGAAGTTAAAGTATAGGGAACTCAGAACATACCCAAAAATATGCCGGATGATGGTTCGTTTGGTCGTACGAACGCGATGTTCGCTTAATTACGACGGAATGCGCATAAGCGCGAAAAACGATCCAAATGACGAAACGAATGGATTTTTCTTAAGGCGAACACTAAAATAAAAATGTAGTCATGCTTACATAAATTTTTGGATGTCCAGATGTATTCAGAACGTAAGTTATGCGAGAAAATGCAAACTTGTGCACTTTTTGACACTTTTAGTCCCTGAATGACACAAAAGTTTATTTTAGCACACCGAACCCCTCAAAGCCTATTTCTAAGCTATGTAAAGGATATTTATGGTATGTTTAACTTATGGTCATGTTCCGGAATGTCTGTTACAGTTCAAATTGGCATACTTTCGCAGTTTGTCAATTTTAGTCCCTGTAAGCGATTCAACTTTGATTTCACCACACCAAACCTTCCAAAACTTATATCTAAGTTATGTATAGGTTATTTAAGGTATGTTAAGCCTATTTCACTATTCCGGAGTGTTCGTTGCATTAAACTGGTTATATTTACGCTTCGGAGCGCGTATAACCTTCCAGAAAGCGATTTAGGGTTTGAAATTGAACAAGAGTTGATATGTGTAAACGATACACATATTTTTACAAATCCCAAGTATGAAATATAATATTTCATTGGTTTGGTATTTGTTTGATGGCCGTGAAGGCACAGGTGTTACAGTCTCCCCTACTTTAGGAAATTTCGTCCCGAAATTTATTTAGAGGAAACTTGTAAGAGTTTAAAACATGAAGTTGAAAAGATCAAACAACATTGGTTAGGGTTCTTGAACTTCTAGTAACCTTAATAACATTATGTTTGCAATGTAAGAGGGACACTTATATACAAGTATATGAAGCGTCATTTGTGCGTCCACCATGCCTCCATTACATCGTTCTCATTTTGTTATTGTTGTCACTATCGGTTCTTACACATAATAAATCTTACTGGGTTTCTGTGCATTGAATTCCATAATTATGTAGGCCTCCATAATTACGTAGTTCCTTGTACAGTCCGCACAGTCTATTTTATAATGTGTAGTGTAAAACCAAATGGACAATCCTGTGATGAGTGTAACTAGACCGCCATAGAGTCCTTTAGACTAAATCAATAAATGATTTAAGTAGACTATCAAGGAGTCTGTTCAGCTACATCACTAGATGTCATTCTTTAACCAAATTGTGAATCAATCTTTTTGACTAGACCACTAAAGGGTCTCTTATGAATCATGGAGCAGTACTATATAATCCAAGGGTCTTAACTATTACATAGAAGCCCATTAAGGATTTAAGGTAGTACCTTTTGAATATCCTGCTACGAATCTCTCATATGAAGATATGAAAGATCCTGCGAGGATTTGGATAACGAATATCCAGAGTATTAAAAACACCAAAAATGCATAAAAGAAAACATGAGATGAATAAACACATAGTCACATAACCACAAAATTGTTTAACTAGAAGTTTGTTCCGCTAACAGAGTACATGTATTTAAAGCACACTAGGAATCCATCTCGTGGATTTCATTTGGCACTTTAAACATTATCGAGAATCTAACTATTAAGATAGAAAGATTCCAAAAGAAAATTCGATTTCGATTATAAGAAACCGAAATGTTCGAATTAAGGTACATAAGGAATCCAATTAAGGACTCTGATTTGAATGATAATCATCCACAAGGATCTAATTGTGAAGATAAAAAGATCCCATATGAATTTTTGAAGTTGAAGATGTTTTGATACCTTGCATTGGACGTGCTTATGTCAAAACATGAAGTAAAAAAAAAAAATGCTTAGGAAATTGAGATGCTAGATATGCCAAGGTGACATATGAAGCAGAATTTTGAAGGTTAAGTCAATGTATGAGGAAAATATTTTTGAAAACTATGCATGGGGTTCTTTTAAGAAAAAGGTGTTTAACGTTTTTGAAACCTTATATATATAATACATTTGAAATTATAAAATAGGTGTACTAGGTAAGTATATTTATAAAAATGTTTTAAAATCATCCGAGATGAATTTTGAAATTATGTATAAGGCTTTTGAAAGACATGAATGATGCTTTTCGAAATCATGCACTTGATAAGAAAATGTATTGTGTTAATATTGTCTTCAGACTATATGAAATATTTTGAAATTAGAAAGGTTGGTTTTGATAATATGGCCAATGTTTTTGAAATAACATAGACAATGCATCTAGAAAAATTGTTTTCAAACTATATGAAATGTTTTGAGATCATGAAAATTGTTTTGAAATACTGGTGCTGTGTATGTTGAAAAATCAAAACGTAATGGGTATGAGATTTGAAAATACCCTTAGTTATCCAACCAAGGATTTAAAGGTATTGATGTGCAAAAGCACGATTACTCATAATTTCACTTTATTTCATGTACTTCGTTTTCTTAGAATGAAACGAGTACTTAAAATTTTTGAAGGAATCATGAGCGATCATTTGAAAGAGAGAATCACAAGAGTAGTTTGTAAGGAACATAGTTCCTTGATGTAGGTAACACAGGAAATCATACACACTTGTAATTACACTTGTATATCAGAATTGTGAACAACAACTCTTATTTATGAACAAGACATATTGTTTCACATTACACGAAAACAAAAGAAACAAAGGCATAAGATAGCAACATCCTTTGTTCAGCTGAATGCTCATCCGCGGGCCGGATTTGCATTAGCAAGCCTTGGGCATCGGTTTCTGTAGTGGGTCAGATCCCCACAATTGTAACAGGCACCAGGTGGGTAGTGTGGTTGTGCAGCTTGACCCTGTTGCTGAGCAAGTGGCTGAGCAACTTGTTGAGCCGGGTTCTGAACTGGGCGATTTGGATTAGCAGGGATGCGGCAGGTGTCAGCAAGATGACCGGATCTTCCGCAGTTGGTGCACTGACGACACTGGAGGTGTGGTTGGTGATGGCCTTTACACCTGTTGCACAAAGGTGCATTGCCAAAATAAGGCTTCTTGGCTAGTGGTTGCGCAGGCTGATTTGGTGCAGCTTGGGCCTGTGCAGTAATGGCATTGTTTTGGGAAACCTTACGCTTCCTTGCCCTCTTGGATGAACTAGAATCCTTTGCATTCTTGTTTTGACCTTTCTTGCTATGCTCCTTGTCAGACGACTGTTTCTCGCCCTTGTCACCCTTCCTGTGTAACTTATTCTTCCTAATCTGCGACTCAGTCAATGTCGCTGATAACTCGATCGCTTGACGGAGTGTGGCAGGGCTACTACCAGTAAGGATGTCTTGTACCGAGTCAGGCAGGCCGTCGATGTACCTTTCGATAGCTATGTCAAGTGGGGTAACCATTGTCGGGCAAAGCAGACTCAACTCCTCAAACCTATCAGTATACGCCCTGTGCTCACCACTATCTTGCTTCAACTCATCAAATTCCTTCTCCAACGCTCGCTGCTCATGACGAGGACAAAATTCCCTCATCATAAGAGCCCTAAGTTCAGCCCAGGTTTGCGCAAGAGCAACTTCTGCACCTCGGTCCCTCATAACCCCGTTCCACCATGTGAGAGCCCTCTTCTGGAACACACTAGAAGAAAACTCGACCTTGCGATTTTCCGGACACTGAACGTGGCGGAAAGTATTCTCAATGCTCTCGAACCACTGAAGAAGCCCAGTTGCTCCCTCAGAACCACTAAACTTGAGCGGTTTAGCCTGATTAAAGTCCTTGTATTTGCATAGGGCATTGTTGTTGTTGGCTTGTTGCCATTGAGCAAAGAGATTTGGAAATTGGGCAGCCATCTGCTGCGCAATAATTTCTGCCAGTTCGGCAGTCTCTATCTGGTTCTCGCGTCGAGGAGGCATTCTAAAAGAGGAAACATGAAAGGAAAATGAGTGAGAGAATTAGACGAAAAGAATGAGGTGAACAAATCTGATGAAAGCAAGGATAGTGGTCATTTGTTTGTTACTACAAAGCAACAAACGACCTCGGTGATTAATTAAAGTAATTAGGTCAAAAATAATGTATCGCGAAGACATGCTCGCCTATAAGTGAACACTCATCCCAAGAATTCCCAGGTAAGCACAACTGGTCTCGCGTCTGATGAGATGTATACGAAGTGCTTGCCTAGACAGAAAACCCAGAATACAGGCATTCACCCTTCCAGTTTGCACGTGTTCACATTATTTAAAACCCAACACCTTGACGAAGTTTTGAAAACTCAAAGGGTTCAAAACCATAAAATAGAGAGTTCAAAACCTTACAATAGAGGGTTCAAAACCTAGTAATCAATCATCCTAGAACAGATGATTAGTTTTCAAAGCGGTTTTGAAATTTGTGTTCTTATTGTGGTTGTCGCCTAAGGATAGGTGACAATATTGTTTTATGACTAAACGCAAGTAACTCGCGTTAGGGTCCTAAGAAGGTTATAGACTAGGTCAAAGCATTACTAATTACTAATAACCTAATTCCCTATAACCATTGGCTCTGATACCATCTTTTCTGTCACACCCCGACCACGTAGAACATACAAAACATGGCGGAAACATCGGGGAGTGTTGTAACAGAATTAATGTTTCACAACTATGGAAATTGAAGTTTCGTATTATTGATTAAAAGTGTTACACTGCCTCGACAAACAAAGAAATACAACATAATTAACTAGTCTTGCATCTTTTATTGTCACTAAAGCCCAAGTCTGTCTATGTGTATCTCGATCATCTTATGCAACAGCTCCTGAAAAACACATGTGAAAATATGGTACGTCAGCATAAAAATGCCGGTGAGATACATAGGTTTTGTGAAAATAGGTTTCATGACTTATGTTTGAGAAAATGTTTAGTCATGAACTTTGTAATTTGCTTTGTTTTGTAAATCATTTGAAAAACAATGAGTTCAGATGATATGTATAAATAAGTGAATAATGTATGGTTAAATGGATAACCATTGTAAACTGAGTTTGTATAAGATAAGTTGTTTGTAAAACAATGTATTGTGAAAAGTATGTTATTTGTATGAAATGTTCTATGTGTAAAACTGAAATGATTCAAATAACGCTACGATATATAATACCATACAAACACTTATATATAGGAAGTACCAGCGGCGTATCCACCATGCTTGTATCATATTACACACGCATCGTTACTTAATCACTTAATCAAACCAAACCAAACAATGTAAAATGTTCATGTCAAGATGTAAATCATGTAAAAATGTCTATGTCAAATATCCAAGTCAAATGTCTATGTTTAAACCAATAGTCAAAAGTCCTTGTATAAACCATGTCAAATGTTGATAGTCCAAAAGTAGTCAAGTAATGTATAACCAAAATGATATGTATGGTAAGTAAAAAAAGACTACTTAAACCATAAGTAAAAATGTACAAAACAAAGTATTTTGATTATATCAAAAAGTTATGTTTTGTAAAGTGATGCATGATACATTGATACGAACATTTATGTGGTGAGTTAACGCATACATTCAAGCCTTGAGACAGTCGGATAACCCTTTCAGTCAAGGTTATCAAAAGAATTGTATTCGGATTCAGTCATTCCTTACATCCAAACAAACCCGGGATGTCAGGAATGGGATTTGTCAAGTCCTATGGTACCACTACTTACTCCCGAGCGGCGTAGCAAATGTTAATGAACGTAATAAAGACCCGTTTGTGCAAACCAAATGTCATAGTAGTCGTATACATGTCATATGAAAACAATGTACTAAGTATGCTAAGTTAACATACAAAGCAGAAAAGTCATGTAAATCAATGTGCTTAGCATGTTATCAGTCAACATACATAGCAGAAAAGTCATGTAAATCAATGTGCTTAGCATGTTATCAGTCAACATACATAGCAGAAAAGTAATGAAATCATGTACTATAATGTACTAACAAACATAGTCGGTATATGATATGAAAACAGGAAAGCATGAAAGTAACGAGTAGGCACATGTGTTCCACCCCAAAACAGTTTGGAAAACAGTAAAAGAGGGGTCTATGTACTCACTTGATATTGCTCAGATGTCTAAAGATAACCACCAAGTAATGCTAGAGATCTCGGAATCAAACGGCACCTAATATAGGTAACTATGTTAATAACCGGACCTTAATCGGATGATTGGATAGAATGAGGTTTCGTAAACCAAACGAGTGTAGAGACTCGTGTTATTTGGTTTAACAAAGCCTACATACTAAATGAAACCTAACATAATTGTTTACGACCCGTTTAGGAAGCTTATGCTACTTTAACGTGTCGTGTGCGTGAAACGCGTTCGGACCGCCTAACTAGCCCTATGACAAGTGTTATATGCCTAAACATGTTACATAATCAGTTATGTGACAAAGGTTTAGGTTACATATGCTTAATTACCAATTATACATGAAAAGGGTATTCTGGTAATTTACCTAAGGCATATAAACTACCTATCATACAACTACTTAAACGTCGTGACCATAAGGTATAACCTCGGAAGGTTATTCCCTACACTATGGTCACCTAATGTGTTTGGTCGGATCCTAATGATCGACCAAACTGGGTCGGGTTCGAAGGTATAGGCGATTTATTAGATCGCCTACCCTACGACCCTAGACAACGTGGTAATCAGTAGGCATAGTCCCAAGGGACTATGACCATCGTGATTACAATCACGTTGCGAAGTTCAAACGAACTTCGCATTGACCATTACTGGTCAACGCTGAAAGTCAAACAAAGTTTGACTTTCTGACTCGAAAAGCAGTAAAAAAAAATAAGGAAAAGAACGAAAGAATACTTACGAAGGGTCCCCGAATGCTAACCCAGATCAAAATAGCTCAGGTATGAAACGAAGGTTCCAACTTAGAGCTTCCTTAATCAGATTTGTGGGTTTTGGGGTTGAGGGTGGATGGGTATTTATAGATTTAGGTGCACCGTTGAGATCGTTTCTTGGAAAAGGGGAAATGATCTCGTCCGAACACTTGTTGCAAGGTTGTGGTGACTAAATGGCCACTCACCATAGGGTATCAACATGTGGCAAGGTTTTTAGAAGTGCATAACAGCTGTAAACAGCTGTCGATACATCGAATCCGGTCCCGAAAATGCGAAAAATGAAGTTTCTGCATGTTTCTGCCCCAGACTAGGCAGTCGCGTAGCGCGACAGGTGAGGCCACATGCAGTGGCGCTACGCCACTGCCCCACCTGAAACAGAAAGTTTGAAAAAAAGGCAGAAATGGTCCCTGTTGTGTTTTAAGCGATTTTCGATGCGTTTGAACCCCGTTAACCTCATTTCAAGGCTCTAAAATGAAGTTAAAGTATAGGGAACTCAGAACATACCCAAAAATATGCCGGATGATGGTTCGTTTGGTCGTACGAACGCGATGTTCGCTTAATTACGACGGAATGCGCATAAGCGCGAAAAACGATCCAAATGACGAAACGAATGGATTTTTCTTAAGGCGAACACTAAAATAAAAATGTAGTCATGCTTACATAAATTTTTGGATGTCCAGATGTATTCAGAACGTAAGTTATGCGAGAAAATGCAAACTTGTGCACTTTTTGACACTTTTAGTCCCTGAATGACACAAAAGTTTATTTTAGCACACCGAACCCCTCAAAGCCTATTTCTAAGCTATGTAAAGGATATTTATGGTATGTTTAACTTATGGTCATGTTCCGGAATGTCTGTTACAGTTCAAATTGGCATACTTTCGCAGTTTGTCAATTTTAGTCCCTGTAAGCGATTCAACTTTGATTTCACCACACCAAACCTTCCAAAACTTATATCTAAGTTATGTATAGGTTATTTAAGGTATGTTAAGCCTATTTCACTATTCCGGAGTGTTCGTTGCATTAAACTGGTTATATTTACGCTTCGGAGCGCGTATAACCTTCCAGAAAGCGATTTAGGGTTTGAAATTGAACAAGAGTTGATATGTGTAAACGATACACATATTTTTACAAATCCCAAGTATGAAATATAATATTTCATTGGTTTGGTATTTGTTTGATGGCCGTGAAGGCACAGGTGTTACATTACTTGTCACGAGAAGTACGTTCATTTACCTCTTCCGTCTAGTGATACTTTGCACATCTAAGGAGACCGACCTTCTAGGGGACTAAAGCTGATGTCATGCACTCTGGCAATAGATACTTATGTAAGCAGACTCTACCTTTTTAGCCCACATAGTGGAACAAAAGGGCAAAGGAAAGAGCGTAAGTGATGTTCCAGTAGTGTGTGATTTCCCCGATGTCTTTCCTGAAGATCTTCCTGGTCTTCCTCCTCCTCGATCTATTGATTTTCGTATTGATCTTATACCTGGTTCAACTCCTGTCGCCAAGGATCCTTACCGAGTTGCACCCTATGAGATGCAAGAATTATCAAGTCAACTGCAAGAACTACTCGACAAAGGTTTTATACGTCCAAGTACCTCACCTTGGGGTGCTCCCGTGTTATTCGTCAAGAAGAAAGATGGTTCGTTTCATATGTGTATCGACTACGGTAAACTTAACAACAAAAAAATCTGCCTAAAAAGGCTACCGATCGCAAGGCTTAAACAACCATAATTATCCTCTCTTTTTGTGACATGCAATAATATATATATATATATATATATATATATACTAGATGTATATGACTTTTATTTATGATAATATAGGTAAGTGGAGGTTGTAACAAAGTAAACAAAGGCATTAATCAACCCCATATGTCTGATCGTTGTCTTTACCTCTTTTTTTATCTAACATGTCCTAAGTCCACCACATAAGAACTAATTAAAATTGCAAAGATCACTAGATGTGGCTGCCTTTTTGGTCGTGAACGGGCAAGCTTTATGTACATACATACATATATATATACATACATACATATATATATACATATATATATATATATATATATTTGTTTAATCAACTAAATTGATATCACAAGTAACTTGATTAAATATTATGGCTACATGTTTACTAATGCTAATTTAATATTTCATTAACAATATTTCAGGGTATATTATGTACTATAACATATAATTTGGGTAACAACTACATGACATAATTTATGTAAGAAGCGAGTAAATGTATGAACCAAGTATGTATGGATCGTGAAATGCGTAACAATGTAACTATAAGTATAGCATTTTTAAGGTCATGCATTCTAGATGATTATTTGTAGATTAGACACGCCTTTACGAGACGCATGAATACGTACCGAACGAATGCACGTATTAATGTATGAACATGTATAATCAATCAATATTCACACAAAAGATCAATTTCATTACGGTTTAAGTCTCGGATTTACAATGGTACAACGAAAGACGATTACAAGAACACAAGACTTCCAAAAATAGAAATACAAACAAGAATTTCTAATTATGGAAAGTACGAAGAAGCAGGGCGTTACAGTCTCCCCTCCTTTAGGGAATTTCGTCCCGAAATTTAGGAAGAAGGAGCGAAAAGATGCGGATACTTCGTCTTCATGTCACTCTTGAGTTTCCAAGTAAATTCAGCGCCAAGTTTTCCTTCCCATCGAACCTTGACGATAGGAATTTTACGGCGCCTTAATACCTTGACTCCTTAATCCATGATTTCGATGGGTTTTTCCATAAAATGCAAGGTTTTATTGACTTGGAGGTCTTCGAGTGGAACTTGAAGTCCTTCGTCAGCTAGACACTTCTTTAGATTGGATACGTGGAAGACAGGGTGTACATTGCTGAGTTCTTTAGGCAGGTCCAGTCTATACGCAACCTTGCCAATCCTTTTGAGGATCTTGAAAGGACCAACGTAGCGAGGTGCGAGTTTCCCTTTCTTGCCAAATCGAACCACGCCCTTCCAAGGGGATAGATACCTTGTCGGCGTAACTCTTTTGTCGGCTTCTGGCTTTCAGTAAGTTGTCTCGAACCTGTAAAATCTTGTCAGTTGCTTCTTGTATAAGCTCGGGGCCCGTGAATTGAGATTCACCAATCTCGTGCCAGCAAATAGGCGAACGACACTTGCGACCATACAATGCTTCGAAAGGTGCCATTTGAATACTCGCATGATAACTATTATTGTACGAGAATTCGACCAAAGGCAAGTGTGAATCCCAGTTGCCACCAAAATCTCTTATGCAGGAACGAAGCATATCCTCTAAAGTTTGGATAGTACGCTCGGTTTGACCGTCTGATTGAGAGTGAAAAGCAGTGCTAAGGTTAAGAACGGTACCCATAGCAGATTGAAAGTTTTGCCAAAGACGAGACGTAAAGCGAGCATCACGATCGGAAATGATGTCAATGGGGATACCATGACGACAGATGATCTCATCAGTGTAGATTCTAGCCAATTTCTCGACTTTGAAATCTTCACGAATGGGGAGAAAATGAGCTGATTTGGTCAATCGATCAACGATCACCCAAATACAGTCGTGACCAGAAGAAGTGCGAGGAAGTTTATTGATAAAATCCATGGCAATGCTCTCCCATTTCCAGACAGGAATTTATGGCTGTTCGAGCAAACCAGAGGGACGTTGCTGTTCGGCTTTTACCTTCGAACAAGTAAGACATTTTGCAACGTAGGAAGCGATATCCCTCTTCATTCCAGGCCACCAGTAGGATATATGCATATCTTGGTACATTTTGTTAGCGCCAGGATGAACAGAAAATTTTGATTTGTGTGCCTCCTTCATTAGAAAGTCTTGAAGGTTTTCGCGATTAGGAATCCAGATACGATTGAGATAGTATAGAATACCATCAGATTTGGACACGAGATCTTGCTCAACAGTGCCACGTATCTCAACAGAGAGACTACCTTCGTTAATAGAGGCATATTGGGCTTCACGGATACGGTTTTGAAGGTCGTTAACAAGTTGGAGACAACGAATACTCTTCACATGAGTTTTACGACTAAGAGCGTCGGCCACTACATTCGCCTTACCAGGATGGTAACGAATTTCGCAGTCGTAGTCGTTTAATAATTCCACCTAACAACGTTGACGCATCTTCAGTTCTTTTTGGCTGAAGATATGTTGAAGGCTCTTATGGTCGGTGAAGACCACACACTTAGTACCATAAAGGTAGTGTCGCTAAATTTTCAACGCAAAAACAACTGCGCCAAGTTCAAGGTCGTGAGTGGTGTAGTTTTTCTCATGTAACTTGAGTTGTCTCGACGCGTAAGCGATAATGTAGGATCGGTTTTCAACTTCGAACGATTGCGAACCGAACGTGTGACGTGCGGAATCCGTACACGAACGTCACCGAACACAAGATCGTACAATTAACGTGATTCTATTGATCAATATGATGAGTACAAGAACCACGAATCGCCTTTCTCTCTCTAGATTTTCTCTCTCTAGATCTAGATCTCCAAAGCTCCAAAATGGAAAAAAAGTCCTCAAATGAAACCCTAAAGCTCCTATTTATAGGCACAAGGTATAAGGATTTCTCCTTATTTACAAGATTGCCACCTTGCCCATTTTATCTAAATATTACAATAAAAGCTCTAGATTTCTTCAGTTTCTGCTATGATCTGATTGACGGAGATGATAGACATAATGTACTAACAGATAACCTTGTCGTGTTGCATAAGGACACAACCAAGACCAAGGTTTGAACCATCACAATACACGACGAAGTCTTCGTTACCATCAGGAAGTGCGAGGATAGGAGCATTGCACAGCATGTCCTTGAGTTTTTGAAAAGATTCCTCTTGTTCGGGACCCCAAACAAAAGGTTTCTCTTTTTAGTCAAAGAGGTCAAAGGAACAACGATCTTCTAGAAGTTAGAGATAAAACAACGATAATAACTAACAAGACCAAGAAACGAACGAATTTCAGACGGAGATTTAGGTGCGATCCAGTTTTTCACAGCTTCGATTTTAGCGGGGTCAACGTGAATACCAAGTTCGTTGATAGTATGACCAAGGAATTGAAACTCTTTTAACCAAAATTCGCACTTGGAGAATTTGGCGTATAGACGTTCAGTACGAAGAAGTTGAAGGATAAGACGCAAGTGTCGCTCATGCTCTCCTTATGTCTTGGAATAAATGAGGATATCGTCGATGAATACAATCACGAAACGGTCCAAGTACGCTTTGCACACGCGGTTCATCAAATCCATGAAGACAGCAGGTGCGTTGGTCAACCCAAATGGCATGACCACGAACTCGTAGTGACCATATCGTGTATGAAAAGCGGTCTTAGGTATATCTTCTTCGAGGACTCGAAGTTGATGATACCTAGAACGAAGATCAATCTTTGAAAAGAAGGTCACGCCTTGCAATTGATCGAAGAGGTCATCGATGCGAGGAAGAGGTTATCGGTTCTTGACAGTAAGCTTGTTGAGCTCATGATAGTCAATACACATTCGGAATGACCCATCTTTCTTTTTGACGAACAAAACGGGAGCGCCCCAAGGAGAAGTACTAGGGCGTATAAAGCCTTTATCAAGAAGCTCTTGAAGTTGACTCGAGAGCTCTTGCATCTCAGAGGGTGCTAAACGGTAAGGAAACTTAGTGACAGGCGTAGCTCCAGGCACTAAATCGATGCAAAAGTCGACAGAACGAGTAGGAGGCAGACCAGGAAGATCGTCGGGAAACACATCGGGAAAATCACATACGACGGGAACGTCGCTTATGCTTGGGCCTTTGTCCTTCTTCTCCATAATATGGGCGAGAAAGGCGAAGGTACCCTTGCGTAAGCATTTGTTCACTTGGATACACGACATAAGCTTGAGACCTTGAGAAGGTTTCTCGCCATACACGTGTAGAGAATCACCGTTTGGAAGAAGAAGGCGGATGAACTTTTCAGAACAAACGACTTCAGCACGAATTTGCCTAAGCCAGTCCAAGCCTACTATGATGTCAAAGTTACCCATTTACATAGGTATAAGATTAATCGTGAATGTATGATCATTAAGAATCAAGGAACACTGGGAATGAACGGAATTGACAGTGACGGTTTTACCATCAGCGACTTCGACAACGAAATATCTTGGCAACTTAGAGCATTTACACTTAAGCAAAGGTTCGAATTCTAACGACAAAAAACTTTTATCGGCGCCAGTATCAAATAGACAAGAAGCATATACATGGTTCACAAGGAACGTACCAGTAATTATGTCATTTGTATTTAGAGCTTGAGCAGTAGTGAGGAGGAACGCTCGGCCTCTACCGGGTTGTTGAGCCTGTTGCTGTTGCTGCTGCTGAGGTTCAGTACGCTGAGGACACACGTTGGCTAAATGATTGAGATCACAAAACTTGAAGCATGCTCGCATAGGAGCAGCTTGAGGTTGAACTTGATTAGGAGTAGGGTTGGCAACAATAGCATGAGGTTGGTTGTTTTCTGGTTGAGGGATGTTGCGGCATCGGTCGGCAAAATGCCCAAACCTATGACAGCGGGCGTATTTGCGACACGGTGTGTTGGTAGGATGATGGTACAAACAGTTAGTACACTAAGGATGAGATCCAGTGTAGGCTCGTTTTGGTAGTTTGGTGTTTACGGGGGTAACAACGACTACTATTTGTAGAGGTTAAGGGTTTGGTGGAGTGACGACCGCATAATTTTGGCTTAAAGCCTTCCGCTTCTTGCCTCGGTTTTTCTTGGATGGTTGAGAAGGTGAGGGTTCAACAATGGTGGTGGTATCGGTTGTGGCTTAGTGCGCACTCTTCGTTGCAACCTTGCCATAGGTTCCATGAAGAACGCAATTGTTGTTAAGTTCGGTGGCTAAGCTAAAGGCATCCTCTATGGTTTTAGGGCAAGCAGAGGCAACATGATTTACCAAGGAAGGTGCAAGACAACGGATAAACTTGGCTATGGACTTGGGAACGGTGTCGACTTATCCAGGACAGAGGACACTTAGTTGCTTAAAACGGGTAATCATACCATCAATGTCGCTCCCCTTTTGTGTTTGGTGCCAGAACTCGTTCTCCAACTTTTGGAGTTCATGGGGAGGGCAGAATTGGTCCTTCATGAGTTGTTTAAGCTCATCCCAAGGTAAGACATGCGCATCATCATTTCGCCTCTTGTTACGTTCGGTGGTCCACCACTCGAGTGCCCTCGAGCAGAAAACTCCAGTCGCATTTAAGGTTCGTAGTTCATCAAGGCAACCACTATGCAAGAAAGTAAGCTTCATCGCGTCAAACCAATTCATCATGGCGGTAGCGCCATCTTTGCCAGTAAACTCCAAGGGTTTACAAGCCATAAATTGCTTGAATTGGAAGGTCGGTTTGAGTGTTTCCACTTTCGAATCAACAGAACCATGTGGAGAGTCGGGGTTAGGCTGAAGCTTGCTCCCAATGTCGGGTATGACCTTAGCCATTTGCTTGGCCATGAATTTCATACAATCCTTTTACGACATCATGTTGGAGTTAGCGGTGGATGTCGACCCTTTCTTTGATTTGGAGTCGACACGGCGTTGGACGACATCTAAGAATCGAAAGAGAAGGAACGGATGAGACTTGATCATAAATTGAAAATAAGTTTTGCATGTATAAGCATGTAAGCATGATGTATCACGTATAGTTCACATAATTAGCATGAGTTCAACAAGCATTTACAAAGAATAAACACGTATGAATGCGTAAAAGAGTATAAATTTAGTTTGTTCACGAGAATTATTATTATTTTTGATTACGCGAGACGTGCAAATTGTGTAACGGTTTTGAAATGAACGAGGTAACAAGTATAAAATCACATATAAATTGAATCACATAAAAGAGAGGCTCATAAAACATAGGATTGTTTTGGGTAGAGAAACGTCGACTATTCCAAAGTGAATCGAAAGTCATTTCAAATTAGAGAAACGTGCTTTGGCCTATAGGTAAGATACTCTCGTCGAGAAGCGATTAACGGTATCTTACCCTTCCAGTTACTACACGTCTCTAATCGATCGAAACAATCAAAACTTTGGCGAGATTGAAAATAGAGGAATGGGACTTAATCGACAAGGTGCGGGTATCACCCCTAACTTGACGATTTCGTACCCTAATGTGGTTGGTACTCGTCGGGTCAAAATGAAATTTCGACACTTTGACGAGGGTCCACAAGAGTTTGAATTGGAAATTTTACCATTAAGATGTGGATTTCACTCCTAGCTTAATGGCGAAATTTCGTGCAAAATAAGAATAAGCGGAATGAGAGTCGTTCACCAAATTGTGGGTTTCACGCCTATTTTGGTAAACTCGTCTCTTTTGTATAATGAGTGTCTTCAAGTCTTCAAGTGTATTGTGTAAAATGTCATAGGAAAGACATCATGTAAGCATTAAGACCAAGAAGAAGAGAAAGAAGCAAGGTAGGAAGAATAATATTTTAATCAAGAATCAAGAACGATCAAAAATATGGTTCCTACTATAGACTGGGTCGAACATGGCAATTCTACCTAATTCCCTATAGTTATGGCTCTGATACCAATTTGTCACACCCCAACCAATGGCGGAATCATCGGAGTGGAACTAGTTTGAGATTGTAAGAGACTTCATAACACTATTTGTGACAATATTTAATTCAACCGATTTCATTTCATAATCAAATTGTCAAAACATTACAAGGAAATTCAAATAACAACACTGTTCATAACATAAACATAACAAAATTGATACAACACTTTAAACCTAAACGTCTAAGTGAGTATCTAGGCATCATTGCTAATCCGTTTCATAGCATCATCAATCCTCAACTTGTAACATGTTTAAAATACAATTCAATGCAAAAGCAAAGGCGAGTATACAAGTTTAAGAATAAGTATAAGTATAAGTGTAAACGTTTAAAAAAACAAATCGACATGGCAACTTAGTTTATACATGAGCATCATACAAGTCATGCAATATTTCTAGTCAACCCTCTGTTTACGCAAAAATGATAAAATTCAACATGACATCTCGTTCACGGGTGGTGCGTTACTCCTATAGCGCTATACATGTCAAATGGAGGCTAGTAATAAGCTAATGACTATTGTATCACATAAGAATCACCCAAGTATAAGCATCAAGTATAATAAACATAGCATTCATGTATTTGGATTGTTTTCGTGCAAGTAAAGATTAAAGTTTAAGTGTAATTTAATAATTTAACATGTTACACCCCAAAAGTGGTAAACATAATAAGGGGGTTTGCGAGTATACTCACGGTTTTGCAAGTCTTCAACTTGTGAATCCGCGAGTGAGTTGTTGTTGGAGGTAGGAATACCAAGTCCTTCTACATGAAGAAACAAAGTGTATGAGTATTGGGAATTTGGAAGATTAATGATTTGGAGTTTAAACAACATGAACTTAGACATATGAAAATAATAATCTTTAACACATATGAAGCTTTTAGATGATATAACCAACACTTTGACAAATGAACATTAGTCCATCATCAAGGTCGATTACTTAGATAATATATAGGATATATATATATAATATTAATATGTCCAATAGGTCAAGCATGAGGTAGGAGGATGAAACCTCCATTTAGGAACCTCTTAAGTGTCATAGGATTCATGTAGGAGGTAGGAAGAAAAGTCTTCCATTTAGGCACCTCTAAGTGTTCACCACTATATTTGATGTTATGAACATACAAGGAGGGTCATGAACTTACAAGTAATACAAGAATATGAACAACTAATCAATGAGAAATCATCAAGCAATGTGTGGATTTTTAAGTAGGATAACCCAAGTTAATCCTAAATCACACAAACATCAAGTCTTGAACTTGAACATCACTTGTGGGTTAAACCCTTGAACAAAACAGAAAGTTTGTGAGGTTTATACCTCTGATTTTGAATGTCTCAACCTTGTTTTTAAGCCTAACTAACCATAGAGGTGGTTATAAGCACAAGGACATAGGTTTAAGATGAGTTTCCTCAAGTTTAATCAAGATTTAACAAAGTTTGATTGAAAACAGAAGTCACAGTCCACTTTAGAGCCTTTTTGGCGACGTTCCAGGGCCTAGTTTTCCATGAAAAACCGTTGGAAACATTCCTAAGGTTAATCCAAGCATGTAGGAAATAGAATCAAGTGAATCGGATAAGAAACGAGTGAGTTATGCTCACTTTAGTGCAAATCTGCTCGAACTTGTATTTGCAGCAACTTTGTGACTGATTTAAGAGAGTTGTGAGGGTGTTTGTAAAGTGAAAATGGCTTGGAGGCACTTAGGTTTATATAGGGAAGGGTTTAGGGTTGTGTTAGTTGGTATTTAATATGAGTGGTTGGGTTAATTGAATAACAAAATAATAAATAAATAAATCTGCCTAAAAAGGTTGTCGATCGCAAGGCTTAAACAACCATAATTATCCTCTCTTTTTTTGTGACATACAATAATATATATATTAGATGAATATGCCTTTTATTTATGATAATATATGTAAGTGGAGGTTGTAACAAAGTAAACAATGTATATGACTTTTATTTATGATAATATAGGTAAGTGGAGGTTGTAACAAAGTAAACAAAGGCATTAATCAGCCCCATATGTCTGATCGTTGTCTTTACCTCTTTTTTTATCTAACATGTCCTAAGTCCACCACATATGAAATAATTAAAATGGCAAAGATCACTAGATGTGGCTGCCTTTTTGGTTGTGAAAGGGCAAGCTTTATGTACATATATATATATATATATATTTTGTTTAATCAACTAAATTGATATCACAAGTAACTTGATTAAATATTATGGCTACATGTTTACTAATGCTAATTTAATATTTCATTAACAATATTTCAGGGTATATTATGTACTATAACATATAATTTGGGTAACAATTACATGACATAATTTATGTAAGAAGTGAGTAAATGTATGAACCAAGTATGTATGTATGGATCGTGAAACGCGTAACAATGTAACTATAAGTATAACATTTTTAAGGTCATGCATTCTAGATGATTATTTGTAGATTAGACATGCCTTTATGAGACGCATGAATACGTACTGAACGAATGCATGTATTAATGTATGCACATGTATAATCAATAAATATTTCACAGAAAAGATCAATTTCATTACGGTCGAAGTCTCATATTTACAATGGTACAACGAAAGACGATTACAAGAACACAAGACTTCCAAAAATAGAAATACAAACAAGATTTTCCAATTATGGAAAGTACGAAGAACCAGGGCGTTACAAGCAACTTACTGGTCCTGAAATCATTCAAGAGACAACGGATAAGATTCTTCAAATCTGTGATAACTTGATCAAGGCTAGTAACAGACAAAAGAGCTTTGCTGATAAAAGATGTAAGCCTCTGGAATTCAATGTTGGAGATCACGTTCTACTCAAAGTATTACCTTGGATAGGAGTTATATGTTTTGGTAAAAAGGGAAAGCTTGCCCCTCGTTATGTGGGTCCCTTCAGGATTCTCGAAAGGATTGGCAAGGTGGCTTACCGACTCGATTTGCCTCAAGAGCTTACCAATGTACATCCAACGTTCCACGTATCTAATCTCAGAAAGTGCTTAGCGGATGAGGAACTTCAGGTTCCCATCGAAGACTTGCAAATAAACAAGACTCTTCATTTTATGGAGAAACCGGTCGAAATCATGGACCGAGGTACCAAACGGTTGAGGCGCAGCAGAATTTCCATAGTTAAGGTACGATGGGAAGGAAAGTGTGGTGCCAAATTCACTTGGGAACTCGAGAGTGAGATGAAGACCAAGTATCCACACCCCTTCGAATAGTCTTCCTCTTAGATTTTAGGGACGAAATCTCCTAAAGGAGGGGAGACTGTAACGCCTGTGTTTTGAAACTTTCACTTTTTGGCAGTCTCGTACTTGTAATACTTAATGTTGCCTATTGAGCCTTAAATTATGTTAAACTATGAGAAACTCTGCCCAATGTGATACTTTGTGAAACTTTGACACTGTGAAATTTTTACGCTATGTGACGCTAGACTCTTGTGAATATTGACTCTTGTGATACTATGAAACTCGAATCTTGAAACTTGACACTTATTAGGCTTGATACTTATGAAACAGGAAACTTGATACTTTGTTAAACTAGAGACTTGATACTTATGGAACGAGAAACTTTGATTCTTTATGGAATGAGAAACTTTGATTCTTTATTGAGCGAGAAACTTTGATTCCTTATTGAACACGAAACTTTGATTCTTGGTTGAATGAGAAACCTTGATACTTAGTGAACGAGAAACTCTGAACCTTTATTGAATGAGAGACTTGGATACTTGATACTTATTGTATGATAAACGAGCGTGAACGTAAACTTGAAACACGGAAACTCTTGTTTTAATTATATGATTATGCCATTGTAATGGTTACCCACGATAATACGCAACACGATGCTTAATCTAGCCCGCAAAACGAACCAAAGTCGATGAACTAGCAAACGGGTCTCAGCTGTCCGAATGGACATCCGAACGGATGACCATCCGATCGGATGACCATTCGACCGAATAGCCATCTGATCCCCTTGCACGCTGCACTGCCTTAGGTGTCCCTTTCACCTATAAATAGGCCCCTTGTGGTCTCATTTCACACTTCTGCCTCTATCATCCGACCATACGCACTCTCAAGCACTATTCTCGAGATTCAAGCTCATTCCGTAAGCATTTCTTCTAGATTCTTGTACAACTCTAGTCATTTAACACTTCTACACAAGATTCTCCATAAAAATCACACGAACACTTAAACTTTTTATAAAAACCAACTGTTTTTGGGCCTCTTGAAGGTGTTTTCCACTCAATGGTTTGTACAACCTGTTGTGGAGCATCATCGGCCTCAGATCTAATAGATTTTTACACCATTTAAACAAAATCTAAGGAAAAGTCACACCTTCATTCCAGACCCGACGAAATTTCTTATGTTTCCTGCTCAGATCTGATGAACTTCACAGTCTACCCTTGATTTTCGAACTTTCTTCAACTTTTATACAAAACATAGGTGAAATCGGACTCGAAAAGACTTTCGACTCGTTTCTTAGTCAAAAGCCGGCTTGAGGACTGAATTTCACTGGAAAACGGACAGTTTGACGAGTCCAAACATGAAACACACCGGAAACAGTTCATAGATTCGGAAAGGGGGTGTTTCCCAGCCGACCGACAAGCTGAGTTTGATAAGTTTCCGTTGTTTAACGCGTCATTTCACCGTCTCCGCTAACTTGAAACTTAGAAGTTTCATGAAATTCATTCACTGATCGTCTGTCCGGATGGCCATCCGATCGGATGACCAACCGTCCAGGTGATCTTATTATTATGACACTTATTTGTTTTACAGGACACTGTGATCTTAACACTTGAAACTTTATCAGTTCGCAAACACACACTGTTCGAATGGCCATCCGTTCGAATGGTCATCCGTCTGGATGATCATCCGACGGATGGAGTCCATCTAGTCGAATGGTCTTCCGACCGGATGACCATCCGCTCAGGTATACAGTCAGACACTTTTACTCGATTTTCGCACCATTCGACACTCTGTTCCCAACCGGGTCAGTACTTAGAGGACTAATTCTATGTTCCCCGCACGCAGTTTGATCTAGTGCTCCCTTCGATCCAATCTAACAGTGTTTGGTTTAAGCACCCACTGTAGGTATACTCGATCCCTTTTTGTTTTAAACACTTTTGGGATGCAACATGTATTCTATAAATAAGACACTTGACACTTAAAACATGAAACTATTTAAAACATACTCTATCCTCGTTAAACATGAAACTTGAAACTTGATTATTGAGACTTTTATGCTATGTGAACGTTTAATCCTTGTGTGTAGTTCCGCCTTAACAATGGTAGCGCTATAGAGGTAATGCACCTCCCCGTTAGTCTTTGGGGTATTGTTAGGATGAAACATTTAACCTTCCGTTAGTCTTTGGGAAAGGCATTTAACGCATTGGAAACTTGGGCTATCACTTGGACTGCGTGAACTAGCATGGTGAAACTTATTTTGTGTTATGTTTACATGATGGATATGCGTCTTTTAAACTATTATGCTACGTATTCAAACTTGTATGCTCGCCAACATTTTTGTTGATTGTATTTTAATACATGTTGCAGCTTGATAGTAGCTGAGGAAATCAAGAAAAAGGCTAGGATGATGCCTAAAAACACATCTTAGTTAAATTCTAAAATTTGAACAATATTTGAATGTTATTTATTTGATACTTTTGTGGATTGTGAATCGTGGGTGATCTTTAGACAATTTTTATGAATTTAACTAATCATTATTGAAACAATTTAGTGTTGTGGATTCTCTTGAGTAATCTGAATCGCTTAGTGCCGCACCCCAATGTTTCCTCCATTGGTTGGGGTGTGACACCAGCCATTTCTGGTAACTGTAGCTAATAGGCTACTAGACCAATTCACTTGATAACCTTAAATGTTCCAACATATCTTGGGTTTAACTTTCCTTTCTTACCAAATCGAACTACTTCTTTCCAATGAGAAACTTTTAACAGTACTTTGTCTCGAACTTGAAATTCTAATGGCTTATGTCGATTATCAACATAACTCTTTTGACGATCTCATGCTATCATTCCTTGACTTGAATTATCTTTTCAGTTGTTTCTTGTACAATCTCAGGACCTAATAATTGCTTTTCTCCTATATCTGCCAAACATACTGGAGTTTAGCACTTTCGTCCATAAAGTGCTTCAAATGGGGCAGCATTAATGCTTGTATGATAACTATTGTTATAGGAGAATTCTAATGGCTTATGTCGATTATCTGCATAATTCTTCTTTCATAAAGTGCTTCAAATGAGGCAGCATTAATTCTATTAATGTCTTCCAATGTTTGGATAGTCCTTTCACTCCATCCATCTGTTTGAGGGTGATAAGTTGTACTTAAATTTAGTCGTGTTCCCATAGCTTTTTGGAAACTTTTCAAAAAATAAGAAGTAAAACGACTATCTCTATCAAACTTAATGGATAACAGAATTCCATGTAATGAGACAACTTTATCTACATACAACTTAGCTAATCTTTTCATATTAAAGGTTTCCTTCATGGGTAGAAAATGAGCTGACTTGGTTAGTTGATCCACAATCACCCAGATTATGTCGTTACATTTTGTTGTTTTCGGTAATTTGATAACAAAATCCATCATTATTAATTTTCATTTCCATACTTGCATTTCTAATTGTTGAAGTAAACCGAAGGTTTCTGATGCCCAACTTTAACTTGCTAACAAGTTAAACACTTAGAAACGTAATTAGCTGTATCCTTTTTCATTCCTATCCACCAAAAATTCTTTCTCAAATCTTGATACATCTTGTCACTATCAAGATGCATCGTATACATAGACTTATGAGTTTCCTCTAAAATTCTATGTCGTAGGTTTCCATGGATAGGTACCCAAATTCCATTGGTTCCTTTTTCTAATTCCTTCATTATTCCTTTTAATCCTTCAACATCATTGTTGATTGATGTTGCCTAGGTACTCTTCAATTGTTATATTAAATATATCTAAAGATTTAATCTGAGAGCACGTACTCTTTTTTACTTCTGATGATACTTACGACTTATAACTACCACATTAGCTTTACCTTCATGATATTGGATATCACAATCGTAGTCACTTAAAATTTCCATTCATCGGCTTTGTCTCCTATTCAACTCTTTTTGCCCGAAAATATATCTTAAGCTTTTATGATCTGTAAAGATGGTAAACTTAACACCATATAAATAATGTCTCCAAATTTTGAGGACAAAAATTATCGCTCCTAGTTCTAAATCATGAGTTGTATAGTTTTCTTCGTGCTTCTTCAGTTGCCCAGATGCGTAAGCAATCACCTTCTCAAGTTGCCTCAAAACACATCCTAAGCCTAATCTAGAGGCATCACAAAAGACTACAAAATCCTCAGTTCCTGCTGGTAATACAAGTATGGGTGCATTCGTTAACCTTTGCTTCAAGCTTGTAAAAGTTTCTTCCTGCTTGGGTCCCCATTCAAACTTAACCGACTTACACGTTAACTTAGTTAACGGAACGGCTATTCGTGAAAAATCTTGAATAAAACGTTGATAGTATCCTGCTAGTCCTACGAAACTTCTGACTTTTGTTGGTGACTTAGGGACTTTCCATTTGGTAATTGACTCGATCTTGGTGGGATCCACACGAATTCCTTCATGGTTAATCAAATGTCCTAAAAATTGTACTTCTTGTAACCAAAATTCACACTTAGAGAATTTAGCATAAAGCTTATCTTTTCTCAACAGTGTTAAAAGTACATGTAAATGCTTAGCATGCTTTTCTTCGCTCTTGGAATAAATAAGTAAATCGTCTATAAAGACAATTACAAATTTATCTAGGTATGGTTTAAATATCCTATTCATCATGTCCATAAATGTTTCTAGAGCATTTGTTAGACCAAATGGCATTACTGTATACTCGTAATGACCATATCTTGTTTAGAAAGCAGGTTTAGGAATGTCCACTTCCTGTACTTTCAGTAATGTTGTCTTGAGCATAAATCGATCTTGGAAAAAGGTCGAGCTCCTTGGAGTTGATCGAAAGAAACCGTCAAGTACATTACACATCCAAAACAATAAATTACAAGATTCTAATTAGTGGGTCAAGACATATATCACAAACAACATCCAACTCATCACAATTAGCACTTTTAATCTCTTATTTTCAGCAATAGTCCTTCCTACATCTTCGTTCATACGTATAGTCCTCTCTAGCTCTGCTGACACTTCTGAACAATATGGATATACAAGGGGGTCTGCCCATGCAATAAAACCACAGCCTCGACTACCCTGAAATTACTACCCTGAAATTTCGAGTAGAAGATATACTTTGGTAGCATGGAAAGTGTCACGACCCCCGACCCCACCCTGGGAGCGGGAGCCGCGAGCCAGTCAAAGCAGATGGTATCGGTGTTTATTAATTTGGCAGCGGAAATTTTCATCAGGACCGTAATTAGGAAATATTTTTATCAGAGTTAAACACCAAAATGTTTAAAATAGATAAATGGGAAAACCCCAAGTTTTTGTTAATAATATCTTTATAATAAGTGGGACAAAACCCGATTTTTCATTTATAATACATTTATAGGGATAAACCCTAATTATTGAAAGTAATTCTTCTTTTTATTTAGGTAACTTTTATAGACACTTTTCTAAGCCTTCAGTGCTCTCCAGCTCGCTTTTATAGGCTTCGTACTAAGTTATCTGAAACACGTGTTTAAAACATTTTATCAGCAAGAAATACTGGTGAGTGTATCCTAGTTTAATCAAAACAGGTTTTATCATTTTACAGCATTGAGGGCGATCTCGCAATTACATTTGTTTACCATTCTACCTTAATTACCACCCACGGTACTGTCAATCCATGACTGGTGGTAGTGTTACTACTCACAGTGTAGTAACAAATTTTGTATACAAAACCCCAACATACCGATGATAATTGTAGAATTACAAATACTCAATCACTGTAAAATATAATTTAAAACATTGAGGTTTTGTAAAAATAGTTTATAAAAGAATTTACAAAAAGAGGATAAACTCACAAATAGTGAGAAAAAGCAAGATGTACTCACATTTGTAGATTTAGGTATTCCTACAGATTTTCTGGTAATAGTTTCCTGATAATATTATAACTTCCTGTTGATTCTCCTGATTATTACTTATATAAACAATGCACAGGTGTTAGTAAAATAACCCAGGTTGCATTAACCGTACAACTCAAGACAGAATCCCAATGACCGATTCGGGCAGAGCCGACATGCATTAAGGAATCCTATATCAATCGGGTGTACACACAAGACAGAATTCCAATGACTGAGTCGGGTAAAGCCGACATGCATTACGGAATCCTAGATCAATCATGTAGGGTAAAAGCAGGGATATAATACTTATAATGAGGCAGAGCTTTGCTTCTTAGGGGGTATTATATTCGAGCATAATTTCTACTATGTAGAAAGTTTAGAGAGAATTCGAGGGATGAACGAATGACAAAATGAGCCGAAGCCCCCTTTATATAGGTTGTTCGACCATGTCGTCGCGCCCCGCGAAGCCTTGGGGTCTCGGCCGTCGCGGCCCGCGAGAGCCCTAAGGGCGGCGGTAGGTCAGGTGAGTCAGCAGGTAGCTTCGCCATGTGTCCGACACGTGGCAGCATTGCAGTATCGTGTCATCAAAGGTCGTCGCGCCCCGCGACCAAGATGGCTTTAGCCGTCGCGGGCGCGACCGACTGCTAGATCTGTTTTTGTTGTTTTCTTCCAAGTATAAAGTTATTTCGGGACCGTTTCTCGTGTACGGAGTACATTTACGAACGTTTAGGGTTAATTTAAGGGTTCTAGGATAGTTGTTACATCTGTGGTGGTAACTGAAAGAAGTACGTGGCTTTAAATTTTGTTAGATTTGTTGTCATCTCTATTTGCCTACCTATGTTTAGCTATCTCTGGACACACACACACACACACATATATATAAGGGTGTCTTAAGAGTCTTTAGGAGAGTTGTTATATCCTCCCCACCTTGTTTTAAATCTCGTTCTTGAGATTTGAACTATGATATCTCCTTGGAGTTATATCAAGTCTTGTAGTAAGTAAAAACAATGTCAAAGCATCTTTGGAAGTATTTATTGGTCGAAAGTTCCGAACCCTTAGCTGTTGGGCAGAAATTTGTAGAAAAGCAACTTATCTGGACTTTGAGATGGTATAAGAAACAATAGATTAGATCATTTAAATACAAGATTTATCAAAAGAGTTACATAGATAACAGATGAAAAACCTTTCGAGTGGGATATAAGGCTAAAAGTTTCTGAGTAGTTAGATTCGTTAAATAGGGAAGTCAAGTTTCAAGTATGTTGGACCATTTATTAAACGAGTAGAACCCGTAGCTTATCGGTTATAACTGACAGGAATGATGTATGTATGAAATCTTACAAGAATGCTTAAGAAGATAAATCCTTAGTGAAATTTCTTCTAGGGACATTGAAGAAAATGAGAGACATAAATGTTTCGGTTAGTTCCAGGAATTATTAACTGGATGTGGTACAATTAAGTTTCATAAAGTCAATGGAGACATATGAATCGAATGTAAACGATTTTTAGAGATAATAGGATTCAATCCCAAAAGAGAACTTTCCTTGATTGTCAATTGAGAAGAATTCTGAATTAACAATCTCAATAGAAGTATGAAAAATGATTTGTTAATGATCAAACTAGAAATCAGTGACATTGAATGGCAGGGATACATCGAAAATACAATAGGATTTATTGTATCATTATCTTAATACATAATTGTATCAAGACTACCTGAATGATAAGTCAAACGAATGACGTATAAATAGATAGGATTAGCGATTTATGATTAGCTCAAGCTACAAGTTTTACAGTCACCACAAGGTGTTGTAGTGATTGAAAGAATTTAATGATTACGGTGACCGAACGAATTCACCGTTTTCGAACGAAAGTTTCAATGAAGTGGATCTGGATATTTCAAAAGATAGGATGTTCAATAGGAACAATAGAATATCATAGGATTGATCAAAGATGAAAGGAATGTTGGAGGTACATTGGAATAAGAATTTAGGTACCCTTATCTTAACATAAAATTGTATTAAGACTTGTTTAGGATAACGAATCATCAGAAGATAGATACGTTCGTACCTCAGGAGTGAAAATGAAATGAGTCCAAATTTTCAATGAAATCGCCACCGCAAGGTGTCGTGTTTTAACAAATGATTCATTGAAGTTGAAGACTTTAAACAAGTCTACGATGGTTTGACAAATAAAAGGTTAATTGAGATTACCTCGAAATATGATAATATCAATTCATCATATTGGATTTTGAATCGAATGTACAAGTTCAAAATATGTTGAGCTTGGTTTGGACATACTCCAATAATGGATATATGTAGTTGGCAAAAGAAAGGTTACGATGGAATTTGGTAAGAATCCTTAAAAAGAAAAGGAGTTCTTCCAGGAATTTTGCTGACTTGATATCAAAAGTCAATGTTTTTGCAATCATATGGATTGTTAAAATGAGTATAATGAAATATTTATTCGAACTTGTGAATAAATGATCTTTTGAAGTGAATTTTCATGCATTACCAGCAATGCATGTGTGACATAGGAATTTGTCAAGAGAAGAGACAATTGAGACTTGGCTCTATAAAAGAAAAATAAAGACCTTTTATTGATGAAGTTTTGATCGGAATTAAAAGTCAACTAACTTAAGTATAGTCAAAACATAAGGGTGCTTATTTTGTTATTGTCTCCGGCATTGTAGATATTTAGGCGTTTTCCTTAGCTTCATCTGGGTTTCTATCCTCGTTGTCGGGTACCTTATCTAGTTTCGGACAGTAAGGGCGGATGTGACATGGTTCTCCGCATTTGTAACATATATTAGTTTTCCTTCTACATTCTTTCTCTACCTCTAGTCTTCTTGCAGAAGTTACAACGAAGTGACTTCTTAGAATGATGACTTTTCGAACTCTTCTGATTATAGTTGTTGCAAGTAGGTTGCGCGATTGACGATTCAGCTTCTTAGTTCTCATTGGTTTTATCAGAGCGGAATTTCTTATAAGAGTAACTATAGGTTTTGGTTTTCTTTCACTTGGAGGATGCCGTTTTGATACAGATATCATGATCTCCATTGATAATAGGGTTAGGTTTGAAGTGACGAGTATGCTTACAACGTAAAGTAGGACTTTCGTTGATAGGCATAGAAATTTTAATAGCTTCAATGATCGAAGGGTTGGCATTCGATATTCCTTGAGCTATTATATTTTCTATAGTACTTTTATCCAAGGAATTCTCATTACTAGCCTGGATTCCTTGATTATACATAATTTTCTTTGACATATGGGTTACAAACATGCTCATATATGATTATCACATAACTAAATAATTATATAGGCATCTTTTTGTTGTTCCTATTAGCACTATTATAATCGTACTTATCAGTACGATGCATTGAGATATATATGTAAATATGTACAAATTATATTGTAACGCTTTCACTTTCACCATATATTTTATAAAAATATAAGGAAGGTGTGTGTGTGTGTATATATATATATATATATTATGTGTTGTTTCTTTCCTATATTGTCACAATTCAATTCTATTTCAGAGTTCATGGGTAGAAATTATGATTGTGGATAGAGGTAAGGGTTTTATATGAGGTTCTGAAATGTTCCATCGTTGGCCCACTAATGTTTTTCAACAGGTGATGCTAGTACGAATATCCTTAAGTTATCTTTTGAAGTAAAGGTGGGTATCAAAATAGATCTTTGAGTAAACATGTAGGTTTGTTTTCTTCTGTTATATAATAAAGCTTGTTTTTCTGCAGGAGATATATTGTATATTTTATCAAGAAATTTGTGTCTTGCATATACCTACGTAGTAATATAAAGTTTTAAAGTTTCCTGAAATATATATAAGACCAAATTATAAGAATTCTATTACATAATTAAATTACTAATTACCCTGTTTTATTTCCATAACTTTGTTTTATTATAATAACAAAATAAATTTCTATTATATTTATTAAATAGAACATTTTTAGAAGTAAAAAGGTAAATTCATCGAAATGAATTTAAATAAAAATATAAATTTTCTGGATTCTTTTAGAAAAATTTAATCTTTAACTGACAGGTGGACTTATTTCGATTATAATATATTTAGAACTTGACTTCTTAATTTATCATATTTATTAAAGAAATAGATAATACAGAGTTTAACGTTTTTAAATTTGATCCTTAATATATTAAGTAGTAAAGTGTTATTTCTATATCAGAATATACATATATAATTTAAGGAATAAGTTGAGCTATTAGATAAAAAAAATTAAACTATCTCCTGTCGATATGTATGTGTTGTGTACATATATTTTAAATCATCTAGTTATACAATACCAAATATTTTTGCACTTATTTGTATAAAGTATCATTGGTTTTATTAATATTGGTTATAAGATATTAAATACTTTATGCATACTCTTCATATAAGTGGAAATATACATGTGCTTATATGGGTATAATATAATCATATGGAATAATATTTTATTGAGCGATCATGAAAATCTTGTTCTTAATTATCATATCTAAACAATAAACATGTTTTAAGTATGCTAAAATGTTATATTTTAACAAAGATAACATAATTATATGTCTTGTAAAAACTTTGACAAAAATATAGACTTAAGTTGAGTAAAATTTTAGGGTTTATATCATAGATAATAAATTATATCACTTGTATCAAACAACATTTTATATTATGATATTTTAGTGACATCATGCCTAAGAGGTGTTATTTTATATCTTTGATTAAGATATTAATGTCAATATCATAATATTATTATAATTTATATTGTATTCACATAAATATATGGGTGTGATATATATTACAAAATTTAATATTAATATATTGTGAATATATCCTTTTTTTTATATTTATAGCATAACATACTATAAGATACGAATATGGGTTACACATACTGAGAATTTAAATGACATAAAATTATTTAGGTATACTACATTTATATTATGATATTTTTCGAAATATCATAACTGAATTGTGTTATCTTATATTAATATGGAGATATTAATGTTAATATCGTAATATTATTATAATGTTATAAAATTCTTGTTGAATCATATTTATATAAATATATGTTATATATAATATATCATAAAAATTAATAAGGCATAACATTATTAATATATCACCTATATATAGATATATATTTAAATATAGCATAACTGTAAGATACAGATATGGGTAACCAATATTGGGAATTCAAAATTTGTTAAACGACATAAAAATCATAATAAACATATTAAGATTTTATGCTCACAGTATAACACATAAGGTATTTATTTCCTAACAGTAACGTTTAAGGTTTAGGTATTAGAAGAACGCCTAAATGGCTTAAACTAGTGGCTTAGCTCTGATACCACTTTCTGTCACAACCCCCGACCCCCACCCTAGGAGCGGGAGCTGCAAGCCAGTCAGAGCAGATGGTATCAGTGTTTATTAATTTGGCAGCAGAAATTTTCATCAGGACCATAGTTAGAAAATATTTTTATCAGAGTTAAACACCAAAAATTTTAAAATATATAAATGGGAAAAACCCAAGTTTTTGTTAATAGTATACTTATAATAAGTGGGACAAAACCCGATTTTTTCATTTATAATACATTTATAGGGATAAACCCTAATTATTGAAAATAATTCTTCTTTTTATTTAGGTAACTTTGATAGCCACTTTTCTAAGCCTTTAGTGCTCTCTAGCTGGCTTTTATAGGCTTCATACTAAGTTATCAGAAACACGTGTTTAAAACATTTTATCAGCAAGAAATACTGGTGAGTGCATCCTAGTTTAATCAAAATATGTTTTATCATTTTACTGCATGAGGGCGATCTCGCAATCACATTTGTTTACCATTCTACCTTAATTACCACCCACGGTACTGTCAATCCATGACTGGTGGTAATGTTACTACTCACAATGTAGTAACAAATTTTGTATACAAAACCCCAACATACTGACGATAATTGTAGAATTACAAATACTCAATCATTGTGAAATATAATTTAAAACATTGAGGTTTTGTAAAAACAGTTTATAAAAGAATTTACAAAAGGAGGATAAACTCACAAATAGTAAGAAAAAGCAAGAACTCACATTTGTAGATTTAGGTATTCCTACATATTTTCTGATAATAGCTTCTTGATAATATTATAACTTCCTGTTGATTATCCTGATTATTATTTATATACAGGTTTTATTAAAATAACCAAGGTTGCATTAACCGTACAACTCGAGACAGAATCCCAATGACCGAGTCGGGCAGAGCCGACATACCTTAAGGAATCCTATATCAATCGGGTGTACACACAAGACAGAATTCCAATGACTGAGTCGGGCGAAGCCGACATGCATTACGGAATCCTTGATCAATCGTGTAGGGTAATAGTAGGGCTATAATACTTACAACGAGGCAGAGCTTTGCTTCTTAGGGGGTATTATATTCGAGCAGAATTTCTACTATGTAGAAAGTTTAGAGAGAATTCGAAGGATGAACGAATGACAAAATGAGCCGAAGCCTCCTTTATATAGGTTGTTCGACCATGCCGTCGTGCCCCGCGAAGCCTTAGGGTCTCGGCCGTCGCGGCCAGCGAGTGCCCTAAGGGCGGAGGTAGGTCAGGTGAGTCAGCAAGTAGCTTCGCCATGTGTCCGACACGTGGCGGCATTGCAGTATCGAGTCATCAAAGGTTGTCCCGCCCCGCGACCAAGACAGCTTCAGCCGTCGCGGGCCGCGACTGACTGCTAGATTTGTTTTTGTTGTTTTCTTTCAAGTATAGAGTTATTTCGGGACCGTTTCTCGTGTACGGGGTACATTTAGGAACATTTAGGGTTAATTTAAGGGTTCTAGGATAGTTGTTACATCTGTGGTGGTAACTGAAGGAAGTGCGTGGCTTTAAATTTTGTTAGATTTGTTGTCATCTCTATTTGCCTACCTATGTTTAGCTATCTCTGGACACACACACACACATCTATATATATATATATATATATATATATATATATATATATATAGGGGTGTCTTAAGAGTCTTTAGGAGAGTTGTTATAGAAAGGAAAAGAAAAAAAATGAAAACTTACTCTAAACTGGCAGCAGTGGAATCGTCTTCCAGGATTCGCTTGAGTATGGGAGGTTCAAATGACAGAAGGTAACCCACCTTGCAAATCACCATCTTTGAAATGTCTGAAATTAGGGTTTTAGAAGAAATCACGAAGACGAAGAAGTGACAAAAGAATAGCTAGGGTTTTCTTTATAAAATCAGTAAAAGGGGTAGGAGAAATTACCATTATACCCATCATGTGCCTGCCATGTGACTAATAATGAACCAGAGTTTGGGGTTTGGTTAGACTCAGGTGCCAAAATAGTTAGTTATAGAGACCATGTGTGCACATATGTTATAAAAAATCTTATTTTAGGTTAATATAGTAAAAGTGATATAACTACATAGGCTAAAAACGTAATTTACTCTAAATTTTATTACCAACCTACATATTTTTTTTTTAACCATAAAGTTATATACTTACCATTTAGAAAAACAAAACCTTATTCAACACCTTAAAATGGTAATAATAAAAATAAAAAATAAAACCGTTATTCAACACCTTAATTCAAGTTTGAGTACCTGTTAATAGCAAAGAGGTTGAGTTATACTGGAATTGTGTAATTAAGAAATTAAATATTTTACACAATTGTTATTGCCAATTCAAATAAGTTTATAGAAAAGAGGTTGGGCCTTTATAGATTTGAGACAACTTTTTGTGTTCGAGCTTGAGTACGTGTTGGATAGCTTAACAAAATTTTCTGATACAAGCTCAACTTTAATTCCACTCAAATGATTATTCTAACGCTACTTAAGGCTGGAGGGTATAATCCTCGGTGACTTGATCGGGGAGTGGGTGTTACTGATCGGTGACCATCCCCACCTGTTTGAGTTATGCGGTGAGTTGGAGAGAGTGAACAAAAATCGGTGATTATTCACCGATGTGATTGAGAGGAGAGGAGAGGGGAGAGAGGAGAGACCATTCAAGTTTTTTATTTTTTTTTAATTGAGATGTGTTTAACCATACCTAGTGATTGAGTGTAAAATAAGGAGTAGAATGGGGAGTTGATATGACATAATATTATTGGGTAGGATTTCACTCAAACACCCTAGGGTGATTGATTATACCCTCCACCCTAAGACAGCAACTTATTTCAGATATCTTAAAGATATATTCGATATAATAAATAATTTTAATTTCTACATAATTGTACATGTCAAATAACTTTTATTATAAAAATAGTAAAAGCCAAAAATGAATTCTTTTACGCTATGTTCCTGAGTTTCATTTAACAAGGGAAGAGAAAAGAATTAAAAGGAAGCGAGTAAAAAATGTGTTCCAGAGTTTTTTTTAGGAAGGGAAGTGGTGAGAAAAGAAAGGAAACAAGGGGATGATTGATGCAAATAATCATCCTCCCAATTTGGAGAGATTTGGTGAGAAAAGATTATTATGAATCTAAGACTTTTTTTAAATTTCCTAAATTACCCTCTAATTCATTGTGTGTTTACATTGATGTTTTATGTTAAAAGGGTATAATAGTAAAATTGTAACTTTCTTTTCTTTTCCTCCCAACTCGGGAACACATAAAATGTTTAATTTCCTTTCATTTCCTTTTCTTTTCATTAAACTCGAAAACACGAATATAATCACATCTTTTCCTTTCCATTCCCTTATAATTCCACTTCCTTTCTCTTCTATCGTTAAATGAAACTCGGGAACACAGTGTTAGAGTTATATGCACTAATACGATATGCACCTATAATAAAACACGAAATACACGTTAAAAGGTAATAAGTTGGTCCTAGATATGTTGGAGTTTCATTAATCATATACCTCGTGTTTTCTTTTATGTGTTTAAAATCAAGCTCGAAATGATAAAAACTCGACTCACTAACTCGAGTTACTTAATACCAGCATGACCTGTTTACAAAACTGATAGACACTGTTTGACAAAAGCTACCTCAACTAATCAGTTTCCATGTTTTATATACATGTTAAAACTAACGCCTTTGGTTGTATTTTAACCTATGTTAACTTTACCTAAGTGTTACATTAACCTTTTTTTCCTCATTTCACTTTGCCTCGTTCTAAGAAAATGGTTTAATCCCATTAATTTCATCTAACATTACATTTTATTGGTTTTTGTTTAAAAAAGAAAAGAATAATTAATTCAATCTCTTAACATTGGGTTAACATATAACCCATTTAATGTCTTTTAACAAAAGGAGTGAGTGGTTTACAATGTTAATTAACATGTCATACCACTATTAACACAATAAATATTAGAATACACCGTATTGCCTAATATACTACACTGGTGTTTCATAAATTTAGCCTCCATGTATATCCTTGGAAAAAAAAATTCACCGGGGGTCAATTTTGTGATTTTCTATAATGACTTTGGATTATTTTTACGATAGAGTTTTGTCTTCTTTGATAGAATTAGGTGATGACTCACACGCGTTGAGGAGCGATGCCCGAATAATTCTCAACCAATTAAAAAAACAGTACAATAGTTTTGCTAGAAAGAAAAAGTAAAAGAAGTGTTAGGCAGCAACTTGACACGATTTTTAACTGCGGGCAAAATCATAATTTTATTTTTACTTAAGGGAAAAATCAAATTTTTTTCCCGAGGGTAAAATCTTAATTTTTAGCTAGGGGAAAACCATATTTTTATTTTGCACTGGGGCAAAAACGTAATTTTGAATTGAGGGTGATATCGTAATTTTGAACCGAGAGGAAAATCGTAAACTTTAGCTAGGGCCAAAATCATAATTTTATTTTGAACTGTGGGCAAACACATAATTTTAAAGTGGGGGCAAAACCGTAATTTTAAAGTGGGTATAAAATAATAAACTGATGTAAAATTGTAATTTTGATCCGGGGAAAAAACAAAATTATATTTTGAACTGGGGCGAAAACGTAATTTTGGCTGATGGTAAAAGCGTAATTTTTTACCGAGGGCGAAATAGTATTTTTTAGCTCGTGGCAAAAGGGAAAATGTATTTTGAAGTTGGGGTATAACCGTATTTTTTAACTGAGGGCAAAAACGTAATTTTAAAGTAGGTATAAAATAATAAACTGGTTGGACCAATGGGTATTGCCCTCCGCCCATTTGAACCAATGGCAGAGAAACTCTATTCAGGGGCAAAAACGTAATTTTAAAGTGTTTATAAAATAATAAACTGATTGGTTCAATGAGAAGGGTCGGCCACCAATTTAAACCAATGGTAAGGAGATACTATTCCCTATCATAGTAATTGTAGATGTTGAAAATACACCGATATACTACACTAGTGTTTCATAAATTTAGCTATCGATATATATCCTTGGAAATTTTTTTCACTTGTAGGGCAGTTTTGTGATTTTCTAATGACTTTCGGTTATTTTGACGATAGCGTTTTGTCTTCTTTGTATAGTAGGCTAAAAGAATAACGCTGGTTGTTTTTTTTTTGTCTTACGTGAAGAAAAATAATAACAATAATAATTTTATATATATCATTGCCCAAGCTTGATGAATAGTGTTTGGGTGATATTGGATCAATCCTTATTTTTTTTTTGTATACAAACATTTGGTTTAATAATATATACATTATATATTGATCTCATAGCCTATCTATTCCTACGTGGTAGATCTAAAAGTCTGTATAGATCTACACTCCTCAGACCTTACCTTACCTTTGCTATTGGTGTGATTTACTGACTATGATGATGATGATTATATATTGATCTCAATGAAAAGAATAGTGGCTGGTGGAATGGTTTTGGCCTTTTTACAACTACCTACCTTGCTTTCATCACACAAGTTCAATTCATGGAATTAACTTTTTTTTTAACAGCAAACTTCATATATTCATCACCAAAATGTGTACAATGATTGGAAAGCAAGACACCAGACCAAATCATTCTACACAAACACCCATATCACCTGGCCCAAATACATTACTCTGCTATATTAAAATTTAACCAACTTCTCCACTCCAAATTGCTCCGCTTCGCCCTATGCTTTGCCCAAAGGAAAGACGATTTTGTATTTCTCCGAAGATTTTTTCAATATCGATACGTTTGCTGGAAAATATAAACTTTTTTTATCCTATTTTTTTTGTCAACATTAAGTCATTAATTATGCTTAACATGTACATCTCACTAAATTTATTATTCTATTAAAAACTTTTACTAAATTTACTATTCTATTTAAAAAATTGAAAACATATACGCATTCCTTTAAAAAATTATTTATATTACATTTTTCTCAATAAATCATAGGTTATAACATGTCATATATTTAATTGTTACAAAGGTTGTTACGACGTATGTTTTTTTTTTCTATCTATGTTTCCATAAAAAAAATTCAAAAGTGAACAATTATTTTTTTACCCTAACGAATCAAAGCGATATTGTCCGAACAACATCGTTACCTATATTGGTTCTTATGGTTTTCTCGACGTCTCTACTGTTGTCGAGACCGACCCAGTTCCAACCGAATAACATTGAAACCGGTAGTATTATTCGTTTTTACCGTTTTCACAAGATGTAAAAGACGTACCGATATCATTTTGGTCATATCATGATTTTTTTTGTTTTATCTTTTGGTTACAGAGTAACGATGCTGAATCAATAACGTAATAAATCGAACTGATTCCAACCAAATACCCGCCGTAGTGCACGAGGCATTTGACTAGTAATAATAATAATAATAATAATAATAATAATAATAATAATAATAATAATAATAATAATAATAATAATAATAATAATAATAATTATTATTATTATTATTATTAACAAACTATAAACTAGCAACATAATTGTGCCTATAAGTGTTGTACTCAAACGTTTTGAGAGTTTTTCAAAAAAAAATGATATTACACTTTTAACCAAAATCTATTTGACTTTTTTGTTAGTACAGGAAACGTCGAGTTTGACGGAGCTTTGGTCCCGAGTTTGACGGAGCTCTGTCCAGATGGACCTTGAAAATACACAACCTTGCCCAACTTTTCACTATTCTATACAATATTTAACACATGCACTATCTAGCTATTCGCACAGTGGTAGACATAAAATATATGCACCAATATTTTTATTTTTAACCCAAAAGTTATAATCTTTTACAATTTAACCTCATAATTTTTAACCCAAAAGTTATAATCTTTTGTAATTTAACCTCACAACTTTTTTACTTTTAACTTTGGTCCCCCGTACGTTTTAAATTTTGCGAGTAAACACGGTGTACCGTGTGTGTGTGGTTCAACGTTTTTACATTTCGTTTTACGTTTCGTACTAGATTTTGCGAGTTAATATGTCGTTCAACGTTTTTACGTCATCTACTTTTTTCTCGTTTGACAGGCTCGTTACAACGTGCGAGCCCTAAATCGGCTTTATTGTTATTTTCTATGTTTTACACTACAGTCTAATTTCTTCGCATTAACATGTTGTAACTTCAGTATTGTTTGTTGCTGGCGGTGGTGTGGCATTGGTACTATTCGACAAGGTTTTACCCCCCCCCCCCCCTGCATTGAGGCGGATGGTAAATCTAGTTATTATTAAAAAGCAAGTTAGAAATAACTGTAGAACACCAATAATCATGGTTTTAAACCACACTGTGGATGTCACGTCAGCGTGCGTAAGAATAGTGGCATTGTGAAAAAAGGGGTGTGGGAAGGGGCGTTATTCAACACGTGACACCTATTTAATATTATTATTTTCTATTTAAAAATTGTATATTGTCTATTAATTTTGTTAAGAGTAAACTGTCAACATGCACCCGAGGTTTGGTCAATTTTGCCACTTTAGTAAAAAATTTAAACCATTTTGTAAGGCCACCTTCGGACCTCGAACACCCGTACAGGATCACTAACTCGACCAACCGATTCACGTGGTGTGCAGACTCCACAACGCGATACGTACCGTTGCGTTGGTCATGAGAAAGAAGGTGTATAAAAACTGAGATGAGTGTCAATCTGTGAATCCATCAAGTATTCATAGATTATCAACACACAGTAATTAGGGTTTTGTTTCTCACACTAGAAAGTAGCTTGCGCAGAAAGATAATTCTCAAAGTCGCATATGTTGCATTCATTCACTGATTATAAATACAAGGACTAAATCCGGAACACAACAGTTCCAGATATAACATACACAAATTCAGACTTCAAAAGTCCTGACAAGCTACATTCGAATACAAACATACATATTCGGACTGAACATTAAACCCTAACAAATAAACTCTTACACAACGAAAACAAGGATATCTGAATTTACTATAAATTCGGACTCTTTACATCACATATATTCGAACACATTAATAAACTTTAACAAGAAACTTATAACTATTTAACAATTACACAAAAGACCCTAAATAACTTAAATTTGCAGAATCCAACACGTATCATCAAAAGGTGCACTTACAGACTCCCCCTTGATATATGCGGGATCTACAAGTCTTGTGAAGGTCTTCATCAGATCTTTGAATAGTCGCTTCCCGCTCCAACGTTGTTCTTCACGCAAAATTGAACAACTCGAATAAACGGAAGATCAATCTTCCGGTCTTCTTTCAGATACTGAAGAGAAAGACGTTTCAACTTTTCCAATTCCAAAAGCTTGAAGTTGACCAACCACATCAGATCTAACCCTATAACAGATCTTTGAGTAGTCGCAACGCCACTTTCAAACGAAATAGCAACCTCTATAAATACCCTTGATGTGAAATCATTGGTAACCTTCTTGATTCCGACGCCGAGGTGCTGTCGAAGTGTCTACGTGCTGTAAATCATTTCAGGATCAATAAACGAGACAGTTAATAGTGAATACAAGCTAAACAAAGATAGAATCAATGAATTCCGCCTTTGATTCTGTCTGAGCACTCTTCTGATTGACTCGTTAGGTCATTTCACGATCCTACAGGAAGAGTTCTTACCGTTTAGCTCGTTTTCGCTGGAAAATTCTGATTTCTACATCTTCTTTTCAAAATTAATCAAGTTTTCACGGTTAAAATTGTCTAAAATTCTCATAATGTGTGCGTAATTGTGTTTTAACAAACCCATGAGAGTTTCAGATCATAATTCGACCATTTGCTTGATCAATTGAACAAAGTTTGTACCGAAATGATGATGTCAGGATGATTTCGTTTGAACAAACTTGATAATTTCGTTTGAGATTGGACAATCTGACTGATTTCGTTTGAAGATTATGGCTGATTTCGTTTGAATACGGAATTCCGTTTGAGAAATTAGGTGATATCGTTTGAAACAGTTATCTCGTTTGAGGATTTCGTTTGAAAGACGCAATCTCGTTTGAAATCCTGATTTCGTTTGAAATAGTTATCAGGACTCCAGTTCACGTGATATACTCGGTCCACTTAAAATTCATTGAATATTGAATTGCATGTAAATTGATAAAAGTCATCTGCCTTTGCATGTGATATATGGTATGGTATGTCAGACCACTAAGTCATTGGCCCTATAAGAATTGAAGTTGATTCCATTTGTTGAAATAAGTGGATATTGAGGTCCAATGAGAATTTAGATGTCATAATCTTGTCGGCCGTATTGAACTTTGATAGTAATGAGATTTGAATTGAAGAATTTGTCCAATTAAGAATTTGTGCGAATTGATGTTGTCTGTCCATATTGTGTTTTGATTCAGCCCATATTTGTCGGCCCAATCATATCGGTTTGCATGTATTGATCGGCCCAATCATTTGATTCAAGTGCAGTGAAGCTTTTAAAAGTTGATAATTTGTTTTGATCTAAAAGATTCAATCAAATAAGAGTAATCTCATTTGAACAGTTTGTTTTTTTTTTTTGAAAAATGACAAAAATGTTTGATGAGAAAGAAAATGATTATATTGAAAGTTTAAATAGTTGGTATATGAGACATTTGGATAGTGATTATAGAAATGTAAATGTGGATATTTGGGTCAAAAGTTTTGAACATTTTATGTGTCAAAAGGATGAAACGTTGGATGAGTTGGAAATACGGTTTAAAAATTTAATAGACAATTTGAGGAAAAAGGATATTAGAATATCAAATGATGAACATATATCGAAATTGGCAAATGCATTACCTGCTAAATGGGATGAATTCTTGATTGAGCTAAAAAGGAAAGATTTTTTTCAAGAACTTTATCCAAAACAGTTCTTCAATGAGGTTAATGCAGAGTTTCGTATGGAATATAAGAAAAAGAAGGAATTGATGAATGAAATGGTAAAGAATTTACAAAAAATGGAATTGGATGTAATTGCTGAAATAGATAAAAGAATTCGTGTGTGTCTTGCAACAAAGAGTATTTTGAAATATGATATTAAAAGGAAATATTATATCGATGAAAGTATGAATCCTTTTGATTTCGTTAAACTCTTTTGTGTAGGAACATACAAGATGGAAACAAAGGAAATCACAAGGAAAGAAGAACCTGGTTCTGAATCAGTGTGCTCTAAATGTGATAAATTTGAAGCTGACAATGCCAAACTCTTGAAGGATGCGGAAAGTTTGACATTGGAAGTAAAAAAGATGAAGGATGAGAAGCAATCTGATGATAAACAGATTCTTGTTTTGCAAGAAAATTGTGAGAAGCTGAAATCTGAAAATGTTAAACTGTTAAGTGATTTGAACAGTTTGACATTAGAAGACAAAATTTTGAAAGAAAAAGAAGAAGGATTTGAAAATGAAAAATTAAAGATTGAAAAAGATTTTCAAAGACAAATGAAGGTTTTAGAAGATGAAAAATCTGTTATTTTTAAAAATAATCTTGAAAAACAGATTGAAATAAATACTCATCTTCAGAAAATCATTCGGCTTGAAAATGAAGCTGAAATTGCTCGGAATAAAATTGATGAGCTTGAGAAGAAATTGAAAGGTTTTGAGATTTCGTCATCAACACCAGATTATCCATGTCCAAAACCGATCAATTATGTTCCAATAAGTGACAATGTCACAAACTTTGACAAAGTCAAAATTGAAGATTGTGATGAGAAAACTAATGATGAAATTGAAAAAAGAAAAATATTTTTGAAATTAAATGAAATGTTTAAAGAAACTGTTCTACATTCTACTGAAAAAGGTGAATGCTCATCGCAAAAACCTGTAAAGAAGAATGTGGAACAAAAACAAAAGGATAAAAAACCGAAAAATGTTCAAAAATAAAATAAAAACTCATCAGTTCAATCATCCAATCGTGATAAAAAATCACAAAAAGTTGAAAATCAAAACTCAAAAATTGTTGGTAATAAGTGGTGCAGGTTTGACCATAGTGCTCAAAAGCCAAATCCAGCTTTCAAGAGGAGTGATGATTATCACAAAGCCAGACAATGCTATGATCTGAATATTTGGTGTGAAAGTGGTGATAGGTACGATAACAGAGTGTGTTACACTTGTGGTGTTCGAGGACACATTGTTGTTAACTGCCAAAGTTGGAGTTATGAGACGAGAAGATGCTTTGAATGCAATATTAAAAGACACATTGCCAGAGATTGCCCAATGAGATCAATGGGAAGATCGAGGGCTGAATCTCAGAAAATGACAAAGAAGAAACCAGTCAAAGTCGAAGCAAAGCCCAAAGAAAAAAAAGTTCTAGAACCGAAAGTGAAGCTTTCGCAAGGGCAAAAAGACAGCCTAAGGAAGAAGAGGAAGAAGGCGAGAGAATATCTCGAAAGGATTTTGTCCTCAGATTCAGCCGTCAAAGCGAATAACAGTTCTGATAAATTTTCTTGCTCTCCAAAGAATGACAAGTCTAGCAAAACGAATTCATCAGATACAAATCTGAGGACGAAAGAGAGAAAGATGAAAAAGAAATTTGCTGGTGATGAATTTGTTTCTCTGGAAACAAAGGAGCCAGTTGTTGGCGATGAATCTGACTCTTCAAAGTCAGACAAGCCATGTTCAGGCGATGAATCTGGTGTGGTAAAGCCAGAAGAGCCATGTGTTGAGGTAAAAAATGATGATTCCGGTTTGACAATGAATGATGCAAACTTTCCATCATTATCAAACGGAATTTCAAAAACACCAAAGGACCGTCAGGCTTGGGTGAATTTGTTTAAATGAAAAACCTGACTTGCCGGAGCTCCCAAGTTAGTAATCGCGGAGAATGAATCGACATCATTCTTAAATTGTTTTTTTTTTAAATTGAAAGTTTTTGATAAGTGTGACTTGCCGGAACTCCCAGGTTGGTAAGTGAGGAGTAGGAATCGGCACCTTGAAAATTCAACCTACATATGGTAACTTACAAGTGATATTGGTTGGTAAGCCTTGTGGTTGAAAAAGGTTTTTACTTACAAGTGGTAAATCAAGGACATTAAGTTGTACTTGCATTTTACTACAAGTGATATTTAGTTGGAAGATAATGTGATGAACCAAACCCCTAACCTACAAATGGTAAAATCAATCAACAAAACTAATTTACCGGAAAAACCATTTGATTAAAACAAACTTAAGTGTTTTGAAATCAATGGGAAAATAGTTTGTTGTAAGTGGGAGTTCTGATTGTTTATGCCAAGTGGATGGCGAATTGAAGTAATTCGATATCAGTTGTCAGTTTACTTGTACAGTTTGTTTTCAAATTTCCTAAAATGTGTTTGCATTTTAGGGGGAGAAAGATTTTCAGAAAATCCAAAAACATTTGTGTAACACCTCGAAAATTTGTGTTAAATAAAATAACGACACGTGTCGTGTAAGACGACACGCGTTATAAACTCGGATTATTAAACAAATGTTTGACAGGATTTAAAAGTGTCGTCATGTAAATTTTTGCACCTCTGAACGACCTCGTTATAAATCCCAAGACTCAAATCATATTAAAAACATATAGTATATGTTCAAGTTCAGTGAATTATAGCAATGAATGCTTCATAATTTAATTGGTGGACTCCTACGAAGAAATTCCTACGGTAACCCTTAGTTTTCGGTACTTTTATAAAGGATCCAAGCAAACAAATTCAAATGGTAGGGTATGTAATAGTACAAGACCCATATTAGAGGCCCCAAACTGAAAAAACAAGGCCCTAAAGTCGGATTATGAGGTTGCCTTTCGAAACACCAAAGAACAAAAAGTTTTGGCTGCTGAGGGGGGCTTGCGCACCGCAAGAAGAAACCCTTACAGTGCGCAAGCAAGTTACCAGCGACGAAAACTTTGCTGGTTGCTGTTTAAACGTGATTTTCGACTTTTAAACGGTTTTCCTCATATCCCTTGGCCCCTAAACAACCCCTAAACATGTAGGACACCTGTGGGAATGTTGTGGTCAGTCCTAGACTTGTTTGTCAACATGTTGTGGTGTCTTGGATCACTATATAAAGCTCTCAAAGTGCAACACTTTGATCATTCATTCCTCAACATCTTCTGATCAATTGTGGAGCATAAGAGCACTCTCCAGGACTTCCTAATCAACCATTAAACACTTGTAAGTCTGCTAATCCTTTCTTAATTAAGTTTAGCTTAGTTATATAGCTAAAAGTCAAACCATCGTAATTACGGTTTGACTTCGAGATTAATTAATGATGGATCAGTCAAATATCGAATTAAAAGTAGATATAAGTTGGTAATTATGTGGGTAATAAATCCTTAAAAGGGTTCCCCGTGATTACCACTCTAACCAGGTCAAAAGTCGGGTCAAACTTGCTAAGAAAAGGTCAACAGGATACTTAAAATACAATTTATGCATAATTAGCAATGTAGACCATATACAACCTGTTTGATCATTGTTATAACTTAGTAATAAGTGTAAGAACATGCCTAAACATGTTCAACCCGACAGTTTCCTGTAAATACCCGGTTTGGAACCGAAAGTCACATAGTTTGACTTTCCCTTTGAATTTCAGTTCTGACCCGCTTAAGCATGTTTTAGAAATGCATTAGAGCTTTATTTGGACCAGGTTACATGCTAGTATAACCCTCTGTGATTATACACCTCGGATCATTAGTTATCCAATTAATATGCATGATTCCGTTAATTGCCCATATGTTGACCATTATGCCCTTATTACTTTAAAACGTGATTTTTGGAAATGTAGAAGATTAGAAACTTTAATTACTGATATATAAACTTGTATGCAAAGTTTGACATCAGTTTGATTTGTAGATTAAGAGTTATGCTCATTATCGCAAAATGAAAGCTTTATGTAATTAAATGGCGTAATTAGCGTATAGCCTACTTAAACATACTTTTTGATATCAAATCTTTTACCCACTGATGTAATATATTATTTTGGGATTTTTAAGGATTTTTAATTAATTTTAGGCTGAGCATAACTAGTAGTCGTAGGCTTAGTCCGGTAATTGTCGGTTTTGCCCTTACGGGCCATAAAATGAGTTTTACATATCTAAACGACTCCAAACCTTTTTCTACTGATTAGATATGTTAAATAAATTATTTTAAGCCTTCTGGAAGTATAAAAATATCATATTTAAGTATCAAACCCGGAAATGGCCTTTAATCGCCTTTTTAAGCGTTTTTAACGCATATTATGTACTAGAAGTATTCTAAACATACAAGGGTTGATACCTACTGATATTTGAGGCAAATTATAATATATTAACAGTAAGCAAAGGTTGTTAAACTCAGACTTCAGTTTTGAGCTTTTCGGCTTATGTGAAATTACCAAAATACCCCTACGGGGCATAGTTTGGTTATAGTTGATAAATTTCACATATATATTTTATCCTACTGATATAACTTAGTAAATTGAGTATATTTGCTAATTACATCAGACCTGTAACTCAGCTTGTTACTTAAACTCTTTTATAAACTTTTAAATGACCAAACTACCCCTACGGGGCCTAGTTTGTGTTTAAACACGTTTCGGGCATAATGAAAGACATCTTACTGATGTCACAACATATTTGAGGCATAATTAACTTAGGAAACCTGTCTATAGCTCTCATGAATACCCGTCACGCTTATTACGCGTACGGTTCGGTTTATGTAACAAGTTTACATAAATTAGCCGAAACGGGTCAAACCCTAACGATTTTATCTCAAAATCCAGAATGTGAATAATAAACCCATATTAAACAAGTCTCTAAACTTTTCAGGTCTAAATCACATTCTATCCGGTCTTCGCTTAATCGTGCGTACGAACTGTATCTTTGAAACTAACCGGTCTAAGCTTAAGCTTAACTAAAGACCCGTTAGGATTCTAATAGATTATTATAAACCTTCGTTCCAGATTAGGAGGACCAGTAAAAGCTACGTGCATTTTGCTTATTGTGAATTATACTTTGCTCAGGTAAATACTTTTAACTTATTTACCCTATACGGGCTTGGGTTACGGTATATAACATACCGCTTGATCGGGCATCAAATTCTCCACCGTTGAGTGGGTAGTTGAATAAATTGATCGGCTCGTTTAATCAGTCTTGTTACTTAAAGCCTTTGGGGGGTTAATGACCATGTCCCGGATATCCTTGGCATCATTTTACGAAATGGCCACGACTTAAGCGCGGGGTGTAGGCGTACACCCGTCAGTGCATAAAAGAACATTGTGGTGTGACTATTGATCTTTAACCCGGACTTGATCCGGGCTACTGAACGCACAAGGAACATGTAATTCGTTCACAAGATTATATATTTAAAATAATTCTCCCAAGTTAAATAAAATGTTTATGCCACGTGCATCCAAACCAATTTTCAATCATTTTCCAAAATGAGTCAGTTGATTGTATTTACTAGTGTAAACTGACGTATTTTCCCAAAAAGATTAAATGCAGGTACTAAGCGTAATTGGCTGGGATCTCTCCTTAGCATCATTAGAAGTCTCGCAAGCTTAAGATGCCTGAAGTCTGTTGAACTATTGTTTCATATTTTATTTCGATCCGTTCTGTGGATAAACAATCGAGAGTTGTGATACTTGATATTACAATAATTAAATTCGGTTGTATTATATCTTTTAAATTTGCTTCCGCTGTGCATATTAAATATTGTGTTGTTTGACTATTACGTTGCCAACCACGTCACGATAATCCCCCACCGGGCCCACCGGTGACACGTGGAAATCGGGGTGTGACAATTTGAAAATTTGAAAAATCCAAAAACACGATAAATGCAAAAAATGAGTTTTGTCGTGAAAAAGAGGAAATGATAGTAGATCAGTTGGACTGTCACAACACGCTAAAGAAATGGAAAGTTAAAATGTGATAAATGGTCTCACTAAAGATGTGACGGTAGGCTCAGCTAGACTAGTAGATTTGCGAGAACGATACAAACCTAAAATGAAAAGCCTAGTTCTAGTGGGAAACATGGTCGAAAGCATAGTACTTAGTTTTGTCCTTCTTGATTGTGTGCCTACTTAGTAATCGCTAATTCTTGAAAGACATAAAACTGGTTAAGTTTGTGAGCTTTCACAACTTTGCTGAAAAGTCGCTGTGGTTGTGCATTTTATTTTGCAAAGATTTAAACTTGTCTTATTTCTTTATTTTGTTTAAGCATTGGACATCATCTGCGTATACGTGAGTATCGACCTGTTTGTTAATGCCTAAACGTTCTGCTTTATTTTCTTTGGTGTTTCGTTTAAGCTTTGGACCTCCTCTGCGTATACGAAAGTATCGACCTGGTGGTTAAAGCCTAAACAACTTCAACTTATTTTTATTTTCTTATTTTGTTTAAACATTGGACTTTCTCTGCGTATACGGAAGTATCGACCTGATTGTTAATGTTTAAACATTCTGCTTTGTTTTCGCACAAATCATAGTTGATAAAAGTTGAAAGGCATTATTTGAGTCAGTGTATTGCATGATGAGGGGATATGCTGAGATCGTGGGGTCCATAAGAATTTAGTGCAAAATTAATATACCTTAACGTATCAGTAAGCATTTTGAAAGTTTTTTAGATTGAGTTTAAGTGGACAACAATATCGTCAATCTATGTGAATCGTTTAGATCTGAAAATGTTTAAAGCTTAACGGTGTTGGTGATTGGTCTCATAAACTGATATGATCCTCTTACGCAAACTCACAAAAATAGTGTCTGTAAATATTTCTTTACTGCATTCCTTTATTTCAAAAATCCAAAAAGATTTTCGGAGTGTTTTAGCTTAAAATTTTGAAAAATTCAAAAAGATTTTAGACATCTGATGTTGATGAACTGATTTTCGAAATTCCAAGTGCTAAATAAGATGAACTGGTTTGGGAGTGTGTGTGCTGAATTGAAAAAAATTTGATTTAAGAAAGTAGTTGAGATTAGTTAATCTGGGTCATTAATTTGAACTTGATATAACTATTTCTAGTAAGTTTTTCTTATTGATTTAAGTAAAAACTTATGTTTTGGTGAGAAAATTTGTGTAGGTGTTGAGCTGATCAGAACTAAAGCCAGGGTTTGATCTCAAGGTGATAGCTAATTCCAGACAGCGATCCCAGCATGATGAAAGGGGGAGTCTGGCGAGGTTAGAGCCAAAGAGAAGATACTGGTACATGATAAGAAAGAAAAAAGACCGATCAAGATTGAAGAGTCGTCATGTTGAAGACTCTCACTGAAGATTCCATCAACATTCAAGGGAGAGTCTGTTAGTGCAGTTGTCTGTCGACTTCATCTTAGTTCGTGTCTCAGATATTAAAAGAGCCCGAAGACCGGTAAAGACTGAAGATGCGAAGACTTGATACTTCAGATTTGTCAACATCCGAGGGGGAGTCTGTTAGTGCATACGTCTGTCGATTTCGTCTTATATCGAGTCTTATACTAGAATTGATAGATCAGGGCACGTTATACGAGATTATAGGAGGTTTTGTGTGATAAAGAGGTAATTTCGTTTGAAAATGACATTGCCACTTTCAAACGAAATTAGAATGTTTAATTTCGTTTGAAATGGGCAATGCCATTTTCAAACGAAATAGCAACCTCTATAAATACCCTTGATGTGAAATCATTGGTAACCTTCTTGATTCCGACGCCGAGGTGCTGTCGAAGTGTCTACGTGCTGTAAATCATTTCAGGATCAATAAATGAGACAGTTAATAGTGAACACAAGCTAAACAAAGACAGAATCAATGAATTCCGCCTCTGATTCTGTCTGAGCACTCTTCTGATTGACTCGTTAGGTCGTTTCATGATCCTACACCCAATTCCTTCGATACTTTCAAGGTTGAACTGCCTCATCGGAATTGTTATCAAACACCAAGCGAGCTAATACACAACCTTGTGCTTGATTTCTCCAGTGAAGTTATCTTTCGTTTTGACACGACGACCCACCGCTTGCTTGAATCGGTTCCACTTACTTGATATGCTCTCTTCTGCTAGTGCCCTTTTCAACGCTTTAATTAATCTGTTTGAAGTTGGTGTGTTCAAGTTAAGCTGAGCAAGGTGATGAAGATCGTGTGCCAAAGAGTACTGAGAGTTCGGAAGCGCGACTTGAAATATAGAACACCATCTGTACGTTTAATCAACACCATGTTGTTTTGTTCGTCTAAATCCCAGCTTCTTATCTATCCTGAGAATCCTCCCCTTATTTTCCCAAAACGTTTCTTCTAAGTTAGATCTAGAGGAGGCGCTTTTTGCCACAAAACCCTTTGAACTTCTTCATGAACAAGCTCAGGATTAGGATTTACTTCAACAAGTGTATCACATTGTATGTAATATCCCGCAAGTCTTCAAAATCCACCTCAACTCCTTCAGCAGACTGCACATTCATAGTACACGACACATTGCCCCCTTTGCTCATTACTACATGATCAATGTCTTCATCCGATCTAAGTTCTTCAACAACACCGAGTACTTCATCATCTTTTTCTAAATTGTCATTAGAGATGAAGTGTTCACCCGCTAAGCCATCCAAATCTGAATCAATCGACGAATCCCCAAGATCACCTTCGACTGCGGCTTTACCTCTATTACCAACACCGGACTACCCCTCAACTGCAGCTTCAGTTGTAGCTTCCGTAGCTTGTGAGCAACTTGGCTGCTCCGTCCGCTGTGCAGTGTTAGATCCTTGTATATGTTCAAGTCGTCTTGAATCTTTTCCACTCATCCAATTTTCATCTGACTTGGATCTGTAGTGGAGTATTCTCCCCCTGAGCAGCAAATAGCTCTATAAGCTCAGTAACAATACTATGGATCTGATCAGTTGCAATAGTTAGAGTCTCGTGACAAGCAGAATAAGCAACATCTCTCTTAATAAGAACAGCCAATTGGAGAGCTTGATGTTTAGATTGAAAAGTTAAACCCTTGATCTTTTCTTCTTTCTCTGCATCTTTCTTTTTAAGCTCATCCAGCTCCTTTTGTTGTTTCTTAATATAACCCTGCTTGTCATTGATTACCTTGATTTTCCTTCACATTGCCCGATGAACATCCATAAACTGGGTGCGAATAAAATATGGGAAAGGAATCTCTTCAGTACTGCTAGGTGTACCCCTAGGCCTTGGAACCGAAGTCGGAGCCGTAGGCCTTAGAGCAGAAGTCGAAGTCGTTGCCTTGGAGCAACGAGCTGAGGAGGTCTAGCACCAAAGGCAACTTTTGGATGAATCTTATTAGAAGACTTTGGAGTAGACGTTGATGCAGCAGGTTTCTTCATTCGAGGACCAGCAGATCGAGTATCACGTGGACGAATAGAGCTCGAAGAAGAACCAGGAGGCATAGCTAGGAAAACCGGAGGCAATGATGAACAACTAACTCCCACGGAAGTAGCAAACACAATGCTAGAATCCGGAAGAGCCGGAAACCTAGAGAACAATGAAGCAGTGGATACACTAGACGTGATCACCAGAAAAGTTGAACTAGAAGACTGACCATGAGTAGAAGCACTAGAAACGGATACAACATCGGTCATGCTCGGAATAGACATGGCAGCTGAAACAATCGGTAAAGAAACAGGAACACCCAAAATAGATAAGCCACCACCTATAGTGACTACTGAAGGCTGATACTTCAACAGTTGAAACATTCTCCACTTTCGAAGACCTGGGAGTTGAACTCAAACTTTCACTCAATCTTCTTCTTTTATACGTCACAACCGGTCGAGAATCAGAAATCAAAATAGTAATCAGTCTACTATCTGGATCTCCACCATTGTCACTATCAGAAGAATCGTCTGGCAAATTATTCAAATCAAATGTCTTTTCACTCCAAAGAGACAATCGTGAGTCCCACTCGGAAGAGGGACCGAGAAAATCGACCTTATCAAGAAAAGCCTTAAGCTTTTCCTATCCTTTAGCTGACAACTTACCCAAGAAGTCCTTACGCACCAAATCTAAATACTTTCATTCAGTTAATATCTCAACATTATCTTCTTCTTTGACTAAAATACCCTTTCCTTTATACGTGCTTGAAGATAGAGTATCGGACTCCAAGGCAGTATCAATTGAAGCTAACGCTCTGTCAAAAATAATATCTCTGATGCGTAGTCGAGTGTTATATATATTAGGTGTATATTTTAAGCCCCTTTAACACTTTTTAGTTAAGTTTTAAATTTATAAAACACGATATTTACTAACACTAGACACACATATGGGCAAGTGCACCCATCGTGAGCGTAGTATAGTGTTGGTAAGATACCGAGGTTGTCCAAGGACACAAGAGCTTTTAGTACCGGTTTATCCTCAACGTCTAATCAAATCAAAAAGTTTAGAAAAAAAAAGTTTTAAACTAAGAAAAATAAAAACTAACTAAAATGCTGAAAATAAAAATAAAAAGAAAAACAGATAGACAAGATGAATCCCTTGGTTCCGACTCGTATCTAGTGTAACCTTTGATTATTTCCGCACTTTTGCACTATTTTAAGAGATTATCTTAGTTATTGTAGTAGGCCCCTCTTTTGAAGGTGACGTTACCCTCACCCCAGTAGTTTGAGTCAGCAAGGATACAATCCTAAAAGGGTGGATTATTGGAAGATAATGAATTAAGTTATTAATGCAAATTATGGTAGGCCCCTCTTTTGGAGGTGACGTTACCCTCGACTAAGTAGTCTGAGTCAGCAGGGATACAGTCCTAAATAGCCGGGTTATAGTATTAATAGTAGTTAACTTATGAGGGGATCAAAGAGTTTGGACCCCCGCCATCCAATACCGTTAAGTATTGAAGGAGGTCCTACTAAATTTGACCCAGGTCCATTGCAGGACCTCTAAACGCTGAACAATGGCAAGACCTTTACCAAACCGTTCCCTTAACCCCCGACCAGGTAGCCAACATACCTCCATATAGACCGTGGAGATATGAATGGTGAAAATCTTTTATTTTATATAGACAGTAAAATAATTTCAAGACACCACAGACAAACGATAAACAAAGATCACCTTCAACATAAGCAACTAGTTATTAAAGTCATTAATACGAAACCAAATAAAAAGTGCGAAAAGATTAGAAATAAAAAGTATTACACTAGACACTTTGTCTTCACCAAGTGATGTAAGAGACTTAGGCAAACATGGCCTTGATTGTCAAGAACTCTTATGATCAATCTTGGATCCCGAGACGACTCACACACTCTACGATGGACAATGGATGATGGTGGTGGATGATGGTCTTATGGTGGTGGTGGGTGGTGGGTGGTGGGTGAAGTGTGAGAGAGGTGGTGTGCCAAGGGATGGTTTGAGCTTGAGCCAAGCACTCCTATTTATAGGCTGAACAGAAGCTCGAGCACGGTCCCGTGTCCAGTGGGCACGGCCCCGTGTCCACATCCTTCTCTTTCTTCATTTAATGCAGCTTTGTCTTATTAGTTGACCACGCCCCCGTGTCCGCTGAGCACGACCCCGTGTGCAGAAGAATCTTTGTACTATGAAGATTTGCCTGGATTGTGCGAGTCTTATAGTTGACCACGGCCCCGTGTCCGCTGAGCACGGCCCCGTGGTGGGCAATAGAAGCTTCTACCACTTTGTCTTTTCTGCTGACACTTGGGCACGCCCCCGTGCTGGCTGAGCACGGGGCGTGTTCAGTCTTCTGATGTCTTGTTTTGCTTGGGAAGATGCTGTCGTGGGGTCGGGCATGTCACGTCTTGTTCCTTTTCTTGTATTTATGTTAGATTTTGATGTCTTTTTGCTTCTTTTGCTAATTTGAGCTCATTTAATCCTGAAAATACAAAAGGAAGACAAAAGCACACTTTTTCCAACATTAGTACTAAAAAAGGGTTAGTTTTATGCCACAATTGATGAAATTTATATGTTGCATTTTGAACACATCAAATACCCCCACACTTGAATCTTTGCTTGTCCTCAAGCAAAACTCTTTAATATGTGGCTATTTACACTCCCAAATGGAATGGGTAGAAAAGAAGGTTTTGGGCTTGTCATAGAGTGTCGGGATTTCCAAGATTCTTTGTTTAGTTTATTTTTATTTATTTACAATCCTATTCGTCATGATTTATTTAAAACTTTTCATAAGATAAATTCCTTATTAGGGCATAACATGCCTTTGTAAAATTCTATTTATATACAAGTTCACATACCTCACGGGGATCACTCATCACTCGGCCGAAAATGTATTTTTGTGGATCACTCGAGAGCGGCATGGAACTTACTCCTACCATAGGCTTGCCAAGCAATCAATCCTCCTCCTTTTTAACTTATATACCTTTGTAAATATCAAGAGGACTTTGTGGGTGAAGGGTTAGGCTTGGGTTAAAGGTAGGTGGTTGGGTTGGTGGTTAGTAGAAAAAAAAACGAAAAGCGTAACAAGTGTCGGTTTTCGTAAGACTTTCTATTTTTGTAACTTTTTTATTTTGATGAAGCTATTATTCAAACAAAGTTATTTTTGATGAACTTGTTTGTTTATTTTCTTTTGCTTCATCATCAACACAATTTTTTTTTTTTTTTAAGAAAGATCATACGAAAAATCGAACTTGTTACTAAAACAAAGGGGTAAAAATGAAAAAGGTTTTGGTGGGTAAAAAGGGTGTTTGGTTTGGGTTATGAAATGAAAAGGTTTAGGCTCAAAGGGGCTAACTAGGGGGATTTTGGGTAGTTGGTAAAAAAAAAGAAAACAAATGGTGTAGAAATAAAAAGGGTTAGTCCTAATGCCTCCATCATTTACTTACTCGGGTTTAAGTTGGTAAGGACCGGGAATGTATCGTCATGGCAAGTTCTAGAGTCGTAAGAACCAAGCGGCTATTCACACAAGAAACGAAAATGAGCGTTTAGTTCTAATGATATGTAATTGTATGCTCAATAAAGGCTCAAAACTCACTTTTGTGGGAATGGGTTTTTATGTGATCAAGTATATATAATCAAATTTTAACTAAGCTTGTCATGCCTTTTCATAATTTTCTTATGTTGGTTCTTTTTATCACGACGCTATCGGTTGTAAATTCATAAAAATATAACCTTTTTAGAACTTGAATTTCCCGAGTTAAACCTAGACAAGTAAAAAAAAAATGAAAATTTTTTGAAAAAAAATTTGGGGTGACTAGCGGTTCCAATAGAGTTTTGTGTAAGGCTTGTATTTAGGACTTGCAAGATTCAAGGTTTTAGCATCCCTCCCACACTTAAATTACAAATTGTCCTCAATGTGTCCCAAAAATAAGTTTTTAGGTTGATTGAATGTGTAAAAAGGTGTAAAAAGCAAAATTTTTGTGTTAATGGGCGCTGAACACGGCCCCGTGTTGTCCGGGCACGGCCCCGTGTTCAAGTGCCAGTAACAAAATTAAAACAAGAGAAACAGAAGTCTGGACACGGGGGCGTGTTGGGTGAACACGGCCCGTGTCCAGTTACCTGAACTGGGTCTTTTTCTGCAGACTGTGCAGCACGGGGCCGTGTTGGGTGCACACGGCCCATGCCGAACTTACTGTAAACGAAGAAATTTGTCGGACATTTCTGTTTTCCTGTATGGAGTGCTGGTTCAAGTTTCCCTTGCATCCTTTGCCATCTCAAGTGTGTTTTATTCATTTCAACACCATCCAAAACACCAAATTAACTAAAACCATCATTCATTAATCATAGAGAGAATTACATAATAGTCCTAAAGATGAAAAATAAAGCAGAAAATAAAAGTTAAAAGTCCTAATATTAAATAGGTCAAGTGATCCGTAAAATCTTCCTAAGGAGTTCTACTTCTACAATAAGAACCAAAATTCCGGAAATAGATTTCCGGTTTAAAAGCTTTGTAGAACTCCAAGCCGAACGGTGTTCCTTAGATGTTGCTAGAGCCATTCTTCGATCTCCCTCGGGAGAAGGGAGGCGGCTTCATGTTCCTCGACATCTTGAGGAGGAGGAGCGACACCAATTGGAACCCCTTGTAGGATGTCTCGAGGAGGTTCCTGATGTAGGGTGTACCATTCGGCTGGAATGATGACTTCCGGCACTACATTCCATGCCCTTTGGGTGATAATCGGTACCAAAGGAGGAGAGGCGAGAATGTTCAACCTTTGGTGCAAAAGGTTGACCTCCCGGACACACCCTTCTAGTCCCACCGTCAAATGATTAATGCGGTCGACCAATGCCTCTTCCACACTTGTTACTTCATCAAGAGCTTCTCTTAAGGCGTAAACATAGTTTACAAGAGAATCCTCAACCGTAGATGATCTTCTCCCTTGCCGGTTGTTCCTGGAATGCGACGAAGAGTTTCCGCTTGTTCTGCTTGCCATTCTGAGAAAACATGCCGAAAAGATTTCAATTTTATGGGTCCAGTACTTCGGACACATCCCCGTGTTCAGATATCTGCAGGATTTATGAACAAGGAATCTTGGGGTTTCAAATTGTTTTTATGGTTTTTGAAGCATTTTTGCACTTAAACAACTTAAAACATTGTTATAGAACTTATTTTTATCAAGATTCCATGAACAAAAATCTAACAAACATCTGAATAAGGCTTGAAACTATAGAAGGTTCAAGCTTTAATGGAAGTATGAGGAAAATTGAAGAAGATGAAAGTGGATAAAAGAGGAAAGGACAAGAAGATAGTTGAGAAACTTCTTTTAGAAAATACCTAGGATGGTATGTGAGAATATTCCTCAAATCTCTGTCCCTGGAATGGTTCAAATGTGCAGGATTCTTGGCTGCATTTATAGAAAACGACAGTACGTTACGCACGGCCCCGTGTCGGCTGGACACGGCCCCGTGTGCAGATGGAATCCTGACACATTTTTGTCCGCATTCTGACAAAATTAGAGGGGAATCTTTTGGGTGGACACGGGGGCGTGCTGACTTGGACAGGGCCCCGTGTCTAGAAGCTGTCTTAAGGAATTCTTCAAATTTTTAAGGAACTTTCCCGGATCGGGCGGTTCCTTACTGGATGGAACAACCCCAAAGTGTCTAAGATACCTTAATTGATCTAAATTAAGACGAGAACGCAAGAGGTTGTCGGTGAGGGTGATTCCTATGCTATATGTAGGTGGACAAGTCCAACCCTTTCCCGGGCTCTCGTTAAAGAAGATGTATGTCGAATCGCTCAGGTCTATGTATGCATCGAACGAAGTCGATGGGGAGTCCTTCACGGCACAATCGACACAGGGACGACTATCGCTCAAGTCCTCACTAGAGTTAGAAGTATCATTGGAAACAATGAAGTTGTTTGAATGCGTTTCCAACCTTTCTTCTTGGTTATTGTATTGGAAAAGATTATTGAAATCTTCCCTAACTTCTTTTAACCAATTAAAAATTAGATCTTCTAGTTGAAATAATTCATCGAGAAGCATTTCTCCTAAAATATCCGGTTGGGCGCATTCGAGGGAGCGATAGGGATTATTTTTACCTTCGCCCCTCTTAAGGATACTAGGAAATGATGGGTCTATATAGTGGGGTTTATAATTTAGAAAAAAACATTCTAATTCTTTATGGTTACCACCACATAATTGACACCACATAGTACCATAAGAGTGCCGAAAGTAAAAAGTATCAGTATCACTCATGTTTGTGTCAGAAGTTACCAACCGTCGGGATCTTACGGTTCTGTTTTCAGTAACTGAAACTTAGGCACGGGGGCGTGTTGAGTGGGCACGTCCCCGTGTTCAGCCTACTGTCTGACTTAAAACAGGATTGCCAATTCCAATGATTGGGCACGGGGCGTGTTCAGCGGGCACGGCCCGTGCTGGGTTCTGCAGAAGCTGAAAAACTAAAAAAAATCCTAAAAAATGAAAAACAAGAAAAACGATTAGGCCATTGATTCCTAACTTTCTTAAAATCCTTGTGTCCCCGGCAGCGGCGCCAAAAACTTGATGCGTAGTCGAGTGTTATATATATTAGGTGTATATTTTAAGCCCCTTTAACACTTTTTAGTCAAGTTTTAAATTTATAAAACACGATATTTACTAACACTAGACACACATATGGGCAAGTGCACCCATCGTGAGCGTAGTATAGTGTTGGTAAGATACCGAGGTCGTCCAAGGACACAAGAGCTTTTAGTACCGGTTTATCCTCAACGTCTAATCAAATCAAAAAGTTTAGAAAAAAAAAGTTTTAAACTAAGAAAAATAAAAACTAACTAAAATGCTGAAAATAAAAATAAAAAGAAAAACAGATAGACAAGATGAATCACTTGGTTCCGACTCGTATCTAGTGTAACCTTTGATTATTTCCGCACTTTTGCACTATTTTAAGAGATTATCTTAGTTATTGTAGTAGGCCCCTCTTTTGAAGGTGACGTTACCCTCACCCCAGTAGTTTGAGTCAGCAAGGATACAATCCTAAAAGGGTGGATTATTGGAAGATAATGAATTAAGTTATTAATGCAAATTATGGTAGGCCCCTCTTTTGGAGGTGACGTTACCCTCGACTAAGTAGTCTGAGTCAGCAGGGATACAGTCCTAAATAGCCGGGTTATAGTATTAATAGTAGTTAACTTATGAGGGGATCAAAGAGTTTGGACCCCCGCCATCCAATACCGTTAAGTATTGAAGGAGGTCCTACTAAATTTGACCCAGGTCCATTGCAGGACCTCTAAACGCTGAACAATGGCAAGACCTTTACCAAACCGTTCCCTTAACCCCCGACCAGGTAGCCAACATACCTCCATATAGACCGTGGAGATATGAATGGTGAAAATCTTTTATTTTATATAGACAGTAAAATAATTTCAAGACACCACGGACAAACGATAAAGAAAGATCACCTTCAACATAAGCAACTAGTTATTAAAGTCATTAATACGAAACCAAATAAAAAGAGCGAAAAGATTAGAAATAAAAATTATTACACTAGACACTTTGTCTTCACCAAGTGATGTAAGAGACTTAGGCAAACATGGCCTTGATTGTCAAGAACTCTTATGATCAATCTTGGATCCCGAGACGACTCACACACTCTACGATGGACAATGGATGATGGTGGTGGATGATGGTGTTATGGTGGTTGTGGGTGGTGGGTGAAGTGTGAGAGAGGTGGTGTGCCAAGGGATGGTTTGAGCTTGAGCCAAGCACTCCCATTTATAGGCTGAACAGAAGCTCGGGCACAGCCCCGTGTCCACATCCTTCTCTTTCTTCATTTAATGCAGCTTTGTCTTATTAGTTGACCACGCCCCCGTGTCCGCTGAGCACGACCCCGTGTGCAGAAGAATCTTTGTACTATGAAGATTTGCCTGGATTGTGCGAGTCTTATAGTTGACCACGGCCCTGTGTCCGCTGAGCACTGCCCCGTGGTGGGCAATAGAAGCTTCTTCCACTTTGTCTTTTCTGCTGACACTTGGGCACGCCCCCGTGCTAGCTGAGCACGGGGCGTGTTCAGTCTTCTGATGTCTTGTTTTGCTTGGGAAGATGCTGTCGTGGGGTCGGGCATGTCACGTCTTGTTCCTTTTCTTGTATTTATGTTAGATTTTGATGTCTTTTTTCTTCTTTTGTTAATTTGAGCTCATTTAATCCTGAAAATACAAAAGGAAGACAAAAGCACACTTTTTTCAACATTAGTACTAAAAAAGGGTTAGTTTTATGCCACAATTGATGAAATTTATATGTTGCATTTTGAACACATCAATCTCCTAGACTCGGGTCGGGTTAATCAAAAGAGATATTGTGAATGACATCTTCCATCTCGACATTATGCACCGGTTCATCAACAGGCTCAGTAACTGTTTCAACAACGTGCTCAACTACCGATTGTTCCGCCACATCGGGCTCAGGAACAACGGGTTCTTCAATAACCACCGACATTTATTGAAGATCAACCTGAGGTTGAACAACTACCGGCTGTCGAATATTAACAGGCGCTACACCATCTTCATCTTCACCTGCTCCAAAAATCGGATTAATACCCGCAGAAATATCTCTACAAGTAACATCATTTTCAGTATTGTAATTTTTGACCAAAATAGCACCCAACATCGGATGAAGTTCATGAAAATTCGGAAAATGAGTAGATGCTTTAGCATGATGACTATTTGTAGGATCGGTTTTCACTCCGAACGATTGCAAAACGAACGTGTGACGTGCGGAATCCGTACACGAACGTGACTAAACACACAAGAATGTACTATAACCGTGATTCTTATTGATTAATATGACGAGTACAATGCACCGAGAATCACGTTTGAGGACTTTCTCTCTCTAGACTTTCTCTCTCTAAGCTTAGCTCTCCAAAATGTCAAATGAGCAAAAAGTCTTAAATCTAACACTATAGCTCCCAATTTATAGGCCAAGGATATAAGGAAGGTTTCCTTTTTTAGAGAAATGCCACCTTGCCTTTTCTATTAAAATATAACACTATAAGCCTAGATTTCTTCAGTTTCAGCTACGGTTTTAGATTGACGGAGGCGATAGACATAAATGTACCAACACTATCGCTAAAAATACATCCCCATAGCTTTTAGTACAAGCGGAGCCAAACCATCGTGAAACGGAAGATCCGGAACAAGATGTCGAAAGATAATCATAACAAAACAAGGATATAGCATCATTAAACGGGAATCACCCTCTTCATACCCAATTTGAGCCTATAGTGCTTGAAAGATCACGCGTGCAAAATTGTACGGCTGATTAAACGTAATCCCAATCATAGCCGACAAAAGATTACAACCCAGTCCATCCATTCCCAACTTTCTTGGAACGAAACACTGCATAATGACATGGTAAAAGAAACGCCATTCTCTAGAAGCATTCCCTTGTAAACTTGTCACGTTGGCAGATTTCCCGAGAATCCAAAGATAATAAGAGCCCTTTCTCAAATCTGAGTAACATAGCAAACTTCACAAAATTCAAGTGTGCCTAAGTGTGGTGCATTTTGAACAACTTCCTCTGAAACAGCCGACTGATGACCATTTACAGTAGCTTCGATCACATTGTTGTTTACACAAGCAGTCGTCCAAAAATCCTGCATATAAGCGGCTACTATCGGAATATCGGTCTAGATCACATAGAATACTCTTGATCTCCTTAAAAAGCAAATGATCTGCAAATAATCTTCAATCCCACGCAATCCTTGATTCAGGATCGGTACTTGATTGTGTTTAGGAATAAAGATGCGTTCCGGAACATGAGGTTGGTTTGGAGGGGGTTGGTTTGGTTGCTCGGCCATATCTGCTAGAAAACAATCAACATAAGTGATATATTAAGGTAAGAAATAGGTTTCAAGTGTAAAGTCTGCAATCTGTTCAAACACTTAGTAGAATTGCAGACCAAACACTCTATTAAGTTACATAAACCCAACATTCAAATCCGGATGAAGTGTTAATAAATAACTATTTTAAAACTTGGACAAATACCAAGTGTTTATATTAGGAAAAATACCAATCAGTTAACATATAATAGGTTAATCTATTAAAATCAGACAAAAATTTAAACCAGAAGAATAGTTTTAAAGTTTCACAATAAACAGTTAAATCCGGATAAAATAAAATAAAATCGAAACCAAAATTTTAAAACACTGATAAACTCAGAAAACCTATCATACAGATGGAATCTGAACCTTATAAAATAAAACCGGGCATTAGTTAAGCCCGAACAACAGCTAGAGTAAATCCGGACAAACTAAAACATTAAATCTGGACGGTTTTAAAACTGTGAAACATATTTGGAATTCACATAAAACCGGACAAGTAAGAAAAATATAAAACCGGACTAATTTATAGCTTTGATCAAACCCGGACGGTTAAATCCGGACAAAGTTCAAAATCAGACAATCTTTGATAAACACTTAGTTTATAAAACTTGGAATCATTCTGAATATCCGGATAACTTCATCAACAACTAAGTCTAAAACCATCCAAACTATGGAGGATAAACCTAGTATCTCAGAAATCCGGTAAACAAAATAATTCAATTTTCAACAAAAATTTTGGATAAAAAAGGTGAGTTTTCAAATAACCTTTCATCTTCTTCATGAAGAAACCAACCAAAATACCCTCCAAGAACACCCAACAAACCATCTTCAAAAATATAACCAAACACCCACATTTAACAAGTTATCCAACCTATTTCAATCAAAATTATACCAAAACCTAAGCAAATAAACATCTAATCATACCAACGTTGTCACTAGAACATTCAAAATTTCAAACTCTTCATCAAGAACACCAAGTTCTTGAAGTATAGATAAAAACCCCCAATTTTCTTAAGCCCAACGCATAACCCGAATCAAATTAAGTTATCAAAACAAATAAGCTTTCATCTAAACACATTAAGTCAATCATCCAAACAAGAATCTCCTAATATCATTCAAAGGCTTCCAAGAACACAAAGTTTTAAGGATGTAAAAGCAAATATCCACATACAAGCCCTAGTTGAAGAGATAATCACATGTTTATGAAAGAGGATGATGTTCATGAGAAGAAATTATACCTGATTGTGAAGATAACACTTGAAAAATAAAGAAATCAAGAATTTGTAGACAAGGTTTTAAGAGGGTTTTTAAACGTCAAAGAGGTTACAGTGCTTGGAATAAACAAGTCTGAAGTTAATCGATGTCTATTTAAAGGAATCTCCCAACTCAGACCCTATTTAATTTCGGAATCCACTACACACGGCACACACTCGGACACAATATTTTTAGCGAGTTTTATTAAGTCTGGACTAACCTGTTTAAACCCAAGTAACAAACCCAGACACCAAACATCTATATAAACTCGGAATGATAATGCTTAAGTCCAGAAAATGTTGATTTTACTTTTAAACCCGGAACATTATATCCCCATCTAAAACCGGACCCCTTATGTAAGCCCAAATTAAAACCCTCTATCAATAATTGAGGCCCAAAATAGTTTTAAAGCCCAACTTGATTTTAAACAAATTAAAATCTTAAAGCCCAAACTGGTTAAAGTTAAAGGGATTTTCTAAGTAATCCATTCTTCGAATAATGTTCTCACAACTTGGAATAATTTGACACAATTTCCTACATGGAAACCCACACTATGACAAACTTTGCGATAGCGAATTTTTATTAAAAGACTTATTTTTATAAATTGCCTCACCAGATTATTTTAACTCGTTTTCAAAGTTGTAAAACCCCATTTGAGTATCTTTAAAAATATTAAGCCCATACATGGAAACTAGAAATAAAATATTTTTTTATTATTTTTCAAATTCGGAACAGGAAAGAATACTTACAGTGGTGCCAAAATAAATATTTACATGCAATATCTTTTTGTGAAAAATGCGGACAAGAAGATCATACCGGCTCATCTGTCAAAATCTATCACAGTTAGTATCCATTTAATGATTTAAGCACAAAGAATGATAATGGCAGTTCAACATGTTTAATGATATACTTGTCCACTTAAGCTTTAGCACGTGTTCGAACATTGTTTTCGAGATATGCATTTAAGTGTATTATTAACTGATGTAACTGTGTCCCCCACCTTAGAATATAGTCTCGTATCAAAACTACCAAAAAATACATCTTATAGGTGAATATATCCAACTATTATCTCTATCTGGCTAAAATTGCGAAACCTTGAGGCTCAGTTTAGTGCCACCGTACCGACAAAGAGATGAAGGCTTGACTTTAAGGTGGTGTATCAACGGTTTGGTATCTTTTTCTCCACTTTGACATATTTTATGTGACACTTGTACTCCATAACACCGCACGAAGTAGGACAATATCTTTTATCAAAGAAACAATGTGTTTTTGGTCTCAATGTTTGCTTTTTATGTTTGACAATTTCACGTTTTGATTCTAGTTCGATTTCAAGCTTTAAATCACTTTCTTGAAAGTTATACACAAACTGATGCGTAAGCGTAATTAGTTTAACGCAAAAAACACTCCGGAATAGTGACATAGGCTTAATATACCTTAAATAACTTTTATATAACTTACAAATAAATTTCGAAGGCTTTGGTGTGTCAAAAACAAGTTTATTCGATCATAGGGACTATTTGCGTCAAACAGCGACAGTCTTCTGATTCGTACTGTAACGAACATTTTGGAACTTGATCATAAGCTAAAAATACCCTAAATATCCTTTACATAGCTTATAAATAGGCTTTGAGGGGTTCGTTATGCGAAAATACGCTTATTTGATCAATAGGGTCTAAAAGCGTCAAAAAGTGCTTAAGTTTGCATTTACGCGCATATCTTACGTTCTGAACATATCCGGACATCCAAAAATTTTTGTAATCACTAAATATTTTAGTTTAGTGATTGGAATGCAAAAATTCCATTCGTTGCGTAATTTGGATCGTTTTTCGCGTCCGTTCGTGTTTCGTCGTAATTAACCGAATAACGTGATCGTACGACCAAACGAACCGACATCCGAGATGTTTTCAAGCATATTTCATGTCCCATATACTTTTACATCTTTATTGAGCCTTGAAAATAGGTTAAGGGGGCTTAAACGCTTCAAAAATACACTAAATAGTGTGTAGGGGACCTGTTTTGTAAAATTCTGAAACTAGCAGCCTAGCCGTAGCGCCGCGTGACGCCTAAGGGCTTTTGCCGTCATGCGACGCGACAGCCCTATCTGGGCAGAAACCTTGTTTCAGCAACCAGCTTGAACTTCAGGGTCTTTTATGCAACTTTTTCAATACTATGGACTTGTTTTAGAGCATCCAATTGTATTAGAAACCATGTTCCACAAGTGGGTTTCTCATTCATTCTTCACACAAATTGATCAAATCTGCTCTAAGTTGAAGCTAACGCTTCATACCTGTGTATTTTAGATCAATTCTTCCTTGCTTGGACCTTTTGTAAGCTTCTTTCATGCTTGTTTATGCTTTTCAAGCGTGAAAGTCAAACAGTATTTGACTTTATGCTTTGACCATGATTTGGTCAACACAAAGTTCGTTTGAACTTTGCAACGTGAGCGTAATCACGATGGTTATAGTCCCTTGTGACTATACCTACTGATTTCCACGTTGATTAGTCGAAGTGACGAGTCAAAGTTTCGGTCAAAATATGTGTTTATACGTATTTTGCGACGAAGTTATTTTCGGGTATCAAAACAGTTTGTTTTGATATCAAACCTGTTTTCGGTCACTTTTAGTCTAGTGCTTGCTTAGGGTTGTAAGTCAAGCGGTCTAAACCACCGCTTAGACTTTCGAACCCGACCCATTTGGTCGATCGTTAGGATCCGACCAAGCATATTTTGTGACCATAGTTGTATAGGGGATAACCTTCCGAGGTTATACCTTATGGTCACATAGTTTACTTAGTTGTATGATAGGTAGTTTATATGCCTTAGGAAAATGACCAAAATGCCCTTTTTGTGCATAATTTCATTTTAAGCATATGTAACTTAAATTTTGACATCTAAACTGATTATACAATGTTATTAAACATGTTAGTGCATATAATACTTGTCATAAGACTAGTTAGGTTATTCGTTTGCGCTTTTGCGCAAATGACGCGTTAAAGTAGCGTAAGCTACCTAAACGGGTCATAATGGATCATAAGCACTTAGGTTAGGTTCCGTTTTAGAATGTAGGCTTTGTTAAACCATATCACACGAGTTCCAACACTCAATTGGTTTACAATGCCTCATTCTATCCGTTTCTTCAATTCATGTCCCTATACACTAACATAGTATCCGTTACACTAGGAACCACATCGACACTTGAACACGTGATCCTTTGAGCTTTGTTTTATCGTTTGAACAAGACTTACACGCAATCCCAGACGAGTACATAGTTCCCCTCTTTTACCGTTTTCAGATGTTTTAGGGTGATTCATATGTGTAACCGATTTGTTTTTCAAATGTATGGCATATATGTGTTTACTAACTGCTTATATGTGTACTATTCCGATTATGCAAATACGATGTTTATTCAAATCCTTAAAAGATCTATCTATCTTCATAGTTAGATTCTTATAGGATGTTTGAAATGCAGTCTTAGATCTTCCTATCTTCATAGTGAGATTTTTAAGAAGTACTTTACCCAACGACGGTTATGGTTTATGTGTAGATTGTCGGTGATTTAGATAACGAAACTAGAGTAATACAATAAACACATGGTGGATATGCCACTGGTACTTCCTATATATAAGTGTTTATTGTATTACCCTTCGTGGCGTTATCCCGAATCACCATTAGGGTTTAGGATATTGTGATACGATGATTCAGTACGATAGAAACCTGATCCTTTTAGTGTCAACTTATCTTTATAAATTGATACTTGTAGGATGTTTAGAGTGCTAATATTGGAGTCCTTGTTTGGATTCATTGAGTACTTTAATGCGTATGCGACTAGACAATATGACGAGAACCGGATCCCTGTAATATTTATCTATCTTCATAGCTAAACATACATGGGATGTTTAAAGTGCTAATATTGGAGTCCTTATTTGGATTCATTGTGTACTTTAATGCGTGTTTACAAGTTGATTGACGATTATGTGTTTATGTGGTAGTTGTGATTTAGATAACGAAATGGGTGTAATAAAATAAAAACATGGTGGATACGCCGCTGGTACTTCCTATATATAAGTGTTCTTATTTTATTATTCTTGTAGCGTTATCCAAATCACTTTAGGATTATGTGTACGATTGTTTCAATGTTCTATTATCAAATTACTTGTGGAATCTCCCATATCTTTATATGTTAGATTCTTAGAAGGATAATTAAAGTATTATTATGAATCATTGACTTGATTTATATAATACTCACACAAGTTTTGATCTATTTCAAAACAGTTATTAATAATCCTTGATTGGATTTCTATTAATGCTTTAAAAAGTTTAACGATGATTTCAATGAGATTACGATGTACAATTTCAAATGGCATATAAATTGCTAAGTAATAATCATATTGCCATATATAATACCTTTTGTCACGAGTTTTCACAATTAAGACTATGTATTGCAATACTAAACTTTTGCCATTCCTTGGCTTCAAGATTCATTTTTCAATCGACAACTATTATAGTTGTCAAAGTATTGCAATATCAAACTTTTTCCATTTATTTGGGCAACAAAACCTATGTATTCACCGGCATTTTTATACTGACTATTTTTCACATATGTTTCAGGTTTTCAACTATTCAAGCATGCAACACATAGGCTGCATTCGGGCCTTAGACTTCTTAATCAAAAGACAATTACATGTATTCTTTGTTTGTAAAACGATGTTAATAATATTGAAACAAATTTAGTACCAGTAGTTGTGAGCAATTTGTAACGTGACTCCCCGATATTTCCGCCGCGTGTTGTTGTATTACGCGATTGGGGTGTTACATTTTAATATTATGTACCTGGTGGTAACATATATATTCAGTTGTTCACCCGGTGGTGACAAACTTTAGAACAGATCATCCGGTGATGATTGTTAGGCAAAAAAGAAATCCACCTGGGGGTAGGGGTTTGCGCACAAACGAATCGCTTAACAAAGTATTATACGAGGTCTAGGCCATTGCCAATGCAAAATCAAAAGACCAAGCATAATACCCCAGATAATAATCAAATATAGAGACCTAGTATCTAAGAATTTTGTTAATCTCTCAAACGAAATTACGGTACTAAGACCAGATATCCGAGAGATGTTACACACAAGTTACACAGTTCGTTATCTTTATATACCAAAAACAAATTCTTATTTACGCGTAAAACCTATCGTTACAACATATAATGAAGCTACCAAGCAGTTTAGGTTTTAATTTTGTAAGATACCCTGTAAAAGATCTGACTGCCAATGTACTATCATTTCTTCTCACAATCAACGTGCTCTCAATTTTTCATTTTCTATTTTTTGGATTTTTATAAAAATATCCTACAACTAAGTAAAATCTTTTTGGATTTGGGAGTTTAACGAAAAACAGTAAACTGTACAAAAGAAAAGAAAAAAAAACAAAGTTTCCATGAGGGCTTATGCAACCATCCTACTCGAGGTTTATCATACCTATCATTCGGACCAGATCCTCAAATCTCGTCAGATCGAATGTCTTTGTAAACAAGTGTGCATAGTTGTCTAAAGTGTCAAATCTAACTACATATATCAAACCCTTTTTAGCACAGTCACGAATAAAGTGATCCCTAACATCTATATGCTTTGTGCGTGAGTGATGTACTGGGTTATTTGTTATCGATATAGCTAAATTATTATCTACCATGATGGGAGTTTGTGTATAATTTAAACCGTAATCCTGCAATTGTTGTATCCACAAGACTTAAGCACAACAGCTCGAAGCGAAGATGTACTCTGCTTCACATGTGGATAAAGACACCGCAAGCTGCTTCTTGCATTGCTAGGTTATCAGACGGCTTCCAAGCAGTTGTGTCACACCCCCAAAATCCATAAGCGGAGTATCACTGCAGGAGGCGTGACATGACCAGGATCAAGTCACCAATCATATTGAACAATGTATTAAACTAAATGTAAAACCAACCAACAATATAATTGGTGTCCAAAACAAATTAACTAAGTTCAAGTTATCAGCGAAAGCATAAAGTTTAAACCCAAAACATAAGTTATAAGTTCATAAAGTTTAACATGAAACTCAACAGTCCATGTCCCACAACAACCTCTTCCTCCTGTGCAAGCTCCATCTAAGCACCTAACGACCTCCAAGGCATATAGTAACGAATCAACAACAAAGTTGAGCGAGTTCACAGATGGGTGTTCCTTTTAGGTAGTTTCAAAAACATAGGTTTCCTTTTTAGCTGGCTTACTTGCCGTGGGGGCTACCCCATGAATATCCCACTAGACCTGTTACCATATCGACTACTGACTGAGAAAGTTGGGTGCCCTAAGTCAATGTCTATCATCATTGACGTGCCCAGATCCATTAGTCCACTCCCTTCCTCTGCGGCACGGTGTGAGGCTTGACAAACCTAATAGCGCTATTTAACTAATGACCCCTTCGCCATTGGACCAGCGATTATGTCGATAAAAAAATGAGGGACTTAATGATAGAGTTTTTGGTCTAGTAACAATGTTATCACCCTCCAAATTAAGAGGGTGGAGGTACATATTCTAACCAAAGAGAATACGCAGTTTTCCATTAAATCATTTACCCATTCCCAACCACCGGGAATCCCATGCCTTGTAGAAAGTGTGAACTTACCTTTGGTTAGCTCGACAGATAAACAAAAGGTCAATTAAGCTGCTAGTGGTCAACCATGTCCTAACATGATTACCATACAAGTCAGGTCTAGGTTCAAGTAGTGCACATAAGTTTACACATAAGCTAACAGGTTACGAACACGTAATGATCATGGCACACACGTAGATCACGTTAACGGTCAACTACACATAAGGCCCAACTTGTGCGGCTCAGATGATTGGGCCGTTGAGCTTGTGCGAGCCCAATCATCTTGTGCGATCCAATATTTAAAGCCCAAAAACAACCGGCCTAACCTGTTGTGCGTTCAGCACAATCTTGTGCGACTCACAAAGGGTTGTGCGATCAGAAACATACCCGGCCCATTACATCATAAGCCCAATAGCTTGTGCGCCCCAAACAATTAAACAAACACTTTACTTGTGCGGTCCAATGGACTTGTGCGATTCAGTGTAACTTGTGCGGTTCAGTGTAACTTGTGCGATTGGAGTTTTGGGCTGCTCGGCCCAACAGCCTATCATAACTAAATCTTTATGCATCCCAACATCTTGTGTGATCAGCACAACCTTGTGCGATTCACAAGATGTTGTGCGCTTATGCTTTAGAGAGTTGTACAAGATATTTAAACAGTTGCACCCTATGGCTTGTGCGACTAGGCACTTGTGCGACTGGCCTTGTGCGATTAGTTTTAAATCCCTAATTTTATGCAATCAGTTACAAATATCCTAACAGTTTCCTACTTTGAATTCACTCAATCAAAGCAATCAAACAGTTTCAAAATCATGAAATCATCGATCAAACCAACATTCAATAATTAATCCTTATGAGCACCAAGTAACACATACTGATAACAAACATCAATCAATCGGACTATTAGACTAACAAACCCACATGCTAACATACAATCTATCATGCTATATCAACTAACTATTCGAATGCAATCCATAACAGCCGATTTACATGTACTCGGTTCTTGATTAACATCAATATCATACAATCATCAAACTCCTATACCGCCCTAAAATACCACACATGTGAGCCGATTTACGTGAACACCAAACCTTAACAATTTACATCATAATCAATCACAAATCATCCCTGAATCATTATGTAGAATCATATGAATCACAACATCGTCTATCATTCAAATAATAGTTAAAACACTAACCGGTTTGAGAGTAGAACAAGGTCGATCCGAACAAGAAAGCTTCTAGGAAGAGGGGATGTTGCTGCCGTCGAGTTCGAGAGAAAGGGAGAGAGATTTAGGGTTTGGTGTGTTTGAGTGTTTTGCAAAATAATGAGGAAGCAAAACCTCATAAGGGTTATGTGTGGGTTTAAATAGGGGAGTGGGCCGAACCCTTGCATGGGCTGCCCTTGGTTTCGAGTTCAAAGGGTGTGGGTCGAGAGTGGTGTGCCCAAAGGGCTTGTACGATTAGATAGTCTTGTGCGATCGAGGGTTATTAATTATTCATGTTTGTAATACAATCACACATAACACGTAGCATACAACTTATAATCATTCATTAAAACAACCATATCAATCAGTAACATAGAGTTCATACAAGTTTCACCAAGCACAAAAATAGGTTCGAAAAAACGAGTTGTCACATCATCCCCAAGTTGAAAGAAATTTCGTCCCGAAATTTAGCACGTAGCTACTGAGGAAGCTAGATAGGTTGCGTGGTTTCCTAGTTTTCCTGGGGTGTCACATCCTTCCCCCGTTGGTTTGGAATTTCGTCCCGAAATTCCGCAGTAGCTTCAGCCTCAGTAGTGGTTTCGCTTTTCTCAAACAACTGGGGATACTTGTCTTTCATTTGGTCTTCTCGTTCCCAGGTAAACTCTGGGCCACGACGGGAGTTCCAATGAACTCGAACAATGGGTATCCTAGTGCGTTTGAGAACCTTAACATCTCGGTCCATAATTTCTACTGGTTCCTCGATGAATCGCAGCTGATCGTCGATGGTGAGTTCCTTGAGAGGAACTATGAGGGTCTCATCTGATAGGCACTTCTTCAGATTCGACACTATGAGGGTCTCATCTGACAGGAACTTCTTCAGTTCTTCAGGTAGATTCAGTCTATAGGCCACCTTGCCAATTCTCTCAGTGATTTCGAAAGGTCCAACATAATGCGGATTCAGCTTGCCTCGCTTACGAAAATGAATCACACCTTTCCAAGGTGAAACTTTAAGTAGCGCTCGATCCCTAACCTGGAACTCGAGTGGTTTCCTATGCTTATCAGCATAGCTTTTCTGACGGGCACGAGCTGCCGCCATTCGTTGTCATATTTGGGCAATCTTTTCTGTCGTGTCGATGATGAGTTCTGGGCCGGTGATTTGGCTGTCACCAACTTCTGCCCAGCATAAGGGTAATTAGCATTTCCGTCTATATAATGCCTCAAACGGAGTAGCCTGGATGTTATTATGGTAACTATTGTTATACCAAAACTCCACGAAAGGTAGATGCCTTTCCCAGCTGTTACCAAAGTCGATAACACATGCTCGAAGCATGTCTTCGAGAGTTTGGATGGTGCGTTCAGACTGCCCATCCGTCTGTGGATGATATGCTGTGCTTATGTCTAGACGCGAGCCAAAGGATTTGTGCATCGCCTGCCACAAATCAGAGGTAAAACGTGGATCACGATCAGAAATGATGGAGGTTGGCACCCCGTGCCTCGAGACCACCTCCTTCAGGTAGACGTCTGCTAGAGTAGAGAACTTATCCGTTTCTTTAATAGCCAGGAAGTGTGCAGATTTGGTTAGTCGATCCACTATCACCCAGATGGTATCTTTTCCTTGTTGAGATTTAGGTAAGCCAGTAACGAAGTCCATGGAAATTTTCTCCCATCTCCATGTGGGAATCTCTGGTTGTTGAAGTAGGCCTGATGGCTTCTGGTATTCAACCTTGACCCTAGCACAGGTCAAACATTTACTAACATAGGTCGCTATGTTAGCTTTCATGTGGGCCACCAGTACGTAGCTTTGAGATCGTGGTACATCTTATCAGAACCAGGATGTACTGAGTAACGAGACTTGTGTGCTTCATCCATCACAAACTCACGTAGATTACCATAAAATGGAACCCAGATGCGCCCCGCTAAGTAGTAGGCACCGTCTTCCTTTAGTTCTAACCGTTTCTCCAATCCTCGGAGGGACTTAGCCTTGATGTTCTCTTCTTTCAATGCTTCAACCTGAGTATCACGAATTTGGGCAGGAAGACTAGAGTGAATGGTAAGCTGTAACGCACATACACGCTTAGGCTTGGTTTCTTTTCGACTGAGGGCGTCAGCCACAACATTGGCTTTGCCTGGATGATACTTGATTGCGCATTCGTAGTCGTTAAGGAGTTCGACCCATCGACGCCGTCGCATGTTCAACTCCTTCTGATCGAAGATATGCTGGAGACTCCTGTGATCGGTATAAATGGTGCACTTGGTACCGTACAAGTAATGTCTCCATATCTTAAGAGCAAACACCACTGCTCCCAATTCCAAGTCGTGAGTAGTGTAGTTCTTTTCGTGAACTTTAAGTTGGCATGATGCGTAAGCAATGACTTTCTCACGTTGCATCAACACACAACCAAGTCCTTGAATTGACATGTCACAATAAACCACAAAATCATCTGTGCCTTCAGGAAACGAGAGGATAAACCACAACCTCCTTCAGGTAGACGTCTGCTAGAGTAGAGAACTTATCCGTTTCTTTAATAGCCAGGAAGTGTGCAGATTTGGTTAGTCGATCTACTATCACCCAGATGGTATCGTTTCCTTGTTGAGATTTAGGTAAGCCAGTAACGGAGTCCATGGAAATTTGCTCCCATCTCCATGTGGGAATCTCTGGTTGTTGAAGTAGGCCTAATGGCTTCTGGTATTCAACCTTGACCCTAGCACAGGTCAAACATTTACTAACATAGGTCGCTATGTTAGCTTTCATGTGGGCCACCAGTACGTAGCTTTGAGATTGTGGTACATCTTATCAGAACCAGGATGTACTGAGTAACGAGACTTGTGTGCTTCATCCATCACAAACTCACGTAGATTACCATAAAATGGAACCCAGATGCGCCCCGCTAAGTAGTAGGCACCGTCTTCCTTTAGTTCTAACCGTTTCTCCAATCCTCGGAGGGACTTAGCCTTGATGTTCTCTTCTTTCAATGCTTCAACCTGAGCATCACGAATTTGGGCAGGAAGACTAGAGTGAATGGTAAGCTGTAACGCACATACACGCTTAGGCTTGGTTTCTTTTCGACTGAGGGCGTCAGCCACAACATTGGCTTTGCCTGGATGATACTTGATTGCGCATTCGTAGTCGTTAAGGAGTTCGACCCATCGACGCCGTCGCATGTTCAACTCCTTCTGATCGAAGATATGCTGGAGACTCCTGTGATCGGTATAAATGGTGCACTTGGTACCGTACAAGTAATGTCTCCATATCTTAAGAGCAAACACCACTGCTCCCAATTCCAAGTCGTGAGTAGTGTAGTTCTTTTCGTGAACTTTAAGTTGGCGTGATGCGTAAGCAATGACTTTCTCACGTTGCATCAACACACAACCAAGTCCTTGAATTGACGTGTCACAATAATCCACAAAATCATCTGTGCCTTCAGGAAACGAGAGGATAGGTGCGCTACAAAGCTTCAACTTCAGCTGCTGAAATGCGGATTCCTGAGCATCACCCCAACGGTAGGTGATACCCTTCTGAGTAAGAACAGTAAGAGGTTGCGCAATCTTTGAGAAATCCTTAATAAAGCTTCTGTTGTAACCTGCCAATCCCAAGAATTAATGGATTTCAGTTGGTGTTCGAGGTGCAGGCCAATTCCTGATTGAGTCAACCTTGGATGGATCAATGTGAATCCCATTCTGATTAACCACGTGGTCTAGAAAATGGACTTCACGAAGCCAAAAGTCGCATTTTGAAAACTTAGGATAAAGTTGTTCTGTTCGTAGGAGTTCCAAGATGAGTCGCAGATGACGCTCGTGTTCCTCCTGACTCTTGGAATAGATCAGGATGTCGTCGATGAACACAATAACGAACTTATCCAAGTAGGGTTTACACACTCGGTTCATAAGATCCATGAAGACCGCAGGTGCATTTGTAAACCCAAAATGCATGACTAGAAACTCGTAGTGTCCGTAACGAGTCCTGAATGCTGTTTTGGAGATGTCCTCATCTCGGACTCTCAGCTGATGATAGCCCGATCTCAGATCAATCTTAGAGTAGAAGCGAACCTTGCAGTTGGTCGAACAGGTCATCGATACGGGGGAGAGGATAACAATTCTTCACGGTCACCTTGTTGAGTTCGCGATATTCTATACACATTCGAAAGGTACCGTCTTTCTTCTTCACGAACAAGACTGGAGCTCCCCAGGGCGAAGAGCTAGGACGAATGAAACCCTTGTCCAAGAGCTCTTGCAGTTGCGCGGACAGTTCTTCTAGTTCTGATGGGGCTAAGCGATAAGGTGCATGAGCTATAGGCGCTGCTCCAGGAGCTAGCTCGATTTGAAACTCGACCTGCCGATGAGGCAGAAGACCAGGTAATTCCTCAGGAAATACCTTAGGAAAGTCGCGTACGATCGGGATATCTTCTATCTTCTTTTCTTTCGTTGAGGTGTCAGTAACGAGAACTAGAATAGTAGTGTGGCCCTTTCACAAACACTTCTGGGCCTTGAGGAAAGAGATGATGCTAACAACAACACCACTCTTATCGCCACGAATGACGAGAGGTTCCTCACCAGAACGAGGAATGCGAACGATTTTCTCCTTGTAAAGAATCTCTGCTCGATGATGGGATAACCAATCTATCCTAATGATGACGTCGAAGCTACCAAGAACGATGGGGATAAGGTTGATAGGGAAGGTTTGACCAGCGAGGGTGAGATTACAACCCTTAACTATGTGTGTGGCCTCAAGACTTTTACCGTTTGCTAGTTCTACAACATGCTTGGTGTTTAAGGGGATTGGGGTACGCTTAAGCATCTTACTAACTTTTAGGGACACATAACTAGTATCGGCACCCGAATCGAATAAGACAGAAACAAAGAAATCATCCAATAGGAACTTACCCATCACGACGTTGGGATCGTTCCTCGCAAGACCTTGCCCAATCACAAAAGCACGTCCCCTGGCACCATTGCCATATTTGTTTCCCCCATTGTTGTTCCCATTTCCCTGGTTGTTGTTGTTGTTGTTGTTCTGATTCTGGTTCAGTTGGGGGCAGTCTCTTTTGAAGTGGCCCTCAGCACCACACTGAAAACATCCCTTGTTGTTACCCTGATGCTGTTGCTGCTGCTGGTTTTGTGGAGCTTGTTGCTGCTGCTGCTGCTGCTGATGATTCTGACTCACAGGATATGGGCTCCTGCAATCCCTAGCCCCATGCCCTTTCTTATTGCACCGTTGACAAGATTTCCTTACACATGACCCGCTGTGGTGCCGTTGGCACTTGTTGCACTTCGGCTTATTCCCTAGGTATCCAACCTGATTTTGGTCGTTCAGCCTACACTGCTTGAGTTTCTTTTGCGAATCTTGTTGTTGCATAGAGCTAGGACCCTCACCTTAGTAATTTTTCCATATACGTTTACTGTTACCAAAATCATTTGTAGTAGTAAAGTTACGCTTGGGCAGTTTGCCCTCTTCCACCGCCTGATGGGTGAGTTGGTGCGCCAAACGGACGACTTGCTGGATCGTGGTGGGATTGGCCGCAATTACTGAACCTTGAATTTTCGGGACTAAGCCTCTAAGGTAGAGCTCGATTCGTTTATAGGTAGGCTGTGACAAGTTAGGACATATGGCAGCCTAGTCGTTGGACCTTTTTGTGTACGCCTCGATCTCTAATCCTTCCATCTTCAAACCATAATATTCCACTTCAAGTTTCAGAATGTCATCCTTGTGACAGAATTCTTCCTTGATCAAATCCTTGAAGTCGCTCCAGGGGGTGGCGTTTGCGTCCCCCAACCGGTAACCAACCGAACAACTGGACACTACTCTAAACACCAAATTTTCACTAGAAGTACTGTTTTACCGTTACAAAGCTAGTTATGGTCATCGAACATCATAATACATCCTATAAACATATAACACATATAACACTAATTCTTATACTTGAAATCTAACTTGAATCATTAACTTACCAATAAATCCCAACCAAGACCCCCCCCCCCCCCCCCGCCACCTAAGGATGGTTACTACATGGGGTCCCACATGTGATTTTCTTTGGGTATTTTATAAAGTATGTTTAATAAATATGGGACATAATTACCTTTGTGCAATTTGTTGTTGGAAGAGCATTGTTATAAACCACAAGACTTAACACTTGAACATTTCATCACTTTCAACTCACCAACATCTTCTTCTCCCCCTTCCTAACTCACGGCCCCAACATCACCATCATCATCATCTTCATTTTCTAGCCTTCTTTCATACATTTAAAGGTGATCCTAGGGTGTTTCAAGCATATCTAAGAAGGTGGGAAGCCTTGGAAGTTGAAGGACCTCATCAAGGAGCTTTTATCCATTCCATTCATCATCATCTTCATCTTGAGTCTCTTCCCTAGCCTTGTGCTAGTAGTAAGACCCTTCTAATCCCATTTTACTTCTTAATATGTTGGTTAAAAGATGATATAAGTAAATAAACATGAAGAACGTCAAAGATCAAGAACATAATCTCTAACATAATGCTCAAAATCATAATGATCTATGTTGTTTAAGTGTATATATGCTTCTTGATTGTTGATTATTTGTGTTTATGATGTTAAACATCATATGAAACTTGCTAGATTGTGATTAAACACATGATCTAGCAAGTGAGTGGATGATCTTGTGAAAAACCAAGATGAACATCCTTTATGTAAACATGAACTTGAAAGATGAAGTATTTTTCCTGAATGATGATGATGATTACAACATGATGTAAGTCTTGTAGAAGGATGATCTCAAAAATGATGATTACATAACCATGATTTTTAAAGAAACTAATCATATTTTTAGTGTTAAATCAAGTGTGGAAACATGTTATTAACAAGAAAAATTCAAGAAGAAATATTTTTAGAAAATCAATTTACAATTTGTGAAAGTCTAAAATCTCCAAGAATGATGTTTATGAACAAATAACAACACTTTAAATGGTAACTAAGCTTACTTAACAACCTACTAAGTTACTACAAATTTTTACAAAATTTCAAGTTCATGTTGTAGTGTAAAATGCATGATTTTGGCACTTGGTAAGTATTGGTTGATTTGTTGATTGAATTGTGATGATTTTAAAAGAAAATGATATGCTTTGAAAACATGGAAACCTCCATTTTTAAGGGGAAACTATGACAAATTTTTTTCTAGAATTTAAACACTTAGAAAAATATTTTTAAACAAGTGTTTATAAGTAAATTTTAACCATGTTTTTTCATATAAAAATTTCCATAATTTTGTTACAAAAATTACAAATAATGGAGGTTGGTTTTTGATAAATAAAAGTGACTAAATATGTATTTAGGAAAATATATATATTTAGATGCCAAAATTTGTGTGATTACTTGTATATTATGTGTATTAGTTATATTATTTTAAGACTTGAAATAATATAACTCACCAAAATACCAAGAATTATAACACAAAATATTACAAAAATTCCAAGAAAATAAATATATAATTTATACCCGAATATCGGACAAACCGAACAAGGAATATGGATTACATATATATATTCCGGAATTAAGTTCGTATATATATATTTTGGCAAATAAGTTAAATGGTATTTTGGAAACTAAGGAAACGAAAAATATGATTTTCATAAGTATTACAAAAATATATCATATTTTTTCAAGAAGGAAATACATTAATCTTTGAGTGAAAGAAAAAAAAAAAATATATATATATATATATATATATATATCTATTGAAGTATTAAGAAGATACATTATTTTGGAAAGAAAATAAATATTTTCTTAAACAAATTTAGAATATATTATTTTTAGGAGAAAAATGGATTTGCAAATATTCTCTAAATTAATCTTGAAAATATATTAATTTTTAGATTTATACGAAAATATAATGATTTTTGCCGAGAAAGGATTATAGATAATCTTCTATAAAGAGTTTTCTTAAACGTATATATATATATATATATATATGGTAAGGTTCATGCGAGAACCACCCTTATTGCGAGAATCGCAAGAACCAATGTGAACACAAAATAAAATATAAAAAAATAAAAAAAACACTTAATGTTTTTTAATATTTTTCTTAAAAAATCGCTATATTTCGTTACCATTAATTTTTTTTCGAGTAACAGTTATCCATGCACATGTGCATATGTATCATTACTTCGACAAATTTGGTAATACGTTATCAGGAATAGACAATTGCACTTTAATTTACAATACCATTCGTAATACACTACTTTTTACATTACCAATATTCAAAATGCACATGTGCATCATTAGGTATAACCATGATATAACGTGTTTTGGTACAAAAAGTTTGTGATTTTGAATGGAGAAGTAGGCCGATATACATTTTTTTGGTTAGTTATATCTAGTGGTTGATGGTTTGGTTATAGTTGTCAATTTATGATGTAATATGTTGATTGGATGGTATAAATGGTGTTTACATACATGTAATAAAGTGAAAATATTGGTAATGGTATTGTATTATGGATTGTAGGAGGTAATGGTAGTGTATTATGAATGGTATGATAGATGAAATGGAAAGTGTATTCAAAGTAGTGTACAAAAACACATTATTTCATGTTGTTACATATAGATGCACATGTGCATTTCTAATATTGATAATGTAAAAAGTATTGTATTACACATGGTAGTGTAAATGAAAGTGCAATTGTCTAATAGTTGTAATGAATTACGGAATTTGTTAAAGAAATGACAAAAATGCACATGTGCATGTTTGTGTGTTATGGATGGAATGATAGATGAAAGAGAAAGTAGTGTACCAACACACCTTATTTCATGTTGATACATATAGATGCACATGTGCATTTCTAATATTGTTAACGTAAAAAGTAGTGTATTACACGTGGTAGTGTAAAAGAAAGTGCAATTGTCTAATATTTGTAATAAATTACGTAATTTGTCAAAAAAATGATATAAATGCACATGTGCATGGATAACTGCGACTCGAAAAGAAAAGTTTATTTTTATTTTTTTTTGAAAATTTTTTTATTGTAAACAAAATATAGCGATTTTTACAAAAAAATGGTAAAAAAATTTTTTTAGGTGTTTTTTAGATTTTTTTAGGTATTAATGTTTGTGTTCACACTGGTTCTGGCAATAAAGGGTGGTTCCTAACGGATCCTTCTCCTATATATGAAAACCACCTCTAGTTGTAAGAACCATGGGAACCGCTTTCTAGCTTTTAGATCAACAAGATGGATGGATGAGATTAAAAGTAACAAAAATTAATATTAAATACATTTTGTCTTATTATGTCTTTAATATTTTAATCCAAAAGGGTAGTTTAGTAAAATAACTTTTTTTTGTCTTTTTGTCTTTATTATTTTTTAATCACTTTATTGTTTTATTATATTACTTTTTAGTTTTATTATATTACTTTTATTTTTTAAAAAGATTTTTTTATTAAAAACATTTTTAAATTCAGATTTTTTAAACAAAGACAATTTTTTTTTGCGCGCCGGTTTTTGCACGCCGTTTTTACGCATCGTTTTTTAATGGGTCGTTTTTTCACGCCGTTTTTTTCGCTCGACTTTTTCAAGCGTCGTTTTTTTAACGCGCCGTTTTTTACGTCCCGTTTTAACGCGACGTTTTTTACGTCCCGTTTTTTTTTCACGGCGTTTTTATGCGCCACATTCACGCCCCTTGTTTAGGCGCCGTTTTATCACACGTTTTTTACGTTTTACAACTTATGTATAAAAAGGTTTACGTTTTATGTTTTACGTTTTACGTTAAAAAGTTTACGATTTACGTTAAACTTTTTAAACTCTTTACGTTTTACGTTTTACGTTAAACTTTTACGTATTACGTTAAACTTTTTACGTTTTACGTAAAACTTTTTACGTTTTACGTTTTACGAAAAACTTTTTACGTTTTATGAAAAACTTTTTACGTTTTACGTTTTTACGTTTTTACGTAAAACTTTTTACGTTTTTACGTTAAAAAATTTACGGGTTAACATTTTTTTTTACAAAAACTTCTTTACGCAAAAACGAACGCACCCAGAAATCGCAAACTCGGGAGATGTCTCAGATATATCGTGATCATCATCGACTAGTAGGGTTGTAAACGAACCGAACGAACACGAACAACACCTTGTTTGTGTTCGTTTGTTAAGAAATATATGTGTTTGCGAACCGTTCACGAACACTTATCAAACGAGATTTTATGTTCGTGTTCGTTTGTTAAGGAAATGAAATTTTTCGTGTTCGTTTGTGTTTGTTTGTTAATTTTAGGCAACAAACAAAAACGAACATTGACGAACACAAATGGAAACAAACGAACACAAACAATTGTTCATAAACAGAATATATAATACACGGACACTAATTAGATATTTAATTTGTCGGAATTTTGAAGTATTTAAATAGATATAAAAACTAAAAACACTAATGAACTATCGAACACAAACAAACATGTTACCGAACGTTCACGAACATAAACGAACGAACATGACATCTGTTCATGTTTGTTCATTTAACTAAACGAACGAAATTTCTTGTTTGTGTTCGTTTGTTTAATAAACAAACGAACATAAACGAACTTCTCGCCGAACGGTTCACGAACTGTTCGCCGAACGTTTGGTTCGTTTACAGCCCTATCGACTAGGGGGGGGGAATTAAAAACCAACAACATCAAAACAAAGTCTATCTCGAAAGAAAACGGGGTTTGGCTCAGATTAACGGATAATAAAAAAGGATGCAAAAGTGGGGTTGCACGTTCAAAATCCTACCCTCCACCATCCTTGCCGTGCCATGGTCATCAAAATATGCGTTTTTTTTTTTGCATCATCACTGCGAAGAACGATAGTCAATATCAATTGTCGGCAAAAAAAGTTTTCAGGCGGTACAATGGGGCACCCCCGGCACCAGCGGGCACCACGGGGCACTATCGGCACCGCTGTACAGACCCATCAAGCATCTCTAATAAAAACATCCCACACCCATTTCATATAGAAATACACAAATCAAAGAAAAACCCAACAAACATAATCAAACAAATAAGCTGTACAGGTAATCAATCCAACAGAAACAACACAAGAAGTTCGACCAGTAGCCACTACTCAAACAACATAAGAAGTTTGACCAGTAGCCACCACCCCTAAACAAACACCCTCTTCCTTCACCCCCCAAAACCGGCACCACCTCTAGCCACCACCCAAGCACCGGCACCACCGACATCGATCGCACCATCGGCACCACCGACATCGCCGGCACCACCGACATCGATGGCATCACCGGCATCGACGGCACCACCGGGTTTAGAGACAAAAGGGTGTGGTGTTTGGGGGTAGCCGGGAACCGAGGGGGCCTAATTTACAATTCAGAGACACAAGATCAAAACCCAAAAAACAGAGACACAAAATCCAAAAAACATACCGTTAAAACCCGTTTTTTCAGATCGACAAAGAGTCTCCGACAAATGAAGTGAGAAAAGATCTGTAAGTATCTCCGGCCGTTACCGGTTTCGACACCCACTCACCCACCCCTTCACCCATATTTCACCGCCGCCAACGCCTTCAACACATCGCCGTCCCTAACCCACCACATCAAACAAAGAAGGGGTAGTCGGGTGGTGGTGGTGGTCAGATGGTGGTGAACAAAACAGGTCTTGTCGCTAGAGAAGGAGGGGGCACAAGGGGACAGGGGGTGCGGCTGCAGATAAGGTGGGAGGGTTATGGTTTAGGTTGAAGGACTGTGTGTTTTTGAAGGTCTGTATTTTTGAAGAGAGGAGAGAGAAATGTCTGCAATTGAATTGAAGTGATAGTGAGAGAGTGTGAAGACTTAAAATAGACATAGATTAGACATTTGGAGTAAAAGACTATATTACCCCTTTTTTCTGATTGGTTGAGAGTGGTTCTCGCGGTTCTTACAACTGGAGGTGGTTCCTATTTTAGCGGCTCCGTACATATATATATATATATATATGTGTGTGTGTATATATATGAGAGGATCATGAGAAAACTAAATCTAAATGAGAAAACTAGAAAACTAACTAAAAAAAGCCAAAAAACATACCAATTTTTTTTTTACAATTCTGTATAAAAAAATCGCTACTTTTTACATATAAAAAAATTTTCAAATTTTTTTTTTTGTTGTATTGCACATGTGCATTATGTGTGTACTACACATGTCCACTATATCCGTGTGTAATACAACAAATTTTTTTTTTGTTGTATTGCACATGCACGTGTGTAATACAACAAATTTTTTTTTTTTTTGAAATTTTTTTTTTCATGTATAAAAACTAGCGATTTTTTATAAAAAATGTAAAAAAAAATTTTTGTTATGTTTTTTAGGCTTTTTTTAGTTAGTTTTTTGGTTTTCTCATTTAAACTAGTTTTCTCATGATCCATCCCCTATATATATTCCGAAAATATAAATACAAGGATTAAGTATAAGAATACCTAATAAATACAATCAAAATACGTACTCTCGTACGTACAAACACACACCGGAATACACCACCAATACTTGACGATATACTCAAGACCGAAAATACACAAGTATAATTATACCCATCCTTGGGAGAATATACATGTATAAATACATGATATACCAAGTCAAGATATATTATTTCAACAAATATTCCAAATAATTAATGAATATAATTTAAGTTAAAATATTGTTATCTTAACAAATAATTATACACTTTGGAATAATACAAGTACATCAAAGATGTAACACGTAGATACTAAGTCATAGCAATCAAGACTAAAAGTCGTGGCAAGACCCAGCCGTCTAATAAACCATAACAGGTGTGTATGTTGTAGTACGGCGTAAGGATACATACTTTGGATATACAGGAGACAGGACGCAAATCTGTGAGTTCATGTCCCCCTTTTCTTTTAACTGTTTTCAGTTTTATAACTTCTGGGGTGAAGTACATGTTACAAAACGTTTACAAACGTTTACATATGGTATGGTTAGCTAAGGAATGAACGGTTAGATCTTGTGAGTGGTGGGTACAATGCTTAAGACCATTAATCCTCGTATAAGGACCGAGGGACATGAGTGATAGATCTATTTGGGTGTTGCCAGTCCCACCCATGGGACCGAGATTTGGCCCATGTGGTGACTATGTCTTCCAGCCGGAAGCCCGGTACAAAATCTGCTAGGTTTGAGCCTTCCTGCACCATGTCACACATATTAATGTATTAGCTACACATTGATTGATCTGTTCAAAGACACTTTCATACCGAATTACAAGTGGCATGCATACAATGATTAAAAATGTTTACCACATTATTCGAACTCTCACAGAAACACATGAACTCGCTCAACTTTTGTTGATGTTTTCAAAATTACATGTATTTCAGGAAACAAGATGGATCTTGGGTGTGACAACTCGAACTCTCAAGGTTAGTAACGTTTGTGCTAAACGGTCTGTTCATGTATAACTCCATTAAACTAAACACGATAACTTATAAATTAACGTCTTTGGGCCGCACATATTTTGGGCCGCGTGTTCGCATTTTAATATCCTGCACTACCTCGGCCCACAACCTTGATCACTCAAGCCCTATGCATACTCTTTGTACTCCTTGGTCTCGGCCCAGACATGTAGCCCAAAGAAATTCCTTAACCACCGACCCACTTGTTTAGATATTAGAATTATATGAACCCTCTTTGAATATATTACACTTGCATTGCACGTAACAACTTTACACCCCCTTCCTATTTTGTGCAATGACCTAATGGAATGGGCTGGAGCCCATCTCGGTTAATAAGGGAACCGCCCCAAACCTTGGATATTATATTTCCTTGGCCATCAAGTATATGTAATATACTTCTTTATAAATTGATTAGTTTAAAACTAAAACAAACCCTACTGCTTCCGAAAGTTCGTGCGACAGGAGACCCCCCCTTCGTCATCAAAGCCTGTTAGTTGCAGCTCCTACACTTCGGTTAGTATGATATATGATTCGCGTAAACTGTTTGTTGTTTTGTTGAAGCTTTGACTTATTGTTGCTATCTTTTGATGCTCGAACCATTATGAGAATAATATGGCACTTCCTTGCGATAATTAGTTTATGATGGAATAGTGATATAAATTGGCATGGATTGATACTGACTGTTTTCATGATTTTGATTCTTGATTAAAACCGAATCGTAACATAGGAGGGGCATGTAATTATAGTTCTTGTTAATTGTTCCTGGTCAGAATTTGTCATGTGAATCCATGTGTTTTACTCGGTCCAATCATAGCTTGAAAACATTAATGTCCACTACAAACAATTGGTCCAATCATGGCTTGAAAACAATTATAAGTGCCAGCCCACCCAAACCGATCGGTCCAATAGGAGAAATTGGTAAATATAATTGCTAGCTATGTGTGAATTGTTGGCCACCATGTCTTTAATTTGCATGTGAGATTGTCAGGGATTTATATGATTATTTATTATGTGCATTGTAGTGTTTTGCATGTGAGATTTGATGGGATGTGGTCTGCTAAAATTTTTCATAAATCGGTTTGGGTAAACTCATGTGGGCCGAAGTTTAAAGTGTATGGACCCAATTAACATTGATGAATTATATTGTTTGATTTTTGTATAAATTTCATTAACAGGACATAGTGATATAGGGAATCCAATGGAATAAATAACATAAGATTTGTTTGGGGCTTCACGCACTAGTTTGGGCCGAATACAGTGATAAATTGTAAACATCTTGGTTGGGTCATCACGTATTAAAAGGACTGTTGCATTATTTGAACAAGTTGCGTTTGGGGCCGATGATATTTGCTAGTTAGGGTAGTATATTTGGGTTGTATGTGACGCCTTCTGTGCTACTTGATTATATATGTGAACAATTGTGTGAAGTACTTGTATGCGAACCTAACTAGATGTAATAATTATTATAGGACGCGATTGATCAAAAGTCATTTTAGCAAGTAAATTATCTGCCGAGCAAACTGAGGTGAGTTCACACTTTCCACAAGGCATGGGATTCCCAAGGGTTGGGAATGGGTAAAGGATTTAAACTGAAACTGCGTGATATCCTGGTTTGGAACACGTACACACCCTCTGTATTGAAGGGTGACAACATGTGATAAGTATTTAATAGGAACCTGCGTAATCTCCTGGTTTGGGGATTACGTACACACCCTCTTTATTGAAGGGTGACAACACGGATACTAGACCAAAACTCTCTATCATGAAGTCCCTCATTTTTATATCGACTTAATCGCCGGGCCAATGGCGAGTGGGTCATTAGTTAGATAGCGCTATTTAGGTTTGACAGGCCTCACACCGTGCCGCAGAGGACGGGCGTGAACTAATGGATCTGGGCACTAGTCAATGATGATAGACATTGACGTCAGGACACCAACTTACTTTAGTCAGTGGTCGATATGGTAAACGGGTCTAGTGGTTCACATGGGGAAGCCCCCACTGATTATGAATATGTTTGGGAAAAACAGGGAAAAACGGGATAACTATAACTTACAAATGAACTCATGGTTTTTGAAACAACCTAACAAAGAACACCAACTGTGAACTCGCTCAACTTTGTTGTTGATTTGTTGTTACATGCCTTGCAGGTCGTTAGATACTTTTGGAGCTTGCACGAGGAGGCGTGGACGTTGTGGGACATGGATAGTCTTATGCCATGTTGAACAGTTGATATATTTGAACTTACACTTTGTTTTAAACATTTTGCTTCCGCTTACAACTTAAATTACGTTTTGTTTGGACACCGATTATATTGTGTTGGGTTTTATTTTTATTTACATACGATGTTCAATATGATTGGTGGCTTGATCCTGGTCAGTCACGCCTCCAAGCGGTGATACTCCACAGGTGGATTTTGGGGGTGTGACATTGGGCCCATGTGTTGTTTTCAAGACGTAGGGTCCAAGTTTAGATGTCATCCACTTTTGTATTGTAACTTAACTTGAGGATTTTGTTTGAAACTTAAAAGACTTGTGTTTGTAACATTTCAAACTTATGAATGGATGAACATCATGTTTTAATCATATAGTTGTTTATTATAATTGAATGCAATGATATTGAATGAGTCACACATCATTATGCTTCCGCAAAAGTCAGGGTGTGACAGTTTGGTATCAGAGCTTTGATTGTAGTGAACTAGGATTCCTTCTGAGTCTTTGTTGGACCGTGTTCCGACCCTAAACAGTCAGTTGAGAGCGTTCATCTTCACATACGAAGGCGGAATCAACGTAAATGAAGTTACACAGCTTTTCCTTTTCAATTCCTTCTCTTTTATTGCTTTCTGATTCAAATTTGACAGAGTTTCGTTACACAAGCAATGAACAGGTTCCGCTCCAACGTACAAATGAAGACCACACAAGAGGTATATATAGGCTAGCTGGTTTCGCTTATATGACATGTCATAAGAGCGAAACCCCATGTGTTCTTATAAGCGAAACCCCTTAGTGACCCCTAATGACCTAATAAACGAAACCTATACAAATGATGTACACATGAGCGAAATACCATCATTAAACCCTAATTTTAATTTCAAAGCTCTAATCTAACTTATCTTGACCTAAGACTCAATGCAAACGTAGTCAACAGACATTCCGTGCACCAACAGACTCCCCCTTGGATGTTGACGAAGTCTTCAGCTCCGAGTCTTCAGTCTTGGTCTTTTCTCCATCTCTGTCTTTTCATCATAAACACTCTATCTTCACAGGTTCAGGATCTTGTCCTAGCTCCATCTTCAAACTTCCCTTTGATTGTTGATCCAGACTCCCCCTTTCACAGACTCCCCCTCTCAATATGCTAGAATCTGAAGTCTTGATCTGGTTCAAGCTTTGACATTTAGCTTCCGTTGGGAATAATGAAGTCCACAACCTGTGTCTCAACCATCAAACATTACAAACTATGTTTTCAAAAATAAATCACAAACTCAATCAGTTTTAGAAATCCACTCAAGTGTTCAGGTCCAAGTTAATGACCCTGATCACTTGATTAATCTACCAAGTTCAATTTAATGACCTCGGTTGATCATTTGACGAATCAAACTAATTTTGAAAAACATTTTACACATTTTCTGAAAATAACAAGTATCAAGTTAATGAACTTGGTTTTGACTTTTCAATAAACCAAACTTCATCAAGATAAGCTCTCCTCATTCTTCATTCCAGAATCTCCTGCATCTGCTTCAACATCTGAGAATCCAACAATCAACTCTCCACTTTGGTTTGTCAAAAAATAAAGTAGAAATAAAATCTTTTTGGATTTTATAAAGTGTTCTAAACTAAGAAATGAAATGCAGAAAACTTAAATTGCAGAAAGTAAGCAAAGTAAACTATTTACAAACTTATTTTTGGCGAGCGTGTCAGGGAATCATATCAGCTATCAGACAAATTACAAGTACCGTTAAGCTTCATTTCATACTCAGACTTAAACAATTCACCTCGATTGTCGATATACTGATCCATCTTAAATTCTCACACAAATTTCAATTTACTTAGGATACGATTTAGATGTTTTATGAACTTAGCTCATTCATGTGTCCCACATCTTGAATATACTCCCGTATCTAGAATCCCAATATTCAGTCTTACAGGTGAGTATACTACAATGACATCTGTATATAAATTAGGTAATGCGAGGGCCGAGGGATCTCAGGTCGATACTTCCGTATACGCAAAGAGATATCAGCTTCGACTTTACGGTATGTTCCCTTTAGAGGATCTTTTAGCTACAACAACAGCGACTATCAATTTTATTGTTTCATCTGCATGCTGAGGGTTTATGCTATGTTTCAAGCATTTGTGAAAAGTATTATCCAAGGACTAGGTCAGAACTACCGTTCAGCAGAAGTCCCGGAATAATACCCCAGACATCATTGAGTATAAAAACCTAGTATATCAGATTATGAGACCTTTCAAACGAGATTTCAGGGGTTACCTATATATCCAAGTAGTGTTCCCCACGAATTTCACAAGTTTGAAATTTTAGGTTTATATCCCGAATAAATCTACTAAATGTGCGAAAACCTATCGACACATCATTAGTGAGACTGTTTAACTCATATAATCTTTACAAATCTTTAGCATACTGTAATTGTCTAGCCGATGTACTATCATTTTCCCTATATACACAAGCTCTTTTTCAGATTTTATATTGTTTTTGTATTTTGAAATTTTATCATGTTTTTGTATTTTCTAAAAATATATCTATATACATCTATCTACTCCCCCTAAATACCAAAACATGTAAAAAATCGACAAACCATTGCAGATTGTTTCTCGTCTTCATCCGCAACAGTACTCTCATCAACGCCGATAATCCCATCCGACACCAAAAGAAGCTTCATACCATTCAGTTTTAACAAATATGTAAACCGATTTTTATCAAAAGCTTTGGTATGTAAATCAACTTTCTGTTCGTCAGTGTGGATTTTCTCAATTCGTATCAACTTTTTCTCAAAACAATCACGAATAAAGTGATGACGAATTTCTATGTGTTTAGTTTTAGCGTGATGTACTGGATTTTTTGTTATATTTATTGCGGCCTCATTATCAACAAAAAGAGGTGTGTTAAGAAACTGCAAACCGTAGTCGCGCATCTGTTGCTGTATCCACAGGATCTGAGAGCAGCAACTGCTAGCAGAAACGTACTCCGCTTCACATGTAGATAGCGCCACAGACGTTTGTTTCTTACACTGCCAGGTAACCAATCTTGGACCAAAGAACTGGCATCCTGCAGTTGTTGATTTGGAATTGACTTTGCAGCATCCGAAATCTGAATCGGAATACCCTTCGAGCGTAAAGTCGCCTTTCCTAGGATACCACAACCCCAATGAAGGAGTTCCTTTCAGGTAGCGCAATATCCTCTTCACAATGATCATATGCGAAGCTCTAGGGTTAGATTGAAATCTTGCTGCGAGGCACGTTGGGTACATGATATCAGGACGTGAAGCAGTTAGGTACATTAAAGAACCTATCATGGAATGGTATAACGTTTCATCAGCCCTGTCTCCGGTGAGATCTGGGTGAATCCCATGATTTGTTGCAAGTGGGGTAGCAGCTGGAGTAGAACTTAACATCCCAAATTTCTCTAGAATATCATGAACGTACTTCGTCTGATGAATGAAAATTCCCTCAGGTAGTTGTTCAACTTGTAGTCCCAGAAAGAATTTTATCTCCCCCATTGATGACATTTCGAACTTTTGCTTCATCACTGATTCAAAATCTTTGCATAGATTTTCATTTGTCGACCCAAATATTATATCGTCCACATAAATCTGAACTATCAGAAGATGACCGTCGACCTCTTTAGTGAAGAGAGTGGCATCCACTTTTCCACGAATGAACTTGTTGGCTAGTAGGTGTTGAGACAAAGTCTCGTACCAAGCTCTCGGGGCCTGGTGTAAACCATACAGCGCTTTGTCCAATAAGTAAACCTTGCTTTTGTGGATTGGATCGGTGAAGCCCGGCGGCTGTCCGACATAAACCTCCTCTTTGACCTTCCCATAAAGAAACGCCGATTTTACATCTAGCTGATATACTTTGAAGTTCTTCCAAGACGCAAATGCAAGGAAAATTCTGATTGCCTCTAGTCGTGCTACAGGAGCATAGACTTCTGTAAAATCAATCCCCTCCTGTTGACTAAAGCCCTGAACAACGAGTCGAGCTTTGTTCCTTACAACAACTCCTCTGTCGTCTCTCTTACACTTAAATACCCATTTTGTATTGATTTTCCTATGACCATCCGGCAAATCAACTAACTTCCACATTCCCAACTTCTCGAATTGGCTAAGTTCCTCCTGCATTGTATTGACCCAAGAATCTTCAGTAAGCGCCTCTTTGTAAGTTCTTGGCTCAACCTGCGATATAAAACAACTCAATGAGAATTCAGTTTGCAAAGAAGCAACTGTTGAATAAAAACATGTAAGCCCTTTATCAATCTGTCTTCGAGTGCGAACGCCTGTCTGCAATTCTCCTATGATCAACTCCTCTGGATGATATGAAAAAGTTCGCGGCATCACTTCGCTTGGAACATCTACATTGCCCTCCAGATTAGTAACATTCTGATCTGCATCTTGTTCACCAACTTGAATTGTTTGACTTGAAATTTGAATTTGCTCCCCCTCAGAATCTGAATCACTATGATCAAAGACTGGCATGTTTTCAGCTTCTTGATTATCATTCTGAACCGACTGATTAACCTGAGCAACTTCATTCTGTTGGACATCATCATGTTCACCAGCATTACTCGGACCTGCTTCATCGTCATTTGAAGTTTCCCGTGGTCGTCTTGAATACTCAGCTGGGAACCTTAGCTGTGATTCATATTCACGCAAAATATCAAACTCATCAAAGAAATCTTCATCATCCTCTGATTCTTCTCTCATGTCAAACGAATCCCACAGTTTGTCATAATGATAACGCCATGAATCTCCTGGATTCTGTGGCGGCATAGTATAACCTTGACATTCAACATTTCCAGCTTCAATAATCCGCTTCTCACTTGGAACGAAGACACGTCGCATCGGATTTGCATAACCAACAAATATTCCCTCAATGCACTTCGGACCAAACTTTCCATGAGGCTCTATAACAGTACAGGGTGACCCGAACGGTTCTAGATACTTCAAATTCGGTTTGCGGTTATTGATTAGCTCAAAGCATGTTTTGTTGAACTTCTTGACAGTGAGAACCCTGTTGAGCGTATAGCATGCGGCGGAAACAGCTTCAGCCCAAAAATTTATCGGTAACTTTGAATCTGCAAGCATAGTTCTAGCCGTCTCGATTAGTGTCCGGTTTTTGCGTTCTGCGACTCCATTCTGCTGCGGAGTGTACGGAGCACTAAACTCATGCAATATACCTCTTTCATCACAAAATTCTTCCATCTTACTGTTCTTGAATTCAGTACCATTGTCACTACGAATTTTTTTGATACGCCTTTGGTACAGATTCTCAATTTTCTTGAACAACACCATCAAACTGTCAAATGTTTCGTCTTTTGTCTTCAAGAAAGAAACCCACGAAAATCTGGAATAATCATCAGTAACGACCAAACAGTAGAAATCTCCTGTAATACTTTTGACATTCACAGGACCAAATAAATCCATGTGAAGTCTTTCCAGAGGTCTCGAAACTGAATTGACTTACTTTGTAGGGTGTGACTTTTTCTTCTGCTTGCCTTTAACACAGCTAATGCACTCCCCTTCCAAATGAAAACCTTTGACATGAACTCCAAGAACCAAATCATTGAGCACCAAGTGATTCATCTTCCTTAGGTGAATATGCCCCATCTTGCGGTGCCACAATCTCGATTCTTTCTCAGTTGCTCTGGACACAAAACAATGAGCCTGACCCGTGGTTGTAGTAGCTACACTCATGTCCGATATATACAGATCATTAACTCTCGGTGCCCACATGATAATCCATTCCTTAGGTATTACAAATCCCGGTTTCAATATCAAACATTCTTTATCAGTGAAGTGAGTAGTATACATCCTGTCACAGATCTGGGAGATACTCAGCAGATTGTTCTCCAGCTCAGCAATGTAATTAACTCTTTCAAACGTCACAATCCCGTTGGATAACGTTCCTTCACCTATAATCCTTCCTCCTTGATTACCTGCAAAACCTACGTAACCACCATTGATATTTCTCACATCTTACAGCAACGCAGTCTTCCCTGTCATATGTCTTGAAGCTCCACTATCCATGATCCATCTGGATACAAGTTTTGGAAGTTCCTGCACATAATAAACTTTGACTTAAACTTTAATAAAGATGCCGATTCATGCTTCGCGATCAAGGAAGCGCCGACAATTCAAACTGTTTAGTCGAACATGGAGTCCACCCAGGCCTCATCAGCCTTAGGTGTAACCTTAACTCTCGCAATTTGAATTTTGAAGTTTTCAGCCTTAAGAGGTGGAAAATTTGCATCATAATCAATTTGAATTGAATCCTCAGAAGGTGAAATCTTTTTCTCACTTTTTGGTTTCCAAACTTGTTGAGATAATGCAACCCGTTTGTAAAATTTGTCATTTTTAGTTACCACTTTCTTTACAGGTTCATTTTTCACTTTGGTGTTGTTATTTTTCACACTCTTTTTCTCAACAACGATTGGTGCTTTACCCTTCTCGTCAACTTTCTTCTGTTGAATCTTCACAGTTTCAGTCTTAGGCTTCACATTGGTACACTTTCGTGCAATGTGACCAACTTGATTACATCTGAAACATGTTCGAGTATCAACAACTCGACTTGTGCCTTCAGACTGAGACTGTGAAGCTCTTTTCTCAAAGAACTCTTCATTCGATTTTGAAAAAATCTCTTTCTCTTCATCAGTAAGTGAACTTGAACTGTTCACAAACTTTTTCTTTTCAGCAAACCTCTTGTTTGGAACATTTCTTTTCTGATAATTCCTACCACCCTGATAACCACCCGACCAGTTATTTCGATTGTTATTATAAAAACGTGATGGATTAACAGATTTCTTGTAGTATGATTTATCTTTCTCAAAACTCATTTTTCTCTTTGTTTGACTCAGATTGTTCACTTCTGACAACTCAACTTCGACCAACTTGAAAACATTTGTCAATTTGTTCATATTAACATTCTCAATCGGAAACTCAAAATCCGAAAACAACTTATCTGAACCCAACATCTTGTACATGACAAGATTTGATTCTTCATTTAAGTTGTTCTTGGACTTTTGTTTCGGAACGTATTTGTCCAAGAAACACCCATCTCCCTCAGTAGTGTCACTATCCGTTTTTAGCACGTTTTCAACAACACCTTTTACAATATCATTTTGGACACTATCGTCATTGGAAGATGTGAACGTGACATCAATTGAATCCAGAAGATTCATTTCACTTTCTTCTTCAATTTCAACCAACCCTGATTGCTTTTTCGTGTAATTATCTAAAATCGGCGGTGGAACTTTATGAAAACCCACCCCGGTTCCATCAAAATAAACATCTTCGCCAGCTTTGTTTTTCCCGATGGGTTTGGGAACAATGTGTTGCAAAACAAAGCTTGCAGAGCTGTAACTGTTAAGCTTCAACTGGATTCGCTCGTTTTCAATTTCAGCCTCTTGAAATTTAAGTTTCAATTTAGCGATTTCATCCAGTTGTTGGTTGATTGATTCTTCTTTTACTCTAAGCACTGCTTTTAGATGAACATTTTCTTTATGAGTTTTACCATTACGATCATCATTATCTTTCATTGTGCTTTTTAGTTTTTCAAACTTTTCAGAAATCTGACGGTTTTCAACAAGAATTAACTTTTCATTTTCCTTTTTAACTTTTTCATGATCAATTTTATCATTTTCAATTTGGCTTGTTAATTCTCTTATCCGTTCAGTTGAAGCTTTAACTGTTTTGTCACGATCAAGAATCTGATTCTCAACGCTTCTGACCTTTGCTGTCAGATCTTCAACTTTCTTACCGTTGAGATACGTGATTGTATTACAAAATTTGCACTCTTTGTTACAATTTTTGCAATCAGCATTTCCATCAATTTGTTTACCTGACGCATTTGTTGACAAGTTTGAACTGACCTGGCTTTTTGACTCAGACACGGTGTTAGAGTCTACCTCAAGTGCCTTAGCAGCCAGCACTTTGTCAGCCATTTTTCCCAGGTTCTCTGCAGTCAACTCCTGCGTTGTGTCAATAACACCAGTATCAATCTTCTTTGATTTTTCTTGCTCTTCTTTCTCCTTTTTCTCTCTCTTCTTTCTCCTTCTTCTCTTTCTCTTCTTTCTCTTTCTCGTCTCCATTTCCCCACCATTTATTCTGCCAATACTCATCCTCTTCTTTATACTCCTTGATTATGGCTTCGATATCAAGCGTTTTGTCATCAATCGCAATATTTCCATATGGGTCAAGATAACACTCCCTGTCCGGATCCCATCTTCTCGCTCTCCTCGCTTCTAGATAGATACCATAAATTCTAATGATTCTGTTTTCAGCCAACATTTTTCTGTATCTATACTTCTGCTCTTCAGTTCGGTTATCTTTCCAAGGAATAGGTTCGTCGTTTTTCGCCATGAATGCGTAACCAACCGCATCTTCTTCCGGTAGAACATCTTGACTCCAATCATACCCTTCATCATCGTAAATTACTGCAAGAGCTCTAGATTTCTCTTTGTTGTCTTCAACCTGCTTCAATCTAGGCGGCTCAGATTTATTTTGGTGATAAATTGCCTTCTTGTAGTAATCATCTCTGAAAGGGTTCTCCGACTCATCAGCATAAGCGTTTCTGCATTCACGCTTGAAGTGACCTTTCTGCTTACACTTGAAGCAAGTCACCTTGGACTTATCGAACCCCAATTTGGTAGATGGACCACCAATTGTCTTCCTGCTGGTAATTTCCATGAAACGCTGTGCTCGACGAACAACACTAGCCATAGCCCAACGAATATCGATAAGCTCCATTTCTTCAGGATCTATCTGATCATAACTTCCTTCGTTAAGTTGGTGTTGCCTATCTTCCCAGCTACTAACCCTTCATACGATTCCAACACCGATGCTAGAAAGATCATCTGCTGTTTGGCCGACTCCTCATCAAAATTCTGAGCATTCTTCAAGTCTATTGCAATGTTGCATTGAAAACGATTCTTTGCATCAGAATGACTTGTAGATGATGAAGATCCACTGTGATAACCACTGTGATTTCCACTGCTTTGACTGCTTTGACTTTCTTTGCTTGCTGTGGAAACATTCTCAACAGAAAATGCAGTTTTGGGAGAAGTTGCTTTTAGCATCATGCTTTTTGGATAATACAAATCCAAATTCTGCTGGTAAGATGAGTGATTGACTTTGTATGTCTTCTTTAGTTCCAGCTCGTGACTCTCGAGTCTCTCAATCAGCAAATCTGGAGTAAGATCTTTCGGCAAGATAGTGTTTTTTAGCATGAGAGCATAATATCTCCAATCCATCTCGTCTAGCAACGAATTGAACAACTTGTCTACTTGCTCATCATCAGAATACTTAATTCCATGTCTAGCTAATTCCAGCTTCAGGTGCCCAAACCTCTCGATCATTTTTGAAACTGATTCATTCTTTAAGCATCCAAACATATCAAACTCTTTCATAAGTAGTTTTATTTTGTTTTTCTTGATTTCTTCACTACCTATACATTTCTTTTCTAACTTTTTCCAAATATCTTTTGCATTTGAATAATCGATCAATGAGATTATGTCCTCCCGAACAGACTGAAATAGCAATGCCACACATTTTTGCTCAGCTACAAATGAATCAATCTCCTTAGCTGATCTTAAAGTTTCACCATTTTTGTTTCCATTTTCATAACCGTTTTTCAAACTCTTCCAGCTGGGAAATGCGAATGCCATTAACCAATCTTCAAACTTTCTTGACCACCGACTGTATTCCTCGATAGCCGTTAGCTTTGGAGGTTTATTGAAGGTTCCAAAGGCACTTTCAGATTCCCAAGCTTCTTTTTTCCTCTCTTTTGGCAGATTCTCATTGTTGTTGCTTGTAGATGAATCGTCTCCCGAGTTTCCAGCAAATGCATACATGTCGCTGAACGGGTTCAAGAATATGTCATCCATCTTGAGTGTACCTGCAAAATCAGCAAACACTTAGACAAATTTTCAAATTTTTGGAAAATAGTGACACAAAAGCAAAATCAGCTTTAATGACACAAAAGCGAAATCAATAGTATGACAGATAAGCGAAATCAGTTATTGTGACTGATAAGCGAAATAGTATGTCACAATAAGCGAAATCAGAAATTGTGACACATAAGCGAAATCTGAATTGACAAATAAGCGAAATAGTATTTGACAAATAAGCGAAATCACATAAGTCCGAATAAGCGAAATAGGCAATGTCCGAATAAGCGAAACTAGATTGTCCGTATGAGCGAAACCAGGGTCGTAAAAGCGAAACTAGGTAATTTTGAGCAGAACCTTTGAGCGAAACTATGTATTTCGAGCGAAACCTACGATGTCCGGATAAGCGAAACCTGGTTTTTACCCAATTTTTACCATTTTTAAGCCGTGTTTTAACCTGAATCTTTCTAGGGTTTGTTATTCGTATGTTTTACACGTTATACTTGAATTTCAGTCCATTTCAACCGTAGGAACCAGTTCAAATCGAAAAAGTATGAGACAAAGTGAGTAGAAATGAGAGAATTTTGTCGAATCAGCTGTAGTAGTATGAACTCCTCGTCCTGAAGCTCTGATACAACTTGTTGAACCATGTTCCGACCCTAAACAATCAGTTGAGAACGTTCATCTTCACATATGAAGGCGGAATCAACGTAAATGAAGTTACACATCGTTTCCTTTTCAATTCCTTCTCTTTTATTGCTTTCTGATTCAAATTTGATAGAGTTTCGTTACACAAGCAATGAACAGGTTCCGCTCCAACGTACAAATGAAGACCACACAAGAGGTATATATAGGCTAGCTGGTTTCGCTTATATGACATGTCATAAGAGCGAAACCCCATGTGTTCTTATAAGCGAAACCCCCTAGTGACCCTTAGAGCGAAACCCCCTAATGAACTAATAAACGAAACCTATACAAATGATGTACACATGAGCGAAATACCATCATTAAACCCTAATTTTTATTTCCAAGCTCTAATCTAACTTATCTTGACCTAAGACTCAATGCAAACGTAGTCAACAGACATTCCGTGCACCAACAGTCTTGTTAGGATTGAATCCTATCAAAGGAACAGTTGATAAAGCCAAAACTGGATCAGTTCAGTGGATCCAGAATAAGCAGATGTTTGCACTAAAACTTTCCCCTTGACAGTGGCTCTAACATCTGATGGACTAAAGTATTGCTCTTACAACAACTGCTGCTCTTAAAGACTGATGCTGCTAAAGTACTGAAGCTCTATCTACTGATGTTTTCCTAAGTACTGCTGAAGCTTAAAGCACTGCTCATTCAAGGACTTATCAACTTTGAAGACAGCACTGATGCTCAACATCAGTGCTTAGACTACATCTGTGGAAATTGAATCAGTAGTTTACTTATGCTTTGTAATTTACTTATAATCAGTTGTTTAGTCATCAGTGGTTTTATGTAATAGTCCTTAGAGGTTGTTAGGTTGTTAGATGTCACTTTCATGGTGACGTTAGCAAAGATGCTTCAGTGGTTTGGTAAGTACTATAAATAGAACAGTTTGTACTGTTCTATTTAAGGAGTTTTCTCCTTCAACCCAGTCATCCTGTACGATCAACCATTGAGCTCATGCTGAGGGGGAGTTTTAGTATGTAAGCATGCATTGTAATCATTATGTTTTACAATCATTCGACTTAATGAAAAGCATACGTTTACTGAAAACTATTTCTCTCTGATTGTGTTGTAAAGTTTGTTTCCATTTCCGTTGCATTGAATCTTTCTTATATTCATCCATTTCTTCATTAATCTCAAACAAACACAATCATGATAGCCTCAGAGATCCTAACAATTGGTATCAGAGCCAGGACAGTCAAATTCGATCTAACAATCAATTTGATATAAAGTTTCAACTCAAAATTCATTGATACTAAGGTTGATCGTATTTGTTGAAAAACAAAAGTAAAGGATAATCACGTTCAAAGTTGATTATTCGAAAAACTTTTTTAAAACAACCAAGATGTTGTCTATCACTTAGAATTCACGTAACACTGATGATCTGATATGAACTACCGATGATTATTAAAGTTGGTAAAATTTAATAATCTCGGATTAGATATAGCATTTCATAGATCTATGAGTGTTTGTGATGAAAAAAATAATTGGTTCCATGATGGACTACTGGTATGGGTTTATCTCATGTCATTAAAGACGTATGTTCAGAAAATTGCCATTTATGCCCTTGGTAACATGTTAGAGATGAACAAAACCATAGGAACAAAATCTTATATGTGAACAACAATTTTGAAAACTTTCAAAAGTTAAAAACAAAATTGTTCAAAATCAAGATAAAAATTAGTAGTCTCAAAAATCTGCATCAGATATAACCATGGATCAACTCAAAACTATGATAGTGAAATATCAGTGTTGTAAAGAGTTTGAAATTAGCCCAAATCTCTTGTGAGAAAAAGGGTGAAATCCTACAAAGGTTATATGTTTGATGTTTAGAAACCCAGCTCATGGGTAATGTGAAATTTGACATAAGCATTTGCAAAAATGTCCAAATCTCTCAAAACATTGCTGAAAATGATTTTGGATTGAGTATCCTTTCCTTGAAAACCTTCCGATAAAAATTTCATTATTTTTCTATGGAAAGGGTAAAAAGGGAAAGAAGAAAAATTACAAAAAAACTCAAAAGTGTATTTATCTCAAAACTTTTGAAATCAAAAGAAAAGGGTATAAATCCAAAACACTTAAGAGTCCACAAGAGATCTACATATTTGGTCAAATATTTGTCATCCATCAACCGTATACAATCACTGTATCAGGGAGTTTAGGTAACGAAGGAATCACCAGTTTTATTATTAATAAAAAGGATTAGGCCAAATTTTTAGAAAATTTATTCACATGGTACAAAAGGTTCACAAAGGACGTTCAAAACCAGTGTGAACAGGCTACCTCATTATCACAATTATTTAACAAGGAAATGGTATCGAACAGTGGTTATGAAATCTATTTCAAACCACTGACCATTTTCTTAAAACCTAAGAATGAAGTGATTCTGACTTAATTAAAGGTTACATTGACTTTGAAAATGCACCAGATCCAATTGATGTTGTTCTTTAGAAAATCTTTACTTATTTTTCTTGTAAGGGTTTAGTTAAATAAAACAGGATATATCATTCTTCATTTTTAAAGAATGATATATTTTGCATTTTTACTAGTTTTAGATGCTAAAAATCCAAATGCCTGTCAGGATATAAAACTCTTTTTTTTTACTAGGGTAATATATTCCTTGATAATGGGTCAAGAGGAGATGGTGTGAGAGTCTGGGTCATTTCATTCATTATCTCAAGTCTAAATCAGTAATAAAAGTGGATCGTTGACAAACTTCAAATGTTTGGCTGTACATGTTTTACTCTAAATTCTCAAAAGATTAAAACATGAAGTGGATGTGTGGAAAAACCTTAAATGCAAAAACCTGTGAATTCTCTGCATTAAAAATCCCTATAAACCCTGATGTTATGATTAATTCTGATAAACTTGCATTTAAAATGTGTTTGTCAAGTATTTGGTTCTGCCGGTAACTCACAATCACCATCAATAGATGCTGGATATGATATTGTGATCTAACAAGACAAAATCATTTCCTTCATCAGAGCAGCAGATGTACAAAACAGCTGTTAAAGCTCATCTACTGATGTACAGACTGTTGGTGCACTACGTCTGTTGACTACGTCTTATATCGAGTCTAGTAGTGTATAAGTTAGAACATGGCACGAAATCCAAGAAACAGATGTTAGAGGTGGTTTCGCTTATGTGTCATAGTGGTAGTTTCGCTTATGTGTCATAGTGGTAGTTTCGCTTATGTGTCATAGAAAAGGTTTCGCTTATATGGCAAGTGACTGGTTTCGCTTATCTGTCATGACCGTAGGAGCGAAACCTGTTGGCCTATATATAGAATGTAAGAGCGAAACCACAGGTATAGTGGTAGGTGTTCTCTTCCGGTAAGCCACGAAGTGCTGCCGAAGTGTTGTAAGAGCTTGTAATCGCTTCAGTTATCAATACAACAATAGTTTAAAGTGAATTTTGCTGAAATCGCACCAAAGCATTAGTTTCCGCCTCTTGTTTTGGATAGGAATTCTTCTGATCGACTCAATCAGGGCCGAAAACGATCCTACAAGTGGTATCAGAGCTCAGGAGGAAGAGTTCTTGCCATTTCAGCTGCATTTATTCTGATTTTCTACATTTTCTTCAAAATTTCAAAATTTTTTACGGTAAAACCAACTCAATTTCACACATAGCACGCGTAATCATGTATTAGTAAACCCTTGAGAGTTTCAAAGCTAAAATCGACCTAGATTTTATGATTTTTGAGGTTTCGCTTGTATGGACTCGTGATAATGATGATGTCATCAGTTAGTTTCGCTTCAAGGATCAAGCTATTTTCGCTCATTGTGACATTCAGTGGTTTCGCTCCAAGGAACACTTGAGGTTTCGCTCTTTTGACAACTTAGGGGTTTCGCTCATAAGTCACTTTGAAGTTTCGCTCATAAGTCACTTTGGTATTCCGCTCTTGTGACACTTCAGTGGTTTCGCTTTAGTGACAACTAGGGTTTCGCTCCAAGGGTCAATTTTGTCTAAGCTTGGAAATTTGTGAACTTTTAAACTTTAAACAATGGACAACGAATTCTTTAACGCATTTGCTAGCCCGATCATAATCACTCAAAATGCTTTACTTGAAAACGAAACCGGGACATCTAAAAAACCGCCCAAACTCATGGATATTGATGATTACAATGCATGGTTCGAACGGTTTGGAAATTGGGTTGAGGCATATCATTTGGATGCGTGGGAACACACTGAGGAATCATATTTTAGACCCACAACAAATGGTGTGCAGTTAACAATTCGAGAAATGAGTACGGAAGATAAAAAGAAATATCGAGATGAGAAATTGATGGTGAGTCTGCTTCAGCAAGCAATAAAAGAAGATATCTTGATACTGCTTCAACATGATGGAACTGCTTACTCAATCTGGACAGAATTGGAAGCAAAATTTGTTGGAAGTGATGATATGCTCAAAAACAAAATGTCTCTCATGAAGAAAGAATTTTATTTATTCCGTGGTTTGAAATCTGAAAACACCAAGCAAATAATTGATAGATATTGTAACTTGGTGAGAAATATGACAAAACTTGGTATTAAAAAGGATACTGATGAATTGATTGAAAAACTTGCAGAAGCGCTACCACATGAAACATGGGGAACGTTTCTGATGATGCTGAGATCCAACAGAAAGGATTATAAAAATTTGACACTAGGAGACTTCATCAAACACCTGGAAGCTCAAGAGATGGAGCAGAGGAAGATTACCAGGATGAAGAACTACGATAGAGAACAGGATATCAGCTTGTATTACAAAGGTGGTGTCAACGAAAAGTCAAATTTTTCTCCAAAAGTCGAAACTGCTTATAGTGCAAAAGATTCTTCAGAAAAGAAATCATCCCAGGGATCAAGCAGCACAAGATTTTCATCATTCGATCCAAACATTTCTGCAACAAAGAATGGAAGAAAACTTCAATGCAATATTGTATTAAATCTTGAAAGTGATCAAGATTATTCTGAAGAAGTAGCTAAAAATCAAATGTCTTTGTTGGGAATGGTGTTGGAATCCTATAGTAGTTTTGTGGCCAGAAAGATCGGTAATCCAATGCTCACGAAAGAGGATTACGATCAAATCGATGTTGAGGAAATGGAATTGATGGACATTAAATGGTGCATGGCTAGTGTGTTGAGACGAGCTGAGAAGTTTAAACAAATTACGGGAAGAGATGATTTCCGTGATGCAAATGTTTCAACTTTAGGCTTTGATAAATCTAAAGTTACATGTTTTCGTTGCAGGGAAAAGGGGCATTTCAAGAGGGAGTGCAAAAATCGTGAAGCTAGTGGAGCCCAGAATCCTTTTGGAAATAACGATTATCACAAAAAGGAGATTTATCATCAAGTCACACCACCAGCACCTCATCAGGCACAAACTGCACACGGGAGAGATGTGATTGAAGGGTAAAAAAGAGCATGTCTAGTTAATCAGGGCAAGTATGATAATTTTACCTGGGATAAATATCTTCCAACAAACAGCAAAGTGTGTTTGGCAGAACAAGATGATGAAAAGTTGGCTGAAGGTTTCTGTTGGGACAATTTTTTCCCAGATCAAGAACTTATGGCCAAAGAGATGACCAAAGACACTTCATATGCTAAAGCTTTCATTGCAAATGCCTATGATTTGAAATGTGCCGAAAAGTGCAGAAAAGTAATGGAAGCTGCTGAAGCAAGACGGAGAAAGCTTGAAGAAGAGGAAGAAGAGGAAGAGAGATTAAAAGCTGAGGCAGAAGCTGAGAAAAAGAGAAGAGCTGAATTTTTACGATCAAACAGGACAGTCAAAGAGGTTCCTGAATTTGAAGTCAAAGTTGATGCAGAACCTATTAAACTTCCTAAAAAGTGCATGAACTGTGATTCTTTAATCAAGCAAAACAATGAGTTGTTGCACAATATAAACATATTAAAAGAATCCTATGATACAATGAACAAAGAAATCAACAAGTATACTGATTCAAACAGTGAACAAGCTGTGGCAATGAATACACTAAAGAGAGCTTACCTGAGACAACTTGATGATGTCAACTTTCACATAAAGAAATGTGCTGATCTGGAGTTGAAGTTGGCAACACAAAAGATAGAAACTGAGAGAGTCAACAAGCTATTAGCAAGTTACTCATGTTCTACTTTTGTTATTGACAGGATTTATCCGGTTGTGGAGAAATTGAAGACATTTGAAGAAGTGAAGACATCCGAAGAAAAGAAATCCGTGACAAAAGATGAAGATAAAGTGAAAAGTTCTGGTAAGAAACCAAGTGTGGTCTACAATAGATGTCTACCCCCGGTCGAAAATGGATATTCACCTCGAAATCCAAATTCCGAAAGAGTCGATAAGGCAATAAACTTACAATGGGAGTCTGGGCCGTTGGATAACTTGCCAGAAAATATTGATGTCACATACACGTCATCCGACACTGATCATGAGTCAAAGTTGATAAAAAGTGTGGTCTATCAGGTGTTAGATAAAGATGACTGTGAGGAGTCAAAACCGGAGTCCAAATCCAAGTCAAAATCTGAGTCCGATGCGTCAAAGTCAACAGTCAAAAAGGACAAACGGGTTTATGATAAAGAGTTTTTGATATCAAAATCTAATTTGAATGATAAATCATTCAAAGTGGCATATACTTTGAAAGATTCTGACAAATTATATTCTGATGAAGCTTTTCCAATAAGAAGTGTAAGATTTGAAATGATTCAAAAGGTTTTCAAAATTACAGAAATTAATATTTCTGAAATAAAAGATTTAAATCTTATCGAAAAACCTAAACAATACACTTCAAGAGATCAACAAAGAATTAACAAGAAAATGGGTTACAATTGTGGTTATAGTTTCAAAAGGAAACCAAACCATAATCGTAATTTCAAAAAGAAAAGATTGGGTTTTAATCAACCGAAAAACTATAAAAATGAAAAAATTTATAAACCAAAAACTGTATTTGTTTCAGGAAAAACATCTGAAGCTGAGAAAGAACAAGCATTCAGAAAGCAGACAAATCAGGAATTCCTTGCCAAGAAGCAAGAAGAGTTGAAGAAGAATGTTGTTCAGAAAAAGATTGAAAAGAGAACCTGTTTTCAGTGCAAGACTGCTGGTCATGTTGCTAGGAATTGTCCAAAGACATTCAAACCAAAACAGGAAGTCTCTGGTAAATTGAAAGAGAAAGTTGTCGAGAAAACTGAACTTTCAACCCGAAAGTTTACAGGCTTTGAAAATTCAATCTTTGAGAAGGGAGAATGTTCAAAGAGTGTTTTGAATGGAAAAGAAAATGTAAAAAATCAAAAATGGGTTGTGAAAGGCTCAGGTAATAATTCTGGTGATGAATCTGATTCCATAAAATCAGAGGAGCCACGTGTTGAGAAAAAGGTTGAAAAATCAGTTCCAACTATGAATGATGAAAATTTTCCACCCTTGCGTGCTGAAAATTTTATGAAGAAAGTTGGAAAAGTAGAAATTTCAAATCAATTTTATTCTGACAAGAAGAAATTTGATGTTGAAAAGATTTTCAATGGAAATGTGAAACGTATCTTTGGACAAATGGTCAATGGTAAGGCCAAAAGTGTCAAAGAATTTTATGCTTCTAAAAGACGTGTTCACAAGTCTGTTGAAAGAAAAGATGAAGAAGAAAATGTTGTTACACCCAAGGAAGGTCAGGCTTGGGTGGATATATTTTTCAAAGAATAAAAACCTGACTTGCCGGAGCTCCCAATTTGGTAATCGCGGAGCATTAATCGACATCATTCTTTAAAATGTTTATAAAATTTGTTTTGAAAAGCAGGACTTGCCGGAACTCCCAGGTTTGTAAGCGTGGAGTAGGAATCAGCACCTTGAGAATTCAACCAACAGATGGTAAATTGGTTGAAAAGCAGGTTTGAGTTGTATGTTTGTGATTTTTACAAGTGGTTCAGAATTTGAATCAGATTTATCCTACAAGTGGTTAATCAAGGTCATTAAATTGAACTTGAGTTAACTATCATTCAAATGATTGGTAAAACAATGTGATGATTTGATCCCCAAACTTTAAAAGTGGTAAAATCAACAAAACTAATTTTCGGGAAAAACCATTTTGATTAAAACAAACTTAAGTGTTTTGAGATCATAATGGGAAAATAGTTTGTTGTGAGGGGGAGTTCTGATTGTTTATGCCAAGTGGATGGAGAATTGAGGCAATTTGATATCAGTTGTCATGTTCTTGTATAGTTTGTTTTCAAATTTCCTAAAATGTGTTTGCATTTTAGGGGGAGTATATTTTTTCAGAAAATCCAAAAACATTAGAAAATTTGAAAAAGTCAAAAACATGATAAAATGAAAATGAGTTTTTGTTGAATAAAAGAGGAAATGATAGTACATCAGTGGACTGTCACAGCATGCTAAAGAAATGGAAAGTAAAAATGTGATAAACGGTCTCACTGATGATGTGCCAGTAGGTTTTTACACATTTAGTAGATTGTGACGAGATATAAACCTAAATTTCAAACTTGCTTATATCGTGGGGAAACATCTCTCGGATATATGGGTAACCCCCGAAATCTTGTTTGAAAGATTCCTTTTTCTGAAATGCTAGGTCTTTATACTCAGTGATATCTGGGGTATTATTCCAGGACTTCTGCTGAATGGAAGTTCTGACCTAGTCCTCGAATAATACTTTCTGCAATGCTTGAAACATAGCATCACCCTCAGCATAAATGATAAGACAATAAAATTGCTTAGCAATGCTGTTGTAAAAAAGATCCTCTAAAGGGGACACACCCACAAGTTGAGTCATGATCTCTCTGCTGAACGATGGTTCTGACCTGAGCTCTCATGATTCTTCATAATTTATTAAACCCTACAGATATCATTTGTGTCATAATTACCTGTAAGACTGAATATTGGGATCTGGATACAGGAGTATATTCTGAGGTGGGACACGCGATTGAGTTTAAGTTCTTAAAACATTAATCTCGTATCTCGTATCAGTTGAACTTTGTGTGAGAATTTAAATGGACCAGTATACTGACAATCTAAGTGAATCGTTTAGAACTTAAAATGGTTAAAGCTTAACGGTGTTAGTGATTTGTCTAATAAACTGATATGATCCTCTTGCACGAACTCACAAAAACATTGTTTGTATATATTTCATTTCTGTTTTTTTCTTGATTCTTCAAGTGGTGTCAGTTATTTTCTTTCAGAAAATTCAAAAAAAAATTTTAGTGTGTTTTAGCATAAATTTTTGAAAATTCAAAAAGATTTTCGACGACTGATATTGAAAAGCTGATTTTCAAAATTCCGAGTGCTAAACATGATGAACAAATGGTTTGGGTGAAAGTATTTGAGGATTGTTGAAATGAAATAAGAAAAAGTTTTGCAATATAAATGTTATTCCTGCAAGTGGTAAATTAGATTTGAAAATCTTATCCACAAATGGTTATCAGAAAATTTATTTTTGGGTAGAGTTTTTGCAGGTTGGCCAGGTTTCGATCCAGAGCAGGATGAAAGCCAGGTAATGATCTTGTGAATTCCAGACTAAGATCCCAGCAGATTGAGAGGGGGAGTCTGAAGACACCATGATATTCAACATTTGAGATAGAGGTGTTTGTTGAAGATAAAGATAGAGAATGAGGATTCTTGCAATGACAAATACTTCAGAGGAAGATCGAAAACTGATAAAGATTGTAGGTTGACAATCAAAGACTCGACACTGAAGACTCCGTCAACATCCGAGGGGGAGTTTGTTGGTGCACTACGTCTGTCGACTAGGTCTTATATCGAGTCTAGTAGTGTATAAGTTAGAACATGGCACGAAATCCAAGAAACAGATGTTAGAGGTGGTTTCGCTTATGTGTCATAGTGGTAGTTTCGCTTATGTGTCATAGTGGTAGTTTCGCATATGTTTCATAGAAAAGGTTTCGCTTATATGGCAAGTGACTGGTTTCGCTTATCTGTCATGACCGTAGGAGCGAAACTTGTTGGCCTATATATAGAATGTAAGAGCGAAACCACAGGTATAGTGGTAGGTGTTCTCTTCCGGTAAGCCACGAAGTGCTGCCGAAGTGTTGTAAGAGCTTGTAATCGCTTCAGTTATCAATACAACAACAGTTTAAAGTGAATTTTGCTGAAATTGCACCAAAGCATTAGTTTCCGCCTCTTGTTTTGGATAGGAATTCTTCTGATAGACTCAATCAGGGCCGAAAACGATCCTACACAGAAAGTGTTTGACCAAAATAGCCTCCTAAACCTCTACGACCAAAATATCCCATTCTACCACTACTTCACCCCTAATCACTGTTGATAAAGATCCATCAAAAATGGATAAATATCATCAATGTGCTAAACCCATCTTTAAAATCTTTTCACCTTCATTCCAAACAGCTGTTGGATCATTTAAAGTCAACAACAGTTGTTAGCTCAAATGAATCACATCTGCAGTCTCACCTTTTAAAACATCAATCCTTCTATAACTCATCCATTTCACCAAACACTTGACAACATCAATGAAAAGGGACTCTTTCAAAAAGACTATCCTAAAACACTTGTTCTCTTGCTGACATTATACCAGTTCATCAACAAGTCACGTGATATGATGCATCAAAAGACAGAAAGTTGGGTATTTGTCATGAAAGAGGGGCTTCAACAGTTCAGTGACAACAAGCTTGAAAAACTTGTACCACATCCAAAGGATGAAAATATTTTGGCAAAAAGTGGGTCCTTAAAGAACATAGCATATGCTAGGAGCATGTTTGTCAAGATTTATTATACACAAGCAAGCAGATGTTTCAACCACCACTGATTGAAGAATATTATGATGCTGCTGCTGTTGTTGCTGAAAAAGACCAAATGCTTAGAACTTCAAAATATGTTATTGAATTTTGATATATTTGCTCAAAAGACTTCTTTTATGCAGGACAGTCAAGTAGCTGACATATATCATCAAAGATGCAATATCTCATTGATTCAGCATCATTGATATCAGACATCACTTTGTGAGGGATTGCTATGAAGAAGGTTTGATTTTTCTGCATCATGTTCCAACTAAAGATCAGCTGGCAGATAAGCTAACAAAAGCATTAGACACATCCACCTTTGAAAACTTGATCTCTAGGATTGGCATGCTGAACATGGAATAACAAGCAAAATCTTGTTTTCTATGAATAAAAGCAATAAAATGTTTTCAGAAAATCAAAATTCCATCCTTAGAAATAGTTAAAAATGAAAATTTTCATTAATCCTTAAAAGTCTGCCATAACAACTGTTTTGGTTCAAACATATGTTCTGACGAATATTGTCTACTGCTGAAAGTCAACCACTGTTTCTTCATTTGCTTTGTTATTCACTGTTGTTCAAAATGAGTGTTTTAACCCACTGATGGCTATCCAATGATAGCAAAAAATCAGCCACTGTTTTCATTTGACCTTTCAGCAAACCACTAATACTTGTTTCATCAGTGGTTTCCTAAACAATTTTCTTCCATTTATCATCAGTGGTTGGCAAGTGGACAATACTTGTCCGTCAGATCTTTTGCAACCGCTGCCACGCCAGCATTTAATTTTTCCCTTTATAAAACCCTGATCAAAACCCCAAACAGGGTTTTCACTGTCGAATCGAATTCAAAATTCCTTTCTCAAAGCAGTTACCATCAATTTCTCTCAAATCCTTCATCATCTTCTTCATCTCGCAATCATACTCAAATCACCATGGCTCTTCCATACAAAACTCCTCATAATTATTTGTGTATACTTGAAAAACCAAGTGACAGCACCACTTTCAATTCCGTCATTGACACACTTTCATCCTCAAGGTACAAAACCTTGTTGACCTGTAATCCATCCATCTATCTTGAAACTCTTCGTGATTTTTGGAAAAAATGCACAGGTGGAAGTTCAGGACAAAAAGCCCTGGGCTATCACTTCTTCGGTAAAAGGAATTAAGGTCGCTGTCACACCTAAAGATATCTCTGAGGTGTTCGAATTGAATGACATTACAGGTAAAACTTCCTTCCCAAAAACCGATTATCAAACTGATTTCCTTGAGAGAGGGTATGCTGAGGAAATGAAAAAGGATACTTTGCAAAAAGGCAGCTTTCCACCTGCCACAAGGTTTTTGTTTCATACCCTCCTCATGTGTGTTTCAAACAAGACCACAACTTTTAATGAAATTCCATTAAAAATCCAATACTTGGGATATGCTATCTTGCAAAATGAAAATTTTAATTACTCCCAAGAGATTTTTAATGACATGGTCAAAAATGTGAATAATATCAAAGACAAGAAAAAACCATTTCTTTTATTTCCAAGGTTTTTGAGCTTTTATTTGCAAAAGAAGATTCCTAATGATAGTGCTCATGTGCTTATCCAAGGGAATCGTATTCAAATCAACAGCCTGTCTTTTGAAACCTTTACTAGGCTGTCAAAACCTTCGAAAACACAAACAGAGGAGCCTGAGCAGAATTTAACAGCAACCACTGCTCCTCAGGCCCCTGCTGTTGAGCCCACTGCTCAAGGTGAACACAGCAGTACAACCACTGCTGTGCAATCCCCACCTAAACGCACCAAAAAGACCATTAAGAAAAAATCACAAAAGCCCTCTAAACCTCATAAAAAGGTAACTCTGGAAGATGAGATCCCAGAGCAACTACCAGTGACAACACAAAAGTCACCACTAACCATTGTTGCTACTTCCTCACAGCAGTTGGATGAAAGATCTCAACCTGAGCCTCAAACTCCTCCTGTTTCCTCTTAAAAGGATCAGGTTGTAACAATTAGGACACCACAATATGAAACATTTGATTCACTTGAATCTATGTTCAATAGCCCAGCTCCCGAGGCTAATTTGCTTTCTACCTCGCTCCTCACTTCAAAAATTCCACCAACCATACTACCTCTATTGGATGTTGTTGATGTAGCCCAGACACAAATCAGTTCTTCTCAATCACCTATCAATGAGAATATGCCACAACAAGTGACTGAGTCTGGTGTCTCTATCTCTGCTAACCCACCAATAGTTGAGGAGGCTACACTACAAGAATTACAAGTAATTTCTGTCAGTAGTTCAAGTGAAGCAGCTACTACAAGTGTTAGACCCACTGGTTTACACTTGGACAGTAGTTTCATCAATAAGACTTCCTTGAAGGCAATATCTTCTTTGGGAACCATAATGCCCACTGGTGGATATCCAATATTCACTGGTGAGCTTAGAATGGCAACCTCTTTTGACAGTACCAAGAACAAGGGGCATCAGTGGATGACTTTTGGGAAACTTTCCCTAAGTCAACTGCTGATACAACCACTGCTAGTGGGAAATCAGATGATCCTATTAAGTTGGGTGATGGTTTAATGTACCAAGAATTGACGGAGAGGGTTAACAAGATTGACACAACTGTTGCAGAGATCAAAACTATGCTGTAGCAGTTATTACAAGCACAAAAGGCACCACCCACTGCTGCAACACATGCAACATCTGCTCCATCATCTGTTCCTATTCCCATTGAGCTCTGGAGTTTATTTCAACCTATGCTTATTCAACAATGACAATATGCTGACCAGCAACATGAAATTCAAGTTCAAAAGATCAGAAATTTAATGGAAGCTAGGTTCAAAGATACACAGGCAGATATCAAGGCAATCAAGGCCCATTTACTACCAACGACTGGCTCTGCTCCAAATGATGCCAAAAGGGGGAGAAAAAGAAGAAGGGATGGGAAGATGGTCTGTACATTGTACCAGATGCAAAATCTAACTTGGCTACAGATCTTCCTAGGCCAGATGGTTCCAAAAAGGTTGATGTAACCTTACATGCCTTTGCTGATGAAAAAGCAAGGCTGAAAAAGGATATGGAGGCAAAGGGTAAATCAAGGTTTGAGCAGGAGAAGAAAGTTTTTATGGAAATGGAAGAATAGGGTACTTCAGAGCCCAATGATGAACAAGAAAATCCCAAGCCAATAAGAAGACAGCCCACTAGAAAAGTGAGGCAACCCAAATCCACACCTTCTAGACTCACAAAACATGCTCCCCAAACTCCCAAAAACTCCACTCATTAAACCTCCAAACCAACAGATGTTAAACCAACAACTGCCACCAATACTACATCAACACACACTTCAACCACTGCTCCCACCACTCAATCCACTACCTTACCACAAATCATATCACCACTACAAAAGCCACCTGCCAAAAAGCAGATGACAGCTGATGACACATCATCAGTTGAAATGACAACAATGGTTGAAACACCAGTTGTTTCAACAGCTGTTAGTCAGCCACCTACCACTCAAATCACCACCACTCAACCCACCAAAACACCACCAACCTCTCCTAAACCCAAAAGGAGAAGGATAATACTGGATGTTAACTCTCCATCACCTCCAACATCTTCACAACCACTGACCACTGTCACCATTCCAAACCCTGTTCCATTATTATCAGCTCAAGTTCTCAGTTCAAACACTGTTATTATTCCTGTGGGATTACAATACCCATTAGATCTTCCAGCAGTCCGGGAGGAGATCAAGTCTTTTTACTCTGAAGATGACCCTGCAAAAAGGAATCTCCCTTCCATTCAGGGTTATCCTTTCCCAAGAAACAAAGAGGAGTATCTCAAGATAAAAGGCCAACAAATTGAAGATATGTCTAAGAGAGATACAGCAGGAAAGTCTGATAAAGAGATTCAAAGATATCTGCAATACCTGCTCACCAAGGTTAGAACTTTAGAACAGTTCTCAAAAGATCTTTGCCAAAATCTATCTGAAAGAGATAATGAAAGCATGAGGCAAGACTACCTTGATTACATCGTGGCTTACAAGAGGTATAAAGCAGAAAAGCATCAGTATAAAGAATGGACTATCAGTGAATTACAAGAAGAGATAGCCAGAATTCAGAAGATGCTTAAAGAAAAGGACAAACAAACCCCTCCTGTATGGGCCAAGTACAAGAAAAATGTACCTGAAAGAGCCCTGAAGCTAAAAAGAATGAAAGAATAACTTATTGCTGTTGATTATGGGTCAAGGAATCAGGTCAGCGGGTGGAAAGAAGAGAAGGTGATAGATACTTACAAAAGGTTGGAAGAGTTAGAAAGAAAGATCCAAAGGTTCCTCAAAAAGCAGATTATCCTGAAACAGTGGTTCCAGCCAAGCCACAAAAGTTACAAGTCAGGAAATCCATTGCTCCACCTACTTCCATCCTTTATCAAAGAAGGAAACAAAAGCAAATGGATGCAGATACAGCAGAGGATATAGCACAAGGAGATTTCATTATAAAAATGGTCCTTCAGCAAATGATAGCAGAGAATCCTGAATTGGCAAAATCTTCAAACACTGCTAAACCTGTTATCACCAGGCCACCATCTCCAAACTCGTCATCAATAAAACCTCTCCCAAGAAACCCACTGAATTAAAAAAATACTAAAGTGGAAATCTAACAAACAGACCCACGTATTGACTTTGCTCAAATCCAGTGGTGAAGTGAAGCAAATATCAAGGGAACAAGCATTGGGCCTGGGTGTTAAAGATCTGCAAGATCTCCTTGAGCTTACACTGTGCAGGGATGAGGATGACACAGATTCCTTGGACTTTGAATTACAATTCAAAGGTCAAGTCAGGGAATTATTGATGAGGTAATAAAGATCCAGAATAATGAAGGGTTTTGGCATCATCTGTTCTAGGGGAGATTGTTGGGATTGAACCCTATCAAAGGAACAATTGATAAAGCCAAAACTGGACCAGTTCTATGGATCTAGAATAAGCAGATGTTTGCACTAAAATTTTCCCCTTGACAGTGGCTCTAACATCTGATGGACTAAAGTACTGCTCTTACAATAACTGCTGCTCTTAAAGACTGATGCTGCTAATGTACTGAAGCTCTATCTACTGATGCTTTCCTAAATACTGCTGAAGCTTAAAGCACTGCTCATTCAAGGACTTATCACATTTGAAGAAAGCACTAATGCTCAACATCAGTGCTTAGACTACATCAGTGGAAATTGAAGCAGTAGTTTACTTATGCTTTGTAATTTACTTATAATCAGTTGTTTAGTCATCAATGGTTGTATGTAACAGTCCTTAGAAGTTGTTAGGTTGTTAGATGCCACTTTCATGGTGACGTCAGCAATGATGCTTCAGTGGTTTGGTATGTACTATAAATAGAACAGTTTGTACTATTCTATTTAAGGAGTTTTCTCCTTCAACCCAGTCATCTTGTACGATCAACCATTGAGCTCATGCTCAGGGGGAGTTTTAGTATGTAAGCATGCATTGTAATCATTATGTTTTACAATCATTCGACTTAATGAAAAGCATACGTTTACTGAAAACTATTTCTCTCTGATTGTGTTGTAAAGTTTGTTTCCATTTCCGCTGCATTTAATCTTTCTTATATTCATCCATTTCTTCATTAATCTCAAACAAACACAATCATGATAGCCTCAGAGATCCTAACAAGTCTAGACTACAATCACTAGGATTCTCTCACGAAAACATTTTCACAAAATATTTTTCATTGCATTTACAAAAAAGCACCAAGATCCATGAGTCGAATATATTTCAAAGGAAAGACAAAGGAAAGACAAAAGAAGGACAAAGCAAAGACGAAGCAAAGGCAAAGTAAGGGCATTAGTAGGGAAGGGAATACCCTGACTAATGTGCCAATTGTGGTATAGTCAGCCCATGTCGGATAGACTTACCAGAGGAAAAATACCCCCGAAGGAACAAATGAGAGTTATATGTGACATTTTGCATTTATTTTCTTGTATATACTAAGTAACATTATTATCTATTAATATATGTGCATATATATGTATGGGATTATTATTGAGGGGAACGGGATACCTTCGACTTCGAATTCTATTACTGTTCTTGACTCGCACAATGCTACTAACGACATCGCGTTTAATGCGGAGCTCATGACTGAGCTAATTACTAAACAAGACCCTGAGCTTGATTCCTTAGAAGATGGCTGTTCTTCCCTCTCGAACGCGAAGGTGCCTGACTACGGAAGCGATGGTAAGGCGGATGAGGCAACCTTGGAACAGCAACCTTATTAGTGGGACGAAGTCCCTAAGGGATTTACGAAACCTGAATGATGGCACTCAATTCCATACAAAGAGAAGGAAGTACTCATTTGAAAGGTGCCCCTGCAGCTTCTATTACTAGGAACCCTCCTAATTCCTATTCTGTCTAAGAATTGTGCCTTTTCGCGTGTAACAACAACGGACGTTGGCGCGTTGACCATCATAAAGGTCCATTCCCTATTGAAGTTATGAGGACAGCAGTGTCCCCTATCTGATTGATCAGCTGCTTTGAAACGGGAGAAAATTAGGGTGACCATGCAAGACGATTTATTATTATGGGGGCCCACATAATAACAACTTGTAGTGCATGGAAATCATGGTGGACTCGGCGGGTCAAGCAAATGATCACTATCTATTTGAAATTCCTATATTGCTCCAAATCCCCACCCAGTAGAACATTAACCGAGATGGTAACTAAGATACTCCACAAGGTAGGAAGTCTGCCTATGCCTGTATCGTACTTAACAATTCTACCTGTAGTACAAGACATTGGGAACCGATATTCAAGATGGTAAACACTCAGGAAAGATTTTCTTCAACACTTCGGTATTCTTACGTTTAAGTTGTACAGAACCTACAACCCCCACAAACTTGTCCATTGCAGACGCCATGATAAGACCCCAAACTTGACATCTGCTTTACCACAAGGAGGTAGCATGGTGCGAGCTGTGGTGTAACTTAATTACCCCATTATATTCGGCATCAGGAAGACTAGGCCAACCATATTGGGACTCAGGGAGCCCAAGTCAAATCAATGTATGCATCGCACAGCTCTGTGTGATAATAGGATCCTCATTATAATGGACAATCGAGAACCAGGTAGTATAGAACACATATTACAAGGGCGGAAGTAACCACTCAATATTCTCAACAGATTGTTGTTCCACTTAGGCACATGGAAGACACATGGAAAAAGACTCATCTCGATCTACACCGCTATCAGTACATCCGCACTCTTTATCCCATAGTGCACCCCATCGTTTGGGTAGTGCACTCGTGCCTGGAAACCGCCCTAAGAATGCTACAAGATGCAATTCGGTTCCAAAGAAGAAGCCACGAACCCCCACGACCTTATTTGTGCGCTTTCGCTATCAACCCCCACCCCTATGCGTGGTAGTAAAACACAACCCCCGCCTTTTGGGAAGCATACCCGCTTTTGTAAAAGTAAAGACTATGGAAGAGTCGGAAACTTGAGGAATAAACAAGGAACAAGGTGAAGGGAAGGCCTCACCGAATTTTGTATAGCACTGGATGACTTGCGACAAATGGAGTAAGGTGACTCTGAGGAAGTTTTCTACGCAAGACTAATTGAAACAAGTTGATGTAGTGTATGTAAAAGCCGATGTACCCTTAGCAAGATTTCGTCGTGACTCGTTTTACATCACTACAATGATGAGAGGATTATGGTGGGAAGATTTGCATAGACCTCATTAGGAATTACCTTACCCTTATGCTTATAGTGCACGACTAATGAGCTTTGCCTTCACTTATCGATGACAATATTTATTCAGAAATAAATGTCTAATTTCGTTGATATGTTTTATGCATGTGAAGCCCATGGAACCACAACATGAGGACATTGGTCAGACCCAACCGGAACCTTTACCTGCAACAAGAGCTGAGCTTGAAGCACTAGTGAACCAACAAGTCGCTAAAGCAATCGACCAGTACAAAGCAAGCAACATTGCGAACAACGGCAGACTAAAAGGAACCATAATGGGAATCGCTCAGGTGATAACTCTTGCCCTAGGTCCTACCGAGGGTGGAGTAACGATGGAGAAATCTAATGAAAAGCCAGTGGGGAAAAGACGCGTGTGGAGTCTTCTTCGGGTGGAACTAAGAGAAAGTTTTCAAGCCGAAAGGAAGGAACCCAAGCAAGTCATGACAACTCAAACGCAACCAAAAGAAGGGAAGCAAACCCGCCTCGTGGCACGAAAGCTTTTGGGGCCACCAATGAGGCCAGAGGAAAGGTTTTTTGGGAAATAAGCAGAGATGCGACAAATGCAAGTTTCACCACGAAGGTCGATGCTCGAAACCTAAGCGTGATAGATATGGAAAGAAGGGACACAACAAGGATACCTGTTGGCCAAGGTACCCTAACCAAGGAGGAAATGGTGACTACAACCAAGGAGATAACAATAACAACCAAGGTGGAAACAGTAATGATAGAGCTCCTGGTTGTTTCAGATGTGGTGACACGGGGCACTTTAGGAAAGATTTCCCTAAGAAGGACCAAGCACGACAAAAAGTTTCACGAACGGAGCTCATGAAGCACGCTAGTGGAGTTTTAAATAGATCTAGTGCTGGGAATTTCCAGAAGTCTTTCCCAATGACTTGACTGGGATACCTCCACAAGCGACAAGTGGAGTTTCAAATAGATCTAGTGCTGGGAGCGGCACCAGTGGCAAAGGAGCCTCACCAACTAACTCCGTCCGAGATACAGAAGCCTTCAACGCGACTGCAAGAGCTGCAACTCAAGGGAATTTATCAGGCCAAACTTCTCACCTTGGGGAGCTCTAGTGTTATTTGTTAGGGATAAGGACAACAGTTTTCGTATGTGCATACAACCTAATCTGATAGGAACTCAGAAGAATTAATGAGGAAAGAAGTATTATGCATAGGTTACAGAGAGTTAAACAACTAACCATCAAGAATCGGTACCCCTTACCGAGAATTGATGACTTACTACAAGGTTCCACCTACTATTCCGGGATTAACTTAAGGACATGATATCACTAGTTGAGGACACAAGAAGAAATTATCCCTAAAACGATCTTTAGGACTCGCTTTGGGCATTACGAGTTCCTTGTCATGCCGTTTGGCTTAGCAAATGCACCGGCAGTATTCATGGATCTCATGAATTGGATGCGTGAGCCGTACCTGGACAAGGTTGTGATTATATTCTTTGGCGAGATCCTTATTTGCTCAAAGACCAAGGAAGGTCATGAGAAACATCTGCGAGCTATCTTGGAGCTTTTGAAGAAAGAACAATTATATGCAAAGTTGTCAAAGTGCGAAGTTTGGATTCGCAAGGTGCACTTCTTAGGTCACGTGGTGATTAAGAATGAAATTCATGATGACCCTGCCAAGGTCGAAGCAATCAGGAATTAGGAAGTACCAAAAACCATAACCGAGTTACGGCAATTTTTAGAGTTAGCAGGCTTTCACAGACGATTTATTAAGAATTTTTCAAGGACTACTCAGCCGCTGATGTCCCTAACCCAAAAGGAAAAGAAGTTTGATTGGAGAGAGAAACAAGATATAGCTTTGCAGACATTGAAGGATAAACTCTACGACGCACCTAACTTATCTTACCTGACGGCACCAATAGATTTATAGTTTACTGTGATACTTCTCGACAAGGTCTTGGTTGCGTGTTGATGCGATAATACAAAGCCATCACATACACGTCACATCAGTTAAAGGTACAGAGAAAGTACTACACGATGCACAACTTTGAGCTAGGTGCTGTGATCTTCGCGTTGAAGATCTGGCGTCATTTCCGTATGGCGCTCGTTGCATGACCTTTTCGAGATCATAAGAATTTGCAACACATTTTCGAGCAGAAGGATTGGATTATGAGATAGCGTAGATGGGTTGAGCTGTTGAATGATTATGAGTGTGAGATCAGATAACACCCGGGTAGAGTGAACGTTGTAGCCAACGCCTTGAGTCGTAAGAAACGCGCAATGCCACTAATGGTGCGAACCTTAGAGATGAGAATACAAACCGATCTCACCATTCGAATTCATGAAGTCCAGCAAGAAGCATTTACACTAGAGGACCTACGAGTTGAATCGCTACGTGATATGGAAGTGAAATTGATTCCAAAGGAAGATGGAACAATGTATTTCGTGGAACGAATTTGGACACCATTCTTCGGCAATCTACGAGCGTTTACTGTGGACGAAGCTCATAAGTCAAGGTACTTGATCCATCCTGGATCCGACAAGATGTACCCAGACTTAAAAGATTGGTATTGGTGGCCCAAGATGAAAGCCGGCCTTGTTGTATATGTGGGTAACCGCCTTACTTGCGCCAAAATTAAGGCAGAATACCAGAACCCGTCAGGGTTACTGCAACAACCAGAGATTCCCGTCTGGAAGTGGGAACAGATCTCCATGGACTTCATTACAAGGCTACCAAGAACGCAAAGAGGACACGATATGATTTAGGTGATTATCGGTTGACTCACGAAGTCTGCGCACTTTATACCTATTAGTAAGAAAGGCAACGCAAAGGAGTTAGCAGAAATACCTCTCATAGAGACTGTGGCACGTCAGGAAGTGCCTGTATCTATCATATCTGACCAGGATGGTCGCTTTGTGCCAAGGATTTGGCAGACGTTTCAGCAAGATTTTGGTTCACAGTTGAACCTTAGTACTGCATTTCACCCTCAAACAGACAGCCAAAGTAATCGGACGATTCAGACTTTGGAGGATATGCTATGTGCATGTGTGATGAATTTGTGGAAGTTGAGATACTCACCTGCCCTTGGTGGAGTTTTCCTACAACAATAGCCATCACACCAACATATAGGTCGCCCCATTTGAAGCTCTTTATGGACGTAAGTATAGGTCCTCATTGTGATTGGGCGGAGGCCGGAGTTAAACGGTTTATTGACCGCGAGTTGGTTCAGGAAACGACAGACAAGACTTTTCAAGCTCATACCAAGTCAGCTCGTGATAGACAGAAGAGTTACGCCGACAATCGGCAGAAACCGTTGGAAAATTGAGATTGATAATATGGTTTTACTAAAAGTCTCGCCTTGGAAAGGCATGGTAAGATTTGGTAAACGTGTAAAGTTGAAACCACGGTACATTGGATCCTTGGAGATCCTTGAAAGGATCGAAACCATTGCATACAAACTAAAGCCTTCAGAAGAACTCAGTAGTGTTCATGACACGTTTCACATGTCAAATCTCAAGAAGCTCCAAGAGACAGCAGTTATTCTTGCAGACGGGATTCACGTCAACGACAAACACCAGATTACTAAATAACCTATCAAGGTTACGGACTGGAAAGTCCACTTGACACGAAGAAGTCGTATTAAACTTGTCAAAGTTCTTGGAATTCATGCCATGACCCAGAGCCTACTTGGGAGCGTACCGACCAAATTTAGAATTTCGAGACGAAATTCTTTTAATGGGGGGAGAATGTGACAACTGGCACTTTTCCACATATTTCGTACAATGTTAAACAGTAATTTGTAGCTTAATAACTGTGCTTGATTTAAATTAAGGACATGAATGCTTTCTGATTATTGTCATGTACATAAAAGTGCATCACATATTGCATGACATCATATCACTATTGCATGCAACACTTTATGAATCAAATGATGCATGAGACAAAGTTAGCATAGTTATCAGACAAACTAGAAGTACTGACGGGAGTTCAGTACTCAGACAGACATGCTATTAAGACACTGAATGAGACAGAAACCAAGAGTTACACTAGGATAGTGTGTAGGAAAGTAGGGATTATAAAACTGCCTTCCTAGTAACAGTTTAAGTGCCAGAAAGTGCCCGAAACACACAAAAACTGCAGAATTCTGCATAAAACAACACAAATTAGCAATTTTCAGCATTTTCACATTAAATATAATGCAGAATTATAGTTTAATGGTCCAGAATACCTACCCAAGTATCGGGAATCAAAACTGTCATAAACGACTATATAAAGCACACTAAACTGCGTAATTTAGCACCTTAACGAACTGGTAACCAACCGAACAACCGGACACTACCCGAAACACCAAATTATCACTAGAAGTACTGTTTTACCGTTACAAAGCTAGTTATGGTCACCGAACATCATAATACATCCTATAAACATAAAGCTAGTTATGGTCACCGAACATCATAATACATCCTAACTTGAATCATTAACTTACCATTAAATCCCAACTAAGACCCCCCCCCCCACCTAAGGACGGTTACTACATGGGGTCCCAATTGTGTTTTTCAATGGATATTTTATAAAGTATGTTTAACAGATATGGGACATAATTACCTTTGTGCAATTTGTTGTTGGAATAGCATTGTTATAAACCACAAGACTTAACACTTGAACATTTCATCACTTTCAACTCACCAACATCTTCTTCTTCTTCCCCTTCCTAACTAACGGCCCCAACATCACCATCATCATCTTCATTTTCTAGCCTTCTTTCATACATTCAAAGGTGATCCTAGAGTGTTTCAAGCATATCTAAGATGGTGGGAAGCCTTGGAAGTTGAAGGACCTCATCAAGGAGCTTTTATCCACTCCATTCATCATCATCTTCATCTTGAGTCTCTTCCCTAGCCTTATGCTAGTAGTAAGACCATTCTAATCCCATTTTACTTCTTAATATGTTGGTTAAAAGATGATATAAGTAAATAAACATGAAGAACAGCAAAGATCAAGAACATAATCTCTAACATAAAGCTCAAAATCATAATGATCTATGTTGTTTAAGTGTATATATGCTTCTTGATTGTTGATTATTTGTGTTTATGATGTTAAACATCATATGAAACTTGCTAGATTGTGATTAAACACATGATCTAGCAAGTGAGTGGATGATCTTGTGAAAAACCAAGATGAACATCCTTTATGTAAACATGAACTTGAAAGATGAAGTGTTTTTCTTGAATGATGATGATTACAACATGATGTAAGTCTTGTAGAAGGATGATTTCAAAAATGATTTTCTCAAGAAACTAAGTTAAATTACAAGATTTACATAACCATGATTTTTAAAGAAACTAATCATATTTTTAGTGTTAAATCAAGTGTGGAAACATGTTATTAACAAGAAAAATTCAAGAAGAAATATTTTTAGAAAATCAATTTACAAGTTGTGAAAGTCTAAAATCTCCAAGAATGATGTTTATAAACAAATAACCACACTTAATGGGTAACTAAGCTTACTTAACAACCTACTAAGTTACTACAAATTTTTACAAAATTTCAAGTTCATGTTGTAGTGTAAAATGCATGATTTTGGCACTTGGTAAGTATTGGTTGATTTTTTGATTGAATTGTGATTATTTTAAAAGAAAATGATATGCTTTGAAAGCATGAAAACCTCCATTTTTAAGGTGAAACTATGGCAAAAATTTTCTAGAATTTAAACACTTAGAAAAATATTTTTAAACAAGTGTTTATAAGTAAATTTTAACCATGGTTTTTCATATAAAAATAGCCATAATTTTGTTACAAAAATTTTAAACATTGGAGGTTGGTTTTTGATAAATAAAACTGACTAAATATGTATTTAGGAAAATATATATTTAGATGCCACAATTTGTGTGATTACTTGTATATTATGTGTATTAGTTATATTATTTTAGGACTTGAAATAATATAACTCACCAAAATACCAAGAATTATAACACAAAATATTACCAAAATTCTAAGAAAATAAATATATAATTTATACATGAACATCGGACAAACCGAACAAGGAATATGGGTTACATATAAATATTCCGGAATTAAGTTCGTATATATATTTTGGCAAATAAGTTAAACGGTATTTTGGAAACTAAGGAAGCATAAAATATGATTTTCATAAGTATTACAAAAATATATCATATTTTGTCAAGAAGGAAATACATTAATTTTTCAGTGAAAGAAAAATATATATATATATCTCTTGAAGTATTAAGAAGATACATTATTTTTTAAAAGAAAATAAATATTTTCTTAAACAAATTTAGAATATATTATTTTTGGGAGAAAAATAGATTTGCATATATTCTCTAAGTTAATCTTGAAAATATATTATTTTTGAGATTCATACGAAAATATAATTATTTTTGCCAAGAAAGGATTATAGATAATCTTATGCAAGGAGTTTTCTTAAATGTGTATGTATATATATATTAAGAATATTAATTGGTGACTTTTATTGGTTAAAAATAATATTCCGAAAATTTAAATACAAGAATTAAGTATAAGAATACTTTTTAAATACAATCAAAATACGTCCTCTCGTACATATAAACACACACCGGAATACACCACCAATACTTGACGATATACTCAAGACTTAAAATACACAAGTATAATTATACCCATCATTGGGAGAATATACATGTATAAATACTTGATATACCAAGTCAAGATATATTATTTCAACAAATATTCCAAACAATTATACACTTTGGAATAATACAAGTACATCAAATATGTAACACGTAGATACTAAGTCATAACAATCAAGACTAAAAGTCGTGGCACGAGTCAGCCGTCTAATAAACCATAACACGTGTGTAGGTTGTAGTACGACGTAAGGATACATACTTTGGATATACAAGAGACAAGACGCAAATCTGTGAGTTCATGTCCCCCTTTTCTTTTAACTGTTTTCAGTTTTATAACTTCGGGGGTGAAGTACATGTTACAAAATGTTTACAAACGTTTACATATGGTATGGTTAGCTAAGGAATGAACGGTTAGATCATGTGAGTGGTGGGTACAACGCTTAAGACCATTAATCCTCGTATAAGGACCGAGGGACATGAGTGATAGATCTATTTGGGTGTTGCGAGCCCCACCCATGGGACCGGGATTTGGCCCAAGTGGTGACTATGTCTTCCAACCGGAAGCCCGGTACAAAATATGCTAGGTTTGAGCCTTCCTGCACCATGTCACACATATTAATGTATTAGCTACACATTGATTGATCTGTTCATAGACACTTTCATACCGAATTACAAGGGCATGCATACAATGATTACAAATATTTACCAGATTATTCGAACTCTTACAGAAACACACGAACTCGCTACTTTTGTTGATGTTTTCAAGACGTAAGGTCCAAGTTTAGATGTCATCCACTTTTGTATTGTAACTTAACTTGAGGATTTTGTTTGAAACTTAAAAGACTTGTGTTTGTAACTTTTCAAACTTATGAATGGATGAACATCATGTTTTAATCATATAGTTGTTTATTATAATTGAATGCAATGATATTGAACGAGTCACACATTATTATGCTTCTGCAAAAGTCAGGGTGTGACAAAAAAAAATTAAAACGCTAAGAAACTCTATTTTTTGAGTTTAAACGCGTACCACGCGATACTGCGCATATTTGACAAAATACTGTCAACACAGCCAGTCAAGGCAACTCATAATTATTTCAGTAATGTTTTGGCGAGTTTATTTTTACATAGTGACAAAAATAATTTAAAATGTCATAAAACATGATTAAAACGCTAGATAAAATACCCGGTATCCAATAAAATACCAGTTTTTGATCTATATACAAATGATATATGTATGTATGCGTGTATTGTGTGTGTGTGTGTGGGATGGGAGTTGGCGGCCTCATAAGGCTCTCTCTCTCCTCTCTCTTACACTTGGTGGTCTTCGAGATCACATATAATGATTGTAACTTTACAAGATCTTCTAAAAATCCACTAAATCCAAGAAACCATTTCAAAATCAAAACAACTCTCTCTCTCTACCATAAGCTTGGCCGAACACCCTCTATCATCATCCATTTTCAAATTCCAACTTTTGTTCTTGAAGATTCATGTTCATACAATCTCATTTCAAGTCCATTTGAAGATTTAAGATTGTTTTCAAGGAGTTTCAAGCTAGAACCAAGCTCCATATCATCATTTTTGTCAAAACCCATTAAGAATCTTAAAGGTATAAAACTCACTTTAAAATCTTGTTCTTGGTTCATTATGATATTGATGGTTATGGAAGGTTTCTCTTGTTCTTGGGTTTAAACACAAACTTGAAAACTAAAACAAATGGGTTTTTGAATAAAATAAAAATGGATGTGTATATGTATATATATGTGGCCGTGCATATGTATGTGTGTATGTGTATGTTAGAGTATGAATTTTGATTTTTGATTTAGTCTTGTTTGATAAGATGTTGAAAAGTGATGTGCACGTAATCTTTGGAAAGTTCTAAAAGGTTTTAATCATGTGAATGGACATGTAAAAGTAAAGAATCATGTATATATATATATATATACACATACTAGTCACTTACCCGCGCGATGCGGCGGGAGTGGCGATTTACAATAGGATATTCGTTTACCGTTCGTTTATCCGTCGTCTCGTGATATATTGTATAGTACTTAAGTTAGTTTTCTTATTCGTGATATGATGACACTGGTATTTTTCTGTTAGTTTATCGATTCTTTGGTGATATACTCGGAAAATTTTTTGTAGCTGTAGGTTCGGCGTGATCTTCTACAAGAAGAGTACAAAACAAGGAAGTAGATGTAATTAAAAACAAGAAGAGTTCAAAACAGTTAAGTAGCTGGACAAAACAATAAAAATAAAATGCAGGGAGTCTCTTGTATCTCTTCCTGTTTTACCAATACATCCATTCGCTTATGACTTTCTTGTATCTTCTCCTCTACTGTACCAGATTTCGACACATAAGGCACAAAATCTACTAACTTACCTTCTGTTTGATAAGGATGCGATTAATTAATCATGCAACACTTCCTGGTAGACAACATTTGATGTGTAAACTCCGCGTTGTTTGAATTCTTTGGCGAGATGTACCAACACCTTCGTACTTTGTCTTGAAATCCCTCTTGATAACGCGACATAAAGTTGTCCATGTGAAAATACAGAATCCGGTAGATAAATACCAACGTTCGGAATTGTTTGACCTTGAGCTTTATTAATCGTCATGGAAAAGCTAAGTTGAATTGGAAATTGTTTTCTTTTCAGCTTGAATGGGAACATGTCATCTTCAGACAGGGTTAGAGGGATTCTTGTCAAAAAAACTCTTTTTCCGGCATGTTGACCGACTGCAATTTCCGCATCAATAACATTTCGCATGAAACCCTTACATATCAACCGCGTGCCATTACACAGGCCATGTGATGGATCGATATTACGTAACAATATTATTGGGCATCCAATTTTTAAACAAAGCTTATGAGGCGGCAAACCACTAACATTTAGAGAGTTTAAGAACTCGACCGGATAGAAGTTGCGCTGATCGTCTTCAGCTTCATCAAAACTGTAATAAACTTTTTCCTCCCCTTGAAAAATTTCAATCATTTAATTATTAATCTCGTCAACACTATCATTTTTAGTGGACAATATTGCTCTTGAGATTATATAATCTGAAGAATATACATTATCTTCAATTGATGGAAAGATGGCATGGATCAATTCTTTTATAGCGTTTTCTCTGTTGTTGCACTGAATTGTCATGTCATCGGGTATGCGGATATAGTTTCCTTCGATTGGTTCTTCAGTTCCATCACCGACTCTTAAAAGAAATTTAGAAAACCATGGATCTTTCAGCTCTCTCATATTTATGGTCAACCGCATCTTCTTAGTCAAAGACCAAAGAGGTGACATTCGTACGCTGGAGTCTGCAATCTGTGCTCGAGTGCCACGTTTAATAACCGGCAACACCTCTCTGAAGTCACCTCCCATAACCATTATCTTTCCACCAAATGGGAGACTAACACCTATAATGTATTGGAATGTACGATCGACTGCCTCTATCGCCTGTCGTTTAGCCATCGACGCTTCATCCCATATGATTATTTTGGCAGACCGAATCAGTTTAGCGGCCCACTCTGTTTTTTGATATTGCACATTGAATTATTTTCAAGATTAAGAGGAATCTTGAATCTCGAGTGAGCCGTTCTACCTCCTGGCATATTATTAGTCGTTGCACCTGATGAAGCTGTTGCGAGAGAAATAAGACCACGTGACCGAATTTCAGCAAGCAAGGCAATGTACAAAAATGTTTTTCTAGTTCCACCTGGACCATCAATAAAGAACACGCCTGGAAGATCATTATCAACATGCATCATGATCTCATCAAACACGTTTTTTTGGTCCGGATTAAGTGAATCTTTGGCACTTAAGTGTTCAGGTTCCAAAACAATCCCATACTCTTCTTGTAACTCACGATAACCTGCATCTTGTAAGTTAACATCGTCTGTTATCTTAGGAAGGTCGAACTCATTGAAATTTTTACCCATGGATTGTACCAAGACACTAATTTCGGTAAGAACCATATTCTGAACTCGTTCTATACTTTGACAGTGTAACCGATGATCTTCAGACAGTGAATCAAAGTGGTCATTCCATAACTTTCGAATATCTCCAGGTTGGCAAAAAATCATTATGGTCGCAAATAACCTTCTAAGAGCATTGGGAAACTGAAACGTAGAGGCTTCTTCGAGACATTGTGATAGATATTCATCGTCTTCTATTAAGCCTAACTCAAGAGCTGCTTTCCAAAATGTCTCACACCATTGACCATTAACTGTGCAAAGATGTTCAAAAGAAGTAGGCCCTCTGACATTTGACAAAAGTAGGCGTAAGTAGTACCTTTCTCCTTCGGCTGGATTAGCGGAAACGATACGACCTCTTTGTTTTTTACCGAAACGATGACTCCAATGGCGTGTGCTTCCATTCCACGTAAAGTGTTTTGGAAAATCTTTATACAAATGTACCCTTGCTGTTTCATCGTTTCTATTTATCTCAAAAAATGCTGTTAGCATGGTTCTCTTATCCCTTTCCCTATCAACAATATTAGGCATTAAGTCATCATCTCTAAATCTAACCATCTGATTATTTGGGAGATGAAGTTGTAAGGCTAGAATAGCAGGAAAGATTGGAGAAAGAGACAAGGAAAAAATGCGCCTCATAGCCTCTGGGGGCGATATGTAGCGTGCATCTTGAAATCTTTTTATCTCATTAATAACAACCCCTGGCTCACTTTGATTGACTTGAATAACCTGTTTGTCATGTCCTTTATAAACATATTTGAAAAGATATTTCACAGATTTTATACTTGAGCAAACTTCAACATTCATGTGGCAGTTAAACATCATCAAAAGCCTTGGGTTATATGGGACCACCCATCTATTATCAAGTGTTTGTCCTCATAGGTCCACTTCTATCCCGGTGTCTATCCTTCGATACAACGGATACGAATCTTCTCCTTGTGTCGTCTGTTCGTTAAATTGTCTAGGATAGCGAAAACGACAAATTTTAGGATCACCCTGCATACAAGGACTGCTTGATCGTAAATTGCCGCAAGGACCGTGAATCATGTGCTTGACAACCATCTCATGCAATCTGGGATGTGTTAGTTTGTTAGGAATTTCAGCACACACAACCTTATCATAATGGTCCGCGTTATTGATCTTGTGTTGCGGGTACATGATTAAGAGAAAATGTGCGTGCGGCAAACCCCGCTTTTGAAATTCAATGACATAGACGTATGCCTTAACTTCCCCAAGGACATGTTTCTTGAAGAGTTGATCCTTAAGATCTTCTAATTTAGCCCGGAACACTCTTGAAACAAGGTCTGGACGATCTTGTGCAGTTTGACCAACATGTAAATTATCACATATCTCAGGCCACTTAGGATTACATGTCATTGTAAGGAATACATCAGGCTTGCCGTCATCATGAACTAACGTCATTGCATCTAGAAACCGACGTCGCATGTCGCGAGGCCCCCCGATGAAAGATGCAGGCAACACAATTCTTTTCCCGAATCTGTTTGCATGAACCTCACCAGTATTGACGCAATCCACAATACCTTGGTACAATTCGGCCCGAATCTTAGCCTGGTTTCTCTCACAAAATTCTAAGCGTGACGTCTCAATTTTGATGTAAACATCAACCACAAACTGCTGTTGCAGCCTACCACCGAATAGAAGCACATTTTCGGTAGATCGAATCTGGAACTTGTAACAGTAGTACTCTCGCATAGCCACGGTTGTTCTACCACTTCGTGTGTTAGCCTCTGAACGATGAAGATGTATTAAAAACAAACAATTAATAAAAATAAAACGCATTACGCTATTTTTATGATCTTCACTTAAAAAGGATAACAAATTGTTGGTACCTTCCATTTCTCCTTCGATGTTGTCATTGTTGCGAACCTCATTGATTGATACTCCGTGACGTGGTATGTTAGCATGCCAACCCGACTCACCATTAGGAAAAAATAGAGGATACGACAATGGATCGTAACAACCGAAGTACGGCTGAATAGTTTGACTATATTCAGACCTACCGTACACAACAATACTTCGTTTATACAAAGTGATATTGTCATTACCTTCAACCCAAATACCAGCAACCTATATAATTGTGAACTATAAGTAAAATAAGCAATACTATTAAATAATTGCAATTATTATAATATTATATATACCTCCGATGTCGTTGGTCGGTTGTACATCCTTTGGTCAAGTTCAACCAAAGTATTAAAAGTGACTCTATAGTTGTCCAGAGGTCCTAGTTCCGCAAGTCTTCTAAATGTATCGACATATGGGTTTGTAGAAAGAACGCGTGTTAAAATCTGAGTAATACGCCGATCAAGATTTGGCCATCGGAGTCTGTGATCTAACTCAGTATCAGGATCGTAAAAATACAACTGCAAGTACCTAGGGGTCCCATCCCTCGGAACTAATTGGTCGATTCTGTGATATATTCCTTTATGTGCACGAAAAGTATATACGCCGTCTCTCATATTGTTCAATGTATCATCCAATGTCACACCCATTGAGGCAAAAGAAAAATTGGTGTTATAAGCACGGATGTTTTGCCTAAACATATCTCCAATTTCATCTTGAGACGTGAAAAGTCGGTACAATTCCTCTGGAATTTCTAAGTTTGCTAGCACTGTTTTCCCACTCATACAACAAAAGGTATCAAATTCAAATTGAAATCATTTTGCTCCACAATTAGGACATGCACCTCGTTCCTTTAAAACACGATGCTCTCCAGGTACTCCATTGTAAACAAAATTATAAGGATCATCTTCTACGCTCACATCTTGGAAGGAAGGTTGATCAACTACTTTAGCAAATTGGGGTAATAAAGTACGCGGATGAATTCGAATACCTAAAAAAAATGTTGTATTAAGTAATGAAGGTTGTAAAAGATGTCAAGTTCTAAAAAGAAATCATTGTTAAATAAATAGAAACCTCGTGATGTTCTATTCCTGACTACGTCAATTACAGAGGGGAATGTGGTTGTCGGCGTAACATAATCTATCGGAGTTTGGTTGACTTGACTGCCATTTGAAATACGCATTCCATTATCGTTTTGTGTATTAGAACATCCTTTATTGTACTCCTTGCGTTTTATAGTAGAAACACTTGAGGCGTTCTCATTTGTTGTTTGTGTAATTTGAGTAATATTAGTTTGTAAACTTCTTAACGGTGTCCTTTCTGTTGACCTATTACTCATTAAAGATATTGATGAAGCACTTTGGGAGGCATCACCACTCCCAAATTTAGATACTTTATTATTTTCTTTGCGTGCAGCATAGTATCTTTTTTGATACTCTTTTCGTTTTTCAGCTTTAGTAGATGCACTCGAGCTAGAAGCATGATTACGAGGGTTTGGTTGTCCATTAGTCATTGTAAATTGATAAAGTGACAAATACCTTGCAAATTAAATAAAAGAGAGTTATCATAGATGATGAAATTCTCAAATCATTACAACATTCCAACACATAACTTAGAGAAAACAAACCGAATGATAACATTGAAATACATAATGATAACATTAAAATACATGACTTAAACCGAATATCGTGACTTAGAGAAAAAAATACACAAATCCTTAAAACATTGACATACATAATGATAAAATTAAGTGAAAACCATTCTAAATACTTGGTGAAACAATGGTCTCCACAAACACCGCACCCTTAAAACCTCAAAACCAAGAAACGAGATAAAAACATTCGAAGGGCTTCATATCCATTTCAATTGTAAACAACTTCCCTAATTTAGTCATCACAAACCAATTACCATTTGTCACATAATGTGTTATATCGCACCACAACGACAATGATATCGAGGGGATCGGAGGACATCATAAGACCTTAATCCAGTAATCCCCTTGTAGCGTCCATAGGTCAATTGTCATCTCAAACATGCCAGTGCTAGCAAACATGTGAAGCTCATTTTTTACATTCACTAAAACACCTTGAACCATTCCTATAGAAGGAACGGGTGGAAAGCTTATCTCCTTGAACTGCTCCGAATTAACATCAAAACAAATCACCACATTCGTACCTCCAAGCCAACATTTGCAAACAGTGAAATATAGAGTACCACCACAAAATGTGCCAGCTGACCAATTGAAATGAGGGCTTAGGTACTCTTGTCTTGTTATGAAAGGAATATTTCTCCAAGAGTCTACTTCCCTAGAATAAACATAGACACCAAGTACACCACTCCTACGCTTTATATGCAAGACCTTGTAATCATCGTCAGCGTCAACGTACAAACCAACGGCATCAAGGTTATTTATATAGAATCCATGAGAATCAGGAGTTGACAAACGCTTGAAAGCAGTAGTTGTTGGATTCTAAAGAAGCAGCTCGTATGTATGATTCAAGCAAACACACAACAATCCATTCAAATGTGAAAGTATTGAGACATCATTATTTTGGTGATGGAATGGAAATGTAACTATGGAGCTTGGCCCATAGTCATTGGATTTAGAGATGATCGGATGAACAGAGCATGTTAGGTCGTCAATTAGTAGAACTCTCTGGTTAGATGAAACTAATGAGCGAGAACAATGTATCCTTACGAAATCTTGTGTTGACAGTAACGCATGCCATTGCTTACATACACTCTTATAACGACCTACATCCTTCGCTGGCACCCTCGTTAATATTTCAAACACGATTGTATGAACAGGAAGGTCAGCCATGGTTATACCTTCGTTTAACACAGATAATGACTATTTAGTTGTCCAATCTAAGAAGATTATAGTTTGGTGAAAAATAGGTGTAAGCATTACATGTAAATCAAGTAATATAACATACTTGTAATAACAAAGTAAAGTATACTTCTACAATTACTTCAATATGAGGGAAACAAAAAGCAAAACACGAAACACCAAGAGAGACTTTAATATTCAACAACTAAACATATAACAACACCAAATGTTTCTAACTTAAACACAAACTTGGATAACGATCCATAATTTAAATATCCCGTGCCTCGACCATATCTGGTTCGTACGTAATCGTACTCAACTCCGTAGACTTCAAAATATTAACTGAAATAACAAATAAAATATAACTTTTATTAAATTACATGAGCCATTGAATCTAACTAATTTTTAGAATTTTCATGTGTAAAGCATAACATACTATCTGGTAGATGAACCAACTTGACACGTGATACATATATGATAGACCTTCGTTGCACGTCTCGAATGGAACGTATAACATCGGAAGGCTTCAGGGCAGACAAAAACAATTGTATTGTGTGACCAATGTATATTACGATTTTGGGTTAAAGTTCTTCTAATAATAATATTTTCTTACATATAATGTAAATATTATGTTTGTAATATGTTAATAATAAATAATAACTTACGTCTTATCTTGAAGAGAAAGTTCAAAACAACATCGATCACGTTTGCCTTCTATTATTCTCCCAACCACATCTATAACAAAATCAGTCAAATCGTATACACCATATTATACATACATATATAAAGTTTTATATATTTAATAAAAAATATAGATAGAGAATTTATATGTACCAACAATATCCATTTGAGGTCTCCTGTCATGCTTCAATTCTATAATGGAAGGGACCAATGGATATAAAGAAGCACCCCTTGGAATCGTAAGCATAAGTGAAGAAAGCTTTGTATATTCGTTGATGACAATTTTTTTCTCGGACCAAACTAACACGTAATTCTGGTACTTTGGGTACTCATGATAGTTGAGATTCTCAATTTGGAAATGATTCAAGGAAAAAAAACCACCCATCAATGCCGCGTCATGATAAATGTGTATCAAATGTTGTGGGACGAACGCAACAATTTTTTGTCTCTAAAAAGAAAAGAAATTTAGTGGTGGAAAAATGCTTACTCGTATAACACAAAGTCAATTAAAATAATGTTCTTACGTGTTGATCAAGAAAAATAACCACCAATCTCTTTTCATCGACGCCATGCCAAATAAACTCCACCTTAACAAAGATTATATTATTCCATGCTCTATCATTTCTCAATGATGAAAATTCTTCAACGAAAAAATGATCAGACATATCCTATTAAGAGTTCAATGTTAGTTAACTAAATAAATAAAAACTCTTGAAACTTAAATTTAAACTAAAACAGGATTAAAATTAAACAACAACAAATTTAAATTTAAACTAATACATAATTAAAAGTTACATAATTAAGATTTAAACTAATTCGAGAAAAAAAAACTACAGTCATCATCAAAGTTGTTCTAAGGTTCCCAAACCATTTCTTCATCCAATGGTGGTTCGTAAACCGCCCCAGGGTCAGTTTCGTACCCTACAGCCCAGGTCGGTAGTTCTTGTGTTTGACTGTGGTTTTCCACATAAGGGGGGTTTAAAGGTGGAGGATGCATAGGCAGTATAGGAGTGTTTGCCACCGGACGATGGCACCCCTCCTCAATTTGTATTGCACCAAATTGTAGTTGAGCGAAGGTATAGTCATACGCCCAATTCAACTCTTCATCCGTCCAACCAAATGGATCATCATGTTCAGGGTTTGTCAACGGATGAGGGTTTGCCACTGAAGGTGGGGTTGAAACCGGAGGTGGGGTTGAAAACGGAGGTGGGGTTGACATCGGAGGTGGGTTTGCCACCGGACGAAAAGGGTTTCTAACTTCAGGGTTTGAAGTTAGAGGGTTTGAATCAGGAAGGTTTAAATGGCGACAGGATGATCGTCTATGGTTTGTTGATCCTTGTGGTTCAACGGGAATTGGATAACCCCCACCCATACCTCTCAATTGATATGTGTTTGGAGTGATTTGTAAACTGAAAAAATACAATTTTGATGGATATAAAGATCAATTTTAAAAGAAATAAAAATAGTTTGGTTAAATATAAAAAAAAAAGGATTGTGTAAACTGAAACATACAATTTTTATTGGATATAAAGATCAATTTTCTTAACATGTTAAAAATTAACATCAAAGTAAACTCAAACATAAGGATTCTGTAAACTGAAAAATGCAATTTTTATTGTAACGATTTTAACATCAAAGTTAACTAAAATGTTTACTGGATTTATATTATTTTTTTACCAAAATAAATGGCAGTTCGGATCATCAGTTAATTATCGTTTTTTAAACTCATTATTCGATTGAAAACCGAAAACAACAAAATATGAACGGGACGGGACCAATTTGTAATGCGATACTCGTTATTTGTTAGTTTTTATCAACAAAATATGAACGGGACAGGTATAGTAAATTTGATATTTTAACTCGTGTAACAAAGTTTCGTCAAGCAATAGTATTCAAAAACATACTAAAAAAACAAATAGATAATACTTGAATTTAGAGTATGCAATTTATTTGACTACTTACTTTTTATACTTCTAAAAAATAAATCTTACGATTGATTACTCATGCTTAATGTATCACATCGAAAATAGCCTTGAAGTTCATGCAAGTACGTTTTTGTAGGATAACTTTACACAACGAAAATAGTAACTATATTTCATAAATGCACTACATAACTTATTATGGTTTGTGTACTAAAATCATATTGCAAAGTTACAAAATCATTTATTAATCCAGAAATTATAAAAAAAACTGTTCTTAAATGAAGAAATCACAAAGTATTATGGCACAATTGTTATAATACAAGACCAGCTACATACCTAGTCAAGAATCATTCACATCTAGAATTTATACCAAATGCAAAATAAGAGAAATATCCTAGGAAGTAAAACACCAAACTATGAAAAAAAACATAAAAAAAAGAAAAACAAAGAAGCTTAAACTCTTCTATTTTACAGCAAAATATTTTTAATATTCAACATTAAGTGTATAAGGCCACGGTTAAACAATACAGAAGCAAAATGCATAGAAATAATACCTGTAAACTAAAATAATACATGTTACAAAACAAACAACACATGTAAACTAAAATAATACATGTTACAAAACAATACAGAAGAAAAATGCATAGAAACAATACAGAAGCAAAATGCATAGAAATAATACATGTAAACTAAAATAATGCAACAGTTAAAAGTGAAAAAAGTAACCAAGAAATGTGAGTAAACTTACAACAATGCAAGAGCCTGATGTAAAAAGCCAAAAAAAATGTAAGACCTTGATGTGAAGAGCCGAGAAACAACGCAAGACCCAGACGTTTAGAGTATTGATTGATATTCTGAAATCGAAGTAAAATAGAAGATGTTAGGTTGATGTTTCGAAGGTTTCATGTAAGATTCAAAAGTAGGATGAAGTTCAACGCAAGACTTACAATTTGAAGGTTTTAGTATCTAAGTTGAGTGCTTGCAGAGTTGTGATGAATTGTGATGAATGTAGTTGAATTTATAGACTTCCAAGCATGCTTCCTTTCTGACAAATCCAAACAGTGTTCGCTTTTACAGCTGTATTTGAACAGTCATCGTCAGTAAAAAAATTCAAAAAGGGTAGCAGTAAAATATATTTTGGATTCTGAAAGCTTGTCAACTGTTCAAAGACTTTTTTGTGAAAAGTCTTTGAAAGGTTGTCAACTGTTCAACTGTAAAATCAGGAGTTAGGTTTCTGAAAAAGGTTTCGAAAGTCTTTCTGACAGGTTACTGTTCAATTTTTTTGTCATAAAAAAAAACTAAATCAATTTTTACTTTAAATTCAAAAAGTTTATTAAAAAGAGTTATAATTTGATGCAAGTGCAAAGCTGTTTAGGGTTTTAACCTGATTCATTAGTTTAAATTAATTATTACTTTAAATTCAAAAAGTTTATTAAAAAGAGTTATAATTTGATGCAAATGCAAAGCTGTTTAGAGTTTTAACCTGATTCATTAGTTAAAATCAATTGTTACTTTAAATTCAAAAAGTTTATTAAAAAGAGTTATAATTTGATGCAAGTGCAAACCTGTTTAGAGTTTTAACCTGATTCATTACTTTAAATCAATTTTTACTTTAAATTCAAAAAGTTTATTAAAAAGAGTTATAATTTGATGCAAGTGTAAAGCTGTTTAGAGTTTTATCCTGATTCATTACTTTAAATCAATTTTTACTTTAAATTCAAAAAGTTTATTAAAAAGAGTTATAATTTGATGCAAGTGCAAACTTGTTTAGAGTTTTAACCTGATTCATTACTTTAAATCAATTTTTACTTTAAATTCAAAAAGTTTATTAAAAAGAGTTATAATTTGATGCAAGTGCAAACACGTTTAGAGTTTTAACCTGATTCATTACTTTAAATCAATTTTTACTTTAAATTCAAAAAGTTTATTAAAAAGAGTTATAATTTGATGCAAGTGCAAAGCTGTTTAGAGTTTTAACCTGATTCGTTGTCGGTTTCGACTTGCGGCGGGTTCAATAGCCTAAGGTTTTCTTTGCATTTTAGGGGGAAGATGGGCGCATCTCTCCACAGGGCATACAAAACACAGGTTATTGGCGGTAGCCCGCCACATTTAACATATAAAGTTTTTTTATATGTTAAATCTGGCAAGCGGTCGCCAATAACCTGAGTTTTGTATGCCCTGGGAGAGAAGCACCCATGTTCCCCTTAAAATGCAAAGAAAACATCAGGGTTTGCTGGAGTTGCTCGTAGTTTTCCCTAAAATGCAAAGAAAATAGCAATGTAAAAGGACAAATGCTAGATGTATCAAAATGAGTTAGTTGAGTTACTGGTCAAAAGGGTAATTTTTTTTGTATGGATGGGGTTGACCTGAAACACCTTTGTCAAAGAACATAAAAATTTTATACAAATAATTGGTGTCAAATATGAAACTATGATTGCCAAAATATATTATTTCAATAACTATCTGATCCCTTTTAAAAGACGATTTAGGACCTTATGCATCGAAAAATGAAAATACAATTTGAGCGACTCTTGAGCCATTTGACTGACTTCCGTTTTAGATGCACTTTTTTTATGTTACCCAATTGACCCGTTGAAGATAAAACATAACCGGAATCTACCCTTTCGAAAACAACTGGTTAAAATTGCCATTTCAATAAACGAAAACAAAAGAGGAGTTCCATACCAAGGAGCACCAATGCCGATCTCATAAAATAGATCATTCCTTCCACATGCAACCCCACAGAGACCCAATGCATAGGAGTCGCCCATCCTGATTGATCTTACCTGATTACATAAGAAACATGAGACTTGAAGTCAGTTCTCATTGAAGTGTAGCCAAAAATCTATTGATCACATTAACAAAACCAAACAATAATAAATTTACCTGCAACTGCTGAAATTAACTATCTCCAGCCAACATGATACTGTTCACTGCATCCATAACTTTCCGCCCGGTGCGGCACCGGATACCTTAACAAACTTAAAACAAAAACCCATATAATAGAATAGAGCCTTTAGACTCACAGGATCCAACCCTAATAAGCTACAAACATAATAAGCTACAAACATAATAAGCTACAAACATAATAAGCTACAAACATACCAGATCTGTAACAAACATACCAGATCCGTAACAAATATAATCAGGTACAAACATACCAGATCTGTAACAAACATAATCAGGTACAAACATAATCAGTAACATAAGCATGTAAATCAGCTACAAACATACCAGATCAGGTACAAACATAATCAGTAACATAAGCATGTAAATCAGCTACAAACATACCAGATCTGTAACAAACATAATCAGTAACATAAGCATGTAAATCAGCTACAAACATTCCAGATCTGTAACAAACATAATCAGTAACATAAGCATGTAAATCAGCTACAAACATACCAGATCTGTAACAAACATAATCAGTAACATAAGCATGTAAATCAGCTACAAAATACCAGATCTGTAACAAACATAATAAGCTACAAACATACCAGATCTGTAACAAACATAATCAGGTACAAACATACCAGATCTGTAAAGAGATTCATCACAGAGAAACCCTAGATCTTGATCAGTAACATAAGCATGTAAATCAGATACAAACATAATCAGTAACATAAGCATGTAAATCAGCTACAAACATACCAGATCAGGTGCAAACATAATCAATAACATAAGCATGTAAATCAGCTACAAACATACCAGATCAGGTATAAACATAATCAGTAACATAAGCATGTAAATCAGCTACAAACATACCAGATCAGGTACAAACATAATCAGTAACATAAGCATGTAAATCAGCTACAAACATACCAGAACAGGTACAAACATAATCAGTAACATAAGCATGTAAATCAGCTACAAACATACCAGATCTGTAACAAACATAATCAGTAACATAAGCAGGTAAATCAGCTACAAACATACCAGATCTGTAACAAACATAATAAGTAACATAAGCATGTAAATCAGCTACAAACATACCAGATCTTTAACAAACAAAATCAGCTACAAACAAAATCAGCTACAAACATACCATATCCGAGCTGCCAATATTCCTCTAAGAACTCAGATCTGCAAGTCGTGTAACCTCAGATCTGTCAATATTCATAAAAAATCCTCAAAAAATGACGGTAGATCTGAGAAATTTCAGCAGAAAGAAGTACCTAGCTCGGCGGTGGTAAGGTAGATCTAAGTCGATGGTATCTCCACCGCTCCATCTTCATCTATAACAGAACAAACAAAACAAACTCAAAATCAGCTACAAAAAAAATCAGCTACAAACAAAATCAGCTATAAACAAAATCAGCTACAAACATACCAGATGATACTTGCAAGATAAACAGCTACAAACAAAATCAGCTACAAAAATCACCCTAACACGAACAACTCAACGGCAGATCTGAAATATTACACAGATCCGATTCAAATTCCAGATGATACTTGCAAGATAAACACAATAATCAACTTCAAATTAAAAATACAAACTTCTTTAAAGAAAAAAAAAACTAAACTACAGAACACATACCACATCTGGTTATTCCGGTGCACCCTAACACGAACAACTCAACGACAGATCTGAAATATTACACATATCCGATTCAAATAACAAAAAAAAAGATACTGTAAAAAGAAAGATACCGAGCGGTTAAACCAGTCGATCTGGTGTTGGATCTAGAGAGATTCATCGTTGAGGAAGCGTATATCTTGAAGCGACTGGTAAAGAAACCCTAGAAATGGTGGTGATGATAATGAGGAAGTCGATCTGGTGTCGGATGTAAAGAGATTCATCACAGAGAAACCCTAGATCTTGATCTTGGAGCGCCTGGTTTTGAAACCCTAGAACCGCGTCTGGTGAGAGAGAGAGAGAGAGAGAAGAAGAAGAAGGATGGGGGCGGATGTGAATGAAATGAATATTAGGGTTTAGATTTAGTGAAAGAAGGTATATATTGGATCCATTTGGGTAAAACGGGTCAAAGAGATCCGGTTAGTTTATATAAGCTGCTCCGCGTGTGTTGAAGGATTTTTCAACACCTTTGTGCTTAAAAGGTTGTACAATGGGCTTCAAATGGTTGTAAAGTGGCAAATGACCATTTATGTCCTTCCTATATGCTTATTAAAGTAGTATATATATATATATATGCATGCATGTGAATTTTTGATGTTAAAAATCTTAGATGTGTAAGAATATATATATGTCTTGCATTTATGATAAAATGATTGGATGATGATCATATAAAGATTGGAATGTTTGGATTATTAGAACATGAGTTAAATGAATGTGTAGATGCATTTAAGTTCATGATTGTGATATGTTATGGGTGCATTAGATGCTTGTACATAAGCATGCATGTTGATTTATGATCATGAAATGATGATTAAGATATGATTTGATAAAAAATATTTTTAATCAGAATCTAAACACTAAAAATATTAATATTTGAAGTGTTATAATTGCATGAAACTTTGTCATAAAATTTACTAGCTTTACATGTTGTATTTGTTGCTTACAAAGTTGTAAAATATGTAAAATCGCATGATTTATGTTAAAATGGGTTATGTTAAAATATCAAGTCGTTACGATTTGGGATGGTTATGGTAACGTTTGATGCATAACTATGCGGTAAAACGGTTAAAAATCGGCTTTCCAAAGGATTTTAACAAAATTGTTTTAGATCAGTAAGTAAACTGATATTTTTAGTATAAATATATGTATTTTAACTTATATTAAGTTTACTTGGTGTTTGGTTAGTCATATGTGACTTCCAACGCCCGAAAATGTTACCGAATTACTAAAATACGAGTTTTACAATGTACACAAGTATGGATTGTTTATGGGTGAACCTTATGTGTTAAAATGTGTTATGTGATTTAGATATGTGTACATGATGATATGTTAAGTGTTGACATGATAGCGGGAATTTAGACCAAGCATGTACATTTGTGCGCTTAAAGCAGTAGAATCGGTAAAATCACGTTAAATGTGTAACTTAGTTGTCGAGCATGAAAATTGGTACATAGGTTAACTTGATAAGTTATTTCGTGTATACATGCTTTAAAAATGATAAAATGTATAAGTTAACGAGATTTCGCGTGTTATGATATTTAGTATATGTGCACGTTTATGTTTGTATATTACGATGCGCAAATCGTAGATATATAATGTATAAACGAGAGTGTTAACGGATTTACATGATAATGCTCACCAATAAAATCGTTCAAGTCGCAAAATATTAATATATATATGCCAACATAATAAAAAATAATGACTTTTCGAGAAAATCTCAAAGTTATGTGAAAATCCTAAGATTTGGAGAAACTTAGGAATTATGTGATATATTGATTGATAAATCGTTCCTACATATATTAGGACGTGTAGAATCAATTTGTGGGATTGCGCTATTTATTATACGCACCCAAAGGTGAGTGTCACTAAACCCCCTCTTTTTCTGTTTTGTATATGTTTTGGGGGAAGAACACGCCCTAAAAGGTTTAAAGATGTTTTTGAATAAAACATACCGTTTGAAATATATAAAATGTATATTTTCATGGAAAATATACGGATTTGTTGAACATATATGTTTCGGGTAGAAACGGTTTTGTGAATAAATATGTTTCAGGGAGAAACGGGGATTATTACGGTGTTTTAGAGAAAACTACCGTGTAGATTTAAAATTGCTTAAATCTATAGTTGGGACGAATTCGCTTGATCTCAAGAGAATAAGTATCAGGTTATTGGCTTATGTTTCGCTGGGGACTTTGGGGAATTCATACAACATGATATATTAAATTTATCAGTATTAGTAGGATATATATATTGTTCATGAGGCAGGCATTATAGATGGCCCCATTATGGGCGCATGCACAAGTAATGTCGTTTAATCATTTAAGTATTGCACGTGAGGAATTGTTGGTAGATCTATCGGGTTGACAACCCCGTCGTGACCGGTCGCTCCGTGTCAAGTCAAACGACGAATTGATATTCTGTTATAGTCTAGCTTTGTTAGGACCGGTTTTAGACTCCGAAACGATTGCGAACCGAATGTGTGGCGTGAGGAATCCGTGCACGAACGTGACCGAACACAAGATCGTACAATTTAACGTGGTTCCATTGATAAATCTGAAAGTTGTACAATACCATGAATCACTTTGGAGAACTTTCTCTCTCTAGACTTTCTGTCTCTAGACTTTCTCTCTCTAGAACAAGCTCCTCCAAACCTCTCAAATGCCAAATGAGCCAAAAGTTCTAAAACTAAACCCTAAGGCATCTATTTATAGGCACAAGGTTATAAGGATTTCTCCTTATTTACAAGATTGCCACCTTGCCCTTTCCTCTAAATATTACATCATAAAGTCTATATTTCTTCGGTGTCTCGCTACGGTTCTGATTGACGGAGGCAATAGACATACTGCGCTAACAAACTCCCCCTTTGATATTGCCGCAGTCAATCTCGTAGTGTCTTGTCATTCCTCTCTCTCTCTGAGTCTTCTTGAAAGTTTGATATCATCAGCAACCACAGACTCCCTCTTTCTTGAACAGAATCCTCGTGGATCTGTTCAGGCTTCCGTTGCTCTTCCTTTCGATCAGACTCCTTTTCTTCAGGCTCCCTCTTTCGTTAAGCTTCCGTGCTTTTGCGATCGACACCTGGATTTTCGGATACAAACTCCTCCTTGCGTCAACCTTGTCTTCAGACTCCCCCTTAGACTCAGCTGTCGGGATCGTAATCTGGAATACCATCTGCAAATCTCATACATTCATAAGTAAAACATTTTGAACCTCCAGGATTGATAACATGGCTCTCTCAACATATACTAAAATATTTTTACAGTGAAAGCATTTTCAGTTGTCTAGGAACCGTAACCTGGCACTTTTAAAATATTTCCACTTCCCCTATCAACAAATTTCAAAGATTTGATGATTTAAGCGACCAAGATTGGAACATAGCTCTTTAATCTGATTTTAACAATTAAGAACCCAAATCCCTCACAGTAAATCATCCAAGTCCAAATTAATGACCTTGGAGATATCACAAACTGTTTTTGATTCCAAAAATTTCAAGTTTCAACTTAATGAACTTGTTTTATTTTCAGAAACAGGTTCAGCATACTTAGATTTTGAAACTCAGCATTCATACATCAGTTGTCGAAAATAAAGCAGAATCAAAAATCTTTTTGAAGTTTTCTGAAATATAAAGCAATAAAGAAATATTTACGGACAATATTTTTGTTTCAGTTCATGTTAGAGGATCATATCAGTTTATGACAAATCACTAGCACCGTTGAGCTTTAATCACTCTAAGTTTTAAACAATTCACATAGATTGACGATATTGTTGTCCACTTAGACTCAATATAAAAACTTTCGAAATGCTTACCGATACGTTAAGGTATATTAATTTCACTAAATTCTTATGGACCCCACGATCTCAGCATATCCCCTCATCATGCAATACACTGACTCAAGTAATGCCTTTAAACATTCATCAACTGTGATATGTGCGAAAACAACACAGAATGTTTAAACATTAACAATTAGGTAGATCTTTCGATACGCAGTGAAAGTCCAATGTTTAAACAAAATAAGAAATAAAAACAAGTTGAATATGTTTAGATCTTAACCACCAGTTCGATATTCACATATACTCAGAGGTGATCCAAGATTTAAACGAAACACCAAGAAACATAAAGCAGAACGTTTAGGCACTAACATCCAGTTTGATACTCACGTATACGCAGAGGATGTCCAATGCTTAAACAAAATAAAGAAATCAAACAAGTTTAAATCTTTGCAAAATGAAATGCACAATCACAGTGACTTTTTCAGAAAGTTGTGAAAGTTCACAAACTGACCGGTTTTTATGCTCTTTTAGCATTCAGCGATTACCAAGTAGGTACACAATCATGAAGGATAAAACTAAGTACTATGCTTTCAACCGTGTTTCCCACTAGAAGTAGGCTTTTTCATTTTAGTTTGTATCGTTATCGCAAATCTACTAGTCTAGCTGAGCCTATCGTCACATCATTAGTGAGACTGTTTATCACTTTTTAACTTTCCAAATCTTTAGCATACTGTGACAGTCTACTGATGTACTATGATTTCCTCTTTTTACACAAAAACTTATTTTTGAATTTTATCATGTTTTTGGCTTTTTCAAAATTTTCAAATGTTTTTGGATTTTCTGAAATTTCTTACTCCCTTTAAAATTCAAGACATTTAAAGAAAATTTGACAACCTGATACTGATAGCTTTGTCTCTCCATCCATTTTCTGCTTCACATGCTCTGTTTTGTAGAAAATATAACATACCTGTAACACCCCGTGTTTTCGAGAAGTCAAAGTCAAAGTCAAGGTCGAGTCAACGACCGATTTCGCGCAACCGACTAATAATAGATTTCTTTTATTGTAGCTATTATGTGGAGTAAGTGTCTATAATTGCAATAAATCGACGTATATTAATCGCTGTTCAATCGACTTACGACTGTGAATTATAGGAAGTAACAATGTGATAAAATTAACTAAACGATAATCAAACTATGCTAATCAAATCGACAATCGAATCGCAACCCGAACTACGCATGTTAATTATTATTATACGTGTGTGTGTGCCTTATGTGTTACTTGTGCATGTTCATTTATGTTATATGTGGTAATCAATCGAAACGCAATCGAACTCGAAATACAATCGAACTCAATCGACATCGAACTCGAATCACAATCGAACTATGGTAATTAGTGGAGAAGGGATAGTGCGAGATATGAGTGGTTAAGATTAAAAGTAATTTGAATAGGAAACTCCATCGCATTCGCATCACTCGCAATCGAAATCGAAATCGAATCAGCAAAAATCATCGCGTCAAACATTCGAACCAAGTGCCATCCGGCCGGATAGCCATCCGACCGGATAGCCACTTGTTCATGAGTCAGGTGCCATCCGATCGAGATGTCATCCGACCGGACAACACTTTCCCCTTTTGGAATCCTATAAATACCCATGTCACTCTCAAACCTTTCTACTTTTGGAAACCTTGTCCGACCAGCTCGTGTTCCTCACTTTTTCTTCGATTTCTCTCAATCCCGGTAAGATCTCGTCCAAAATCTTGTACTTTCTTGATCTACACGCACTCCTACACCTTTCTATCTTTTAAATCTTAACTTTTAACCATGAAATCACTAGATTTCGGGTGTTCTAGGATGACGTCATCATGTGTTCTTGAAGAACTTCATGTTTTGACTCCAATCCACCAAGAACAACCTAGATCTTACCGATTTCCACACAAATGCACAAAGATCTTGTAGAGATCTCAACAAAAACATAGTGGAAAAGGATTGAAAGATGGTTTCTAACTTCCTTTCTACTCTTTTACACTCAATGCACTCAAAACCGATAGAATCGGACTTTGTTCTAGTCTCCAACTCGCTCTTAGTGTTGTACTAGTTCAAGGACCTGGATTCTACTTACAAGACCACCGATTTCGGGTTAAACACGAACAACCGTCTTGAGCCGGTAACCGGCCGAACAAGGGTGATTCCTGGTTGGTTTGGTCACGCGAGTCAAAATGGAGTTCTATTGGTTAACACGTTGTCAACACGTCTCGATAAAACGACAAACAATCAAAACGACCAAGTGTAGGACGAACGGAACAATCGGAACGAAATGTTGTCCGACCGGACTACCGTCCGACCGGATGACCATCCGAACAGATTGTTGACCGAACGGATAACACCTTGGGTCCCACACCTCATTAACTCTATCTGAAGTTTGAGTATCGAACGAATTACCATCCGACCGGATTACTCTTCGGATCATGAGATACTAGGACTTTAAAGACTTAAACAATTTTCAACATGTTCATTAACAGGGTTGCCACCCAGTCGAATGGACATCCGACCGAGTGACTCCTCTGCTATGAATTGTTTTCACAAAGTAACCTCATCACTAAGGTCGCCGTCTGACCGGATTACTGTCTGACCGTATGTCAATCTGAACGGATTGTTATCCGCAGGATTGACCGTCCGATCGACCGACTTGAAGGATAGAGATACTTCAATGTTTTTAAAATGCTAAAACGAAAACTTCAAAATACAAGCCATCATACATAAACACATTCATCTCATAGGAAGAAACAATCCACTCGAATAGTCATCCGACCGGACTACCATCCGACCGGATGACCATCCGAATGGATTTTTATCCACACGGATTGCTGTCCGATCGGATTACCATCCAACCGATTTGTTGTCCGACCCATTCACACTTTGTATCATTTTACGCGTCACTTATCGTTATGCTATTAATCCATTCAGGCTAACTTTACTCGCTAAGCGCTCCCTTCAATCCATCAACCGCTGTGAGTATACTCGATCCCTTTTTGCTTTATGCACTTTTGGGTGTTACATACGTTACAACTATTCAAATCACATCAAACACACTACTCAATACTAATTGAACGCTAACTGTTAATGCATGTTATACGTGGCTTATGAATGCTTGTTTGTTATGTTTACACGTGGAATGCTGTCTACCTGCCTTAGCAACGATAGTACTATAGTTTGGACTCAGCACCCATTCCCACGGGGGTTGTTAAGGACAATTACTTGCATGGATTACGTTAGTAATCATGTCTTCCAAACTGCATTTGGCAGTCAACCCGCAGTCATTGGTATCGATGGATCTATGTCGATAACTAACGTGCTTCATTTCACTATGTGTATGTGCTGGTTATGCGTAAACGAATTCGAACTTTATATGCTATTATCAAACTTGTATGCTCACCTTTACATTATATGTATTGACTTTACTTTAACGTATGTGACAGGTGCTTAGGAAGTTTACATGCTTAGCATGCTGTGAACTTGAGGCTAGGAAAGGTCTAGGATGCTCTCTGTGCTGTGATGAAATCGAAGCTAGGAAATGAGGTCCTAGAAACCAATAAACAAACTATCTATGTATAAATCTGAGTTGTCGGAACAGAACTACTTGACTAGATTTTGTCTGTAATAATTTGTTTACTGTTTGAGACATGGTATGGGACATGTTATTTAAATTAAATGGTAATGATAATTGTTATGGAAACTTCTGGACAATCTGTTTCGCTCAGTGCCATACCCCGATGTTTCCGCCATCGGTTGGGGTGTGACAGATTGGTATCAGAGCCATAACTATAGGGAATTAGGCAAGACACGACCTAGTCCGGGTCAATGTCTTAGAGACCTAGTCTATAGTTAAGAACCAACAGACCGACTTGTGCATATCCGTTAGGGATTTTGTATGAGCCTGCTATTTCTCGCCATTCTCGCTTATGCTACACTATCACTGCACTCGAAATTTTCAATTATGAATAGGCGATAAAATCGAGATTAGGTGTGAAAACTGCAAACTCTCGACAAAAGTTGCTTAACAACCCGCATTTTTATCTACAAACGGGGAGAATTATGCCAAATCAGGAGTGAAATCCATATTTTGATGAATAATCTCCTCTATTTTATGAAAACAGGAACGAAGTTGTTAAGCCAGGGGTAAACCCTAACCTTGACGACTTGTTCCGCCCATTTTACAAAATTCTCACCAAAGTCTCGATGGACTCCAACGACCTGAAGTCACGATATGACTAACGGGATGCGTGCCCAACGCCTATGAATCGAGGCAAAGGCACTGCCCGATAGGTCAAATGTGCACAACAAGTCCTTGTGAATAGTCAAATCACTTTGGGTAGTCGAAGTCTACTAGCCGCAAATAATCTATATCCCGAGTTTTATGTGTTTAGATTCTGAGCCCGGGACTGCTGACTCTGATGATTCGTCGATTTTATGTGCTTGTATGTATGTTTACCTGTTTAAGTGTTTTAATTTTGGAGATTTACTCAATTTTTTTCTTTCACTTCAATCGACACACGCGACTCGCACTGCATCTCTATCTCAATACGCTGACAAATCGCTGAACTATAGACGACTTTATGCTACACGCTTATACTACACGACTCGATATGCTAAATGCGAACACTATATTCGAACGCTCGCGAACTGTGAATGATAGGTTTCTGTAATCTGACTGCCTCTTGTGCTTAAATGCTTATGTGGTTTACGTGTTTCTGTGGTTCTGTGCTCTATATGCTTACATGACTGTGTGAATCTGTGCTTATGTGAATCTGTGACTGACTGGCTATGTGTTTATGCGCCTACGAAATTGTATGTGTTCCTGAGCTTTAGTAAGTAGTAGACGTGTGGGGTGAGATTCGAATACGTTGTGTTGAGTCCTGTGACGAAGTCTGTTGCGGACAATGTCATCTCGATCCCGTCACTTACTTACTCGTCAAGAGAAGAGAGACAAACACCTTGCTGCTATCATCGCCAAGCAGGTAGCCAAAGCCATAAGTGACGTCTACGAGAACGTCAGCAAATCATCTGAGGAGTCGATAACCAAAGCTCCTAAAACTGCTACCAAGACTACTTTCAATTTCAAGCAATTCAAGTCGTGTGGGCCAAAAGAATTCATTGGCGAGGGAAGTCCTACTGCACTATTTCAATGGTTTGATTCCATTGAGGTCACGCTATGACAGAGTGGTTGCCCCAATGACCTCTGAACTATGAATGCTACCGGCGTCTTCCAGTCCCGTGCACTAGACTGGTGGACGACCGAGAGGAACAAGCGAGGGAACGATGCAGCCTACGGTCTGTCGTGGGACGAGCTCAAGGAAGTCATGCTAGAGGAATTCTGCCCTCCTCACGAACGTCAAAAGCTAGAGGATGAATTCTGGCACATACATCAACATGAGGGTGACAATGCTGCGCTCACTGCTCGCTTCAAACAGCTCAGCATCATTTGTCCCGACCAAGTCAAGACTCCGGAGATCACCATCAAGAAGTACATCCGAGCTTTGCCCAACTGCGTCGCAGATTTCGTGCAAGCGGCTAAGACTAAGACGATCGAAGAGACTTACCTACTGGCCGCCGAAATCAACGACAAGAGGGTCAAGGCTGGTGTCTGGGTTAAAACTTCGAAGCACCTGCATCAAGCTACCACCGCCGCGCCAACTGCTGAAACCACCACCTCATCGAGCAACAAGAGGAAGAACAAGAGAAAGAACAGCTCCAACAACAAGAATTGTGCGATCACTGTTGCACCAATTCAAGTTATACCAGCCCAACAGCGTCAAGTAGCGGCGCCTGTGGCAAATGTACCACCTGCAAAGCGTGCATACACTGGGCCACATCCGCTCTGCCCTACTTGTACCTACCACCACCCGACTGCCATTGCTTTCCGTTTCTGTGCTCATTGCAATATGTACGGCCATTTTACTACCAACTGCCGTCTTCGACAAGCTCCTACTCATCAAGCTCTACTCACCGCGCCTCAGGATCAACAAGCTCCTCCGGCACCCGCGGTCAACGCCAGAGCCTGCTTCGCGTGTGGCGATCCTAACCATTTCGCCAATATGTGCCCAAACAGGGTAGTGAAACAAGAGCCTCGCGACGTTCGATGTTGAAGTCTCTACCGGAAGAATTGTCACCGTTAATTCTGTACTTCGTGATTGTACTCTTGAGCTCAACAATCACATCTTCCCAATCGACCTTATTCCCATGCAACTCAGAAGTTTTGACGTTATTGTAGGCATGGACTTTCTTCGCGAAAACCATGCTGAAGTTGTGAAGCACACAACTTCCCCATGGTTTTGTCGTTCGAATTCGAGAAACTCCTTTGTCGTAAACGCTCTCATCTCTCCTCGACGTTCGATGTTGAAGTCTCTACCGGAAGAACTGTCGCCGTTAATTCTGTACTTCGCGATTGTACTCTTGAGCTCAACAATCACATCTTCCCAATCGACCTTATTCCGATGCAACTCGGAAGTTTTGACGTCATAGTAGGCATGGACTTTCTTCGCTAAAACCATGCTGAAGTTGTGTGCTTCAACAAGATGATCCGATTCTCGCTCGCGAATGGTGATTTATTGTGTGTTTACGGTGATACTACTTCGAAAGGTCTCAAGCTCATGTCATGTGTTCAAGCTAGCAAGTATCTCCGCAAGGAATACATGGCTTTCTTGGCTAACATTGTAGTAGAGGAGAAGGAAAAGAAAGAGAAGAAGGAAGTAAAAGACGTTCCTGTGGTTCGAGAATTTCCTAATGTTTTTCCAGAGGATCTTCCCGGACTACCGCCAAGTCGTGATATCGACTTTCATATCGACCTCATTCCTGGAGCCAACCCTATTGCCAAAGCTCCCTACCGACTCGCGCCGTCTGAAATGCGCGAACTTTCAAACCAACTCCAGGAATTACTTGAGAAAGGCTTTATTCACCCGAGCACCTCTCCTTGGGGCGCGCCGGTCCTTTTCGTCAAAAAGAAAGATGGGTCGTTCAGGATGTGCATCGACTATCGGGAATTGAATAAGCTAACTATCAAGAACCGCTATCCCCTACCTCGCATTGATGACTTGTTTGATCAGCTACAAGGTGCTACGTGCTTCTCGAAGATCGATCTATGCTCAGGGTACCACCAGCTACACATTCAAGAGGAGGATATACCCAAAACCGCGTTTCGCACTCGATACGGCCACTACGAATTCGTTGTTATGCCCTTTGGTTTAACCAACGCACCTGCGGTTTTCAAGGATCTGATGAATCGCGTGTGTAAACCATATCTCGGCCGTTTCGTCATCGTATTCATCGACGATGTCTTGATCTATTCCAAATCGAAAACCGAACACGCGCAACATCTACGTTTGGTTCTCGAGCTACTCCAGGGGAACCAACTCTATGCCAAGTTCTCCAAGTGTGAATTCTGGTTGGAGGAGGTTCAGTTTCTGGGTCACATTGTTAATAGTCAAGGTATTCATGTTGACCCTGCGAAGATCGAAGTTGTTAAGAGCTGGATTACACCTAAGAACCCATCTGAAGTCCGTTCTTTTCTCGGACTGGCGGGCTATTATCGATGATTTATCGAAGGATTCTCAAGGATCGCTGTACCGCTTACTGCTCTCACGCACAAAGACAAGCCTTTTGTTTGGGGAACTAAACAAGAGTCTACCTTCCAAACCCTCAAGCACATGTTTTGCAATGCTCCTGTTCTCACATTGCCCGATGGAAACAACGATTTCATTGTCTACTATGATGCTTCAACCTTGGTCTTGGTTGTATCCTCATGCAACGAGACAAGGTAATAGCTTACGTATCTCGTCAGCTCAAAATCCACGAGAAGAACTATACAACCCATGATCTCGAGCTAGGCGTAGTTGTTTTTGCGTTAAAGATTTGGCGACACTACCTGTATGGTACCAAGTGTACGATCTTCACCGATCATAGGAGCCTACAGCATATCTTTAATCAGAAGGAACTTAATATGCGTCAACGCCGATGGGTAGAACTTCTCAATGATTACGACTGTGAGATTCGTTATCACCCAGGCAACGCAAATGTTGTTGCCGACGCACTCAGCAGATGGAGCTATCTGCTTAGCACTCGTAATGTTCAAGCCCAATACGACCTCGAGACCCTCATCCGCGAAGCTCAGCATGCGTGTTTTAACGAACACACTCTGAAGAAAGAAAGAATCTACCACGATGGAGCCCAGCTTGTGAGTAAGTCGAATGGGATATTCCACTTTCTGGACCAAATTTGGATCCCCAAACGGCCCAATTTGTGACAGATCTTTATGGACGAAGCCCACAAATCCCGGTATTCTATTCATCCCGGTGCTGACAAAATGTACCAGGATCTTCGTTATAAGTACTGGTGGCCGGGCATGAAAAGGGATATTGCTCTCTATGTTGGAAAATGCTTAACTTGTGCGAGGGTCAAGGCTGAACATCAAAGACCCTCTGGCTTACTCGAACAACCACCGATCCCCATGTGGAAGTGGGAGAGTATAGCTATGGACTTTATAACAAAGCTACCACACACGTCATCAGGTCACGGCAGCATTTGGATTGTGGTTGACCGTTTGACTAAATCAGCTCACTTTTTACCAATACGGGAAGACTACAAGGTAGAACGATTAGCCTGAATCTACACCGACGAGATCAGTTATAATCATGGGACGCCTCGCGACATCATCTCTGATTGTCACACCCCGACCACGTAAAACAACAAAGCGTGGCGGAAACGTCGGGGAGTGTTGTAACAGAATTATCGTTTCATAACCATGGATACAAAAATTGTTTCGTTTTCTTGATAATATTAAACATTAACATTGTTTTAACACATAACAAACAAGTTTTATATCGACTATCATTGTTTTATGTCACTAAGGCCTCGTCCAGATCCTATGTAATGCATGCATCCTAGAATGTCATTCAAGCAACAACACCTGAAACATATGTAAAAACAAAGTCAGCAAAGAAATGCTGGCGAGTACATAGGTTTTGTAGGAGTATCGGAATCATGGCTTGTTTACATATATTGCAATACCTCGAAAACCTTGTTTTTAAAAAAGTGTATAATATTGCAACATGATTAACCAACTCAAATCAAGATGGTTATAATTTATAAAATTTCGTAGCCACGATTCTTAACCCAAATGCTTTTTGTTTTAGAAAACCATCTTGTAAAACATCTCGTATAAACTCGATAATAAAACTCGTATATTATTTCGAAAACATCGTTGAGTGACATCGTTTCAATATCGTTTACCCAAGTGAACTAAATAACGCCACGATATATAATATGTTGAAAACACTTATGTATAAAAAGTACCAGCGGCGTATCTACCATGTTCTCACCACATTACACCCGTCCCGTTATCTAAACACTAGCCAAAAACCAATCGTTTACCCAAATCGTTTAACATCGTTTCAAACTCGTTTCCAAATCGTTTCCAAATCGTTTACTCGATTAAATCATTTAAATCATCCACGTTTTAATTGTGAAAACTTATATATGGTCGTCTCGCTAATAACATTCAAACCTTCGTGACTCGACTACCTCGTTCCTCGCTTCTCGTATTAACAAACCCCCAAAGGGTAAGTTAATAATTACAGATTCAGTCGTTACCCACAACACCCACACATAACCATGGGTATAATGCAATAACGGGATTTGTCAGATCCTATGGTACCATAACCTAATACTGGTCGGTTCGGCCAAAATTAATGAATGTCATTCGTTATGTAACTACAACCAACAAGTTCGTTCACATTATCGAAATTGTTATTAGTTTAGTATAATCGTTCTATTCGTTTTTGAAATCATCGTTTAAACCTTGAAAACATTTTGTACATATAAATCACCCCAAAACAATTGAAAATAGTAAAATAGGGGAACTATGTACTCACATGTAGTGAAAGGTATCCTCAATCAATAGTACTTCAACAAACTCGAGTAAACCAAAGAAATCAAGCAGCACCTAGTAATTGAATTCACTAGTCAAACAATAGACGCCTAAATCGGAAGATAGGACAGAATGAGGTCTTGTAAACAAAATGAGTGTTGGAACTCATGTGATATGGTTTAACAAGGCCTACATTCTAAATCGGAACCTAACCTAAGTGCTTTCGACCCATCGCGACCCATTAAGGTAGCTTATGCTACTTTAACGCGTCGTTCACGTAAAACGCGTTCAGCACGCCTAACTAGCCCTAAGATAGGTAAAATATGCCTTAACATGTCTAATATTGATGCCAAATCAGTTTAGATATCAAAAATTTTGTTACATATGCTTTAAAGTAAATTTTGGCGTAAAAGGACATTTTGGTAATAAGCCTAAGGCATATAAACTACCTATCATACAACTAACAAAACGTCATGACCATAAGGTATAACCTCGGAAGGTTATTCCCTATACAACTATGGTCACCTAATGTGCTTGGTCGGATCCTAATGATCGACCAAACGGGTCGGGTTCGAAAGTATAAGCGATTGTTTAGATCGCTTACCTTTACGACCCTAGACAACACAAAACTAAAAGTGATGAGCTAAGCATGTTAAAACATGCTTAACTAAGTTAGAAAACAAGTTTGGTATCAAAACAAACGGTTTTGATACCTAAGAGTAATTTAGTTACAAAATACGCAAGAATACGCATTTTGGCCGAAACTACGACTCGTCACTGAGCGTAGATAACGTGGTAATCAGTAGGTATAGTCACAAGGGACTATAACCATCGTGATTACACTCACGTTATGAAGTTCAAACGAACTTCACAATTACCATAAACTGGTCAATGCAGAAAGTCAAACGCAGTTTGACTTTAACGCTAAAACGAATGAAAAGAACGAAAGAACACTTACAGTAGGTCCCCGCAAGATTTGATTTTCCAAGTAATCTCAGGTATGAAGTGATTTGCACTTCAACTTAGAGATATTTCATAAAATTCAAGTGTGGGTTTTGCAAGTGAAGGGTGGGGGGGGGGGGGTATTTATAGATTTCCTTGAACCATTAAGATCGTTTATCGTAAACCGTGATTCAATCTCATCCCTACACTTGTTTACAACACCATGTGCATCAAAATGGCCCCCCATTATCAGGAAATGCCATGTGTGGGTGGGGAGATGAGTGCATAACAGCTGTTAACAGGCTAGAAAGAAGTTTCTGAAGAACTGGGACATGCTTACAGACCGTATGGTCCTCACCCTTACGGTCCGTAAGGACCCTGCAGAACAGCAAGTTTCAGATTTGGTCCCAGTGCGCGTATGGTCGTGTTTTGGCACTTCTAACACCCGTCAAGCCCATTTTTAAGCTTCACAAGGATGTTAAAGCATAGGTAACATGAAACATGATCAAAATTATCTCAGATGTCGGTTCGTTTGGCAGTACGGTTGCGTTGTTCGGTTAATTACGACGGAAGTCGTAACGGACGCAAAAACGGTCTAAATTGTGCGACGAATGCTTTTTTATCAAGCCAATCACTAAAACATAATATTTTAATGATTACATGAATTTTTGGATTTCCGGATGTATTCAGAATGTAAGTTATGCACGAAAATGCAAACTTGTGCACTTTTTGACGCTTTTAGTCCCTGAATGACCCAAAAGTTTATTTTAGCACACCGAACCCCTCAAAGCCTATTTCTAAGCTATGTAAAGGATATTTAGGGTATGTTTAACTTATGGTCATGTTCCGGAATGTTCGTTACAGTTCAAATTGGCATATTTTCGCAGTTTGTCAAATTTAGTCCCAGTAAGCGAATTAACTTGATTTTGCCATACCAAAGCCCTCAAAACTTATTTCTAAGTTATGTAAAGATTATTTAAGGTATGTTTAGCCTATGTCCCTATTCCAGAGTGTTTGTCGCGTTATACTGACTGCGTTTATGCACCAGTTTGCGTATAACCTTCCAGAAAGCGATTTAAAGCTTGAAATTGGAATCGAATCAAATTGTAAAATCACCAAACACAATTACACATATAATAACACCAAAGCACATTGTTTTACTAATAATCATCATTATTTTCCATCGAACATCGATTACAGAACACAGTTGTCACAGTCTCCCCTACTTCAGGAAATTTCGTCCCGAAATTTTAACTAGAGGAAGCTTGTGAAAACAAATGCGGATATTTCGTATTCATCTGGTCCTCACGTTCCCAAGTAAACTCTGGGCCACGTTTGGATTCCCAGCCAACTTTGACCAATCGAATCCGTTTGTTCTTCAACTGTTTGAAAGCACGGTCCACGATCTCCACGGGTTTCTCGACAAAGTGCATTGTTTCATCGATTTGGATCTCGTCGAGAGGAACGTGTAGATCAGCGTTAGCTAAACACTTTCGTAGATTGGACACGTGAAAATTCGGGTGAATATTTCCAAGCTCTGGAGGTAGTTCTAATCGATAGGCAACCTTTCCAACCCTTTCCACAATCTTAAATGGTCCCACATATCGAGGTGCAAGTTTTCCTTTCTTTCCAAATCTCACCACTCCCTTCCAAGGTGACACCTTGAGTAGGACACGGTCTCTGATTTGAAATTCTAAGGGCTTGCGTCGCATATCCGCATATCTCTTTTGACGGTTTCGAGCTGTCACGAGATTATTGCGGATTTTCTTGATTTTTTCTGTTGTTTCCAGCACGAGCTCAGGTCCAGTAAGCTGAGCTTCACCGGTCCCGTTCCAACAGACAGGTGAACGACATTTTCGACCGTAGAGAGCTTCGAATGGCGCCATATTAATGCTAGCATGAAAACTATTGTTGTAAGAGAACTCGATCAGTGGCAGATGAGAATCCCAATTACCACCAAAGTCTATCACGCATGCTCTAAGCATATCCTCCAGAGTTTGAATCATTCTCTCAGATTGGCCATCTGTTTGGGGATGATAAGCAGTGCTTAGATTCAGTTGGGTTCCCAAGGCAGATTGCATGGCCTTCCAAAAATGAGATGAAAATCGAGCATCACGATCGGAAATGATATCTAAAGGAACACCATGTCGTGATACAATCTCGTCTACATAGATCTTGGCAAGCTTCTCAGCAGAGAAATCCTCACGGATTGGTAAGAAGTGAGCAGATTTTGTCAAACGATCAACTACAACCCAAATAGCATCGTGACCTTTAGACGTATGCGGTAACTTAGTAATGAGATCCATGGCAATGTTCTCCCACTTCCAAACCGGTATCTCTGGTTGTACAAGCAAACCAGAAGGTCGTTGATGTTCTGCCTTGACCTTGAGACAAGTTAGGCATTTTGACACATACAATGCAACATCTTTCTTCATACCAGGCCACCAGATCTTAGTACGAAGATCCTTGTACATTTTATCGGCACCAGGATGGACAGAGTATCGAGACTTATGTGATTCGTCCATCGCTAAAGTGTGAAGATCGTCTTGTTTCGGAATCCACAATCGATCCTTAAAATAGAGCAAACCATCGTCTTTCGCTTCGAGCTTAAGCTCAAGCTGATGTGGTAATTCATTACCTATCAAATTTTATGAAACACAAAATTGCTGAGCTTGAAAGACACGAGATTGAAGATCAGATAGTGTTCGAACAGAATGAAGCTTGACTCACTCCTTTTGACTAAGCGCATCGGCTACAACATTCACCTTACCAGTGTGGTAGCGAATCTCGCAGTCATAATCGTTTAAGAGTTCAACCCAACGTCGTTGCCTCATGTTCAGCTCTTTCTGATTAAGAATATGCTGGAGAATTTTGTGGTCTGTGAAAACCACACACTTCGTTCCATACAGGTAGTGTCTCCAGATTTTAAGCGCGAAAACCACAGCTCCTAACTCAAGATCATGAGTCGTGCAGTTCTTCTTGTGAACTTTCAGCTGCCTAGATGCATATGAAATAACTTTACCTCGTTGCATAAGGACGCAACCAAGGCCGGTGTTGGACGCATTGCAATAGACAACGAAATCATCGCTTCCCTCGGGCAGAGATAGAACAGGAGCATTATATAATTTCTACTTCAGCGTTTAGAACGCTTCTTCTTGCTTGGGTCCCCACTCAAAAGGCTTATTCTTCTGAGTCAAAGCAGTGAGTGGAACCGCAATCTTCGAGAAATTTGAAATAAATCGACGATAATAACCAGCAAGACCAAGAAAAGATCGAATCTCTGTAGGCATCATCGGTGTATTCTAGTCTTTAATAGCAGCAATCTTGGATGGATCCACATGAATACCCTGCTCATTGACTATATGAACCAAGAATTGAACTTCTTTAAGCCAGAATTCACACTTGGAGAATTTAGCAAAAAGTTGTTCCTTCTTCAGGAGTTCCAATGTTAAGCGAAGGTGTTGCTCGTGCTCGGCTCGAGATTTTGAATAAATGAGAATATCGTCGATGAACACAATAATGAACTTGTCCAAATAAGGTTTGCAGACCCTATTCATTAAGTCCATAAAGAGAGCTGGAGCATTCGTCAAACCAAAAGGCATGACAGTGAACTCGTAATGCCCATATCTCGTGTGGAAAGCAGTTTTGGGAATATCTTCTTCGAGAACACGAAGTTGATGATACCCAGAACGCAGGTCGATTTTGGAAAAGCATGAAGCACCCTGCAGCTGGTCAAAGAGATCATCAATTCGAGGTAGGGGATATCGATTCTTGATGGTGAGCTTATTAAGCTCACGATAATCGATACACATTCGAAAAGATCTATCTTTCTTTTTCACGAAGAGGACAGGAGCTCCCCAAGGTGAAAAGCTCGGTCGGATGAATCCTTTATCAGATAACTCTTGAAGTGTTTCGATAACTCCGACGGTGCAAGACGATAAGGTGCTTTTGCAATCGGGTTGGCATTGGGTACAAGGTCAATATGAAACTCGACTTGACGAACTGGAGGCAAACCAGGCAGTTCATCAGGAAACACCTCTGGATATTCTCGAACAATCGGAATATCCTGAATACTCTTGCTCTTGTCTTTCTCCTCGGTGACATGTGCCAGAAAAGCAACATATCCTTTTCGCAAATACCTTTGGGCTTCCAAAGACGACATAAGCTTCAAACCACCAGATGGCTTCTCACCACGAATCTCCAGAACATCGCCAGAAGACAAAGGAATACGAACAATCTTATCGAAACAAACCACCTCAGCGTGGTGTTTGGTTAACCAATCCATTCCAATGATAATATCGAAACTCGCAAGTTGCATCAGTGTGAGGTCAATAGGAAAAACAATGGTTATCAAGGTTCAACTGACAATTACGAATAATTGAATCGAGAACAAGGGGTTTACTAGTGGCAACTTCAACAGATAAGGGTTTCCTTAGTTTAGTTCTAGGTATCGCAAGCAAAGGCTCAAATGACAATGAAACAAAACTTCTATCGGCACCAGAATCGAAAAGAATAGATGCAGGTTGATTGTTAACTAGAAACGTACCATTGACAACCTCGTTGTCAGCCCTCGCTTTGTTTGCATTCAAATTGTACGCTCGCCCACGAGGGGGATTCACATTAACATTGACGTTCGCATTCGGGTTCGCGTTAGCATTTGCGTTTGCATTCACCAGTCTCGGACAGTTGTTGCGGAAATGACCATACTCTCCACAATTAAAACATGAACCCGGTGGGAATCTTGCAGCATTCCCTTGTATCGGAGCTCGAACCTGGGCAACCTGATTGTCACACCCCAACCGATGGCGGAATCATCGGGGCACGGCACTAGGCGAATCAGATTGCTCAAGAGAATCCATAACAACTATATTGCGATAATATTTAATACATTCGTTATCCCATACTAACAAATAATACAATCACATAAGTCATCACAGATTTCTTGTACTCTCGAACAATACAAATCCGACAACCTAGATTTTAGTTGAGTTTCTAGACCTCCTAGCTTGATTTGATATAGTCTGTGATCTAACCTGCAACATACGTTAAAATATTTGTCAATACAAAAGTATTGGCGAGTATACAGGTTTGATAAGTATAGCATAATAGATTAAAAGTGCTGCGAATTTCCACATGCATAAACGTAATACACGACATATATACTCACAAAACTGATACTAACAGCTAAGTCCTCGATGCTCGAATGTACGATGGCATAACTAGACCCCGTCGGGCGCAATAGTACTATACTAGTCGTGATGGGACGTCGCGAGTATAAGCCCTAGCACATATGCAACTAGCATCACGTATATCTATGCATAACAGTTATTCGCAAGTGATAATTCGATTGATTGAACATTTCGTTTGATAAGTTCGATTTGTTAGAAACGTATGTTACACCCAAAATATGATTAAAAAGGGTTCAAGTATACTCACAGTGCGTAATTAGCGGGAATACAACTTGATTGGATTGGTTGCGAGCACGCCTGTGTTGATCCTTGAAGAATAGAGTAAACGATGTACGGTTAAGCGAGATTAGTCTTGAAGAGGCACTCACTTGGTCGAATGGTGCTCATCCGTGCGGGTAAGTGGTGACTCGTCCGAATTGTCATCCGTATGAAGTAAGCGGTAGTTCGTGCGGATTGTCATCCGTGCGAACAAGTGTAATCGTGCGGATTGTAAGTGTTATCCGTGCGGACATGACAACCGTGCGGACATGTCATCCGTGCGGACATGTCATCCGTGCGGACATGACAACCGTGCGGACATGACAACCGTGCGGACATGTCATCCGTGCGGACATGTCATCCGTGCGGACATGACAACCGTGCGGACATGACAACCGTGCGGATATGTCATCCGTGCGGACATGTCATCCGTCCGGATGGCATGTGATTCGTGTGGATGACATGTCTGTTTCGCACTCTGAACACGGTTTCCGAGTGTTTAACGGAAGGAATACGTTCGTTTTTACTAGGGTAGTGTAATTTCGCATTAACACTTGAAATTTCATCAATCCCGACCCGTTCTAACGGCCGGGAATCACCCCGTTCCATCAGATCTGGTCGTTCTTGATGGTTTTTCATGGTTGACTTGAAATCGCACAGATTTAGGTGAGATTTGTCATTAAAACATGTGGAAATCACCCGGATCTGAGTCGTTTATAGTGAAATGAGATCCCAACTTGAAGTTCATAAGAACTCTTGGTGACATCACCTCAAAACGCCTCAAATCCGCAGATTTCACGGTTAGAATTTGAGTTTTAAAAGATAGAACGATGTAGAATTGAGTGTAGATCGTAGAAGTACAAGTTTCTAGGTTGAAATCTTACCGGAATCGCGGGGAATCGAGAGAAAAGGGTCTTGGAGCGTGTTTGGTCGAGTAGGAGCTGTCACATCACTGTTCAAGTGATGTGACAGGGTATTTATAGGCAACAGAGAGGAGAAGGAAGTTCTGGGCCGGAATGCCCATTCGCGCGGATGACCCATCCGTGCGGATAGCCCATCCGTGCTGATTGCTATCCGTGCGGATTGCTATCCGCCCGGATAGCCCATCCGTCCGGATGGCTATCCGTCCGGATGGCCATTCCGACGAGATGGATTTCTCCGTTTCGATCGTTTTGATGGATTTCGAAGTACGCGCTTTTCCTAGTACATTTATATTATTATTATATTTGTATACATATCGTTAAGGGTCGTATTTACGTATCCATATTCCAAAGTTTCGGTACTTGACAATCGGTTTCCGTTTCGAGTGTGCGATTATAAGCGACGTTTCACGGCCATCAAGGAGGGTAGTATAGGTCCTCTCTCGGCGTCATCGTGAACGTTACTGCGAGTTGTGCCACAATGACTGACGGGGTACCATTCACTCGTATTGTCATCATCATCACGACGACTGGAGTTATAGCACTCACCCGAGAGTCTTTGTTAGCGTTAATTGTTTTATGCTCGACACATCACGGCCACTGAGGAGGGTAGAATAGGTCCTCACTCAATGCCTCCGTGAGTGTTTGTGTGATAATAGTGTAGTATAGTGATATTGTATTTCGAAAAAATGTGTGATTATCCTTCGATTATCGATGTATGCGATATAGTTACATTATGATCCGAATCTCTGGTGCTAGGCGTAACGAGTATATCGAGTAGTAACAATCGCACGAAAGTGCGGGTTGTTACAGTCTCCCCTACTTTAGGAAATTTCGTCCCGAAATTAATCCAACAGGTAGGCTTTTGAGGTTTGATCTTACATAAGTAGCGATGCAGCGAGTGAATCGGGGAAGAGCTGACAGCGAGGGTGCTTCGAATAAGAGAGATCGATTGCGATAGCGAGAAAGCGACGTAGATGACAAAAGTACCATCCCATGAGTTGGCGTTCCAAAGTACCTTGTGTTGCGTAGAATTCGTAAGTTCGATGCGATTGAAGTCTTTAAAGGGCTTGAAAAGGTCTCTCCTGATGTAGCATTAACTGAGTCGATCGTTAACCAACGTTACGAGAAACGTTTATTTTTTTTTTGATATTTAAAAGGAATTTAGGATGAAATTTTGAAAATTTTCCTCTTAACATAAGGTCAACTGAGTCGATGTTAACCAATGTTGCAAGGAAGTTTTAGGTTTTAAACATGCTAAGAAATTCGAAGATGAAACTGAAGTTACGAAAACTCTCCTACGGCATGGGTTCAAGCTGAACTCGATGTCGAACCAATGTCTTAAGAAGGATTTCGTTTGAATGTTGTAAAAGCTTTAAGGAAAACTTGGGCTTATGAAACTTTTATTGGACATGGAGTTAAGCTGATTCGATGTTACCTCCACATTGTGAGGAAATTTCGCTTGTCCAATGGTTTTAATAATAAAAATTTTATAAAAATCAGTTTTTTAGCAGCTTGGAAGGTTAATTAACATCGAGCCCCACTTGGCATTTTCTCACGAAAGTTTGGTAGTATGGTTAAAACACTTATATATAGGAAGTACCAACGGCGTATCCACCATGTTTCTCCATATCACCTCCGTTTCGTGAGGCGGTGTCATGTGAGCCGATATGCCACAGATAGAAATCCGCTACCTCGGTCCAATCGATAGGAAGTCGGACCAAGTTGGAGATAGAATCGAATAGGTAAATTCGGCGAGTTGAATTGCAGACGTAGTTATAACAGCGTGCGTCGAGCGATAAGCGATAAGCGATAAGCGAATAGTGCGTTTTCGATTAGATTCCATATTAAACCCACATGTCACGTTTCCACGAGAGTTTGCTAACGTGGCAAAACACCATGCTTAACCAGGTTAGTTTTGTCTCGTGGAGCGGTGTCATGTGTACTAATACCACATAGACTGCAATGAACACCAAGCGAGCGATAAGCGGTACGCGAATAAGCGGTAGACTATACACGATATGCGATAAGCGATTAGGTGATTAAACGAATATTACAACACAACACTAGCAATGATGGCGATGAGAGTTCGAATTACGACAAGCGGCAGTTGTTGCGTTGCAAGCAACGAATGTATGCGCGATTTATGCGGCTCGATTTGATTGATTAACACCACAGAGTTTAACTAACATTAGACCCCACATGGCCTTTTTCCACGAAAGGTCGCTGATATGACTAAAACACCCTGCTTTAATCATATGAGCTTAATCTCGTGAAGCGAGGGCATGCGTGCTAACTTAACACGAACCTAACAACTAATCGGTATAGCGATGGGTTGATACACAGCAAACGTTACAGATTCACATAACAAGCGATAGAGATTGCGAGATACGCATGATATACGATTGCGATTAGTCGAGTTTTGTTTCGAATAAGCTTAACGTTACGTTGTGTCGCATCACGGCTACTGAGGAGGGTAGAATAGGTCCTCGCTCAACAATACCTTTAGCGTTTATGTACTTGATGAGATTCGTTGCAACAGACTTACGACCAGTCTTGCGTCGATGCAATTTCCCTGCGAGGTAGACTCCCCAGATTCCATCGATGAGGTGATTGCACTGCGTTTGCAGACTTACGACAAGTCTCGCGATGATACGGTTTGTTACGCCTTGCGATTGAGTGTAGTGTGTTGAAAATAATCACAATAGTGTATAGGTCTAATAACGTTCAACTCCACGTGGCACTTTCTTCACGGAATTTCGGTAGTATGATAAAGCACACCTTGCTTGACCCCTACTACTTAGATCCCGTGGTTTGGTGTCATACTTCGTCGAAACGCTTATGGCACCTTAGAATTTACTACGATCTCCGTGCACTGACCCAAATAATCCCGTGTGCACCCGTGATTAGTCGTTCCTTGCACGTTTATCGTACCTCGTTCTAAGAGTGTAGTGAGGGTAAAACACATTATTTCGTGATATTGTATATAGTATGTGTGTGAATCTAGTCTAAGTGTGACGTCTAGAGAGTGAAAGAGAACACGAGAGCGAGAGTTATCGTTACACATAGTGGCAACATCGAGTAATAGAGTAGGTTCAAAACTTAGAAGTTAACGTCGAAAATCGTATCATTACAACTTTATCCTACGCTTGCTAGGTGCTTGATGTTGAAGACTATTGCTGGAGCTGTTGTTGTTGTACTCAGGTTCATGGTTCGATGCGGCAGTTGCGGGTGAAGTGACCGTAACGGTTGCAGTTACTACAATAGCGACAGTCAGCCCCAACTGGATGATGATAGGTGCATGAGTAACACTGGGGATGAGCTCCAGTGTAGGCTCGTTTTGGAAACATCGGAACTGCTTGTAGAGGCTTCGGCTATGGCAGTTCGGTGGTTGATGAGTTCGGGCTTGAAGTCTTGCGTTTGCGGTTGGGTTTGTCGGTGTCTTGTGAAGAGGTGTCGTCGTTGGAGGATTTGTCTAAGGACTCACTTGCAGAGTCCTTGGATGATTTGTCGGAAGATCCGTCGGCAGATTTTTCAGAAGAATCGGCAGCTGATTCGTTCGAAGAATCGTTAGCAGATTCGTTGGAAGAATCGTTAGCAGATTCATTAGAAGAATCGCCAGCAGATTTGTCAGAAGATTCGTCATTAGATTCGTTAGAAGACTCGTCAACATGTTCGCCTGAAGGATTAATGGCGATTGCTTGATGAGCTTGCTTGACAGGATTCCTTGAGAATAACCCTTCCATGAGTCGTTTGTTGTTGACTTCTGCGGCTAAGCGGTAGGTTTCTTCGACGGTAGCTGGTCTTGCAGCTTCGACAAAATCACCCACACACTCAGGCAAGCCACGAATGTACTTCGAAATGGCTTTTTCTGGTGTGTTGACTTGACTTGGGCAGATTATGCTAAGCTGTTTGAACCTTGCGGTGTAGCCAGCATTGTCACCGTTGGTTTGCTTGATCTCCCGAAATTCGCTTTCTAGTTTCTGGATTTCGTGGGGAGGGCAGTACTCTTTCTTCATAAGCTCTTTCAGCTCATTCCAAGAGAGAGCGTAAGCTGCGGAGATCACACGTTTGTTACGTTCGGCGGTCCACCAGTCGAGTGCTCGTGATTGAAATACTCCGGTAGCACAAGTAGTACGGAAACTATCGGGACACCCGCTCTGACGAAGGGTAACTTCGATAGAATCGAACCACTGGAGTAGTTGAGTCACACCTCATTCACCTGTGAATTCCATCGGGTCACAGGCTTTGAAGTGTTTGTAAAGAAAAGCAGATTGCGGCTCTCCTATCTTAACGTCTTCTGAAGCTCGAGAGTGGCTGAGAGAGTGCACTCGAGCGGCAATTTGAGGAATAAGCTTACCCACTTCTTTAGTCACAAGTGATGCAATCCTCTTATCGGCGCTTCGTTTGGCTCTTCTCCTGGCTACTCGTCTCGAGGTAGTGTTGTTGGAAGGCACCTAGACAGGAAGAGACTTGGAATGAGATTCGATCATAATGATTTTTGAGTTTCGCGATGCGATTGAGCGCGTTCAAAACTTGTTGGGATAGTATATTAGTAATGTGAATCTCATAGGAGCCACATAGGAGACACGAAATCCCTAAGTTCCCACACATTGACTTGTTTGTTTATACATTATTTATATATCTATATAATTGTAGTTTGTAATTATACACATACAGGTCGATTTAGAATAGGCGAGGACGCGTTGAAGTGAGAAAACGATAGCGAAGGCGATAGATTATGCATTAATTTTGTTGCGAACATTCGGGTTTCGTTTTAGATTGCGATGGCTGTGCGAATTGTGCGTTTATAAAGCAGGGAGTGAAAATCGTTAAATCGAGAAATCGATAACACATAAAGCGTAATTACGTTCATTAAAGCATAAAATCAGCGAATCGTAGGTTTAGTAAAAGATTCGGAATGCCTCGGGTGTTTAGGCGTCGACTACCCAAGGTACCCCAACTATATTCAACAAGTTCGAGCATGCGCGTTGACCTAGAAGACTTCATGCTTCCACTGGGATGCAGCTCATGGCATTCGTCTTCCTAGCCATCACGTGGCTCGAGTTATCAAGATAGTCGAGTCCTTGGCGAGAGCTTTTGAAAACCAATTTAGAGAGTGGAACGTCTTATTAAGGTACGGGTTTCACCCCTGACTTAACAGCTTCGTTCCTAATTGTGGTTATGCTCTTCGAATAAATTCGTGAGTTCCACCAGATTTTGAAGTGGAGACTTTCGTCGAGATGTGGATGTCACTCCTAACTCAATGAAAGGTTCTCATGCTAGAAAAATGCGCTGAGTGAGCGATCTCGTTGAGAGTTCTTGGTTTTCACACCTGATCTTGACTGGATCGCTCGGTTTCGTTATGCGAGTATATTTCGAAAACATGTGTATTGTGTCGGCCTTAGGAAAGGCTAAGTAGTATTTCAGCCTTAGGAAAGGCTTCTTCGTGTGAAGTTGTAGTACGCGGTGTTCACACAAAGTTGTAGCTTTGAGCAATTTCGATCGAGAGTATCAAGTAGGCCCGATACAAACCCTACTGGGTTTGTACGAGTCGGCCTGTTGGTACTTAGACTATAGACTAGGTCAGTTTCTAAGACGTCGACCCGGACTAGGTCGAGTCTGGCCTAATTCCCTATAGTTATGGCTCTGATACCAATCTGTCACACCCCAACCGATGGCGGAATCATCGGGGCACGACACTAGGCGAATCAGATTGCTCAAGAGAATCCATAACAACTATATTGCGATAATATTTAATACATTCGTTATCCCATACTAACAAATAATACAATCACATAAGTCATCACAGATTTCTTGTCCTCTCGAACAATACAAATCCGACAACCTAGATTTTAGTTGAGTTTCTAGACCTCCTAGCTTGATTTGATATAGTCTGTGATCTAACCTGCAACATACGTTAAAATATTTGTCAATACAAAAGTATTGGCCAGTATACAGGTTTGATAAGTATAGCATAATAGATTAAAAGTGCTGTGAATTTCCACATGCATAAACGTAATACACGACATATATACTCACAAAACTGATACTAACAGCTAAGTCCTCGATGCTCGAATGTACGATGGCATAACTAGACCCCGTCGGGCGCAATAGTACTATACTAGTCATGGTGGGACGTCGCGAGTATAAGCCCTAGCACATATGCAACTAGCATCACGTATATCTATGCATAACAGTTATTCGCAAGTGATAATTCGATTGATTGAACATTTCGTTTGATAAGTTCGATTTATTAGAAACGTATGTTACACCCAAAATATGATTAAAAAGGGTTCAAGTATACTCACAGTGCGTAATTAGCGGGAATACAACTTGATTGGATTGGTTGCGAGCACGCCTGTGTTGATCCTTGAAGAATAGAGTAAACGATGTACGGTTAAGCGAGATTAGTCTTGAAGAGGCACTCACTTGGTCGAATGGTGCTCATCCGTGCGGGTAAGTGGTGACTCGTCCGAATTGTCATCCGTACGAAGTAAGCGGTAGTTCGTGCGGATTGTCATCCGTGCGAACAAGTGTAATCGTGCGGATTGTAAGTTTATTTTAGCACACCGAACCCCTCAAAGCCTATTTCTAAGCTATGTAAAGGATATTTAGGGTATGTTTAACTTATGGTCATGTTCCGGAATGTTCGTTACAGTTCAAATTGGCATACTTTCACAGTTTGTCAAATTTAGTCCCTGTAAGCGAATTAACTTGATTTTGCCATACCAAAGCCCTCAAAACTTATTTCTAAGTTATGTAAAGATTATTTAAGGTATTTTTAGCCTATGTTCCTGTTCCGGAGTGTTTTTCGCGTTATACTGACTGCGTTTATGCACCAGTTTGCGTATAACCTTCCAGAAAGCGATTTTAAGCTTGAAATTGGAATCGAATCAAACTGTAAAATCACCAAACACAATTACACATATAATAACACCAAAGCACATTGTTTTATTAATAATCATCATTGTTTTACATCGAACATCAATTACAGAACACAGTTGTCACACTGATCGAGATGCTCGGTTTACCTCGCGACTGTGGGAAACGTTTCAAACGGCTCTCGGTACATCGCTAAATCTAAGTACCGCTTTCCACCCTCAAACCGACGGTCAGACTGAAAGAACGAATCGTACTCTTGAAGACATGCTCCATTCGTGTGTCATAGACTTCGGTGGTAATTGGGATAAATACCTGCCGTTAGTCGAATTCTCGTATAACAACAACTATCATTCCAGCATTCAAATGACACTATTCGAGGCTTTATACGGAAGAAGATGTCGATCGCCTATTGTGTGGCACGAGATCGTTCACTCGCAAGTAACCGGTCCTGAGCTATTACAAGAAACGACAGACATAATTTTCGAAATTCGAGAAAACCTGGTTAAAGCTCGGAATCGACAGAAAAGTTATGCCGATAGACGACGCAAGCCCCTTGAATTTGACGTTGGCGACTACGTACTCCTAAACGTATCACCTTGGAAGGGTGTGGTCCGATTCGGCAAGAAAGGGAAGCTCGCGCCTTGATATGTTGGACCTTTTAAGATTCTGGAAAGGATCGGAAAAGTCGCCTACAGACTCGAACTACCGAAGGAACTTAGTAACGTCCACCTGACTTTCCACGTGTCAAACCTTCGAAAGTGCCTAGCCGACCACGACTTACATGTTCCTCTCGGTGACCTGCAAGTGAACAAAACATTACACTTCGTGGAGAAGCCTGTCGAAATCATGGACCGCGAAACCAAGCAACTCAGACACTCACGCATTCGTATTGTGAAAGTCCGATGGGAAGGCAAACGAGGCGCAGAGTTCACTTGGGAACTCGAAAGCGACATGAAGGCGAAGTACCCGCAGTTATTTAAGGAGAAAGTATAGAGAAAGAAAGTGCTCCAAGTGATTCACGGTGTGGTACGACTTGCAGCCTAATTTCAGGACGAAATTCCCTAAACAAGGGGAGGCTGTAACACCCCGTGTTTTCTAGAAGTCAAAGTCAAAGTCAAGGTCGAGTCAACGACCGATTTCGCGCAACCGACTAATAATAGATTTCTTTTATTGTAGCTATTATGTGGAGTAAGTGTCTATAATTGCAATAAATCGACGTATATTAATCGCTGTTCAATCGACTTACGACTGTGAACTATAGGAAGTAACAATGCGATAAAGTTAACTAAACGATAATCAAACTATGCTAATCAAATCGACAATCGAATCGCAACCCGAACTACGCATGTTAATTATTGTTATACGTGTGTGTGTGCAATCGAACTCGAAATACAATCGAACTCAATCGACATCGAACTCGAATCACAATCGAACTATGATAATTAGTGGAGAAGGGATAGTGCGAGATATGAGTGGTTGAGATTAAAAGTAACTTGATAGGAAACTCCATCGCATTCGCATCACTCGCAATCCAAATCGAATCAGCAAAAATCGTCGCGTCAAACATTCGAACCAAGTGCCATCCGGCCGGATAGCCATCCGACCGGATAACCACTTGTTCATGAGTCAGGTGCCATCTGACCGAGATGCCATCTGCCCGGATAGTCATCCGGGCGGTGTGCCATCCGACCGGACAACACCTTCCCCTTTTGGAATCCTATAAATACCCATGTCACTCTCAAACCTTTCTACTTTTGGAAACCTTGTCCGACCAGCTCGTGTTCCTCACTTTTTCTTCGATTTCTCTAAATCCCGGTAAGATTTCGTCCTAAATCTTGTACTTTCTTGATCTACACGCACTCCTACACCTTTCTATCTTTTAAATCTTAATTTTAACCATGAAATCACTAGATTTCGGGTGTTCTAGGATGACGTCATCATGTGTTCTTGAAGAACTTTATGTTTTGACTCCAATCCACCAAGAACAACCTAGATCTAACCGATTTCCACACAAATACACAAAGATCTTGTAGAGATCTCAACAAAAACATAGTGGAAAAGGATTGAAAGATGGTTTCTAACATCCTTTCAACTCTTTTACACTCAATGCACTCAAAACCGATAGAATCGGACTTTGTTCTAGTCTCCTACTCGCTCTTAGTGTTGTACTAGTTCAAGGATTTGGATTCTACTTACGAGACCACCGATTTCAGGTTAAACACGAACAACCGTCTTGAGCCGGTAACCGGCCGAACAAGGGTGATTCCTGGTCGGTTTCGTCACGCGAGTCAAAATGGAGTTCTATTGGTTAACACGTTGTCAACACGTCTCGATAAAACGACAAACAATCAAAACGACCAAGTGTAGGACGAACGGAACAATCGGAACGAAATGCTATCCGACCGGACTACCGTCCGACCAGGTGACCATCCGAACGGATTGCTGTCCGAACGGATAACACCTTGGGTCCCACACCTCATTAACTCTATCTGAAGTTTGAGTATCGAACGAATTGCCATCCGATCGGACTACCATCCGACCGGATTACTCTTCGGATCATGAGATACTAGGACTTTAAAGACTTAAACAATTTTCAACATGGTCATTAACAGGGTTGCCACCCGGTCGAATGGACATCCGACCGAGTGACTCTTCTGCTATGAATTGTTTTCACAAAGTAACCTCATCACTAAGGTCGCCGTCCGACCGGATGACAATCCGAACGGATTGTTATCCGCACGATTGACCGTCCGATCGACCGACTTGAAGGATAGAGATACTTCAATGTTTTTAAAATGCTACAACAAAAACTTCAAAATACAAGCCATCATACACAAACACATTCATCTCATAGGAAGAAATAATCCACTAGAATAGTCATCCGACCGGACTACCATCCGACCGGATGACCATCCGAACGGATTGTTATCCGCACAGATTGCTGTATGATCGGATTACCATCCGACCGATTTGCTGTCCGACCCATTCACACTTTGTATCGTTATGCTATCATTCCATTCAGGCTAACTTTACTCGCTAAGCGCTCCCTTCAATCCATCAACCGCTGTGAGTATACTCGATCCTTTTTGCTTTATGCACTTTTGGGTGATACATAAGTTACAACTATTCAAATCACATCAAACACACTACTCAATACTAATTGAACGCTAACCGTTAATGCATGTTATACGTGGCTTATGAATGCTTGTTTGTTATGTTTACACATGGAATGCTGTCTACCTGCCTTAGCAACGATAGTACTATAGTTTAGACTCAGCACCCGTTCCCACAGGGGTTGTTAAGGACAATTACTTGCATGGATTACGGTGGTAATCATGTATTGCGAACTGCATTTGGCAGTCAACCCGCAGTCATTGGTATCGATGGATCTATGTCGATAACTAACGTGCTTCATTTCACTATGTGTACATGCTGGTTATGCGTAAATGAATTCGAACTTTATATGCTATTATCAAACTTGTATGCTCACCTTTACATTATATGTATTGACTTTACTTTAACGTATGTGACAGGTGCTTAGGAAGTTTACATGCTTAGCATGCTGTGAACTTGAGGTTATGAAAGGTCTAGGATGCTCTCTGTGCTGTGATGAAATCGAAGCTAGGAAAAGAGGTCCTAGAAACCAATAAACAAACTATCTATGTATAAATCTGAGTTGTCGGAACAGAACTACTTGACTAGATTTTGTCTGTAATAATTTGTTTATTGTTTGAGACATGGTATGGGACATGTTATTTAAATTAAATGGTAATGATAATTGTTATGGAAACTTCTGGACAATCTGTTTCGCTCAGTGCCATACCCAGATGTTTCCGCCATCGGTTGGGGTGTGACAATACACCCATGATTTATAACCCATTGATTTTCGACAGTTTGATAACCGTTTTTCAATCTTGTGAAAGTAATCATGTTTGTTCAGTCGTGAGGGTTTCGGCGTATTCACTCAATCATATTTTCGGAATTTTTCAAATTTTGACAAAAAATAAAAAAACATATTTTTGGTTTTTAAATTTTTCAATTTTTAGGGTTTTTGAAATATTGTTTATTTATGTACAGAAACTGATAAACTCCCTGTTCAACCAAACCAGGGTTCAACAGCCTTCTCTTCCTGTGCCAGGCTGCTCAGCAATTCTCTTCCTTGACAATCAAAATTCATGAGCACCTGCACATTCACAAAAACTCAATTACTTGAACAATTTAGCCCAGGTCTGTTTGACCTTAGGCATTTCAACACAATAAGTTTCATTCAATGATGGAAAATCTTTGTTATCTCGTACAAAAACTTTTTCATCTTTGACTTTGACTTTCTCATCATTCACAGTAGTCATTTGTTTCTTAACCACCCAGTTTTGACCTTTTGTCGCATTTCGTTTGTAAAATCGTGACTCTGTGTTTTGATTTTGAACAACACTTTTTGGTTTCCAAAATTGATTTGGCTTTGTCATATCAACTGATGTTTGCCAACTTTGTGTTGTTCTGAATCTGGGTGTGTAAGAATTCTGGGTTTGTCTTGAATCAGACCTGGTCTGTTTTGGTTTCCAAGTTTGATTCGTAGCAAAATTGTTTGTGTTGAACCTCCAAGTTTGTTTTGAATCAAATCTGGTAGACTTTTGTTTCTCAACCTCAGATTTCTGTTTTTCAACATCAACAGGTTTTGGGTTTGGACATTTTTGTGCAAGATGTCCAATTTGATCACATTTAAAACAAGTTTTCCTTGAAACATCCTTAGCATGTTGTTGTTGTATTTCTGAGCATAGAACTCTTCATTAGACTGTCGTCTAAATTTGAGTTCTTTCTCTTCTTCTGAACTTTTCCCATGAACGAAATTCATTTTCTTTTGAAAATTTTGCTTTTCAAACCTTTTATTTTGATTTTGTTTCTTTTTTATAACCCAACCCTGCCTTCATGTTCTTCCTTTTGTAACCAGTTTTGTTATAAAAAGCTTTCTTGCTTTTCCCAACAAATTTTGAAATTTCTGACTTTTCGATCTCTATCAGTTTGAACACTTTGTCAATTTTATCCGCAATCACATTCTGAATCGGGAACTCGTTATCTGAGAATAATTTGTCCAATCCAATCATGGTATAAGCCAATCCTTTTGGCTCATCATTCACAACTTTCTCAGATTTTAAATGTTTGAGATAACCATCATGAAAATTTCCCTCATTTTCACCCTGTGATTCAGACTTACCTTTGGTAGACTCATCTTTCAAAACGCTTTCAACAACCTTACTTACCACCTCTGAATCATCAGCTTCATCAGATTTGGCGTAGGTCACATCGATACTTTCAGGTAATTGGTCAACGATATTCAGACCTTTTGCCACCTTTTCCTCATCATAAAAAGTATATTTATTTCTCAATGGTGGTGGTACCTGAAGAAATTCTGAACCAATACCCTTTTAATCTTATCAGTATCTTTGTCATCTGGTGTGATGTTGAAAATGCGTTCGAAAATATACGAAGAACTATGATAACTTTGAAGTTTTGTAACAATCTTTTCTTTTTCAACCAGAACTTGTTTGAGATTAGCAACTTCATCAACACACTTGTTTAATTCAAGTTGCTTTTCTTTAAACTTTCTCTCATACAGTTCTTTGGTTGTTAAAGTTTCAGACAATCTTTCGTCAAAACATTTAACTTGTCTCTTCTAAGTATCATAAGCTTCTTGTACTCTCTGACTTGACCATTTCAAATTATCATACTCTTTTTGAAAATCTTGAAACTTATTTTCTTTTTCAACACAACCAACACATTTTGCTGTACACATTTCTTTCAAAATCTCATTTTCTTTTTCAAAATCTTGACATTTATGTGTCAGCTTTTCAACCTTTTGTTTCAAAAATTCTTCTTTTTCAATCATTTCTTTACATTTTATTTTGAAAACATTTTCAAGTTTATTTGTTTCAATAACTTTTGTTTTTATCATTTCATCTTTTTCGGTACAGGCTTTACACATTTCTATGCAATTCCTGCACTTGTTTTCATTTTTATCAACAGTTTCAGCATTTGATAAATCAGAAGATTCATTTACCTCAGTTTCTTTCAGCACCATGATTCTTCTGTTTCAACATTCTGGACTTCTTCTTTCTTCTCTTCTTCTTCCATCTTCCGTTCTTCTTCAACATCATTCTTTTCCAGAATCTTCACCTCTTCTACCAGCCTTTTCAACTCTTCTTCTTTCATCTTCTTCATTTCTACCACCTTTGGCAGACTTGCTTCAAAAATTTCTTTTATTTTGTTCAATAGATCAGCCTCATAACCTTTTTCAGATAACCTTCTTGTATTATAAGTGTCCTGATCTGGAAAAGGATTTGTTACTGCATCAAAATCTACCTTATCCGGATCAACGACTGGATTACCCTGTGGATCCATGTAACATTCCAGTTCAGTATTCCATCTATTGGCTCTCCGAGCTTCTTTGAATGGATCTTTCAGCTTTCTAATTTCATATCTTGTGCTGTCCCTTCTCCACCAATTTTCATAAGCAGCATCGGCTACAAATGTGGATCCAACATAATCTTTTTTAGGAAGAATTTGACTCCAGTCATAACCTTCATCGTCTTGAATAACCGCCATCCCCCTAGATCTTTCTTTTGACGACCCTTCATCGATCTGTTTCTGACTCACATTTGGTGATCCACTATTGCGATGATAAATTGCTTTCTTATAATAATCATCTCTGAATGGATTCGTGGGTTCGTCAGTTTCCCTGTTTGTACACTCTCTCTTGAAGTGTCCTTTCTGTTTGCATTTGAAACGGGTAACTTTTGCCTTATCAAACCCCAATTTCGAATCAGGAGATCCCAAAGATGATCTTCCAGTGATCTCCATGAAGCGTTGTGCTCTCCTCATTGTGCTAGCCATGCACCACTTAATATCCATTAACTCCATCTCCTCTGGATCGATCTGATCATAATCCTCCTTTGTCATTTTCGGGTTTCCAACTTTTCCTGCGATCAGACTTTCGTACGATTCCAGGATAGATGCTAAGAACACCATTTGTTGCTTGGCAGCTTCTGCATTCAGACTTTGAGAGTTTTTCAGATCTATAGCGATATTGCAATTGACTATGTTTAGATTCGATGAATTTGAACCAATGGAATGATAACCCGGATCTCTTGAAGAACTTTGCTGAGGTGAGTCCCTTGAGCTTCCAGCACTAAATGTCGGTTTTGACTTTTGATCAAATATGTTTCCTCTGTAGTATAAATCGACATTTTGTTTATACAGCTGGCTTCCTATTTTGTTTTGTTTCCTGATTTCTAGATCATGTCCCTCAAGTTTCTCAATTAGCCAGTCTAGAGTCACCTTGCTCACATCATTGCTGTTTTTGAGAATCATGACATAGTATAACCAGTCGTCTTCATTTAGAACAGCTTCTATCAACTTATCAATGATCTCTTCATTATTTTTTGACACACCAACTCTTTCCAATTCAAATTTAAGATGACAGAATCTTTCAATCATATGTAGAACAGTTTCACCTTTCATACAAGAAAACAAATCAAATTCTTTTTTCAATAACGAACGCTTGTTTTTAATAATCAGCTCACCACCAGTACATTTTCTTTCTAAAGCTTCCCATAAACCCTTTGATGTTTACTCATGTTCAAGTAGTGAAATAATGTCTTCTCTCACTGACTGATGTAACAATGTAATCATTCGGTATTCAGCTACAACTTTTTTTAAATCTTTTTCTGTGAACTCTTCTTCGGTTAATAACTCTCCTCCTTCTTTTGTTGGTTTTTTATATCTTTGTTTTAATTTTAACCAACTTTCAGTTGCAAAAGCCTTTACCCAACCCTCAAACTGATTTTTCCACCAGTTATAATATTCAACATTCATTAATTTCGGTGGTTTCTGTTCGTTTCCGTATAAATTGTCGTATTTCAAATTATCTGAAATCTCTTTTGAATACTCTCTTGTTTCAGATCTTCTTTCGGATGATTCTGAAGTAAAGGCATTGTAAAACATGTTGCAGAATTCTTCAGCCATGATATGAACTTCTCGAATCACAGCACCTTTTAATCACCTGATCAAGAACACGAATCACAAACACACAAGATCAGTTCAAACACTAACAATTAACTGAATCGGACAGGTATTCAATCGAGTGAGTTAACATAAATCAACAATGACAATAATCACGTGACAACATTGTCCGTTCGGGTGAGGTTGCCGTCCGTTCGGGTGGGGTATGTGCTGTCCGATCGGATGAGAATTAAAGCTGTCCGAGCGGATTGTTTTGATGCTATCCGATCGGATAGTGATGTTGTCCGAACGGGTGACCTGTTCGTTTGATGCCACAAAAAGACAATCTGTTATGTCGTCCAATCGGGTCAGTCAACCTAAGTCAACTTGTTGTTCGATCGGGTAGTACTCAAAATATGGCACTACACGACAAAATGCTTGGTCGATCGGGTGACGCTTTACTCTTTGACCTCAACTAAAATTGTGATGTATTTTGACTAAATTCAACACTTTCACATGCAAACTGATAACATCATTTATTTTTATGAAAAACTGATATCTACAATTAAAGTTGACCGACTAGATCACGTGATATCTCAATTAAATGCACTGACAACTTTATGTAAAACAATTTATTGTATCACATGCACACTTACAATTAATATTTCACGTGAAAAACAAATAAAGTTGACTGACAAAAACTGATAATGTTGACAAAAGTGGGTCGGTCGGATAAGATACAATGACACGGATTGCTGTCCGTTCGGGCAACTTGTCCGATCGGATAGGCAGTCAACAAGGTCAACTGTAAGTCCCGTGAAACCGGATCTTTCAATGATATCAAACAACCCAATTGATTGTGCGGAATCCAATCAATTGGTGATTCAAGAAATCAAAACGAAAGGAACAAGAACACCGAAATAACCTTTAAACTTGCACACGATTCTATTACTATCAACTAGCAAAATCGTCTGGTACAAGCTCACAACCAATCGCCTCTCTCTCTAACTATCTCTAAAATTGTAACAATGAAGTACCAAAGGTTCAAACCTAAAAAACAAGTTGAAAACTTGTTTATATACATAGACAAGCCCACTTCACACATGGGCTTCCCTTGGGCCTGCTTGGCCCACATGGCCTAAAGCTTGGCCCAAGTGACCTATAAAGGTCCACAGCTTAATATAAACTAACCCGGTAAGACCCAGTTCGTAACCATAACCCGTTATGTTAATTTGATGCGTCAGTCTCACACTTTAGGGCCTAACAATCTCCCCCTTGACTGATGCCATCAAATTGTCTTCATAGCATGAATTCAGCAACGTCTTCAACGAAGTCTATGGTTGTCGCTATGCTGCAGATGTTGTGGAAGTTCTTGACTTCTGAACTCTCAGCACTGGGTCTCTTTTCTTCAGCTCTTGTGGTTAGCTTCATATCAGGATCTCGATCAGCTTTGCTTGAAATATCTTTGTCAAAAAGAATGTGAGAGGAGGATTCTCAGCAGCTCTCTTCTTCTTCAGTCTTTTTCTTTCAAGCATGTTCATGGTACTTTTTCAAATGCACTTTCATTGTCAGACGGCGTTTCGTATCCGGTTCTTCTGACTCCGGTACATCTTGTTGTTGTGCTGTTCCATGCTTCTTCAGCAGCTAACATCATCTCAATCTTCATCAACCCCTGTTCTTGATTGAAATCAAGTTCTGCACATGCTCACAAACTCATAAGCAAACATTTCTTATGCAATAGGGAGAGTACCATATGAACACTAGGTACATCCAAGTACTTGTACTCGGATTTCACAATTTAAATTCTTTCAACTTTTGATGATCAGTCAAATCTTCAAGAACGGTTACATTTTTTATTTTAAGAAAAACAAATAAACACACTATTTTTGGTTTTTTGGTTTTATTGAAAAACAAGACACTATTTTTGTATTTTTTTTTAAGGACTAAAAACAAATAAAAACTCAAAATATAAACAACTACCATAAAATACAATTACAATTGCAATGGGATCAAAATTCGTTCTCAGGCAGACTAAGGAACACTTTTCAGTACGAGCCTAATCAAACTGGTCTATGTGATTGCCAATATGTTTGTCCAGTTAAACTTTAACGCTCAACTTTCAATTTTTCAACTTCGTGATATGCTTTAGGTAATATTATACTATTATACCCGTGTGTCCCATTCCAAGGCATACCCCCGCGATCAAGGTAAGCACAACGATTCATCGTAGCAGGTGAGTATACTGATGTCATCCTTTAAGATATCCTGACTGTATCTAGGTCTGCATATAATTTGTTTTATCATGTTTTGATTTCTTAACAATGAACACCCAAATAAATACTAATCAAATCCTGGAAATATAAACAGCACACTCTATCATGCAAGTATCTTCCCTACCACATATTTCACAAGTCCAATCCAGATCTCTGAAATCTTAACTGGGAATAGATTGAGAAGAGAACAGAATAGATCTTAAGTAGAGATGGTATAATATACAGATCAAATGAGTTTTTCTCAATTTGATATAGGTTTCTAGGGTTTCTTTTGGGCACTTGAGGGCCTCTTTCGGGTGTGTAAATGATCTACAGAGCGACAACGTACAGCTAGGTCAGCATGTATCTGGATGCAGCAGAAGCTGACGTTGCCTAGCACCTCCAGGTCAGCATATATCTGGATGCAGCAGAGGAGATACACGACTTTTTCAGAGAAGATTTCAGAGTCAGACCAAAATTGTGTGTATCGGGACAACATACAGACATTCAAATAGAAATGAGCTAATTCCAAGTGACTTTCTTTCCTGGGTTCATGTACAATTTTAGTTCTAAACAGAAGGACAGCCAAGATATCCCCAGATGATTCAACAATATAAAGACCCGAAACCTCAGATGTTGGCTATCTATCAACGCAAGATTTAAGACCATAAAATCATACGCCGTTGGTATGTTACCCACATGGTACATAGTTCGTTATGTTTATAACACTTAGTATCTTTTATCATTTTGAGCGTCAAGCCTATCGACATATCGCAGTAGATCCTGGTCTTTTCAGCTATGGCACCTTACATGTGTTAGTCAAACCCTTTAACACAAACATTTATTTCACTTCCCATATCATGCAATCTTTCTTTTTGGCTTTTTCATTTTTCTAATGTTTTTGTATTTTTCTCATTTTCTCCCCCTAAAACAATACATATTTACAGCAAACTCTTTTTGTATTTTCTGAGTTTTCTCCTCCTAAACTCTATATCTATCTATATGTTCCTCTCCCCCCCTAAATTTGTGCATAAATCTTGTATTTTTGCGCAAATTTACCATTTACTAGAGAAAGAACACTTTATATACAAAATAATAAACTAAGAAAAGAGAAAAAAATATTTTTGCTTAACCGTTCCGTAATTAGATTGAAGACTAATCAAATGCAAATCAAAGTACTGAATTTAAACGGTACCTTTTGCTGATCTTATCTTACTTCTCTAATCTCCTCCAAAGGAAACATATCATCTGTAAAAAAATTTGAACTTTTTGCAACAATGAAATGTTACCCGTTTTTTATCTCTGGAACAACCGCTATCAACATTCCAGAGATTGTTCACAGCTCCTCCTTGGTTGTTCCTGAAAGGTAAGGAGATTAGTAAGACATGGGTACCCAGGCCATCGTGGTCCTGGGATTTCCTGAAGCATCAAAATAATACACTTCCTTTAAACATAAGTCCCCTTTAATTTCAAGGATTGGAGACGTTGCTGCTTTGGATTTGGGTTTCCAAATCTGTTTTGGTTTAACAAACGTGTTTGTTGCCTTCGGTTGAGCAACTTTAGCTGATTCAGGCTTGTTAGTTTTAGAAAAACGTTTTAGTTCTTGATCAGCCTTGTGTTTGTTTTTAGCAGCGTTCCAATCCCCATCAGAAGGTTTAACCTTGGGATTCACATTCTTCATTGCCTTAGGTGATGATACCTTCATAGGCTTAGAATGGTAGTTATCCTTAGGTTTAACCCTCTGATTTTGAGCATAATACAGTTCATGAGGACGCCGTGTGCAGTTTCTAGCAATATGACCCGCAATGCCACAGTTGTAGCAAGTTTGTCTTTTCATCGAAAAGACGTTTTGAGCAGCTTGATTCGCTCTAGCAGGTCCTGAAGGACAAACCGGTCCTTTTTGCGCTGGATGCTCCTGCACATTTCTCTTAGACGAAGACGAATTTGGGTGCTTGTATGTGCTGGTTGCAGAAGTCTTATTGCTTTGAGCACCATTCTTCGTCTTATCTCCCTGATTGGAGCTTTCAATCACCTTTTCATGAGCCTTATGGGATCGTGATTGTCTTTGATAAGCAGACTTCGTATGCCCCCGACTTTGATCTGCTCGTTTTGGCTCATTTTGTGTGTTGTGAACCGGCTCACAAACATCAGCACACGAGTGAGTGTTGGCATTTCGTTGCACTTTTGGACGATGAACACAATTTCTAGCAATGTGTCCAGGAATTCCACAGTTGAAACATGTCTGTCGTTTCAATGTATGGAGATTCTGAGAGCTAGCAGCATTAGCTGTTTTGATGGGTCTAGATGACCGAGCTTGTGTTGCTTGTGTTCCATGTGCCTTTTCTGAGTTCTTCTGTACCTGTTGATCAGAACTAGCACAAGCATGAGATGTAGACGGATGATGAGATTCATCCTTCTCACTTTTATCATGATCATTTTGAAAAACCGGTGTTTCAGTTTTATCTTTATTTTCAGAAACATTTTTCGGTGACTGTTCATTTATTTCAACTCCTTTTTCTTCTTTAATAGATTCAGATTCAGTTTCAATTTTAGAACAAGTTGAAATTTCATCAACACATGTTTCGTCAACACATGTATCATGTGAATCCGATTTAGGTTTGCTTTCATCTACAGTTTCCAATGGGGTCCCGCTAGATTCAACATTTGGGACACCCACTGAGACATATTCAGAAGAAGAATCAGAATACTCTTGATTTTCTTGAGAAGTCATTTCAGTGGTTTCACTGAATGCGTCCTGAGGGACCTCACCTGTAACATTTTCATTAACTGAAACGTTAGAAACATTAGGATCACACACATTAGCTGAAAAACAATCATCACCACACTTATTGTTCAAACTATCAACACAAACATCATCAGTTTTGCCCAAAACAACAGGCTCACAAGACGAAACATAAGCAGAAAAGGACGCAAATAAAGAACGACTAAAAGCCATGTCAGATTCAGTTGGTTCAGAATAAGGTTCAAAATAAGGTTCAGAAATATTTGAAATAACGACTGGTTCACTCCCATGAACATCTCCACACTTTACTTCAGAAATATCATCTGCACATGAAGATGAAACGTTAGTATCAATCGAGCCTTTTGAAACAAAATTTAATGGAGTAGACTTCTGTTTCTCAACTTTTCTGTCATGAGAAGACGACTTGTTGGTTTTGGAACCAAAAATCATGTTACTCTCATTCATCATCTCCTCCTCAGTCATTGGCAGATAAGTGTAATTATCATTATATGGAGGAGGAGTCTGATTATAACCCAAACCACGCCCTTTCTTTTCTTTGTACGCAAGCTGTTGATCGCACAGGTTTTTAACTAGTTTGCTGGAAGAATCAAATTTTTTAATATTAAGCTCATTAATTTGATATTTGTCTCTGATATCTTCCAGTTCCTTAGTCACTGTGCAAAGTTTTTCCTGAACGTATAAGAGTTGAGATGATTTTACACTTACATCATCCTTGAGTTTGATGATGTCTTTTCGCTGAGCTTCGATCTTTTCTTTGAAAAGTTTTTCGTTTTTCGATAAAGTAAAGTTTTTATTTTTTATGTCTTGATAATCTTGAATGAGCTCAGCGTTGTGTATTCTATAAACTTCAACTCTTTATCTACACTCAAGAGTACAGAAAGCAGAAAGTACATCTTCACGAGTAATTTCTTGAGCCGCGGGTTTGTGAAACACAAATGCCATAATTTCAGCGGGTGGTTAATACTTTTGTTCTTCTCCTCAAAACACAAATCAAACGAGAACCCGTGTACTCGCTAACTCAAACCCTTTGCAATCGAATGAACCCGCTTTCTGAACTGCACCTCAAAACCTGTCAAAACCGTTATCACAAACAAACCAACCCTCGATTTTTTTTTTTTAAATAAACCTTTTTTTTTTTAAATTAGAAGGTAACACTTAATATTATTATTATTAATATTATTATAAAAACAATTATTATGTAATGATGATAGTAATGATTACTAAATGATTAATTATTATAATTAATATATTAAAATCTAAAAATAAAAAAAAAATTGTATGTATATCGTCTTCTCCGTTCAATCAAAACCCTAAATTCTGTTGAAACCTTCAGCCGCCAAACTGATAATCACCCAAATCGTGTTCACTGTGATGATGAAAAATGACGACGAAGATGACGTACAGTGATCGGAGTTGCAGGTTACGACTGAGAACGATGGTAACTGGAGGATGAACGAAGATGATGAAGACGAAGGTGGTGGTCGGAGATCGTCGACCGGAACGATGATGAATGGCTGAAAGAGACGGTGGTGATGATCCGAAGCGAAGGAGTTGCAGGTTTCCGGCGACTCAAAGATCCGTGACTCGAGACCTTTGATGATTGCGACTCGAAAACAAAACAAGATGACTCGAGATCTCTGATGCGACTCGGAACCGAGGTTGCGACTCGAGACCGTGATGATGGTTGCGAGTCGAAACCAAACAGGATGAGCCGAAACAGATGATGGTTGCGAGTCGGATCGGAAACGTGTGTATGTGGTGACTCGAAACCTCAAGAGATGATGTCGAAATCAGCTGAGATGATAACTCGAGACCTCAGAAATGATGGGACTCGAAACCGAGAAAGCTGGATGACAACTCGAAACCGTGGACAGACAAGTCGAAACCGTGATGAGTGATGACTCGAAACCAGTAGTGAAGTAGATGGGGGTTGCGACTCGAGACTGCTCAGAAGAAGATGAAGAGTTGGTTGCGACTCAAAACCTGTGAAAGCCTAACAATGACAACCTGTGATGAAGACGAGAGAATAATAACCCGAAAATAATGGAAAAGTTGTTTCTAAAATAGAAATAACAAACTTCCAAAACAAGATGTCAATTTTTCGAGAAACTTGGGATTTTTCAAAAATAAAATTTTTAAATCCTTTTAAAATACAAAAAATATCCCATTAACAGTATATCGAATTGATCAAACAGCAAAAATAGATATTTTCTAATCAAAATCGGATGAACACAGTGAAGAACACGAAGAACACGATGAATGTTCTTGATGATTTTCAAAAATTTCTTCAAAAATCTTGAATCTTTGATATCACACCGAGCCTAGAAACAGGTTCTTTGGCTCTGATACCACTTGTAAGTCCCGTGAAACCGGATCTTTCAATGATATCAAACAACCCAATTGATTGTGCGGAATCCAATCAATTGGTGATTCAAGAAATCAAAACGAAAGGAACAAGAACACCGAAATAACCTTTAAACTTGCACACGATTCTATTACTATCAACTAGCAAAATCGTCTGGTACAAGCTCACAACCAATCGCCTCTCTCTCTAACTCTCTCTAAAATTGTAACAATGAAGTACCAAAGGTTCAAACCTAAAAAACAAGTTGAAAACTTGTTTATATACATAGACAAGCCCACTTCCCACATGGGCTTCCCTTGGGCCTGCTTGGCCCACATGGCCTAAAGCTTGGCCCAAGTGACCTATAAAGGTCCACAGCCTAATATAAACTAACCCGGCAAGACCCAGTTCGTAACCATAACCCGTTATGTTAATTTGATGCGTCAGTCTCACACTTTAGGGCCTAACATCAACTCTTTTAATGCATAAAGGATTGAGTGAAATATGTTATCCGACCGGATAGTAAGTCAACAGGTCAAACAACTTTAAATGAATTGCAATGTGATTTTGAGTCGGATGGGTCATCCGGTCGGATTGCCATCCGACCGGTGAACACCAAGCACAACAGCAGCAACAATATTCATCATTTTTAACAACTTTCTTGAGCAAAAAAATTCTAGATTTCTCTGAAACGGCTGAGAATTAGGATCTGAAACTTTGTAGGGTTATAGATCAGGTATGTTCGCACAACATATCCAAAAATTAGTCGTTTTTAACCGTAAAAAGTCGTTTAATTTTGCGTTTTTCAGTTAGAAACGTGAAAGATATGAAAAAATATGAGAAATTGATCAAATCTGGATGAAATTGACTCTGAATCTGATGAATTTTCGTGCGAATTGGTGCGTTTGATCCGTGCAATCGAGCTCCTGCTCTGATACCACTTGTTAGGACTGGTTTTAGACTCCGAAACGATTGCGAACCGAACGTGTGACGTGTGGAAACCGTACACGAACGTGACCGAACACAAGATCGTACAATTTAACGTGATTCCATTGATAAATCTGAAAGTTGTACAATACCGTGAATCACTTTGGAGAACTTTCTCTCTCTAGACTTTCTCTCTATAGAACAAGCTCCTCCAAACCTCTCAAATGCCAAATGAGCCAAAAGTTCTAAAACTAAACCCTAAGGCATCTATTTATAGGCACAAGGTTATAAGGATTTCTCCTTATTTACAAGATTTCCACCATGCCCTTTCCTCTAAATATTACATCATAAAGTCTATATTTCTTCGGTGTCTCGCTACGGTTCTGATCGACGGAGGTGATAGACATACTGCACTAACAAGCATTGATTATACCTTCATTGTTAATATATAGTTCGTAATGTCTTGCAAACTTACGAGTCCGAACATTTGATGCTATCAGTTTAATATGTAAACTTGGGAAGATGCTCTTGGTCGGAGGTTCTTGAGAAACGCTTGCGACGGCTGACCCTTGGATTTTTATTATGGAAATAAATTAACTTTCTTAAAATTTATATGGATGTTTTGATAATAAACACATAATTAGAAAGTTTTGTTTCCTTGGATCAAATTATTTAAATTTGGATATGTGAACCCACACTCCTTTGTGTTGACACTTGATTTTAATGTGTTCTTCAGGTACTTGAGTTCTGCTTCAGGAATTATGGCGTATCTTGTGGTTGTTGATGCATGTTTGGTTTGTTAATGTGTTGGAAAACTTTTAAATCAAATTTGGGACCCATGTAATAAGATCCATAAGGATCAAAACAACTTAACTATGGCGTGGTTGTGACGTACTTTAAAACACTATGTTTTAAAAACTATGTTTTAATTAAGTTGAATGTCCAACATTGCGATGCATCATTCAATAAGATATTTATGAGCACCAACTTCCATCACCACTGCGTTTTATATTCCGCTGCGACGTTTTTGGGGTGTGACACCAAGATCATGTCAAGTGTTGGGGATTGCTTCAAGATCATCACAAGTGTCCTATGAGGTGTCTCAACCAGAAGGAAGGTGGCAAATTCAAGCTAGGTGTCAAGAAATTGTTAAACATGGCAGAACATGGAGCTCAATCAAAATTATGTTGCTGGAATTCTTATACGAATCGTATGGTCCTTACTGCTTATGGTCCATAAGCAGGGGGCTTGAGCAGACCTTTGCAGTTTGTATAAATGTGTTTTTGTCATTCCTAACCCTTCAAAACTTATATCTAAATTATGTAAAGGGTATTTAGGGTATGTGTAGCTTATGTCCTTGTCCCGGTGTGTACATTACGTTAAACTGATTACGTTTATGTATCGGTTAACGAATTACTTTAGGGAATTTCGTGCCAAAATTTATTCGCTGGAGACTGTAGAGTTCAGAATTTTTGAAAGTTCAGAAAAAGTTTTTGAAAGTTCAGAATTTTCCACAAGGGTAACAGTCTCCCATACTTTAGGGAATTTCGTGCCAAAATTTATTCGCTGGAGACTGTAGAGTATGTTTGGAATGATTGAAAAATACGCAAAGCTCTGGATTCCAAAGATGCGGAGTATCATTGGTATTGGAAATTTTGGGGATTCAAAGTGTGAGTAGTGATATTCTAGGTATCTCAAGGTATTCTAACCTCTCACTAATCATGGAGCAGGTATTCTACCTTTAGAACTGATGAATCTAGAGAGTGTGGTCAAGTTTATAAAATTGTTTTGTATGGCATTATGTTATACAAAGGCAATTAGTGTAAATCTTAAGCAATAATCGGTGTACATTAAAGCCTGGCCATATGTAAATGGTTTCTATCATCCCACAAGGTAAATCCCATGTACCATGAGCATCTCATGCATAGGAGACAGGTCATCATACCCATGGCATCCAGGTCGTCACCTTTAACACCATAATATACTCCCAGTCGGCTCGATTAGAGTTAGTGAATATCTTTAATATTGTACTCAATAAACACACAAATAAACAAATAATCACATAGGGATCTGTAACAAATCTCATTAAAATTATTATTATTCCTTATTTTATTATGTCCAATAGGAGACCCTAATTGAGACCATCAAGTAATATTGCATGACCTCTAAAATTTTCAGAACAGTTGGAACTAGGATCAGGGCCCCTAAAACTCGGGGGGGGGGGGTATCCCCTATTTGACGATTATCCTCATAACTCGTTGTAGAAAACGAATTTTATCGAATTGTTGACTCACCCAAGCTAATTGGAGACGTGGCTACCCTACCCTAAAAAGGGCGTCGTCGCGCCACGCGACAGGGACGGTTTTTCAGTATATATATCAGGGGTTTGGCACTTGCATGGCGCTGTTATTACGACGATCAAATTCGTTTCGTACATCCAGTTATTCACGGTTTAGTTCAAAAACACACACTAGCACGAAGCTCTGCTGTGACAACAGGGTAATAACTCGATCACTGCTACGATACAATGTCCGATCGATTGAAACCGATCCGATGGATGTTTAAGTGCTGCCCGAATATGGGCTATACTTTGTCATTCGTCGTGAGGGTTTTGACCTCGTGAGCTTATCATAAATGTTGTGTTAAGTTACTGACCTAGTTTCGTGTGCATTGTTATTTACATTAGGTTATCAGGCTTATCAGTAGACTAAACTATGCCCATCTAAACTTGCAATGTGAGTCATTTTCTTTTTATCAAATTGCTTTACAAAACCCTAAATGTTTTCCAGTTATACTTTGCAGTGATTATGTCTTTGCTAATCTTTAATTATTGGCAGTATGTGGGGGTTTTGTGCATATTACTACTAACGATTTATCACTTTAGGTGGGCGAGCCTAATTAGTGATATGTCCACAGTCATAGATTCGGTCGAGTGACAACTGAACCAGATAATTATATGATAAGGGCAAATATAAAAACCCTTAATGCTATAAATTTATAACAATGTGTCTTTTATGCAATTTGAATGACTCGCCAGTATTTCCCCGCTGATAAAAATCTTTTTAAAACATGTTTCAGGTGATCTGCTGTGATCCAGGAAAAAAGTGCTATGTAGCATTACAAGCTTGAGGAAGTGGCTCAATAAAATAAATAAACATGTTTTTGGTAAAACAGGGATTTCCCAGTGAAATCACCTTTATTGTAAATTATGGGTGTGATTCCCAAATTGTATAATAAAATAATGGGGCATTTTCAAGTTTAAACGATCCTGTTAACACTTCCGCTGCCAAACTAAATACAATTACCACGGGTTTTCTGTCCCGCGGCCTCTGGACCGGGTCACACCCAATTAAGTATTTAGAAATACTTAATTTTCCTGGTTACCATTTTGTGAATTTGTGAAAATTTGATTTGCAATAAATAAAATTTTAACTTAAAATTATGTATTTCTTCATGTGTGCTAACATCATGAATGAACTATCGGAGGCACTCCGAAACTTTACTATCCATAGCACAGATATGGGTATCACAGGAAATCTATCTGGCTATCAGGCTAATACTGAAGAGCCAATAGTATTCCAGGCCCAGCCGCAAGAGAAACCAAAGCCGAAATAGAAAAGAAGACTCGTAGGCTGGAGACGTGTACGGAGGAAGAAGCCAGCTGTGCAGAAGGTTAAAAAGACTGAGGGTCCGAAGGATAAAGGCAAAGGAAAGGAGATCGGAGAGAGTTCAGGGAAATCCCAGGAGTGCCATCATGGGAAGAGCTGGACCGTAAACTCGCAATTAGCGATCTCATCGGATCTGCTGATGAAAACCTCTTCAATTACCCAGCTGAAATACAACTTCCAGTTAATCTGGAGCCTGCTATCCCAGATCCTATTATCCATTCCCGACCTCTACCAGGAGAACTGGAAGAATGGTGGACCACTGACTGGCAATTTCAGAATCTCTTAAATAACCCTAACACCTTCTTTCCCCAGTTTGACTCTGAGCCTGCACCAAACCCACCTATGAGCACTAAGAACTTGGCTGAACTTCGTCACTACGGCGAGGAACTGGTGGACGCAGGGAATCAAATCCGAGAAGTAGGAGAACAGATCTCCTGGAAATATGACGAGAGAGAACGTCGTTTCTGAAGTGCCAGCTGACAGGGATAGTATGTGGTTGTGTGGTTACATGTTTAATAATAATAAAAATATAATCATGTAAAATAACTTAAAATAAAACTTTTGTAACATATCTGGTGTGTACGGATGCATACTAAAATATATAAAATAGGAAAGTCGCAAAGTCGACAATTTTGGCTATACATGTTGACGTGATTATGTGTGATTGTTTTATTGTGTTTGGTTATTTTTTTTTTGCTAATAACTTATATATATTAATTACCAGATGGAACACGCTGGTAATGAACCAGTTAACGAGGTTAACCAATCCGAGCAAAATAATGAAGATCACTTTCTTAATAGGCAAGATATAGAAAACATCGTTGCTCAAGGAATAGCAAATGCTATCCCAGTAATCGTCGCTGCGGTCAAAAGTCTTGTTGAGCCTTCACATGCTCACCCCAGTAAACGCACACGCGTGGATAATTTCAGTAATAGTGTTAACGGGGGCGGCAATAACGACAACTTAATTCAGGCCCCAATACTCAAGAAAATGAAAGTTGCAACACCTTGTTGCACCTATAAGGAATTTCTTGCCTGTAAACCTGTCGAATTTGCAGGCAATGAAGGGGCAACTGCCGCACTACGTTGGTTGGAGAAAACCGAGGCAGTAATTAAAATAAGTAAATGTGCCGAGGAGGATAAGGTCATGTATGCTTCTCACCTTTTTAAGGAAGAGGCATTAGAATGGTGGAACACGGTACTGCAAGCCAAAGGAAGTGACATGGCTTATGCCATGAGTTGGGAGGAATTTAAGCGATTGGTGGAAAGAAAATTTTGCCCTGAATATGAAAAAGAGCAAATGGCGAATAAGTTCCTGAGTCATCACATGATGGATGTTGACTGTCGAGGGTATACTTCGAAATTTCAAGAGGAAGGGAACTGGGTCCTCTTCCACCCCGCCATTTTGCGGAAATTGCAAAAAGAAACATTTTGGAAAATGTAGACAAAATTGTAATTTTTGCAAAATTCCGGGCCATCGGGAGGAGGAATGCAAGAAGAAATTAAAGGTCTGCTACAACTGTGGGGAAGCTGGGCATTTCAGACCAGAATGCCCTAAATTGGTCAAACCAGCAGATAATAAGGCCAAACCTACTGAAGGAACTAATAAGAAGAACGCAAGAGCCTTTCAGCTAACAACGCAGGAAGCCGAACTGATTTCCGATGTAATAGCTGGTACGTTTCTGGTACACAACGTTTATGCGAAAGTATTATTCAACTCTGGTGCAAACCAAAGTTTTGTAGATACTTCTTTCTGCCAAGCTCTTAAGTTACCCTTAACCAAAATTAGGCAGATTTATACAGTAGAAACGGCAGACGGGAACTCTGTGAACATAGATACGGTTTTTGAAAAAGAAAATATAGAACTTTCAGGTCATAAATTTTCTGCAAACCTATTACCTATGAATTTAGCTGGATTCGATGTCGTGTTAGGAATGAATTGGTTGGTAGCCAACCATGCTCGAATCCTCTGTGATAAGAATTCCATAGAAATACGTGCACCCACAGGAGAAGTAATTATGATTACAGGGGATAAGCCGCGTAAACCAATGAAGTTCATTTCAGTAATGAAAGTTGCTAGTTATGAACGAAAGCAGGGAATAGTGTATATGATTTTGGTAGTCATTAACACTAAGGGTATAAAACTTAAGGAAATTCCTGTAGTATGAGAATACTCGGATGTATTCCCATAAGAACAACCAGGATTACCACCAGATAGGGAGGTAGAATTTAGAATTCATCTGATTCCTGGAACTACACCCATAGCTAAAGCACCCTACCGATTAGCACCCACTGAAATGTTAGAACTGAAAAAGCAATTAGATGAATTGCTCAGTAAAGGATTCATACAGCCTAGTTCATCCCCGTGGGGAGAACCAGTGTTGTTTGTGAAAAAGAAGGATGGTTCCATGCGAATGTGTATTGATTATAGAGAATTGAATAAGGTTACAATTAAGAATCGATACCCATTACCTAGGATTGATGATCTTTTTTATCAACTGCAAGGAGCTAGATACTTTTCTAAGATAGACTTGCGTTCAGGATACCATCAGTTGAAGGTACACGAGGAAGACATACCTAAAACCGCTTTCAGAACTAGGTATGGTCACTACGAGTTTACAGTTATGCCTTTTGGACTAACAAATGCTCCGGCGCATTTATGGATATGATGAATAGGATCTGTAAACCGTATTTGGATAAATTTGTAATTGTCTTCATCGACGATATACTTATTTATTCCAAAAGTCAGGACGAGCATTGTGAACATCTACGAGTACTCTTAACTTTGTTAAGAAAGGAAAAGATTTACGCCAAATTCTCGAAGTTTGAAATTTGGCTACAGGAGGTGCAATTTTTAGGTCACATGGTGAATCATGAAGGTATTCACGTAGATCCCTCTAAGATAGAAGCAATCACCAAATGGAAGGTCCCGCAATCAGCTACGTAAGTTAGAAGTTTTCTAGGATTAGCTGGGTACTATAGGCGCTTTATAAAGGATTTCTCTAAGATAGCAGTACCATTAACTAAGCTAACGTGTAAAACAGTTAAGTTTGAATGGGGACCTAGGCAAGAAGAGGCTTTTAGGATTTTAAAGAAAAGATTAACAAATACCCCAATTCTAGCCTTACCAGAAGGGACAAAAGATTTTGAAGTTTATTGTGATGCTTCTAAGCTAGGATTAGGATGTGTGCTAATGCAACGCAAAAAGGTAATTGTGTATGCCTCAAGGCAATTGAAAAAGCACGAAGAAAATTATACGACTCATGACTTAGAATTAGGAGCGATAATTTTTTCCCTTAAGATTTGGAGACATTATTTGTCTGGAAGTAAGTTTACTGTTTATACAGATCATAAGAGCTTAAGATATATATTTGGGCAAAAAAGAATTAAACATGAGGCAAAGAAGATGGATGGAAATTTTAAGTGATTACGACTGTGATATTCAATATCACGAAGGAAAAGCAAACGTAGTCGCAGATGCCCTAAGTCGTAAGTATCATGAAAAGCAAAAGCGAGTTCGTGCTCTTAGATTAAATCTATAGTTAGATTTAATGAAATAACTGAAAAACATCCAAGAAACAGTAATCAAGGATGATGCTGAAGGAATGAAAGGAAGAATAAAGGAATTAGTGCAAGGAACTGATGGAATTTGGAGATTCCACAAAAGAAGGATTTGGGTACCTAAGTAAGGAGATTTAAGAAATAAAATTTTAGAAGAAGCCCATAAATCTAGGTATACCATGCATCTTGGAAATAATAAGATGTACCAAGATTTAAGAAATAACTTTTGGTGGATAGGAATGAAAAAGGACATAGCTAGATATGTATCTATGTGTCTAACTTGTTCACAAGTTAAGACAGAACACCAGAAACCTTCAGGGTTACTCCAACAATAAGAAATGCATGTTTGGAAATGGGAACTAATAACCATGGATTTTGTTACTAAGTTGCCCAGAACCAGAAAGGTAACGACGCAATTTGGGTAATTGTGGATCGATTAACCAAATCAGCTTATTTCCTACCCATGAAAGAAAACCTTTAGCATGGAAAGGTTAGCAAAGTTGTACGTAGATGAAGTAGTATCCTTACATGGAGTCCCACTCTCCATTGTATCAGATAGGGATAGTCGTTTCACTTCACATTTCTGGACGAGTTTTCAAGAAGCAATGGGGACACGATTGAATTTAAGTACTGCATACCATCCCCAAACAGACGGACAAAGTGAAAGGACGATTCAAACCCTGGAAGACATGCTCAGGGCATGTGTAATAGATTTTGGTGGAAACTGGGATGACCACCTACCCTTAATAAAATTCTCCTATAACAATATTACCATTCAAGTATCGAAGCTGCCCCGTTCGAAGCACTGTATGGATGGAAGTGTAGAACTCCAGTTTGTTGGGAAAAAATAGGAGAAAGCCAACGATCGGGTCCTGAAATTGTGCAAGAAACCACCAACAAGATCATTCAAATTAAGGAAAGACTGAAAACGGCTCGAGATCGTCAGAAGAGTTATGCAGACAATAGACACAAGCCGCTAGAATTTCAAGTTGGAGACAAGGTACTCTTAAAAGTTTCTCCTTGGAAAGGGGTAGTTCGGTTCGGTAAGAAGGGAAAACTAAGTCCAAGGTACGTAGGACCATTCCCAGTAATCCAGCGAATAGGACCAGTTGCTTATCGCCTACAACTACCAGCAAAACTAGCTGGAGTACATGATGTGTTTCATGTATCTAACCTCCAAGATATATGTTAAAATTTATAGAGAAACCACTGCAGATAGAAGACAGAAAGGTCAAGTTTCTCAAGCACAAACGACTAGTGCTGGTCAAAGTCAAGTGGAATTCAAAGAGAGGGCCTGAGTACACTTGGGAACTGGAATCAGAAAAGAAACGAAAGTATCCCTACTTATTACAGCAAATATTGAGGACGAGATTTTAATAAGGTGGGGAGGATGTAACAACTCTCATTAAAATTATTGTTATTTCTTATTTTATTATGTCCAATAGGAGGCCCTAATTGAGACCCTCAAGAAATATTGCATGACCCCTAAAATTTTCAGAACAGTTGGAACTAGGATCAGGGCCCCTAAAACTCAGGGGGGGGGGTATCACCTACTTTACGATTATCCTCATAACTCGTTGTAGAAAACGAATTTTATCAAACTGTTGACTCACCCAAGCTAATTGGAGACGTGGCTACCCTAGCAAAAAAAAAACGCGCCGTCGCGCCACGCGACAGGGACGGTTTTTCAGTATTTATATCAGGGGTTTGGCACTTGCATGGCACTGTTATTACGACGATCAAATTCGTTTCGTACATCCAGTTATTCACGGTTTAGTTCAAAAACACACACTAGCATGAAGCTCTGCTGTGACAACAGGGTAATAACTCGATCACTACTACGATACAATGTCCGATCGATTGAAACCGATCCGATGGATGTTTAAGTGCTGCCCGAATACAGGCTATACTTTGTCATTCGTCGTGAGGGTTTTGATCTCGTGAGCTTATCGTAAATGTTGTAGTTTCGTGTGCATTGTTATTTACATTAGGTTATCAGGCTTATCAGTAGGCTAAACTCTGTGTAGGATCGTTTTCTGACCCAAACGAGTCGATCGGAAGTGTTTTTGCTCGATACGAAAGGCGGAAACAGATGTATCAAGTTCAATTCAGCTAGATATTCAATTTAAACTATCTATATATTGATTTGACAAATAATTACAGTGAGTAGACACTTCGGCAGCACTTCGGTGCTTAAACCGGAATCTAATTTCGTGTCAAATGACACAGAAACAACACATATATATAGGCAGGGTGATTCCGCTTGAAACTGCCTCAAGCGAAATCACATTCAAGCGGAGTCAGTGATTTCGTTTGAAATTGGCTTGACAGGTTCGAGCGGAATTACAATATGTGATTTCGTGCGAAATCACATCTCAACCTATTTTTCACATTTTCTCGTACAACGTGCCCTGAACTATCTATATACAAACAAGACTCGATACAAGATGAAGTCGACAGACGGATGCACCAACAGACTCCCCCTCGGATGTTGACGAAGTCTTCGGTGTCGAGTCTTCGCATCTTCAATCTTTATCAGTCTTCTCGACCTCTCTTCTGAAGTTTCTAACAATGTAAGTATTCTCCAATCTCTATCTTCCATTTATCAACTTATCTCCCCCTCGGATGTTGATCTAATCTTCAATTCCAGAATCACAATCCGGCTCTTGAGTCTTCAAATTCTCTTGATCAGATCTCATGATTCCTTAAGTTCATCAGCATTAGCAGTTCCAGAATTATAACCTGGCCTACCTGCACAAACTCTACCTCATAATAAATTTCACACTTTTAACATTTGACAAATTTAGAAATTACCACTTGCATATATTATTCTTCAAAAATGATTTAATATTTAAAACATTTCTGATAACCACTTGTGAATAAGATATTCAAAAAATGATTTTACAATGTTAATCTCTGATGAACCACTTGAAGAAATATCATTTTTCTTTTCAAACCATACTCTCCCAATCTAATTGTCATCATGTTTAGCACTTGGAATTTTGAAAATCAGTTCTTCAAATCAGTTGTCGAAAATCTTTTTGAATTTTTCAAAAGTTTATGCTAAAACACACTGAAAATATTTTTGTATTATTGATTTAAATGAAATACAGAAAAGAAATATATACAAACAATATTTTTGTGAGTTTGCGTAAGAGGAACATATCAGTTTTTGAGACAAATCACCAACACCGTTAAGCTTTAAACATTTTTAGTTCTAAACGATTCACTTAGATTGCCAGTATAATGATCCACTTAAATTTTCACACAAAGTTCAACTATTTCGAGATACGGATTAAGTGTTTTAAGCACTTGAACTTATTCGCGTGTCCCACCTCAGAATATACTCCCGTATCCAGATCCCAATATTCAGTCTTACATGTGAGTATACCTAGATGATATCTGTAAAGGTTAAATTGCGAGGGCCATGAGAGCTCAGGCTATTGCTTCCGCAAAATCAGAGAGACGACGGCTTCGACTTTTGGTGTGTCCCCTTTAGAGGATCTTTTCTTCAACAGCACATGATTAGCATTTTTCAATGTTTCATCATTTTTTATGCTGAGGGTGGTGCTATATTTCAAGCAAGCGAAAAGTATTATACGGGGACTAGGCCATTGCTTCCGCAAAATCAGAAGTCCCGGGATAATACCCCAGATATCACTGAGCATAAAGACCTAGTATCTCAGAAAGAGGGACATTTCAAACAAGATTTCAGGGGTTACCCATATATCCGAGAGATGTTCCCCACGATATAAGTAAGTTTGAAATTTAGGTTTATATCTCGTCACAATCTACTAAATGTGTAAAAACCTACTGGCACATCATTAGTGAGACCGTTTATCACATTTTTGACTTTCCATTTCTTTAGCATGTTGTGATCGTCTACTGATGTACTATCATTTCCTCTTTTTACAACAAAAACTCATTTTTGAATTTTATCATGTTTTTGTCTTTTTCAAATTTTCAAATGTTTTTGGATTTTCTAAAAATTCTTACTCCCCCTAAAATTCAAAATCATTTAAAAGAAATTTGAAAACAAACTATACAAGTAAAGTGACAACTGTTATCGAATCACTTCAATTCGCCATCCACTTGGCATAAACAATCAGAACTCCCCCTTACAACAAACTATTTTCCCATTGTGATTTCAAAACACTTAAGTTTGTTTTAATCAAATGGTTTTTCTGAAAAATTAGTTTTGTTGATATCACTTGTAAAAATGGGGTTTTGTTCATCACTTTGTCTTTCAACTTCAACCTTTTGAAAAATATAACAATTTTAAATTCAAACAACCAATACCACTTGTAGAAAATCAAGTACAACTTAATGTCCCTGATTTACCACTTGTAAATCGAAATATCATTTAACAACCATCATTCACATCTGTGATATTTTTAAGAGAGATGCCGATTCCTGCTCCACTCTTACCAACCTGGGAGCTCCGGCAAGTCCAGGGTTTCAATCATCATAGTAGGTTCCATCCCAGTCACAAACCTGGGATGACCCAACTTTACCTGGTTTCTTTGTTTTCTTCTCATAAAATTCCTTTACCCCTTTTACCTTCCCGTCAACCATTTTACCAAAAATGTTTTGAACTTTGGAGTTAAATGCCTTTTCAATATCAAATTCTTTCTTTTCAGAGAAAAAATGATTTGAAATCTCATCTTTGCCAACTTTTCGTTTAAAATTTTCAGCCCCCAATGGTGGAAAATTGAATCTTTGAAATCATCCATTGGCAGTACTGATGTTTCCAATTTTAACTCAACTTGTGGCTCCTCTGATTTTGTGGAATCAGATTCATCGCCAGAAAATAGCTCCTCTGATTTTGACGAATCAGAATCATTGCTAGAACTATCTTCAGATTTCTTAACAACCCATTTTTGGTTGTCAATATTTGCTTTTCTTTTATAAAACCTTTTTGAACATTCACCAACTTCAAATTTTGAATCTTTGAATACTCTGAATGGTTTTGTTGGTGGTTCATTCTCAACCATCTTTTCTTTCATTTTAAGAGAAACTCCCTGTTTTGTTTGATTTGCCTTTTGAAAATTATTGGAAATATGACCAACTGTTTTGCATTGAAAACAGGTTCTCGTCTCTTTCTTCTGAGCAACTTCCCTCTTCATTTCTTCTTGCTTCTTAGCAAGGAATTCTTTGTTTGTTTGCTTTCTGAACAATTGCTCCTTTTCTTCTTCAGATGATGTTCCTGAAACACACACAGTTTTTGGTTTATAAGTTTTCTCATTTTTATAGTTTTTCGGTGGAATAAATCCTAATCCCTTTCTTTTGAAATTACCATTATGGTTTGGTTTCTTTTGAAACCAGAACCAGAACTGTAACCCTTTTTCTTATTTAAACATTGTTGAACTCTTGAGGTGTAGGGTTTAGGTTTTTCAGAAAGATTTACATCTTTTATTTCAGAAATATCAAGTTCTGTTAATTTGAAAACCTTTTTAATCATTTCAGTTTTAACACCTCTTATTGGAAATTCCTCATCAGAATATAATTTGTCTGAATCATTCAAAGTATATGCCACTTTGTTTGGTTCATCATTCAAATTAGATTTTGATAACAAGAATTCTTTATTGTAAACTCTTTTAACCGAAGATTTTGGACTGTTGTCAGTTGAACTCAAACTATCAGACCCAGACTTTGACTCTGACTCTGACTTTGACTCCTCGGATTCATCTTTATCCAACACCTGATCAACCACTTTCTTTATTAACTCGGACTCATGATCAGTGTCAGATGACGTAAAAGTGACATCAATATTGTCTGGCAAATTATCTGTAGCCTCAGACTCCCACTGTAAATTGATTGCCTTTTTGACTCTTTCTGAATTTGGATTTCGTGGAGAATATCCATTTTCAAGCGGGGGTGGACACTGGTTGTAACCGAAACCTTGTTTCTTACCAGAATAATTCACTTCAGTATCCTTCTTCTTTTCAGAAATCTTTTCATCAACTTCTTCTTTTTCTTCAAATGTCTTCATGCCTTTCACTGTTGGATAAATCCTGTCAATAACATAAGAAGTACATGAGTAACTTTTTAACAAACGGTTTACTCTTTCTGTTTCAATCCTTTGTGTTTCCAGTTTTTGTTCTAACACAGCACACTTCTCAATGTAATTGTTGACGACTTTCTGTTTTTTCATGAAAGCTCCTTGAAGTGTCTTCGTGGCTGTTGCTTGTTCATCACTTGATTGATTGTATTGATTCATTGCTTTGTTCAGAACATCATATGATTCTTTCAATCTGTTCATGTTATGAATCAAAGTACTGTTCTGCTTCTTCACAGCTTCACAATTTTCACACAACACAGGAACCTTTTGTGCATTAGTTTCTTCATCAACTTTGAAAGCTGGAATGTCTTTTATTTTCTTTCTTATCACAGGAACTTCTTCATCATCACTACTGACAGGTTTCTTAATCTTTTTCTCTTTCTTTTTCTTTTGAACCTTTCCATCATCACTGTCACTCTCTTCCATCATTTTTAAGTGCTTTTCCATTCTCTTTGCATAATAATCATCATCATTATCACTGTCTTCAGCAACTCGAGCAAAAAAGCTTTATGATTTGACTTCTTGTTAGGATCATAATTATCCCAACTGAAATTATTCCAATTAAACCCTTATGATAATTTTTCATCATCTTGGTTTATCAGACATGCCTTACTATCAGCTGAAATATATTTAACCCAACTGAAATATTTTGTTGACTTTTTATCATCCTGATTCACCATACATGCTCTCTTTGATGATTCTTCAATTTCCTTCCTGGCATGAGCAGTTTGTGGTTGTTGTTGATGTGGTTATTGAGCAACTTGATGATAAATTGCTTTTCGATAATAATCATTGTTGTTAAATGGATTTTGAGATCCACTTGCTTCGCGGTTTTTTCACTCCCTCTTGAAGTGTCCTTTTTCCCTGCAACGAAAACACGTAACTTTAGATTTATCAAATCCTAAAGTAGAAACATTTGCATCACGGAAATTATCTCTTCCCGTAATTTGTTTAAACTTCTCAGCTCTCCTCAACACACTCGCCAAACACCACTTTATATCCATCAATTCCAGCTCTTCAGCATCAATCTGATCGTAATCCTCTTTTGACAACATTGGATTCCCGATCCGACCTGCAACTAAACTTTCATATGATTCCAAAACGGTTCCTAACAATGACATATGACCTTTAGCAACGTCTTCCGAGAAATTTTCACCATTCTCAAGATTTAAAACAGTATTGCATTGTAATCTTTTGCCATTCTTTGTTGCAGAAAAGTTTGGATCAAATGATGGATATGGAAAAAATCCTGTTTTGATGTTTGAACCTTGAGATGATCCACCATATGAACTTTTAGCATTGAATGCAGTTTCGATCTTTGGTGACATATTGGTTTTATCACTGCTTCCTCCTTTGTAATACAATCCAATATCTTGTTCACCATCAAAATCTTTCATTCTTGAGATCTTTCTTTGTTCCATCTCCTGAGCTTCAATCTTTTCAATAAACTTGCTGAGTGTTAAATTGCTAAACCCTTTCTTGTTCCTTAACATCATGAGATATGTGCCCTAAGTTTCATGTGGCTACGCATCAGCCAGCTTTTCAATCAACTCTTCATTATCTTTTGTGATGCTCAATCTCTTCATGTTTGCTAATAGATTGCAATATCTCTCTATGATCTGCTTTGTGTTTTCATTTTTCAAACCCCGAAATAAATCGAATTCCTTTTTCAAAAGTGATTTTTTTGTTCTAAACCATATCTTGGCTTCCAACAAACTTCGATCTTAATGCTTTCCATATTGAATATGCACTTCCATTATGTTGCAGTAAGATCAAGATATCTTCTTTAACTGCTTGATGCAATAGACTAATCATCATCTTTTCATTTTTGTATTTCTTTCTATCATCAGCACTTTGATCTTTAATAGCAATCTCCTCTTCATCATCATTCGTCAGTCTAACATACTTTGTTTCAATACACTCCCAAGCATCCAAATAATTTGGTTGCACCCAATTTTTGAATCGTTCTTCCCATCCTTTATACTCTTCAATGTTCATAAGCATTGGCGGTTTTTGCATAGTGCCCGTTTCATTTTCCATGGTCAAGTTCTGAGTAACACTAGCTGGAGTAGTCGGAGTAGTAGCAAATGCGTTATAAAATTCCTCTTCCATGTTTTGGTTTAAAAAAATTACACAAAAACAGTCTTTCAAACGAAATACCAATCTCACACAGAATCCTTGTTCAAACGGAATCAACACTTTCAAACGAAATCCCTTTGAAGCGGAATACCCTTTCAAACGAAATAGCTAATTTCGTGTGAAGTAACACCTTTTCAGACGGAATCACTAATTTCGTGTGAAATGTTTAAACCGAATCACAGTTTGGAGCGGAATAGCTGATTTCAAATGGAATCACTCAAGCGAAATAACCCTTTTGAAGCGGAATAGCAGATTTCACGCGAAATCAAGATGCTATTTCAAGCGAAATTATGCTGATGTCATCAACTCGAGCCGAATTTCATCAAATTGATCAAGTTTTAAACCGTTTTAAGATCTGAAACTTTCAAGGGTTTGTTAAAACACAATTACGCACATAATGTGAGAAATTTAGCCGATTTTAACCGTGAAAAGTTTTTAATTTTGACAAAGAAGGTGTAGAAATCAGAAATTGCCGCTGAATTGGTAAGAACTCTTCCTCCTGAGCTCTGATACCACTTGTAGGATCGTTTTCTGACCCAAACGAGTCGATCAGAAGAGTTTTTGCTCAATACGAAAGGCGGAAACAGATGTATCAAGTTCAATTCAGCTAGATATTCAATTTAAACTGTCTATATATTGATTTGACAAAGAATTACAGCGAGTAGACACTTCGGCAGCACTTCGTTGCTTAAACCGGAATCTAATTTCGTGTCAAATGACACATAAACAACACATATATATAGGCAGGGTGATTCCGCTTGAAACTGCCTCAAGCGAAATCACATTCAAGCGGAATCAGTGATTTCGTTTGAAAATGGCTTGACAGGTTCGAGCGGAATTACAATATGTGATTTCGTGTGAAATCACATCTCAACCTATTTTTGACATTTTCTCGTACAACGTGCCCTGAACTATCTATATACAAACAAGACTCGATACAAGACGAAGTCGACAGACGGATGCACCAACACTTTGCCTGTCTAAACTTGCAATGTGAGTCATTCTCTTTTTATCAAATTGCTTTACAAAACCCTAAATGTTTTCCGGTTATACTTTGCAGTGATTAAGTCTTTGCTAATCTTTAATTACTGGCAGTATGTGGGGGTTTTGTGCACATTACTACTAACGATTTATCACTTTAGGTGGGCGAGCCTAATTAGTGATATGTCCACAGTCATAGATTCGGTCGAGTGACAGCTGAACCAGATAATTATATGATAAGGGCAAATATAAAAACCCTTAATGCTGTAAATTTATAACAATGTGTCTTTTATGCAATTTGAATGACTCGCGAGTATTTCCCCGCTGATAAAAATATTTTTAAAACATGTTTCAGGTGATCTGCTGTGATCTAGGAAAAAGTGCTATGTAGCATTACAAGCTTGAGGAAGTGGCTCAATAAAATAAATAAACATGTTTTTGGTAAAACATGGATTTCCCAGTGAAATCACCTTTATTGTAAATTATGGGTGTGATTCCCAAATTGTATAATAAAATAATTGGGCATTTTCAAGTTTAAACGATCCTGTTAACACTTCCGTTGCCAAACTAAATACAATTACCACATGTTTTCTGTCCCGCGGCCTCAGGACCGGGTCACACCGGGCCGGGGGTCGTGACCGGATCCAAGATAACACAAAATCTTCAAGTGATCCGAATAACGTTCCGATGAATAACACAATAAGAACACTTATATATAGGAAGTACCAACGGCGTATCCACCATGTTCTTATTGTATTATACTCGTCCTGTTACCTAATCACTCTAGATTTTATGCCACCATACTTAACAAGGCTTACTATGATTTCGATGCATCGAACCTCATAATTATGAGTGCGCCCACAATTATTCGTTTCGTCGCATGGTCCACATGGCTCATCTTGTTAAGTGGGGAAACAAAGAATAAGGTTAAAGTAACATCTAAATCAAATAATACAACATCTATTGAACCAAAATGGTTCTCATACTAGCAATAATAGCACTACTTATTTCACATTCAACAAAATTAGTAGTTGCTATTCCACACTAGTACAAATGATAATATATGTTTCACACTAACCAAATAGGTAGTATGCATTATATACTAAGCATGGATTGTCATACGTGTTTTGCATAGAAACAAGCTCATAGTTTTTGTAGAGATTGTGTGGAAGCACTAGTGTGTGATCACAATATGCAAAACTGTGTGATTTAGTTCATAATAGTAAAGAACAGAATCCTCGAAATCGGTATGCAGTTGTATATTATACATACGTGTAATTATATTGGTATTTGTAATTGGAAAACGAATAACAAGAATGAAGAAAACTTCTTGAAATTTATATTGTCATTACAAATATAACTGAGAGATGTTCATAGTTTTTGGATGATAAATATAAAATGTAAGGGTTCAAATGATCATAAGTGCTTGATCATTAGCTTTAGCCTCATTAATGTTGAACACTCGTCCATGAGCTAAGTGAGCATTAGCAAGCTTAGGGCAGTTTCGTTTGAAGTGATTTGGATCACCGCAATTGAAACATGCTCCAGCTGGGTAGCGAGGGTGAGTTTGAGTAGGGGGTAACTTGGTTTTGGATGCGACAAGTAGCAACTAGATGGACTAGAAGACCACAAATTGTACACTGGCGGCATGAAGAATTAGCTTTGTAATGATAGTTGCAATGATTGCACAAAGGTTGTTTTCCATGGTAAAATCCCCTAACGGGTACTGAGTTTAGTGGAATTGGTGCAGCAATCGTGAAATTCTTTGAAGCTCTACGCTTCTTAAAAATTTGGGAGGGTTCAGCTTTTGTTTCCTTTGGTTTCTCCTGAGTAGTTTCAACAGTTTCTTTCTTGTCACGCTATCGAAAAAATTTCCCTTTTCTCACTTGGGAGTCGGTTAGGGTAGCGACTCATTTGATAGCATCCCTATTGGTCCCAGTTTGGACGTTAAAAAACTTCTTTTCACGTAATATGGCAAGTGATTTCAACAAATGTGAAAATAGTGTGCGGAAATAGAAATCAGACTTTCAAGAAACAAGTCCTACAGAATTTTCAAGTTTATATCACTTTGAAACAAAATGGTTTACAAGGTGATTGTAAGATTATTATCTATTACAAACGAATACTTATGAATTCTGAGGTGAAAGGACAATAGAGTTTGTAGTATGTATTGAATGCTAGGCTTAACTCAATGTTCTTTGCTTGATGAGCCTTCTATTTATAGACGGCTTTGATACATGAATAAACATTTGTTTATTCATGTATATGTCCTGCAAAAAGTAGCTTCTTGACATATTCATTGAATCCAATAATCAAGTTGTCGTTGTCATCATGATATCCAATAATGTCAATTTGCTTCGGTTATTGTGGCAAGATAGAACTGATTTTTAGACAAGTGGGGTTTTATCAGAATTTCTGATAACCACTTCATCAGAAATTCTGGTGAACAAATCATCAGAAAGTCTGATGATCAGAATCGCCAGAAACTGATGATATTTCATCAGAAATATCATCAGATCCATTAGAAAAACCTTCTCTGATAATCTTCTTCAGTTCTTGATCAACTAATGATTTCTTTGAAGTAGATGTTGTTCTTTTCAGTTTCCCTATCCGGTCTTCCTTTTGTTGTTTTGATCTTCAGGACTTTTATCTTCTTCATAGATCAAGCTGAATTTGATTTTCTTCAATACTTACAAATAAAGTTTCCTAACACTCCCTAACAGTAGTTGGGTTGCTGCCACTGACAATATCTTGGACTGGATCAGGCAGGTCATCAATATATTTTCAATGGCCGATCCAAGGGTGGGACCATAGTGGGACATAGTAGGCTCAACTCTCAAATCGATCAGTGTAAGCACGGTTTTCACCACTATCTTGTTTGAGGTAACAAAATTCGGTTTCAAGTGCCCTCATTTCACTTCATGGACAGAATTCTCTTATCATAAGATTCTTGAATTCTTCCCATGTTTGTGCCATTTCTATGTTTGCACCTCTGTCTTTCATAACCCCATTCAACCAAGTGAGTGCTCTCTTTTGGAAAACCCTCGAGGCGAACTCTACCTTGCGTTCACTAGGACACTGAACATAGCAAAATGTGCTCTCGATACTCCCAAACCATTGTAGGAGCCAAGTAGCTCCCTCAGACCCATTAAATTTGAGTGGTTTATACGAGTTGAACTGTTTGTAGTTGCAAGGTGTGAGAACATTGTAGTTGTTGTAATTATTGTAGGCTTGATTAAGTTGAGTCACAAGGTTTGGGAGTACATCAGCTACATGCTGAGCAATCATTGCCGCTAGTCTGCGTCCTAAGTAGCGTCGCGACGAGGATGCATCGTTTGAAAATAATAGCTACTAGTGAAAATAAACAAGTGAGATCCGTAGACAAGTCATAAAAATGAAATGTCGTAGTGAAATGAAATTTCTGACTTGGTATTTATTCAAAAATCTTGTTCTTGGATTTAGGAAAAATAGTGTTGTGGGTTTGGTTTTGAAATAAGAAATGCTTGAAAATAATATCTTCCGTAATATTTTAGGATGAGAAATGTGAATGCATTATGTCTATCGCTTCCGTCAATCACATATTTTACCACCAAATGTAACGAATCGTAGCTAACAGATAGAACAAGACTATTAATTGAGGTATAAGTGTGTGTTAGATAGTTGAGTTGATCCGCACGAATCAACATATGTTGATCCGCACGAACATATAAGTGTAATTAGGGTTAGGTCCATCTGCGCATAGAGGTCAGTCCGCAACCAGCTGGTCCACACCAGCTCATCATCAACCGTCCATCCGCACCGGTGTCTGCGAAGGTCCATGATACATGTTTGGTGTGGACCTGGATAGCCTATATATAGGTGTTTGGTGTCTTGTTTAGTAGTACATCTTTGGCTAGAGAGTGGAAACTCTGTCAAAGTGATTTCGTGTTTTTGTACTTACAAATAAATTAATAGAAATCATATTATCAAAATTAACACAAATTAACGTCAAAACTACGATTAAACACAAATTAACGTCAAAACTACGATTAAAAACAACTGATTTTCAACATATAGTGAGAAATCATGTTTTTATCAAAATTAACGTCGGATCAAAATTCGAACCATTTCATCAAAAATTCTTGATAAAACCATGGAAATAGTAACTAAGAACAGCGCATAAGTCTCAATGAGTTCGCATGGATCAGCTTATTATCAATCCACGCGGATCTGTGTTTGATTATTAGTGTGGATTTGTTATTTTCAGATCTGATTCAGTGGATTCTCACGGACCCATAAAGGTCTATCCACACGAAGCTAGTTGATCAGGTTGCGCGGATCTAGGGTTTCAGTTATATACACACGGACCTAGACTTCAATACACACGGATCAAGATCATACAATCCGCACGAATCAAATTTGGTTAATCCGCTAGGATCTACAAATCTCCATACGCGCGGATCAAGTTTAATATTGTTTGGTTTTATAAGTTGTTTAAATTGTTTGTTGATTCTTGCAGGAATTTCTTGACAATTTCAAGGGTTGAAATCATGGAGGAGGAATTTTAGAATGAATTTTACAACGCTTTCACATCCACTACAACTTCCACACCAAAGAATGTTTCAAATGTTATATCCGAAAGTTTAAACATCGAAAATGCATATGGAACCTATCAGAAACCACCCAAACTGATGAACATAGAAGATTATAATAGGTGGAAAGATAGATTTGAGAATTGGGTAAAAGCGTATGCTTTTGAGAGCTGGAAAATGTTAACATTTGGATATCAATTTCCAAAAAATGATCAAGAAGAAAAAATAGCAATTACATAGTTTAAAGCTGATGATAAAAATGACTTTTCTAAAGAACAAAAAATGATAGCTCTTTTGCAACAATCTATTAGGGATGATGTACTCTCGTTGCTCCAGCATGACAAAACCTCAAAATCTATGTGGGAGGCACTAGAAGCTAAAGCTGCAGGCGGGAAGGAAATATTGAAAAACAAAACATCATTGCTAAAGAAAGAGTTTGATTTGTTAAACTGCAAGAAAGGTGAAAATGTCCGACAGCTTATAGAATGGTTTTGTCACTTGAAACTTGAGCTGGATAGATTTGATATTAAAAAGGACAAGGAAGAAATCATTGACAAACTCATTGAAGCGTTACCACATGAAAATGATTGGCAAGCATATGTCATGATTCTTAGAAACAGTGGAAAGTTTGATGAAATGAACTTAGAACAACTGATTGAAAAATTGGAAGGTCATGAGCTGGAAATACAAAAACAAAACAAAATGAATAGCTCAAATTATTAGCAAAATGTGAATCTTTATTATCGTGGAAGCATGTTATCAAACGATCAATCGTCAAAGATTGGTACTGCTTTTAGTGTAGAAAGTTCAAATGATTCACCACAAATTAGTTCATCGAATTATGGTTTTGGTTATTCAAGTTCAAATAACAAGAATCAATCATCTTCAACATCAAACAATTCAAAACAAAATGTGGTTCAATGTAACATTGCCTTGAATTTGAACAATTCTTAGAGTATGAATGTTGATTCTGCCAAGCAACATATGATCTTTTTAGCATCAACTCTGGAATCCTATGAAAGTTTGGCGGCAAGAAAAATTGGAAATCCAAACATGACAACAGAGGATTACGATCAAATCGTTCCAGAAGAGATGGAGCTGATAGCCATCAGTTGGAGCATGGCGAGTGTAATCAGAAGAGCTCAAAGATTCATGGAGATTACTGGCAGGTCATGTAACGCCTTGCATTTCGAAACTAATATATTTTGGCAAGTCTCGACCTTGTGGTGCTTAATGGAACTATTTGGAATTTTATTCGTGTTAAACTATGTGAAGCTTTGCTTTATATGATACTTTTGTGATACTTCTATATGAATCTTGACTCTTGAATCTTGACTCTTGTGATGCTCGACTCGTGTGATACTGTATATGCATATGAACGATGTGATTCTTGACTCTTTGATATGATTCTTGATTCTATGATTATGATTCTTTACTCTTGACATTTGTGGAACTAGAAACTTGATTCTTGACTCTTGATAGTTATTGAATGAGAAACTCGATACTTATAAACTAGCTTAAACACAGACTTAAAACACGGAAACTTTTATGTTAACTATATAATAATGCCATGTAATGGTTACTCACAATAATACGCAACGCAACGCTTAATCTGGCTCATAAAACGAACCAAAGTCGGAAAACTAGCAAACGGGAATTGGCTGTCCGAATGGACATCCGATCGGATGACCATCCGCTCGGATGACCATCTGATCGGATGGCCATTCGACTGGACAACCATCCGATCCCTTACACTCTGCACCGCCTTAGCTGTCAACATCACCTATAAATAGGGCTGTCCACCCTTCATTTCACACTTTACTCTCTGCCATTCGACCACACGCACGCTCAGGCCCTTTTAGCGAGATTCAAGGAAAACCCGTAAGTATTCTTCCCCGATTCTTATACAACTTTCATCATGCCCAGTTGGCCACCGACACCCACCTCTTCCCAGAGGTACCGGGTTCGAGTCTTGGGAGTGACATATGTCGCCCAGGATAAAAAAATTGGCAAGGGGAATTCACCGCCGAGCTAGCTTGGTCGGGTAGCGGCTCTCGGAGTGGGATCACTCCGACGGTTGGGAGGACCGTGCACTATCCCCCCCCCACCATATTCTTCATCAAAATCACTAGAACACTTCGACTTTTTCATGAAAACCAACTGATTTGGGGTCTCTTGAAGATGGTTTCCACTCAGAGGTTTGTACAAACTGTGGTGGAGCATCGTTTAATCAGGATCGACCCCAGATCTAAGGAATTTTCACAACTTTTAAGAAAAATCTAAAGGATTATCACACATTTATATCAGATCTGACGGAACTTCATGTGTTTCCGGCTCGGATCTGATGAACATCATGTTTTACAACTAATTTTCAAACTTTTCTTCAAATTATATATGAAACATGGGTGAAATCAGGCTCAAACAGACTTCCGACTCGTTTAGTCGAAAGCCGGCTTGAAGACTGAATTCCACTGAAATACTGGCCGATTAACGGTCCAAACATGAAATATCATCAGAAACAGCTCGTCGGTCCGAAAAGGGGTGGTTCCCAGCCAGTCGAACAAGCTGGGTTTGGCATGCTTCCGTTGTTTGACACATCGTTGTGTCGTCTCTGTTAACTCGAAACTTAGAAAATTTCACGAAATATCACACACTGATCGTCTGTCCGAATGGCCATCCGATCGGATGACCATTCGTCCAGATGATCTGACTATGATGATACTTGTTGTTTGTTTTACAGGACACTATGATCAAAATTTTGAAAACTTTATCAGTTCACAAACACCCACTATTCGAATGGCGATCTGTTCGAATGGTCATCCGTCCGGATGACCATCCGTCCAGATGACCATCCGCCAGGTAGTCAGTCAGAAACTTTTACTCGATTTTCGCATCATTCGACACTCTGTTCCCAACCGGGTCAGCTCTTAGAGGACTTATACTCTGTTCCCCACACGTAGGCTGATCCAGCACTCCCTTCGTTCCAATCTTAGCAGTGTTTGATTTAAGCACCCACTATGAGTATACTCAATCCCTTTTTTGTTTTAAACACTTTTGGGATGCAACTTGTATTCTATATCAAGACACTTGACACTTGAAACTTATTTGGAAACATCCTCGATCAGAGAAGCAAGTGAGGATACCTCGTCCTGATGGTGGTGAAGTGATAGTTGTACACGGAGATCGATCGAGTCGAGTGTCGAGCGTCGTCAGTGTTATGAAGACGCTCAAGATGTTGTGAAAGGGTTATCCTACGTTCTTAGTTAACGTGGTGTATACGAAGGCTGAATGTGGGAAGATCAAAGAGATTCCTATTGTTCACGATTATCCAGAAGTTTTTTCCTGAAGACTTACCTGGATTGCCCCCTGCGAGACAGATCGAATTCCGAATCGATCTAGTACCCGGTGTTGCACTGATTGCAAAATCTCCTTATAGATTAGCACCGTCAGAAATGAAAGAAATGTCGAATCAACTTCAAGAGCTACTAGAAAAGGGTTTCATTCGACCAAGCTTTTCTCCTTGGGGTGCACCCGTTTTGTTCGTGAAGAAGAAGGATGGATCCTTCAGGATGTGTATCGATTACAGTGAGCTGAACAAGTTGACTATCAAGAATCGGTACCCTTTACCGAGGATTGATGATTTGTTCGATCAGTTACAGGGATCCAGCTACTACTCGAAAATTGACCTGTGTTCAGGATATCATTAGTTGACGGTTGCTGATGAAGATATTCCGAGGACTGCTTTTCGAACACGATATGGCCATTATGAGTTTTTAGTCATTCCTTTTGTCTTAACTAATGCACCAGCTGTGTTCATGGATCTCATGAACAGGGTATGCAAACCCTATTTGGATAAATTCGTGATAGTATTCACCGACGATATACTTATCTATTTGCGAACCAAAGAAGATCATGAGTATCATTTGAAGTTAATTTTGGAGTTGCTGAAGGAAGAGAAGTTGTATGCCAAATTCTCTAAGCGGGAATTCTGGATTCGGGAAGTTCATTTTCTCGGACATGTCATAAATGAGAGAGGTATACACGTGGATCCGTCAAAGATAAAGGCAATCAAGAATTGGGAAGCGCCAAAGACCCCGTCGGAGGTGCGACAATTCTTAGGACTTGCTAGGTATTACCGGAGATTCATTGAGAATTTCTCTAGATTAGCGCAGCCTTCGACACTATTGACCCAAAAGGGAAAAGGGGATTGATTGGACAGAAAAGTAGGAGGAAGCTTTTCAGACGTTGGAGGAAATGTTGAGAGCATATGCGATCGATTTTGATGGAAGTTGAGATACACACTTGCCGTTGGCAGATTTTCTTACAACAATAGTTACCACGCTAGTATCATGGCCGCTCCGTTTGAAGTCTTGTATGGATGGAAGTGTCGATCGCCACCTTGTTGAGCTAAAGTCGGCAACAAGCATTTAACCGGACCCGAGCTTATCCAGGAAACCAGCGTCAGGGTTTGACAAGATCGAGGGAAGGTTAAAAGTCACCATTGATCAACAGAAGAATTACATGGATAGTCGAAGGAAACTATTGCAGCTTCAGGTCGAAGATTTTGTTTTGCTGAAGGTGTTATTAGGTTTAGCAGAGAAAGAAAAGCTGAACCACATTGATTAGGTGCTTTTGAGAGCCCATCTTGAGTTGGATCAGTCGCTTATAGGCTCAAGCTACCATAGAGATTGAGTGGAATACATGATGTGTTTCATGTGTCCAGTCTGAAAAAGTGTATAATGGATAATACACTGATTATATTCTTTGATGAGATACATTTAGGCGATAAACATAAGTTTACCGAAGTACCTATTGAAGTTGTAAGGTTGGTTAGAAGAGTTATATTGATAACCAGAAAGATGATTACAGATTTCCTAACGGTATATGTGATCTGTTGATTGTGCACTTTGTGGAGAATAGATATTTGAAATAAATGCAAGAAGGGAAGAAAACGAACTCATGGGATTAGATACTTTCGAGAGCCTATCTCGAGTTAGATCAATCGTATGTAAACTCGGACTACCTCAGGTATAGGACAATGTATATGTATATATATATATATATATATATATATATATATATATATATATATATATATATATATATATATATATATATGTGTCAAACCTGAAATGGTGGAACATTGACTTTACCCTTTCTGATTAAGTACTCGTAAAAGATGAGCCTTGGAAAAGGTAGAGAGCGTTAAGACGAGAAATTAGGTAATGGGATTATATAATAAAGGTCTACGGGGATTCTTCGTAAGAATTAAAGTTTCTCGCAGAAACTACAAGACCCTATTCCATAAGATTGTTCTTACTGTTTCCACCGAGTGCGAAAACAAAAACCTGTAGAGTAAAATTTCGGGGACGAAATTTCCTAAAGAGGGGGAGACGGTGACACCCGGCTATTTAGGCCGTACCGTACAATTGTAACACGTGTTGTGAATATATAAAAAGGCTGTAATTGACTGATTATGATATTTATATGTGATATGTAATGTGTAATGTGTTGGTGAATCCAAACATTGGTAAAAATTATGTTGGCAACGATAAAATAAACGCTTATCGCGTAACGATTAAAATGCGAAACGAACGTCGGTGACCACCCGATCAGTGTTAAAATCCTAAAAAATAGTCTGTTATGATTAGAATGGTAATTTTAATCATGTTCGTGAGGAAAAATAAATTAAGACGCTAAGAAACTCTATTTTTCGAATTTAAGCGCGTACCGCGCGATACTGCGCGTATTTGACAAAATATTGTCAACGCAGCCAGTCAAGGCAACTGGTATATATTTTAGTAATAATTTAGTGTAATTGTTTTTATAGAATGATAAAAATAATTTAAAACGCACTAAAACGGGATTAAAACGCTACATAAAATACCCGGAATCCAGTAAAATACCAGTTTTTAGCCTAAATTACATATATATGTATATGTATACATATAAACATTGGATATATATATGTGTGTATAAGGACATGTGTTAGTAGGAGAATTCTTTCTCTGTCCTCTTTCATATACTTATTGGTCAAAAAAGGAGGTGCATGCATGACTAATGATCATCACATCCTCCAATTTTTTCCACAAACCAAGAGAATCATTTGAAAACAATCTCATTCTCTCTCTCTCTCTCTCTCTCTCTCTCTTGTCCACGGCTGAACACACACAAACACACACTAAAATTCGAAAATATTGCAGATCCATATTCATACAAGATCCATTTTAAGGAGATTTCAAGTCCATTTGAAGGTTTAAAGGTGTTTTCAAGAAGATTTAAGCTAGAATAAGCTCCATATCATTATTCTTGTCAAAAACCCACTTGAATCTTGAAGGTATAAAAAACTATTTTTCTTAAATATGTTCTTGATTCTTGGTGATGAAGATGATAGTGGAAGGTTTCTCTTGATTCTTAAGATATTTCACAAAACTTGAAACTTAAACAAATGTTTTTTTAAAGAAAATAAAATGGATGAATATGTATGTATGTATGGTCGTAGGTATATGTGTGTGAGTATATGATTGTGTTTTGATTTTTGATTTTTGATTGAATGATTCTTGAATAATATGATACTTGAATGATAGATTGCATGCAAGAATCAAAAGTGTCATAAAAGAATGTTCTAAAAGTGTTTCAAGATTTGAAAGTGACATGATAAAAAGTAAACTTTTGGAAGTTAATGTAAGTATATAAATTTCGTGTATATGTATGTATACCTGTATGCATGCATGTAATCTTTAGTCATATGCTCATGAATGTAAGAACATTTGCATTTATGTATGAATGATTATGTGATGATGGATGATATAGGTTATGATTTGTAAGAACATGAATTTAATATGTTCTTGGGTATGATTAAATCATAAGTAATGATGACGACGTTGTATGAGTGCATTAGATGCACATACATGAACATGCATGATGATATGAAAGCATGAAATAATGATTTAAACATGATTTGATAAAAATAATTTTTGATCAGATTATAAAAACTAAAATACGATGATTTTAAAGTGTTAAATGATATGAAACCTTGTCATAAAGTTTACTAGTCTTGAATGTTGTACATGGTGCATTAGAAGTTGTAAAATACGTGAAATCGCATGATTTATGTGACTTACAAAAAAATGCACTAATCTCATTATAATCAATATTTTATTCAGTAAATAACATGTATTGTGTTAAAATATCATGTCATTCCGAGTTGGGATGGTTATAGTAACGTTTAACGCAAAACTATGCGTTAAAACGGTCAAAAATCGGCTTTTCGAACGATTTTTATAAAACTGATTTAGATCAGTAAGTAAATTGATATTTTTAGTTTAAAAATAAGTATTTTAACTAATTTTAAGTTTACTTGGTGTTTGGTTGGTCATACGTGACTTCCGACGCCCGAAAACGTTACCGAATCACTAAAATATGTGTTTTTCAATGAACACTAGTATGGGTAATTTTTGGGTGAACCTTATGTGTTAAAATGTGTTATGTTATTTAAACATGTGAATGTGATAATATGTTAAGTGTTAACATGATAGTGGGAAATTTAGACTATGCGTGTACACTTGTGCGTTTTATGAGGTAGAAACGGTAAAATCGCGTTAAACATGTAACTTGTTTGTCGAGCATGAAATTTGATACATATAAGTTATTTTATGTATGCATGCCTTAAAAATGACAAAATGAATAAGTTAGTGAGATTACGTGTGTTTCGATAATGATTTATGTGTACGTTTATGTATAAATATATTACGACGCGCAAATCGTAGATATATTACGTATAAACCGGTGTGTTAACGGATTTACATGATAATGGTCACCAATAAAATCGTTCAAGTCGCAAAAACTAATATATATATATATATATGGACTCATATATATCTTAACGTGCCAACATAATAAAAAACGATAACTTTTCGAGAAAATATCAAAGTTATGTGAAAATTCTAAGAAACGGAGAAATTTAGGATTTTTGTGATATATTGATTTATAAATCGTTCCTACGTATAATAGGATGTGTAGAAATCAATCTGTGGGATTGCGCTATTTAAAAATACGCACCCAAAGGTGAGTGTCACCAAACCCCCTCTTTTTACTATTTTATATATGTTTTGGGGGAAGAACACGCCTAAAGGATTTAATAATGTTTTTGGAATTAAAACATTACCTTTTATATAAATTATATATATTTTTGTTGAAAATATATGGAATTTCTATAAAATATATGTTTCAAGATAAAATATTATTGATAAATATATGTTTCGAGGAGAAACTGGGATTATACGGTGTTTCAAAGGAAAAACAACCGTGTTGTTGGGATGGGTTTGCTTGGTCCAAAGGATTTCAGTAATTTTTGTACAACCATCTATATTAAATTTGTCTTATTAGTAGGATATATATATTGTACGTGAGGCAGGAATCATAGATGGTCTCGATATGGACCATGCGCCAATGATGTCGTTTAATCATTTAAGTATTGCACGCGAGTAATTGTTGGTAGATCTATCGGGTTGACAACCCCGTCGTGACCGGTCGCTCCGTGTCAAGTCAACCGACGAATTGATATTCTGTTTATAGTCTAGCCTTGATTATCCCTACATTGTAAATATATAGTTCGTAATGTGTAGCTAACTTACGAGTCCGAATATTTGACGCTATAAATTTAATATGCAAAACTTGGGAAAATGCCCTATTGTCGAGGTTTCAGCTGAAAAACCTACGATGGATGACCCATGGATTTTGTTAAGGAAATAAATGGACTTTCTTAAATTATATGGATGCTTTATAATAAACACATAATTAGAAAGCTTTTCCTTAGGATTAAATTGTTTATATTTGAATCACCTTCCTTTGTGTTGACACTTGATTTTAAACGTGTTCTACAGGTACTTAAGTTCGGCTTCGGGAATCATGGCTTATCTTGTGTCTGTTGATGCATGTTTTATCACGTAAAATGTTGGACTAACTTTTTAAAGTTTCTAGGATGAATGTAATAAGATCCGCGAGGATCAAAGACAACTTAACTATGTGGTGGTTGTGTCGTTTTTTTTAAAACGTTATGTTTAAGAACTTATGTTTTAAATAAGTCAATATGTCCAACAATTAAATGCATCGTTCAACAAGATATTAATGGGCACCAACTTCCGTCACCACTACGTTTTATATTCCGCTGCGACGTTTTTGGGGTGTGACAGAACAAATGCCCTAGCATTCTTAGTAGTCTTGTTATTCATGGCTAGAGCTACGTACAATTCGGTTTGATATGCCCTTTTTCTCCACAGTTGAAACACACTCCATTACTGGGTTTCTTCCTACAATCTTTTTCCTTATGTCCTGGTATCTTGCAGAAGTTGCAGTATGTAGAGTATCTTCCTGAATGCTTCTTCTTGCAGGCCTTGCAATAAGGTGCAGAAGTAGAATCTACGTTCTTCCCACGGTTGGAATTACCGTAGCGAAATTCCTGGGTAAGTTTCTGGACTAGGTTCTTCCTCTGGTTTTCTTCTTGTGTACGTACCAATTCGTCAGTCAAAGTATCTGCTAGTTCTACAGCTTCTTCTATGGTTGGTGGTCTAGCTGCCTTGACTACATGTCTAATCTCACTGATTAATCCCCAGAAGTAACGGGAGATTAAGACTGGTTCTGGTGAAGCTAGGGTTGGCACTATTCTAGCATATTCGAAGAATATGGTTGTGTAACCCTTACAGTCTACTCCAGTCATCCTAAGGTTTAAGAACTTATTAGCAATTTGTTCTTTTTCATTGGGAGAACAAAATTTCCTTTCAACCATGTTCTTAAACTCAGTCCACTCCATATTATAGACTTTGTCACTTACCCTAGACTGGAGAATAGTGTTCCACCATTCTAGAGCGGCATTCTTAAAACGATTGGAAGCAAACATGATTTTATCTTCCTCTTCACACTTGCTGATTTTTAAGACTGCCTCAGTCTTTTCTAACCAGCGTAGAGCTGCAATGGCTCCTTCATTGCCTGATAATTCTATTGGTTTACAAGACCAGAATTCCTTGTAAGAACAACCATAAGACATGGTTCTCCTTCTTTTTGGAATAAGCAATTGAAGTAATGGTCCATTGTTTACGATGTGACTAGGTTCAGTAGGTGGTCGTTTACTTCCACTATTACTTTTATTATTTTCCGCTTCCTTAACCGTTTTGATAATATATAGCATAGCGTCTATAATCCCTTGTACCACTATGTCTTGGATGGCACTGTTATCTACTTGATTGTCGTTATTATCGCTATTCGGGTTTTCCTGATTCACTTCGTTGTCCATCTGGATTATAAACATTTACCAAGTATTAATATCACAAAACAATATTTAATGCAACCAATCACACAACAAACATATTGATCAAAATCGTCGTGCATTGCGACATTTACTCTATTTTATAGATATCTACATCTATTACAAACCGCAACTAGAATTTAAAATACAGTACTAGTATGCATCAGTAGCTATTGGATTGACTATTTTAGTGGATTTTGATTTTTTTTCCAACCTACATACATATATATATATATATTTATATGATTATTATTATTATTACTACTAGTGGGGGTCCATCCAATATAGCATATTACGCTCGTCGTACTTCCAAACGAGCCTCTCCCCTATTTGTCTTATTCTTTCACTCTCATCTAATAACTCCTCACCAAAAGTACGGAGTTCCTGCACGTTTTCGGTACTCATGGGTGGTGCGGGTGCTGATACCGGGTCAGAGTACTAGGGCATCAGTTCCTCATATGGGTATAGGTTCTCTAGGATTTCCCGAATATACTGGTCATTATCCCAATAGGGATCTAGAGGGTCATGGTTAGGGTAGGGTGCTACAGGGTTTGGTATAGGCTCCTCTAGTGGGTAGAGTTCTCGATAATCTCTATGATCATCCTCCCATGGGTCATAATTTGGAGGATGGGGTGCTGGGACTCTAGGGATTTCGGTTGGGTCGAAGGCAGGTACAGGAATCCAGTCTCTAGGAGAACTAGACAATTGACGATAAGCGTCTGACGGTCCTTGATCATTCATATTGTAAACTAACAAATTGTCAAATTACACAAAATAATAATATAAACGTATGTACATAATCACGTAGATTATTTCCTAACATAATTGACAATTTCAATGTCAGCAGGACACTTTTGTGGCTGAAATCAGTGGTTGTAGCTCTGATACCACTCTCTGTCACAACCCCCGGCCCCTAGTTCTGGGAACGGGCAGTCGCGAACCAGTATCAGTGGTATCGGTGTTTATCAATTTGGCAGTGAAATTTACATTAGGACCGTAGTTAGGAAATATTTTATCAGAGTAAAATACCACATTTTTATAATATTAAATAAATGGGAAATTCCCAAGTTTTCATTACAAACATGTTTATAGGGATAAACCCTAATTTATTGAATTAAAACATCTTCTTTATTTAGGTAACTTTTATAGCCACTTTTCCAAGCCTTCAGTGCTCTCTAGCTGGCTTCTATTTGGCTTTCACATTTTGTTACCTAAAACGCGTTTTAAAAACATTTGTTAATGGGAAATACTGGTGAGTGAATCCCAATTTAATCAAAATAGGTTTTATCATTGTACAGTATTGAGGGCGACCTCGCAATTACATTTGTTTATATTTCTACCTGAATTACCACCCACGGTACTGTCAATCCGACTTGTGGTCATGTTACTACTCACAGTGTAGTAACAAATTTTGTATACAAAACCCCAACATACCGAAAATAATTGTAGAATTACAAATACTCAATCACTGGTAATTATCATGTAAAATAATTGAGGTTTTGTAAAACAGTTTATAAAAGAATTTACAAAAAGAGAATAAACTCACATTGCTACTTTAGGTTTTTCCTTGTGATTTCCTGATTATAATCTAATAAATTAAACAATGCACACGCGTTAGTATAATAACCCAATATTTACATTAGTTATACCCTCCCGGAGACAGAACTCCAACGACAAAGTCAGGCAGAGCCTCGACATGCATTACGGAGCACTAGATTAATCGGGCAGCGTATCTAATGGGTAACCTGTCACACCCCAACCGATGGCGGAATCATCGGGGCGCGACACTAGGCGAATCAGATTGCTCAAGAGAATCCATAACAACTATATTGCGATAATATTTATTGCATTCGGTATCCCATACTAACAAATAATACAATCACATAAGTTATCACAGATTTCTTGTCCTCTCGAACAATACAAATCCGACAACCTAGATAGTGTAGCGATAAAATAGTTAAAAGTGTTGCGAATTACCAAATACATAAATGGGATACCTCAACATACATGCAAAAAAAAAAGACTGATTCTACCAGCTAAGTCACTCGAGCTGCGATTGCGATTGCTATTCATCCTAACTAGACCCCGTCGGGTGCTATAGTACTATACTAGTTAAGGCGGGACTTCGCGAGTATAAGTCCTAACACATATGTAACTAGCATCACGTGTAAATATGCATAACAGTTATTCACAAGTGATAAATAGATTGATTGAATAATTCGTTTGATAAGTTCGATTTATTAGGAACGTATGTTACACCCAAAAATGCGATTAAAAGGGGTTCAAGTATACTCACGGTGAGTATTTAGCGAGGACACAACTTGATGGGATCGGTTGAGAGCGCGTCTGAGTTAGCCTAAACATCGAATGATATCGTTAGCGATGATTGCTAAACGCGAAGAGTCGAGTAAACGGCCAAGTGTTAATCCGATCGGATGTCAACCCGGTCTGATGAGCTTATCTGGTCGGATGACCACACCTGGTCGGATGAGCTTACTTGGTCGGATGACCATATCCGCTCGGGTGAGTTATCCGGTCGGATGAGCTTGTCTGGTCGAATGGATGTATCCGCTCAGATGAGCTATCCGGCCGGATGGACTTCCCTGGTCGGATGACCATCTCCGGTCCGATGGGACTGTCCGGTCGGATGAGACTGTCCGGTTGGTTGACAACAGTCCGTTCCAACGCCCTGATCAACTGTTCCTGACGGCTTTTGGAAAGAATACAGGTGGTTTTTACCGAAACGTTGTGACATCGTGTTAAACAAATGAAATTTTGTCAGTTCTGACCCGTTCTAACGGCCGGGAACCACCCCGTTCCATTGAATCTGGCCGTTCTTGACGGTTTCTCCATGTTTAACCCGAATCACACCATACTTTGATTAGATACATAGATTTTAGTTGAGATTGTTATAAAAACATGTGGAAATCACCCAGATTTGAGTTGTTCATGGTGAAATGAGGTCACACATTGAAGTTCATATGAACTCTTGATGACATCATCCTAGAACACCCCAAGTCAGTAGATTTCACGATTAAAAGTTGAGTTTTAAAAGGTAGAAAGGTGTAGAATTGAGTGTAATCGTAGAAGTACAAGATTTAGGTTGAGAACTTACCGGAATCGCGAGAAATCAGGAGAAAAGGGTCCAAGAACATGCTAGTCGAGTGGGAGCTGTCACATCACTGCTCTAGTTCGGATGGCCAAGAATTGAGTGTAATCGTAGAAGTACAAGATTTAGGTTGAGAACTTGGTGTGTAGGGTCGGATGACTCATCCGTTCGGATGGCAATCCATTCGGATGGCCTATCCGTTCGGATGGCCTATCCGTTCAAATAGCCATTCCGTTTCGGTCTTTGGTGCGGAGAATTTCATAGTTTCGAGCGTTGCGATAGTTTTGGGTACGCGCTTCCTACATTTATTATTACTATATTTATTTATTCATAAGGGTCGTATGTTCGTATTCATATATTTAATTATTCAAAGTTGCGATACAATAACCGGGTTTTGTTTCGAATATGCGATTACCTTGCGACGTTTCACGGTCATTGAGGAGGGTAGAATAGGTCCTCTCTCTATGTCATTTCTGAACGTTATTGTGCGTTTTGAGTAGTGAGTTGCCCTGCGACACATCACGGCTATCAAGGATGGTAAAATTGGTCCTCACTTGACATCTTCGTGGTTGTCAGCAAGTGCAATGTGATATGACAGTGATAAAATATGCGAGAATATGCGAAAATGTTTCGATATAGCGATGTATGCGATATAGTTACATTATGATTCGAATCTCTGGTGCTAGGCGTAACGAGTATAACGAGTACACGCTTTGGTTTGTGACTGAGATTGTTACGCCTTGCGATGTATTATAGTTTAGTGTGTCGAAAATAACCACAATAGTATGATAGGTCCACGTTCCAACTCCACATGGCACTTTCTTCACAAAACTTTGGTTGGCACAGCGAAACACTGTCATGTTTCAACCATGCTCCTCTGTTCCGTGAATAGATGTCACACTTCGTCAGACATGGTCAAGACGCTTATATATAGGAAGCACCAGCGGCGTATCCACCACGCTTAACCTTGCCCTGATCGTTGAGGGATTATTGAAACTCACTACGATCTCCGTGCACTAACCAAAATAATCCCGTGTGCACCCGTGATTAATTTGATTCTTGCACGTTTATCGTACCTTATCTCAAGAACGCATAGTTGGGGTAAACTACGTTATATAGTACATAGTGCTAGCATTAGATTGTGCGCGAGTATAGGTGAGAAATGGTATCCGCATGCGACGATAGATAAAATAAGTTCCACACATAAAAAGGGATTATCGTCGATAAGTCGTATTATTACAACATCAAAAGCAAAATAACGTTGCTGTGGAGTACTTCTGTGGAGACTGCGGTTATTGCTGAAATTCCTCAAGGTTGCGGCCCTGTGCGACAGTGTTGCGTAAGGTGACCATACCAGTTGCAATTTGCGCAATAGCGGTAGTTAGCTTCTGGCGGGTGATGATACGTACACGTGAGAAACAGGGGATGAGCTCCGTTGTAGGCGCGCTTCAAGTGAAATGGAGCTGCTCGGAGAGGTTCTGGTTGTGACAGTCCAGTTGTTGAAGAGTCTGGGCTCACGGTCTTTCGTTTACGGCTGGGCTGAGCTTCATGAGATGATGCAGTGTCGTCGGCAGATTCGTTTGATGATTCGCTAGAGATATCGTCGGAGGATTCTTCAGAAGAATCGTTGGTAGATTCGTTGGAAGAATCGTCAGATGAATTGATGATGATTGCTTGATGGGCTTGTTTGACAGGATTCTTGGAGAAAAATACGTCTAAGGCTCGTTTGCTGTTGATTTATGTGGCCAAGCGGTAGGTTTCTTCGATGGTAGTAGGTCTTGCAGCTTCAACAAAATCGCCGACACACTCAGGCAAGCCGCGAATGTACTTCGTGATGGCTTTTTCTGAAGTGTTGACTTGACTTGGGCAAATTATGCTAAGTTGTTTAAACCTTGCGGTGTAGCCAGTATTGTCACCTTTGACTTAGTTGATTTTCCAAAATTCGTCTTCTAGCTTCTGGATTTCATGGGGAGGGCAGTACTCTTTCTTCATGAGCTCTTTCAGCTCATCCCAAGAGAGAGTGTAAGCTGCGGAGATCCCACGTTTGTTACGTTCGGCGGTCCACCAGTCGAGTGCTCGCGATTGAAATACTCCGGTTGCGCAAGTAGTACGGAAACTATCGGGACACCCACTTTGACGAAGGGTAACATCGATAGAATCGAACCACTGGAGTAGTTGGGTCACATCTCCTTCACCCGTGAATTCCATCGGATCACAGGCTTTGAAGTGTTTGTAGAGAAAAGCAGATTGCGGTGCTTCTGTCTTGAAGTCTTCCGAGGTCCGAGAGTTGCTGAGAGAGTGCACCTGAGCGACAATTTAAGGAATAACTTTGGTCACTTCATTGGTCACAAGCGAGCCAATCCTCTTATCGGCGCTTCGTTTGGCTCTTCTCCTAACTGCTCATCTCGTGGTAGAGTTGTTGGAAGGCATCTAGACATAGAGAGATTTGGAATGAGATTCGATCATAATGATTTTGAGTTTTGCGATGTGATTGAGCGCGATCAAAACTTGTAGCGTGTAATATGCTAGATTTCACATAGGAGCCACATAGGAGAGACAAGATTCCTAAGTTCTCACACAATGATTTCCTTGTATTTAGATATAGATAGTTGTAGTTTATACTTACACATATATATATATCGGTGTAGAATACGCGAGAACGCGATGATAGGGAGAGAGCGAGAGTGTAAGCGAGTAATTTAGACAATTGTTTTGTTGCGAACATTCGGTCTTCGTTTTAGATTGCGATGGCTGTGCGAGTTGTGTGTTTTGTAAAACAGGGAGCGAAAATTGATAATTCATAAAATAAACACATAAAGCGTAACTAGGTTCATCAAAATGTAAAACCGGTGAGTCGTAGGCTTAGTAAAGGAATCGGTGTGCCTCGGGTGTTTAGGCGTCGACTGCCCAAGGTAGCCCAACTATACCCAAAAAGTTCGTGCACGCGCGTTGACCTAGGAGACTTATGCTTCCACTAGGATGCAGCTCATGGCATTCGTCCTCCTAGTCATCGCGTGGCACGAGTCGTTGTTATGGTCGAGTACTTGGTGAGAGCTTTTTTGAAAACCATTTTAGAGAGTGGAACGGTTTATTAAGATACGAGTTTCACCCCTGACTTAACAGCTTCATTCCAAATTGTGGTGGTGCTCATCGAATAAATCCGAGAGTTCCACTAGAATTTCGAAATGGAGGCTTTCGTCGAGATGTGGATGTCACTCCTAGCTCGATGAAAGGTTCCCGTGCTAGAAAAAGGCGCTGAGTGAGCAATCCTATCGAGAGTTCTTGGTTTTCACACCTGGTCTCGACTGGATCACTCAGTTGTGATATGCGAATAATTTCAAAAACATGTGTTTTGTGTCAGCCTTAGGAAAGGCTAAGTAGTATTCCAGCCTTAGGAAAGGCTTCTTCGTGTGAGGCTGTAGTACGCAGTGTTCACACAAAGTTGTGGTTTTTAGTAATTTCGATCGAGAGTATCAAGTAGGCCCGTGTAATTCCTACTAAGTTCGCACGAGTCGGCCCGTTGGTACTTAGACTATAGACTAGGTTATTTCTAAGACAACGAACCCGGACTAGGTCGTGTCCTTCCTAATTCCCTATAGTTATGGCTCTGATACCAATCTGTTACACCCCAACCGATGGCGGAATCATCGGGGCGCGGCACTAGGCGAATCAGATTGCTCAAGAGAATCCATAACAACTATATTACGATAATATTTATTACATTCATTATCCCATACTAACAAATAATACAATCACATAAGTTATCACAGATTTCTTGTCCTCTCGAACAATACAAATCCGACAACCTAGATTTTAGGCGAATTTCTAGACTCCCTAGCTTGATTTGATGTAGATGGCGATCTAACCTGCAACATACGTTAAATCAACGTCAATACAAAAGTATTGGCGAGTATACAAGTTTGATAGTGTAGCGATAAAATAGTTAAAAGTGTTGCGAATTACCAAATACATAAACAGGATACCTCGACATACATGCAAAAAAAAGACAGATACTACCAGCTAAGTCACTCGAGCTGCGATTGTGAAAGCTATTCATCCTAACTAGACCACGTCATGTGCTATAGTACTATACTAGTTAAGGCGGGACCTCGCGAGTATAAGTCCTAACACATATGTAACTAGCATCACGAGTAAATATGCATAACAGTTATTCACAATTGATAAATAGATTGATTGAATAATTTGTTTGATAAGTTTGATTTATTAGGAACGTATGTTACACCCAAAAATGCGATTAAAAGGGGTTCAAGTATACTCACAGTGCGTATTTAGCGAGGACACAACTTGATGGGATCGGTTGAGAGCGCGTCTGAGTTAGCCTAAACATCGAATGATTTTATCAGCGATGCGTGCCAAACGCGAAGAGTCAAGTAAACGGCCAAGTGTCAATCCGATCGGATGTCAACCCGGTCTGATGAGCTTATCCGGTCGGATGACCACACCTGGTTGGATGAGCTTACTTGGTCGGATGACCATATCCGCTCGGATGAGCTATCCGGTCGGATGAGCTTGTCTGGTCGAATGGCTGTATCCGCTCGGATGAGCTATCCGATCGGATGCACTTCCCTGGTCTGATGACCATCTCCAGTCGGATGGGACTGTCCGGTCGGATGAGACTATCCGGTTGGTTGACAACAGTCCGTTCCAACGTCCTGATCAACTGTTCCTGACGGCTTTTGGAAAGAATACAGGTGGTTTTTACCGAAACGTTGTGACATCGTGTTAAATAAATGAAATTCCATCAGTTCCGACCCGTTCTAACGGCCGGGAACCACCCTGTTCCATCGAATCTGGCCGTTCTTGACGAGTTCTCCATGTTTAACCCGAATCACATCATACTTTGATTAGATACATAGATTTTAGTTGAGATTGTTATAAAAACATGTGGAAATCACCCAGATTTGAGTTGTTCATGATGAAATGAGGTTACACTTTGAAGTTCATATGAACTCTTAATGACATCATCCTAGAACACCCCAAATCAGTAGATTTCACGGTTAAAAGTTGAGTAAAAGGTAGAAAGGTGCAGAATTGAGTGTAGATCATAGAAGTACAAGATTTAGGTTGAGAACTTACCGGAATCGCGAGAAATCGCGAGAAAAGGGTCCAAGAACGTGCTGGTCGAGTGGGAGCTGTCACATCACTGCTCTAGTGAAGTGACAGGCTATTTATAGGCAAGAACGAAGGGTAGAGGAGGTTTGGTATGTAGGGTCGGATGGCTCATCCGTTCGGATAGCCCATCTGTTCGGATGGCAATCCGTTCGGATAGCCATTACGGTTCGATCTTCGGTGCAGAGAATTTCATAGTTTCGAGCGTTGCGATAGTTTTAGGTACGCGCTTTCTACATTTATTATTACTATATTTATTTATTCATAAGGGCCGTATGTTCGTATTCATATATTTAATTATTCAAAGTAGCGATACAATAACCGGGTTTTGTTTCGAGTATGCGTTTACCTTGCGACGCTTCACGGTCATTGAGGAGGGTAGAATAGGTCATCTCTCTATGTCATTTGTGAACGTTATTGTGCATTTTGAGTAGTGAGTTGCCCTGCGACACATCACAGCTATCAAGGAGGGTAGAATTGGTCCTCACTTGACATCTTCGTGGTTGTCAGTAAGTGCAATGTGATGTGATAGTGATAAAATATGCGATAATATGCGAAAATGTTTCGATATAGCGATGTATGCGATATAGTTACATTATGATTAGAATCTCGGGTACTAGGCGTAATGAGTATAAAGAGTAGTAACAACGCACGAAAGTGCGGGTTGTTACATAACCGGGGTTTATAATACTTACAACGGGCCAGAGCTTTGCTAATTTAGTCGGTATTATACCCGATATAAATTCTACAATTCAGAATTTGAGAGAGAATTTCGATATTTTAACGACAGAAAATGGATGCCGAAGCCCTTCATTTATAGGCTGTTCGGCGAGTTTCTCGCGCCCCGCGATAGAGGCAAGGGCGGCTTTCGCGGCCCGTGAGCTAGGTCGAATAGGCCTTAACCTTGACCAGTCATGGGGGTATGTTCGACACGAGGCTGACACGTGGCAGCTCTGGGGGCGGCCTTGTGGCCAGGCTGTCGAGCCCCGCGACAGCCTTGCTTGGCTCTGTCGCGCCCCGCGAGAACAATAAAGTATCGTTTTTAATTGATTTTTGTTAAACTAAAGTTATTTCGGGCCTATTTCTCGTATACGGGGTGTATTTTAGGATTTATTGGGGTGTTATAATTATTTTAGGAGGGTTGTTATAGATATCATCAAATATGGACCTTTTACACCAAATACAAGTGCGGGCATGTATACCTAATTAACAAAATAGGACATGTATACTTGAAATAACAAAGCCGGACCTACATAACTCACAAGTTCAGACACTTAAAAGGACATGTATACTTGAATCCATACTGTGACAACTGCCACTTTTCGGTAACTTTCTTACACTTAAATTACTCATTTTTTAGCTACACTTTTATGTGTTTTGAACATCCGAACTGCATATTTCATGACATACACTTAGAATACTCATGGAATACTTATTTTTGACGCACATGATCCATTTTATTTGATTACATTCGAAACAGTTTAAACAATGCATCAAAACAACTAGAAAAGCACTTAGTGAACTAGTATTTTGACAAAAACGCAGGATCCGCAAAAACCATCTAAATGACATCTTTAGGACTCGGAAGAAATTCCAACATCTAATATACATTAAACCCTAACTAGGAATGCAAGGGTTTGGTTTAATACCTTCACGAAGTCCGATAACACTAAAAACTACTCGAAAAGCACTAAAAGCGACAATTTCAACAATTTTCCGCAGAAATTATGCAGAAATCAGCCTTTTAATCTTTTAACAACATATAAAAGTGTTGTTTAACATAAAAGTCATATGAGGATACCTTCAGGTATCATCCGAACCAATAACTACATCAATTCATACAACTTACACAAGCTTAGCGTTCAAATAACGACTAAGGGAAACAACTCGAAACGATTATCCGAACAATATCAAATCTTTTTTTTAGTGACCATCTAATGTTAATTGGATCATGTTGGACTAGTAATGGTCACTTACCACATTTAAAACACTAAAACACTTAACCATCTATGCTTTACTAACAATCACCTAAAGAAAACTAACACATTTTAACAAAGAAAACAAGTTGCAACCATGGGTACCCCCCCCCCCCCCCCCCGCCCATCTTGGCTCAACTACTGGGACCCACCCTCAACTTGTTTCCAAAAATATCTTGGATATTTACTTAGCGTTTGCAAGTGGATCAAGTGGGTGATAAAGGTGAAAGAGTTATAACATCTAACTTACCAAAATTACTAAGCACTTTCATCCACTTTTCACCTTTCTTAACACACACATAAGAACTCTCTCAACTATCACCTTTTAGCCAAGAACAACATCAAAAACTTTCACATTTCAAGCCTTTCTTTGATGATTAAAATGGAGCTTGATGGTACTTAGGAGGATCTAAAGACACTACAAGAAGAAGCAAGCGTTTCTTTCCATTCCATAGCTTCCAAACATCAAGATCAACAATTTTTCTTTCTTTGATCATCATCTAGATCATCCCTAGCCACAAGTGCTAGAAGTAAGCATCTAAAATCACTTTTTCAAACTTATTTACGTATTTATTGGTGAAGGAACATGTATTAAACTAAACAATCATACAAAATAATATGAAAATATAAAGAAGCAAAACAAAAATCATGATATAAAAGTTTGTTTATGTTGTGATTTGAGGATTATTACTTGCATATTTGATCTAGTTTTGATGATTAGCATATGAATAACTTGTTAGATGATGTTTAAAAACATAATCCAACAAGTGTACATGAAAATGTTTAAGGGTTTTGTTAGACATAAATGTTTAGATGGATGATCATAATCTTTGGCTTTGTTAAAGTATATAAGGTTTTTCACTAAAAACAATACTTTTACAAAGTTATAAAAAGAAACATACAAGATGGGTTTTTATAAAAAGTTTGATAAAACTAGAAGTAAAGCATGGATTTTGAACTAGTTAACATATGTTATGATCATACCAAAACCCTACATGTTATTGATTTCATCTTGTTATGATTTTGATATAAATCTCATATGTTTTTATTAAAAATATTATGAGAAGATTGTTGGTGATTTTTATAAGAAAAAGATATGTTTTATTAAACATGGCTAAGTATATATTTCAAAGGAAATATGGCCATTTTTCTTAAAAATCATGTGTTATAAAAACAATCATTTTTGACAAAATCTTTATTAGAGTAAAAAGATTTTAAAGAGTAGTTTTTATAAAAGCAAAATTTGATATAAATGTATATTTTTTGAGAAAATATATATTTAGTTATATTAACAACTTATGTGCTATGTGTTATTTGTTTGCATTAGTTATATGTATGATAACTAGGAACTTGAATACAATGGTACAAATAAACACAAGATACATTACAACTAAAGTCTTACAAGACTACACAAAAATATACCTTAAAAACAACTTACGGACGTTCCGAGCCTTCAGACACAACTTATGGACAAATCAGACTTACGGACAAATATACGGACTATATATGTAATACGGACTATAATACACAATATTTCGATGACTTGGTAAACTACGTTTTCTAAACCGAATAAGTAACTATATATTTTCTACAATATACAAAATATATTAATTATGGTTTACAATAAAAATGTATTATTTTTGAAATATATAAACATACATATATATTTCTTACCAGCTAAAATATAATGTTTTAGTAAAAGACTAAAAATTATATTTTTAGAAAAAATCTTAAAAATAGATTATTTTTAAGATATTTTCTATACCTTTTACCAAGTATAACACATATATTTTTGTGAAACATATCCTAGAATATATAAGTATATATATTCTAAGAATACAAGATCACATATAACAAACACGCGGACATACGTATTCCTCTACGTGCAACGATATGCACATTCACATCACCTAACACTTGGTGAAAACACAGTTATACAACTATGATACAACTCACGAGATACAAGAATATATATTTGGCGAAATATATATACACTAAACAGTTATCCGTTAATACATTTTAGACACAGTTCAATGTATAACAAAGACATACAAGTCTTAACACATATTCAAAATAAAAGGCTTATACTCAAGTCATTACAAGACCGAAGTGTCTAACAAATATAGAATGTTTGTTGGTCGTGACACTATTCAGGACGACTGCACGTGAGATTACAGTTATCTACTATTCACGGACGCAGTTCTGTGAGTTCATGTCCCCTATTCATTTTAAATGCTTTACAACTTTACAACTATCGGGGAAAATACATGTTCAATCGTATGTTAAAGTCATGGAATGAAACACCTTAGATCATGAGCGAATAGGGTTATATATCTATGCACCATTAATCCAGTTTGGACCTAGGTACAGAGGGTTAGATCTAATGGGTTTTGGTGAGCCCCACTCTTGCTCGTGGACCCATACAGAAGAGTGATTTTGTGTCCCAGTCGATGGTAGTCGACACGAAATCGTCTAGGTTTGGATTGCTTCCTATTTCGTCACACCTATTAATGTCCTCGTGAAACATTAATGATCAACGATTTCATTGACGCTTTACATACTGGCTTTCATCTTATAAAACTCACATTTTACAGATACATTTTATACAACTAACATTTTACAGATACATTTTATATAACTGACATTTTACACCATACAACTTATACAACTAAACTGCATGAACTCGCCAACTTTTGTTGATGTTTTCAACTTAACATGTATTTCAGGGAATTAGTGGACCATACAAATATTTTAGTTCAAGAAAGCAAGTATAAAGACTCGAAGCCAACTTTTGAAGGGTTTGCCCGTTATATACCGCATCTTTGTGGTGATATAGTGGTCAAAGTGTTGACATTTTAAGACTTACATTTTGATGTATGAAACAATGATAAATTATTTTCATTTGATGGTTTGTAACCAATACATTTAACTTATGTTGTGTTCTTTTGAAATGATTATGACAAAGGCATTGGAGCATGTTTTTATTCATTTAGTATGTTCACTTATATTGTTATGCAATGAGAACTGATCCGATCACACCTCGCGCTTCCGCTAAGAGCGGGTGTGACAGATTGGTATCACAGCATCGATTGTAGTGAACCATGATTCTTTCTCGAGTCTAGTCTACAATCACTAGGGACCTCTCACGAAAACAATTTATACAAGAACAAGAGGTTTTCATTGCATAAACATTTTTCAAGGTCTACTACAACAAAAATTCACTTCACATAAATCAAGCGAGGACGTTTCCATGGGTGAAGTCTATGAGAAATAGACGCATTACATTAACAGACTATGTGCCTACAATACATTACATTACCAGTTTACGCATTATAAGCAGTTTACAAGTTCAGTTTATATAAGATAGAAATCCTTGATTGATAGGATTTTACATGATTATATATATATAGGTTATTCATATATGTGTTGTACGAAATATTTGGCAAGAACAAAATGCTTTCGACTTCGAATTCCATTGTCATCCTTGACACGCATTACATGGTTAAGACACGACATCTTTTACACAAGACATGATACTCTATTTTTAAAACATGACATATTTTATACAATACATCTTCCATGAGAATATCGACCTCACGTCTAATTGCGAAGCTTATGGAGAACGTGGTACCTAAGTGAGACCATAAAGCATTGATCCCGTGGAAGATGGTTGCTTTCTCACGAATGCTGAGATGCCTGATTTCAGTAGTGATGATGAGGCGGAGCTGGCAGCCTTGGACAATAACTCCATTAGTGGGACGAGCTCCCTATGGCTCATACAAATCATGATTGACGACACTCTTGTCCAGTCAAGGAAGATTAAGTACTCATCTTGAAGGTGCCCCTCCAGTTGTTATCTTTACAAATTCTCTCTATTTTTATTTCATTTAACGCCGTGCCATTCTAAGAGAATGACAACAGACGTTGACACGTGAACTATCATCAAGTTCCCTTCTGTGTTGAAGGTATATAGACAATAGTGTCCTCTCTCTGACTGATCGTCTGCTTTGAACGAGAGAATGCTAGGGTGACAATGCAAGACAATTTATTATTACAGGGTCACACGTAAAAACAAACTTGTAGTGCATGGAAATCCTGGTGGACTCTGCGGGCAAAGCTAGTGATCACTATCCATTCAAAATTCTTAAGTTGTTCAAGTTTCTATCCAATATAACACTAACTGAGATGGTTACTATAACACCCTACAATGAAATACAGGAAGACGATACATATTGTTCGCACCTAACATTCGATCTACAACACGAGTTGTTCGAGACTAGTCATCTAAACAAACAAAACTTGTTAACCACTCGTGGAGGATCTTTCTTCAACATTCTAGAATTCTTGTACATGAGTTGGTTCTTTGGTGTCTATGACACCTTATCTTATTCATTGGAAATGGATACAATAAATTCCGTCGATTGACATTTGTCTTGTCTCAAGGGATAGTATGGCACGAGCCATGCTATAACTCCCTCATTGCAATCTATTCGACATCTATGAAGATTTTAATGATCTTGTTGGAGCTCGTGAAGATCAAGCACTATTACCATATTCGTCACATGGACAAGTACAACAAAGAAATTTCTCTACTTCGGATGATCAAGGCCTATGGAGTATGGAATGCATACTTTATGGACGAAGGCCACTAGTTGGTTTCCCCTCCTCAACGAATTATTTTGTTTTCCACTTAGACATATGACCAATATACGCAAGAGGCACTGCACATTTTGGTTTCGGTTATCCACATTATCACCTATTCAAACATGTATGAACAATACAATCTTGAGGTTTCCATGACCGATTGCAACCTTCTTTCTTGGGCGCATGATAGACTATATTATCCAAATATATGTCTAGGTTCTTTTAATAATGCGTACTAAAAAGATCATGGTGCCAAAAGGAAGGTTTACACCCAAAAAGGAATAACAAATTAGCATCTTACTGATTAAGTCAAACAAGAGTTCTTATGGAACAACACGAGGGTGCAGAGATTCCACAACATAAAGTTAATAAAGACGACACTAGTGACAGTACTGGTGGTACTGGTAGTTCGAGTGGATCAAATCCCGATGGATCGGGAACGAGTAGCAATGCCACACTGGAAGATGCGATCACACAAGGCCTTATTTTTAAGGCTTTTCCAGACTGTAAGCCGCGAGACCTCGTTAATACGAGGGGTGCGGTAGGTTCTGTGCGCCAAATAAAGATAATGAAGTCGGTAGTCATACTAGTAAACGTACTCCTGAGTAATAAATTAGGTAAACGAAGAGTCTAATGCTAAACGCAACATTAACTTGGTGGAATATCCAAGTACAAACGCTAGGAAGTGATACTGTGAAGAGGTTGTCGGGGGAAGAATTCAAGGATCTCATACGAGAAGAGTATTGCTCGCTGATTTAAATTCAAAGGTTGGAAACAAATTCTAGAACTCGATCATGACTAGAACCAATGTTGTTGGTTACACTCGACGTTTTCACATTCTCCCAAGGGTTGTTCCACATTGCGTAACACCCGAATTCAAATGCATTGAGCGTTACATTTGGGATTTAGTATCTGAGATCCGAGGCATGACCGCATCATCCCACCCTACCTCGATTACTCAAACAGTAGTTACCCAACACGTTTCCAATCAACCAACATTTCACATCCATGTTATTTGATACTGGTGCCAATTTTAGCTTCATCTCAACATTTCACATGCATGAGTTTCATGGCTAGTGACGGAATTGTCCTAGCTACAATTAGGGACTGGATTATCCTATAACTAAATATAGGGATTGGATTATCCTACAACTAAACATAGGGATTGGGCAATCCTACATCTAAAACATAGGGATTGGGCTATCCTACATCTAAACATATGGATTGGGTTATCCTACATCTAAACATATGAATTGGGTTATCCTACATCTAAACATATGGATTGGGTTATCCTACATCTAAACATATGGATTGGGTTATCCTACATCTAAACATATGGATTGGGTTATCCTACATTTAAGCATAGGGTTCTTAAAACTATATAGTGAAGTCCTTGCCACGTATAATTCAAAATGTACTTGGCCTAGAGCCAAGTAAGCTAGACGTCCCCTCATTCTATAGAATCGACATACGGTAAACTAGTCGAGTCAGGGGAAGTTGTTAGAGAATGTTTCTTGGAACTTGGCGAGCGGAAATTCAATATCGATCTCTTACCAGTTGAGTTGGGTAGTTTCGACGCAACAGTTGGCATGGATTGGTTATCCAATAACCAAGCCGAAGTCTTTTGTCATGAGAAGGTCATTCGCCTACCACTAATGAACAAAGAGACACTTGTTTTACGTGGAGAAAAGCGTGACACCCCATTGCGGATCATCAATTACAAGAAGGCACAGAAGTGCTTACGGCAATGTTATATTTCCTTTCTAGCACATATTGTCGACAAGAAGGCCGCTGAGCCACAGCTGATAGATATTCCAGCGGTAAAAGAATTTCTTGAAGTCTTTCCTGAAGACTTGCCGAGACTATAACGATATCGACAAGTCGAGTTTCATATCGACTTGGTACCGGGAACTGCACCCGTAGCCAAATCTTCATATCGATTAGCACCTTCTGAAAAGCAAGAGTTATCCACACAACTTCAAGAGTTGTTGGATAAAGTATTCACTAGGCCAAGCTACTCACCTTGGGGAGCTCCAGTCCTATTTGTGAAGAAGAAGGACGGAACGTTCAGAATGTGCATAGAGTACATAGAGATGAATAAACTCACCATCAAGGATCGGTATCCACTACCGAGGATTGATGACTTATTCGATCAATTGCAAAGTTCAAGCTTCTACTCCAAGATAGACTTACGATCGGGGTATCACAAGTTACGAATACAAGAGGAAAGCATACCAAGGACGGCTTTTTAAACTCGTTATGGACATTACGAGTTTCTCCTTATGCCCTTTGGTTTAACGAACGCACCAACGGTCTTCATGGATATAATGAACCGCGTGTGCCAGCCGTATCTTGACAAATTCGTCATAGTGTTCATTGACGACAACCATATCTTGACAAATTCATCATAGTGTTCATTGACGACATTTTAATATACTCATGATCGGTCGACGAGCACGAACAACATTTGTGAACCATTTTAGAAATACTCAAGAAGGAGACACTATACGCAAAATTTTCCAAATACGAGTTTTGGATTCGTGAAGTACAATTTCTCGGGCATATAGTGAACGAGAAAGGCATTCAAGTAGACACCCCGAAGATCGAAGCAATTAAGAACTAGGAAGCACCCAAGACTCCAACTGAAGTTCGACAATTCTTGGGATTAGCGGGGTACTATTGGAGATTTATTGAGAATTTTTCTCAAATTTCTCAACCGCTAACCTCCCTCACCCAAATCGAGAAACAAGAAGAATCATTTCAACTTCTCAAGGATAAGTTGTGCGATGCACCAATCTTATCACTACCCGATGGTACCGATGACTTCGTAGTTTACCGTGATGCTTCGCATCAAGGATTGGGTTGCGTACTTATGCAACGGGAGAAAGTTATCGCGTACGCATCGCGTCAGCTGAAAGTTCATGGAAAGAACTATACCACTCACGACCTCGAGTTAGGCGTAGTGGTACTCACTTTGAAAATATGGTGACATTACTTATATGGTACTCAGTGTACGATTTTCACGGATCATAAAAGTCTTCAGCACATATTCAATCAAAAAGAACTAAATATGCGTCAGAGATGTTCGATTGAATTGATGAACGACTAGGATTGTGAAATAAAGTACCATCCGGGCAAGGCGAACGTTGTAGTAGACGCCTTGAGCCACAAGGAACGAGTTAGAACTTTGAGAGTTCGAGCATTAGAGATGACGATTCACACGGATCTTACCACAGGAATTCATGATGCACAACAAGAAACACTCAAGGAAGAACATATTCAAGCAGAAACACTTTGAGTCACAGAAAAACAACTAGTACCGAAAGAAGATGGAACTTTATACTCTGTGGGTAGAATTCGAGTTCCACTCTTTGGCGGCCTTCGAAATGTTATTTTGAGGAAGCACATAGGCCCAAGGCTTGAAAGAGTACTATTGGTGGCCTAACCTCAAAAAGGATATCGCTACTTATGTCGGAAAATGCTTGACCTGCGCAATGGTCAAGGCAGAATATCAGAAACCCTCGGGTTTGCTACTACAACCCGAGATTCCCGTCTGGAAATGGGAACAAATATCGATGGACTTCGTTACGAAGTTACCCAAGACCTCAAGAGGCCACGACATGATATGGGTAATCGTCGATAGATTGACAAAGTCCGCAAAATTCTTGCCGATTCGGGAGAAGGATAGCACAAAGAAACTAGCAGAACTCTATCTCAAAGAAATAATGGCTCGTCATGGAGTGCCTATTTCAATCATCTTGGACCGAGATGGTTGCTTTATTTCAAGAATTTGGAAGTCATTTCAAGAGGCCTTTGGATCTCAGTTAAAAATTAAGCACAACCTTTCATTCACAAACTGACGGCCAGAGTGAACGGACAATCTAAACACTCGAAGATATGCTTCGTGCATGTGTTATGGATTTGGGTGGCAGCTGGGATACTCATATACCGTTAGTTGAGTTTTCGAAGCTCTCTACGGTCGAAAGTGTTGCTCTCCGCTATGTTGCGCGGAAGCGGGCGATAAACAACTAATCGTTCAAAATTAGTCCAAGAGACTACGGATAAAATCTTTCAGGTCAGAGACCGTATCAAGGCGGCTCGCGGTCGACAAAAGAGCTACGTAGACAAGAGACGGAAGCCATTATCTTTCGCGGTCGGAGACAAAGTCTTGTTGAAATTCTCGCCTTGGAAGGGTGTAGCGAGGTTCGATAAGCGTGGAAAGATTAACCCTCGATATGTAGGACCATTTGAAACCCTAGAAAAGATCGGCAAAGTTGCCTACAAGCTGAAGTTACCAGACGAACTTAGTAGTGTGCACGACACATTTTATGTGTCGAATCTCAAGAAGAGTCCAACGCAAGAAACAATTATCATCCCGGAGGATGAGATTCACATTGATGACAAACTCCAATTCACAAAGCACCTGTTAAGGTCATGGACCGGAAGGTCCAGAAAACATGAAGGAGTCGTAACATATTAGTAAAAATTCGTTGGAACTCTCGACACGGACCCGAATATACTTCGGAACGTGAAGATCAAATCAAAACCAAAAATACCCCCACCTATGTGAGAATACTCCTGCAAATGATGACTCAGCTTGAATTTCGGGATGAAATTCTCAATAACAGGGGGAGAATGTGACAACTGCCACCTTTCGGTAACTTTCTTACACTTAAATTACTCATTTTTAGCTACACTTTTATGCGTTTTGAACATCCGAACTGCATATTTCATGACATACACTTAGAATACTCATGAAATACGTATTTTTGATGCACATGATCCATTTTATTTGATTACATTCGAAACAGTTTAAACAATGCATCAAAACAACTAGAAAAGCACTTAGTGAACTCGAATTCTGACAAAAACGCAGGATCCGCAGAAACGATCTAAATGACATATTTAGAACTCAGACAAAAGTCCAACATCTAATATACATTAAACCCTAACTAGGAATGCAAGGGTTTGGTTATTACCTTCTCGAAGTCCGATAACACTAAAAACTACTCGAAAAGCACTAAAAGCGACAATTTCCACACTTTTCCGCAGAAATTCTGCAGAAATCAGCCTTTTAATATTTTAACAACATATAAAAGTGTTGTTTAACATAAAATTCATATGAGGATACCTTCAGGTATCATCCGAACCAATAACTAGATCAATTCATACAACTTACACAAGCTTAGCGTTCAAATAACGACTAAGGGAAACAACTCGAAATGATTATCCGAACAATATCAAATCTTCTTTTTAGTGACCATCTAATGTTAATTGGATCATGTTGGACTAGTAATGGTCACTTACCACATTTAAAACACTTAAACACTTAACCATCTATGCTTTACTAACAATCACCTAAAGAAAACTAAAGCATTTTAACAAAGAAAACAAGTTGCAACCATGGGTACCCCCTCCCACCTCATCTTAGTTCAACTAGTGGGACCCACCCCCAACTTGTTTCCAAAAATTTCTTGGATATTTACTTAGTGTTTGCAAGTGGATCAAGTAGGTGATAAAGGTTAAAGAGTTATAACATCTAACTTACCAAAATTACTAAGCACTTTCATCCACTTTTCACCTTTCTTAACACACGCATAAGAACTCTCTCAACTATCATCTTTTAGCCAAGAACACCATCAAAAACTTTCACATTTCAAGCCTTTCTTTGATGATCAAAATGGAGCTTGATGGTACTTAGGAGGATCTAAAGACACTACAAGAAGAAGCAAGCCTTTCTTTCCATTCCATAGCTTCCAAACATCAAGATCAACAATTTTTCTTTCTTTGATCATCATCTAGATCATCCCTTGTTGCAACGCCCGGCCCCTATCCTTGGGAACGGGCGGCCGTGAACCAGTAACAGTGGTATCGGTGTTTATTAATTTGGCAGCGGAATTTACATCAGAACCGTAGTCAGGAAATATTTTATCAGAGTAAAACACCACATTTTTATAATAGTAAATGCATGGGAAATTCCCAAGTTTCTATTACAAACATGTTTATAGGGATAAACCCTAATTTATTGAATAAAAACATCTTATTTATTTAGGTAACTTTTATAGCTACTTTTCCAAGCCTTCAGTGCTGTCCAGCTGGCTTTTAATTGGCTTTCACATTTTGTTACCTGAAACGCGTTTAAAAACATTTTATTAGCAAGAAATATTGGCGAGTGAATCCCAATTTAATTAAGAAAAGTTTTATCCTTTTACAGTATTGAGGGCAATCCAGCAATTACATTTGTTTACATCTACTTTAATTACCACCCACGATACTGTTAATCCTAACTGGTGGTAATGTTACTACTCACAGTGTAGTAACAAATTTTGTATACAAACCCCAACATACCGACGATAATTGTAGAATTACAAATACTCAATCACTGTGAAATATAATTTAAACATTTGAGGTTTTGTAAAAACAGTTTACAAAAAGGTTTCACAAAAAGGAGATTACTTGCTAATTTAGGTATTTCTGTAGGATCGTTTTGACCGATCGAATGAGTCAATTTGAGTGTGTTTACACTATTTAGATGGCGGAAACATCTAAACAGCTTAGAATCAGACAGAATAGAGTAGAAAACAGAAGAGATTCACTTTTAACATTTGTTCTCTGTTATATATTGACTTGAAAATCCGGCAGCACCTTGTTACAACTTCTCGGGATACGTACCAACTGAGAACTACACTAGCCTATTTATAGGCATAAGATTTCGCTTCAAGATGTCCCAAGCGAAATCTTATCACTTGATTTCACTTGAGACTTACATAACATCATCAGAAGCGAAACCTTGACAAAACTAAAATAAACTTACATTTAGACCCCTACACTTTACATACTTGACATATTTAGACCCTAGACTTATGACGTAGGCTTTAGACATCGTGTATCAACAAACTCCCCCTTGGATACAGCCGGAGTCTTCAGTCTAGGTCTTCACAAAGACTTGAACTTTTCTTCTCTAGGCTTAGGTTTTTTCAACAACATCTTCCTAAGCTTTTCATTTTCATCAACTCTTTTCTTTTCTTCAGCAGCTTGCCTTTGAGCAAATGTCTCACGAAGATATCTATCTTTATCTTCTCGAGCTTTACGTTCTTTTTCAGCTTTCAATTTGACTTTCTCTTCCAAAGACCACCATGATGACTTCCATTTAGTTCCAGAATTGATATTTTTCTGGAAACACACATTCTCGACTCTCTGAAACTGCATCGCCTGATCTTTATCTTTTGGCGAATAGTGAATCTTGTTGATGAACAGACATTCTATATCCTTTGCCGAGCAGTTAACAATCCACATAGGATCAAAAACACGAATTTCTCTAAGTTCACCTCCTGCTCGATAAGTGATCACTGCTTCAGTAGACAGACAACTATATACCCAATGCATAAATCCTTTATAGAATTCTTGTTCCATTGGAGGTACTGGTATAATCTTCATTGTCTTTGGCTTCTTGATATTCAGAATTCTTTCTTCAACACCAGTTTCAGGATTAACTCTTGGAATAATCTTTGGACGATGTGGCTTCCAGAATTTGAATTCTTTCAATGATTGAAATCTGATAAATCCCCACATTTTAATGTCATTCTTCCTCACAGGATATTCCAAAGCTCTGACCTTTGATAACTCATCAACATCCCACCATGGGAGTGACATAAGATCATGTAACTTTTCGAAATACTGAACACCACATTCTCTTCTGACTGCATAAGCATTCACGTGTGGTAGAAAACCCCAGCTAACAATATCTCCCAAAGAAATACTTCGATCCCGTTGATAATACTTCAAAGGTCTTTTGAATTTTCTATCATGATTGACCTTGAACCATTTCTTTTTCTCTTCTTTATCCAGATCTTTCTTTGTACCATCAGGATTAAAGTTTTTAAGAACTTCAGCAACTTTTCTCCTCAACTCATCACGATTCTCTTCAGAGAAAAATTCCATCAGCGTGGGCAACTGAGAAGTATCTTCATGAACACTTTCATCATCTTCCCAGTCTTCAACTTCTACTCGATCATACAGATCAGCATCTTCAACATATCGATATTCATAATCATCATAATGATCAGCATCAAACTCATTCAGCTCTTTTTCTAAATCAGAATTCATTTCTTCTTCAAAATCAAACTTGAACTCTGGATGATCTCTTCGAGTCATTTCTTTTAAGGTTTCCAGCGTATAATTATGAAAATGCTCTCCTTCTTCCCGATAAGTATCCAGTCTAAGAATCAACTTTTCAGCTTGATCAACATTTTGATCATCACCACGCTCCCCCTCACTTGTTGCACTATCATGTTCAACATTTGCATCATCTTGTAATAAATCATCAATTTCTTCTTCAGTTGTTTTTTCAGAAATTTTCAGACCAGAAGCACCTTGATCTTGATCATCATCTCCATCACCATCATCGCTACTACTTGCAGAGATCACATCATCTCCTGCATCTTCTTCTTCATCTTCGTCATCATCCTCTTCATCATCCTCTTCATTCTCTTCAGTAAGAAGATCATCAATTTCAACATCAGCATCAAAAATACCAGAAACTGATGTAAGAGGACGAACATTCAGAATGATGGATTCAGAAACATCAACTGGAATAATAGCTTTTTCTTCAATTTCAGGACCCTTTCCCTTATCCTTCATTTGCTTATCAATTTCAGCCTGTTTCTTAGCTTTCTCTTCATCACGAACAATTTCATTGTATTTCAACTCTAGAGATGTACCCATCAACTTTTCCAACACTTTCTTCATCATTTTGCTTTCATGTTCATTTCGTGCTTTGATTTCCTCCAACTCTTGATTTTTCAACTCATAGTACTTGAGATGTTCATCCCTATCTTTCTTTTCTTCTAGCAATTCTGCAATCTGAACTTTCATAACATCCATCTCTGCTTCATTAGTTTCAATTTTCTTCAGCAAAGACTTGTTTTCAGCTTCAGTTGCCTTTACACGTATTTCAAGAATTTTCTCACGATTTTCCATCTTTTTATACTCAGCTGCTAACTTCTTGTTTTCATCAGCTACAACATCAATTCTCTTTTCAACATGTATAATTTGTTCATCTGTTGCAAAAGCAATATTTCCAATATCATCAAGAGAAACATTCTCAGGAATACCAGCAAAACCTTTAAATCCAGAAGATCCAGGTGTTGTTTGAATGCTAGGTTGTGAAGATGGTGGTGTTTGGAAATTTAATTGTGAAGTAGGGATAGGTTGTTCATGTGGTGGTGAGAGATGTGGTAGTGAAGTTTGATGTGGTGGTGAATTTTGATGTGGTGGTGAATGAGGTGGAATAGGTTCAGATGGTGGTATAAATTGACTGGTTCCTTCAGTTGTTTTCTTCTTCAAGATAATTTTTGGAATCTTGATTGTTGGACTAACAACTCGAATCTTCTTCGGAGCAACTTTCTTACGAGCTCCTCTCTTCTTTTTACCACTATCAGGAGTTTGTGATTCAGACACATGTTCCGGTGAAGGTTCATAAGCAGCATCATCTTTCTCTTGTCTCTTTCTCTTTTTTAACAACTTTTCTTGTTCAGCCGCTTCTTTAATTCTTCTTTGACGTGCAACTTCATCAATAGCTTCATCTGAAGAACTAGAAGAACTTATATCAACATCTTCAATCACTACATTGTCAGCAGCTTTACTTTGTTCAGGTACAGATTCAGAAATCCCTTTCAAAAACTCTGTAGACCTTGGAGAAAAACTAATATCTCCTTCAACATTTGTTTCAATTTCAGTTTCAACTTCAATGTTGATTTCAGCTTCAGCTTCAACTACTACTTCATCTTCAGGTTCATCAACTAATAGCGTTTTAGCAACCTTCTTACGACGCTTCTTTGGTTGTGAAGACGAACCTTCTTCAACTTGCACTTTTGGAGTTGTTTTCTTACTCTTCTTCTTTTGTTCTTTCACAAACCACACACTTCTTGATGGTTTAAACTCTTTCAAAATCTCCAACTCACCAGCATAACCAGTTTCAGTTCTTTCATCTTCATTCCTCCAGTGTTCATGATTAACTGGATCAGGATCTTGATAATCTGGATTGCTTATGAAACCAAAAAATGCAACTTCCTTCTTTGGTTCAGGATGATTTGTATGATATCTTGCTAATTGCGCAATAGAATCATTATTCATGTGAAACAGAACCAACAAGTCATTCTCCATATCTCTTACAATTCCTGGATAAGCATGATCAATCATCATTTGAATGAACCTTGGATATATCCAGCTTCTCCTATTTGAAGTCACCTCTTCCACAAGATAATGAAATACAATATGAGAAAAATTGTACTTCTTGTTTAAAACAAGAGCAACTACCATGTTCATGTGATAATCACGCATAGCATCGTAACTACCCTTTTGATGACTTAGAGCAATCAACACTGAATGAATCAAGAATTTGAACGGCTTTGTAAATTTTGATTTCAAAACATTTGCAGCATTCAAATCTCCAATGTATCCCATTCTAAGCAAACATCCTTTCACCATCCTTTCAGGAAATGCTTTTGGTGAATCTTCAGTATCAGGAAAATCCAGAATCTCACGAACATATGCCTCTGTTATCAGGATTTGTTTCTTTTCATCAGCAACCTTAACAAGCGAAGTAATTACTTTGCTCTTCTCATCATACACAACATGCTTCCAAAAACGTTTGATGTGAGATGTATACACCATCCGTCTATCTGTCAAAGCTTTCTGTATCGGCAATCTTCTCATGAATTCCAGAATGCTAGAAAACCCAGACAGTTTTGAACTCCTTGTCACATCAAGATCACAACAAGTGTTGTGAAGAGCATTAAACAGAATACTCGAAGGCTGCACAATAACCAACACACAATTCAAACAAATTAGACAATTTTTTATAAAATTTCAAATTTACTCATCATTTCAAGTGAAATACTCCATAACGCTTGAAAATCATCTAAGCAAATAAGATCTGTTCAAGCAAAATTGATATTTGAACATTTCACTTGAATGTCTACAAATCATCCAACATGTATTCAAGTGAAACTGATAACCAACTGTTTTGCTTGAATGATAACCAGATTAACACCATTTGTTCAAGCGAAATTATGTATAAAGCATTTCGCTTGAAACATCACTGATCAAACACATAGCTTGAAGCGAAACTGATCAATCACATCAAAAAAAATTTTGAGAACATATGATCAAATTAATTACATAATCCTGTTCTACATTCAATTCCGAGTAACCTGATATCAATTTCATTCATTTTGACCCACACATCTGTTCTAGATCTAAGATTAAAGATCTGGTCAAACATCAATCTCTTAAACACACAGATCTGAATCAATCAAACAACACACTATCATCTACACATGATTCCGACAACACTCATACGTTTTGATTTGATTTTTATCAAGTTAAATCCCTAAATCTATGTGTTCTAACCCTAACCAACGCCGACATCCTAAAAATCATAAAAACTGTTACAAATCAAAAACATCACTTACATTCACCATGTTAGCAGTTGTGTATACCAACTAAAATCACAAGATCTTGGTGAAATTTGGACAGAGTAACGGTAGAAAACGAGGGTTTGAAATTTTCGCTTGAAGTCGCTCTGACAGACCTTGAAGCGAAATGTTTGAAAAAATAATGACTGAAGCGAACAAGTTATCCTTTTATACCTCTGAAGATTTCGCTTGAGATACTTGCAATTTTTTCTTGAAGCGAAATCCTTAAAAAACTTGTTTTACTTTTGGATTTTTTCAACTTTTACCGTCACACCTAGTCAACCAAGTCCAAATTAATGACCCTGGTTAACTGACTAGTCTGCCAAGTCCAACTCAATGACCTTGGCTGACCAAACTATGAAGATACCGGATTTCTTGAAAAAAATAATAAGTTCAAATTAATGAACTTTTGAATCATTTTAAATTCTCAAACTCAGTTTAACCAACAAACACTTATACCAAACATTGTACTGCATCACCAGCTTACCCAATCCTCATCAATCTCAGACATGATCTGCACAAGACTTTGAACTTTCGATTCCCAATGTCAGTTGTCAAAAATAAAATGAGAAACTAAAATCTTTTTGGATTTTAAACTGAATAAGCTGAAACTATGTACACACAATCTTTTTGTGAGCGTGTTAAGGGATCATATCAGCTGCCGACTAGACACAAGCACCGTTAAGCTATTAATTCATTTTAAGCATTAAACAATTCACGTAGATTGCCGATATACTAATCCTCTTAAATTCTCACAAAACTTTCAATCTGCTCGGGATACAGAATTAGTGTTTTAGGACTTAAACATCTACATGTGTCCCACCTCAGTATATACTCCCGTATCCAGACCCCAGTATTCAGTCTTACAGGTGAATATACCTAGATGATATCTGTAAGGGGTTAATTACGAGGGCCGTGAGAGCTCAGGTCGATCTTTCGATACGCAGAGAGATGACGGCTTCGACTTTTGGTGGGTCCCCTTTGGGGATCTTCTTTACAACAGCACATGATTAACAATTTTTCAATGTGTTATCATTTTTTATGCTGAGAGGAGGCTTATATTTCAAAGCAGCGTAAAGTATTCTCCGGGGACTAGGCCATTGCTTCCGCAAAATCAGAAGTCCCGGGATAATACCCCAGATATCACTAAGCATAAAGACCTAGTATCTCAGAATATGGGACCCTTCAAACAGGATTTCAGGGGTTACCTATATATCCTGGAGGTGTTCCCCACGTAGATGCAAGTAAATTTTAAGTTTATATCCCAAACTAATCTACTGATTTTGTGAAAACCTATCGGCACATCTTTAGCGAGACTGTTTAAATTGCATTTTATACATTCCAATTCTTTAGCGTACTGCACCTGTCTAGCTGATGTACTATCATTTCCCTTTTATACACAAACTCATTTTTACTTTTTCAAATGTTTTTGGTTTTTATAGATTTTATCATGTTTTTGTATTTTTCTGCAAACTTTCTCCCCCTAAAAAGAAAAACATATTTTTGTGTTTTTGTTTTTATCGAAAAGCAGAAAAAAACTATACAAATAAAATTGACAACACGACAAAGGTTCACGTCAGATCGCCGTCCAATTCGGCATCACATTCAATAACCCTCCCAGATTGCAGATTTTTCATTCCATTCAATTTTAAAAGATAATAAAACCTCTTTTTGTCAAATGGTTTGGTATAGAAATCCGCTTTCTGTTCATCGGTGTGCACGTGTTCAATCCGAATTAATTTTTTCTCGTGACAATCACGAATAAAATGGTGACGGATCTCAATGTGTTTTGTTTTTGAATGGTGAACCGGATTTTTAGTAATGTTAATGGCTGCTTCATTGTCCACGAAAATTGGAGTATCTAAGAATTGCAAACCAAAGTCACGCATTTGCTGTTGGATCCAAAGGATCTGCGAACAACAGCTGGAAGCTGAAACGTATTCAGCTTCACAAGTAGAAAGCGCTACAGTGGTTTGTTTCTTACACTGCCAGGTAACGAGTCGAGTTCCTAAGAACTGACACCCGGCAGTGGTGGACTTTGCGTTCTGCTTGCAGCTTCCAAAATCTGAATCAGCGAAACCAGATAAAGTAAAGTCACCCAAACTAGGATACCACAAGCCGATGCTTGAGCAGCCTTTCAAATACCGTAGTATACGTTTCACGATTGTCAGGTGTGACTGCTTCGGATTCGACTGATATCTGGCACATAAGCATGTCGGATACATGATGTCCGGACGGGAAGCTGTGAGATACATCAGGGAACCAATAATTGATCGGTACAATGTTTCATCCATCTTCGCTCCATTCTCATCTGGACAAATCCCATGATTATGTGCAAGGGGAGTGGATGCTGGACTGCAATCTGCCATATCAAACTTGTCTAGCACATCCTTCACATACTTTGACTGATGAATGAAGATTCCGTCGGGCATTTGTTCTACCTGCAACCCGAGGAAAAACTTCATTTCGCCCATTGAGCTCATCTCAAACTTTTTCTTCATCACTAGCTCAAACTCTTTGCACATATCGTCGTTGGTAGATCCAAAAATGATATCGTCCACGTAAATCTGCACAATCAACAAATGGTTGTCTTTTTCTTTAATAAACAAAGTGCTATCTACTGTACCTCTTGTGAACCCGTTGTCCAGCAAGTATGTCGAGAGCGTTTCATACCAGGCTCTCGGGGCCTGATGAAGTCCGTATAATGCCTTGTCAAGTAGAAACACCTTGTTTTTGTGCTGTGGGTCTGTGAAACCCGGCGGTTGCCCCACATACACTTCCTCTTTGATAATTCCGTAGAGAAAAGCAGATTTCACGTCAAGTTGATATACTTTAAAGTTCTTCCATGATGCAAAGGCCAGAAAAATCCGAATTGCCTCTAGCCTTGCAACTGGTGCGTAGACTTCATCGTAATCAATTCCTTCTTGTTGACTGAATCCTTGAACGACCAGTCTTGCTTTGTTTCTCACCACGACTCCTCTATCATCACGTTTGCATTTGAAAACCCACTTTGTCTTGATTAACTTCTGATTTGGTGGAAGATCAACAAGATTCCAGACACCCAGCTTTTCAAACTGTTGCAACTCCTCCTGCATTGCATTAACCCAGCTCTCCTCGGTCAATGCTTCCCTATACGTCTTGGGTTCTATCTGCGAGATAAAACACTTGAAAGAAATCTCTTTCTGCATATCAGCAATAGATGAATAAAAACAAGTAAGAGCTTGATCTATTTGGTGTCGAGTTTTAACACCACTTTGCAAGTCGCCAATGATCTGTTCTGAGGGGTGATAGGATAATGTTCGTGGCATTGCACTGTCAGGCACACTAACTTCCGATTCCAAGCTCGTAATATCAAGATCAATGGTTTGATCTTCAACTTCATTTGGATCCTCGTCAAAAGTCGGAGTGGGTTCCGCTTCTGAGTCGTCAGATTCGTCTAATGATGAAACCTGTTCCTCTGGTGATTCACCTACCAATGGAACTGGTTCCTCTGGTGATTCATGAGCTGTTCCACTCGGTCCTGCTTCATTATCCTGAGTACCCCCGGTGGATTGAGGAACTTCTAGCGGACTAGATATCGGCTCTGATGATACATTTTGCTGATAGAAGTACATAAGAGCTACTTCCTCCTCACTCGGCTCGACCGGCAGCTGAAATGACTCCCAGAGTTTGTCGTAATCGAACAGAAATCTTTGTCCGGGAAGTTGTGGTGACGGAGTATGCTTCTGACAATCCACATGAAGGACCTGAATCACCTTGCTCAGACATGGTACGAACACCCTTTTGAGTGGGCTGGCGTATCCTACAAAGAAACCTTCATTTGATTTTGCCCCAAACTTTCCGTCTTCATCAATGAACGTACACGGTGATCCGAAAGGTTCCAAGAACTCAAGATTCGGCTTATACCGATGCAGTAACTCAAAACACGTTTTTCCATACTTCTTGACAGTAAGGACTCTGTTCAGTGTATAGCACGCTGCAGATACTGCTTCACTCCAGAAGAAAATAGGTAGCTTGGAGTCTGCTAACATTGTACGTGCTGTCTCTATTAGAGTTCTATTCTTTCTTTCAGCTACGCCGTTTTGCTGTGGAGTATACGGCGCACTGAATTCATGAAGAATTCCCTTTTCATTGCAGAACTCATACATTCTGTTGTTTTTAAATTCAGTTCCATTGTCGCTTCTAATTCTCCGGATAGGCAGTTTGTATACAGTTTCCATCTTCTTGAAAAGTATCATCAAAGACTCAAATGTTTGCTCTTTCCGTTCTAAGCACACAACCCAAGAAAATCTTGAAAAATCATCTGTAACCACCAAGCAGTACAAATCCCGGCTGATGCTCCTAACATTGACAGGCCCGAAGAGATCCATGTGCAATCTCTCAAGAGGTAACCTGATCGAATTCATGACCTTCAAAGGATGTGACTTTCGAACCTGCTTACCTTTCTTACATGCAATACAATCATCATTTAAATGAAAATTTTTCAAGTTTACACCTTCAACTAAATCATTATGAACCAAAAAGTTCATTTTGCGAACATGAATGTGGCCCATCTTACGATGCCACATGATAGAATCTTTTTCTGTTGCTTTGTTTTTAGACACAAAACACTGTTTCTGATGAGACGTTGGCGTTGCTGTGCTCATATCAAGATAATAAAGATCATACTCCCGTGGAGCACGCAACAACACCATCTCATCAGGGATTTTAAACCCTGGTTTCAAAACCACACATTCAGTTTTTGTAAAATGTACGCTGAAATCTTTATCACAAATCTTTGAAATACTGAGTAGATTGTTTGTCAACTCCACTATGTAGTTTACTTTGTCAAAAGATATCACACCATTTGTCAAAATTCCTTGACCAACAATTCTTCCACCTTGACTCCCAGCAAACCCTACATGACCTCCATTGATGGATTTTACATCATAGAGCAAAGCAAGCGTCCCAGTCATGTGCCTTGACGCACCACTATCCATGATCCATTTTGATAGAATTGACTTGGGCAGCCCCTGCACATATCATATCAAATTCATTCAAACAATGAACTCCATGGCTTCTTAACTGATGACACACTTCCAAATACTAAATCAACCGGCATATCTCCCTTTTGAAAATTAAACGTGACATTTGTTTCATCAATTTTAGCTTTTGTATTTGCTTCATTTTTTATTGGTGGAAAATCTGACTCAAAATCTGCAAGAAACTTGTCAAGTTCAGACTCAAATTTGTGATTACCATTAACACCCACCTTTGATTCATAAAATTCCCTTACCCCTTTGACTTTTCTGTCAACCATTTTTCCAAAAATATTTTGAATAGTAGGATTAAAAGCTTTTGAATCAAACTTTAACTCGTTCTCCATTTTCTTTACCTCAACTGATTGTGATTTTGTTTCAACAACTTTTGTTTCATTTTTCAAAATGTTTTCCATCTTTTTCTCCTCAACCGATGGTTTTGATTTTACAACCCAAAATTGATTTTCAAAAGTTTTCGTTTTTGGATAAATCTTTGAAGTCATTTGGGACTTTGAAGATTCGCCAATCTCAAATGTTGATTTCAGCTTATCTTCCGGCTTCAATGATTCACCCCTTTTCAAGATTCGAATTGGTGAAACCATCGGCTTTTTGCCCTTTGTGTTAACTGGTGACTTAGGTTGAGATTTTTTAACAAATGGTTTAATGACAGGTTTTTCAAAAACTTTCTTGCATTGTTTTGCCATGTGTCCGATTTCATTGCAGCGATAACAAACTCTTTTGTCATACTCGACAAAAGTTGACTTGAACGACTCTTCTTTCAGTTTTTTCGCTGCATTGAAATCGTCAACTGCTTTTTGACTAAAAATGTATTCCTTCTCATCATCCACACTTGGTCCAACAACAAAAACATCATTCATTTTATCCTTTGGTTTGACAACCTTCTTAGCCAACTTTTTCTCAAAACCAATTCCTTTGTTTTTAAAATTGTTACCATTTTTCTTGTTACCATTACCTTCCCATTCCTTTTTCCCAAAGTTGTTGACATGTGTTGTAACAAATGATTTTTTAGATTTTGAAAAGAATTCTTTGTTATTAACCTCATCAATGTTCATTTCAACCATCCTAAAAACTTTCTCAACATTCTCAATTTTCACATTCTGAAGAGGATACTCGAAATCGGAATAAAGTTTGTCTATTCCAATCATAGTATATACTACCATAATCGAATCATCATTCGCACTCTTGTCCGATTTCGGTATGAACCGTTCCAAGAAATTACTCTCATCTTCAGACTCTGTAACACTTTTCTCAGATTTTGACTTCTCAGAATTATCAATCTCTTCATCTAACACCTGATCGACAACGGTTTTGATAACCTGTGATTCGTTGTCGGTGTCGGATGCAGAGAATGTAACATCGATGCTTTCAGGCAAATCATCCTCAATTGATCTCAATTTGAGATTCAAAGCAGCTTCCACCCCATCTGGATATTTCTGTGTGTAATGATTCCACATTGGGGGTGGAACACTCTTAAAGACTGGTGTTTCATCAGGTTGTTTTGGGACAATCTGTTCAATCACATATGAAGATGCTACATAACTCATCAACTTCTTATCAATTCTTTCATTTTCAATTTTTGTTAACTCCAATTCCCTTTTTAATGAAGCAATGGTGTCCAAATGAAAATTAATTTCTTTTTGTTTATCCAAAACAGTTGATTTTAGCAATTTCGTGGCTTTGTCATTTTCAAGACTTTCATCTTGAATCATTTTGATAGAGTTAGCCAATTTGTCATATGCTTCTTTTACTTCGCTCAGATCAAATTTTAGCATGTCTACATGATGTTTCATTTCCTGATACTTAGTGTCTTTTTCAAGACACTCCATGCACGGTTGTAAACACTTCTGGCATGGTGTTTCAGGAATTGAAACAACTTTCTCAACAACCTGTTCATGACAAACATTTTTCACATCTTGTTTACCGACATGTTCAGACTCTGACTCAGTCAGTTTGACTGATTCGTTTCCCTGAACTCCAGATTCCTCTCGTTTGACAGACTCACTACTGACAGACTTAGACTCCTCAGATTCTGAGTCTACCTCTCTCAGTTTCGCCATGAGAGCCTTGTCAGCAATTTCTTTCAAAGTGTCTTCGTTCATTTCCTTTGTTACATCGATCATTTCTTCAACAAATTCTTTCTTTTCATCATATCTTGGACACAATCCAGTCCTTGGTTCTTCAAAGAAACCTGCAAAAGATTCAAAAATTTTAGGAGGCATGATAGATTTCAAAGAACTAGCTAATACCTCCTGCTCAGATTGAGAGTAATGAACTTCAGCAGCTATTTCTTCAAAATTGTCCACATTTTCAACAGAAACCTCTTCAACAACTACAGAACCATTTTCAGTAACTGTTTCTGGTTCAGACACCATCTCGGAAATTTCAACAACTTCAGCCATCATTGCCTGTCCATCACTACTGGGAATATATTTATCCCAGCTGAAACCTGCAGCTACCTTCTCATCATCTTGATTCACAATCATCGCCTTTTCTGGTTTATTCTCAATTTGTGGTCTTTGAACAGTAGGCTGTTGATTTGGTCGATGATAGATTGCTTGCTTGTAGTAGTCGTTGGTGAACGGGTTTTGATGATTGTTTACTTCACGATTCGGACATTCTCTCTTAAAATGACCATGTTCTTTACACTTGAAGCACGTAACTTTCGATTTGTCGAACCCTAACTTCTGATCGGGGCCTGATAAACTGTTCCGGCCTGTAATTTCCATGAAACGTTGTGCCCTTCTAACCAAACTTGCCATCCCCCATTTTATATCGATCAACTCAAGCTCTTCCGGGTCGATCTGGTCGTAATCCTCTTTCGTCATATCAGGATTACCAATCCTACCCGCCACTAAGCCTTCATAAGCCTCTAGAACGGAAGCAAGTACCGCAATGTGTTGTCTCGCGGCAGTTTCAGTAATTTCATTTCCATTCTTAATATTCACCGCGATGTTGCACTGCACCCCAGAAACATAATCCTGATTATTTGAACTTGTAGAGCTTTGAGGTGAAGACTGCTCTTGAACTTTGAAATTTGGATCATAGTTCACAAATGGTGAAGGCTTGTTTGATTGTGGAGTGTTTGTAGAACCACCCAAATTTACATCAGCACTAAAACCCGTCTGTATCTTTGGACTTTGATTTGTTGCTACAGGAATACTTCCTTTGTAATACAGAGATATGTCTTGCTGCACATTTGCTGAATTCATTTGTTTAATCTTTGTTAGTTCCAATTCATGTGCCTCAATTTTCTCAATGAAACCACTCAAATTCATACTAGCAATATTTGTATTGTTCTTCAACACCATCAGATACGTTCCCCATTCATCATAAGGTAACGCGTCTGCTAATTTGTCGATCCAATCTTCATTTGTCTTGGTTATCTTCAATCTTCCCATCTCCAAAACCAAATGACAGTATCGTTCAATCAATTGCTTCGTGGTTTCTCCTTTCATTCCCGTAAAAATGTCAAACTGCTTGTTTATTAATGCCTTTTTGCTTTTCATCATCTCTCCACTTCCTTCAAACTTTAACAACAATTTATCCCAAAGAGATTTTGAATTGTCTTCGTGATGTAACAGTACCAAGATGTCCTCCTTAATTGCTTGTTGAAGGATGCTCATCATTTTCTTTTCAGCCTTAAAGTCAGCTTGTTCCGTTTGGGTCAAACTTCCAATCACTTTCGGATGACCCATAGCATTAACAGGAGGTACATATTTATCATCAATCTTCAACCAGCTCTCAAAATGATTAGCTTGAACCCACGTTTTAAATCTTCCTGCCCAACTCGAATATTCGTCGATGTTCATGAGTTTAGGAGGCTTTTGCATTGTTCCCAGTTCGTTTTCTAAGTTGACATTTTGAATTATACTTCCCGATTGTCCGGCGACCAAACCACTTCCCGAGAAGAAGTTATAAAATTCTTGGTTTTCCATTTTTAGAAATTTACCGAGTAGTTTTTTTTTTTTTTTTTTTTTTTTTTTACACACACACTTTTCACAAAATCAGACTATCGAACAAGTTCACGAACACTATGGACTTTTTAGAAATTTCAAGCGAAATCACTTGAACACTTCAAGCGGAATCACAATAATACACAAGCGAAATCTTAGAAGATTTCAAGCGAAACTCACAAATCAAACACAGTATGATTTCGCTTCAATCAGCAAGATCTCAAGCAAAATCTACAGTTTCGCTTCAAACCAACTTTTCAGCCAAACACAGACTTTTCAAGCGAAATATACGATTTCGCTTCAAACAGTCAGAATATTTCAAGCGAAATCCACAGTTTCGCTTCAAAATACCAACAATCAATCTGCTCGCTCAAGCGAAATCTGGTTTTCAAGTCATTTTTGTCAGTTTTAGTCCGAGATTTAATCTAAGATTCTCAAGGGTTTGTTAAAACACACTTTTACACACACTGTGAAAATCTTAGTCCATTTTGTCCGTGTTTTCGTCCAGAAATCAATTTTTGTGAGTAAAAACTAACTGATTCAAGTGAACACACTCATAACTGGCTCTGATACCAATTGTAGGATCGTTTTGACCGATCGAATGAGTCAATTTGAGTGTGTTTACACTATTTAGATGGCGGAAACATCTAAACAGCTTAGAATCAGACAGAATAGAGTAGAAAACAGAAGAGATTCACTTTTAACATTTGTTCTCTGTTATATATTGACTTGAAAATCCGGCAGCACCTTGTTACAACTTCTCGGGATACGTACCAACTGAGAACTACACTAGCCTATTTATAGGCATAAGATTTCGCTTCAAGATGTCCCAAGCGAAATCTTATCACTTGATTTCGCTTGAGACTTACATAACATCATCAGAAGAGAAACCTTGACAAAACTAAAATAAACTTACATTTAGACCCCTACACTTTACATACTTGACATATTTAGACCCTAGACTTATGACGTAGGCTTTAGACATCGTGTATCAACAATTTCCCTTGTGACTTCCTGTTTATAATCTATTAATTAAAAAATGCACATGTGTTAGTATAAGAACCCAATTTACATTAGTTATACCCTCCCCGAGACAGAACTCCAACGACTGAGTCAGGTAGAGCCTCGACATGCGTTACGGAGCACTAGATCAATCGGGCAACGTATCTAATACGTAACCGGGGGTTATGATACTTACATCGAGACAGAGCTTCGCTATTTTAGTGGGTATAACACCCAAGTATTATAATTGCTATTCAGAATTTAGAGAGAGAATTGTGAGATGAACGATTTGTGAACTGAGCCGATGATCCCTATTTATAGTGCCTGACCATGGGTCTCTCGCGCCCCGTGACTGAGACAAAGGAGGTCGTCGCGCCCCGCGAGCTCGGCTAGGGTAGGCCCTAGCTTGGCTGACTCGGCTACTAGCTTCGACATGCACTTGACACGTGGCAGCTCAGGAGGCAACCTGGTGGCAAGGCGATCGCGCCCCTCGACGGACTAAGTGTAGTCTGTCGCTCCACGCCAAAGACCCTTAAATTTTCTTTTATTTGGTTTTTGTAAACAATTAAGGTATTTCAGGCCCACTTTACGTATACGGGGTATATTTTAGGACGTGTGGGACATGTTTAAGTGTTTCGGGAGAGCTGTTATATCCTCCCCACCTTGTTTTAGAACTCGTCCTCGAGGTCTACTAGAACAGGTGTGGATATTTCCTCTGCATCTCTGATTCGAGCTCCTAAGTGTACTCTGGTCCCCTCTTGGAAGCCCATCCTACTATGACTAGAATCAATCTTTTGTGTTTGAGATTTTTGACTTTTCTGTCTTCAATCTGTAGAGGTCTTTCTACAAACTTAAGTTTCTCATTACCTTTATGTCCTTAAGTGTCACACCCCGACCGCGTCAAAACAACGAAACCACGTCGGAAACGTCGGGGAGTGTCGTGGCAGAATTATTGTTTCACAACCATGAATTAAAAAGTTTTGTTTTATTAAATATTAAGCATTAACATTGTCTTCAACAAACAAACAAGTTAAACATAGTCTATCATCGTTATTAGGTCACTAAGGCCTCGTCCAGATCCTATGTGAGCATGCAACCTAGTAATCAACATCATTCAACAACACCTGAAACATATGTAAAAACAAAGTCAGCAAAGAAATCCTGGCGAGCACACAGGTTTTATGAGAGTATCGGATTCATGGCTCATTTACATGTTGCAATACCTCATTTAAAAACCTTGTTTTGAAAAGTGTATAGTATTGCAACCTAATTAACCAACTCAAATCAAGTGGGTTATAGTTTATAAAATCTCATAGCCATGATTCCTAACCCAAAACATTTGTTTAAGTAAACCAGATTGTACAGCACCTCGTTAGTAAAACTCGTATGGCTTATATTACTTAGAAAACATCGTTGTGTGACATCGCTTTAAAATTGTTTGCCTAAGTGAACTAAATAATGCCACAGAATGTAATATGATAGAAACACTTATATATAAGAAGTACCAGCGGCGTATCTACCATGTTTTTATCATGTTACACCCGTCCCATTACCTAATCACTACCCAAAACCAATCATTTGTCCAATTCGTTTAACTCGTTACAATCGTTTAAAATCGTTTATTTTTTTATCAAAATCGCTCTTGTTTTAATTGTGAAAACTACTTTTGGTCACCTCGCTAATAACATCCAAACCTTCACAACTCGCCTATTGCTTCTCGCATTAACAAACCACCTAAGGGTAAGTTAACAATCATAGATTCAGTCGTTACCCACATAACCATGGGTGCAGTCTGATAACGGGATTTGTCAGATCCTATGGTACCATAACCTAATACTGGTTAGTTCGGCCAAAACTAATGAATGTTATTCGTTATGTAATTATGCCCAACAAGTTCGTTCACATTATCGAAATCGTTACTAATTTAATATAAACCATTTTAATCATTTTCGAAACGATCGTTAAAAACATCGAAATCATTTAACACATATGAATCACCGCAAAACAATTGAAAACAGTAAAATAGGGAAACTATGCACTCACATCGAAGTGCAAAGTATCCTCAATCTAAAGAACTCAACAAAGCTCAAGCAAACCAGAGAAATCAAGCAGCACCTAGAAATCGGATCACTAGATAAATAATCGACACCTAAATCGGAAGATCGTATAGAATGAGGTCTTGTAAACTAAATGAGTATTGGAACTCATGTGATATGGTTTAACAAAGCCTACATTCTAAAGCGGAACCTATCCTAAGTGCTTTCGACCCGTTACGACCCATTAAGGTAGCTTACGCTATTTTAACGCGTTGTGCGCGTAAAAGCATGTTCGAGACGTCTAACTAGTCCTATGACAAGTATTATATGCCTAAGCATGTTTAAATATATTGCATAATCAGTTAAGTGACAAAAGTTTCAGTTACATATGCTTAGAATCCAATTATGCATAAAAGGGCATTTTGGTCATTTTCCTAAGGCATATAAACAACCTATCATACAACTAATTAAACTAAGTGACCATAAGGTATAACCTCGGAAGGTTATTCCCTATACAACTATGGTCACTAAACATGCTTGGTCGGATCCTAATGATCGACCAAACGGCTCGAGTTCGAAAGTCTAAGCGGGTGTTTAGACCGCTTGACTTACGACTCTATACAAGCACTAGACTAAAAGTGACGAGTTAAACATGCTAAAACATGTTTAACTAAGTTAGAAAACAAGTTTGATATCAAAACAAAGGGTTTTGATACCCAAGAATAGTTTGGTTGCAAAATACACATAAATACGCATTTTGACCGAAACTATGTCTCGTCACTACACCTAATCAACGTGGTAATCAGTAGGTATAGTCACAAGGGACTATAACCATCGTGATGACGCTCACGTTGCAAAGTTCAAATGAACTTTGTGTTGACCAAAGGCTGGTCAAAGCAGAAAGTCAAACATTGTTTGACTTTCACTTCAAAAAACATAAAAGCACGAAAGAATACTTACAAAGGGTCCATGCTAGGAAGAATTGATTCAAGTAGCTGAGGTATTAAGTGTTTAACCCCAACTTAGAGCAAAATGAATCAGGTGTGAGCTGAAATGAATGAAAGTGTTGGGTATTTATAGATTTCCTAGAACCGTTATGATCGTTCCTCGCAAATCGTGCTTCGATCTTGGCCATACATGTGGGCACAAGGATTTAAAATACAAGGGTTATATAAAAACCATCAAAATCCAGCCCATAGCATCCAAAATCAGGGGTTAAAAACCATCAAATTAGCTGAATTGGACCAGGTTCATTGTTTCTGTTCTGGGCTGCTGTCATGCCCCGCGTAGGATAGCTCCTCAGCTTACGCAGCCCGCCAGAACAACTTTGGCAGATTGTCAAAACTAGTCCCTGCAAGTCCAAAACTTGATATTTGATGCATTTTTGACACGTTTAAGCCTCGTTAACCTCATTTCAAGGCTCTAAAATAAAGTTAAAGTATAGGGAACTTAAAATAGCTCAAAAATATCTCGGATGTCGGTTCGTTTGGTCGTACGGTTGCGTTGTTTGGTTAATTACGACAGAAATCGTAACGAACGCAAAAACGATCCAAATTAAGCGACGAATGGAAATTTAGCATGCCAATCACTAAAGTAAAATATTTTAATGATTACAAAAATTTTTGGGTGTCCGGATATATTCAGAACTTAAGATATGCGCGAAAATGCAAACTTATGCACTTTTTAACGCTTTTAGTCCCTATTGATCAAGAAAGTTTATTTTTGCGCACCAAACACCTCAAAGCCTATTTCTAAGCTATGTAAAGGATATTTATGGCATGTTTAACTTATGATCATGTTCCGGAATGTTCATTACAGAATGAATCGGCATACTTTCGCAGTTTGACACAAATAGTCCCTGCGATCGAATGGACTTGTTTTCAACACACCAAGCCATCCAAAACTTATTTCAAAGTTATGTAAAGGTTATTTAAGGTATGTTAAGCCTATGTCACTATTCTGAAGTGTTTGTTGCGTTAATACTGACTGGGTTTACGCACCAGTTTGCGTGTAACCTTCCAGAAAGCGATTTAAAGCTTGAAATCTAACTCGAATCAAATCGAAAAATCATCAAACACAAAAACACATATAATAACACCAAAACACATTGTTTTACTGATAATTCATATTGTTTTACATTGTACATAGATTACAGAGCACAGTTGTCACAGTCTCCCCTACTTCTGGAAATTTCGTCCCGAAATTTTAACTAGAGGAAGCTTGTGAAAACAAATGCAGATATTTTTCCTTCATTTGGTCCTCACGTTCCCAAGTAAACTCTGGGCCACGTTTGGATTCCCAACGAACCTTGACCAATCGAATTCTCTTGTTCTTCAACTGTTTGACTGCACGGTCCATTATTTCCACAGGTTTCTCGACAAAGTGCATCATTTCATCAACTTGAATCTCGTCGAGTGGAATATGAAGATTAGCATCGACCAAACACTTTCATAGATTGGATACGTGGAATGTTGGGTGAATATTCCCAAGCTCTGGAGGTACCTCTAGTCGATAGGCAACCTTTCCGACTCTTTCAACAATCTTAAATGGTCCAACATATCGAGGTGCAAGTTTTCCTTTCTTTCCGAATCTCACCACTCCCTTCCAAGGTGATACCTTGAGTAGGACACGGTCTCCGACTTGAAATTCTATGGGCTTGCGTCGCATATCCGCATAACTCTTTTGACAGCTTCTAGCTGTCACAAGATTATAGACAATTTTCTTGATTTTGTCTATTGTTTCCAGAATGAGCTCAGGTCCAGTAAGCTGAGCTTCACCGATCTCATTCCAACAGACAGGTGAACGACATTTTTGACCGTATAAAGCTTCAAACGGTGCCATATTAATGCTAGCATGATAACTATTCTTGTAAGAGAACTCGATCAACGAAAGATGAGAATCCCAATTACCACCAAAGTCTATCACGCATGCTCTAAGCATATCCTCCATTGTTTGAATAGTCCTCTCGGATTATCCGTCTATTTGGGGATGATAAGCAGTGCTTAGATTTAGTTGGGTTCCCAATGCAGATTGCATGGTCTTCCAAAAATGAGATGAAAATCGAGCATCACGATCAGATGTGATATCCAAAGGAACACCTTGTCGAGATACAATCTCATCAACATAAATCTTTGCAAGTTTATCAGCAGATAGATCCTCGCGAATCGGAATAAAATGAGTTGACTTCGTTAATCGAACGATGACAACCCAAATATCATCGTGACCTTTAGATGTACTCAGTAACTTAGTGATGAGATCCATAGCAATGTTCTCCCACTTCCAAACCGGTATCTCTGGTTGTACAAGCAAGCCTGAAGGTCGTTGATGTTTAGCCTTGACTTTGAGACAAGTTAGGCATTTTGATACATACAAAGCAATATCCTTTTTCATACCAGGCCACCAGAACTGAGTACGAAGATCCTTGTACATTTTATCAGCACCAGGATGGATAGAGTATCGAGACTTATGAGACTCGTCCATCACTAAAGTGCGGAGATCATCTCTTTTTGGAACCCATAATTGATCCTTAAAATAGAGTAACCCATCGCCTTTTGTTTCGAGTTTAAGCTCAAATTGAAGCGTTAGCTCATATTTCAATAAGCCTTTGGTTACACAAGATCGTTGAGCTTGACGAACACGAGATTGAATATCAGATAGAGTTTGAACAGAATGAAGCTTGACTCGCTCCTTTCGGCTAAGCGCATCGGCTACGACATTCGCCTTACCAGGATGGTATCGAATTTCGTAGTCATAGTCGTTTAAGAGTTCAACCCAATGTCGTTGCCTCATGTTCAGCTCCTTCTGATTAAGAATATGCTGGAGACTTTTTTGGTCTGTGAAAACCACACACTTTGTGCCATAAAGATAGTGTCTCCAGATTTTAAGAGCGAAAACCACAGCTCCCAACTCAAGATCATGAGTCGTATAGTTCTTCTCGTGAACTTTTAGATTTCTTGACGCATAAGCTATAACTTTACCTCGTTGCATAAGGACATAACCAAGGCCTAGATTCGATGCGTCACAATAGACAACGAAATCGTCGTTTCCCCCACACATAACCATGGGTTCAGTCTGATAACGGGATTTGTCAGATCCTATGGTACCATAACCCAATACTGGTCGGTTCGGCCAAAACTAATGGGTTCAGTCTGATAACGGGATTTGTCAGATCCTATGGTACCATAACCCAATACTGGTCGGTTCGGCCAAAACTAATGAATGTTATTCGTTATGTAATTACGCCCAACAAGTTTGTTTACATTATCGAAATCGTTATTAATTTAATATAAACCATTTTAAACATTTTCGAAACCATCGTTAAAAACATCGAAATCATTTAACACATATGAATCACCCCAAAACAATTGAAAACAGTAAAATAGGGGAACTATGTACTAACATCAAAGTGCAAAGTATCCTCAATCTAAAGAACTCAACAAAGCTCAAGCAAACCAGAGAAATCAAGCAGCACCTAGAAATCGGATCACTAGACAAATAATCGACACCTAAATCGGAAGATCGGATAGAATGAGGTCTTGTAAACCAAATGAGTATTGCAACTCACGTGATATGGTTTAACAAAGCCTACATTCTGAATCGGAACCTATCCTAAGTGCTTTCGACCCGCTACGACCCATTAAGGTAGCTTACGCTATTTTAACGCGTCGTACGCGCAAAAGCGCTTTCGAGACGTCTAACTAGTCCTATGACAAGTATTATATGCCTAAACATGTTTAAATATGTTGCATAATCAGTTAAGTGACAAAAGTTTAAGTTACATATGCTTAGAATCCAATTATGCATAAAAGGGCTTTTTGGTCATTTTCCTAAGGCATATAAACAACCTATCATACAAGTAATTAAACTAAGTGACCATAAGTTATAACCTCAGAAGGTTATTCCCTATACATCTATGGTCACTAAACATGCTTAGTCAGATCCTAATGATCGACCAAACGGGTAGAGTTCGAAAGTCTAAGCGGGTGTTTAGACCGCTTGACTTACGACTCTATACAAGCACTAGACTAAAATTGACGAGTTAAACATGCTAAAACATGTTTAACTAAGTTAGAAAACAAGTTTGATATCAAAACAAAGGGTTTTGATACCCAATAATAGTTTGGTTGCAAAATACGCATAAATACGCATTTTGACCGAAACTATGTCTCGTCACTACACCTAATCAACGTGGTAATCAGTAGGTATAGTCACAAGGGACTATAACCATCGTGATTACGCTCACGTTGCAAAGTTCAAACGAACTTTGTGTTGACCAAAGACTGGCCAAAACAGAAAGTCAAACACTATTTGACTTTCGCTTGAAAATGCATAAAAGCACGAAAGAATACTTACAAAGGGTCCAAGCTAGGAAGAATTGATTCAAGTTGCTCAGGTATGAAGTGTTTAACCCCAACTTAGAGCAAAATCAATTAGGTGTGAGCTGAAATTAATGAAAGTGTTGGGTATTTATAGATTTTCTAGAACCGTTAAGATCGTTCCTCGTAAATCGTGCTTCAATCTTGGCTATACATGTGGGCACAAGTTTTAAAATCCAGCCCATAGCATCCAAAATCAGGGGTTAAAAACCATCAAAATCCAGCCCATAGCATCCAAAATCAGGGGTTAAAAACCATCAAATTAGCGGAATTGGACCAGGTTCATTGTTTCTGTTCTTGGCTGCTGTTGCACCCCACGTAGGATAGCTCCTCAGCTTACGCGGCCCGACAGAACAACTTTGGCAGATTGTTAAAACTAGTCCCTGCAAGTCCAAAACTTGACATTTGATGCATTTTTGACACATTTAAGCCTCGTTAACCTCATTTCAAGGCTCTAAAATGATGTTAAAGTATAGGGAACTTAAAATAGGTCTAAAATATCTCGGATGTCGGTTCTTTTGGTCATATGGTTGCGTTGTTTGGTTAATTACGACGGAAATCGTGACGAACGCAAAAACGATCCAAATTAAGCGACGAATGGAAATTTAGCATGCCAATCACTAAAATAAAATATTTTAATGATTACAAAAATTTTTGGGTGTCCGGATATATTCAGAACTTAAGATATGAGCGAAAATGTAAACTTATGCACTTTTTGACGCCTTTAGTCCCTATTGATCAAGAAAATTTATTTTTGCGCACCAAACACCTCAAAGCCTATTTCTAAGCTATGTAAAGGATATTTATGGCATGTTTAACTTATGATCAGGTTTTGGAATGTTCGTTACAGAACGAATCGGCATACTTTCACAGTTTGACACAAATAGTCCCTACGATCGAATAGACATGTTTTCAACACACCAAGCCATCCAAAACTTATTTCGAAGTAATGTAAAGGTTGTTTAAGGTATGTTAAGCCTATTTCACTATTTCGGAGTGTTTGTCACGTTAATACTAACTGCGTTTACACACCAGTTTGCGTATAACCTTCTAGAAAGCGATTTAAAGCTTGAAATCTAACTCCAATCAAATCGAAATATCATCAAACACAAAAACACATATAATAACACCAAAACACATTGTTTTATTGATAATTGATATTGTTTTACATTGTACATCGATTACAGAGCACAGTTGTCACATTAAGAGGTACCACTAATGATTCATCAGCTAAGCATTTCTTGAGATTACATACATAAAATACATCGTGTATTCCTGCCATTTCCTCTAGCTGTTGTAGCTGATAAGCTACTGGTCCTATTCTTCTAATAATCTCAAAAGTTCCAACATACCTGGGGCTTAGCTCTCCCCTTTTGATGAATCTTACCACTCCTTTCAAAGGAGAAACTTTTAATAATACTTTATCTCCTACCTGAAATTCTAACGGTTTTCGCCTGTTATCAGCATAACTCTTTTATTGATCGCGTGCTGCTTTTAGTCTTTCCTTGACTTGAATTATCTTTTCTGTTGTTTCTTGTACTATCTCCGGTCCAGACAGTTGCTTTTCTCCAATTTCTGCCCAACAGACTGGGGTTCGGCACTTTTGTCCATAAAGTGCTTCGAATGGTGCAGCATTAATACTGGTATGATAGCTGTTATTGTAAGAAAATTCTATCAATGGTAGATAGTCATCCCAATTTCCTCCAAAATCAATTACACAAGCTCTAAGAATATCTTCCATTGTCTGAATTGTCCTTTCGCTTTGTCCGTCCATTTGAGGATGATAAGCATTGCTTAGATTTAACTTGGTTCCCGTTGCTTTTTGGAAACTTGTCCAAAAATGAGAAGTAAAACGACTATCTTTATCAAAAAGAAAAGATAAAGGAATTCCATGTAATGAAACGATTTCATTTACATACAACTTGTCTAATTGTTCCATACTGAAAGTTTCCTTCATCGGTAAGAAATGAGCAGACTTAGTCAATCTATCTGCATTCACCCAGATTGTATCATTAACTTTTCTTGTTTTTTTATAATTTGGTAACAAAGTCCATTGTTATCAATTCCCATTTCCATACAGGCATTTCTAATTGATGCAATAAACCTGAGGGTTTCTAATGTTCATCTTTTACTTGTGAACAGGTTAAACACTTGGCAACATAAGCTGCTATATCCCTTTTCATTCCTATCCACCATAAATTCTTCCTTAAGTCTTGATACATTTTATCACTTACCGGATGTATCATATACTTAGACTTATGGGCTTCTTCTAATATTTCGTGGCGTAGGTTTCCTTGTTTGGGTATCCAAATTCTTTTCTTATGGAATCTCCAAATTCCATATGTTCCTTGTTCTAATTCGTTAATCATAACTTTCAATTTCTCAGTATCATCCTTGATTACTGATTCTTGTACGGCTCTAATTTGTTTATTTAAATCTATCTGCAGATTTAATTTAAGAGAACATACTTTTCTTGGCTTATCACGATACTTTCGACTTAAAGCATCGGCTACTACGTTAGGCTTTCCTGCATGATACTGGATATTACAATCATAATCACTAAGAATTTCCATCCAGCTTCTTTATCTCATATTTAACTCTTTTTTCCCGAAAACATATCTTAAACACTTATTATCAGTGAAAATGGTAAACTTACTACCGTAAAGGTAATGTCTCCAAATTTTGATGGCACAAATTATGGCTCCTATCTCTAAATCATGGGTTGAATAATTCTCTTCATGATTCTTAAGTTTTCTAGAGGCATAAGCTATAACCTTTTGACGTTGCATCAACACACATCCATAACCTAATTTAGAAGCGTCACAATAGACTACAAAGTCTTCAGTTCCTTCTGGTAACACTAGTATGGGTGCGTTGGTTAATCTTTGCTTAAGAATTCTAAAAGCTTCTTCCTGTTTTGGTCCCCATTCAAACTTAACAGACTTATAGGTCAGTTTTGTTAAGGGAATGGCTATTCTACAAAAATCTCGGATAAACCGTCTATAATAACCTGCCAGTCCGAGAAAACTTCTCATCTCCGTTGGTGATTCAGGGATTTTCCATTTAGTAATTTCCTTGATTTTTGTGGGATCTACATGAATTCCTTCATGATTAACTAAATATCCAAGAAATTGTACTTCTTCTAACCCAAATTCACATTTCGAAAATTTAGCGTAAAGCTTTTCTTTTCTCAGCAAATTTAGGAGTGCATGCAGATGCGCTGCATGTTCTTCTTTACTCTTAGAGTAAATGAGAATATCATTTATAAAGACAATTATGAATTTGTCCAGATATGGCTTACATTTTTTGTTCATGATGTCCATAAATGCGGCTGGTGCATTGGTTAAACCAAATGGCATAACAGTAAATTCATAATGGTCATACCTTGTTCTAAAAGCGGTCTTAGGATTGTCCTCTTCCTGTACCTTTAATTGATAATATCATGAGCGTAAATCAATCTTGGAAAAGAATCAAGCTCATTGCAATTGATCAAACAGATCATCGATTCTTGGTAATGGGTACTAATTTTTAATCGTGACCTTGTTCAACTCTCGGTAATCAATGCGCGTACGTGTTGATCCGTCTTTCTTCTTAACAAACAGAATTGGTGCTCCCCATGGTGATGAACTTGGCTATATGAATCCTTTCTCCAGAAGTTCATCCAACTGTTTCTTCAGTTCTTGCGTCTCTGCTAGTGTCAAACGGTAGGGTGCCTTGGCAATTGGTGCTGTCCCTGGTAGCAGATGAATTCTGAATTCAACTTCCCTGTCCGGCGGTAGCCCTGGTAAATCTTCTGGGAAAACATCTAAGAATTGAGATACTACGGGAATATCCTTCAATTCCTTCCCTTTAGTGTTAATGATTATGGAAATCATATACACTAGGGATTCTTTTCTTGCATAACTGGCCGTTTCCATCACAGAGATGAATTTCGCAGATCGAGATGACTTATCTCCTTTAATTGTGATCTTTTCACCCTTTGGTGAATTTACTTGGATTGACTTTTGATCACATAAAATACTGGCTTTATTGGCTACTAACCAATCCATTCCTAATACGATATCAAATCCAGCTAGATTTATTGGGTAAAGATTAGCCATAAAATTATGGTTTAAAATTTCTATTCTTGCTCCCTACAAAATTTCAGTGATCTTAATGGATTCTCCATTGCTCTCTCTACTAGACATTCTTGTTGAAGTTTAGTTAATGGTTGATTGAGAAGTTTGCAAAATGAAGTATTAATAACACTTTGGTTCGCACCAGAGTCAAATAATACTTTAGCAAAAACATCATTAACTAAAAACGTATCGGAAATCACGTCCGGAATCATCTTGGCTTCTTCTGTTATCAGAACAAATGCTCTAGCATTCTTAGTAGTCTTGTTGTTGATGGCTAGAGCTAGTTTCGGACAGTTCGGCTTGATATGCCCTTTTTCTGCACAATTGAAGCATACTCCATTACTGGGTTTCTTCCTATAGTCTTATTCCTTATGTCCTGGTATCTTGCAGAAATTGCAGTATGTGGAGCATCTTCCTGAATGCTTCTTCTTGCAGGCCTTACAATAAGGTGCAGAAGTAAAACCTATATTCTTCCCACGGTTGGAGTTACCATAGCGAAATTCCTGGGTAAGCTTTTGGACTAGGTTGTTCCTCTGGTTTTCTTCTTGCGTACGTACTAGTTCATCAGTCAAGGTAGTTGCTAGTTCTACAGCTTCTTCTATGGTTTGTGGTCTAGCTGCCTTGACTACATGTCTAATCTCATTGATTAATCCCCAGATGTAACGGGAGATTAATACTGGTTCTGGTGAAGCTAGGGTTGGCACTATTCTAGCATATTCAAAGAATACGGTAGTGTAACCCTTACAGTCTACTCCAGCCATTCTAAGGTTTAAGAATTTATTGATTATCTGTTCTTTTTCATTGGGTGGACAGAATTTCCTTTTAACCATGTTCTTAAACTCAGTCCATTCCATATTATAGACTCTGTCACTTCTCCTAGACTGGAGAATAGTGTTCCACCATTCTAGAGCGGCATTCTTAAAAAGATTGGAAGCAAACATGATTTTGTCTTTCTCTGTAAACTTGCTTATTTTTAAGACTGCCTCAGTCTTTTCTATCTAGCATAGAGCTGCAATGGCTCCTTCATTGCCCGAGAATTCTATTGGTTTACAGGACCAGAATTCTTTGTAAGAACAACCATAAGACATGGTTCTTCTTCTTTTTGGAATAGACAATTGAAGTAACGGTCCATTTTTACGCTGTGACTAGGTTCAGTAGGTGGTCGTTTACTTCCAATGTTACTTTTATTATTTTCTGCTTCCTTAACCGTTTTGATAATATATGGCATAGCGTCTATAATCCCTTGTGCCACTATGTGTTGGATGGCACTGCTATCTATTTGAATGTCGTTATTATCATTAGGGTTATTGGAGTTTATCACCCCCAACTATTGGCTATTGTCCACTGCCACCCTCAACTATCACTTTGACGTCCGTCACCCCCAACTTAACACTTATTGTGTTCTATCACTATGTCGTTAACTAATCACTAACTTTTGATCTTGTTACTATACTTTTGGGGTGTCCTAAGATCCCTATGACACCCCCAAAAGTATAGTACCAAGATCAAAAGTTAGTGATCAAATAATGACATGGTGACAGAACACACTAAGTGTTAAGTTGGGGGTGACGGGCGTCAAAATGATAGTTGGGGGTGGCAGCCGCAAATAGCCAATAGTTAGGGGTGATAAAATCCAATAACCCTTATCGTAATTCGGGTTTTCTTGATTCACTTCGTTGTCCATCTGGATTATAAACATTTACCAAATATTAATATCATAAACATGATTTAATGCGAGCAGTCACACAAACCAACACATTGATCAAAATTGTCATGCATTACGACATTTACTCTATTTTATATATATGCATCTACTACAAACTATAACTGAAATACAATACTAATTATGTATCAGTAGCTATTGGATTATCTATTTTAGTGGATATCTTATTATTATTATATTTTTTCTACGACACACATATATATATTATTATTATTATTACTAGTGGGGGTTCATCCAATACTGCATATTACGCTCATCGTACTTCCAAACGAGCCTCTCCCCTATTTGCCTTATTTGTTCACTTTCATCTAACAACTCCTTACCAAAAGTGCGGAGTTCCTGCACGTTTTTGGTACTCATGGGTGGTGCGGGTGCTGGTATTGGCTCTGGGTACTGGGGCATCGGTTCTTCATACGGGTATGGGTTCTCTTGGATTTCCATAATATATTGGTCGTTATCCCAATATGGATCTAGAGAGTTAATGTTAGGGTATGGTGCTACTGGGTTTGATATGTGTTCCTCCTGTGGGTGGATTTCTGGGTAATCTCTATGATCATCCTCCTATGGGTCATAATTTGGAGGACGGGGTGTTGGAATTCTAGGGATTTCGTTTGATCGAAGGCAAGTACGGGAATCTGGTCACCTGGATTAGGTTCTATTTCCATGGATTGAGTTGGGAACAAGGGTAGTGGTTGTGGTGCAATGATTTGTTCTAACTTTGGGTTTGCGGCTGTGGTAGCTAGTATGTGGAAATTAGCCAATCGTCTGTTGATTATATCCTGAGTCTGGGCATTCATCTCCCTATTTGTAGCTGTTAAAGCCTTCTGCTACCGTAACTTCCATATTCTTTTCCTATGCTCGTGAGCTCCCTGACTGAACCATCCTTTCTTTTTAGTAGGGAATGGCTCTTGGGATTGCGCTTTGAATATGAAAATCCCCTCTTCTGTGTCGGCTGAATACCCCGAGGGGGTAGGCTGGGAAGAAGTTCCTTAATCTCTAGGAGAACTAGACAGTTGACGATAAGCGTCTGACGGACCTTGATCACTCATACTGCAAACTAACAAATTGTCAAATAACACAAAACAATAATATACAGATATGCACGTGATGCGTGTGTAGTGTGTATGGTTTTTAATGTATATTTTAAGCCCTTTTACACTTTTTAGCCAAGTTTTAAATTTATAAAACACGATATTTACTAACACTAAACACACATATGGGCAAGTGCACCCATCGTGAGCGTAGTATAGTGTTGGTAAGATACCAAGGTCGTCCAAGGACACAAGAGCTTTTAGTACCGTTTTATCCTCAACGTCTAATCCAATCAAAAGTTTAGAAAAATGTTTTAAACTAAGAAAAATAAAAGCTAACTAAAATGCTAAAAAATAATATAAAAATAAAAACAGATAGACAAGATGAATCACTTGGCTCCGACTCGTGTATAGTGTCACCTTTGATTATTTCTGCACTTTTGCACTATTTAAGAGATTATCTTAGTTATATTGGTAGGCCCCTCTTTTGAAGGTGACGTTACCCTCAACCCAGTAGTTTGAGTCAGCAAGGATACAATCCTAAATGGTCGGATTATTGAAAGATAATTAATTAAGTTATTAATGTGTATTATGGTAGGCCCCTCTTTTGAAGGTGACGTTACCCTCGGCTAAGTAGTCTGAGTCAGCAGGGATACAGTCCGAAGTAGCCGGGTTAAAGTATTAATAGTAGCTTACATATGATGGGATCAAAGAGTTTGGACCCCCGCCATCCAATACCGGTGGGTATTGAAGGAGGTCCTACTAAATTTGACCCAGGTCCTTGCAGGATCTATACGTTGAACAAGGCAAGACTCTTACCAAACCGTTCCCTTAACCCCCGACCAGGTAGCCAACATACCTCCATATAGACCGTGGAGATATGAATGGTGAAAATCTTTTATTTTATATAGACAGTAAAATAATTCCAAGACACCACGGACAAACGATAAGGAAGAATCACCTTCAACATAAGAAACTAGTTATTAAAGTCATTAATACATAACCAAGTAAAAAGTGCGAAAAGATTAAAAATAAAAAGTATTACACTTGACACTTGTCTTCACCAAGTGATGTAAGAGACTTAGGCAAACATGGCCTTTGATTTTCAAGAACTCTTACGATCAATCTTGGATCCCGAGATGACTCACACACTCTATGATGGACAATGGATGATGGTGGTGGATGATGGTGTTGTGATGGTGGTGGGTGGTGGGTGAAGTGTGAGAGAGGTGGTGTGCCAAGGGATGGTTTGCAAATGAGCCAAGCACCCCTATTTATAACCTGAATAGTGGCTCGGGCACGGTCCCGTGTCTAGTGGGCACGACCCCGTGTCCATCCTCTTTTCTGTCTTCATTAATTGCAGTTTGTCTGCATTAGTTGACCACGCCCCCGTGTCCGCTGGGCATGCCCCCGTGTGCAGAAGCATATCTGTACTATCAAGATTTACCTAGATTCTGCGAATCTTATAGTTGACCACGGCCCCGTGTCCGCTGAGCACGGCCCCGTGGTGGGCGATAGAAGCTTCTATAGCTTTGTCTTTTATGCTGGCACTTGGGCACGCCCCCGTGTTCACTGAGCACGGGGCGTGTTCAGCCTTCTGTTCTCTTGTTTTACTTGGGAAGATGCTGTCGGGGAGGTCGGGCATGCCACGTTTGTTCCTTTTCTTGTATTTATGTTAGATTTAGCTGCCTTTTTGCTTCTTTTGTTAATTTGAGCTCATTTAATCCTGAAAATACAAAAGGAAGACAAAAGCACACTTTTTCCAACATTAGTACTAAAAAGGGTTAGTTTTATGCCACAATTGATGTAATTTATATGTTGCATTTTGCACACATCAAATACCCCCACACTTGAATCTTTGCTTGTCCTCAAGCAAAACACTTTATAATGTGGCTTTACACTCCCAAGTGGAATAGGTAGAAGAGAAGGTTTTTGGGCTTGTCATAGAGTGTCGGGATTTCCAAGATTCTTTATCAAGTTTTATTTTTATTTATTTACAATCCTATTCGTCATGAGTTATTTAAAACTTTTCATAAGATAAATTACTTATTAGGGCATAACATGCCTTTTTAAAATTCCATTTATATACAAGTTCACATACCTCACGGGGGATCACTCAACACTCGGCCGAAGATGTATTTTAGTGAATCACTCGAGAGCGGCATGGACCTTACTCCTACCATAGGCTTGCCAAGCAATCAATCCTCCTCCTTTTTAACTATAAACCTTTGTAAATATCAAGAGGACTTTTGGGTGAAGGGTTAGGCTTGGGTTGAAGGTAGGTAGGTGGTTGGGTTAGTGGTTAGTAGAAAAGGGCGAAAAGCGTAAAAAGCATCGGTTTTCGTAAGACTTTTTATTTTCTTTGCACTTTTTATTTTGATGAAGCTATTATTCAAACAAAGTTATTTTTGATGAACTTGCTTGTTTATTTCTTTTGCTTCATCATCAACACATTTTTTTTTTGAAAAGTCACACGAAAAACCGAGCTTGTTACTAAAACAAAAGGTTAAAAATAAAAAGGTTTTGGTGGGTGAAAGGGTGTTTGGTTTTGGGTTAAGAAATGAAAAGGTTTAGGCTCAAAGGGGTTAACTAGGGGGATTTTGGGTAGGTGGTAAAAAAAATAATAATGGTGTAGAAATAAAAAGGGTTAGTCCTAATGCCTCCATCATTTACTTACTCGTGTTTAAGTTGTTAAGGACTGAGAATGTATCGTCATGGCAAGTTCTAGAGTCGTAAGAACCAAGCGGCTATTCACACAAGAAACGAAAGATGAGCATTTAGTTTAAAGATATGTATTTGTATGCTCAATAAAGGCTCAAAACTCACTTTTGTGGGAATGGGTTTTTATGTGATCAAGTATATATAATCAAATTTTAACTAAACTTATCATGCCTTTTCATAATTTTCTTACGTTGGTTCTTTTTATCACGACGCTATCGGTTGTAGATTTGTAAAAATATAACCTTTTTAGAACTTGAAATTCCCAAGTTAAACCTAGACAAGCAAAAAATGAAAATTTTTGAAAAAAATTGGGGTGATTAGCGGTTCCAATAGAGTTTTGTGTAAGGCTTGTGATTAGGACTTGCAAGATTCAAGGTTTTAGCATCCCCCCCCCCCACACTTAAATTACACATTGTCCTCAATGTGTCCCAAAAATAAGTTTTTAGGTTGATTGAATGTGTAAAAAGGTGTTAAAAAGCAAAATTTTATGTTACTGGGCGTCTGGACACGGCCTCGTGGTGTCCGGGCACGGCCCCATGTTCAGGTGCCAGTAACAAAAAGTTGTAAAAAGAAACAGAAGTGTAACACCTCGTAAAATCACGTCAAATGATGTATTGACACGTGTAATAAACCCTAATAAAGTCAAACATTGAATTTAAGGGACAAATTTTTCGAAAAATCGAAAAATTTGATTATGAAAGGACTGGAAGTATTAGCATACCTAAAATAAGTTCCTAAATAACCTCTCACGATAATTATATTCACAAATGAGCCACTTGACGATCGATTGTAGCCGTTTGCGTAATTAATTTAAAGTTTGCGCAATAAAGGGTTAAAAGCGTCAACATATTAATTTTTACCTCTGAGTGACCTTTTAACAAACTGGGAGCTTCATTATATTTGATTATACTCTCGGGAATGCTAATTATTGGCCGACTAAGGTTTTTATGCCTATAAGTAAAGTTACGCGCAACTTTGCAAGTTAGAGGGGCTAAAAGTGTCAATATGTTAAATTATACATCTGAATGACCTTTTAGCGAACCTGAAGCATCGTGATGTTTAATAATACTTTCAAGAATGCCTAATATGGATTAGATAAGGCTTCAATGCTATTAAATTATGAGATACGCAAGTTTGCGCAATAGAGGGACCTAAAGCGTCAACTTTTGAATCTACGCCTTTCGGTGACCATCTAAGCGAACGAGAGCGTAGTAACATTTAAGTATATTCTTGGGAATGATCAATATGGGCCATGGAATCTTTGAATATCATTAAACGGCATTTCGCGCTACTTTGCGCAATTAAAGGACTATTTGCGTCAAACTGCAAAAGTATGTCGATTCGTAGGGTATCGGACCTTCTGGAATATGATTGTAAGTTAAAAATACCCTAAATATACCTTACCTAGCTTAGATATAGGCTTGGAGGTGTTTGATGTGCAAAAATAAACTTTTAAGTCATGCAGGGACTAAAAGTGTCAAAAAGTGCACAAGTTTGCATTTTCGCGCATATCTCACATTCTGAATATACCCGGGCACCCAAAAATTTATGTAAGCACTAAAATATTTTATTTTAGTGTATGGCTTGATAAAATTCCATTCGTCGCGTAGTTTGGATCATTTTTCACGTCCGTGTGTGTTTCGTCGTAAGTAGACGAACAACGTGACTGTACGGCCAAACGAACCGACATCCGACATGTTTTCAAGCATGTTTCATGTTCCCTATGTTTAGACATCATTGTAGAGCCTTGAGAATGGCTTAACGGGCATTAAACAGGTCAAATATGGGCTAAAACACATACAGGGACCAAAACTGCAACTTCTGAAAGTTGTTTGATCTGTGCAGGCCGTAGGCTACACCCCCTGCAGCGTAGCCTACGCCCAGGTCTGGGCAGATTCTTATTTTCAGCATTCCGGTCATTTTTCAAAGGCTTTTATGTAAAATCCTCAATACCATGAGCTGGTTTTCAACCCCCATTGTATTTAGAAACCATGGGCACACATGGAGGGCCAAGATTTAAGCACGGTTATCGAGGAACGATCCTAACGGTTCTCAAAAACCTATAAATACCCTTCCCCACTTTCATTTGCAACTCACACTTCCTTCAAACTGCTTGTTCTCTGAATTTTGAGAGGATCTGGAGCTTCTTGAGAACCTCCTTCAGTCCATTGGACCTTTGTAAGTGTCCTTTCGTGACTAGTTTGTTTTATTTAGCGTTTATAGCCGAAAAGTCAAGCGTTTTCGATAAACTCTTTGACTTTTAAACGGTTGAGCCATTGTTCGCAACGAACAAGGCTACGTGACCATAATTAGGTAGGTGTTAAACCCTCAAAAGGGCACCTCCTAATTACCACGTTTACTTAGTTAAATTGTCGGGTCAAAATAATTAAAATAAAAGTCAAACGGGTTAGTTTTAAATAAAGTTCATAACTATTAATATAGAAGCCATAAAACCAGTTTTCTCACTTTAATAACTTGGTAAATATTAGTTGAGCATGTCTAAGCATGATCAACCCGACAATTCTGAGTTTAGGCTCGGTTCGGAACCGAAAGTCTCAAAATTTGACTTTTGCTTTGACTTTCAGTTCTGACCCGAATTAGCTTAGTTTAGATATGCCTTAGGATTCCTTTAGGACCAGGTTATAGGTTAGTGTAACCATCTGAGGTTATACAACTTGGTTCCTTAGTTATCTTATTCATATGCATGTTTCCGTTAGATGCCTAAATGTTGACTATTATGCCCTTTTAACCTTAAAACGAAATTTTTTAAAATATGAGAGGATAGAAACCTTCATTACTGATTTATAAACTTGTCCCTAAAATTTGACATCAGTTTGAGGTCTAGATTAGGAGTTATGCTCATTAGCGTAAATGAAAAGCTTCTTACTAATTAAACAGCATAATTAGCGTATATCCTATCAAAACCCAAATTTTTGATACCAAAATTTTTACCTACTGATATAAAATAATATTTTGGGATTTTTGAAGATTTTTATTTATTTTTAGGCTGAGCATAACATAGGGTTCTAAGCTTAATTCGGTAGTTGTCGGTTTTGCCCTTTTGGCCTATAAAATGAGTTTTACAAATCATTTTGGTACCAAACCTTTTTCTACTGATCTTATATGATAAATAAAATATTTTGAGTCTTCTGTAATAATAAAATTATCAGCTTTCATTATTAAACCCGAAAATCGCTTAAAACCGACTTTTACGCGTTTTAAGCACATAGTATGAGTTAAAACTATTTTTGGCATATGAAACTTAATACCTACTGATGTTCTAAGTAAATTTATATATTTTAACAGTAAAGAAAAGTTTTAAACTCAGATTCTCTAATTTTGACCTTTTAAGCTTATGTGAAATTACCAAAATGCCCCTACGGTGCATAGTTTGGTTATAAATAGTAAATTTCACATATATGCTATACCCTACTGTTATAACTTATTAAATTAAGTATTTTTACTGATTATATCAGACCTGGAACTCAGATTAATATTTAACCTCTCTTTTAACCTTTAAAATGACCAAAATACCCATACGAGGCATAAATTGGTTTTAAATTCGTTTTGGGCATAATGGAAGGTATCCTACTGATATCACAACATATTAATGTCATATTAACCTAGTAAACCTGTTCATGACTCTTTTGGTTACCCGATACGCACTTTTCGCGTTCGAATCGGCGTATGTAACTAGTTTGCATAAATTAGCCGAAATGGGTCAAACCTTATCATTTTTATCTCAAAATCCAGAATGTGTTTAGTTTACCCTTATTACACAAGTATACAAGCTTTTCAGGAATAAACCACATTCTAATCCAGTTCTCGCTTAATCATGTGTTTTGAACCGTATCTTCTTTTAAAACTAACCAGTCTAAGTTTAGGCTTAATTGCGTCAGGAATCTAATAGGTTATTAAAAACCTTCGTTCCAGATTTAGGAGCCCAGTAAAAGCTATCTGTATTTGCTGATTTGATAGGCTGGGATTGAATTTATATTTAGCTCAAGTAAATACTTTTAACTTATTTTCCCTTATACGGGCTTGGGGTACGGGATATAAAATACCGCTTGGTCGGGCATTGAATTTTTTATTGTATGAAGGTTAAATTATTGAAATGTCCCATTTAAATTGTTTTGTTTGCTTAAAGTCTTTGGGGGGGTTAATGACTATGTCCCGGATATCCTTGGCATCATTTTAAGAAATTGCCACGACCTAAGCACGGGGTGTAGGCGTACACCCGACAGTGCATATATAAATAATGGGGTATAACCGCCGGTTACAGGAATAACCAGTCGCGGGACTATATCATGTGGTGTGTCTATTAATCTTTAACCCGGCGTCAATCCGGGCTACTGAACGTATAACGAACATGTAATTATTTTACAAGTTTATATATAAATAATTATCCCAAGTTATAAAAATTTTATGCCATGTGCATTAAAATCAATTTTCTTAAACGTTTTCAAAATGAGTCAGTTAAATTGTATTTACCAGTGTAAACTGACGTATTTTCCCAAAAAGGCTAAGTGCGGGTACTAAACGGAATAGGCTAGCCTCTCCTAGCATCAAATAAAAGTCTCACAAGTTTAGATGCCTTAAAGTCTGTTGAACAAAGTTTCTTTTTATCTTTTGATCCGCCTGTGGATCTTTTGCAACCGTATTTGTAATACTTGATATTACTCTTTATCGGATTGTAATTTATTTATCTTTTGCTTCCGCTGTGCATTTAAATTGTGATGTTTGACTATGATGATATCAACTACGTCACGATACTCCCCACCGGGCCCGCCGGTAGTACGTGGAAATAACGGGGTGTGACAGGTTGGTATCAGAGCCAACATTTAGTGAATTAAACACTAGTCTTTTGTGTTTAATCTCAGTGACATAGTAGCACATTCCTTGACCTTCTGAGTCTAGACTTAAAATAGGAATACTCTCATCTCTATTCGGAGAATTATTGCCTTCAATTCTATATATTCTAATATGTCACCAAGCAAAGAAGCCATAATGGAAATTCTCTCCATTTGAAGCCTAGGGAAGGCCGAGCTTCGTATTGCGACTAGGATTAACATGCAACCAAGGAGAAAACATTCAGAAATAAAATGAAGAAGAAACTCCTTTTGCTGAAGATCGTTTCCTTAGTAGTCCTTATAAGGGCATACTTAACTTTCAGTCCCTTCATGGACAACATCATTCCTTTCAAGTCCCGTTTAGGGCAATTCTGTACCTCTTTGAAAAATCATTGGAATGTTTTATCTAAATTTATTCATCATTACATATGAACATAAAATATGAAATATTAACATTCCTTTTATAAGATCTACCATTATAATAAAATGGCAAAATCTAAAAAGAACAAGACCTAGCCCATGTGTCATTTTAAGAACAGGGCCAAGATGGCAGTTCTTCAATTAGATTCAGATCCTTATTAACATCTCAATTTAGGATTTATTATGCGTTAAATATTAAAAAGAATCTTAAAGGTACAAACTAGCCTATATATCATTTCAGACAAGGCCAAGATGGTAGAACCTATTCAAAAGATTCGAATCCTTGTTAACATTCCTGGCAAACGTGATTCAATCACATAAATCATCCTTATACTGGATTCTTCCGAAATCCTTTCTTATTTGGTGAATTAAGCATCCATTAGGGATGTAATGCTTACGGGGCCGTATTCATTGTCATATAAGACAAAAGACAGTCGTAGCCTACAACTCCCTGTCAAGAAAAGGCATGAACAACGTTCAAGCCTAAATACCTTGATTCTACAAAATCATGGTTTATAATTTAAAGTTGCCCTTGTGACTTGGCCTCTTGTGCCATAGTTATATTTTAATTAAGTTTAGGATAATTATAATGAAAATCCTGAAAAAAATAAATATCATTCCTTTCCGCCAGTATACATGTTAAAAGAAAATCTTAAAAGGTATAACCTAGCTTGAATGTCATTAAAGACCTAGCTAAGATGGTAAGACCTGTTTAAAAGAAATTCAGATCCTTGTTAACATCTGAAAATATGTTAACACTCCTGACAACAGTGATGCGATAAAATCACACTTGTCATCTTCATATTAGGAATTTCCAAACCCCTTATTTAGCCTAAATGATCAAGAGGAATCATGGCTAATGAACGTCGAACTTGATGAACACATCAAAACATCCATTTGGATGAATACCTTCGGGCAAAGATGTATACATGAAAAAGATAGTTTTATTTCATAACTTCTTGTTAAGACAATGAACAATGAAATTTTCCGATCCAAAGGAATCATCGATTATGTTTTAAAATTTCCCTAGTGACAAGGCATCTATGCCATCAAAAAGTCCTTTGGAACAAGCCCTTGTGCTATATATATAAAATGTCAGTTCGACATTGACAGTCGTGACTTATGCCCCCTATCTAATAAATATGAAGGATTATATTCCGTTAAACGCCAAAGATGGTTTATCTAAAAACCTAGGAAAAACATAATCAAATAAATTAAATACTATCTATTAGCCTATATGGTTTATTTGCACCATGGCTATTTAATCATCAAATTCGACAATTCACTATAATTAAACAAATTATTACTACTTGGTTTGTAGCCTTCAAAGCTTCACCATGGCTGACTCATCTGAAGCTCACAATCATCTAGTTGATCAGAATGATAATGCAAGACTGCACTTAACGGGCACCGAGTTACAGGCTATGATAGATACAGCCGTAAACAAAGCTGTGGACCGAGTATTAGAGGATCATAAGCGAAAGTGCGATAATACCCCAAATAAGGGTTACAAGAAGGGTAAGACCGGTTCAAGCTATAACCAGTCCAAGCCAAAGGAGGCAAAACCCAAATGTAAAACCTGCGGGAAGAAGCACTTCGGAAAATGTTTCTATGAGCAGACCAGGGGATGTGTCATCTGTAAAGAGATGGATCACAAGACCCATGAATGCAAGGACTTGAAGGACGCCACATGCTATGGTTGTGGCGAGAAGGAGCACATAAAGGCCCGCTGCCCAAAGAAGGCAACTAAAGGGAAATGCACTTTGGAGTCACAAGCTAGGCCTTGTGGGATTTGTAATAAGGAAGGGCACAAGACCTTGGAGTGCCAAGACATAAAGGACGCAACCTGCTATGGTTGCAATGAAACAGGGCACATCAAGACAAATTGCCCAAATAAAACCAAGAAGCCTGGGGAGGCTAAGAAGACCAAAGCTGGAAGCTCTCAAATGGATGCTTAAGAGGCTATTCAGGATGACAATGTCACAACAGGTACTTTCTTTATCAATAACGCTCATGCTAGAGTATTTTTTGATTCAGGTTCAGATAAGTCTTTCGTAGACAATAGATTTTGTAAATCATTAAATCTACCTGTTAAAACTCTAAGCGTTAAGTATAAAGTAGAATTGGCCGATAGTACCTCAGAGACTGCTTCATCAATATTAGATGGATGTTTTATATCCATTAGGAATCATTCTTTTTCGCTGTCCTTGTTTCCATTAAAATAAGAGGGACTCGATATAGTGATAGGAATGAATTGATCGTCTTAAAAATCAAACCCATATTGTGTGTGATAAGAAGCAAGTAGTTATCAAGACTCCATATGGTGAGCCTTTGACAATTTAAGGAGACACTGGGTATGGATTACCTAAGCACTTGTTGAATATGGTATTTAATACCAAAGATTCGAGTATGGAAAACTCATAAGAGACAAACAACAGTCGCGATGCAGAAGATGCGACAAATGTTAATGGTGCATCCAATGTGAACCTCAATGTTAATGGAGTTAATCTCCAAAACTGTAATTAACGCAGCTATTAGAGAGGCTATGAGAAAAGTCATGAAAAGGTTCAAGAAGCCAGATCCTGCTCGCTCTAAAACACATGTCGCTGCTCATGAGAAGAGCTTTATTCATACTTCAAATACAAAGAATAACCCAAACAAAATCAAATGTGGCAAGGAGCCCATTCTTTTCAGGATGCACTTAAAAGTACTTCGTCTCTTGGAGGTCAAGAGACTTCAATAGTAAAAAGAGGCCATCGATTGCGGGAAATTGTTGGATGAAGTAGAAACCATTAGGTGTATCAGCGGTTATGCTGGAAAGGACACGGTGAGGTATACATCTCAGTCATTCGATGGCAATATCCTTGATTTGTGAGGACATTAATGAAGTCCACAAGAAAGATCCTCTTATACATTATGGGATGGTCCAAGTTTTAAGGACCTTATTAGAAAAACCTATTATCCGCTTCACGAAATGGAAAAAGATGGAATAAGAATTTTATGACTCTCACCATAAAAGTTCTAGACTATCGACAATATGTTACAAATTTTAATTCATTGGCTGAGATAGCGCCCTATTCAGTTTACCCAAACTCTAAGCTTAATGCAATAATCATTGGTGGTTAGCATCGGCAATAAAAAGGGCACATTAAAGTTTCAAATCCTGCTCATTATAAATCCATTATGGATCTACCTCAGCTACTCACGTTATATAGATTAAGAAATAACCAGTCAAAGCTAAGACCGCCCTAAAATTTGTCAAAGATTTCACAGCTAAGTTTAAAAGGATTAAGAATGGAGGCGTTTAACCCTCCTGATAAAGGATTAGAGGCAGCTCACATGAATGACACTAGATAAATTCCTTATTGTGATTTTATTGCTAAGAGTTACATTTGGGTTCAGGTGCTGCTAAGTCTCTCATAAGACCATAAGCTTAGCAAACTATTAGAAATTTTTCCGTAAGAACCCCAGATATTAAGTGTAAGGTAAAACTTACAGGCGAAATCATAAGAGCCATTTCTTCTGTTCCTGTCAGAAACCTTCAGTCGTAGAATTTTAGAAGTATCCTCTCTCTAGAGGAAGTGCGTCAGCATATATAGTTGATATCTCCTTAATCACTATCGATTACGAATACCAGATGGTATGATAAAAGCGCCATATGAGGATTTGTGTATCTTAATATGTTCCATAGATTGCTTCCATGCCTGATCAGTATGGAGGTTTAATGCATGGGACCACAAAGATATTCCGATGGTCATATGGTACTAAAGTCAGCTAATGGTATTCAAAGAAGATATCCAGAATGGAATTGTCCAAGTAAAGGTCTTCGATCAAGGAATTCGTGGACTCGTAACGTAAATGTGTCACTTATTTGACGCAAGCAATGATGGATGAACTAGAGCCTGAGATTTGGAAAATCTCTGTAACCTCCTTGTATCTTGATTATCTTATCCTAAGATTACCCTGATTCCCTCCTGAAAGGCAAGTAGAGTTAAGATTTATATCCCATTTAGGGCGGTATTATTAAGAAATCTCCAAGACGGCTAGTACCATCATTGGAGGAACCGAAACCCTGATTAAGTAATTTTTAAAATAGAGGATTCATATAGCCTAACTCAATATCCTGAGAATTCGGTATAGTTAATTATGAAAGACGGTTCATTTTGCTTCTGCATTGATTACCGCAACCCTATTTAGGCAACAATTAAGAATTGCCATCAGCTGCCCAGGATCGTCGATTTGTTCGACTAACGGCAAGGATTAGTTATTCCTTAAGATTAGTTTCAAGCAGTGGTTGGAATAACCATCTCATCTTAGAATAAGTTTTTCTATAATAGTTGTCATATAAGTATCAAGGCTGCTTCTTTGGAAACCTTGTATAGATGGAATGTTAAACATCTAATGTTAGACAGAAGATTAGTAAGTCCAATTATCAGGATCTGAAAGTTGCATTGGAAACAACGAATAAGATCATACGAATCCATAATCATCTGTAAGATGCCAGTATTTGGCAGAAAATCAAGGATTAATGAGAGTAGCAACCCTCTTGAGTTCTTGTTGAGGAAGGAGGTTCAACAAAAGATATCACCCTGGGAAGGTGTGCCAATTTGTTAATTATCAGACTAGTTAAACTCTGAATATATAGAATCATTCGAGGGAATCGAATGTATCAAGATCAAATAGCTCATAAGCTAAAACCTATTTAAGGAGTTTGGCGGAGCACGCAATGCATCACACACTAATGATTTAAAGATGTGTTTCACCAATAAGTCAAGAAGCATTATCACATAATGATATGCAGATTGATGATATGATGAGCAACCTGTATCGATTAAGGATCGACGGGTTAAGAAGCTCCAAAAGGATACATGTACCAAATATAAAGGTCACTTTGGGAGCTTGGAGAGACTCCAGATAGGCTATAGAAGATTAGTCCATTATGCGACAAAAAGAACTTCCAGCATTTTAGCAAATCTCGAGGTCGAGATTTCTTTTAAGGGGGTGAGGATGTAACACCTCATAAAATCACGTCCAATGATGTATTGACACGTGTAATAAACCCTAATAAAGTCAAACATTGAATTTAAGGGACTAATTTTTTAAAAAAACAAAAAATTTGATTATGAAAGGACTGGAAGTGTTAGCATACCTAAAATAAGTTCCTAAATAACCTCTTACAATAATTATATTCACAAATGAGCCACTTGACGATCGAGTGTAGCCGTTTGCGTAATTAATTTAAAGTTTGCGCAATAAAGGGTTAAAAGCGTCAACATGTTAATTTTTTCCTCTGAGTGACCTTTTAACAAACCGGGAGCTTCATGATATTTGATTATACTCTCGGGAATGCTAATTATTGGCCGACTAAGGTTTTTATGCCTATAAGTAAAGTTACGCGCAACTTTGCAAGTTAGAGGGGCAAAAAGTGTCAATATGTTTAATTATACCTCTGAATGACCTTTTAGCAAACCCGAAGCATCGTGATGTTTAATAATACTTTCAAGAATGCCTAATATGGATTAGATAAGGCTTAAATGCTATTAAATGATTAGATGCGCAAGTTTGCGCAATAGAGGGACCTAAAGCGTCAACTTTTGAATCTACGCCTTTTGGTGACCATCTAAGCGAACGAGAGCATAGTAACATTTAAGTATATGCTTGGGAATGATCAATATGGGCCATGGAAGGCTTGGATATCATTAAACGGCATTTCGCGCTACTTTGCGCAATTAAAGGACTATTTGCGTCAAACTGCAAAAGTATGTCGATTCGTAGGGTATCGGACCTTCCGAAATATGATAGTAAGTTAAACATACCCTAAATATCCCTTACCTAGCTTAGATATAGGCTTGGAGGTGTTTGATGCGCAAAAATAAAGTTTTAAGTCATGTAGGGACTAAAAGTGTCAAAAAAGTGCACAAGTTTGCATTTTCGCGCATATCTCACATTCTGAATATACCCGGGCACCCAAAAATTTATTTAAGCACTAAAATATTTTATTTTAGTGTATGGCTTGATAAAATTCCATTATTCGCGTAGTTTGGATCATTTTTCACGTCCGTTCGTGTTTCGTCGTAATTAGACGAACACCTTGACTGTACGGCCAAACGAACCGGCATCCGACATGTTTTCAAGCATGTTTCATGTTCCCTATGTTTCAGCATTCTGGTCGTTTTTCAAGGGCTTTTATGTAAAATCCTCAATACCATGAGCTGGTTTTCAACCCCCACTGTATTTAGAAACCACGGGCACATATGGAGGGCCAAGATTTAAGCACGGTTATCAAGGAACGATCCTAACGGTTCTCAAAAACCTATAAATACCCTTCCCCACTTTCATTTGCAACTCACACTTCCTTCAATCTGCTTGTTCTCTGAATTTTGAGAGGATCTTGAGCTTCTTGAGAACCTCCTTCAGTCCATTGGACCTTTGTAAGTGTCCTTTCGTGACTAGTTTGTTTTATTTAGCGTTTATAGCCGAAAAGTCAAGCGTTTTCGATAAACGCTTTGACTTTTAAATGGTTGAGCCATTGTTCGCAACGAACATGGCTACGTGACCGTAATTAGGTAGGTGTTAAACCCTCAAAAGGGCACCTCCTAATTACCACGTTTACTTAGTTAAATTGTCGGGTCAAAATAATTAAAATAAAAGTCAAACGGGTTAGTTTTAAATAAAGTTCATAACTATTAATATAGAAGCCATAAAATCAGTTTTCTCACTTTAATAACTTGGTAAATATTAGTTGAGCATGTCTAAGCATGTTCAACCCGACAATTCTGAGTTTAGGCTCGGTTCGGAAGCGAAAGTCGCAAAAGTTGACTTTTGCTTTGACTTTCAGTTCTGACCCGAATTAGCTTAGTTCAGATATGCCTTAGGATTCCTTTAGGACCAGGTTATAGGTTAGTGTAACCCTCTGAGGTTATACAACTTGGTTCCTTAGTTATCCGATTCATATGCATGTTTCCGTTAAATGCCTAAATGTTGACTATTATGTCCTTTTAACCTTAAAACAAAACTTTTGAAAATATGAGAGGATAGAAACCTTCATTACTGATTTATAAACTTGTCCCTAAAATTTGACATCAGTTTGAGGTCTAGATTAGGAGTTATGCTCATTAGCGTAAATGTAAAGCTTCTTATTAATTAAACGGCATAATTAGCGTATATCCTATCAAAACCCAAATTTTTTACACCAAACTTTTTACCTACTGATATAAAATAATATTTTGGGATTTTTGAAGATTTTTATTTATTTTTAGGCTGAGCATAACATAGGGTTCTAAGCTTAATTCGGTAGTTGTCGGTTTTGCTCTTTTTGCCGTATAAAATGAGTTTTACAAATCATTTTGGTACCAAACATTTTTCTACTGATCTTAGAGCATTCTCATCCAATCCATCAAATTATATATACATTTCACTAAAAAACAACTCCTATATCAATATATTTTCACTAAAAACAAATACTTTTTCTCTTTCCTTTTCAATTAAATAATATTATCATTACATTTTTCTCTCTCCTTCACTCACAACCACTTTCAATATATATTAAAAAAATTATACTGGGTGGACTTTGTCCCCCCAAATATACAGATGAACAGTAACATTTTCTCTCTCCTCCACTCACAACCATTTTTTATACCCTTTATAATATAAAAACTACCCCTCACATATTTTGATGGTTTGGATGAGAATGCTCTTATATGATAAATAAAATATTTTGAGTCTTCTGGAATAATAAAATTATCAGCTTTCATTATTAAACCCGAAAATCGCTTAAAACCGACTTTTACGCGTTTTAAGCGCATAGTATGAGTTAAAACTATTTCTGGCATATGAAACTTAATACCTACTGATGTTCTAAGTAAATTTATATATTTTAACAGTAAAGAAAAGTTTTAAACTCAGATTCTCTAATTTTGACCTTTTAAGCTTATGTGAATTTACCAAAATACCCCTACGGTGCATAGTTTGGTTATAAATAGTAAATTTCACATATATGCTATACCCTACTATTATAACTTATTAAATTAAGTATTTTTACTGATTATATCAGACCTGGAACTCAGATTAATATTTAACCTCTCTTATAACCTTTAAAATGACCAAAATACCCCTACGGGGCATAAATTGGTTTTAAATTCGTTTTGGGCATAATGGAAGGTATCCTACTGATATCACAACATATTAGAGGCATATTAACTTAGGAAACCTGTTCATGACTCTTTTGGTTACCCGTTACGCACTTTTCGCGTTCGGATCGGCGTATGTAACTAGTTTGCATAAATTAGCCGAAACGGGTCAAACCTTATCATTTTTATCTCAAAGTCCAGAATGTGTTTAGTTTACCCTTATTACACAAGTATACAAGCTTGTAGGGTCTAAACCACATTCTAATCCGGTTCTAGCTTAATCATGCGTTTTGAACCGTATCTTCTTTTAAAACTAACCGGTCTAAGTTTAGGCTTAATTAAGACCCGTTAGGAATCTAATAGGTTATTAAAAACCTTCGTTCCAGATTTAGGAGCCCAGTAAAAGCTATATGTACTTGCTGATTTGATATACGGCTGGGATTGAATTTATATTTAGCTCAGGTAAATACTTTTAACTTATTTTCCCTTATACGGGCTTGGGGTACGGTATATAAAATACCGCTTCGTCGGGCATTGAATTTTTAATTGTATGAAGGTTAAATTATTGAAATGTCCCGTTTAAATTGTTTTGTTTGCTTAAAGCCTTTGGGGGGTTAATGACCATGTCCCGGATATCCTTGGCATCATTTTAAGAAATGGCCACGACCTAAGCACGGGGTGTAGGCGTACACCCGACAGTGCGTATATAAATAATGAGGTATAACCGCCGGTTACGGGAATAACCCGCCGCGGGACTATATCATGTGGTGTGTCTATTAATCTTTAACCCGGCGTCAATCCGGGCTACTGAACGTATAACGAACATGTAATTCTTTTACAAGTTTATATATAAATAATTATCCCAAGTTATAAAAGTTTTATGCCATGTGCATTCAAATCAATTTTCTTAAACGTTTTCAAAATGAGTCAGTTAAATTGTATTTACCAGTGTAAACTGACGTATTTTCCCAAAAAAGGCTAAGTGCAGGTACTAATCGGAATAGGCTGGCCTCTCCTAGCATCAAATAAAAGTCTCACAAGTTTAGATGCCTTAAAGTCTATTGAACAAAGTTTCTTTTTATCTTTTGATCCGCCTGTGGATCTTTTGCAACGGTATTTCTAATACTTGATATTACTCTTTATCGGATTGTAATATATTTATCTTTTGCTTCCGCTGTGCATTTAAATTGTGTTGTTTGACTATGATGATATCAACTACGTCACGATACTCCCCACCGGGCCCACCGGTAATACGTGGAAATAACGGGGTGTGACAAGAAGCCTGGACACGGGGGCGTGTTGGGTGAACACGGCCCGTGTCCAGTTTACCTGAACTGGGCATTTTCTGCAGAATGTGCAGCACGGGGCCGTGTTGGGTGGGCACGGCCCGTGCTGAACCTGCTGTAATGAAGAAAATTTGTCGGATGGCCCTGTTTTCGTGCATGGGGTTCTGGTCCAAGTTTCCCTTGTTATCCTTCACCATCCCGATTGTGTTTTATTCATTACAACATCATACAAACACCAAATTAGCTAAAACCATCATTCATTAAGTCATAGAAAAAAAATTACATAATAATCCTAAAAAGTTAAAAACAAAGCAGAAAATAAAATTGAAGGGTCCTAAATTAGATAGGTCAAGTGATAAGTAAAATCATCCTATGGAGTTCTATGAGAAAAATCCGGAAATAGTTTTTCGGTATCTAAAAGCTTTGTAGAACTCCGAGCCGAGGGGCATTAAATCCATTCTTCTATCTCTCTTGGGAGGAAGAAGGCGGCGTCATTCTCCTCAATATCTTGTGGAGGATGAGCGACACGAACCGGAACCCCTTGTAGTACGTCCCGAGGAGGCTCCGGATGCATGGCGTACCATTCGGCTGGTATGATGACTTCGGGAACCACATTCCATGCCCTTTGGGTAATGATTGGAACCAAAGGAGGAGAAGCGAGATTGTTCAACCTTTGGTGCAAAAGGTTGACCTCTCGAAGACATCCCTCTAGTCCCACCGTCAAATGATTAATACGGTCGACCAATGCTTCTTCCACTCCTGTCATCTCATCAATGGCTTCTCTTAAGGCGTAAACGTAGCTTACAAGAGAATATTCAACCGTTGACGACCTTCTCCCTTGTCGGTTGTTTCTGGAGTGTGATGAAGATGTTCCGCTAGTTCTGCTCGCCATTCTGAGAAAACATACCGAAAAGAGTTCAATTTTATGGGATCAGTACTTCGGACACGGCCCCGTGTTCTATGAACACGGCCAGTGTCTAGATTTTTACAGATTTTTGGGACAAGGGATCATGGAGTTTTAATTTGTTTTTATGATGTTTAAAGCGTTTTTAAGCAGAAACAACTTAAAACATTGTTGTAGAACTTACTTTTAACAAGATCCCATGAATAAAAATCTAACAAACATCTCAATTAAGCTTGAAATTATGGAGATTTCAAGTTTTAATGGAAGCATGAAGGAAAATTGAAGAAGATGAAAGTGGATAAAAGAGGAAAGGACAAGAATGTAGTTGAGAAACTTCTTTTAGATAATACCTAGGATGGTATGTGAGAATATTCCCCAAATCTCTGTACCACATATTTGACACCACATATCATAAGAGTGCCGAAAGTAAAAAAATATCAGTATCACTCATGTTTGTGTCGGAAATTACCAACCGTCGGGATCTTACGGTTCTGTTTTCAGTAACTGAATCTTGGGCACGAGGCGTGTTGAGTGGGCACGGCCCCGTGTTCAGCTTACTGTCTGACTTAAAACAGGATTGCCAGTTCCAACCGATGGCGGAAACATCGGGATGAGACGAAGTGTGTATAGATTGCTCGAGACTTCATAACACTATGTGACAATATTTAATTAATTCCAATTTCATTGCAATACTAAATTGTCATACAAGATTAAAATAAGAAATAACAACATTGTCTCAAATAAGAACATAACATTAAAAGATAGATAAATTAAAGGTGTGTATCTAGTCCACCCTAAACTTGTTTCATCATTCGTCCATACTTCAACTATCAACCTGCAACATGTATTAAAATAGAGTTTCAATGCAAAAGCAAAGGCGAGTATACAAGTTTATTTACATAGCATAATAGAATAAAAGTACTCATATCCAACATGATACATAATAAAATAGTTTCAGCCATGCTAGTTCACGCAGTCCAAGTGATAGCCCAAGTTTCCAATGCGTTAAAGTACCTACCCCAAAGTTTCATGGGAGGTTAAAATGATACCTCCTAACAATACCCCTCGAGCACAAAATGGGGGAGGTGCACGACTCCTATAGCATATGCATAGTACTACTAATTGTTAGGGCGGAACTACACACAGGGATTAAACGTTCACATAGCATAAAATAGTCTCAAGTATCCCAAGTTTCACGTTTCATGTTTAAATGGATAGAGTATGTTTCAAATGAGTTTCAAGTGTCACGTGTTTGAATATAGAATACATGTTGCATCCCAAAAGTGTTTAAAACAAAAAGGGATCGAGTATACTTACGGTTTGCAAGCTTTCCTACTTGAATCCGTGAAGAGTTGATTAATGGAGAGAACACCACGTTATCCTACAAGAGGAAAGTTAAGGTGTATGAGTAATTTGGAAGAATGAAGGGATATTCGGACTTAAGATTCAAAGAGCGACAAAGTATGTGTTAGGAAAATATTCACTTATGGTATTAGCACTTGTCTTGACACTATGGTAATCCCTAAGGATTATATATGATTTCATAGGTTCAATACCTATTAGAATCGTGACAAGGAACTACACACATAGTGAGAAACTTATTAACTTGGTAGTAGATTTATATAATCACCATCAAGGGTTCGATTTATAATATATATATATACATAATAATATAGTTAGTCACGTAGGAGGCGGGAGGTTAAACCTTCCACTTGGTTACCTCTTGGTGTCATATGAGTTATGTAGGAGGCGGGAGGTTGAACCTTCCACTTGGTTACCTCGATTGTTATGTTAATATATAGGTTATGTATGAGGCGGGAGGTTGAACCTTCCACTTAGGAACCTCATAAGTAAGTTCAAGAATTAAAGGTACAATTATACTAAACAAAACATCAAGTGATGTGTGGACTTGTATGTAAGTTAGCCTATGCTAACCAAGTAGTCACACCATCTTCAAGTTCAAGACTTGGCACCACTTGTGAGTTAATAACTCGATTAAAACAGAAAGTTTAGAGTGTTTAGACACTCTTATTAAGTGTAAAACAGCCTTGGTTTGGCTTTACTAATCATACAATAGACTAGAAGCATAAGAACACAAGTTTGTTTGAAAGTATACAAGAATTTAAGAATGTTCAAAACAAAACAGAAAGTTTATGGACAATTTCGGGGCAATTCCAGGTCTGATTTCTCCCCGGAGAAGTCAAGGAATCAAACCCCATGATTATACAAGCAAGTAGGAAAAAGAATCAAGTGATTTGGTTGAGTTTTGAGCAAGTTATGCTCACTTTTGTAAGAGGTAGTGAATCTGTCCAAATTTCGGTTTTGTAAGAGATTTGAGAGTGATTTAGGAGAGATTTGAGAGTTGTGCAAGAGTCTAAGGCCTTAGGGAAGGTGTATTTATAGTGTAGGGGGTAGGTGAAAGCTTAGAACAAGTCAAAATGGCTGCAAATTGTGAAAGAAGTAGGAAAATTCTTCAAAAAAACGTGTTGGCAAGTTGCTGAAGGAATAGTACCCTGCAGGGTACTATTCACGTGCAGTTTTTTTTTTTTTTTTTTAATACTATGGATTAAAACAAGCACTTTTTATAAAAGGAACCTATGTTAAAACAATTTCTAAAAATTAATAAAAATTCTTTTGTATAAAAATTTATTAGAAAAATAAATTTTCTAATAATTTTTTCTTTGTATAGTTTTTCGGTTTCTTATAAAAATCTTGTGTTTACCCATTAACAATGTGATAAAAAAATGTATTACCTTTATGATTAACGCCTCGAAAAGTTAAAATACAAATATAAAAATACGAGGCGTTACAGTCTCCCCTACTTTAGGAAATTTCGTCCCGAAATTTATTCAGAAGGAAGACTTGAAAGGGTTTTAGCAAACAGAAGAGGATTGTTTAAAATCGAGGCATTGGAGTTTGAGATAACAGAGTATAATTGAGGTATAAGGGTAAACGATTGATCTAATAACGATCATGAGTATAAGAATAGCATAGGTGTTGGATAGATGAACGCAGTGTATTTAGAATGAAGTCTCGTCGTGGATAATCGGATATAATGCGTTGTGAGTTGTCTAAGGTTGTATTCAGTCTAAATAGGTCTGTAAAACACTGAATTTCTCATGACACGTTTTACGAAAGTTTGGTAACGTGGTGAAAATACTTATATCATGTTTTGACCATGTTACGTCCGTTACGCATTCGGTGTTATGTTACGCTCCGTGTCTTACCATACACAGTAGTACACTCTATGGTTCTCATACGCCTATAACTATAATCCCGTGTGCACCCGTGATTATATTGATCGTCGCATGATTCGCATAGCTTGTACTAGTTGTGTATGAATTTGGGTAGGTACTCAAAAATAATGTGTATCGAAAATTTCGTTTAACGTGTTATTGAAAATTTTCTAAATTTGTATGGTAATAATAAAAAAAATGGTGGAAACAGCCGTCCCCGGGATCGAACCCGGGTCTAGGCCACACCCTTTCGCGCGCCTAGCCAACTGAGCTAGGTGGCTAGTTTGTGAAATTTCCTTGAAAGAAAAATATAAGAGTGTGTGTGAATAAGAATAAGGTATGTAAGCAAGTCCATGCTTAAGTATGTATAGAACCCACGTAAGCGAATTCATCGGATTCCGCTCGCGTACGGGCACTAATGTATGAATCATGAATATGTATGAAATATACGTATGAGTATAAATGTAAGTTATGAATACGCACGCGAATGTATGTATAAGCACATGACGTATGAGTATATTATAAACATGAGTATAATCATAAATCTTCTAAATAAGGTTGAAGTATCGTTTAAATCAAATAAGCATCAATATAACACAACATTAATTGAATCAAAACATAGATAGCATTGTTTGTTAACAGTCTATTATGCTGTGGACAATTTACATTTGAAATGAGCCATGTAATGGATCAATTTCAGAGTCAAAATTATCAGGTAGTGGAGGTAGTGGATCCAGTTGCATACGAGCAGCTAGCATGCTTTCCAACCATTGATTTCTTTCAGTCAGCTCTTGTATTTGCCGTGACAAATCTTGGACTTGATTATTTAACCTAATTACTTCAACTACCATTGGATCTGGAGGTAGATCCATTTGAGGCACCGTACTTGGGCCTGCTATATGAGTTGTCGAAAATCTTTTTGTATTTTTCAAAATTTATGCTAAAACATACTGAAAATCTTTTTGGATTTTTGTAAAATATGAAATGCAGTAAAGAAATATTTACAAACAATATTTTTGTGAGCTTGCGTAAGAGGATCATATCAGTTTTTGAGACACATCACTAACACCGTTAAGCTTTAAACATTTTAAGTTCTAAATGATTCACTTAGATTGTCAGTATACTGATCCACTTAAATTTTCACACAAAGTTCAACTGTTTCGAGATACGAGTCTAATGTTTTAGAGACTTAAACTTATTCGCGTGTCCCACCTCAGAATATACTCCCGTATCCAGACTCCTATATTCAGTCTTACAGGTGAATGTACATTAGTGATATCTGTAAAGGGTTAATTGCGAGACCATGAGAGCTCAGGCTATTGCTTCCGCAAAATCAGAGAGATGATGGTTTGCTTTTCGGTGGGTTCCCTTTAGAGAATCTTTTTTACAACAGCACATGATTAGCATTTTTCAATGTTTCATCATTTTTTTATGCCGAGGGCGGGCTTTAAGATTAAAGCAATGCAAAGTATTATACTAGGACTAGGCTATTGCTCCCGCAAAATCAGAAGTCCAGGTATAAAACCCTAGATATCACCACGCACAAAGACCTAGTATGTCAGAAATAGAAAGCCTTTCAAACAAGATTTAAGGGTTACCTATATATCCAAGAGATGTTCCCCACGAAATAAGCAAGTTTGATATTTAGGTTTATATCTCGAAAACAATCTACTAAGCGTGTAAAAACCTACTGGCATATCATCAGTGAGACCGTTTATCACATTTTGACTTTCCAATTCTTTAGCATGCTGTGAATGTCCACTGATGTACTATCATTTCCTCTTTTTTACAACAAAACTCATTTTAAAATTTTATCATGTTTTTGACTTATTCAAATTTTCCAATGTTTTTGGATTTTCAAAATACTTACTCTCCCTAAAATACAAAATCATTTAAAGGAAATTTGAAAACAAACTGTACAAATTAAGTGACAACTGATTCGAATTGCTTCAATTCGCCATCCACTTGGCATAAACAATCAGAACTCCCCCTGACAACAAACTATTTTCCCATTATGATTTCAAAACACTTAAGTTTGTTTTAATCAAATGGTTTTTCCGGAAAATAAGTTCTGTTGATATTTTCAAGCCACTTGTAGGTTAGGGGTTTCATCACATTGTTATCAAACACTTAAATGAAGGGTAAATCAAGTTCAACTTAATGACCTTGATTAACCACTTGTAGGTTTATCAAACAAACATTTTCAAGAATGATGCCGATTCATGCTCCACGATTACCAACTTGGGAGCTCTGGCAAGTCCAGAGTTTAATCATAATTGGGTACTATCCCAGTTACTAACCTGGGATAACCCATTTTTATCTGATTTCTTTATTTTCTTCTCTTAAAATTCCTTTACCCCTTTGACCTTCCCGTCAACCATTTTTCCAAAAATATTTTGAACTTTGGGGCTAAAGGATTTTTCAACATCAAATTCTTTCTTTTCAGAAAAAAAATTGATTTGATATCTCAACTTTTCCAATTTTTGATTTTAAATTTTCAGCCCGCAATGGTGGAAAATTTGCATCATCAAATGGCGGCACTGATTTCTCTTCTTTTTTCACAACTTGTGGCTCCTCTGACTTTGACGAATCAGATTCATCGCCAGAAAATAGCTCCTCTGATTTTGACAAATTAGAATCATTGCTAGAGCTATCATCAGATTTCTTAACAATCCACTTTTGATTGTTAAGATTCACTATTTTTCTGTAAAAACTTTTTGAACACTCACCAACCTCAAACTTTGAATTTTTGAAAATTTTAAATTGTTTGGTTGATGATTCATTTTCAACAATATTTCCTTTCAATTTTTCAGAGACTTCCTGTTTTGTTTGGATTGCCTTTGAACAATTCTTGGAAATATGGCCAACTGTTTTGCATTGAAAACAAATTCTTGTCTCTTTCTTCTGTTGAGCAACATCTTTCTTCATTTCATCTTGCTTCTTCGCAAGGAATTCTTTGTTTGTCTGTTTTCTGAACAAATGCTCTTTTTCTTCTTCTGATGATGTCCCTGAAACAAATACAGTTTTTGGTTTATAAGTTTTCTCATTTTTATGATTTTTCGGTGGAATAAATCCAAGACCTTTCCTTTTGAAATTACCGTTATGGTTTGGCTTCTTTTGAAAACCAGAACCAGAACTGTAACCCTTTTTCTTGTTTAACCTTTGTTTATCTCTTGAGGTGTACCTTTTAGTAAGATTTACATCTTTTATTTCAGAAATATTAATTTCTGTTAGTTTGAAAACCTTTTTGATCATTTCAGCTTTAACACCTCTTATTGGAAATTCTTCATCAGAATATAACTTGTCAGAATCATTCAAAGTATATGCTACTTTGAATGTTTCATCATTCAAATTAGATTTTGATAACAAAAACTCTTTATTGTAAACCCGTTTGCCCTTTTTTACTGTTGGACTTGATGTTTCAAACTTTGACTCCGAATTTGACTCCTCGGTTTCATCTTTATCCAACACCTGATCGACCACTTTCTTTATTAACTCTGACTCATGATCAGTATCAGATGAAGTGAAAGTGACATCAATATTGTATGGCAAGTTATCTGAAGACTCAGATTCCCACAGTAAATTGGTTGCCTTTTTTACTCTCTCCAGATTAGGATTTCGTGGAGAATATCCATTTTTAAGCGGAGGCGGACACTTGGTATAACTGGCACTAGGTTTCTTACCAGAATGCTTTTTTTCAGTATCCTCTTCTTCAAACGCCTTCATGCCTTCAACGGTTGGATAAATCCTGTCAATAACATAAGAAGTACATGAATAACTTTTTAACAACCTATTTACTCTTTCTGTTTCAATCCTCTGGGTTTCCAGTTTCTGTTCCAGCACAACACACTTTTCAATGTAATTATTTACAATTTTCTGCTTTGTCATGAAAGCTCCATGAAGTGTCTTCATAGTTGTTTCTTGTTCACTGCTTGATTGATTGTATTGATTCATGGCTTTGTTTAGAACATCATAGGATTCTTTCAATCTGTTCATGTTATGAATTAAAGTACTGTTTTGCTTCTTCACTGTCTCACAGGTTTCACATTTCACAGGAATCTTTTGTGCATCAGCTTCTGCTTCAACTGTGAAAGATGGAATTTCTTTTACCTTTTTCTTTATCACACGAACTTCTTCATCATCACTGTTAACTTGTTTTTTAAATTTCTTCTTTTTCACTCGAACTTTTCTATCATCACTGTCATCACTCTCCTCTAACATTCTTAAGTGCTCTTTCATTCTGTTTGCATAATAATCATCATTATCACTATCTTCATCAACTTGAGCAACAAAAGCTTTATGATCTGAAGTTTTATTAGGATCATAGTCATCCCAACTAAAACCTTTTAGAAGCTGTTCATCATCTTGATCTACCATTTTGTTCATTAAACATGCTTTACTTTCTGCTGAAATATATTTATCCCAACTGAATCTTTTGGACAAACTTCCATCATCTTGATTCACCATACACGCTTTCTTTGATTCTTGAATTTCCTTCCTAGCATGAGCAGTTTGTGGTTGTTGAGCAACTTGATGATAAATCGCTTTTCGATAATAATCATTGTTGTTAAAAGGATTTTGAGCTCCACTTGCTTCGCGGTTTGTGCATTCTCTCTTGAAATGCCCTTTTCCCTGCAATGAAAACAAGTAACTTTAGATTTATCAAAACCCAAAGTAGAAACATTTGCATCACGGAAGTCATCTCTTCCTGTGATTTGCTTGAATTTCTCAGCTCTTCTCAACACACTCGCCAAATGCCACTTTATATCCATTAACTCCATCTCCTCAGCATCAATCTGATCGTAATCCTCTTTTGTCAACATTGGATTTCCGATCCTTCCTGCAACTAAACTCTCATATGACTCTAATACAGTCACCAACAAAGACATATGACCTTTTGCAACCTCTTCCGAGAAATTTTGACCATCTTCAAGATTTAATGCAATGTTGCATTGTAACATCTTTCCTTTCTTGGTTGCTGAGAAGTTTGGATCAAATGATGGATATGAAGAAAATCCCGTTTTGCTGTTTGATCCTTGAGATGACCCTCCATAAGAACTTTTAGCGTTGAATGCAGTTTCGATCTTTGGTGAGATGTTGGTCTTATCACTGATACCTCCTTTGTAATATAAACCAATATCTTGTTCACCATCAAAATCTTTCATTCTTGAGACCTTCCTTTGTTCCATCTCTTGAGCTTCAAGTTTATCAATAAACTTTCCCAGTGTTAGACTACCAAAATCTTTCTTATTTCTCAACATCATAAGGTATGTGCCCCAAACATCATGTGGTAACACATCAGCCAACTTTTCAATCAATTCTTCATTATCTTTTGTGATGCTCAACCTCTTCATGTTAACTATCAGATTACAATATCTTTTAATGATCTGCTTGGTGTTTTCAGTTCTTAAACCACGAAATAGATCGAACTCTTTTTTCAAAAGTGATTTTTTGTTCTTGATCATCTCCTTACTACCAACAAATTTCAATTTTAATGCTTTCCAAATTGAATATGCACTTCCATTGTGTTGCAGTAAAACCAAAATGTCTTCTTTAACAGCTTGATGCAATAGACTAGTCATCATCTTTTCATCTTTGTATTTCTTTTTCTCCTCAACACTTAGATCTTTAATAGCAATAGCCTCTTCATCATCATTCACCGGTCTAACATATTTTGTTTCAAATCATTCCCAAGCATCCAAGTAATTTGCTTGTACCCGATTTTCGAATCGCTCCTCCCATCCTTTATACTCCTCAATATTCATGAGCTTTGGCGGTTTTTGCATGGTGCCCGTTTCATTTTCTAACATTGTGTTCTGTGCAATAGTAATCGGAGTAGCAAACGCATTGTAAAACTCTTCTTCCATGATTCGGTGAAATTTTTACAAACTCAGACACTTTCAAATGAAATGAAAACTCTTCACACGAACAGACTTTCAAGCGAAATGAGATTACACACGAAATGCCCTTCAAACGAAATGACCCTTGGTACGAAATGAAACCTATTTCGTGCGAAATGAAAATCTGATAAACAGTTTCAAGCGAAATGAACTTTGGTGCGAAATGAGAGCTGATTTCTTACGAAATGGGATGATTTCGTGCGAAATGGGACCAAAATATGTCAATCCGTGCGAAATGGGCTGTGCTATTCCGTGCGAAATGAATCAAAACCTTAATGATTTCGTGCGAAATGCTGCTGACGTCATCTTTTCGGCCATCTTTTTGTCAAATTGATCAGGTTTTAGTCCGATTTTAGGTCTGAAACTTTCAAGGCTTTGTTAAAACAATATTACCCTTATAATGTGAGAAAATCAAGCCATTTTAACCAAATCTTGTTTAATTTTGAAAAGAAGATGTAGAAATCAGAATTTTCAGCTGAAATGGTAAGAACTCTTCCTCCTGAGATCTGATACCACTTGTAGGATCGTTTGCACGACCAAAACGAGTCGTTCAGAAGAGTTCTATCCAATACGAGAGGCGAAATTCAATCGTATCGAAGTTGTTTCAGCTGATATACACAAGAATCACTTTAAACTGTCTCTTATATTGAAAACACAACATTTTACAGGCTGGAGACACTTCGGCAGCACTTCGGCACCGGAATCAGATCAATTCAAATGAAATGACAAGACACGTGTTTATAGGCTACATCATTCCGCACGAAACAGTCATACGAAATCAGTTTCACACGAAATGATTATTTCGTGCGAAATAGACAGTTCATTTCGTACGAAATGGCTGTTTCCCATTTCTTGCGAAATGGCCCTAAACTACACATTTCTCATTTTCTCGTTCTACGTGCCCTGATCTATCCAATCTAATACAAGACTCGATACAAGACGAAGTCGACAGACATATGCACCAACATTAAACATTTAGAAACATAGGCTGCTATGTCCTTTTTCATTCCTATCCACCAGAAATTCTTTCTTAAATCCTGATACATCTTATCATTTCCAGGATGCATCATATACTTAGACTTATGGGCTTCTTCTAATATACGATGGCGTATGTTTCCTAACATAGGTATCCATATTCTCTTTTCATGGAATCTCCAAATTCCATCTGTTCCTTGTTCTAATTCTTTAATCATACCTTTTAGTTTTTCAGTATCATCCTTGATTACTGATTCTTGTGCTTTTCTAATTTGATCATTTAAATCTACTTGTAGATTTAATTTAAGAGAACGTACCCTTTTTGGCTTTTCATCATACTTTTGGCTTAAAGCATCAGCCACTACATTTTCCTTCCCTTCATGATATTGGATATCTCAATCATAATCACTAAGCATCTCCATCCAGCGTCTTTGTCTCATATTTAACCCCTTTTGCCCAAAAACATACCTTAAACTCTTATGATCAGTGAATATGGTAAACTTAATACCATAAAGGAAATGTATCCAAATCTTAAGGGCAAAAATTATGGCTCCTAATTCTAGATCATGGGTTGAATAATTTTCTTCATGATTCTTAAGTTGCCTAGACGCATATGCTATAACCTTTTGGCGTTGCATTAATACACATCCATTACCTAGTTTGGAAGCGTCACAATAGACTACAAAGTCTTCAGTTCCTTCTGGTAACACTAGTATGGGTGTATTAGTTAGTCTTTGTTTAAGAATTCTAAATGTTTCTTCTTGTTTTGGTCCCCATTCAAACTTAATGGATTTACAGGTTAACTTAGTTAAAGGAATGGCTATTCTAGAGAAATCTCGAATAAACCTTCTATAATAACTGGCCAATCCAAAGAAACTTCTAACCTCGGTTGGTGACTCAGGGGTTTTCCATTTGGCAATTGCCGTGACTTTTGTGGGATCCACATGAATTCCTTCATGATTAACTAAGTGTCCAAGAAACTGTACATGTTTTAACCAAAACTCGCACTTTGAAAATTTAGCATAAAGCTTTTCCTTTCTTAATAGACTTAAAATTGAGTGCAAATGCTTTGCATGATCTTCCTTACTTTTAGAATAAAGGAGAATATCATCTATAAAGACAATTATGAATTTATCCAAATATGGCTTACATATTCGGTTCATCATGTCCATAAATGTGGCTGGGGCATTGGTTAAACCAAATGGCATGACAGTAAATTCATAATGGCCATACCTTGATCTGAAGGCGGTCTTAGGAATATCCTCTTCCTGTACCTTTAATTGATGATATCCTGATCTGAAATCGATTTTAGAGAAAAATTGAGCTCCTTGCAGTTGATCGAACAGATCATCGATTCTTGGTAATGGGTATCAATTCTTAATCGTGACCTTGTTTAATTCACGGTAGTCAATGCACATACGCATTGATCCGTCCTTCTTTTTAACAAATAAAATTGGCGCTCCCCATGGCGATGAGCTCGGCTGTATGAATCCCTTTTCCAGTAATTCGTCTAAAAGTTTCTTCAGTTCCTGCATTTTGGCGGGTGCCAAATGGTAAGGTGCTTTGGCAATTGGTGCTGTTCCTGGTAGCAGGTGAATTCTAAATTCAACTTTTCTGTCTGGTGGTAGTCCTGGTAATTCTTCTGGAAATACATCTGAAAACTGAGATACTACTAGAATTTCTTTTAGTTCTTTTCCTTTAGTGTGAGTGATTATAGAAATCAAATACACTATAGACCATTTTCTTATATAACTTGCATTTTTCATCACAGAGATGAATTTAGTGGACCTATATGGCTTATCTCCTTTAATTGTAATCTTTTCACCTTTTGGTGAATTTACTTGGATTGACTTTTGATCACATAGAATACTGGCTTTATTAGCTATTAACCAATCCATTCCTAAAACGACATCAAATCCTGCCAGATTCATGGGATAAAGGTTTGCCATAAACTTTTGGTTTACAAACTCTATTTTTGCTCCCTGCACAATTTCAGAAATCCTAACCGTTTCTCCATTTGCTGTCTCTACTAGACATTCTTGTGGTAGTGTAGTTAATGACTGATTTAGAAGTTTGCAAAACGAAGTATTAATAAAACTTTAGTTTGCACCAGAGTCAAATAATACTTTAGAAAAAACATCATTAACTAAAAATGTACCAGCTATCACGTCTGGAATCATCTTGGCTTCATCTGCAGTCAGAACGAATGCTCTAGCGTTTTTAGTGTTCTTGTTATTTGTAGCTGGAGCTAATTTTGGACAGTTCGGCTTGATGTGACCTTTTTCTCCACAATTGAAGCACAGTCCATTACTGGATTTTCTTCTGCAATCTTCTTCCTTATGTCCTGGTGCCTTGCAGAAATTGCAATGGGTGGAGCATTTTCCCGAATACTTTTTCTTGCAGACCTTGCAGAATGGTGCAGAGGTAGAACCTATATTCCTATGGTTGAAATTCCCAGAACAGAATTCTTGGGTAAACCTTTGGGCTAGGTTTCTTCTCTGATCTTCTTCTCTAGTACGGACTAATTCATCTGTCAAGGTGTTGGCTAGTTCTACATCTTCTTCAATAGTTTGAGGTCTAGCTGCCTTGACTACATGTCTAATCTCTCTAATTAATCCCCATATGTAGCGGGAGATTAATACTGGTTCAGGTGATGCAAGGGTTGGTACTATTCTAGCATATTCAAAGAATGTAGTAGTATAACCCTTACTATCTACCCCGGTCATTCTAAGGTTCAAAAACTTATTTGCTATCTGTTCCTTTTCATTGGGAGGGCAAAATTTTCTTTCTACCATATTTTTAAATTCCTCCCATTCCATGTTGTATACCCTATCACTTCCTCTTGATTGGAGGATAGTGTTCCACCATTCTAAGGATGAGTTTTTAAACAAATTAGAAGCAAACACTATTTTGTCTTCTTCAGCATACTTGCTTATTTTTAAGACTGTCTCAGTCTTTTGTATCCAGCGTAGAGTTGCAATGGGTCCTTCATTGCCCTAGAATTCTATTGGTTTGCAGGACCAGAATTCTTTGTAAGAACAACCATAAGGAATGGTTCTTCTTCTTTTGGGAATGGGCACTTGAAGTATGGGTCCATTGTTCACGCTGTGTTCTGGTTCAATTGGTCGCTTACTGCTATGTTTACTTTTATTATTCACTTCCTGAACCGTTTGAATAATAAATGACATTGCATCTATGATTCCTTGTGCCACTATGTGTTGGATAGCACTATTATCCACTTGGTTTCCATTGTTATTGATGCTTGGATTCTCATTAACCAAGTTAATGTTACTCTGGTTGTCATTATTCAGATTTTCTTGATTTCCTTCGTCGGCCATCTGAATTTTAAACAGTTACCCCGTATTAATATCACAAAATAATAATTAATATAGTCAATCACATGACACGCATTTTGGTCAAAAGCGTCGATCATTGCGACTTTACTCTATTCATATAATATGCATCTATTACACACCAGTACTGAAATAAAAATTACAATACCAACTGAAATAAAATTACACTAATAGTAGTAGGCATCCGTACACACATATTTTGTTATTATTTTATTACTATTTTATTATTATTTTATTATTTCTACCGTCTCCACCATCACATTCATGGATATGGATTCATCCAGAAATTCATATTGCGCTCGTCGTACTTCCAGACTAGTCGCTCTCCCACCTGTCTCATTCATTCACTACTCTCTAAAACTTCCTCACCAAATGTCCTAAGTTCTTGTACATTGTCTGCACTCGTTGGGGTGCAGGTTCTAGGATTGGGTTCGGAATCTGGGGTGCGGGTTCTTGAACTTTCATATACATAATAGGGCTACCAAACTTATTTAAATGGTTTGTTTTAAACTTTCATAAACATAATCTACAATTGATTTAAATGGTTAGTCATGTGAATTATTTATTTAACATACCCTAATAAATACAATATCCTACATAAGTACAACACAAAAAAAAAATGAAGAAAAGGGGCCAGCCCCCATTCCGATCGGAACTGCCCTTGAAGCTGATGTCCTTGACATTTTTCAATGATTAAATAATTTTCCATATAATTCTTAGTAGATTTTAATTATGCAACTAACCTATCACATATTAGTGTATAAAATACCTAAACATAAAAAAAAAGAATATATTAAAGGCTGTTAATAGCCATTTCAGCTAGCAACACCAATTAGAAAATTTTCTTTTTTTTTATTATTATTTTAAACCCCAACTAATTGTATTTAATGCTCACCCACAACTTATATTCAGCCACTTTCCCACTTTTACCACTCTCAAACACTCTCAAAAACCCACTCAAACATAGCTGAGTTTTCAGCAACACATCAGGAAGTTTCAGCAACAAAAAGTGAGTTTTAACTCACTTCCACTTCAATTTTATTCTTGTTCTTTCTTCTACAACACTTGGATAACCTCTAGGAAGATTCTCACAAGTTTGGTTCAGCAAATTAAGGTGAACCTCACCATTGTTAAGGTCCAAAGTGCACCTATATTTCTGCTCATTTTTATCTTTTTGTTTTGGAAGAAAACTCATGTTTTAACTACACATTCCTATGTCCTTATGCTCATAATCAAATCTATGGTTAGTTAGGCTTAAAAGCAAGGTTGTGACATGTAAAATCAGAGGTTAAATCCTCATAAACATTCTGTTTCAATAGGGTCTTAACCCACAAGTGATGAACAAGCTCAAAGCTTGAAGTTTATGTGATTATGGGACTAGCTTGGGCTATCCTACTTGAAAAATCCACACATTATTGGACCGTGTACGTGACCCTAAATAGTCAGTAAAGGCAGTTCATCATTGATTACTAAGGCGGAATCAAAGTAAGCAATGTCACAACAACTTGTTTCCTCTTAATCTCTTTTCTATTGCTGAAATCAAAGCTTTTTACAATGTATTCTGACAGAATTTCGACAGCACCTCGGCTCTGATTTCGCTCCCAAAGTTACAAATGACAACATCACACACCTATTTATAGTGCTCCTGATTCCGCTCGAAACTGTTCAAGCGGAACCCCTATGTTCACTCGAGCGGAATCACCATCTTGTCATTTGGAGCGGAATCACCATCTTGTCATTTGGAGCGGAATCACCTAGTTTCCTGATTTAGCTTGAAATGACACATATGCCATTTCGAGCGGAATAGCGGAATCACCTAGTTTCCTGATTTAGCTTGAAATGACACAGATGTCATTTCGAGCGGAATTACAACATTAATCCACTTTTTCAATTCCAAACTCCAATCTAACCTATCTAGACCTAAGACTCAATTAAGACGTAGTCAGCAGACATTCAGTGTACCAACACACATCACATGATGTTTTCTTAGATTAGTTGTAATTATTTCTTTCTTTATTCTATGTTCACGACCCTCCTTGTTGTCTATGACAACAAGTGTAGTGTTGAACACCAAAAAGGTACCTAAATGGAAGACTTGTCATTCCTACCTCATACATGACTTATGTGATATATAAAAGAGGTTCCTAAACGGAGGATTTATCCTCCTACCTCATGCTTGACTTATTTGATATTGTGATATACTATATAACTTATATAATATTCAAGTAACCAAACTTTTGATGATGAACTAGTGGTCATTTGTCAAGATAGTAGGTTACATCATCTAAAGACCATAATGCTTGTCTCGATTCTAATGGGCATTGTTCCATGAAAACATTTAAACTCTTTTGAGTTTCATAGTGTCAAGAACAAGTATTTTGTGATGGATGATTACTTTCTCATATGTCTATTTTTATACATTTTAAAACTCCGAATCTTTACTCTTTCGTTATCCATCCAATACTCACACACCTACGTTTCTTCGTGTAGAAGGACACGGTGTTCCATTCTAATCAACCAAACACTCGCGGAATATCAAGTAGGAAGCTTGTAAAACCGTGAGTATACTCGATCCCGTTTTACTTTTAATCACTTTTAGGTGCAACATGTGTGTTATACAAAACACACTTCACATGAAACTATTTTAATCACACTCTATCCATTCTTTAACATGAAACTATATGATGCTTGTTAGACTTGTATGCTATGTAAACTTTTGTGTCGATATACGCTCATTAACTTTGCTAGGCTACCTTAACAATTATAGCGCTATAGGGTTAACGCACCATCCACGAAACTTGGGGTATTGTTAAGTTAAACATGTTAACCTCCCGTTATTCTTTGGGATAGGCAAAATTAACGCGTTGTATTCTTGGGTTTGAACATATAGTACATCGTTTCAGCATATTAATAAACTTGCGTATTATGATTTATGTTGGATATGAGACTTTAAACAATTTTAATCTATTTTATGCTATGTAAGAAAACTTGTATACTAACCAACTTTTGTTGATATATTTTAATACATGTTGCAGGTTGAGACGAATTGATGCTAAGTCAAGAAACTTGAATTAGGTGGACTTAGATACACACCTAGATTAAACTTTTATTTTGATGTTAAGTTATGAAACAATGTTGTTCTTTATTTGGATTTTGTATGAGAATTCTAGTTTTGCAGTGAAATTTAATCTTTATTATATTGTCACATAGTGTTATGATGTTTTGAGCAATTTGTTCGTCTAATCCCGATGTTTCCGCCATCGGTTGGGGTGTGAGAGATCTCCCGCTCTGATACCACTTGTAGGTTCCTGGATTGATTCTGTAACTCCGATGATTGTGAAAATCACGTATCACGTGCGGAATCCGTGTACGTGAGTGGAAAAGACACAAGAACGTAATTATAATATGATTCTACTGATTATGTAACAGTTACAAACACCTTGAATCAAATCTCCACAAGTTCTATCTCAAGTGGACAAAAGTTCTCAAATGTCAAGACTACACTCCTATTTATAGTGCAAGTCCATCCATTCTAACTTGCAAACCCATAGCATGGATGGACCTTATCAAGGATGGACATGTTAGCACATATGGACTCCTTAGCACAAATGGACATTTATCTAAGGATCGACACCGAATCAATCTGCGACTCCTTCACAAAGTTTGTTCCTTGTCTAAATATCTACGCGTCTGAACCTTATCTTGATCATTTCTAAGCTACGATACGTGATTAAAGGAAGCGATAGACATATGCATTCACACACATTAGAGGCAATGAGTGAATTAAGATTTTGATAGGAATGCATGAATTAATTTTCATAGATAAGACAAAACTCTTAAGAATGCTGGTCGCATACTAATCCGAAATATACTCCTGAATCCCAGTCGCACACTCATGCTTTGGGTTGTGTGTTCATTAAGCCGCACACTCACCCAACTGTTTACTCTATTTGTGCAAACTGTTACGACTATAATATACGATACTTGTGTTATACATGATGGTACAAAATACATGATAGGTATTCCTTATACACTACTTGTAAAATACGTGAAAAATGTGAAATACGTGATTACTTGATACATGTATGAAATACGTGATTTATTCATATACAATCCTAATAAATGGTAACCTTCATAGGGCAAGGTTAACCGTTACTCTATCTAACCAAGCAACCTAAGGTGAGTTCACACTACAACTAAAAGCATGCATTCCCGGTGGGTTGGGAACATCATATATTCCCGGTGGTTGGGAACTTCATACACTAAATGAAAATCTACCATGAAAGTCCTTTATTCATTTATACCGATTAATCTTTGTTCGAGACGAACATGATATTAGTTGATAGCGCTATTAGGTTTGACAACCTCGCACCGTGCCTTTGGAGGAGGACGGGAACGAACTATTATCTAGGGATTCTGGTCAATGACGGTAGACATTGGTCAAATGGAGAAATAACAATTACGTCGAAGTTTCGGTACTTCACAGTTTAGTGGTTGGTTCATTCATACAAACAAATGGGGTAGCTGCCCATGGCTTGTTAATAACATGGTAACTTCATAAAATGATATTTTTGGATAAAACGAGAAAACCTTTTTCAAAAACTGTGAACTCGCCAACTTTATGTTGACACACTACTGCATGCTTGCAGGTCCATAGATGCTGCGCTGGAGTTTTCCTGGAGCATTGTGGTGGTCGTCTAGAATCCGTTATCGGATTCCTACATTTGAACTTATGTTTTAAGCTACTTAGGAACTTAATGCTTCTGCTAAACATTCGAACTTTATTTTGTTAAACTTTCTATGTTTGGAACTTTATTTCAACCTAATATGTTTTAGATTTAAATGTTTTGTCACTAATCATATTGAAGATGGTTTTATTTTATTTATGATAAATGTTCAATGTGATTGATGGCTTGATCCTGGCAGTCACATGGCTCGCGGTGATACTCCGCGTGTAGAATTTGAGGGTGTGACGAAACCTACATGTACATATGTGTGTGTGTATATATATATACACATATACACGACACACATATACACACAAATTTCCAAGATTTCACTTTTCATATATTCACTTCAAATCACAAGACTTTTATATGACACCTTTTTATAAAAACCTTTTGATCATTCATGCAACCACTTTCGATGAATCACATCATAAGAGAATCATCATTTTAACATAAATCAAAAGACAGCTCTAACTCATACATACACACACTCACGACCATATGTTTATACATACATGCTTCCATTTTTATTTTGATTAAAACCCATTTATTTATTAGTTTTCAAGTTTGTGAATAATTCTTAGATTAAGAGAAATCTTTCCTCATCTTCATCATCACCAAGGAACAAGAACATGGTTTTAAAAATAGAGTTATAACTTCAATATTTTTGGTGGGTTTTGGTAAAATTTTGAAGATATGAAGCTTGCACCTCTTTAGAATCACCTTAAAAGCTTCGTTGGATCATCAAATGGACTTGGAAATACCTTGAAATGGACTTAAACTTCAAGGAAATGGTTTAAATTTGAAAAATGGAAGATGAAGGTGGTGGTGTACGGTTTTGATGAGAGAGAGTGTGGAAGTGTTTTGATTTTTGGTGTTGGAAAATGCAAGTTATGGAAGGTCTTATGGTGTTTAATCATTACACTCATCCCTAAGTTCAACAAATGTTAAATAGGGAAGGAAAAGAAAAGAGGTGGGCACCCATATGGGCCGCCATCTTTCATCTCACATACATACATACACTTAATATATATATATATATATATATATATATATATACGAGTTCGGGTGCTCATAACACCGACTGCATATCTCCACCTGCAGTTACATTTTCGCCGACTAATTGATACAGTAGCTATAAAAAAGGTCACTGAAAGTTTACACGGAATTGTAACAATGTAAGGACTCAATTACCACATTGTCGCTTCCTTTCAATGTGCCTAAAGCCGAATCATTCGGAACTTCATGAATTCCAATAATGCACCTGTTACAAAATCCAAAAAAAAAAAAACATTCTCCAATCGATCATAAACTGAATATATGAATGGAAAGATCATTAGAACCATTAAAAATCCTACAGCCTCCAAATTAAATTTAAAAAAATTATACTGAACATAGTTTTTGCAAATGAACAAAAACTAACGAAATTTACCCGCGCTACGCAGCAGGAATTAAGCCAGTATCGGTTTGGTTCATTACGGTACTGGCACTCGTTATGAAAACCGAAAGAGAAACCAAAAAAATAAAATTGTTATAAGCCCAAAAGGATTTTGACACGTATTTTACTTTTATCAAAAACCATAAAAATGAATATCGGCACTGGTTCCGTAAGTAAATACCGGTACCGATACTGTTCGGTTGAAATCAGTTTGGTTCGTCGCGTTATCGGCACTCGTATAGTATAGCCTGTGCTACAAAAAAAACTATATTTCGAATACAACTGTGTTTTCGATAAAATTTATATAGCAATGTCGAGAATAAAAAGATGAACACAATTGTATTCAGTTTTTTTTAATTAACGAACGCGAGTTATTGAAAAAAATCATAATAAATACAAATTAAATGGGTTAAAAGCATATATTATTGATAGTATAAGGGGAAAAACTCAAAATTAAAAAAAAAACTCAGACTAAAGCCAAGTGACCAATCAAAGTGAACTCTATTCACAAAACTTGCAAGTCAATGCAACCTGGCCCATACAAAAGGCATGTTTTGACATATGCTTGAAGCTTACTTGGATTATAGGCAATCAAAATATTATCATAAGAATTCAAACCCTATTGTTATAACTTTATAGTTTATACTAACCTCAGCGGGACTGGAATTACTATTGATCACGTGTTCTTGCTCGGTGAATTTCCAAAACGCTGATAGGTTGTTTTTTTCGAAATGAATCAGGACTCAAAGGTCCTAAATCATCTGTGCTTGCCTTGATGACATCAATAACCTAAATTATAAATATCGTAATGAAAGAAAATATAAGATTACATTGAATGATTGAATAACAATTGATGAATGAACATTATTATACTTTAGTAGCATACCCAGCTATTTCAGCCGCATCCATAACAGCCCGTCTTTGAAGATCAGTGAAATAAGTAGGAATCCCAATGCAACAATCCACAACTGCTGCATTTAAATTCTTTTCAGCTATCTTCTTCATGTTTGAAAAGAACCATACCCATAACCAGAATCGGAGTAAACGTCTTTGTTTCCCTACGATACTGAGCATGAATCAACGGGAACCCATCAGGTTCCTCAGTAACAGCAGACGGCAACGCCTTAAGATCCTGTTGCAACTCAGGATCAGAAAAGGGACGCCTATTAAGCGTTTAATCTGATAAATAGTATTCTTCCGGTTCATCATGCTCGACCATCTCTCACGGCAAGCCTCACGTCCAGAACTTCACCAGCATCTTTGAACATTTATACATATTATAAAACAATCATTAATTTACCAAAAAACAACAAAAGGCAGTCCAAATCACTGAAATCAGCTATCATATAGTGATTACCTCATCTCTACACAAGTCCCAGATCCACCTCCAATTTCATAAATCTGAAATCACCACAAATAAAAATTTAGCTATTTTGGTGTTCTTTACCTTATTAAATAAAAACTGATGTATATATAAAGAAAACTTAGCTATTTTGGTGTTCTTGACGACGAACACTGTCTTCCCCTTCAGATCGGAAGAAACCACAGCAGAGAAGACCGGAAGAAACCACAACAGAAATGATGGGAAGAAACCTTCAGTTAGGGTTTCTTCAAATAGGTCGGTGTTCATCACTGCGTGTTTTTAATTTCATTGATGTTTGTTCTTCATCTCCGGTTGTTCATCATCTGATTTCATCTCAAACCATCAGCACTCCAGACATCAGCACGCCGGAACCCTTGTCTCCTCCGCCGGTGGTTCAAACGCTCCAGATCTAGATCTGAGAGAAAGAGAGAGAAAGAGAGGAGAAAGTTTGGTGAAGTTTGTGAGATGTGAGTTGTGAGAGAGGGAATGGAAAGGGCGATCCGTGTGAGGTGAATATCAGCCGTCCAGATCGTGATCCGTGTGAAAAAAGTGAAAAAATGGACGGTTGATGATGAATCAGTTGAAGGGTAAAAAGTTTGTGTTTTCTTGTGCTTTAAGTCTTGTACATTGTGCATTAAGTGTTTTTTCAACACCTTGCTGAATTACCATTATGTCCTTCCTATATCCTTATTAAAGTAGTATAGATATATATATATATATATATATATAAGACAAAAAACAAGTATTTAACTGGCTACCGGGTATTTTATCTCGCGTTTTAATTTTGTTTTAAGGCGTTTAAAATTATTTTTATTATTCTATAAATTTTAACTCACCATAATATTACTGAATAATATTTTATTTATCTCGATTGGTTGCGTCGTTTATATTTTGCATGTAACAACCCGCACGTTCGTGCGTTGTTACTACTCGCTACACTCGTTACGCCTAGCACCAGAGATTCGGATCATAATGTAACTATATCGCATACATCACTATTTCGCAGTATATTCGCATATTTCGCATATTTTACCGCTGAAACACATCACATCGCACATACTAACACTCACGATGTCATTGAGTGAGAACCTATTCTACCCTCCTCGATAGTCGTGATGTGTCACAACGCAAACATTAATGCTAACGATGACTTTTCGCGTGAGTACTACCCCATCGGTCATCGTGACGATGATGACAATACGAGCGAGTGGTACCTCGTCAGTCATTGTGGCACAACGCATCGCAAACTCAAAAGCGCACCCGCAATCACGCGCAACTCGATTATCGCACCGTACATTTGAAAGTGTGGATACGTATATACGACCTTCTGTGATTAATTATAATAAATATATATATGAAAATGTGTAACCAAACTATCTCAACGCTTAACGATCGAAACGAAACGCCGAAACGTTAACCATCGGAACAACTCGACCGAGTGACAGCTCGATCGGACGGTCACCCGATCGTGTTGCCACCCGATCGGATTGCCACCCGATCGGACAGTCACCCGATCGGTGACCCACCCGATCCGTGACACTCTATCGCTTCCTCTCCTCTTCACCTATAAATAGCCCTTGTCACATCACTTGAACAGTGATGTGACAGCTCCCACTCGACCTGTACGCTTTGGGGCTCTTTTCTCTCGATTTCTCATGATTCTTGTAAGTTTTCAACCTAAATCTTGTACTTCTATGATCTACACGCACTCCTCCACCTTTCTCTCTTTTGAATCTCAACTTTTAACTGTGAAATCAACAGATTTGAGGTGTTCTAGGGTGATGTCATCATGAAGTTCATATGAACTTCAAGTTTTGGCATCATTCCACCATGAATAACTCAGATCTGAAGGATTTCCATAAGATTAAACAAAATTTTCACAAAAATCTAAACATTTTCATGGTTAAAAGGATTGAAAGATGGCTTTCCAACCTTCTTTCAACTCTTTTATACTCAATGTACTCGAAACCGATAGAATCGGAGCTCGTTCTGACCTTCTACTCCTTCTAGTGACATGTCGGTTCAAGATCTGGTTTCTATTAGAGAGACTACCGATTTCGGGTTAAACATGGACAACCGTCTCGAACAGGTTAACTGGTCGGGCCAGGGTGATTCCTGTCCGAACAGGTCACTTGGGTCAAGATGGGGTCTCTGTTGGTTAGCACGTTATCACCCCGTCTCAATCAACACCACAAACCTATCAAAACTACCAAGTATCAAGACAATCAGGCCATCGGAACGGACTGTCGTCCGATCGGGCTACCACCCGATCGGATTGTCGCCCGATCGGACAGCCGCCCGATCGGCTTGCACTTGGCCCCACACTTAAATTTTATTTCAAACTTTCAAGAGTTTGAACATCGAACGGATTGCCGCCCGATCGGATTGTCATCCGATCGAGCGACCACCCGACCATGTGATGTTTGGAACTTCAACACTTAAACAATTTTCAACATGTTCAATTTCTAACGGATTACCACCCGATCGGATTGCCACCCGATCGAGTGACAATCCTACTTGTCCCCCACTTGATGTCCTACTGATCGGATCGCCGCCTGATCGATCCGCCGTTCGATCGAACGACCTGAAGGGTAGAGATACCTCCCTGTTTTCAAAATGCTACAACGAAAACTTCAAAGGATAAGCCATCATACACAAACACATCATTCTCAACGAGTGTCAATCCGACCGAGTGGCCATCCAACCGGATTGCCACCCGAACGGATTGACATCTGTTGGTGCATACGTCTGTCGACTTCGTCTTCGTTCGAGTCTTGTACTAGAAATGATAGATTAGGACACGTTGTACGAGAAAATAGGATATTTAGGTAAATCTAGTCATTTCGCACGAAATGGATTAGGCTATTTCGTACGAAATGAACAATGATCATTTCGTACGAAATATCATGTGTCTATTTCGTACGAAATCAAGTGCCTATAAATACCTGTGATGTCATTTCGTTTGTATGCTTTTTGTTTCCGACGCCGAAGTGCTGTCGAAGTGTCTCTAGCCTGTAAACTGTTAATATATCAATAAACAAGACAGATTAATGATATTCAAGTGCAATACAGGCTGAAAGAAGACTGAATCAATGAATTCCGCCTCTGATTCTGTCTAAGAACTCTTCTGATAGACTCGTTTCGGTCGTGTAAACGATCCTACAAGTGGTATCAGAGCTTAGGATGAAGAGTTCTTACCATTTAGCTTGTTTTCGCTGGAAAATTCTAATTTCTACACCTTCTTTTCAAAATTAATTGAGTTTTTACGGTTAAAATGGACTGATTTTTACACATAACTAGCGAAATAGTGTTTTAATCAATCCTTGAGAAAATCAGACCTAAAATCGACCTAGAACTTGATCAATTTTATAAAAAAAACTGATTGAAAAGATGACATCAGCAACATTTCGTGCGAAATAGTCTATTTCGTTTGAATCAGGTCTTTCATTTCGCACGGAATACACCTTGAAACCTTCATTTCGCACGAAATAGTCTCAGTTCTTGTTATTTCGCACGAAATCATTCTGTTTAGGTTCATTTCGCACGAAATAGCTTTGATTTGATTTCATTTCACACGAAATCAGATCATTTCGCACCAAATTGTCATTTCACGTGACTATTTCGTACGAAATCACCATTCTGTTTGAAAGTAGTTATTTCGTTTGAAATTGTCTATTTCGCATCAAAGGGTATTTCGTGTGAAGTTGTCATTCCGTACAAAGAGTTCATTTTGTTTGAACTTTCATTTCGTTTGAAAGCTGAGTTTGTGAAAATGTAAACCAAAACATGGATACTGAAGAAGATATAGTGTATTATTACTATGAATCTCAACAAGAGTATCCTATAAAGATCAAAGAAGAACCAGTTTCAATCAAAAAGGTTTCAAAAGTTGTTTCAGAAAAGGTTGTAAAGGTTTCAGAAGTTGGTTTAGAGAAAGCTGAAAGGGTTTCAGAAGCTGTTGCAGAAAAAGCTCCAGTTTTTTATTACTCATCTGATGAAGAGAATGATGATGATAATGAAGAAATTCAAAAACTTGAAAATTATAAAATAGAATTTTCAGCTGATTTGTTTACTTTGTTTTTTGCAGATAGAATGGAAAAGCTAAAAAAGGAACAAGCTGCGAAAAAGAAGAATCATAAAGAAGAAACTGTTGAAGAAAAAGTTCAGGTGGTAAAGGAACAGGCTAAAGAAATTCCAGCTTTCAAGATTGAGAAAGAAGCTGATGATGAAAAGATGTCCGAGAAATGCTCAAATTGTGAAAAATTAACATCTTAAAATATCAAACTGTTGATAGATGTGGACAGTTTGACATTAGAAACCAAAAATTTTTAAAAAATCAGAAAATGATTTGAAAAATCAAATAAAAACTCTAGAAAATGAAAAATCTGTTTTCAATAAAAATAATATTGAAAAATAAATTGCAATAAACTCTCATCTTCAGAAAATCATTCGACTTGAAAATGAAGTTAAATGTGCTAGAAATAAAATTGATGAGTTAGAAAAGAAATTGAAAGGTTTTGTGACTTCATCAATACCAGATTATATTTGTCCAAAACCGATCAATGAGATTCCAATAAGTGACAATGTCACAGATTATGACAAAGTAAAAATTGAAGATTGTGATGATGGATCTGATGACATAGGAGAGAAAAAGAAAATATTTTTGAAATTAAAAGAAAATTTTCAAGAAACTGTTTTGCAATCGACTGAAAATGGTGAATGCTCTATGCAAAAACCTTTGAAGAAAAAAGTAGAACAAAAACAAAATGTGAAAAATTTGAAAAATTTTCAAAAAGAAAATAAAAGGTCATCAGTTCAGTCATCCAATCGTGATAAAAAATTACAAAAATTTGAAAAACAAAATTCACAAAAAGTTGGTAATAAGTGGTGCAGATTTGACCACAGTGCTCAAAGGACAAATCCAGCTTACAAGAGGATAAATGACTACCACAAGGCCAAGCAATGTCACGATCTTATTGTTTGGTTTGAAGGTGGTGAATGGTACGATAACAGAGTGTGTTACAAATGTGGCTATCAAGGACACATTGCTGTTAACTGCCAAAGTCAGAGTTTTGAGACAAGAAGATGCTTTGAATGTCATATCAAAGGTCACATTGCCAGAGATTGCCCAATGAGATCAAAGGAAAGATCGAGGGCTGAATCTTAGAAAAAAAGCTAAGAAATCAGTCAAAGTCGAAGAAAAGCCCAAAGAACAGAAAGTTTTAGAACAGAAAGTGAAGCTTTCACAATGGCAGAAAGACAGACTGAGGAAGAAAAGGAAGAAAGCGAGGGAATATCTCGAAAGGATTTTGTCTTCGGATACAACCGGAAAAACAGATAAAAGTTCTGATAAATCGTTTTGCTCTCCAAAGACTGATCAGTCAAGTAAAACGAATTCATCAGATACAATTCTGAAGACGAAAGGGATATTTAAGAAAGAAAAAAACGGTTAATCAAGTGATTAACAAACCAAAGAAAGTGAAATTTTCACTTTCTGGCAATGAATTTGTTTCTTCCGAAACAAAGGAGCCACGTTTTGGCGATGAATCCGACTCTTCAAAGTCAGACAAGCCACAATCTGGCGATGAATCTGGTTCGTCAAAACCAGAAGAGCCATTTGTTGAGGTAAAAGGTGATATTTTTGTTAAGACAATAGATGATGCAAACTTTCCATCATTGTCAAACAGAAATTTAGAACAAAAAGTTGGAAAACCCAAGAATGGTCAGGCTTGGGTAGATCTTTTCAAATGAGAAACCTGACTTGCTGGAGCTTCCAGGTTGGTAAGAGTGGAGCATGAATCGGCATCTTTCTTGAGAAATTCACATTGGTGATATTTCGACCTACAAGATTAATCAGGGACATTAAGTTGTACTTGATTTATCTTTCCTACAAGTGGTATCGTTGATAGAACCTAAAAATGTTAAATTTTTCAAAGTGGTTAAAGAAGAACAAGGTGATGAGTTTATCCCCTAACCTACAAGTGGTTTATGAAAAACAACAAAACTAATTTTTCCAGAAAAACCATTTTGATTAAAACAAACTTAAGTGTTTTGAAATCATAATAGGAAAATAGTTTGTTGTAAGGGGGAGTTCTGATTGTTTATGCACAAGGGATGGCGAATTGGAGCAATTCGATATCAGTTTGTCATTTTACTTTGTACAGTGTTTCAAATTTTCCCAGAAAATCAAAATTGAAACATATTTTGATTTTAGGGGGAGTATAATTTAAAAAAAAAAAAATTATAAAATTTGAAAATGTCAAAAACATTGAAAAAGCAAAAATGAGTTTTGTTGTAAAAAAGAGGAAATGATAGTAAATCAGTGGACTATCATAACATGCTAAAGAAATGAAATGTAAAATGTGATAAACGGTATCACTAAAGATGTGACGATAGGCTCAGCTAGACTAGTAGATTTGCGATAACGATACAAACTTAAATGAAAAAGCCTAGTTCTAGTGGGAAACACGGTCAAACGCATAGTACTTAGTTTTGTCCTTCGTGACTGTGTACCTGCTCAGTAATCGCTGAATGCTAAAAGTGCATAAAAACCGGTCAGTTTGTGAACTTTCACAACTTTCTGAAAAAGTCACTGTGATTGTGCATTTTATTTTGCAAAGACTTAAACTTGTTTTATTTCTTTATTTTGTTTAAGCATTGGACATCCTTTGCGTATACGTGAGTATCAAACTGGATGTTAGTGCCTAAACGTTCTGCTTTATTTTCTTTGGTGTTTCGTTTAAGCTTTGGATCACCTCTGCGTATACGGGAGTATCGAACTGGTGGTTAAAGCCTAAACAATTTCAACTTGTTTTTATTTCTTATTTTGTTTAAACATTGGACTTTCTCTTCGTATACGGAAGTATCGACCTGATTGTTAATGTTTAAACATTCTGCTTTGTTTTTCGCACATAACACAGTTGATGAAAGTTTAAAGGCATTACTTGAGTCAGTGTATTGCATGATGAGGGGATATGCTGAGATCGTGGGGTCCATAAGAACTTAGCGCAAAATTAATTTACCTTAACGTATCGGAAAGCATTTCGAAAGTTTTTAGATTGAGTTTAAGTGGACAACAATATCGTCAATCCATGTGAATCGTTTAGAACTTAAAGTGCTTAAAGCTCAATGGTGCTAGTGATTTGTTTCAAAAACTGATATGATCCTTTTACAAAAACTCACAAAAATATTGTTTGTAAATATTTCTTTACTGCATTTAAATACTTTTCTTATAAGAGATTTTAGCATAAAATTTTGAAAATACAAAAAGATTTTCGACAACTGATGTTGGAGAGTTGATTTTCAAAATTCCAAGTGCTAAACATGATGAATTTTGGATTGGGATGTTTGTTTGAATAATTGATGATTGAGTGGTTTCTACCAGTAAGTTTTTATTATTGATTTAAGTAAAAACTTATGTTTTGAGTAGAAAAATTGTGCAGGAAATGTTGAAAGAACTAGGTTTCAATTCCTGATGTCTAATTCCAGGTTTTCGATTCTAAGCTACAGTTAAAGAGTTCTAGACTGCGATCCCAGCTGAGTGAAAGGGGGAGTCTGAAGACAAAGAAGCCAGGTTCCTGATCCTGATGCTACGGAAAGCCAGGAGAAGTTCCTGAAGTAAGACTAAAGATGTCACACCCCCAAAATCCACACGCGGAGTATCACTTCTTGGAGGCGTGACTGACCAGGATCAAGCCACCAATCATATTGAACAAGCATGTAAGTAGTATATAAAAATCCAACACAATACAATTGATGTCTAAACGAAACATACTTTAAGTTGCAAGCGGAAGCATAATGTTTAAAACCAAGTTGTAAGTTTAAACGTTTCAAAAGTTTAGCATGGCACACAACTGTCCATGTCCCACAACGACTCTTCCCACTCCGATGCAAGCTCCAAAGATACTTAACGACCTGCAAGGCATGTAACAGAGAGTCAACAACAAAGTTGAGCGAGTTCACAGTTGGTTGTTCAGTTATTGAGTTCGTTTCAGAAATCTTAAGTTCGTTTCATAACCATGTAATACCCAGTATCCTTGTTTACCAAATCTTTTCACGATATTTAGTGGGGGCTTCCCATGTTGTATGTTACTAGACTAGTCTTATCCATAAGTGTCCTTCCCAATCTGAGGACAGTGTTAAGTATGAGTGTACGTAGGTTTTACGTACGTGCCCTTCTCAGTCCGAGGACAGTAGTAAGTATGAGTGTACGTTGGTTTTACGTACGTGCCCTTCTCAATCCGAGGACAGTAGCAAGTATGAGTATACGTAGGTTTTACGTACGTGCCCTTCTCAATCCAAGGACAGTAGTAAGTATGAGTGTACGTAGGTTTTACGTACGTGCCCTTCTCAACCCGAGGACAGTAGTAGGTAGTCTAGTAGTGTTGATAATGTAAATAGTTATTCAATCCCATTCCCAACCCACCGGGAATCCCATGCCTTAGGAGTGTGAACTCACCTTGGTTTGCTCGGTATGCTAAACTATGTGCCCACAAGAAATCAGTTAAGTCCTATAGTTATACACGTATTCACATTCAGTACATGTTTGTAAGGTTTCACATACAATCTATGTCACAAAGTGTACCTAAGCAATTATCACGTATTACATAAGCAGTTAATCAAATTCATGCAATTCAAGCTTTACATAAATGTCTTTCACAGTTTGCTATAACATGGTTATTCATTAGCATACTAGACAGGGTTAACTGGTTTAAAAAGGTTAACATATTTAACAAAGTTAATAAACTAAACAGAGTTAACACACTTAACAGGAATAATAAACTAACAGAGTTAATAACTAATAGAGTTAACAAATCAACAGAGTTACATACCTAACTCAACAGAGTTACAACTTAACATGTTTAATGTGTCAAGCATTTAACGAAATCACAAGTACGGCGAAAACCCCTATCAGACGACGAAAACCCATGGACGAAATCTCTTTTGGACGAAAACCCCAGGCGACGAAATCCAAGGGTTTTCGTCGGGTGATGAAAACACTTAGTGTTTTCGTCTGAATTATGTGTTTTCGTGGGGAGACGTAACAGTTAAACACAGACATCCTAATCATATCATCATCAGCAGCAGTTACGAACAATCCCAGCAATCATTTAACAGTTATAGGATCAATCATCAACCAATTCAATCCATGAAATCATATATTACTAATCACTATACAATCATGTCTACCATTCCATCATCATTCAATAAATCGGTAAAGTGTTATGATTATCAAGTATTTGATACATGTTAACATAGAACCATAATCTATCAAGATTATCAACATCAATCGAACATAGCCACAATGCGTAACGCAACTGATCGTACATCAGGTTATACAGATTCCTATCACACCAATCTATTCGTCCCACAAACAAAATCGCATAACAGTTGACACATGGTAACAACAAATAGTTCATGATAAATTCAATCAAGTAATTATCAATAATTGATTTACTAACCCAAACAGGAGAAACAATGAATCAGTCGATGTGAGATACTTCGGGATCTTAAGATTGCCGTCACACAGGGAAACAAATGTTCTAGGGTTTGGCGATTAAGCTTTCCCGTAAAGGTTAGGAATAATATAACTGATCCACTACTGGGCCTAAAGCCCATTTGATTTCGCTGGCCATAGTTGACGAAAACACTAAGGTGTTTTCGTGAGGAAGGTGTTTTCGGATTGTGGGTGTTTTCGGCCAAGGTTCCCATATTTTAGTAGGTATACCACATTATTCATACTAAACATTTATTAACAACACACCCATATTGCACATCATTTATATATGTATAAAACACACTTATTTTACACATCCAATGTGTGTATATATATATATATATATATATATATATAAGAAAACACACTTTGCAAAGAAGTATTGAGTTAGGTCGAGTAGAGACCTTGAAAACTCGGGTTGTCACATTATCCCCAACTTGAAAGAAATTTCGTCCCGAAATTTAGCACGTGGTTACTGAGGAAGCTAGTTGTGTTGTGTTGCTTCCTGGTTTTTCCTGGGGTGTCACATCATCCCCCCGTTGATTTGGAATTTCGTCCCGAAATTCCGCAGTAGCTTCAGTCTTAGTAGTGGTTGCACTGTTCCCAAACAACTGGGGATACTTGAGTTTCATTTGATCTTCTCGTTCCCAGGTAAACTCTGGGCCACGACGGGAGTTCCAACAAACTCTAATAAGAGGTATTCTGGTGTGCTTGAGGACCTTAACGTCCTGGTCTGTGATTTCAACTGGTTCCTCGACGAATCGTAGCTGATTGTCGATAGTGAGCTCCTTGAGAGGAACTATGAGGGTCTCATCTGACAGACACTTTTTCAGATTCGACACGTGAAAAACATTGTGAACTGCACTGAGTTCTGTTGGTAGACCTAGTTTATAGGCCACTTTGCCTATTTTCTCTATGATTTCGAAAGGTCCGACGTAACGCGGATTAAGCTTGCCTCGTTTGCCAAAACGACCTACACCTTTCCAAGGTGAGACTTTGAGTAGCACTCGATCCCCAACCTGGAACTCGAGTGGTTTCCTGCTCTTATCAGCGTAGCTTTTCTGACGGTCACGAGCTGCCGCCATTCGTTGTTGTATCTGAGCAATTCTTTCTGTTGCGTCTACTACAAGTTCTGGACCTGTGATCTGACTATCACCCACCTCTGCCCAACAAAGAGGTGATCGGCATTTACGCCCGTACAATGCCTCAAATGGAGCAGCTTGAAAGCTGGTGTGGTAACTGTTGTTATACGAAAACTCCACTAACGGGAGATGTTTTTCCCAGCCGTTGCCGAAATCGATTACAAATGCACGAAGCATGTCTTCTAGAGTTTGGATGGTGCGTTCAGACTGCCCATCTGTTTGCAGATGGTAAGCTGTGCTCATATCTTATCATGAGCCAAAGGACTTGTGCATTGCTTGCCACAGTTCTGAAGTAAAGCGTGCATCACGATCGGAAATAATAGAGGTGGGCACCCCGTGCCTCGAAACCACTTCTTTAAGGTAGACATCTGCTAGAGTGGAGAACTTATCCGTTTCCTTGATAGCCAAAAAGTGTGCAGATTTTATGAGTCGATCCACGATCACCCAAATAGTATCATTTCCGCGTTGAGATCTAGGTAGGCCAGTGACGAAATCCATGGAAATTTGCTCCCATTTCCATTGCGGTATTTCTGGTGGTTGGAGTAGTCCCGATGGTTTCTGATATTCAGTCTTGACTCTTGCACAAGTCAAGCACTTGCCAACGTAAGTTGCTATGTGAGCTTTCATGCTAGGCCACCAATACGTAGTTCTGAGATCGTGGTACATCTTATCTGAACCAGGATGTACCGAGTAACGAGACTTATGTGCTTCATCCATTACAAGCTCGCGTAAGTTTCCATAGTGTGGGACCCAGATGCGTCATGTTACGTAATAGGCACCGTCTTCCTTTTGTTCTAACCGCTGTCTTGAGCCGCGTAGGGCTTCAGCCCTGACGTTTTCTAGTTTTAATGCTTCTACCTGAGCATCTCGTATCTGTGCAGGAAGACTAGACTGGATGGTAAGTTGTAATGCTCGCACACGCCTAGGTGTAGTATCCTTTCGACTGAGGGCGTCGGCCACGACATTGGCTTTGCCTAGATGGTACTTGATGGCACATTCGTAATCATTCAATAGCTCGACCCATCGACGTTGTCGCATGTTCAATTCCTTTTGCTTGAAGATATGCTCGAGACTCCTGTGATCGGTGTAGATGGTGCACTTGGTACCGTACAGGTAATGTCTCCATATCTTGAATGCGAAAACAACAGCTCCCAGCTCCAGATCGTGTGTAGTGTGATTTCTTTCGTGAATCTTAAGTTGGCGCAAGGCGTAAGCAATGACTTTATCCCGTTGCATCAATACACAGCCAAGACCCTGGATTGACGCGTCACAATAAACCACGAAATCGTCTGTGTCCTCTGGCAATGAGAGAATAGGTGCGCTACAAAGTCTATCCTTTAAATGTTGGAACGCTGATTCTCGAGCATCACCCCAACGATAGGTGACTCCTTTCTGAGTTAGTAAAGTGAGAGGTTGCGCAATCTTGGAAAAATCCTTGATGAACCTCCTGTAGTAACCTGCCAAACCCAAGAATTGGTGAATTTCCGTTGGTGTGCGAGGTGCAGGCCAGTTCTTAATCGAGTCTATCTTGGATGGATCAACATGAATCCCATCCTTGTTTACCACGTGGCCTAGAAAATGGACTTCACAAAGCCAGAAGTCGCATTTTGAAAACTTGGCGTACAGCTGTTCCGTTCGAAGGAGTTCCAAAATGAGTCGTAAATGCTGCTCGTGTTCCTCCTGACTCTTAGAGTAGATCAGAATGTCATCGATGAATACAATAACAAACTTGTCCAAGTAAGGCTTGCACACTCTGTTCATAAGATCCATGAAGACTGCAGGCGCGTTTGTCAATCCGAAAGGCATGACCAGGAACTCGTAGTGGCCGTAGCGTGTTCTGAATGCTGTTTTGGAGACGTCCTCGTCTCGGACTCTCAGTTGATGGTAACCCGATCTCAGATCAATCTTGGAGTACTAGCTCGACCCTTGCAACTGGTCGAATAAGTCATCAATGCGTGGGAGAGGATAACGATTCTTTATGGTCACCTTGTTAAGCTCACGGTAGTCAATGCACATCCTGAAGGTACCGTCTTTCTTCTTTACAAATAATACTGGTGCTCCCCATGGCGAAGAGCTAGGACGAATGAAACCCTTATCCAAGAGTTCTTGCAATTGCGTGGATAGTTCTTCCAGTTCTGATGGAGCTAAACGATAAGGTGCTCGAGCTATGGGCGCTGCTGCAGGAGCTAGCTCGATTTGGAATTCGACCTGGCGATGAGGCGGTAGACCAGATAATTCCTCTGGAAACACTTGAGGATAGTCACGTACAACTGGAATATCCTCTATCTTCTTCTCTTTCGTTGATGTGTCGGTAACGAGTGCTAAAATAGCAGTGTGGCCCTTTCACAAACACTTCTGGGCCTTAAGAAAGGAGATGATGCCCACCACAGCACCACTCTTGTCGCCTTGAATATCGAGAGGTTCTTTACCAGAACGGGGAATACGAATAATCTTCTCTTTGCATAGGATCTCTGCTTGCTGTTGGGATAACCAATCCATCCCAATGACGATGTCGAAACTACCCAGAACTATAGGAATAAGATTGATGGAGAAGGTCTGACCCACTAAAACTAGATTACAACCTTTAATTATGTGTGTGGCTTCTAGGCTTTTACCGTTTGCTAACTCTACGGCATGCTTGGTGTTCAAAAGTGTTGGTGTGCGTTTAAGCATTTGACTAACTTTTAGAGACACATAACTGGTATCGGCACCCGAATCAAATAAAACAGTAACATAAAAGTCGTCGAGAAGAAACTTACCCATCACCACGTTAGGATCATTCCTTGCGTCACCCTGACCAATCACGAACACTCGACCCCTGGCACCATTGCCGTCGTTATTACCCCCATTGTTATTCCCATTATTGTTCCCGTTTCCTTGGTTGTGGTTCTGATTCTGATTTAACTGCGGGCATTGTCTCTTGAAGTGACCTTCAGCGCCACAATGATAGCATCCCCTGTTGCCCTGTTGTTGTTGCTGATTCTGCGGTGCTTGCTGTTGCTGCTGACGATTCTGATTTGCAGGTCGTGAGCTCCTGCAATCCTTGGCTTCATGACCCATCTTGAGACACCTCTGACAACGTCCCTTGTTGCACTGACCACTGTGGTGTCTGTTGCATTTGGGTGGTTTCCCCGATATCCACCATGCCCTTGACTACCAGAATATTGTTGACCAGGACTCTGGTAGTCATCAATCTTCCGCTGCTGTGCCTGGGGCTGAATTGTAGTCGAACCCTTGCTGGAGGCTCCATCCCATTTTCGTTTATTGCCACTGGGAATAGCAGAAGTAGTAGTAGCAGTAGCACCTATACGCTTAGGAAGCTTGTTCTGTTCCACTGCCTGGTCTGTGAGACGATGAGCAAGACGAGTAACATCCTGGATGGTAGCAAGGTTAGCAGCAGTCACATGGCTTTGAATCTCTGGTACTAAGCCTTTGAGGTATAGCTCAATGCGCTTGATGGGAGGATCCACCATAGTTGGACATAACATTGCCAGTTCGTTGGATCGTTTCGTATACGCCTCTATCTCTAATCCCGTCATCTTCAGGTTAAAGAACTCCACTTCTAGTTTGTGGATGTCATAACGGTTACAGTATTCTCGCTTGATCAGTTCCTTAAAGTCATTCCATGGGGTGGCGTTTGCAGCTGCCAGCCCTAACATTTGAACTTGCGCGTTCCACCAAGTCAACGCAACGCCTTCGAGAGTACCAGTGGCATACTTCACCCTACGAGCCTCAGGGCATTCACACATTTCGAAGACCAATTCGAGCTTCTCGAACCAGTGGAGGACTCCAACGGCCCCTTCAGTGCCACTGAAAGTACTAGGACGACAGTCCATAAAGGTCTTGAACGTGCACACAGGCGGTTGAGCATGCTGACCTGTTGCGTGTACAAGAATAAGACAGAGTTAAACACAAGAGTTAGTTTTTGAGAGTAGGATCTAAAGATCCTAGAGTGAGTTGCGACTGCAGGGTATACCTCCTGCTTGAGCGGCTGCAAGCGCTGCAGTAACTTGTTCAGTGATCAAAGCCGCCAACTGGGCTTGAGTTAGGTTAACGCGCCCACTCATGATCTTCATATCAAAGGAAACATGAGTGAGAAAGGTTCGCGAAAGTGCGATGACAGATGAGAGTAAGCACACATATGTTTCAAGCAATAATTGTTACATTTTTCTAAGCATACTATGAGCAATGTACTATGTGACTAGCAAGTAGGCAATATATCATAAACCATATCACCTATAGTTTTGAGCCTTGCACGTGGAGTGAAGCGTCGTTATGGATCGTTGAGCACTGTACAGGTTATAGTCTGGTTTTAATAAAAACTTTTTCCCTTATTAAAACCAAGTTCACTATAACCAATGGCTCTGATACCAATCTGTCACACCCCCAAAATCCACACGTGGAGTATCACCGCTTGGAGGCGTGACTGACCAGGATCAAGCCACCAATCATATTGAACAAGCATGTAAGTAGTATATACAAATCCAACACAATACAATTGGTGTCTAAACAAAACATAGTTTAAGTTGCAAGCGGAAGCATAATGTTTAAAACCAAGTCATAAGTTTAAATGTTTCAAAAGTTTAGCATGGCACACAGCTGTCCATGTCCCACAACGACTCTTCCCACTCCGATGCAAGCTCCAAAGATACCTAACGACCTGCAAGGCATGTAACAGAGAGTCAACAACAAAGTTGAGCGAGTTCACAGTTGGTTGTTCAGTTATTGAGTTTGTTTCAGAAATCTTAAGTTCGTTTCATAACCATGTAATACCCAGTATCCTTGTTTACCAAACCTTTTCACGATATTTAGTGGGGGCTTCCCATGTTGTATGTTACTAGACTAGTCGTATCCATAAGTGTCCTTCCCAATCCGAGGACAGTGTTAAGTATGAGTGTACGTAGGTTTTACGTACGTGCCCTTCTCAGTCCGAGGACAGTAGTAAGTATGAGTGTACGTAGGTTTTACGTATGTGCCCTTCTCAATCCGAGGACAGTAGCAAGTATGAGTGTACGTAGGTTTTACGTACGTGCCCTTCTCAATCCGAGGACAGTAGTAAGTATGAGTGTACGTAGGTTTTAAGTACGTGCCCTTCTCTACCCGAGGACAATAGTAGGTCGTCTAGTAGTGTTGATAATGTAAATAGTTATTCAATCCCATTCCCAACCCACCGGGAATCCCATGCCTTAGGAGTGTGAACTCAACTTGGTTTGCTCGGTATGCTAAACTATGTGCTCACAAGAAATCAGTCAAGTCCTATAGTTATACACGTATTCACATTCAGTACATGTTTGTAAGGTTTCACATACAATCTATGTCACAAAGTGTACCTAAGCAATTATCACGTATTACATAAGCAGTTAATCATATTCATGCAATTCAAGCTTTACATAAATGTCTTTCACAGTTTGCTATAACATGGTTATTCATTAGCATACTAGACAGGGTTAACTGGTTTAACAAGGTTAACATATTTAACAAAGTTAATAAACTAAACAGAGTTAACACACTTAACAGGAATAATAAACTAACAGAGTTAATAACTAATAGAGTTAACAAATCAACAGAGTTACAACTTAACAGGTTTAATGTGTCAAGCATTTAACGAAATCACAAGTACGGCGAAAACCCCTATCAGACGACGAAAACCCATGGACGAAATCACTTTTGGACGAAAACCCCAGGCGACGAAATCCAAGGGTTTTCGTCGGGTTAAGAGTGTGACGAAAACACTTAGTGTTTTCGTCTGAATCATGTGTTTTCGTGGGGAGACGTAACAGTTAAACACAGGCATCCTAATCATATCATCATCAACAGCAGTTACGAACAATCCCAGTAATCATTTAACAGTTATAGGATCAATCATCAACCAATTCAATCCATGAAATCATATATTACTAATCACTATACAATCATGTCTACCATTCCATCATCATTCAATAAATCGGTAAAGTGTTATGATTATCAAGTATTTGATACATGTTAACATAGAACCATAATCTATCAAGATTATCAACATCAATCGAACATAGCCACAATGCGTAACACAACTGATCGTACATCAGGTTATACAGATTCCTATCACACCAATCTATTCGTTCCACAAACAAAATCGCATAAAAGTTGACACATGGTAACAACAAATAGTTCATGATAAATTCAATCAAGTAATTATCAACAATTGATTTACTAACCCAAACAGGAGAAACAATGAATCAGTCGATGCGAGATACTTCAGGATCTTAAGATTGCCGTCACACAGGGAAACAAATGTTCTAGGGTTTGGCGATTAAGCTTTCCCGTAAAGGTTAGGAATAATATAACTGATACACTACTGGGCCTAAAGCCCATTTGATTTCGCTGGCCATAGTTGACGAAAACACTAAGGTGTTTTCGTGAGAAAGGTGTTTTCGGATGGGGGGAGTTTTCGGCCAAGGTTCCCATATTTTAGTAGGTATACCACATTATTCATACTAAACATATATTAACAACACACCCATATTGCACATCATTTATATATGTATAAAACACACTTATTTTGCACATCCAATGTATATATATATATAAGAAAACACACTTTGCAAAGAAGTATTGAGTTAGGTCGAGTAGAGACCTTGAAAACTCGGGTTATCACAGAAGAGTTGACATGCTGAAGACTCGTACCGAAGACGTCGTCAACATCCGAGGGGGAGTCTGTTGGTGCATACGTCTGTCGACTTCGTCTTCGTTCGAGTCTTGTATTAGAAATGATAGATTAGGACACGTTGTACGAGAAAATAGGATATTTAGGTAAATCTAGTCATTTCGCACGAAATGGATTAGGCTATTTCGTACGAAATCAAGTGCCTATAAATACCTGTGATGTCATTTCGTTTGTATGCTTTTTGTTTCCGACACCGAAGTGCTATCGAAGTGTGTCTAGCCTGTAAACTGTTATTAGATCAATAAACAAGACAGATTAATGATATTCTAGTGCAATACAAGCTGAAAGAAGACTGAATCAATGAATTCCGCCTCTGATTCTTTCTATGAACTCTTTTGATAGACTCGTTTCGGTCGTGTAAACGAACCTACAACATCCGATCGGATTGACACCCGATTGGATTACCACCTGACACTTGGTTTAACCGCCACCGCTTAACGCACTGTTCAATGCTTACGCTATCAATTTACACTCAGGCAAATCTCAGACGCGCTCTCAATCAATCCAATCAAGTTGTGTTTAGTTGCTGAACACGCACTGTGAGTATACTTGAACCCTTTTTGCTTTTGCACTTTTGGGTAACATACGTTGCTATCGAATCAAATCATATCAAATGCTTAAACTATTTATCACTTGCGAATGACTTACTTGCATAGTTATACGTGATGCTAGTTACATATATGCTAGGACTTATACTCGCGACGTCCCACCATGACTAGTATAGTACTATTGCGCCCGACGGGGTCTAGTTTGCCATCGCGTATTCGAGCATCGAGGACTTAGCTGGTAGTATCGGTTTTGTGAGTATATATGTCGTGTATCCCGTTTATGTATGTAGGAAATTCGCAGCACTTTTAATCTATTATGCTATTACATATCAAACCTGTATACTCGCCAATACTTTTGTATTGACATTATTTTAACGTATGTTGCAGGTTAATCGTAGGCTATCTTAATCAAGCTAGGAAGTCTAGAAACTCGACTAAAATCTTGGTTGTCGGATTTGTATTGTTCGAGAGAACATGTAATCTGTGACGACTTATGTGATTATGATTGTTTATTAGTATGGGATAATGAACGCATTAATGATTGTCGCAAAATAGTTGTTATGGATTCTCCTGAGCAATCTGATTCGCCTAGTGCCGCGCCCCGATGATTCCGCCATCAGTTGGGGTGTGACATTGCAGTATACGTGCGGTATTGCGCATTATGCGCTTAAACTCGCAAAACAGTTTTTTACGCGTTTTAATTAATTTTTCTTCACGAGTATAATTAGAAAAATAGAATTTTAATCATATTGAAATATTTTTAGGATTTTAACATTAACCGGGCGGTATTTGACATTCGTTTCGCATTTTGTTCGTTACGTGATAATCGTTTATCTTATTATTGTCAACATAATTTTTAACAAGGTTTGGATTTACCAACACATCAAATACTATATATTAATACCAAATTTAATAAAGTATTGTCTTTATTTATTTATAACACGTGTCACACTAGTACGGTACGGACTCAAAATAGTGGGGTGTCACAAAAAATGGTCTAAACTTAGTGACCATTTTGGCCTTTTACTCAATGTTTATTATTATATATATACTTAAAAGGCTATGTCGATGGGTTAATCCGGCATAGCCAAGTGTCGCGAGATGATTGGTTCATAATGATGTTACTTCTTTTATCTTGTAACTTTGTAAATATACCTGCTTAGTTCAACTAATTTAACTTTGCTAATATAATTGTTTAGTCCTTACATTTTAATAAAGTGTTTCCCCATTAGTTAACTTTGTTAATATACGTGTTTAGTCCCTCTACTTTAACTTTGCTAATGTATATCTTCAGTCCCTCTACTTTTATTCCTTTCAGTATTTGTTTTTTTTTTTTGTGTTTTTTCTCGCTAACGTGACGGTCTAAACCAACTCAAACCAAACAATATCGTTACTGGTATCGATATTATCAGCACTGACATATTTTTTTGCTCTTAGTATTTCCTCTTTTAGTGTTTTTTTCTGATATATTGACGGTTCGCTATTCTTTTTCTCGTGGTTTTATGTTATCTTTCAGTTGTTACACCAAATGTCGGTATTGTACTAATAAGTAAGCTTCCGCCGCAATGCGTGGGGTAAAATTACTAGTTATTAAAAAGGAAGGTTAGTTATTATTTGTTTATTGCACGTTGTGGTATTTCGGTTTTAGCCAATCCGAAACAACCGTTTTTATTATTTTGGTTGCGTTGAATTGAACACGTGTTGCTATCGTTTCAATCATATTATGACTTTAAGTTTTTGGGTTTTCTCTTTCGGTTGTTAACGCTACCATATTTGGGTTTTCTCTTTCTGTTCCTTTTTCCGAATTTCGATTAACTTGTCACTTCTCTTTAGAGAGTGCCGGTACCGTAACGAATCGAACTAAATTGATACACACCGAATTCTGGTACCGTGATAGACTAAACTGATACGAATAGAATTCCCGCCGCGAAGCGTGTGGAATTCCGCTAGTTATTTACTAAAATTTAATATTAATTCTAAAACATTTATGCCCAAAAAGAATAAAAATTAATGGATGTATTATGTATCTTGATGCTTGTAATCCTTAGTATATATTTTGAAATTCATTTTGTAATGTTCCTTTGTTTATCTACCTAATTTAATGTTTTATTTTATTAACATAAAAAGTTAGTTTTTCTTTTTTTTTCTGATTACTATAAACACAATCTTTTTGTAACTCATGGAGCATAACCTTTTTTTTCTGATTACTATAAACACAATCTTTTTGTAACTCATGGAGCATAACGAATGTTACGTAAGTAGTAGTAGTCACTCTAGAGATCCACATTTGAAGCCACGTAATACTCAATCTTCTCTAAACGGAGACAAACATGGAGGTATTTTCGTTGTATCACATGCTCACTACTTCTGCCTATATTTATAAATAAACCAAACTAATCAACTTCATGTTTTAACAAGTTAGAGACAAGAGAGTGATCAATGGGGATTTTCAAACTATTACTGACCTTAATCTTCTTTAGTCTTTGTCTTGACACCATAGTGATTGCTGCAGATTATCAAAATGAAAGAAAGGTACATTGACTCTCTTTTTGTTTCCGAAGGCTATATCTGTCGGTAAATTATTGATCCCCTTCTGCTACTTAACTCTCCCACAAATTAGGACCTCTAGGTTATTCAACAAATCTCTAACTTCATATGTGCACTAACTTATGGATTCAACTGTCACCGAGGAAAGGTATTGGTAATCCCATACCCAATTATAATCCAGATTACTCGATACATGTGAGGTATCATGTTTACATGTGGTTGTTCAAAAATTATCCATTGAGATTACCAAGTACATTTCTTAGTTTTGATCAAATTTTATCATCCAATTAAGTTCCAAGTACAAAAACTAAATCGGTAGACTTCTTTATTATACAAAGACAGAAAAATAAAAATAAAAAGATAATATTTAAAGGCATGATTAGGATAAACGAGTATGTTTGTTTGAGTTGTAATAAATTATAATATATTAAGATTCACCAATATCGTGTAACCAGGATTTGCAGTAGTATAATCCATCACAACACACATTTGTTTATTGGAATCATCAAAATATCATCTTGATTAATTGACAAAAGTTTTAATCAACCAATGTTTGACAAATGTCTTTTGACGCAACATATTTCAATCTTAGCGTAACAGATTTTCATCTGGCGCGACAAATGCATTCTCCAACGCCAGATAGAAGTTTGGTGCGCAAGGTCAAAACATGTTGCTACGACACAATATGAGAGGTTTTTGTTAGTTGAAACAATTTCTTAATTAAAAACACGAAAAGTGAAATTATATGTTTGTAAAGAAAAAAAGTGAAAGCTATTTTTGCCAAACTCATTGATCAAAATGCCATTTTCGCTTTATCTAAGTAACAAAGTTTGCTTCTTCTTTTTTATTTTTGTAAACTACAGAAATGCTCTTGGAGTATGAACATATATACAATTATAGTAAAATGATAACAAACAAACAAACCCAAGGGTAAACCCGATACATTGACGGATTATGAAACTAGTTACGGGTATGTATAAAAAATCACTAAAATAATGTAAGAGCTTGATGTCTTTTGGCGCAATTGTTCTAATAGGCATACATAGTGTACATGGGAGCTTCACCTGTTGAGAAGACGTTGACCTCGATTGCAGATGATCACCATAGTCTTCTCTCAGATACCATTGGAGAGTAAGTAAAGTCGAGAATTAGAGGGTGTTTGGGATTACATTTTGAAGTGCTTATTTGATTATTGCGTTTGTAAAACATAAATAATCTAAAAAAGTGTTTGGATGAAAAAGTGATTATCTACCTCCAAAACGCAGTTGTGGAGAAGCATGTACCTACATACTTTTTCAAAACGCAGTTTTGAAAACACTAAATCTATTTTTAAAACGCATAATCTATTTTGAAAACGTAACACTAAACACCCCCTTAGTATTTTGTTTAGAAACTTGACGTACAAGTTCCTTAGTACACTCACATCACAAGTTTTTTATTTGGCTTATCAAATTCTGATTTTGCAGTGAAACACTTGCAAGAGAATCCAAGTTGCATAGTTATGGAAGGAGCTTTAATGGTTTTGTGGCAAATTTGTTACCTCATGAAGCAAAACAACTCTCACGTAAGTTATCTTTTACCATCATGATCAATCAATAGAAATAGGAAAACCATGCAAAATCCTTTTTTTTAATTTATTCTTATTTTTGTAAAAAGGACGGGCCATGTCAAATTTTATTAGAATATAATCAAATAAAAGGAAACTAGTATTTAGGACCCGCGTTTTGCGGCAGAACTTTTAAACCGAATAAAAAGTAAAGATAAAAAAATTGAACCACGCATGCACATCGCAGCGTGTTAACTTGCAAAAAGTAGAACGAAGATAAAACATAGAGAAGAATAACTACTTGGCTGTTAAATCACAAAAAATAGACGTAAAAATGTTAAACCACACACACGTTACAGTGTTTTAACTAACAATTTTTAGATCGATATACTAAACAACAAATTTGTAAAATATGAAAAGTACAGGGGAATAAAATTGAAAGTGGAAAAGTCCCGAGGTTAAAATCGAAAAAAATTATTGTGACAAATTTTAAAAGATGAAAACTAAGGGGGTGTTTGGGATTCCTTTTTAACCTCTAACTTATCAAAAGTCCTTCTCAAAAGTGAGAAGTTAGAATTTCTAACTTCTCAACTTCTCCTTTTAAGGCTTTTAAGGCATAAAAGGACTTTTCCAAAGGCATAAAAGGACTTTTCCAAAAAAGTGTTTTGTATTCCTTCTAACTTTTTAGAAGTTAATAAGTCAAAAAAGCCTCCAAAAGTCCTTTTTAAAAGGAATCCCAAACATGCACTAAAGGGATTAAAAGTGAAAGAAAAATGAAGAGCGAGACTAAAGAAAGGTTGATAAATTAATAGTGATAATGTGAAAGCAAGCAAAAGTAGGGGTGTGCACGGTTCGGTTTGGTTCGTTTCAGTTTTTGGGTAAAGTCAAAACCGTAACCGAAAGTTCGGTTTTTTGTTTTTAAAAACCGTTCGGTTTCGGTTTTTTCGGTTTTGATTATTTCGGTTTTAGCAACGGTTCGGTTAGGTTTTTCGGTTTTCTAAACAAATTATGTAAGATTTAAAACTTAAAAGTATAATTCAAAGTATAATAATCTTTCTTAAATGTTTACATTTAAGTTAATATATTTAGTCTTTTAAATTAATATTATTCACATAAACCTAACCTTCTAATCTATTTTAAATTTTTTCCAAAGTTTTTGTTAGACGTTTTCTTTTATAATACTTTGAAAACCATTTAATTTTTATATTAAACTTTGTTAGTTCTTTTAAACAATGGATAATTTTAAGGATAAATAAACATGATAATGTTCTTATTATAAATATTTAACAAACAAGAATAAAATTAAGAGTAAACTTCCGTTTTGCTCCCTGTGGTTCGGTCACTTTAACGGTTTTTGCCCCAAACCTTTAAAAATTGGCATTTTCCTCCAATTGTTTGCTATAGTTTTTCTATTTTGCTCCATGTGGGGAGCAAAATGGAAAAAACAGACAATTTGGATGGAGTTAGAGGCGGGGAGCAAAATGGAAAAACCATAGAAAACTATTGGAGAAAAATGACTATTTTTAAAGGTTTGTTGCAAAACCGTTAAAGTGACTAAACTACAGGGAACAAAACGGAAGTTTACTCTAGAATTAATAATTCTTAATAGCATGGTAAACACTTAAACATAAAAATATATAGATTTCGTATACTATTAAAACTTATCGGTTCAGTTCGGTTATTGAAAATGATTATCCGAAAACCGGCCCGAAATTTTCGGTTAGTAAAAATCCGAAAACAAAACCGTCGGTTTTTGTTTCGGTTCGATTTTTTCGGTCCGGATTTTTTAGTTATTTGGATTACGGTTCGATTAAATCGGTTTTCTGCTCACCGCTAACCAAAAGTGTCTCCGAACCACAAACTGATCTTGGAGTCTTTGTGGTTGATTATGCCGGCCAGTTGTTGTAATCCAAACCCAAAAAATGAGATTTATGTAAAATAATTGTTGCAGATAAAGAAGGAGTTCTATCAGTGTTCCCAAACACGAAACGTGAGCTTCACACAACCAGATCATGGGATTTCCTTGGAATGCCACTAGAGGGAACAAAAAGGAACCTAAAAGTCGAAAGCAATCTCATTATTGGTGTTCTTGATACCGGTGATCATTCAACTACTTATTTATATATCTGTAACTTACAAGAATGTTTTATACGATGATTTATTCGATGTCCAACAGGGGTATGGCCTCACTCTCCTAGCTTCGATGACAAAGGCTACGGTCCTCCTCCTCCAAAATGGAAGGGGAAATGCGTTGTGGCTGGAAACTTCACAGGTTGCAACAAGTAAGTACGTCTCTCTCTTTGTTTCGGATACTCACAGGGGTATACAAGAACAAGGGAAAGTTACTATACAAATAAAATTTACCTACTAAATGTACGAATAGCATGAAAAAGACAAAAGCACAAAAGCACGCGGTGACATTTTTGTAATTATCTGCTTGTTGGGTAATTATCAAAATTACTCTACAAATGATACTGAGGAGTAATTTTGATCAAGTAGAGTAATTTTGTAAAATATTCTTGTAGAGCAATTTTGATTAAAAAAAAACTATACCTAACCAAAAAAACCCCAACAAACCTAAACACCCCCCCCCCCCCCCCCACCCCAACCAACCAACCCCAAAAAACCTAAAAAAAAAACCTTAGGTTTCGCTTATTTATCATTTATTAATTAGTTTTTAAAGAACGTTAATTATTTTTAATATACAAGCTTATGTTTAGGAAGCTCGGCTAGATTCGCACTTAAGGAGCGAGTCGAGTAATTCACATCGACACCCCTAACATTGGACATTGAGCACATACTTAGAGTTTTGTATATGTTTGTGTAATTATGCAGCAAACTGATTGGTGCACAATATTCCCACATCAGTACAAAGCCCAACCAGAAGTTGTCACCTGTAGACTTGGAAGGGCATGGAACCCACACGGCCTCAACGGCTGCAGGCATCCCTGTGAAGAATGCTAATGTTTTCGGTATTGGGAAAGGGACAGCAAGAGGTGGGGTGGATGCAGCACGTATAGCAGCTTATAAAGTATGTTGGGGTGGTAGCTGTTCAGAGATGGATTTGTTAGATGGATTTGACATGGCAATCGCTGATGGGGTTGATGTAATATCAGTGTCCATTGGTGGTACTCCTAGACAGTTATTCCAAGATTCAATCGCAATTGGAGCTTTTCACGCGATGAAGAAGGGGGTCTTTGTTGCATGCTCAGCAGGCAACGAAGGCCCCCATCAGCTCACGGTGAAAAACATAGCACCGTGGGTCACAACCGTCGCTGCATCAAGTTCCGATAGGCAGTTTGTATCTGATGTTAAGCTGGGCAACGGTCACACTATCACGGTTACTATCTCTCTCTCTCTCTCACTACACCCTACGTAGATGAGAAAATCACGGTTACTGTCTGATGTTAAGCCATGTTGATGCTACAAGTACAAAATGACAAAATGGATGTTGACTTTTTATGATCTAACAAAAAGTAATAATTACGAAAAGAATTAAAATTAAGAAAAACGTTTTAAAAAATAAGCTTGTTGCGCCATAGGATAGGACACACCGGTTGATTGGTAATTTATAAAAGTTCGTCAATTGCTGTCGTTTTTCGGATAGGCAGTTAAAAATACTACTGCTTATTGTAACCATTATAAATTATGTTTACTGATAGGGAATTTCTCTTAATACATTTTCGCCAAGGAAGAAAATGTATCCCTTAATAAGTGGTACCCTTGCAGCCAATGCTAGTCAAATATACAGAAACGCAAGGTGCATATTAAAAGTTGATAGTCATTTGCATTAAGAATGTATGGTTGAAATTAATGGGATGATTCCACTACGCAGTGCTTGCGACTTTGACTCGTTGTCGGATGAAATGGTGAAGGGAAAGATTGTCTATTGTGTGGGAAAAAATGAACAAGATATCACATTGTACAACAAACGAGTGGCCGGATTAATTTTGTCACGAGATAAGGACTATGATCTACCTTCTACGTTTCTCATCCCAGGAACCACAGTAAGTCAGGAGGAGGGTTTAAATATCGATCACTACATCAACTCCACCAAGTAAGACTTCAATTCAGTTATCTAACCTCATGTTGAGTTGGCATCCTCCTAATAATTAATACCTTTGCTTAAACACAGAAAGTCTGCCGCCGCTGTCATACAAAAAACAAGATCCATTACGATGGATGATGTGCCATTTGTCACGTCTTTCTCTTCAAGAGGACCACAGCTCATAACTCCCAACATCCTTAAGGTACCTAAGTTTGATTGATGTACCTCGGCGCATGTATAATTAATGAATTGATATTATGGTACAGCCTGATATCGCTGCACCAGGACTTGGCATATTGGCTGCATACTCAAAACTATCAAGCATGACCGGACACCCAGACATGGACAAACGGTTTGTGGATTACAAAATAGCATCTGGAACTTCAATGGCTTGCCCTCATTTGGCCGCAGCTGCAGCCTATGTTAAATCCTTTCACCCCACTTGGTCCCCGGCTGCAATAAAATCAGCTCTAATGACAACAGGTGAGTTTCTTATCCTCGTCTCGATCAAACGTTCCTGATTAATATTAGGGTATGAGATCAATTTTAAATATTTTACCCAAAATATACATACCCAAAATTGCTTTTACAATCGGATATAATACTAATACCCGTCATTGCCATCCCTACTCATAATGACTAAATGGGTAGGTTAATATATAGATCAAAAGTTCAAAACATGTGATTTCAAGTGTCCTATTTTGTCCCAGCAACAACAATGAAAGTGAACACAAAAGACATGGCATTGGCATCGGGCTCGGGTCTTATAAACCCAACCAAAGCACGAAGCCCTGGTCTCGTTTACGACATCAACACGAGTGCCTACATTCGGTTCCTATGCAAAGTAGGCTACAACAGCACAACTCTTGCCATACTGATTGGTGGAAAGAAAACATACCATTGCAACAACTTTCAACCAACAAAAGGTGTTGATGGCCTTAACTATCCATCAATACATTTGCAGGTTGAAAGCAATGTCACAACCTTTTCTGCGGTCTTTAAACGGGTTGTAAAGAACGTTGGCGATGAAAAAGTTACCTATAAAGCCCAAGTGGTGAGTCCTAAGGGACTTTCGATCAAGGTTGAGCCGAGTAAGCTATCCTTTGACAAGTTAAACAAGAAAAGAGCGTTTACGGTTGTTGTGGACGGGAAGTTTGATCGAAAGGATGCGTCTTTGTTGTCAGGTTCACTTGTTTGGAAGAATGATAAGCATTCTGTAGTAAGCCCGGTTGTTGTATACAGGTATATACCTCCAATATGGTAGTATAGCAAGGTGTAGGAGCAAAGTACGTAGAGTTCTATCTTATGATTCTAATCAATCTTGAGTTCTTGACTGATAAATTTGAGATGTGATAGTGATGAAAGTGTCAATGTTTATCTGCGTTGAATTTATTAACTCGAACATGACCCACTTATTTATATATGTCAAAAATGTCAACTCTAACTCTGACTCAGATACAAATAAAATCGTACGTCTCGACCCGTGTAAACCATTTTCTGTTTATCTAAACCATTCAAATATTTGGGTTGACGAGTTGTAAACAAGTTAATGGGTTGTGAATGTGTGTAACTTGTAATCGAATTATAAATGGGTGGCCTCACGGGTTAAGCTTACCTTGTAAAAATATATTATTTTTTAAGTTTTAGAGTAAGGTTGGTGTACAAATGGGTTTTAACATACAAATTGGCTTAACGTGAGAAATAGAGGAGAGATTTTTTTTTTTTTTTTTGAAATTTTATTTTCCTCAAGCTCTTTTAGGGTGTTGTTAAATGCACCTCCCTTTCTTTCATTTTTACTGATTACACTTACCCCTTGAAGTTTTTAAATAAATACAATCAAACCTTTTATTTTATATTTTTCTAATTTGTATCTACTTTCAGTTTTTAAACTAAAACTAAAAATCAAATTAAATTATAGAATCAAAACTTCTCCAAAATAAAATTATATCAATTATTTATGTATAGACTATTTTTAAATGATTAATGAAAGAGTATTTATTTATTATCTTTATTATTATTTTTAAATTGCTTATAAACGATTAATCACATATGCCCAGCTTCATTTTGATTTTTATTGGAGCATAATCAATAATACAAATAATTTTTTTTACTCAAATCTCTTTTTTTTAATAGCTAGTTAACTAACGTCGTTTTAGTTTTCTTTTTTAACTGTTGTAATTATAGCTATTTTCAAATATATTTTTTTGTTTTCTTTTATAATTGTTGAAGTATAATCCTTTATCACGTATATTTTGATTTCGAGTATATTGTTACGGCATACTTGTATTTATGTATTCCTTGAGATAAATTTTATTCAAATCAAGATAAGAATAAAGTTGTACAAGTAACCGAACAAAAACAATTAAAGTGTAACCTTAAAAATTACAGTGGCTAATCTACCACCATTGAATTAATGGCCTTCCATAAGTCCATAACCATGTGTTCATGAACATGGATACCTTAACCTAAACTTGAGTGATGCATTTTATCTATATTATGTTGAAAAGAATGCCTGAGTTTAACCTTGGAAACCAAATAACTTTCACACATCCAACAATAAAAGCTATATAAGTCTTCTTGACAATAATCATAAAAGTAAAATGGAATCGGGAAAAATAAATCGTTGGAGGGGGAGACATTGATATAACTATAATTTTAAAAATATAGTTACGTGAGTTTTACCATTTAAAAAGAATAAGCTTACGTAATCAGGTCGTATAAATTTTTTTTAACATTTCAAATAAAGTTATTAAATTATATAACCAATTTTATCCAAAGTTTGGTTCGGATTAAATGCTTATCAATTATTTAATTATGGGAAAATCACCAAATTGGCCAAATCAACGCCGTCTTTTCGAAAATGTCCAATCGACACCCCTCACCAAGTCGTTTTCACAAGCTGAAACGGCACAAGGATTCCTTTCAACGGGCAGCCAACCAGATCATGCCACGTGTCCGACAAATGCTGTAACGGCTTGAAGGCGTTTCAGGGCATGCCACGTGTCCGACAAAGGTTGAAGGTACTTAGCCAAGCCGTTTCATTCGACTCCTGTTGAAAGAACTTAGCCGAGTACCTTCAGTGAGCCAAGCCATGTCCTTGGGTTGGAGCCGAGCTGTTACCGTACACACGTGGACCCCACCGCTGCAAGCCAAGCCGTTTCCCCCCATTCTTTGTGCCGTCTCAGCTGCTTTTTAAGCCGTTTCAGCTGGCTTAAGCCGGTACAGTTGTCTTAAGCCGTTTCAAGCTATTGTTCGAGCCGTTTCAATGCGGTCGTTTATATATTTACATTTGCCCGTTTTTTTTGTGTGTTTGTGCAACAGATCCTTCTAAAGTTATCAAAAGAGTTAGATTTTGTAGAAGGAACTTAAAATTATGAAGATTCGTTTGGTTGTATACAGCGGCGGAAAGTGGGAAATCGTTAACGGAAAATTGGAGTATGTTGCTGATGCTGATTCAAGTAGACGTGGTTTAGAGATTGAACCCAACCTTTCATACACTGCTCTTTTAAGTAAAGTGTCAAACATGTGTAGTTCTACAAAATTACGAAGTTATCGTATCGGTTGTCTTCGTTTAGTGATCCAATCGATATAATTAATGATGAAGATCTTGCAATTTTTTATAATTTTGCTCTGGAAAATATTTTTGAAATTTATAAATTATATGTCGTTGAAGGGTTTTGTGCTGGGTCATCTAGTTTTTCACCTCCAAATAAATTTAAAGTTCACGATTTGAATCCCTGTATTGATGAAGAAAATTATGATGTTTTAAACGACTACCAACCAAATCCCGATAATTCATTCGAAAAGTGTTTGCCATCTTCATCAATTACTTTTGAACTAGGGCACGTGTTTAATAACAAAGAAGAAATGAAACTTGAGTTGGGAAAAAAATGTTTGTTAGAACGCTTTGAGTTTAAAGTAGATAGATCATCTAAAACGCGGTACAAAGTGTCATGTTTGGTCGACGGTTGCGTGTGGCGTTTTCGTGCATACAGTTTTGGGGATAGTGGGTTGTTTTTTGTGAAGAGTTTTAACGATAAACACACGTGCTCGAAGACGCTAACGTACCCACATCTTCATCAGGCAAACCCAAAGGTTGTGGCTCACTATTTAAAAGAACCTTTAAAAGACAGTGGTAGAATATATCGTTGTAATGATATCGTGAAAGATTTTAGACAAAGATTCCAAGTTGAGATAACCACTAGTCAAACTTGGCGTGGAAAAAGTCTGGCACTAGAGCTTTTACAAGGAACAAGCAGAGATTCATTTGCAGAACTACCATTTTACTGTTACAATTTAGAGCGGGCAAATCCGGGTTCTGTCACTCATATCAAGACTGAAGATGAGCGTCGGTTTGAAATGGTCTTTGTTGCGATTGGTGCTGCGGTAAGTTACATCTTCTTGACGTTTTTTTTAGTCAAACTACATCTTACTGTATTTTTTCGTCAGAACTACCATTTTACTGTATTTTTTTCGTCAAACTACATCTTCTTGACTTTTTTTAAATAATTTCGTTTCAGATTCTTACCTTTATCTGTAATCTAAGACCGGTGGTGATCATTGATGTTGCACACTTAAAGGGTGAATTTAAAGGAACCTTATTTTTAGCAGTCGGGATGGATGGATGGAAACAACCACAATTTACCAATTTCCTATGGAATAGGAAAATCAGAGGATGGTGAATCTTTGACATGGTTTCTGTCAAAGCTTAGAGAATGTATCGGTGAAATACCCGACATGGCGATAATATCAGATAGAGCGAATTCTATACACCTAGCTGTTAGAAACGTCTTTCCACGTGCTTATCACGGGTTATGCTGTCGTCATTTAATGATGAACCTACGTTTACCGTCTGATAAAAAAAAAAAGAAAATGAGAAGCTGTGGTGGAAGACATGCAAATCGTACCGATTGTCTGATTTTAATGAGTCATTCAATGCTCTTTGTCTTGTCGTTCCTAGAGTACGTCACACTCTAACAAGTATTGGGTTCGGTAGATGGGCAAGGGTGTTGGTGCATACATCTGTCGACTTCGTCTTGTATCGAGTCTTAGACTAGATTGTATAGACCAGGGCACATAGATCGAGAAAATAGGAAGTTTTATGTCTTGTAAATGCTGATTTCGCTCCTGAAGTTAATTCCACTCCAAACTATCATTGTGTCTTTTCGAGCGGAATCACAAGATACAGATTCTGCTCCAAATGGCTCTTGTATGTTTCAGGCGGAATCAGGACCCTATAAATAGGTCACTATGAGCGAAATCATATAAGAGTTCCTTGTTTTCCATACCGAAGTGCTGCCGGTGTGAGGTTTGATTGTAAATAACGTCAGATCAATACAATCAGTGTTTAAAGTGAAGATTTAGCTGTTTCTACCTTTGTTTCTTGTTTTCCGCACCTGAAACAAAGTAAAACTCCTCTGAACGACTCATTCGGGTCAATCGCACGATCCTACAATTTGTATCAGAGCTGAAAAGTTCAAGCTGATTACTAGAAGAAATGACTTTCTTGATGCACATGTGTCTACTTTAGGTTTTGATAAATCTAAAGTTACTTGTTTTCGATGCAGGGAGAAAGGTCATTTCAAGAGAGAATGCAAGAACAGAGAAGCTAGTGGAGCTCAGAATCCATTTGGAAAAGATGACTATTACCGGAAAGCCATATATCAGCAAGTTGGTCAGCAACAACAGCAAGAACCACAGGTGGCTCATGGTAGAAAAGTGATCGAAGATTCAAAAAGAGCATGTCTAGGGAATCAATAGAACTTTAACTGGAATTTTCAAGATGATGAAAAATTGCCTGAAGGATTTAGTTGGGATATGTTTGTTGATGAAAAAGGAGAATTAAAAGCTTTCATTGCTAAAATAGTGAAAGAACCAGATATGTTTACCACATGGATGAAGTCTATTGGTGAAACTGTGAAGAGTACAGAAAAAGTTTCTGTTACATCTGAAGAAAGCTCACAGAGTTCAGATGAAAGTTCACAAAGTGATAAAAGTTCAGAAAAGGAAGTTGTTTTTGATCAAACACCAGCTGATTCTGGTTCTTCAGATGATAATGCTGAAAAGTCAATTGAGTTTGATCAGTCACCAACAGATGACAGTAGTGATGATGAGGAAGAAAAACATATTAATGTTGCAAAATCTCATCCATCTCCTGAAAGTTTTCATTTTTATTTTGCAGATCGCTTGGAGAAACTAAAGGAGAAATGGGCTGCAAAAGAACAAAAAGAAATGAAGTCTAAAAGTGTTGCTGAGAAGAATGTTGAGACTGAGCAGGTAGGTGAAGCAGAAAAGATAATTGAAGCTGAAAAAGTTGTCGAAATTGAGAAAATTATAGAAGTTGAAAAGATTGTGGAAGTCATCAAACCATGCCAAAAGTGTTTGGAGACTTGCAAAGAATGTGTAGTTAAAGATGAGAAGCTGGCAGAGTTTAAGAAGATGAAGGAACAGTTATTGTTCAATCTAAATTACGTGAAAGAATCTTACGATGTGCTAAACAGAACGGTCACTGGTTTACAAAAGACTAACCCAGAAAGAGAAGACGCATTGACCATGATGAATTCTGTGATGATGACAAAGCAGAAAGCGATAAATCACTACATCGAAGAATGTGCCAAGCTGCAACGGGAGTTGGAGAATGAAAAAATTGAAAATGAGAGAATCAGACAATTATTACAGAGTTATTCTTGTTCTGATTATCTTATTGATCGAATTTATCCAACTGTTGCAGGTTTTGAAGCCTTTAAAGATGATGAGAAGCCTAAGAAGAAGGATACTGGTAAGAAACCGAGTGTTACTTATAACAAGTGTCCGCCTCCAATCTGGGAAGGTTATTCTCCCAGAAAACCAAATGAGGAGCAAGTCGAAAAAGCAGTCAATACAAAGTTAAAAACCGAATCAACTGATGAATTACCAGAAAATAGTGACGTCACTTTCACATCGTCTGACACTGATCATCAGTCTGAGTTAATAAAAAAGGTGGTCGATCAGGTGTTGGATACTGATGAGGAGTCTGAGTCAAAGTCTGAGTTTGGAGGGTCAAGTTCGTTAGTCAACAGTTCAAAATCGATGGTTAAACGGGTTTATAGCAAGGAGTTTCTGTTAGAAAAATCAAATTTGGATGATGAAACATTTGAAGTAGCATACACTTTAAATGATTCTGACAAATTATAGTCTGACAAAGAGTTTCCAATAAAAAGTGTTAGGTTTGACATGATAAAAAAGGTTTTCAAAATGACAGAAATTAATATTTCTGAAATAAAAGATTTAAATCTTACCGGAAAACCTAAAAAATACACTTCACGAGTTTAACAACGATTAAACAAGAAAAAGGGTTACAATTCTGGTTCTGGTTTTCAAAAGAAACCATACCATAATCGTAGCTACAAAAAGAAAGGTTTAGGTTTTATTCCACCAGAAAATTATAAAAATGAGAACAATTTTAAAACAAAAACAGATTTTGTTTCAGGTGGAAGTGCTGAGGATGAACAGAAGAAACCTTTCTGGAAACAATCGAACCAGGATTTTCTTGCTGAGAAGAAAAGGAATGGAACTGGAGTTTTTCATCCAAGAGAAACTAGAACCTGTTTTAAATGCAATGAAGCTAGTCACATTGCATGGAACTGTCCAAAAAATGCCAAGACAAAACAGGGAGTTTCTGAGAAATTGAAAGAAAAAGTTGTTGATATTGAAAAACCAACCGAAAAATTCAAAGTTTTTAAAAATTCAACTTTTGAGGTTGGTGAGTGTTCTAAAAAGAATGTTTACAAAAAGAAAGCAAAGGACAACCAAGTATGGGTTGTTAAGAAGTTTGATGAGAAAGTCGGCAATGAATCTGGTTCCACAAAGCTAGATGAGCCACATGTTGAGATAAAAGATTCAGTGAATGATGATGATTTTCCATCACTGGAGTTTGAGAAAGTTAAAAAGAAAGTTGCTAAAGTTGAGATCTCGGATTAGTTTTACTCCGAGAAAAATGAGTTTGATATTGAGAAAACATTCAATGGGAATGTTAAGAAATTTTTTGGGAAAATGCTTAATGGGAAAGCAAAAGGGGTTAAAGATTTTTATGCAACTAAAAAGGCAACTTTTAACCCAACTGAACAAGAGCTTAAAGAGCTAAAAATACCCAAGGATGGTAAAACTTGGGTGGAAATTCTCTTTCCTTGAACATCTGACTACGCCGGAGATCCCAAGTTTATAATTGTAGATCAGGGATCGGCATCATTCTGTTTTTTAATAGATTGTTTGAAAGATTTTGAATGATTTTAAATTTTATAAGTTGAAGGACTATGTCGGAGTTTCCAGGTTGGTAAGTGTGAAACAGGAATCGACATCTTTATTGGTAAATGATTTTGTGTAGATGTGATATTCCTACAAGTGGTAAATCAGGGACATTAAGTTGTACTTGATTTTCTTACAATTGGTAGAGAGGTTTGTTCTGACAAAGTAATTACTCAAGGTCATTAATTTGAACTTGATGTAATTCTCATTCATATGATATTTGAAGACCATATGATGAACCAAACCCCTAACTTTACAAGTGGTAAAATCAATCAAAGTTATTTTCTGGAAAAACCATTTGATTAAAACAAACTTAAGTGTTTTGAAATCTAAATGGGAAAATAGTTTGTTGTAAGGGGGAGTTCTAATTGTTTATGCTAAGTGGATGGCGAATTGAAGCGATTCAATATCGGTTGTCATTTTATTGTATAGTTTGTTTTTCAAATTTCCTAAAATGAGTTTGCATTTTAGGGGGAGTAAAAATTTTTCAGAAAATCCAAAAACATTAGAAAATTTGAAAAAGACAAAAACATGATAAAATTCAAAAATGAGTTTTGTTGTATAAAAGAGGAAATGATAGTACATCAGTGGGCGTTCACAACATGCTAAAGAATTGGAAAGTTAAATATGTGATAAACAATCTCACTGATGATGTGCCAGTAGGTTTTTACACATTTAGTAGATTGTGACGAGATATAAACCTAAATTCAAACTTGCTTATATCGTGGGGAACAACTTCTTGGATATATGGGTAACCCCCGAAATCTTGTTTGAAAGGTCCCTCTTTCTGAGATACTAGGTTTTTATACTCAGTGATATCTGGGGTATTATTCCGGGACTTTTGCTGAATGGAAATTCTAACCTAGTCCCTGCATAATACTTTCTGCAAATGCTTGAAATATAGCGCCGCCCTCAGCAAATTGATGAAACAATAAAATTGATAGTCATTGCTGTTGAAACAAAAGATCCTCTAAAGGGGACACACCAAAAGTCGAAGCCGTCATCTCTCTGCGTATACGGGAGTATCGACCTGAGCTCTCACGGCCCTCGCATTTTAACCCTTTACAGATATCATCTAGGTATACTCACCTGTAAGACTGAATATTGGGATCTGGATACGGGAGTATATTCAAGTAGTGGGACACGCGATTAAGTTTAAGTGCTTAAAACATTAATCTCGTATCTCGGAGCAGTTGAAATTTGTGTGAAAATTTAAGTGGATCGGTATACTGACAATCTAAGTGAATTGTTTAGAACTTAAAATGAAATCAAGCTTAACGGTGTTGGTGATTTGTCTCAAAAACTGATATGATCCTCTTACACAAACTCACAAAAATATTGTATGTAAATATTTCTTTACTGCATTTCATTTCATTACATTCAAAAATTCAAAAAGATTTTCGACAACTGATGTTGGAGAGCTGATTTTCAAAATTCCGAGTGCTAAACATGATGACCATGTGGTGAGGGGGAGTTTGTGTTTGAAACCAAAATGTTTAAATCTTAATTTTATAAATGGTTCATCATGTGTGTATTGAGAAAAGTTTGGGTGATAGTGCTTGCTTCAAATTTTTGAATTGTTTAAATATGTGAAACTTACTTTGAAGTAGAGTTTATGCAGTTTAAGTATGAGCTGGGTTATTGATCCTGAGCAGAACTAGGGCCAAGTTTCGATCTTGGAAATTAAAAGTTGTGGGATAGTAAGCCGGTTTGATCGATTCTGAGAAGCTTATGAAAGCCAGGTTATGATACCTGAGGAATCTGATTAAAGAAAGCCAGACAACGATCCTGATGCTGATGATGCTGATGAACTTAAGGAATGCCAGTATATCGCAAGGGGGAGTCTGAAGACAATCTGAAGATGAGAAAAGAGAGTGAAGCCCAGAGACTGATCAAGACTGAAGATGCGAAGACACGACTCTGTCAGACTCGACACGTGCGACTCGTCAACATCTAAGGGGGAGTCTGTTGGTGCATACATCTGTCGACTTCGTCTTGTATCTAGTCTTAGACTAGATTGTATAGATCAGGGCACATAGATCGAAAAAATAGGAAGTTTTATGTCTTGTAAATGCTGATTTCGCTCCTGAAGTTAATTCCGCTCCAAACTATCATTGTGTCTTTTCGAGCGGAATCACAAGATACAGATTCCGCTCCAAATGGCTCTTGTATGTTTCAGGCGGAATCAGGACCCTATAAATAGGTCACTATGAGCGAAATCATATAAGAGTTCCTTGTTTTCCATACTGAAGTGCTGCCGGTGTGAGGTTTGATTGTAAATAACGTCAGATCAATACAATCAGTGTTTAAAGTGAAGATTTAGCTGTTTCTACCTTTGTTTCTTGTTTTACGCACCTGAAACAAAGTAAAACTCCTCTGAACGACTCATTCGGGTCAATCGCACGATCCTACAATTTGTATCAGAGCTGAAAAGTTCAAGCTGATTACTAGAAGAAATGACTTTCTTGATGCACATGTGTCTACTTTAGGTTTTGATAAATCTAAAGTTACTTGTTTTCGATGCAGGGAGAAAGGCCATTTCAAGAGAGAATGCAAGAACAGAGAAGCTAGTGGAGCTCAGAATCCATTTAGAAAAGATGATTATTACCGGAAAGCCATATATCAGCAAGTTGGTCAGCAACAACAGCAAGAACCACAGGTGGCTCATGGTAGAAAAGTGATAGAAGATTCAAAAAGAGCATGTCTAGGGAATCAAGAGAACTTTAACTGGAATTTTCAAGATGCTGAAAAATTTCCTGAAGGATTTAGTTGGGATATGTTTGTTGATGAAAAAGGAGAATTAAAAGCTTTCATTGCTAAAATAGTGAAAGAACCAGATATGTTTACCACATGGATGAAGTCTATTGGTGAAACTGTGAAGAGTACAGAAAAAGTTTCTGTTACATCTGAAGAAAGCTCACAGAGTTCAGATGAAAGTTCACAAAGTGATAAAAGTTCAGAAAAGGAAGTTGTTTTTGATCAAACACCAGCTGATTCTGGTTCTTCAGATGATAATGCTGAAAAGTCAATTGAGTTTGATCAGTCACCAACAGATGACAGTAGTGATGATGAGGAAGAAAAACATATTAATGTTGCAAAATCTCATCCATCTCCTGAAAGTTTTCATTTTTATTTTGCAGATCGCTTGGAGAAACTAAAGGAGAAATGGGCTGCAAAAGAACAAAAAGAAATGAAGTCTAAAAGTGTTGCTGGGAAGAATGTTGAGACTAAGCAGGTAGGTGAAGCAGAAAAGATAATTGAAGCTGAAAAAGTTGTCGAAATTAAGAAAATTATAGAAGTTGAAAAGATTGTGGAAGTCATCAAACCATGCCAAAAGTGTTTGGAGACTTGCAAAGAATGTGTAGTTAAAGATGAGAAGCTGGCAGAGTTTGAGAAGATGAAGGAACAGTTATTGTTCAATCTAAATTACGTGAAAGAATCTTACGATGTGCTAAACAGAACGGTCACTGGTTTACAAAAGACTAACTCAGAAAGAGAAGACGCATTGACCATGATGAATTATGTGATGATGACAAAGCAGAAAGCGATAAATCACTACATCGAAGAATGTGCCAAGCTGCAACGGGAGTTGGAGAATGAAAAAATTGAAAATGAGAGAATCAGACGATTATTACAGAGTTATTCTAGTTCTTATTATCTTATTGATCGAATTTATCCAACTGTTGCAGGTTTTGAAGCCTTTAAAGATGATGAGAAGCCTAAGAAGAAGGATACTGGTAAGAAACCGAGTGTTACTTATAACAAGTGTCCGCCTCCAATCTGGGAAGGTTATTCTCCCAGAAAACCAAATGAGGAGCAAGTCAAAAAAGCAGTTAATATAAAGTTAAAAACCGAATCAACTGATGAATTACCAGAAAATATTGACGTCACTTTCACATCGTCTGACACTGATCATGAGTCTGAGTTAATAAAAAAACGAAATGGGGGGTTTCGTTGACTTTGTTAATCGAAGTTGTAGCTGCCGAGTTTGGCAGGTTTATGGGTTACCGTGTGGGCATGTTATTGCCGTGTCAAATTTTTAGGTGAAACCGATTGTAGTAAGTATTACTTCACGTGTTACTTAAACGAAGTCTATAAAAAAACTCATGAAGAAGCGATTAATCCTCTTCCTCATAGATCTGAATGGGAGACTCCAGAAGACTTTGTTAATCGAAGTTGTAGCTGCCGAGTTTGCCAGGCCGGTCACCCTCGAGAAAACCACCGGATCTTATCCCGCGGGGAAGAACCTACTCCCCTGTATTGTTCCCGGTGTAACTCATACGGTCATCATCGGGATGTCTGTCGGCAGCCCATGACGTCATAAATTCATACTCGCAAAGGCCCAGACAAAGGGAAAGGGAAAGAAACCGATAATCCTGATCATTTTATTCAATCTTCGTCTAATTATATGTTTCCGTCTTATAACTTGGGAGACTTTTAATACTATAATTTGGTTTTTGTGTATTGTAATTTCTCAAATAACGTAGTAAATCTATTTAGTTGCAAATAATTAATATTGAAAATCATTTCATTACAATCTGTTATTTTTTTATATTACATGCATACATAGAACCATTAAACATTAACTGGTGTGAAACGCTCGGCGTAGAGTTCATCTGCCATGTACCGTCTATATCTGAAAGAAGCATCCTGAAGGTTTCCTTCGTTCCATGTTAAAGAACGATCCCGAACAAGTTTTTCCATTAGCATACATATGATGACTCCTGAATTTCTGCCAATACGATCTGTGTGATCAGGCCACAGGACATCCCCTACTATTTGCATGGCACCCGTCTCATATATTTCTGAGTGTTGCCAGTACGATATACGTCCGAGAAACCACAAGAATAGAGACTCAAATTCTAGCACAATTTGATGTACTCTTCTGTGTACGCAAAATGAATCTCCGCAATTAATCGTGTCACAAGTATTGGCATTTTTTTAATTCTAGTGACTTTATATTTATTTTAAAAAGCAACCAATTTTGTTCCTTGTCCGATATAGGAATGTAAACCTGCAGAAAATGTATAATCTTAGGTTGTAAATCTATGTTGTAAATTAAAAAAAATTCTTAACAAAAAAGTATACTAGATCAAACACGTTTAACTTCTTATTAAAAAAAACCTCGACATTTATAAAACTGAACTAAGCTAGTTGGTATGGTCTTCCGCTTCAGAATCATACTCTAATCCTTCTTCCATTTCCGCACGATAAGCTTCAAAACGCACTTCATCGTAATATCTTTCGAAATCCAATTCCTCGTCTGAGTCTTCATCAGTAGTAACCGTTAAACATTCTTGTGGAATAATCTGGTTCAAAGGAAGTTGTCGTTCATTGGTGTTAGGTAGCGGCACAAGCGACTGACACCAATATGAATAGTTAATTGGTGTTTCACGTGTTGGCTGTTGCACCGGGTTTGGGGGGTTACAGGTTTGGGAATTGTTTGGTTCGGGGTTATCTGATGGTGGGTTTGGGTCGTTAACCGTTTGGGAAATGTTGAGGTTGATATAAATTTGTAGATGAATGTTGTGTTCTTGATTCGCCATGAGGAAGAAAACAGGGGGATGCTAGTTGAGTAATGGACCAACATGTGTTTAAATAGGTGTGGAGTAAGAATGAGACTCGTGCTTCGGTATATACAGTATACGTATTTACAAGGTAACACAACCGTAAATATAAAATCTTAATGAAAAACGAATATAATAAAATTAAAAAATTGATTAAGACTACCGTATCAATTTCCCAGAATGGAGGATATGTTGCTGTAGAACCATCTGCGTATCTGGTTGCATCAATATCTTGTTCATTTAACATGTCGAAGAAATTTGGTGGTAGAACTGTCCAACGATAATCGTTTGACGACACCGTCCTTGCATTTATTTCAATATCTCGTTGATACATGAGTTTGTTACACCATCCTTTTACGTGCTTTAAAATAACGGTAATTTATTAAGAAATTATTAATCATTAAGGTACCGTTTTTTGAATAAAACCCGCGCCAGTAAATCCAAGTAGTCCCTCCACCAGTCTTTTCCTAGTGGTGTTATCCCCGTGTATGAAGAATAGCAAGTAGGATTATCGCCATCGTAGTAAAATTCAAGAACATTTGGAGACCACTGGCGAACCCGATCCTGTTGATTAATCCAAACTGTGTTTTGTACGGAAGGAGGAATGCTTGTCATTGGTAATTTTTTTAACACATACGTCTTTGTATAATGGTGGAACACACATATATATACACATAGAGAGGAGTACAAATGTATTTAATTTTTTTAAACCAAAACAATACAATTATCTTACAAATACGGGTTCGTCATCTAAGACGTTGTCACTTGTACTATCGGGTAACAAGGAATCATAAAAAAGTAAAGCTAGTTGACGTCTCATTCGTTCCGTAGTTTTCTCAGTATCTTCACCACCGTTCAACGGTTTTTATTTATCAACCTGTCAAGATATATGCAAACCCAAACCCAAACTCCATAGTCTCCCAAACTCCGGACTACTGAGGAGTATCGTTTGCATAAATAACGTTGAAGGGATAATGTAACATTAATGGCCTGTCTGAATTATAACCATGAATCCGTAGCCAATGGTCAAACACAAAATTTATATGACACACCACTTCCGCTCTTCCCTTTTCCAAAGCATTGAAGCTTAAAAGGCTAAAACCGCAACAAATTAACACAGTTAGCAACATGTATTTTTGGAGTACCAATCAGTTAAATTGGGCTAATACATGTCGTATATCGTCAGCGTGTAATCGACAAGGTTGAAAACGCCTAAAAACCAGTGGACACCTTGTATATACAAGGTACGTAAACCTATATAATTAGTACGCAAAATATTAAATTAATTCAATACGAAATACATTTATCTAGTAATCAATAGGTTTGTTCCACATTACCTCGTCAACACTATGTATTGGTGGAAAAGGTTCAACCTGCCCAGTGAAATAACCCTTGAACGTCTGGTAGACGGCCCCCAATTGAAAATAATTCTGAAAATAAGGGGGTAGACTACTCCGGCGATCACTTGCATTTCTAGAATGATACAAGTGGATCATCCACCCAAATATATGCTGTTAAACATTCTAAAGTTAGTTTGAAAACAATATACAAAAAAATATAAATTTATTTATTTATGGTATTTATATACAGACGCCACTACTTACATCATCGCTTAACCAGCCGCGACCGTCCTCGCCCAACAATGACTCCCAAAAATCTGGACCGACACAATTCCCCATTGTTAGGGAAAGATATTTATTGCCACTATCTGGATACCACTGCTTGATGAAAGCAATTTGTCTATCCACATTACTTAACTTTTTGGCTTGTTTATCTTTCAACCTTTTGTAAGCCACATACGGGGATACCAAAGTTGCAGCGGGCTTTACAAGCCTTTCGGATCGTCTTAATTTGATCATTTCAGGATCCTCATTCTACAAATATTATTATGATTATATATAAGAATAAATAGTTCTTAGCTTCATAATTAACAATAAATATAAAAATATATAAAATGGAAAAACTTACAAAATCTTCATTCATCATTGGAGTCATAGAGACGTGGTAGGCATTATCGTATTTGATAAATGAATCAGCAACAGCCTACAAGAAAACATGACGGTTAAATTAAGGGTTATTAGTAGATATTGTTATTGTTATTATAAAAAAAATAATTCACAAAGCACATTACATTATCACTCTGAGTGTGCGACTATTCTTTTGGCGTTCGTACGTTCACCGGAGTCCTGACAGGTTGTTGTTTTGGGGAACAACGATATGTATGCAATAACTCTGACTTTAACATATCGGTTGGTTTCCGGTTGTTCTCGTGCAGCTCCTCGTCCAAGAGTGATTTAAATTTTGAAATCAGCTCACTCTCGTAATTTGATCCAAACGTGGATGGAGGGGGAACAAAATTATGTTGCGGAATTTCCTGTTGATCCGGTGGCGGATTATAACCTTCATTCGCGCCATCATCACCAAACAAAGTGTTCATGACAGAATTCAACTGTTGTGGGTCGAAACCAGGGGCAGACTGCATTTCGGGTTGAATTGGACCCATGAAATCTGTGGGCATTTGGATGGGGATTTCGGTGGCCATTTGAACCGGATTCTCTACCGGCATTGCACTGGTATACATCCGACGTTCAGGATCTAAATAATTTGAACTAGACAAATACCACGTGCTTCGCATCTCATTTTCATTGGGCAATATAAACAAAGGCGGCCTAAATTCACGTTTCTGCAATGTTAAAACAAAAAACCATTAATAAAAAAATAATTTCTCTCTTTTCCAACTACCCAACCCAACCTTTCACACTCATTAGCAACCCCGTTTTGTTACTAAATTAATATGATTTAGGTTATAAAATTTAATATAAATAGTAAAAATGTTTATCTTTTAAACTTTATTATTTTAGATATGAAAAGCTACTAAAAATAATAAAAAACAGTTAAAAATTAAAATAATTTTTTATAATATTTACATCTGGATGTTCACACAAAAATATACAAGAATGTGATTTTAGAATGTTAAAAACAGTTAAATTTTAAATTTTATAAGTTATTAAATATAATCTAATTATACTTATAAATAATTATGTTAACAGAAAAGAAGTAATATAAATACAAACTACTAGTACAATGAGTATAAACCTTAAATATTCATATGCAAACTATGAGGATTTTTTGTTGGGTTTCCTGTTAACGGCATATGAACAGCCCAAACAGCCCACACAATATACTGAAAATATGCATACGACATTATCTATATTTAAAGATAAAGTTTTTTACCTTTGCAGCTAGTTGAAGCATTCCGTCCACAGTGACCCTCATAAACTTCTTCCCTTCTTTCCATCCCAAAAATCTGGGAATCGTCTCACCTTCAAACCATTCCCTTAAACGCTTAAATTAAGGAAAAATCTCCAACACCCACATCTACATAAGAGAATTTATTGAAATTTTATATAATTTTGAAATAACTATATTAATTAACATTCACGGGTACCTTGAAGGGCCAGACAAATCCCGACAAAGAAAAACCTTTAGCGTCTCCTTTTTGCCGATTGTGCAAATTGTATACGACATTATAAGTACTTTCCCAAAAATAATTACCCCATGGATATTGTCTGAATTCTTCTAAATTATCCACAAGGTCTAAAAGCATATTATCAACGACATTGGTTTTTTGCCAACCCAAAAACCTTGACCGATAAGTGTTATGGGTGGTTTTCAGAACATATATCCTGGATTATATTCTTACTGTATTATTTTTTATTATGATCAGGATACCGGATTAGGATATTGGTAGCATCCTGATGCAGTTTCCTAGTAATAGCTAATTATTTCACGTGCAGATTAGCAGGGCATGCTTATAACGGTCAAGAGGACTGCTTCTCCTGAAGACTCGGCTTAGATGGTTGAGAAGGGAACGTTGAAGCTGCAAAGAAGGGGTCTCCAACGTTCTAAAGGGAATATTCGGAGCATCCCGCGTTCTTAGGATAGTTTGTTATTTCCTTTTACTATATAAAGGAATGTACGGATCATAAGAACACACAACTTTTTACTCACACTTCTTCTTTCTACTAGCTACAATCACTCACAAACACCTACACTTGTACTCGAATTTCATTGTAACACTTAGCTGATCCGTATCATATCCTGCACGGTATCCTGAAGTTTGAAGTAATAAGAAGAACAAGGCAACTGCGATTGTCAGCTCCCGAGGTTTTGTGCCGGTGATCTAGATTGATCAAGGGCTTTCCTCGTATATCCCGTGTCACCCTTTACCTTTTTTGCTCATTATTTGATTGTAGATATAGCTCGACATCCTGAAAACTGTTTTTTGCTAAGAAGATAATAAGAATATTTTCAATACACATTGTTAGCACACTACCTCACTTAACTAATTTGATCACTAAATTGCTTCGGTAATTTTTGACCAAAACAATTTGGCGCCCACCGTGGGGCAAGTGGTGTTATTTCTACTAAAAGTTTTCGCAAAATCATTACATGGTTTTCTGTTTTCAAAACTTTTTGCTACATTATTTTCAATGGCCTCAAAATCAAACATGAGCTCTTCTACCGTGTCCGCTACAACCTTTGCAACAATTGGTTCGGTGCTTCCACCACCTCCAAGGACGCAAGCTTTTTCACAGCCTCAAGCTCCTCCAAGAAGGACCGAAACTCATGTGGATCGGGATATTACTCCCACTCAGAATGTTCAAGGATCCGCTGCTTCAGGAAGAACCCCTATTATGGCTTCTAATGATGAAATTTTAACTTTGTTTGGTAGTATACAGGATCAGATGAAGCAGGAGCAGGAAACAAACCAAATGCTGATAAGAGAGATACAACTCTTGAAATCCAGCTCAAGTAGGCCTGCTGAGGATACTGTCACTCCCTTGCAGCCCAGAGCATTGAACTTCAGTTCGGTACTATACACCGAGGATAACAGGGGCAATATTGTACCTAGTCATTCCCAAAGTCATACTCTTGAGATACCCTCATCGGTCAGGATATCGACTGTGAGAAGCTCAGGATATGCTCCAGGATATGGCTAGAATCCTTAGGCTGGTAACATTTCTAATAATACTAATACTCTTGCTACTAACAGTGTTGGATGTTTGCAGGATGCAGGTGTGACGTCGGCACTCTCTAGGGAGCTTCAGAAGTTGAAGGATATGATATCCAGTGTACCTGGGGTTGTTCAGCCCATTCCAGAAGTGTCCCAAGATAGCCACAGGATATCCTGGTTTGCATATCCTATTTGTGATGCTGAAATCCCAAAAAGATTTCAAACCCTTAACATGAAGCTCTATGACGGAACCACGGATCCTGAAGAGCATATTGCTCAGTAGAGGGAAAGGATGGAGATTAACCCCATCCCTCCGGATCTCAAGGAAGCATGTCTCTGCAAGGGTTTTGGTTCTACTCTAACAGGATCAGCCTTAAAATGGCTCCTAAACGTTCCACCTCATTCAATTACATCATTTGCTCACTTAGTCAATTTATTTAACAGTCAATTTTCATGCAGTCGGAGTTTTGAAAAACTAACCAGTGATCTCTACAGGATAACCCAAGGACCTCAAGAATCCCTAAGGGATTATGTGAACAAATTCAGCAGGGAATCCTTGGCCATCCCATACCTTGATGTTGCTACAGCAGTCCAAGCATTCAAGATGGGACTACAAAAGGATTCCCAGTTTTATCAGGATCTTGTAATGAATCCTTGCAGGAATCTTGATGAAACTCGGAACAGGGCTCTGAGATATATTCGACTGGAAGATGATAAAAAGATGCAAGAGAGGATGAATTCATCCTCAACCTATGAATCAACTAACAGGAAGTCAGAATCCTCATACAAGACATATCGCTCTAAGCCATATGGCAGGAATGACAACAAGAAAGTGAATGCTGTTGAAGATGAGGATCCCGAGGAGTATCCCGAATTGTCAGAATATTGTTTTTCTGTTAATATACCTGAACTAATGTATGCTATGCAGGGTTTGGGAGATAAAGTGAGGTGGCCTAGGAAAAACCAACAAAAAGCTGATTGGAAGGATAAATCCAAGTGGTGTGCCTTCCATGAGGATTTCGGACATGTTACGGAGGATTGTATTGCCCCGAGGAAGGAATAAGCTACCTGCTAAGCAAAGGATATCTGAAGGATCTTCTGGGAAAAAAAGAAGAATAAGGGTCAGGATACTGAAAAGGATCCTGCACGAGCAGCATCACCTTCGGCTGATGCCAAGATAATCAACTTTATTTCGGGAGGATCTGACATATGTGGAACCTCTTATTCTGCAGCAAAAATACATGCAAAGGAGGCTAAGGCAGAACGGGGAGATAAGCCAACCAGGATGACAACCCTCATAACTGATAAAGTGATAACGTTTGACAGTGATAACAGGGATACTGTCCAGGATCCCCATCATGATGATTTGGTAATAACTTTATATATTGCTAATCATTTTATGCGCAGGATACTGGTGGATAATGGTAGCTCCGTCAACATTATTCAGTTAGAAACACTGAAAAGAATGAATGTTTCCCTGATGGACATCACTTCAAAATCCACTGTACTTGTAGGGTTCAGTGGAGAGGCCAAGAATACTGTGGGAGAAATAAAGCTGCTAGTATATGTTGAAGGAGTCAACTCAATGCAGCGTTTCTGTGTTATGGACTCCTTATCCTGCTACAATATCATATTGGGTAGGCCATGGATCCATGATATGAAAGCTATGCCATCAACCTATCATCAGTGTATCAAGATCCCTACTCCTTGGGGGGTTGTCAAGGTGGAAAGTGATCAACAAGAGGCAAAAGAATGTTATTCTTCCTCGATGAAATCCTCAATAAAGCCCAGAGCAGGATAGCAATTAAAGATGCACGCCCAGGATATCATGGAGGCTTCAGAGCAGGATGTTAAGAAAATTATCCTGGACCAGGATAATCCATGTATCTCGGTTCTCGTAGGAACCAATATCCCTCAGGATATTGAAAATCAGTTAACTAACTTTTTGAAATCCAGGATGTTAACATTCGCATGGAAGCATGAGGATATGACAGGCATTTCCAAAGATGTTATAACTCGCAAGCTTGAAATTGACAGGTCCTTCAAGCCTGTTCAGCAAAAGAGAAGAAAGTTTGCTCTAGAACGAAACATGAATATTCAAGAAGAGGTTGAAAGATTATTGAAATCCAAGATAATCAGGGAAGTCAAATTTCCCAAATGGCTAACAAATGTGGTCGTTGTTCAAAAGAAGAATGGGAAATGGAGAGTTTGTGTAGATTACACAGACTTGAACAAATCATGTCCTAAATATCCATTCCCTCTGCCTCATATAGACTCGATGGTGGATGCAACTGCTGGTCAAGAAATGTTAACTTTCATGGATGCATCCTCAGGATTCCAGCAGATCCAAATGGAACCTTCAGACCAGGAGGATACTGCTTTCATGACACCAACAAGTATTTATTGTAGGATCGGTGAATCGATCAAACGAGACGTTCAAAAGAGTTCTCGATCAATACGAAAGGCGGAAACAGACGTATCAATGTTGTTGTAGCTTGATATACACTTAGAAGTAGATTAACTGTTGATTAGATTGATTTCACAATGTTTTACAAGCTTGACGACACTTCGGCAGAGCTTCGCTACCGAAATCAGAAGTTCTACAAATGAAAGACCCAAGACCCCTATATATAGGAAAGCCCAGATAGCACGAACTACACATACCAGGTCGCATGAACTGGTTCTGGTCCACTTCGCACGAACTGGTCAGTTCGCACGAACTGGCTGGTTCAGACCTGTTTCCCATTTTTCTCGTACTACATGTCTTGGTCTATCTATCTAGTTACAAGACTCGATACAAGATGAAGTCAACAGACATATGCACCAACAAACTCCCCCTTGGATGTTGACAAGTCTTCAGTGTGTCGAGTCTTCTGTCTTGATCAGTCTTCACGCTCTTTCCAAAGTATCTTTCTCTGTAAGAATCCTCATCAATCTCTCTCTTTTTCTATCAGAATCTCAACCTGGCTCTATCCTCTCTCTAATTCTCTTAATCAGGTCTCTTGATTCTTTAAACTCTTCAGCAATCTGAAATCTGGTTCTTTTAAACTTCAAACTCCCCTTTGCTAGCAAACTCCCCCTTAAGTTGTTCCGGGATCGTATCCTGGCTCAAACTCTGCTCAGGCTTAGACACGAGGATCTCGCTTTGCAACTTTCACAGATTCAGTAACGTCTCTTGGCTCTCCGTATCAACAAGATCAGAAATCTGGCTCTAATCTGCATACGCTTATGCGGAAAGTCTTCAGGAGTCGAAACCTAGCTTTTTCAGAGCTTTTTACCTGCACAATTCTCTACCCAAAAGTAAATTTTACAATTTTAAAATTTACCAATTTTAGAAACCACTTGTATTTGAAACACTCAAATTTTGTTTCAAATTAATGAACCATTTAATCATTTCAAAATCATTTGTCATTTCAAACAAACTCTCCCAACCCTGTTGTCCATCATGTTTAGCACTTTGGAATTTTGAAAATCGGCTTTTCAACATCAGTTGCCAAAAATAAGATGAAATAAAATCTTTTTAAATTTTCAAAATTTTATGCTAAAACACATTCTTTTTGGATTTTTAAGATTTTAAAATGCAATAAAGAAATATTTACAGACAATATTTTTGTGAGTTTGTGTAAGAGGATCATATCAGTTTTTGACAAAACACTAGCACCGTTGAGCTTTAAAACACTTTAAGTTTTAAACGATTCACTTAGATTGTCAGTATACTGATCCACTTAACTTTTCACACAAAGTTCAATTGATTCGAGATACGAGATTAGTATTTTAAGAACTTAAACTTATTCGCGTGTCCCACCTCAAAATATACACTCGTATCCAGACTCCTATATTAAGTCTTACAGGTGAATGTACACTAATGATATCTGTAAACGGGTAATGCGAGACCATGAGAGCTCAGGCTATTGCTTCCGCAAAATTAGAGTGATGATGGCTCGACTTTAGGTGTGTCCCCTTTAGAGAATCTTTTCTTCAACAGCACATGATTAGCATTTTTCAATGTTTCATCATTTTTATGCTGAGGGTGGGCTTTATGATTAAAGCAGTGCAGAGTATTATACGAGGACTAGGCTATTGCTCCCGCAAAATCAGAAGTCCCGGTATAATGCCCCAGATATCATCACGCACAAAGACCTAGTATGTCAGAAATAAAAAGCCCTTCAAACAAGATTTCAGGGGTTACCTATATATCCGAGAGATGTTCCCCACGAAATAAGTAAGTATTTGATATTTAGGTTTATATCTCAAAAAACAATCTACTAAGGGTGTAAAAATCTACTAGCATATCATCAGTGAGACCGTTTATCACATTTTAACTTTCCAATTATTTATCGTACTGTGATTGTCTACTGATGTACTATCATTTCCTCTTTTTCACAACAAAACTCATTTTGATTTTTCGATGTTTTTGGATTTTAGATTTTATCATGTTTTTGGATTTTTCAAAATTTCTAAATTTTTTACTCCCCCTAAAATAAAAAAATATGTTTCAATTTTTGATTTTCCGGGAAAATTTGAAAATTTAAACAACCAACTATACAAAGTAAAATGACAAACTTGATGTGAATTGCTTCAATTCGCCATCCACTTGGCATAAACAATCAGAACTCCCCCTGACACTATTTTCCCATTATGATTTCAAAGCACTTAAGTTTGTTTTAATCAAAATGGTTTTTCCGAAAAAATTAGTTTTGTTGATTTCACACATCATGGGGTTTAATTCATCATTTTGTTCTTTCCTCAGCTTGTGAAAATTATCACTTGTAGACTTTTCACAAACACAGTTTTCAAGAAAGATGCCGATTCATGCTCCACGATTACCAACTTGGGAGCTCCGACAAGTCAGGATTTTCAGTTAAAGAGATTCACCCAAGCCTGACGGTCCTTGGGTGATTCCGAGTCATCATCACTCGGTTTCGTTCCTTTCTTATTCTTTTCATATAATTCCTTTACCCCTTTGACCTTCCCGCCAACCATTTTTCCAAAAATATTTAGAACTTTAGGGTTAAAGGCTTTTTCAACATCAAATTCTTTCTTTTCAGAAAAGAATTGATTTGAAATCTCAACTTTGCCAAATTTTTTTTTAAATTTCCGTTTGATAATGGTGGAAAATTTTCATCATCCATCGTTGGAACGAAAATATCACTTTTTATCTCAACTGATGACTCCTCTGACTTTGACGAATCAGATTCATCGCCATAAAGTGTTTCTGATTTCTTAACAACCCACTTGTGGTTGTTCAGATTCACTCTTCTTTTATAAAAACGTTTTGAACTCTCACCAACCACAAATTTTGAATTTTTGAACACTTTAAATCGTTCAGTTGGTAATTCATTATCAACCAACTTTTCTTTCAAGTTTTCAGAGACTCCCTATTTTGTTTAGGTTGCCTTTGGACAGTTCCATGCAATGTGCCCAACTTTTTTACATTTATAACAGGTTCTCATTTCCTTCTTCTGAGCAACATCATTCTTCATTCCCACTTGCTTCTTAGTAAGGAATTCTTTGTTCGTCTGCTTTCTGAACAAATTCTCTTTTTCTTCTTCTTCAGAAGATGTTCCTGATACAAAAACAACTTTCGATTTAAAATCTTTAACATATTTTTCATTTTCTTTTGGAATAAAACCTAATCCCTTCTTTTTGAAATTACTGTTATGGTTTGGTTTCTTTCGATAACCCGAACGAGAACTGTAACCCTTTTTCTTGTTCAATCTTTGTTGAACTCTTGAAGTGTATTTTTTAGGTTTTTCAGTAAGATTTACATCATTTATTTCAGAAATATTAATTTCTGTTAATTTGAAAAGCTTGTTAATCATTTCAGTTTTAACACCTCTTATTGGAAATTCTTCATCAGAATATAATTTGTCAGAATCATTCAAAGTATATGCTACTTTAAATGTTTCGTCATTCAAATTATTTTGTGACATCAGAAAATCTTTATTATAAACCCTTTTGACCTTTTCAACTGTTGGACTTGAAGTGTCAGACTTTGATTTTGACTTTGACTCCTCGGCTTCATCTTTATCTAACACCTGATCGACACTTTCTTTATTAACTGAGACTCATGATCAGTGTCAGATGATGCGAATATGACATCAATGTTGTCCGGCAATCCATCTGAAGGTTCAGATTCCCACTTTAAATTGGTTGCATTTTTTACTCTTTCTGAATTAGGTTTTCGTGGAGAATATCCTTCTTCAAGCGGCAGTGGACACTTTGTATAATTGGCACTATGTTTCTTACCAGTATCCTTTACTTCAGATGTCTTCTCTTCAAACGCTTTCATGCCTTCTACTGTAGGGTAAATCCTGTCAATCACATAAGAAGCACATGAATAACTTTTTAATAACCTGTTTACCCTCTCAGTTTCTATCCTCTGAGTTTCCAATTTTTGTTCAAGTTCAGCACATTTCTTAATGTATTGATTGATGATTTTCTGCTTTGTCATGAACACTCCATTGAGTGTCTTCATAGCTATCTCTTGTTCATTGCTTGACTTGTTATATTGATTCATAGCTTTGTTTAACACATCATAAGATTCTTTTAGTCTGTTCATGTTATGAATCAGTTTGTTGTTGTGCCTTTTCAAAGTATCACAATTTTCACACTTCTCAGGCATCTTTTCAGAATCTGCTTCCTTCTCAACCTTGATAGCTGGAATTTCTTTAACCTGCTTCTTTATCACTTGAACATTTTCTTCAGGTTTGATCTTCTCTTCAACAATTGCTGCATTCTTCATTTTCGCAGCTTGTCCTTCTTTGATCTCTTCTAGTTTACCTGCAAAATACAAATTATTCCTATCAGATGAAAATTCTCTTTGATAATATTCAAGTTTTCGAATTTCTTCACTATCATCATCACTCTCTTCATCTGATGAATGATCAAAAATTGGTGCTTTTGTTGAAGCCTTTTCTGTTGCAACTGGTTCTTCTTCGTTCTTTTTAGGACTGAATTGCTGAGATTCGTAATAAACATATGCTATTTCATCTTCAGCAGTTGAATCTTCAAACATTTGAGCAACAAATGCTTTAGTATCTGAAGTTCTGTTAGGATCATAATTATCCCAATTAAAACCTTCTGGGATTCTTTCATCGTCTTGATGAACTAGATAAGCTTTCTTTGATGGCTCTTCGATCAGATCCTTCCTAGCATGTGAAGTTTGTGGCGATTGTTGTTGATGCGGAGCAACTTGATGATAAATCGCCTTTCGATGATAATCATTGTTGCCGAATGGATTTTGAGCTCCACTTGCTTCGCGATTTGTGCATTCTCGTTTAAAGTGCCCCTTCTCCCTACAACGAAAACAAGTAACTTTAGATTTATCAAAAGCTAAAGGTGAAGTTCCAGCATCACGGAAATCATCTCTTCCAGTGATCTGTTTAAACTTCTCAGCTCTTCTCAACACACTAGCCATACACCACTTTATATCCATGAGTTCCATCTCTTCAGCATCAATCTGATCATAATCCTCTTTGGTCAACATTGGATTACCAATCCTTCCGGCTACCAAACTTTCATAAGACTCTAATACGATCACCAACAAAGACATATGACCTTCGGCAACCTCTTCCGAGAAATTCTGACCATTCTGAAGATGTAATGCAATGTTGCAATTTAGTACTTGGCCATTATTTGTTGCTGAAAAATTTGGTTCAAATGATGGATATGAAGAAAATCCAGTTTTGTTGTTTAACCCTTGAGATGACCCTCTAGAAGAATTGTTTGCGTTAAATGCAGTTTCGATTTTTGGTGCAATGTTGGTCTTATCACTTGTACTTCCTTTGTAGTACAGACCAATGCATCGATTTTTGGTGAATTTGCAATTTTTGGTGCAATGTTGGTCTTATCACTTGTACTTCCTTTGTAGTACAGGAGTTAACCATTAGAATTTTTCATTTTCTCCATCTTTCGTTGTTCCATCTCTTGAACTTCGAGTTTTTCAATAAATTTGCTCAGCGATAGATTCGCAAATTCACCATTATTCTTTAAAATCATAAGATACATGCCCCAAACATCTTGTGGTAATGCATCGGCCAACTTTTCAACCCACTCTTCTCTATCTTTCTTGATATCCAATCGCTTCATGTTAACCACCAAATTGCAATATCTTTCTATAATCGTTTTGGTGTTTTCAGTTTTTAATCCACGAAATAGATCAAATTCTTTCTTCAAAAGCGATTTTTTGTTCTTGATCATGTCTTGACTTCCAACAAACTTCATTTTTAGTGCTTTCCACATTGAGTGTGCACCTCCGTTGTGTTGCAATAAGATCAAGATGTCTTCCTTAATAGCTTGTTGCAATATACTGATCATCATCTTTTCACTTTTGTATTTCTTTCTCTCTTTGTCATCTAAATCTTTAATAGCAACAATCTCTCCGTATTCATCGATCGGTCTAACATATCGTTCTTCAACAAATTCCCATGCATGTAAATGATTAGCTTAAACCCAATTTTCGAAACGTTCCTCCCATCCATTATACTCCTCGATACTCATGAGCTTAGGCGGTTTTTGCATGGTGCCCATTTCATTCTCTAAGTTCACGTTCTGAGCCATAGTGATCGATGTAGCAAATGCGTTGTAAAATTCGTTTTCCATGTTTTGGTTTTTAAAAGTTCACACTGACAGATTTTTCAAACGAACTGGTTGGTCTTAACCCTCTTCGTTCGGACTGGAAACTTTCAACTCGTATGAACTGGATCTAATACACATGATCTGGATCTAATCTCAAACCATGCAACCTGAAATGATGACAAACCGTGCGAACTGGTAGTCTGACCGATCAAACCGTGCGAACTGGTAGTCTGACTGATCAATTCGTGCGAACTTGGAGTCCACTTCGTGCAACTTGGAGCAATTCGTGCGAACTGGAGTCTTTTCACACGACCTGGAGATAACTTCGTGCGACCTGAATATAACTTCACATGATCTGACAAGATTTCATGCGACTTGACAATTTTTCACATGAACTGAAAGCTTTCCGAACGAACTGATATGATTTTCACGCGGTTTAGTCAATCTAATCAAGTTTTAGGTCGAATTAGGTTCTGATTTTTTCAAGGATTGATTAAAACAGTGTTTTACGTGTTATATGTGAAAATCAGACCATTTTAACCATAAAAACGTTGAAATTTTGAAGAAAATGTGTAGAAAATGAGTAGAAATCAGATTTTTCCTTGAAAACAAGCTTAAATGGTAAGAACTCTTCCTCCTGAGCTCTGATACCACTTGTATGAAAGTTAAATCAAGTTCAACTTAATGACCTTGATTAACCACTGGTAAGTTCTACAAATCAGAGGCGGAATTCATTGATTTGATCTTCATTCAGCTTGATATACACTTAGAAGTAGATTAACTGTCGATTAGATTGATTTCAGAACGTTTTACAAGGTTGACGACACTTCGGCAGAGCTTAGCTACCGGAATCAGAAGTTCTACAAAATAAAGACCCAAGACCCCTATATATAGGAAAGCCCAGATCGCACGAACTACACATACCAGGTCGCACGAACTGGTTCTGGTCCACTTCGCACGAACTGGTCAGTTCGCACGAACTGGCTGGTTCAGACCTGTTTCCCGTTTTTCTCGTACTACGTGTCTTGGTCTATCTATCTAGTTTCAAGACTCGATACAAGATGAAGTCAACAGACATATGCACCAACATTTATTTTTATACTGCTATGCCTTTTGGTTTGAAAAAATGCAGGTGCAATGTACCAGAGATTGGTGAACATGATGTTTAAAGACAAACTGGGGGACACCATGGAGGTATACATTGATGATATGGTGGTAAAATCCAAGAAGGCTGAGGATCATCTCCGGGATATTGAAGGAGCATTTGATATCCTGGACCAGTACAATATGAAACTAAATCCTGCTAAGTGCCATTTTGGAGTGGGGGCATGAAAGTTTTTAGGATATATGGTGACTAAAAGGGGGATAGAAGCAAGCCCAGAACAGATAAAAGCTATCCTGAATATCAAGTCACCCTCCAACATGAAAGATGTACAAAGATTAACAGGACGAGTAGCAGCCTTGAACATATTTATATCAAGATCCTCAGAGAAATGTAAAGAATTCTACGATATCCTGAAGAAAAATAAGAAATTTGAGTGGGGAGAAAAGCATGAAGCAGCCTTGCAGGAGTTAAAGCAATATTTTTCAACTGCACCTTTATTGATGAAGGCCGAGGATAGTGAACCATTATCCCTATATCTTGCAATATCAGGGAATGCAGTAAGTGCTGTTTTGGTCAAGGATCATGAAGGTCAGCAGTATCCTGTCTATTATGTTAGTAAAAGTTTGTTAGATGCTAAAACTAGATATTCACACTTAGAAAAATTGATATTAGCCTTAGTTATGGCATCAACTAAGCTTAGACATTATTTGGAGACACATAGGATTCATGTTAAAACTAATTATCCTGTTAAAAACGTGCTTAGGAAACCTGAAATGTCGGGTAGAATGACTAAATGGTCAGTAAAGCTAAGTGCCTATGATCTAGTATATGAACCTAGGAATGCTATAAAGTCTCAGGCTCTAGCAGATTTTGTGGCTGATTTCAGTAGTGATATTCAAAATGAAGTAGACCTAGAAGTACAACAACTAGGAAAAACCCTTGAATCTTGGACATTATATACTAATGGTGCATCCAATGTGAGAGGTGTAGGATTGGGTATACTACTAAAATCGCCACAAGGGGACATATTACCCCAGGCTATAAGATGTGAATTCCCTGCCACTAATAATGAAGCAGAGTATGAAGCTTTGATTGCAGGATTAGAATTAGCCAGGAATATGAATATTAAAAGTTTGCAAGTATATGTTGATTCCTTGTTAATTACTAACCATTTTAATGGATCCTATGCAGTCAAAGGTGAAAGGTTAATCGAGTATCCTGAAATTCTCAAAAAATTAGCAGGATATTTTGATGTTTTTACGCTTGAACAGATACCAAGAGAGGATAATGCTGAAGTAGATGCCTTGGCAAACTTAGGATCATCAGTCAGAATACCGAAAGGAACTCAAATACCAATACTACATATCCTATATCCTGCAGTGGATCTTTTCAAATCTCAGGATAAGTAAGTAGCAAGTATCCAAGATCCTGAGGAGGATCCTAAGTCCTGGACGGCCCCAATCATGAAATATCTCAAAGAAGGACACATGCCAAAGGATGAGAATCCTAAGGCTTTCAGGATGAAGGTATCTCGATTCACTATTATAAATAATGTTTTATATAAGAAGTCTCTTGCAGGACCATACCTGAGGTGCTTGGAGGATCCCGAAACTAAGGAAGTACTTCAAGATATACATGAAGGGGATTGTGGCAACCATACTGGGGGCATATCATTATTCTCAAAGGTGCTAAGGACAGGATATTATTGGCCGACGATGAGAAAAGATGCTGCAGAATATGCTCGAAGATGTAATGCGTGTCAAAGGCACAACAATATACTGCATCAACCTACTGAACCACTATATCCTTTTACTTCCCCATGGCCATTCATGAAATGGGGTATGGACATAGTGGGAAAGTTGCCAAAAGCTCCAGGAGGAAAAGTTTTTATGCTGGCAATGACAGATTATTTCTCCAAGTGGGTTGAAGTTGAGGCATTTATTCAAGTCAGAGACCAAGAAGTAGTATCCATCGTAAAAAGGAATATCCTGACTAGGTTTGGGATACCAGCTGAGATAATTTGTGACAATGGCTCTCAGTTTATCAGTAAGAGGACTATCGATTTTTACAAGAGTTGGGGAATCAAAATGATCACATCTACTTTGGTACATCCTCAAACGAATGGGCAAGCAGACACCTCAAATAAGATAATAGTCAACAATTTGAAGAAAAGATTAGGAGCTAAGAAAGGAAGATGGGCAGAAGAATTACTCTTTGATTTATGGGCTGATAGGACAACAGTAAAAAGTGCAACTGGGCAAACCCCATTTTCCTTAGTATTTGGAGCAAAAGCAGTGATCCCAACATAGATGGTGATACCTACAGTAAGATCCAACCTCCGGGATCCAGAGAAGAATCCTGAAGCTCTCTGCCAAGAATTAGATACTATCGATGAGACAAGGGATGCGGCAAGGTTAAGGATGGAAGCATACTAACAGAGGATATCCAGAGCATATAACAGAAACCTAAGGACTAGAAGGTTTCAAGTTGGAGATTGGGTATTAAGGAAAGCTTTTCAGAACACTACTAATCCTGTTGATGGAAAGTTAGCTCCGAAATGGGAAGGACCATATGAGATTGAATCAGAATTTGGAAAAGGAGCATACAGGCTTAAGAATATGGAGGGGGATATATTGCCAAGATCCTGGAATGCTATACACCTCAAAGCCTATTTCAAGTAAGTTTAGAATCTAATTTCTAACTCAGGATGGTATGAATTCTATCTCTTTTAAATTTATTTGATTTTATTTATTCTTTTGAACCCATTACTGACTTAAGCATCGGAGGGGTGTTAGCCAAGCTAACACCCACCTTAGTTTGAAGGTGTTTTGCAGAATATGCTTCGGGATATAGCTCTAAGATATATACTCAGAATCAAAAGATTAGAGGATTGGCCCCCTCTCTCACGTTTAAGGGATCTTGATCCCTTCAAAGGTTTAAAGGTATTCACCTTTCTCTCGAATTGGGTTTAAACACCCCGCCTGGAGCACAATTTATCTGGGAATAGTTCAAGACAGCGGGACCAGTCCATGTAAAAGAGGCTGACAATTTCGTTATTATTGGCTATATCCTGGATCCTAAAGGTATATGAGGATTGATCACCCTCTCTCACGAAAGGGTATTTTCATACTCTCTAAGGTTTAAAGGTTTTCACCTTTCTAATTCTTGGAGTTTATACACTCCCGCCTGTAGCACATGAAAATTTGGGATTGTCCCCACTATACTTAGGGTTTATCTCCAGAATATTGAGGATCTATCTCTGGGACATTTAGGGTCTATCCCCTGTAATACTAAAGTTGTATACAAGTGTGAAATCAGTTACGATTGATGCATAAAAATTCCTAAGTATTTGAAAAAAACATGTATAGGGGACATTCCTACTAAGGCATTCTGAACAATTCAAAAGATCGTATTTGGACTTGGTTTACTAAGTCTCTCAGACTGGGGACATCTTCGATGGAGAAATTGCAAAAGGATTGAAGGTTAGGGATTGAGATATATTTCTGGTATGATTTCTCCTTTTTGTTCTTTGGAAGCCTTATTCAAATTATCTAAGTTTTGAAACTATGTTTGATAAAATTCTTGATGGAATATTTATGGGTATCCTAACCAGGATATATTCTCAGGATATTTGGTCAGAATGTTTGAAATATTATACTAAGATTGAAAATCGAAACTACATTCAACTCAAACAACACATAACAAGGTTTGTAAAGTAAAAATGAACAACAATGGATAAGGCCAAAAAAGGTTAGTTTATTAACATAACAAAAGGTTGTGTTTCTGGCTTCATCTCAAACCAAGATCCATCCACCAGAAACACAATTAGTTTTAACCATATTTACTTAACAATTGAAGGCTTCATCTTGAAACTTAAGATCCCTCCACCTTCAATTGTTAAACTGTTCAAAATAAACATACTAAGGATTGATGACCAAGGGCTTCATCCTGAAACTCAGGATCCCTCCACCTTTGGCCGCCATATTGTCTAAGTGCAGGAAAGTAAATTGTTTAACAGACAAGGAAAGTAAATTGTTCGACAACTACCACAACCATCAGAAATTAAAAAGTGGGCTCCGGCCTAGGCATGAATATCCATCATCTCCCACTTCGCTGCTTTCAAGGAGCAGCACCTTCTTCAAACCACAGCATCTCCTCCAGCACCCGCACCAACATCACCGTTAGGATCCTTCTCAGCATCACCACCAGCATCAGGCGCCTCCTCTGCCGCCTTGGAAGGCTCTTCACCCATAGTCTTCGCAGGATACTCCACAGGATTACCCCCGAGATCCTTTAATTTCGCCTTCCAAGCGTTAACATTCTAGGAGGGGCATTCAAAGCCCATGGCTTTGGCCTCATAAGCCATCTTTAACCTGGCTTGGAGGAGGGAAATTACAACAGACCCTTTGACGCCTTCTCAGTAAGTGTTCATATCCTGCTGGTATTGAAGATGGGTGGCATCTTTTCTCATATGGTCCTTCCCATTTCGGAGCTAACTTTCCATCAACAAGATTAGTAGTGTTCTGAAAAGCTTTCCTTAATACCCAATCTCCAACTTGAAACCTTCTAGTCCTTAGGTTTCTGTTATATGCTCTGGATATCCTCTGTTAGTATGCTTCCATCCTTAACCTTGCCGCATCCCTTGTCTCATCGATAGTATCTAATTCTTGGCAGAGAGCTTCAGGATTCTTCTCTGGATCCCGGAGGTTGGATCTTACTGTAGGTATCACCATCTATGTTGGGATCACTGCTTTTGCTCCAAATACTAAGGAAAATGGGGTTTGCCCAGTTGCACTTTTTACTGTTGTCCTATCAGCCCATAAATCAAAGAGTAATTCTTCTGCCCATCTTCCTTTCTTAGCTCCTAATCTTTTCTTCAAATTGTTGACTATTATCTTATTTGAGGTGTCTGCTTGCCCATTCGTTTGAGGATGTACCAAAGTAGATGTGATCATTTTGATTCCCCAACTCTTGTAAAAATCGATAGTCCTCTTACTGATAAACTGAGAGCCATTGTCACAAATTATCTCAGCTGGTATCCCAAACCTAGTCAGGATATTCCTTTTTACGATGGATACTACTTCTTGGTCTCTGACTTGAATAAATGCCTCAACTTCAACCCACTTGGAGAAATAATCTGTCATTGCCAGCATAAAAACTTTTCCTCCTAGAGCTTTTGGCAACTTTCCCACTATGTCCATACCCCATTTCATGAATGGCCATGGGGAAGTAAAAGGATATAGTGGTTCAGTAGGTTGATGCAGTATATTGTTGTGCCTTTGACACGCATTACATCTTCGAGCATATTCTGCAGCATCTTTTCTCATCGTCGGCCAATAATATCTTCGTAATGCTGGGATTTGGCGGCGGCAATCATTCCTTGATCGGCAATGGTGACTTCGGCCCTCTTCAGCTTGACCTCCAGCATTTTGTTGAGCCCACAAGCTTCCTCGTATAGGTGCATGAGACGCTCAAGGCCCTGCAATCAAGAACACAGGTATCAAGATAGATAGGTTATTCAGGATAGTAGTTCAAGATATATGTGCAGGATACAGGATAGAAATTTTTACCTGGTTGAGGAATGAAGTCATGAACCCACTGGCTTCATTGAATCCATGATTCTCGTAAGGAAAGGTCTCGAAGGTAGTAAGGGAGTCCGTTTCCTTCCTCTTTCGGGCACTGGAAGCACGTGTCTTGGTAGCTGGAGAAGGTTTTGGGATGGCGAGAGCTTTTGAACCGGTGGGCTTGGATGACGTGGTTGCTTTGGGGCTTGGCTCCTTTTTCACTTGGACAGGGGCAGAATAGTTGTCCAACTCATCAAGGTCAAAGGCTTCTGGAACCGTGGCTGATGCTACATAAAAGGGAGAAATACTTAACTTTTGAATACTTATAAATTGCAATTAGTTTCATGTATATGAATGTACTTACCAGACATGTTGGAATTAGATCTTTGGCTTGAATTTGCAAAGGACAAAGAAAAGGTTATTTCACTCTCCGGGAGTCGGTAGATATCCTTGATCCTCTGTTCTGATTCTGCACTCGGAGGGGCTAGCTCTTTGAAATTTGCTGCATAGGAAATAAAGATATCCGTTTAGGATATAGTTTCAGGATACATTTGGGGATATTCCTAAACCCCTAAATCCTACCAGAGGTCAACCACTTCACCGGGAGGTCAAAACCCTTAGAAATGGAATCCCTTTGTACAAAAAAGAACTTTCGTTGCCACTTATCCTCATTTTTTTGTGGCCTTGAGGATAAGGGGATTTTTGGAAGTTGAAAAAAAGAAGAAAACGGCTGTTTCCATGAGAACGAAGACGATATGCGATAGGAAGATCCTCGATGCAGAGATCAGGAATGTGACGAGATTTGATTTGGTCCAACACCACTAAGACTCGCCAAACCATAGGCATGGTCTGGGCATAACTAAGGCCAGTGAGTTCACAGAAATGGGAAATGAAAGCTGGAAAAGGATACCGGAGCCCTATGGAAAAAGGGTAAGCCAGGATGCACACCCATTCATCGGAAGATACGTCCGATCAGACCTCTAGGTTGAACGGACGGATAATCACACCAGCGGGAAAAGCACCGGAGTCTCTTAGGGCGGCAATATCGGCATTGTCAAAGGAGCAGACTTCTTTTTCAGGTTCTTTGAGAAGATTCTGGTCTTCGAAAGTCGGAATTGAGTCGGCCATATGCGATCTAGTTCGATTAGCCATGAGGATCGAAGAGGTATTACAGAGAAAAACAAAGAAGAGGAAGAGAGAAAATACCTGAGATTTGTGGGAAGGATGGATGAATAGCAACGAGAAAGTGAGAAGATATAGGGGCGTAATAGATAGCCATCGAGTATAAACCATGTTGGAAGTTGCACGCTGTCACTTCAACCGTCTCTTCAACTTAATTGCCTTGATCAAAGAGATAAGGTTTAAAATATATCCGTTGGAATTTAGTATCCCAACAGATATATTTTGGGGACAATTGTTATGGGTGGTTTTCTGAACATATATCCTGGATTATATTCTGACTGTATTATTTTTTTATTATGATCAGGATACCGGATCAGGATATTGGTAGGATCCTGGTAATAGCTAATTATTTCACGTGCAGATTAGCAGGGCATGCTTATAACGGTCAAGAGGACTGCTTCTCCTGAATACTCGGACTAGATGGTTAAGAAGGTAACGTTGAAGACGCAAAGAAGGGGTCTCCAACGTTCTAAAGGGAATATTCGAAGCATCCCCCGTTCTTAGGATAGTTTGTTATTTCCTTTTACTATATAAAGGAATGTACGAATCATAGGAACACACAACTTTTTACGCACACTTCTGCTTTCTACTAGCTATTGTAACACCTGTGCCTTCACGGCCATCAAACAAATACCGAACCAATGAAATATTATATTTCATACTTGGGATTGGTAAAAATATGTGTATCTTTTGCACATATCAACTCTTGTTCGATTTCAAACTCTAAATAGCTTGCTGGAAGGTTATACGCGCACTAATGCGTAAATATAACCAGTTTAATGCAACAAACACTCCGGAATAGTGAAATAGGTTTAACATACCTTAAATAACCTTTACATAACTTAGATATAAGTTTTGGAAGGTTTGGTGTGGTGAAATCAAAGTTATATCGCTTACAGGGACTAAAGTTGACAAACTGCGAAAGTATGCCAATTTGAACTGTAACAGACATTCCGGAACATGACCATAAGTTAAACATACCATAAATATCCTTTACATAGCTTAGAAATAGGCTTTGAGGGGTTCGGTATGCTAAAATAAACTTTTGGGTCATTCAGGGACTAAAAGTGTCAAAAAGTGCACAAGTTTGCATTTTCGCGCATAACTTACGTTCTGAATACATCCGGACATCCAAAAATTTATGTAAGCATGACTATATTATGCTTTAGTGTTTGGCTTAAGAAAAATCCATTCGTCGCGTCATTTGGATCGTTTTTCGCGCTTATGCGCATTCCGTCGTAATTAAGCGAACATCGCGTTCGTACGACCAAACAAACCAACACCCGGCATATTTTTGAGTATGTTTCATGTCCACAATGTTTAGACATCATTTTAGGGCCTTAAAGTTGGCTTTACGGGCCTTAGAAGTGTCGGAAATGGCATAAACACATAACAGGGACCAAAACTGTCATTTCTGAAAGATGTTTGCTTATACATCGAATCTAGTCCTTCCCACTTGTTGCACATGGTTTTGGGAATCTATGGGCTGGTATTTTGGGCACATGGTATTACAATACCATGGGTGCTACTGTATGGCCAAGATTGAAGCACTTTTTCCAAGAAACGATCCTAACGGTTCGGGAAATCCTATAAATACCCCACCCCCCATGCTTCAAAATTACAAGAACTTTGATTTGAGAAACTCTAAGTTGAAACTATTGTTTCATACCTGAGATTTTTGAATCGAAGTTAGCATTCGGGGACCCTTCGTAAGTATTCTTTCGTTCTTTTATTGCTTTTCGAGTCTTTCGAGTCTGAAAGTCAAACTTTGTTTGACTTTCTACATTGACCAGTTATGGTCAATGCGAAGTTCGTTTGAACTTCGCAACGTGAGTGTAATCACGTTGGTTATAGTCCCTTGGGACTATGCCTACTGATTACCACGTTGTCTAGGGTCGTAGGGTAAGCGATCTAATAAATCACTTATACCTTCGAACCCGACCCAGTTTGGTCGATCATTAAGATCCGACCAAATACATTAGGTGACCATAGTAGGTAGGGAATAACCTCCCGAGGTTATACCCTATGGTCGCTTCGTTTGAATAGTTGTATGATAGGTAGTTTATATGCCTTAGGTAAATTACCAGAATACCCTTTTCATGTATAATTGGTAATTAAGCTTATGTAACCTAAAATTTTGTACATAACTGATTATACAACATAATTAAACACGTTTAGGCATATAAATACTTGTCATAGGACTAGTTAGACGTCTCGAACGCGCTTAGCGCGCACGACGCGTTAAAGTAGCGTATGTTACCTTAATGGGTCGCGATGGGTCGAAAGCAATTAGGTTTGGTTTCATTGTAGTATGTAGGCCTTGTTAAACCATATCATATGAGTTCCAATACTCATTTGGTTTACCAAGCCTCATCCTATCCGATCTCCCGATTTAAGTCCGGTTTATTTATATAGTTTTAGATTGTCGACTGATTCCGTGCTCTCTCTAGCTTTGTTTGGTTGTTGTTCAAGACCTCTAAGCATTCTCAGGCGAGTACATTATTCCCCTATTTTACTGCTTTCAATTGTTTTGGGGTGACTCATATGTGCTAAATGTTTTCGATGTTATAACGATGGTTTCAAAAACAATTAAGACGATTTATACAAAACTAATAACGATTTCAATAAAGTGAACAAACTTGTTGGTTGTAGTTACATAACAAATGATATTCATTAGCAATGATCAAGCCGACCAGTATTAGGTTATGGTACCATAGGATCTGACAAGTCCCGTTATTTTCTACACCCGTAGTTATGTGTGGGTGTTGTGGGTAGCGACTGAATCTGAAATTTTTAATTTACTCTTTGGTAAGGGTTTATTAATGCGAGATGTTAATCTATCCTTTGGTAAGGGTTTATTAATGCGAATTATTAATCTATCCTTTGGTAAGGGTTTATTAATGCGAGTCAAGAAGGTTTGAATGTTATTAGCGAGACGACCATTTAAGTAGTTTCACGACCTAAAACGAATTTAACGATTGGGTAAACGATTGGTTTTCACACGATGTTTTAACGAGTGGGTAAACGATTGGCTTCAAAGCGATATACGGTTGGGTTTTGGTTACATATTACATGATTTACATTGGGCATGAACATTATTTTGGTAGTTTGGTTTGATTAAGTGATTAAGTAACAATGCGTGTGGAATATGATACAAGCATGGTGGATACGCCGCTGGTACTTCCTATATATAAGTGTTTGTATGGTATTACATATTGTAGCGTTATTTGAATCATTTCAGTTTGAGACATAGAATATTTTATACAAGTAACATACTTTTCACAAGACAATTATTTACAAACAACTTATCTTATACAAACTCATTTTTACATGGTTATTCATTTAATCATGCATTATTCTCTTATTTATACATATTACCTGAACTTATTATTTTTCAAATGATTTACAAAGACAAAGCAAATTACAAGGTTCATGACTAAACATTTTCTTAAAACAGAAGTCATGAATCTTATTTTCACAAAACCTATGTACTCGCCAGCATTTCTTTGCTGACCTCGTTTTCACATATGTTTCAGGTATTGTTGAAAGATATCGATTGATAGGATGCATGCTCACATAGGACTGGACAAGGCCTTAGTGACTCAATAATAATGATAGACTATGTTTAAATTGTGTATTTAGATTTCCAGACAATGTAATTATTCAATGTTTAATAAAACGAAACACTTTTTGGTATCCATGGTTATGAAACATTAATTCTGTTGCAACACGCCCCGATGTTTCCGCCGCGATTTGTTGTTTTACGCGGTCGGGGTGTGACAGCTATAATCACTCATAAACACCTACACTTGTACTCGAATTTCATTGTAACACTTAGCTGATCCGTATCATATCCTGCACTGTATCCTGAAGTTTGAAGTAATAAGAAGAACAAGGCAGCTGTGATTGTCAGCTCCCGAGGTTTTGTGCCGACGATCTAGATTGATCAAGGGCTTTCCTCATATATCCCGTGTCACCCTTTACCTTTTTGCTCAATGTTTGATTGTAGATATAGCTCGATATCCTGAGCTATATCCCGAAAACTATTTTTTTCTAAGAAGATAAACAGAATATTGTCAATACACATTGTTAGCACACTACCTCACTTAACTAATTTGATCACTAAATTGCTTCGGTAATTTTTGACCAAAACAATAAGCATGAGGAGACATATCCTTGTGCCGCCATCTTCGTTAAGTTGCCGAAGGTTCTCGAATAAAGACATTATTTTTCCAAAACTAACAGTTGATCCAGGTCGAAAAAATCTGTTCTTAAATGAGTTCGGGTGCTCTATAGGTGACCAAGAAGTGTGGCCAAAACGTAGCCCCGTTATTAAACAAAATTGTTTAGGGGTGAATGTAAATATGTCCCCTCGTAATCTATAGGAAATACCATGACGGGGAAAAGAAGTTGATATTTGTAGTTGTGTAACGCCTATTAAAAGAAGGCTATCACATATGGTGCATCTATTTTCTAAATATGGTCCGAAACACGTTTGCCTAATCGTCGTTTCGATCGCCGGAGTCATCAAGACATACAAAGATTCTAAATGTGACAACTGGCACAAAACCGGTAATTTCGGTACAGTCTAATTATTAGTTATTATCTGCAATTATGTGCTTAAATGTCAACATTGTCTGATTTCATGCTATACATATGAATTCAAGCACGCTTTATACTTCAAATATTGTTTATTGCATTACTTTTAGCGTTGCGTCAGAAAGACTAGTAAACTCACCGGTGAGACACACTGTGTCAGCAGTTCTGCAGAAAACAGTCAGACAATAGAATTAGGGCCTAGGAGTAGGTCCAACATCTAAAATACATTAAAACCCAAGTGTGGAAACAAGGATTAACATATAAACCTTCCGGAAGCTAAACTATGCACTAAAAGACACCCGAAACGCACTTTAAATGCAGAATTCTGCATAAATCAGCGCAATTCAGCTATAATCAGCTTTTAAACACATTAATATCATGTAGAATTTATGTTTTATTGTCTAGTATAACTTACAAAGTGTCAGGAATTGAAACTGCCACAAAAGGTGCTTCATACCTAGTGAAACTGCGCAATTCAGCACTTTAACGAACCGTAACGAACCGAACAATAACCGGGACATCAAAATTTGACTAGAAGTAATGTTTTTATGATATTAAACTAGTATTGATGCTAGAACACCTTAGAAATCATAAAAACACCTAAACACACTTAAACATACTTAAACCTTACCGTTTGCACTTTAAACCTTCAACTTCCCAAAATTTACACTTTACCCCCCCTATCACCATAACCGGCCGCATGGTCCCACATAACTATATTTACTTTTAGTAACCTTGTCCCCTAACTAAATGGCATGAAATCTATTAGAAAGAACTTGATGTTGGGATTTTCCTTTATAAAGACCAAGATACTTACATATTGTCCATCATTCACCAAAGAGCTTCATCTTCTTCCTCTCCCACTCTCTTGCTCTCGGCTCAACCTACATACACCCACCCACTTTTAAACTCTAATCTCACAATCTAAGGCCATTAGAAGGTGTAAGAAGCCCATTTATGAAGGTGTATGGTGCTAGAACTTGAAGGACCATCTTGTGGAGCTTTTAACCTCTCACTTTCTTCCTTGATCATCTTCTTCATTTTTGTGCCACTTCCCTAGCCATTAGAGCTAGTAGTAAGCTTCTTGATCACTAATTTAAGTCATGTTTATGTTATGTACAAGTTTCACCATCTAAACAACTTAACTTCTAATGTTTAGAATGAAAAGATCTAACATAATCATGAAGAAAATAAGTGATACATGAATTTTTTTATGTATGTATTGATGTTGTTGATGTTATATCTTGTGCTTATGATTAGATCAAGTATGTTAAAGCTTGGATCTAACAAGTTTAAGCATGGATCTTGAAGGATCCATGGTTAAACTTGAAGTTGAACATATGAAGCATGATGTGAACTTGAAATAAGAATTTCTATGCATAATCTTGTAATCTTGAAGTAATAAAGCATGTGTAGAATTAATTTTTGAAACTAAATCTCATGGAAAGTGTCACACCCCGACCGCGTAAAACAACAAACTGCGGCGGAAACGTCAGGGAGTGATGCAACAGAATTATTGTTCCAACAACCATGGTAATTAAAGTTTTGTATTATTAGAATTAAAGTTTACATTATCTTGGAACTTAAATAAAACATAACATAATAATTGTCTTTTAAGTCACTAAGGCCCAAGTCCGCCTAAGTGTAGCACAAGCGTCATCATACATTAGCACCTGAAACGCATGCGAAAATAGGTACGTCATCATAAAAATGCCTGTGAGATACATAGGTTTTGTTTATGCAAGATTTATGACTTGTAGTTTAAAGAAGGGTTTAACAAAAAGTAGTCATGAACCTTGTAAAATGTTTTCTTTTATGAAATCATGTAAAAATCGATATGAAAATTAAATGATATGAAAGAAATATGCATGGTTAAATGAATAACCAAGTAAAAGTGAATTGTATAAAATGTGTACTTTGTATAAAAATGTTGTGTCCTTGTGAAAAAATTTTCATGCCTTTGTCAAGTGGCTTAGATAACGCAACAATGTGTAATACAATAAAAGCACTTATAAATAGGAAGTACCAGCGGCGTATCCACCATGCTTTTATCATATAACACATAGCCCCATTACATAAGTCATTTATCAATAACCAACCAAAATGTCTTGTTTAATGTTAAAATGTTTATGTATAACCATGTACAATGTCATGTGTGAAGTGTAACATGTATAAACAAATGTAATGCATAGCAAGTAGAAAGTATCTACTTAACTACGTGAAAATGTTAATGTGATAATCAATGTTATGTACGGTGAATAACTAGTAGTTACTCAACCCCATAGAAAAATGTACAAAACAATGTTTTTGAATAAACACAAGTTTAAATCAAATGTTATGTTTTGCAGAAAACAATGCTTTATGATTACAAACATTTATGCAGTATTGTTTATTCGTATACATTCAAGCCTTACGACTGTGGTGACAAACCTTTAAACAAATTAAAGGTTCATCTAAGTTATGTATACTGGATTCTGTCATTCCCAACTTCCAAACAAACCTAGAAAGTCGGAAACGGGAGTTGTCAATTCCTATGGTACCATTACATACTACCGAGCGGCGTAGCTAATGTTAATGAATGTATTATTGATCCGATTAAACACACCAAATGTCATAACCAATGTAAGCATGTGAAAACCATGTAATAAGTATGCTAAGTAAATATACATAGTAGAAATGTTCATGAAATCAATGTTGTAGGACCGGTTTTGATACCGTTCGATTGCGTAACGAACGTTCGACGTGCGGAATCCGTGAACGTGCATGACCGAACACACAATAACGTACTAGAATCGTGAATCTATTGAAAGATATGACGTGTACGATACAAGAATCACGTAGAGAGTACTTTCTCTCTCTAGACTTGAATCTCCTAAATCACCAAAATGAGCAAAAAGTCTTAAACTTTAAACCTAAGGCTCCTATTTATAGGCCTTGGAATTAATTAGATTTCTCATTAATTACCAAAATGCCACCTTGCAAATTCTATCTAAATATTACAATAAGTGCTTGATTTCTTCGGTTTCTCGCTACGGCTCGGATTGACGAAGGCGATAGACATTAATGCACTAACAATCTCCCCCTTGGATATTGCCGCAGTCAATCTCGTAGCGTCTTGTCTTTCTCTTTCTCGAACAGAATCCCCGTGGATCTGTCTTTAGCTTTAGTTGCTCTCCCTCTTGGTAGTCTCTTTCTTCAGGCTCCCCCTTTCGTCAAGCTTCCGTGCTTTTAGGATCGACGCCTGGCTTTCCGTAGCAACAGAATCAGAAACCTACACATCTCAACCTCTCGTAAGACAAAATAATTTTGACTCTAAAAGAATTCACTCAAAATTCTCAAACATATAACACACGATATTGTGATTCAAATTAATGAATCATCTAAACATTTGAGGATTATCTTCCAACTTCTCATCATCTTAACCAAACCAATTGTTCATCTTGTTTAGCCTTTGAGATTTTGAATATCAGCTTTTCAACATCAGTTGTCGAAAATCTTTTTGAATTTTTCAAAATTTTATGCTAAAACACACTAAAATCTTTTTGGATTTTGGGAAATAAACTATATACAGACATATTTTTGTGAGTTTGTGTAAGAAGATCATATCAGTTTTTGAGACACATCACAAGCACCGTTAAGCTTTAATCATTTTCAGTTCTAAACGATTCACGTTGATTGACGATATAATTGTCCTCTTAAGCTCAATCTAAAAACTTTCGAAATGCTTATCGATACGTTAAGGTATATTAATTTTGCACTAAATTCTTATGGACCCCACGATCTCAGCATATCCCCTCATCATGCAATACACTACCTCAAGTGATGCCTTTAAACTTTCATCAACTGTGATATGTGCGAAAACAAAGCAGAATGTTTAAACATTAACAATCAGGTCGATACTTCCGTATAAGTAGAGAAAGTCCAATGTTTAAACAAAATAAGAAAATAAAACAAGTTGAAGTTGTTTAGGCTTTAACCACCAGGTTGATACTCCCGTATACGCAGAGGTGATCCAAAGCTTAAACGAAACACCAAAGAAAATAAAGCAGAACGTTTAGGCAATAACATCCAGGTCGATACTCACGTATACGCAGAGGATGTCCAATGCTTAAACAAAATAAAGAAATAAAACAAGTTTAAATCTTTGCAAAATGAAATGCACAATCACAGCGACTTTTTAGCAAAGTTGTGAAAGTTCACAAACTTAACTAGTTTTATGTCGTTCGACAATCAGCGATTACTGAGCAGGCACACAGTCAAGAAGGACAAAACTAAGTACTATGCTTTCAACCGTGTTTCCCACTAGAACTAGGCTTTTCATTTAGGTTTGTATCGTTATCGCAAATCTACTAGTCTAGCTGAGCCTACCGTCACATCTTTAGTAAGATCGTTTATCACATTTGACATTTCATTTCTTTAGCATGCTGTGATAGTCCAACTGATTTACTATCATTTCCTCTTTTTCACAACAAAACTCATTTGGAATTTTTTAATGTTTTTGGCATTTTCAAAATTTCTAATTTTTTTAAAATTTTTCTCCCCCTAAAATCAAAATATGTTTCAATTTTGATTTTCTGAGAAAATTTGAAAACAAACTATACAGATAAAGTGACAAACTGATGAGAATTGCCTCAATTCGCCATCCACTTGGCTTAAACAATCAGAACTCCCCCTGACAACAAACTATTTTCCCATTATGATTTCAAAACACTTAAGTTTATTTTAATCAAAATGGTTTTTCCGGAAAATTAGATTTGCTTGTCGTTTCACAAACATGGGGTTTTCATCACATTGTTTTCAACCACTTGTAGGTTTATCACAAAAACAATTTCCAACAATCATACCACTTGTAAGATAGTTAATTCAAGTACAACTTAATGTCCTTGATTAATCACTTGTGAGTCGAAATATCACAGTTACCAACCTGTGAATTTCTCAAGAAAGATGCCGATTCCTACTCCCCAATTACCAACCTGGGAGTTCCGGCAAGTCAGGTTTTTCATTTAAACAGTTTCACCCAAGCCTGACGGTCCTTGGGTGCTTTTGAATTCTCGTTCAACAATGGTGGAAAATTTGCATCATCCATTGTTAAACCAGAATTCTCTACTTTTACCTCAACAACTGGCTCCTCTGGCTTTGATGAACCAGAATCATTGCCTGAACGTGGCTTGTCTGACTTTGATGAGCCAGATTCATCGCCGACATGTGGCTCCTTTGTTTCCAAAGAAACAGATTCATCGCCAGTAACTTTCTTCTTCTTCTTTCTCTCTTCTGTCCTCAGATTTGTATCTGATGAATTCATCTTGCTTGACTTTGCATTCGAGGAAAGTGATTCATCAGAACTCTTATTTTTACCAACAGATGAACCCGAGGACAAAATCTTCTCCAGATACTCTCTCGCCTTCTTCCTCTTTTTTCGCAGTCTGTCTTTCTGCCCCTGAGAAAGCTTCACTTTCTTTTCTTGAACTTTAGGTTCTTTGACTTTTTGTTCTGAAACTTTCAGTTCCTTGGGCTTTTCTTTGACTTTGACTGACTTCATCACCCTTTTCTGAGATACAGCCCTCGATCTTTCAATTGATCTCATTGGGCAATCTCTGGCAATGTGACCTTTGATTTGGCATTCATAACATCTTCTTGTCTCAAATCTCTGTCTCTGGCAGTTAACAGCAATGTGTCCTTGAAAACCACAGTTGTAACACACCCTGTTATCATACCATGTACCACCTTCACACCAAACGCTCAGATCATAGCATTGTCTGGCTTTGTGGTAGTCATCATTCTTCTTGTAAGCTGGATTTGACTTTTGAGTACTGTGGCCCGACCTGCACCACTTATTGCCAACAATTTTAGAATTTTCATTTTTTACTTTTTGTAATTTTTTATTGCGATTAGATGATTGAACTGATGAGCTTTTATTTTCCTTTTGAACATTTTTTTATTTTTTATCCTTTTGTTTTTGTTCCACATTCTTCTTTACAGGTTTTTGCTTTGAGCATTCACCTTTCTCAGTAGAATGTAGAACAGTTTCTTTAAACATTTCTTTTAATTTCAATAATGTTTTCTTTTTCTCATCATCATCAGTTTTCTCATCACAATCTTCAACTTTGACATTGTCAAAGTTTGTGACATTATCACTTATTGGAACTGAATTGATCGGTTCTGGACACACATATGGTGCAGAAGTCACAAAACCTTTCAACTTATTTTTTAACTCAGCAATTTTATTCCGATCACTTTCAGCTTCTTTTTCAAGCTGAATGATTTTAGCAAGATGATAATTTATTGCAATTTGTTTTTCAAGATTATTTTTACCAAAAATATCTTTCTCATCTTCTAAAATCTTTATTTGACTTTGAAAATCTTTTTCAATTTTCAATTTTTCATTTTCAAAATCTTTTTCCTTTTCTTTCAAAATTTTGTTTTACAATATCAAACTGTCCAAACCACTCAACAGTTTGACATTTTCAGATTTCAAATTCTCAAAATTTTCTTGTATTTCAAGAATTTGTTTATCATCAGATTTCTTCTCATCCTTCAAATTTTTAATTTCCAATGTCAAAATCTCCAAATCCTTTAAGAGTTTGGCATTGTCTGATTCAGATTTTCCACAGTTTAAGCATTTCTCGGACATCATTTCAGCTTCAGCTTTCTTCTCAACCTTGATAGCTGAAATTTCTTTAACCTGTCCCTCTACCACTTGAACATTTTTCTCAGGTTCGAATTTTCATCAACAGACTTCATTTTTTTAATCTTTTGGAGTTCAAGTTCTTGAGCTTCAATTTTTTCTATGAAACCACTAAGATTCAGATTACCAAAGCCTGGAGTGTTTTTCAACTTCATCAGGTAAGTACCCCACTCATCCTTTGGTAAAGCATTCGCCACCTTGTCAATCCACACCTCATTAGCCTTGGTTATCTTCAATCTCCTCATCTCCACAACTAGAAGGCAATATCGATCAAACAATTCTTTTGTAGACTCTCCCTTGATACCCGTAAACTTATCAAACTTGTTTAGTGCAATATAAATTTCAGAATCCATGTTTCGGTATGAAAAGATTTACAAAGACAGTTTTTCAAACGATACGAAAGTTCACACAGTCAGATTGTGCGAGTATCCGATGTTTGACAAATCACCTGAAACACGAGCAAATGAAACTGATTAGGATCGGGTGGCAACTTGTTTGAATTGCCACTGGATTTGTTGCACTTTAAATTTGAACACAAATACGACAAATTGTGACTCGATCAAGTGAGTCAAACAAAATCAAATTTCGTACCCACCACTTGATTAATAGTACTTCACGACAAAAACAAATCACATGCAATTAATGATGATCAACACTTTCACATACAATTCAAGTGTACTTGACAATGTTAAGTAATGATTTAATTTGATTGAGCCGTGGATTTAAAAGTATGAATCAGGTGGTACCTTGAACGATCCACAATTCGATTATATGACACCACTCAAACATGTATGTTGGTTGAACAGGTGGCACTATATGACAAAAATGATTAATGTTGTTCGGTTGAATAACCTTTTGACTTTTTGAACCCAACAGTGAACTATAAGCCAATCACATGGGCCTTTGTTATCTTCAATTAAATGGCCGACAATGACTTTCAACATAAATCATATCACATGCAAATTTTTACTTTGATTTTAATTTGGCCGACCAACTATTTATTATGTTTCGATTACTTTGATTGTGATTGGGCCGTAAATGAGAACCGATTACTATGATTGGGCCGCTGAATTATGTTGATCATATACAGCCTATTTAAGTCTCGTGGCCGACAAACTTTATTCAAGGCCTGTTTCAATTGAACCGAATATAAAATGTGGCCAACATGTTCAATTGACAATTCAACATATTCAATTAATGTGATTGGGCCAATTCTGTTATAGTTATGATTTAACTTTGGCCGACAATTTGATCTTATTAGACCGTTGAAGCGAAACCACAAGATGGACGTAAGAGCGAAACCACTTAGTGACAAAAAAGCGAAACCTCAAAATATGTCACTATGAGCGAACCCTATGAGCGAAACCAGATGTTCGTATGAGCGGAACCCAGATTATGACCTATGAGCGAAATATGATAGTTCGTATGAGCGGAACCTGATATTTGACGCGAAATCGGACCGAAAACCTTCGATTTCTCCTAAACGGCTAGGAGTTTGGATCTGAAACTTGGTAGGGTTATAGATCAGGTGTTTTCGCACAACATATCAAAAATTTAGCCGATTTGGACCGTAAAAACACGTTCAATTTGACGAAAAACAGTGAAAACCGTGATAAAATGAGTAGAAGATGAAGAAATGATGAAATTCGGATCTGAAATCTGGTACGAATCAATGTGTTTGATCAGTGCAATCGAGCTCCTAGCTCTGATACCAATTGTAGGACCGGTTTTGACACCGTTCGATTGCGTAACGAACGTTCGATGTGCAGAATCCGTGAACGTGCGTGACCGAACACACAATAACGTACTAGAACCGTGAATCTATTGAAAGATATGACGTGTACGATACAAGAATCACGTAGAGAGTACTTTCTCTCTCTAGACTTGAATCACCAAATGAGCAAAAAGTCTTTCAACTTATGTCATAACTCTCCTATTTATAGCCCTTGGAATTACTGAGATTTCTCATTAATTACCAAAATGCCACCTTGCTAAAACTATCTAAATATTACAATAAAATCCTAGATTTCTACAGTTTCAGCTACGGTTTGAATTGACGGAGGCGATAGACATTAATGCATCAACAGTCTCCCCCTTGGATATTGCCGCAGTCAATCTCGTAGCGTCTTGTCTTTCTCTTTCTCGAACCGAATCCCCATGGATCTGTCTTTAGCTTTAGTTGCTCTCCCTCTTGGTAGTCTCTTTCTTCAGGCTCCCCCTTTCGTCAAGCTTCCGTGCTTTTAGGATCGACGCCTGGCTTTCCGTAGCAACAGAATCAGAAACCTACACATCTCAACCTCTCGTAAGACAAAATAATTTTGACTCTAAAAGAATTCACTCAAAATTCTCAAACATATAACACACGATATTGTGATTCAAATTAATGAATCATCTAAACATTTGAGGATTATCTTCCAACTTCTCATCATCTTAACCAAACCAATTGTTCATCTTGTTTAACCTTTGAGATTTTGAATATCAGCTCTCCAACATTAGTTGTCGAAAATCTTTTTGGTTTTTTTTTTAATAACGAAACATAAATGCAATAACAGAAATTAAATGCAGAAATGAAATATGTACAAACATATTTTTGTGAGTTTGCGAAAGAAGATCAGATCAGTTTTGAGACACATCACAGGCACCGTTAAGCATTTAATCATTTTCAGTTCTAAACGATTCACATTGATTGACGATATTGTTGTCCTCTTAAACTCAATCTAAAAACTTTCGAAATGCTTACCGATACGTTAGATATATTTAGATAGCACTAAATTCTTATGGACCCCACGATCTCAGCATATCCCCTCATCATGCAATACACTAACTCAAGTAATGCCTTTAAACTTTTATCAACTGTGATTTGTACAAAAAAATAAAACATAATGTTTAAACATTAACAATCAGGTCGATACTTCCGTATACGCAGAGAAAGTCCAATGTTTAAACAAAATAAGAAAAATAAAACAAGTTGAAGTTGTTTAGGCTTTAACCACCAGGTCGATACTCCCGTATACGCAGAGGTGATCCAAAGCTTAAACAAAACACCAAAGAAAATAAAGCAGAACGTTTAGGCAATAACATCCAGGTCGATACTCACATATACGCAGAGGATGTCCAATGCTTAAACCAAATAAAGAAATAAGACAAGTTTAAATCTTTGCAAAATAAAATGCACAATCACAGTGACTTTTCAGCAAAGTAGTGAAAGTTCACAAACTTAACCAGTTTTATGCTTTTTGGTATTCAGCGATTACTGAGTAGGTACACAATCACGAAGGACAAAACTAAGTACTATGCATTCAACCATGTTTCCCACTAGAACTAGGCTTTTTCATTTAAGTTTGTATCGTTATCGCAAATCTACTAGTCTAGCTGAGCCTATCGTCACATCTATAGTGAGACCGTTTATCACATTTTACATTTCATTTCTTTAGCATGCTGTGATAGTCCACTGATTTACTATCATTTCCTCTTGTCTCAACAAAACTCATTTTTAATTTTTCAATGTTTTTGGCATTTTCAAATTTTCAATTTTTTTTTTAAATTTTTCTTCCCCTAAAATCAAAATATGTTTCTCTTAAATCTATTGAAAGATATGACGTGTACGATACAAGAATCACGTAGAGAGTACTTTCTCTCTCTAGACTTGAATCTCATAAATCACCCAAATGAGCAAAAAGTCTTAAACTTTAAACCTAAGGCTCCTATTTATAGGCCTTGGAATTAATGAGATTTCTCATTAATTACCAAAATGCCACCTTGCAAATTCTATCTAAATATTACAATAAGAGCTTGATTTCTTCGGTTTCTCGCTACGGCTCAGATTGACGAAGGCGATAGACATTAATGCACTAACAAATGTGCTAGCATGCTAAGTAAACATACATAGCAAAAATGTTTATGAAATCAATGTGCTGGCATGCTAAGTAAACATACATAGCAAAAATGTTTATGAAATCAAAGTGCTAGCATGCTAAGTAAACATGCATAGCAAAACATAATTGAAAGCATGTACGATATGTGTACTAGGTGAAACTAGCATGTTTATGTCATAAAAGCAATGAAAGCATGAAAGTAACAAGTATGCAAATGTGTATCACCCCAAAGTATTTGAAAGCGGTAAAAGAGGGGAACTATGTACTCACTTGGGGTTGCTTATTAGTCTTGAGAATAAGACCAAATTAAGCTCCAAGTATCACGGAATCAACAAGGCACAAGAGTCCAAAGCTTGAAGAAAGATAATAAGAAAACCAGAGAGGAAGTTCCTAACACTTGTGGAAGCTCCAATTCAGATTTAGAGAAGAGATGAGATGAATGAGCAAAGAATGAGGAGGTTTGGCTTGCTATTTATACTTGTAGTGAACTTACAAGATCATTACAAGTGTTTGTGTGGCCAACAAGGATTAAATCATGACCCTACAAGTGTTAGAGGCCAGCTAATTTGCTTGGGGAGGTGCTAACTTGGCCACCACACAAAGGAATTGCAAGATTGGCCCTTGAATTATCATCCTGATGCTGAAAACAAGAGTTCTGTCCAGATATGATGCTGGCGTCACACGACAGGGAGGCCATAGGGCCGTCGCGCAGCGCGGGGGTGTAGCTGGAACTTTCAGAAACTGACAGAATTGGTCCCTGCACGTGTTTAAGCTTGTTTTCGATGTTTTTAACCTCCGTAAAGTCATTTTCAAGGCTCTAAAAGGTCTTCAAAGTGTAGGGGACCTGAAATATGCTCGGAAAATCAACGGATGTCTGTTCGTTTGGCCGTACGGTCACGTTGTTCGATTATTTACGACGAAACTCGAACGGACGCGAAAACGAACCAAATTAAGCGACGAATGGTATTTTTGCATGCCGATCACTAAAATAAAAATATTTTAGCGTGTACAAAAATTTTGGGTGTCCAGATGTGGTCAGAACGTAAGATATACGCGAAAATGCAAACTTACACCGTTTTTGACACTTTTAGTCCCTGTAAGATCATATAAGCATGTTTTCACACACCGAACCTATCAAGGCTTATTTCTAAGCCATTTTTAGGTTATATATGGTATGTTTAGCTTATGATCAAGTTCCGGACTGTACGTTGCCTTACGAAACGGCAGACTTTTGCAGTTTGACACAAATAGTCCCTGTGAGCGATTAAACTTGTTTTTGCCATACCAAAGCCTTCAAAACTTATTTCTAAGTTATTTAAAGGTTATTTAAGGTATGTTAAGCTTATGTTGCTATTCCGGAGTGTTTTTCGCGTTAAACTGATTACGTTTACGCATTAGTTTGCGTATAACTTTCTAGAAAGCGATATAGAGTTCAAAATTGATCAAAAATCAAAACGTGCAAAATGTCAAACATAAATAACAAACATTGGGATCAAAATACATTGTTTTATTAATATTGGACTGTTCAAAGTTTGTATAATGATAGAACAAGCACAGATGTCACAGAAAGTTTGTTTAAAAGTTAACATAAGGCTTGTTTATGAAAGATCTAAGGTTATTAAGCATGGGTCTTGAAAGATCCATGGTTAAACATGATGTTAAAAATTATGATCTTTCTAATAAACATAAAAGTGATTTTAAAACATGATTTACAAACTTTAAAGACCATTAAACTCAAGGATGAGTTGGTTAATAAAATAAAGTTTCATAAAAGTTTGTTTAAAATACTCAAGAACACTTATTTTTGGGAAGATCATAATATGTTAAGTGTAGATCTAAAAGACTACACATTTTTAACAAGAAACAAGTTCACCATGATGTTTCATATGGAAAAATTAGTGTGTGTTGTTGATGATTATTGTTGGAAAATTGTTTTGATGTTGAAAAGAAAATAAACACATGTTTTGAAAACATGGGAAACCTTCATTTTTAGGGGAAACTATGTCAAAATTCTTAGAAAAATATAAGTTTTTGTGAAACTTATTCCCTAAAAATTCACCTAAAAATAATTACCAAGGTTTCCCTAATTTTTTTTGTAAAATTACAACTCAAGAAATGGTGATTTCTTCAAGTTAAAATCAATATTAAGTATGAATATTTTTAGGAAAATATATATATTTAGTGATCACCAAATTTTGTGCTAAGTGTATATTATGTGTATTATATATATTAGTGTATTAGGAACTTGAAAATACACTAAATACTCCCAAGGAGTATGAATACAAAAATACACATACAAATAAATAAGCATATAAGTATACAAAATTCCTCACAAGGAAATATATGGACAAATACAAGAAAATATATTTATGAAAATATATTTCTTAACATATTATTTAACTTGGACAAGTTATGAACTTAAAAATATATTTTTGGACAAAAATATATAACCGATACCAAGTATTGGAATTTATACAAAAATCGGGTGGATAACAAAAATAACCATATATATATTTTAAACATGACAAAATATATATATTTCATACAAGTCTTAAAAATATATTATTTTTAAGAAATATAATTCCGGAAAGTAATAACCATCAAAGTATTGATTTTTGGTGAAAGATACAAAATACACAAGTATTCACATAAAACACAAGTATACTTTCCTAAGAATACTTGTACAAAAATAATATTGAAAATATTATTTTACAAAATATTTATATTTATTTTTGGGAAAATAATATAAGTAACATACATAGTTAAAGATATTAATTAATTTTAACAACAAAGAATATATACATAAACAAAAGATGGTGACTTGTACTTGTGCAATACAAGTCTAGTGACTAACATTAACAGAACACGTATAGGTCACGACGCTACCGGTGAAGTTTACGACGCATGAAACGCAAAGTTGTGAGTTCATGTCCCCACTTTTAAACTTTTACTTGTTTTCTAAACTTGGGGAAAATACATGTACAATGGTATGTAGCACACAAAACTAAGGAATGACACATAGATCACGTGACGAATAGGGTACCATAAGCACCATTAGTCAACGTATATATTTAAACCGCAGAACAGAAGGGTTAGATCTAATGGGTTTCAGGCAACCCCACTCTTGGCCTACTTCTACCAATGAGTGCTTTTGTGTCTCAGTCGATCTCGACAAAAATGCCTAGTTTTTGGTGGCTTCCTATGTCGTGACATATGTTAATGGCCTTGAAAACCATTAGCGATCTCGTATTCCTTACATTTACAGAACTCAGTTTCAGATATGTCCTTACAAATTACATACCATGTTTTCATACAAGTATATAAACATTCTATACAAAAACTGCATGAATTCACACCAACATTATGTGGACGATTTTCCAAAAACTTACATGTATTTCAGGTAACTAAAGTGGATGTACGCGCAATCTTACTCTTGCTTTGGTATGTCGTTTATGTTTTTAGCTATGTTGTGTCAAGACTCTGACGCCTGTTTTTGTGGGATTTGGTTATTATACTCCATCCCATGTGGTGATATAAGAACCAAAACCTTGATGTCTATCTTTTAAATAAAGTTGTAAACTTTTCAAACAATATGTTATCTTGTGATGTAAACACTTAACTTATGTTATGTTAATGGCATTTGGAGTTATTTTACCAGCATGTAGTATGTTTACCATTCGTATGCAATGAGAACTTTTCAGGATCACACCTCGTGCTTCCGCCTTAGAAAGGGGTGTGGCAGATTGGTATCAGAGCTGCGATTGTAGTGAACCAGGATTCCTTCTCGAGTCTAGACTACAATCTTTAGGATCCTCTCACGAAAACAATTTTTCAAAAGTTTTCATTGTATAAAACTTTCTGCGACATCCACTACCTGAAACTGTTTTCATAGAGTCAAGTGAGGAGACTACAAGACTTAGGGTGCACTGGAGTAGCACCTTCCTTTGACTGAGAATTACTTGCAACAATGTGTATAATTATTTGTATATTAATTAAGTAATAATTAATATATACATGTACTATGAATAGAATATTATAGGTACACATGTCTTCGTCTGAAAACAGCAGCCCATCTGAAGGAAGTGACCCGATGATGATTGTCTCCGACGACGAGATTTCTTCAGCACAGGAGAAGGTCGGACGTGAACATCTCTACCCCTCCATCCCTGACTTCGAGACCGACCCTGAGATGATAACCGATGATGATGATCTCGACGATGTCTTAGCTTTGCCTTTACCCCTCCATGGCCAGCAAATCATTGGACACCCCGATTGAGAACATCTCGTTGAACCTATTCCCATTCATGTTGTTCCTTTTGCCGCCATCCCTGCTGAGGACTGGCCATTCGATGATGTTCTGGATAATGATGTGGCGACTCCTGTCGTGTCCATTACCGATATTCCTTATGATTCTGACCTTGAGCCTGATGCAGATTCCTTGGATTTCGTGATATCTTCAGCCCTCTTTGCTGCTGGACTAAGAGCTTATCCGACTGGTGATGACGATGACACTATGCCTGTTGTGCCATCCACTCCTACCCGTATCTCTACACCTTCCCATACTCCTACCCAAGTCAGCTCCCTCACCCATCGAATTCAGGAGCTTGAGGATGAAGTTACCCATCTTCATAGTTGATCTTCCCTACACCCCCACCCCCTCCCCCAGTATAACAACCCTCCTGAAATTTTTCTAATGCCCTAATATATATTAAAATATTCCTATATGTCCTAAAATCCACCCCGTATGTGAAAACCGAGCCCAATATACGATATATCATTAAAAATTAATTAAAAAAAAGTTTTAATGTCACTCGCGGGCCGCGAAGACCCCTTAAGGATCTTACGTGGGGCGCGACAGCCCTGCAACGAGGTGCAGCCCTGAGCCGACATGTGTCATCATCGTGGTGAAGCTAGCCGATGACTGGGCCAGGCTAAGGCCTACCCAGTCTACTACATGGGCCGCGTAGCCCATGGTCTCACCTTATGCGGGCCGCGTGAAACCCGAAATCAGCTCCTATATAATGGGAGCTCGGGCCTTCAGTTTCCGTCGCTCAATTCTTCAACCTCTCTCTCAATTTCTGCATAGATAACATAATTTCCGGGCATTATACCCCCCTAATTAACGAAGTTCTGCCCCGATGTAAGTATCATAACCCCGGTTACGTATTAGATACGTTGCCCGATTGATCCAGGGTTCCGTAACTTCTGTCGAGGTTCTGCCCGACGTAGTCGTTGGAATGCCGTCTCGGGAAGGGTATTACTAATGTAAATATAAAGGTTTATTATACTAACGTGTGTGCATTGTGTAAATTATAGATAATCACCAGGAAACCTTAGAAGAAATCTAAGACAACAATGTGAGTAATCCTTCTTTTTATAAACCCTTTTTGTGAGTAATCTACTTTTTGTAAATTGTTTTACAAACCCTTAAATGTTTTACAATGTGATTAAGCGGTGATTGAGTCTTTGTAGTTCTTTAATTACTGCCGGTATGTTGGGGTTTTGTATACAAAATGTGGAACATGCTACCATTGGACAACGAGTTAGCCAATGTGTAATATGACCCACTAGTCAGGATTGACAATGCTGAATGAGTAAATTGTGTAGAAATGTACAATGTGATAGCTCTCAATACTGTTAAAGGATAAAACACTTCTTGATTAAACTGGGATTCACTTAACTGAATTTCCCACTGACAAAATGTTTTTAAACGCGTTTCAGGTAACAAATTGTGAAAGCCAACTAGAAGTCAGCTGGACAGCACTGAAGGCTTGGAAAAGTGGCTATAAAAGTTACCTAAATAAAAGAAGATGTTTTATTCAATAAAATAGGGATTTTCCCTATGAAAATGTTTGTAATGAAATCTTGGGTTTTATCCCAATATGTTTAATATAATAAAAGTGTGGTATTTACTCTGATAAACATTTCCTAACTACGGTTCTGATGAAATTTCCGCTGCCAAATTGATAAACAAAATGATACCACCAAAACTGGTCTCGCGTGTCACGGCCCCCGTCCCGGTTTTACCCGGTCCAGGAGCCGCGGGACAGAACCCGTGGTATTAATTAATTGAGTTGACAGCGGAAGATTTAAAAGGATCTTTTAAACTTTGAAAATGCCCGATTATTTTATTTCATAATTCGGGATCAACCCCGTAATTTACAATAGAGGAATTCCACAAGGAAATTCCCTGGTTTACAAAACATGTTTATTTATTTTAACTGAGCCACCACTTCAAGCTTGTTAGTACTCCGTAGCACGTTTTCCTTGAATCACAGCAGGTCGCCTGAAAATGTTTTAGAAATATTTTATCAGCGGGGAAATACTGGCGAGTCATTCAGTTTACATAAAATGACACATAGTTATAAATTACAGCATAAGAGCGATTACAATGGCTTCTATCTTATTTTTTTTATCTGGCGCCGTGTCACCTCCTGGTGACGATGGTCATACCACTATTGGGTCCTTTCACCCAAGTAGTGATGATTATCACTGTTAGGATTTATTAGCCTAACCGTGAGAAATTAGTAATGTGCACAATACCCCACTAGCCAGTAATTCAAGATAACCACGACTTAATCCCTGTAATTATAACTTTTAAAAATAACTGGAATATTGTAAAACATTGTTGATAAAAGAGAATGGCTCACATTGCAGATTTAAACAGGCAGAGTTTAGCCTACTGATTAGCCTTGTAACCTAATTTAAATAACAATGCACACGAACTAGGTCAGTAACTAATACAACATTTACGATAACTCACGAGATTAAAACCCTCACAACGAATGACAAAGTGCAATACATAAACATCCATCGAATTTACGACGAATGACAAAGTATAGCCCTAATGTTGGCAGCATTTAAACATCCATCGGATAGTTTCAATCGATCGGACATTGAATCGTAGCAGCGATTGAGTTAATACCCTGTATCGTAGCAGTGCCTCCCTATGTGAAAATGTGAATTTGAGCAGTATACTTTCATTTTTGATCAAAACTTTCGACACCAGTGAACTGCTCGTGGCCAAACCAATTTATAGCTGATTTTTGGGGTTTACGCGGCCCGCGTAACCCATACTTAAACTTTACGCGGCCCATGAGAGGCCCTAGTTATAGACTAGGGCTAGCGTGTCATCAGTAGTGCAGCAACGTGTACGCCACGTGGTCTGGGAACGCTTATCCGGTCAACACTACTTTGACGCGACCCGCGTAAGACTATGCTTACTCTTACGCGGCCCGTGAGAAACCAGAAATTATGATTTTCTTGATTTTTGATATGAATTAGGATTTCGGGGGTCCGGTTTTTCACTTACGGGTCGTTTTGGGACATTTTTGAGGGTCCTTACATCCTCCCCACCTTATTTAGAATATCGTCCTCGAGATTTATTGGAATAAGTGAGGATACTTTCGCTTCATCTCTGAATCCAACTCCCAAGTGTATTCTGGTCCAGTCTTTGAATCCCACTTGACTTTGACTAGTACCTGTCTTTTGTGCTTGAGAAACTTGTGTTGGTGCATGTTTGTGACAACAACTTAGATTTGGTCTTTGGATATCTTGTAATTAGTTAAACGATAAACAGTTAGCGGGTTTAGCATTGTATTAGTGAGATAATAGAGTTTGGGCTAAACAAAACCCAGTTTAGGTTATGGGGGACAAAATTGGGCCTTGCCCATGTTGGAAACCTTGGCCCAAGTAGCAACCTTGTGTTATATAAACAAGGTTAGGCTTTAGGGTTTAGGTTAATCAGCCAAAACAGTGTTTGAGAGATAGAGATTTCGTGAGAGCTTGTGCTTGGATGAAATTGAGTGTTGGTTAGGGTGTTGATTGATTGTAATACTTTGGTTTGATAATCAATAGAAAACCCGGTTTGAAAGTGAATTGCTGATTTCTGTTTCTACTCATTCTGCTATATTCTGATCAAGAGGATTCCGCACTCTTGATTAGATTGAAAATTCTGTGAAAGATCCATACACATCAAGGGGAACTACAATTGGTATCAGAGCATTAGGCTCTTGAAGGCTCGGTTCAGAATTGTTGGCTGCAGAAACAGGAAGAAATTTTCGAAATCTTTGAAATCTGAAAATTAGGGTTTTGAAATTTTCGAGATTTTTGATAAAAATTTTCGAAATTTTTGGCTGTTTTGGTCTTCTGGTTTGTTTGTTTGGTGTTTTGCAGGTTTTCTGGAAAGATTTTGTTGATTTGCAGGTTTTCGGGACAGTTTTTGGTTGATTGTTTGAGGAATTTTGGCTGAAAGACTTGAAGATTCGAAGACTGTTTCTTCGTGTTCTTCATAATTTTTGAAATTTTTTGCTGATTAGGTTGTCTGATTTTGCAGGATTGTGTTGGAGAGGAGATAGAATCTTCAAAAAGTTCGAACAGATTAAGTTTCCTGATTTACAGGTTCAGCGAATTTAACAGTCCAGCGAAATTGTTTGACCCGGCGAACTTAAAATCCAAAGGCGACTTTGGTAACCGTGTGATTTTCCACAGCGAAATTATTACGGTTTTCGGCGACTTTACTGGTCATCGTAATAACGAAAAATACAGCAAATTTGACCAGCGAACTTGACCAGCGAATTTGACCTGCGAAATTGACCTGTTCAGCGAAATTAACAAGCGAAATTGGACACGTTATTGACCAGTGAAATTAAGGCAGCGAAATTAATTAAAGTGGTGGAATTTCAATTGGCAAGCGTCGATAAAACTTGACTGTTTTGCAAATAGAAATTGATCCGTAGCTCGTTTGACAAAACCGTTTGGACCGTTAAATTCCTTGCATTTTTAGGACAAAAAAAATGGAGCATGAGGTTGGCACTACCAACAAACCACCTAAGATGATGAAGGTGGAAAATTATTTGACATGGAAGGATCGTTTTCAATCCTTCATTAAATATTAGGACACTCGCATGTGGATATGCATTGAAGATGGGTACACAAACCCAACACACGACTTTGAGGGCAGGCCACGTAGAACTGCCTATGTGAACATGGAAGATGCTGATAAAAAGATGTATGAGGCTGAAAAGAGAGCCTTGGCTGCAATCAAAATGTCCTTACCTGACAGCATCAAGCATACTTTCAAGAAGTACACAAACTCAAAGGATATGTGGGATGCATTAGAGAAAAGATATGCGGGAAACGCAGATGTCAAGAAAAACAAAGTTGATCTTCTGAAGAAGCAGTTTGCTGTTTTCAAATACATGAAACATGAGTCACTTGAGGACATCATCACTCGTTACTACCATCTGATGTCAGAAATGGAAAACTATGAGATCGATTGCTATTCTGACGTAGAGAAGAATGACAAGCTGCTCGATGCCTTACCTACTAAGTGGGATATTTACACTCTCATGATTAAGGGATAGGCAGATTATGAGAGAAAGGAGCTGGAAGAAGTAGTTGGAAAGCTGAGAGCTTATGAGCTCAGTATGAAGAAGAAAGACACTGGATATGATCAGGTTCAAGATCCAGCGATTTACATTGGGCTTACATCGTCTTCATCTCACAACGCTTCTAGCGACTCTGCTACTGCTTTTCTTTCGTGTGAGAATGAGCAGGTCACAGTGAATGAAGATGGTGATGTGTGTTTTGTAGCTGCTTCAGGAGGATCATCAGGAGCCAAGAGAACATCAGGTTCTAAGCAGAGTAGTGGTGTTAAGTCAATGCCAATGAGTGTGAAGCCTGCTGAAGAGCATCTTGCTCTACTTGCTTCATTTGTTGCTTCATATGAAAACTACATTCAGGGAAAGATATCTGATTGAAGATTACGATCAGATTGACCCTGATGATCTTGAAGATATGGATTTGCAGTGGCAAATGGCCATGATTACTAGACGAGTGAAGAGATTTATGAACCGAACAGGAAGAAAGTTTATAGGAAAGACTGTTGGTTTTGATAAGACCAAAGTGAGATGCTTCAACTGTCAAAGTCATGGGCATTTTGCTAGGGAATGTAAAAAACAAAAGTAGGATACTTCGAGTCAGAGTTCAAACAATAGGAATGCATCAAACAAATCTAACTCGAGAGCGCTGATCTCTACAGCTAGAGAAGGTTCATATGACTGGAGTGTTCACTCGGAAAATGATGACAATGTCACACAGACATTCATGGCAGAGATAACTCCAGTTGATGATGGTGAAGCTACTATGGGAGATGCTGAAGCAAAAGTGGATGCTGAGGCTGAGGTGAAGAAAGAGAGTAAAGCTGAAGAAAAGAAGGCTGATCAGACAACAGATGCTGAAGTAGAAAAGCAAAAGTCTGACCATGAAAAGGAAGTTGAATACAAAAGAGTGAAAGCTCAGCTTGCGGCTCTCATGGCCAACCTTGATAAACAAACAGGAGAGGTAAAGTCTAATTCTGTGTGTTTAAAATGTCGTGAACTACAGGGTGAGGTTGAGAGGTTGTCAACACAAAACCAAAGTCTGGTGGGCGAGATGTCTAACATTAAAGAATCTAACTTTTTTGCTAAAAGAAACGAATCTTCATACTTGAAGAAGATAAAAGGTTATGAAAGTAAAATTGACTCATTAACCTGCAAACTAAACGAAAAACTTCAAGTCATAGACTTAGCTCATGAAATGATGGCTGAGAAAACAAAAGAGATTTCTGAAAAATGCAAAGAGTTGTCAGATGCACAACTCAAAATTGTTGAACTTGAAAAGAAATTAGGTCAATTCAGGGACTCTACTTTTGTTATGAAACATATGATGGGTGGCTTGAAGAAAAGTAATGACAAAACCAGTGTGGGATTCCATGGTTTCAATGAAGTTCCACCTCCTGTTAGTCATGACTATTCTTTCTTGCCTGATGAAGATGACCTCATGGACTTTGTGTCAACATCACCAAGTAGTTCCACATCAAGCCAAGGAAATGTGTTTGAGAGTGCTGATGCTCAGAAGGATAATAACAGCACACCTGTTTTGAAAAATAAAACTTCACATCCTAAGAATAACAATCCAACTTTTGTTAAAAAGGTTAATTTTGTTCAAGGAAGTGACATGAAAAACGAAACAGTTTTTATTGAAAATGAATCTAATGTAGAGTTTGCTAAAAACAAGAACAAAGAAAATTCTGAAACTAAGCAAACTGAACCAAATCCTTCTAAGGCATCATCATCAAAACCCGAATCTACTTCAAAGGCTTCAGATAAGAAGTCTTCGAAAAAGAGATCGTGCTTCAAATGTCACACCAAGGGACATGTAGCTGCTGTCCTAACAAAAAGAGTGAAGCACAAATTAGTGAGAAACAGAGAGGGAAATCACCTAAGAAGAAAGGTGACAATGAGGAGAAAGTTGCAAATTCTCCAAAGAAATCTGCTGCTAAGCAACCAGAGAATGTTGTTGTTGGTGAAGATAAGGCTGAAAAAGGAACTCCACAAGTTCCTCGTTTTCAAAGAAATCAACCAAGATTTCAGCCTAGATCTCCACAGGCAGATATGAAAGACCTAGAAGCAGTTCACCAAGAATGAACAATAATAATTCTAATAATTTCAGAAGTCAAGGTCAATATCAAAATCGATACCAAAATAATGGTGGTCGAACTTTTTATAACAATGGCTTTAGAAATTATGATAATCAAGCTTCTTGGAATCAAAATTCAAGATATCAAAATCAAAATTTTCAAAGGTCAAATAGTCCAAACACATTTAGGAACCCTCAGGACCAAAGACCTAGTGGAAATCAAAATAAAATTCTATCAACAGGTCTGAGATCCAAGACTCCAGTTAGGAGTAATGGATATTGGATGGATGTTCCAGTGGTTGGTGAATTTGGACGACCCAAGACCATTAAGGCTTGGGTCCCCCAATCTAACTAATTTCTTGGTTGGTGTGTGCAGGAGCTGCTAAGAAGGATTATCAACTTATGGTATGCTGATAGTGGCTGCTCCAGGCACATGACGGGGGATGCGAGATTGTTGACTGAATTTGAAGATTATGATGGTGGAAAAGTGAACTTTGCGGGTGGGTGCTAAAGGTGGTAAAATTACAGGACGAGGAAAAGTGACCAATGGGAAGATCACACTGGACAAAGTGAACTATGTTGAGCAGCTTAAACACAATATGATGAGCGTGTCACAAGTCTGCGACAAGGGTCACTCGGTCCATTTTACCAAGAATGAAGCATTAGTGTTGAAACCGGGTTTGATGATTCCGGATGATTGGATAGTAATGAGAGCGCCAAGGAGAAATGACACTTATGTCATGGACATGGGTGCTAAGGATCCAACTGCTGTGGTGGCGTGTTTACTATCAAAAGCATCTGAAGCTGAATCGATGTTGTGGCACAGATGCATGGCCCATATTCACTATCGAAAAATGAATTACCTTGTTAAAAATGAGCTAGTGAAAGGGGTTCCAATGCAGAGGTTTCAAGTGGAAGATAAATGTCTTCCATGTCAAAAGGGAAAACAACACAAGAAACCTCATAAGTCTAAAACAGTAAATTCCATAGATGCCCCTTATGAATTACTTCACATGGATTTATTTGGTCCAGTGAACGTGAGGAGCATAGGTGGAAAGTACTATTGTTTAGTTGTTACAGATGATTACTCACGTTATTCATGGGTTTTCTATTTTGGTACAAAAGATGAGACGACGGAGATGCTGATAGATCTTTTTACGAAATTGGAAAACGTCCATGATGCTAGGATCAAGAGGATAAGGAGTGATAATGGCACGGAGTTCAAGAATCGAATTCTGGATCTCTACTGTCTTCGAAAGGGAATTGAACATCAATATTCTGCTCCTTATACACCTCAACAAAATGGAGTTGCTGAGAGGAAAAACAGGACGTTGATTGAAGCCGCTAGGATGATGCTTTCAGATTCAAAGCTACCAGTTCTTTTCTGGGGAGAAGCTGTGAATACAGCTTGCTACGTCCTAAAAAAATTTTTGACTGTTAAATGTTTTAATAAAACTTGTCATGAATTAATGTTTAACAAGAAACCAAACTTGGAAGGCTTTGAACCATTTGGATTACCCTGGACCATTGTGCGAAATAAAGATAAACAAAAATTCGGTGAGGTGGCTGACGATGGCTACTTTCTAGGTTACGTGCCTGACACACTGAATAAAAGGGCTTTTAATCAAAAAACTGGTAAAATTGAGGTTGTCTTTAATGTAGAAATTACTTCATACAAACCTCAACAATCAACGAATGGACCTGCTATATTATATGATTATGATAGCACTTTTAAATCATTTAATATTCCTGAGTTTTCTGATGCAGATGAATCTCAGCTTATTCAAACAGTGATAAATGAAGATGATGAAGGCAAGTTCATGCCTAGATCGAATGTTGATATGACAGATGCTCCGGAAACTTCCAAAGGTGCTGCTGATCCTGATTCAAGCGATAGTGACCCTGAACCCATTCAGGGGGAGGATTTCATTAATCTATTTGTAGATCAGAACATTCAAGGGGAGGTTGGATCAAACCTGGGTGACAATCTTGAAGTTGATATCGTTGCTACTACACGAGCAAATAGAGATCATCCAGTTGACATGATACTTGGAGATCCTACTGCAAGTGTTCAGACGAGAAGAAGTATAGCAGCGAATTCTTGTTTATTTGTTTTGATTGAGAAGACTGGGATAGTGAACGAGTGCTTGTATAGTTGCTTTATTTCCCAAGAGGAGCCGAAGAACATTCATATAGCTCTTAAAGACAATTCATGGGTTGAAGCTATGCAAGAGGAATTGGCACAGTTTGCAAAGTTAAAGGTTTGGGAGTTGGTTGACCGTCCTAAAGGTGAAAGAGAGATAGGCACTAAATGGGTATTTAAGTGCAAGAAGGATGAAAGAGGGATAGTGACGCGAAACAAGGCTCGATTGGTGGTAAAAGGTTTCAATCAGCAAGAAGGAATAGATTACAATGAAGTGTTTGCACTAGTGGCAAGGTTGGAGGCAATTCGTTTGTTTCTAGCTTTCGCTTCATTCAAGGGCTTCAAAGTTTATCAACTAGACGTTAAGAGTGCGTTTCTTTACGGGAAAGTCCAAGAAGAGGTGTATGTCTCACAACCAGATGGGTTCGTTGATCCAGATTATCCAGATCGTGTGTACAAACTTGATAAGGCTTTGTATGGATTACATCAAGCTCCCAGGGCGTGGTACGAGACACTGTCTACACATCTGATTAAGAATGGTTTTGAAAGAGGTCAGATTGACAGTACACTTTTCATCAAGAGAAAGAAGGAAGATTTTCTGCTAGTACAGGTGTACGTGGATGACATCATCTTTGGGTCATCAGATGAGAGCATGTGTAAAGAGTTCGAGCAGGTGATGAAGAGCAAGTTTGAAATGAGTGCTATGGGTGAGTTGTCTTACTTTCTGGGATTACAAGTTGAACAGAAGGAGGATGGGATGTTTATTCATCAAACAAAGTATGTGTATGACATTTTGAGTCGGTTCAAAATGAATGATTGCTCTACTTTCAACACACCCATTTGTGAAAATCACAATGTTGGCCCAGATCACGAAAGTACTGAAGACGTTGATCCAACACAATATAGGGTAATGATTGGTTCTCTTATGTACTTGAGTGCTTCAAGACCTGACATTATGTTTGCAGTATGCTTATGTGCCAGATATCAAGCAAATCCAAAAGAGTCACACATGAAAGCTGTGAAGCGGATTCTTCGTTACTTGAAGGGGAAACCTAAACTTGGGTTGTGGTATCCAGCTGATAGTGATATGAATTTTGTTGCTTACACTGACTCAGACTTTGGAGGATGCAAGTCAAACAGGAAGTCTACAACAGGTGGTTGTCGGTTCTTAGGAGGTAGGATTGTGTCTTGGCAATGCAAGAAGCAATCTTGTGTGTCTACGTCTACGTGTGAAGCTGAATATATTGCTGCGGGTAGCTGCTGTTCTCAGGTTCTCTGGATTCAACAGCAAATGCGCGATTACGGTTTGGATTTCACTCGTACTCCTATTATGATAGACAATAATGCCACAATTTCAATAACAAATAATCCCATGAAACACAGTCGCACAAAACATATTGACATACGTCATCATTTTATACGGGATTGTGCTGAAAAGAGACTAATTGAATTACATCGAGTCGAAACACTAGATAACCTGGCAGATCTTTATACTAAAGCTTTTGACAAGGCTCGCTTTGAACATTTAGTCGAACTCAACGGGATGAGGAATCCTGAATAACTTGTTTTTCATAAGAATTTTGTAAATATTTTATTGTTTTCTTAAAAATAAAAAATACAAAAAAATTGAAAAATAAAAAAAATAAAAAAAATAGAAAATAAAAAATGAGTTATCACTGTGTGAAAAAGAAGAAATGATAGTACATCAGCAAGTTAGACTGTCACACTCAAACTAAATTAAATTGCTTAAGTGTGATAGCAGCTTCATCATATGATGTACCACTAGGCAAAAAGCATGAAATAATCAACTTACCAATGTGATATAAACCTAAACGAACTGAATATGAGTGGGGAACACATCAGTGGTGTATGGTTTAATGACCTTAAATCTTGCGTTGATAGATTGCCAAAATCTGAAGTTTTGGGTCTTTATACTGTTATTTCATCTGGGGATATCAGGGGTGTCCTTCTGCTGCATCCAAATATATGCTGACCTAGACACACCCAGGATATCTTAAAAGAGCTAAAAATGCCAAAACCCTTAAATGAAGAAGCTCTGAAAGAGAGTTATTCAAATGTGCAAAATGCATAATTCGTACCAAAAAATGGTATTTGTCTTAGCCCTCGTTAGATATTTTGGTCTCTTTGCTGTACGGAAGTACTGACCTGTTCACCAATTATCTAAACGTTGAAAAATAAAATGGATGAATTCAGTATACCCACCTACTATGATGAATCTTTGTGCATACCTTGATCGCGGGGGTATATCCTGAAGTGGGACACACTAATATATCAGAAATAAAATTACCTTAACGAATCATATGGTAATGGTACTTGAAATGTTCATGCATTTTGTTTAAGTGGACAAACATACTGGTAATCATCTTGGACTGCTTTTCACGAAATATTAAATAAAGAATTATCAAATAGTGTGAAAACAGTTTGATTGTGCTGATATGATCTTCTTACCAGTGATTCTCACAAAAATAGAGTGTTTATTGCTTTTGTTATTTACTTGCTTTCAGAAAATAAAAAAATCCAAAAATAGTGTCTTTTTTCTGTTTGAAATTCTTAACGTACGGAAAACTGTTATTCTTGGAGGAATTGTTACTGATAGGGGGAGACGGTGTTGGAAAGTGAGTTCAAAATTTTAAATCATGCGGGTTATAGGGTGTGTGATTAAAAAGTTTTGCGTGTTGGTGATAAGTTGAAAATGCTTAATCTGTGATACAATTTAACTATCTCTTGAAAAATAATAATTTATTTAACTTTGTTGAAAAATTCTTATGGTTTCTCTAGGTGTTTGTTTTATAGTATACAGATTGAAGCGGTATGTTGCTGAGAAGTTGCTGTGAAGAGATGAGAGTTTGATTGGATGCATGGTAGAACCTCCTTTCTACATTGCAGACAAAGTTGAAGAGTTTGAAGATTGCTATTCAAATGCTAAACTGGAGTTTACTCAAGTGTTAACGTGTTGAAGATTTGGTGATTGGATGCATCAGCTTAGGGGGAGTCTGTTGGTGCTGACAGAGGCTATTGAAGCTGAATCTATCCAAAGACCAAAGACAGTGCTAGAATACATGAAGATTGCAAGAAGACTGAAGACAAAGTTATTTTATGAAGCTATTGTCAAGGGGGAGTTTGTTGGTGCATGTTTGTGACAACAGCTTAGATTTTGTCTTTGGATATCTTGTAATTAGTTAAACGATAAACAGTTAGCGGGTTTAGCTTTGTATTAGTAAGATAATAGAGGTTGGGCTAAACAAAACCCAGTTTGGGTTATGGGGGACGAAATTGGGCCTTGCCCATGTTGGAAACCTTGGCCCAAGTAGCAACCTTGTGTTATATAAACAAGGTTAGGCTTTAGGGTTTAGGTTAATCAGCCAAAATAGTGTTTGAGAGATAGAGATTTCGTGAGAGCTTGTGCTTGGACGAAATTGAGTGTTGGTTAGGGTTTTGATTGATTGTAATACTTTGGTTTAATAATCAATAGAGAACCCGGTTTGAAAGTGAATTGCTGATTCTGTTTCTACTCATTCTGCTATATTCTGATCAAGAGGATTCCGCACTCTTGATTAGATTGACAATTATGTGAAAGATCCATACACATCAAGGGGAACTACAACTTGACCTTTCTGTCTTCTATTTGAAGCGGTTTCTCTACGAACTTCAACTTTTCATTTACCTTTATGTCTTGAAGAGGTACTACCAAGGATTCGTCAGATAGACATTTCTTGAGGTTGGATACATGAAATACGTCATGTACTCCAGCTAACTCTCCTGGTAGTTGTAAGTGATAGGCGACTGGCCCTATTCGCTGTATTACTGGGAATGGTCCTACGTACATTGGACTTAGTTTTCCTTTCTTACCGAAACGAACTACTCCTTTCCAAGGAGAAACTTTCAAGAGTACCTTCTCTCCAACTTGAAATTCTAGTGGCTTGCGTCGATTATCGGCATAACTCTTCTGGCGATCTCGAGCCGTTTTCAGTCTTTCCTTGATTTGAGTGATCTTGTCGGTGGTCTCTTGCATAATTTCAGGACCTGATAGTTGACTTTCTCCTATCTCTACCCAACAGACTGGAGTTCTGCATTTTCGTCCATATAGTGCTTCGAATGGGGCAGCTTCTATGCTTGCATGATAACTATTATTGTAGGAGAATTCGATTAAGGGTAGGTGGTCATCCCAGTTTCCACCAAAATCTATCACACATGCCCTAAGCATGTCCTCCAGGGTTTGGATCATTCTTTCACTTTGTCCGTCTGTTTGAGGATGGTATGCTGTGGTTAAATTTAGTCGGGTTCCCATTGCTTCCTGGAAATTGTCTAGAAATGGGAAGTGAAACGACTATCCCTATCCGATACAATGGAGAGTGGGACTCAATGTAAGGATACTACTTCATCTACATACAATTTTGCCAACCTTTCCATGCTAAAGGTTTCTTTCATGGGTAGAAAATGAGCTGATTTGGTTAATCGATCCACAATTACCCAAATCACGTCATTACCTTTTCTGGTGTTGGGCAACCTAGTAATAAAGTCCATGGTTATGAGTTCCCATTTCCATACCGGTATTTCTAATTGTTGTAGTAGACCTGAGGGTTTCTGGTGTTCTGCCTTAACTTGTGAACAAGTAAGACACTTAGAAACGTATCTAGCTATGTCCTTTTTCATTCCTATCCACCAGAAGTTATTCCTTAAATCTTGGTACATTTTATTGTTACCAGGATGCATGGTATACCTAGATTTATGGGCTTCCTCTAAAATCTTATTTCTTAATTCTCCTTGCTTGGGTACCCAAATCTTTTTCTTGTGGAATCTCCAAATTCCATCACTTCCTTGCTCTAATTCTTTTACTCGTCCCTTCATTCCTTCAGCATCATCCTTGATTGCTGTTTTCTGAATATTTTTCAGTTGTTCCATTAAATCTAACTGTAGATTTAATCTAAGAGCACGAACTCACTTTTACTTTTCATGATACTTGCGACTTAAGGCATCTGCAACTACGTTTGCTTTTTGTAGGATCGTTTTCAGACCCGAACGAGTCGATCAGAAGAGTTTTGCTCAATACGAAAGGCGGAAACAGACGTATTGAGGTCAATTCAGCAAGATATACACTTTAACTGTCGATTATATTGATTTTATTATGATTTACAGCGAGACGACACTTCGGCAGCACTTCGTTGCTCTGACCGGAAAGTTCAAGACTCACTCAAACGAAATCAAGCACAAGGTATATATAGGGGATGTAATTTCGCTTGAACATGTCTCAAGCGAAATTACTCTCAAGCGGAATTAAGTTTCAAGCAGAATTAGAGAGTTAACTTCGCTTGAAATGACATGAGTCATTTCAAACGGAATTACCTTTCTAATGTCGTTTGAAACTGTCACACACCCTAAATTTGACATTTTTCTCGTATAACGTGCCCTGATCTATCTAAAAACATACAAGACTCGATACAAGACGAAGTCGACAGACGCATGCACCAACAGACTCCCCCTCGAATGTTGACGAGTCTTAAGTGTCGAGTCTTCGCATCTTCAATCTTTATCAGCCTTTGGGCTTCTCTTTTTGAAGTATCTGACACTGTAAAGCATCCTCAAATCTTCTCTCTTCTCTTTTCATCAACAGACTCCCCTTGAACAAATAATCTTCAATCTCAGAATCACAATCTGGCTCTATCTTCTCTTGATCAAATCTCTTGATTCCTTAAGTTCATCAGCATCAGCAATCTCAGGATTAGAACCTTGCTCTTTGTCATTCAGACCCCCCCCTCTCAATAAGCTGGGATCGTAATCTAGCTGAGGATTGAAAGCTAGCTTACACGAGTATAACATGCCCTGATCTATTATCACAGGTTCAAGATCATGACCTGACTCAATTCTGCTCAGGATTGAAAGCTGGCTTACACTCTTTCTACAGGTTCAGGATCGATTCCTGGCTCACCTGCATAAATCTCTACCCAACAATAAGTTTTACAAATTTAAACTCTTTTTACCATTTGTAAAAACAAATCTCAATCAAATTTATCATTTATAATCACTGATGACCACTTGTGGAATAATTCAATCAACGAATGTTCTTACAGATTTAATCTTTGATGAATCACTAGAAGAAATATCATTTTTCTTTTGAAAACACACTCTCCCAACCCAATTGTTCAACATGTTTAGCACTTGGAATTTTGAAAATCAGCTCTCCAACATCAGTTGTCAAAAATATTTTTGAATTTTTCAAAATTTATGCTAAAACACACTAAAACTCTTTTTGGATTTTTGAATGTAATGAAATGCAATAAAGAAATATTTACAATCTAGATTTATATTTTCTGTAAATATTTTTGCGAGTTTGTGTAAGAGGATCATATCAGTTTATATGACAAATCACCAACACCGTTAAGCTTTAAACATTTTAAGTTCTAAACGATTCACTTAGATTGTCAGTATACTGATCCACTTTAAATTCTCACACAAAGTTCAACTGTTTCGAGATACGAGATTAATGTATTAAGCACTTAAACTTAATCGCGTGTCCCACCTCAGAATATACTCCCGTATCCAGATCCCAATATTCAGTCTTACAGGTGAGTATACCACAAATGATATCTGTAAGGTGTTAGATTGCGAAAACCGTGAGAGCTCAGGTCACAACTTCCGTTCAGCAGAGAGATGACGGCTCGACTTTTGGTGTGTCCCCTTTAGAGGATCCTTTTTACAAAAGCACATGATTTACATATTTTTTCAATGTTTCATCATTTTTTATGCTGAGGGTAGGCTATATTTCAAGCAAGCATAAAGTATTCTCTGGGGACTAGGCCATTGCTTCCGTAAAATCAGAAGTCCCGGGATAATACCCCAGATATCACTGAGCATAAAGACCTAGTATCTCAGAAAGAGGGACCTTTCAAACAAGATTTCGGGGGTTACCCATATATCCGAGAGATGTTCCCCACGATATAAGCAAGTTTGAATGTAGGTTTATATCTCGTCACAATCTACTAAATGTGTAAAAACCTACTGGCACATCATCAGTGAGACCGTTTATCACATTTTTCTTTCCAATTCTTTAGCATGCTGTGATAGTCCACTGATGTACTATCATTTCCTCTTCTATGACACAAAAACTCATTATTTATTTTATCATGTTTTTGTCTTTTTTCAAATTTTTAAATGTTTTTGGATTTTCTGAAATTTCTTACTCCCCCTAAAATTCAAACACAATTAAAGAAATTTGAAAACAAACTGTACAAGTAAATTGACAACCGATATCGAATCGCTTCAAATCGCCATCCACTTGGCGTAAACAATCAGAACTCCCCCTCACAACAAACTATTTTCCATTTGATTTCAAAACACTTAAGTTTGTTTTAATCAAATGGTTTTTCCGGAAAATAAGTTTTGTTAATTTTATAAAACCATTTGTAGGTTAGGGGTAAGATCATCATATTGTCTTCAACCACTTGTAAGAATGGTCCAATCAAGTTCAACCTAAAGACCTTGATTAACCTTCTAATAACTCTTTTTCAACCACATGGCTTACCAACCAATACCAATTGTAGGTTGAATTCTCAAGATGTAGATTCCTACTCCTTACTTACCAACCTGGGAGTTCCGGCAAGTCATACTTTTGAACTATTTTCAATTTTTCAAACAAACAATATAAGAAAGATGCCGATTCATGCTCCACGATTACCAACTTGCGAGCTCCGGCAAGTCCATGAGTTTACTGTTCATAGTAAGTGCCATCCCAGTCACAAACCAGGGATGGTTCAACTTTATCTTGCTTCTTTGTTTTCTTCTCGTAAAACTCCTTGACCCCTTTTACCTTCCTGTCAACCATTTTTCCAAAAATGTTATGAACTTTGGAATTGAAGGCTTTCTCAATATCAAACTCTTTCTTTTCTGAGAAAAATTGATTCGAAATCTCAATTTTACCAACTTTTTGTTTAAAATTTTCAGCCTTCAATGGTGGAAAGTTTACATCATCCATTGAAGGAACTGATTTTTCACTTTTAATCTCAATTTGTGGCTCCTCTGATTTTGTGGAATCAGATTCATCGCCAGAAGATAGCTCCTCTGATTTTGAAGAATCAGAATCATTGCTAGAACTATCATCAGACTTTTTAACAACCCACTTTTGGTTGTCAAGATTTGCCCTTTTCTTATAAAACCTGTTTGAACATTCACTAATCTCAAAAGTTGAATTTTTGAAAAGGTTAGTTCTCTCATTTGGTGGTTCAAACACAACTTCTTTATCTTTCAGTTTACGAGAAACTCCCTGTTTTAATTTTATTTCCTTGGAACAATTCTTGGCAATATGTCCAACAGTGTTGCATTGGAAACAGGTTCTCGTTTCTTTCATCTGATCAGCAAACTTCATTTCTTCTTGCTTCTTTGCAAGGAATTCTCTGTTCGACTGCTTTCTAAACAAATTTTCTTTTTCCTCTTCAGTAGACGTACCTGAAACAAATATCTTTTTTGATTTAAAATCTCTAACATATTTTTCATTTTTCTGATTTTCTGATGGAATAAATCCTAATCCTTTCTTTTTGAAATTACCGTTATGGTTTGGTTTCTTTCGATAACCAGAACCAGAACTGTAACCCTTTTTCTTGTTTTCTCTTTGTTGAACTCTTGAGGTGTACTTTTTAGGTTTATCATTAAGATTTACATCTTTTATTTCAGAAATATTAATGTCTATTAGTGTGAAAACCTTTTTTATCATTTCTGGTTTAACACCTCTTATTGGAAATTCCTCATCAGAATATAATTTGTTGGAATCATTCAATGTATATGCAACTTTGAATGTTTCGTCATTCAAATTAGATTTTGATAGAAGAAATTCTTTATTGTAAACTCTTTTGCCCTGTTTGATGGTTTGACTCGGATTGCTGGACTCAGACTTTGACTTTGACATAGACTCCGACTTTGACTCCTCAGATTCATCTTTATCCAACACCTGATCGACCACTTTCTTTATTAACTTGGACTCATGATCAGTGTCAGACGACGTAAACGTGGCATCAATATTATCTGGCAAGTTAACAGAAGACTTCGACTCCCACTGTAAATTTGTTGCCTTTTCGACTCTTTCTGAATTTGGATTTCTCGGAGAATATCCATTTTCAAGCGGAGGTGGACACTTGTTGTAACTGAATCCTTGTTTCTTACCAGAATCATTCACTTTAGTATCCTTCTTCTTTACTTTCTTCTTTTCAGGAGTCTTTTCTTCAGATACCTTCTGTTCTTCAGTTACTTCATCATCTTCAAATGCCTTCATGCCTTCAACAGTTGGATAAATCCTGTCAATGACATAAGAAGTACATGAGTAACTTTTTAACAAACGGTTTACTCTTTCAGTTTCAATTCTTTGAGTTTCCAATTTTTGTTCAAGCACAGCACACTTCTCAATTTAGTTGTTCACACTTTTCTGTTTTATCATGAAAGCTCCTTGAAGTGTTTTCATGGCTGTTGCTTGTTCTTCACTTGATTGGTTGTACTAATTCATGGCTTTGTTCAAAACATCATATGATTCCTTCAACCTGTTTATGTTGTTAATCAATTCTCTATTTTTCTTTTTCATACTCTCACAATTTTCACAAATCACCGGAACATTTTTAGCATTAGCTTCTGCATAAACTTTGAACTTTGGAATATCCACCTTTTTCTTTATCACTGGTACTTCCTCATCATCACTACTAACTGGTGTTTTGACCTTTTTCTTTTTAGCTTTTTCATGTTCACTGTCACTTTCTTCCATCATTTTAAAATGAGCTGCCAATCTTCTTGCATAATACTCACGATCATCATCACTATCTTCTTCAACTCTAGCAACAAAAGCTTTGTGATGTGAGGTTTTGTTTTGTTTGGATCATAATCATCCCAACTAAAACCTTCCCAGTTAAACCCTTCTGGTAATTTTTCATCATCTTGGTTTATCAGGCATGCTTTATTATCAGCTGAGATATATTTGTCCCAACTGAAACCTTCTGTTGGCTTTTTATCATCCTGATTCACCATACAAGCTCTCTTTGAAGATTCTTCAATCACTTTTCTTCCATGTGCCACTTGTGGTTCTTGTTGTTGTTGAGCAACTTGATGATAAATGGCCTTCCGGTAGTAATCATTGTTGTTGTTAAACGGATTTTGAGCTCCACTTGCTTCGTGATTTTTGCACTCCCTCTTGAAGTGTCCTTTTTCCCTGCAACGAAAACAAGTAACTTTAGATTTATCAAAACCTAAAGTAGAAACATTAGCTTCACGTAAGTCATCTCTTCCTGCGATCTGCTTAAATTTCTCAGCTTGTCTCAACACACTTGCCAAATACCACTTTATGTCCATCAATTCCATTTCTTCAGCATCTATTTGATCGTAATCCTCTTTTGTCAACATTGGATTCCCGATCCGACCTGCAAGAAAACTACCAACAGTTCCCAACAAAGACATGTGACTCTTAGCAATTTCTGCTAAATAATCCTCATCATTCTCCAGATTCAGTACAATGGTGCATTGTAGCTTTTTGCCATTCTTAGTTGCTGAAATGTTCGGATCAAAAGATGGATATGATGAAAAACTTGTGTTACTGTTTGATCCTTTAGAAGAACCTCCAGATGAACTCTTTGCATTGAATGTTGTCTCAATCTTTGATGACATGTTGGTGGTTTTATCACTGACACCACCTTTGTAGTAAAGCCCAATGTCTTGTTCACCGTCAAAATCTTTCATTCTTAAAACTTTTCTCTGTTCCATCTCCTGAGCCTCAATCTTTTCTATGAACTTACTCAGTGTCAAAATGCTAAACCCTTTCTTGTTCCTTAACATCATGAGATATGTGCCCCAAGTCTCATATGGCAACGCATCAGCTAGTTTTTAGATCAACTCTTCATGATCTTTGTTGATGCTCAATCTCTTCATGTTTGCTAGCAGATTGCAATATCTCTCAATGATTTGCTTTGTGCTTTCATTTTTCAACCCGCAAAACAGATCAAACTCTTTCTTCAAAAGTGATTTTTTGTTCTTGACCATCTCTTGGCTTCCATAAAACTTTGATTTTAAAGCTTTCCAGATTGAGGAAGAAGTTCCATTGTGTTGCAATAGAACCAAGATATCTTCCTTCACAGCTTGTTGTAGAAGACTTAGCATCATTTTTTCATCTTTGTATTTCTTTCTATTTTCAGCACTCAGATCTTTAATAACAATAATCTCCTCATCATCAGTCATCGGCCTAACATATTTCGTCTCAACACATTCCCAAGCATCTAAGTAGTTAGCTTGTACCCAGTTCTCAAAACGTCCTTCCCAACCCTTATACTCCTCGATGTTCATGAGCTTAGGCGGTTTTTGCATAGTCCCCGTTTCATTTTCTAACATCGTGTTCTGTGCAAGAGTAATCGGGGTAACTGGAGTAACAAATGCGTTGAAAAATTCCTCTTCCATGATTCGGTTTTCAAAGTTCCCAAAACAGTGTTTTCAAACGAAATTACAAACTTCAAACGGAATTCCTTTCAAACGGAATTACACAAGTTCAAACGATATTACCCTTGAAGCGAAATTACCCTAATTTCATTTGAAATCAACACTTTCAAACGGAATCACTAATTCCGTATGAACTGTTCAAGCGGAATAACCAGTTGAAGCGGAATTAGCAACTTCAAACGAGATCACTCAAACGGGATTACACCTTGAAGCGGAATTAGCTACTTTCAAACGGAATTAACCAATTTTCAAGCGAAATTACCGGTTTCAAGCGGAATTAAACTCTAATTCCGTATGAAGAGGTGCTGACGTCATCATCTAGCACTGGTTTTTCAAACGAAATTACGAATTTTGTCACTTTTAGATCGAATTTTAGCCTGAAACTTTCAAAGTTTTGTTAAAACAGTATTGCGAGTACAATGTATGAAAATCAAGACATTTTGACCGTGAAAAGTTGTAATTTTTGAAAAAGAAGGTGTAGAAATCAGAAATTTCAGCTGAATTGGTATGAACTCTTCTTCCTGAGCTCTGATACCACTTGTAGGATCATTTTCAGACCCGAACGAGTCGATCAGAAGAGTTTTGCTCAATACGAAAGGCGGAAACAGACGTATTGAGGTCAATTCAGCAAGATATACACTTTAACTGTCGATTATATTGATTTTATTACGATTTACAGCGAGACGACACTTCGGCAGCACTTCGTTGCTCTGACCGGAAAGTTCAAGACACACTCAAACGAAATCAGGCACAAGGTATATATAGGGGATGTAATTTCGCTTGAACATGTCTCAAGCGAAATTACTCTCAAGCGGAATTAAGTTTCAAGCGGAATTACCTTTCTAATTTCGTTTGAAACTGTGACACACCCTAAATTTGACATATTTCTCGTATAACGTGCTCTGATCTATCTAAAAACATACAAGACTCGATACAAGACGAAGTCGACAGACGCATGCACCAACACTTTTTCTTCGTGATATTGAATATCACAGTCGTAGTCACTTAGAATCTCCATCCATATTCTTTGCCTCATGTTCAATTCTTTTTGCCCAAATATGTATCTTAAACTTTTATGGTCTGTATAGACAGTAAACTTACTTCCATACAAATAGTGTCTCCAAATCTTAAGGGCAAAAATTATGGCTCCTAACTCTAAGTCATGAGTCGTATAGTTTTCTTCGTGCTTCTTCAATTGTCTTGAAGCATACGCAATTACCTTTTTGCGTTGCATTAGCACACATCCTAATCTTAACTTAGAAGCATCGCAGTAAACTTCAAAATCCTCTGTTCCTTCTGGCAAGGCTAGAATTGGGGCGTTTGTTAGCTTTTGCTTCAGAATCCTAAAGGCCTTTTCTTACCTAGGTCCCCATTCAAACTTAACGGCTTTACATGTCAGCTTAGTTAATGGTACAGCTATCTTGGAAAAATCCTTAATGAATCGTCTATAATAACCAGCTAACCCTAGAAAACTTCTAATTTCCATAGCTGTTTGTGGGACTTTCCATTTGGTGATCGCTTCTATTTTGGAGGGATCTACGTGAATACCTTCGTGATTCACCATGTGTCCTAAAAATTGTACCTCCTGTAACCAAAATTCACACTTCGAGAATTTGGCGTAAAGCTTCTCTTTTCTTAACAAAGTTAAGAGTGCATGCAGGTGCTGACAGTGTTCATCCTGGCTTTTGGAATAAATAAGTATATCGTCGATGAAGACAATTACAAATTTATCTAGATACGGTTTACAGATTCTATTCATCATGTCCATAAATGCTGCAGGAGCATTTGTTAGTCCAAAGGTCATAACTGTAAACTCGTAATGACCTTACCTAGTCCTGAAAGCAGTTTTAGGTATGTCTTCTTCTTGTACCTTCAACTGATGATATCCGGAGCATAAGTCTATCTTAGAAAAGTATCTAGCTCCTTGCAATTGATCAAAAAGATCATCAATCCTAGGTAATGGGTATCGGTTCTTAATTGTAACCTTATTCAATTCCCTATAATTGATACACATTCGCATCGAACCATCCTTCTTCTTTACAAACAACACTGGTGCTCCCCAAGGGGATGAACTAGGTTGTATGAATCCTTTGCTTAATAATTCGTCTAACTGCTTTTCCAATTCTAGCATCTCGGTGGGTGCTAACCGATAAGGTGCCGTGGCTATCGGTGTAGTTCCAGGAAGTAGATGAATTCTAAATTCAACTTCCCTATTGGGTGGTAATCATGGTAGTTCTTCTGGAAATACATCTGGGTATTCTGCTACTACAGGAATTTCTTTAAGTTCTTTGCCTTTCGTGTTAATGATTACCGAAATCATATACACGACTTCTTGTTTTTTTGAATAACTGGCCAACTTTATTACTGAAATGAATTTCAGTGGCTTACGTGGTTTATCTCCTGTAATCACCACTAATTCTCCTATGGGTGTATGAATTTCTATGGAATTTTTATCACAGAGAATTCGAGCATGGTTGGCTACTAACCAATCCATTCCTAATACCACATTGAATTCGGCTAAATTCATATGTAACAGGTTTGCAGAGAATTTATGGACTAAGAATTCTATTTTTCCTTCTCGCAAAACTTTATTTATATTAACAGAACTCCCATCTGTTGTTTCGACTGTAAAAATCTGCCTAAGGTTGGTTAAGGGTAAGTTAAGTGCTTGGCAGAATGAAGTATTTGTTGGTGCATGTGTCTGTCGACTTCGTCTTGTATCGAGTCTTGTATGTATTTAGATAGATCAAGGCACGTTATACGAGGAAAATGTCAAATATAGGGTGAGTGGCAGTTTCAAATGAAATTCGAATATGTAATTTCGTTTGAAAGTGTCAAGACAAGTTCAAACGAAATTACATGGCTAATTCCGTTTGAAGCCAAATTCCGCTTGAAACATAATTCCGTTTGAAGCCGGTTCAAGCGAAATTATAATCCTATAAATAGGGGTGTCTTGATTTCATTTGTAATCTTTTCCGGTTTGAGCCACGAAGTGCTGCCGAAGTGTCGTCTCGCTGTAAATCATTATTAAATCAATAATATCGACATTTAAAGTGATATTCTAGCTGAATTGAACTCAATACGTCTGTTTTCGCCTTTCGTATTGAGAAAAACTCTTCTGAACGACTCGTTCGGGTCAGTAAACGATCCTACAAGTGGTATCAGAGCTCAGGAGGAAGAGTTCTTACAAATTCAGCTGCAATTTCTGATTTCTACACCTTCTTTTCAAAATTCAACAATTTTTCACGGTCAAAATGTCTTGATTTTCACACATCATACTCGGAATTGTGTTTTAACAAATTCTTGAAAAAATTGGACCTTAATTCAATCTAAAACAGATAAAATTTGTAATTCCGTTTCAAAATCAGCGCAAGAATGATGACATCAGCAGCATTTCAAACGGAATTAGTCCTTAATTCCGCTTGAAACTGGTATTCCGCTTGAAATATCATCTTGATTCCGCTTGAAACTTGCTATTCCGCTTCAAAGTCATAATTCCGTTTCAGTGATTCCGTTTGAACCAAGTGATTCCGCTTCAATTTGGTATTCCGTTTGAGCATTTCAAACGAGATTAGTGATTTCGTTTGAAAGTGGTGTTTGTTCAAACGAAATTAGGTATTCCGCTTGAACTGGTAATCCCGTTTGAAAGGGATTTCGTTTGAACTGTGTAATTCCGTTTGAAAGGAATTTCGTTTGAAGAAGTAATTTCGTTTGAACAGAACTGTTTTGTGAAATTTGAAAAACCGTATCATGGAAGAGGAATTTTACAACGCATTTGCTACTCCGGTTACCCCGATTATTAATGCACATAATACAATGTTGGAAAATGAAACGGGGACTATGCAAAAAACCGCCTAAGCTCATGAACATTGAGGAGTATAAAGGTTGGGAAGGACGTTTTGAAAACTGGGTTCAAGCAAATTACTTAGATGCTTGGGAATGTGTTGAGACAAAATATGTTAGACCGACGAATGATGACGAAGAAGAGGTTGCAATTAAAGATATGAGTGCTGATGATAAAAAGAAATACAAAAATGAGAAAATGATGTTAAGTCTACTACAACAAGCTATGAAAGAAGATATCTTGGTGTTATTGCAACATAATGGAAGTGCTTATTCGATTTGGAAAGCTTTAAAATCAAAGTTTAATGGAAGCCAAGAGATGGTCAAGAACAAAAAAATCACTTTTGAAGAAAGAGTTTGATGTATTTCGTGGTTTGAAAAATGAAAGCACAAAGAAAATTATAGAAAGATATTGCAATCTGTTAGCTAACATGAAGAGGTTGAGCATCGCTAAAGATAATGAGGAGTTGATTGAAAAGCTAGCTGATGCATTGCCACACGAGACTTGGGGCACATATCTCATGATGTTAAGGAACAAGAAAGGGTTTAGCAGTCTAACACTGAGCAAATTTATTGAAAAGATTGAAGCTCAGGATATGGAACAGAGAAAGGTATTAAGAATGAAAGATTTCAATGGTGAACAAGACATTGGGCTTTATTACAAAGCAGGGTTGAATGACAAAACTACCAACATGTCACTGAAGGTTGAGACAACATTCAATGCAAAGAGTTCATCTGGAAGTTCTTCTAAAGGATCAAACAGCAACACAAGTTTTTCATCATATCCATGATTTGATCTGAACATTTCAGCAACCAAGAATGGCAAAAAGCTACAATGCAACATTGTATTGAATCTTGAGAATGATCAGGATTATTCTGAAGAAGTTGCGAAAAGTCACATGTCTTTGTTGGGGACTGTGTTGGAATCTTATGGAAGTTTTGTAGCAGGAAGGATCGGGAATCCAATGTGGAAAAAAGAGGATTACGATCAAATAGATGCTGAAGAGATGGAATTGATGGATATAAAATGGTGTATGGCTAGTGTGTTGAGACGAGCTGAGAAATTCAAACAAATCACAGGAAGAGATGATTTCCGTGATGCATGTGTTTCTAATTTGGGTTTTGATAAATCTAAAGTTACTTGTTTTCGTTGCAGGGAAAAAGGACACTTCAAGAGGGAGTGCACTAATTGAGAAGCAAGTGGAGCTAAAAATCCGTTTAACAACAATGATTACTATCAGAAATCGATCTATCATTAAGTTGCTCAACAACAACAACAACAAGAACCACAAGTGGCACATGGTAGGAAAGTTATCGAGGAGTCTTCAAAGAGAGCTTGTATGGTGAATCAGGATGACAAAAAGCCAACAGAAGGATTCAGTTGGGACAAATATATTTCAGCCAATAACAAAGCATGCCTGATAAACCAAGATGATGAAAAGTTACCAGAAGGGTTTAGCTGGGAAAATTTCAATTGGGATGATTATGATCCAAAAAAAACTTCAAATCACAAAGCGTTTATTGCTCGTATTGAAGAAGATAGTGATGATGATAGAGAGTATTATGCAAAAAGAATGGCAGCTCATTTGAAAATGATGGCAGAAAGTGATAGTGAAGATGAAAAAGCTAAAAAGAAAAAGAAAAAGGTTAAAACACCAGTCAGCAGTGATGATGAGGAAGTTCCAGTGATAAGGAAAAAGGTGAAGAACATTCCAGAGTTCAAAATCGAAGCAGAAGCTAATACGCAAAAGGTTCCTGTGACATGTGAAAACTGTGAAGCAGTAAAGAAGCAGAACAGCATATTGGTTCATAACATGAACAGATTAAAAGAATCATATGATGTTCTGAAGAAAGGAATGAATCAGTACAACCAAACAAGCAGTGAACAAGCAACAGGCATGAAAACACTTCAGGGAGCTTTCATGACAAAGCAGAAAGTTGTGAACAATTACATTGAGAAGTGTGCTGTGCTTGAACAAAAACTGGAAACTCAAAGAATTGAAACAGAAAGAGTGAACCGTTTGTTAAAAAGTTACTCATGTACTTCTTATGTCATTGACAGGATTTATCCAACTGTTGAAGGCATGAAGGCATTTTAGGATGATGAAGTAACTAAAGAACAAAAGGTATCAGAAGAAAAGACTCCTGAAAAGAAGAAGGATACTAAAGTGAATGATTCTGGTAAGAAACAAGGTTTCAGTTACAACAAGTGTCCACCCCCGCTTGAAAATGGATATTCTCCGAGAAATCCAAATTCAGAAAGAGTCGAAAAGGCAACAAATTTACAGTGGGAGTCGGAGTCTTCAGTTAACCTGCCAGAAAATATTAATGTTACGTTTACATCGTCTAACACTGATCAACAATCTCAATTGATGAAAAAAGTAGTGGATCATGTGTTAGATAACGATGAAACTTAGGAGTCAAAGTCGGAGTCTATGTCAAAATCAAAGTCTGAGTCCAGCACTCCGAGTCAAACCGTCAAACAGGGCAAAAGAGTATACAATAAAAAATTCATGTTATCAAAATCTAATTTGAATGACGAAACATTCAAAGTTGCATATACTTTGAATGATTCTGACAAATTATATTCTGATGAGGAATTTCCAATAAGAGGTGTTAAACCAAAAATGATTAAAAAGGTTTTTAAACTAACAGAAATTAATATTTCTGAAATAAAATATGTAAATCTTAATGATAAACCTAAAAAGTACACCTCAAGAGTTCAACAAAGAGAAAACAAGAAAAAGGGTTACAGTTCTGGTTCTGGTTATCGAAAGAAACCAAACCATAACGGTAATTTCAAAAAGAAAGGTCTTCGTTTTATTCCACCAGAAAATCATAAAAATGAAAAATATGTTAGAGATTTTAAATCAAAAATGATATTTGTTTCAAGTACATCTACTGAAGAAGAAAAAGAAAAATTATTCAGAAAACAGTCGAACAAAGAAGCCCTTGCTAAGAAGCAAGAAGAGATGCAGAACGTTGATCAGACGAGGGAAACTCGAACCTGTTTCAAATGTGGAAAAAGTGGTCATATTGCCATGAACTGTTCACAGGCAAAACAAATCAAATAAGGAGTTTCTAAACTGAAAGAGAAAGTGATTGAGTTTGAACCACCAATTGAGAGAACTAAACTTTTCAAAAATTCAACTTTTGAGATTGGTGAATGTTCAAATAGATTTTACAAGAAAAGGGCAAATCTTGACAACCAAAAATGGGTTGTTAAGAAATCAGAGGATAGTTCAACCAATGATTCTGATTCGTCAAAATCAGAGGAGCTATTGTCTAGCGATGAATCTGATTCCACAAAGTCAGATGAGCCACAATTTGAGGTTAAAAATGTGAATTCAATTCCTCCAATGGATGATGTCAACTTTCCACCATTGAGGGCTGGAAATTTTAAACAAAAGGTTGGTAAAATTGAGATTTCAAATCAATTTTTCTCAGAAAAGAAAGAATTTGATATTGAAAAGGCCTTTAACCCTACAGTTCACAACATTTTTGGTAAAATGGTTGAAGGGAAGGTCAAAGGGGTAAAGGAGTTTTATGAGAAAAAATTGAAGAAACCAGGTAAAGTTGTGTCATCCCAGGTTTGTGACTGGGATGGTACCTATTACGAACAGTAAAAATCTGGACTTGCCGAAGCTCCCAAGATGGTAATCGTGGAGCATGAATCAGCATCTTTCTTATATTCTTTTTGAAAAAATTGAAAATTGTTTACAAATATGACTTGCCGGAACTCCCAGGTTGGTAAGTGAGGAGTAGGAATCGGCATCCTGAGAATTCAACCTACAAATGGTATTGGTTGGTAAGCCATGTGGTTGAAAAATAGGTTGTGACTTTGTAAGTAGGTTAATCAAGGTCATTAGGTTGAACTTCATTGGACCATTCGTACAAGTGATTGAAAGAACAAAATGATGAATCCCCTAACCTACAAATGGTAAAATCAATCAACAAAACTTATTTTCCTGAAAAACCATTTGATTAAAACAAACTTAAGTGTTTTGAAATCACAATGGGAAAATAGTTTGTTGTCAGAGGGAGTTCTGATTGTTTATGCCAAGTGGATGGCGAATTGAAGTAATTCGATATCAGTTGTCAATTTACTTGTATAGTTTGTTTTCAAGTTTTCTTTAAATGTGTTTGAATTTTAGGGGGAGTAAGTTTTTTTTTCCGAAAATCCAAAAACATTTGAAAATTTGAAAAAGGCAAAAAACATGATAAAATGAAAAATGAGTTTGTGTCTCAAAGAAGAGGAAATGATAGTATATCAGTGGACGATCACAAAATGCTAAAGAATTGGAAAGTCAAAATGTGATAAACGGTCTCACTGATGATGTGCCAGTAGGTTTTTGCATATTTAGTAGATTGTGATGAGATATAAACCTAAATTCAAACTTGCTTATATCGTGGGGAACATCTCTTGGATATATGGGTAACCCCCGAAATCTTGTTTGAAAGGTCCCTCTTTCTGAGATACTAGGTCTTTATGCTCAGTGATATCTGGGGTATTATCCCGGGACTTCTGATTTTGCAGAAGCAATGGCCTAGTCCCCGGAGAATACTTTACGCTTGCTTGAAATATAGCCTACCCTCAGCATAAAAAAATGATGAAACATTGAAAAATGCAAATCATGTGCTGAGGTAAAAAAGATCCTCTAAAGGGGACACACCAAAAGTCGAAGCCGTCATCTCTCTGCTGAACGGAAGTTCTGACCTGAGCTCTCACGGTTTCACAATTAACCCCTTACAGATATCATCTGTGGTATACTCACCTGTAAGATTGAATATTGGGATCTGAATACGAGAGTATATTCTGAGGTGGAACACATGATTAAGTGCTTAAAACATTAATCTCGTATCTCGAAACAGTTGAACTTTGTGTGAAAATTTAAGTGGATCTGTATACTGACAATCTACGTGAATCGTTTAGAACTTAAAATGTTTAAAGCTTAACGGTGTTGGTGATTTATTTCAAAAACTGATATGTTCCTCTTACACAAACTCACAAAAATATTGTTTGTAAATATTTCTTTATCGCATTTTCATTTTTTGTTAAAAAATCCAAAAAGAGTTTCAGTGTGTTTTAGCATAAATTTTTTGAAAAATTCAAAAAGATTTTCGACAACTGATGTTGGAGAGCTGATTTTCAAAATTCCAAGTGCTAAACATGATGACAATTGGTTTGGAAGAGTGTGTTCTTAAAAAGAAAAATGATAACTTCTTCAAGTGGTTCATCAAAGGTTAACATTGTAAAATCATTGTTTGAATATCTTATCCACAAGTGGTCATTGTGAGATTTAATTTTACAAGTGGTTAAGTAGTATATAAATGTGTCAAAATTTTAAATTTGTGAAATTTATTTTTGGGTAGAGTTCTGTGCAGGTTAGAGCCAGGAATTGGTCCTGAACCTGTGGAAAGAGTGTGAACTAGCTCTCGATCCAAGAACAAGAATTCCAGACTGCGATCCCAGCTTACTAAGAGAGGGAGTCTGAATGTCAAAGAGCAAGGTTCTGATCCTGAGAGTCATCTGTTGGTGCTGATAGAGAAAGGAGAAAGATTTGAGGATACTTACAGTGTCAGATACTTCAAAAAGAGAAGCCCAAAGACTGATAAAGATTGAAGATGCGAAGACTCGACACTTAAGACTCGTCAACATTCGAGGGGGAGTCTGTTGGTGCATGCGTCTGTCGACTTCATCTTGTATCAAGTCTTGTATGTATTTAGATAGATCAGGGCATGTTATACGAGGAAAATGTCAAATATAGGGTGAGTGGCAGTTTCAAACGAAATTAGAATATGCAATTCCGTTTAAAAGTGTCAAGACAAGTTCAAACGAAATTACATGGCTAATTCCGTTTGAAGCCTAATTCCGCTTGAAACATAATTCCGTTTGAAGCCGGTTCAAGCGAAATTATAATCCTATAAATAGGGGTGTCTTGATTTCATTTGTAATCTTTTCCGGTTTGAGCCACGAAGTGCTGCCGAAGTATCGTCTCGCTGTAAATCGTTATTAAATCAATAATATCGACAGTTAAAGTGATAATCTAGCTGAATTGAACTCAATACGTCTGTTTCCGCCTTTCGTATTAAGAAAAACTCTTCTGAACGACTCGTTCGGGTCAGTAAACGATCCTACAGTATTTATAAAACTTTGGTTTGCACCAGAGTCAAATAATACTTTTGCATAAATGTCGTGAACTAGGAACTTACCAGTTATCACGTCAGGACTTAGTTCTGCTTCCTGAGTAGTCAACTGGAAGGCTCTTGCGTTTTTCTTGGTAGTTCCTTTTGCAGGTTTGGCTTTGTTATCAGCTGGTTTGACCAATTTCGGGCAGTCTGGTCTAAAATGTCCAGCTTCTCCACAGTTGTAGCTGATTGTGAATTTCTTCCTCCTGCAATCTTCTTCTTGATGCCCTGGAATTTTGCAGAAATTTCAATACCCCTTGCATTTACCAAAATGCTTTCTTTTATAGGTATTGCAAAATGGAACAGTGGAAGATTGCCCAGTTCCCTTTTTCTTGAAATTGCTACGGTTACCCACACGGAATCCTTGGGTAATCTTTTGGGCCACTTCCTTCTTTCTATTTTCTTCTCGCGTACGCACCAGTCCGTCGGTTAAAGTGTTGGCTAATTCCAGTGCATCGTCAATTGTGCGAGGTCTCGCAGCTTTAACGATATCTCGGATTTCGCCAATCAATCCCCAAATATAGCGGGAAATACGCACCGGCACCACTCTAGCATATTCGAAGAATGTCGAAGTATACCCTCGATAGTCTACATCCACCATCCGGTGGTTCAAGAATTTATTCGCCATTTGTTCCTTTTCATACTCAGGACAGAATTTTCTCTCCACTAGCCACTTAAATTCTTCCCAACTTATGGCATAGGCTACATCGCTTCCCTTGGCTTGAAGTACCGTATTCCACCATTCTAGTGCCCCTTCTTTAAAAAGATGCGACGCGTACATGACCTTGTCTTCTTCGGCACATTTACTTATTTTAATCACCGCCTCAGTTTTCTCTAACCAACGCAGTGCAGCAGTCGCCCCTTCGTTGCCTGCAAATTCAAGCGGTTTACAGGCAAGAAACTCCTTGTAAGTGTAACCATGCATTGCAGCTTTCATTTTCTTAAGGAGTGGAGCTTGCATCCCATCGTTGTCGTTATTAGTATGGTTGCTGCCTCCGTTTACACTATTACTGAAATTATCACCGTGTGTACATTTGCTAGGAATAATTTGTTGAGGTTCAACTGGATTTCGGGCAGCAGCAAGGATTGTTGGAATAGCATTGGCTATTCCTTGAGCAACGATATTCTGGATATCTTGCCTATTTAGAAATTGATCTTCATGGTTTTGTTCAGATTGGTTAACTTCGTTAACGGGTTCATTACCAGCGTGTTCCATCTGGTAATTAATATATATAAGTGATTAGCAGAAAATAATTAACAACCAAACATAACAAAATAATGGCACATAATCACACCAACACGTATAGCCAAAATGGTCGATTTTTCGACTTCCATTTTTATATATTATAATATGCGTCCGTACACACCCGTTATCTTGCAAAAGTTTTATTTTTAGGTTATATCACATAATTATATTTTTATGATTATATCATTATTAAACAAACACACCACACAACCAAACACGATCCCTGATAGCTGGCATTTCAGAAACGACATTCTCTTTCATCGTACTTCCAAGATATCCTTTCTCCCATATCCCTAATTCGGTTTCCTACATCAATTAGCTCCTCGCCATAATGGCGGAGTTCAGCCAAGTTCTCGAAGCTCATCGGTGGGTGTAGTGGAGGCTCCGGGTCAAATTGGGGGAAAAAGGTATTAGGGTTATTGAGGAGACTCTGAAACTGCCAGTTGGTGGTCCACCACTCTTCTAGCTCTGCTGGTAGAGGTTGGGAATGGATAATAGGGTCTGGGATATCAGGCTCTAGATCCACTGGAAGTTGTGCTTCCGCTGGGTAATTAAAGAGATTTGCATCGGCAGGTCCGATGAGGTCACTAAGTGCCAGTTTATGATCCAGCTCTTCCCAAGATGGCCTTTCCTGGTCTTGTCTGGAACTTTCTCCGATCTCTATTCCCTTGCCTTTATCTTTGGAATTCTCTGTCTTTATAACTTTCCGTGTTGCTTGTTTCCTCCTGCGCACACGTCTCCAGCCCACTAATCTTCTTCTTTTCTTCGGCTTGGGTTTCTCTGGAGGTTGGGCTTGAAATTCCATAGGTTCATCCACGTTGGTCAAATAACCAGTAAAGTCTCTGGAAACTTCCACATTCACAGAATAGAGATTGAGATTCTGAAGAGCTTCAGACAACTCATTCATGCTGTTTAGCATATATGAAGAAACTGTAATAACCATAAATTTAAAATCATTATTCTAGAAATAAAAGAATAATAATAATTTAAGAATAAACTAAACATTTATCTTATGATCCATCCTTCTGTATATCAACCAAAACTATTATTATTATTTATAAATTACCCAATAGGAAACCCTAATTAAGACACCCAAGTAATTCTGCACAAACCCTAGAATTTTCAGAACAATCGGAATCAGGATCAGGGCCCCTAAAACTCAGGGGGGGTAAACCCTAGTTGGTATTCTCTTAACAGTTTTACGTGTATTGTGAATTTTAACGCGAGACCAACTCAGCTAAGCTACCAGGACACGTACCTACCCTACCCTAAAATGTTACCCCTCGCGCCACGCGAAAGGAACAAGGAAACCTGTCACGCCACGCGACAGGGACCATTTTTCAGCTATATATAGTCGGCTGTGGGACTTGATTCTGGGCACAAAAACGACGAAGAAACTCAAAATACACGCTGAGATGTCGTCCAATTACTCTCAAAACACACACGAATCACTAATTAGTATAGCGAGGTGCTGCAGAACAGGGTAATAACTCGATCGCTACTACGATTCAATGTCCGATTGATTGAAATCAATCCAATGGATGTTTAAGTGCTGCTCAAATTTGGGTTATGCTTTGTCATTAGTCGTGATTCCGATGGATGTTTAAGTAATTTCACTTTGTCATTAATTGTGATTCCGATGGATGTTTAAGTGTCTACACTTTGTCATTCGTTGTGAATCCGATGGATGTTTAAGTGATTTCACTTTGTCATTAATTGTGAATCCGATGGATGTTTAAGTATCGCACTTTGTCATTCGTTGTGAGGATTTTAATCTCGTGAGTTATCGTAATGCTGTATTAAGTTACTAACCTAGTTTGTGTGCATATTATTTAAATTAGGTTAAAAGACTAATCAGTAGTCTAAACTCTGCCCGTATAAATCTGAAATATTATCACAAGGTAGCATCACTTTGGAATTATTAAGATACGGATCATTACCCCACTCCTTATTGCTTCATATTCAAATTGTTATAAAACCATTAAATTAGTACACTCCTCACGTCTTTGATTATCGATTCATTTGACAGTCCGTTGAATTCCTATTCTAAACTTTGGATTTAGCTTTCAGGTCATGCGATAGTATTCTATTAATTGTACTCATTATCGCATGTTCCAATATATGTTATGAAAAATATTTTGATAAGTTATGTGAATAAGACCATTTGTACTCTGTTACCCTGAGTATCGCTTCTCGTGGAGTGTCCCACGAGCATGTTGTTGCGGCATCGACATCATGTGCTCCAACCGTGACGGAGATATCAGTTCACGGCGTCTCTTAAGTACAAGTGTGGTACATAAGGCTATTAGGAGGCGTATGGATCGATCCTAGGATTTAAGTTAAGGAGGTGGATAGCGGGTATGCCAACTCGCCATCTCATGTGATAATTATGCAGGAGTAGCTACTTGTGTATTGTCACGTTTTAAGTTTGCTCATGGGTACATCCGTAAGATATGATTATGAAATTATGTTCTTGCATCGTATCATTTTCGCAATAAGTTCCATTCGTATAACATTTCTATAAAGCGTTACTTGTTATTTGAGCCTATTATTCCGTACTGAGCATTCGGCTCATTCCGTAAAACTTTTTTGTATATACAGGTCCGCATGTTACTTTGGTCGGGGAAAAGAGAGAAGATTAAAGCCTAGAAATAAATCTGAAGATGTTAGTTAATGAAGTTGAATGTCTTCGCTTGTATATTAACCTTAAGTTTAGTTGTTATGTGGTTGTATCCTTGGCAAATAAATAAATGGAATTATGACTTTCGTTTATGATACTACTGTTATTGTGACACGTCAGCCCTTCCGGGTTGGGGTGTTACAGCTATGGTATCAGAGCAAAGGCTCTTTCCTGTAGAAAACTTGAAGATAGTAATAAAAACCTGTGAGGAATGGGTAGATATCTATGATAGGATTCAACTTGGTCTCTTATTTGGTTTAACTCCTATATCTATTCGTATAGATATGCCTCCTCGTCGTCCGCTACGTAGGAGTACTCGTACTAACCATGTGCGTAACAACACTTCTTCGAATGAGACTCCAGTTGATCCAAACGTAATTAATGCTATCAACCAGGCTGTTGCCGGGTTGCTTCCAAACCTGGTTGCTCAAACAGCTGAGGCCGTGATTCAACAAACTCGTCATCCAGAACGTAATAACACGAATCCAATCTCTGGTGAAGAAATTCGTGAGAATACCACGAACCATACTACCTATAGTATAGACATATGGATCGCTAAATTCCAAAAACAAAAGCCGAAATCCTTTAGTCACGCTAATAATCCAGTCGAAGCAAGGAAATGGATAGCTCATGTTGAAAAGATCTTCGGAGTTCTTGGAGTTCCGGAGCAATACAAAGTTAGATTGGCTACCTACAAACTTGAAGATGACGCACAAACTTGGTGGGAAGGATATAAGCAAGTCAAAGGAGGGGATGATTTTGACGCTAATCTTTCATGGGTCGACTTTCGTACCATCTTTTACGACAAGTATTTTTCGATCGCTGATAAAGAAGCTTATATCAGGGAGTATGCAGTGATTCGACAGGGGAGTGATGAACCAGCCTCTGAGTTCATGACTCGATTTTCAAGGTTGGCTAGTATTGTAGGAGACGTTGCAGGATCAGCAGAAGTCCAGGCAGAAAAATGCAAGTGGGCAGTCAATGATCGAATTCAGAAGTCGATCATGTATATGAAATTTAAGGATATCACCGAAGTTGCTGATGCAATCAAAACTTTTGAGTTCGAGAGAAAATAATTTTTATCTCGAACTGAGGAGAATAAGAAGAGAAACAGAGATGGACAATTTAAGCAGGCAATCGGCCAATCATCCACTACGCCACAGCATCAAGATCGCAAAGTGCAAGGAAATCAAAACTCTGGAAATCAGGCACGTCCATGGCAACCTAGACTGCAAAACCAGAGGCCTGCTCAAAACCAGATTCAGTTGTATGCAGAACCTATTAGAGCTCAACCACTGAATCAACATATAAACCCGAATCAGATTACATATCCTCTATGTAATACTTCTGGTAAGCGACATCAAGGCGTATGTCACCGAAGTACAGGAGCATGCTTTAGATGTGGCCAAACTGGACACATGATCAAGGAGTGTACAAAGAAAGACACTAAGAAGAATAACCGACCAAACGTTGCACCACCCAATGTTGGAGGAAGAGTTTTCGCACTTTCTGCTACTGATGCTGCTAATGTCCCAGGTACTGTGTCGGGAACCCTTCAGCTTGGTAAACATAGTATCTATGTGTTATTTGATACAGGAGCGACTCATTCTTTAGTATCCCACTCGTTTACTAAGTACCTTCCGATAAGACCAACTCTCTTAAATCATACTTTAACCATTTCCACTCCCATGGAAAATTCATCCATAATCACTTACGTATATAAGGATTGTCCGATCCATATTGAATCTATTGTGTGTAAGGCAGACCTATTTCCAATACATATGTGTGATTTTGATGTTATTCTAGGAATAGATTGGTTGTCTAGACATCGCGTAACTATAGATTGTCATTCCCGCTGTGTTATTTTCGGTGATCTTTATCATCCTGATATTATATATCAGGGAACTCAAGCTCATAAATCTCTTAAAATTATCTCTGCGCTCAAAGCTCGAAAATTCTTATCAAACGACTGTGCTGGATTCCTAGCATCGATTAAGGATACTTCTGCTAGTGTTAAGAGTATCGATAACCACTCCGTTGTTCGTGAATATCCTGATGTATTTCCGGATGAACTACCAGGATTACCACCCGACCGTCAGGTAGAATTCACCATCGACTTAATCCCTGGTGCCGAACCTATTTCTAAAGCTCCATACCGTATGGCCCCGATGGAACTGAAGGAGTTGAAGGAACAATTGCAAGAATTGTTAGATCTAGGATTCATAAGACCCAGTGTTTCACCTTGGGGTTCTCCGGTCTTATTTGTGAAAAAGAAAGACGGTAGTATGAGTTTATGTATTGACTAACGAGAGCTGAACAAGATTACTATTCGTAATCAGTATCCTCTGCCTCGCATTGATGATCTCTTTGATCAACTTCAGGGGGCTCAGTTCTTCTCAAAAATCGACCTAAGGTCCGGGTACCATCAGCTAAAGATCAAGAATGATGATGTTCCCAAGACCGCCTTTCGTACTCGATATGGTCATTACGAATTTTTGGTTATGCCCTTTGGGCTAACTAACGCACCCGCAGTCTTCATGGATTTGATGAATCGCGTATTTCACAAATTCCTAGACAAATTCGTTATTGTCTTTATCGATGACATTCTGGTATATTCTAAGAGTCGCGAAGAGCATGAAGCACATCTACATGCAGTACTTAGAACCTTGCGGCATGAGAAGTTGTACGCTAAGTTTTCCAAATGTGACTTTTGGCTTAGCCAAGTGGCATTTCTAGGTCATGTCATATCAGCAGAGGGAATTATGGTAGACCCAACAAAGGTTGAAGCTATTACAAAATGGCCAAGACCCACTTCTGTTACCGAAATACGAAGTTTCTTGGGTCTTGCTGGCTGGGGTTAGGGCCCACGATTCACCCCCTCTCTCCTCTCTATCTTCTCTTCCCACACATCGGTGTATACTCACCGCAAACACCACTCCCCACTCACCGATTTGAAGCTGGCATCCTCATCACCGCTCAACAACCCCCCTTCCCGATCAAGTCCCCGAGACCATACCGTCCCCCTTAATATGTTTTAGGAAGACAGTCTCATGAGTTCTTCATATTGTTTATTATTCAACTAATGACGTTTTCATTATGGCGTATTCATTATGATTTGTTGAAAGATTCTCGGTAATTGCTTTACCACTCACAAAACTTCTAAGGAAAGGGGTGAAATACTCATGGAATGAGGAACAAGAGAAAAGCTTTGAAGAATTGAAGAAACGACTTGTATCCTCTCCGATACTTGCTCTCCCTTCTGGATCAGGAGGTTATCAAGTCTATAGTGATGCCTCAAAGAAAGGATTAGGTTGTGTGCTAATGCAACATGGGAAGGTTATCGCTTATGCCTCCCGTCAATTGAAGCCTTATGAAGTTAACTACCCTACACATGATTTAGAACTAGCCGCAGTCGTCTTTGCACTTAAGATTTGGCGACACTATCTGTATGGTGAAAGTTGTGACATCTTTACCGACCACAAGAGCCTCAAGTACATATTTACGCAGAAGGAGCTAAATATGAGGCAAAGAAGGTGGTTAGAACTTTTAAAAGATTATGACGTAAATATTCAATACCATCCAGGCAAAGCCAATGTGGTAGCTGACGCGTTGAGCCGAAAGAATTTCGGGACTATATCTTGCTTACAAATTCAGCCTCGTATTAGGAGGGATCTCGAAAGAATGAACATTTGGCTTCAGGTTAATAAATCTGATGGATATCTAGCTAGAATTCAGATTGAACCCGGCCTCATATCCAGGATCAAAGATGCATAGAAGCAAGATGGAGAACTTTGGGCAATTGTGCAAAATCTTGAGGTGGGTAAGCAATCTGAATTTCGTATAGACCATCATGGGGTGATTTGGTGCGGTAAAAGACTTTGTGTACCCGATGACTCCACCCTTCGTGAGTCATTGTTAGCCGAAGCTCACAGCTCACCATTTTCAATTCACCCAGGATCTACCAAGATGTATCGAGACTTAAGACAGAACTTCTGGTGGAATGGCATGAAGGAAGACGTTGCTCGATACGTAAGTAAATGCCTCACTTGCCAACAAGTGAAAATTGAACACAAACGAGCAAGCGGTCTGTTGCAGCCTTTGGATATTCCCATATGGAAGTGGGATGAGATCACAATTGATTTTGTTACCGGTTTTCCTAAGACTTTCAAGAAGAATGATGTTGTATGGGTTGTTGTCGATAGATTGTCGAAGTCAGCACATTTTCTACCGATTCAGCAAGGATTTTCGGTTAATAAGTTATCCGAAATATTTCTTCAAGAAATTATTCGCTCTCTATACCCTAATCTATTCTAGTAATAGAATTTTAGTTGAAGTAACGGTAAGTCTTGCTCTTTGATATATGTTCATTTGTTTCTGTTTACGGTCATTCATGCTTTACCTTATGTGAATATATCTTAGCTATGATTAAGCATGTCTATGTAGGAGATATCAGTACCAATAGTCACTCTATTATCTGTAAGTCTCTATTGACTTTTCGTACGGTAAGATATTTTATTAAGATGCGTTATAGGAGGACCATTAGGGCATATATGTAAAGTAATTGACAATTATAGTCATGAATTTCAGATACACATGTGTGTTTAGGAGATTCTGATGATATAAGTTAGTAACTCTGCTATGAAAGTTCTGTTTCCGTTACTTATGCGATATGTTATATTCTTATTTGAAAAATTTCGAGGACGAAATTTCTTTTAAGGGGGTAATAGTTGTAATAACCATAAATTTAAAATCATTATTCTAGAAATAAAAGAATAATAATAATTTAAGAATAAACTAAACATTTATCTTATGATCCATCCTTCTGTATATCAACCAAAACTATTATTATTATTTATAAATTACCCAATAGGAAACCCTAATTAAGACACCCAAGTAATTCTGCACAAACCCTAGAATTTTCAGAACAATCGGAATCAGGATCAGGGCCCCTAAAACTCAGGGGGGGTAAACCCTAGTTGGTATTATCTTAACAGTTTTACGTGTATTGTGAATTTTAACGCGAGACCAACTCAGCTAAGCTACCAGGACACGTACCTACCCTACCCTAAAATGTTACCCCTCGCGCCACGCGAAAGGAACAAGGAAACCTGTCGCGCCACGCGACAGGGACCATTTTTCAGCTATATATAGTCGGCTGTGGGACTTGATTCTGGGCACAAAAACGACGAAGAAACTCAAAATACACGCTGAGATATCGTCCAATTACTCTCAAAACACACACGAATCACTAATTAGTATAGCGAGGTGCTGCAGAACAGGGTAATAACTCGATCGCTACTACGATTCAATGTCCGATTGATTGAAATCAATCCAATGGATGTTTAAGTGCTGCTCAAATTTGGGTTATGCTTTGTCATTAGTCGTGATTCCGATGGATGTTTAAGTAATTTCACTTTGTCATTAATTGTGATTCCGATGGATGTTTAAGTGTCTACACTTTGTCATTCGTTGTGAATCCGATGGATGTTTAAGTGATTTCACTTTGTCATTAATTGTGAATCCGATGGATGTTTAAGTATCGCACTTTGTCATTCGTTGTGAGGATTTTAATCTCGTGAGTTATCGTAATGCTGTATTAAGTTACTAACCTAGTTTGTGTGCATATTATTTAAATTAGGTTAAAAGACTAATCAGTAGTCTAAACTCTGCCCGTATAAATCTGAAATATTATCACAAGGTAGCATCACTTTGGAATTATTAAGGTACGGATCCTTACCCCACTCCTTATTGCTTCATATTCAAATTGTTATAAAACCATTAAATTAGTACACTCCTCACGTCTTTGATTATCGATTCATTTGACAGTCCGTTGAATTCCTATTCTAAACTTTGGATTTAGCTTTCAGGTCATGCGATAGTATTCTATTAATTGAACTCATTATCGCATGTTCCAATATATGTTATGAAAAATATTTTGATAAGTTATGTGAATAAGACCATTTGTACTCTGTTACCCTGAGTATCGCTTCTCGTGGAGTGTCCCACGAGCATGTTGTTGCGGCATCGACATCATGTGCTCCAACCGTGACGGAGAGATCAGTTCACGGCGTCTCTTAAGTACAAGTGTGGTACATAAGGCTATTAGGAGGCGTATGGATCGATCCTAGGATTTAAGTTAAGGAGGTGGATAGCGGGTATGCCAACTCGCCATCTCATGTGATAATTATGCAGGAGTAGCTACTTGTGTATTGTCACGTTTTAAGTTTGCTCATGGGTACATCCGTAAGATATGATTATGAAATTATGTTCTTGCATCGTATCATTTTCGCAATAAGTTCCATTCGTATAACATTTCTATAAAGCGTTACTTGTTATTTGAGCCTATTATTCCGTACTGAGCATTCGGCTCATTCCGTAAAACTTTTTTGTATATACAGGTCCGCATGTTACTTTGGTCGGGGAAAAGAGAGAAGATTAAAGCCTAGAAATAAATCTGAAGATGTTAGTTAATGAAGTTGAATGTCTCCGCTTGTATATTAACCTTAAGTTTAGTTGTTATGTGGTTGTATCCTTGGCAAATAAATAAATGGAATTATGACTTTCGTTTATGATACTACTGTTATTGTGACACGTCAGCCCTTCCGGGTTGGGGTGTTACAGAAACACACACAAATTCTAAGTTCAAATTTTTATAAATTAAATTTTCACAGAATCACAGAATGGCAATCAGAAAAATTAAGTATTATTCTCAACATGCATTTATGTAAAGTTTATTCTGGCCTGTAGGTTACATAGGTGCTGGTACTGGTTTGGCGATTCAACTATAAGTTAACATTTACTGCGGCAGTGGCTAACATATAAAGGTTTGCCCATTGTTCATCTAATTCATTTTCCCATGGTGGGTTATTGCCTATTTCCTGAGTTTCTTTATTAATCATCACTCCTTTTAGTTGTGACTTCTTTATTTTCTCTTGGCTTTTTCTAATAATCCAACTTCTTTCTTAATGGTAAGTGGTTTCTCAAACTGTGCCTTATGAACAAATATTCCTTCCTCAGTATCTGCTGAGTATCTTGAGGAATTTGATTGAAATGAAGTTCCCTTATCTTTTGGTGAACTATCTAATTGACGATAGATGTCCGAAATTCTTTGCGTACCCATACTGTAAACAAATAGTCAAATAACACAAAAACACATAATCACAGGATGGCAATTAGAAAAATTAAGTATTTCTAAATACTTAATTGGCTTAAATCAGTGGCTCTGATACCACCTTTTTCTGTCACGGCCCCCGTCCCGATTTTACCCGGTCCAGGAGCCGTGAGATAGAACCCGTGGTATTAATTAATTGAGTTGACAGCGGAAGATTTAACTGGATCTTTTAAACTTTGAAAATGCCCAATTATTTTATTTCATAATTCGGGATCAACCCCGTAGTTTACAATAGAGGAATTTCACGAGGAAATTCCCTGGTTTACAAAACATGTTTATTTATTTTAACTGAGCCACCACTTCAAGCTTGTTAGTGCCCCGTGGCACGTTTTCCTTGAATAACAGCAGGTCGCTTGAAACATGTTTTAAAAATATTTTATCAGCGGGGAAATACTGGCGAGTCATTCAGTTTACATAAAATGACACATAGTTATAAATTACAGCATAAGAGCGATTACAATGGCTTCTATCTTATTTTTTTATCTGGCGCCGTGTCACCTCCTGGTGACGATGGTCATACCACTATTGGGTCCTTTCACCCAAGTAGTGATGATTATCACTGTTAGGATTTATTAGCCTAACCGTGAGAAATTAGTAATGTGCACAATACCCCACTAGCCAGTGATTCAAGATAACCACGACTTAATCCCTGTAATTATAACTTTTGAAAATAACTGGAATATTGTAAAACATTGTTGATAAAAGAGAATGACTCACATTGCAGATTTAAACAGGCAGAGTTTAGCCTACTGATTAGCCTTGTAACCTAATTTAAATAACAATGCACACGAACTAGGTCAGTAACTAATACAGCATTTACGATAACTCACGAGATTAAAACCCTCATAACGAATGACAAAGTGCAATACTTAAACATCCATCGAATTTACGACGAATGACAAAGTATAGCCCTAATGTGGGCAGCACTTAAACATCCATCGGATAGTTTCAATCGATCGGACATTGAATCGTAGCAGCGATCGAGTTAATACCATGTATATTAGTAGCGCCTCCCTATGTGAAAATGTGAATTTGAGCAGTATACTTTCGTTTTTGATCAAAACTTTTGACACCAGTGAACTGCTCGTGGCCAAACCAATTTATAGCTGATTTTTGGGGTTTACGTGGCCCGCGTAACCCACACTTAAACTTTACGTGGCCCACGAGAGGCCCTAGTTATAGACTAGGGCTAGCGTGTCATCAGTAGTGCTGCCACGTGTATGCCACGTGGTCTGGGAACGCTTATCCGGTCAACACTACTTTGACGCGGCCCGCGTAAGACTATGCTTACTCTTACGCGGCCCGCGAGAAACCAGAAAACATGATTTTCTTGATTTTTGATATGAATTAGGATTTCGGGGGTCTGGGTTTTCACTTACGGGTCGTTTTGGGACATTTTTGAGGGTCCTTACATCGCGGCCGCCCGTTCCCGGGACAGATAGGGGGCGGGGGTTGCGACAGAAGGTGGTATCAGAGCTAAGCCACTAATTCAGCCACAGAAGTGTTCTGCTGACACCGGAATATTATTCAAATTGTTAGGAAATTAATTATGGAAATACGTGCATATCTGTATTTTATTGTTGTGTGTTATTTGACTATTTGTTAGTTTACAGTATGAGTGATCAAGGACCCTCAGACAATTATCGTCAGTTGTCCAATTCACCTAGGAGTGAAGGTACTTCCTCATAGCCTGCCCTCTCTGGGTATTCAGCTGACCAGGAAGAAGGGATGTTTGTCTTTAAGGCTCAGTCTAAAGAGCCATTCCCTCAGAAAAAGAGAGGATGGTTCAGTAAGGGAGCATTCGAGCGTAGGAAAAGAATGCGAAAGTTGCAACAGCAGAGAGTCCTAGTGGCCGCTAAGCGAGAGTCAGATGCCCATACATAGGATATGCTTAATAGGAGCTTAGCCAATTTTCATATCCTAGCAACAACAGCTGCTGACCCAAACCTGGAACAACTAGTAGCCCCACAACCCTTACCTATGTTCCCCACTCAGCCGATGGAGATAGAAAACAACCAAGAAAACCAAGTCCAAATGCATGATTTCAACCCTGAGGAGATACCTAGGATACCAGCCCCTAATCCCTTAGATCCAGATTATGATCCATGGTTTGATGATCATAGGGATTATGTGCCACGCTACCACCTAAATGATGAACCCATGCCGAACTTAGCAGCCTATCCAGGTCTGGACCCTCTAGATCCCTACTACTATGATAACGATGAATATATTAGGGTGATCTTAGAGAATTCATACCGTAAGGAAAATCCCATGCCCCATTACCCAGACCCAGTACCAGCACCTGCACCCCCAATGAGTGCAGAAAATGTGCACGAGCTCCGAACTTTCGAAGAAGAGATTTTAGAGAATAGTGAGAGGATGAGGCAGGTAGGAGAGCGACTTGTCTGGAAGTACGACGAGCGCAATATGGATTACTGGATGAATCCAGATCAGTAAAGGTGATGGTGGAGAGGGTAATAATAATAATAATAATAATAATAATAATAATAATAATAATAATAATGATAATATAATAATATATATAATATGTTTGTATGAAAAAAAAATTAATATATGTTGTAGTATAGACCACTTTGTGGTTAGTGATGCATAGTAGTATTGTAATTTTAATTCCAGTCTTAGTGTGTTTTAGACGTATACTATATAAGAAGGAGTAAAGTCGCAATGCTCGACGCTTTTGACCAATATGTGTGGTGTGTAATTGTTGCCTAAATTATTAATTATTTTGTGATATTAATAATTGACAAATGTTTAAAATTCAGATGGACGACGAAGTAAATCGGGAAAACCAGAATAACGATAACCAGAGTAACAATAACCTGGATAATGAAACCCGAACAACAACAATAATGCAAACCAAGTGGATAACAGTGCCATGCTACATATAGTGGCACAAGGGATAATAGATGCGATGCCATATATTATCAAAACGGTTAAGGAAGCGGAAAATAAAAGTAAGTATGATAGCAAACGACCCTCTGAACCTGAAAACAGCGTGAACAATGGACCCGTACTTCAAGTGCCCATTCCCAAAAGAAGAAGAACCGTGTCTTACAGTTGTTCTTATAAAGAATTATGGTCTTGTAAACCAATGGAATTCTCGGGCAATGAAGGGGCCGTTGCATCTCTATGCTGGATAGAAAAGACTGAGGCAGTCTTAAGAATAAGTAAATGTGCGGAAGAGGATAAGATAATGTTTGCTTCCAATCTGTTTAAGAATTCAGCACTAGAATGGTGGAACACTATCCTCCAGTCTAGGGGAAGTGATAGAACTTACAATATGGAATGGGAGGAGTTTAAAAACATGGTAGAAAGGAAATTCTGCCCTCCTAATGAAAAGGAACAGATAGCCAATAAATTTCTAAATCTTAGGATGATTGGGATAGATAGTAAGGGTTATACTACATTATTCTTTGAATATGCCCGAATAGTACCAACCCTTGCTTCACCTGAACCAGTTTTAATCTCCCGTTACATCTGAGGATTAATTGGAGAGATTAGACATGTAGTCAAGGTAGCTAGACCTCAAACCAAAGAAGAAGCAGTAGAACTAGCAAACACCTTGACAGATGAGTTAGTCCGTACACGAGAAGAGGATCAAAGGAGGAACCTAACCCAAAAGCTTGCCCAAGAATTCCGTTCTGGAAATTCTAACCGTGGGAGAAATGTAGGTTCTACCTCTGCACCTTACTGTAACTATTGCAAAAGGAAGCATTCCTGAAGATGCTCCATATACTGTAACTTTTGCAAAATATCCGGACAAAAGGAGGAAGGCTGCAGGAAAAAGCCTAACAACAGGATATGCTACAATTGCGGAGAACAAGGTCATATCAAGCCTAACTGTCCAAAGCTGGCTCCAGCTACGAACACCAAAAATACTAAAAATGCTAGGGCATTTGTTCTGACTACAGAAGAAGCAAAAATGATCCCGGATGTGATCACTGGTACGTTTTTAGTTAATGATGTTTTTGCTAAAGTATTATTTGACTCTGGTGCGAACCAAAGTTTTATTAATACTTCATTTTGCAAACTTCTTAATCAATCATTAACTAAACTTCCACAAGAATGTCTAGTAGGGGAAACCATTAAGATTTCTGAAATCTTGCGGGGAGCAAGAATAGAAATTTTAAATCAGAAATTTATTGCAAACCTTTACCCCATGAATCTGGTAGGATTTGATGTTGTGTTAGGATAGATTGGTTAATAGCCAATAAAGCCAGTATTTTATGTGATCAAAAGTCAATTCAAGTAAATTCACCAAGGGGTGAAAAGATCACAATTAAAGGAAATAAAACCTCTAAATCCACAAAATTCATCTCTGTAATGAAAACAGCAAGTTATATAAGAAAAGGATCATTAGTGTATTTGATTTCCATAATCACTAACACTAAAGGAAAAGAATCAAAGGATATTCCAGTAGTATCCCAGTTTTTAGATGTATTTCCAGAAGAGCTACTAGGGCAACCTCCAGACAGGGAAGTTGAATTTAGAATCCACTTAATACCAGGAACCGCACCAATTGCCAAAGCACCTTACCGTTTGGCACTCGCAGAAATGCAGGAACTGAAGAAACAATTAGATGAATTGTTTGAGAAGGGATTCATACAGCCAAGCTCATCGCCATGGGGAGCACCGATTTTATTCGTCAAAAAGAAGGACGGATCAATGCGTATGTGCATTGACTACCATGAATTGAATAAAGTCACGATTAAGAATCGGTATCCCTTACCAAGAATAGATGATCTGTTCGATCAATTGCAAGGGGCATGATTTTTTTCAAAAATCGATTTAAGGTCAGGATATCATCAATTAAAGGTACAGGAAGAGGACATTCCTAAGACCGCTTTCAGAACAAGGTATGGCCATTATGAATTTACTGTCATGCCATTTGGTTTAACCAATGCCCCAGCTGCATTCATGGACATGATGAACCGAATATGTAAGCCATATTTGGATAAATTCATAATTGTCTTTATAGATGATATTCTTATTTATTCTAAAAGTAAAGAGGAACATGCAGCGCATCTGCACGCACTTCTAAGTTTACTAAGAAAAGAAAAGCTTTATGCTAAGTTTTCGAAGTGTGAGTTTTGGTTAGTACACGTACAATTTCTTGGACATCTAGTTAATCATGAAGGAATTCATGTAGATCCCACCAAGATCGAGGCAATAACCAAGTGGAAAACCCCTGAGTCACCAACCGAGGTTAGAAGTTTCTTATGATTGGCCGGTTATTATAGAAGATTTATTCAAGATTTTTCTAGAATAGCCATTCCCTTAACTAAGTTAACCTGTAAATCCGTTAAGTTTGAATGGGGACCAAAACAAGAAGAAGCATTTAGAATTCTTAAGCAAAGATTAACCCATGCACCCATACTAGCGTTACCAGAAGGAACTGAAGATTTTGTAATCTATTGTGATGCTTCCAAGTTAGGTTATGGATGTGTATTAATGCAACGTCAAAAGGTTATAGCTTACGCTTCTAGACAACTTAAGAGTCATGAAGAAAATTACTCAACCCATGATCTACAATTAGGACTTATAGTTTTTACCCTTAAAATTTGGAGACATTACCTATACGGTAGTAAGTTTACCATATTCACTGACCATAAGAGTTTAAGGTATGTTTTTGGGAAAAAGGAATTGAATATGAGACAAAGACGTTGGATGGAGATACTTAGTGATTATGATTGTAATATCCAGTATCATGCAGGAAAGGCAAATGTAGTAGCCGATGCTTTAAGTCGAAAGTATCATGAAAAGCCAAAAAGAGTACGTTTTCTTAAGTTAAATCTGCAAGTAGATTTAAATGATCATATTAGAAAAGCACAAGAATCGGTAATTAAGGATGATACTGAAAAGTTAAAAGGAATGATTAAGGAATTAGAACAAGGACAGATGGAAGTTGGAGATTCCATAAGAAAAGAATGTGGATACCTAAATTAGGAAACCTACGCCACCGTATATTAGAAGAAGCCCATAAGTCTAAGTATACGATGCATCCTGGAAGTGATAAGATGTATCAGGACTTAAGAAAGAATTTCTGGTGGATAGGAATGAAAAAGGATATAGCAACATATGTTGCAAAATGCTTAACCTGTTCACAAGTTAAAGCTGAACATCAGAAACCCTCAGGTTTATTGCAACAGTTAGAAATGCCTTTATGGAAATGGGAATTGATAACAATAGATTTTGTCACCAAATTGCCCAAAATAAGAAAAGGTAATGATACAATCTGGGTGATTGTAGACAGATTAACCAAGTCAGCTCATTTCCTACCAATGAAAGAAACTTTCAGTATGGAACAGTTAGCTAAATTATATGTAAATGAAATACTTTCATTACATAGAATTCCTCTATCAATTGTTTCTGACAGAGATAGTCGTTTTACCTCACATTTTTGGACAAGTTTCCAAAAAGCAATGGGAACCAAGTTAAATCTAAGCACCACTTATCATCCTCAAACGGACAAAGTGAAAGGATAATTCAGACAATGGAAGACATGCTTAGAGCTTGTGTAATTGATTTCGGAGGTAATTGGGACGATCATTTACCATTGATAGAATTTTCTTATAATAACAGTTATCATACAAGTATCAATGCTGCACCATTCAAAGCACTGTATGGATGAAAGTGCCGAACGCCAGTCTGTTGGGCAGAAATTGGAGAAAAGCAACTATCTGGACCCGGGATAGTACAAGAAACGACAGACAAGATTATTCAAGTCAAGGAACGACTGAAAGCAGCACGTGATCGACAAAAGAGTTATGCTGATAACAGACGAAAGCCATTGGAATTTCAAGTAGGAGATAAGGTGTTATTGAAAGTCTCTCCTTGGAAAGGAGTGGTAAGATTCATCAAAAGGGGAAAGTTAAGCCCCAGGTATGTTGGACCTTTTGAGATTATTAGAAGAATAGGACTTGTAGCCTATCAGCTACAACTGCCAGAAGAAATGCCAAAAATACATGATGTATTTCATGTATCTAATCTCAAGAAGTGTTTAGCTGATGAATCACTTGTAGTACCTCTTAAGGATATAGAGGTAAATGAACAGTTAAAGTTTGTAGAGAAGCCTCTATAGATTGAAGACATGAAAGTTAAGAACCTCAAGCACAAGAGATTAGTTCTGGTCAAAGTGAAATGGGACTCCAAAAGAGGGCCAGAATACACATGGGAGCTTGAATTAGAAATGCAAAAGAAATATCCACACCTATTCCAGTAGATCTCGAGGACGAGCTCTAAAACAAGGTGGGGAGGATATAACAACCCTCCTGAAATTTTTCTGACGCCCTAATATATATTAAAATATTCATATATGTCCTAAAATTCACCCCGTATGTGAAAACCGAGCCCAATATATGATATATCATTAAAAATTAATTAAAAACAAAGTTTTAATGTCGCTCACGAGCCTCGTAGACCCCTTAAGGATCTTACGCGGGGAGCGACAGCCCTGCAACGAGGCGCAGCCCTAAAGCCGACACGTGTCATCATCGTGGCGAAGCTAGCCGATGACTGGGCCAGGCTAGGGCCTACCCAGTCTACTACGCGGGCCACGTAGCCCATGGTCTCACCTTGCGCGGGCCGCGTGAAACCCGAAATCAGCTCCTATATAATGGGAGCTCGGGCCTTCAGTTTCCGTCGCTCAATTCTTCGATCTCTCTCTCAATTTCAGCATAGATAACATAATTTTCGGGCATTATACCCCCCTAATTAACGAAGTTCTGCCCTGATGTAAGTATCATAACCCCGGTTACGTATTAGATACGCTGCCCGATTGATCCAGGGTTCCGTAACGGCTGTCGAGGTTCTGCCCGAAGTAGTCGTTGGAATGCCGTCTTAGGAAGGGTATTACTAATGTAAATATAAAGGGTTATTATACTAACGCGTGTGCATTGTGTAAATTATAGATAATCACCAGGAAACCTTAGAAGAAATCTAAGACAGCAATGTGAGTAATCATTCTTTTTATGAACCCTTTTTGTGAGTAATCTCCTTTTTGTAAATTGTTTTACAAAACCTTAAATGTTTTACAATGTGATTAAGTAGTGATTGAGTCTTTGTAGTTCTTTAATTACTGCCGGTATGTTGGGGTTTTGTATACAAAATGTGGAACACGTTACCATTGGACAACGAGTTAGCCAGTGTGTAATATGACCCACCAGTCAGGATTGACAATACTGAATGAGTAAATTGTGTAGAAATAAACAATGTGATAGCTCTCAATACTGTTAAAGGATAAAACTCTTCTTGATTAAACTGGGATTCACTCACCAGTATTTCTCACTGAAAAAATGTTTTTAAGCGCGTTTTAGGTAACAAAATGTGAAAGCCAACTAGAAGCCAGCTGGACAGCACTGAAGGCTTGGAAAAGTGGCTATAAAAGTTACCTAAATAAAAGAAGATGTTTTTTATTCAATAAAATAGGGATTTTCCCTATGAAAATGTTTGTAATGAAAACTTGGGTTTTATCCCAATATGTTTAATATAATAAAAGTGTGGTATTTACTCTGATAAACATTTCCTAACTACGGTCCTAATGAAATTTCCGCTGCCAAATTGATAAACAAAATGATACCACCAAAACTGGTCTCGCGGCCGCCCGTTCCCGGGACAGATAGGGGGCGGGGGTTGCGACACCCAGCCTATTAGGTAGTCTATAGGAGTAGTATTTTGGGTATGAATACTGTGACCGAGCTTGGGTACAACTTGAAGACAAGAACCGCCAATGTGAAGAAATATATTTTGTCTTTTATACGTATTAAACTTGTACTATGGGGTGACGTAACCCTTATGCATTTTGTTTTCTTCGCAAACAATAATGTAACAAGTTGTCCTAATATGTATAAAGACTCGATGATTATCTTTGTGACACCGAAGTGGTTTGTCATGAGAAAATCATTCGCATTCCTCTTGCGGATGATGATGCACTTATAGTACACGGCCTTCATGCAGTTGATGCAGGGACCTGTGCCCCAAAGGCGGTGGATTGTGACATCCCACATTAGTTTTGAAGGCACAGAAATGCCTACGCAAAGGATGTGTTGCATTCCTGGCGCATGTTGTAGATAAGAAGGCTGAGGAGCCGAAACTCGAAGACATTCATGTAGTGAAGGAATTTCCTGATGTTTTCCCCAAAGATCTGCCAGGACTACCTCCGCAGACAAGTCGAATTTCATATTGACTTGGTTCAAGGAGCCGCTCCGGTAGCCAAGGCACCCTATCGACTTGCGCCATCCGAAATGCAAGAATTATCTGCACAACTCCAGGAGTTGTTGGATAAAGGTTTCATAAGGCCGAGCTTCTTGCCTTGGGGAGCTCCAGTTTTGTTCGTGAAGAAGAAGGATGGAACACTACGATGTGTATCGATTACAGAGAATTGAATAAGCTCACTGTCAAGAATCGGTACCCACTACCGAGGATTGACGACTTATTCGATCAGTTGCAAGGATCGAGCTACTACTCCAAGATCGACCTTCGATCTGGATATCATCAGTTATGGATCCAAGAAAAGAGCATACCGAAGACTGCGTTCAGGACGCGTTATGGGCATTACGAGTTCCTTGTGATGCCATTTGGATTGACAAACGCGCTAGCAGTATTTATGGATCTGATGAATCGTGTTTGCAAACCGTATCTCAATAAATTCATGATTGTATTTATCGATGATATTTTGATTTATTCCCGAACGAAAGAAGAGCACGAGCAACACCTCAGGACCATTTTAGAACTACTGAAGAAAGAGAAACTTTATGCAAAGTTTTCAAAGTGCGAATTCTGGATTCGTGAAGTACAGTTCCTTGGTCATGTTGTGAACGAGATGGGTATCCATGTAGACCTAGCCAAGATAGAAGCGATAAAGAATTGGGAAGCCCCCAAAACTCCAACTGAAGTTCGACAATTTTTGGGATTAGCGGGCTACTACCGCCGGTTCATCGAGAACTTCTCCAAGATAGCCCAACCGTTGACTTCCCTTAAGCAGAAGGATAAGAAGTACGACTGGGGTGACAAGCAGGAAAAAGCCTTCCAACTTCTCAAAAACAAGCTATGAGATGCACCGATACTATCCTTACCTGAAGGCACTTAAGACTTCGTGGTATACTATGACGTTTCGCGTCAAGGATTGGGTTGTGTGCTCATGCAACGCCAAAAGGTCATCGCTTACGCTTCAAGACAGTTGAAAGTGCATGAGAAGAACTACACCACACATGACCTGGAGCTAGGCGCGGTGGTATTCGCCTTAAAGATCTGGCGACATTATTTATATGGTACTCGATGTACAATCTTCACAGATCATAAAAGTCTGTAGCACATATTTGATCAGAAGGAATTAAATATGCGTCAGTGACGGTGGGTTGAGTTACTAAACGATTATGACCGTGAGATTAAGTACCATCCTGGAAAGGCGAACGTAGTAGCAAACGCGTTAAGTAGAAAGGAAAGGGTTAAGACCTTAAGGGTTCGAGCATTGGAAATGACTATTCGAACAAATATTACTGCACGCATTCATGACACACAACAAGAAGCCCTTATGAAGGAGAATCGTAGAGCTGAATATCTCCGAGGTATGGAGAAGAAATTGGTGCCAAACGAAGAGGGAACCTTATACTTTATGGGGCGTATTTGGGATCCACTCTATGGCGGTATTCGAGAAATCATCTTTGATGAAGCTCACATGTCGAGATACTCGATCCACCCAGGATCAGACAGGATGTATCAAGACTTGAAAGAATACTATTGGTGGCCGAGGATTAAAAGCGATGTTGCTATTTATGTTGGAAAGTGCCTAAACTATGCTAAGGTCAAGGCCGAATATCCGAAGCCGTCTGGTCTACTGCAACAACCCGAGATACCCATATGGAAGTGGGAGCAAATCTCAATGGACTTCATAACAAAATTACCCATGACCCCAAGAGGGCATGATATGATATGGGTGATAGTTGATCGATTGACGAAGTCTGCACATTTCCTACCAATCCGAGAGAAGGATAGCACTGGAAAGCTTGCTGAGTTGTACCTTAAGGAAATAGTGGCACATCATGGAGTGCCTATTTCGATTATTTTAGACAGAGATGGATGTTTTGTCTCAAGGATCTGGCAATCCTTCCAGGAGGCCTTTGGATTTCAGCTAGATCTAAGCACGGCCTTCCATCCGCAAACAGATGGCCAGAGCGAACGGACCATACAAACACTAGAAGATATGCTTCACGCATGTGTTATAGATCTAGGCGGCAGCTGGGATACTCATCTACCTTTAGTTGAGTTTTCCTATAATAACAGCTACCATACGAGTATAAAAGCCGCACCGTTCGAAGCTCTGTATGGACGCAAGTGTCGCTCGCCGTTATGTTGGGCAGACGCTGGAGACAAATGTATGATTGGTCCTGAACTTGTTTAAGAGATAACCGACATGATCATTCAGATCCGAGAGCGCATTAAGGCGGCTCGTGATCGCCAAAAGAGCTACGTTGATCGAAGACGAAAACTCTTAGAATTCAAGGTGGGAGACAAAGTTTTGTTGAAGGTCTCACCTTGGAAGGGTGTAGCAAGGTTCGAAAAACGTGGAAAGCTGAATCCACGATACATTGGGCCATTCAAGATCTTGGAAAGAATTGGTACCGTGGCATACAAGTTAGAGTTACCGGAAGAACTTAATGGTGTACATAGCACGTTCTATGTGTCAAACCTCAAAAAGAGTCCAACCCAGGAAACAGTCATCATCCCTGTCGATGAAGTGCATATCGACAACACCCTCCACTTTACTGAAGAACCCGTTGAGATTACAGACTGGAAGGTCAACAAGACTCGGAGGAGTAGCATTAAGCTTGTCAAGGTACGTTGGAACTCTAAGCACGGACCCGAGTACACGTGGGATCGTGAAGACCAGTTCAAAGCCAAGTACCCACATCTGTTCGAGAAAACTCTTGCGGGAGATAACTCAGCCTGAATTTCGGGACGAAATTCTTTCAACGGGGGAAGATTGTGATAACTGGCACAAAACCAGTCATTTCCGTACAGTCTAATTATTAGTTATTATCTGCAATTATGTGCTTAAATGTCAACATTTTCTGATTTCATGCTATACATATGAATTCATGCACGTTTTATACTTCAAATATTTCTTATTGCATTACTTTTAGCGTTGCATCAGAAAGACTAGTAAACTCACCGGTAAGACACACTGTGTCAGCAGTTCTGCAGAAAATAGTCAGACAATAGAATTAGGGCCTAGGAGTAGGTCCAACATCTAAAATACATCAAAACCCAAGTGTGGATACAAGGATTAACATATAAACTTTCCGGAAGCTAAACTATGTACTAAAAGACACCCGAAACGCACTTTAAATGTAGAATTCTTCATAAATCAGCACAATTCAGCTATAATCTGCTTTTAAACACATTAATATCATGTAGAATTTATGTTTTATTGTCTAGTATAACTTACAAAGTGTTGGGAATTGAAACTGCCACAAAAGGTGCTTCATACCTAGTGAAACTGCGCAATTCAGCACTTTAACGAACCGTAATGAACCGAACAACCGGACAATAACCGGGACATCAGAATTTGACTAGAAGTAATGTTTTTATGTTATTAAACTAGTATTGTTGCTAGAACACCTTAAAAATCATAAAAACACCTAAACACACTTAAACATACTTAAACCTTACCGTTTGCACTTTAAACCTTCAACTTCCCAAAATTTACACTTTACCCCCCCCCCCCTTTCACCATAACCGGACCCATGGTCCCACATAACTGTATTTACTTTTAGTAACCTTGTCCCCTAACTAAATGGCATGAAATCTATTAGAAAGATCTTGATGTTGGGATTTTCCTTTATAAAGACCAAGATACTTACATTTTGTCCATCATTCACCAAAGAGCTTCATCTTCTTCCTCCCCCACTCTCTTGCTCTTGGCTCAACCTACACACATACACCCACCCACTTTCAATATCCAATCTCACAATCTAAGGCCATTAGAAGGTGTAAGAAGCCCATTTATGAAGGTGTATGGTACTAGAACTTGAAGGACCATCTTGTGGAGTTTTTAACCTCTCACTTTCTTCCTTGATCATCTTCTTCATTTTTGTGCCACTTCCCTATCCATTAGAGCTAGTAGTAAGCTTCTTGATCACTAATTTAAGTCATGTTTATGTTATGTACAAGTTTCACCATCTAAACAACTTAACTTCTAATGTTTAGATTGAAAAGATCTAACATAATCATGAAGAAAATAAGTGATTACATGAATTTTTGATGTATGTATTGATGTTGTTGATGTTATATATTGTGCTTATGATTAGATCAAGTATGTTAAAGCTTGGATTTAACAAGTTTAAGCATGGATCTTGAAGGATCCATGGTTAAACTTGAAGATGAACATATGAAGCATGATGTGAACTTGAAATAAGAATTTCTATGCATAATCTTGTAATCTTGAAGTAATAAAGCATGTGTAGAATTAATTTTTGAAACTAAATCTCATGGAAAGTTCGTTTAAAAGTTAACATAAGGCTTGTTAATGAAAGATCTAAGGTTATTAAGCATGGGTCTTGAAAGATCCATGGTTAAACATGATGTTAAAAATTATGATCTTTCTAATAAACATAAAAGTGGTTTTAAAACATGATTTACAAACTTTAAAGACCATTAAACTCATGGATGAGTAGGTTAATAAAATAAATTTTCATAAAAGCTTGTTTAAAATACTCAAGAACACTTATTTTTGGGAAGATCATAATATGTTAAGTATAGATCTAAAAGACTACACATTTTTAACAAGAAACAAGTTCACCATGATGTTTCATATGGAAAAATTAGTGTGTGCTGTTGATGATTATTTTTGGAAAATTGTTTTGATATTGAAAAGAAAATAAACACATGTTTTGAAAACATGGGAAACCTCCATTTTTAGGGGAAACTATGTCAAATTTTTTATAAAATTTTGACAGTTAGAAAAATATAAGTTTTGGTGAAACTTATTCCCTAAAAATTCACCTAAAAATAGTTACCAAGGTTTCCCTAATTTTTGTGTAAAATTACAAGTCAAGAAATGGTGATTTCTTCAAGTTAAAATCAATATTAAGTATGAATATTTTTAGGGAAAATATATATATTTAGTGATCACCAAATTTTGTGCTAAGTGTATATTATGTGTATTATATATATTAGTGTATTAGGAACTTGAAAATACACTAAATACTCCCAAGGAGTATGAATACAAAAATACACATACAAATTCATAAGCATACAAGTATACAAAATTCCTAACAAGGAAATACATGGACAAATACAAGAAAATATATTTATGAAAATATATTTCTTAACATATTATTTAACTTGGACAAGTTATGAACTTAAAAATATATTTTTGGACAAAAATATATAACCGATACCAAGTATTGAAATTTATACAAAAATCGGGTGGATAACAAAAATAACCATATATATATTTTAAACATGACAAAATATATATATTTCATACAAGTCTTAAAAATATATTATGTCTAAGAAATATAATTCCGGAAAGTAATAAGAATCAAAGTATTGATTTTTGGTGAAAGATACAAAATACAAAAGTATTCACATAAAACACAAGTATACTTTCCTAAGAATACCTGTACAAAAATAATATTGAAAATATTATTTTACAAAATACTTATATTTATTTTTGGGAAAATAATATAAGTAACATACATAGTTAAAGATATAAATTATTTTTAACAACAAAGAATATATACATAAACAAAAGATGGTGACTTGTACTTGTGCAATACAAGTCTAGTGACTAACATTAATAGAACACGTATTGGTCACGACGCTACCGGTGAAGTTTACGACGCAGGAAACGCAAAGTTGTGAGTTCATGTCCCCACTTTTAAACTTTTACTTGTTTTCTAAACTTGGGGAAAATACATGTACAATGGTATGTTGCACACAAAACTAAGGAATGAGACATAGATCACGAGACGAATAGGGTACCATAAGCACCATTAGTCAACGTATACATTTAGACCACAGAACAGAAGGGTTAGATCTAATGGGTTTCAGGCAACCCCACTCTTGGCCTACTTCTACCAATGAGTGCTTTTGTGTCTCAGTCGATCTCGACAAAAATGCCTAGGTTTGGTGGTTTCTTATGCCGTGACATATGTTAATGGCCTTGCAAACCATTAGCGATCTCGTATTCCTTACATTTACAGAACTCAGTTTCAGATACGTCCTTACAAATTACATACCATGTTTTCATACAAGTATATAAACATTCTATACAAAAACTGCATGAATTCACACCAACATTATGTTGACGATTTTCCAAAAACTTACATGTATTTCAGGTAACTAAGGTGGATGTACGCGCAATCTTACTCTTGCTCTGGGATGTCGTTTATGTTTTTAGCTATGTTGTGTCAAGACTCCGACACCTGTTTTTGTGGGATTTGGTTATTATACTCCATCTCGTGTGGTGATATAAGAACCAAAACCTTGATGTCTATCTTTTAAATAAAGTTGTAAACTTTTCAAACAATATGTTATCTTGGGATGTAAACACATAACTTATGTTATGTTAATGGCATTTGGAGTTATTTTACGAGTATGTAGTATGTTTACCATTCGTATGCAATGAGAACCTTTCAGGATCACACCTCGTGCTTCCGCCTTAGAAAGGGGTGTGACACTAAAACACACCACTTTTCTCTTACTTTAATGGTTGAAATCTATATAAGAAGAAAAAAAAACAAATAAAAATAGTATATGAATTCAAATAAAAATCTTATCTTTTATACAATAATCCGCAAACTTTTTACCGGGCATGAAGGGGGGTCCGTGGAAGCTTCTTCCATCTTTGGCATGTTCACGTGTCGGTTGAAGTTTCCAAAAGCATCCATAGTCAATAAGGGAGCCCACAACTAATGTCGAAGGAGTGTGATTAGTGGTCCCAGATGGTTCAAAAATATTTCGGATCTTCAATGTTGGGTCTTCAAGTTAATTGCTCCAAAGTGAGAAAAACTTTGAAAGTGTTTTGGTCCCAACGTTGCACATGTATGGAACACCGCTCGTTCTTCTTGACCCGGCTTGAATGTCGTCTGACGAGGAACAGTCACTTTATTGGAACAAGTGCAGCCAAACGGCTTGGACAGAAGGTGGAAACGGCATAAAGAGAATCTGGAACTGGCTTGAACAGTGAACTGAAACGGCTCGAATAACATCTAATGGGACAGCGAATTTATTGGAACAATTGAACAGAAACGGCTCGGGCATGCAGCGGAAACGGCTTGAACAGTGCCTTGAAACGACTCGAATGTCGGTTGAGGGGGCACCGGATCTTGGGAATCTTCTTTATTGAAACATGTGCGTTGAAACGGCACATGCTTTGTGTGGAAAAGGCTTGGAATTTTTACTTTATTGGACCACGTGCAATGAAATGGCTAAACATTTAATACCTTGGAGGGTGTTCTCTGAAACGGCTCGGGTAGTTTGTTGAAACGGCTCGGGCAGTTGTTTTATTGAAAGGAGTGCGTTGAAACCGCTCATAAATTAATTTTTTTTCAAGTTTTTTTTCCTTTTAAATAAGATTGCAAAATATTCGTACAACGCCATTGAGAAGCCTTGAAACAAATTAATGGCTGACAAAAGTAAGAGTGACGTATACTCCTCTCAACCAGTTAACAGATCATCGACGTGGATTCTAAAGAAATAGAGGGCACCCAGACACTCGGGTGAAAGTTCATCGTCTGAAGCTTCACAGCCGCAGGTGCCAGAAGAAAACAACTTTTTAACTAATCGTCAAAGCTTACACCCGAACAGAGGCGGTAGATGGGCAATTCCAGACGACGAATCTGAGAATTGGTCAAAAGATGTTGCAACATTTTACAGTAATGGCGACGTCTCATTCTGTTATTCAGCTGTTTTCACTCATTATGTGGAGTTGGACAAAAAATTTTGGGACACTCTTGTCACACCCCGACCACGTAAAACAACAAATCGTGGCGGAAACGTCGGGGAATGTCGTAACAGAATCATTGTTTCGCAACCATGGATTAAATAATTTCGTTTTATTGAATTATTGAACTCATTGTTTTATTACAAATCAGATAAATACAAATATTGTCTTTCAAGTTTTAAAGTCGCTAAGACACGAGTCCATCCTATGTATAGCATGCATCAACAATCATCACATAACAGCACCTGAAACATGTGTAAAAAATAGGTACGTCAGCATAAAAATGCCTGTGAGATACATAGGTTTTATTATAATAGGATTCATGACTTGTAAGTTTAGAGAAAAATGTTTAATAAAAAATAGTCATGAACCTTAAAATATTTTCTTTTATAAATCATACTAAAATTTATAAGAAATCAGATGATATAACAGAATAATGCATAAATAAATAAATAATCAAGTAAAATGAGTTTGTTATAACATATGTTGTTTGTAAAACAATGTTTTGATAAAAAGGTTTGTAGTATATATAAAAATATACCTTGGTTTTAAGAAAGTCGGATGAGTAATATATTAAAATATATTTTAGTTCCAAAATAGTTAAACATATAGTATATCAAATATACTTTAGTTGTCAAAATAATAGTTTTCAGCAGTATATCATAAGTATACTTTAGTTTTATAAATAACATATTAAACTATGCTTTGGTTTTGTAAATAACATATCAAACTATGTTTTAGTAATTAACAAAATATATGTTGGTGTTAGTGCATTTATATCTATCGCCTCCGTCATCTCAAGTCGTAGCAGAAACAGTTTAATTCTAGTGCTTATATTGTTATAAATAGGAAAGGGCAAGGTGGCATTTCTGTAAATAATGAGATCTCTCATTATATCCCTTGGCCTATAAATAGAACCATTAGGGTTCTCATTTAGGACTTTTGCCATTTGCTACATTTGAGGAGATTAGAGCTAGAGAAAGAAAGTAGAGAGAGAAAGACAAAAGGTGATTCGTGGTACTTTGTACGATTTCATACACTTCTATAGAATCACAGATTGAGTACGTCTCTTGTGTTCGGTCACGCACGTTCACGGATTCTGCACGTCGAATGTGTCACACGCAATCGTTATGGAGTCAAAACCGGTCCTAACAACTGGTATCAGAGCAGGAGCTCGATTGCACGGATCAAACACACTGTTTCGTACACGAATTCATCAGATTCAGAGTCAATTTCATCCATATTTGTCAAAACTTTCTTCACTTTTTCATATTCTTCACGTTCTTACTGAAAAACGCAAAATTAAACGACTTTTTACTGTTAAAATCGGCTAATTTTTGGATACGTTGTGCGAATATACATGATCTAAAAGCCTACAAAATTTCAAATCTTAACTCTAAGCCGTTTGTGAGAAATTTGAATTTTTGTGGTTCGAAAGTTTGTGAAATATGCTTACTGTTGTTGCTGTTATGGTTTTTGAAGTTCACCGATCGGATGGCAATCCGATCGGATGACCATCCGACTCAAACTTTCACTCGACTCATTGCATTTCATTTAAAATGTTGACTATGTTGACTTTTGATGTTCACCGATCGGATGACAATCCGATCGGATGACCATCCAACTCAAGTGCCATTCATTGCATCTCACCCGTCGAGTCACTTTAGTCAACATATTCAGCTTGTCAGTCAACTTTATCAGCATTTCATGTGAGTCAATAATTGCAATCGGTGTGCATGTGATATTCATTACAGTTGTCATCAAGTATTGCTTTCATTTTATTAACACATCACGTGATCTCCTGAATTCATATATTACATTTAAAGTTTGTTGGCCATTGATTCATACATTGCATGTGAAGTATTGTGATTTGTGTCAAACATCATTAATAGCATTCAGAATTTGCTTGTTATAAGTCAGTGTTCATGTGATATACTGATTATTTGAATGTGAAACAATCTGATTGTCGGCCATTTATCTTTATATCATTAAAAGATTTTGTCATTGCACGTGATTCAAGATAAAGATGGCAGTTTACATGTGAGAATCTTGTGAAGTTCAAAGTTCATCGTTGAGGTCACCCGATCGGACAACATAACTATCCGATCGGACAGCATCAAGACAATCCGTTCGTACAACATTACTATCCGATCGGATAACAATCCGAGGCACTGCATCTTCACTAAAAAATATTTGACTTCAGTTGACCTATCCGTTCGGATTACTATCCGAGCGGACGGCAATCCGTGTTGACTTTAGTTGACCTATCCGAGCGGATTACCATCCGATCGGACGACAATCCGAGTCTAGTGTTCTCACCCGAACGGATACTATCTCACCCGAACGGATACAATCTCACCCAAACGGATACTATCTCACCCGAATGGATACAATCTCACCCGAACGGAGAGCTATCTCACCCGAACGGATAGTAATCTCACTCGTTCGGACAACAATCTCATCCGAACGGACAGCGTTGTCACGAGATTATTTTCACTGTTGACTTGTGTTGACTCACTCGATCGGATACCCGTCCGATTCATTTGTTTGATAATTGTTTAAACTAATTGTGATTGTTTGTTCGTGATTCAGGTGATTAAAAGGTGCTTGTAAATAGATAAGATCATATCATGGCTGAAGAGTTCTACAACACGTTCTACAACGCGTTTACATCCGAATCGTCTGAAACTTCTACTGTCACACCGAAAACCATAACAAAAGCGATCAATGAAAACATTAAACATGACAACTTCTACGGAACACATTCAAAACCACCAACTCTGGAAAGCATTGAAGATTACACGTGGTGGAAAGAGAGGTTCATTGGTTGGGCAAAAGCCTATGCTCACGAGAGTTGGTTTTGTTTGGAGTTTGGGTACAAAAGGCCGACTAATGATAAAGGAGAAGAGCTTCCACTCAAAGACTTACCTAAAGATGACAAAGCAGAATTCTCAGCAGAACAGAGAATGATTGCTTTGATCCAGTTGGCAATCAGAAATGACATGTTTGCTTTACTGCAACATGACGGAACTTCAAAATCGGTTTGGGAGGCTTTACGGGTTAAGGCAGAGGGGTTAAACAAATCAAGAAGAACAAAATTGCTTTATTAAAAAAGGAATTTGATTTGTTTGATAGTCTTAACGGTGAATCAGTTCGTCAAATGATTGAACGTTTTTGTCATCTAAAAATCGAACTAGAAAGATTTAAGATTGAAAAAACAAGAGAAGAAATAATAGACAAACTTATAGAAGCGTTACCATGAGCTGATCAGTGGCAAACGTTTGTTTTTATCCTGAAAAATGATGCTTTATATGATACAATTTCTCTTGATGTCTTGATAGAAAAGATAGAGAGTCATGAACTTGAGTTGCAAAAGCAGGACAAGATGAGCAGTTCTTCGCATCAACAGAATGTTGGTCTTTATTATAAAGGCAATATACCTTCGGTGAAAGCTGATAGATCACCACAGACAGCATTCAGTGGTGAGAGGACAAAAGAACCTCAGAAAAGCTCATCAAGTTACGATCCGGGTTACCATTCATCTTCTTCAAAAGAAAGCTCTAAAGAATATGGAGAAGTTCTTTGCAACATCGCTCTTAAACTGAAAAATTCTCTAGCCATGAGCATCAATGCAACTAAGCAGCAACTAAGCATCAAGGCAAGATTGGTAACTCTGAGTTAACCAAAGAAGACTACGACCAGATTGATCCTGAAGAGATGGAACTCATTGACATCCGTTGGTGTTTAGCTAGTTGCATCCGCAGAGCTCAGAGATATATGGAAATTACTGGGAAACAATCTCTTAGTGGTGTATCTACAAAGCTTGGATTTGATAAGTCCAAAGTGACCTGCTTCAAATGTAAGCAAAAAGGTCATTTCAAAAGAGAGTGCAACAATTCTGCGGTTGGTGGAAATGAACATCCGTTCAATGATGATTACTACCGAAAGGCAATTTACCACCATAGCAGAGAAGAGCCAAAGATGATTGAAGACAAACCCAGAAAGAAGTCAAGAGCTTATGCTGTGATTCACGATGATGAAGGATATGATTGGAGCCAGATTTGTCCAGAAGAAGATCGAGTTGATGTTCGAAAAACAGCTCATGGCAAAGCTATATTAAAGAACAACCATTACATCTTTGTTGCTGAAATCAAAGATGAAAACAAAGAAGAAAAGGTTGTTGCTGAGGCTAAAAAGAAAACCAGAAAAGAAATTCTGAGTGAGAAAACAGACAGAGAAATAAGAATGGCTGCGAACAGAATGAATGATATGCAAAAAGAATATGATGAAGCTGTCAGATACAAAAGATGGGATAAGAAACGAGAGTGTTATATCAACAGATATGGTGAACCTGTTGTTTCCAAGAAGGACATAGTTTTTGATGATGTTCTTCTAGTAATTCCTCGGGTCAGCGAATTTTATTCAAATGCTGTAAAAGACAAAAATTATGAGGAAAAGCTGGAAAAACTCATAAGAGAAGTCATGATATCGAGTTTGAAGAAGAGAGATGAAGAGAGAATGGAGAAGAATGTTGAGAGTATGGTTGAAGAATTGAAGAAAGTTGCTGAGGAAGATGTGAAGGTATCTGTGGAAGTGAAAGAAGAAGTTGTGATGAATATAGAAGTTGTGAAAGAAGTTGTTACAGAAGAACAACAGGTTGTAAAAAATGAGAAGAAAGATAAAAGTTTGATAGAAGAGAAGAATGAGAGTTTCAAGGTTGCTGGTGATGCTGGTGATGAGGTTGGTGTTGAAGAAAAGCAGAATGTTGCTGGTCAGACAAAAGTTGCTGCAAACACCGAAGTGCCAATCACTGAGGTAAATTCTAACTCTGAAATCTTGAAAACTGTTGAACAGTGCAAGAAATGCATGAAAACGTGCAGTGCTTGTACTAAAAAAGGCAAACAATTCAATAAAATTGAAGAAGTTTTCAAAAATAAATGCAAAGAAACGTTAGAAAACGAAAAAGTTTTGAAAGACAATGAAGAAAAACTTTTGGAAAAATGTAAAAATTTAGAAAAAGAAAATGAGGTTTTGAAAGAAAATGTTTTGAAAAAGACAGAAGAAAGTGACCAAAAGGAAATTGTTTGTCAAGAAATGAAAAAGGAATATGATTCAATAAAACTGGCATATCACATTACAAAAGAATCATATGAAAAAGTGAAGGATGAAATGAAATTTGCTCAATCAAGAATGAATTATCTTTCTGAAACAACTAAAGAGCTTAAGCGATTGTATGAAATAAAACAAGGTGTTGTTAATTCCTATATTGAGGATGTTGCTACGCTAAAGCGTCAGATTGCTGATTTTGAACAGGATAACAAGTTAAAAAGTTATCACGTGTCGTCATATGTGCTTGAACGTATTTTCAATATAAAACCGGGAGATGGTGAGTCTGAGCAAAACAAGAAAGGCATTGGCTCAGAGTTTCATCAAGTTCCACCACCGGAAAAGTTTGCATTTTATGATGATGAAAAGGTCGAAAAAGCTTTCAACATGGTAGATCAATTGCCAGATAACATTGACATAACATATTCCAAATCTGATGATTCTAGTGATTCAGATGTGGTAGGTAAGGTCGTTGAAAGTGTGTTGAAAGAAGAGTCAGTTGATACAGGTAAATCTGAATCACAGGATGAAAATGAAGGTAATTTTCATGATGGATATCTGAAAAACTCTAAATTTGAGAAAAATTTGAATGAAGATTCAAAAGGATTGGTGTATACCGTGATTGGATCGGACAAATTATTCTTAGATGTTGTATTCCCAATTCAGAATGTGATTTCAGAAAAGATTGACAAAGTTTTCAAGATGGTTGAGATTGAAAAATCTGAGATTTCAAAGTTTGCTGGAAAAGGTCACAAAACTTTTTATAACAAACCTGGTTACAAGAAGAAAAACATGAAGGCTGGGTTGGGTTATAAAAAGAAACAAAGTCGAAATAAAAATGAACCGCAAAATTATCAGACAAAGATGAACTTTATTCATGGAACAAGTTCTGAAGAAGAGAAAGAACTCAAATTCAGGCGTCAGTCTAATGAAGAGTTCTATGCTCAAAAGAAAAAGCAACAACCACAGGTCAAAGATGTGTCCAAGAGAACATGTTTCAAGTGTGATCAGATAGGACATATTGCACGAAAGTGTCTGAATCTGAAACTTGTGGATGTTGACAAAAAGAAGTCTGAAAATGTTGTGAATTAGAAATCAACCAAGTTTGACCCAAAGCAAACTTGGAAGCTGATAATGTCAAAGGCTGACTCACAACAAACATGGAAACCAGTGACACCCAAATTAAGAACAACACAAAGTTGGATAAACACGGTTGATGCAACAAAACCAAACGAGTTTTGGAAACCAAAAGTTGTTGTTCAAAATCAAAATGATCAAAAAGAGTCACATTTTTACAAAAGAGGTACTCCGAAAGGTCAAACATGGAGTGTTAAGAAACAAGTGACTTCGGTAAAAGATGAGAAAGTTGAGGACAAAATCTTTGTACAGAATGACAAAGATTTTCCGAAGTTAAATGATGCATATTGTGTTGAAATGCCTAAGGTCCAACAGACCTGGGCTAAATTGTTCAAGTGACTGAATAGTTGAATGTGCAGGTGCTCAAAACAATTGAAGATTGTGAATATGGAAATAGGAGCAGCCTGGCACAAGAAGAGGAGAAGGCTGCTGATCCCTACGATGGTTAAACAGGGAGTTTGTTTGATTTTCTGTACATAAATAAACAATATTTCAAAACCCTAAAAATTGAAAATTTAAAAACCAAAAAAATATGTTTTTATTTTTGTCAAAATCTTGAAAAATCAAACATGTGTTTGTTTTTAAATTTTGTCAAATATTAAAAAATATGTTGCTTGAATACGCCGAAACCCTCACGGATGAACAAACATGATTAATTTCACAAGATTGAAAAACGGTTTTCAAACTGTAAATATCAATGTGTTGTAAATCATGGGGGTACATTAGATTTTCTGCAAATCAGTGCATGAGAAGCAGAAAATGGATGGCGAAACAAAGCAATCAGTATTGGTTGTCAAATTTTTTAAATGATTTTGCATTTTAGGGGGAGTAATATTGTTAAAAAATACAAAAACATTTGAAAATTTTGAAAAAGTCAAAAACATGATAAAATTCAAAATTGAGTTTTTGTGTAAAAAGAGGAAATGATAGTACATCAGTAGACAGTTACAATATGCTAAAGAAATGTAATGATTATATAGCATTAAATAGTCTCACTGATGATATGCTGATAGGTTTTTATACATTTAGTAAACTTTTTCGGGATATAAACCTAAATTCAAACTTGCTTATTTCGTGGGGAACACTACTTGGATATATAGGTAACCCCTGAAATCTCGTTTGAAGGACCCCTCTTTCTGAGATACTAGGTCTTTATGCTTAGTGATATCTGGGGTATTATCCCGGGACTTCTGATTTTGCGGAAGCAATGGCCTAGTCCCCGGAGAATACTTTACGCTTGCTTGAAATATAGCCTACCCTCAGCATAAAAATGATGAAACATTGAAAAAAATGTGTAAATCATGTGCTGTTGAAGAAAAGATTCTCTAAAGGGGACACACCAAAAGTCGAAGCCGTCATCTCTCTGCTGAACGGAAGTTCTGACCTGAGCTCTCACGGTTCTTCGCAATTTAACCCCTTACAGATATCATCTAGGTATACTTACCTGTAAGACTGAATATTGGGATCTGGATACGGGAGTATATTCAAGAGGTGGGACACATGAATGAGTTTAAGTTCTTAAAACACCTAATTCGTATCCTGAATCAGTTGAAATTTGTGTGAAAATTTAAGTGGATCAGTATATCGACAATCTAAGTGAATTGTTTAATTCTTAATGTGTAACTAAGCTCAATGGTACTTGTGATTTGTCAAAAACTGATATGATCCTCTGACGCAAACTCAAACAAAAATATTATCTGTAAATATGTTTGTAAATATTTCTTTATTGCTTTATGTTTCAGAAAAATACAAAAAGATTTTGATTTCCGCTTTATTTTTTACAACCAATGTCTGGGAAGCTGAGTTTCAAAATCTAAGTATGCTGATTGTGTTTCTGAAAATAAACAAGTTCATTAATTTGATACTTGAAGTTTTAAAATCAAAAACAGTTTGTGATATCTCCAAGGTCATTAAGTTGAACTTGGATGATTAACCGTGAAGGATTTGGATGCTCATGTTGTTAAAATCTATTGAATAGAGCCAGTTTCCAATCCTGGTTCGCTTAATACTGCCAAATCTTTAAAGATTGTTGATAGGGGGAGAGATTCAAGTAATCCTGGATATATTCATATTATTATATCTTTAGAGCCAGGATCTTGATTTAGAAAGTTTAAAAGAGCCAGGTCACAATTCCTGGAAAATTGGATGTTCGTACTTATAAATGTATGAGTGTTGCAGATGTTGTACCAGACTACGATCCCGACAGCCGAGTCTAAGGGGGAGTCTGAAGACGAGCTCAACGCAAGAGGAAGCGTGGATTCAATGAGCCAGGAAACTATCCTGAAGGAGCTTGTATACGGAAAAGCCAGGTGTCGATCCCAAAGCACGGAAGCTTGACGAAAGGGGGAGCCTGAAGAGTCTACCAAAAGAAGAAGCTGAAGCTGAAAACAGATCCACGGGGATTTTGTTCAAACAGTAAGACTGAGTGAGAGAGAGAAAGATAAGATGCTACGAGTCTGACTAAATGTTTGAGATTGACTGCGGCAATATCCAAGGGGGAGTCTGTTAGTGAATTTATGTCTATCGCCTCCGTCATCTCAAGTCGTAGCAGAAACAGTTTAATTCTAGTGCTTATATTGTTATAAATAGGAAAAGGCAAGGTGGCATTTCTGTAAATAATGAGATCTCTCATTATATCCCTTGGCCTATAAATAGAACCATTAGGGTTCTCATTTAGGACTTTTGCCATTTGCTACATTTGAGGAGATTAGAGCTAGAGAGAGAAAGGCAAAAGGTGATTCGTGGTACTTTGTACGATTTCATACATTTCTATAGAATCACAGATTGAGTACGTCTCGTGTGTTCGGTCACGCACGTTCACGGATTCCGCACGTCGAACGTGTCACACGCAATCATTACGGAGTCAAAACCGGTCCTAACAGTTGGTTTTGTACAATATCACATATGAGAGCATATCAAACTATTCCTTGGAAGTATAACAAAATATACAAAAAATGTGATTTAGAATTCATTCAAACCTTAGTGTATCAAACTACACCTTAGAGACTATAGAAATACCACAAAGGCAATCTCTATTTGGACAAAAATCGGTTTCAGACATTCCATACAACAGGAATGGGGTTTCTAATCCTATAGCGCTATATCATACTACCAATCGATCTGGTGAATGTATAAAATAAGTACAACCTAACAAAAGATAATCATTTATACTTTGAAATCATGAAAATAACAATTAAGCACACATGTTTCACCCCAAAACATTTGAAAACAGTAAAAGAGGGGACTATGTACTCACTTGAGGATGCTTAGAAGTCTTGAATAACAACCAAGCAAAGCTAGAGGGGTCACGGAAATCAAACGGCACCTAATATAGGTAACTACATTAATAAACCAGACCTAAATCGGAAGATCGGATAGGATGAGGTTTCGTAAACCAAATGAGTGTTGGAACTCATATGATGGTTTAACAAAGCCTACATACTAAATCGAAACCTATCCTAAGTGCTTACGACCCATTACGAGTCGTTAAGGTAGTTTACGCTACTTTAACGCGTCGTTCGCACAAAGCGCGTTCGAGACGCCTAACTAGTCCTATGACAAGTATTATATGCCTAAACATGTTTAAATATGTTGCATAATTAGTTATGTGACAAAAGTTTAGATTGCATATGCTTAAAATTCAATTATGTATGAAAAGGGCATTTTAGTCATTTACCTAAGGCATATAAACTACCTATCATACAACTAATTAAACCTAAGTGACCATAAGGTATAACATTGGAAGGTTATTCCCTATACAACTATGGTCACTAAACATGCTTGGTCGGATCCTAATGATCGACCAAACGGGTCGAGTTCGGAAGTCTAAGCGGTTGTTTAGACCGCTTGACTTACGACTCTATACAAGCACTAAACTATAAGTGACGAGTTAAACATGTTTAATGAAGTTAGAAAACAAGTTTGATATAAAAACAAATGGTTTTGATACCCAAGAATAGTTTGGTTGCAAAATACGCATAAATACGCATTTTGACCGAAACTATGACTCGTCACTACACCTAATCAACGTGGTAATCGGTAGGTATAGCCACTAGGGACTATAACCATTGTGATTACGCTCACGTTATGAAGTTCAACCGAACTTCGTGTTGACCATTGACTGGTCAAAGCAGAAAGTCAAACACTGTTTGACTTTCGTGCTTGAAAACGTATAAAAGAATGAAAGAACACTTACAAAAGGTCCAAGCTTGAAGATTTGAACTAAAAAATTCTCAAGTATGAAGCTTCACAAGGAGAGATTCAACTTAGAGAATGAAATTGAGATCAAAGGTGTGAATGAAGGTGATGAAGAAGGTGGGTATTTATAGAAAGTGAAGAATCATTAGGATCGTTCCTCGATAATTGAGCTTCGATCTGGACCTTACACATAAGGCACATGGTTTTGGAATACTAGGGGTGCCCCAAAACCATCAAACGGTATTGAGAAAGTTACAAAAAGGACCCTGAACTTCAAGTCGGTTGCTGAAAGTTGCTGAAAATGAGTTTTCTGCCTAGATGAGGCCGTGGCGTGGCGTGGCGTCGCGCCACGACCAAACCATATAGTGGTGGCGTGACGCCACCATATGTGACACCCGGCCTCTCAGGCCGTACCAGACAATCGTAATCTGTATAGTAGACATGTACTATGACTAATTGTGACTGAATGTGATATTAATAGATGATATTTGATGTGTTGGTAAAGTTAGATGTATGTAGAAATTATGTTGGCAACAATAAAACTAACGCTTATCGCATAACGTTTAAAATACAAAACGAACGTCGGTGACCACCCGATCAGTGTTAAAATCCTAAAAATAGTCTGTTATGATTAGAATAATAATTTTAATCATATCCGTGTGGAAAAATAATTTAAAACGCTAAGAAACTCTATTTTTCGAATTTGAGCGCGTACCGCGCGATACTGCGCAAATTAAACAAAATATCGTCAACGCAGCCAGTCAAGGCAACTGGTAATTATTTCAGTAATAATTTTAGGTGATTATTTTTATAGAATGACAAAAATAATTTAAAACGCACTAAAAGGGGGTTAAAACGCTAGATAAAATACCCGGTATTCAGTAAAATACCTGTTTTTGAACTAGTATGCATATAATATATGTATGTATATATATATATTTTGTGAGAGAAGGGGATGTGTGGAAGCAATGTGGGCTGCCCACACTCTCTAGAATATTGCAACATGGACACTTGTCCAATCTAGAAACCATAAGAAATGATTGTGTCTTGTGCATGCAACCATACATACTCAATTCCAAAGCAACAATTCAAAAATCACTCTCTCTCCTCTCTTGAACAACTCATGGCCGAACACCCCAAACCCCATCAACATTTCATTTTCCAAATCAAAATATGAAGAATCAAGAGCTAATCATGGTGATTCTAAGCTTGTAAGAAGGTTTGGAAGTGATTTCAAGCAAGAACAACCTCCATCTCACCATCTATTCTCAAAAACCCATCTAAAATCTTGAAGGTATAAAATTTATTTTATAGATCTTGTTTTAATTCTTGATGTTTTAAAATAATGATGGAAGTTTCTCTTGTTCTTGAATCTAAACACAAATTTGAAACTAAAACAAATGGGTTTTTAAAGAAAAATAAAATGGATAAACTTGTATGTATATATGTGGCCGTATGTGTGTATATATGTATATGCATGCACACAAAATTTGTTGATTAGTTCATAAATGTGAAGGAATGTGTCTTGCACTTGTTGAATGATTAGATGATGATGATGATGATGATATATGAACTTAAAAAGATGATTTGAACATGATATGATAAAAATCCATTTTTATCAGAATATAAACACTAAAATAAAGTTATTTTGAAGTGTTTAATGAAATATAACTTTGTCATAATGTTTACTAGCTTTGCATGTGGTACTTGGTGCATAAAAAGTTGTAAAATACGTGAAATCGCATGATTTGTGTGACTTATATAAAAACTGGACTAATCTGATTATAACCACTATTTTAATCAGTAAATAACATGTATTGTTTTAAAATATCAAGTCATTTCGAGTTGGGATGGTTACGGTAACGTTTAACGCAAAACTATGCGTTAAAACGGTCAAAAATCGGCTTTTCGAGTGATTTTCTGTAAAACTGAATTATATCAGTAAATAAACTGATATTTTTAGTTTAAAAATAATTATTTTAACTAATTTTAAGTTTACTTGGTGTTTGGTTGGTCATACGTGACTTCCGACGCCCGAAAACGTTACCGAATCGCCAAAATATGCATTTTTCAATGAACATGAGTGTGGGTAAATTTTTAGTGCATCTTATGAGATAAAATGTATTAAGTGATTTGAACATGTAAATGTGATTATATGTTAAGTGCTAACTTGATAATGGGAAAATTAGACTATGCATGTATGCATGTACGTTTTGTGCGGTAGAAATGGTAAATTTGTGTTAAATGTGTGTAACTTGTTTGTCGAGCATTAAATTTAGTATATATGAAATGTTTTATGTGTATTTGCTATTAAAAGTGACAAAATAGTCAAGTTAGTAATGTTTCGCGTGTCACGGTGTTAGATTATATGAACGTTTATGTATATATATGTTACGACGTGTAAATCATAGATATATTACGTATAATCGGGAGAGTTAACGGATTTACACAATAATGGTCACCAATAAAACCGTTCAAAACACCAAATCATAAAGATATATATATATATATATGGACTCATATATATATATATATATATATATATATATATATATATATTAACATGCCAACATAATCAAATCTCAAAGTTATGTGATAATTCTAAGAAACGGAGAAACTTAGGATTTTTGTGATTAAATGTTATTTTGATTTAGAATTGTTCCCATGTTAGGACATATATAATCAATTTCTGGGATTGCGGTATTAAAATACTCACCCAAAGGTGAGTGTCACTAAACCCCTCTTTTACTGCTTTATATATATTTTGGGGGTAGAACACGCCAATGAAAAGGGTTTAATAATGTTTTTGGATTAAAACATACCTTTTAATATAAAATATATATATTCGTTGAAAATATATGAGGTTTGATAAATCATACGTTTCGAGATAAAACATTTTTGATGAATGAATGTTTGGAAGGAATTTGGATGGTACGGTGTTTCCGAGGAGAAACAAACCGTAAAGTTGGGACGGATGCGGACCTGGTCTCAAGGGAGGGGATCAAAGGATTCGTACAACATCGTGTATTAAATTGTCATATTAGTAGGATATATATATTGCACGTGAGGCAGACATCATATGGTTCATTGAGATAGGACCCTGCGCCCATGATGTCGTTTAATCATTTAAGTAATGTACGCGAGGAATTGTTGGTAGATCTATCGGGTTGACAACCCCGTCGTGACCGGTCGCCCCGAGTCAATGTCAAACGATGAATTAAAATTTTGTTTATTGTCTAGCTTTGAGTATCCCTGCATGGTTAATATATAGTTCGCATCATCTAGCTAACATACGAGTCTGAAAATAGACGCTAGAATTTAATATACAAAACCTGGGCAGCACTGCAATCGTCAGAGTAGTGAACCGATGGATGCCCATGGATTTTATTAAGGAAGTAAAATGGACTTTCTAAAAATTTCCTGAATTGTTTTTAAATAAACACCTAATTAGAAAGTTTTCCATTAAATAAAATCTGTTAGTAAACAATTAAGTGAACTCACCTTCCTTTGTGTTGACACTTGATTTTAACGTGTTCTACAGGTACTTGAAATCGGCTTTGGGAAATCATGGCGTATCTTATGGATGATGATGCATGTTGTTATGTTTAATTATGTTGGACAACTTTTAAACTATCTGGGACGTTTGTAATAAGATCCGTGAGGATCAAAACAACATAACTTATGGGGTTGTGTCGTGACTTTTGTAAAAATGTAATGTTTAATATTTATGTTTTAAAATATGTCAAAATGTCCAACAAAAGAGTTCATCGATCGACAAGATATAAATGGGCACCAACTTTCATCTCCACTACTTTTAAATATTCTGATGCGACCTTTTTAGGATGTGACACCATATGCCAGATCCAGAAACTTTCGAAAATTGTCAGTTTTGGTCCCTGCAACATTTTTGAGCCATTTTCGATGCGTTTAAACCCCGTTTACCCCATTTCAAGGCTCTAAAATGAAGTTAAAGTATAGGGAACATGAAATATGTTCAAAAATATCTCAGATGTTGGTTCGTTTGGTCGTACGATCACGTTATTCGGTTAATAACGACGAAACACGAACGGACGCGAAAAACGATCCAAATTACACGACGAATGGAATTTTATTATGCCAATCACTAAAATAAAATAATTTAATGATTACATAAATTTTTGGATGTCCGGATATATTCAGAACGTGAGATATGCGCGAAAATGCAAACTTATGCACTTTTTGACGCTTTTAGTCCCTGTTGATCAAATAAGTTTATTTTTGCGCACCAAACACCTCAAAGCCTATTTCTAAGCTATGTAAAGGATATTTAGGGCATGTTTAACTTATGATCAAGTTCCAGAATGTTCGTTACGGTACGAATCGGCATACTTTCGCAGTTTGTCGAAATTAGTCCCTGCAAGCGAATGAACTTGATTTCGACACACCAAACCTCCCAAAACTTATTTCTAAGTTATGTAAAGTTTATTTAAGGAATTTTAAGCCCATGTCACTATTCCGGAGTGTTTTTCGCGTTAAATTGACTGCGTTTACGCACCAGTTCGCGTATAACTTTCCAAAAAGCGATTTAGAGCTCGAAATCGCACAAGAATTGATATGTGCAAACGATACACATATTTATACAAATCCCAAGTATGAAATACAATATTTCATTGATTTGGTAAATGTATGATGGTTGTAGTGACACAGGTGTCACAACTCTGTTATGCTATCGTTGTAATGGCTACCTAACAGCAACGGTAATTTCATTAGGGCGTTTTTTTTAACAAAATTTGTATTTTTACTGTTTATTACATGTAACTTGTATTAATATAATATTCATTAAACAAGATATTGAGGGATGGACTGGAAGACTAATGGCTTGGAGAAGAAGAAAGCTACAAAAGGATCCCACATTAAATATGCGGTGGACAATTCTTCCACCACAATTCTATGCCACGTTACTAGAATCCGTTCCTAAGAGCGTGGTTGGTTATAGAAATGGTAAAGAATACTCATTTCCTTCCTTTTTTGACATGGATTTCGTGTTTTTCCCACTGTCGATTGACAATAACGAATGGCTGTTGGTACGATTAGAGTTGGCATCCCAGGAATTAGTTTTGTACACGTTTGAAAACCTTTGTGGACGAGGAGACAAATTTAGGGCAGTTATTATTCCACGGTTGACGAAGCTCAAGGTGTATTTAACTAGTTTGCTGGTGCATTTGCAGTATTGGAAAAAGATAGGCAAACCAAAATGCTGCATAACTCATGAGCTAAACGATAACTACGTGATTTCTATCAGGTCAATCGTAGGCAATGAAGTTGTCTATCTGTGTATGCTTATGGAGCATCTCGTTACGGACAAACCAATTAACATTACTGGAGACGTAAAACAAATATGTTTGTCATATAGATGATTCATGGCCGATAAACTATATTTTTGGCGGTGTTTTCCACGCCCAAATGCTGTTAAATAAAATAAGTCTTCTTTTTAATATTATATCAAAACTTGATAACATTGGGGAACGTTCATCAATTCAAAGCTATAAATACATACATTGCTCCTCCCATTTAATCCCAAATAATTCTCATTTCAAAGTTTATACTAGCAAAAAATAAAATAAAAAAATGGATTTTTGGATCGACGAGGAAGATATTGCTGTTGCCGTTTTGTACGCTGCCGCTTGTGATCTAGGCACTTATTCAATTTCCGATCCTGCTTTCTAGGGGCAGGGTTTCAACTGCTTTTGCATTCACCTACAAGAGACGACCCGAAGTGTCGATGTCTTGAGGACTCGTCTTGCTTTTCTACGCTTTAAATGTACCCGTTTTTTAGGAAAGTACGAAAATGTTAAAAAAACTCAGCCGAACATGGAAGAAAAAGAGGTCATTGAAGAGGCCCTGCTCGACTACGCAATACGTTACGAGGAGGACTTTGAACACCTTTCAGTGTTTGAAACTTTGAAAATTTATCGGTGATTCACGAAATTAATTTGTAATATTTAGGTTGTAACGTTCAACTTAAATTTGTAATGTAAAGTGACCTTTGTTTGACTTTAAAACTTTTGAACGGCCCAAACTTATTTTTTTTTAGAAATATTTGGGCCAAAACAACCCACACCGTTTTATTTTGAAATATTTTGGCCTAAACCGTTTGTTGAGTTTCTTGTCTATGTCAAGTGGTGATTTTATTTTTTTAACCTATTATAAACAAAAATTTTTATAAAACATATTTGGGCCCAAACACCCCACAAGCTACATATGGACGGCCCAAACATATTTATTTTCTATTGTTTGGGCCCAAACAGCAACACGGTATAAATGGACGACCCAAACAGATTAATTTCTAATGTTTGGGCCAAAACAGCCCACACGGTACAAATGAACGGCCCAACGGAATTTTTTAGTAATATTTGGGCCCAAACAGCCCACAACATTTTTTTTTAATTTTTTAACCTATTATAAACATAATTTTTTATTGTCTATGTCAAGTGGTGATTTTATGTTTTTAACCTATTATAAACATAAATTTTTATAAAATATATTTGGGCCCAAACACCCCACAAGCTACATATAGACAGCCCAAACAAATTTATTTTCTATTGTTTGGGCCCAAACAGTCCACACGGTACAAATGAACGACCCAACATAATTTTTTAGTAATATTTGGGCCCGAACAGCCCACAACGTTTTATTTTGTAATTTTTTAACCAATTATAAACATAAATTTTTATACAACATATTTGGGCCCAAACAGCCCACACGCTACATAAGGACGGCCCAAACAGATTAATTTCTAATGTTTGGGCCCAAACAGCCCACACGGTTCAAATGAACGGCCCAAACAACATTTTTTTAGTGATATTTGGGCCCAAACAGCCCACGTCGTTTTATTTTGTAATATTTAGGCCCAAACTGTTTGTTGAGTTTCTTGTCTATGTCAAGTGGTGATTTTATTTTTTTAACCTATTATAAACATAAATTTTTATAAAACATATTTGGGCCCAAAGACCCCATAAGCTACATATGGAAGGCCCAAACATATTTATTTTCTATTGTTTGGGCCCAAACAGCCCACACGGTACAAATGGACGGCCTAACAGATTTTTTTAGTCATATTTGGGCACAAACAGCCCACAACGTTTTTTTTTTGTAATATTTGGGCCCAAACCGATTTATTTTATGTTTAACTTATTATAAACATAAATTTTTATAAAACATATTTAAACAAAAGAAAATAAACATAAACACCAAAAATATTAAACAAAAGATAACAAACATAAACACCAAAAATACGAAAAAATAAATAAAATAAAATCTAAAACCATATCCTAATAGACTCCCACTCCGAGACGTGTTTGAATTCACGTCCCACTCCATGACGGAAGTTGATGAGGGCCACTTCCTTGTCCTCACCAAGGTCTGGCATTTCTGACTCCACAGCCTTGTAGTATCGGTCGAACATCTCACATTCAAACCGAATGACACAGAACCTGGAGGATAAGGCGTCGACGGTCCGGTTGTGGTCCGGACCATGTAGTTGGGCAAGATGTTGTTGAACACAAACCTAGAACCCCCCTGTCCTCATCGCAGATGATCGGTTATTGCCTCCTCCCAAGCTTCGCACAAAGAAATATCTTCAACATCTGTCCAGGAAGCGGCAGCCATTTTCGGATTGGTCTTTGACGGCGTCTGAAAGTTGTAAACGGCTGAGAAAGTAGATATTTTAAACGGCGTCTGAAGAGGATAAATGAACGGGGTGAGGGGGTGAGGGTTTATATAGTGGGTAAATTAAATGGTTTTAAATATAGCAATAAATAAGTTTAATGGTTAAAACATGTGAAGGTGATACGTTAAACAACGTCTGTTAACTTCTTTATTATAATATTTTTTCTATTAATTTTTTTGCATGGAACTTTATTGCAATTGTGGGTGGCTATTATAATATATCGAATGAAAAACAAGTAAAATTTTTTATTACTTAATACAAAGTACACAAAAGACATAACATGTAAAAATACAAACATAAAAATTTCAACTATAATACGCGAAGTAGTCTTCAGATAACAACATAACTTCACCAAACCTCTGCTTAGGACTTGGTGGAAAACCGAGAGCAAATAGAAAAGTAGGAGTGAATCTATTTTCTTCTCCTGGAATTCACGTCAAAACACCTTTGGAATGATAAAGATGTGTCTTGAACTGGCAAGTTCCATCCACACTCACTGGGTAAGTAGAGGTGGCATTTCTGAAGAGAAGACGCTCCAATATGAGAAACGATATCAAAAGGAAATTTGACAATTAAAGCCCAAAAACACGTCTATTGCACTAACAGATACGTGTGGTTTATTAAATATTTCTTGCCTTTGATACATGAAAACATCTATGAGAATCAAATAATGGAGAAAGGATAACATTGATTTAAGTGTGGTAGAGGGATCCGTTTAATAAGCACACAAAAAAAACAAGGGGTAAATATATAAGGGAAGAGAAGGTAAAACGGCTAGAACAACACATTCAAATGGCTCGAAAAAGAGGTTGAAACGGCTTAAGACAGCTGTACCGGCTTAAGCCAGCTAAAACGGATTAAAAAGCAGCTGAGATGGCACAAAGAATGGGGGGGGAACGGCTTGGCTTGCAGCGGTGAGGTCCACGTGTGTACGGTAACGGCTCGGCTCCAACCCAAGGACACGGCTTGGCTCACTGAAGGTACTCGGCTAGGTTCTTTCAACATGAGCCGAATGAAACGGCTTGGCTAAGTACCTTCAGCCTTTGTCGGACACGTGGTGTGTACTGAAACGTCTTCAAGCCGTTACAGCATTTGTCAGGCACGTGGCATTATCTGGTTGGCTGGCCGTTGAAATGAATTCTTATGTCATTTTAGCTTGTGGAAACGGCTTGGTGAGGGGTGTCAATTGGACATTTTGGAAAAGACGGCGTTGATTTGGCTAATATCATGATTTTCCCTTTAATTATTTATGTATAGAATTAAAAATAAGAATTTTTATAGGGGTAGAGTTTGACAACTTCAAAGCTATTTATTTTAGAAAGGGGGTGTAAAAAGTAAAAATGGAGGTGCATTTAGCCAAGCCCTTTTATTAAACACGTATTTTAGTTCCACCCATGATATTATAGCCTAGTGACATCTAGAGGGTGGGATAAGGATTTAGGACCATTAGGTCCTGGGTTCGATTCCCATAAGGGGGTTTTCCAGATTTATTGGGGGGTTTTCCCATATTTAATACCATTCAAATTTCTCTACTAATTGTAATTGATCTACTAGTAGAGTATTTGTAATTACTCTACAAAAATTACATAATCATTCATATGTTTTTTACATTTTCCAATTAAACAAGTAGATGGAAAAACTTTAAAAAAAAAAAAGTTTCCTTCACTTCTCATGTTTGTATGCTAAGCCTGAGCGGCCCTATGGGCGTGGAGAACCACAGGCCAGGGCATGTGTTTTCCAAGGACACATTTATATAAAAAAATCAATATATACACATACATTGGTGGATTCAAGCCTGTGCCACTGTCCACTCCATTCGGCATGTGGATTTTTACTTGGTCTGGGTGGTTCACAAAGAAACGGTAGAAGTAGTCGCCAGAGAACTGTGTTTTTTCGTTTTTGGAGAAGAAAGATTTAAAATAAAATTTGTATTGGGAATGTGATTGAGGTGGTTACTGACACCCCTCCTAGTGGGTCTATCAACAACTAAAATCGGTGTGAACCTTCACCTGATCCTTTCAATCTAAGAGAGCTGGTTGAAGACGTGGCAAAAGCACAACGACAGAACATTGATCTTAACATCCCTCCATCTTCTCCTACCTACAACAACAGACAAATATCTCCAATTATGACAAAGAAGGGTACAAATCGAAAAGGTAAATTCACATTCCTTTCAATGCGGATGAAAAATACCTTATGGGAGCGGAAGAATGGCGAAGGCCTGAGGTACCGAGCCAGATCGACTGGGGGATCGGAGAAAACCACAAGCAGTCAAAAAGAAGATGATATTTGTAGTGATGAAAATGAAGCGTCGATAAGGAAGTTGACCAAACTGTGGCGGTAGGCGAAGAAATCGGATTTAGAATCTCAGGTTGTACTGTTACAATCAGGGAGCAGATTTTGGGGGCACAGGAGACAAATGGTGAACAATGAATTTCTTATCTACAAACATTATGGGGGCTAACAATGCAAATAAAGCGGGGCATATTCGTAATCTGAGAAGTTTCAATAAACTTAGTTTTATCGGTATGCAGAAAACGCAAATGGTGGACTCCTCTAATATCCAGGTCAGTTCGTTTTAGGGTAATATTCTTTTGACTATGTTGATGACAGTGGCAGGTCCGATGGTTTGTTTGATATTTGGGACCCATCAATTTTTCGAAAACAAACATCGATTCACAACAGGTGGTTCCTAGCCACTATGGGCACTCTTTATGACGTGGTCAGTGACCTTATACTAGTGAATGTTTATGCACCATTGGATAAATTTTTAAAGACACAGCTTTGGACCGAATTATCCCAACTAATGAATTCACAATCTAGCTCTTGGATATTTCTCAGAGATTTTAATTGTGTCCGCATTCCCTGTGAAAGAAGAAACTCACACTTCTGCCCAGAAACAGCTGCAGATTTTAACGATTTCATAAATAGAGCAGGCCTGTCCGAATACTCCATGACGGGATGCTCATTTACATACATGACAAATGATGGAAAGAGATCCAGTTATATCGACAGGTTCTTGGTTTGCCATTCGTTCTTATCTAGATGGCCATCGGCAAAGCTCATTGGCCTACCTCGGTACAAATTGAATCTTAGAACAATACTGTTACTTTGCTCTAATGTAAAATTCAGAACCCATCCCTTCCGATTTTTTAACTCATGGCTCAAAGAAGATGGTCTAAAGAATCTAGTTCTCAAGTCGTACGATAGTCTCAAATATTCACCACCGGATAAATTAATGGCAGCAAGACTCAAGGCAATCAAAGTTGCCATTAAGCCTTGGTGTGTAACGATTAAAGAAAAAACAATGGGCTGATATAAGGGCTGAAAAATAAAGCTGAAATCCTTGACACAAAAGCTGAAAGTGTAAGTTTGTCAGACAAGGAGATAAAGGAAAGAGAAACTTGGATAAGTGCAATCAATGAATTGAAAGAAATAATTTGGCGGACAAACTCATACTTTCAGCTTTTGTGTCAAGGATTTCAACTTTATTTTTCAGCTCTTGTATCAGCCCATTGTTTTTTCTTTAAAGGGGCCAAAGTCAAATGGGTGCAAGAGGGCGACGAAAACTCATCGTTCTTCCACGGAATGATAAAAGGACATAAAAAATAACATAATTAATGGGCTCAGTTTTGATAGGCTGTGGGTCTCACACCCGGACGAATTAAAAAATGGTATACAGGAGCATTTTCAATCAGTTTTTATGGAGGACAAAAAGCCGAGACCGAAGTTTATAAACAATGGCTTCAAGAGACTCAACTTAGCGCAATCAGCCTTATTTTTTAAACGGCTTCGAAAGAAGAAATTAAAGAGGCGGTTTGGAATTGTGGCAATGACAAAGCACTCGGGCTCGATGGTTTCACGTTCAAATTTCTCAAATATTTTTGGGATATATTTGAACCGGATATGTTTCGCATGATGGGTCATTTTTGTGTACATGGAACTTTGAGCAGGGGATATAATACCAGTTTCATTGTGTAAGACCCCGACCACGAAATAACAACCCACGACGGAAACGTCGGGGAGTCACGTTACAAATTGTTTCACTGTTAACGCAAAACTAAGGCCTGTGTTCTTTTTTTTAACGCAAAACTAAGGCTCGTGTCCATCCTACGTGTAGCAAGCTTTCATATTTACACATTTGCACCTGAAACATCTGTGAAAATAATGTCAATAATGAATGCTAGTGACTAACATAGGTTTTGTATTCAAATTCATGGCTTTAAATTTGTATTGCAATACCCCATCCGAATACGAGAGTCGATAAGTGAAAACCTTGTAACCAAACTTGTATTAAATGTGTTTGGTATTGGAATATGTTTAACCAACTATAAAAGTTGGTATGAGCAAGAAAACATTGTAGCCATGAATCTTGACAAAAGTGTTTCTTTTATAAAACCGTGTAAGTAATCGATTTAAAAGAACACTTTGTATGGTTTATATATCTTTAACTGAAACCATTTGTGACTTTATCTTAACCAATCGTCTTTGTTTTGTGTAAACCAGTCGTCCTTGTTTTGTATAAATCCATCGTCCTTGTTTAATATAAACCAAAACTTTTGGAGAAATTTCACTAGCGTTTCCCCTCTGGGAACCAAAACTTCACCTAAGCTCTCACTCACATCTACTATTAATAGGTGTGACCCTTTCGTGTGAATGGAGCTTGGAATGAATGGGGCATCTCCCATTCGTGCGAATGGACTAGTGTGTGACATTTGCACATTTTCAATCGTTGAACAATTTCGGTCAGTTTCGTGTTCGATAAAATGTTATATTTTTTTACGAAACATGTAACCGCATGATCGAACGAAATGATACCCACGATATTTCTGGACAAAAATCCTAGTTACACATGCCTTAACGCCTTTATATAACTTAAATGTTAGGTTAAACGGGGTTAGAAATGACAGAACATGATTATACATGTCCATGGGCCAAATCTACCAAAATTCAAAAGTTCTGCCCAACCAAAGGCTTACGGACCGTAAGCAATTAAGCCAAACGATCCGTATAGAGGTGCCAGAACAATAGAAAATACCTTGCAGTTTCTCAGCTCATTCCTTGGCCCACAAGTAGCGATTTCTATCATCTTTCTTCTTCTTTGAACACTTGGGAGGACACTAAACAATGCCTTAACACCTGTATGGAAACTTGGCATCATTTGGTGGCCTCTTGATCACTATAAATAGGTGATCAAAGCCATTCCTTCAACTTGCTCAATCACAAAATTATTTCTCTCTTCATAGGAGCTTGTTTCCGGCTGATTGGAAGCCTCCTATCTTGAGTTCTGAAAGTGTTCTTCAACATAAGTAAGTGCTTTTCCTAGTTCTTTCACTATTTTGGCTATTTTGAGCCAAAAGTCAAATAGTTTGACTTTCTGTTTGACTTTCGGTGTCACACCCCAACCTCGTAAAACAACAAATCGTGGCGGAATCGTCGGGGAGTGTTGTAACAGAATCATTGTTTCATAACACATGGATATTGAAGTTTTGTTTTATTGAATCAAAAGAAGTTAAAATGTCTTAACAACAAAGAAACATAACATAATTAACTAGTCTTGCATCTTTTATTGTCACTAAGGCCCAAGTCCGCCTAAGTGTATCTTGATAAATCCTATGCATCATTTCCTGAAACACGTGTGAAAATAGGTACGTCAGCGTAAAAATGCCTGTGAGATACATAGGTTTTATTGATTTAGGATTCATGACTTATAAGTTTAGAAAAAGGTTGTTTAACAAAATTCAGTCATGATCCTTGTAAAATGTTTTGTTTTATAAATCATTTGAAAAGCGATGATAAAGTAGATGATATGTAAAAGAGTAATGTAAGGTTAAATGAATAACAAAGTAAAATGAGTTTGTATGACATAAGTTGTTTTGTAAAACAAATGTTTAGTGAAAATATGTTATTTGTGTAAAATGTAAAAAGTCAAATACTGAAATGGTTTAAATAACACTACGATATGTAATACTATAAAATCACTTATATATAGGAAGTACCAGCGGCGTATCCACCATGCTTTTAACTTATTACACATGCCTCGTTATTTAAATCACTTACCAAAACAAACCATCAATGTAAAATTGTTTATGTATAGTCAAATGTCAAATGTTTAAGTAAAAACCATCATATGTAAATCATGTAATGTGTAAACAAATGTTTGTAGTAGTGAATAAAAGCATTTATTGATTAAAATCATTTATTCAACCCTATAAGAAAGAAATGTACAAAACAATGCATTTGATAAAATAAACTCAAAAGTTATGTTTTGTAAGATAATGCATGCTTTACTGATACAACCATGTATACGGTAATGTTAAACGCCTACATTCAAGCCTTGAGACAGCAGGATAACCTTAGAGTAAAAGTTATCAAAAAGAAATGTTTTCGGATTCGGTCATTCCATCCATCTAAACAAACCTAGGATTTTAGGAACGGGATTTGTCAAGTCCTATGGTACCACTGCCTACTACCGAGTGGCATGATCGGTGTTAATGAATGTAATTTAGTCCCGTTAAACAAATCAAATGATATACCAAATGTAAGCATATTTTATGAAAATAAGGTACCTAGTATGCTAAGTGAACATACAAGGTAGAGATATAAAACAATGTGTCCATATGCTATGAGAACATATGCAACAGAGATGCAATGTGAAACAATGTACTAAGTATGCTAAGTTAACATACAAAGCAGAAAAGTCATGTAAAACAATGTGCTAGCATGTTAAGTAAACATACATAGCAAAAGAAATGTAATGTAAAACAATGTGCTAGCATGTTAAGTAAACATACATAGAAAAACATAATGAAATCATGTACTAATAGTGTACTAATGAACATAGCAAGTATATGATATGAAAACATGGAAAGCATGAAAGTAACAAGTAGGCACATGTTTTTCACCCCAAAACGTTTGAAAAACAGTAAAAGAGGGGAACTATGTACAAACTTGAGGGTGCTTAGAAGTCTTGAACAACAACCAAGCAAAGCTAGCGGGATCACGGAATCAAACGACACCCTATATATATAACTACATAAATAACCGGACCTAAATCGGGAGATTGGATAGTATGAGGTTTCGTAAACCAAATGTGTATTGGAACTCATATGATATGGTTTAACAAAGCCTACATACTAAAATGAAACCTAACCTAAGTGCTTCCGATCCATTATGACCCGTTTAGGTAGCTTATGCTACTTTAACGCGTTGTTCGCGTAAAACGCGTTCGGACCGCTTAAGTAGTCCTATGACAAGTAAAATATGCCTTAACATGTCTAATATAGTTACCTAATCATTTTAGTTGTCGAAATTTTGGTTATATATGATTAAAATGAATTTATGCGTAAAAAGGGTATTTTGGTAATTTTCCTAAGGCATATAAACTACTTATCATACAACTACCTAAACGACGTGACCATAAGGTAAAACCTCGGAAGGTTATTCCCTATACAACTATGGTCACCTAATGTGTTTGGTCGGATCCTAAAGATCGACCAAATGGGTCAGGTTCGAAAGTATAAGCGATTGATTAGATCGCTTACCTTTACGACCTTAGACAAGCACAAATCTAAAAGTGACGAGCTAAACATGTCAAAACATGTTTAACGAGGTTTAAAAATAGGTTTGGTATCAAGACAAAGGGTCTTGATACCCAATAGTAGTTTGGTTACAAAATACGCAAAAATACGCATTTTGGCCGAAACTACGACTCGTCACTGAGCCTAGATAACGTGGTAACAGTAGGTATAGTTACTAGGGACTATAACCATCGTGATTACACTCACGTTATGAAGTTCAAATGAACTTCGCATTGATCATAAACTGGTCAATGCAGAAAGTCAAACGCAGTTTGACTTTTAAGCTAAAACGAATGAAAAGAACGAAGGAATACTTACAGAAGGTCCGCGCAAGCAAAATCTTGACCTAAGTAGCTCAGGTATGAAGCAAAGGCTTTAACTTAGAGCATCTTAGATCAAATTTTGAGTGAGGATGAAATGAAGTGGGTGTTGCTATTTATAGAGAATCAAGAACCGTTAAGATCGTTCATCGTAAAACGTGCTTTGATCTGGACCGTACACATGTGGCCCATGGTTTTGGGATACTAGGGGTGCCCCAAAACCAGCAAACGGTTTTGAAAATGTTACAAAATAGCCCCTAAACTTCAAGAGAAGTGCTGAAAATGGACCTTGTGTTGCAAAAATGGAGTTTCTGCCCAGATCACTCACTCCCGTAGCACCACGGGGATAGGCATTTGGTGCTCGCGCGGCGCTAGTACGTACCAGATACAGCAAAGTTTCAAAAATGACAGTTTTGGTCCCTGCACGTGTTTAAGGCCTTTTTTGATGCGTTTGAACCCCGTTAACCTCATTTCAAGTCTCTAAATTGAAGTTAAAGTATAGGGAACTCAAAACATGCTCAAAAACGTCTCGGATGTTGGCTCGTTTGGTCGTACGGTTGCGTTGTTCGGTTAATTACGACGGAAGTCGTAACGAACGCAAAAACGATCCAAATTACGCGACGAATGGAATTTTATCAAGACAATCACTAAAGTAAAATATTTTAATGATTACATAAATTTTTGGATGTCCGGATGTATTCAGAACGTAAGTTATGCGCGAAAATGCAAACTTATGCACTTTTTTACGCTTTTAGTCCCTGAATGAGCATAAAGTTTATTTTAGCAGACCGAACCTCTCAAAGCATATTTCTAAGCTATGTAATGGATATTTAGGGTGTGTTTAACTTATGATCATGTTCCGGAATGTTCGTTACAGTTCAAATTGGCATACTTTCGCAGTTTGTCAAACTTAGTCCCTGTAAGCGAATAAACTTGATTTCGGCATACCAAACCTTCCAAAACTTATTTCTAAGTTATGTAAAGGTTATTTAAGGTATGTTAAGCCTATGTCACTATTCTGGGGTGTTTGTTGCATTAAAATGGTTATATTTACGCATCAGTGCGCGTATAACCTTCCAGAAAGTGATTTAGAGCCCGAAATTGAACAAGAATTGATATGTGCAAATGATACACATATTTATACAAATCCCAAGTATGAAATACAATATTTCATTGGTTTGGTATTTGTTTGATGGTTGAAGTGACACAGGTGTCACAGTCTCCCCTACTTCAGGAAATTTCGTCCCGAAATTTATTTAGAGGAAACTTATGAGAGTTTGAAACATGATGTTGAAAAGACCAAACAATACTGGTTAGAGTCCTGAACTTTTAGTAACTTTAAATAATCATCATGCTTGCAATGTGAGAGGGACACTTATATACAAGTATATAAAGTGTTATTGGTGCGTCCACCGTACCTCTATTACATTGTTCACATTTCATTATGGTTGCCACTATCGGTTCTTACACATAATAAGTCTTACCGTGGTTTCCGTGCACTGAACTTCGCAATTATGTATGCATCCATAATTACGTAATTCATTGCATAATCACGTAATGCATCTTATAATGTGTAGGGGAAGAAAAATAATGAACGAACTTGTGATAATTGTGACTAGACCACCATAGGGTCCTTTTTAATTAAATCAATAAATGATTCAAATGGACTACCAAGGAGTCTGTTCAGCTACATCACCACATGTCATTCATAACCAGATTCTGAATCAATCTTTTGACTTAGACCACTTAAGGGGTCTCTTATGAATCATGGAGTGGTACTATATAATCCAAGGGTCTTAACTATCATGTAGAAGCCCAATAAGGATTTAAGGTAGTACCTTTTTGAATATCCTACTACGAATCCCTCATATGAAGATATGAAAGATTCTACGAGGATTTGGATAACGAATATCCAGAGTATACAAAAACATAAAATGCATGAAAGAAAACGCAAAATGCATAAACACATAGTCACACAATCATAAAATTGTTTATCTAGATCTTTAATTTGTTAATTTGTTTTGTTAATTGTGTACATGTATTTAAAGCACACTAGGAATCCATTCCGTGGATTTCATTTGGTACTTTAAACATTAGCAAGAATCTAACTATGAAGATAGAAAGATCTTTTAAAGAGAAAATTCGATTTCGATTATAAGGAATCGAAATGTTCGAATTAAGGTACACAAGGAATCCAATTAAGGACTCTGATTTGAATGATAATCATCCACAAGGGTCTAATTGTGAAGACAAAAAGATCCCATATGGACTTTTAGAAGTTGAAGATGTTTTGAAACCTTGCACTGGATGTGTTTAAGTCAAAACATAAAGTAAAAATACTTATGACATTGAGATGCTATATATATATATATATATATATATAATACTTTTGAAATCATAAAGTAGGTGTATTAGGTAAGTATATTTAAAAAAATGTTTTAAAATCACACGAGATGAATTTTGAAATTATGTATAAGGTTTTTGAAAACGTGAATGATGCTTTTGAAATCATGCATCTGATAAGAAAATATACTGTGTTAATATTGTTTTCAGACTATATGAAGCATTTTTGAAATCATGAAGGTTGTTTTTGAAAACATAGACAATGTTTTTGAAATCATGGAGGTTGTTTTTTTTTTTTTTTTTTTTGAAAACATAGACAATGTTTATGAAATCATGGAGGTTGTTTTTGAAAACATAGACAATGTTTTTGAAAAATTGTTTTCAAACTATATGAAATATTTTGAAATCGTGAAGGTTGTTTTTTAAATACTTATACTATGTATATTGTTACGAAACCGGAATGAAATGAAATGATATGGGTACGAGATTGAATATACCCTCAGTCATCTAACCAAGGATTCAAAGGTACAGATGTGCAAAAGCACGATTACTCATAATTTCGCTTTATTTCTTGTACTTCGTCTCCTAGAATGAGTACTTAAAATTTTTCGAGGAAATCATGAGCGATCACTTGAAAGAGAGAATCACCAGAGTAGCTTGTAAAGAACATAGTTCTTTGATGTAGGTATCCTAGGGAAATGCCATACACACATGTAACTACATTTGTACATCAGAATTGTGAACAACAATTTATTCATAAACTGAACATATTGTTTCCGGGTTCAACAAAAGAAACAAAAGCAACAGATACAAATTATTGGAAGCAGCAGCTTCTTCTAATCAGCCAAATGCTCATCCAAGGGTTGGATTTGCATTGACAATTTTTGGGCATTTGTTCCTGAAATGGCTCATCTCGCCACAGTTGTAGCAAGTACCAGACGGAAAACGAGCTTGAGTAGGGTTAACTTGGAGTTGGGTAGCAGCAAGGTTTATAGCAGCTTTGTTTTGGATAGCAAAGCGACATATGTTAATCAAATGTCCCCACCGTCCATAGTAGGTACATTTGAAGCAGGGTATGAGGTTTGAATGATGACGGTTGCATCGCTTGCACCATGGGGCAGCTCCTAAGTACGGCTTCCTAGCTGGTGGCGCTGCCACTTGGCTAGGTCCCGCTTGATTAGGTGTTACTGCTGCGGGTTTCCTTGAAGCCTTACGCTTCCTTGATTTTGGTGCAGGCTTGACTTCTGCTTCCTTTGGTGAATCTTGAGTGGTTTCTTCCTGGTGATGATACATGGCAGTAGCTAATTCAACTGTCTTCAGGACGACTTCGCCTATTCACTGAGCGAATTTGGCAGTCTGCTCGGATATCTAGGTGTCATCGTGATGAAGAGACATTCTAGAAGAAAATGAAAGACATAGAAAGAAACAAGTGAAATGTTATCGGAAAATCAAAACAAAATGACAACGCATAGAATTTGTGATCATTTGTTTGTTACCTAAGGCAAACAAATGAGACAGTGACTAATTAAAGTAAACGGGTCATATTAATGTATCACTGAAGACATGCTCGCCTATAAGTGAACACTCACCCCAAGAGTTCCCAGGTAAGAGTGACTGGTCCGATACTGCGGATTTGTAGGAACACTCTAGCCTTAGACAGAAAACTCAGAGTACAGGCATTCACCCTTCCAGTTTGCACATGTTCACATTATAAGACCCAAACTTTGACGAGATTCTGAAAACTTAGAGGGTTCAAAACCTAGTAATTAATCATCCTAGAACATATGATTTCTTTTCAAAGCGGTTTTAAAATTTATGTTCTTGTTGTGGTTGTCGCCTAAGGATAGGTGACGGTATTGTTTTATGACTAAACGCAAGTAAACTCGCGTTAGGGTCCTAGGAAGGTTATAGACTAGGTCAAAGCATTACTAATAACCTAATTCCCTATAACCATGAGCTCTGATACCAACTTTTCTGTCACACCCCGACCACGTAAAACAACAAATCGTGGCGGAATCGTCAGGGAGTGTTGTAAAAGAATCATTGTTTCATAACACATGGAAATTGAAGTTTGTTTTATTGAATCAAAAGAAGTTACAATGTCTTAACAACAAAGAAACATAACATAATTAACTAGTCTTGCATCTTTTATTGTCACTAAGGCCCAAGTCCGCCTAAGTGTATCTTGATAAATCCTATGCATCATTTCCTGAAACACATGTGAAAATAGGTACGTCAGCATAAAAATGCCTGTGAGATACATAGGTTTTATTGATTTAGGATTCATGACTTATAAGTTTAGAAAAAGGTTGTTTAACAAAAGTCAGTCATGATCCTTGTAAAATGTTTTGTTTTATAAATCATTTGAAAAGCGATGATAAAGTAGATGATATGTAAAAGAGTAATGAAAGGTTAAATGAATAACCAAGTAAAATGAGTTTGTATGACATAAGTTGTTTTGTAAAACAAATGTTTAGTGAAAATATGTTATTTGTGTAAAATGTAATAAGTCAAATACTGAAATGGTTTAAATAACGCTACGATATGTAATACTATAAAAGCACTTATATATAGGAAGTACCAGCGGCGTATCCATCATGCTTTTATCTTATTACACATGCCTCGTTATTTAAATCACTTACCAAAACAAACCATCAATGTAAAATTGTTTATGTATAGTCAAATGTTTAAGTAAAAACCATCATATGTAAATCATGTAATGTGTAAAAAAATGTTATGTAGTAGTGAATAAAAGCATTTATTGATTAAAAGCATTTATTCAACCCTATAAGAAAGTAATGTACAAAACAATGCATTTGATAAAATAAACTCAAAAGTTATGTTTTGTAAGATAATGCATGCTTTACCGATACAACCATTTATGCGGTAATGTTAAACGCCTACATTCAAGCCTTGAGACAACATGATAACCTTAGAGTAAAAGTTATCAAAAAGAAATGTTTTCGGATTCGGTCATTCCATCCATCCAAATAAACCTAGGATTTTAGGAATGGGATTTGTCAAGTCCTATGGTACCACTACCTACTACCGAGCGGCATGATCGGTGTTAATGAATGTAATTTAGTCCCGTTAAACAAACCAAATGATATACCAAATGTAAGCATATTTTATGAAAATAATGTACCTAGTATGCTAAGTGAACATACAAGGTAGAGATATAAAACAATGTGTCCATATGCTATGAGAACATATGCAACAGAGATGCAATGTAAAACAATGTACTAAGTATGCTAAGTTAACATACAAAGCAGAAAAGTCATGTAAAACAATGTGCTAGCATGTTAAGTAAACATACATAGCAAAAGAAATGTAATGTAAAACAATGTGCTAGCATGTTAAGTAACCATACATAGCAAAACATATTGAAATCATGTACTAATAGTGTACTAATGAACATAACAAGTATATGATATGAAAACATGGAAAGCATGAAAGTAACAAGTAAGCACATGTTTTTCACCCCCAAAATGTTTGAAAAACAGTAAAAGAGGGGAACTATGTACTCACTTGAGGGTGCTTAGAAGTCTTGAACAACAACCAAGCAAAGCTAGCGGGATCACGGAATCAAACGACACCCTATATATATAACTACATAAATAACCGGACCTAAATCGGGAGATTGGATAGTATGAGGTTTTGTAAACCAAATGAGTATTGGAACTCATATGATATGGTTTAACAAAGCCTACATACTAAAATTAAACCTAACCTAAGTGCTTACAACCCATTATGACCCGTTTAGGTAGCTTATGCTACTTTAACGCGTCGTTCGCGTGAAACGCATTCGGACCTCTTAACTAGTCCTATGACAAGTAAAATATGCCTTAACATGTCTAATATGGTTACCTAATCAGTTTAGACGCCGAAATTTTGGTTATATATGCTTAAAATGAATTTATGTGTAAAAAGGGTATTTTGGTTATTTTCCTAAGGCATATAAACTACTTATCATACAACTACCTAAACGACGTGACCATAAGGTATAACCTCGGAAGGTTATTCCCTATACAACTATGGTCACCTAATGTGTTTGGTCGGATCCTAAAGATCGACCAAATGGGTCAGGTTCGAAAGTATAAGCGATTGATTAGATCGCTTACCTTTACGACCCTAGACAAGCACAAATCTAAAAGTGACAAGCTAAACATGTCAAAACATGTTTAACGAGGTTTAAAAACAGGTTTGGTATCAAGACAAAGGGTCTTGATACCCAATAGTAGCTTGGTTACAAAATACGCAAAAATACGCATTTTGGCCGAAACTACGACTCGTCACTGAGCCTAGATAACGTGGTAATCAGTAGGTATAGTTACTAGGGACTATAACCATCATGATTACGCTCACGTTATGAAGTTCAAATGAACTTCGCATTGATCATAAACTGGTCAATGCAGAAAGTCAAACGCAGTTTGACTTTTAAGCTAAAACGAATGAAAAGAACGAAGGAATACTTACAGAAGGTCCCCGCAAGCAAAATCTTGACCCAAGTAGCTCAGGTATGAAGCAAAGGCTTCAACTTAGAGCATCTTAGATCAAATTTTGAGTGAGGATGAAATGAAGTGGGTGTTGCTATTTATAGAGAATCAAGAACCGTTAAGATTGTTCATCGTAAAACGTGCTTTGATCTGGACCGTACACATGTGGCCCATGGTTTTGGGATACTAGGGGTGCCCCAAAACCAGCAAACGGTTTTGAAAATGTTACAAAATAGCCCCTAAACTTCAAGAGAAGTGCTGAAAATGGACCTTGTGTTGCAAAAATGGATTTTCTGCCCAGATCACTCACTCGCGTAGCACCACGGGGATAGGAATTTGGTGCTCGCGCGACGCTAGCATGTGCCAGATACAGCAAAGTTTCAAAAATGACAGTTTTGGTCCCTGCACGTGTTTAAGGCCTTTTTCGATGCGTTTGAACCCCGTTAACCTCATTTCAAGGCTCTAAAATGAATTTAAAGTATAGGGAACTCAAAACATGCTCAAAAACATCTCGGATGTCGGCTCGTTTGGTCGTACGGTTGCGTTGTTCGGTTAATTACGACGGAAGTCGTAACGAACGCAAAAACTATCCAAATTACGCGACGAATGGAATTTTATCAAGACAATCACTAAAGTAAAATACTTTAATGATTACATAAATTTTTGGATGTCCGGATGTATTCAGAACGTAAGTTATGCGTGAAAATGCGAACTTATGCACTTTTTGACGCTTTTAGTCCCTGAATGAGCATAAAGTTTATATTAGCAGACCGAACCTCTCAAATTCTATTTCTAAGCTATGTAAAGGATATTTAGAGTGTGTTTAACTTATGATCATGTTCCAGAATGTTCGTTACACTTCAAATTGGCATACTTTCGTAGTTTGTCAAATTTAGTCCCTGTAAGCGAATAAACTTGATTTCGGCATACCAAACCTTCCAAAACTTATTTCTAAGTTATGTAAAGGTTATTTAAGGTATGTTAAGCCTATGTCACTATTCCGGAGTGTTTGTTGCATTAAACTGGTTATATTTATGCATCAGTGCGCGTATAACCTTCCAGAAAGTGATTTAGAGCCCGAAATCGAACAAGAATTGATATGTGCAAATGATACACATATTTATACAAATCCCAAGTATGAAATACAATATTTCATTGGTTTGGTTTTTGTTTGATGGTTGAAGTGACACAGGTGTCACATTCGGTTCTGACCATTTTGGTCAAGTCGAAGTTCAATTGAACTTTGCAACGTGATCGTGATCATGAAGGTATTAAACGCTTGCGATTGCACCTTCTAATTACCATGTTTACTAGGCGAGATGACGAGTCAAAGTTTTATGAATTAAAAGTAAAAAAATGCTCAAAAGTGCATTTTATGACGAAAACGTTTTTAGGTATTTTAAAACTTAAAGTTTCGATGCCAAATCAGTTTTATAACATTATTAGACATGTTCAAACATGTCTAACTCGTCATTTCTAGTTAAGTGCTTTTTATTTAGTCGAAAGCCGAGCGGTTTGACTACCGCTTTGACTTTCGAATCTGACCCGTTTGGTCGATCTTAGGATTCGACCAAGCGTATTTTTATGACCATAGTTATATAGGGAATAACCCTCTGAGGTTATACCTTATGGTCATGTCATTTGGTTAGTTATATGATGAGTCGATCTTATGTTCTCTTAAATTGACGAAAATGCCCTTTTGACGCATAAAATGTAACACCCCAATCGCGTAATATACAACAACACGCGGCCGAAACATTGGGGAGTCACGTTACAAATTGTTTTACAACACATGGTACTTAAAGTTTTGTATTATTGAATTAATCGTTTACATTTTTTTGGAGAATACAATTAATACACAACAATTATGTTGCAAGTTTTTAAAGTTACTAAGGCCCAAGTCCGCCCTACGTGATGCATGCTCGAAGTCAAACATAAGCACCTGAAACATATGTGAGAGTAGGTACGTTAGCATAAAAATGCTTTTGAGTAACATAGGTTTTTTGATGAGGATTCATGGCTTTGAATGTTAAAAGGAATGTTTAACTAAAAGTAGCCATGACCCTTTTTTAAAAATGTTTTCTTTTGTAAAACCATCTAAAAATCAAATGATTTAAAAGAGAATGATGCATGGTTAACTTAATAATCAAAATATGTCTTTTATAAAAGATGTCATGTCTTTGTATAAAATGTCATGTCTTTGTATAAAATATGTCATGTCCTTGTATATAATATGTCATATGTAAAACAATGTCTTGTGGAAAATATGTCATGTCTTTTGTATAAACCAAATGTCATGTAGAAACCAATGTCTTAGTGTCAACCAAGTGTCATGTATAAACCAAATGTCTTTGTGTAAACCAAGTGTCATGTATGAACAATGTCTCGTGTAAACCAAGTGTCATGTATAAACAATGTCTCGTGTAAACCAAATGCCATGTAAGAATCAATGTCTTGTATGGTAAGCAAAAAGTCTTTGCTTAAACCACATGTAATAATGACTTGTATAAAACAATGTCATTGAATAAACAAAAGGTTTTGTTCAATTCAAAAGTTATGTCTTATAAATCAATACTTTTATTGTAAAACATACAATAGGTTTGTTGGTAAATACATTCAAGCCTTGTCGACTGTCGGATAGACCCTTATAAAGACAAAGGTCTATTAAATGTTCATCGGGTTCTGCCATTCCCCAATGGGTACTTCCAAACAAAGCTAGGAAGCGGGAATGGGGTTATCAAACCTATGGTAAACCATAACATACTACCGGTCGGCGGGATAATGTTAATGCATGTATCATTGCATACTCGACGCACCAATATGTCATGAACAATGTAAGCATGTTGTGAAAATGTTTGAAAACCATGTACTAAGTATGCTAAGTCAACATACGAAGTAAAGTGTTCATGAAATCAAGGTGCTAGATATGCTAAGTCAACATATGAAGCAAAAAGGATCCTCAAAATCAATGTGCTAGGCATGCTAAGTCAACATACGAAGCTAAAAGGACAATTAAAATCATTATGCTAGGCATGCTAAGTCAACATACGGAGCAAAATGCAATTGAAATCATGTACTATATGTGTAGTAGATGAACATAACATGAATATATCATGAAAACATGAAAGTAACAATAAGCACATTTGTTTCACCCCAAAATATTTGAAATAAGTAAAATAGGGGAACTATGTACTCACTTGAGATTGCAAAGAGTCCTCGAATCAAGTGAAATAACAAAGCTTCAAACGTGTCCTAATGTGTCCTAACATCGGGTAACTATGTTAAAGTAATGGTACATAATCGGGGGAATCGGATAGAATGAGGTCTTGTAAACCAAATGAGTGTTGGAACTCATATGAAATGGTTTAACAAAGTCTACATTCTGATTTGGAATGAACCCTAAGTGCTTTTGACCAGTCATGACCCGTTAAGGTAGTTTAACGTGTCATTTGCGTAACTATGTGTTCGGATGGTTAAGCATGTCATATGATAAGTTTTAAATGCCCAAACATGATTGAAAATGTTATTACATCAGTTTATACATGAAAATTTTGATTACATATGCTTAAACATGATTAATGCGCAAAAAAGGGCATGTTGGTCATTTTCTAAACGGCATATAAATGACTTATCATATAACTAACCAAACGAAGTGACCATAAGGTATAACCTCTAGAGGTTATTCCCTATACAACTATGGTCACCTACATGAGTTTGGTCGGATCCTAAGATCGACCAAACGGGTCGGATTCGAAAGTCAAAGCGTTGGTCAAGACCACTCGACTTACGACCCTAAATAAGCACTAAACTAGAAGTGACAAGTTAAACATGTCAAAACATGTTTAACTAAGTTGAAAAACTAAATTGGTATCAAAACAAAGTGTTTTGATACCCGAAAATACTTCCGTTGTAAAATGCATATTTTGACCGAAACTTTGACTCGTCAGTTCAACTAGTAAACGTGGTAATCAGTAGGTATAATCACAATGGATTATAACCATCATGATTACGATCATGTTGCAAAGTTCAATTGAACTTTGACTTGACCAATTCATGGTCAAAACCAAAAGTCAAACAGTAAGTCAAACTGTTTGACTTTTAGCTTGAAATAGATAAAATAAATAAACAAGACTAGGAAGAACACTTACTTGTGTTCTAGGATGGAAGAATTCTCAGATGGGAGGCATCCAAAGATGGTAGCACCCCAACTTAGAGAATTAGAGATGAGAAAGAAGGAAATGAGCAAAAAGCCTTGCTATTTATACTTGTTGGGGGTGCACAAGATCTTGACATGTGGATTGTGTGATGAGAAAGGATTAACAAGATCATTCCAAGTGTGTGGACCAGATTAGAAGCCTTGGAGGATACATAACTTGGTCCCCAAACATTCAAAACCATCAAAGAAAACAAGCAGGAAACCAGCTGGAAGCTGGTAGGAACATGCTGTCAACAGTAGGGTGTCGTGTGGCGCGATAGAAACACAATGGGGTGGCGCGTGGCGTATTTAACCTCCGTTAAGCCATATTTCAGGCTTTATAAGGATGTTAAAGTATAGGGGACTTGAAATATTCTCGGAAATGTCATGGATGTCGGTTCATTTAGTTGTACGGTCGCGTTTTTCGCTTAATTACGACGAAAGCTTTAACTAACGCGAAAAGGATCCAAATTGCGTAATGATGGACATTTTTGAATTTGCATCACTAAAATACAATATTTTAATAATTACAAAAATTTTTGGATGTGTGTACGTGTTCCATATTAAGAAATACGGGAATCAGCATACTTTGTCAGTTAGACGGAAATAGTCCCTGTGATCAATTAAGCACGTTTTTGCCACACCGAACCCTTCAAAACTTATTTCTAAGTTATGTAAAGGGTATTTAGGATATTTTTAGCTTATTTCATTGTTCCAGAGTGTACGTCACGTTAAATTGATTACGTTTACGTAACAGTTTACGTATAACTTTCCCGAAAAGGTTTAAGATCTCGAAATTTAACAAGGATTGATAATGTGTAATTGTTATGGATAATTATACAATCCCATAAATAAAACACTAGGTTTCATCTATTATGATATTGTTTGGGATTGTATAATGATAACTGAAGGCACAGTTGTCAGAGTCCCCCTACTTTAGGAAATTTCGTCCCAAAATTTATTCGTAGGAGTCTGCTTGTATCAATTATGTCAAGCAATTGTCTTGCATGGAATCTAGAGTTTTATCTATTTGCACAGAATAACCCATCAAGGATCTCCACGTAAGGCATAACTTTATCATTCCCTAGTGGATGCTTCCTCAGATAATGCAGGAAATGGGAATGGGATATTATACCTACGATTCTCATCCCCTAATGGATACTTCCTCGATTAATGCAGGAAATGGGGATTAAGGATTTGATTAATCGTAAAACCAAACCAATCAATAGTTATGAAAGTATCCTTTAAGATTCTAACTATTAAGATAGAAAGATCTTGTAAGGATTTGGCTCTTTGTTTCAGTGTCTTGTAAAGTATTCTTAGAAATCCAATCAAGGATTAAAAGTAGTACTTTAGATATCCACTTTAAGAATCTATCATACTGAAATATGGAAGATTCTACAGGGATTTGGAGAACATTTGACTCGACTAAACACAATAAGAACACTTATATATAGGAAGTACCAGCAACGTATCCACCATGTTCTTATGGTATTATACTTGTTTCGTTTTCTAAATCACCACTAATTACATAAACACATAATCGTCAACTTGGTCATCAAATTGTATATTCGCATTTAAAGTACACTAAGTTTCCAATCAAGGGCTTCAATTTAGTACTTTAAACATCCCACAAGAATCTAACTATGAAGATAGATAGATCTAAAAGGATTTGGTTCGTGTTTCATTTCTCAATGGATACTTCGCCAGTAGTTGAAATGAAGGATTAAATAGATTATTCATTTCCCAATGGATATTTCTTTAGAAGCAAAAATGAATGGATAATTCATTTTCATCAATGGATACTTCGTCAGATGTGGAAATGAAGGATTGAATAGATTATTCATTTCCCAATGGATATTTCTTCAGAAGCGAAAACGAATGGATAATACATTCTCATCAATGGAAACTTCGTCAGAAATGTAACACCCCAATCGCGTAATACAACAACACGCGGCGGAAATATCAGGGAGTCACGTTACAAATAGCTCACAACTACTGGTACTAAATTGTTTCAATATCATTAACATCGTTTTATAAACAAAGAATACATGAAATTATTCTTTTATTTTAGAAGTCTAAGGCCCGTATGCAGTCCTATGCGTTGCATGCTTAAACATTCGAAAACCTAAAACATATGTGAAAAACAGTCAGCATAAAAATGCCGGTGAATACATAGGTTTTATTAGCCAAATAAATGGCAAAACATTTGGTATTGCAATACTTTAACAGCTACGAGAGCTGTCAATTGAAAATAAATCTTGAAGCCAAAGAATGGCAAAAATTTAGCATTTGCAATACATAATCTTAAATGTGAAAACTCGTGACAAAATAGGTTTGTATATGGCAATATGATTATTACTAAGTCATTTATGCCTTACATTGTAATCTTGTTTAAACCATCGTAAAAATTCATTAATATGTTATTAGAAATCCAATCAAGGATTAATAATAACTGTTTTGAAATAATCAAAACTAATGTAAGTATTATATAAATCAAATCAATGAGTCATGATAATACTTCATATATCTTTCTAAGAATCTAACATATAAAAATATGGGAAATTCTACGAAGATTTCAATACTCGAACATTGAAACAACCATACACAAAATCCTAAAGTGATCCAGATAACGCTACAAGAATAATAAAATAAGAACACTTATATATACCAATCTGTAACACCCCAATCGCTTAATACAACAACACGCGGCGGAAATATCGGGGAGTCACGTTACAAATTGCTCACAACTACTGGTACTAAATTGTTTCAATATCATTAACATCGTTTTACAAACAAAGAATAAATGAAATTATTATTTTATTTTAGAAGTCTAAGGCTCGTATGCAGTCCTATGCTTTGCATGCTTGAACAGTCGAAAACCTGAAACATATGTGAAAAATAGTCAGCATAAAAATGTCGGCGAATACATAGGTTCTATTAGCCAAATAAATGGCAAAACATTTGGTATTGCAATACTTTAACAGCTACGAGAGCTGTCAATTGAAAATAAATCTTGAAGCCAAAGAATGGCAAAAATTTAGCATTTGCAATACATAATCTTAATTGTGAAAACTCGTGACAAAATAGGTTTGTATATGGCAATATGATTATTACTAAGTCATTTATGCCTTACATTGTAATCTTGTTTAAACCATCGTAAAAATTCATTAATATGTTATTAGAAATCCAATCAAGGATTAATAATAACTGTTTTGAAATAATCAAAACTAATGTAAGTATTATATAAATCAAATCAATGAGTCATGATAATACTTCATATATCTTTCTAAGAATCTAACATATAAAAATATGGGAAATTCTACGAAGATTTCAATACTCGAACATTGAAACAACCATACACAAAATCCTAAAGTGATCCAGATAACGCTACAAGAATAATAAAATAAGAACACCTATATATACCAATCTGTAACACCCCAATCGCTTAATACAACAACACGCGGCGGAAATATCGGGGAGTCACGTTACAAATTGCTCACAACTACTGGTACTAAATTGTTTCAATATCATTAACATCGTTTTACAAACAAAGAATAAATGAAATTATTATTTTATTTTAGAAGTCTAAGGCTCGTATGCAGTCATATGCTTTGCATGCTTGAACAGTCGAAAACCTGAAACATATGTGAAAAATAGTCAGCATAAAAATGTCGGCGAATACATAGGTTCTATTAGCCAAATAAATGGCAAAACATTTGGTATTGCAATACTTTAACAGCTACGAGAGCTGTCAATTGAAAATAAATCTTGAAGCCAAAGAATGACAAAAATTTAGCATTTGCAATACATAATCTTAATTGTGAAAACTCGTGAAAAAATATGTTTGTATATGACAATATGATTATTACTAAGTCATTTTTATGCCTTACAGTGTAATCTTGTTTAAACCATCGTTAAAACTCGTTAATATGTTATTAGAAATCCAATCAAGGATTAATAATAACTGTTTTGAAATAAATCAAAACTAATGTAAGTAGTATATAAATCAAATCAATGAGTCATGATAATACTTCATATATCTTTATAAGAATCTAACATATAAAAATATGGGAAATTCTACGAAGATTTCGATACTCGAACATTGAAACAACCACACACAAAATCCTAAAGTGATCCAGATAACGCTACAAGAATAATAAAATAAGAACACTTATATATAGGAAGTACCAGCGGCGCATCCACCATGTTCTTATTTTATTACACCCGTTTCGTTATCTAAATCACAACTATCACATAAACACATAATTGTCAACCAACTTGTAAACACGCATTAAAGCAAACCATAAATCCAATCAAGGAATATTAGTACTTTAAACATCCTACAAGAATCAGTCTATGAAGATAGATAAATGCTATAAGGATTCTGGGTTCTGTTACATTGTCTACTCACATATGCATTAAAGCACACAATGAATCCAACCAAAGACTTCAATATTAGTAGTCTAAACTCCTACAAGAATCAATCTATGAAGATAGATAAATACTATAAGGATTATGGGTTCTGTCACATTGAGTTATTGAATCAAAACAATCCTAAATCCTAATGGTGATTCGGGATAACGTCGTGAAGGGTAATACAATAAGCACACTTATATATAGGAAGTATCAGCGGCGTATCCACCATGTTCTTATTGTATTATCAAGTTTTGTTATCTAAATCACCAACAATCTACACACAACCAACCATCGAGTTGTAAAGTACTTCTTAAAACCTTACTATGAAGATAGGAAGATCTAAGACTATACTTCAAACATCCTATAAGAATCAATCTATGAAGATAGATAGATGCTATAAGGATTCTAGATAATCACTGTGTTTGCATAATCGGAATAAGACACCTCAAATTAATTAGTAAACACATACATGCCATACATTTCGAAAACAAATCGATTACACATATGAATCACCCCAAAACATTTGAAAACGGTAAAAGAGGGGAACTATGTACTCGCCTGGGATTGCGAATAGTTCCGGTTCAAAGGGTATAACAAAGCTCAAAAGACCAAGATTTTAAGTGTTGAAGCGGTTCCTAGGGTAACGGTTACTATGTTAGCAAAACGACACCTAAATCGGAAGATCGGGTAGAATGAGGTCTTGTAAACCAAACGAGTATTGGAACTCATGTGATATGGTTTAACAAATCCTACATTCTAAATCGGAACCTATCCTAAGTGCTTACGACCCATTACGACTCATTAAGGTAGCTTATTCTACTTTAACGCGTCGTTCGCGCGAAAGCGCGTTCGAGACGCCTAACTAGTCCTATGACAAGTATTATATGTGTTGGACCAGTTTGCGACCCTAAACAGTCAGTATAAGGTAGTTAATCTCCAAATACGAAGGCGGAATCAATGTAAATGAAGTAACACAGCAGTTCCTTTCAATTCCTTCTCTTTTTATGCTTTCTGAATCATATTTGACAGAGTTTGGTTACACAAAGCATGACCAGGTTTCGCTCCAATGTTACAAATGAGGTTCACACATGGGGTATTTATAGATGTGACCATAAAAGCGAAACCCCCCATGACCCTAAGAGCGAAACCCCTCACTAATTGACCTAATGAGCGAAATCCTATCTAACATGTACATATAAGCGAAATTACTTATATCTGATTTCGCTTTTAATGACAAACATGTCATTATGAGTGAAATCTCCCATTAAAACCCTAATTTCTGATTTTCGACTCAGTACAATCTATCTTGTCCTAAGACACGATACAAACGTAGTCAACAGACATTTCATGCACCAACAGACTCCCCCTTGGATGTTGACGAAGTCTTCAGCTCCGAGTCTTCAGTCTTGGTCTTTTCTCCAACTCTGTCTTTTCATCATAAAAACTCTATCTTCACAGGTTTAGGATCACAACCTAGCTCCATCTTCAAACTCCCCTTTGATTGTTGATCCAGACTCCCCCTTTCACAGACTCCCCCTCTCGGTATGCTAGAATCTGAGGTCTTGATCTGGTTCAAGCTTTGACATTTAGCTTCCGTGGGAATGATGAAGTCCAAAACCTGTGTCTCAAACATCAAACATTACAAACTATCTTTTCAACAATAAATCACAAATTCAATCAGTTTTAGAAATCCACTCAAGTATTCAGGTCCAAGTTAATGACCCTGATCACTCAATTAATCTACCAAGTTCAACTTAATGACCTCGGTTGATCATTTGACGAATCAAACTGATTTTGAAAAACATTTTCAAATATTTTCTGAAAAATGTAACAAGCATCAAATTAATGAACTTGTTTTAACTTGTTCAGCAAACCAATTTCTATCAAAGTAAGCTCTCCTCATTCTTCAGCTCAGAACTTTTCCTGCATCTGCTTCAATCTTCGAGAATCCAACAATCAACTCTCTACTTTGGTTTGTCGGAAAATAAAGCAGAAATAAAATCTTTTTGGATTTTATAAAGTGTTCTAAACTAAGAAATGAAATACAGAAAACTTAAATTGCAGAAAGTAAACAAAGTAAACTATTTACAAACTTATTTTTGGCGAGCGTGTCAGGGAATCATATCAGCTATCAGACAAATTACAAGTACCGTTAAGCTTCATTTCATACTCAGACTTAAACAATTCACCTCGATTGTCGATATACTGATCCATCTTAAATTCTCACACACATTTCAAATTACTCAGGATACGATTTAGATGTTTTATGAACTTAGCTCATTCATGTGTCCCACCTCTTGAATATACTCCCGTGTCCAGAATCCCAATATTCAGTCTTACAGGTGAGTATACTACAATGATATCTGTACATAAATTAGGTAATGCGAGGGCCGAGGGATCTCAGGTCGATACTTCCGTATATGCAGATAGATATCAGCTTCGACTTTACGGTATGTCCCCTTTAGAGGATCTTTTAGCTACAACAGCAGCGACTATCAATTTTATTGTTTCATCAGCATGCTGAGGGTTTATGCTATGTTTCAAGCATTTGTGGAAAGTATTATCCAAGGACTAGGTCAGAACTTCCATTCAGCAGAAGTCCCGGAATAATACCCCAGACATCATTGAGTATAAAAACCTAGTATATCAGAATACGAGACCTTTCAAACGAGATTTCATGGGTTACCTATATATCCAAGTAGTGTTCCCCACGAATTTCACAAGTTTGAAATTTTAGGTTTATATCCCGAATAAATCTACTAAATGTGTGAAAACCTATCGACACATCATTAGTGAGACTGTTTAACTCATTTTAATCTTTACAATTCTTTAGCATACTGTAATTGTCTAACCAATGTACTATCATTTTCCCTATATACACAAGCTCTTTTTCAGATTTTATATTGTTTTTGTATTTTTGCATTTTTTACTGTTTTTGAATTTTCTACAAATATATCTATATACATCTATCTACTCCCCCTAAATACCAAAACAAGTAAAAAATCGACAAACCATTGCAGATTGTTTCTCGTCTTCATCCGCAACAGTACTCTCATCAACGCCAATAATTCCATCCGACACCGAAAGAAGCTTCATACCATTCAGTTTTAACAAATATTTAAACCTATTTTTATCAAAAACTTTGGTATGTAAATCAACTTTCTGTTCGTCAGTGTGGATTTTCTCAATTCGTATCAACTTTTTCTCAAAACAATCACGAATAAAGTGATGACGAATTTCTATGTGTTTAGTTTTAGCGTGATGTACTAGATTCTTTGTTATATTTATTGCGGCCTCATTATCAACAAAAGAGGTGTGTTAAGAAACTGCAAACCGTAGTCACGCATCTGTTGCTGTATCCACAAGATCTGAGAGCAGCAACTGCTAGCAGAAACATACTCCGCTTCACATGTAGACAACGCCACAGACGTTTGTTTCTTACACTGCCAGGTAACCAATCTAGGTCCAAAGAACTGGCATCCCACAGTTGTTGATTTGGAATTTACTTTGCAGCATTTGAAATCCGAATCGGAATACCCTTCGAGCATAAAATCGCCTTTCCTAGGATACCACAACCCCAATGAAGGAGTTCCTTTCAGGTAGCGTAATATCCTCTTCACAATGACCATATGCGAAGCTCTCGGGTTAGATTGATATCTTGCTGCGAGGCACGTTGGGTACATGATATCAGGACGTGAAGCAGTTAGGTACATCAAAGAACCTATCATGGAACGGTAGAACGTTTCATCAGCCCTGTCTCCGGTGAGATCTGGGTGAATCCCATGATTTATTGCAAGTGGGGTAGCAGCTGGAGTAGAACTTAACATCCCAAATTTCTCTAGAATATCATGAACGTACTTCGTCTGGTGAATGAAAATTCCCTCAGGTAGTTGTTCAACTTGTAATCCCAGAAAGAATTTCATCTCCCCCATTGATGACATTTCGAACTTTTGCTTCATCACTGATTCAAAGTCTTTGCACAGACTCTCATTTGTTGACCCAAAAATTATATCGTCCACATAAATCTGAACTATCAGAAGATGACTGTCGACCTCTTTAGTGAAGAGAGTGGCATCCACTTTTCCACGAATGAACTTGTTGGCTAGTAGGTGTTGAGACAAAGTCTCGTACCAAGCTCTCGGGGCCTGGTGTAAACCATACAGCGCTTTGTCCAATAAGTAGACCTTGTTTTTGTGGATTGGATCGGTGAAGCCCGGCGGCTGACCGACATAAACCTCCTCTTTCACCTTCCCATAAAGAAACGCCGATTTTACATCTAGCTGATATACTTTGAAGTTCTTCCAAGACGCAAATGCAAGGAAAATTCTGATTGCCTCTAGTTGTGCCACAGGAGCATAAACTTCTGTAAAATCAATCCCCTCCTGTTGACTAAAGCCCTGAACAACGAGTCGAGCTTTGTTCCTTACAACAACTCCTCTGTCGTCTATCTTACACTTAAATACCCATTTTGTATTGATTTTTCTATGACCATCCGGCAAATCCACTAACTTCCACACTCCCAACTTTTCAAACTGACTTAACTCTTCTTGCATCGCAATGACCCAAGAGTCTTCAGTAAGCGCCTCTTTGTAAGTTCGCAGTTCGATCTGCGAAATAAAACAACTTAATGAAAATTCAGTTTGTAAAGGTGCTACTGTAGAATAAAAACATGTAAGGCCCTGGTCAATTTGACGTCTCGTGCGAACGCCTGCTTGCAATTCTCCTATGATCAACTCCTCTGAATGATATGAAAAAGTTCGCGGCATCACTTCGCTTGGAACATCTACATTGCCCTCCAGATTAGTAACATTCTGATCTGCATCTTGTTCACCAACTTGGTTTGTTTGACTTGAAATCTGAATTTGCTCTCCCTCAGAATCTGAATCACCATGATCAAAGACTAGCATGTTTTCAGCTTCTTGATTATCATTCTGAGCCGACTGATTATCCTGAGCAACTTCATTCAGTTGGACATCATCATGTTCACCAGCATTACTCGGACCTGCTTCATCGTCATATGAAGTTTCCCGTGGTCGCCTCGAATACTCAGCTGGGAATCTTTGCTGTGACTCGTATTCGCCCAAAATATCCAACTCATCGAAGAAATCTTCATCATCCTCTGATTCTTCTCTTATGTCAAACGAATCCCACAGTTTGTCATAATGATAACGCCATGAATCTCCAGGATTTTGCGGCGGCATAGTATAACCTTGACATTCAACATTTCCAGCTTCAATAATCCGCTTCTCACTTGGAACGAAGACACGTCGCATCGGATTTGCATAACCAACAAATATTCCCTCAATGAACTTCGGACCAAACTTTCCATAAGGCTCAATAACAGTACAGGATGACCCGAACGGTTCTAGATACTTCAAATTCGGTTTGCGGTTATTGATTAGCTCAAAGCATGTTTTATTAATCTTCTTGACAGTGAGAACCCTGTTGAGCGTATAGCATGCGGCGGAAACAGCTTCAACCCAAAAATTTATCGGTAACTTTGAATCTGCGAGCATAGTTCTGGCCGTCTCGATTAGTGTCCGATTTTTACGTTCTGCGACTCCATTCTGCAGCGGAGTATACGGAGCACTAAACTCATGCAATATACCTCTTTCATCACAAAATTCTTCCATCTTACTGTTCTTAAATTCAGTACCATTGTCACTACGAATTCTTTTGATACGCCTTTGGTACAGATTCTCAATTTTCTTGAACAACGCCATCAAACTGTTAAACGTTTCATCTTTCGTTTTCAAGAAAGAAACCCATGAAAATCTGGAATAATCATCAGTAACGACCAAACAGTAGTAATCTCCTGTAATACTTTTGACATTCACAGGACCAAATAAATCCATATGAAGTCTTTCGAGAGGTCTCGAAACTGAATTGACTTGCTTTGTAGGGTGTGACTTTTTCTTCTGCTTGCCTTTAACACAACTAATGCACTCCCCTTCCAGATGAAAACCTTTGACATGAACTCCTATAACCAAATCGTTGTGCACCAAGTGATTCATATTCCTTAGGTGAATATGCCCCATCTTGCGGTGCCACAATCTCGATTCTTTCTCAGTTGCTCTAGACACAAAACAATGTGCTTGACCTGTTGTTGTAGTTGCTACACTCATGTCCAACACATATAAATCATTCACTCTAGGTGCCCTCATGATAATCCATTCTTCAGGGATAACAAATCCTGGTTTCAAGATCAAACATTCTTTGTCTGTGAAGTGAGTAGTATACATCCTGTCACAGATCTGCGAGATACTCAGCAGATTATTCTCCAGCTCAGCAATGTAGTTAACTCTTTCAAACGTCACAATCCCATTGGATAACGTTCCTTCACCTATAATCCTTCCTCCTTGATTACCCGCAAAACCTACGTAACCACCATTGATATTTCTCACATCATACAGCAACGCAGTCTTCCCTGTCATATATCTTGAAGCTCCACTATCCATGATCCATCTGGATACAAGTTTTGGAAGTTCCTGCACATAACAAACTTTGACTTAAACTTTAATAGAGATGCCGATTCATGCTTCGCGATCAAGGAAGCTCCGGCAATTCAAACTGTTTAGTCAAACATAGAGTCCACCCAGGCCTCATCAGCCTTAGGTGTAACCTTGACTCTCGCAATTTGAATTTTGAAGTTTTCAGCCTTAAGAGGTGGAAAATTTGCATCATAATCAATTTGAATTGAATCCTCAGAAGGTGAAATCTTTTTCTCACTTTTTGGTTTCCAAACTTGTTGAGATAATGCAACCCGTTTGTAAAATTTATCATTTTTAATTACCACTTTCTTTACAGGTTCATTTTTCACTTTGGTGTTGTCATTTTTCACACTCTTTTTCTCAACAACAATTGGTGCTTTACCCTTTTCGTCAATTTTCTTCTGTTTAATCTTCACAGTTTCAGTCTTAGGCTTCATGTTGGTACACTTTCGTGCAATGTGACCAACTTGATTACATCTGAAACATGTTCGAGTATCAACAACTCGACTTGTGCCTTCAGACTGAGACTGTGAAGCTCTTTTCTCAAAGAACTCTTCATTCGATTTTGAAAAAATCTATTTCTCTTCATCAGCAAGTGAACTCGAACTGTTCACAAACTTTTTCTTTTCAGTAAACCTCTTGTTTGAAACATTTCTTTTCTGATAATTCCTACCACCGTGATAACCACCCGACCAGTTATTTCGATGGTTATTATAAAAACGTGATGGATTAACAGATTTCTTGTAGTATGATTTATCTTTCTCAAAACTCATTTTTCTCTTTGTTTGACTCAGATTGTTCACTTCTGACAACTCAACTTCGACCAACTTGAAAACATTTGTCAATTTGTTCATATTAACATTCTCAATTGGAAACTCAGAATCCGAAAACAACTTATCTGAACCCAACATCTTATACATAACAAGATTTGATTCTTCATTTAAGTTGTTCTTGGACTTTTTTTTCGGAATGTAGTTGTCTAAGAAACACCCATCTTCCTCAGTAGTGTCACTATCCGTTTTTAGCACATTTTCAACAACACCTTTTACAATATCATTTTGGACACTATCTTCATTGGAAGATGTGAACGTGACATCAATTGAATCCGGAAGATTCATTTCACTTTCTTCTTCAATTTCAATCAACCCTGATTGCTTTTTCGTGTAATTATCCAAAATCGACGGTGGAACTCTATGAAAACCCACCCCGGTTCCATCAAAATAAACATCTTCGCCAGCTTTGTTTTTCCCGATGGGTTTGGGAACAATGTGTTGCAAAACAAAGCTTGCGGAGCTGTAACTGTTAAGCTTCAACTGGATTCGCTCGTTTTCAATTTCAGCCTCTTGAAATTTAAGTTTTAGTTTAGCGATTTCATCCAATTGTTGGCTGATTGATTCTTCTTTTACTCTAAGCACTGCTTTTAGTTGAACGTTTTCTTTATAAGTTTTACCATTTCGATCATCATTATCTTTTATTTTGCTTTTGAGTTTTTCAAACTTCTCAGAAATCTGACGGTTTTCAAGAATTAACTTTTCATTTTCCTTTTTAACTCTTTCATGATCAATTTTATCATTTTCAATTTGGTTAGTTAACTCTTTTATCCGTTCAGTTGAAGCTTTAACCATCTTGTCACGATCAAGAATTTGATTCTCAACACTTTTGACTTTTGTTGTCAGATCATCAACCTTCTTACCATTGAGATACATGACTGTGTTACAAAATTTGCATTCTTTGATGCAATTTTTGCAATCAACATTCCCATTGACTTTCTTACCTGTTTCAGTCGTTGACATGTTTGAATTGACCTGGCTTTCAGACTCAGACACGGAGTTAGAGTCTACCTCAATCGCCTTAGCTGCCAGCACCTTATCAGCCATCTTTCCGAGATTTTCAGCAGTCAACTCCTGAGTAGTGTCAATGATTCCAGTATCAACTTTCTTTGACTTCTCTTTCTCTTCTTTCTCCTTCTTCTCTTTTTCGTCTCCAGTTCCCCACCATTTATTCTGCCAATAATCATCATCAATTTTTAACTCATTGATTATGGCTTCTATATCAAGAGTGTTGTGATCAATAGCAATGTTTCCATATGGGTCAAGATAACACTCCCTGTCTGGATCCCATCTTCTTGCTCTTTTCGCTTCCAAATAGATACCAGATATTCTAGTAATTCTGTTTTCAGCTAACATTTTTCTGTATCTATACTTCTGCTCTTCAGTTCTGTCGTCTTTCCACGGAACAGGTTCATTCTTTGCCATGAAAGCATAACCGATCGCATCTTCTTCCGGTAGAACCTCTTCACTCCAGTCATACCCTTCATCATCATAAATCACCGCAAGAGCTCTAGATTTCTCTTTGTTGTCTTCAACCTGCTTCAAACTAGGTGGCTCAGATTTATTCTGGTGATAAATTGCCTTCTTGTAGTAATCTTCTCTGAAAGGGTTCTCTGACTCATCAGCATATGCGTTTCTGCATTCTCGCTTGAAGTGACCTTTTTGCTTACACTTGAAGCATGTCACCTTGGACTTATCAAAACCTAGCTTGGTAGTTGGACCACCAATTGTCTTCCTGCCGGTTATTTCCATGAAACGCTGTGCTCGACGAACAGCACTGGCCATGCACCAACGAATGTCGATTAATTCCATTTCTTCAGGATCTATTTGATCATAGTCCTCTTTCATTAAGTTGGTGTTGCCTATCTTCCCTGCTACTAACCCTTCATACGACTCCAACACAGATGCTAGGAAAATCATCTGTTGTTTAGCAGATTCCTCATCAAAATTCTGAGCATTCTTTAAGTCTATTGCGATGTTGCATTGAAAACGATTCTTTGCATCAGAATGACTTGCAGATGATGAAGATCCACTGTGATAACCACTGTGATTTCCACTGCTTTGACCACTTTGACTTTCTTTGCTAGTTGTGGACACATTCTCAGCAGAAAACGCCGTCTTGGGAGAATTTGCTTTTGGCATCATGCTTTTTGGATAATACAAATCCAAATTTTGCTGATAAGATGAGTGATTGACTTTAAATGTCTTCTTCAATTCCAACTCGTGACTCTCGAGTTTCTCAATCAGCAAATCTAGGGTTAACACTTCTGGTGCCTTGATAGTATTTTTCAGCATCAGCGCATAATATCTCCAATCCATTTCGTCTGGCAATGAATCGAACAATTTGTCTACTAGCTCATCATCAGGATACTTAATACCATGTCTAGCTAGTTCCAGTTTCAGGTGTCCAAACCTCTCGATCATTTTTGACACTGATTCGTTCTTTAAACACCCAAACATATCAAACTCTTTCCTAAGTAATTTCTTTTTGTTTTTCTTGATTTCTTCACTACCTATACATTTCTTTTCTAGCTTTTCCCATAGATCTTTAGAACTAGAGTATTCAATCAGACAGGTTATATCTTCACGAACAGATTGAAACATCAACGCAATACATTTCTGCTCAGCAACAAACGACTCTATCTCTTCAGATGATGATAAGTTTCACCCTTTTTGTTTCCACCATCGTAACCATTTTTTAGATTCTTCCAACTAGAAAATGCAAACGCCATCAACCAATCTTCAAATTTCTTTGCCCATCGACTATAATCCTCGATAGCCATCAACTTCGGCGGTTTGTTGTAAGTTCCGAATGCACTTTCAACCTCCAAAGCATCCGATAATTTCTTCTTGGCATTTGGCGGGTTCTCATTGTTGTTGCTTGTAGATGAATCGTCTCCTGAATTTCCAGCAAATGCGTACATGTCGCTAAACGGGTTCAAGAATATGTCATCCATCTTGAATGTACCTGCAAAAACCAGCAAACACTTAGAAAATTTTTCGTAATTTTGAAAAATAGTGACAAATGAGCGAAATCACCAATTTGTGACAAATAAGCGAAATCAGTCAATGACTGATAAGCGAAATAGCACTTTGACTGAAAAGCGAAATCAGATAGATATCACAAGAGCGAAATTAAGAGTATCACTATAAGCGAAATCAGGAATGTGTTCCTATGAGCGAAATCAGTACATGTCCTTATGAGCGAAATAGCAATATGTTTCTATGAGCGAAATAGCTTTGATGTCCGAATAAGCGAAATCAAGTAATTACAATCGATGTCCGTATAAGCGAAACCCTATTTTTAACTGATTTTTACCATTTTTAAGCCGTGTTTTAAACTGATTCTTTCTAGGGTTTGTTAATTGTATGTTTTACACGTTATATTCAAAATTCAGGCCATTTCAACCGTAGAAACTAGCTCAAATCGAAAAAGTATGAGAGAAAGTGTGTAGAAGTAAGAGAATTCTGTAGATTCAAGCTGTAGTAGTATGAACTCCTCGTCCTGAGCTCTGATACCACTTGTTGGACCGGTTTGCGACCCTAAACAGTCAGTATAAGGTAGTTCATCTCCAAATACGAAGGCAGAATCAACGTAAATGAAGTAACACAGCAGTTCCTTTCAATTTCTTCTCTTTTTATGCTTTCTAAATCAAATTTGACAGAGTTTGGTTACACAAAGCATGACCAGGTTTCGCTCCAATGTTACAAATGAGGTTCACACATGGGGTATCTATAGATGTGACCATAAAAGCGAAACCCCCCATGACCCTAAGAGCGAAACCCCTCACTAATTGACCTAATGAGCGAAATCCTATCTAACATGTACATATAAGAGAAATTACTTATATCTGATTTCGCTTTTAATGACAAACATGTCATTATGAGCGAAATCTCCCATTAAAACCCTAATTTCTGATTTTCGACTCAGTAAAATCTATCTTGACCTAAGACACGATACAAACGTAGTCAACAGACATTTCATGCACCAACAATATGCCTTAACAAATCTAATTATGTTATATAATCAGTTTAGATGTCAAAACATGTGTTAGATATGCTTAAAATGAAATTATGTGCAAAAAGGGTGTTTTGGTCATTTTCCTAAGGCATATAAACTACCTATCATACAACTAACTAAACGAAGTGACCATAAGGTATAACCTCGGAAGGTTATTCCCTATACAACTATGGTCACAATATATGTTTGGTCGGATCCTAATTATCGACCAAACGGGTCGGGTTCGGAAGTCTAAACGGTTGTTTAGACCGCTTATCTTACGTGCCTATACAAGCACTAAACTAAAAGTGACGAGTTAAACATGTTTAACGAAGTTAGAAAACAAGTTTGATATCACAACAAAGGGTTTTGATACCCAAGAATAGTTTGGTTGCAAAATACGCATAAACACGCATTTTGACCGAAACTATGACTCGTCACTATGCTTAAATAACGTGGTAATCAGTAGGTATAGTCACAAAGGACTATGACCATCGTGATTACGCTCACGTTGCGAAGTTCAAACGAACTTCGTGTGGACCATTGACTGGTCAATGCAGAAAGTCAAACACTATTTGACTTTCATGCTTGAAAATTCATAAAAGAACGAAAGAAACTTACAAATGGTCCAAGCTAGGAAGAATTGAATCAAAAATACTCAGGTATGAAGCATAAGCTTCAACTTAGACAGAAATGATTCAATGGTGAGTTGCAAGAATGAAAGGTGGTGGGTATTTATAGAATTCCCATAACCGATAGGATCGTTTCTCGCAAATCGTGCTTCGATCTTGGCCATACATGTGGGCACAAGGTTTTAAAATACAAGGGGTATATAAAAACCATCAAAATCCAGCCCAAGGTATTGAGAAAATTGCATAAATAACCCCTGAAATTCGATCCAGTTGCTGAATCAAAGAATCTGCCCAGATCAGTCTCTAGCGCCCCGCGAGAGGCCTGTCGCGCCCCGCCAGAGACCAAAATGGCAGAATGTCAGAAATGGTCCCTGCATGCAATAAACTCAGTTTTCGGCACGTTTAAGCCCCGTTAACCCCATTTAAAGGCTCTAAAATGAAGTTAAAGTATCGGGAACTTAAAATATGCTCAAAAACATATCGGATGTCGGTTCATTTGGTCGTACGATCGCGTTGTTCGGTTAATTACGACGGAAGTCGTAACGAACGCGAAATCGATCCAAATTACGCGACGAGTGAAATTCTAACATTCCAAACACTAAAATAAAATATTTTAATGATTACAAAAATTTTTGATGCCCGGATATATTCAGAACGTAAGATATGCGCGTAAACGCAAACTTATGCACTTTTTGACGCTTTTAGTCCCTATTGATCAATTAAGCATATTTTCGCATAACGAACCCCTCAAAGCCTATTTCTAAGCTATGTAAAGGATATTTCGGGTACGTTTAGCTTATGATCAAGTTCCGGAATGTTCGTTACTATACGAATCAGCAGACTTTCGCAGTTGACGCAAATAGTCCCTAAGAGTGAATAAACTTGTTTTTGACACACCAAAGCTTTGAAAACTATTTCTAAGTTATATAAAAGTTATTTAAGGTATGTTAAGCCTATGTCACTGTTCCGGAGTGTTTTCCGCATTAAACTGATTACGTTTACGCATCAGTTCGCGTATAACTTTCCAGAAAGCGATTTAAAGCTTGAAAATGAACTAGAATCAAAACGTGAAATTATAAAACACAAATAAACAAAATTTGAGACCAAAATACATTGTTTCTTTGATAAAAGATAGTGTCCTACATCATGTGTGTTTATGGAGCACAAGTGTCACAGTCTCCCCTACTTCAGGAAATTTCGTCCTGAAATTTATTCGAAGGAGACCGTAGAGTGGAATTGAAAAAACTGATGGATAAGCAGATTGCTAGATTCCAAAGATGCGGAGCATCATTTGGTGTTGGAAATTTCAAGGAATTCAAAATGTGATTTGGGATATTCAAAATATCTTAAGGTATTCAACCCTTTGAAACTTGTGAAAGTCGACTAGTGTTCAAAGATCATTTAAGTATGGCACTATGTTATACTAAGCTTCTAGTGTAATCCCTAGCAAACAAAGGTGTGTACATTTAAGCCCTTCACGTACACGGTTTCTAACGTCCCACAAGGTACCTTCAATGCACCATGAGCATCCCATGCATAGGAGATGGGTCAACATACCTATGGCATCAAGATCGTCACCTTTAACACCATATTATACTCCTGGTCGGCTCGATTTGAGTTAATGAATGTACTCGTTGTTGTCCATCGGAAATAACCACACAAATAACAATTAAGCACATAATCACCTAATGGTCCAAGATAACATAAAATCACCAAGTGATCTTAGCAACATTCTGAAGAATAACACAATAAGAACACTAATATATAGGAAGTACCATCGGCGTATCCACCGTGTTCTTATCGCATCATACTTCTCCCGTTACCTTAATCACTCTAGATTTTATGCCACCATACTTAACAAGGCTTACTATGATTCTCATGCGTCGAATCTCATAATTAAGTGTGCACCCATAATTACTTGTTTCGTCGCATGGTCCATATAGCTCCTCTTGTTAAGCGAGGGTAACAAATAATAAGGTTGAACTATCGTCTAAATCAAATAAACATTGTCACAATATAATATCTGTCAAATCGAATCGTATTTCATACTAGCAATGATAACACTACTTATTTTGTATACAACCAATTTAGTAATAGGTGTTCTATTCTAGTACGAATGTTTATATATATGTTTCATATTAACCAAACAGGTAGAATGCAACATATACTAATCATACATTATCATCATAATGTAAGCATATTAAGAGAATGTTTTTAAATTATGCGCTAGGTATGCTAAGTTAACAAACTAAGTACGTTAAATCAACATACGAAGCAAATTGTATTTACAATCATGTATTATACATATTAGATAAACAAATCATGTATATAATGCTATGATCATAAAATGGTACTAACTTGTTCATATTATTCGTATCGATCGTGTTACCAAGTTCATACGAATGTACCAGAGTGCAATCATATTATGCTAAATTATAAGATTTAGTTCCTAAAGAACGGAATCCTCAAAATCAGCATGTAATTATAATTACTCACAGTGTAACCACATTAGAGTTTGAATCTGGAAATGAATAACAAGGATAAAGATAAACTTCTTGAAATTTGTATTGTCATTACAAACATAGTTGAAATATGTACATTGTTCTTGAAAATAAACAGGAAATTTAGAGGTTCAGATGATCATAAGCGCTTGATCATTAGCTTGAGCCTTGTTGACGTTGAATACTCGTCCATTAGCATTGGAAAGCTTGGGGAAGTTTCGCTTGAAATGATTTAAGTCACCACAATTGAAACATTCTCTTGGGCGAATCGGAGTAGGGGCTGCTCGGTTCTGGATACGACAGGTCACAGCTAGATGTCCAAATAAACCACAAATTGTACACTGGCGGCAAGGGGAATTTGATGCATGATGATAATTGCAAAGATTGCACCGAGGTTGCTTCCCACGATAAAATCCCTTAAAGGGTAATGAGTTCAGTGGAACAGGTGCAGGAATTGCAAAATTCTTTGAAGTCTTGCGCTTCTTAGAACTTTTAGAAGATTCAGCCTTTGATCTTTTCGAATTCTCATTAGCAGATTCAGTGTTTTGTTTCTTATCTCCTTTTCGAAACAGTTTACCTTTTCTAACCTGGGAGTCGGTTAAGACAGCGGCAAACTCCTTAGCTTCCCTAAGCGTTGCAGGTTGGCTGCCAGTGACAATGTCTTGGACAGGGTCAGGTAAACCATCGATGTATTTCTCAATGGCCCGGTCCAAAGGTGTGACCATAGTGGGGCAAAGTAGGCTTAACTGTTCAAATCGGTCAGTGTAGGCATGATTTTCCCCACAATCCTATTTTAGATAATAGAACTCATCTTCAAGTGCCCGTATTTCGCTTCGTGGGCAGAATTCCTTCTTCATAAGATCCTTAAATTCTTCCTACGTCAGTTCCATTGCTACATCGGCACCTCGGTCTCTCATAATACCATTCAACAAAGTGAGTGCTCTCCTTTGAAAGACACTCGAAGAAAAATCTACCATGCGTTCATTAGGACACTGAACATGGCGGAATGTGCTTTCTATACTTTCAAACCATTGTAGGAGTGCGGTTGCTCCTTTAGACCCAGAAAATTTCGATGGCTTAGCTGAATTGAACATTTTGAAGTTACATTGAGCATTGTTATTATTGTTATTGTTATATGCCTGATTTATCTGAGTGATAAGGTTCGGGAGCACAACAGTCATCTGCTGAATGATTGTGGTTGCGAGGGCAATATTTTTAGTTTGATCGCGTCTAGGAGGCATCTTGAAAGTACAGCTATAGAGAGAACCAAATAAGTTAGATTTATCCAATTGTTATGAGTTTGTAACATTATTGTATTGTGAAAACTTTGATCAAGTAGAATTTTGTTCATTAGTCTTGTTCTTGTACTTAGAATATATGGTGTTGTGGATTTTGTTTTGAAACAAGAATTGTTTGAAAACAAATTTGTAATATTTTTGGATGAGAGAATACAAACCGAGTTAATGGTTTGTATTATAAATTCTTTACCTGTTAAAAATGTATTGCTTTTAAGACAAAATGTTTTTAAATTAAAATTTTATAATAAAGAAACTTTGTGTTTGAAATTTCGAAAATTCTCATCCAAATGGTAAAAATTCTCATCCAAAGGGTAGTGTTTTGAAAATGAAATAGGATCTCGTAGTGTCGTGAAATGAAATGAGATTCATTTCAACTGTATCGAATCAAACATATCACCGAAGGTAATATGATGAAATAGTACTGGGAAAGGAAAGTTGTTTCGATTGTCGTGAAGAGCAAACATATTACCGAGGGTAATATGAATGAGTAGTGTTACAAAGTTCGTTTAGAAATCGATCGGTAGGGTCAAGATGGATAGGTTTTTATAATGCTTCACGAAGACTTGCTTTAGCCTATAAGTGGACACTCACCCTAAGAGTTCCCAGGTAAGAGTGACTGGTCCGATAATGCGGATTTGTACGAACACTCTAGCCTTAGACAGAAAACTCGGGGTACAGGCATCCACCCTTCCAGATTGCATGTGTTCACATTATTAAAAACTCAAGATTTCGATGAAAAACATTTGAAGAAAACATTTAAGAAATCTTTTGATATAAATCGTTTGAGATAAAACATGTTGTGAAATATTTTGACAAAAACATTTAAGAAAACATTTTGAAACATATTTTGATGAAAATGTTTTGAAAAACATTTTGAGGAATACCCCAAGGCATAAAGCCTAAGGTTTAGGATAAATCATCTAAGGTTAGATGATTCGTAAATCATAGAGTAGTTGTGGTACGAATAAGGATGAGGATTTAGGAAAGAGTTCCTAAGTCTACTCATGTTTGGGTCCTAGGAAGGTTATAGACTAGGTTTAAGGCATGCTAATAACCTAATTCCCTATAACCAGTGCTCTGATACCAATCTGTAACACCCCAATCGCGTAATACAACAACACACGGCGGAAATATCAGGGAGTCACGTTACAAATTGCTCACAACTACTGGTAGTAATTGTTTCAATATCATTAACATCGTTTTACAAACAAAGAATACATGAAATTATTATTTTATTTTAGAAGTCTAAGGCCCGTATGCAGTCTATGCGTTGCATGCTTGAACAGTCAAAAACCTGAAACATATGTGAAAAACAGTCAGCATAAAAATGCCGGCGAATACATACGTTCTATTAGCCAAATAAATGGCAAAACATTTGGTATTGCAATACTTTAACAGCTACGAGAGCTGTCAATTGAAAATAAATCTTGAAGCCAAAGAATGACAAAAATTTAGCATTTGCAATACATAATCTTAATTGTGAAAACTTGTGACAAAATATGTTTGTATATGGCAATATGATTATTACTAAGTCATTTTTATGCCTTACAGTGTAATCTTGTTTAAACCATCGTAAAAACTCGTTAATATGTTATTAGAAATCCAATCAAGGATTAATAATAACTGTTTTGAAATAAATCAAAGCTAATGTAAGTAGTATATAAATCAAATCAATGAGTCATGATAATACTTCATATATCTTTCTAAGAATCTAACATATAAAAATATTTGAAATTCTACAAAGATTTCGATACTCGAACATTGAAACAACCACACACAAAATCCTAAAGTGATCCAGATAACGCTACAAGAATAATAAAATAAGAACACTTATATATAGGAAGTACCAGCGGCGCATCCACCATGTTCTTATTTTATTACACCCGTTTCGTTATCTAAATCACAACTATCACATAAACACATAATTGTCAACCAACTTGTAAACACGCATTAAAGCACACCATAAATCCAATCAAGGAATATTAGTACTTTAAACATCCTACAAGAATCAGTCTATGAAGATAGATAAATACTACATGGATTATGGGTTCTGTTACATTGTCTACTCACACATGAATTAAAGCACACAATGAATCCAACCAAAGACTTCAATATTAGTACTCTAAACTCCTACAAGAATCAATCTATGATGATAGATCAATACTATAAGGATTATGGTTTCTGTCACATTGAGTTATTGGATCAAAACAATCCTAAATCCTAATGGTGTTGGATCTGAGTTTCTTTTTGATTGTATTTTCGTTTGAAATTAAGATGGAAATGAGAGAGTTGTGCAGCGGAATTAAGATGAAAACAAACTTTGCATACAATCAAACGAGAGTAATACTTTAATCAAACATCTTTACACAATGAATCGAAAGATTTAATTTGTTTCAACAACGATTACAATGATTGATGAATGAATGCAAACTCCCCCTCAGCCAGAGCTCAGTAGTTTGTTCGTGCAAAGAAGACGGTATTGCAAGAGCTAATAGAACAGTACAAAGTACTGAACTATTTATAGGCACTTACAAACCACTGAGCATCTTTAGCTGACGTCACCATGAAAGTGACATCTAACCTCCTAACAAACTCTAACCTCTGATCTATAAACACTGATGTACTAAACTACTGCTATTACATTACATTACATAAAAGACACTTTATACTGCTGCTGCATCCTTCCACTGCTGTGAACCCAGCAGTGCTTGTCCGGATCAGCAGTACTTGACTCAAGGCAGTAGATTGAATCAGCAGAGCTTTGGTCTTCCATCAGTCTTTGACTTTGGGCAGTAGATGCAAGGCAGCAGTTGTAGGTCAGCACTTTGCAAGATCAGCAGATAGGAGGTCAGCAGATATGAAATCACATTCAAGGGGAGAGATTTGTATGTAAACATCTGCTTATTCTGGCTCCACTGCTCTGATCCAGTTTTGGACGCAGGTCTGTTTGTCAGTTTCCCACTTTTGTATTTTTGAGCCTGGTGGGTTTCTTGGGAGATGTTTATTTGCAGAAGTATTTGGAGAGGCTGGCCTATTCATGACTGGCTAAGCAGTACTTGCAGTTTGATCCAAACCAAGAGTTTCCATGATCATTTTCTTTATACCCTCTTTTCCAAGGTCTGCACCTTCCATTAACTCTTTGATGGTTTCAGCAATCAGCTGTTTCTGTGGCCTTCTTTTGTAGATGGCAGCACCAACTGGAGCTGTGGATCTCCTGATTTGCAGCTTTGATGGTCTTTTTGAAACCGCTGCTTCAGGATAGTCAGGCTTTTGAGGAACTGTGGGATCTTTCTTTCTTAATTGTTCCAACTTTTTGTAAGTAGCCCTGGCCACATCTTCTTTCCATCTAGCAACTTGTCTTTTGTTTCCATAATCAGCTGCTACCAGTTCCTCTTTCATTCTCCTCAGCTCTTCCTGTTTGTCAGGTACATTCTTTCTAAACCTTGCCCAGTTTGGAGGAGTGTGAGTGACTTTCCTTTTTATCATGTCTTGAATTCTTGCTGCTTCATTTTCAAGTTCAGGAATAGTCCACTCTTTGTACATGTATCTCTCTCCTTTGTACTTCTTGTGAGCCATGATGCTTTCAATGTAGTCTTTCTTCAGAGTTTCAGCTGCTCTTTCAGAAATTTGTTGACTAACATTTTTTGCAAATTGCTCTAGGGATCTGACTTGTGTGAGCAAATATTGACTTCTCTGTGCAATTTCTTTATCAGATTTCCCTTGTGTGTTTTTCTTTGAGATATCCTCTGCTTGCTTGGCCTTGATTTCCAAATATTCATCAATATTTTTAGGCCAGGGATATCCTTTTATTGATGGCAAACTCCTTTTGGCAGGGTCATCCTCAAAGTAAAAAGATTTTATTTCTTCTCTAACAGCTGCTAATTCAAGAGGAAATTGAACACCTGTAGGAGGTAAGGGCTTGTACATTTTAACTGAAGAGAGAGGAACAGGTTTTGGAATTGTGACAAGTTCTAAAGATTTTGAAGATGTTTGTGGTGGTGAATTGTCATCATCTTTGAGAATTAGTCTTCTCCTTTTGTAGGAGGGACTGATGATGTTTTGGATGGAACAGTGGTGGTAGATGTAGTGGCAGTGGATTGTGATTGACTAACAGCTGTTGAAACAACTGGTGTTTCAACCACTGTTGTCATTACAACAGATGTTATAACATCTGCTGTCTTCTGCTGTATGTCAGCAGGTGTTGTTTTTGGTGGTGATGATGGTAAAGTAGTGGATGTTGTGTGTGTTGAAGTGGTGTGTGTTGATGGAACAACTGTTTGGCAAGCAGTAGTTTTTGTAACTCCTGTTGCATCAGCTGTTTTGTATGGTGGTTTTTGAGCAGACTTTGAATGTCTGGTTGGAATGGATTTGGGTTGCCTTACTTTTCTAGTAGGCTTCTTCTTTTCCTCAACAGGATTTTCATGATCCTTTAACCCAGAAGTACCCTGATCTAGATGATCCATTCTGTCTACCCTGGCTTTCCTTTTGGCCTCTCTATCCCTTTTTACACTTGCAACTGCTTCTGCTAGTGCATTTGTTGTCACATCAATTTTCTTGCTGCCATCTGGCAAAGGGATCTTTTTGGTCATGTTTGAATTTTCTGGTTCAAGATAGAGACCATCCTCTATACCCTTCTTTTTCCACTCCTTAATTCTCTCCCCCTTTTTGGCATTATCTTCTGGGATTTGATAAATGTAGCGTACTTTTGGAGGAGCAGTGCTAGTGGTGTGCAAGATCTGAGTTTTGAGAGCCTTTAAATCAGCCTGAGTGTTCTTGAACCTTGACTCCATTGCATTTCTCAGCTGTTGTACATGTTTTTCATGTTGCTGATCTGCTAATTGTGCTTGTTGTTGGAGAAAAGATTGAAATAGATTCCAGAGCTCATTTGTAGCAGGTGCCCTTTGTGGAGCAGGTGCTTGAGGTGGAACAGCAGTTGATTGTACCTTCTGAACTTGTAACACCTGTTGTAGCATATCTTTGAGTTCTGCAACAGAGTTATCAAGCTTTGCAATACGATCCGTCAATTTCTGGTACTTTAAACCATCACCCAAGTTAATGGGATCATCTGATTTCCCACTAGCAGTGGTTTTATCAGTGGTAGATGTAGGGAGTATACTCCAATCATTAACCACTGATGCCCCTTTTTCTTGGTACTGGGGTCTTCTTCCTTCAACACTTGACAACCTTTTGATGTTGCCAGTAGGATAAATAAATCCACCGGTGGTTGGCAGAGGTGCTATAAAAGGAATTGCCTCCAAGGAAGTCTTATTAATGTAACCACTGTCCAACTGTAAACCTGTAGGTTCAACAGTTGTAGTGGCTGCTTCACTTGGATTACCACCAAGAGTTACTTGTAACTCATGGGGTGTAACCTCCTCAGGTTGTGTTGGTGGGTTAGTAAAGATTGATACATCAGACCCAGTCAGTTGTTGAGGTATATTCTCATTATCAGGTGATTGAGAAGGACTGGTTAATGCCTGGTTCAAATCAATTGCATCCAACAGTGGTTTTATTGGTGAGGGAATTGTGGATGTGATGATTGGTGTATAAATAGGATGTGTCCCGGGCATTGGACTGTGGATGATAGAAACGAGTGTTTCCAGAGCATCATGATGTGGAGACCCTATTTGTACAACCTGTTCTTTTTGTGAAGAAACAGGAGGAGTTTCGGTTATGGGTTGAGATATTTGTACCAACTGCTGTGAGGAAGTAGCAGCAGTGGTTTCTTGGGACTTTTGTGTTGTCACTGGCAGAAGCTCTGGTATCTCATCCTCCAGAGATGCCTTTTTGATGGTTTTGGGGGGTTTTTGTGTTTTTCTTTTTGTTGGCTTTTTGGTGATTTTAGGTGTGGGTTTCAAAACAGTTGTGCTGCTGCTTTGATCACCTTGAGCAGTGGGCTCAGCAGCAGATACCTGAGGAGCAGTTGTAACTGCTAAAATCTGCTCAGGCACCTCTGCTTGTGTTTTGCAAGGTGCTAACATTCTTGAAAAAGTTTCAGTTGTTAAACTGTTTATTTGAGTAGAATCACCTTGGTTTATTACAGCTAAATCATCCTTACTGAATTTCTTTGAAAAATAGTAACTTAAAAACCTTGGAAACAGTAAGAATGATTTTGTTTCAACATTATTAACCAAATCTTTAAAAATTTCCAGAGAATAGTTAAAATTTTCTCCTTGAAGAATAGCATATCCCAGATTTTGAATCTTTAAAGGGATTTCATTGAAAGAAGTGGTTTTATTTGAAACACATAGTAGGAGGGTATGAAATAAAAATCTGGTTGCAGACGGAAAATAACCTTTTTCGAAGGTAATTTTCTTCATCATTGTGGCTTCATACCCTCTCTCAATGAAGTCAGTTTGTAACTCGTTTTTAGTGAAAGAAATTTTACCTTCCTGATCACCGAGTTGAAAGACCTCTGAAATGGATTGTGGCGTGATTTGGACAACTTTACCCTTTATTGAAGAGTTTATGGTGGTTGCAGTGTCTCCTTGTTTTTCAAGGGTTGCATTTTTCCAGAACTCCCTTTGGGTCGCCAAATAAATTGGTGCATCGGCAGTGAACAAAGTTTTGTACTTTGATTTTGCCATGAGATCAATGATGGAATCGAAAACTTTGGTGGTTCCTGGTTTTGTGAGAAGACCCAGGAGATTGTGAGATGGTTTATGTGGAATTTCAGTGGAGATTGCCTTTTGAGAGGCTGTTTTCGATGATGATTTGGATGAGGGTTTTGAAGATGACTTCGATTTTGTCATTTTGAAGATGAATGATCGAAGAAATTTGTGGAAGATGAGATGAAAAAACTGCTTTGAGAAGAGAATTTTTAAGAATTCAATTCGACAGTAAAACCCTGTTTTGGTGGTGAGTGGGGGATTTTATAGGGAAGAAAGTGAATGCTGAGGTGGCAGCCGTTACAAAAGGTCTGACCAATATGTACTGCCCACGTGACAACCCCTGGTGAAAGTGAAGGACAGTACTTGTGTGATAGGGACTGATGAAGGCAGTGGTATGAAAGCAGTGGATGATTTTCACTATCAGTGGATAGCATATCAGTGGATAAGACACTGCTTTTGAACAACAGAGTTTATCAAAGTAATGAGAGAACAGGGGTTGACTTTCAGCAGTGGACAGACTTTTGAAGTAGGGCAGATTTTTGAACAATCAGTGGTTAATGGCAGACTTTTAAGGATTTTAATGAAAAATTTCATTTTTAGCTATTTTTAAGGATGGAGTTTTGATTTTCTGAAAACATTTTGTTGCTTTTATTCATAGAAAAATAAGATGTTGCTTGTTATTCCATGTTCAGCATCCCAATTCTAGAGACCAAGCTTTCAAAAGTGGCTGTATCAAGTGCTTTTGTGAGCACATCAGCCAGCTGGTCTTTAGTTGGGACATGATGCAGAGAAATCAAACCTTTTTCATAGCAATCCCTCACAAAGTGATGTCTGATGTCGATGTGTTTGGCGGTTGAATGGGAAACTGGATTTTTGATGATATTTTCTACTGCCTGACTGTCCAACATGAGTGGTGTCTTCAAGGCAGTGATACCAAAATCCAGTAACTGATTTTGAAGCCATAGGAGTTGGGCTGTACAGCTTGCAGCAGCAATGTATTCAGCTTCAGCAGTGGATGTTGAAACAGCTGCTTGCTTTTTGCTTTGCCATGAGACTAAGCAATCACCTAGAAACTGGCACCCTCCTGATGTGGACTTCCTTGTGGTGTGACATCCAGCAAAGTCACTGTCTGAGAAACCAGGCCCTTGGTGCTTGTTTCAAGCCATACAAGGCTTTGTTTAGCCTGTAGACATGATCTGGATAAAATGGATCCTCAAAACCTGGAGGTTGACAAACATACACCTCTTCTTGAATTGTACCATAAAGGAAAGCACTTTTGATATCCATTTGAAACACCTTCATATTGTGGTTGACAGCAAAGGCCAGAAACAGTCTAATGGCTTCCAATCTTGCAACAGGGGCAAATGTTTCATCATAATCAATCCCCTCTTCCTGTCTGTAACCTTGAACCACAAGCCTGGCTTTATTCTTGACAACAATACCCCTTTCATCAGTTTTGTTCTTGAAGACCCACTTTGTGCCAATGGGACTAACCTCTTCTGGCAGTGGTACAAGCTCCCATACTTGTTGTCTTTTAAACTGTTGGAGCTCCTCTTGCATGGCTTCTACCCAGCTGTTGTCTTTCAGTGCCTCTTGGTACTTGACTGGCTGATGGAGTGATAAAAAACCAGCAAAAAGACAAATGTTTTGGGTTTGACTTCTTGTGAGCACCCCTTCATTTATGTTGCCAATGATTTGATCAGGTGGATGAGATCTCAAGAAGATTAAATCTCCTTGATATGGTATGATGGCATTGGTTGGTGAAGGCTGCAAATGTGTATCATCTGAGCTAACCACTGATGGGGACTTTGATGATCCAGCAGTGGCTTCAAAAGGTGGTGGAATAGGAGGTAATGAAGTGGACAACTGCTGACTTTTATCCACTGTTTGAGGACTTTTGTCAGCAGTGTTTGAGGATGTGGAAGCAGTGGTTGATGGGCTACTTTGGTCAACAACTGTTGAGGTAGCAGTGGTTGAGCTTTGACAACTGTTTTGAACAGCTGGTGCTTTTCCCTTTGTGGCAGACCTTTGAGGGATGATGATTTCATACCCATAGTCTGGTGTTGTATCCTCTGATGGACCTGCACTGTTAGTCTTGACAGCAGTATTTTCAAAAGTAAATTTTTCAAGATCAAACAGATCTGCAGGGTTTGCTGGGATTTTCATTGATGAAAGTTCATTGAACTTAACATTCAAAGTCTCCTCCACTGCCTTGGTCCGTGTATTGAACACTTTGTAGGCCTTGGCAGTGGTTGAGTATCCCAGATGATAACCACAATCAATTTTGGCTGCAAATTTTGAAATGGAATCTTTTAAGTTCAAAATAAAGCATGGGCAGCCAAACACTTTGAAATATGAGATCAGTGGTTTAATTTTATACAGAATTTCATAGGCAGTCTTTTTGTGCCTGGGGTTTATTAAAACTCTGTTCTGAACATAGCAAGCAGTGTTTACTGCCTCTGCCCAGAAAGTTAATGGCAAACCTGAATCTGCAAGCATGGTTCTGGCAGCCTCAATCAGAGTTATGTTCTTTCTTTCCACTACCCCATTCTGCTCTGGTGTTCTAGGGATGCTGTACTGCCTTACAATCCCTTTCTTCACACAGAAGGCATCCAACTCCCTATTTTTGAATTCTGTGCCATTGTCACTCCTGAAGCTTTTCACTGGAAGGTCAAATTGCTTTTCAACCTATATTACAAAGTCTTGCAAAATGCCTGCAGTTTCATCTTTTGAGTGCAAAAAGAAAGTCCATGTGAACCTAGAAAAGTCATCAACAATAACCAAACAATATCTTTTCTTTTTGAGGCTCATGACTTGAACTGGGCCAAACAAATCCATGTGTAGCATTTGCAAACACTGGGTTGTTTTGGACTCTTCAATGGACTTGTAAGAACTTTTATGTTGTTTTCCTTTTAAACAGGAAATGCAATGTTCAGGACATGAAAACAATTTTTGTGGTAGGCCTCTCACCAAACCATTTTTTGAAATTTCTGTGATTGTCTTAAGATTTGTGTGTCCCAGCCTTCTGTGCCAAAGTTCTGTCTCTTTATTAGAGGCAGCTGATGTCACACCCCGACCGCGTAAAACAACAAATCGCGGCGGAAACATCGGGGCGTGTTGCAACAGAATTAATGTTTCATAACCATGGATACCAAAAAGTGTTTCGTTTTATTAAACATTGAATAATTACATCGTCTGGAAATCTAAATACACAAATTAAACATAGTCTATCATTGTTATTGAGTCACTAAGGCCTTGTCCAGTCCTATGTGAGCATGCATCTTATCAATCGATATCATTCAACAATACCTGAAACATATGTGAAAACGAGGTCAGCAAAGAAATGCTGGCGAGTACATAGGTTTTGTGAAAATAAGATTCATGACTTCTGTTTAAGAAAATGTTTAGTCATGAACCTTGTAATTTGCTTTGCCTTTGTAAATCATTTGAAAAATAATAAGTTCAGGTGATATGTATAATAAGAGAATAATGCATGATTAAATGAATAACCATGTAAAATGAGTTTGTATAAGATAAGTTGTTTGTAAATAAATGTCTTGTGAAAAGTATGTTACTTGTATAAAATGTTCTATGTCTCAAACTGAAATGATTCAAATAACGCTACAATATGTAATACCATACAAACACTTATATATAGGAAGTACCAGCGGCGTATCCACCATGCTTGTATCATATTCCACACGCATTGTTACTTAATCACTTAATCAAACCAAACCAAACCACCAAAGTAATGTTCATGCCCAATGTAAATCATGTAATATGTAACCAAAACCCAACCGTATATCGCTTTGAAGCCAATCGTTTACCCAATTGTTAAAACATCGTGTGAAAACCAATCGTTTACCCAATCGTTAAATTCGTTTTAGGTCGTGAAACTACTTAAATGGTCGTCTCGCTAATAACATTCAAACCTTCTTGACTCGCATTAATAAACCCTTACCAAAGAGTAAATTAACAATTCGCATTAATAAACCCTTACCAAAGGATAGATTAACATCTCGCATTAATAAACCCTTACCAAAGAGTAAATTAACAATTACAGATTCAGTCGCTACCCACAACACCCACACATTACTACGGGTGTAGTAACTAACGGGATTTGTCAGATCCTATGGTACCATAACCTAATACTGGTCGGCTTGATCATTGCTAATGAATGTCATTTGTTATGTAACTACAACCAACAAGTTTGTTCACTTTTTGAAATCGTTATTAGTTTTGTATAAATCGTCTTAATTGTTTTTGAAACCATTGTTATAACATCGAAAACATTTAGCACGTATGAGTCACCCCAAAACAATTGAAAGCAGTAAAATAGGGGAATAATGTACTCGCCTGAGAATGCTTGTAGGTCTTGAACAACAACCAAACAAAGCTAGAGGGAGCACGGAATCAGTCGGCAATCTAAAACTATATAAATAAACCGGACTTAAATCGGGAGATCGGATAGGATGAGGCTTGGTAAACCAAATGAGTATTGGAACTCATATGATATGGTTTAACAAGACCTACATACTACAATGAAACCAAACCTAAGTGCTTTCGACCCATCGCGACCCATTAAGGTAGCTTATGCTACTTTAACGCGTCGTGCGCGTGAAACGCGTTCGGACCGTCTAACTAGTCCTATGACAAGTGTTATATGCCTAAACATGTTACATAATCAGTTATGTGACAAAAGTTTAGGTTACATATGCTTAATTACCAATTATACATGAAAAGGGTATTCTGGTAATTTACCTAAGGCATATAAACTACCTATCATACAACTACTTAAACGAAGCGACCATAGGGTATAACCTCGGAAGGTTATTCCCTACCTACTATGGTCACCTAATGTATTTGGTCGGATCCTAATGATCGACCAAATGGGTCGGGTTCGAGGTATAAGCGATTTATTAGATCGCTTACCCTACGACCCTAGACAACGTGGTAATCAGTAGGCATAGTCCCAAGGGACTATAACCAACGTGATTACACTCACGTTGCGAAGTTCAAACGAACTTCGCATTGACCATAACTGGTCAATGTAGAAAGTCAAACAAAGTTTGACTTTCAGACTCGAAAGACTCGAAAAGCAATAAAAGAACGAAAGAATACTTACGAAGGGTCCCCGAATGCTAACTTCGATTCAAAAATCTCAGGTATGAAACAATAGTTTCAACTTAGAGTTTCTCAAATCAAAGTTCTTGTAATTTTGAAGCATGGGGGGTGGGGTATTTATAGTAAAAGGTCCACCGTTAAGATCGTTTCATGGAAAACGTGCCTTAATCCCACCCGTACAAGTGTCAATGTGTGGTGGTGGATCAAACAGCTGCAATCTGCTGTTAGAAACATTTAACCTGGTCAGAAGGTCTGACGCGGGCCGCCTAAGGATGTTAAGATCCTGAGGCGGGCCGCCTAGGAGTCACAGATCAGAACAAAGTTTCAGAAATGTCAGTTTCAGTCCCTGCACGTGTTTAAGGCCATTTCCGACACTTCTAAGGCCCGTAAAGCCAACTTTAAGGCCCTAAAATGTTTCCTAAACTTTGAGGACATGAAACATGCTCAAAAATATGCCGGGTGTTGGTTCGTTTGGTCGTACGAACGCGATGTTCGCTTAATTACGACGGAATGCGCATAAGCGCGAAAAACGATCCAAATGACGCGACGAATGGATTTTTGGCAAGCCAAACACTAAAGTATAATATAGTCATGCTTACATAAATTTTTGGATGTCCGGATGTATTCAGAACGTAAGTTATGCGCGAAAATGCAAACTTGTGCACTTTTTGACAATTTTAGTCCCTGAATGACACAAAAGTTTATTTTAGCATACCGAACACCTCAAAGCCTATTTCTAAGCTATGTGAAGGATATTTATGGTATGTTTAACTTATGGTCATGCTCTGGAATGTCTGTTACAGTTCAAATTGGCATACTTTCACAGTTTGTCAAATTTAGTCCCTGTAAGCGATTTAACTTGATTTTGCCATACCAAAGCCTTTAAAACTTATTTCTAAGTTATGTAAAGGTTATTTAAGGTATGTTAAGCCTATGCCACTATTCCGGAGTGTTTGTTGCATTAAACTGGTTATATTTACGCATCGGTGCGCGTATAACCTTCCAGAAAGCGATTTAGAGTTTGAAATGGAACAAGAATTGATATGTGCAAATGATACACATATTTTTACAAATCCCAAGTATGAAATATAATATTTCATTGGTTCGGAATTTGTTTGATGGCTGTGGAGGCACAGGTGTTACAGCTGAGAACAGACAGGCATCAGCTCTGGGACACTCTTTTGACATGTCAACAACATAAACATTGCCACTTCTTTGAGCAACAAGTTTAGTTTGACCAGAGTTGATTATTGATTCAATCTTTTTGACCATTTCTGGTCCAACAATCCTACAACAGTCTTTTGTGAAGAATGACCCAAATCCCTTGTCACTCATTTGGGACACACTCAGAAGGTTGAATTTTAGATTGTCTATTAGATTGACATTTTCAAATTTTACTTTTCCAGACTCCACTGTACCCGACCCCAGAAGTTTTCCTTTACTATTATTCCCAAAGGATATATCACCCCCTCCATGGATTTTAAAGTCTTTGAGGAGGGCTTTACATCCTGTCATGTGCCTGGAGCCTCCACTATCTACATACCAAAGACTATCAAAGCATGCAGAAGCTCCCTGCACATGAAGTAAAAGGATTAGTTCATTAAGGTCTCCAAAGCCAACAAGGCTTTGGATGGGGTCTCAACAGTGCCTGGGATGGATGCAGAATGATGGACAGTGGTTAGGTCAGGGGTTTGGACTGTTTTAGGACAGTGTTTCTCTAACCACTGTTTTGGGTCCTGGCCAATCACCTGCTGGTAACCAAAAGGATGCCTGTTCACTTTGAGTTTAGAGGGCCTTTTGTAGGCCTCATAAACGTGTGGAATCCTTTGGTAAGACTGTTTTTCTTTGCCTTTTCTGAACTGATTGGCAGGGGGTGCATCAGTAACCTGAACATCTCTTTTGACAGATGTTTAGTTCAGCTGTTTTGTGACAGCTGTTTGAACTGGCACAAACAGTGGTTGTTTCTTGGTGAATTTGACAGATGTTGATGATGATGGTAGACTCAAGGATGTTTTAGCCATGTACTCATTCTTTTTCACATCAAAGTTTTTGAGATACACACATGCTTGAGTTTTGTGGTTTGTCTTACCACAAACAATGCAGCTTTCTGCTGGGACAACGACACTTGTTCTGTTTAGATCATAAGCTTTTAAGTGGAAACAATCTTTTGTTAGATGATTCCTTTTCTCACAGAATTCACAAAACAAGTTATCATTTTTTTCTTTCTTCTTTCTCTTTTCAGACTCTTTTGCAGCAGAGGTTTTAACCACTGCTGGGATGTCCTTGAGAGGTATGACTTTAGCTTTTGGAGCTTTAGCACCATCAGTTGATGTAAAGTCCATTGGCTTGAAATTTTCAAGAATATCACACTCATCAGACCATTTTGGTTTAAACTGATGATCTTCAAGCTCCTTGAAAGTGGAGGATCCCATTGGTCTGGTAAGTGTGATTTTGTTACCAAGTTTGTCAGTGATTTTCACTTCTTGGCCATTCTTGTTTGTGGGGATGAGCTCAGTGGCTTCATCAGTTGTTTGGACAGATTTTTCAAAAGCAACATGTTCATCATCATATTTTCTATATCCAACCCCAAATTTCACATTGCTTTCAATCTGTTTAGCAAGCATCACCTCATATCCTTTGCAGGATTCCACCCATCTTTCACAAGTAATCTGGGCGGACTCCAACTCCTTTTTGCAAACTTGGTATTTTTCTACCATAGTTTGAAGTTGGGTTTTGGTAATGCTTTGCTCTTCTTTTAGACAGCTGATCTCTTTTTCCTTTTCGGTCAATTTGTTTTTAAGTTCTTTTAAAGACTTTTCAAATTTAACCTCATCAGTCAAGATTTTATCCCGAAGGTTTTCATTCACCTCTTTGATGTTAGCAAAAGCAATTATGCAATTGTCAGAACACAGTTTTTCAAGAACTTGAGGAGATACCTTGGCAGCTGCCATCATAGCACAATCACATTGATGATCTTCTTCATCATCAGCTTTCACCTTCTTTTCACCGGCCTTTTCTTCTTTCTCTTCTTCTTTGTCCTCTTTGGACCATGGATCTGTCAATGGTTCAATCAGGGTACCTGATCTTTCTCCCAACAGTAGTTCACCAGCTACAGCAGTAACCACTGCTTCAGTCACCTCATCCACTGCTTCAAAGCTCAGCTGTTCCTCCTCAGTTTCAACCCCCTCCTGTATTGTCTCTAATGCCATCAAACAAAATTCATCATGAGAAGAATCATTAGAAGCATAGAGTGCAAAATTTTCATCACTAAGATCTTCAGGCATACTGCTCCAGTCAACAAACCCTTGAGTGAAAAAACTTTGTTGATCTGGTTGTACTGCTGCTGGAGCAGTGGTTTGAGGTGCAACAGGTTGCACTTGTACCTGTGGAGCAGGGGTTTGAACATATTGGATTTGTGGAACAGTAGTTTGGACATAGTGTACTGGCACAGGGGCAGCAGCATAGTGAGCAGTGATCACTTGAGCTGCTGGGGTATACCGGGCATAGTGCACAGTGGTTTGGTTTTGAGGTCTAGGATTTGAGCTAGGATGTGTAATTATGGGACCAGTAGTTTGACTCCTACGTTCCCTAGCAAAATGTCCCAACCTATTACACTTGTAGCACTTGATTTTCGATTTATCCAACCCAACCCTTAGATTCCCATGCAAACCTGGGAATTTTCGCCCTGTTCTTTTGTAAAATTTGCTAGTTCTAACACTTAGCAAAGCCAGTTGATGTAGGATGTCCATTTCCTCTAAGTCAGTGGGATCGAAATGTTGTAAATCATTGAGTTCAAAGCTTAGATTATCTGACATCTGGTTTTCGTTAGCAGTGAATGCATAACTTGCAGAGTGAGGATCAGGGTTGTTAAAATTTGCACCAGCAGTTATGTCAATGAAGTGATCATAACCCTGATCCTTACCACTGCTCCCAGATTCTTCTTGACCCAGAAGAGCAGTATTACCGAAAGTGTAATCATCGGTAACTTTTCCTGACTCTTGTACCCTCCTTTTCTGGTTCAACTCCCTTTCGTAGGTCAGGAGTCGACCGTGGAGTTGGGTCAAGGTCAGATCCTAGAATTCAGGTGAGTTTCGGGTGACAAAAGCTATGGTGTCCCATTTTTCTGGCAGTGACCTGAGGAACCTGCTATTTTGAGTTGAGTTTGTAAAAGTGGTGTTAACAAGCCTCAGTTCACTGATGAGACAACTGAAACGCTCAAATTATTGCGTTAGTGATTCGCCTTTAACGTAGCAAAATGTTTCATACTTTTGGTTCAGGATTTCCCTATTGTTTTCTATGACTTCTTCAGTTCCCCCAAACTGTTCCTTAAGTGCGTCCCATAACTCTTTGGCACTGTTACAGTGTAACAGTCCAGCATATATCTCATTGGGCACCGCTGATGCTATGATGCTAAAAGCTTTAGCATCTAGTTCGATCTTTTGAAAGTCGGTTTCGGTATAATTTTCAACTGGTTTTGGAACGAACTTTTTAGCATCTTCAGCGCTTGGCACTGAAGGAACATGGGGACCATAAATGACAGACCTCCAACAGCCTGTGCTTTGTTGAGCAAGGATGTGACCCATCCTTCTCTGCCAGATGTTGTACTCATTTCTTTTTAGCATAGGATGTATCAGCGGCGTATCCACCATGTTCTTATTGTATTATCTAGTTTCGTTATCTAAATCCCAACAATCTACACACAACCAACCATCGAGTTGTAAAGTACTTCTTAAAACCTTACTATGAAGATAGGAAGATCTAAGACTATACTTCAAACATCCTATAAGAATCAATCTATGAAGATAGATAGATGCTATAAGGATTCTAGATAATCACTGTGTTTGCCTAATCAGAATAAGACACCTCAAATTACTTAGTAAACACATACATGCCATACATTTCGAAAACAAATCGATTACACATATGAATCACCCCAAAACATTTGAAAATGGTAAAAGAGGGGAACTATTTGCTGGCCTAGGATTGCGTATAGTTCTGGTTCAAAGGGTATAACAAAGCTCAAAAGACCAAGAGTTTAAGTGTTGATGCGGTTCCTAGGGTAACGGATACTATGTTAGCAAAACGACACCTAATTCGGAAGATTGGGTAGAATGAGGTCTTGTAAACCAAACGAGTATTGGAACTCATGTGATATGGTTTAACAAAGCCTACATTCTAAATCGGAACCTATCCTAAGTGCTTACGACTCATTAAGGCAGCTTATGCTACTTTAACGCGTCGTTCGCGCGAAAGCGCGTTCGAGATGCCTAACTAGTCCTATGACAAGTATTATATGCCTTAACATATCTAATTATATTATATAATCAATTTTGATGTCAAAACATGTGTTACATGTGCTTAAAATGAAATTATGTGCAAAAAGGGTATTTTGGTCATTTTCCTAAGGCATATAAACTACCTATCATACAACTAACTAAACGAAGTGACCATAAGTTATAACCTCGGAAGGTTATTCCCTATACAACTATGGTCACAATAATTGTTTGGTCGGATCCTAATGATCGATCAAACGGGTCGGGTTCGGAAGTCTAAACGGTTGTTTAAACCGCTTATCTTACGAGCCTATACAAGCACTAAACTAAAAGTGATGAGTTAAACATGTTAAAACATGTTTAACGAAGTTAGAAAACATGTTTGATATCAAAACAAAGGGTTTTGATACCCAAGAATAGTTTGGTTGCAAAATACGCATACACGCGCATTTTGACCAAAACTATGACTCGTCACTATGCCTAAATAACGTAGTAATCAGTAGGTATAGTCACAAAGGACTATGACCATCGTGATTACGCTCACGTTGCGAAGTTCAAACGAACTTCGTGTTGACCATTGACTGGTCAATGCAGAAAGTCAAACACTGTTTCACTTTCATGCTTGAAAACGCATAAAAGAACGAAAGAAACTTACAAATGGTCCAAGCTAGGAAGAATTGAATCAAAAATACTCATGTATGAAGCATAAGCTTCCACTTAGAGCAGAAATGATTCAATGGTGAGTTGCAAGAATGAAAGGTGGTGGGTATTTATAGAATTCTCACAACCGTTAGGATCGTTTCTCGCAAATCGTGCTTCGATCTTGGCCATACATGTGGGCACAAAGAATCAAAGAATCTGCCCAGATTAGTCTCTTGCGCCCTGCTGAGGCCTGTCGCGCCCCGCCAGAGACCAAATTGGCAGAATGTCAGAAATGGTCCCTGCATGCAATAAACTCAGTTTTCGGCACGTTTAAGCCCCGTTAACCCCATTTCAAGGCTCTAAAATGAAGTTAAAGTATAGGAAACTTAAAATATGCTCAAAAACATCTCGCATCAAACACACATATGGGCAAGTGCACCCATCGTGAGCGTAGTATAGTGTTGGTAAGATACCGAGGTTGTCCAAGGACACAAGAGCTTTTAGTACCGGTTTATCCTCAACGTCTAATCAAATCAAAAAGTTAGAAAAAGGTTTTAAACTAGAAAAAATAAAAACTAATTAAAATGCTGAAAATAAAAAAAATAAAAATAAAAACAGATAGACAAGATGAATCACTTGGTACCGACTCGTGTATAGTGTAACCTTTGATTATTTCCGCACTTTTGCACTTTTTAAGAGATTATCTTAGTTATTGTAGTAGGCCCCTCTTTTGAAGGTGACGTTACCCTCGGCTAAGTAGTCTGAGTCAGCAGGGATACAAACCTAAATAGCCGGGTTATAGTATTAATAGTAGCTTACATATGAGGGGATCAAAGAGTTTGGAACCCCGCCATCCAATATCGTTAAGTATTGAAGGAGGTCCTACTAAATTTGACCCAGGTCCTTGCAGGATCTATACACTGAACAAGGCAAGACCTTTACCAAACCGTTCCCTTAACCCCCGACCAGGTAGCCAACATACCTCCATATAGACCGAGGAGATATGAATGGTGAAAATCTTTTATTTTATATAGACAGTAAAATAATGCCAAGACACCACAGACAAACGATAAGGAAAAATCACCTTCAACATAAGAAACTAGTTATTAAAGTCATTAATACAAAACCAAGTAAAAAGTGCGAAAAGATTAAAAATAAAAAGTATTACACTAGACACTTTGTCTTCACCAAGTGATGTAAGAGACTTAGGCAAACATGGCCTTGATTGTCAAGAACTCTTACGATCAATCTTGGATCCCGAGACGACTTACACACTCTATGATGGACAATGGATGATGGTGGTAGATGATGGTGTTATGGTGGTGGTGGGTGGTGGGTGAAGTGTGAGAGAGGTGGTGTGCCAAGGGATGGTTTAAGCTTGAGCCAAGCACTCCTATTTATAGGCTGAACAGAAGCTCGGGCACGGCCCCGTGTCCAGTGGGCACGGACCCATGTCTACATCCTTTTCTTTCTTCATTTATTGCAGCTTGTCTGTATTAGTTGACCACGCCCCCGTGTCCGCTGAGCACGACCCCGTGTACAGAAGCATATCTGTACTATGAAGATTTGCCTGGATTCTGCGAATCTTATAGTTAACCACGGCCCCGTGCCCGCTGAGCACGGCCCCGTGGTGGGCAATGGAAGCTTCTACCACTTTGTCTTTTCTGCTGACACTTGGGCACGCCCCTATGCTGGCTGAGCACGGGGCGTGTTCAGTCTTCTGTCTTCTTGTTTTGCTTAGGAAGATGCTGTCGTGGGGTCGGGCATGTCACGTTTGTTCCTTTTCTTGTATTTATGTTAGATTTTGCTGTCCTTTTGCTTCTTTTGTTAATTTGAGCTCATTTAATCCTGAAAATACAAAAGGAAGACAAAAGCACACTTTTTCCAACATTAGTACTAAAAAAGGGTTAGTTTTATGCCACAATTGATGTAATTTATATGTTGCATTTTGCACACATCAAATACCCCCACAGTTGAATCTTTGCTGTCCTTAAGCAAAACTCTTTATAATGTGGCTTTACACTTCCAAATGGAATGGGTAGAAGAGAAAGTTTTTGGACTTGTCATAGAGTGTCGGGATTTCCAAGATTCTTTATTAAGTTTTATTTTTATTTATTTACAATCCCATTCGTCATAATTTATTTAAAACTTTTCATAAGATAAATTATTTATTAGGGCATAACATGCCTTTTTAAAATTCTCTTTATATACAAGTTCACACACCTCACGGGGATCACTCCACACTCGGCCGACAACGTATTTTAGTGGATCACTCGAGAGCGGCATGAAACTTACTTCTACCGTAAGCTTGCCAAGCAATCAATCCTCCTCCTTTTTAACTATATACCTTTGTAAATATCAAGAGGACTTTTTTTTGGGTGAAGGGTTAGGCTTGGGTTAAAGGTAGGTGGTTGGGTTAGTGGTTAGTAGAAAGGGCAAAAAACGTAACAAGCGTCGGTTTTCGTAAGACTTTTTTTTATTTTTGTAACTTTTATTTTGATGAAGCTATTATTCAAACAAAGTTATTTTTGATGAACTTGTTTGTTTATTTTTTTCTTTTGCTTCATCATCAAATTTTTTTTTTTTTTTTTTTTTTTGAGAAAGTCATATGAAAAACCGAGCTAGTTACTAAAACAAGGGGTTAAAAATGAAAAAGGTTTTGGTGGGTAAAAGGGTGTTTGGTTTGGGTTGTGAAATGAAAAGGTTTAGGCTCAAAGGGGCTAACTAGGGGGATTTTGGGTAGGTGGTAAAAAAAAAAAATGGTGTAGAAATAAAAAGGGTTAGTCCTAATGCCTCCATCATTTACTTACTCGGGTTTAAGTTAGTAAGGACCGGGAATGTATCGTCATGGCAAGTTCTAGAGTCGTAAGAACCAAGCGGCTATTCACACAAGAAACGAAAAATGAGCATTTAATTTAAAGATATGTATTTGTATGCTCAATAAAGGCTCAAAACTCACTTTTGTGGGAATGGGTTTTTTATGTGATCAAGTATATATAATCAAATTTTAACTAAGTTTGCCATGCCTTTTCATAATTTTCTTATGTTGGTTCTTTTTATCACGACGCTATCGGTTGTAAATTTGTAAAAATATAACATTTTTAGAACTTGAAATTCCCAAGTTAAACCTAGACAAGTAAAAAAAATGAAAATTTTTGAAAAAAATTTGGGGTGATTAGCGGTTCCAATAGAGTTTTGTGTAAGGCTTGTATTTAGGACTTGCAAGATTCAAGGTTTTAGCATCCCCCCACACTTAAATTACACATTGTCCTCAATGTGTCCCAAAAATAAGTTTTTAGGTTGATTGAATGTGTAAAAAGGTGTGAAAAAGCAAAAATTTTGTGTTACTGGGCGCTGAACACGGCCCCGTGGTGTCCGGGCATGGCCCCGTGTTCAAGTGCCAGTAACAAAATTAAATCAAGAGAAACAGAAGTCTGGACACGGGGGTGTGTTGGGTGAGCACGGCCCGTGTCCAGTTTACCTGAACTGGGTATTTCTGCAGACTGTGCAGCACGGGGCCGTGTTGGGTGGACACGGCCCGTGCCGAACTTACTGTAATGAAGAAGTTTTGTCGGATGGTCCTGTTTTCCTGCATGGGGTGCTGGTTCAAGTTTCCCTTGCATCCTTTGCCATCTCAAGTGTGTTTTATTCATTTCAACACCATCCAAACATCAAATTAACTAAAACCATCATTCATTAAGACATAGAGAGAATTTCATAATAGTCCTAAAAAAAATAAAGCAGAAAATAAAAGTTAAAAATCCTAAATTAGATAGGTCAAGTGATACATAAAATCATCCCTAGGAGCTCTACTTCTATAATAAGAACCAAAATTCCGGAAATAGTTTTCCGGTTTCTAAAAGTCTTGTAGAACTCCAAGCCGAGCGGTGTCCCTTAGATGTTGCTAGAGCCATTCTTCTATCTCCCTCGGGAGAAGGGAGGCGGCTTCATGTTCCTCAACATCTTGTGGAGGGGGAGTGACACCAATCGGAACCCCTTGTAGTATGTCTCGAGGGGGCTCCGGATGTAAGGTGTACCATTCGGCCGGAATGATGACTTCCGGTACCACATTCCATGCCCTTTGTGTTGATAATCGGCACCAAAGGAGGAGAGGCGAGAATGTTCAACCTTTGGTGCAAAAGGTTAACTTCCCGGAGACATCCTTCTAGTCCCACCGTTAGATGATTAATACGGTCGACCAATGCTTCTTCCACCCCTGTTATCTCATCAATGGCTTCTCTTAGGGCGTAAACATAGTTTACAAGAGAATCCTCAACCGTTGATGATCTTCTCCCCTGCCGGTTGTTTCTGGAATGTGACCAGGAGTTTCCGCTTGTTCTGCTTGCCATTCTGAGAAAACAAACCGAAAAGAGTTCAATTCTTTGGGACCAGTACCTCAGACACGGCCCCGTGCTGGTTGAGCACGGCCCCGTGTTCAGATATCTGCATGATTTAGGAACAAGGAATCTTGCAGTTTTAATTTGTTTTTATGAATTTTAAAGCATTTTTTAACAGAAACAACTTAAAACATTGTTGTAGAACTTATTCTTAACAAGATTCCATGAACAAAAATCTAACAAACATCTCAATAAAGCTTGAAATTATGGAAGTCTCAAGCTTTAATGGAGGTATAAGGAAAGTAAAATTGAAGAAGATGATAGTGGATAAAAGTGGAAAGGACAAGAAGATAGTTGAGAAACTTCTTTCAGAAAATACCTAGGATGGTATGTGAGAATATTCCTCAAATCTCTATCCCTGGAATGGTTCAAATGTGCAGGATTCTTGGCTGCATTTATAGAAAACGACAGTACGTTGCGCACGGCCCCGTGTCTGCTGGACACGACCCCGTGTGCAAAAGGAATCCTGACACATTTTTGTCCGTATTCTGATAAAATCAGAAGGGAATCTTTGGGTGGACACGGGGGCGTGCTGACCTGGACACGGCCCCGTGTCTAGAGGCTGTCTTAAGGAATTCGTCTATTTTCAAGGAACTTCTTCAGATCGGGTGGTTCCTTACTGGAGGGAACAACCCCAAAGTGCCTAAGATACCTTAATTGAACTAGATTAAGACGAGAACGCAAGAGGTTGTTGGTGAGGGTGATTCCTATGCTATATATAGGTGGACAAGTCCAACCCTTTCCCGGGCTCTCGTTAAAGAAGGTGTATGTCGAATCGCTCAGGTCTATGTATGCATCGAACGAAGACGATGGAGAGTCCTTCACGGCACAATCGACACAGGGACGACTATCACTCAAGTCCTCACTAGAGTTAGAAGTATCATCGGAAACAACGAAGTTGTTTGAATGTGAGCCCAACCCTTCTTCTTGGTTATCATCTTGGGATAGATTATTGAAATCTTTCCTAAGTTCTTTTAACCAATTAAGAATTAGATCTTCTAATTGAAATAATTCATCGAGAAGCATTTCTCCTAGAAAATCCGGTTGAGAGCTTTCGAGGGAGAGATAGGGATTATTTTTACTTTCGCCCCTCTTAAGGATACAGGAAAACGATGGGTCAATATAGTGGGGCTTATAATTTAGAAAATAACATTCTAATTCCTCATGGGTACCACCACATAATTGACACCACGTACCATAAGAGTGCCGAAAGTAAAAAGTATCAGTATCACTCATGTTTGTGTCAGAAATTACCAACCGTCGGGATCTTACGGTTCTGTTTTCAATAACTGAATCTTGGGCACGGGGCGTGTTGAGTGGGCACGGACCCGTGTTCAGCTTACTGTCTGACTTAAAACGAGATTGCCAGTTCCAATGATTGGGCTTGGGGCGTGTTCAGCGGGCACGGCCCCGTGCTGAGTTCTGCAGAAGCTGAAAAACTAAGAAAAATCCTTAAAAATGAAAAATAAGAAAAAACGATTAGGCCGTTGATTCCTAACTTTCTTAAAATCCTTGTGTCCCCGGCAGCGGCGCCAAAAACTTGATGCGTGTTAGGTGTATATGTAGATTTAAGTATATTTTAAGCCCTTTTACACTTTTTTTAGCCAAGTTTTAAATTTATAAAACACGATATTTACTAACACTAAAAACACATATGGGCAAGTGCACCCATCGTGAGCGTAGTATAGTGTTGGTAAGATACCGAGGTCGTCCAAGGAGACAAGAGCTTTTAGTACCGGTTTATCCTCAACGTCTAATCAAATCAAAACGTTAGAAAAATGTTTTAAACTAGAAAAAATAAAAACTAACTAAAATGCTGAAAATAAAAATAAAAATAAAAACAGATAGACAAGATGAATCACTTGGTTCCGACTCGTGTATTGTGTAACCTTTGATTATTTCCGCACTTTTGCACTTTTTAAGAGATTATCTTAGTTATTGTAGTAGGCCCCTCTTTTAAAGGTGACGTTACCCTCAACCCAGTAGTTTGAGTCAGCAAGGATACAATCCTAAAGGGTTGGATTATTGAAAGATAATTAATTAAGTTATTAATGCGAATTATGGTAGACCCCTCTTTTGAAGGTGACGTTACCCTCGGCTAAGTAGTCTGAGTCAGCAGGGATACAGTCCTAAATAGCCGGGTTATAGTATTAATAGAAGCTTACATATGAGGGGATCAAAGAGTTTGGACCCCCGCCATCCAATACCGTTAAGTATTGAAGGATGTCCTACTAAATTTGACTCAGGTCCTTGTAGGATCTATACACTGAACAAGGCAAGACCTTTACCAAACCGTTCCCTTAACCCCCGACCAGGTAGCCAACATACCTCCATATAGACCGAGGAGATATGAATGGTGAAAATCTTTTATTTTATATAGACAGTAAAATAATGCCAAGACACCACAGACAAACGATAAGGAAAAATCACCTTCAACATAAGAAACTAGTTATTAAAGTCATTAATACAAAACCAAGTAAAAAGTGCGAAAAGATTAAAAATAAAAAGTATTACACTAGACACTTTGTCTTCACCAAGTGATGTAAGAGACTTAGGCAAACATGGCCTTGATTGTCAAGAACTCTTACGATCAATCTTGGATCCCGAGACGACTTACACACTCTATGATGGACAATGGATGATGGTGGTAGATGATGGTGTTATGGTGGTGGTGGGTGGTGGGTGAAGTGTGAGAGAGGTGGTGTGCCAAGGGATGGTTTAAGCTTGAGCCAAGCACTCCTATTTATAGGCTGAACAGAAGCTCGGGCACGGCCCCGTGTCCAGTGGGCACGGACCCATGTCCACATCCTTTTCTTTCTTCATTTATTGCAGCTTGTCTGTATTAGTTGACCACGCCCCCGTGTCCGCTGAGCACGACCCCGTGTACAGAAGCATATCTGTACTATGAAGATTTGCCTGGATTCTGCGAATCTTATAGTTAACCACGGCCCCGTGCCCGCTGAGCACGGCCCCGTGGTGGGCAATGGAAGCTTCTACCACTTTGTCTTTTCTGCTGACACTTGGGCACGCCCCTATGCTGGCTGAGCACGGGGCGTGTTCAGTCTTCTGTCTTCTTGTTTTGCTTGGGAAGATGCTGTCGTGGGGTCGGGCATGTCACGTTTGTTCCTTTTCTTGTATTTATGTTAGATTTTGCTGTCTTTTTGCTTCTTTTGTTAATTTGAGCTCATTTAATCCTGAAAATACAAAAGGAAGACAAAAGCACACTTTTCCAACATTAGTACTAAAAAAGGGTTAGTTTTATGCCACAATTGATGTAATTTATATGTTGCATTTTGCACACATCAGAAATTGTAAAACACAAATAAACAAAATTTGAGACCAAAATACATTGTTTCTTTGATAAAAGATAGTGTCCTACATCGTGTGTGTTTACGGAGCACAAGTGTCACAAGAAACGGAAATGATTGGATTAAGAATGGATTGTTCATTCCCCAATGGCTATTTCTTCAGACGAGAAAATGAATGGATAATTCATTTTCCTCAATTGATACTTCATCAGAAGTGGAATGAACGGGTTATTCATTTCCCAATGGATATTTCTTCAGAAGCAAAAATGAATGGATAATTCATTTTCCTCAATGGATACTTCATTAGAAACGGAAATGAATGTGGATAGCTTTGGATTCTTGTTTAAAATGACATATATGGGTCTGGGATAACATAAAATTCTCAAGTGATTGGGAGGCATTTTATCTCTAAACATAAAACATGAAAAAAAATAAAACTTGAAAAAAATAAAACACATAAACACCCCATTCTCTCTCTAAAAACCATCTCTTTTTTTCTCTCTCTCTCTCTCTCTCTCCCCCTCTCTCTCTAATCCCAAACACCCCTGAATCCCATATTCTCATATGATCTTCAACACTACTCATCCAATCCCACATTTCATAGCACACATTATTACACACTATTACGAGAGCCGAGGAATATATATATATATATATATAGAGAGAGAGAGAGAGAGAGTATTTGAAATAGGGAGAAATAGTGGAGGAGGAAGGCCTCTGGCTGGCCTTCTAAACCCGGTAAACCACTTTGGCAATGATGATGATGGTGATGTAGGTTGTGGGTGACAGCAATGGTGATGTAGGTTGTGGGTGACAGCAATATTGACATCGATGACTGCGGCAACGGTAATCAGCGACATTAGTTACGGCGACGGCTATCACTAGGGTTCCGTTGTAAACTCCATATTTTGATTTGATGCCACTGTATTAACTGCACCCAAATATTAAGTGAAATTTGAGTAAGTGTGTGATTGTTTAGTAAGTTGGTCAGTAAAGCTCAAGCTTTGTTATTTTTGCATTGGTGGTTTTAATTAAATTTTTTGATGTGTTGTTGTCATTGTGGTTTTAATGGAGAACCAACCTTAGGGTTTTGTTTCAAGACGTCCACATCACCTTTAATTCTGGCATTTAATCTTTGGGTTTAACCTATATGGCCAGGGTTGCCAATTGTATTTTTTGGGATGATGGGTTTAGAGAGTGTAGAGAGTTTATACATAGAAAGGTGTTTTTAGTGACAATAATGTTGGTGGTGGTGGGGCATGTGTTGGTGGTGGAAGCAGGTGGGAAGAACCCTAATTTGGAATAAGTGTGAAGAGATGGGTTTTATTAGCTTGGGGGGGGGGGGGGGGGGGGGGGGATAGGTAGGTAGATGGACGTAAATGCCCTCATGTGATAATCACATGATCTGACTTAACTTAAATTTTTAACCTAGTTAGTACTAAAAGACGAAAGGTGTAATGAGTTTTTCAAATAAAGGATTATGACTATAATTATTAAAGTTAAAGGATATCCATTGCAACTCGTTACAAATATAAAGGACGGAAAATGTAATTTATCCTAAAGTTAAGCTAACTTTGGATATTTACGTATAAATAAAATATAGATAAAGACTTTTTTAAAGAAATAAATAAAACGTGTATTCAAATATGAGTAGTTATCAGGCTCAATAATGCAAAAGAATACAAACAAATAAAAATAAGTTATTCAGAGTATCATTTGTGAGCTGAGTTAGATGATAAAGATAGGAATTTGCAAATTGCAATATAAACAAATCGAGCAGCCAGATCAAAAACCCATAATAATACATCTATTATTTATAACCATTACGAGCCAAAACCTTCTTTGAATTGATCCTCTAGTATCGCTTTCTTTTGCATATTCTAAGTTTTATAATTTGGAATCGGTCTAGATATCTTAATGAATTGTGTATATAACATTTCGATAGTATTCTCAAAAACTGAATTTGATAATTCAAATAGAAAACAAAAAACATATATGATATATGCAACTTTTATTTCGAAACAACTTGTACCAGAATCAGACGAAACACTTCCTCCTAGTGCTCCATTTTCATACATTTTCTTCTAATTAAACTAGTGGTTAGTTTCTTATTTGTTTGATTAAGTAATTAGGGGTTACTTTTAAGTAGTTAGTCTCTTCGAATTGTATGGCTATTTAACCGTCAATTTAATTAATATTATGAATGAAATGATAAATTGAGTCTCTTCCAAAAATCTATATAATATTTTGAACTTAAATAGTTGGCAAATTGACAATATTAAATTAGAACCAAGAATGTACTAATGCATAAACATCTAACTATATATAAAAGGAGAAGTAAAGTTGATGTAATTTTGCATACGTGTCAATCAACTAGATATGTCATGTAGGTTTTGCTGATGTCATAAATGTAATAATTAAACATTTGGCTCTATATGTCAATTTTTTGAAATTGAAATTCAAACCTAAATCTCTGCTCTCTCTCCCTTAACCGCCTCATTCAAACTAGGGTTTCTATAATTCTCTGATTCTCAACCGCCTCTCATCCTCTGTTGTAGGATCGTTTTCAGACCCGAATGAGTCGATCAGAAGAGTTTATGCTCAATACGAAAGGCGGAAACAGTCGTATCAAGTTCAATTCAGCTAGAATACACTTTAACTGTCGATTTGATTGATATGATAACAATTTACAATGAGACGACACTTCGGCAGCACTTCGTTACACTGACCGGAAAAGTTACAAATGAAATGGCACTCAAGGTATTTATAGGTGTGTTGATTTCGTTTGAAGCTGTCTCAAACGAAATTAGTGATTTCGTTTGAAGCACACTCAAACGAAATTAGCAAACTTGATTTCGTTTGAAATGGTCATGTACCATTTTAAGCGAAATTACCTTTATACACTTTCTCGTTTTTCGTGCCCTTATCTTTCTATACAACACAAGACTCGATACAAGACGAAGTCGACAGACGCATGCACCAACATACTCCCCCTTGAATGTTGACGAGTCTTAAGTGTCGAGTCTTCAACGCCTTCAGTCTTTATCAGTCTGATTACTCTCTTTCTTCATCAGCACCAACATACTCCCCTCGAACAAATATTTTTTACTCATATGAGAATCAGGATCGTGACCTGGCTTTCTTCTCTTTATTCAAGTTCAGGATTGAAACCTGGCTCAACCTGCACATTTTTAACCCAGCAATAAATTTCACAAATTTAACATTGGACAAATTTATATATCCAGACTCCCCCTCAAATTTATCTAGAATGATTTATCATTATAAGAGTTTCTGATGACCACTTGAAGTAAATATTAAAAAAACAAACTTTTCTTATTTAAAACACACTCTCCCAAACCAATTGTCATCATATTTAGCACTTGGAATTTTGAAAATCAGCTTTCCAACACCAGTTGTCGAAAATCTTTTTGGATTTTTCAAAATTTATGCTAAAACACACTTAAAATCCTTTTGGAATTTTGAAAGTAAATGAAATGTAATAACGAACTATTTACAGACAATATTTTTGTGAGTTTGTGTAAGATGATCATATCAGTTTATGAGACAAATCATCAACACCGTTAAGCTTTAAACATTTTAAGTTCTAAACAATTCACTTAGATTGTCAGTATACTAATCCACTTTAAATTTTCACACAAAGTACAACTGTTTCGAGATACTGATTTAGTGTTTTAGAGACTTAAACTTAATCACGTGTCCCACCTCAGAATATACTCCCGTATCCAGATCCCAATATTCAGTCTTACAGGTGAGTATACCTAGATGATATCTGTAAGGGGTTATATTGCGAAGACCGTGAGAGCTCAGGTCAGAACTTCTGTTCAGCAGAGAGATGACGGTTTCGACTTTTGGTGGGTCCCCTTTAGAGGATCTTTTATTACAACAGCACATGATTTGCATATTTTTTCAATGTTTCATCATTTTTTATGCTGAGGGTGAGCTATATTTCAAGCAGCGTAAAGTATTCTCCGGGGACTAGGCCATTGCTTCCGCATTATCAGAAGTCCCGGGATAATACCCCAGATATCACTAAGCATAAAGACCTAGTATCTCAGAAAGAGGGGTCATTCAAACAAGATTTCGGGGGTTACCCATATATCCGAGAGATGTTACCCACGATATAAGCAAGTTTGAATTTAGGTTTATATCTCGTCACAATCTACTAAATGTGCAAAAACCTACTGGCACATCATCAGTGAGACCGTTTATCACATTTGATTTTCCATTTCTTTAGCATGCTGTGACAGTCCACTGATGTACTATCATTTCCTCTTTTATACAACAAAACTCGGTTTTGATTTTATCATGTTTTTTACTTTTTCAAATTTTCAAATGTTTTTTGATTTTCTGAAATTTTCTTACTCCCCCTAAAATGCAAACACATTTTAAAGAAAATTTGAAAACAAACTATACAAGTAAATTGACAACTGAAATCAAATCGCTTCAATTCGCCATCCACTTGGCATAAACAATCAGAACTCCCCCTTACAACAAACTATTTTCCCATTGTGATTTCAAAACACTTAAGTTTGTTTCAATCAAATGGTTTTTCCGGAAAATAAGTTTTGTTGATTTTCATAAACCACATGTAGCTTAGGGGTTCATCATATTGTTTTTCAAACAATCACTTGTAAGTATGGTCAAATCAAGTTCAACCTAATGACCCTGATTTACCACTTGCAGTTAAAAATTTCTTCAACCACTTGTAGATCCATCCATCAACCACTTGAAAAACATATCAGTTTAAGAAAATACCACCTGTATCTTTGCCAACTGTACCACTTGCAAGATTATTAACCAAGAAAGATACCGATTCCTGCTCCACGCTTACATACCTGGGAGCTCCGGCAAGTCTGGATGTTTACTTGTGAAAAACAGACATCCAAGCTTCACCAAACTTGGATGTTTCCTCCTCAACTTCACTTGGGTAGTAAGATGCCTTCTTTGTTTCATAAAAGTCTTTTACCCCTTTGGCCTTTCCCTCGACCATTTTCCCAAACATCTTTTTAACATTCCCATTAAAAACTTTTTCAATATCAAATTCATTCTTTTCAGAATAAAATCAATGGTGGAAAATGAACATCATCCATTGGAAGCACTGAGTTTTCCTTTTTAACCTCAACCTGTGGCTCATCTAACTTTGTGAAATCAGATTCATCGCCAAGTTTTTCATAAAACTTCTTAACAACCCACATTTGGTTGTCATGTTTAGCTCTCTTTTGATAAAAATGAGTCTTTGAACACTCACCAACTTCATATGTTGAATTTTCAAAATTTTTGAATTTTTTAGTTGGTGGTTCATTTTTCTCAACAACTTTTTCTTTGAGTTTTTTAGAAACTACCTGTTTTATTTTTGTTGCTTGAGAACAGTTCCATGCAATGTGACCAGCATTATTGCATTTGTAACAGGTTCTTGTCTCATTTCTTTGATTAGCTCCATTCTTCACATTCTCTTGCTTTTTGGCAAGAAATTCTTTATTCGATTGCTTCCAGAATGGGCTTTTTGCTTCTTCTTCCGAGTTTATCCCTGAAACAAATGTCATTTTTGATTTAAAATCTCGGATATATTTTTCATTTTTATAATTTTCTGGTGGAATAAAATCTAAACCTTTCTTTTTGAAATTACCGTTATGGTTTGGTTTCTTTTGAAAACCAGAACCAGAACCATAACCTTTTTTCTTGTTTAACCGTTGTTGAACTCTTGAAGTGTATTTTTTAGGTTTCTTAGTAAGATTTACATCTTTTATTTCAGAAATATTGATTTCTGTTAATTTGAAAACCTTTTTGATCTTTTCAACTTGAACACTTCTTATTGGAAATTCCTCATCAAAATATAATTTGTCTGAATCCTTCAAAGTATATGCCACTTTGACTGATTCGTCATTCAAATTAGATTTTGATAACAGGAATTCTTTACTGTACACCTGTTTAACCGACGACTTTGAACTGTTGATCGACGAACTCGAACTTTTGACGGACGAACTTGAACACCCAGACTCAGACTTTGACTCAGATTCCTCATCTTTATCCAACACCTGATCGACCATCTTTTTTATTAATTCGGACTCATGATCAGTGTCAGACGATGTAAAAATGACGTCAATGTTTTCTGGTAATTCATCGGTTATATTAGACTTTAACTTTATATTGACTGCTTATTCGACTTGCTCCTCATTCGGTTTTCTAGGCGAATACCCTTCCCAAATCGGAGGCGGACACTTGTTATAACTAATACTCTGTTTCTTACCAGTATCCTTCTTCTTTGGCTTCTCATCTTTAAATGCTTCAAAACCTGCAACAGTTGGATAAATTCGATCAATGAGATAATCAGAACTAGAATAACTTTGCAGAAAACGTCTAATTCTCTCATTTTCAATCTTTTCTGTCTCCAACTCCTGCTGCAACTTGGCACATTCCTTAATGTAGTGATTTATTGCCTTCTGCTTTGTCATCATCACAGCATTCATCATGGTCAATGCATCTTCTCTTTCTGAATTAGTCTTTTATAGACCAGTTACCGTTCTATTCAATACATCGTAAGATTCTTTCACGTAGTTGAGATTGAACAATAATTGTTCTTTCATCTTTTCTTGCTCGCTCAGTTTCTCATCTTTTTCTGCACATTGCTTGCAAGATTCTAAACACTTTAAGCAAGGCTTGATGACTTCCACAATGTAACACCTCGAAAATTCGTGTTCAATAGAATAACGACACGTGTCATGTATGACAAAAGCGTTATAAACCCGGATCCAAATTAAAGATGTAAGGCAGGATTTAAAAGTGTCGTCATGTTAATTTTACACCTCTGAACGACCTCATTTATAAATCCCAAGACCCTAATATATATCTTAAACATCTAATATACCTTCAATCCGGTAATTGCTGACAATAATTGAATTCATTGCACAAGATAGGATCCTATGGAAATTTCTACGGTAAACCTTCATTTTAGGCACTTTCAAAAGGATTCAAGAAACATGGCCAAATAGTAGGGTATATAACTGTTCAAGACCCATAATATAAGGCCCCATACTGTTAAATCATGTCCCAAATTCGAAACACACGAGTTGCCCCTTCAAAGCCCGAAAGAACAAGGATTTTTGCTTCTGGTCAAGGTCTTGCGGACCGTAAGACAACCCCTTACGGTCCGTAAGGGGTTGCCAGCGACTATAAAATTGACTGTTTGCTGTTTAAACGCAATAACTGACCTTTAAATGATTTTCCTCATATTTGGACTACCCCTTAGTGACTCCTAGACACTAGGGACATATGTTAGTGATCAGGGAACATTGCTAGAGTTGGTTGTCAATGATCTAAGGTGATTAGAACACTATATAAAGGGCCAAAGTTGCAACCATTTGATCACACCTCATTCCTGCATTCCTGATCATTTCTGGAGCTCCAAAGCAGACTCAAGTGATCACCAATCGTGCATAGGACTTCAGTAAGTATGCTTAACCTTTCTTAGTTGAGTTTTTACTTAGTTTTAGCTTAAAAGTCAAACCGTCTTAATTAACGGTTGACTTAGCGATTAATCACTAATGGTCCAGTGATTAGTCGAATTGAAAGTAGTTATAAGTTGGTAATTATGTGGGCAATAAACCCTTAAAAGGGCACCCTCTGATTCCCACTCTAACTAGGTCAAATGTCGGGTCAAACTTGTTATTAAAAAGTCAACAGAATGCTTAATTTCTAATTTTTGCATAATTAGCAATGTAGAACCCATAGAACCTGTTTGATCATTTATATAACTTGGTAATTAATGTAAGAACATGTCTAAAGATGTTCAACCCGACAATTTTCAGTAGAGACCCGGTTCGGAACCGAAAGTCGCATAATTTGACTTTTGCTTTGACTTTCAGTTCTGACCCGTTTAAGCATGTTTTAGAAATGCCTTAGAGATTTAATTGGACCAGGTTACATTCTAGTATAACCCCCTGTGATTATACACCTTGGATCATTAGTTATCCGATTAATATGCATGATTCCGTTAATTGCCTATATGTTGACCATTATGCCCTTTTCACCATAAAACGTGATTTTTAAAAATGTGAAAGAGTAGAAACCTTAGTTACTGAATTATAAACTTGCACCCAAAATTTGACATCAGTTTAAGGTGTAGATTGAGAGTTATGCTCATTAGCGTAATTAGAAAGCTTTTTAGCGATTAAACGACATAATTAGCGTATAGCCTATTTAAACCTACTTTTTGATATCAAACTTATTACTCACTGATGTAATATATTATTTTGGGATTTTTTAATATTTTTAATTAATTTTAGGCTGAGCATAACTTAGAGTTATAAGCTTAACCCGGTAATTGTCGGTTTTGCCCTTTCGGGCTATAAAATGAGTTTTACATATCTTTTTGACCCCAAACCTTTTGCTACTGATTTTAGATAATAAATAAATTATTTTAAGCCTTCTGGAATAATAAAAATATCAGCTTTCGATATAGAACCCGGAAACGGCTTCTAGTCGCCTTTTTAAGCGTTTTTAACGCATAGTATGTACTAAAACTATTTTAAACATACAAGGGTTGATACCTACTGATATTTTAGATAAATTATAATATTTTAACAGTAAGCAAAATTTGTTTAACTCAGACTTCAGTTTTGAGCTTTTCGGCTTATGTGAAATTACCAAAATGCCCCTACGGTGCATAGTTTGGTTATAATTGATAAATTTCACATATGTACTTTACCCTACTGTTATAACTTATTAAATTGAGTATTTTTCTGATTACATCAGACCTGTAACTCAGGATAATACTTCAAAACTTTTATAACCTTGTAAATGACCAAACTACCCCTACGGGGCATAGTTTGTGTTTAAATTCGTTTCGGGCATAATAAATGATATCTTACTGATGTCACAACATATTTAAGGCATATTAACTTAGGAAACCTATATTTGGCTCTCATAATTACCCGTTACGCTTCTTGCGCCTTCGGTTCGATTTATGTAACTAGTTTGCATAAATTAACCGAAACGGGTCAAACCTTATCGGTTTTATCTCAAAATTCAGAATGTGTATAATATACCCATATTAAGCAAGTCTTCCAAACTTTTCTGGTCTAAATCACATTCTATTCCGGTCTTCGCTTAATCGTGCGTACGAACCGTATCTTTAAAACTAACCGGTCTAAGCTTAAGCTTAATTAAAGACCCGTTAGGATTCTAATAGGTTATTATAAACCTTCGTTCCATAATAGGAGGACCAGTAAAAGCTACTTGCATTTGCTAATTGTGAATTATACTTGCAAAGGTAAATACTTTTAACTTATTTTCCCTTATACGGGCTTGGGGTACGGTATATAAAATACCGCTTGGTCGGACATTAAATCTTCCATCGTATGGTGGTTAATTGATATTGATCGGCCCGTTTAAATTGTTTGGTTTGCTTAAAGCCTTTGGGAGGTTAATGACCATGTCCCGGATATCCTTGGCATCATTTTACGAAATGGCCACGACCTAAGCGCGGGGTGTAGGCGTACACCCGTCAGTGCATAAATATATAATGTGGTGTGTCTATTAATCTTTAACCTGGCACGAACCGGGCTACTGAACGCATAAGGAACATGTAATCCTTTTACAAGTTTATATATTTAAATAATTATCCCAAGTTATAAAAGATATTTGTGCCACGTGCATTCAAATCAATTTTATCAAACCATTTTAAAAATGAGTCAGTTGATTGTATTTACCAGTGTAAACTGACGTATTTTCCCAAAAAGATTAAGTGCAGGTACTACGCGAAATAGGCTGGATTTCTCCTTAGCATCAATAGAAGTCTCGCAAGCTTAAGATGCCTAAAGTCTGTTGAACTACTGTTTCCATTTTACTTTGATCCGTCTGTGGATAAACTTTCGAATGTTGTGATATATGATATTACACATTATTCGGTTGAAATATATCTTTCATTTGCTTCCGCTGTGCATTTATATATTGTGTTGTTTGACTATTATGTTGCCAACCACGTCACGATACTCCCCCACCGGGCCTACCGGTGACACGTGGATTTCGGGGTGTGACAGGTTGGTATCAGAGCCAACATTGAGTGAATTAAACACTAGCCTTTTGTGTTTAATCTCAATGACACAATTGCACATTCCTAAACTTTCGAGTCTAGACAAATAACATAGGACAAATTCTATTTTGTTTTGTTTTGTCCTTTATTTTATATATTCTTGTTGTTATCTTATGTTATATTGACAGGACTAAATATGCCGCCAAGATTCTTTCGACGAAGAGGACGAGGCAAGGGGCCAATCACCGCCCCCAATGACCACGAGGCCGGGCCTTCGCATATGCGAGCTCCTTCGACCACCGCGAGTGTCGATCCTCGCGAGAACAGGAGAAACCTTTTTGAGCCTGCAAGACGGTCTGTTTCTCACAGTTCGACACCTCCCTTTCATAACTCTTATGGGCCACAGTCGGAAAATGAGCCCGATAACCCTCAACCTTCTTACATACCTCTACAGCGATCCCTATCGCACCATTCCTTTGGAGACCCCACACCTGTTTTTCGGGGCCGGTTTAACCTGGCAAACTACATACAAGAACCAGTGGGTTTTAACCCATTGGGGCCAGAGGATCATTTCTCCGGCGATCATGCAGAGGACATGGACGAGGACACGGATCCCGTCGAACCTGCAAGAGGTACACCCAACCATCCTATCGAGGACTCAGATGGTTCGTCTTTTCATGGATCACCCTACCATGGTCCAGACAGTTTCCAGGCACGGTTTAACCAGTGCGAGTGGTATTTTATACCCTGGCATCATTCGTCGCCTCATCATCAGCAGCAGCAGGTTCCCTCTGGGGATTCACGATTTGTGGCAGTCACGCCACCGCCTCCACCACCGCCAGTTAATCAAGCACCTCCGGAACCGCCGAGGCGTAGGAGGACAGGCGCACGTATGTCTGCGCGAGCAGGGGATTTCCATTTTAGCTATCCTCGTCAATCAAGTGGCAGTCATTATCCACCACTTCAGGAGACCCACAAATGGGTGGACCTTCACACCCAGCAGCACCACAACCACCACCTATGGGTTTTGATAACCCGATTCCGGCATACACTGGTTCGATGGCGTACAACCCGTTTGAGCAGCCGGCTCACACCAACTATAATTACGCTGAAGCCGACCCATACTTGGTAGCGGCCAATTACAACGCCCTTCATCCGGAAGGACCGTATGGAGCTCCTTGGGGAGTAGGGTACCCAACTCACGGGTACCAAATACCTGCAAGGGAAGAGCAAGAAGGACCATTGAATCCTTCCATTGTTGTTGTAATTTCCTTGTATCAGTTGAGCCCCTGCGTGGGCCTGTCTTGCTGTATTGACCCCTACGTGGGTATGTTTGTTTGTTTTGACCCCTGCGTGGGCCTATCTTTCTGTTAACCCCTGCGAGGGTATGTTGTTTGTTTAAGTCCCTGCGTGGACTAGTATGTTGTTATGCCCCTGCGTGGGTGAGTCTTTGCTTAAACCCCTGCGTGGGTGATTTGTCTATTAAAAAGTCCCGTTTAGGGCGATATGTAATCTTTTAATAAATTAATGGAATGTAAGTTTATAAATTTCATTTTTGCCATTATATGCATAAGTAAATTATATATGAAATAAATAAATTAAAATCATTCCTTTTAAAAATAATCTCCCTACTTTAAATGTTAATTAAGAATCTTAACGGTATAACCTAGCCTTTGTGTCATTATAAGACCGGGCCAAGATGGTAAGGCCTATTTAAAAGATTCGAATTCCTATTAACAGCTGAAAACATGTTAACACTCCTGGCAGAAGTGATTTGTTAAAAAAATATCACACACGTCATTTTTATATAAGGATCTTTCCAAAGATTCCTAACCCAACTTAATGATCTATGAATCAAGGGTTAAATCATCAATTAAGATGATCATATTTTGACCATACATTGGTAATATAGTGCCTACGGGCCCTGCTCATTTTCATATGAGGCAAAAGGCAGTAATAGTCTGCGACCCTGTCTGAAAAAGGTAATGAACTATGTTCAAACCTTCATGCCTTAATTCTCTGAAATCATGGCTTATAATTTAAAAAAAATGTCCCTGTGACTAGGCCTTGTGTGCTAATAATACTGTTATTGTTTATAATTAGGATAAATTATATAGAAATCCTAAATAAATGTAAGTAACAAATTAACCAAATATGGATTATGTTCACCATGGTTAATGAATTCCCTAAGGGGCAATTCCATAATAAACTCCCAAATAAACTATTGTCATTGTCTTATGTAACAGTTCAAATTAAAATGGCTGGCTCGGACGAAATTAATAGTCACCCAAGGGAGAATAATGATAATGCCCAAATTAATATAACGGGTGCTGAACTGAAAGCGTTAGTAGACGACGCTGTTACAAAGGGCTTGGAGCGACAGTACGAAGAATATAGTGGGACTCGAAGTAGGACCCTATTTACACCGCATTCAAAGCCACCTTCAAAGAAGGAAGAACCAAAGAAAGATGATGATAGACTTTCCTCAAACCACCACAGTGCTCCCTCTCAACAGATTGTACTAAATCAAGAACCCCGTAATAAGGGTTGCTCCTACAAATACTTTGTTTCATGCAAACCCAGAGATTTCACTGGGGAAAAAGGGGCCATTAACTGCATGACGTGGTTAGATGAGATGGACACAGTAGTGGATATCAGCGGGTGCGCTGAGAGGGATATAGTCAAGTTTATGTCACAATCGTTTAAAGGCGAGGCCTTAGCCTGGTGGAGATCTTTGATCCAGGCCACTGGGAAGATCCCATTGTACAACATGACATGGGAGCAATTTGTTGCCCTCATCAGGGAAAATTACTGCCCTCAGCATGAGGTTGAGAAGATTGAGTCTGATTTCCTATCGTTGGTTATGCAGAACCTTGACTGCCAAGCTTACCTCACGAGCTTCAACACAATGTCCCGATTGGTTCCGTATCTGGTGACCCTAGAACCAAAAAGAATAGCTTGTTTCATCGGGGGTTTAGCCCTAGAAATAAAGGCAAGCGTGAAGGCCTCTCGGCCAGCTACTTTCAGATCTGTAGCTGACATATCTTTGTCCCTCACACTGGACGCGGTCAGACAAAGATCGATGAGGAACAAGGATGCTGAGAAAAGGAAACGTGAAGATGACAATTCACGGAGGTCAAACAAGAAGCACCGAGGAAACGGTGACAACAAGAAGGGGTCTGAGTCAAAGAAGGATGGGCATCAGTCTGGTGATAAGCCCAAGTGCAAGATCTGCAAGAAACTGCACTTTGGGAAGTGCAGGTTTGATTCAAACTCGCAGACACAGTCGAGAACTTTTGCATGTGGGATATGCAAGTCCAAGGAACACAAGACCTTGGATTGCAAAAAGCTGAAGGATGCAACCTGCTACAGCTGTAATGAGAAGGGGTATATCAAGACCAATTGCCCAAAATACGCAAAGAAGGCTGATGAAGGAAAGAAGACCAATGCTAGGGTCTTCAGAATGGATGTAAAGTAAGCAGTACTGGATGACAATGTGATAACAGGTACATTCCTCATAAATGATGTCTATGCAAGAGTACTTTTTGATTCAGGCGCAGATAAATCATTTGTAGATAATAAGTTTTGCAAATTGCTGAATTTACCTGTTAAAACCTTAAGTGTGAAATATGAGGTGGAGTTAGCAGATGGCACCATAGAAACCGCCTCAACCATATTAGATGGATGTTCCATATCCATTAAGAACCACTCTTTTCCTTTGTCCCTACTTCCTTTGAAGTTAGCCGGTTTTGACATCGTTTTAGGCATGGACTGGTTATCTCATAACCAGGCCCAGATTGTCTGCAATAGAAAGCAAGTGGTGATCAAGACTCCATCTGGCGAATCGATTTCCATTCAGGGAGATACCCGGTATGGATTGCCTGAGCAAGTGACTATGCTCAAGGCCTCTAAGTGCTTGAAGAAGGGTTGTGTTGTCACACCCCCAAAATCCACACGCGGAGTACCACCGCTTGGAGGCGTGACATGACCAGGATCAAGCCACCAATCATATTGAACATAATTATATATATATATCAAAAGTCATTCATCAATACGATAGGTGTTTACAAAACCAAATATATACAAGTGTGTAGCGGAAGCATTAATGTAAAACCCAACATAAGTTTAAGTACAAAATGTTATAATGTTTAACAACACATTCACGATCCATGTCCACAACGACCGTGCCTCCCGTGCAAGCTCCGTAAGTACCTATGGTCCTGCAAGGCATGAAACAGAGAGTCAACAACTAGTTGAGCGAGTTCACAGTTGGTTATTTAGTTATAATGTTCGTTTCGTAAATCGTATGTAATAGCATCGCGGCCCTCCAGGCATGTTTGCGAAGATTAAAGTATAGTTCGCGGCCATTCCAGGCATGTTTGCGAAGATTGTTCTAGTATAGTTCGCGGCCATTCCAGGCATGTTTGCGAAGATTAGAAATTGTATCGCGTTAGTCCTTGCTGCCAGTCCAGGCATGCGTGCGATGAATAGTGTTGACTAGTCGTATTTGTACGTGCCCTTCTTGATCCAAGGACCGTAGCGAGTGTGATTGTCCTACCCAAGGAGGACGAACGTACGTTAAGGTTGTTGTCCTACCCAAGGAGGACGAACGTATGTATTCTACCCAAGGAGAATACACAGGATTTATATTGGCATCCTACCCATGGAGGATGGCGGTACATATCCTACCCAAGGAGAATATGTAGGTTCCATTTTAGTTTCTTAACCCATTCCCAAACCACCGGGAATCCCATGCCTTAGAAAGAGTGTGAACTCACCTTAGTTTGCTCGGTATGCTAAGTATGTGCTCACGGTTAATCAGTCACGTCCTAAGGTATGCACGTATACATAATCAGTTTGTGTTTAAGTTGTTCATGTGTAAGCAGGTAACACGTAATCACAATCATACCAGTCATGTTTAACATTTAACAGCAGTTACATATTCCAGTTAACACTTAACAGAATTAACTCAAGTTCCTGCACAGATCAGCTATTCGGCGAAACACACATGTTGGCGAAACACAGATATTGACGAAACACTTTCAGTCTCGTCGTGGCCTTGTTCGGCGAAACAGGATTCTGATTCGTCGACGACTCTTGGCGAAACACATTCTGTTTCGCCGAGATTCCTGTTTCGTCGAATGTCTGATTCGTAAACACAGTTACAGCAGTTACGAAATACACAGAAATCCAAATTTGCCGACATCAACATACGGAAAGGCATTCAATCCTACAGCCAATCATCTAATCACGATATCAGATCAAAATCATCAAGGCACATAATATCTAGCATGAACCCTAATTACATGAATCTCAAAACAACACTCTTGCAATCCATACCCTAAATCAATACATATGTAAAATCGATAATCATACATAATTCCTTAGCACAGAAATCATCATCTAGCCATCATGTAACTTACGCATACACTCCTTGATCCAGAAATCAAGCATATACACAACATGTATAAAGAAATCTAAGGACAAAGAAACCGATAAGACGAGCGCACACTAACCGAGATATCCGGGATGAACAAGGGAGGATTCGAGAGAGAAAGATGATGGTGGAAGATGGTTATCGCCTTCACAAAGTGGAGAGTTCTAGGGTTTCTGTTTTTGTTAAAAGTGTGAAACAGGAAGTCGGTTCACGTTTAAAACACAGATTTACTTACTGGGCCCGTAGTGGGCCTCGGCGAATCAATGGGCCGGCGAAACACTCCTGTTTCGTCGTGAAGTTCTATGGCGAAACACACTGTTTCGTCGAGAAGTATATGGCGAGATAGTCTGTTTCGTCGGGTCCTTTCCTGTGTTAAACAGTTTAAGTTTTCAACAGGTGTTTCATGTTATACAACCAAACACAAAAATCATGCAAACACAATGCATTTTATCATATCATAACATGTACAGTTACAAGTCAAACAAGTCAAATAACTAACAGTCAAAGTCAACGTGCAATAAATACGAAAGTGAAAGTCGGAAACTCGAGTTGTCACATGTGTCATCTACATGGCACAAGTGACTATTGATGAGCCGAAACCTAAGATGGAAGACATCCCCGTCATTTCTGAATACCCTGAAGTTTTTTCTGAAGAACTACCTGGTTTACCACCAGATAGGCAAGTGGAATTTAGAATTGACATCATCCCTGGAGCAGCACCTGTTGCTAGAGCGCCTTACAGGTTGGCACCAATAGAGATGAAGGAATTGAGAGCACAACTGGATGAATTGCTAGCTAAGGGTTTCATTAAACCTAGTTCGTCTCCTTGGGGAGTGCCGGTCTTGTTTGTCAAAAAGAAGGATGGATCGATGCGTCTGTGCATCGATTACCGTGAGCTTAATAAGGTCACTATAAAGAATAGGTATCCTTTGCCCAGGATCGACGATTTGTTCGATCAATTGCAAGGGGCAAGTTATTTCTCGAAGATTGACTTAAGGTCAGGCTACCACCAACAGAAGGTTAGAGATGAAGACCTACACAAAACTGCATTTAGTACTCGTTATGGTCATTACGAGTTCCTAGTGATGCCTTTTGGGCTCACTAATGCACTGGCTGCGTTCATGGATCTCATGAATCGCGTTTGCAAGCCGTACTTAGATAAATTCGTCATCGTTTTCATCGACGACATTCTCATCTACTCGAAGAACCAAGCTGACCATGAGAAACACCTTCGCTGTATTCTTAAATTTCTACATCATGAGAAACTCTACGCCAAATTTTCAAAGTGTGAATTTTGGCTTCGAGAAGTCCAATTCCTTGAACACGTGGTTAGTGAGCGTGGTATCCAAGTGGATCCCGCTAAGGTGGAAGCAGTTATGAACTGGCAAGAGCCGAAGACGCCCACGGAAATTCGCAGATTCTTAGGGTTGGCAGGATACTATAGACGATTTATCGAAAATTTTTCAAGGATTGCTACACCCCTAACTTCTTTGACTAGGAAGAAAATTAAGTTCGACTGGGGACCGAAGCAACAAGAATCCTTTGATATCCTTAAGCAGAAGTTGAGCAACGCTCCTGTACTGACATTGCCTGAAGGTACCGAAGAATTCGTAGTTTACTGCGATGCATCACACACTGGCATGGGGTGTGTGCTTATTCAGAAAGGCAAGGTTATTGCCTATGCTTCAAGACAGTTAAAGGTGCATGAAAAGAATTACACCACCCATGACTTGGAGTTGGGTGCCGTTGTATTTGCACTAAAGCTATGGAGGCACTATTTATATGGTATCAAGTGTGTGATCTATTCTGATCACAAGAGCCTCTAGCACCTGTTTAATCAGAAGGATTTAAATATGAGGCAACGCCGATGGATGGAGACTTTGAATGATTATGATTGTGAAATCAGATACCATCCCGGCAAGGCGAATGTAGTCACCGATGCCTTGAGTCGAAAGGAAAGGGTGAAACCCATCCGAATCAATGCCAAGAGCATTGAAATAAAGAATAGTCTGAATGAAAGGTTGTTAGCTGCACAGAAGGAAGCTGTGTTGGAAGCTAACTATCCTAATGAAAAGCTAGGGGTAACTGAGGAGCAGTTATCTCTTGGCAAGGACGGAATTCTAAGATTAAATGGACGAATATGGGTTCCAATTTATGGAGGACTTCGAGATGTCATCCTCCAGGAAGCCCACAGTTCTAAATACTCCGTTCATCCTGGAGCTGATAAGATGTACCAGGATCTGAAGGCAAATTTTTGGTGGATAGGCTTGAAGAAGTCTATAGCCACCTATGTAGCTAAATACTTGACATGTGCGCAAGTAAAAGCTGAACATCAAAAGCCGTCAGGTTTGCTACAACAACCTGAACTTCCCACATGGAAGTGGGAAATGGTAACTATGGATTTTATCACCAAGTTACCTAAGACCAGGAAAGGAAATGACACGATATGGGTGATCGTAGATAGACTGACTAAGTCAGCACATTTCCTACCCATTAAGGAGACCTATAGCTCCGACATGTTATCCCAATTATACGTTGATAAGATTGTAGCTCTACATGGAGTGCCAGTGTCGATTATCTCTGACAGGGATACTAGATACACGTCACACTTTTGGAATAGTTTCCAACAATCTCTGGGCACGCGTTTGAATTTTAGTACGGCTTACCATCCTCAGACGGACGGCTAGAGTGAGCGTACTATTCAAACGTTAGAAGACATGCTTCGTGCATGTGTGATTGACTTGGGTGGTAGTTGGGATAACCACCTACCGTTAATCGAATTCTCCTACAATAATAGCTACCATACCAGCATTAAGGCTGCGCCTTTTGAGGCATTATACGGTAGAAAGTGTAGAACGCCCGTTTGTTGGGCGGAAGTTGGAGATGTCCAATTGTCAGGACCAGAGATAGTCTTTGAAATGACGGACAAGATTGTCCAGATTCGTGACCGTCTCAAAGCTGCCCGAGATAGGCAGAAAAGCCATGCTGATTTAAAGCGTAAACCTTTTAACTTCGAAGTAGGTGACAAGGTGTTGCTTAAAGTATCACCCTGGAAGGGAGTGATGCGATTTGGTAAGAAAGGCAAGCTAAGCCCGAGATACATAGGACCGTTCGAAGTCATCGAACGTGTCGGATCAGTTGCCTATAAGTTAAACTTACCTGAAGAGCTCAGTGGTATTCATAATGTATTCCACATCTGCAATCTGAAGAAGTGTTTCGCTGATGAATCACTGGTCATACCACATACAGATGTGCATATAGAAGAGAGCTTGAAGTTTTTTGAAAAACCTGTGTCGATCGAGGATCGACAGGTTAAGAAGCTTCGAAGGAAGCATGTGCCTATTGTAAAGGTAAAATGGGATGCCCGTAGAGGTCCCGAGTACACGTGGGAGGTTGAGTCCACAATGAAAGAAAAATACCCACATTTATTTCAGTAAATCTCGAGGCCGAGATTTCTTTTAAGGGGGTGAGGATGTAACACCTCGAAAATTCGTGTTTAATAGAATAACGACACGTGTCATGTATGACAAAAGCGTTATAAACCCGGATCCAAATTAAAGATGTAAGGCAGGATTTAAAAGTGTCGTCATGTTAATTTTACACCTCTGAACGACCTCATTTATAAATCCCAAGACCCTAATATATATCTTAAACATCTAATATACCTTCAATCCGGTAATTGCTGACAATAATTGAATTCATTGCACAAGATAGGATCCTATGGAAATTTCTATGGTAAACCTTCATTTTAGGCACTTTCAAAAGGATTCAAGAAACATGGCCAAATGGTAGGGTATATAACTGTTCAAGACCCATAATATAAGGCCCCATACTGTTAAATCATGTCCCAAATTCGAAACACACGAGTTGCCCCTTCAAAGCCCGAAAGAACAAGGATTTTTGCTTCTGGTCAAGGTCTTGCGGACCGTAAGACAACCCCTTACGGTCCGTAAGGGGTTGCCAGCGACTATAAAATTGACTGTTTGCTGTTTAAACGCAATAACTGACCTTTAAATGATTTTCCTCATATTTGGACTACCCCTAAGTGACTCCTAGACACTAGGGACATGTGTTAGTGATCAGGGAACATTGCTAGAGTTGGTTGTCAATGATCTAAGGTGATTAGAACACTATATAAAGGGCCAAAGTTGCAACCATTTGATCACACCTCATTCCTGCATTCCTGATCATTTTTGGAGCTCCAAAGCAGACTCAAGTGATCACCAATCGTGCATAGGACTTCAGTAAGTATGCTTAACCTTTCTTAGTTGAGTTTTTACTTAGTTTTAGCTTAAAAGTCAAACCGTCGTAATTAACGGTTGACTTAGCGATTAATCACTAATGGTCCAGTGATTAGTCGAATTGAAAGTAGTTATAAGTTGGTAATTATGTGGGCAATAAACCCTTAAAAGGGCACCCTCTGATTCCCACTCTAACTAGGTCAAATGTCGGGTCAAACTTGTTATTAAAAAGTCAACAGAATGCTTAATTTCTAATTTTTGCATAATTAGCAATGTAGAACCCATACAACCTATTTGATCATTTATATAACTTGGTAATTAATGTAAGAACATGTCTAAAGATGTTCAACCCGACAATTTTCAATAGAGACCCGGTTCGGAACCGAAAGTCGCATAATTTGACTTTTGCTTTGACTTTCAGTTCTGACCCGTTTAAGCATGTTTTAGAAATGCCTTAGAGCTTTAATTGGACCAGGTTACATGCTAGTATAACCCTCTGTGATTATACACCTTGGATCATTAGTTATCCGCTTAATATGCATGATTCCGTTAATTGCCTATATGTTGACCATTATGCCCTTTTCACCATAAAACGTGATTTTTAAAAATGTGAAAGAGTAGAAACCTTAGTTACTGAATTATAAACTTGCACCCAAAATTTGACATCAGTTTGAGGTGTAGATTGAGAGTTATGCTCATTAGCATAATTAGAAAGCTTTTTAGCGATTAAACGACATAATTAGCGTATAGCCTATTTAAACCTACTTTTTGATATCAAACTTATTACTCACTGATGTAATATATTATTTTTGGATTTTTGAAGATTTTTAATTAATTTTAGGCTGAGCATAACTTAGAGTTATAAGCTTAACCCGGTAATTGTCGGTTTTGCCCTTTCGGGCTATAAAATGAGTTTTACATATCTTTTTGACCCCAAACCTTTTGCTACTGATTTTAGATGATAAATAAATTATTTTAAGCCTTCTGGAATAAAAAAAAATATCAGCTTTCGATATAGAACCCGGAAACGGCTTCTAGTCGCCTTTTTAAGTGTTTTTAACGCATAGTATGTACTAAAACTATTTTAAACATACAAGGGTTGATACCTACTGATATTTTAGGTAAATTATAATATTTTAACAGTAAGCAAAAGTTGTTTAACTCAGACTTCAGTTTTGAGCTTTTCGGCTTATGTGAAATTACCAAAATGCCCCTACGGTGCATAGTTTGGTTATAATTGATAAATTTCACATATATACTTTACCCTACTGTTATAACTTATTAAATTGAGTATTTTTTCTGATTACATCAGACCTGTAACTCAGGATATTACTTAAACTCTTTTATAACCTTGTAAATGACCAAACTACCCCTACGGGGCATAGTTTGTGTTTAAATTCGTTTCGGGCATAATGAATGATATCTTACTGATGTCACAACATATTTAAGGCATCTTAACTTAGAAAACCTGTATTTGGCTCTCATAATTACCCGTTACGCTTCTTGCGCGTTCGGTTAGGTTTATGTAACTAGTTTGCATAAATTAACCGAAACGGGTCAAACCTTATCGTTTTTATCTCAAAATCCAGAATGTGTATAATATACCCATATTAAGAAAGTCTTCCAAACTTGTCGGGTCTAAATCACATTCTATTCCGGTCTTCGCTTAATCGTGCGTACGAACCGTATCTTTAAAACTAACCGGTCTAAGCTTAAGCTTAATTAAAGACCCGTTAGGATTCTAATAGGTTATTATAAACCTTCGTTCCAGAATAGGAGGACCAGTAAAAGCTACTTGCATTTGCTAATTGTGAATTATACTTGCAAAGGTAAATACTTTTAACTTATTTTCCCTTATACGGGCTTGGGGTACGGTATATAAAATACCGCTTGGTCGGGCATTAAATCTTCCATCGTATGGTGGTTAATTGATATTGATCGGCCCGTTTAAATTGTTTGGTTTGCTTAAAGCCTTTGGGAGGTTAATGACCATGTCCCGGATATCCTTGGCATCATTTTACGAAATGGCCACGACCTAAGCGCGGGGTGTAGGCGTACACCCGTCAGTGCATAAATAAATAATGTGGTGTGTCTATTGATCTTTAACCCGGCACGAACCGGGCTACTGAACGCATAAGGAACATGTTATCCTTTTACAAGTTTATATATTTAAATAATTATCCCAAGTTATAAAAGATATTTGTGCCACGTGCATTCAAATCAATTTTATCAAACCATTTTAAAAATGAGTCAGTTGATTGTATTTACCAGTGTAAACTGACGTATTTTCCCAAAAAGATTAAGTGCAGGTACTACGCGAAATAGGCTGGATTTCTCCTTAGCATCAATAGAAGTCTCGCAAGCTTAAGATGCCTAAAGCCTGTTGAACTACTGTTTCCATTTTACTTTGATCCGTCTGTGGATAAACTTTCGAATATTGTGATATATGATATTACACATTATTCGGTTGAAATATATCTTTCATTTGCTTCCGCTGTGCATTTATATATTGTGTTGTTTGACTATTATGTTGCCAACCACGTCACGATACTCCCCCACCGGGCCCACCGGTGACACGTGGATATCGGGGTGTGACACACAATCTTTTCAACTTCGATGACTTTCTCAACCTCAATCACACTTTCAGCTTCAATCACCTTCTCAGCTTCACCAATCCTTTCAGCAACATTAACTTCCTTCATTTTTTTCAACTCTTTTGTTGCTTGTTTCTTCTTCAATTTCTCCAAGCGATCTGCAAAATAAAATTGAAAACTTTCAGGAGATAAATGAGTTTTTGCAACATTAATATGTCTTTCTTCCTCATCATCACCACTGTCATCAGTTGGTGATTGATCAAAATCTGTTGTCTTCTCAGAACTATCATCTGAAGAACCAGAATCAGATGGTGTTTGATCAAAAATAGTTGCTTCTTCTGAACTTTCATCGGATGAAACAGATTCTTCTTCTTGATTCTTCTTATGAACACCAATCATTTTCATCCATTTTGTAAACAAATCAGGCTTTTGAACTATTTGAGTAACGAAAGCAGCAAGAGCTTTTTGATTTGAAGTTTTGTTAGGATCATAATCATCCCAACTGAAATTTTCCCACCTAAACCCTTCAGGTAATTTTTCATCATCTTGGTTTATTAGACATGCTTTACTATCAGCTGAAATATATTTGTCCCAACTGAAACTTGTTGAAGATTTTTGATCATCTTGATTCACCAAACATGCTCTCTTTGATGAATCTTCAATCTCCTTCCTGCCATGAGCAGTTTGCATTTGATGTTGATATGGCTATTGAGCTACCTGTTGATATATGTCTTTCTGATAATAATCATCTTTTCCAAAAGGATTATTTGCTCCACTAGCCTCTTGATTTTTGCATTCTCTCTTGAAATGACCTTTCTCCCTGCATCGAAAACAAGTAACTTTAGATTTATCAAAACCCAAAGTAGAAACATGTGCATCCAAAAAATCATTTCTTCCTGTAATCATTTTAAACTTTTCTGCTCTTCTCAAAACACTAGCTAGACACCATTTGATGTCCATGAGCTCCATCTCTTCAGCGTCTATCTGATCGTAATCTTCTTTCGTTAGTATAGGATTACCGATCCTCCCTGCAACCAAACCTTCATAAGATTGTAGCACAGTTGCAAGTAATGCCATGTGATCTTTTGCAATTTCTTCAGAAAAACTTTGACCATCTGGAAAATTCAATGCAATGTTGCATTGTATCACACAACCATTTCCACTTTTTGAAATTTGAGAATGAAAGCTTGAAGTTGAACTCTTTGGATTAACACTTGGATATGAAGAAAATCCACTGCTGCTATTTGGACTTTATTCAACAGTTCCAGATGAGTTTCCAACACTAAAAGCAGTTTGGATTTTAGGACTCCTTTTAATCTCTTGAACACTGCCTTTGTAATACATCTTCACATCTTGTTGATTACTCAGATTATTCATCCTCGCGATCTTTTGTTGTTCAAGATCTTGACCTTCAATCTTTTCGATGAACTGAGAAATCGTCAAACCATCGTATACTCCGGTATTCTTCAAAATCATCAAGTACGTACCCCATTCTTTTTTAGGTAAAGCATCAGCCAATTTGTTAACCCATTCCTCTTGTTCTTTAGTTATGCTCAGCAAAGACATTGAACGTACTAAGTGACAGTATCTTTCAATCAATTTCTTTGTATCTTCCCCTGGCAAACTTGTGAAAAGATCAAATTCCTTCTTAAGCAGTGCCTTTTTACTTTTGATCATCTTATCACTTCCCTCAAATTTGGTTTTAAGAGCATCCCAAATTGATTTTGAAGTTTTGTCATGTTGAAGCAATACAAAGATGTCTTCTTTAATAGCTTGCTGAAGTAGACTAATCATCATCTTTTCAGCTTTGTACATGTCTCATTCTTTATCTGTGAATTCAGAGATTGTTTTCTCAATTTGCAGATCAGTACGTGGTAATACATATTTTTTCTCGATACATTCCCAAGATCTCAAATGGTTAGCTTGAACCCAGTTTTCAAATTTATCTTTCCATCCATAGTATTCCTTAATACCCATGAGTTTCGGGGGGTTTTGTAAAGTTCCAGTTTCGTTATCCATGTTCATGCTTTGAGTAATACTAGCTGATGTAGTCGGTGATGTAGCAAACGCGTTATAGAACTCTTCTTCCATGATTCGATAACCTTTTCACAAAACATACTATTTCAAACGGAATTCCAAACTCAAATGAAATCCTCTTCAAACAGAATACCTTTTCAAACGAGATATCCTATTTCGTTTGAACTAACAACCTTTCAAACGGAATTACAATTTGAAACGAGATTGCCACTTTCAAACGAGATACTCAAAAGATATTACTTCCTTCAAACGAAATCACCCAACAATTCAAGCGAGATACCGTTTTCAAACGAAATCAGGCAGTAATTTCAAGCGGAAATAGGGACAATGTGCAATCTCAAACGAAATCACCAAGTTTGTTCAAACGAAATCATGATGATGTCATCCTTTCGGTCCAAATTTTGTCTAATTGATCAAGTTTTAAACCGATTTTAGTTCTGAAACTTTCGAGGGTTTATTAAAACAACATTACGCACACATTGTGAGAAAATTATCTGATTTTAACCATGAAAACTTGTTTAATTTTGAAAAGAAGGTGTAGAAAACAGAATTTTTAGCTGAATTGGTATGAACTCTTCCTCCTGAGCTCTGATACCACTTGTAGGATCGTTTTCAGACCCGAATGAGTCGATCAGAAGAGTTTATGCTCAATACGAAAGGCGGAAACAGTCGTATCAAGTTCAATTCAGCTAGAATACACTTTAACTGTCGATTTGATTGATATGATAACAATTTACAATGAGACGACACTTCGGCAACACTTCGTTACACTGACCGGAAAAGTTACAAATGAAATGGAACTCAAGGTATTTATAGGTGTGTTGATTTCGTTTGAAGCTGTCTCAAACGAAATTAGTGATTTCATTTGAAGCACACTCAAACGAAATTAGCAAACTTGATTTCGTTTGAAATTGTCATGTACCATTTCAAACGAAATTACCTTTATACACTTTCTCATTTTTCGTGCCCTTATCTTTCTATACAACACAAGACTCGATACAAGATGAAGTCGACAGACGCATGCACCAACATCTGTTCTCTCTCTGGCGATTCAAGATATGTCTTTCTCAGTGACACCAGATCTCTCTATACGATGGCAGATCGAATGAGTTTCACCTCTCAAAATCTACAGTTTCAGGGGATTCACTCAGATCTAGGGTTTATCCGTACTGAGTTCCATCTGTAAGTCTACCTGTACTGATGGTTTGATGTTTTAGGGTTTATGTCTGTATATGCTTTATTTTTTGTTTATTTGAATCGGTTTATTGATTCTTCTGCTTCCTTTGTTCTATTTGCAGGTTGTTTGATCCTGAGAACTGTTTTAATTGCGATTTTTGTTGACTGAAACCCTAATTTGTTCATCGGCGGAAGTAAGTGACATTTTCTGGCCTTTAGTTTGATTATTAGTTGTTATTAGGTTAATAGGTTTCAATTAGAATTGATTTGGTGTATTTTGATTGATTGCGATCAGATGATAGAAAATATAGTTCTCATGAAATTTTAGGTGAATTTGAAACTGAACAGGAAACAAGCAAAGCTAGGTGATGTGGATATATTTGTTTCTAGAATATGCTATGTAGTTTCGAAATTCAGATTGTTAATTGTTATGCTTTCTCCAGGTGTGATGTGGATAAGAAAGTATATTTGTTTTTTTATGGTGTTAACCCAACTATATATTTTTCGTCTCCACCAATTGGCTTACACTCTTTCATTTTTTGATAAATATTGTTGGTGCATATGTCTGTCGACTTCGTCTTGTTTCGAGTCTTGTAATAGATTAGATAGAACAAGTCACGTAATACGAGATAAACGGAAAACAGTAAGGAATTGACCAGTTCGTACGAACTGGCAGTTCGTGCGAACTGGACAAGAACCAGTTCGTGCGAACTGGACAATACATGTTCGTGCGAAGTGGATTTCCTATAAATAGGTGACTTGGGTCTTTCATTTGTAACTTTGTCATTCCGATAGCGAAGCTCTGCCAAGTGTCTCCAGACCGTGTAAAGCTATCAAATCAATACAAGAGACAATTTAAGTGATTCTAGTGTGTATTTAGTTGAAATAACATTGATACGTCTGATTCCGCCTTTCGTATTGATGGAGATCTCTTCTGAACGACTAGTTTAGGTCAAAACAATGATCCTACAAGTGGTATCAGGGCTCAGGGGGAAGAGTTCTTACCATTTCAGCTTGTTTTCACCAAAAATTATGTTTTCTACTCATTCTTTTACACATTTTTTCAAAATTAACTAAGATTTTACGGATAAAATGGACTGATTTTGTGATATTACATGCGAAACACGGTTTTAATCAATCCTTGAAAAAATCAGACCCTAATTCAGCCTATAACTTGATCAATTTGATAAAAAAAACCTTCCGATTGTTTGTCATGACACCAGTTCGCACGGATTGAAGACTCCAGTTCACACGAAGTCATACCATTTCACATGAAGTAGGGTATCAGTTCGCATGAAGTGAGTGGATAATTGCAGTTCGCACGAAGTGATATCTTACAGTTCGCACGAAGTGATCTTCAAGTTCGCACGATTTGATTACATCCCAGTTCGCACGAGGTGCAATCCAGTTCGCACGACTTGAAACTCATTTCGCATGACTTGAAAGTTTGGACCAGTTCGTTTAAGTTTGTGTATTCCAGTCCGCACGAAGTGAACTAGTACCAGTGTCAGATCATTTGAAACATCCAGTTCGTTTCAAGTCTCCAGTTCATTTGAAATTCTGAGTTTGTGAATTTTTAAAACATAAACATGGAAAACGAATTTTACAATGCATTTGCAACTCCGGTCACTATTGCTCAGAATGTAAACTTAGAAAATGAAATGGGAACCATGCAAAAACCGCCTAAGCTCATGAATATTGAGGAATATAGTGGATGGGAGGAGCGTTTTGAAAATTGGGTTCAAGCAAATCACTTAGATGCATGGGAATGTGTTGAAGAACGATATATTAGACCGACTGATGATGACGGCGAGAATATTGGTATTAAAGATCTAAGTGATGATCAGAAAAAGAAATACAAAAGTGAAAAGATGATGATCAGTATATTGCAACAAGTCATTGAGGAAGAAATCTTGATTTTATTACAACACAACGGAAGTGCACACTCAATATGGAAAGCACTAAAAACGAAGTTTGTTGGAAGTCAAGACATGATCAAGAACAAAAATTCGCTTTTGAAGAAATAATTTGATCTATTTCGTGGATTAAAAACTGAAAACACCAAGCAGATTATTGAAAGATATTGCAATTTGGTGGTTAACATGAAGAGATTGGACATCAAGAAAGATAAAGAAGAATGGATTGAAAAGTTGGCCGATGTGTTGCCACAAGATGTTTGGGGCACGTATCTTATGATGTTGAAGAATAATGATGAATTTGAAAATCTAACGTTGAGCCAGTTTATTGAAAAACTCGAAGTTCAAGAGATGGAACAACGAAAGATGGCGAGAATGAAGGACTTTAATGGTGAACAAGACATTGGTCTATATTACAAAGGAGGTACTAGTGATAGGACCAACATTGCACCAAAGATCGAAACTGCATTTAATGCAAAAAGTTCTTCTGGAAGATCATCTCGAGGATCGAGCAACAATAATGAATTTTCTTCATATCCATCATTTGATCCAGATTTTTCAGCAACCAGTTCTAAATCGCAAAGCTCATACGACGGTAAAGGTCAAGTGCTAAACTGTAACATTGCATTACATCTTCAGAACGGTCAGAATTTCTCTGAAGAAGTAGCAAAAGGTCATATGTCTTTGTTGGTAACCGTGTTAGAGTCTTATGAGAGTTTAGCTGCATGAAGGATCGGAAATCCAATGTTGACAAAAGAGGATTACGATCAGATTGATGCTGAGGAGATGGAACTTATGGATATTAAGTTGTGTTTAGCGAGCGTATTGAGAAGAGCTGAGAAGTTTAAACAGATCACGGGAAGAGATGATTTCCGTGATGCTGGAACTTCACCTTTAGGATTTGATAAATCTAAAGTTACTTATTTTCGTTGCAGGGAAAAGGGGCATTTCAAGCGAGAGTGCACAAACTGGGAAGCAAGTGGAGCTCAAAATCCATTCGGCAACAATGATTATCATCGAAAGGAGATTTATCATCAAGTTGCTCCGCATCAACAACAATCGCCACAAACTGCACATGCTATGAAGGTGATTGAGGGGCCATCAAAGAGAGCTTGTTATGGCTTGATAGATCAAGATGATGAAAGGCTTCCAGAAGGATTCACTTGGGAGAAGTTTAATTGGGATAATTATGATCCTAACAGACCTTCAGTTTCTAAAGAATTTGTTGCTCAAATTTTTGAAGATACAACTGCTGAAGAAGAAATGGCGTATGCTTATTATGAATCTCAACAATTCAGTCTGAAAAAGAAAGAAGAAGATTCAGTTTCAACAAAAAAGGTTTCAAGAAAAGCACCAATTTTTGAAGAGAATGATGATGATGCCGAAGAAATTCGAAAACTTAAATATTATCAAAGAAAATTTTCAACTACTAGTGATGATGATGATTTGTTTTTTGCAGGTAAAACGAAAAAGATCAAAGAAAAACAAGCTGCGAAAAAGAAGAATCATAAAGCAGCAACTGTTAAAGAAAAAGATGATAGTGATGATGATAATTCGTATTATGCAGGTAAAATGAAAGAGATCAAAGAAATACAAGCTGCGAAAGATGACAGTGATGATGAAAATGTTCGAGTGATAAAGAAGTAGGTAAAAAAACAAGATGAAGATGTTCGAGTGATAAAGAAGCAGGTTAAAGAAATTCCAACTTTCAAGGTTGAAAAGGAAGCTGATGCAGAAAAGATACCTGAGAAATGTGAAAGCTGTGATACTGTGAAAAGGCATAACAACAAATTGATTCATAACATGAACAGACTAAAAGAATCTTATGATGTTTTAAACAAAGCTATGAATCAATACAACAAGTTAAGCAGTGAACAAGCATTAGCTATGAAGACACTCAATGGAGCATTCATGACAAAGCAGAAAATCATCAATAATTACATTGAGAAATGTGCTGTACTTGAACAAAAATTGGAAACCCAGAGGATAGAAACTGAAAGGGTAAACAGGTTATTGAGAAGTTACTCATGTGCTTCTTATGTGATTGACATGATTTATCCTACAGTAGAAGGCATGAAAGCGTTTGAAGAAGAGGATACTGAAGTAAAGGATACTGGTAAGAAACATAGTACTGATTATACCAAGTGTCCACCGCCGCTTGAAAATGGATATTCTCCACGAAATCCTAATTCAGAAAGAGTCAAAAAGGCAACCAATTTAAAGTGGGAATCTGAACCTTCAGATGGATTGCCAGATAATATTGACGTCACATTCACATCATCCGACATTGATCATGAGTCTAAGTTAATAAAGAAGGTGGTTGATCAGGTGTTGGATAAGGATGAGGAGTCAGAGTCAAAGTCTGAATCAAAGAGTTCAAATTCATCAATTGACAGTTCGAAATCACCGGTCAAAAGGGTTTACAATAAAGATTTTCTGACGTCAAAGAATAATTTGAATGACGAAACATTTAAAGTAGCATATACTTTGAATGATTCTGACAAATTATTTTCTGATGAGGAATTTCCAATAAGAGGTGTTAAAACTGAAATGATTAAAAAGGTTTTCAAACTAACAGAAATTAATATTTATGAAATAAAAGATGTAAATCTTACTGAAAAACCTAAAAAATACACCTCAAGAGTTCAACAAAGGTTAAACAAGAAAAAAAGTTACAGTTCTGGTTCGGGTTTTCAAAAGAAACCAAACCATAACGGTAATTTCAAAAAGAAAGGTTCAGGTTTTATTCCACCAGAAAATCATAAAAACGAGAAAATTTATAAATCAAAAAATGTTTTTGTTTCAGGAACATCATCTGAAGAAGAAAAAGAGCATTTGTTCAGAAAACAGACGAACAAAGAATTCCTTGCTAAGAAGCAAGAAAGAATGAAGAATGAAGCTGCTCAGAAGAAGGAGACGAGAACCTGTTATCAATGCAAAGTAGTTGGTCACATTGCCTTGAACTGTCCAAAGGCAACCAACATAAAACAGGGAGTATCTGAAAAACTGAAAGAAAAGATGGTTGATAATGAACCACCAACCAAACAATTTAAAGTGTTTAAAAACTCAAAATTTGAGGTTGGTGAGTGTTCAAAAAGTTTTTACAAAAGAAAGGTGAATCTTAACAACCAAAGGTGGGTTGTTAAGAAATCAGATGTTAGTTCTGGCGATAAATCTGATTCATCAAAGTCAGAGGAGCCTCTAGTTGAGCTAAAAAGAGAAAATTCAGTTCCGCCACTGGATGATGAAAATTTTCCACCATTGCGGGCTGAAAATTTAAAATCAAAAGTTGGAAAAATTGAGATTTCAAATCAATTTTTTTCTGAAAAGAAAGAATTTGATGTTGAAAAAGCCTTTAACCCCAAAGTTCTAAATATTTTTGGAAAAATGGTTGACGGGAAGGTCAAAGGGGTAAAGGAATACTATGAAAAGAAGAAGAAAGGAAAGAAACCGAGTAATGATGACTCGGAATCTCCCAAGGACCGTCAGGCTTGGGAGAATCTCTATGAATAAAAATCCTGACTTGCCGGAGCTCCCAATGTTGGTAATCGTGGAGCATGAATTGGCATCTTTCTCAAAGCTGAAAAATGTTATATTTCAATTTACAAGTTGAATTGTTGATAAGAACTTACAAGTGGTTAATCAAGGTCATTAAGTTGACCTTGATTTAACTTTCATTCACAAGTGTTTGAAAGAACAAAATGATGAATCAAACCCCGATCTTACATGTGTGAAATCAACAAAACTAATTTTCGGGAAAAACCATTTGATTAAAACAAACTTAAGTGTTTTGAAATCATAATGGGAAAATAGTTTGTTGTCAGGGGGAGTTCTGATTGTTTATGCCAAGAGGATGGAAAATTGAAGCAATTCACATCGGTTTGTCAAATTTTCTTTAAATGGTTTTGAATTTTAGGGGGAGTAAGAAATTTCAGAAAATCCAAAAACATTAGAAAATTTGAAAAAGCCAAAAACATGATAAAAATCAAAAATGAGTTTTGCTATGAAAATGAGGAAATGATAGTACATCAGTAGACAATCATAGTACGCTAAAGAATTGGAAAGTTAAAATGTGATAAACGGTCTCACTGATGATATGCCAGTAGGTTTTTACACGCTTAGTAGATTGTGTTCGAGATATAAACCTAAATATCAGATGCTTACTTATCTCGTGGGGAACATCTCTCGGATATATGGGTAACCACCGAAATCTTGTTTGAAAGGCTTTCTATTTCTGACATACTAGGTCTTTGTGCGTGATGATATCTGGGGTATTATACCAGGACTTCTTATTTTGCGGGAGCAATAGCCTAGTCCTCGTATAATGCTCTACACTGCTTTAATCTTAAAGCCCACCCTCAGCATAAAAAATGATGAAACATTGAAAAATGATAATCATGTGCTGTTGAAAAGAAGATCCCCAAGGGGGACACACCTAAAAGTCGAGCCATCATCTCTCTGATTTTGCGGAAGCAATAGCCTAAGCTCTCATGGTCTCGCATTTACCCTTATAGATATCATTAGTGTACATTCACCTGTAAGACTGAATATAGGAGTCTGGATACGGGAGTATATTCTGAGGTGGGACACCTGAATAAGTTAAGTCCTTAAAACACTAATCTCGTATCTCGAATCAGTTGAACTTTGTGTGAAAATTTAAGTGGATCAGTATACTGACAATCTAAGTGAATCGTTTAGAACTTAAAGTGTTTAAAGCTCAACGGTGCTAGTGATTTGTCTCAAAAAGCTGATATGATCCTCTTACACAAACTCACAAAATTATTGTCTGTAAATATTTCTTTACTGCTTTTCATTAAAAACAAAAACCCAAAAAGAATGTGTTTTAGCATAAAATTTTGAAAAATCAAAAAGATTTTATTTCATTTTATTTTCGACAACTGATGTTGGAAAGCTGATTTTTAAAATTCCAAGTGCTAGACATGATGAACAAACAGGGTTGGGAGAGTTTGTTTGAAATGAAAATGTTTTTGAAATGATTCAAATTTGAACGATATCTACAAGTGGTGAAACAGAGATTAAAATTGTTATACAATCTTATCAAGTGGTGTCTAAAATTGATAAATTTTAAAACTGTCAAATCTTACTTTTGGGTAGAGTTTGTGCAGGTAGAAGAAGCTAGGTTTCGACTCCTAAGGATATGCAGATTCAAGCCAGGTTCCAGATCCTATGGCTACGAAGAGCCAGGCAACGGTCTTGAATCTGTGAAAGCTGCAAAGCGTGAGCAGAGTTTGAGTCAGATTTCGATTCTAGCGATCCCAGTTTATCAAAAGGGGGAGTCTGGAGACATTAAAGCCAGAAGCTGCTGATACTGATGAGTGAGAGAAAGAAAGAGATTGATGGATGCTTACAGTGTTAGATACTTTGGAGAGAGAGAGAGAAGATTGATCAAGGCTAAAGACTCGACACCGAAGACTTCGTCAACATCCAAGGGGGAGTCTGTTGGTGCATATGTCTGTCGACTTCGTCTTGTTTCGAGTCTTGTAATAGATTAGATAGAACAAGTCACGTAGTACGAGATAAACGGAAAACAGTAAGGAATTGACCAGTTCATACGAACTAGTAGTTCGTGCGAACTGGACAAGAACCAGTTCGTGTGAACTGGACAATACATGTTTGTGCGAAGTGGATTTCCTATAAATAGGTGACTTGGGTCTTTCATTTGTAACTTTGTCATTCCGGTAGCGAAGCTCTGCCGAAGTGTCTCCAGACTGTGTAAAGCTATCAAATCAATACAAGAGATAGTTTAAGTGATTCTAGTGTGTATTTAGCTAAAATAACATTGATACGTCTGATTCTACCTTTTGTATTGATGGAGATCTCTTCTGAACGACTCGTTTAGGTCAAAACAACGACCCTACAAATATGTTTCTTAATTACACAGAATCACAAGGACACTGCAATTCTGCAAATGAAGATTTTGATAATCGCAGAGCCTATGTTAAACTTGCATTGTTTTATCGATGTTCTGCCTCTACGCTGTATGCACAGATTTGTTGCTGAATACTGGAATAGACTGAAAATCGTTTGGATAGTCTAAAGCCGCTGAAGCCGCCGATCCAATCCAAATTGACCGACATTCTCAATTTCTGCGTGAGATGGACTGCTTCGGTTGCTTCGATGGAGGGTTAGCCAAACAGGAGAGATTGGAGGAAAAACACATGGCTTCTCAAGAAGCTCGAGCTAAAGCCGCTGAAGCCGCCGAAACAGGAGAGATTGGAGGAAGAACATTGGCTTATCTCCCAGAAGTGATCTACAAGCCACTGGTGAATAAGGTGAATTCTTAATCTTTTTTTAATTCATTTACTATTGATTAAACTGGCGAGTATTAGCTTAGAGTAAAATGCCATTTTGGTCCTTGAGGTTTGGTCACTTTTGCGACTTCTATCCAAAGGTTTGTTTTTCTGCATATGGATCCAAAAGGTTTGAGATCTTGCCATTAAAATAAAAGACACTATAAGAAATAATGATCCACCTTTATTGACTTTCTCCCCTCCCAAACCCTTTAATCATAACAAAAAATGTTTTGTTTGAGGAATAAATTGAAAATCACTGTTGGAATTTGAGATTCAGTACAAAATTAAAGTTTACATGTTATTTCTAGGGTTAATCCATTAATGCTTTGTTTGAGGAATAGACTGAAAATCCATTAATGCTTATCTAGGTTCTCACTGATAAATTTTAGTCTTATCTATCGTGCTTGGTTGATTTGCAGTGATAGTACGAATGAATATACAGACGACGAGGATGTTAGCTGGAAGGTTCGAAGAGCTGCTGCAAAATGCCTTACATCACTAATTGTTTCTCATCCTAAGATGCTCTCAAATCTATATGATGAGGTTATACTGCTTCTATATTTTAGAAGTGTATTTTGGTACTTGAAAATTTCCCAAGGACATTCTAGAAGTGTATTTTAGTATTTAAGTGTATATTTTAGAAGTGTATTTAAGTGCTACGATGTTTACAGCATACAGTGAGGTTTAGCATGATATGAAACCGTAATGTTGATTAAGATTCAAGCTGGAGAACCAGTGTAAATGATAGGTTAGAGTTATCAAAGGTGTCATTTTGATAATTTATTGTTTATCTTTTTAATGCTTCTTTATGTAACTTTATATAATTGTTTGTTGTAGGTGGCACAAAAGAGGGGAAGAGTACTTATTGATTCGGAGGATGATGGTCATCCTAGGAAGGAAACCCGGCCAGGCGCTCCAGGTACTCAGTGGATATCTAGAAGAGGCACTTTTGGATATGTTTATCTCGATTTTAACAGGTAATGGATCTAAATCTAGTAGTAGTGTTGTTTGCATTTTGAATATTGAGGTGCCAAAATGGATTGTTGTGTTGAATAACAGTTTGAAATTGGTCAGGTTGACTGCAGACAAGTTTGTTGGCCAGTTCTATACACCTTTTATAAGATAGAATCAATTCTGATTACAAAAACTGTAAATTTATATCAAGTAAAAAGTGGATGATCCAGTCTTCAAAAGAATGTCTCAAGCAATCGAACCAGGTATGTTCTCCCTTTACACACATGTAATAATTTTATGTATCACGTAAATGGGATTTAACATGTTATTTTCAAGCTCCTTTTTTTCTTTGTGTAATGCTTTTTATTGGATCTATGATATCGTTTTCTCAACTTTTTATGCTCTTTTCAAAAAAGGCGCAAAGGGCACTAAAGGCGTAAAGGGTGAGCCTTGGCTCTCAATGCAAGACGCATAAAAGACGAGGACTTTTCTAGGAAAATATGTATATTTGTCACCATACTCTTAGGAAAATATAATCTTTTTCATGATAATATATATTAAATTGACCAAGGACAAGGAAAGTCGAAGGAACATTATTAGTGTTTCATTCCATTTCTAGAAGTCAGGTGGCAAATTCAATGATTTGGGGTTTTTTGTATTATTTTCAATGGGTCAGTTGGGTGAAATTTAAAACTAAGCCAAAATGTGTTTAAAATTTTAAATGCTTACTGAAATCCTAATGTCGATTCACTAAAATTAATCATCTCATATTTACTAATCATAATAATTTTTAAAGTTAAAAGAATGGAGGAAAGAATTTCTTGAATGTAGATGTCTAAATGACATTTATGGTGCACAACTTGTCTTGGTAGGGGCCAACGTGGCGTATCGCCTCTTTAGTGGTCTAAGGAGAGAGAAAAAACAAACATTAGACTCTATGCACATGTAAATGGCTTATGTCATGCAGGCTTGTCCGAAGTTGGTTGATCAGTTCAAAGAGAGGGAAGAAAACGTGAAGGTAAACTGCAAACTTACTTCCCTGTTTATCTTGACATGTTAAAGTTAGTGAAGGTAAACTGCAAACGATTTAGTGTTTTCAAGTTCATCGGTTGTCATGACAAAATCTGATGATTTTTCTTCTGTTATAGTTCATGATTATCTTCGGCTTCCAGTGGTGCTTAATGGAACATAAAGGATCATAAGAAGCAACTTGAATTTACAGGCAAGGTGTTTTTTCACGGATTTTGTTTGATTGATAAAATTGACTTTTATGTCGCTATACTGATGAGGCTTAAGCGGAAAGCATATGACTTGCCTCCATATTCTGCTAATTTAGTTTTTGTAGTTTATGATTTACAAGCCATCTGAAAATAAAATTTCTGTGAGTTCTTGCCTCTCATTTGGACTTCTTTTCTCTCGATTTGATATTTTCAGAAGCCGTAATTGTTGCCTACCACTCTAATCTATGGTATGATTACTGAGGTTAGGTTAAATCATAGTACTTAAAATCATTGCATCTTATCCTCTATGTTCTTAAATGAATCTTTGGTACGATTTAGTGTTTTCAAGTTCATCGGTTATCATGACAAAATCTGATGATTTTGCTTCTGTTATAGTTCATGATTATCTTCGGCTTCCAATGGTGCTTAATTGATGTTTATTGTTAAAGCTCTACAGTTATGAACTTGAATTGGAAATAGATGTTACTTGGATAAAAGAGAGGTACATGGTTTCAAAGTTCCGGCTTCGGCTTCGGTTACAGCAGGTTTAAGTTTGAGTCTTTTTCTTCTTGATTACAGGTTATATGTGTGTATTTTTATATAATTTGTTTGGTTTTATCGATTTGTCAGATGTTTCGACAGCTGAAGTGGCTGTGAAGTCGCCGATAGTGAAGGGTGACACCTGGTCTATTCATAAGTTTGGTGGCACGTGTGTGGGAACTGCGCAGAACAGAAACAGATCAGAAGTTCTTGACTTCGTTAGCTGGAGGCTACATCCAAGAAGCTATACGAAAGCTGTTAGAGAAGAATAACATGTATAGTTTTTACAGGTGTATACGAGTCATTTTTAATGGAGATATAGACAACTGAAACTACATACACTAATGTATTACTTTATAATCAGGTCTCATTTCACTCTTTGAACCAACTATGGTATTGAATAATAGTTAAAATATTATCACTTCATAGATACTATTCAATTTCATCTTTTTACATCATTGTGCAGCAAGCTCGCTTTGCATGTCTTATGTCTAGCAAGTATCTCGGACATAGCTGCCTACTACATATGGTATTACATGTGTTCCAAATGCCCAAAAATGGTTTACCCCGAGAACAGTCATTTTGTGTGTGCAGACCATGATATCATACCTTATCCCAAGTACATGTAAGTAACACCAGACCCAACCACATTTAACAAAACCCCTTTACTTCTAATACTTCATTAAATTAACATGTATTGTGTTAACGCCACGATAAATGACCACACTTCAGACAATGAAGCGTATTCTTCAGTGAGGCGATAACTGATATTTCAAGCATAAACTGTACACTGATGATGCACTTCTTATTGAGCATTGGTCTATAAGAGGTTTGGCCGATCTTCTTAGGTTGTTCCGTTGTTTCCATCTTATGTCTTTGCTAAAGATAAACTTTCATATATCAAGTCTTTTTGGCACTTGTGTGGGTAGGGAGGATCTTGATTAGATGGTTGCATACATAGGTTGTAAAGCAGGCTCTTTTCCGTTTCTATATAAGGGTTGCATATAAATCTCAAGTTACCCACCAAATAGTATTATATTGTGAGACTTCAACTACAAGAAGTTATCACAATTTATGATACAACAGGGGTAGCGAGTTTGGATTTGCATATCACAATTTATGATACAACAGGGGTAGCGAGTTTGGATTTGCATTTAGAAACTGATAGCGTTCTGTTTCTGGATCAGTTAATCAGTTTCATACCAGCTGCATTGAGATTAATTTTTAAATTGCGTCACATAATTACCAGTTTAGGGCCACATTTAAGCTAAGTTGAACAGTTTACACTCTTTAATCATAAGTTTTTTTTTACATAGGGCCACATTTAAGCTAAGTTGAACAGTTTACACTCTTTAATCATAAGTTTTTTTTACAAGTATCTTTTCCTGATATTGAGTATGCATTTATAACATTACAAAGGTGTATGTGATGTTAATTTTCCTTTCAGATATATTGGATAACCTTCAAGCGCATGTGGAGTCTATCCATATGGCTAATTGTGAGATTTTTTTTCATGTTAATATTATTATTAGTGTCTGTTCTGTCTTTAAATCGTGTTTTCTATTTTTTGACCAGATTTAATAAACAGGTCTTGGGCTTAGACCAGATTTAATAAACAAGGCTTGGGCTTGGACCAGATTGATAAACAAAGAATATTTGTATTAGTAAACATGTTTTGTGTGTTCGATATGCTTCTCTTGTGTCTAAACTTAATCAGTCAACAAGTTTAATGTATTCTTAAGTATAATACGAATGTGAATTCATTAAATAATTTCACATCATATTTTACATATAAACGTAGGCTTAGATTCAATGTTTACGATCTACCCGCGTCCATCGGACGGGTGTCCACGTAGTAAAATATAAAAGGAAAGACATGGATGGATCAACATTGACCTATAATGTATGTAAAAAGTTAGTGTTACGTGTCAATTAGGTAGGGAAAGTAATAAAGGATTAGGTAGCATATGTCGTCAAGACTTGAAATTAAAAATAACTTATCATTATCATTCATCCACAACACTATGCATTTTGTGTTATGGAATGTAAAACAAAAATAACTAGGTTTATTACTATGGCCGCGTTGCGGCGAACTTCTTTTGTCATTTAGTCTGTGTTTACATGTGTTTTGAAATCACTACGAGCGCGTTACGCACAGAACCGCTGACAAGAATAAAAAGAAAATGTAGAAAAAAAAAACAGTATAAGATAATCGAAAGAAAATCAACAAAAAAAGTTTTATGGTAATGATGTTGTTCGTATGAAACCCATGGTCAGAGATGAGCAAATGGTATTAGGTACCGGTACCGAATTTCCCGAACCAAAAGATTTTAAGTCAATTCGGTAGCAACCTTTTGCTTTCCTGGTACCGGTTTGCTACCAGTTTTTACCTTCATATACCTGTACGGTTGTACCGTAACCGGTATTTTCGATACCAGTACCAATTTAGTATCGGTTGGCACCGAGCTCATCCCTAGCCCTTAAACTAAAAAAAATAAAACACTAAAAGTTGAAGAAAATCAATAAAAAAAGTTTCACGACACCGTTGGTGTTTGTAAGGTACCCGTGATCAGGGATGAGCAAATAGTATAACTGTCACACCCCGACTTTCCACGTATTACCGGTGGGCCCGGTAGGGGAGTATCGTGACGTAGTTGATATCATCATAGTCAAACAACACAATATATAAATGCACAGCGGAAGCAAAAGATAAATATATTACAATCCGAATATAAAGTAATATCAAGTATTACAACGGAAAGTAAAGGATCCACAGGCGGATCTTAAAACATAAATATTATTCAACAGACTTTAGACGCCTAGAACTTGCAAGATTCCTTATTAACGTCCTGAGCAGCTTCCTGCCTATTACGTACTTGTACCTGTCACTTAGACTTTTGAAAATACGTCAGTTTTCACTGGTAAATACACTCAACTGACTCATTTAAAAAGAGTTTAAGAAAATTGATTTAGATGCACCAGGCACAAAATATTTTGACACTTTGATTAAAATGCACAGAGGCAAAATTAATCTTTTATACTTGGGAAAATTATTTGTATATAATCTTGTATACAGTTTTACTTATTTGTCGTCCATTAGGGCCGGTTAGAAGAGCCGGACAGATTAACTGACACGCCACAGGTATAATGCCCACAGGCTATCATCCTCTAAGTGGATTACCAGTTCCGTTATAATGCCCACAAGGATGATACCTCGGAGTGGATTACCAGTTTTTACATAATGCATCTGTCAGGTGTATGCCTACACCCCGTGCTTAGGTCGTGGCCATTTCTTAAAATGATGCCAAGGATATCCGGGACATGGTCATTAACCCCCAAAAGCCATACACCAAATAATACATATTAAACGGGTTATGTAAATACATCAATCACAATCCGATTTAAATGACTACATACACCCGACCAAGCGGTACTTTTATAGCGCCGTATCCCAAGCCCGTATAGGGAAAATAAGTTAAGAGTATTTACCTGAGCTACCTCCTGTCTTAAATAGCAAGAATTATAATAACTCACCCGTATTCACTTAAGTAAGCGTAGGTACAATTTACCGGAAGGCTCTAGTCTAGAATGATGGTATAAATAACCAATTAGAATGCTAACGGGTCTTTAATTAAGCCTAAGCTTAGACCGGTTAGTCTTACCGAAAGATACGGTTCAAACGCACTATTAAGCGAAGACCGGATAGAATGTGATTTAGACCCAACAAGTTCGGAGACTTGCTTAATATGGGTATTTCATACACACTCTGGATTTTGAGATAAAACCGATAAGGTTTGACCCGTTTAGGCTAATTTATGTAAACTAGTTACATAAACCGAACCGAACGCGTAAGAGGCGTAACGGGTAATCATGAGAGCCATATACAGGTTTCCTAAGTTAATATGCCTCAATTATGTTGTGACATCAGTAAGATGTGTTTCATTATGCCCGAAACGTATTTAAACACAAACTATGCCCCGTAGGGGCATTTTGGTAATTTCACATAAGCCGAAAAGCTTAAAACTGAAGTCTGAGTTAAATAAATTTTGCTTACTGTTAAAATATTATAATTTGCCTCAAATATCAGTAGGTATCACCCTTGGTATGTTTAAAATAGTTTTAGTACATACTATGCGTTAAAAACGCTTAATTAGGCGATTAGAAGCCGTTTCCGGGTTCTACGCATAAAGCTGATATTTTTATTATTCCAGAAGGCTTAAAATAATTTATTTATCATTTAAGATCAGTAGCAAAATGTTTGGAGTCGATTAGATATGTAAAGCTCATTTTACGGCCCGTAAGGGCAAAACCGACAATTACCGGATTAAGCCTACGACTATAAGTTATGCTCAGCCTAAAATTAATTAAAAATCTTCAAAAATCCCAAAATAATATATTACATCAGTGGGTATTAATTTTGATATCAAAAAGTAGGCTTAACTAGGCTATACGCTAATTACGCCGTTTTATTAACATAAAGTTTCTTAATTACGCTAATGAGCATAACTCTCAATCTACACCTCAAACTGATGTCAAACTTTGCATACAAGTTTATATATCAGTAATTAAGGTTTCTACTCTTTCACATTTTCAAAAATCACATTTTAAGGTGAAAAGGGCATAATGGTCAACATATGGGCAATTAACGGAATCATGCGTACTAATTGGTTAACTAATGAACCATGGTGTATAATCACAGAGGGTTATACTAGCATGTAACCTGGTCCAAATGAAGCTCTTAGGTATTTCTAAGTCATACCAAAATGGGTCAGAACTGAAGTCAAAGCGAAAGTCAAAGCTTTGCGACTTTCGGTTCCGAACCGGGTCTAAACAGTAAATTGTCGGGTTGAACATGTTTAGACATGTTCTTACACTAATTACCAAGTTATATTAATGATCAAACAGGTTGTATGTGTTCTATATTGCTAATCATGCATAAATTTGAATTTAAGTATCCTGTTGACTTTTTCTTAACAAGTTTGACCCGACATTTGACCTAGTTAGAGTGGGAATCAGGGGGAACCCTTTTGAGGGTTTATTACCCACATAATTACCAACTTATAACTACTTTTGATTCGACTAATCACTGGACCATTAGTGATTAATCTTAAAGTCAACCGTTAATTACGACGGTTTGACTTTTAAGCTAAAACTTAACTAAGAAAGGATTAGCAAACTTACTGAAGTCCTAAGCTTGATTAGTGATCACTTGAGAGAAGACTTGAGCTCCAGAAATGTCCTAACTTATACCTTCTTTGTTAAGTCCTTGGCCACATTGTTATTACCCGAAAAGTCCTAACTTTCGACGTTAACGCTTTAACCCCTTGTACACGAATTTGATCATAACTTTCTCAAACGATTTCGAAACTTTATGAAATTTATATCGTTCATTCTAGTGAGCATAATTAACCGTTACAAAGCTTCGGGTTCGTCAAAAGGTCATTCAGAGGTATAACTTAAACATGTTGACACATTTAACCCATGCAGTTTGTAATCTCTCACTTTTAGCTTGGTATGATCCATGATTTATTCGTTTGAAGGTATGAGCATTATGTAGGGTTAATGTACAATATATTTATTCACTGTTGACATTTCGAACACGTATAATCACATACTTTCCATGTTTGTCAACTTTAGTCCTTCTATAATATTCTTTCACACGTTTAAACATATGACACGTGTCAACACATTATAGGACGTGAATTTTCGAGGTGTTACAATAACCGAAAGAAAATCAACAAAAAAAGTTTTATGGTAATGATGTTGTTCGTATGAAACCCGTGGTCAGAGATGAGCAAATGGTATTGGGTAACGGTACCAAATTTCCCGAACCGAAAGATTTTAAGTCAATTCAGTTTTAACTTTTGGCGTTCCTAGTACCGGTTTGCTACCAGTTTTTACCTTCATATACCTGTACCGTAACCGCTATTTTCGGTACCAGTACCAATTTAGTATCGGTTGGCACCGAGCTCATCACTAGCCCTTAAACTAAAAAAACACTAAAGTTAAGAAAATCAATAAAAAAATTGTACGATACCGTTGGTGTTTGTAGGGTACCCGTGATCAGGGATGAGCAAATGGTATTGGTTAGAAGTACCGAATTTCCCGAACTAAAAATTTTCAATATCAATTCGATACCTACATTTGATGTTTTCTGTACCAGGCTGGTGCCGGTTTTTACCTTCATGTACCAAGACCGAACAGGACCGTACCGGTATTTTGATAAAAGATTGATAAATGGGAAAAAAAAACTTGCCACGTGGCAAGGTTTAAATGGAGAAGGTACTATTCATTTTAAATGAAAAAAAACAAAAGACTTGCCACGTGTCAAGCTTTGAATGGTGAAGGAACTATTCATAAGCTTTGTTTTTTAATATATAGGATAATGTCACGTACAGGTAGCGAGACAGATGGGTTAGAACAGGTAACCAGCCAAAATGATAAATGTTATAATTCCCATTCTAAAAATAATAATTAATAATTATTTACATTCTTATACCGGAATGTAAAATACAAAATTTGTAGAAGATAAAAAAGTATTGAAAATCAAACTTTTAAAGCAAAAAAATTATTGGGATGAAATTATTGAAAATGAAAAAGTATTATTGCATATATAAAGAAGCAACTTTTTAGTGAATAATGATGAGTTGTACATTGTGTTTTGGGCATTTTAAAAAAAAAAACTTGATTTTTTTTGTTTTAACCCAAAGGTTTTTACCTTTTGCAATTTTAACCCAACATAATTTATTTTTTTAACTTCAACCCAAAACTTTTCATTATTTGCAATTTAACTTCACAACTTTTGTCACTTATACTTTTCATCCTTCGCAAATTTTCGTTTTACGTATAGTTCTAAATTTTTCGAGTTAATGCGACGCAACGTGTATGTGTGGTTCAACATTTTTACCTCTATTTTCCCATGTTTGACAGGTTCGTCGCAACACGCATACCTTACGTCGAGTCGGTGTTGGTGGTCGATGACGGTTGTGTGACATTAGTACTATTTGACACCATTTTACACCCCGCCGCAACGCGGGGTGTGCTTTGGGGGGTTTTCAAAGAAAAATGGTTATGCATATGGTTGTCGTAACGTTGGCTTTGGGGGTTTTCCAAAAAAAAATTTTGATTTTTTTACTTTTCCTCAAAAAGTATTTCATAAATTATTTTTAACCCAAAACTATTTGTTTCTTTTACTTTTAACCACAAACTTTTTATCTTTTCCAATCTATCTTCACAACTTTTTTTACTTTCAACTTTGTTCCTTTATAGTTTTCATTTTTCGCAATTTTTTTGCTTTATGCTTCGTTCTAAATTTTGTGACTTAACACATCGCAGCATGCGTCTATGGTTTAACGTTTTTACGCTTTGTTCTAAATTTTGCGAGTTAACAGGATGCAACGTGCATGTGTGGGTGAACGTTTTTACATCGTCTATTTTTTTCCCGTTTCACAGGTTTAACATAACCTGTGGGTCCTAGATCGACTTAGTTATAACTAAAGAATCTCCGCCACATTGTGGCGGGTCGCAATTCTAGTTAAAATTAAAACTAAAAAAATAAAGATAAACAAAAAGAACCATAATGCCAAATGTACAACTATTGGTATTGATGCATTGCAAAGTTGGTGATTGTATATAATATATTATATTATACATATCAATTTAAAGTAACGATGAATAGTGTTAAAATAAATTTTAAATATTCTTTTTATGTTTTCTAATGAAAGGTTATTTATCATTTGGTTTGATTTTTTATAAATTTCTCATCTTAGGTTTTTTTTTAATCAAACTCTGTAATTATAGTTTTTAAACATTGTGATATTAATTTTATTGAAAATGAGTATGGTGTTGTTATCGTACCAAATCGAATTGGAACCAACGATGTATAGTGATTTACATTTTTTGTATTCAAAACAACATAATTTTTTTATATCGTAAATTATACGAGTGCTGATAACAGTATTAAAAACATAGTTTTATTGGAATCTATATGAGTATCGATATGTGACGAATTTAATCCATTTCGACTAATAACATTGGTACTGGTATCGGCAATATCAGAAACCGGTATTCGTTTTTATGGTTTTTGATTGATGTAAAAGATGCGTCGATATCCTTTTGAGCATATCGCGACTTTGTTTTTTAGTTTTATCTTTCAGTTACAAAAGTGAGTGTCTTCGAACCGAACCGAACTGATACCAACTGAGTTACCGCCACATAGCGAGGGAGAAAACCCACTAGTTATATATTAAAACACATCATAAACTATAAAAATAAAAATCCCTTAGTTTTTAATTTATTTATTAGAATGACATTCACACTTACATAATTAGATTTTCTTTTATGGAAATTTGGTAATTTAGTCAATTTTTAGTGCCATTTCTATGTATCCCACAAGACACCTTATTTTTATATTTTGACCGCACAATTTTGGTTCTTACACTTTTGTCCCCTCAATTTTGATAGTTTTTTTAAATCCAATTTATATTCTTATCCCTTGAATTTTAATGAATTTATCGAACGTCCCCCAAACACTAATAGAGTTATTTTTATCCTTTTTAAATCGTTTTACGCAACAATCCTCGAACTTTAATAAAGTTACCGGTTTAAACTTTAAACAATTTTTCCGTTACGATGTCATATTTTTTTACATGTCTCATCTTTTTATATATAGGTTCAAATAATATTAGCGGTGCACATGAGTTATTTTTATCTACTGTAGGATCGTTTGCACGACCAAACGAGTCGTTCAGAAGAGATCTCGTCCAATACGAGAGGCGGAATCAAACCTATCGGAGTTATTTCAGCTGTATACACACAAGAATCACTTAATTTATCTCTTGTATTGATTTGACGACGATTACAGACCTGGAGATACTTCGGCAGAGCTTCGCTACCGAAATGACAAAGTTACAAATGAAAATCACAAGTCACATATTTATACTAAATCCAGTTCGTTTGAACAAGCATCTCCAGTTCATACGAACTGGTCCAGTTCGTTTGAACTGTCCACTTCGTTTGAACTGGCCACTTCGTTTGAACTGGCCACTTCGTTTGGACTGGCTTGTTCACCTTTGTATCCTGTTAATCTCGAATTGTGTGACTTGTTTCATCTATTCTATTACACGACTCGATACAAGACGAAGTCGACAGACGTAATGCACTAACAGACTCCCCCTCGGATGTTGACGAGTCTTCAGTGTCGAGTCTTCGCATCTTCAGTCTTTATCAGTCCTCTCGAACTCTTTGAAGTATCTGACGCTGTAAGGCATCCTCAAATCTTTCTCTTCTCTTTTCATCAGCACCAACATACTCCTTCCTTTAGGTGTCTTCGGACTCCCCCTTTCGATATGCTGGGATCGCAGCCTGGCTTGTTAAAATCACAGAATCCTCAGGTATCGGAACCTGGCTCTCTATCATCTATCCAAGATCACCTAGCTCTTATCCTGCACATTCTCTACCCAAAAATAATTTTTCTGATGATAACTTGTAAAAACAATCTCACCATCTAATGAACCACTTGCAGGAATTATACAATCAAAGAATGATTTTACAACGTTAATCTTTGATGAACCATTTAAAGAAATATCATTTTTCTTATCAAAACAACACACTCTCCCAAACCATCTGTTCATCATGTCTAGCACTCGGAATTTTGAAAATTAGCTCTCCAACACCAGTTGTCGAAAATCTTTTTGTATTTTTCAAAAATTTATGCTAAAACACACTAAAATCTTTTTGAATTTTTGACTGTAATGAAATGCAGAGAAGAAATATTTACATACAATATTTTTGTGAGCTTGTGCAAGAGGATCATATCAGTTTTTAAGACAAATCACCAACACCGTTAAGCTTTATACATTTTAAGTTCTAAACGATTCACTTAGATTGTCAGTATACCGATCCACTTAAATTTTCACACAAAGTTCAACTGTTTCGAGATACGAGATTAATGTCTTAATCACTTAAACTCATTCGTGTGTCCCACCTCAGAATATACTCCCGTATCCAGATCCCAATATTCAGTCTGACAAGTGAGTATACCACAGATGATATCTGCAAGGGAATAAATTATGAATCAGTACGAAACCGTGAGAGCTAAGGTCAGAACTTCCGTTCAGCAGAGAGATGACGGTTCGACTTGGGTGGGTCCCCTTTAGAGGATCTTTTTTACAACAGCAATGATTATCAATTTTATTGTTTCATCATTTTTGCTGAGGGCGGCGCTATTTTTCAAGCAAGCGGAAAGTATTCTCCGGGGACTAGGCCATTGCTTCCGCAAAATCAGAAGTCCCGGGATAATACCCCAGATATCACTGAGCATAAAGACCTAGTATCTCAGAAAGAGGGACCTTTCAAACAAGATTTTGGGGGTTACCCATATATCCAAGAGATGTTACCCACGATATAAGCAAGTTTGAATTTAGGTTTATATCTCGTCACAATCTACTAAATGTGCAAAAACCTACTGGCACATCATCAGTGAGACCGTTTATCACATTTAATTTTCCATTTCTTTAGCATGTTGTGATAGTCCACTGATGTACTATCATTTCCTCTTCTTTGACACAAAAACTCATTTTTGATTTTATCATGTTTTTGTCTTTTTCAGATTTTCAAATGTTTTTGGATTTTCAGAAATTTCTTACACCCCCTAAAATTCAAACACATTTAAAGGAAATTTGAAAACAAACTGTACAAATAACGTGACAACTGATATCGAATCGCTTCACTTCGCCATCCACTTGGCATAAACAATCAGAACTCCCCCTTACAACTATTTTTCCCATTGTGATTTCAAAACACTTAAGTTTGTTTTAATCAAATGGTTTTTCCGGAAAATTAGTTTTGTTGATTTTTATAAACCACATGTAGGTTAGGGGTTCACCATATTGTTTTCTCTTCGATTACTACATGTATGAATGATCAAGTTCAACTTAATGACCTTGATTATTCACTTTGTCAGTGAAAACCTTCTACAACCACATCACTTGTAAAAATATAACAATTCAAAGATACTACCTGCAGATTTACCACATGTACCAATTGTATGAGCATGTACTAAGAAAGATGCCGATTCCTGCTTCACACTTACCAACCTGGGAGCTCCGGCAAGTCAGGGTTTTACTTGTGAAAAACAGACATCCAAGCTTCACCAAACTTGGATGTTATTTCCTCATCTGCACTTGGGTAAAATGTTGCTTTCTTTGTTTCATAGAAATCCTTTACCCCTTTAACTTTACCCTCGGCCATTTTCCCGAAAATCTTTTTAACATTTCCATTAAATGCTTTCTCAACGTCAAATTCTTTCTTCTCAGAATAGAATTGATCTGAGATCTCAACTTTCCCAACTTTTGATTTAAAATTTTCAGCCCTCAATGGTGGAAAATGAACATCATCCATTGGAGGTACTAAGTTTTCATCTTTTAACTCAACTTGTGGCTCGTCTAACTTTGTGGAATTAGATTCATCGCCAAGTTTCTCATAAAACTTCTTAACAACCCACACTTGGTTGTCATGTTTAGCTCTCTTTTGATAAAAATTAGCCTTTGAGCATTCACCAACTTCATATGTTGAGTTTTCAAAAATTTTAAATTTTTCAGTTGGTAGCTCATTTTTCTCAACAACTTTTCCTTTTAGTTTCTTAGAGACTTCCTGTTTTGTCTTAGTAGCTTGAGAGCAATTCCATGCAATGTGACCAGCTTCATTGCATTTGTAACAGGTTCTTGTCTCCTTCCTGTGAAAAACTCCAGTTCCTTTTCTCATTTTTTCAGCAAGAAACTCTTGGTTTGATTGTCTCCAGAAAGGTTTCTTCTGTTCTTCCTCAGCACTTCCTCCTGAAACAAATTTCATTTTTTATTTAAAATCTCGGTCATATTTTTCATTTTTATAATTTTCTGGTGGAATAAAACCTAAACCTTTCTTTTTGAAATTACCATTATGGTTTGGTTTCTTTTGAAAACTAGAACCGTAACCCTATTTCTTGTTTAATCTTTGTTGAACTCTTGAAGTGTATTTTTTAGGTTTTTCAGTAAGATTTACATCTTTTATTTTAGAAATATTGATTTCTGTAAGTTTGAAAACCTTTTTGATCATTTCAGCCCTAACACTTCTTATTGGAAATTCCTCATCAGAATATAATTTGTCTGAATCAATCAATGTATATGCCACTTTGATTGTTTCGTCATTCAAATTAGATTTTGATAACAGGAATTCTTTATTGTAAACCCGTTTAACCGACGACTTTGAACTGTTGACCGACGAACTCGGACTTTTGACGGACGAACTTGAACACCTAGACTCGGACTTTGACTTAGACTTTAACTCCGACTCCTCATCTGTATCCAACACCTGATCGACCACTTTTTTTTATTAACTCGGACTCATGATCAGTGTCAGACGATGTAAAAACGACATCAATGTTTTCTGGTATGTGACACCTGTGTCACTTCAACCATCAAACAAATGTCAAACCAATGAAATATTGTATTTCATACTTGATATTTGTAAAAATATGTGTATCGTTTGCACATATCAACTCTTGATCGATTTCAAGCTTTAAATCGCTTTCTGGAAGGTTATACGCGCTCTGATGCATAAATATAACCAGTTTAATGCAACGAACACTCCGGAATAGTGACATAGGCTTAACATACCTTAAATAACCTCCACTTACCTTAGAAATAAGTTTTGGATGGTTTGGTGTGTTGAAATCAAGTTCGTTCGATCGCAGGGACTAATTGTGTCAAACTGTGAAACTATACCGATTTGTATAGTAACGAACATTCCAGAACTTGATCACAAGTTAAACACACCCTAAATATCCTTTACATAGCTTAGAAATAGGCTTTGAGGGGTTCGGTGTGCTAAAATAAACTTTATGCTCATTCAGGGACTAAAAGCGTCAAAAAGTGCATAAGTTTGCAATTTCGCGCATAACTTACGTTCTGAATACATCCGGACATCCAAAAATTTATGTAATCATTAAAATATTATGTTTAGTGATTGTCTTGTCAAAAAATCCATTCGTCGCGCAATTTGGACCGTTTTTACGTCCATTACGACTTCCGTCGTAATTAACCGAACAAAGCAACCGTACGGCCAAACGAACCGACATCCGGCATATTTTTTAACACATTTTAAGTTCCCTATACTTTAACTTCATTTTTGAGCTTTGAAATGGGGTTAACGAGCCTTAAACGTGTCGGAAATGACTTAAATGCATGACAGGGACTAAAATTGTAATTCTGCCAAAGTTGTTACCTTGCGCACCTCAACACTCTGAGTGTTGCGGTCCGTAAGCAAGTTCCAGACAACAGAAACTTGTTTCCAGCTTGATCCAGCTATTGGGCACCTTTGCACATGGTTTTTGGGTTTCTATGGGCTGGTTTGTGTGCCCATCAAGGTACCAAATCAGAATGTGGCAAGTGTACGGCTTAGATCGTGCCCCCTTCTCCAATAAACGATCCTAACGGCTCAACATTTCCTATAAATACCCCTCCATAAGTTCACTTGCAACCCACAATTTGATCTGAGTTTTCTCTAAGTGGTTGTGTTTATACACTTCCTACCTGAGATTACTTGGAATCAAATATTGCGGGGACCCTTTGTAAGTGTTCCCTCGTTCTTTTTATGCGTTTTTAGCTTGAAAGTCAAACTGTGTTTGACTTTCTGCATTGACCAGTTTATGGTCAATGCGTAGTTCGTTTGAACTTCATACGTGAGTGTAATCACGATGGTCATAGTCCCTAGTGACTATACCTACTGATTACCACGTTATCTAGGCTCAGTGACGAGTCGTAGTTTCGGCCAAAATGCGTGTTCTCGCGTATTTTGTAACCAAACTACTTTTAGGTATTAAAACCGTTTGTTTTGATACCAAACCTGTTTTCTAACTTAACTAAACATGTTTCGACATGTTTAGCTCGTCACTTTTTAGATTAGTGCTTATGTAGAGTCGTAAGTCAAGCGGTCTAAACAACCGCTTAGACTTACGAACTAGACCCGTTTGGTCGATCTTTAGGATCCAACCAAACACATTAGGTGACCATAGTTGTATAGGGAATAACCTTTCAAGGTTATACCTTATGGTCACCTAGTTTAAGTACTTGTATGATAGGTAGTTTATATGCCTTAGGTAAATTACCAAAATACCCTTTTCATGTGTAATTGGTAATTAAGCATATGTAACCTAAACTTTTGTCATTTAACTGATTATGTAACATAATTAAGTATGTTAGGGCATATAATACTTGTCATAGGACTAGTTAGGCGGTCTGAACGCGTTATACGCGAACGACGCGTTAAAGTAGCATAAGCTACCTAAACGGGTCGTGACGGGTCGTAAGCACTTAGGTTAGGTTTCCTTTAGTATGTAGGCCTTGTTAAACCATATCATATGAGTTCCCACGCTCATTTGGTTCACGAGACCTCATACTATCCAATCCCCCGATTTAGGTCCGGTTATTTATGTAGTTACCTATATTAGGTACCGTTTGATTTCCAGGACTCTTCTAGCTTGCTTGGTAGTTGTTCAAGACTTCTAAGCACTCTCAAGTGAGTACATAGTCCCCTCTTTTACTATTTTCAAACTGTTTTGGGGTGAAGCATGTGTACCTATCTGTTATTTTCATGTTTTCAAAAGTATTATTGATTATACATATTTGTACTTATCTTTTTACAAACTGAATGATTATTTATGGTTTAAACTCTAATTTTTCTTAAAGATTATAAAATAAATGTTTGGAATAGTACTTATTTGGTTCACCAGGCCGGTTGATAGTATGATATAGCGCTATAGGATTTGACACCCCATTCCTGTTGTCATGGAATGTCTGAAACCAATTTGTTTCTCCATCCAAATAGGGATTGCCTTCGTGGTATTCCTATATTCCCAAAGGTGTATTGATATTCGTTAATTTACACATATTTTAGTCCCCCGTTTTACCCCTATTTTATGCGTTTTTGGCCGTAAAACCGTCATTCGGATACTTATTTATCTACATTTGTGTTTATAGGCCTAAAACTGCATTCCAGACAAGATGATAGCAAAAACGAGGACTTTTCGGACAAAACGACGAAGCTGCGGACATTCTGTTAAGGATTCTGAACTGGGCCTGTGGAACGACCGTTCCACCTGTGGCACGGTCGTGCATCTCCGACAATCTTGATCATCTCGGCAATGAACGATCGGTGCGACTGGGCGTTCCAGGAAAACAAGCGACTAGGTGAAGAACGGTCGTTCCATCTGAGGAACGACCGTGCGTCTCCGGTGAATCAGCAGAGTCTCGGTGATGAACGGTAGGTGCGACTTGGCGTGCAACATGTAACCCGGAACTGAACGACCGTTCCACACAAAGAACGGTCGTGCCATTTCGAATCTGGTCAACGATCCGATGACGTATGCAGTATGGTGACCCATCCTCAATAATTGAATAAAGTGAACGGTCGTTCCACAGGGAGAACGACCGTGCAACAGCAAAAAGTATAAAAACACAGCAGAAACATTCTGCTCGAGATTCTGGATTTTTGGAGAGCTTCTCAGGCGATTTTCAGGCTCCGGAGGCATTAGCTTTCACCCGGATTCAAGCCACGTTGTCTCGTTTAGCTCGATTACTACCCGGATCCTTAGTCTAGTACTTGTTTATGGTTTGATTTTCTAATCTTTCCATGTTTTTGTTAATCTTTCAAGTACTTAGATTAATGTTTATGTATTATTGTAGCCTTTGGGCAAAAACACAACAATCCCTTGCTAGATTATAACCATTAGCTTGTTAAACTTTGTTTGTAATGACACTTTGAAGTATTTTCTATGTTAATCTTTGATGATTAGTTTGCAACCTTGTTATTGATATTGAACTCTTGATTATAAGTAATTATGTTGGATGATTGGTGCTTGGTTAGTTAAGATAGTTGAAAAATGAAGCTTAATTAATCTTGTATTAGTAAACTTTGAATTTGGTTAACTAGTTTAACTTGGTTTAAATGTATGCATCATGATACTAGAAATGGTTAGTGATTTAATAAAATGTAATTATTGTTAATCAAGAGAGCTTGCCGTCACGTAAGGACCTAAACGGGTTAGATGGTGTCGTTATAAATTCTTGCCATGATTTGTTAGCTTAGTTAGTAGTTTAGGCCAAAATTGCTATCTTAGTGAATTTTTGTGCAAAATTTGTAAAATGAACTTGGTTGTGATTTAATCTAGTTTATGCTTGTCTCGGTGGTTGCATTGTGTTTATCGGTGTCGCTTTCCTTGTTTAAGTGAGGTTAGAATAATCCTAACGGCTGACTAACTTATTTTTAAGAGATTTTCATAGACATTTATCAATTGTGCATTAAAGAACAATTTTAGGTGGTTAAAGTGTGTTTATCGTTTTAGCTTTCCGAATGATTGTCATGTTAGGATTCCCGAAAGGGATACTAATTGTTTTAAATTGGAAAATTGACCGAATGCTTCTAGTGCCAAAACTGACTTAGTTGACATGCTGTGGTTGTGTATTTAGCAAGGCTTTTTATCTACTTTCTATTATGTTTTTATTATGTATTTGGTTATGTTTACTTTAGTTTAGTTTAAATCAACCAAACCTATGTTTTTACCGGTAGTTTAGTGACAAAGGTCTAGTATTAATTCTCCGCCCATTTCCTTGGATCGATACTTGGTTCTTACCGATACTTTATTACATATATGACGGGGTACACTTGCCTCTTTCGTGTGTGTTTTTATGTAAAAGTAATAATCACTTTTATAAATTTAAAACCCAATCGTGTGTAAATTCATTGTAAAATTATGTATATATACGCACACGTCAAGTTTTTGGCGCCGTTGCCGGGCCGATAGAATCGGCGGTGGAGGTGATTGAACTCCAAACCCCGCACACATCATAAGTGTGGGGAGGAGAGAGTCTACGCTACTGACTCGCGGATCAAAAATGTAGCAAGAGCGTATTTTGCGCTTTAGGGGTAGTTTAGTCTTTTTAGTAGTTTTTGTAGTTTTTCTAGTTTTTAGCTTTGAGTCTTGCTATTGACTCGTCGACAAAAATTTAGCATGAGTCTACGCTGCTGACTCGCCGACAAAAATGCAGCAGGAGCGTCTTTGGCGCTATAAGGGCAAAATTGTCCTTTTATTTGTTTTTGTAGTTTTAGCGTAATTTAGGTTAGTTAGGTAGTTTTCGTTTGTTTGTTTAGTTTCCGTACGTGCCGGGCGAAGGTTCTGTATTGCAATATTGTTAGAACAGTTGGTGTGTCGAAAAAACGGCGAAAAACGGCCGAAACGGTTGCTGGAAATAGCTTCTGCAGAAATTCTGTATCTGCAGCTGATGCACGCCCGTTCCACCTATGGAACCACCGTGCGATTCCGAGCAAGCCGGCACGGTAGATCGCACCCTCGGTGCATTTCCGAGAACACGCTGTGGGGTTTGAACGATGTCGGTGACGCACGACCGTTCCATACCAGGAACGATCGTGCCACAGGCTGAGGGCAATTTGGTCATTTTGCACACTATATATACCATTATATGCTGCAAAATCCCTCATTCGCGAACCCTAGCCACTGCAGACCGTTCCAGGGCGATTTTTCACTATATCGCATGGTTTTTCGCACGATCTAACACCCTTCTTCGCACGGTACGTTCCTAGTTGTAGATTTTTTGTTTGCTTGCTTTCTAGGTTAGATTTCTCCCGATTTTTCAAGGAATTTTTAGGGTTCTCTTCATAAACAAATCGAAACCCTAACCCTTGTTGAATCGAAGTATCGTGAATACCCGGTTGATTTGCAGACCCCTGTTAGCCCAATACTTGTTGAAATTTTTGCAAAATTCAGATTGTTCAAAGTACAGGGGTCGAAGTCTGCAGATTCGGAGTTGCACGGTCGTTCCTCGTGGGGAACGGTCGTGCCTCGCCGGCTGTTCACGATATCATCTGGCTTGGCCTGTTAGTTCTCGGTGACGCACGACCGTGCGTCCCGGAGAACGACCGTGCCATATGCCCAGTACAGTTGGACAGTAGCTTCATAATTGGCTGCTCGCTTGTTTTCAACTCATTTTTTTCTCCTGTTTCTGTCTTCCTAACAATATTCCCCATTACAGATGGATCACCCTTTCCTGCAGTTTGACCCCAACATTGAGAAAGAAGCTTTATGCATAGCGAAGCGCGATGCCTTATGGGCGAGACGGGGACAGTTTGGCGAACCCCGATGGTTGGACTGGGAGGTCATGCGAGAACTAAATCAATATGATCGCCTTGATGAAATGATGACTCCCGCGCTAGCAAACCTGGTCGGTTGCAACCGACCCGTTTACCAAGAGTTGACTATTGAATTCTTCGCATCGTATCAGTATGAAAGGCCGGTTGCACATACAGAGCCCGATTTCCGCTACAGGAATCGGGTAACCTTCAGGTTATGTAGGCGATGGCATACATGGTCGGTGGGTCGTTTGGGACGGAGGCTTGGGATTTATACGCGGGAGGACATGAATGATCCCGACGTCTTCAACGATAGGTTCAACTTCCCTAATGATGCAGCGCGGGATGCATTCTGGGCACGTAACGCTATTGGAGACCCCTACAACCCACGGATGTCAAAGGCTTCGCGACTCCGAGACCCTCTGGTGCGAGTGATGCACCATGTTTTCAGCCATTCTATATGCGGACGCATGGACAGTCAAGGTAACTGTCCAACACCTGATTTGCTCTTTCTTTATGCGTTGGTTGACAAAGCACCAATCAACCTCACCGCGCGAATGGCTGAGTACTTTTTCAAGTGTTCAGGGCGGACCCATAATAGTGAGATCCATGGAGGTCAGTACGTGACCGAGATCGCGTACAATGAGCGATATATGACGCCGGGGGTGCTTAGGGGTCTCACTTTGATTACGGAGGGGGTGCATATTGATATCCGGTCTCTGAAGTTCATGGGGGTGATTGTAGAGCTTGAGAGGGGAGATAGGTTGAGGGGATTGAATGGCGAGGTCTGGGACCCGTTACCTCCAGCTGAGGAGGAACATGAGGAGGAAGAGGAAGATGTTGAGATGGGTGAGCAGCACCAGCCATAGACACCACCACACTCGCCGCAGCACCATGCATTTCATCAGCATGAGGATTGGCCCACTTTCTACCAGCAGTTCCAGGATATGCGCGTGACGCAGGAGCAGCATGGTACCTACTTTGACCAGATCAGATCCAGCCAGGACGAGATTAGAGCCAGTCAGGCAAAGCTTTGGGCCACACATGACCGGCTAGAGCAGCGCCAGGATACTCTATACCAGGGGGTGTCTGCGGGGTTTTCTTATCTGTTCGGGGAGATGCATCACGCATACCCCAACTATTTTCAGCACCCGCCAGAGTTCCCACCGTGGAACCCCCTGGCTATGGCGACCAGGGCCCATCTGGCATGAGACATGATGACGATGATGATGATGAGTAGTTTGCGGTGGTGGTAGCATTTGGTGGTGTTTTATGTTTCAGTACTTTACTTTTATTTGGGTGTTTATTTTGACTATTATTTAAAACACCCCGGATATGTATTTTCAGACAATTTCCTTTGTGTTTTGTTTGGATGTTAGTATTTATGTACATTATGGTTGTTGTTTGATTTTTTCTTTTTCTGTTATATTTTGGGTGTACACGACATACTTGCAGATTTTATCTATCGGATCTTGGACCGGAGCACGTACCAGTTAGAGCATCGGAAGTCTCGTGGCACCAACATCATCTTGAGGGGAGTATTTTTTATCCCTTTCTCTATATTTCGGTTCTCGCATTGGGGACAATGCGAAGTTCAAGTGTGGGGAGGGGGTTAACTTTGTTAACTTAGCTTTGTTTGTCCTCATATTATTATAAAAAAAAAATCAGAAAATCAGAAAAATCAGTTTAAAAAAATACTTGTGTTTTGTATATATGTTGGTAAATAAACCGGTTGGTTATGTTTTAGAAAGCATCGGACTTGATAAAAACTCGACAAGCGAAATAGTTTTGAAAAAGGAAACCGGAAAGCGTGACAAACAAAGAAAGACTTACATGATAGTTTTCACACTTTTACCCATTTCTTCCGTTACGTGAGCATATTTTAGCTTAGATTGTTATATATTTGTTCATTTCGGATATAGGAGTGAGCCGGATGTTTTGTGCAATTTAGAACTTGTCACTAGTATGCTTGTTAAGACCATGAACGTGCGGATTTGTGTAAACGTGATAGAGGCACTTAGATTACCCCTTTGTTGTGTACCTTGTTCTTTGTGCTTCCCGTTCACCTTATATTACCCTTTAGGATTAACCATGTCGAGCCTTCCCGTTCACCTTTGTTTACCCACATTATCGCCCACTTAACCAAATTTAGCCTTTTTATGTTTTTAAACCCTTTTTAGTGTTGAAATTCGGTTAAAATAATAGTTTAACTAGCTTTTTATTGTTTATATTTCATTATATAGTTTCTTTGTTAAAAAAAAAAAAAAAAAAAAAACAGAAAACAGAAAATAAAACACCCTAAAATAGGGTGAAGTTGATAGAAATCGAGCAATTTTGAATGCTTAATTGTTAAAAATTTAGTTGATTAGCTCGATTGCGCTTTAGTCGCCTTTTTAAGGCGTTTGTTTGTAAAGTTGTATTGTTTATTGCTAGTTAAACACTACTACCGAGTTTTAACCATTTTCGCCATTTTAAATGTCCACTTCCATACCCTTCGCCCAAGCCTAACGTTACAACCCGTAAAGACCTATTGATTTACACTTTTTCGCATGTTAGTTGGTGGAGACGAGATCTTATGACAAGCTTATGTTATTGCACATTTCATTGACTAGGCGTTGAGTGTTTACGCATACACATTTTATGTATGATTCATAAATAAAACCGAGTGTGTGTGAACATTGTGAGTTGTGTGAAGATTAACATGTGAGTCAATTAAATGTTTAGTCACGGCTTTTTGGTTGTCGCTTTTTTAAATTGCATATGCTTGTTGGGTTTGAATCTTTTGATGTTGTCTTTCGACAAACCGGCTAACCGTTTATATTAGTTTTCAATAAAATAGTGTGTAAATTATCGTTCTTGTTTGTTTATGTCTTTTATTGCTTTTTAGTTTAGCTTGCTTGAGGACAAGCAAGGTTCAAGTGTGGGGAGATTTGATATTCGTTAATTTACACATATTTTAGTCCCCCGTTTTACCCCTATTTTATGCGTTTTTGGCCGTAAAACCGTCATTCGGATACTTATTTATCTACATTTGTGTTTACAGGCCTAAAACTGCATTACAGACAAGATGATAGCAAAAACGAGGACTTTCCGGACAAAACGACGAAGCTGCGGACATTCTGTTAAGGATTCTGAACTGGGCCTGTGGAACGACCGTTCCACCTGTGGCACGGTCGTGCATCTCCGACAATCTTGATCATCTCGGCAATGAACGATCGGTGCGACTGGGCGTTCCAGGAAAACAAGCGACTAGGTGAAGAACGGTCGTTCCATCTGAGGAACGATCGTGCGTCTGCGGTGAATCAGCAGAGTCTCGGTGATGAACGGTAGGTGCGACTTGGCGTGCAACATGTAACCCGGAACTGAACGACCGTTCCACACAAAGAACGGTCGTGCCATTTCGAATCTGGTCAACGATCCGATGACGTATGCAGTATGGTGACCCATCCTCAATAATTGAATAAAGTGAACGGTCGTTCCACAGGGAGAACGACCGTGCAACAGCAAAAAGTATAAAAACACAGCAGAAACATTCTGCTCGAGATTCTGGATTTTTGGAGAGCTTCTCAGGCGATTTTCAGGCTCCGGAGGCATTAGCTTTCACCCGGATTCAAGCCACGTTGTCTCGTTTAGCTCGATTACTACCCGGATCCTTAGTCTAGTACTTGTTTATGGTTTGATTTTCTAATCTTTCCATGTTTTTGTTAATCTTTCAAGTACTTAGATTAATGTTTATGTATTATTGTAGCCTTTGGGCAAAAACACAACAATCCCTTGCTAGATTATAACCATTAGCTTGTTAAACTTTGTTTGTAATGACACTTTGAAGTATTTTCTATGTTAATCTTTGATGATTAGTTTGCAACCTTGTTATTGATATTGAACTCTTGATTATAAGTAATTATGTTGGATGATTGGTGCTTGGTTAGTTAAGATAGTTGAAAAATGAAGCTTAATTAATCTTGTATTAGTAAACTTTGAATTTGGTTAACTAGTTTAACTTGGTTTAAATGTATGCATCATGATACTAGAAATGGTTAGTGATTTAATAAAATGTAATTATTGTTAATCAAGAGAGCTTGCCGTCACGTAAGGACCTAAACGGGTTAGATGGTGTCGTTATAAATTCTTGCCATGATTTGTTAGCTTAGTTAGTAGTTTAGGCCAAAATTGCTATCTTAGTGAATTTTTGTGCAAAATTTGTAAAATGAACTTGGTTGTGATTTAATCTAGTTTATGCTTGTCTCGGTGGTTGCATTGTGTTTATCGGTGTCGCTTTCCTTGTTTAAGTGAGGTTAGAATAATCCTAACGGCTGACTAACTTATTTTTAAGAGATTTTCATAGACATTTATCAATTGTGCATTAAAGAACAATTTTAGGTGGTTAAAGTGTGTTTATCGTTTTAGCTTTCCGAATGATTGTCATGTTAGGATTCCCGAAAGGGATACTAATTGTTTTAAATTGGAAAATTGACCGAATGCTTCTAGTGCCAAAACTGACTTAGTTGACATGCTGTGGTTGTGTATTTAGCAAGGCTTTTTATCTACTTTCTATTATGTTTTTATTATGTAGTTGGTTATGTTTACTTTAGTTTAGTTTAAATCAACCAAACCTATGTTTTTACCGGTAGTTTAGTGACAAAGGTCTAGTATTAATTCTCCGCCCATTTCCTTGGATCGATACTTGGTTCTTACCGATACTTTATTACATATATGACGGGGTACACTTGCCTCTTTCGTGTGTGTTTTGATGTAAAAGTAATAATCACTTTTATAAATTTAAAACCCAATCGTGTGTAAATTCATTGTAAAATTATGTATATATACGCACTTGTCATGTATTTTGATGCACTAGGTCTGAATGAATTCTTAAGTCTCATTATTTTTGTATATTAAGTTATACTCCAAAGAGTATAGTTTGATATGCTCTCATATGTGACAATGTACAAAACCAACATGTATTTTGTTAATCATTAAAACATAGTTTGATATGTTATTTGTAATCCAAAACATAGTTTAATATGTTATTTATAAATCCAAAGTATACTTTTGATATACTACTGAAAATTTCTTTACTTTAACAACTAAAGTGTATTTAATATACTATTATTTTGCAATTGGGTTTTAGGGTTAGTGTTTAGATAACGGGACGGGTGTAATATGATGAAAACATGGTAGATACGCTGCTGGTACTTCTTATATATAAGTGTTTTCATTGCATTACCTACTGTGGCGTTATTTAGTACACTTGGGTTAACGGTTTTGGAACTGAAATATATTTTAATATATTACTTATTCGACTTTCTTAGAACCAAAGTATATTTTTATATATACTATGAATCTTTTTATCAAAATATTGTTTTTCAAACAATATATTTTTATAACAAACTTATTCTACTTACTTATTAAATTCCTATGTCTTATTACCTTATATCATTCGATTTCTTATAAATGATTTATAAAAGAAAACCTTTTTTCAAGGATCATGGTTGCTTTTATTAAAACTTTTTCTTTAAACTCATAAGTCATGAATCCTATTTTCACAAAACCTATGTATCTCACAGGCATTTTTATGCTGATGTACCTATTTTTACACATGTTTCAGGTGCTGCTTTGTGATGATTGATGATATATGCTACACTTAGGATGGACTCGTGCCTTAGCGACTTTAAAACTTGAAAGATAATAGTTGTACTTATTTGATTGTATTAAAACAATGAGTTCATTTATTCAATAAAACAAAATTATTTATTCCATGGTTGTGAAACAATGATTCTGTTACAACACTCCCCGACGTTTCCGCAACGTTTTGTTGTTTTACGTGGTCGGGGTGTGACAGAAAAGTTGGTATCAGAGCCAATGGTTATAGGGAATTAGGTTATTAGTAATGCTTTGACCTAGACTATAACCTTCCTAGGACCCTAACACAAGTTTTCTTGTGTTTAGTTTTAAAACAATACCGTCACTTATTCTTAGGTGACAACCACAATATGAACACAAATTTCTATCCCGCTTTGAAAACTAATCATTTGTTCTAGGATGATTTATTATATGGTTTTGAACCCTATAAGTTTTCAAATCCCGTCAAAGTTGGTCTAAATGATGTGAACACGTGCAAACTGGAAGGGTGGGTGCCTGTACCCTGAATTTTCTATCTAAGGCTAGAGTGTTCGTACAAATCCACATAATCGGACCAGTCACTCTTAACTGGGAACTCTTGGGGTGAGTGTCCACTTATAGGCGAGCATGTCTTCGCGATACATTATTTTTGACCTATTTACTTTGAATAATCACCGGGGTCGTTTGTTGCTTTGTAGTAACAAACAAATGACCACTATCCTTGCTTTCATCAGATTTGTTTCATCTCATTCTTTTCGTCTAATTCTCTCACTCGTTTCCTTTCATGTTCCTCTTTTAGAATGCCTCCTCGACGCGACAATCAGATGGCGAATGCCGAACTGGCGGAAATCATCGCGCAGCAAATGGCTGCTGCCTTCCCAAATCTTTATGCTCAAATAATTCAAGCCATCAACAACAACAATGCTCCATGCAATTTCAAGAATTTTAACTCGGCTAAACCGCTCAAGTTTAGTGGTTCTGAGGGAGCAACTGGGCTTCTTCAATGGTTCGAGAGCATTGAGAATACTTTTCGTCACGTTCAGTGTCCTGAAAATCGCAAGGTCGAGTTTTCTTCGAGTGTGTTTCAGAAGAGGGCTCTTACGTGGTGGAACGGGGTTATGAGAGACCGCGGTGCTGAGGTTGCATTAGCACAGACTTGGGCCGAGCTTAGGGCTCTTATGATGAAGGAATTCTGTCCTCGTCATGAGCTAAGGGCTCTAGAAAGGGAATTTGATGATTTGAAGCAAGACAGTGGGGAACATCGAGCCTATACTGACCGTTATGAAGAATTGAGCCTGTTGTGTCCTGCTATGGTTACTCCTGTGGAGAAGGAGATCGAGAAATATATTGATGGTCTTCCTGACCTAGTTCAGGATATTGTTACTGGCAGCAACCCTACAACTGTCAGACAAGCCATTGAATTATCTGCCACCCTAAGTGAATCCCACATCAGGAAGGGTAAGCTTTTTCGAAAAGGTGACCCAAGACCATTTAACAAGGCTGCTCAAGCTGAGCCAAAGGAAAAACAGACTGAGGAATCCAAGAAGAAGAAGCGCAAAGCCTCTCAAAACTGCGCCATAACTGCTCAAGACAAACAGGTTGCACCAAACCAGCCAGCACAACCTCGCAAAAGGCAAAACTATGTTGGCACCGCACCTTTGTGCAATAAATGCAGCCGTCATCATCTGGAGCAAGAGCAATGCCACAAATGTACCCACTGTGGGCGATTGGGACATTTGATCAACGTTTGCCGTTATGCAAATCAAGCTGCTGCAAACCCTGCTGCTGTTCAAGCACGGTTCCCTCCGGGCTCATGTTATAACTGTGGTGACCTTACTCACTATAGAAACAATTGCCCAAGACTCGTTAACATACCTCCAGCTCGTGGACGGGTGTTTAACATCAATGAGGAAAACGTGAATAATGATGCAACAGTGAACAATTAGTGTTTTGTTATTTCCTTTGGTTGTTATCTTTTGACATTTAAAGACAAGTCAGTTGTTATATAAATAAAAATTCGTCGTTTTTTTTTATTTTTGCAAAACTGATACGATTGTGTGAATGTTTGATACAACCTTATGATGCCAACACAAAGACAAACTACTTGTGTGGTTCTGTCATTTTTATGATCACTTGTAATCTCCCCAAGAACCTTAAATACCCGTTTCTTTTAAGAAACAAAGCCAAATTCCTCTTAAGATCTTTCTATCTCCATAGTTAGATTCTTGTGTTTAAAGTGCCAAATGAAATCCTCGGATTGGATTCCTGGTGTGCTTTAAATACCCGTGACCAAAGATAATAAATTAATAATCAAGTTAATCAATTATGCGATTATGTGCTTAAGAATTTTCTTATATGTTTTGTGTTTTTATGTGATCCATCCAAATCCTCATAGAATCTTCCATATCTCATATGTGGGATTCATAGTAGGATATCTAAAGGTACTATCTTAAATCCTTAATGGACTTCAACGTTGTAGTTAAGTTCCATGGGTTATAAAGTACTATTTTATAATTGGACCCCCTTGAGTGGTCTAGTTAAACAGATTGATTTGAAAATCTGGTTAGAACTATCATGTGATGATATAATTGAAAAGATCCCTTTAAATGGTCTATTTAAGGAGATCATACGACGATCTAGTTAAGAAGATCATGTGTTGATCTAGTTAAAAAGATCGTTCGTTGATCTAGTTAAAAAGATCCTTTGGTGGTCTAGTCAAGTCGCTTCATGTTTATTCAATTGATTTTTCCCCTACGCATTATGAAATGGACTGTGCGGACTGTGCAAGGAATTACGTAATTATGGAGGCCTACATAATTATGGAATTCAGTGCACAGAAACCACAGGAAGTTTTGTCATGTGTTAAGACCTATAGTGACAGGAGTAATGATACAGGAGAAGTCTTGGACCTCGACCAATGTCATCTATTCTTACACTCCTCAATTCTGATTTCAAGCACACACAAGTTTCCTATGATAAGTCTTCACGGGAAACGTATTCCTGTCCGTAGTTTGAAACCCCATGTTTTGCTAACTACAAGGACTTCACTTTGAGGGTTGACAATTTCGCTAAGAACCCTATCATGGCCCAGAGTTCTACTTAGGTTTCAAGGGATTCATTCGAAAGCGAAAACATCACAATTGTCCTCACAAGTTTCTCCAAAAAAATTAAATTTCGGGACGAAATTTCCTAAAGTAGGGGAGACTGTGACACCTGTGTCACTTCAACCATCAAACAAATGCCAAACCAATGAAATATTGTATTTCATACTTGAGATTTGTAAAAATATGTGTATCGTTTGCACATATCAACTCTTGATCGATTTCAAGCTTTAAATCGCTTTCTGGAAGGTTATACGCGCTCTGATGCATAAATATAACCAGTTTAATGCAACGAACACTCCGGAATAGTGACATAGGCTTAACATACCTTAAATAACCTCCACATACCTTAGAAATAAGTTTTGGATGGTTTGGTGTGTTGAAATCAAGTTTGTTCGATCGCAGGGACTAATTGTGTCAAACTGCGAAACTATACCGATTTGTATAGTAACGAACATTCTGGAACTTGATCACAAGTTAAACACACCCTAAATATCCTTTACATAGCATAGAAATAGGCTTTGAGGGGTTCGGTGTGCTAAAATAAACTTTATGCTCATTCAGGGACTAAAAGCTTCAAAAAGTGCATAAGTTTGCATTTTCGCGCATAACTTACGTTCTGAATACATCCGGACATCCAAAAATTTATGTAATCATTAAAATATTATGTTTTAGTGATTGTCTTGTCAAAAAAATCCATTCGTCGCGCAATTTGGACCGTTTTTACGTCCGTTACGACTTCCGTCGTAATTAACCGAACAACGCAACCGTACGGCCAAACGAACCGACATCCGGCATATTTTTTAACACATTTTAAGTTCCCTATACTTTAACGTCATTTTTGAGCTTTGAAATGGGGTTAACGGGCCTTAAACGTGTCGGAAATGACTTAAATGCATGACAGGGACTAAAATTGTAATTCTGCCAAAGTTGTTACCTTGCGCACCTCAACACTCTGAGTGTTGCGGTCCGTAAGCAAGTGCCAGACAGCAGAAACTTGTTTCCAGCTTGATCCAGCTATTGGGCACCTTTGCACATGGTTTTTCGGTTTCTATGGGTTGGTTTGTGTGCCCATCAAGGTACCAAATCAGAATGTGGCAAGTGTACGGCTTAGATCGTGCCCCCTTCTCCAAGAAACGATCCTAACGGCTCAACATTTCCTATAAGTACCCCTCCATAAGTTCACTTGCAACCCACAATTTGATCTGAGTTTTCTCTAAGTGGTTGTGTTTATACACTTCCTACCTGAGATTACTTGGAATCAAATCTTGCGGGGACCCTTTGTAGGTGTTCCTTCGTTCTTTTTATGCGTTTTTAGCTTGAAAGTCAAACTGTGTTTGACTTTCTGCATTGACCAGTTTATGGTCAATGCGAAGTTCGTTTGAACTTCATACGTGAGTGTAATCACGATGGTCATAGTCCCTAGTGACTATACCTACTGATTACCACGTTATCTAGGCTCAGTGACGAGTCGTAGTTTCGGCCAAAATGCGTGTTCTCGCGTATTTGGTAACCAAACTACTTTTAGGTATCAAAACCGTTTGTTTTGATACCAAACCTGTTTTCTAACTTAACTAAACATGTTTCGACATGTTTAGCTCGTATCTTTTTAGATTAGTGCTTATGTAGAGTCGTAAGTCAAGCGGTCTAAACAACCGCTTAGACTTACGAACTAGACCCGTTTGGTCGATCTTTAGGATCCAACCAAACACATTAGGTGACCATAGTTGTATAGGGAATAACCTTTCAAGGTTATACCTTATGGTCACCTAGTTTAAGTAGTTGTATGATAGGTAGTTTATATGCCTTAGGTAAATTACCAAAATACCCTTTTCATGTGTAATTGGTAATTAAGCATATGTAACCTAAACTTTTGTCATTTAACTGATTATGTAACATAATTAAGTATGTTAGGGCATATAATACTTGTCATAGGACTAGTTAGGCGGTCTGAACGCGTTATACGCGAACAACGCGTTAAAGTAGCATAAGCTACCTCAACGGGTCGTGACGGGTCGTAAGCACTTAGGTTAGGTTTCCTTTAGTATGTAGGCCTTGTTAAACCATATCATATGAGTTCCCATGCTCATTTGGTTCACGAGACCTCATACTATCCAATCCCCCGATTTAGGTCCGGTTATTTATGTAGTTACCTATATTAGGTACCGTTTGATTTCCGGGACTCCTCTAGCTTGCTTGGTAGTTGTTCAAGACTTCTAAGCACTCTCAAGTGAGTACATAGTCCCCTCTTTTACTGTTTTCAAACTGTTTTGGGGTGAAGCATGTGTACCTATCTGTTATTTTCATGTTTTCAAAAGTATAATTGATTATACATATTTGTACTTATCTTTTTACAAACTGAATGATTATATATGGTTTAAACTCTAATTTTTCTTAAAGATTATAAAATAAATGTTTGGAATAGTACTTATTTGGTTCACCAGGCCGGTTGGTAGTATGATATAGCGCTATAGGATTTGACAGCCCATTCCTGTTGTCATGGAATGTCTGAAACCAATTTGTTTCTCCATCCAAATAGGGATTGCCTTCGTGGTATTCCTATAGTCCCAAAGGTGTATTTTGATGCACTAGGTCTGAATGAATTCTTAAGTCTCATTATTTTTGTATATTAAGTTATACTCCAAAGAGTATAGTTTGATATGCTCTCATATGTGACAATGTACAAAACCAACATGTATTTTGTTAATCATTAAAACATAGTTTGATATGTTATTTGTAATCCAAAACATAGTTTAATATGTTATTTATAAATCCAAAGTATACTTTTGATATACTACTGAAAATTTATTTACTCTAACAACTAAAGTGTATTTAATATACTATTGTTTTGCAATTGGGTTTTAGGGTTAGTGTTTAGATAACGGGACGGGTGTAATATGATGAAAACATGGTAGATACGCTGCTGGTACTTCTTATATATAAGTGTTTTCATTGCATTACATACCGTGACGTTATTTAGTACACTTGGGTTAACGGTTTTGGAACTGAAATATATTTTAATATATTACTTATTCGACTTTCTTAGAACCAAAGTATATTTTTATATATACTATGAATCTTTTTATCAAAATATTGTTTTTCAAACAATATATTTTTATAACAAACTTATTCTACTTACTTATTAAATTCCTATGTCTTATTACCTTATATCATTCGATTTCTTATAAATGATTTATAAAAGAAAACCTTTTTTCAAGGATCATGGTTGCTTTTATTAAAACTTTTTCTTTAAACTCATAAGTCATGAATCCTATTTTCACAAAACTTATGTATCTCATAGGTATTTTTATGCTGACGTACCTATTTTTACACATGTTTCAGGTGCTGCTTTGTGATGATTGATGATATATGCTACACTTAGGATGGACTCGTGCCTTAGCGACTTTAAAACTTGAAAGATAATAGTTGTACTTATTTGATTGTATTAAAACAATGAGTTCATTTATTCAATAAAACAAAATTATTTATTCCATGGTTGTGAAACAATGATTCTGTTACAACACTCCACGATGTTTCCGCCACATTTTGTTGTTTTACGTGGTCGGGGTGTGACATGGTAATTCATCGGTTATGTCGAACTTTAACTTTATATTGACCGATTTTTCGACTTGCTCCTCATTCGGTTTTCTAGGCGAATACCCTTCCCAAATCGGAGGCGGACACTTGTTATAGCTAACACTCTGTTTCTTACCAGTATCCTTCTTCTTTGTCTTCTCTTCTTCTTTAAATGCTTCAAAACCTGCAACAGTTGGATAAATTCGATCAATAAGATAATCAGAACTAGAATAACTCTGTAATAACCGTCTGATTCTCTCATTCTCTATCTTTTCATTTTCCAACTCTCGCTGCAACTTTGCACATTCTTCAATGTAATGATTTATCGCCTTCTGTTTTGTCATCATCACAGAATTCATCATGGTCAGCGCGTCTTCTCTTTCAGAGTTAGTCTTTTGAAGACCAGTTACTGTTCTGTTTAGCACATCGTAAGATTCTTTAACGTAGTTGAGATTGAACAATAATTGTTCTTTCATCTTTTCAAGCTCAATCAGTTTCTCATCCTTTTCTGCACATTGCTTCCAAGATTCCAAACACTTTGAGCAAGGCTTGATGACTTCCATAATCTTTTCAATTTCGATGACCTTCTCCACTTTAACAACTTTCTCAATCTCTGTTTCAGCTTCAGTCACTTTCTCAGCTTTAACTTCTTCATTTTGAAACGTCTCTTCTTTTTGATCAACACTTTCACTTTTCATTTTCTTTTGTTCTTTTGCTGCACGTCTCTCCTTCAGCTTCTCCAAGCGATCTGCAAAATAGAATTGAAAACTTTCAGGAGATAGATGAGTTTTAGCAATATTAATATGTCTTTCTTCCTCATCATCACCACTATCATCAGTTGGTGATTGATCAAAATCTATCGCCTTTTCAGAACTATCATCTGAAAAACCAGAATCAGAAGGTGTTTGATCAAAATCTAATGTTTTTTTCAGAACCATCATCTAAAGAACCAGAATCAGAAGGTGTTTGATCAAAATCTAACGTTTTTTCAGAACCATCATCTGAAGAACCAGAATCAGATGATGTTTGATCAAGAACAGTTGCTTCTTCTGAACTTTTGTCGGATGAACCAGACTCTTCTTCTTGATTCTTCTTATGAACACCAATTGCTTTCATCCACTCTATAAACAAATCCGGTTCTTGAACTATCTTCGCAATGAAAGCTTTAAAATTCCCATGCTTGTCTGCAAACTGATCCCAGCTGAACCCTTCAGGTAACTTTTCATAATCTTGATTTATTAAACATGCTTTACTATCAGATGATATAAATTTGTCCCAATTGAAACTTGGAGCCATTTTCTCATCGTCTTGATTAATAATGCCAGAATAAGCTTTCTTGTTAGCATCTTCAATCATTTTTCCATGAGCAGTTTGTGTTTCTTTTTGTTGATATGGTTGATGAGCAACTTGTTGATATATGGCTTTTCGATAGTAGTCATCTTTTCCAAACGGATTCTTTGCTCCATTAGCTTCTTGATTTTTGCATTCTCTTTTGAAATGGCCTTTCTCCCTGCATCGAAAACAAGTAACTTTAGATTTATCAAAACCCAAAGTAGACACATGAGCATCCAGAAAATCATTTCTCCCTGTGATCATCTTAAATTTTTCTGCTCTCCTCAAGACACTAGCTAGACACCATTTGATGTCCATGAGCTCCATCTCTTCAGCGTCTATCTGATCGTAATCCTCTTTTGTCAACATAGGATTTTCGATCCTCCCTGCAACCAAACTTTCATAGGATAGTAGCACAGAACCAAGTAATGCCATGTGATCTTTCGCAACTTCTTCAGAGAAACTTTGACTATCAGGAAGATTCAAAGCAATGTTGCATTGTATCACATAACCATTTCCACTTTTAGAACTTTGATGCTGAAAGCTTGATGTTGTATCTTTTGGATTAACACTCGGATATGAAGAGAACCCACTGCTTTTGTTAGAACCCTGATCAACATTTTCTGATGAATTTCCAGCACTAAAAGCAGTTTGAATTTTCGGACTCTTTTCAACCTCTTGAACACTGCCTTTGTAATACATTTTCACATCTTGTTGACCACTCGGATCACTCATCCTCGTAATCTTTTGCTGTTCAAGATCTTGTCCTTCAATCTTCTCGATGAATTGAGAAATTGTCAAATCATCATATACTCCGATGTTCTTTAAGATCATCAAAAATGTACCCCACTCTTTCTGAGGTAAAGCATCAGCTAACTTGTCAACCCATTCCTCTCGATCTTTGGTTAAGCTTAACAGTGACATAGAACGCACTAAGTGGCAGTATCTTTCAATCAACTTCTTTGTATCTTCCCCTGGCAAACTTGTGAATAGATCAAATTCTTTCTTAAGCAATGACTTTTTACTTTTTATCATATTATCACTTCCCTCAACTTTGATCTTAAGAGCATCCCAAATTGATTTTGAAGTTTTGTCATGTTGAAGTAATACAAAGATATCTTCTTTAATGGCTTGCTGAAGTAGACTAATCATCATCGTTTCAGCTCTGTACATGTCTCGTTCTTTGTCATTAAATTCAGAGATTTCTTTCAGAACTTGCAGATCAGTACATGGTAGAACATACTTCTTCAAAATACACTCCCAATATCTCAAATGGTTTGCTTGTACCCATTTTTCAAACCGATCTTTCCAACCATAATACTCTTCAATGCTCATTAGCTTCGGGGGTTTTTGTAAAGTTCTAGTTTCATTTTCCAAGTTCATGTTTTGAGCAATGGCTGCTGGACTAGTCGGGTATGTTGCAAATGCGTTATAAAATTCTTCACTCATGATTTCGTATCGAAAGATTACTCACACAAGCTTTCAAATGAACTGGTTCACCTAGTGAAACACCTGTATCACCTGGAGAAACAAAAAAACGATTAGTTTAAAGACTTATCAATTAACAGAATAAGACTGGTACTCGAACTGGTGACTATTCTGTGCAAACTGAGGTTCAAATTGTCAAACCGTGCAAACTACTATGGCCCTGATCAAATTCAAACAACCTGACCCACTACGTGTGAACTGAAGAATTTATTTCAAACGAACTGATCAACACTTCAAACGAACTGGATAAAATCCAAACGATCTGGAATTCGTACGACCAGGAGATGATTTTAACCACTCCAAGTGAACTGATGACTAATTCAAGCAAACTGAGCAACTCGTGCGATCTAAGGAACCCAAACTTCAAACAACCTAAACTGGTGTGAATTGAATTTGGTGTGGACTAACCCAAACCTTGGGCCGAGATATTTAAATGACAAAAATTGACAAACACATTTGATTTCTTTTTGTGATTGGGCTGCAAATCTCAGAATGACCAAATCAATGATATTATCACATGGGCTTCACTTTAAACACAATTGGGCCTCTATATATGAATCACATGGGCCTGTGATTTATGTTTCAAGTTACACTTTGAATTTACACTTTGACTATTGTGCAGCCGACAACTTGATATGCCTAATATTAATCACAGTATCCGAGAAAGTTGAATCAGATTCTCGATGTAATTAAAATCTCATACAATCTGACAAATTACACCAACAACTTTAATAGTTATCACTTGATTATCAGACTGAGATCACATGCAACATTTGCAAAACCCAACAACCCCTTTAACACCTATTGGACCGTCTTAATAAGTGGATTGACACACTGTTCAAAATCTTTCAATTGCAACTCTTTTAAATGCCTGATAACAACACATGCAACCTGTTTCGATGGACTGTTGTATGATATTAATGATGCTGATTGGACCGACTTATTGTAGACAAGTGAAATTCACATGATGTCAGTACTTTCGATCTGAAATCAAAATTAAAAGGACTGAACAACTTTCATGTGACCTGATTTGTTTAAACGGACTGAAGTTCATACGAACTGTGATTCAAACGACCTAAGGTTCACACGAGGTAAGTTCAGACGGACTGGTATGCTGGTCACTTCGTATGACCTTTCATACGAACTGGATGATACAAACGACCTGGATCAACTGTTTCAGACGACCTAGATGAAGAACAAACAAACTGAACTCTTCAAACGATCAGGAAACTGATGCAAACAGAGATTCAAAACTCAGTTCGTCTGAACTGATACGAACTGGGATTCAAAATCTCAAACGAACTGTGCCATTGTTCAAACGATCTGATGATATTTTGCCAAATCTTATCACGTTTTCGATTGAATAAGGATCTGATATGTTCAAGGATTGTTCTTCAATGAATTCCGATGACAATGATGTATAAAATGTTCAAAAACGTCCACAGAATCGTTCTAGATTTGAATTCAAAATTCCAGTTCATGCAAATTGAAACACTTTCAAACGAACAGGTCGGTTTTTGACCAAATTGATTGAGTTTTAATCTGATTTTTGGTCTAAAACTTTTACAGATTATTTAAAACACAGTTTCTCACAATATACTTCAAAATCAATCCATTTTATCCAGAAAATCAAGGTTAATTTTGAAAAACGTGACAGAATGGAGTAGAAATCAGAATTTATTGGTGAATAACGGCTGAAATATCAAGAGCTCTTCCTCCTGAGCTCTGATACCACTTGTAGGATCATTTGCACGACCAAACGAGTCGTTCAGAAGAGATCAAGTCCAACACGAGAGGCGGAATCAAACGTATCGGAGTTATTTCAGCTGTATACACACAAGAATCACTTAATCTATCTCTTGTATTGATTTGATGACGATTACAGACCTGGAGATACTTCGGCAGAGCTTCGCTACCGAAATGACAAAGTTACAAATGAAAATCACATGTCACATATTTATACTAAATCCAGTTCGTTTGAACAAGCATCTCCAGTTCATACGAACTGGTCCAGTTCGTTTGAACTGTCCACTTCGTTTGAACTGGCCACTTCGTTTGAACTGGCTTGTTCACCTTTGTATCCTGTTAATCTCGAACTGTGTGACTTGTTTCATCTATTCTATTACACAACTCGATACAAGACGAAGTCGACAAACGTAATGCACTAACATCTACGCTTCGACATTCATTTACGTAACGTTATTTTTCAACCAGCCAGATGCTTAGACCTTTTTCTAGTATTTGATATTTTTAACCATCTGGCACTCATATAAAATATACTATTGTTACATGTTTTTTTATCTGCGCTTAAACCGACCCACTACAACACGTTATGTTATATGTTAAAAAGAAACCTTTGGGTGAGTGTTCGAATGAAGTGATGCTAACGCTAAAGAGTCTTTAAAGTAGAATTTCTTTGGGAGTGTGATATGCCGGAGGACGATTAATAGTGGGAAGCTGTAACATCACTGAATTTAGTTATGGATTTTCTAAATAGTTTATGTTATTGTACTGAGAATCTCTAAATGAAACAAAAATCGTAATCAGTTACCAGGTTCTTAATTATTTTAGTTGTTTTTGTTTTCAAAACATGTCGGTTCCCCGGCGCAATACGCGGGTGGGAACAACCTAGTTATATATTATATATTATATATTATATATTCATATATATGTATTAATTTCTAACACAATAAGAAATAGTAATGTTCTTTGCTTTTTGTTTTAGCCACAAAACTTTTTCAAACTCTTTTTGTAGTTTTGTTTTGTTTGTTTTTTTACAATGTAAACTTTAGAGGTTTTTCTAGTTTTGTAACAACACTTTGATTCTAGTATATATTTGCCATAAAAGTGAAACGAGTTTAACTTTTTTTATTAGTTTTTGTTCTATACTTTCTCGTGGATTTGGTTATCGTTTCATTGCTACTTAGCACAATTTTTAGTGATCGCATTTGGTCCCTCAGGTTTTCTGTTCTTTCATTCAACTAATATTTAGCACGGTTTGATAGTCACATTTAGTCCCTTAGTTTTTTTACCCCATCGGTTTTCTAATATGTGTCGGTATATATTCGAATTCGTCTACTTTTTACATCACATGGTGTTAAAAAATTGTGTTTTTATTTTACCTTTTTTCCCGGTTTTGGTCATCGTTGGGTTGTTACTTAGCACGGTTTTGCACCCCTGCAACGTTGGGAGCATAAGACTAGTTATATAAAAAAATTATATATTAATTTGAAATATGTTGATGAATAGTTAGTTTTTGTCTGTTGTGTGTTTTTTATATTATAAACTTACTTAAAAGACAGAGTCGGTGGCTTTTGCCACCGACAATTTCACCGTTTTTGTCTTATATAGAAGGTTTGCAATGTTTACAGTTGGATCAAAATGCTTTTGATTACATCTTAATGGCCGTTAGTATTGTTTATTGCATTATTAGTTCTCAATCACAGGTAATTTCGAACAATCTGTTCACATGAAAGATATTACATAAGATCTTAAAAGAGAAAGTTGGTGGCTTTTGCCATCGACAATTTCTCCATTTTTGTCTTATATATATAGAAGGTTATCTAAAACTTTCACAAGTATTGAGGTCTGGCTTGGTGGTCCGCCCTCCATCTGATCTACGCGCTGCTCGAGTTCAATTCCTACTACACCCGATACATTTGCTTATATTATATGTTTCTTTTTCATCAGCTACATATTTTTTTGGGTCTGACCCAAATTTCTACCTTTGTTCTTTTCGTTCGATGTCACATAGTTATACTTTGGTTCTTTTTGTTCAATGTTACATAATTATATTTTGCCAACACATTCATTTTAATTATTATAATTTATATACAAAGCTGATCATATGTATTATCATTTATATACAAAGCGTAACACATGTAACCGGCGCAACGAGCTTGGGGTAAAATTTCAACCTTTGATTATGTTTTTTTGTATGTTTCTTATGTATGAGTCAGGTCGTACATATAAAGGCGCTATGATTGTACAATATAAATTCAGTTACTCTACATTTTGATCCAACTGCAATGCTATTGAGTTAAACTGAATACGTCAAAACGCACCTTCTCGTATGGTTAACACATGACATAACGTTTGTACTAATTCATTCAATGTTTGCAATGTACCCGAGCGGCAACGCGCGCGGGTCTAGGTACTAGTTATATATTTTATATATTAATTTAAACATGATGATGAATAGTTTGTTTTTGTCTTTTGTGTGTTTTTTAAGAGTAAACTTTAGACTTTTATCATTTTAAGAAAACTTTTCTTTATTATAATCTAACTGCAATCATTAAATATGTTTAGTTTTTTTAATTAGTTTTTGTTTTATGATTTTTTCTAGATTGGTCGTTATTCGATTGTTTCTTAGCACGATATTTTGTCACATTTAGCCTCTAAGGTTTTTTTTTCGTTCGGTTGCTACTTAGCACGATGTTTGGTAGTTACATTTGTTCTTTTTACCATCTCGACTTTCTAATATTGTTATAAATTCAACCTCATCTACTTTTTACATCACCTTAGTCACTTGATGTTAAAAAATCATGTTTTTGTTTTACGCTTTTTCCCAGTTTTAGCCATCATTTGGTTACTCCTTAGCACGGTTTTACGCCCTTGAGCCCTACAATGCTTGTAGCATGGTTTACACCCCTTACCTCATAACGCGTGGAGTTTAAGACTAGTTAATAATATCTATAATTCCTTTTCTTTAAATATTAACATTTTTTACATTCTTCGGATGTAGTTAATATCCTGATATATCAGTGATATATCGGTTATCGGTCCCATTCCGAGACATCGATGCAAAATATCAGTCAGAATATCAGCGATATTGACCAATATTTGACCGATATATCATCAATTTTCCCGATATCAGTACCTTTTTCTTAGTTCTATTATTCATCTTTCTTCTTATTGTTGATATTAGTGTTTTAAATCTTAACTGTTAGTTGTTAGTGTTAAATTGATGTGTGCAAAATGCAACATATAAATTACATCAAATATGGCATAAAACTATGTTGGTCCACTACATCTGTTGACTTCGTCTTGTATCGAGTCTTAGTCTTAGAATGTTAGATTAGGTCACGTTATACGAGAAAACTGGAGAATATATGTAATTAGATAGGGATTTCGCTTATTTGGACCTTGGGGTTTCACTTATATGGACATATGGGGGTTTCGCTCATATGGTCCTATGACATATAAGCGAAATCACCAACCCTATATATAGGTCACTTGAGCGAAATCAGTGTAGAAGTCTTGTATTCCATGCCGAGGTGCTGCCGGTGTGAAGAACTACTTGTATTCGTGTCATAATCAATACAAACAGTAGTTAAAGTGAAGAATCAGCTGTATCTACCTTTGTTTCTTGTTATTCCGCACCTGAAACAGAGAAGAACACCTCTGAACGACTCATTCGGGTCAGATCGCGATCCTACAAGTGGTATCAGAGCCCAGGAGGAGGAGTTCTGCAGTATTCAGCTGATTTTCATCGAGATTTCTTACTTCTACACCTTCTTTAATCATTTCAAATAGATTTACCGGTCGAAAATCATTCAAAATTTCACAGATTGTGTATAATTGGACATTGATAAACCCTGGAAAGTTTGAGACTGAAATACAGAGTAAAAATGGACCAAATTGATGTGCGAAGTGATTTCGCTTTTACGGACATTCTATGATTTCGCTCTTGTGAACATTAGGGTTTCGCTCAAAAGACATCAGGTTTCGCTCATAAGACATCAGGTCTCACTTTTGAGTATATGAGATTTCGCTCTTGTGTCACCAAAATTGAGGGATTTCGCTCATAGGACCACCCTAAACACCTGATTTCGCTCAAAGGGACACCCAAAACCCTGATTTCGCTTTTGTGTACATTGATGATTTCACTCTTAGAGTATCTGAGATATCGCTCTTAGATCACATAAGTAGTCGGAAGGTTGTTTTGAGAGAAAACATGTCGGGATTGTTTGAAATATGGCAGAAATGTTTGATGAAGAGGAGAATGAGTTTATTGAAAGGTTAAATAGATATGGTTGGTATCAAATGAGCATATATGAACAAGATGATAAGAAGATTTGGATTCTTAGACTTGAAAGGTTTGCAAGTCAAAAGGATAAGACCGTGAAAGAGATGGAAAGGAGATTTGATTACTTGATGGACAAGTTAAAATTGTTTGGAATAAAATTGACAGATACTGAAAAGATATCAAAGTTTGCAGATGCTTTACCTGCCGAATGGGATGATGTTTTAAAGAAATTAAAACAAGAGACTAAATTTTCAAAATTACATCCATCTGATTTCATCAATAAACTTCAAAAGCATAGTTATAAAAATTCTGATAAGAAGAAAATATTGATGAATAAAATCAAAGGGAATCTAGATGAATTGAATTTGGGAAATCTAGATAAAATCAATTTGGATGTAATTACTGAAATTGATAGGAGAATATGTATGTGTTTCGCTGCAAAACATAACATGAAATATGACTTTAAAAGGGGATGTTATATTGATGCAAATTTAAATCCTCTTGATTTTGTTAAAATTGTTTGTGCAGGAACATACAAGACAGAGACAAAGGAAATATCAAAGAATAAAGAATCTGTGAAGAATGAATCTTCAAATTCTGAATCAGTGTGCTCCAAATGTGACAACTTTAAGACTGACAATGACAAACTCTTGAAGGATGCGGAAAGTTTGAAATCGGAAGTCGAGAAGTTGAAAGATGAGAAGCAAACTGATGTAAAACAGATTCTGGATTTACAGGGAAATTGTGAAAAGCTGAAAGCTGAAAATGACAAACTGTTAAGTAATTTGAACAGTTTGACATCTGAAAACAAGGTTTTGAGAGAGAAAGAAAAAGACTTTGAAAGCAAAAAGAAATCTTCAGAAAATGAAGATTTCTTGGTAAAGCTGGAAAACAAGAATTTGAAAGAAAATGAAACAAAATTTCAAGAATAGCTAAAATTTTTGGAAAATGAAAAAGTAAAAATTGAGAAAGATTTTCAAAGTCAAATAAAAATTTTAGAAGATGAGAGAGATTTGTTTGGTAAAAACAATCTTGAAAAACAAATTGCAATCAATTCTCATCTTGAAAAGATTATTCGACTTGAAAAGGAAGCAGAGTGTGCTCAAAAGAAAATCAAGGAATGGGAAGAAAAGTTGAAGGTGTTTGTGAATACTTCAAATATTCCTTGTCCAAAACCTATTAATTCAGTTCCAATAAGTGACAATGTCACAAACTTTGACAATGTCAAAGTTGAAGATTGTGATAAGAAATCTGATGATGAAAATGAAAAAATTGAAAAACAAAAATTGTTTTTGAATTAAAAGAAAAATTTCAGAAAACTGTTCCACGATCGACTGAAAAGGGAGAATGCTCTAAGCAAAAACCTTTGAAGAAGAAAGTGGAACAGAAACAAAAAATTAAAAATGAGAAAAATGTTCAAAAAGAAAATAAAAGCTCATCAGATCAATCATCCAATCAAAATCAAAAATCCAAAAATTGAAAAATGAAAACTCAAAAATTGTTGGCAATAAGTGGTGCAGGTTGGACCACAGTGCTGAAAAGCCAAATCCAGCAAACATGAGGAAGGAATATCACCAAGTCAAACAATGCTATGATTTGAGCATTTGGGCTGACAATGGTGATTGGTACGATAACAGAGTGTGTTACCGATGTGGTTATCAAGGACACATTGCTGTTAACTGCCAAGGTTGGAGTTATGAGACGAGGAGATGCTTTAACTGTCAAATTAGAGGTCACATTGCCAGAGATTGCCCAAGGAGATCAAATGAAAGATTGAGGGTTAATTCTATTAAATTGGCAAAGAAACCAGTCAATGTCAAGCCAAAAGAACAGAAGGTTCAAGAACCTATAGTTCAAGAAAAGAAAGTTAAACTTTCACAGGGGCAAAAAGACAGACTGAGAAAGAAGAAGAAGAAGGCCAGAGAGTATCTGGATAAGATTTTGTCCTCGGGTTCACCTGATAGATCGAATAATATTTCTGATGAATCGACTCGCTCGATGGCAAAGTCAAGCAAGACGAATTCATCGGATACAAATCTGAGGACAAAAGAAGAAAAGAAGAAGAAGAAAATGGTCGGCGATGAATCTGACATGTTAAAGTCAGACAAGCCACCTTCAGGCGATGAATCTGACGTGTCGAAGTCAGACAAGCCATGTGCAGGCAATGATTCTGGTTCGTCAAAGCCAGAGGAGCCTTTGGTTGAGGTAAAAATTAAGAATTCTGGTTTAACAATGGATGATGCAAATTTTCCACCATTGTTGAACAAGAATTCAAAATCACCCAAGGACCGTCAGGCTTGGGTGAATCTGTTTAAATGAAAAACCTGACTTGCCGGAGTTCCCAGGTTGGTAAGCGTGGAACATGAATCGGCATATTTTTTGAGAAATTCACGAAAGTGATTTCGATTTAAAAGTGGTAAATCAGGGACATTAAATTGTACTTGATTTTCTACAAGTGATGTTTGTGGTTTGATCTTACAAATGTTAAATTTTTACAAGTGGTTAAAGAAAACAAGGTGATGAAAGATCCCCAAGTTTGAGAAATGACTCACAAAACTAATTTTCCGGAAAAACCATTTTGATTAAAACAAACTTAAGTGTTTTGAAATCACTATGGGAAAATGTTTTGGTGTCAGGGGGAGTTCTGATTGTTCAAGCCAAGCGAATGGAGAATTGAAGTGATTCTCATCATGTTGTCACATTTCTTGTACAGCTTGTTTTCAAATTTTCCCAGAAAATCAAAATTGAGACATATTTTGATTTTAGGGGGAGTATAAATTTAAAAAAAAAATTAGAAAATTTGAAAATGTCAAAAACATTAAAAAATGAAAAAATGAGTTTTGTTGTAAAAAGAGGAAATGATAGTAGATCAGTTGGACTGTCACAGCATGCTAAAGAAATGGAGAGATATAATGTGATAAACGATCTCACTAAAGATGTGACGATAGGCTCAGCTAGATTAGTAGATTTGCGATAACGATACAAACTTAAATGAAAAAGCCTAGTTCTAAGTGGGAAACATGGTCGAAAGCATAGTACTTAGTTTTGTCCTTCTTGACTGTGTGCCTACTCAGTAATCGCTGATTGTCGAAAGACATAAAACTGGTTAAGTTTGTGAACTTTCACAACTTTGCTGAAAAGTCACTGTGATTGTGTATTTTATTTTGCAAAGATTTAAACTTGTCTTATTTCTTTATTTTGTTTAAGCATTGGACATCCTCTGCGTATACGTGAGTATCGACCTGGATGTTATTGCCTAAACGTTCTGCTTTATTTTCTTTGGTGTTTCGTTTAAGCTTTGGATCACCTCTGCGTATACGGGAGTATCGACCTGGTGGTTAAAGCCTAAACAACTTCAACTTATTTTATTTTTCTTATTTTGTTTAAACATTGGACTTTCTCTGCGTATACGGAAGTATCGACCTGATTGTTAATGTTTAAACATTCTGCGTTGTTTTCGCACAAATCACAGTTGATAAAAGTTTAAAGGCATTACTTGAGTCAGTGTATTGTATGATGAGGGGATATGCTGAGATCGTGGGGTTCATAAGAACTTAGTGCAAAATTAAAATACCTAATCGTATCGGTAAGCATTTCGAAAGTTTTTAGATTGAGTTTAAGTAGACAACAATATCGTCAATCTATGTGAATCGTTTAAAGCTTAAAACGATTAAAAGCTTAACGGTGCTTGTGACGTGTCTCATAAACTGATATGATCCTCTTTCGCAAACTCACAAAAATATGTTTGTACATATTTCATTTCTGCATTTAATTTTTGTTATTGCATTTATGTTTCATATTTTGAAAAATTCAAAAAGATTTTCGACAACTGATGATGGAAAGCTGACATTCAAAATCTCAAAGGCTAAACATGATGAACAGATGGTTTGGTTAATTGATTTGAATTGTTTAAAATGATTCATTAAGTTGAATCAGAATTTGGAATGTTTCAAATTTTTGATCAATTTTAAATATAAATAATTCTCAAATGTATAGTTGATTCATTAAATTGAATCACAATATTGTTTGTTATAATTGTGTGTTTGAGTTGTGTAGGTTTCTGATCCTGTTGCTACGAAAGCCAGGAGATGTATCAGAACCTGAGAAGAGCTTAAACTGAGAAAGCCAGGATTTAATTTCAAAGGTGATAACAAATTCCAGACAGCGATCCCAGCTTGATGATAGGGGGAGTCTGATGAAAGTTAGAACCAGAGAAAGATCCGGGTATATGATTCCAGAAAGAGTTTCTGAAGAAGACCGATCAAGATTGAAGGATTATCATGTTAAAGACTCTCACTAAAGATTCTGTCAACATTCAAGGGGGAGTCTGTTGGTGCAGTTGTCTGTCGACTACATCTTTGTTCGAGTCTTAGATATTGAAGATGGAAGAGAGAAAAGCCCAAAGACTGATCAAGACTGAATAAGTGAAGACATGAAGTTTTCAAAGACTCGATGAACGACTCGTCAACATCTGAGGGGGAGTTTGTTGGTGCACTACATCTGTCGACTTCGTCTTGTATCGAGTCTTAGTCTTAGAATGTTAGATTAGGGCACGTTATACGAGAAAAATGGAGAATATATGTAATTAGATAGGGATTTCGCTTATTTGGACCTTGGGGTTTCGCTTATATGGACATATGGGGGTTTCGCTCATATGGTCCTGTGACATATAAGCGAAATCACCAACCCTATATATAGGTCACTTGAGCGAAATCAGTGTAGAAGTCTTGTATTCCATGCCGAGGTGCTGCCGGTGTGAAGAACTACTTGTATTCGTGTCATAATCAATACAAACAGTAGTTAAAGTGAAGAATCAGCTGTATCTACCTTTGTTTCTTGTTATTCCGCACCTGAAACAGAGAAGAACACCCCTGAACGACTCATTCGGGTCAGATCGCGATCCTACAAACTAACCCTTTTTTAGTACTAATGTTGTAAAAAGTGTGTTTTTGTCTTCCTTTTGTATTTTCATGATTAAATGAGCTCAAATGAACAAAAGAAGCAAAAATGTAGCCAAATCTAACAATAATACAAGAAAAGGGATAAACGTGGCATGCCTGACCCCCCGACAGCATATTCCCAAGCAAAAACAAGAGAATAGAAGGCTGAACACGCCCCGTGCTCAATGAGCACGGGGGCGTGCCCAAGTGTCTGCAGAAAAGACAAAGCTGTAGAAGCTTCTATCACCCACCACGGGGGCGTGCCCAGCGGACACGGGGCCGTGGTCAACGCTAAAATTCGCAGAATCTAGGCAAATCTTGATAGTACAGATACGCTTCTGCACATGGGGTCGTACCCAGCGGACACGGGGGCGTGGTCAACTAATGCAGACAAACTGCATTTAATGAAAAAAGAGAAGATGGGTGGACACGGGGCCGTGCCCAATGGACACGGGGCCGTGCCCAATGAATACGGGGTCATGTCCGGGCTTCTGTGCAGGCTATAAATAGGGGTGCTTGGCTCACTTGCAAACCATCCCTTGGCAAACCACCTCTCTCACACTTCACCCACCCACCACCACCACCATCACCACCCACATCCACCACCATCATCCATCATAGAGTGTGTGAGTAGTCTCGGGATCCAAGATTGATCGTAAGAGTTCTTTACAATCAATGGCCTTGTTTGCCTAAGTCTCTTACATCACTTGGTGAAGACAAGTGTTTAGTGTAATACTTTTTATTTTTAATCTTTTCGCACTTTTTATTTGGTTATGTATTAATGACTTTAATAACTAGTTTCTTATGTTGAAGGTGAATCTTCCTTATCATTTGTCCGTGGTGTCTTGACATTATTTTACTGTCTATATAAAATAAAAGATTTACACCACTCATATCTCCACGGTCTGTATGGAGATATGTTGGCTACCTGGTCGGGGGTTAAGGGAATGGTTTGGTAAGAGTCTTGCCTTGTTCAGTGTATAGATCCTGCAAGGACCTGAGTCAAGTTTAGTAGGACCTCCTTCAATACCCACTGGTATTGGATGGCGGGGGTCCGAACTCCTTGACCCCCTCATATGTAAACTACTATTAAAACTTTAACTCTGCTATTTAGGATTGTATCCCTGCTGACTCAAACTACTTAGCCGAGGGTAACGTCACCTTCAAAAGAGGGGCCTACCACATTATGCATTAATAACTTAATTAATTATCTTTCAATAATCCAACCCTTTAGGATTGTATCATTGCTGACTCAAACTACTGGGTTGAGGGTAACGTCACCTTCAAAAGAGGGGCCTACTACTATAACTAAGATAATCTCTTAAAAAGTGCAAAAGTGCGAAAATAATCAAAGGTTACACTAAAGGCGAGTCGGATCCAAGTGATTCATCTTGTCTATCTGTTTTATTTTTATTTTTATTTTTCAGCATTTTTAGTTTTTATTTGCTAGTTTAAAACCTTTTTCTAAAATTTTGATTTGATTAGACGTTGAGGATAAACCGGTACTAAAAGCTCTTGTGTCCTTGGACGACCTCAGTATCTTACCAACACTATATTATGCTCACGATGGGTGCACTTGCCCATATGTGTGTTTGGTGTTAGTAAAATATCGTGTTTTATAAATTGAAAACTTGACTAAAGTGTAAAAAGGGCGAAAAATATACATAAAATATATAACCACCACACACGCATCATAAATGTTAGTGTTTTAAGTCTTAGTTAGTTTCTACTTGCAACAATTGTTAGTATTTTGCAAGTTGCAAAAGATTACTTTATTAATGGTTGGAGAGTATACTGAAATATTAGTGTTAAGTTTCTATATATATAAATTTAGCATGATAGTTAAATTACCAATATTAAATATTTTACCGCATTAACTACTTAGTTCTTCTTATTGCTCGTTACGATCAACCTTGATATTAATGAGCCATGAGAGAATCCAACTAAGGCCATATGTAATAGGGCTTTATAAGGGCGTGAAATATTTTGATAATGCCCTTACGCCATTCCTCATGGGCATTATAAGGGCATGAAGAGGGAGGGGCATTTCTAGAATAATGCCCAATAAGGAGGAAAAACAAGGAAGATAATAAATGAAAGGGCATTATGAAGCCTTAACCATTACATGAAGCATTATGATGGTGATGTGGCAAAAAATGCCTCTAAAGGGGCATTAACCATTACCCATGGTCTAAGACTAAGTTATATCATAAGCTAAATTACACTAATAAATTATGGCTCATTATGGTCAACCTTGAAATTAATGAGTCCTGAGAAGATCAGGCTAAGGCTAAATTATATTATAATACACTAGTAAAGAGTTAAATGTCCGGATCTCCTTTAGTCCCTAACTTTCTAAAATTACAGCTATAGTCTCAAGTTTTTCAATTTTCGTTCTCGTATAGTCCATGTGCCTAACATCAGTTAGTTTTCTCAGTTAAAAGGGTGTGAAATGACAAAAATATAATTTCCTTAAAAAGGGCAAAGCAAAGGAATATCCGGGCATTTATAAATAAAATAAATAAAAATCTAATTAATAAGACAAATTTCAAGTGGGCCCCACAACCTACCCCACCCTCACCCTACCCCATATCTTCTTCTTCTTCTTGACATCCATCACCCACCTGCGAGGAGATTAAACCAAACCCCACCACCTGCAAATCAAATCTAGATCTTCACATACATCATTACTCATCAACAACACCATCATAGCGCCGCTGCAAGGCGAACTTGACCTTCCATCAAACTCTGTTTCTCTCTCACCATCGAAGATTCCTTACCCTCAGGTTTGCATGTTCACTTCATCTTCTTCTAGGGTTTCCTTATCCTCAACATTTGATTGTAGATTCTTATCAATTAGGGCTTTTGTTTACTCAAATCGATGATCATGCTTCTTCCGATTGAATTTTTAAATTCATCCGTTGATTATTCGGTCGATGATCACCAATAGCATCGAATTGTTGTTGATTTTACAAAAATTCAGTCAGTAATTTGATATGTGTAGTGCTTAAAGAATTATGATTGTTGGAGTAATAATACACAACTCTTTTAGAAATTGGAGTTAGTTGTGTTGTAGAATTATGATTGTTTTTGAATATTAAGGTTGGATATCACTCATCGCAGGTGGGTGATGGATGTGTTGAAGAAGAAGAGTATGATAGGGGGTAGGGTGAGGTAGGTTGTAGGGCCCACTTGAAATTTGACTTAATAATTATATTTTTATGTTTTCATTTATTAAATTCCTGGATAGTCCCTATGGTTTGCCCTTTTAAAGGAAAGGGTATTTTTGTTATTTCTCACCCTCTTAACTGAGAAAACTAACTGGTGTTAGGCATAGGGACTATTCGGGAACGAAAATTGAAAAGTTGGGGACTATACTTGTAATTTTAGAGAGTTGGGGACTAAAGGTGAAAAAAGGACAAATCACAGGGACTATCCGGGCATTTAACTCCACTAGTAAATTATGCGTAGTTGTGGCTAATTCTTTGCATTCCTCTTTATTTTAGTTGACCATTTCTTATGTTTTCAACTACTATAGTTATTTTAGTCTCTTCAAAATAATTTTTAGTATATTTAATTTTACTTAACAATATACGAATTTAAAAATAAATATTTATATGAGTAGAGGTGTGAAATACACACTCGTTTATGACTATTCTTTTTTCATGCACCAACGAATACCGAGATTCAAAGGAGTAGTGCCCCTTGGTAAGGATTTCAAAGGGGTTGTGCTCCTTTGGTGGGGATTTGAGGAATGCTCAAAGCGGGGTCCATTGGCGGCACCTCTATTGAGGGTCACGTTGAGTTGCTTCGGTTTGCATAATTTGTGGAAAGTAGCATAGAAATTGATCATCAACCATAGTCGTATTTGATTATTAGTGGTAATAATCAGTAATAAGTAACTACTAATTAATAGCAACTGGTTTTGGTAGTGGTAACTTGATGTCAGTGGCAACCATTCATCAATTGGAACTGGATAAGAACATAAAGAGGCATGGTCCCAAATCCTGCGCGAGTAGTTATAACACACACGCACAAAGGGCCATACCCAGACTTAGCAAAATAAATCCTGATGATCATTAGACCGTGCGCGCAAGATCTTGACGACACACCCAACACAATGACAGCTAATACAAAAAGTACATATGGCAGGAGCTGTAGCCAATCAGCGTACGCAAGACCCAGACCAGACAACTCCCTCGATGGCCAATCGTGCAGAAGACAAGAAGTACAAAAGGACAGTGACGTGGAACCAATCAGGTTGCGGAGCTCACTGTTGCATGATCTCCACTCACAGCTGGTAACATACTTGACAACAAGGATAACCGTCAGGCCATGTAGCTCCAATCACCATGCGGAAACGTCTCTATACTCTACAAGCACTAATGGTCGTGTCAGAGGAGACAAAGAGGATATTCCTTGTTGGAAACGTTCGACCCAAGTCCTATCAGGCCGTCTTCTTTTCCACACTCTTCGGCTATAAATACCAGCCTTCAACCACAGGTTTCAGGATCGACTCTCTCACTCTTAACACACACACTCGTTTACTCTTCTTAAATGATACTTATTCTCACGCCGGAGGGTGGTTACAAGGAGAACCCCCGACCTCTCCTCCTTATAACGAGTCTCACGGTGCTTTGTTTTGTAGAGCTCATCATTAAGGAAAGATCAAGGATTTACCTCTATTTGACGAGACCATTCCCACAAGAATAAATCCCTAGGATTTAGACTAGGTGTTTCTTCACAACAATAACTGATATAACACTCAAGGGAATTCTACTTATGAGATCATACTAATTGAGTTGTCTAATTGTCAGTAATTATAATCGTTAACTCTTGACAGCCAACAGTAACATTTGATGGGTTTTCCACAAAAAGAAATATAAAGAAAGTATATGAAAGGACTTTGCATATTTGTTTTTTTTTATTACTTTTAAATTATAAATTATGGAGTAAAATACGATTTTAGCCCCTGTCGTTATATCACTTTTACCCTTTTAGCCCAAAAGGAATCTTTTAACATTTGAGCCCCCAACGTTTTTTTTCTAACCCTTTTGGCCCCTAACACTAACCCCATCTATTTTCTTGGTTAAAAACTTGTCATGTGCCCCTCACATGAGGAGCATTTATGGCAATTCACTTATAAAATCACCCTTCTTCAAACATCTGTTCCCCTCAGTTCATCATCCCTTCTTCAAACCCCCATTCTCCCTCAACAAACCACCAACAATGGCGTTAGAATGGGTGGTTCTAGGCTACACCACGGCAGCTGAAGCAATCATGATCCTCCCCCTTACCCTCCTAGGCCCCCACTCCTTCCGCAAAGGCCTGATCGCCGTCACCACCAGTCTCCTAGAACCCTTCATCTCTGTTGTCCCCTTCTGCCTTCCTCTTAGCCGACATCTACTAATGATTTATCACTTTAGGTGGGCGAGCCTAATTTAGTGATATGTCCACAGTCATAGATCCGGTCGAGTGACAACTGAACCAGCTAATTATAAGATAGGGCCAAATGTGAAAACTCTTAATGCTGTAAATTATAACAATGTGTCGTTTTGTACAAATTGAATGACTCGCCAGTATTTCCCCGCTGATAAAATCTTTTTAAACATGTTTCAGGTGATTTACTGTGAACCAGGAAAAAGTGTCGCGTAGCACTACAGCTTGAAGGAAGTGGCTCAGTAAATAAATAAACATGTTTTTGTAAATAGGGGGTTTCCCAGTGAAATTCCTTTATTGTAAATTACGGGGTTTTTCCCGAAATTTGAAATGAAATAAATGGGTGTTTTCAGTTTAAACGATCCTGTTAAAATTTCCGCTGCCAAATTAAATACAAATACCACGGGTTTCTGTCTCGCGGCATCCGAACCGGGAAACTGGGTCGGGGGCCGTGACAGAAAAAGGTGGTATCAGAGCCACTGATTTAAGCCAATTAAGTATTTAGAAATACTTAATTTTCCAATTTGCCATTCTGTGATTCTGTGAAAATTTAATTTAATAAATAAAATTTTAACTTAAAATTTGTGTGTTTCTTCATGTATGCTAACAGCATGAATGAATTCTTGGAGGCACACCGAAACTTTACAGTCCATACCACCGATATGGATACAACAGGAACCCAATCCGGCTATCAAGCAGATACTGAGGAGCCACTAGTGTTCCAGGCCCAGCCCCAGGAGAAACCCAAGCCTAAAAAGAGAAGGAGAATCCTAGACTGGAAACACGGATGAAGGAAGAAGCCAGCAGCCCAGAAAGTGAAAAAGACGGAGGATCCAAAAGACAAGGGAAAAGGAAAGGAGATAGGGGAAAGCTCTGGTCAGGCCCAGGAAATGGAGATGCCACCTTGGGAGGAATGATGTGCGTTAGGTGTATATATAGGTTTAAGTATATTTTAATCCCTTTTACACTTTCTTTAGCCAAGTTTTAAATTTATAAAACACGATATTTACTAACACTAAACACACATATGGGCAAGTGCACCCATCGTGAGCGTAGTATAGTGTTGGTAAGATACCGAGGTCGTCCAAGGACACAAGAGCTTTTAGTACCGGTTTATCCTCAACGTCTAATCAAATCAAAAAGTTTAGAAAAAGGTTTTAAACTAAGAAAAATAAAAATTAACTAAAATGCTGAAAATAAAAATAAAAATAAAACAGATAGACAAGATGAATCACTTGGTTCCGACTCGTGTATAGTGTAACCTTTGATTATTTCCGCACTTTTGCACTATTTAAGAGATTATCTTAGTTATTGTAGTAGGCCCCTCTTTTGGAGGTGACGTTACCCTCAACCCAGTAGTTTGAGTCAGCAAGGATACAATCCTAAATGGTCGGATTATTGAAAAATAATTAATTAAGTTATTAATGCATATTGTGGTAGGCACCTCTTTTGAAGGCGATGTTACCCTCGGCTAAGTAGTCTGAGTCAGCAGGGATACAGTCCTAAGTAGTCGGGTTAAAGTATTAATAGTAGTTTACATATGAGGGGGTCAAAGAGTTTGGACCCCCGCCATCCAATACCGTTATGTATTGAAGGAGGTCCTACTAAATTTGACCCAGGTCCTTGCAGGATCTATACACTGAACAAGGCAAGACTCTTACCAAACCGTTCCCCTTAACCCCCGACCAGGTAGCCAACATACCTCCATATAGACCGTGGAGATATGAATGGTGAAAATCTTTAATTTTATATAGACAGTAAAATAATGCCAAGACACCACGGACAAACGATAAGGAAAAATCACCTTCAACATAAGAAACTAGTTATTAAAGTCATTAATACATAACCAAGTAAAAAGTGGGAAAAGACTAAAAATAAAAAGTATTACACTAGACACTTTGTCTTCAGCAAGTGATGTAAGAGACTTAGGAAAACATGGCCTTGATTGTCAAGAACTCTTACGATCAATCTTCGATCCCGAGACGACTCACACACTCTATGATGGACAATGGATGATGGTGGTGGATGATGGTGTTATGGTGGTGGTGGGTGGTTGGTGAAGTGTGAGAGAGGTGGTGTTCCAAGGGATGGTTTGAGCTTGAGCCAAGCACTCCTATTTATAGGCTGAACAGAAGCTCGGGCACGGCCCCATGTCCAGTGGGCACGGCCCCGTGTGCACATCCTTCTCTGTCTTCATTAATTGCTCTTGTCTGTATTAGTTGACCACGGCCCCGTGTCCGCTGCGCACGACCCCGTGTGCAGAAGCATATCTGTACTATCAAGATTTGCCTGGATTATGCGAATCTTATAGTTGACCACGGCCCCGTGTCCGCTGAGCACGGCCCCGTGGTGGGCGATGGAAGCTTCTACAACTTTGTCTTTTATGCTGACACTTGGGCACGCCCCCGTGCTCATTGAGCACGGGGCCTGTTCAGCCTTCTGTTCTCTTGTTTTGCTTGGGAAGATGCTGTCGTGGGGTCGGGCATGTCACGTTTGTTCCCTTTCTTGTATTTATGTTAGATTTAGCTGCCTTTTTGCTTTTTTTGTTAATTTGAGCTCATTTAATCCTGAAAATACAAAAGGAAGACAAAAGCACACTTTTTCCAACATTAGTACTAAAAAAGGGTTAGTTTTACGCCACAATTGATGTAATTTATATGTTGCATTTTGCACACATCAAATACCCCCAAACTTGAATCTTTGCTTGTCCTCAAGCAAAACTCTTTATAGTGTGGCTATACACTCCCAAATGGAATGGGTAGAAGAGAAGGGTTTTTGGCTTGTCATAGAGTGTCGGGATTTCCAAGATTCTTTATCAAGTTTTATTTTTATTTATTTACAATCCTATTCGTCATGATTTATTTAAAACTTTTCATAAGATAAATTACTTATTAAGGCATAACATGCCTCTTTAAAATTCTATTTATATACAAGTTCACATACCTCACGGGGGATCACTCAACACTCGGCCGAAGATGTATTTTTGTGAATCACTCGAGAGCGGCATGGAACTTAATCCTACCATAGGCTTGCCAAGCAATCAATCCTCCTCCTTTTTAACTATATACCTTTGTAAATATCAAGAGGACTTTTGGGTGAAGGGTTAGGCTTGGGTTAAAGGTAGGTGGTTGGGTTAGTGGTTAGTGAAAGGGCGAAAAGCGTAACAAGCGTCGGTTTTCGTAAGACTTTCTATTTTTGCAACTTTTTCTTTTGATGAAGCTTTTATTTAAACAAAGTTATTTTTGATAAACTTGTTTGTTTATTTCTCTTTTGCTTCATCATCAACATATATATATATATATATATATTTTTTTTTCAAAGTCAAACGAAAAACCGAGCTTGTTACTAAAACAAAGGGTTAGAAATAAAAAAGGTTTTGATGGGTGAAAGGGTGTTTGGTTTGGGTTATGAAATGAAAAGGTTTAGGCTCAAAGGGGCTAACTAGGGGGATTTTGGGTAGGTGGTAAAAAAAAATGATGGTGTAGAAATAAAAAGGGTTAGTTCTAATGCCTCCATCATTTACTTACTCGGGTTTAAGTTGGTAAGGACCGGGAATGTATCGTCATGGCAAGTTCTAGAGTCGTACGAACCAAACGGCTATTCACACAAGAAACGAAAAAATGAGCATTTAGTTTAATGATATGTATTTGTGTGCTCAATAAAGGCTCAAAAAACACTTTTGTGGGAATGGGTTTTTATGTGATCAAGTATATATAATCAAATTTTAACTAAGCTTGTCATGCCGTTTCATAATTTTCTTATGTTGGTTCTTTTTATCACGACGCTATCGGTTGTAAATTTGTAAAAATATAACCTTTTTTTAGAACTTGAATTTCCCGAGTTAAACCTAGACAAGTAAAAAAATGAAAATTTTTGAAAAAAATGAAAATTTTTGAAAAAAAAATGAAAATTTTTGACAAAAAAATGAAAATTTTTGAAAAAAAAATTGGGGTGATTAGCGGTTCCAATAAAGTTTTGTGTAAGGCTTGTAGTTAGGACTTGCAAGATTCATGGTTTTAGCATCCCCCCACACTTAAATTACACATTGTCCTCAATGTGTCCAAAAAATAAGTTTTTAGGTTGATTGAATGTGTAAAAAGGTGTGAAAAAGCAAAAAATTGTGTTACTGGGTGCTGGACACGGCCCCGTGTTGTCCGGGCACGGCCCAGTGTTCAGGTGCCAGTAACAAAATTAAAAAGGAGAAACAGAAGCCTGGACACGGGGGCGTGTTGGGTGAACACGGCCCGTGTCCAGTTTACCTGAACTGGGCATTTTCTGCAGAATGTGCAGCACGGGGCCGTGTTGGGCGGACAATGTAACACCCTTGTTATTATTTTAAAGATTTTCGTATAAATAACGAAAATAAACATGTAATTACAATTAAGTATCCTTAGAAAATACGAGTAATCTAAAACTTTTACAACTTAAAAGTTTTCAACATAATATAAACAAGTTCGTCGTTTAAAAGTTATGACATAACGCCGTGCGGAAGCTTTAATCTCGAGTGTTTAATTTTATCGTGTTCGGTTCCTCATCGAGCTTGATCTTCATCCGGGCACTCTTGGCGATCACCTATAATCAAAACCAACTTAAAAGTTAGTTTTGATAGTTAAATAAATAGTTTAAACAAGTTACATGGGTCAAACAACAACAAAATAAAGTTTTTCCGGAACAGGGGGGCGTCGCGTGACGCCTAGGGCCGTCGCGTGACGCCTAGCCCCTGTTTTCACAGACTGTTGTTTAACAGTTGCTGTACATTCTCAGCATGACCTGATTTCACGGAAACGGCCATAACTTCTTCGTTATTGGTCCGTTTTACCCGATTCTTTTTCCTACGCGTCCGTAATTAAATTCTCCATCTTATGGAGTTAAAATACAACATCTAACTTCACAAAATTTTAGACTTCAAGCTCTCGGCTTGAAGTTCAATTACGACACTTTTTGACCCGTTCGCGGTTTCATCTAACAAACTTGTTTGTGGCCCTTGTTTCTTTTGTAAACATATTATCATGATTTTTTTTCTATTGTACAAGGTTCAATTCACGAGTTATTACACATTTTTAACCCGTTTCGCTATTACTTCTATTTTGACCCGTTAAGGGTATTTATGCACTAAGGTCCCATATCATCCCTTTTATACTTATCTTAAGGATTTAATCTATCAAAACATTTATTTCCAACAACCTTTAAAGGTCGTTTGCCCGATTTACCCATCAAGGGCATTTTAGTCAACTTTAGCCCCTCATTTACGACGAAGGGCATTTTCTACTAATTTGACCAAAAAATGTATGTTTAACCGCAATCTTATTTATACGTACCTGGCTCGAGTCAACCTAGTGACCCGTTTCGACACCTTGCTTTTATTACCGATATTCTTATGGCGACGCAATTACCCAAACTACTATTCGCCCCTGTAAACACATGACTTGACAACCACATTAGTTGATTTTGTCAAATGGCGTTATTCCCACCATTTCCCGTTCGACCTACATAACCCAACATTTTCATATGTAACAAAAAATGGGTTTTAATTACCAATCACACCTCCGACCCATTTCGGATTTTCTCGCTAGATCCCCTTTTTTTCTAAAGTCAATTTCTTATATTTTTAACCCATTCGGCTTACGCTATGGGTGTCCTTTGAAACTTATTTTACTTTAGTCAATACTTGACTAAATTTCCATTTTTACCCATTTTCCCATTACTAGTTACGCTATAAGGTAACTTTAAGAAAAACTCACTAATTCTTAACCAATTCGTGACTAATTTACCATTTTGCCTCTTTCACCATTAATCATGGTTTAAAACATTCTTATTGGTTCCGACTCATTTTGTTTCGTGTCGGAACCCATGATTCGAACCTAATCCTTTATTGTATTCATCGCTTATAAAATAAACACATATACTACAAGTGGGTGTAAGTTTTACTTACCTCGCATCCGAAGTACGCTTTTCCTTCTTATTTGTTTCGTTTGACCCGCTTCCTTTCCAAGCCTCCACCTAGCTTGTCAAGCGTCAAACTATCATCATAATTCATAAGACGGTTAGTTTAGTCATTATCACATACGACTATTCCATCTTACTAACTCTATGTCGGAACTACTATTCGACTTCAACATTGGTTTATTTGACTTTCGATAGTCAACTAACTCCAATCATATTATACGCACAATAAGTTCAATCAACATCACGTTTAGAACCTATATTATTCCGTATTACACGTAGTTAGTCAAGTTAGCCAATTACGCGTTTCTTTCATAATTTCATTATGTTAACATTCATTCAGGCATTTTAACAAACACCTAATGTGCATAATTTTACATATTTACTAACTAGTTCATAACTAGTTATCTTGACCAAGATTTACATCAACACATTCAAACCTCTAAGTCTAGTGTTCATGAACTACATCAAGAACTTATATCATAACCACAATATTCATCAATCTTACATTCTAATCTGAGTGTTCATCATATTAACATAAAACCCACTTAGCACATAATAGGGTAATTACCAAATCCCTAGTTTTGACAACAATTCATCAAATTTTCTACTAGGGTTTGTTTCTAAACCAATATATAATCACAATAACACTCATAGATTCAACATTCATTCCAGAATTTCGATTATGATTGTTCATCATAATCTTAAAGTATCACCAAATAGCAAAATTTAACATACCTTGTGATCCCCATGACTAGGTGATCGTTTTTATGTATTCATGCAGTGATTTGAGTCTTGATTCGAGCTTCGATTTAGTCATTTAGTGTGAACTAGGGTTTTGCTCCTTGGAGCACCCTCCTGGTCGATCAGAACACGCACACAATGTGTGTCTGTATTTTTTTTTTTTAATAAAACAAGTTTCCTACTTGACCATATTAGTCCCTCCTGTTTTATTTTGATCAAATGAAGCTGTATCTCACCATTAGTTACTTAATCACATGCTACTAACTAGGTTAATTACTCCTAGTTACTTTAATGGGTTCGGGAAGTTATAACCCGTTATGTTTTAAGTCCCCGTTAATTTGGCCTTTTTATATACTTTGTTTTCTCAAAGTATTTATCCCCCTTTTTAATTAATATTAGGTTTATTTATTTGAGTCCTAATATTTACCGGGTTAATTTTTACCACTAACGGTATTTTACCCGTCTTTACTATTAACGTGGTTTGATTACCAAACCCGTTTTTGGGATGTTATAGACACGGGCCATGCTGAACTTACTGTTAATGAAGAAAATTGTCGGATGGCTCTGTTTTCCTGCAGGGGGTGCTGGTTCAAGTTTCCCTTGTTTCTTTTTCCATCCCGAGTGTGTTTTACTTTTGAAAATTAGAACTAAACTAGAAAACATAAAAAAAATTAATCTAACCTAAACTAAGGATAGTTCCGCGAAATGCCTCCGTGGTGCGCCACGTTTATAAGGGTCCTTGGCTAGACCCAAAGCCTGGTCATATGTTACCCAAGTGGGATGTTTCGCATCCCATGCTACACCGTCGGAGAGCGTCATCCAAGCTTGAGTCTATGACCTTCATGTAGTTGACCGGGTCTTCGTCCTCTACTCTCTTTCTAACTCCAAACTTCACTTCCTCATCCCCAAATTTCAATGTTAGTGTTACGTCATTCATATCCACCACTGCTTGGGCGGTGGCTAGAAATGGCCTCCCGAGGATGAGGGGGACATCGGTGTCTTCTTCCATGTCTAGTATGACAAAGTCGGCCGGAAAGACGAAATTGTCGACTTTGACCAATAGATTTTCAGCGACACCTTGTGGAAATTTGACGGATCTGTCGGCAATTTGTATGCTCATCCTTGTAGGGCTCGTTTTTCCTAAGCCGAGTCAGTTGAACATTGATATGGGCATGAGGTTAATGCTAGCCCCAAGATCGGCTAGTGCATTGCGAATGGGGGATTCCCCAATCGAGCAAGGAATCGTGAAGCTTCCAGGATCAATTTTCTTTTGTGGGAGTTTGTTGAGTACTAAGGCGGAGCATTCTTCGCCTAGGTTAACTAATTGCAATGATTCAATTTTCCTTTTGTGAGTGAGGAAGTCCCTCATAAATTTTGCATATTTAGGCATTTGGGTTAGGACCTCGATAAAAGGAATATTAACATGCAATTGTTTTAGTAAATTTTTGAACTTTGCGAATTGCTCATCGGTCTTTTGGCGAACTAACCGACCGGGGTATGGAACCGGAGGAGTCTTGGTGGGCTCTTGATTTGGTGGAGAAGCCTTTTCTGGTTGGGGCGCGGGTGGAGTCATGGTTTGGCTGGATTGGCTTCTCTCAGCCGGCGGTAATGGAGCCTCCTCGGGACCCATGGTTCGGTTTCTCAATGTGATGAGATGTACTTGCGCTTTTGGGTTGGTTTCGATATTGCTTGGTAATGCGCCTTGTGGTCTCTCGGAGAAATTTTGAGCTACTTGATTTAATTGTTTTTCAATGTTTTGAATGCTAGCTTGTTGATTTCTAAAATTCGATTCCAATTGCTGAAATCGATCCGAGTTTTTCTTTTCGGTGTCAGAGATGAGGCGAGATACAGTATCTTCAAGCCTTTCTCGTCCACCTTGTTGTTGAGAAAAGTTTTGTGGTTGTTGAAAGTTAGTTCGTTGGTTTTGTTGGTTACTACTATTGTCGGGATCTCTCCAACCAAGGTTAGGGTGGTTATGCCATCCTTGGTTGTAGGTACCCGTTGGTGGACCCGACGGCCTAGGTCTATTATCAATGTAGTTTACCGTTTCTATTTGATCATCTACTTCTTTCATACAACTCCAATTTTCATGTGGTCCACCACACCCCTCACAAGCCATAACCGAGGCCGTTTTTGCCATTTTTAACTTTTTGATTTTTGAAGAAAGGGCCTCGATTTGGGCTTGTAAAGAAGTGCTCTCAACAACCTTATGGGCGCCCAGGGCAATAGATTTATTACCTCGGGGAGTGTGCCACTGAAAATTGGTTTGAGCAATTTCCTCAATTTGATTATATATTTCATTTGGGCGACGATTACCTAGAAGTCCCCCGGAGCTAGAATCAAGTGTTTGTCTTGTGTGTGGCAACAACCCATTGTAGAAAGTGGATACTTGTTGCCACACCGCAAGACCGTGATGAGGACACTTTCTTAGTAGCTCCTTGAACCTTTCCTAAGTTTCATATAAGGATTCCCCATCCTCTTGTGAATATGTGTTAATTTCAGTCATTAATTTAGCCATTTTAGCAGGAGGGAAATACTTATATAGAAACTTTTTGGCTAGTTCATCCCAGGTGTTTACCGAGCCAACTGGGAGGGTGTTAAGCCAAGCCTTAGCTCGGTCTTTTAGTGAAAATGGAAACATTTGAAGGCGGATAGGGTCGTTTGATGCTCCATTGATCCGAAAGGTATCACACATTTCTAAGAAATTAGTAATATGTAGATGGGGATCCTCGTCCGAAAGCCCATGAAAGGTTGCAGAGTTTTGAAGCATTTGTATCAAATGCGGTCGAAGTTCGAAGTTATTGGCTTCGAAATTCGGTGCATTGATAGCGGCGCCGAAATTACCTACAGTGGGCCGTAGGTAATCCATGAGGGTACGTTGGTCCGCCATTGGAAGTGGGTCCCCCGAAACTTTCTCTTGGTTTTTAGCTTTAAGTCTTTTTCTGAGAAAGCGTTCGGGTTCTTCTAGGGGTTCTTTTATGTCTCTATTAGAACTGGAGCTCATACAATACGTAGGAAGTTCAAATGTGGCGCTTGGTCAGGCCCAGGAAATGGAGATGCCACCTTGGGACACGATTAAATTTAAGTACTGGATACCATCCCCGAACAGATGGACAAAGTGAAAGGACGATCCAAACCCTTGAAGACATGCTCAGGGCATGTGTAATAGATTTCGGTGGAAATTGGGATGACCACTTACCATTAATTGAATTCTCCTATAACAATAGTTACCACACAAGTATCAGTGTTGCCCCGTTCAAAGCACTGTATGGACGAAAGTGCCGAACCCCAGTTTGCTGGGCTGAAATAGGAGAAAGCCAATTATCAGGTCCCGAGATTGTACAGGAAACCACTGACAAGATAACTCAAATCAAGGAAAGACTGAAAACGGCTCGAGATCGCCAAAAGAGTTATGCAGATAATCGACGCAAGCCGTTAGAATTTCAAGTTGGAGACAAGGTACTCTTGAAAGTTTCTCCTTGGAAAGGAGTAGTTCGATTCGGTAAGAAAGGAAAGCTAAGTCCAAGGTACATAGGACCATTCACAGTTACCCAACAGATAGGACCAGTTGCCTATCGCTTACAGCTACCAGAAGAATTAGCCGGGGTACATGATGTGTTTCATGTATCTAATCTCAAGAAATGTTTATCTGATGAATCACTGGTAGTACCTCTTCAAGATATAGAGGTGAATGAAAAGCTAAAATTCGTTGAGAAACTGCTCCAAATAGAAGACAGAAAGGTAAATTCCTCAAGCACAAAAGATTGGTGCTAGTCAAAGTAAAGTGGGATTCGAAAAGAGGACCCAAGTATACATGGGAGTTGGAATCAGAAATGAAGCGAAAATATCCTTACTTGTTCCAGTAAATCTTGAGGACGAAATTTTAAATAAGGTGGGGAGGATGTAAGGACCTGCATGAAATTGTCCTAAAACAGTCCGTAAGTAGAAACCCGGACCCCTAAAACCCTAAATTTCAGGAAAAATCAAGAAAATCAATTTTCATTGATCTGTCGTGGGCCGCGTAAGACTTAAGGATAGTCTACGTGGGGCGCGACAACTCTGTAAGTCTCCGGATAAGCTTTAGGCCACGTGTCAGACATGTGGCAGACCTACACCATGACACGGCGGCCCTAGCCGTAGCTAGGGTGGCCCTCGCGGGCCGCGTAGGATCCCCTTCAGACTTACGCGGGCCGCGTAAAACTCAAATTTCAGCTATATAATGAGCATTGCATGGCCTTTCATCTGTGCTCGTAAAACTTCTTCAAAACCGAAACATTCTTCTCAATTTCATAGATTTAAGTATCGAAACGCTGCTACGATTACATGGTAATAACTCGATCACTGCTACGATACAATGTCCGATCGATTGAAACCGATCCGATGGATGTTTAAGTGCTGCCCGAATTCGGGCTATCCTTTGTCATTCGTCGTGAGGGTTTTGATTTCGTGAGCTTATCGTAAATGTTGTATTAAGTTACTAACCTAGTTTTGTGTGCATTGTTATTTAGCTAGGTTATGAGGCTAAATCAGTAGGCAAAACTCTGTCCAGTTAAACTCGCAATGTGAGTCATTCTCTTTTTATCAAATTGCTTTGCAAAACCCTAAATGTTTTCCAGTTATACTTTGCAGTGATTAAGTCTTTGCTAATCTTTAATTACTGGCAGTATGTGGGGGTTTTGTGCACATTACTACTAATGATTTATCACTTTAGGTGGGCGAGCCTAATTTAGTGATATGTCCATAGTCATAGATCTGGTCGAGTGGCAACTGAACCAGCTAATTATAAGATAGGGCCAATTGTGAAAACTCTTAATGCTGTAAATTATAACAATGTGTCGTTTTGTACAAATTGAATGACTCGCCAGTATTTACCCGTTGATAAAATCTTTTTAAACATGTTTCAGGTGATTTACTGTGAACCAGGAAAAACTGCCGTGTAGCACTACAGCTTCAAGGAAGTGGCTCAGTAAATAAATAAACATGTTTTTGTAAATAGGGGGTTTCCTGGTGAAATTCCTTTATTGTAAATTACGGGGTTTGTCCTGAAATTTGAAATAAAATAAATGGGTGTTTTCAGTTTAAACGATCCTGTTAAAATTTCGGCTGCCAAATTAAATACAAATACCACGGGTTTCTGTCCCACGGCATCCAAACCGGGAAACTGGGTTGGGGGCCGTGACATCCGCCACCAGAAATCCATCATGAAGAGCTAGCATAACGCCTTGCTCATTGCTTCTGCACTTGTTTTTACTGGATTTTGTACTCCATTATGAAGCTTGTTGTGCGTGTGGAGGAGCTGAGTCAGCGGATTCAGAAGCAGAAGAATAAGGAGTGATTAAGTAGGTATTGTTGTTGATTATTGTTCTAATTGAGGCTTTTGTGTGTTCTATTAGTGTTGTTTAAGGAGTTTGTGTATGATTATGTCACTGTGTTTGAACAAATAAAGAATCGATACGTATGGATGATTAGGTTGTGTTGATTTAAGTACTTATTATTGTTGATTACTGTTGTAATTGAGGTTTCGCGAATTGTGCTAGTACTGTTATGTTATTGAACTGTTTATGAATCTGATTGTTCTTGAACGAGTAGGTTGTTGCTCGGTAGGTACAGATGATTAGGTTTTGTTGAGGGGGTAAAATAGGGATTATGAACTGAGGAAACCGATGTTTGAAGAAGGGTGATTTTATAAGTGAATAGGTGAATTGCCATAAATGCCCCTCATGTGAGGGGCACATGAAAAGTTTTTAACCAAGTAAATGGATGGGGTTAGTGTTAGGGGCCAAAATGGTTAGATAAAAAACGTTGGGGGCTCAGATGTTAAAAGATTCCTTTTGGGGCTAAAAGGGTAAAAGTGATATAACCACAGGGGCCAAAATCGTAATTGACTCTAAATTATGTGACTGAACTCTTGATAAGTGTTAAAAAATCATTTGAATATGAAAATTTCTAACATCCCTTGTGAGATCAGGGGCAGACCTAAGTTATGAGTCATCGCCCCCTTTGAAATCTTCATGATGGAGCATATGTGAAACAAAAAAAAAAGATAAAAGAAAGTTTATCAGAAACAATATTTGCAAGGGAAGAGCTCTGCAATTGACAAACTAAAAATAAAGAATACACAAAATTACCATGTCATCACTAATTGTAGATTGATAAGGGAGGTGGGGGTGCTACGTGATGGTCCGTGGTGGTTGGGTGACCACGCGTGGTGGTGACAACGCGTACTAGTGACCACGAGTGAATGTCTCAAATGCTACCGTTGGAAAGTGGGGACCGTTGGAGGGGACGACCATTGGGGGTTTTTCAAAATTAAAAAAAACAATTTTAAACACTATATATATATATATATATATACACCATCCACACAAATAAATATTTCACCCACACAAATACATAATTTTATACCACTTTCTTACATAAAAATGGATTTTCCAACCGATTCGTTTCCGCTAGACACCAATAGCTCTTTCTCTTCCGACGATGACACGCTTTATTTTTTCGAGAAGGTGTATAATGAACTTGAAGGTTTAGGCCGCCCAAATAAGAAAATGATGGATTGTGATCGTATACATGCCATCGAAGTGTTAATGAAGGATTATTTTGTGGAGAATCGGGTCTACAATGCCGAAACATTTAGGAATCAGTTTCGTTTACCAAAAGATTTATTTTTAAAGATTGTAGCAGACATCGAAGCAGGCGAAGAATGTTTCAAGAAGGTTACGACGAGAGGGGCAAACGAAGTTTCACGCCGATACAAAAATGCACATCTGCCATTCGCCAACTAGCGACTGGTAACCCTCACAACGAATTTGATGAATACTTAGCTATGTTAGCAAGAACTTGACGACATCGCATGTATTTACGCAGCGCATGAGGCTAGATGACATTTTCCATGGATGCTCGGTAGTATCAATTGTACACATATCGAATGGAGAAATTATCCAAGAGAGTTGCGAGGGGCGTATGTTAGGGGTGACGTCAAAAGACCGACCATCATACTTGAAGCGGTGACGTCGAATAATTTACGGTTTTGGTATTCAAAATTTGGTGTTCCTGGTTCAAACAACGACATCAATGTTTTGTATACATCGTCGTTGTTTCAAAGCGTAACAGATGGTACCGCACCTGTAACACCTCGTAAATTCGTGTCCGAAAATGTACTGACATGTGTCCATGGCCGGGAGGGAATATTTTTGCCATTTATTGAAAGTATGAATGTGGAAGGACTAAAAGTGTCAACATGCAATTTTTGTTTCCTCTGAGTGACAACTGCGGACCATATAGCCTCATGGCTTACGGACCGCACACAAGGAAATTTTCAAGCTTTAAGGGTCGGTTATGGACCGCAAAGCTTCATGCTTACGGTCCGTAAGCTAGACAGATTGTTTGTGCGCAGCAGGTCTTTACAGACCGCGAAGGGTACCCCCCTACGGTCTGTAAAGCATCGCAGTGGTAGAGTTTTGTTTGGGCTCCAAGAATACCACCATTCGAAACCATGAGCTCTCTAGCAGGTCTTGCCACGTTTTGGGACACAAGTAATGATCCAAATCAAGTCTCTAACACCTGTTAAGATCTGATCCAAGCTCTCCAAGTACAAATAGAGGAGGTTGCAACCATTTTCAGTTGCACCTCTTCTTAAAATCCTTCTTAGTCCTCATTTGGAAGTTCCTGAGTTATAGGAGGATCCAACTTTGTCTATATTCGTCCAAGGATCACTTGTAAGTGTTCCTATCCTTTGCATTTTCGTTTTATAGGCTTTAAAAGTCGAAAGTCAAGCAAAATCAATTTTTTCTTTGACTTTCGGTTTAGACCATTATGGTCCAACCATTTTTCGAATCAAACATGGCTACGTGATCATAATTAGGTAAGTGTTATTCCCTCAAAAGGGCACCTCCTGAAAATCACGTTAACTTGGTCAATTGACGGGTCAAAGTTTAATTATTTAAAAAGTCAAAAGTCAGTTTTTCGTAAATGTTATAAACTTATCATATATATGTTATAAATCATGTTTTGACAATTAAATAAGTTGGTAATTAATATTATAACATGTGTGAACATGTTCAGCCTGTCATTTCTAGTTTTAGGGTCTGTTCGCAACCAAAAGTTGAGCAATTTGACTTCTGCTTTGACTTTCGATTCTAGCCCGATTTAGCTAAGTTAGCTACTGAATTTAAGTTGTATTATGATCATAATATAATGTAGGATAACCCTCTAAGGTTATGCTACAACATCATAATCATATTCTGAGTTTTTATGCAAGTTTCTGTATTATGCCTAACTTTGACCGAAATGCCCTTTTAGCATAAAACATGGTTTTAATTAACAATGAAGTTGCAAATGATTTACTTACTGATATGTTAATATAATTAAGAAATTTTGATATTATGGAACAGATCATAACCAGAGTTTTGATACAAGATCATAAATATATTATTTAACGACCAAAACACCCTTTTGGCGCATAGTATGGTTTTAAACCATAACTATCATACAAAACCAAATACCTACTATTATTATAAGATAATTTAAGTATTTTCACAGTAGGTACTTGATCATAACTTAGATTTTTAAATAAGTTCTCAAACTATGTATATAATGACCAAAATGCCCCTATGGTGCATACTTTGGTCTTAAATCATAAATCTTGTACATGTTTAATTACTTACTGATATTATATCATAAATAAAGTATTTTTATAGAATTAAAATGTTCATAATATTAGTTTTTATGCAAGTTCTTAACTTATGTCACATAATGACTAAAATGCCCTTATGGTGCATATTTTGATTTTAAAAACTTAATGGTCATATAAGCTATAACCTACTGATATTACAACTTATTTAAAGTATATTGGCGTATAGAACTTGTTTAAGACTCATCCGGTTACCCGATATCGCTTATATGCATATGGTTTAAACTACTTTCTATTCCGGTCATCACTTAATCAAGCGTATCATACCGTGTTCGACAATTTAAGTTAACCGGTCCAAGTCTATGACTTGAATAGGACCCGTTGACATTCTAATTGGTTATTTATACCATTCATTCCAGACTAGGGCCTTCCAGTAAGTTGCAACCAACCTTAGTTACTTTATTATGGCTAAGCTATTTATAATTCTTGCTTATTAGGACGAGTTTTTGCCCAGATAAATACTCTTAACCTATTTTCCCTATACGGGCTTGGGATATAGTAAATTATTACTGCTTGGTCGAGTATGGGGTCATATGTCGGATTGTGACTACAAAATCTCCATGACCCATTTTAATCTATTTTGTCTGATAACTTAAACATTAGGGGTTGACGCGACCGTGTCCTGGATATCCCTGACTCATTTAATTTGCTAATGGCCACGACTGAACATGCGGTGTAGGCATACACCTGACAGATGCTAATGCTATTATAAAATGTTTTTCTTACCCACTATTTGGGGATACCCCTTTGTGGGTTTAAGTGGCATGTCTGTTAATCATGTCTCACTGTTTAGTACTAGCCCCATATGTATTGACAGGCATGTAAAACTGTATATAAGATCATTTTGAATTGTCCCAAGTTATTTATAAAATCATGAGCCTTGTGCACTTAAAATGATTTTGAAAATGTTTTCAAAATGAGACGGTTATTTGTATTTTCCAGTGTAAACTGACGTATTTTCAAAAGACTAAATTACAGGTTGCAAGGATACGTAAATAGGCTGGAAGTTGTCTGGCAATGCTAGAAGAGGAATTTGCAACTCCTTTGCATATAGTCGAGTAGTATGTTGATCTCATTGTGGATCTTTATTACAAGCTGTCTGTATATTATTTTGAACATTTGGAAACTTAAGTTTGTAATAATATTTTAAACTCCAAGACATCCGATGTGCTATCTGTGTGTTTATCTATGATGATACCAATCTTACGTCACGATACTCCCCACCTGAGCCCACCAGTCGATGGTCGAAATATCGGGGTGTGACAGGTTGGTATCAGAGCCAACGTTTGAGTGAATTAAACACTAGTGTTTTGTGTTTAATCTCAAATGACACAGTAGCATATTCCTTAGACTTTCTGAGTCTAGGCAATGACCTAGGATTAGCTCTTATACTTTTTAAGTTATATATAGTTTTCTTTGATTTTGACAGGAATCACACATGCCGCGAAGATATCGCGGAATGGAACGAGGCAAAGGTCCAATGAGGGGAGGATCGTCGGGACACATACCCTCCCACTCTCTTGACTCAGATCCCTATCAAGATTGGGGAAATCCCTACTCTTCAGCGAGACATTCTGTCTCATTTAACTCGTCACCATCATACCATCATTCTTACTATTCACATCATTCTCATTCTCATTCATTCAATGGGTTTTTTGACCCAAACCAGTATATAAATACCCCTCCAGCTGCTCAAAACCAGTTGGAGCAAAACATGGAGCCGGACGAAGATCCAGATCCAGAGATACCACCGTCGGGGTCACCGGCACACCCCATTGAACTTTCGAGTGGTTTCGCTTCTTATGCGGGGTCACCTTATCAAGGTCCTAATGAATGGGACCGGTATTGGAACCAATTTACATTCAAATACATACCATCTTACCATTCTCCTATACCACATCCGCCGCCTACACAAGAGGATGTGCAGATGGAACCGGTGGAACAACCGCAATCACCACCAGCTGGGAACAACAGCAACCACCACCAGCTAGGGAACAACCGCAACCACCTCCATAACCACCATGGAAAAAACGTGGTGCGTGCATGTCCATGAGTTTAGGACCACGGTCAATCCCGCTACCACCATTACCACCTACTTACCCTCCTATTCCTGAGGACCCACAAATGGGTGGACCCTCAAACACCACGCCAGTGGTTGATCTGACGCCAGCAACATTTGCTCAATCACCACCACCATTGGGTTTTGACAACCCAATTCCTTCGTACCCAGCTACATCTGGAGACAATCCTTTTGAACCATCTCCGCTGATAGGTTTTAACTATCAGGTGCCACCGTATGACCCACATATGCAAGCGGTCGCACAAAATGCTTATTACCTGTCTTCCTTTTCGTCTGCTTACCCACCTACTGGATATCCCAATTATTGATACCAGTATCCTTTTGTGCCTCAGCCACAGCCATTGCCACCGCCACAATTAACGGCCATTAATCAGGCCTTGGAAAGGGCGAAACAGGTTCAGCGTCAGGCTGAGAAGAATGAGAAGAAAACAAGTAAGTTCTTCAAAAACCTTACCAAGATGATCAAGGGAAAGAAAGACGAGCGAAAGCTTTCCTTATGTGGACAAGTATTTCTTTTTAGTCCCTGCATGGACATGTATTTCCTTTTAGTCCCTTCATGAACAATTAGTTTAAATTTATTTCAAAGTCCTGTTTAAGGCAAGTATTGCAATTTTCTATGATTTAATGAAAAATTTGGAATTATTTATTATATGTATTCATTACATCCTTTTCAAGCGATCGTCTTAATTTTAATTTGAACTTTATCGATCTTCTCAATAATTCCAAAAGATCTTCTTAATGGTTTTGACCAAGCCAATTGGCAATGTCCATATTATTTGGCAATTTTAAATGATAGTTAAGGATGAATAGCCCTTCTATCAAGATAGTTAAGGAAGAATAGCCCTTCTATCCAGAGGTAGTGAACTATGTTCAAGCCTCAAAGCCTTTATGGTCAAATGCAACCGTGGCTTTTATTATTCAACCATTAAGACAATTATTCTATGTTAACATTCAAGTAATGTTAATACTCTTGGCAATGTGACTTGAGGAACCACACTAGCCGTCAAGGTAATGGACTACGTCCAAGCCTTATAGCTTATATGATCAAGTTAGATCATGGCTAATATCATCAATATGATGATCATATTTTAACATCCTTAGTGATGAATTGCCTATGGGCTATATTTTAACATCTGTAGTGATGAATTGCCCACGGGCTATATTTTAATATCCTTAGTGATGATTTGCCTATGGCTATACTTTATTGTCAATTGAGACAATGACAGTTGTAACCTTATGGTTCCCTGTCCAAGGTGGTGGGCTACGCCCAAGCCTCATAGTCTATATGATCAATGAGATCATGACTAATATCATCAATGCGATGATTATCTATTTTAACATCCTATGTGATGTCAATTGATTTAAAAAATATTATATCGTCAATTATGACAAAGACAGTTGTGGTCATGTGACTCCCTGTCCAAAGGTGGTAAACTATGTTCAAGCCTTAAAGCCCTTTGATCAAATGAGATCGCGGCTTATATATATATATATATATACTTTAATGTCCTTCGTGACAGGCGAATGTGCTATATCTTAATGTCCTTCGTGACAAACCAGTGTGTCATATTTTAATGTCCTTTGTGACGAGCCTATGAGCCATCTATTATTGTCAACTGCGACAATGACAGTTATGACTTTATGATCCTCTGTCCAATAAGTAATGGACTATGTCCTAACTTTAATGCCCTTGTGTCGCAATCCCCAACCCCTACCCCAGGAGGCGGGCGGTCGTGGCCAACTCAGAGATGGTGGTATCGGTGTTTATCATTAATTTGGCAGTGGAAATTTCATCAGGACCGTAGTTAGGAAATATTGTATCAGAGTAAAACACCTCATTTTATAATTAATAAATATATTGGGGTAAACCCAAGTTTCCCTTGCAAGCATGTTTATAGGGATAAACCCTATTTTATTTGAAATAAAACTTCTTGTTTATTTAGGTAACTTTTATATCCACTTTTCCAAGCCTTCAGTGCTGTCCAGCTGACTTCTATTTGGCTTTCACATTTTATTACCTGAAACGCGTTTAAAAACATTTTATCAACAAGAAATACTGGCTAGTGAATCCCAGTTTAATCAAAACAGATTTTATCAGTTTACAGTATTGTGGGCAATCCAGCAATTACATTTGTTTCCATCTACTTTAATTACCACCCACGGTACTGTCAATCCTGACTGGTGGTAATGTTACTACTCACATTATAGTAACAAATTTTGTATACAAAACCCCAACATACCGACGATAATTGTAAAATACAAATACTCAATCACTGTTAAATATAAATTAAAACGATTGAGGTTTTGTAAAAACACTTTGTGAAAAGAGGAATCACTCACATTGCTATTTTAGGTTTTTCCCTGTGACTTCCTGGTTATAATCTATCAAATTTAAATAGTGCACACGTGTTAGTATAATAACCCAATTTTACATTAGTTATACCCTCCCCGAGACAGAAACTCCAACGACTGCCTCAGGCAGAGCCTCGACATGCGTTACGGAGCACTAGATCAATCAGGCAGCGAATCTAATACGTAACCAGGGGTTAAAATACTTACAACGAGGCAGAGCTTCGCTATTTTAGTGGGTATAATGCCCGGGTATAATTTTAGCTTTAGAGAATTGAGAGAGAATTTGAGATTCTGAACGAGTTGCAACTGAATGCCGATGGCATCCATTTATAGGGTCTAATCAACACCCTTGGTCACACCCCGTGAAAGAGAACAAAGGGGCCTTCGTACCCCGCGAGCTAGGTCTAGTAGGGCCTAGCCCTGACCAGTCATGCGAGTAGGTTTGACACGATCTCGACACGTGGCAGCTCCGGGTTACGCCGCTTGTCCCCTCGCTCGTGGTCCGCGAAGAATCAAGAGAAGTCTGTCGCACCCCGCGACAGACTTAAATTATTGTTTTTATTTGATTTTTGATTATATAAAGTTATTTTGGGCCCACTTTTCGCATATGGAATATATTGTAGGACGTATAGGGGTGTTCTAATAATTTTAGGAGGGTTGTTATATCCTCCCCACCTTGTTTTAGAACTCGTCCTCGAGGTCTTCTAGAACACGTGTGGATATTTCCTCTGCATCTCGGATTCAAGCTCCCAAGTGTACTCTGGTCCTCTCTTGGAATCCCATTTCACTTTGACTAGAAACAATCACTTGTGTTTGAGATTCTTGAATTTTCGGTCTTCAATCTGTAGAGGCTTTTCTACAAACTTAAGTTTCTCATTTACCTCTATGTCCTTAAGAGGTACCACTAATGATTCATCGGCTACGCACTTTTTGAGATTACATACACGAAATACATCATGTATTCCTGCCATTTCCTCTGGCAGTTGTAGCTGGTATGCTATAGGTCTTATTCTTCTAATAATCTTAAAGGGTCCAACATACCTGGGGCTTAGCTTTCCTCTTTTGATGAATCTTACCACTCCTTTCCAAGGAGAAACTTTTAATAATACCTTGTCTCCTACCTGAAATTCCAATGGTTTTCACCTGTTATTAGCATAATTCTTTTATCGATCGCGTGCTGCTTTTAGTCTATCCTTGAATTGAATGCTCTTGTCTGTTGTCTCTTATACAATCTCTGGTCCAGACAATTGCTTTTCTCCAATTTCTGCCCAACAGACTAGGGTTCGGCACTTTCTTCCATAAAGTGCTTCAAATGGTGCAGCATTGATACTGGTATGATAGCTGTTATTGTAGGAAAATTCTATTAATGGTAAGTGATCATCCCAATTTCCTCCGAAATCAATTACACAAGCTCTAAGCATATCTTCCATTGTCTGAATTGTCCTTTCGCTTTGTCCATCCGTTTAAGGATAACAGTGCTTAGATTTTGCTTGGTTCCCATTGCTTTTTGGAAACTTGTCCAAAAATGAGAAGTAAAACAGCTATCTCTATCAGACACAACAGATAAAGGAATTCCATGTAGTGAAACTATTTCATTTACATAAAACTTAGCTAGTTGTTCCATACTAAAAGTTTCCTTCATCGGTAAGAAATGAGCAGACCTGGTTAACCTATCTACAATCACCCAGATTGTATCATTACCTTTTCGTGTCTTGGGTAATTTGGTAACAAAGTACATTGTTATCAATTCCCATTTCCATATTGGCATTTCTAACTACTGCAATAAAACTGAGGGTTTCTGATGTTTAGCTTTGACCTGTGAACAGGTTAAACACTTGGAAACATAAGCTGCAATATCCTTTTTCATTCCTATCCACCAGAAATTCTTTCTTAAGTCTTGATACATCTTATCACTACTGGGATGTAGGGTATACTTAGACTTATGGGCTTCTTCTAATATTCGGTAGCGTAGGTTTCCTAATTTAGGTATCCAAATTCTTTTCTTATGGAATCTCCAAATTCCATATGTTCCTTGTTCTAATTCCTTAATCATTCCTTTCAATTTTTTAGTATCATCCTTGATTACTGATTCTTGTACGGCTCTAATTTGCTCATTTAAATCTATTTGCAGATTTAATTTAAGAGAACGCACTCTTTTTGGCTTTTCGTGATACTTTCGACTTAAAGCATTGGCTACTACATTAGCCTTTCCTGCGTGATATTGGATATTACAATCATAATTACTAAGAATTTCCATCCAGCGTCTCTTTCTCATATTTAATTCCTTTTGCCCAAAAACATACCTTAAACTCTTATGATCGGTGAAAATAGTAAACTCACTACCGTAAAGATAATGTCTCCAAATTTAATGGCAAAAATTATGGTTGCTAACTCTAAATCATGGGTGGAATAATTTTCTTCATGATTCTTAAGTTGTCTAGAGGCATAGGCTATAACCTTTTGATGTTGCATCAACACATATCCATAACCTAACTTAGAAGCGTCACAATAGACTACAAAGTCTTCAGTTCCTTCTGGTAACGCTAGTATGGGTGCGTTGTTTAATCTTTGCTTAAGAATTCTAAAGGCTTCTTCCTGTTTTGGTCCCCATTCAAACTTAACTGATTTACAGGTCAGTTTTGTTAAGGGAATGGCTATTCTAGAAAAATCTGGGATAAACCGTCTATAATAACCAGTCAGTCTTAGAAAACTTCTCACCTCCATTGGTGATTCATGGATTTTCCATTTAGTAATCGCCTCGATCTTTGTGGGATCCATATGAATTCCTTCATGATTAACCAAATGTCCAAGAAATTGCACTTCTTCTAACCAGAATTCGCATTTCGAAAATTTTGCATAAAGCTTTTCTTTTTCCAGCAAAGTTAAGAGTGCATGCATGTAACAACCCGCACTTTCGTGTGTTGTTACTACTCGATATACTCTTTACACCTAGCACCAGAGATTCGGATCATAATGTAACTATATCGCATACATCGCTATTCGAAGGATAAATCGCATATTTTCGCTATACATTATCACTACAACACATCGCAAACACTAACACTCACGGAGGCATTGAGTGAGGACCTATTCTACCCTCCTCAGTGGCCGTGATGTGTCGAACGTAAACAACTAACGCTAACAAGGACTCTCGGATGAGTGCTATAGCTCCAGTCGTCGTGACGATGATGACAATACAAGCGAATGGTACCCCGTCAGTCTTTGTGGCACAACACGCAATAACGTTCACAATGACATCAAGAAAGGACCTATACTACCCTCCTTGATGGCCGTGAAACGTCACTAATAATCGCATACTCGAAACGAAAACCGGCTGTAATTATCAAAACTGTGGATTATGGATACGTAAATACGACCCCTAGTAATATCTATAAGTATATATAATAATAATAATATGAAAAGCACGCACTTCAAAGTCGATCGCAACGCTCAAAAACGGAGAAGTCCATCGTGTCGGAGTGGCCATCCGGACGGATGGGCCATCCGGACCAAAATCCACTTCAGCTCCACTTTTGCCTATAAATACCATGTCACATCACTTGAACAGTGATGTGACAGCTCCCACTCGACCAAACACGCTTCAGGACCCTTTTCTCTCGATTCCTCGTGATTCCTGTAAGATTTCAACCTAAAAACTTGTACTTCTATGATCTACACTCAATTCTACACCATTCTATCTTTCAAAACTCAATTTCTAACCGTGAAATCTGCTGATTTGAGGTGTTTTAAGGTGATGTCACCAAGAGTTCATATGAACTTCAAGTTGTGACCTCATCCCACCATAAGCGCCTCAGATCTGAGCGATTTCCACATGTTTGATAACGAATCTCACCTAAATCTATATATTCAACCAAGGAACTGCGTGATTTCGAGCTAAACCGGAGAAACCGTCAAGAACGGCCAGTTCTGATGGAGCGGGGTGATTCCCGGCCGTTAGAGCGGGTCGGAACTGATGGAATTTCAAGTGTTAGTGCGAAATCACACTGTCCCGGTAACTCCGCACGTATTTCTTCCGATAAACACTCAAAAGCAGTGTTCAGAATGCGAAACAGACGTGTCATTCGCACGGATCACATGCCATCCGCATGGATCACATGCCATCCGCACGGATCACATGTGAATCCGGACGGAACACTTGCCAATCCGGACGGATAACATGTCAATCCGGACGGATAACATGACAATCCAGACGGATAACATGTCATCCGGACGGATGAGCACCATCCGACCAAATAACTAACTTTTCGACGCCATTCTCGCTTAACCGTGCATCGTTTACTATATCCTTCAATGATTTAACGCAGACGTACTCGCAACCGACCCAACCAAGTTGTATTCCCGCTAAATACGCACTGTGAGTATACTTGAACCCTTTTTAATCGTATTTTGGGTGTAACATACGTTTCTAGCAAATCGAACTTATCAAACGAATTATTCAATCAATCGAATTATCACTTGCGAATAACTGTTATGCATAGATATACGTGATGCTAGTTGCATATGTGCTAGGGCTTATACTCGCGACGTCCCACCATGACTAGTATAGTACTATTGCGCCCGACGGGGTCTAGTTTGCCATCGCATATTCGAGCATCGAGGACTTAGTTGGTAGTATCAACTTTGTGAGTATATATAACGCGTGTTACGTTCTTGCATATGGAAATTCGCTAACACTTTTTATCTATTACGCTATACATATCAAACATGTATACTCGCCAATACTTTTGTATTGAAAAATATTTTAACGTATGTTGCAGGTTAGATCGCAAACTATATCAAATCAAGCTAGGAGGTCTAGAAACTCAACTAAAATCTAGATTGTCGGATTTGTATTGTTCGAGAGGACAAGAAATCTGTGATAACTTATGTGATTGTATTATTTGTTAGTATAGGATAATGAATGTATTAAATATTATCGCAACATAGTTGTTATGGATTCTCTTGAGCAATCTGATTCGCCTCGTGCCGCGCCCCGATGATTCCGCCATCGGTTGGGGTGTGACAGATTGGTATCAGAGCCATAACTATAGGGAATTAGGCCAGACTCGCCCTAGTCCGGGTCGACGTCTTAGAAATTAACCTAGTCTATAGTCTAAGTACCAACAGGCCGACTCGTACAAACCAGTGGGGTTTGTATCGGGCCTACTTGATACTCTCGATCGAAATTGTTGAAAGCTACAACTTTGTGTGAACACCGCGTACTACAGTTTCACCCGGAGAGGCCTTTCCTAAGGCTGGAATACTACTTGGCCTTTCCTAAGGCTGACACAATACACGTGTTTTCACAAGTACCCGCATAACGAAACTGAGTGATCCAGTGGAGATCAGGTGTGAAAACCAAGAACTCTCGACGAGATCGCTCACTCAGCGCATTTTACTAGCACGAGAACTTTTCATCGAGTTAGGAGTGACATCCACATCTCGACGAAAGTCTCCATTTCAAGATCTAGTGGAACTCACGGATTTATTCGAAGAGCATAATCACAATTAGGAACGAAACTGTTAAGTCAGGGGTGAAACCCGTACCTTAATAAGACGTTCCACTCCCTATAAATTGGTTTTCAAAAAGCTCTCACCAAGTACTCGACTATCACGACAACTCGAGCCACGCAATGCCTAGGAAGACGAATGCCAGGAGCTGCATCCCAGTGGAAGCATGAAGTCTTCTAGGTCAACGTGCATGCACGAACTTGTTGAACATAGTGGGGATACCTTGGGTAGTCGACGCCTAAACACCCAAGGCACTCTATCATACGACCCGCCGATCTTACAAATGGTTGGAATTTATTTACGTTTTGAAACTTTACGCTTTATCGATTTCTCGATTTCACGATTTTCACTCCCTACTTTATAAACGCGCAATTCGCACAACCATCGCAATCTAAAATGAAACCCGAATGATCGCAACAAAACTAATGTACAATCCATCGCCTTCGCTATCGTTTTCTCACCTCAACGCATCCTCGCTTATTCTAAATCGACCTATATGTGTATAATTACAAACTACAATTATATAGGTATATAAATACGTATAAACAAACAAGTCAATGTGTGAGAACTTAGGGATTTCGTGTCTCCTATGTGGCTCCTATGTGATTCGCATTACTAATATACTATCGCATCAAGTTTTGAACGCGCTCAATCGCGTCGCGAAACTCAAAAATCATTATGATCGAATCTCATTCCAAGTCTCTTCCTGTCTAGATGCCTTCCAACAACTCTACTTCGAGAATGTTAGCAAAGAGACGAGCCAAACGAAGGGGCGAAAAGAGGATTGCTTCACTTGTGACCAGGGAAGTGGTCAAAGTCATTCCTCAAATTTCCGCACGAGTGCACTCTCTTATCAACTCTCGAACTTCGGAAGACGTTAAGACAGAAGAGCCGCAATCTACATTTCTTTACAAACACTTCAAAGCCTGTGATCTGATGGTCTTCACGGGTGAAGGAGGTGTTTCCCAACTACTGTAGTGGTTCAACTCTATCGAAGTTACCCTTCGTCAAAGTGGGTGTCCCGATAGTTTCCGTACTACTTGCGCTACCGGAGTATTTCAATCGCGAGCACTCGACTGGTGGACCACCGAACGTAACAAACGTGGGATCTCCGCAGCTTACGCTCTCTCTTGGGATGAGCTGAAAGAGCTCATGAAGAAGGAATATTGTCCTCCCCACGAGATTCAGAAATTGGAAGACGAATTTTGGAAAATCAAGCAAGTCGAAGGTGATAACGCTGGCTACACCGCAAGATTCAAACAGCTTAGCATAATCTGCCCAAATCAAGTCAACACTTCGGAGAAAGCCATTTCGAAGTATATTCGCGGCTTACCTGAGTGTGTGGGTGATTTTATCGAAGCTGCAAGACCCGCTACCATCGAAGAAACCTACCACTTAGCCGCAGAAATCAACAACAAACGACTCGTGGAAGGGTTTTTCTCCAAGAATCCTGTCAAGCAAGCTTATCAAGCAATCGCCACAAATCCCTCAGGCGATCCTGTTGACGATTCACTTGACGAATCTGCTGACGATTCTTCTGATGAATCTGCTAACGATTCTTCTGACAAATCAGCTAACGATTCTTCTGACGAATCTGCTGTCGATTCTTCTAAAAAATCTGCCGACGGATCTTCCGACAACTCGACCAAAGATTCTGCAAGTGAGTCCTTAGAAGAATCCTCCAACGACGACACCTCTTCGCAAGACACCGACAAACCTAGCCGCAAACGAAAGACTTCAAGCCCGAGTTCATCAACGACCGAACTGCTGCAACCGAAACCTCTTCGGACAGTCCCGATGTTTCCAAAACGAGCCTACACTGGAGCTCATCCTCAGTGTTACTCGTGTACCTATCATCACCCAGTTGGGACTGACTGTCGCTATTGCAATAACTGCAACTGTTACGGTCACTTCACCCGCAACTGCCGCATCGAACCGCGAACTTGAGTACAACAACAACAGTTCCAGCAAAAGCCTTCAGCATCAAACATTTAGCAAGCGTAGGATAAAGTTGTAATGATACGATTTTCGACGTTAATTTCTAAGTTCTTACACCTACTCTATTACTTGATGTTGCCACTATGCGTCACATTAACTCTCGTTTTCGTTTTCTCTTCCGCTCTCTAATCGTCGCACTTAGACTAGATTCACACACATACTAAATACTATATATCACGAAATAACGTGTTTTACCCTCACTGCACTCTTAGAACGAGGTACGATAAACGTGCAAGGAACGAATAATCACGGTTGCACACGGGATTATTTGGGTCAGTGCACGGAGATCGTTGTAAATTCTAAGGTGCCACAAGTGTCTTGACAAAAGGTGACACCAAATCACGGGATGAAAGTAGTAGGGGTCGAGCAAGGTGTGCTTTATCATACTACCAAAGTTCCGTGAAGAAAGTGCCACGTGGAGTTGAACGTTATTAGACCTATTATACTATTGTGATTATTTTCAACACACTACACTTAATCGCAAGGCGTAACAACTAAATCGCATCATCGCAAGACTTGTTGCAAGTCTGCAAACGCAATGCAATCACCTCATCGATGGACTCTGGGGAGTCTACCCCACAGGACAATTGCATCGACGCAAGACTGGTCGTAAGTCTGTTGCAACGAATCTAAATCAAGTAAATAAACGCTCACGGTATTGTTGAGTGAGGACCTATTCTACCCTCCTCAATAGCCGTGATGCGATGCAACGTAACGTTAAGCTTATTCGAAACAAAACTCGACAAATCGCAATCGCTTGACATGAGTATCTCGCGATCTCTGTCGCTTATTATGTGAACCTATATCGCTTGCTGTGTATCGATCTATCGCTGTCGCCTACCGTTATCCGTGGTGTTTGTGTTAAGTTAGCACACATGACCTCGCTTCACGAGATGAAGATCATATGATTAAAAGCAAGGTGTTTTAGTCATATCAGCGGGATTTTGTGGAAAAAGGCCATGTGGGGTCTGATGTCAGCTAAACTCTGTGGTGTAAATCAATCGAATCAAACCGCATAAATCGCGTATACCTCCATCGCTTGCAACGCAACAACTGCCGCTCATCGTAACTCGTTTATCATCGCCGTCATTGTTGGTGTGCGTTATTCGCTAAATCACCTAATCGCTTATCGCTTATCGCTTATCGTGTATAATCTACCGCTTATTCGCTCGTTCGGTACAACCTATGTGGTAATAACACGCCTGACATCACTTCACGAGGCAAAACTAGCCTGGTTAAACGTGGTGTTTCACCATGTTAGCAAACTCTCGTGGAAACGTGCCATGCGGGTTCAATGTGTAATCTAATCGACATCGCGCTAATCGCTTATCGTCTACCGCTCGACGCCTAACCAGACACGACGCATAAACATTTCGTGTCACCAGGCTATTCGCGCACGCTGTTATAGCAGAGTTCGCAATTCAACTCGCTTGTTTTACCTATTCGATTCTATCTTCAACTTGGTCCGACTTCCTATCGATTGGACCGAGGTAGCGAAATTCTATCTGTGTCATATCGGCCCACATGACACCGCCTCACGAAACGAAAGTGATATGGAGAAACATGGTGGATACGCCGTTGGTACTTCCTATATATAAATGTTTTAACCATATTACCAAACCTTCGTGAGGAAGTGCCAAGTGGGGCTCGATGTTAATTAACTTTTCAAACTGTTAAAAACTGATTTTTATAAAAATTTTATTAAAACCATTGGACAAGTGAGATTTCCTCACAATGTGGAGGTAACATCGAATCAGCTAAACTCCATGCCCAAGGGAAGTCTCATAAGTCTAGTTTTTCTTTAAAGACTTTTGCAATATCAAAACGAAATCTTTCTTAAGACGTTGGGTCGACATCGAGCCCAGCATTGAACCCAGGCCCTAGGAGAGTTTCCGCAACTCCAGTTTTCATTTTCGAATTCCTTAAAAAGTTTAAAACCTAAACTTCCTTGCAACGTTGGTTAACAATCGACTCAGTTAACCCTACGTTATGAGAAACCTTTCAAAGTCTTTAAATTTTCAATCGTATCAAACTTACAAATTCTTCGCGACTCGAGGTACTCTTGGAACGCCAACTCGTAGGATTATTACTTTTGTCTTACGTCGCTTCTCGCTATCGCAATCGATCTCTCTTATTCTAAGCACTCTCGCTTGTCAACTCTCACCCGATTAACTCATTGTATCGCTACTTATAAAAGGATCAACTCTCAGAAGTCTACCTATTGGATTAATTTCGGGACGGAATTTCCTAAAGTAGGGGAGACTGTAACAACCCGCACTTTCGTGTGTTGTTACTACTCGATATACTCATTACGCCTAGCACCAGAGATTCGGATCATAATGTAACTATATCGCATACATCGCTATTCGAAGGATAAATCGCATATTTTCGCTATACATTATCACTACAACACATCGCAAACACTAACACTCACGGAGGCATTGAGTGAGGACCTATTCTACCCTCCTCAGTGGCCGTGATGTGTCGAACGTAAACAACTAACGCTAACAAGGACTCTCGGGTGAGTGTTATAGCTCCAGTCGTCGTTACGATGATGACAATACAAGCGAATGGTACCCCGTCAGTCTTTGTGGCACAACACGCAATAACGTTCACGATGACATCAAGAAAGGACCTATACTACCCTCCTTGATAGCCGTGAAACGTCGATAATAATCGCATACTCGAAACGAAAACCGGCTGTAATTATCGAAACTGTGGATTATGGATACGTAAATACGACCCCTAGTAATATCTATAGGTATATATAATAATAATATGAAAAGCACGCACTTCAAAGTCGATCGCAACGCTCAAAAACGGAGAAGTCCATCGTGTCAGAGTGGCCATCCGGACGGATATCCATCCGGACCAAAATCCACTTCAGCTCCACCTTTGCCTATAAATACCATGTCACATCACTTGAACAGTGATGTGACAGCTCCCACTCGACCTAACACGCTTCAGGACCCTTTTCTCTCGATTCCTCGCGATTCCGGTAAGATTTCAACCTAAAAACTTGTACTTCTATGATCTACACTCAATTCTACACCATTCTATCTTTCAAAAATCAATTTCTAACCGTGAAATCTGCTGATTTGAGGTGTTTTAAGGTGATGTCACTGATGTGTTCATAATGCAACATATAAATTTCATCAAATGAGGCATAAAACTAACCCTTTTTTAGTACTAATGTTGGAAAAAGTGTGCTTTTGTCTTCCTTTTGTATTTTCAGGATTAAATGAGCTCAAATTAACAAAAGAAGCAAAAAGACATCAAAATCTAACATAAATACAAGAAAAGGGACAAGACGTGGCATGCCCGACCCCACGACAGCATCTTCCCAAGCAAAACAAGAGATCAGAAGCCTGAACACGCCCCGTGCTCAGCCAGCACGGGGGCGTGCCCAAGTGTCAGCAGAAAATACAAAGTGGTAGAAGCTTCTATTGCCCACCACGGGGCCGTGCTCAGCGGACACGGGGCCGTGGTCAACTATAAGATTCGCACAATCCAGCAAATCTGCATAGTACAAAGATTCTTCTGCACCACGGGGTCGTGCTCAGCGGACACGGGGGCGTGGTCAACTAAAAAGACAAAACAGCATTAAATGAAGAAAGAGAAGGATGTGGACACGGGGCCGTGCCCACTGGACACGGGGCCGTGCCCGAGCTTCTGTTCAGCCTATAAATAGAAGTGCTTGGCTCAAGCTCAAACCATCCCTTGGCACACCACCTCTCTCACACTTCACCCACCACCCACCACCACCATAACACCATCATCCACCACCATCATCCATTGTCCATCGTAGAGTGTGTGAGTCGTCTCGGGATCCAAGATTGATCATAAGAGTTCTTGACAATCAAGGCCATGTTTGCCTAAGTCTCTTACATCACTTGGTGAAGACAAAGTGTCTAGTGTAATACTTTTTATTTCTAATCTTTTGAACTTTTTACTTGGTTTTGTATTAATGACTTTAATAACTAGTTGCTTATGTTGAAGGTAATTTTTCCTTATCGTTTGTCCGTGGTGTCTTGGCATTATTTTACTGTCTATATAAAATAAAAGATTTTCACCATTCATATCTCCACGGTCTATATGGAGGTATGTTGGCTACCTGGTCGGGGGTTAAGGGAACGGTTTGGTGAAGGTCTTGCCATTGTTCAGCGTTTAGAGGTCCTGCAATGGACCTGTGTCAAATTTAGTAGGACCTCCTTCAATACTTAACGGTATTGGATGGCGGGGGTCCAAACTCTTTGATCCCCTCATAAGTTAACTACTATTAATACTATAACCCGGCTGTTTAGGACTGTATCCCTGCTGACTCAGACTACTTAGTCGAGGGTAAAGTCACCTCCAAAAGAGGGGCCTACCATAATTTGCATTAATAACTTAATTAATTATCTTCCAATAATCCACCCTTTTAGGATTGTATCCTTGCTGACTCAAACTACTGGGGTGAGGGTAACGTCACCTTCAAAAGAGGGGCCTACTACAATAACTAAGATAATCTCTTAAAATAGTGCAAAAGTGCGGAAATAATCAAAGGTTACACTAGATACGAGTCAGAACCAAGTGATTCATCTTGTCTATCTGTTTTTCTTTTTATTTTTATTTTTCAGCATTTTAGTTAGTTTTTATTTTTTTTTCTTAGTTTAAAACTTTTCTTCTAAACTTTTTGATTTGATTAGACGTTGAGGATAAACCGGTATTAAAAGCTCTTGTGTCCTTGGACGACCTCGGTATCTTACCAACACTATACTACGCTCACGATGGGTGCACTTGCCCATATGTGTGTCTAGTGTTAGTAAATATCGTGTTTTATAAATGTAAAACTTGACTAAAAAGTGTTAAAGGGGCTTAAAATATACACCTAATATATATAACACTCGACTACGCATCAAGTTTTTGGCGCCGTTGCCGGGGACACAAGGATTTTAAGAAAGTTAGGAATCAACGGCCTAATCGTTTTTCTTGTTTTTCATTTTTTTTTAGGATTTTTTTTTAGTTTTTCAGCTTCTGCAGAGCTCAGCACGGGCCGTGCCTGGTCGGACACGGGCCGTGCCCAGCATCATCACTGGCAGTTTTTATTTTCTGAGTTACAGAGAGCTGAACACGGGGCCGTGTCGGTGCAACACGGGGCCGTGTCCAACTCCCAGTAACAGGGATCCGGGAAACAATTACTATATCTCTGACCACGGGCCGTGTTCACTGAGCACGGGGCCGTGGTGAACTTTCTGACCAACATTCTTTTATGTTTTTATTGCAGGACTTGGAACCCAGGTGCCACATTTGAACCTCCTACGTAATGCATGAGCTCCAGTTCTAGTAGAGACATAAAAGAACCTCTAGAAGAACCCGAACGCTTTCTCAGAAAAAGACTTAAAGCTAAAAATCAAGAGAAATTTTCGGGGGACCCACTTCCAATGGCGGACCAACGTACCCTCATGGATTACCTACGGCCCACCGTAGGCAATCTCGGCGCCGCTATCAATGCACCGAATGTCGAAGCCAACAACTTCGAACTTCGGCCGCATTTGATACAAATGCTCCAAAACTCCGCAACCTTTCATGGGCTTGCGGACGAGGATCCCCATCTACAATGTGGAGGTAACATCGAATCAGCTTAACTCCATGCCCAAGGGAAGTCTCATAAGTCTAGTTTTTCTTTAAAAACTTTTGCAATATCAAAACGAAATCTTTCTTAAGACGTTGGGTCGACATCGAGCCCAGCATTGAACCCAGGCCCTAGGAGAGTTTCCGCAACCCCAGTTTTCATTTTCGAATTCCTTAAAATGTTTAAAACCTAAACTTCCTTGCAACGTTGGTTAACAATCGACTCAGTTAACCCTACGTTATGAGAAACCTTTCAAAGTCTTTAAAATTTCAATCGTATCAAACTTACAAATTCTTCGCGACTCGAGGTACTCTTGGAACGCCAACTCGGAGGATTATTACTTTTGTCTTACGTCGCTTCTCGCTATCGCAATCGATCTCTCTTATTCTAGGCACTCTCGCTTGTCAACTCTCACCCGATTAACTCATTGTATCGCTACTTATAAAAGGATCAACTCTCAGAAGTCTACCTATTGGATTAATTTCGGGACGGAATTTCCTAAAGTAGGGGAGACTGTAACAACCCGCACTTTCGTGTGTTGTTACTACTCGATATACTCATTACGCCTAGCACCAGAGATTCGGATCATAATGTAACTATATCGCATACATCGCTATTCGAAGGATAAATCGCATATTTTCGCTATACATTATCACTACAACACATCGCAAACACAAACACTCACGGAGGCTTGAGTGAGGACCTATTCTACCCTCCTCAGTGGCCGTGATGTGTCGAACGTAAACAACTAACGCTAACAAGGACTCTCGGGTGAGTGTTATAGCTCCAGTCGTCGTGACGATGATGAAAATACAAGCGAATGGTACCCCGTCAGTCTTTGTGGCACAACACGCAATAACGTTCACGATGACATCAAGAAAGGACCTATACTACCCTCCTTGATAGCCGTGAAACGTCGATAATAATCGCATACTCGAAACGAAAACCGGCTGTAATTATCGAAACTGTGGATTATGGATACATAAATACGACCCCTAGTAATATCTATAGGTATATATAATAATAATATGAAAAGCACGCACTTCAAAGTCGATCGCAACGCTCAAAAACGGAGAAGTCCATCGTGTCAGAGTGGCCATCCGGACGGATATCCATCCGGACCAAAATCCACTTCAGCTCCACCTTTGCCTATAAATACCATGTCACATCACTTGAACAGTGATGTGACAGCTCCCACTCGACCTAACACGCTTCAGGACCCTTTTCTCTCGATTCCTCGCGATTCCGGTAAGATTTCAACCTAAAAACTTGTACTTCTATGATCTACACTCAATTCTACACCATTCTATCTTTCAAAAATCAATTTCTAACCGTGAAATCTGCTGATTTGAGGTGTTTTAAGGTGATGTCACTGATGTGTTAAAAATGCAACATATAAATTTCATCAAATGAGGCATAAAACTAACCCTTTTTTAGTACTAATGTTGGAAAAAGTGTGCTTTTGTCTTCCTTTTGTATTTTCAGGATTAAATGAGCTCAAATTAACAAAAGAAGCAAAAAGACATCAAAATCTAACATAAATACAAGAAAAGGGACAAGACGTGACATGCCCGACCCCACGACAGCATCTTCCCAAGCAAAACAAGAGATCAGAAGCCTGAACACGCCCCGTGCTCAGCCAGCACGGGGGCGTGCCCAAGTGTCAGCAGAAAATACAAAGTGGTAGAAGCTTCTATTGCCCACCACGGGACCGTGCTCAGCAGACACGGGGCCGTGGTCAACTATAAGATTCGCATAATCCAGCAAATCTGTATAGTACAAAGATTCTTCTGCACCACGGGGTCGTGCTCAGCGGACACGGGGGCGTGGTCAACTAAAAAGACAAAACAACATTAAATGAAGAAAGAAAAGGATGTGGACACGGGGCCGTGCCCACTAGACACGGGGCCGTGCCCGAGCTTCTGTTCAGCCTATAAATAGAAGTGCTTGGCTTAAGCTCAAACCATACCTTGGCACACCACCTCTCTCACACTTCACCCACCACCCACCACCACCATAACACCATCATCCACCACCATCATCCATTGTCCATCGTAGAGTGTGTGAGTCGTCTCGGGATCCAAGATTGATCGTAAGAGTTCTTGACAATCAAGGCCATGTTTGCCTAAGTCTCTTACATCACTTGGTGAAGACAAAGTGTCTAGTGTAATACTTTTTATTTCTAATCCTTTGCACTTTTTACTTGGTTTTGTATTAATGACTTTAATAACTAGTTGCTTATGTTGAAGGTGATTTTTCCTTATCGTTTGTCCGTGGTGTCTTGGCATTATTTTACTGTCTATATAAAATAAAAGATTTTCACCATTCATATCTCCACGGTCTATATGGAGGTATGTTGGCTACCTGGTCGGGGGTTAAGGGAACGGTTTGGTAAAGGTCTTGCCATTGTTCAGCGTTTAGAGGTCCTGCAATGGACCTGGGTCAAATTTAGTAGGACCTCCTTCAATACTTAACGGTATTGGATGGCGGGGGTCCAAACTCTTTGATCCCCTCATAAGTTAACTACTATTAATACTATAACCCGGCTATTTAGGACTGTATCCCTGCTGACTCAGACTACTTAGTCGAGGGTAACGTCACCTCCAAAAGAGGGGCCTACCATAATTTGCATTAATAACTTAATTAATTATCTTCCAATAATCCACCCTTTTAGGATTGTATCCATGTTCACTCAAACTACTGGGGTGAGGGTAACGTCACCTTCAAAAGAGGGGCCTACTACAATAACTAAGATAATCTCTTAAAATAGTGCAAAAGTGCGGAAATAATCAAAGGTTACACTAGATACGAGTCGGAACCAAGTGATTCATCTTGTCTATCTGTTTTTCTTTTTATTTTTATTTTTCAGCATTTTAGTTAGTTTTTATTTTTTTTCTTAGTTTAAAACTTTTCTTCTAAACTTTTTGATTTGATTAGACGTTGAGGATAAACCGGTATTAAAAGCTCTTGTGTCCTTGGACGACCTCGGTATCTTACCAACACTATACTACGCTCACGATGGGTGCACTTGCCCATATGTGTGTCTAGTGTTAGTAAATATCGTGTTTTATAAATGTAAAACTTGACTAAAAAGTGTTAAAGGGGCTTAAAATATACACCTAATATATATAACACTCGACTACGCATCAAGTTTTTGGCGCCGTTGCCGGGGACACAAGGATTTTAAGAAAGTTACGAATCAACGGCCTAATCGTTTTTCTTGTTTTTCATTTTTTTAGGATTTTTTTTTAGTTTTTCAGCTTCTGCAGAGCTCAGCACGGGTCGTGCCTGGTCGGACACGGGCCGTGCCCAGCATCATCACTGGCAGTTTTTATTTTCTGAGTTACAGAGAGCTGAACACGGGGCCGTGTCGGTGCAACAAGGGGCCGTGTCCAACTCCCAGTAACAGGGATCCGGGAAACAATTACTGTATCTCTGACCACGGGCCGTGTTCACTGAGCACGGGGCCGTGGTGAACTTTCTGACCAACATTCTTTTATGTTTTTATTGCAGGACTTGGAACCCAGGTGCCACATTTGAACCTCCTACGTAGTGCATGAGCTCCAGTTCTAGTAGAGACATAAAAGAACCTCTAGAAGAACCCGAACGCTTTCTCAGAAAAAGACTTAAAGCTAAAAATCAAGGGAAATTTTCGGGGGACCCACTTCCAATGGCTGACCAACGTACCCTCATGGATTACCTACGGCCCATCGTAGGCAATCTTGGCGCCGCTATCAATGCACCGAATGTCGAAGCCAACAACTTCGAACTTCGGCCGCATTTGATACAAATGCTCCAAAACTCCGCAACCTTTCATGGGCTTGCGGACGAGGATCCCCATCTACATATTACTAATTTCTTGGAAATATGTGATACTTTTCGGATCAATGGAGCATCAAACGACGCCATCCGCCTTAGGATGTTTCCATTTTCACTAAAAGACCGAGTTAAAGCTTGGCTTAACACCCTCCCAGTTGGCTCGGTAAACACCTGGGATGAACTAGCCCAAAAGTTTCTATATAAGTATTTCCCCCTGCTAAAACGGCTAAATTAATGACTGAAATTAATACATACTCACAAGAGGATGGGGAATCCTTATATGAAACTTGGGAAAGGTTCAAGGAGCTTCTAAGAAAGTGTCCTCATCACGGTCTAGCGGTGTGGCAACAAGTATCCACTTTCTACAATGGGTTGTTGCCACACACAAGACAAACACTTGATTCAAGCTCCGGGGGACTTTTAGGTAATCCTCGCCCAAATGAAATATATAATCAAATTGAGGAAATTGCCCAAACCAATTTTCAATGGCACACTCCCCGAGGTAATAAATCTATTGCCCCGGGTGCCCATAAGGTTGATGAAAGCACCTCTTTACAAGTCCAAATCGAGGCCCTCTCTTCGAAAATCAAAAGGCTAGAAATGACAAAAACGGCCTCGGTTATGGCTTGTGAAGGGTGTGGTGGGTCACATGAAAATTGGAGTTGTATGAAAGAATTAGATGAACAAGCAGAAACGGTAAACTACATTGATAATAGACCTAGGCCGTCGGGTCCACCAACGGGTACCTACAACCAAGGATGGCGTAACCACCCAAATCTTGGTTGGAGAGATCCCGACAATAGTAGTAACCAACAAAACCAACGAACTAATTTTCAACAACCACAAAATTTCTCTCAACAACAAGGTGGAAGAGAAAGGCTTGAAGATACCGTATCTCGCCTCATCTCCGACACCAAAAAGAAAAACTCGGATCGATTTCAACAATTGGAATCGAATTTTAGAAATCAACATGCTAGCATTCAAAATGTTGAAAAAAAATTAAATCAACTAGCTCAAAATTTCTCCGAGAGACCACAAGGCGCGTTACCAAGTAATACCGAAACCAACCCAAAGGCGCAAGTACACCTCATCACATTGAGAAACCGAACCGTGGGTCCCGAGGATGCCCCATTACCACCAGTTGAAGGAAGTCAACGACAAGGCACGACTTCACATACACCTCAACCAGAAAAGGCTTCTTCACCAAATCAAGAGCCCACCAAGACTCCTCCAATTCCGTACCCCGGTAGGTTAAATCGTCAAAAGACCGATGAGCAATTCGCAAAGTTCGAAAGTTTACTAAAACAATTGCATGTCAATATCCCTTTTATTGAGGTCCTAACCCAAATGCCTAAATATGCAAAATTCATGAGGGATTTCCTCACTCACAAAAGGAAAATTGAATCATTGCAATTAGTTAACTTAGGCGAAGAATGCTCTGCTTTAGTACTCAACAAACTTCCACAAAAGAAAATCGATCCCGGGAGCTTCACAATTCCTTGCTCAATTGGGAAGTCCCCCGTTCGTAATGCATTAGCCGATCTTGGGGCTAGCATTAACCTTATGCCCACGTCAATGTTCAAACGACTCGGCCTAGGAACAACAAGCCCTACAAAGATGAGCATACAACTCGCCCAAGCAGTGGTGGATATGAATGACGGAACGTTAACATTGAAGTTTGGGGATGAGGAAGTGAAGTTTGAATGTGGAAAGAAAGTAGAGGAAGAAGACCCGGTTAAATACATGAAGGTCATAGACTCAAGCTTGGATGACGCTCTTCGACGGTGTAACATGGGATGCAATTGGGAATATCACTTGTGAATAACTGTTATGCATAGATATACGTGATGCTAGTTGCATATGTGCGAGGGCTTATACTCGCGACGTCCCACCATGACTAGTATAGTACTATTGCGCCTGACGGGGTCTAGTTTGCCATCGCATATTCGAGCATCGAGGACTTAGTTGGTAGTATCAGCTTTGTGAGTATATGACGCGTGTTACGTTCTTGCATATGGAAATTCGCTAACACTTTTTATCTATTACGCTATACATATCAAACCTGTATACTCGCCAATACTTTTGTATTGACAAATATTTTAACGTATGTTGCAGGTTAGATCGCAGACTATATCAAATCAAGCTAGGAGGTCTAGAAACTCAACTAAAATCTAGATTGTCGGATTTGTATTGTTCGAGAGGACAAGAAATCTATGATAACTTATGTGATTGTATTATTTGTTAGTATGGGATAACGAATGTATTAAATATTATCGCAACATAGTTGTTATGGATTCTCTTGAGCAATCTGATTCGCCTCGTGCCACGCCCCGATGATTCTGCCATCGGTTGGGGTGTGACAATGCAGATGCGCTGCATGTTCCTCTTTACTCTTAGAGTAAATGAGAATATCATCTATAAAGACAATTATGAATTTATCCAAATATGGCTTACATATTCGGTTCATCATGTCCATAAATGTGGCTGGGGCATTGGTTAAACCAAATGGCATGACGGTAAATTCATAATGGCCATACCTTGTCCTGAAAGCGGTCTTAGGAATATCCTCTTCTTGTACCTTTAATTGATGATATCCTGAGAGTAAATCGATCTTAGAAAAGAATCGAGCTCCTTGCAATTGATCAAACAGATTATCGATTCTCGGTAATGGGTATCGATTTTTAATTGTGACCTTATTCAACTCTCGGTAATCAATGCACATACGCATTGACCCGTCTTTCTTTTTGACAAACAAGATCGGTGCTCCCCATGCCGATGAACTGGGTTGTATGAATCCTTTCTCCAGAAGTTCGTCCAACTGTTTCTTCAGTTCTTGCATTTCTGCTGGTGCCAAATGGTAAGGTGCCTTGGCAATTGGTGCTGTCCCTGGTAGCAGGTGAATTCTGAATTCGACTTCCCAGTCTGGTAGTAGTTGTCACACCCTGGCTTTTGCGGAAGCGTGGGTTTATTTGGTGTGACTTCTTAATACTATAGCCCAATCATAACATTGCTATATGAAAATAAAACACATGATAGTCATCCATTCATTACGTTTTAAAAGTTACCACAACATCATTATTTTAGAAGTCGACACATAAAATAACATGCAACCATAACATAATTAGAAATATGTTCATACGACACTACAAAAGACTTTGATAAAATCATGGTTTAAGACTTGTAACCCGTCCAGGCAAGGGTCACACTTCCTAAACCTGGATGACATCATTATTCCCTACGCAGCTTGACTCGATTGTATACTTTGCCAGATCCACTAATTTCCTGAAATACATGTAGTTTGAAAAATCAACAAAAGTTGAGCTAGTTCATGTAAAAGTGAGTATGTATATAAACCGTTAAAGTACGTCCCAATGTATAAATGTCCCTGGTATGTAGCAATTAAGGAAAAAGAGATCACCAATGGGTTGCAAAGCCACTGGTATGTGTGAAGTGATGCAGGAAAACTCAAACCTAGCAAATTTGTAGCGGGCCTCGGCTGTAAGACACAGTCACCACTATGGGTCACCCTGACCTCACGGGTGTGGGCTCGCTACACCCAAATAGATCTATCACTCTTGTGTCCCTCGGTCCTAACAACAAGGATTAATGGCTTTAAGTGTTGTACCCACAGACTCCAATGATTCTGGGACAGGTGAACCAAGAGGAGCCTCCTCTACAGGGGCCTCAGCAATAGGAAGGATAGCATCAACATCGATAGAGGCCCCGCCCTCATAGTCATCCTCAGGGGGACCCTCCTCGAACAGATCAATGTCGTCGTCAGATACGGCATCGAGTGGCACATCCACCACGGGGAAAGCAGCAAGCGGGACGGGAGCAGGGATCACCGCAAGAGGTAGATCCCCAGCGGGAATGCCATCTCTAAGACTAAACCTCCCCAATCTCTAAGATTGAACCCTTCAGTCTCTATGACTGAACCTCCCTCAGCCTCTAAGACTGAACCTTCCCAACCTCTAAGGCTGAACCTCCCCAGCCTCTAAGGCTGAACCATGAATTTTGAAAAAATGTGTATTTGTGCCTTTTATTTGTAAAAATGTTTTGTATCTTGGATCTGGACGTCTTAGTGTATGCAGTGTAAAAATGTTTTCATGAGAGCCCTAGTGATCATAGTCTAGACTCGAGAAAGAATCCTAGTTCACTATGATCGAGGCTCTGATACCAAGCTGTCACACCCTGGCTTTTGCGGAAGCGTGGGTTTATTTGGTGTGACTTCTTAATACCATAGCACAATCATAACATTGCTATATGAAAATAAAACACATGATAGTCATCCATTCATTATGTTTTAAAAGTTACCACAACATCATTGTTTTAGAAGTCGACACATAAAATAACATGCAACCATAACATAATTAGAAACATGTTCATATGACACCACAAAGGGGGACATGAACTCACAGAAGCGCGTCTCCTGAAATAGTCGTCAATCCCAACTCGGTCTGCTACGCGACGACCTACACGTACTAATGCCTATTAGACGGATGGGTCGTGCCTTAGCTTAGGGCTTAATGTTTTTGGAAAAAATAGTTAGGCAACTATTTCGTATTCACACTTCTTAATTATTTTATAAGTGTATTTCCTTCCCAATGATAGGGGTATTTATACATGTACTCTTGTAATTCCGAAAAATATATTTTAAGTCCCACTTCGAAAAATATATTTTAATCACTTGTCCAAAACATCTTAATTCCAAAATATATATATATTTTTCCCAAAAATATTATATTTTTCTTCTTAAATTTTCCAAAATAATACTTTATTAAAAATATACGTATGAGAGTATTTTTCTGAAATACTACATAAGTTACGTTTTAGTGTGTCGTAATGCAACAATACTTGTGTAACTTAGATATTTATTTTGTGAGGGTTTTGGTATTTTTTTGGAGTCGTAATCTCATGATATCATAAGTTATATTATTTTTACCCTAAAAATAATATAACTAGCTCACAAAATAAGCAAATAATCACACAAGAGTTTTAGTATAAAATATATTCTAATTATATATTTAACAAATTTTATTTACGAAAATTAACCTCCGGAATTTTGGTAATTTTTATAATAAAAATCATGGCGAAGTTTATTTCAAAAATAAAGTTAAAAATATATTTGTTAATACTTGTTAGAAAAATATTTCTAAGTGTTGAAATTCTAGAAAAATTTCGCCAGAGTTTCCTTTGTAAATGGAGGCGCCCATGCTTACTTAGCATATCATTTTCTTTTGTAAAATCATTCAAACAATTAACAACCAACAATATACAATCTCTAATTACCAATCTTGTCATAAACAAGCCTAAACCATAAACTTATGAACTTGAAAGTTTATAAAAACATGTAGTAACTTACTAGCACACTTAGTAAGTCTTGTTACCTTCCAAAATGTGATTGGTTCTTTAAAAACTTTATTTTTAAAGAGTTTGAATATTTACAACTTCTAGTCAAATTTTCTAAAAATATTTCTTTGTGAAATCTCTTCTTACACAAGTGTTTCTACACTTGTTTACCCACTAAAAGTGTGATTAGTTTATGTAAGATCCAAGTTTTAACAAAACTCATTCTTTTCACTTGGTTCTTTCGAAAACCATTCATAGATCTTTAGATCTACAAGATTATAACTTATTTTGATTTTTATTTTTCAAGAAACTTTCATTTATTTAAGTTCATAGTTTATGTGTGGATGATTCCATCATCCACAACATTTCTATCTTTCACATATTGCTAGTTCATGTCTTTAAACATGATCTAGCAAGTCTATATGATGAACCATATCATTTTATCTAGTAAACAACAATCAACAAACATAACAACATAAGAACAACATGATTTCATCTTCATTTTAACACTACTTCATCACTTTGTTAGTTTATGTCAAGACTTTGTTCATGTTCTTTAGAGTTCTTGAGATTTCACCATTCTTTTTACTATTAACCAACAAAAATATGAAGAGTATGAAGATCTAAGGCACTTACTACTAGCACAAGGCTAGGGGAGTTCAAGAGTGTAAAAGTGATGGATAAAAGAAAACGAGAGCGGTCCTTGAGCTTCCGAATACACCAAGCTTACTTGTAGGATCACTTACAAATTTGGGAGTATGGATATTGCTTGGAATGGACTTGAAGGTGGTGGTATGGTGGTGGTATGGTGGCGGCCGAACAAGGAGAAGGAAGAGGGAGAGAGTTGTTTGCTAAGTGTGTTTTATGAGAGAAGATGGTTAACTCTTGTGCTCATTTATAAACCAAGTTTCATCTTTATCCTATGTGTATTATGCTCCTAATCATCCAACATGATCTATTATTTTAATCAAGAAATCAAAGGGGTGGGTCACCCCTTTGTGACCGTTGCCCAATGGGGGGGTATGGGGTTGGTTTCTAATGATCTAGTTACAAACTAGTTAGATTTAAATGTTAAGTTAGTGTGTTATGATGTGTAATATAATATAAGGTGTGTTAGGGTGTTCGGGGACTCTAATTAGCTCAAAAAAGTAAAAACAATGTGTTTGGCAATATTTTTGTGTTTCGGGTAAAGTCCGGTTGTTCGGTTGGGTGTTGTCCATTAACGTGCTAAATTAATCCATAAAATGTCTTTTATGTTACTTTTAGTGACACATTTAATTCCCAACACTTTGGAAAGTATCTAGGGCCATTTTGCCAAGTTTTTGCACTTTACTAGCATAGTTAAATACTGAATTTTGTGTATTAAGTGCAGAATTCTGCACTTAAAGTGTGTTTTAGGCACTTCCCGGCACTATAACTATCACCTAGTGACGCAGTTTTATGGTCCTCACTTCCCTACACTCCCTACTAGTGTAGTACCCTATCTCTGGCTCATACTGGCCTAAAAAACATTGTCTGTCTAGGTGCTGGCATTGTCAGCATGTTTTCTAGGTTATCCGTTTAGTGTGCTAGCTGTGCTTTGTGCATCAAGTTTGTCACTTAAGTTTGTGTATAATAAATGAAGTGACAGTATGAAATGTGATGCATATATATGTATGTATCAGAAAACAGAAAACAGTTTAATCACAGTTGCAATCAAGCACAATCATTAAGCACAAATTAAGAATTAATTAATTGTACGGATACCTGTAAAAGTGAGGGTTGTCACATTCTCCCCCCGTTAAGAAAATTTCGTCCCGAAATTTTAGGTTCTGTTTCTAGTTGCAGGGGTCTTGGGAAATAAATGGGGGTATTTCTCTTTCATACGATCCTCACGTTCCCACGTGAATTCTGGCCCGTGTCTTGCATTCCATCGAACTTTGACGAGCTTGACACTACTCCTGCGTGTTTTGTTAACTTTCCAATCATTGACATTAACTGGTTCTTCAACAAAGTGGAGCGTGTCGTTGATATGAACTTCGTCAGCATGAATGATCACTGTCTCTTGTGTTGGACTCTTTTTCAAATTCGATACATGGAATGTATCGTGAACACCATTAAGTTCAGCAGGTAGGTCCAACTTGTATTCCACAAGCCCAATCCTTTGCAGGATTCTGAACAGGCCAATGTATATGGGATTCAACTTCCCACGCATTCCAAAGCGTGCCACACCCTTCCAGGGTGAAACCTTCAACAAAACCATATCCCCAACTTGAAACTCTAAAGGTTTCCTCCTTTGATTTGCATAGCCTTTCTGTCTGTCACGAGCCGCCTTGATACGCTCTCGAATCTGTGCAATCTTGTATGTCGTCTCTTGGACCAATTCCGGCCCAACCAGCTGTCTATCACCCGCATCAGCCCAGCATAGCGGTGACCGGCACTAGCGTCCATAAAGAGCTTCAAATGGCGCGGCTCCAATACTGGTGTGGTAGCTGTTGTTGTACGAAAATTCGACCAATGGTAAGTGATTGTCCCAGCTACCACCTAGGTCCATTACACATGCTCTCAGCATATCTTCCAATGTCTGAATAGTTCTCTCGCTCTGGCCATCAGTTTGTGGGTGAAATGCAGCGCTTAGATTCAACTGCGAGCCAAAAGCTTCTTGGAAGGATTGCCAAATTCTTGATACAAATCTCCCATCTCTATCAGAGATAATCGAGAGAGGCACTCCATGACGTGCAACAATCTCCCTCATGTATATTTCAGCAAGTTTACTCATGTTGTCTTTTTCCTTGATTGGCAAGAAGTGTGCAGACTTTGTTAGACGGTCTACTATTACCCAAATTATATCATGGCCCTTGGACGTCTTTGGCAATTTCGTTATGAAGTCCATGGAAGTCTGTTCCCATTTCCATTTGGGTATTTCAGGTTGCTGCAGAAGACCTGAAGGCTTTTGGTATTCGGCCTTAACCTTGGCACAAGTTAAACATTTGCCAACATATACCGCAACATCGCCTTTCATTCTTGGCCACCAATAGAAATCCTTAAGATCTTGGTACATCTTATCTGCTCCTGGATGAATCAAGTACCGAGATTTGTGAGCTTCATAAAAAATAACCTTCCTCAAACCACCAAACAAAGGAACCCAAATTCGTTTCATGAAGAATAAAGTTCCTTCCTCGTTTGGTACCAACTGCTTCTCCATCCCACGGAGATACTCATCCTCAATATTCCTTTCTTTCAAAGCTTCTCTCTGTGCGGTACGAATGCGCAAAGAGAGGTCTGTCTGGACAATCATTTCCAAAGCCCTAACCCTTATGGGCTTAATCCTTTCTTTTCGACTCAGGGCATTGGCGACCACATTCACTTTCCCTGGGTGATATTTGATCTCGCAATCATAATCATTCAACAGTTCTACCCAGCGCCTTTGCCTCATGTTAAGCTCCTTTTGGTCAAATATGTGCTGCAGGCTCTTGTGATCAGTGAAGATTGTACATCGCGTGCCATACAAATAATGTCGCCAGATCTTCAATGCAAACACTACCGCGCCCAATTCCAAATCATGGGTGGTGTAATTTTTCTCGTGAACCTTCAATTGGCGTGACACATATGCTATAACCTTCTGGCGTTGCATCAGCACACAACCCAAACCTTGACGCGAGGCGTCACAATATACCACGAAGTCGTCCGTTCCTTCGGGTAGCGATAAGATCGGTGCGTCACAAAGTTTGTTTTTCAACCACTGAAACGCTTCTTCTTGCTTGTCACCCCAATCAAACTTCTTGTCTTTCTGTGTGAGTGCGATCAGGGGTTGAGCGATTTTAGAGAAATCCTCAATGAACCTTCGATAATAACCAGCCAAACCTAAGAACTGTCGAATCTCGGTTGGCGTCTTTGGGGTCTCCCAATTCTTGATTGCCTCGATCTTTGTGGGATCAACATGAATTCCATTTCCATTAACCACATGACCAAGAAACAGGACTTAGCGTAGCCAAAACTCACACTTCAAGAACTTAGCGTACAACTTCTCCTTTTTAAGTAGCTCTAGAATAGCTCTTAAGTGTTGTTCGTGCTCGTCCTTCGTCTTCGAGTAGATCAGAATGTCATCAATAAACACGATCACAAACTTATCCAAGTACGGCTTGCAGACTCTGTTCATTAGATCCATGAAAACCGCTGGTGCGTTTGTCAACCCAAACGGCATAACCAGGAACTCGTAATGTCCATAACGAGTCCTAAAGGCCATCTTCGGGATACTTTCCTCTTGTATCCTTAGCTGATGATGTCCTGATCGAAGGTCAATCTTTGAATAAAAGCTCGAACCTTGTAACTAATCGAACAGGTCATCAATCCTTGGCAAAGGATATATGTTCTTGATAGTCAACTTATTAAGCTCGTGGTAGTCTATACACATACGAAAACTACCATCCTTCTTCTTGACGAACAGAACTGGAGCTCCCCAAGGTGAGAAGCTTGGTCTGATGAATCCTTTGTCTAACAGCTCCTGGAGTTGCGTTGACAACTCCTGCATTTCCGAAGGTGCAAGTCTATAGGGTGCCTTGGCTACAGGCGCGGCGCCTGGAACCAAGTCAATGTGGAACTCGACTTGTCACTGTGGCGGCAATCCTGGCAAGTCTTCTGGAAAGACTTCAGGATATTCTCTTACGACCGGAATGTCTTCTATCTTTAGCTCCGCGGCTTCTTTATCCACGGTGTGTGCCAAGAATGCAACACATCCCTTCTGTAAACACTTTCTAGCTTTCAGACAGCTAATAATCCTCAGAGGCATATCACGCTTCTCCCCATGTACTACGATTGTTTCTTCATCTGTCATAGGGATGCAGACGGTCTTCTCGTGGCAAACAATCTCGGCTTTGTTGCTTGATAACCAATCCATCCCCACTACCACGTCGAAGCTTCCCAACTCGACAGGCAGCAGATCTAGTGTAAATTCATGCCCTCCCAGTTCTATCATGCACCCTCTAATGACTTCACCCGTTTCAACTAGTTTCCCATTCGCCAATTCAATCGAGTACCAAACATCTAACTTACTAGTGGTCAACCCAAGTATATTTTTAAATTCTAACGATACGAAACTATAATCGGCACCAGTATCAAACAGAACAGATGCAAAGCGTTGGTTTATAGGGAACGTACCAGTGATAACGTTTGGATCCTGGCGCGCTTCCCTCGCACCAATGTTAAAGACTCTGCCTTGCGCCTGATTCAGTTTTGGACATTCCCTTTTAAAGTGTCCGGCGTCTCCACAGTTGAAGCATCCTGGTCCTCGACCATTCCCATGACCATTCCCGCCTCGATTTCCGTTTGTTCCTCGGTTACCAGCTTGATTTGCGACATTCCCACGATTACCATTTCCTCCATTATTTCCTTGCGGCCGGTTTCCATTACCACCGCGGTTGTTGTTACCAAATCCCCTTTGGCCACCCTGGCCTGAACCAACCCAGCAAGTATCCTTCAAGTGGCCAATTTTCCCACAAGTTTCACATTTTCTATTTATGTACTGGCCAGTATGATGATACTGGCATAATCCACACTTGGGCAGAGTGCCCATGTAACCCTTTCCTTTGTTTTCGACACCGGTTGTGGCTCTGGCCGGCGTGCTCGATTCACCCCTCCTGTTCACATTACTGGTACCTTGCTTGAAGTTGGAAAATTTCCGTTTGTTTTCACCAGACGATTCAACATGTGTCTCCTTTTTCTTTGGTTCAGAAACTGAGAACTTGTTCAACCTAATGGCCTCCTCAGTAAGCGCCACACTGAGGTCGATGGCTTCCGTAATCGTTGCAGGCTTGGACGTGGTAACCATACTCGTGATCTGGGGTGCCAATCCCCAGATGAAGAGCTCGACACGTTTAAATTCGGGCGTGACCATGTACGGCACTACGTGGGACAAATCGTGAAACCTTTGAACAAATTCCACAATCTTGGGACCTTCCATTCTCAAGTGCCAGAACTCAGTCTCTAGCTTTTGTATTTCAGCTCGCGAGCAGTACCTCCTCCTCATGAGCTCTTTTAGCTCAGCCCATGTTAGTGCGTATGCTGCCGCTTCTCCAAAAGTTTGCACTTGCAGATTCCACCACGATAGGGCACCGTCCAGAAACAGCCCTGAGATGTAGGTCACTTGTTGCTCGGGAGCGCACTTACTCATTCTTAGAACGGAATCTGTCTTCTCAGCCCACCTAACAAACGTAACAGCACCTCCAGTGCCGTCGAAATTTACGGGCTTGCAGTTGAGGAATTGCTTTTAGGTGCACCCTGCACTTACGTTAGAATTTACAAATGGTGTTAGCGGTCGTGCTATAATATCCAAATGTATCGTAGTATATCTTAAACGACTTAACATTACCATTGGGTGGATTGTTATTGCCGTTGTTGTTGTTGTTCGAAGTGTTCCTGCTTGTTTCTGTTTGGGAGGCCGCATACTGTGCTATAGCCGCAGCAATTATCCCCTGGAGTTCCGCCTCGGTAGTAGGCATGCGTACATCGCGTCGGGGAGGCATCTTCTAAAAGATGATTATATAGGTCAGGCCATAGTAAGTAAATAATATGTGTACGTAATAACATTCATCAGTCACATAACATCACATGTTATAACATAAAGTAATTAACTCAACAAAGCATGTAGTGAGAATGTTGCCATTGAGCCTTCATTAATCACGACCACGATATTGTTTTTACAAGTTTTATAGTACATCATACATCCAAATGATAGCATAGGGTCACATCACCCTTAAAATACAAGTCAAACTACACCTATCATATACAAAAAGTGTGATCTCTCAAAAGTCTTCGTAAGCTGGCTCAATCGCGACTTTCTCACCAAAATGATCGACCTGCATCAAACCAAAAACATCTATGCTGATAGCGGAGGAGGAGGAGAAAAATGAGAAAAAAGCAAGCGATGCATGAGCAACCAGTCCTCCTCTAAGGCACGACAGACGCGCAGCAAATATGTAATCTGCTGCTCAGATGTCAAGAAACGAACGTTTGAATCGGGGAAAAGTGGACGAGGAGTGTGTGGTGCTGCAAAGCGGGTCTGACAGTGACAAGGCGGACGTGGAGATCTCTCTAGCTCCTGAATATGACGGCTCAGTACGTCCTGCTGTAGCTGCAGCGACGCTAGTATATCCTCTGTAGTGTACCCCACATGAAATGGGTGGTACGGGTCGGATAATGGCATAACAGGGGGCGTAGTCCACAAAAATGACTCGCCTGATGGTATGAATGATGGTGTAGTAGGTGGTGCAACATGAGGAAACTGTGACCGAAACGGAAAAGATGATGACAGTACGGGTGGAACAGAAACAGGCGGCTGCCTCGATGAACCCTCTCCAGGACGAGGTGGCGGTATATCCTGGAGGAATGTGATGGGAAGATCAGTGCGATGGACGTCAGTGGTGTGTGGGGGAAACAATGGAATCTCAGTAGGTGCAGAAATGGGTGCTACGGGAGGAGTGACGGGCATCACAAACGGTGGGTAATCATCATCGTCGATCCACCCGTTGAGGGTGTCGGCGTATCGAGGGTCAATGTGAGAAGCAAACGGTGCAGGGTCAGCATGCACTGGGGCTGAAACAGGTACTACAGGTGCAACAATGGGTGCATCAATAACAGGATCATCCACCAATGGTGGTGCAACAATGGGAAGGTCAGCAATGGGTATATCATCAACAAGAGGTGCAATGGCCGGTGCACCCATATCAGGCGGTGCAACGGCTGGGGCATCATCAGGAACAGGGCCATGGTCAAAAACAGGCTCTGGTGCTACGACGGGCTCAGGGTCATCAAGGTCCATATCAAAATCGGCAGGAATGTCAAATAACGGATCAATGGGGGCCACTGGCACCTCTAAGTGCTGGTCCATATGAATAAGTTCGATCTCATGATCAGGATCGAAACCAGGAGGAAAAACTAGGTCAAGATCGTCATCGACCTCATGGTCAAACTCAAACTCATGTAACGGACCAGGTGCAGCTGACATCGCCATGTCGGGGTCGGCGTCAGGAGAGTGATGATGCACACCTTGGTCGTGCAAGGATGCGGATGCCACAGACTCCAACGAGTCTGGGATAGGTGAACCAAGAGGTGCCTCCTCTACAGGGGCCTCAGCAATAGGAAGGATAGCATCAACATCGATAGGGGCCCCGCCCTCATAGTCGTCCTCAGGGGGACCCTCCTCGAACAGATCAATGTCGTCGTCAGATACGGCATCGAGTGGCACATCCACCACAGGGAAAGCAGCAAGCGGGATGGGAGCAGGGATCACCACAAGAGGTAGATCCCCAGCGGGAATGCCATCAATGGGCTGTATCTCAACTCTGATGTCTGGCAGAGCGAACGGCTGAAAATCATCGTCATCTGTACTCGTGGTATCTGACGTGTATACGTCTCCCTCTGATGGTATCTCATCATCTGACACAACTGCCATGGGGTCCACTGTGTCTGATACTCCTGTGTCGGAAGAAGAAACCATGGTGTCTGTAACACAACCACACATATGCACAAATATCAACATGAAATCAAATAAACATGTAAGTCACAATAATGCGAATAAGTAATCCTCCTAGTCTCCCTAGACTACCCTCCCAGCCTCTCAGACTGAACTTCCTAGCCTCTCAGGCTAACTCCCTGGTCTCTAAGACCAACCTCCCAGTCTCTAAGACTAAACCTCCCCAATCTCTAAGATTGAACCCTTCAGTCTCTATGACTGAACCTCCCTCAGCCTCTAAGACTGAACCTTCCCAACCTCTAAGGCTGAACCTCCCCAGCCTCTAAGGCTGAACCATGAATTTTGAAAAAAAGTGTATTTGTGCCTTTTATTTGTAAAAATGTTTTGTATCCTGGATCTGGACGTCTTAATGTATGCAGTGTAAAAATGTTTTCATGAGAGCCCTAGTGATCATAGTCTAGACTCGAGAAAGAATCCTAGTTTGCTATGATCGAGGCTCTGATACCAAGCTGTCACACCCTGGCTTTTGCCGAAGCGTGGGTTTATTTGGTGTGACTTCTTAATACCATAGCACAATCATAACATTGCTATATGAAAATAAAACACATGATAGTCATCCATTCATTATGTTTTAAAAGTTACCACAACATCATTGTTTTAGAAGTCGACACATAAAATAACATGCAACCATAACATAATTAGAAACATGTTCATACGACACCACAAAGGGGGACATGAACTCACAGAAGCGCGTCTCCTGAAATAATCATCAATCCCAACTCGGTCTGCTACGCGACGACCTACACGTACTAATGCCTATTAGACGGATGGGCCATGCCTTGGCTTAGGGCTTAATGTTTTTGGAAAAATAGTTAGGCAACTATTTCGTATTCACACTTCTTAATTATTTTATAAGTGTATTTCCTTCCCATGGATGGGGTATTTATACATGTACTCTTGTAATTCCGAAAAATATATTTTAAGTCCCACTTCGAAAAATATATTTTAATCACTTGTCTAAAACATCTTAATTCCAAAATATATATATTTTTCCCAAAAATATTATATTTTTCTTCTTAAATTTTCCAAAATAATACTTTATTAAAAATATACGTATGAGAGTATTTTTCCGAAATACTTCATAAGTTACGTTTTAGTGTGTCGTAATGCAACAATACTTGTGTAACTTAGATATTTATTTTGTGAGGGTTTTGGTATTATTTTGGAGTCGTAATCTCATGATATCATAAGTTATATTATTTTTACCCTAAAAATAATATAACTAGTTCACAAAATAACCTCCAGTATTTTGGTAATTTTTATAATAAAAATCATGGCGAAGTTTATTTCGAAAATAAAGTTAAAAATATATTTGTAAATACTTGTTAGAAAAATATTTCTAAGTGTTGAAATTCTAGAAAAATTTCGCCAGAGTTTCCTTTGTAAATGGAGGCGTCCATGCTTACTTAGCATATCATTTTCTTTTGTAAAATCATTCAAACAATTAACAACCAACAATATACAATCTCTAATTACCAATCTTGTCATAAACAAGCATAAACCATAAACCCATGAACTTGAAAGTTTATAAAAACATGTAGTAACTTAATAGCACACTTAGTAAGTCTTGTTACCTTCCAAAATGTGATTGGTTCTTTAAAAACTTTATTTTTAAAGAGTTTGAATATTTACAACTTCTAGTCAAATTTTCTAAAAATATTTCTTTGTGAAATCTCTTCTTACACAAGTGTTTCTACACTTGTTTACTCACTAAAAGTGTGATTAGTTTATGTAAGATCCAAGTTTTAACAAAACTCATTCTTTTCACCTGGTTCTTTCGAAAAACCACTCATAGATCTTTAGATCTACAAGATTATAACTTATTTTGATCTTTATTTTTCAAGAAACTTTCATTTATTCAAGTTCATAGTTTATGTGTGGATGATTCCATCATCCACAACATTTCTATCTTTCACATCTTGCTAGTTCATGTCTTTAAACATGATCTAGCAAGTCTATATGATGAACCATATCATTTTATCTAGTAAACAACAATCAACAAACATAACAACATAAGAACAACATGATTTCATCTTCATTTTAACACTACTTCATCACTTTGTTAGTTTATGTCAAGACTTTGTTCATGTTCTTTAGAGTTCTTGAGATTTCACCATTCTTTTTACTATTAACCAACAAAAATATGAAGAGTATGAAGATCTAAGGCACTTACTACTAGCACAAGGCTAGGGGAGTTCAAGAATATAAAAGTGATGGATAAAAGAAAACGAGAGATGTCCTTGAGCTTCCGAATACACCAAGCTTACTTGTAGGATCACTTACACCTTTGGGAGTATGGAGATTGCTTGGAATGGACTTGAAGGTGGTGGTATGGTGGTGGCCGAACAAGGAGAAGGAAGAGGGAGAGAGTTGTTTGCTAAGTGTGTTTGATGAGAGAAGATGGTTAACTCTTGTGCTCATTTATAAACCAAGTTTCATCTTTATCCTATGTGTATTATGCTCCTAATCATCCAACATGATCTATTATTTTAATCAAGAAATCAAAGGGGTGGGGCACCCCTTTCTGACCGTCGCCCAGTGGGGGGGGGTATGGGGTTGGTTTCTAATGATCTAGTTACAAACTAGTTAGATTTAAATGTTAAGTTAGTGTGTTATGATGTGTAATATAATATAAGGTGTGTTAGGGTGTTCGGGGACCCTAACTAGCTCAGAAAAGTAAAAATAATGTGTTTGGCAATATTTTTGTGTTTCGGGTAAAGTCCAGTTGTTCGGTTGGGTGTTGTCCGTTAACGTGCTAAATTAATCCATAAAGTGTCTTTTATGTTACTTTTAGTGACACATTTCATTCCCAACACTTTGGAAAGTATCTAGGGCCATTTTGCCAAGTTTTTGTACTTTACTAGCATACTTAAATGCTGAATTTTGTGTATTAAGTGCAGAATTCTGCACTTAAAGAGTGTTTTAGGCACTTCCCGGCACTATAACTATCACCTAGTGACGCAGTTTTATGGTCCTCACTTCCCTACACTCCCTACTAGTGTAGTACCCTATCTCTAGCTCATACTGGCCTCAAAAACATTGTCTGTCTAGGTGCTGGCATTGTCAGCATGTTTTCTGGGTTATCCGTTTAGTGTGCTAGCTGTGCTTTGTGCATCAAGTTTGTCACTTAAGTTTGTGTATAATAAATGAAGTGACAGTATGAAATGTGATGCATATGTATGTATGTATCAGAAAACAGAAAACAGTTTAATCACAGTTGCAATCAAGCACAGTCATTAAGCACAAATTAAGAATTAATTAATTGTACGGATACCTGTAAAAGTGAGGGTTGTCACAGTAGTACTGGTAATTCTTCTGTAAATACATCTGAGAACTGGGATACTACGGGAATATCTTTCAATTCTTTTCCTTTAGTGTTAATGATTATGGAAATCATGTACACTAGTGATCCTTTGCCTGCATAACTGGCTGTTTTCATCACAGAGATGAATTTCGTAGATCTAGATGGCTTATCTCCTTTAATTGTGATCTTTTCACCCTTTGGTGAATTTACTTGGATTGACTTTTGTTCACATAGAATACTGGCTTTATTGGTTACCAACCAATCCATTCCTAATACAATATCAAATCCTGCCAGATTCATTAGGTAAAGATTTGCAATAAAATTATGGTTTAAAATTTCTATTCTTGCTCCCTGCAAGATTTTAGTGATCTTAATGGATTCTCCATTTGCTATCTCTACTAGACATTCTCGTTGGAGTTTAGTTAATGGTTGACTGAGAAGTTTGCAAATGAAGTATTCATAAAACTTTGGTTCGCACCAGAGTCAAATAATACTTTAGCAAAAAATCATTAACTAAAATCGTACCGGCAATCACGTCCGGAATCATCTTAGCTTCTTCGGCTGTTAGAACAAATGCTCTAGCATTCTTAGTAGTCATGTTGTTCATGGCTGGAGCTAGTTTCGGGCAGTTCGGCTTAATATGCCCCTTTTCTCCACAATTGAAGCATACTCCATTGCTGGGTTTCTTTCTGCAATCTTCTTACATGTGTCCTGGTATCTTGCAGAAATTGCAGTATGTGGAGCATCTTCCTGAATGCTTCCTTTTGCAGGCCTTATAATAAGGTATAGAGGTAGAACCTACATTTCTCCCACGATTGGAATTTCCATAAAGAAATTCTTGGGTAAGCTTTTGAACTAGGTTCTTCCTCTGGTTTTCTTCTTGGGTGCGTACTAGTTAACCAGTCAAGGTATTTGCTAGTTCTATAGCTTCTTCTATAGTTTGGGACCTAGCCGCCTTGACTACATGTCTTATCTCACTGATTAATCCCCAGATGTAACGGGAGATTAACACTAGTTCTGGTGATGCTAGGGTTGGCACTATTCTAGCATATTCGAAGAATACGGTAGTGTAACCTTTGCAGTCTACTCCAGTCATTCTATTGTTTAAGAATTTATTAGCTACCTGTTCCTTTTCATTGGGAGGATAGAATTTCCTTTCAAGCATGTTCTTAAACTCATTCCATTCCATATTATAGGTTCTGTCACTTCCCTTAGACTGGAGAATCGTGTTCCACCACTCTAAAGCTGCATTCTTAAATAGAAGCAAACATGATTTTATCTTCCTCTGCACACTTGCTTATTTTTAAGACTGCCTCAGTCTTTTCTATCCAGCGTAGAGCTGCAATGGCTCCTTCATTGCCAGAGAATTCTAATTTGGTTTACAAGACCAGAATTCTTTGTAAGAACAACCATAAGACATGGTTCTTCTTCTTTTTGGAATTGGCAATTGAAGTAGTGGTCCATTGTTTACGTGTGACTAGGTTCAGTAGATGGTCGTTTACTTCCACTGTTACTTTTATTATTTTCTGCTTCCTTAACCGTTTTGATAATATACGGCATAACGTCTATAATCCCTTGTGCCACTATGTGTTGTATGGCACTGTTATCTACTTGGTTTCCGTTATTATCGTTATTTGGGTTTTCTTGATTCACTTCGTTGTCCATCTGGATTATAAACATTTACCATGTATTAATATCACAAAACATGATTTAATGCGAACAATCACACAAACAACACATTGATCAAAATCGTCATGCATTGCGACATTTACTCTATTTTATAGATATCTATATCTAGTACAAACTGCAACTGGAATTTAAAATACAATACTAGTATGTATCAGTAGCTATTAGATTATCTATTTTTGTTGTTTTTTTCAAACTACTCACACACACACACACACACACACACACATATATATATATATATATTATAACTACTTAGTGGGGGTTCATCCACTACTGCATATTACGCTCATTATACTTCCAAAAGAGCCTCTCTCCTATTTGCCTTATCCTTTCACTTTCATCTAACAACTCCTCACCAAAGGTACGGAGTTCCTGCACATTTTCGGTACTCATGGGTGATGCTGGTGCTGGTATCGGGTCAGGGAACTGGGGCATCGGTACTTCGTATGGGTTTGGGTTTTCTAAGATTTCCCGAATATATTGGTCATTATCCCAATATGGATCTAGAGGGTCAAGTTTAGGATAGGGTGCTACTGGGTTTTGTATAGGTTCCTCCAGTGGGTAGAGTTCACGGTAATCCCTATGGTCATCATTCCACAGATCATAATCTGGGGGATGGGGTGCTGGGCCTCTAGGGATTTCGCTTGGGTCGAAGGTGGGTACTGGAATCTGGTCTACTGGGTTTGGTTCAATTTCCATGGGTTGAGTGTGAAACAACGGTAGTGGCTGTGGTGCAAGGATTTGTTCTAAATTTGGGTCTTCGGTAGTTGTAGCTAATATGTGAAAAATAGCTAATCTTCTATTGAGTATATCCTGAGTTTGGGCATTCATCCCCTATTTGCAGCTGCTAAAGCTCGCTGTTGCTGTAATTTCCTCATTCTTTTCCTACACTCTTGAGCTCCCCGACTGAACCATCCTCTCTTTTTGGTAGGGAATGGCTCTTCGGATTGCGCTTTAAATATGAAAATCCCTTCCTCTGTGTCAGCTGAATACCCCGAGGGGGTAGGCTGGGAAGAAGTTCCTTCATCCTTAGGAGAACTAGACAGTTGACGATAAGTGTCCGATGGTCCTTGATCACTCATACTGTAAACTAACAAATTGTCAAATAACATAAAACAATAAAATATGCACGTAATCCCGTAGATATTTTTTCCTAACACAATAGATAGAATTTTGGTGTCAGCAGACCACTTCTCTGGCTGAAATCAGTGGTTGTAGCTCTGATACCACCTTCTGTCGCAACCCCCGACCCCTACCCCGGGCGGCGGGCGGCCGCGGCCTACTCAGAGATGGTGGTATCGGTGTTTATCATTAATTTGGCAGTGGAAATTTCATCAGGACCGTAGTTAGGAAATATTGTGTTAGAGTAAAAACCTCATTTTATAATTAATAAATATATTGGGGTAAATCCAGGTTTCCCTTACAAGCATGTTTATAGGGATAAACCCTATTTTATTTGAAATAAAACTTCTTCTTTATTTAGGTAACTTTTATAGCCACTTTTCCAAGCCTTCAGTGCAGTCCAGCTGACTTCTATTTGGCTTTCACATTTTCTTACCTGAAACACGTTTAAAAACATTTTATCAGCAAGAAATACTGGTGAGTGAATTCCAGTTTAATCAAAACTGATTTTATCAGTTTACAGCATTTAGGGCAATCCAGCAATTACAATTGTTTCCATCTACGTTCATTACCACCCACGGTACTGTCAATCCTGACTGGTGGTAATGTTACTACTCACGGTGTAGTAACAAATTTTGTATACAAAACCCCAACATACTGACGATAATTGTAGAATACAAATACTCAATCACTGTTAAATATAAATTAAAACAATTGAGGTTTTGTAAAAACACTTTGTGAAAAGAGGAATCACTCACATTGCTATTTTAGGTTTTTCCCTGTGACTTCCTGGTTATAATCTACCAAATTTAAACAATGCACAAGCGTTAGTATAATAACCCAATTTTACATTACTTATACCCTCCCCGAGATAGAAACTCCAATGACTGCGTCAGGAAGAGCCTTGACATGCGTTATGGAGCGCTATATCAATCGGGCAGCATATCTAATACGTAACCGGGAGTTAAAATACTACAACGAGGCAGAGCTTTGCTATTTTAGTGGGTATAATGCCCGGGTATAATTTTAGCTTTAAAGAATTGAGAGAGAATTTGAGATTCTGAACGAGTTGCAACTGTATGCCGATGGCATCCATTTATAGGGTCTGATCGACCCTTGGTCGCGCCCCGCAAAAGAGAACAAAGGGGCCTTCGCGCCCTGCGAGCTAGGTCTAGTAGGTCCTAGCCCTGACCAGTCATGCGAGTAGGTTTAACACGATCTCGACACGTGGCAGCTCCGGGTTAAGGCACTTGTCCCCTCGCTCGTGGCCCGCGAAGAATCAAGAGAAGTCTGTTGCGCCCCGCGACAGACTTAAATTATTATTTTTATTTGATTTTTAATTATATAAAGTGATTTTGGGCCCACTTTTCGCATACGGGATATATTTTAGGACTTATAGGGGTGTTCTAATAATTTTAGGAGGGTTGTTATACCTTGATGGTCCTTCAAGACCGTGGCTAATTACCTGATTTATTTTGATTTAAACATTCATTTGAAATGTTAAAACTTGGCAGTTGTGACATTATGCACACAAGTCCAAAAAGGTGAAGGATTATATATCCAAACGTTATAGCCTCTATGGTTTAATGATACCATGGCTAATGCATTATCAAGTCATCAAATTTGATGACCAATTAATTATTGCAATTGAGCAATTAATAATTTTTGGTGTTTAGTATCAAGCACACAAATATGAAAAATTCGGATGAAGCCAATAGCGGTCGCAACAATAATGATGATGCGAATGTAAACCGCAACGGCGATGGAGCAAATCTCCAAGCTATGATTGTCACAGAAGTTGATAAGGCTATGAATCCCTTTATTTCAAACTTTAAGGAATCGAATGCCACTCGTTCAAAGTCCTAATTAATTCCACATTCATCAACTTGTAGATAGAGCTCAATACACTCTTATGCGAAGAGTGAACCCAAGAAGCAAGCTTTAGGATAGGTCTCGTTCTTCTAGGGACATTGTACCTACAAGTATTTTGTCTCCTGCAAGCCCTGGGACTTCAATGGTGAGAAGAGGGTAATTGATGCCATGAGATGGCTGGATGAAATGGAGAAGATTGTAGATATCAGCGGTTGTGCTGATAGGGATATTGTGAAGTTTGTCTCACAATCATTCAAGGGTAATGCCCTAATATGGTGGAAGGCAATGATTCAATCTACAGGGAATATACCCCTGTATAACCTAGAATGGTCCAAGTTTGTGGACCTTATTAAGGAGACTTACTGCCCACCACATGAGGTATAGAAGGTAGAGTCAGATTTTCTGACTCTCACCATGAAAAACTTGGACTGTCGAAAGTATGTTACCGACTTCAACTCCTTTCCGAGGTAAGTGCCCTATTTAATCACTCCGGAATCTAAGCGATTGCGCAGTTCATTGGTGGTCTAGCACCAGAGATTAAGGGCATGGTAAAGGCTTCGAAGCCTACCTCTTACAGGTTGGCTGTGGACCTAGCACTATCTCTCACCCTGGATGCAGTGAGACAAAACTCAGTCAAAACTGAGACTGACGGAAAGAGGAAAAGGGAGGAGGATACCTCCCACAAGTCCTAGAAGAAGGGCAAATTTGGGTTTAACAAGAACCAATCAAAGTCTGATAAAAGACCGGTTTGCGAGACCTGCAATAGAAGGCACTAGAGACAGTGTCGTTCAGATCAGCAGACTAGGCCTTGCGGAATATGCAAGGAAACAGGGCATAAGACCTTAGATTGTAAGGATCTAAAGGATGTTGTCTGTTATGGTTGTGACGAGAAGGGCCACATTAAGATGAACTGCCCTAAGACTGCCAAGGAAGCTACTTCTAAGCCTGGTGGGGCAAAGAAGGGAAACACCCGAGCCTTCCAAATGAATGCGAGAGAGGCAGTCAATGACGCTAATGTCATAACGGGTACGTTCCTTATCAACGATATTTTTGCTAGAGTTCTTTTTTATTCGGGTGCTGATAAGTCTTTTGTAGACCATAAGTTTAGTAAACTACTAAAACTTACTGAAGAAACACTGGTTCAAGAGACCGGAATCGATTGAACCAGGGGTTTAGTTCTGCATAAAAGGGGTGAGTCCTCTCGTTGGATTCCGGGGTTTGGCTAAGCTCCTTCTTCAAATGATAACTACAAAACAAACAGTCATTAGACTCGCCATGAGGAGAATGGGGGGTTCTCTCCATGACCACCCTCTGACGTTAGAATAAATACAGGTTTCGATGAAGAAGAAGAAGTAATAGTGAAAGTGAAGTGAGAATAACTTGAGAAATGATACCTGAGTTGTCTTATTTATAACCGAATTTGGGCGGGAAAGTTTGTTGACGGGAGAGATAACGGATCGCGGGTATGATCAACGGCTGGGGAAATGCCACGTGGAAAGTGGACAAGTGTAGATCTTTTTTCAATTCGGTGCCATCATCGTGAATTTGATGAATGCTCAGGATGATGCCACGTGGCCATTCGGTTATAACCGAATGGTTGTGCACGATAGGGCCTTCTAGAAGGTTTACAGCTGTAATCCCATGTGGCTCTGCCTCATGCTAATTCTGTTGTGATAGAAAGGTCTTTTAAGTCTGGGTTGCAATCGTGCGGAGGTATTTTAGCCTTGACCATTATGAGTTTGTTGTAAATATGCATTTATTAGTCTTTATCTCGGCGTGCGGACGTTAAAGATTGCTCTCTTTGATGTTTTCCTTTTGGAACCGATGCGCAGGCGTAGGATTCTCTTAAGGAGGGCTTTATTGGTGTGAAGATGTGGTATGGTCCAACTTGCCTGCGTGAGGTTTTTAGGACCATACCCCTTCAAGTCCCCCAGTCCAGTGTTGCTCTTATGCAAATAAGTGGAGTACTGGACTATATAAGAGGGGTGTGGTTTTGTGCTTTGTAGGTTTTGGCATGAAATATTGGGAATCTTCTTGGGGAAGGTACTCTTTCATGATTTCAAATGTTGAAAAATTCGACCCTTGGCAGGTGAAAGGTACAGTGATTACTGTTGACGTATGACAGTTTTGGGTGACAGGCTGTCACTTGTCAGTTGCACGTCTTCAATCGTGAATGGCACGCGCGCATGAACTTGCGTTCTGGTTTTTCCCACTCGCCCCTTGTCGTTTAGATAACCGTGTTTTTTTCAAAAAAGGTGATATTGCGGTTTCCTAGGTTATTAATGGCGGTGGGTATATAAACCTCCCTTTTGGTGTCACATTTGCTTATTATCTGCCCTTGATTCTTCTTCGTCTTCCCCGTTACGTTCTTGAAGAAATCTAAAATTTTCCCCTTTATGTCTACCGGAGAACGCCACGAAGACTCTTCTAAAGAGATGTCTGCCGGCCTTCCACCATTGAAGTGGCCCCGAGAGACGTTTGACGGTATGGTTCGGAATTTTAAGTTCCCTTATAGTTGGGACGCTCGATACCCTGATGAGGGTCAGACGAAGGCAGATGCTCCGGCCAGGTACATTACTCTTTTCTAGGATTTTTTTACTGCAGGCAATTTTTGATTGCCTGTAACGAAGTTTTTCCTTGAAATCCTTTCGTATTACAAATTTCATATTTCTCAAATGTACCCTATTGGAATGGTTCGGGTTCGTCACTTCGAATTCATTTGTTGGTCGATGCATATCGAGCCGACGGTTAACCGCTTCCGAGTGTTTCACCAAATGCACTGTTCACTGGGCTTTTACTCCTCTGTCCAACGTGCTTCGGCAAAGAAGATTTTGTTGCAACCCCCAAAATCTTTTTCATGACTGGAAACCTAAATTCTTTTATATTAAAGCTGGTGTAATTCCAATGAAGATGACCTTCAGAGGCAAAGAAGACGTTGCAACAGAGACCATACAAACTCCTTTTTCAGAGGCTTGGTACCAGGACTTGAAGGACGTTCCGTCGATTGATCTTCTAGAGAAAGCCCTAGTTGGTGCTGGCATGAGTCTCTTTTGGTGGATGGATCGAGAAGATAAGCCAGTATACATGGAAGACGGGAAAGGTAAGATTTGGGGTTTTCTTACCCTGTTTTCTTCTCTTTTTTATTTTTTTTATTTTGCCCTTGTTTTCCTTTTTGTAGTTGTCTCTTTATACGTTGTTGCATTCGAGAGATAGGGTGGAAAGATGGCCACTATTCTGAAAAGGGCTGATGATGAGCTTTGGTATCTTCAAATTGTTAAGAATTTTGTTCTTCCGTGGGATGAAGATTTGGTCGCGCAACCCCCAACTGGCGCTGGTAAGTTTACTATGACTTTGGTTGGTATCGCAATATTATTCTTTGCTGTTTTTATGCGTGTGGTAATATTGCAAGATTTTGCTTTTTCCAGTAGGTGAGTTGACTAACCTGGGCATAGGCCTTGAAAAGAAGAAACGTGCGCCGGCTGCTACTGTTGCACCAAAAAAGAATGATGCAGCGAAGGCTCAATCGTCAAGAGTCAAAAATGTCAAAGGAGAGAAAAAAGGTACGCACCATTCCTCTGACTCCTGGTGTGATTATGTAGTGATGTCTGACTCGTTGGATGGACTTGTGCCTGTAGTTGTGAAGAAGCCAAAGGCGGAGCCTCCGGATTCTACTGATATCCCTGTTTCGACTCCGGATGATCCCATCGATATGGAATCAAGTCCGGAGCCTTTGTTGAAGACGAATGCGGGGAAAAGAAAACAAGCTGAAGTTGAAACTAAGGCGCAGCCTGCCAAGAAGGTTCAGCGGAGAAAGATTAGCCGAAGGGGCAATCTTGATGCTTTTATTGCGAAACCTCCTCCGGGTGAGTATTTTCTTCTATTTTTCATGTGCACTATATGTTTGTGACATGAATTTTTTGCTTTTACAGAAAAACCAGTCTCTCCTGCTCATGTGGAGCCATCATCTACTGTTAATGAGGACCTCCCGCCTTCTCCCCCTCGCACATTGGTTTATGAACAGCTAGACGATTCTAAAGCTGTTGAAGATAAAGCAGAGAAAGTTGCTGAGGCGGGTAATTCTAAAGTAGAGAAGCATGTGGGATTAGAGAAGATTGTGGATCCGAAGGCTGCGGATGTTGACGCTGTTTATCCTAAGTCTCCTGAATTTGTGGCGCGTGACCCAGAGAAAGGAAAACTTGCTCAAGAAGACCCTGTGGCAACTTTTCCTGCTGCAGGTTTCGCTTCTGCGTCTGTAAATGTTGAGAAGAGCCCTGCTGGGGACCAAGGCTCTTTTGCTCAAGTTGATGAAAATTCTCCTATCTGCCCAAATGAAACTCCGGGGGATTATTTTTACAGATGTTATTCGGAGAAAAAGGCGGATGAGATTCATGCGCCAGTGTGGAAATTGAAAAAAGGTGATACCGTTTCTGACTGGCGTGTGTGTCGCGATTGATTGCAAGGAACCTTTCCTCATGGGGACATCAAGTTTCAAGAGGGGTGCCCTCACGAGCAGACTTATCATGCTTTTCTCGAAGAAGCTTCTACTTATACATCCACTACGCATCGTATAGTGCGTGAGTGGCGTAGTATGCACAAAGACTGGGTTGCTTATGAGGCGTCTAAGAAGAAAGCTGCTGAGGATGAGGCCCGAGCTGCCCTATTGCTAGCGAAATTGGAAGCTGGTCGGGCCAAATTTGAAAGTGATCAAAAAACTGAAGAATGGTCTGTTACTGGTTGGAAAAGAAAAGCAGAGGTTGAAGCTGCTCTCCTTTCTAAGGAACGTAAAAATTGGAGGGAGATTTGTGAGAAAGATAATAAGGAAAAGATAGGTCTTCGCAATATCATTAATAATCTCAAGGCTGAATTGAGAGATTGAAAAAACAAGATGCGGATATTGAGAGGCTGAAACAAGTAAAAGTTGAGGCTGAAGCGGCGCACGATGAAGCACGTTCTCACCGGGAGAGGAGTGAACAGAGAGAGGTACAAACTTGAGCCACCCTTTCTCTTAAGGAAAAGGAGATAGATGAACTTACCTCTTTACTATCTGAGCAGGAACAACTTAAGGCGGAGGTTGAATCTGCTAAAAAAGATTGGGAGCTTGAACGGGTTGAAAAGGCTGAAACTTCCCGTCGCCTTGCTGAAACTGAAGAAACGTTGGAAAGTTCTGAGATTGCCCGGGCGACGGTAGAGAGTGAGATTGAACCATTAAAGAATGACATGCTATGGTTGAAAGAGCGCGGAATCATAAGTGTAATTGCGTTTACTTTTGATAATGTCTGAGATGATTTATGCGCCTTCTTACTTATTTTATTTTGCAGGTTGCCAACTCCGTTCTTAATGCTGAGGAACTAGATAAGACAGTTGCGCACCTGCTGGTTGCTGAGCGTAATGATGGGTATGGTCAAGGTTACTCAGAGTGTTCCCAACATGTTGTTAATGCTTTAAAAGTTGACTAGGATACTAGTAGGTCTGCTACACAAGGTTCTGATACTGAAGCTGCTCTTGCTGCAGCGAAGACTCAATTCAACACTTTGCAGCTTCCTGTTATAGACCTTGTCGCTGTTGCGCTACAGTCCTAAGACTTTGTGACGCAGCTGAGTGAAGTATTCCCAGATAGAGATGATGATGATGATGATGAAGACCTAGCTTAGGTTTTCTTTTGTTTTGTTGTTGGATGAACAATTGGTAGTTTGACATAGGTTTGGGATGTAAATCCCTGTTTGTTAATGCGCTATGGCGCAAGTAACTTTATTGATACACTGTCGTGTAGGTAAATGGTTTTTTTAAGGCGCGTGGTGTGCCAGTAACTGTTATAATATATGTTTGAATTACAATATTTTGCATGAGTACAATTTCTTTGATTAGGTAAGGCGAATAAAGGTGGTATAAAGCTCATGTGTGAACGTAAGGCTGGGCCTTGTGCGATATGTGTGATCGCAAACGTTCATGAGACTTGTGTTAAGATTACCATAGTGTTTTTGCGCTTACCAAAAGGAATTGCATGAACTTTGTAATAAACATAGAAATAATAGAACAAACTTTGTATTGATTAAGGATAAGGCTCAGAGGCCATGGTTACAAAGTTGTTTGCTTTAGGATAATTAAATGAGACTTAACTTATCCATATTAATTGCTTTGTTTCATGATTTAGTAAGTTGAAGAACCTAACCAATATGAAGGGAAACTATTGTATGTTTGTTCCTCTTGCGCGGCTTAAGTTTTCGCTTTTTTGCTCGGCCCCTCATCCCCGCGAGTAATCTGTTTGATGTCCTTCCGTACATTTTAAAGTAAGTGGGTGAGTTCGCCACTTTTTAATGCCTTTTCAATTTCGGTGCGGAGGCTTATACAATTATTCGTGGCATGGCCGTTATCCTTGTGGTATTCACAATATTGATTTGGATCTTGTCCCCTTTTGTTCTTCATCGGCGTGGGAGTTTTAAATTGATAATCCTCTGTACTGAGTACCTCCGCCGGTGTTTTTGTGAGAGGGGTCCACTGCCGCTCTCGGTTCTCTTGCTTTGCTTCTTTCTGCGCTGTGAGTTTGTTTATGGTTGCACGAGCGTCGTCAGACGAGTATGTTCCAGAGGTTGAGTCATGCCAATTCTTCTTGAATTTCTTTCCGCTGCTACCACTCATATCCTGCGGATGATTGTGTGGTGGTGGTGGCCTATTAGAGCTTAAGTTACGCTTGGTTTGCGTGTAAACCTTTGCTGCGGCCATTAGTTTCTCCCAACGTTTGGGTAAGCCCCTTGTTCCTGAAAGAACCTTGATCATGTCATCACAGCGCATGGCATACTTGAATTGTGCTTGTATCAGATGTTCATGACCATCACCAATCTCTAGCACCTCCTTATTGTATCGCGTTATGAAGTCCTCCAGACTTTCATCATCACGCCTCCAGATATTCATTACGTCGGCGGTATCTCTGATGGATCTTCGTTGTTGGCTAAAGTGAACCAGGAACTTCTCTTTCAGATCCACCCACGACGTTAGTTACCCAACCGGTAAATTATCGAACCACAGCCGTGCCGCCCCTGTCAAGGTTTAAACGAATAGATGACACCACATAGGCAATGTCCAACCCCCTACCAAACCTGCGCTGGTAAATACACGGAGGTGATCATCCGGATCTGTCATCCCGTTGAATTTTCCGACGTTTGATGGTAGTTTCACCCTTTCGAGGGGAGCTAGCGCGATTTCACTGACGAATTTTGAGTTCTCCGCTGCTTCTGCCAGGCGGTAGATTAAGTTGTAATCATGTTCTGCATCCAGGTTATAAACCGCGCGAGGTTTATAATTTTTATGGTCCCGCTGCAGCCAGCTGAACACACTTGTGTTATCACCTTCCTGATATGTTTTGTCATATTCGTCGGTTTGGGTGTCCCGCTTTTGGTAAGAACGCGGGCCTAACCAAGAATGGACTGGCTGCCTTCTATGAGAATATGGCTCATCATGATAATCCCTTCGTTGAGTCTCGGATTGAGTAGATTCGTACCTGGTAGGGGATCTGGAGTAGACTTCTGTGTTGTCTACATGTATTCGTGATGGTGCATCATGATGAGATGTACGTGGTGCAGATGGTGCCCGTATATAAGATGTAGATCTCCGAGATTGAGTTGCATGAGGAACAGTCTGTGCACAAAGCTGTGTGTATACTACATTTAATGCCCCCTGAGACCTAACGTACCACGAGATGGGGGTTTCACCGGGAGGTAAGATTGAACTTATCAGGACCTCGGGTAGTGCTCCTATAGTAACAGGATCATTGTGTTGGACCTCGTTATCGTCCGAGGCTTCGTCTACAATCCCCTCGACATGGGGATCATGATTGAAGTTCGCCGGTCGAGAACCTGACGGTCGATTTGACGGAATCTCTGCCATGGAAAACAGAGGTTGAAGAGAAATGAATCAAAATGAGAAGATGAGAATGAAAATTGAAAATCGGTGGGCGCCAATGAAGAAACACTGGTTCAACAGACCGGAATCGATTGAACCAGGGGTTTAGTTCTGCATAAAAGGGGTGAGTCCTCTCGTTTGATTCTGGGGTTTGGCTAAGCTCCTTCTTCAAATGATAACTACATAACAAACAGGCGTTAGACTCTCCACGGGGAGAATGGGGGTTCTCTCCGTGACCACCCTCCGGCGTGAGAATAAGTACAGGTTTCGATGAAGAAGAAGAAGTAATAGTGAAAGTGAAGTGAGAATAACTTGAGAAATGATACCTGAGTTGTCTTATTTATAACCGAATTTGGGCGGGAAAGTTTATTGACGGGAGAGATAATGGAAAGTAATTTCTGTAAGCGGTTACTTCTTCACCGTTAATTACTAACGAGATGTATATGCACACGGATCGTGGGTATGATCAACGACTAGGGAGATGCCACGTGGAGAGTGGACAAGTGTAGATCTTTTTTCAATTAGGTGCCATCATCGTGACTTTGAGGAATGCTTAGGATGATGCCACATGGCCATTCGGTTATAATCGAATGGTTGTGCACGATAGGGCCTTTTAGAAGGTTTACAGTTGTAATCCCATGTGGCTCTGCCTCATGCTAATTCTGTTGTGATAGAAAGGTCTTTTAAGTCTGGGTTGCAATCGCGCAGAGGTATTTTAGCCTTGACCATTATGAGTTTGTTGTAAAGATGCATTTATTAGTCTTTATCTCAGCGCATGGACGTTGAAGATTGCTCTCTTTGATGTTTTCCTTTTGGAACCGATGCACAGCCGTGCAGGATTCTCTTAAGGAGGGTTTTATTGGTGTAAAGATGTGGTATGGTCCAATGTGCATATGCGAGGTTTTTGGGACCATACCCCTTCACTTACCTATAAGAACTCTAGATATTGCTTATGAGGTAGAACTTGCTGACGGAACCTTAGAAACCGCATCTTCTATTCTTGATGGATGTTCCATATCCATTAAAATTCATTCTGTTCCTATCTCTCTTCTGCCAATTATTGGCCGGGTTCGATGTAGTTTTAGGCATGGATTGGTTATCACATAGCCAAGCCCGCATTGCCGGCGATAAGAAACTTATTGAGATTAAAACCCCATCCGGTGAAATGATCACCATCCAAGGAGATATACACTATGGATTGCCTGAGAAGGTATCTCTACGCAAGGCATCCAAGTGTTTGAAGAGCGGATGTGTCATTTATACGGCATAGGTGATGGTAGACGAGCCGAAGCCCAAGATAGAAGATATCGCTGTCATTTCTGAATACCCTGATGTCTTCCCTGAAGAACTACATGGTCTATCTCCGAAGAGGCAAGTGGAGTTTAGGATTAACATCCTACCAGGAGCTGCACCTATTACAAGAGCTCCTTATCGATTGGTGCCAACTGAGATGAAAGAATTAAGGACCCAACTTGATGAGCTTTTGGAGAAAGGCTTCATACAGCCTAGCTCATCACCTTGGGGAGCTCATATCTTGTTTGTTAAAAAGAAAGACGGTTCGATGCGGATGTGCATTGACTACCGCAAGCTTAACAAGATAACCATCAAGAATCATTATCCGCTGCCCAGGATCGACGACTTGTTCGACCAACTTCAAAAGGCTAGCTATTTCTCTAAGATCGACTTGAGGTCGGGTTATCATCAACTGAAGGTCAGGAGTGAAGATGTTCCAAAGACTGCCTTTAGGACGAGATACGGACACTATGAGTTTATAGTGATGCCTTTTGGGCTCACTAATGCACCTGCAGCATTCATGGACCTCATGAATAGAGTCTGTAAACTGTAGCTAGATAAGTTTGTCATTGTCTTCATAGAGAAACATCTATTAAAGCAGGAGAAGCTAATCACAAGAAACATCTTTGGTGCATCCTTGAGCTATTAAAGCAGGAGAAACTTTATGCTAAGTTCTCCAAGTGCAAATTCTGGCTTCGAGAAGTCCAGTTCCTTGGACACGTGGTTAGCGAGCGTGGTATTCAGGTAGATCCCGCTAAGATAGAAGCCATAATGAATTGGGAAGCACCGAAGACACCTTCTGAAATCCGTAGTTTCTTAGGACTGGCCGGTTATTATAGGAGGTTCATTGAGAACTTTTCGAGGACAGCCACTCCTTTGACTACCTTGACCCGTAAGAATGTCAAATTTGACTAGGGTCCTAAACAGCAAGAATCCTTCGAGATCCTAAACCACAAGTTGAGCAATGCTCCAGTGCTAACTCTACCTAAAGGTATTGAGGATTTTTTCGTGTATTGCAATGCCTCGCACACTGGCATGGGCTATGTGCTGATGTAGAGAGGCAAGGTGATTGCCTACGCATCACGACAACTAAAGGTGCACGAAAGGAATAACACCACCCACGACTTGGAGTTGGGTGCCTTTGTATTTGCACTAAAGTTATAAAGACACTATTTATATGGCACAAAGTGTATTATATACACTGACCATAAAAGTCTCCAACATCTATTCAACCAGAAGGATCTGAATATGAGACAACGCCGCTGGATGGAAATGCTGATGATTATGATTGCAAGATTCGCTATCATCCTGGCAAGGCAAACATGGTTGCCGATGCGCTGAGTCGCAAGGAAAGGGTTAAACCAATACGGATTAACGCCAAGAGCATTGAGCTCAGGAATAGCTTGAATGAGAAGCTACTAGATACGCAAAAGCAAGCCTTGTTGGAGGCTAACCTTCCTAGTGGAGGATTCGGTGGAACTGTTGATCAGTTATCACCTGGGAAAGATGGAATTCTTAGATTTAATGGTTGAATCTGAGCTCCAATCTTTGGAGGACTTAGAGATGTAATCCTCCAGGAAGCGTATAGTTCCAAATACTATGTTCACCCTGGAGGTGACAAGATGTATCAGGATTTAAAAAAGAATTATTAGTGGGTGGGTATGAAGAAATCCAATGCCACCTATGTAGCTAAGTGTCTGACGTGTTCACAAGTCAAAGCTAAACATCAAAAGCCGCCAGGACTACTACAACAACTTGAAATTCCCACATGGAAGTGGGAAATGGTAACTATGGATTTGATCACCAAGTTACCTAACACCAAACGTGGCAATGACACAATTTGGGTTATTGTGGATAGACTGACTAAGTCAGAACATTTCTTGCCCATAAAGGAGACGTATAGCTCCGATAAGTTGGCTAAATTATATGTGGACGAGATAGTGTCCCTGCCCCTGGTGTACCAGTATCTATTGTATCTGATAGAGATACTAGATATACTTCTCATTTCTGGAAAAGTTTCCTGCAATCCTTAGGCACCAGATTAAACTTCAGTACGGCTTACTGTCACGACCCCCGACCCACCCTGGACGGAATCGAGAGCCGCGAACAGCCAAGTGGTACCGGTGATTATTTTGAAAAATATTGCAGCGGAAATTTCATCAGGACCGTGTGTTAGGAAAAATATCAGAGTTTAGAAAACACCGGATTTTATTTATTTAAATAGATGGGATAAACCCATGTTTTACAAAGGTAGCTTTAATAAGGGATAAACCCAATTACATAAAACAATATTTCTTAATTTGATTTAATTAATAAAATAAGCCACTTCTTGAAGCCTTTTAGTGCCGTATCCATCTCTTACTCCAATCTACTGTAATTACCTGAAACGCGTTTTAAAAGGGCTTTGTCAGCAGGAAATACTGGTGAGTTCATTCATTTTGCTTAAAACGACACGTTTGTTATAATCTACAGTATTAAGAGCGATTACAATGTTTCCATATATCAACCATATACCCACGGTATTTGTCACTCGACCCATTGGCCCTCCCGTTGTCCAATGGTGTCTGTGACTATGGTCATATCACCCCTTGGCTAACTCGTTGTCCAATGGTGAAGATTATCAAGTAATGTATACAAAACCCCACATACCGCCTGTAATCTAGTGACTACAAAGACTTAATCCCTGTAATTATAACTTTGAAAATAAACATGCTTTTGTAAACAAATTTGATAAAAAGAGAATGACTCACTTTATAAGCATGCAGATTTATACGGGCAGAGTTTAGCCTACTGATTAGCCTTGATATTGCAGATTTATACAGGCAGAGCTTAGCCTATTGATTAGTCTTGTAACCTAGTGCACACGAACTAGGTAAGTAACTTAATACAGTATTTACGATAACTCACGAGATTAAAACCCTCACAACGAATGACAAAGTGCAATAATTAAACATCCATCGAATTAACGACGAATGACAAAGCATAAACCAAGTTTGAGCAGCACTTAAACATTCATCAGATAGTTTCAATCGATCGGACATTGAATCGTAGCAGCGATCGAGTTAATACCCGGTATCGTAGCAGCGCCTCGCTATATTAATTGTAAATTCGACTTTTGAGCAGCCAAAATTCGTTTTTATGAAATTATTTCGACACCAGAGAACAGGCCATGCGACAAGCTATCTATAGGTGAAATGGAGGTTTGTCGCGGCCCGCGTGGGAGTGTGGATCAGATCGTCGTTGGCTGAGTCATCGGTGGTTGCGACACGTGTGATGACACGTGGCCTTCATGCATATCCGGTGATTGTCTTGCTGTCGTGGCCCACGTAACATTCTGCTCATTCCTTACGCGGCCCGCGAGAAGACTAAATATCTGATTTTCTTAATTCTTGATATAGATTGGGATTTCAGGTGTCCGGGTTTTTACTTACGAATTAATTTGGGATATTTTTAAATATAATTATATCACAAGGAAAAAGGGAATAAAATGGTGAGAAAATAGAATTGACCCACTTTGTAACTTTAGGGTTCAACTAGAAAGTCTCCTGGTAGAATATTGGGTTTAACTTCTGAGCTATAAAAATATATAATGCACTCGTTTTAAGTATAGTACCTAATTTAACCTTGTCCCTATGTCACAATACAGAATCCCAACGAACTTAGTCAGGCAGAGCCTTGACATGTGTTTATGGGGCTCAGATCAATCGGAAAGGGTAGCGGTGAACGGGAGTTAAAACACTTAAAACAGGACAAACCTTTATTATTACTACAGATGAAAAATAAAAATAAAAATAACAAATATAATTCTAAAGAGAGAGAGAGTGACGAAAATACTCCACAGGACCTTCTCCTATTCTCCTATTTATATAAATTTTGTACTTGGGGCTTGTGTACACTTGCCTTCAATTCAAGTGTGAAATCATGACACGTACTATACACTTGCCTTCAATTCAAGTTATGATTCATTCAAAATGTTTAGTTTTATTTCTTTTTATTATTTTTATTGTAAACGTACCTTTATCTAAAAGAAATGAAATTTTATTTAATTATATTCTATTATATATATATATATTTATATATTAATTTAACTGCTTCACTTATTTGGCGCGTATAACTTCTAAAGTATGGCGTTCTAGGAAATAATAAATATGTCTTTAGAACGAGAATAATCTTATCTATATTTTGAACCAAGTTTCATTAAAAATAGAGTAGGTTCAAAATACAATGTATTTTTATAGTTTAATTATTAAACGGTTCCAGGGCCCGTCTAGGTACTTAATATTTCTTACAGTCAACTTACCCGTAATCTACCCGTCTAATAATATAAGTTTTTATATACTTTTATTTTATTTAGAAAGGTCACCCATATACATGCCAATTAATTAGAATAATATTTCAACCAACTATATATAAAATAGTGTTTAAAACTACTTGGGTTAAATATTTATATTAAAAATAAACTAGTTACTAGTGGTTAATAAATTTAACCAAACCTATAATTCTTTATATAAAAATAGGAATGTTACATCCTCCCCACCTTGTTTTAAATCTCGTCCTCGAGATTTGGGTTACGATATTTCTTTTAGACCTATGTCATATTTTAGTCAATAAAAACAAATTTAAGGTAGATGTCACAGAATTAAAATATCAAATTTTGTGAATACGAGTTGTACCATAAGTAGGATTCAATGGTTCCACTGAATTAATTCAAGAAATTGATGACAAACGAATGAGATGAAATGATATAATTTTTCAAGGTGACTAGGTTCAAGCCAAAAGATATATGATCAATAGATATTTTTAAAATGAATGTGAAGGATTTTTAGAATCAATAAAATTCTTTGTCAAAAGAAAGCTTACTTTGATTGGCAACTGAGGAAGACTTAGAATTGGATAGGTTCTAAATGAAATAAAGGCATGAAAATGATTTGTCAAATGATATGAGAAAATCAATGTGCTGAGATGAGTGAATTGCAAGGATACACGAAAAGATAATATAGTTAGTGTATTATTGTCTTAATACATAATTGCATTAAGATGATTTTAATCAAGCAATAAAATGTTCGATCAAAGATAGGTGATATTTTAATTTATGAAATACCTTTTCCTTTTATGATTTATATGTTATCATAAAAGTAAAATAATATATTAATATAGATAGTTTTAAAATATCAAAACTCGTGGTAATTTTGACAAAATAATGATATATGTTTTATTAGTATGTTTATCCAAATACCCTAGAACTCACGATTATCATTAAAATCAAGTATGTTTAACTATAAGATTTTACAATAAGATATTTTAAATCATAAAAGTAAAATAGTAAATGTTTAGTTTAATATCAAGCATACTTAAATATTGGCTTGAGTAAATAACATTTGATATTTTTAATATATTAAAATATATATTATAAAATAATATTTCTATAAGTATTTAATAGTTGTGGAATATTAATCAAGATGAACAATTACTTATAAAATGTCTTGTCCATGACTACTTAGACAGTTATTTAGATAATTTTATTCGTCCCTCTAATTCTTGTATTGTTTTATGAAAATATGTCCTTTCCTTACAATACAAAGTATATATATTTTTATATACATTAACTAGTCATTATCATGGTTGGATATTGGTTAGTGCTGCCTTGTTTAAGCATAGGTGATCAGTCCATGCCTAACTAAGGCTAGGTTACCCAATATCTGCCCTTGACAATAACCCTAGTATTTTAAATAATACAAACACTATTACTATTAATATTTTATTACTAATAATAAAACTAATATTAGTAATAAATAACTAAACATACACTTAAATGAGAGTATAACTCAAACATAATTTTTATACATATATATAAAAATATAAATTCTTCACCTCAATGGTTTAATAAGAATATAGTAATACTATATTGTAAATTAGGTAATTACTTATGTAAGTTATTAGTAGTTCTCCCCCTGACGGAATTAGTATTGTTGTTGTCGTGCCCAATCATACTTTCCAAAGATCTTGCTTTGAAAGTCAGGTGTGATATACTTGATGTCTATGGTCGTATATTTTTAAGTTTCATGTGTTTTCTTGTGCCCTAGCACAACTTTACATGATTCTTACTTGCGTTAATAGTTTATGGTAACGCATTGGAAAAAAAATTTATACTTTTGATGGCGTACCAACTTAAAGGGTTCCCGTCGTTTATTTTCACACGAGTTTCGAGGTAGATGATCAAACGAAATAATGTTTGATATCGGAATTAAAGATATATGCAAGAGATTCCTGATAAAGAAATCTAGATTTATTATTGACACATATGCCTGTGCTTTATTCCAAATTAACTTTTGGAATTTCTTATAGATTTACATATCTATATAATCACATGTTTCATAAGCTATAATATAAATACCATTTATAAGGTCAATGTATTTAACAGATTCATATTTCCAAAAACAAGTCTGATATCAGGTCATGATACTATTTAGGGAAATCTTGTCACTTGTTTGACATATTATATACCCCGTCTTATCCAGTTCGCGTCGGAGAGGTAACCTAAGTATATCTGGACAAACTGGAGAGTCTGCTACACCATACCCAGTCTTGTCGGAGAAACTTTTCTATTTCCCATAAATAGTATTTTTTTTAAAGTGCCTCTTTTATTAGGCTTTTATCCAGAATTAGGGAAATTTGTATTTCCGTAACATATCTTTATTCTAGACCAAGTAATATCAATAAGCAAGAATTAATAGTAACTAAGTGTATTGCTTATTTATCATATCTTGCAATATTCTAATTACCATTCTTATGGCATACCAAAACCCATCACACTTTATTTACACAAGTATTTAGCTTATCTCGAAGCTGATACTAAGGCATCTTAAGTTTAAGTCTAAATGCTATCAGGTGTGCTACCAGTTAATAGCAATCTCCTAACTCTTTTATTTAAGCTTAGGTATTATTATCACAACACTTATTGGCTTAAAGCAGTGGCTCTGATACCACCTTCTGTCACGACCCCCGACCTACCCTGGACGGAATCGAGAGCCGCGAACAGCCAAGTGGTACCGGTGATTATTTTGAAAAATATTGCAGCGGAAATTTCATCAGGACCGTCAGTTAGGAAAAATATCAGAGTTTAGAAAACACCGGATTTTATTTATTTAAATAGATGGGATAAACCCATGTTTTACAAAGGTAGCTTTAATAAGGGATAAACCCAATTACATGAGACAATATTTCTTAATTTGATTTAATTAATAAAATAAGCCACTTCTTGAAGCCTTTCAGTGTCGTATCCATCTCTTACTCCAATCAACTGTAATTACCTGAAACGCGTTTTAAAAAGGTTTTGTCAGCAGGAAATACTTGTGAGTTCATTCATTTTGCTTAAAACGACACGTTTGTTATAATCTACAGTATTAAGAGCGATTACAATGTTTCCATATATCAACCATATACCCACGGTATTTGTCACTCGACCCATTGGCCCTCCCATTGTCCAATGGTGTCTGTGACTATGGTCATATCACCCCTTGGCTAACTCGTTGTCCAACGGTGAAGATTATCAACTAATGTATACAAAACCCCACATACCGGCTGTAATCTGGTGACTACAAAGACTTAATCCTTGTAATTATAACTTTGAAAATAAACATGCTTTTGTAAACAAATTTGATAAAAAGAGAATAACTCACTTTATAAGCATGCAGATTTATACGGGCAGAGTTTAGCCTACTGATTAGCCTTGATATTGCAGATTTATACAGGCAGAGCTTAGCCTATTGATTAGTCTTGTAACCTAGTGCACACGAACTAGGTAAGTAACTTAATACAGCATTTACGATAACTCACGAGATTAAAACCCTCACAACGAATGACAAAGTGCAATGCTTAAACATCCATCGAATTAACGACGAATGACAAAGCATAACCCAAGTTTCAGCAGCACTTAAACATTCATCGGATAGTTTCAATCGATCGGACATTGAATCATAGCAGCGATCGAGTTAATACCCGGTATCGTAGCAGCGCCTCGCTATATTAATTGTAAATTCGACTTTTGAGCAGCCAAACTTCGTTTTTATGAAATTGTTTCGACACCAGAGAACAGTCCATGCGACAAGCTATTTATAGGTGAAATTGAGGTTTGTCGCGGCCCGCGTGGGAGTGTGGATCAGATCGTCGTTGGCTGAGTCATCGGTGGTTGTGACACGTGTGATGACACGTGGCCTTCATGCATATCCGATGATTGTCTTGCTGTCGCGGCCCGCGTAACATTCTGCTCATTCCTTACACGGCCCGCGAGAAGACTAAAATCTGATTTTCTTAATTCTTGATATGGATTGGGATTTCAGGTGTCCGGGTTTTTACTTACGAATTAATTTGGGATATTTTTAAATATAATTATATCACAAGGAAAAAGGGAATAAAATGGTGAGAAAAGAGAATGGACCTACTTTGTAACTTTAGGGTTCAACTAGAAAGTCTCCTGGTAGAATATTGGGTATAACTTCTGAGCTATAAAAATATATAATGCACTCGTTTTAAGTATAGTACCCCTAATTCAACCTTGTCCCTATGTCACGAGACAGAATCCCAACGAACTTAGTCAGGCAGAGCCTTGACATGTGTTTATGGGGCTCAGATCAATCGGAAAGGGTAGCGGTGATCGGGAGTTAAAACACTTAAAACAGGACAAACCTTTATTATTGCTACAGATGAAAAATAAAAATAACAAATATAATTCTAGAGAGAGAGAGTGACGAAAATACTCCACAGGACCTTCTCCTATTCTCCTATTTATATAAATTTTGTACTTGGGGCTTGTGTACACTTGCCTTCAATTCAAGTGTGAAATCATGACACGTACTATACACTTGCCTTCAATTCAAGTTATGATTCATTCAAAATGTTTAGTTTTATTTCTTTTTATTATTTTTATTGTGCACATACCTTTATCTAAAAGAAATGAAATTTTATTTAATTATATTCTATTATATATATATATTTATATATTAATTTAACTGCTTCACTTATTTGGCGCGTATAACTTCTAAAGTATGGCGTTCTAGGAAATAATAAATATGTCTTTAGAACGAGAATAATCTTATCTATATTTTGAACCAAGTTTCATTAAAAATAGAGTAGGTTCAAAATACAATGTATTTTTATAGTTTAATTATTAAACGGTTCCAGGGCCCGTCTAGGTACTTAATATTTCTTACAGTCAACTTACCCGTAATCTACCCGTCTAATAATATAAGTTTTTATATACTTTTATTTTATTTAGAAAGGTCACCCATATACATGCCAATTAATTAGAATAATATTTCAACCAACTATATATAAAATAGTGTTTAAAACTATTTGGGTTGAATATTTATATTAAAAATAAACTAGTTACTAGTGGTTAATAAATTTAACCAAACCTATAATTCTTTATATAAAAATAGGAATGTTACACTTACCATCCTCAGACAGATGGACAGAGTGAGCGTACTATCCAAACTTTAGAAGACATGCTTAGAGCCTGCGTGATCGACTTGGGTGGTAGTTAGGATGACCATCTCCCCCTCATTGAATTCTCCTACAATAATAGTTATCATACGAGCATTAAGGCTGCTCCTTTTGAGGCCTTGTATGGGAGAAAATGTCGAACGCCTGTTTGTTGGGCTGAAGTTGGGGAAGCCCAACTAACAGAACCAGAGATTGTCCTGGAGACCACAAATAAGATAATACAAATCCGTGATCGTCTCAAAGTTGTCAGGGATAAGCAGAAGAGCTATGCTGACAAGAGGCGCAAACCTCTTAAGTTCCAAGTAGGGGACAAAGTTTTACTGAAGGTATCACCCTGGAAAGGTGTGATGCGCTTCGGTAAGAAGGGCAAGTTAAGCCCAAGATATATTGGGCCATTCGAGATAATCGAATGTGTCGGTTCTGTAGCTTATAAGCTAAACCTGCCGAAGGAGCTTAGTGAAATTCACAATGTGTTCCACATTTGTAATTTAAAGAAATGTCTAGCCGATGAGTCGCTAGTAATGTTACTTCACGATGCGCGGATTGATAAAAACCTGAGGTTTGTTGAGAAACCGATTTTGATCGAAGATCGACAAGTTAAGAAGCTCCGACGGAAGTATATACCTATTGTAAAGGTTAAATGGGATGCCCGTAGAGGCCCCGAATATACATGGGAGGTTGAGTCTACTATGCGACAAGAGTACCCTCATCTTTTTGAATAAAATCTCGAGGTAGAGATTTATTTTAAGGGGGTGAGGACGTAACACCTCTTAAATTCGTGTCCGATAATGTACTGACACGTGTCCATACTCCCAAATGTGCCTAATGTTGGTCGGGAGGGACTATTTTGCCATTTATTGAAAGTATGAATGTGGAGGGACTAAAAGTGTCAACATGCATTTTTATTACCTCTGAGTGACCTTTGCGGACCGTATAGCCTCATGGCTTACAGACTACAAACAAGGAAATTTTCAAGCTTTAAGGGTCGGTTACGGACCGCAACGCTTCGTGCTTACGGTCCGTAAGCTAGAGAGATTGTTTGTGCACAGCAGGTCTTTACGGACCGCAAAGGGTACCCCCCTGTGGTCCGTAAAGCATTGCCAGTGCCAGAGTTTTGTTTAGGCTCCAAGAATACCACCATTCGAAACCATGAGCTCTCTAACAGGACTTGCCACGTTTTGGGACACATGTAATGATCCAAATCAATTCCTAACACCTGTTATGATCTAATCCAAGCTCTCCAAGTATAAATAGAGGAGGTTGCAACCATTTTCACTTGCACCTCTTCTTAAAATCCTTCTTACTCCTCATTTGGAAGTTACTGAGCTACAGGAGCATCCAACTTAGTCTATATTCATCCAAGGATCACTTGTAAGTGTTCATATCCTCTGCATTTTTGTTTTATAGGCTTTAATAGTTGAAAGTTAAGCAAAATCAATTTTTGCTTTGACTTTCGGTTTAGACCATTATGGTCCAGCCATTGTTCGAGTCGAACATGGCTACATGATCGTAATTAGTTAGGTGTTAATCCCTCAAAAGGGCACCTCCTAAAAATCATGTCAACTTGGTCAATTAATGGGTCAAAGTTTAATTATTTAAAAAGTCAAAAGTCAGTTTTTCGTAAATGTTATAAACTGGTCATATATATGTTATAAATCATGTTCTGACACTTAAATAAGTTGGTAATTAATATTAGAACATGTGTGAACATGTTCAGCCCGTCATTTCCAGTTTTAGGGTCGGTTCGCAACCAAAAGTCGAGCAGTTTGACTTTTAGTTTGACTTTCGATTCTGGCCTGATTTAACTAAGTTAGCTACTAAATTTAAGTTGTATTATAATCGTAATATCATGTTGGATAACCCTCTAAGGTTATGCTACATGATCATAATCATATTCTGAGTTTGTATGCAAGTTTCTATATTATGCCTAACTTTGACCAAAATGCCCTTTTTGCATAAAACATGGTTTTAATCAACAATGAACTTGCAAATGATTTACTTATTAATATAATTAACATATTTTGATATTATGAAATTGATCATAACCTGAGTTTTGATATAAGATCGTAAAATATGTTATTTAACGACCAAAATGCCCTTTTGGCGTATAGTATGGTTTTAAACCGTAACTATCATACAAAACCAAATACCTACTGTTGTTATAACATAATTTAAACATTTTCACAGTAAGTACTTGATCATGACTCAGATTTTTAAATAAGTTCTCAAATTATGTATATAATGACCAAAATGCCCCTACGGTGCATAGTTTGGTCTTAAATCATAAAACTCATACATGTTTGATTACTTACTGATATTATATCATAAATAAAGTATTTTTACAGAATGAACATGTTCATAATATCAGTTTTTATGCAAGTTCTTAACTTATGACACATAATGACTAAAATGCCCATATGGTGCATATTTTGATTTTAAAACCTTAATGGTCATATAAGTTGATAACCTACTGATGTTACAACTTATTTAAAGTATATTGGCACATATAACTTGTTTAAGAGTCATCCGGTTACCCGATATCGCTTATATGCGTATGGTTAAGCTTATGTAACTAGTTTACGTAAGTTTACCAAAACGGGTCAATTCTTATCATTTTACTTCAAATTCCAGAATGTATATTGTTTACCCATATTATACAAGTCTTAGTACTTGTTGGGTTTAAACTACATTCTATTCCAGTCATCGCTTAATCAAGCGTATCGTTCCGTTTCCGATAATTTAAGTTAACCGGTCCAAGTCTATGACTTGAATAGGACCCGTTAACATTCTAATTGGTTATTTAGACCATTCATTCCAGACTAGATCCTTTTGGTAAATTGCAACCAACCTTAGTTAATTGATTACGTCTAAACTATTTATAATTCTTACATATTAAGACGAGTTTTAGCCCAGGTAAATACTCTTAACCTATTTTCCCTATACAGGCTTGGGATATGGTAAATTATTACCACTTGGTCGGGTATGGGATCATATGTCGGATTTTGACTATAAAATCTCCATGACCCGTTTTAATCTGTTTTGTCCGATAACTTAAACATTTGGGGTTAACGTGATCGTGTCCTGGATATCCTTGACTCATTTAAGTTGTTACTGGCCACGAACGAGCACGGGGTGTAGGCATACACCTGACAGATGCTAATGCTATTATAAAATGTTTTTCTTACCCACTAGTTGGGGATACCCCTTTGTGGATTTAAGTGGCGTGTCGGTTAATCATGTCTCGGTGTTTAGTACTGGGCCCTATATGTATTGACAGGCATGTAAAACTATATACAAGATCATTTTGAATTGTCCCAAGTTACTTATAAAATCATGTGCCTTGTGCACTTAAAATGATTTTGAATATGTTTTCAAAATGAGTCGGTTATTTGTATTTACCAGTGTAAGCTGACGTATTTTCAAAAGACTAAGTTACAGGTTGCAAGGATACGTAAATAGGCTGGAAGTTGCCTGGTAATTCTAGAAGAGGAATTTGCAACTCCTTTGCATATAGTCGAGCAGTCTGTTGATCTCATTTCTGTACATTTTCGATCCGCTTGTGGATCTTTATTACAAGATGTGTGTATATTATTTTGAACATTTGGACACTTAAGTTTGTAATAATATTTTAAACTCCAAGACTTCCGATGTGCTATCTGTGTGTTTGTCTATGATGATACTCCCCACCCGAGCCCATCGGGCGATGGTCGAAATATAGGGGTGTGACAGCACCCTTCTGTCCATTTTTTGTTAACGGGAGATATTACAAATGCGGCTATGTTCTTGTGGATGGTATCTACCCATCATGGTCTGTTTTTGTGAAAGCTCTTTCATTTCCTGTCGAGGTTAAAGAAAAGACGTTCAAGAAGTTGCAAGAATCAGCGAGAAAAGATGTTGAGAGGGCTTTTGGTGTTTTAAAGGGTAGATGGGGCATACTAAACTGACCGGTTCGTGCAATGACTACAAAACAATCCATACCATAGTATATACATGTATCATATTGCACAATATGCTAATAAAAGAAGATGAACGTGTAATATCTGCAGATTGGGTGCTAAATCCTCCTACACAAATTCCCGTTCCCGAAAATGTCCAACAAGACTTGTGCAATGAAGAAATTCACTTTCGGTTGAGATATGATTTGAACTTGTAGGTTCTTTAGGTTTGGAATTTCTGGATTCGGATGAGTAGTAGGTTTTCTTTATATATCTTTTTATTTTTATATGTTTTTTTTAAGTTGTAACCTAAAATATGTCTTGAAATATTGTTTTTTATTTAAATGAAATTATTATTGTTAATTTATTATTTAAAAAATAAAAATAAAATCCATCACTAGTGATGGGTACCAGGCCCGTGTCCGAGAATGTTAAAATATTTTTTGGCCCTAGTCGAGATAAGGAAACCGGCCCTACCCCACTATAATATAAACTCATCAATCACATATATAAAAAGTAAAAACCCATTATATGACGATAATTGTTATAAAAAGCTGATAAGTCGACTCGCGTGTTGCGACGGCACCGTTAAACCACACAAAATAGACGTACAAGCTTTGAACTACGCACACGCATTGCGACGTGTAATGTCACACCCCAACCGATGGCGGAATCATCGGGGCGCGTCACTAGGCGAATCAGATTGCTCAAGGGAATCCATAACAACTATATTGCGATAATATTTAATACATTCGTTATCCCATACTAACAAATAATACAATCACATGAGTTATCACAGATTTCTTGTCCTCTCGAACAATACAAATCCGACAACCAAGATTTTTGTGGAGTTTCTAGACTTCCTAGCTTGATTTGATATAGCTTGTGATCTAACCTGCAACATATGTTAAAATATTTGTCAATACAAAAGTATTGGCGAGTATACAGGTTTGGTATGTATAGCGTAATAGATTTAAAACGTGTAGCGAATTTCCACATGCATAAACGTAACACACGACATATATACTCACAAAGCTGATACTACCAACTAAGTCCTCGATGCTCGAATATGCGATGACAAACTAGACCCCGTCGGGCGCAATAGTACTATACTAGTCATGGTGGGACGTCGCGAGTATAAGCCCTAGCACATATGCAACTAGCATCACGTATATCTATGCATAACAGTTATTCGCAAGTGATAATTCGATTGATTGAATAATTCGATTGATGAGTTCGATTTGTTATAAACGTATGTTACACCCAAAATGCGATTAAAAAGGGTTCAGGTATACTCACAGTGCGCATTTAGCGAGGATACAACTTGATTGGGTCGGTTGTTAGTACGTCTGCGTTAATCATTGAAGGATATAGTAAACGATGTACGGTTAAGCGAGAATAGCATCGAAAAGTCAGTTATCTGGTCGGATGGTGCTCATCCGTTCGGATGGGCTCATCCGATCGGATGACATGTGGATCGGATGACATATGGATCGGATGACAGTCATGGGTCGGATGAGCTGGTCCAGTCGGATAACCTATTGACTGGTCAAATTGCTGTCATCCGTTCGGATGACATGTTATCCGTTCGGATGGCATGTGATCCGATCGGATGGCATGTGATCCGTTCGGATGGCATGTGATCCGTTCGGATGGCATGTGATCCGTTCGGATGACACATCTGTTTTAACGTTCTGATCACTGTTTTTGGGTGTTTATCGGAAGAAATACGTTCGGTGTTACTGGAACAGTGTAATTTCATACTACCACTTGAAATTCCATCAGTTCCGACCCGTTCTATCGGCCGGGAATCACCCCGCTCCATCAGATCTGGCCGTTCTTGACGGTTTCTCATGTTTAACTCGAAATCGCACAGTTCCTTGGTTAAATACGTAGATTTAGGTGAGATTTGTTATCAAAACATATGGAAATCATCCAGATCTGAGTCGTTTATGGTGGGATGAGGTCACAACCTGAAGTTCATATGAACTCTTGGTGACATCACCTTAAAACACCTCAAATCAGTAGATTTCACGGTTAGAAATCGAGTTTTGAAAGACAGAATGATGTAGAGTTGAGTGTAGATCGTAGAAGTACAAGTTTTTAGGTTGAAATCTTACCGGAATCGCGAGGAATCGAGGAAAAAGGGTCCTGAAGCGTGGTTGGTCGAGTGGGAGCTGTCACATCACTTGAACAGTGATGTGACATGCTATTTATAGGCAGAAATCAAGGCTGAAGTGGTTTTGGGTCGGATGGCCCATCCGTTCGGATGAGGCTGTCCATCCGGATGGCCACTCCAGCGCGATGGATTTCTTCGTTTTTGAGCGTTGCGATAGATTTTGAAGTTCGTGCTTTTTATATCATTATTATATATGCATATATATATTACTAGGGGTCGTATTTACGTATCCTTGCAGGATCAATCAATGATATCAACAATATCTTGTGAAGGAGCGGAAATCAATCACAAGATGATTCAAGATTATATAATGATAATAAAGATAAATAATCTAGAACAATAGAAATCACAAACCAATGAATTCTTGCATTCAACGATAAACGTAGACTGATACAAGAACTTGCAAAAGAACTCGCAACTGGCTCCTTGTGTCGCCCCACTATCCACGCAATCAACAACCCTAAATAATGAGGTTGTGATGTGCTTATATACATAACAACTGGACTGATAATCTAAGCCCAATGCGACACAAGACCAAAGACCCAAACACTAACAAAACCGGCCCATACAAGTAAACTAAACATAAACATAATCAACCCTCAAACTATGCTAACCTACATGAATAAACCTTCAGGTTCCAACAATCTCCCCCTAGGTTTATGCATGCAGGTTTTTGACACTTTAACCTTCAGTATCATCTTGCACCCGATCCTTAATACCACCGAACCCCTTTGTATGAATATGAATAGATGCTGCAACAGCTTTAGTCCAAGCTTTGGCAATTTCTTCATATTTCTCAGTAGCTCTAATTTGATGACGAGCCAGCACTTCCAAATCTTCATGAGCAACGTTCAGTAAATCAATCTGATCCACCAAGTAAAAACACACATCATCATCACAAACAATCACTGCCTGCCCTAAGCGCTCATCATAAGACCAAAAATGTAAAGTCTTTAGAGCACCCTTTGGAATCTTTTTCACCAACGGAATTGTCTTCTCTTTATCAGTAACAGGCCAGCGTACAATCTTCAAGCGCTTGTTCGTATATGGATCTCTAATGCCTTTAGCTGGTTTAACAATGGACTCTGCAGTACGCATTGAAGGAAAACCCTTAAGAACCTCCCTCTTCAACCTCTCGAAAAACCTATAACCAACTCCTCCAGGCTTATCATCTACATAAGGTGCTCTAGACAAGTCTGTCAAGTCCACTTTAGTAAATGACTGAAACTGGCCTGGATGTTTGTACCACTCAACAGGTCCAACTTTTCTTTTAATCCACCATCTTTTACGATCATGATCATAACCCCAGCTAACTACACCAGAACAATTTCCAACCTTATCATAGAGAGTTTCACCAACATCCATTAAATGATGAGTAGCATGAGCATCATCATCGTCTGGATTTAGATTCCGATTCTTCATAACTACAAACTCTCTCTTCTTCTTGATTCTTTCAGCTTTCTCTTTGTCTGCAACAGGATCAATGATTCTTCTAAAGTAATGTTCCATAGCAGCACTTCTTTCAGCATCATCCTTTTCAAACGCCTTTTTCCTTTTTTCAACATCAGTTGGATCTGAGAACTCTTGTCCAAATTTCTTCTCCAACTTTCCACGCAAATCATACACCATGTTAAACAACAAACTAACATCTCCTTGAAGTTGCTCAATCTGTTGATCTTTCTTCACAACCATATCTTCTAATTGAATAATCTTCGCATCTTTATGAATGGAATCTTGCTCAAGGACAACCATTCTTTTCTTCATATCTCTCATGCTGATAAACTCATCTTCATCACTCGAATCATCATCAAACGGCATTCTAAATGGCTCTTCAGGTCTTTTACCACTTGAACTGCTAGGCATATCAAGATCAACTTTAGAAGAACCTGCAGCTTCAGTAGCACTAGGTAATGTTGTCTCATCACTGGCATCAACCTCAATACTAGTAACCTGAACATCATCAGTAGTAATATCCATATCAGTTCTTTGAGCATCAGCATCAAAATCAAAGATGTCTTCAGTAGCAGCGGTGGTATCGGTGACATTCTTCTCAAACTCGAAGTCATAAAGACCTTCATCATCTTCATCAGTAACTACGGGTTGATCTTTGTTATGCTCAACATACATTCCGGGCCGAGGATCCCTCCTTTTCCACTTCAATGGCATGGAATCAGAATCCTTTGGGTCTTCACTAGGCTTTTCACTTGACACTGCAAGATCAGAAGGAGGATTTCCCATCTTGTCAGTTACAGATTTGAGTAACAAAGCCAAACTTTCAGCAGTAATCACGGGTGGAACAGTAGAAACAGCAGTATCAACTTCAGCTTCAGGAGGAAGCTCTTCATCTTCATCAGAATCACACATAATTTCAACACCTTCATCGTCAGAGTCTATTGTTAAAATCTCTGTCTCAGGCTGATCTTCAGCATCCATACGAATATCATGTTCTTCAGCAACAATAGCTCTTGCAGGTACACTATTCACTGAAACAGATTGTGCTATTTCCGGATTTTCACTAACATCTTCCGTCTCTGCAAACTGACCAAACTTCTCCAATTTAATCAAACCTTCATATTTCTTCTCAGTACCCTTCTTAGCAGTAAGAGCACCAAAACATGATGGACCCATTGGTTTCAATTCCAACGTATTACCAGATCTCTTCAATTCTGGATATTGATCATTCAGAATCATCTGCAAGAATCTCGGATACATCAGAAACTTATCCTTCCGAAGTCCAATTGCATTTCTCTTCATAGCTTCCAAAACATATTTTGAGTAATTGAACGGCTCATTAGTAATTACACAAATCACAGCCGCAGACTGAGTAGTATTCAACTGATCAATTCCCCCTCTATTTTCTGTCATGCACACAAGAAACATATGCAGCAACAGACGCCAGTATGGATGCACAAACTTCTTTACCAAGGGTGGAAACTTTCCTTCGTAGCTCAAACGAGGCAAGATTGCTTCTACTGCTCCAGCTGGAAGTTCTATAGGATCTGTTTCCTGATCATTAAATCTTAGCACTTCTCTAATCATCTGCTCAGTCACTATAACTTTCTTTTCTTGAATTTCAGCAACGATAGCTCCCTTTCCATCAACGACTTCTACTTTAGCACTCTTCCAAAAAGCTTGAATAAGATCTTCATAAACAACCGGATTCTCACGAAGAGCATGAACAATCCGACAGTTATTTAAGCCTTTCATCAATGACGTGTACAGCTTCTTGTGTTTCTCTGGTGGAGGAGCCAAATATCCGACCTGATTGTGTGAAGATATAAATTTCAAGTCCATCTTTCTGCACATAACACAACTCAAATAAGTTTCCAACTTTCAAATATAACAGTGATAAAAATAAGCCAAAACAAACACTGTTACTGTTCACTCGAGACCATGAGTCGCAACCAAAAGGTCTCGAGTCGCAACCATGAGTCGCAACCATCTACGAGTCGCAACCAACAAACATTGAGTCGCAACCATGAGTCGCAATCTTGAAGTTGCGACTCGTAACCCCTGGTTTCGAGTCATAAGTGTTCTTGATTGCGAGTCAAACATCTTCAAAACTTCATCGGAAACATCATCGGAAACTTCAAATCTTCATCGGAATCTTCAAATCTTCATCGGAATATTCAACAATCATTCATAATTCCTGCAAAAACTTGAATAATGACGTCATTATACCTTGATGATCAATGAGTCGCAACCGGAGATTGCGAGTCGTAACCGGAGATGAATCGGAATCTTCAATAGATCACCGGAGCTTGAGAGAGAATCAGACTTGGTTGCGAGTGAGAAATGAGGTCTCGACTCGCAACCGCCCTTTTATACCACAAAACAGATCATGGGCCTTTAACTCTTGGGCTCGCAGATTTAACACATTTGGGCTTGACAAATATGGGCTCTTGACTAAACAGATTTATCAACCAATTTTTAACCCAATTCAAAACTGATTTAATTTTTAATGAAAATAATCCATTAAACCTTTTGAGCATTGTTTGCAAATAAAACCTAAAAACAAAAATAAATAACAAAATATTTACAAAATATTTACAAAATAAAATAAGGAAATTTGCATAGATACTCAGGGATCAAATCACAAGGTTTCGGGCTCGACTTCACTTATCAACACGGATCTACTACTGAATGATCTAGACAATTGCCAGTATACTTGTCCTCTTAAACTCATCTCCCTAGACCTTTTCCATATAACTGTCTGTAACTCAATTTATCATGTTTTGATATCTTAACAATGAATGCTCAAAACAAATACTAATCAAATCCCGAAATTATAACAGCACACTCTATCATGCAAGTAGCTTCCCTACCACATGTTTCACAAGTCCAATCCAGATCTCTGAAATCTTAACTGGGACTAGGTTGAGAAGAGAACAGAATAGATCTTAAGTAGAGATGATATAATATACAAGATCAAATGAGTTTTTCTCAATTTGACATAGGTTTATAGGGTTTCTTTTGGGCACTAGAGGGCCTCTTTCGGGTGTTTAATTGATCTATAGCGCGACAACGTACAGCTAGGTCAGCATGTATCTGGATGCAGCAGAAGCTGTCGTTGCCTAGCACCTCCAGGTCAGCATATATCTGGATGCAGCAGAGGAGATACACGACTTTTTCAGAGAAGATTTCAGAGTCAGACCAAAATTGTGTGTATCGGGACAACATACAAACATTCAAATAGAAATGAGCTAATTCCAAGTGACTTTCTTTCCTGAGGTCATGTACAATTTTTAGTTCTAAACAGAAGCAGCCAATGTTTCCAGTCTTAAGGATAGAGCCTACCAACACATCATACTAGAGTCAAACTATTTCGATACTGGTCTTACATGAGTCAGCCCTCGACCATAAAGTGAAAATTTATTTCATTTCCCAGTCTTGCCACACCTCTTTTTGTATTTTTCAATTTTTTTAATGTTTTTTAATGTTTTTGTATTTTTTCAATTTTTTAATGTTTTTGTATTTTTCAGAAATTCTCCCCCTAAATTTGAGCATAAATAAAAACTACCTAAGAATAGAAAACTTTATGAACAAATTTATCTACGAAAAACAAAAACATGCTCAATCAGTAAAACGGATCATTTTCAGAAAATCCACAAGCACTCTGAATTTTGAGCTGCTGACAGGTTTGGTGAACAAATCGGCAGCATTTGCATCGGTGTCGATTTGGTCAAGAGTAATAAGACCTCTGTCAAAACAGTCTCGGATAAAATGAACTTTAATATCAATGTGCTTGGTTTTGGAGTGAAAGACAGGATTTCGAACAATTTGTATTGCAGCATCATTATCACAGTAAATAGTAGTGTTAAGATAAGTCAAACCATAATCCTGCAATTGATGTTGCATCCACACCACTTGAGAGCAAGACGCAGAAGCAGCAACATACTCGGCTTCAGCTGTAGATATCGCCACTGTTTGTTGTTTCTTGCATTGCCAAGAAATGAGCCGATCACCCAAAAATTGGCATCCCGCAGATGTAGATTTCCTGTCACTGTCAGTACCTCCAAAATTGCTGTCAGAGAAAGCAAACAAGTCAAAATTGGAATCCCTCGGATACCACAGGCCAAACCGAGGTCGGCCTTTAAGATACCGAAAGATCCTTTTAACAGCAGTAAGATGAGAAGTTTTAGGATTAGCCTGATAGCGTGCACAGTTGCAAACAGCAAACATAATGTCCGGACGGCTAGCTGTGAGATACATCAATGACCCGATCATGGACCTATATTGACGTTGATTGACAGACTCTCCTTCTTCATCTTCAGTCAATAGTGGTCTCTCTGCCATAGGTGTTTCAGCAGGCTTAGCGTCCGTGAATTTGAATTTTGCCAGCACATCATCCACATACTTCCCTTGATGAATAAGAATTCCTTGTGAACTCTGCTTGACTTGTAGACCCAAAAACAGTATCATTTCCCCAAGAGCACTCATTTCAAACTTCTTTTTCATAACTCCCTCGAATTCCTTGCAAAGATCCTCACTTGTAGATCCGAAAATGATATCATCAACGTAGATTTGAACCAAGATTTGATCACGTCCTACTTTCTTGATGAACAAAGTCTGGTCTATGGTGCCACGTGTATACCCATGAGCCAACAGATGCTCTGTTAGTGTGGCATACCAAGCTCGAGGAGCCTGGTGTAACCCGTACAGTGCCTTGTCTAGCTTGTAAGCATAGTCAGGATAATCTGGATGCACAAACCCTGGTGGTTGCTCGACAAAAATTTCCTCCTTCACCTTTCCATAGAGAAACGCGGTTTTGACATCCATCTGATAAACAGTGAATCCCATGTATGACGCGTAAGCCAAAAAGATTCGGATGGCTTCAAGTCTTGCAACCGGAGCATATACTTCATCATAATCCAGTCCTTCAATTTGTCTAAATCCCTGAACCACCAGCCTTGCTTTGTTTCGAACGATGACTCCTGCAGAATCCTGCTTGTTTCGAAATACCCACCTAGTTCCAAGCTTACGTTTTCCTGTTGGCAACTTGACGAGCTTCCATACTCCAAGTCTTTCAAACTGGTTCAGCTCTTCGTGCATAGCATCTACCCAGCCAGGTTCCTGCAAAGCTATATCAATAGTTTTAGGTTCGATTTGAGAAAGATAACAAGAATATAAGCAAGTGTTAATGGTTCCTGTTTGACTCCTGGTCAAAATTCCTGCATTTACAGGACCAATCACATTCTCGATTGGGTGATTGCGTTGAACGCTCGTAGGTATGGCCAAATCAGGTACAGTCTCCTCTTCAGTGGTGGTGTTGCTGGACTCCCCCTCATTAGGTGCTGTAGTAGTATGAACTACAGGAGAAGTGACAACACAATCCTCAGGAATTGGTTCAGGAAATAAAGCAGAGTCACTAGTTGATGCACTCTCAGGAGATCGATTGACCGTCGGATTTGGTGTAGGATGTTGCGTAAACACCATTCCCGGTGGATCAATGGTATGATGCCTCACTCTATCTTGCATCTGTGCTTCGTCTTCCGTATCTTCAAACGACAATGGTTGTTTGGGAATAGACACACCTGCAACTGAAACATCACTTGACAAAATGTTAAATGATTTAAACAGAGCAGAATAATCGTATAACCAATCTGGACCAACTCTAGCGTCCGTAGCATTCTCTTCAAGCCATTCAATGTTGCACGACTCGACGACCTTTTTAGTTACTTTGTTGTATACCCTATAAGCAGAGCCTTTCGCATATCCAACAAAGTAACATTCGTCACCTTTGACTTCAAACTTTCCATTTGAGTCCATTAGTAATAATACACATGGACAACCAAAGATACGAAAGTGTGAAACCGAAGGTTTAAGTCCTTCCAGAATCTCATAAGGGGTTTTCATGTGACGTTTGTTTACTAAAGCATGATTCTGGATATAACAAGCCGTGCTAACTGCTTCGGCCCAAAAGAAGCTAGGAAGTTTTGAATCAGCCAGCATAGTGCGTGCAGCCTCAATGAGAGTACGATTCCTTCTTTCAGCCACTCCATTTTGTTGTGGAGTTCGAGGCGCACTGAATTGACGATCGATTCCCTTATCAATGCAGAAAGTATCCAAAGTAACGTTCTTGAATTCTGTCCCATTGTCTGATCGAATAGCCTTCACCTTAGTACTCTCTTGATTTTCAGCCAAAGTAATGAATTGTTTTACCAAGACAGCAGTTTCATTTTTGTGGCTGAGAAAATACACCCAAGTGTAGCGAGAGTAATCATCGACGATTACCAGACAGTAAGCTTTCTTCCCAATGCTCAGCACATTTACTGGACCAAAAAGATCCATGTGAAGTAATTCGAGTACAGCTTTTGTTGAAGGTGCTGGTTTAGTCTTGTGAGGTTTTCGATGAGCTTTTCCTTTAGCACAAGCAACACATTTCTCCACCAACATGAAGTCCTTGATTGGAAGATCACGTACCAGTTGACCTTTAGCTAGACGGTTCAGATTTTTCATATTCACATGCCCAAGTCGACGATGCCACAACAGACCATCATGCTCCGAAATTTTTGAAAATAGACAAGTGATCTCTTCACACGGTTTCTTGTTCATATCAATGACGTAAGCATTACCTTTCCTTTCAGCCGTCATCAAGAACCAATCTTCTGGAATAATAATCCCTGGCTTAAGAACATGACATCCCTTCTTCGTGAAATGAACTGAATTCCCTCGATCACAAATCTGCGAAATACTTAACAGATTGTGTTTCAGTTCTGGAACATAATTAACATTTTCAAAACTTAAGACACCGTTTCGAACAGTTCCTTTTAACGTGATTCTGCCTGACTCTCCTCCCGCAAATGAGACATATCCACCATTAAACTCTTTGATATTTTCCAGTTGGGATAAGTCTCCTGTCATGTGCCTGGAACAGCCACTATCCATGTACCAGAGGCGCACGGTAGTCCTCCACAGCTGTTCCTGCACGATTAGCGGGATTAGTTAGATTTAGGAACCCAGCCCATAGTGGATCTGGGTTTTCCTTGTGCATCAATATACGTCACTCTCTGCCACACTAAATTATCTTTATTCAGAAATTTTGAAACATCCCTCTTTGCGACATTTTGATGACATGATTTCATTGAATTGGATTGCATGCCATTAGCTTTAGGTTTCCAAAACTGTCTTGACCAGTTAGAACTGAAACTTTCATAAGCGTTACCAAAAGAATTACTTCGATTTCGCTGAAAATTTGTTTGTCTATTCTGATATTGATTATAGCGTTTGGCTGCATTCCAATCCTGATCAGAAGGTCTAGTCCTGTGATAGGTGTTCTTCATTGTCGTAGTCTTTGCAGACATCATGGACTTCGAACAGTGATATCGATTAGACGTGACCTTCTGATTTCGCTCTGATGTTTTCTTGTTCGGTGTCCTTGGGAGTTTGCCACAATTTCTGGCAATGTGACCAGCAATGCCACAGTTAAAACATGTTTGACGTTTCACATTTTGAATATTCTTGACGTTTTGACTCTGTTTGCTTGATTTCGTGTGATTTGACGTTTTAGTTTTCTGAACATGTTTGACTTGTGGTTTTTCTTTAGACAACTTTTCTTCAACTGATTTCTCTCTTAGATCAGCATCCTTTTCATTGTTACTTAATCTTGATTCCGAATTTGAACATGTACAAGTTTCATCCAAATGCATTTTATCAAGGCATTTCTCATCTGAAACCGATTCAGGTTCACTTCCCGAACAAGAAGAAGTCTCAACAATATGCTCTTCCTCAATGCATTTGTCATGTGAAACTGATTCAGGTTCCTTTTCTGAGCCTAAAGAAGTTTCATCAATATGCATTTTCTCAGAGCATTTATCATGTGACACAGATTCTGGTTCATTGTTTAACACAGTTTCCAATGGGGTCCCACTAGATTCAACATTAGGGACACCCACTGAGACAGATTCGGAAGAAGAATCAGGATACTCTTGATTTTCTTGAGAAGTCGTTTCAGTGGTTTCACTGAATGCATCCTGAGGGACCTCACCTGTAACATTTTCACAAACATTTTCACAAGCTGAAACATTAGAGATGTTAGGATCACAAACATTAGTTGAAAAACAACCATCACCACACTTATTGTTCAAATCATCCACACAAACATTATCAGTTTTGCCCAAAACATCAGGCTCACAAGACGAAACATAAGCTGAAAACGAAGCAAACAAAGAACTAGTAAAAGCAATGTCCGACTCAGTTGGTTCAGAATAATATTCAAAATATGGTTCAGAAACATTTGAACTAATAACCGGTTCACTCCCATGAACATCATCACACTTTACTTCAGAGCTATCATCTGCACACGAAGATGAAACATTAGGATCAATTGTGCCTTTGTGAACAAAATTCAATGGAGCAGACTTCCTTTTCTCAATTTGTCTGTCATTTAACGATGACTTATTATTTTTGGGACCATAAGTCATTTTACTTTCATTTTCCATCTCCTCCTCAGTCATAGGTAAATAAGTATAATTGTCATTATAAGGAGGAGGAGCCTTATTAAAACCCAAACCACACCCTTTCTTTTCCTTGTATGCAAGTTGTTGATCACAAAGATTTTTAACCAATTTACTGGAAGAATCAAACTTCTTGATATTTAATTCATTAATTTGATATCTGTTTTGAATATCTTCCAGTTCCTTAGTTAAAATGCATACCTTTTCTTGAGCTTCTAGGAAATGGGCTGTTTTTACACTCACATCATCCTTTAGTCTGATGATGTCTTTTCGCTGAGCTTCAATCTTTTCTTTATAAAGCTTCTCATTTTTAGACAAAGTAAAATTTTTATTTTTTATGTCATTATAATCTTGAATGAGCTCAACGTTGTGTATTCTGTAAGCCTCAACCCTTTCCCTACACTCAGGAGTACAGAAAACAGAAATTACCTCTTCTTTGGTGAGACCTTTAACAGGAGCTGAAAGAATTTGAGTCATGAAAGCAAAATCATCAGCTACAGTCTCTTCCTCTGGCTTTGGGCTATGTTCACTTGTAGTCATGAAAGCAATGTTGGATGTAGCATTTTGATTCTCTGGAGCTGATATGTTCAGACGCTCAATTTCTGAAGTCCAATCAAAGTTGACGTTGGGCTGAACCACCAGTGCTTGAGCTAATCCTTGCGGCACAGGACTTCCAGAAGCAGCAGCATCTGCTATACTTGTAGTGGTCACAAGAGCTCTTTCTCGATTAGGAGTTGCAGGTTGGGCAGGAGTTGCAGGAGTTTGGTCTCTGTTTATACGTGGCTGTGGGCAGTTTCGAGCATAGTGTCCTTCCTCATGACAGTTGAAGCAACGAAGATTAAAAGGCACTTTAGCAGCTCCATCCCATGCATTTCCCCACTTGTTTTTACCTGTTCTTTTCACAAACTTTTGGGCTCTGAAAGCTGCCATCGCCATCTGCCAGGTGATGTCCATTTCTTCAACATCATCTGGATGAATCTGTTTCAGATCATCAGAACACCACTTTGGTGGGTCAAGTTTTCCTGCAATAAAAGCATTCAAACAGTTGATCACTGAAGCTGCAATATCCAAGTTTTCCTTTGATTGTTTAGCAAAGAAGGCTATCATTTCGTTGTTAGCAGCGGAAGCAGAAGCAGCAGTTGGAATTGAAGCAGAAGGAGCTGGAGAGACGACTGGAGAGACGACTTGATTAGTGGATCCAGATGAGTGCACCTTAGCTGAAGTTGGAGTAGCGGATGAAGTATTTCGAAACATCTGAAAACCACCTTGAGACAATAATGCTGTGTTGCTGTTGTTAGAGGAAGCGGGAGCAATGGAGTAACCAGCAGCTAGCATACTGTTCTTGTAATTTGTTTCTCTTTGCTTATCATCCAGTTCGCATGCCTTAATGTGAGAGATCATCTCTGACAGAGTGCATCGAGCGAGATCTTTAGTCTTCTTGATCATAGCAACATGATGATCCCAACTCTTTGGTAGTGCATTAAGAAGTTGGCGATTTGTAGATGCATTTGTTGTATGAATTTCTTCCATTTGCATTTGGGTAATCAGCTTCACAAACCTCTGAACCTGATTGTCTACCGTTTCACCATAAATATGGTTGAAGTTGTTGAAATTTTGTTGTAGCAGATTTCTTCGGCTCTCTTTCATATCTTCGTTTCCTTCATATACTTCGATCAGAGAATCCCATAATTCTTTGGCAGATTTGCAGGTGCGAAAGCCAACAGCAATATCAGGACCCAAACCCATGGTTAAGTAGGAAAGAGCTCGATCATCTTCTTCAACTATGAGCACATCATCTTCAGTGTACTGATCCCTAGGTTTCTTTACTTTAAGACCTGGTTCAGTTGAGCTTTCCATCATAATTTCCCTAGGACCTCGCATAATGCTACGCCACAGCTTATAATCCTTAACCTTCAGATGATTTTCAAAACGCCACTTCCACTCAGGAAAATCATTAGCATCAGTTAACCTAGGAATGCGTGTTGTGGTACCAAGCTTTGAATCCAATTCTTGTTGTTCTTTAAGGGCGGACAGTTCACTGTTGTTAGATGACATGATTAATTAATCAGTTAATTAATTAATTAAGTTTGTTTTAAGTCCAAAGGTCAACAGTCCAAAAGTCCGTAGATCAGTGTCGTTGCGAGTCGTAAACTGCTGTGGTTGCGAGTCGTAACTGCTGTGGTTGCGAGTCGTAACAAAAACAGGATGAGCCGAAACCAAAGTTGCGAGTCGTAACAGCTTCGGTTGCGAGTGGAGACTGACTTCTGGTTGCGAGTCGTAACTGAAACAGGATGAACCGTAACCGTGATGGTTGCGAGTCGTAACTGGAACGTGATGAGCCGCAACTAGATGATTGCGAGTCGAAACCTGCAAAACAGATAAGAGATAAGAACTGTTGACTCGTAATCCCGGATTTCCAGCACTTCCAAAATTCAAAGATATCGTAATCTTTGAATTTCTTGACCACCAACTTTCCGTAAAATCAGCAAACACCTTTTCCAGAAATCAACAAACCAAATTTAGTATTATTTCGATGAATCTGTCAAGAACAGATTAAATATATCGCTGCAAAACAATCACCACAAACCGATTAGTAATAACAGCTTAATCTTGAATTTGATTGATATCAAAACCGAACCAAGAATGGTTTCTTGGCTCTGATACCAATTGTAAAACCCTTGCAGGATCAATCAATGATATCAACAATATCTTGTGAAGGAGCGGAAATCAATCACAAGATGATTCAAGATTATATAATGATAATAAAGATAAATAATCTAGAACAATAGAAATCACAAACCAATGAATTCTTGCATTCAACGATAAACGTAGACTGATACAAGAACTTGCAAAAGAACTCGCAACTGGCTCCTTGTGTCGCCCCACTATCCACGCAATCAACAACCCTAAATAATGAGGTTGTGATGTGCTTATATACATAACAACTGGACTGATAATCTAAGCCCAATGCGACACAAGACCAAAGACCCAAACACTAACAAAACCGGCCCATACAAGTAAACTAAACATAAACATAATCAACCCTCAAACTATGCTAACCTACATGAATAAACCTTCAGGTTCCAACACGTATCCATATTCCAAAGTTTCGATAATTAACAATCGGTATTCGATTCGAATATGCGATTATTAGCGACATTCCACGGCCATCAAGGAGGGTAGTATAGGTCCTTTCTTAACGTCATCGCGAACGTTATTGTGTGTTGTTCCTCAATGACTGAAGGGGTACCACTCACTCGTATTGCCATCATCGTCATGACTACTAGAGCTATAGTACTCACCCCAGAGTCTTTGTTAGCGTTAATTGTCTGCGTTTCGACACGTGACGGCCCCCGAGGAGGGTAGAATAGGTTCTCACTCAAGGTCGTTGTGAGTGTTCGTGTTTGTGATTGGTGTAGTATGGTGATATTGTATTTCGAAAATATGCGATTCTTCCTTCGAATAGCGATGTATGCGATTTAGTTACATTATGATCCGAATCTCTGGTGCTAGGCGTAACGAGTATGTCGAGTAGTAACAACGCACGAAAGTGGGGGTTGTTACAGTCTCCCCTACTTTAGGAAATTTCGTCCCGAAATTAATCCAATAGGTAGACTTCTGAGAGTTGATCTTGCATAAGTAGTGATACATCAAGTGATTTAACCGAGAGTTGACAAGCGAGAGCGTTTTGAATAAGAGAGATCGATTGCGATAGCGAGATGGCGACGTAACGACAAAAGTAATATTCCACAAGTTGGCGTTCCAAAGGACCACGTTTCGCGAAGAATTCGTTAGTTCGATGCGATTGAAATTTTAAAGAACTGGAAAGGTTTCTCATGACGTAGGGTTAACTGAGTCGATCGTTAACTAACGTTACAAGAAACGTTCGTTTTTAGATATTTAAAAAAAAGAATCTTGGGTGGAAATCTCGGAAAATTTTACTTTTAACGTATGGCCAACTAAGTTGATGTTAACCAACGTTGCAAGGAAGTTTAGGTTTCACACATTTTAAGTAATTTTAAGATGAAAACTCTCCTACGATATGGGTTCAGCTGAACTCGATGTTGAACCAACGTCTCAAGAAAGTCTTGTTTTTGATATTGTAAAAGGTTTTTAGGAAAAATTTGGACTCATGAAAGCTTCCCTTGGGCATGGAGTTAAACTGAGTCGATGTTAACTCCCACGTTGTGAGGAATTTTCACTCGTCCCATGGTTTTAATAAAAGTTTTATAAAAATCAGTTTTAGCCGTTTGAAAAAGACAATTAAGCATCGGGCCCCACTTGGCACCTTCCCACGGAAGTTCGTTAATATGATTAAAACATTTATATATAGGAAGTACCAGCGGCGTATCCACCATGTTTCTCCCATATTACTTCCGTTTCGTGAGGCGGTGTCATGTGTGCCGATACGACACGGATAGAATTGCGCTTACTCGGCCCAAGCGATAGAAAGTTAGACCGAGTATAAGATAGAATCGAATAGGTTACGCCGGCGAGTTGTATTGCGAACGCAGCTGTAGCAGCGTGCGCAAGTAGTCTGATGACACAAAATATTTATGTGTCGTGTCTGGGTAGGCGTTGAGCGATAAGCGATAAGTGAATAGCGTGTTTCGATTAGATTCCACATTAAACCCACATGGCACGTTTCCACGAGAGCTTGCTAACATGGCGAAACACCATGTTTAACCAAGTTAGTTTTGCCTCGTGAAGCGGTGTCATGTTTACTAATACCACACAGACTGCAATGAACACCAAACGAGCGACAAGCGGTACGCGATACGCGAATATGCGGTAAACTCTACACAATAAGCGATAGACGATTAGGTGATTACGCGAATAGTACAACATCAGTAATGACGGTGGCGATAAACGAATTACGATAAGCGGCAGTCGTTGCGTTGCAAGCGATGGAGGTATGCGCGATTTATGCGGTTCGATTTGATTGATTAACACCACAGAGTTTAACTAACATCAGACCCCACATGGCCTTTTTCCATGAAAGTCCGCTGATATGACTAAAACACCTTGCTTTAACCATAGGAGCTTCAGCTCGTGAAGCGAGGTCATGTGTGCTAACTTAACACAAACATCACAGATAACGGTAGGCGATGGCGATGGATTGATACACAGCCAGTGATATAGGTTCACATAATAAGCGATGGAGATTGCAAGATACACATGAAAAGTGATTGCAATTAGCCGAGTTTTGTTTCGAATAAGCTTAACGTTACGTTGCGATGCATCACGATTATCGAGGAGGGTAGAATAGGTCCTCACTCAAACAACATCGTGAGCGTTAATGTACTTGATGAGATTGGTTGCTACAGACTTGCGACCAGTCTTGTGTTGATGCAATTGTCCTGCGAAGTAGACTCTCCAGATTCCATCGATGAGGCGATTGCATTGCGTTTGCAGACTTACGACAAGTCTCGCGATGATACGGTTTGTTACGCCTGGCGATTGAGTGTAGTGTGTTGAAAATAATCACAATAGTATAATAGGTCTAATAACGTTCAACTCCATGTGGCACTTTCTTCACGGAACTTCGGTAGTATGATAAAGCATACCTTGCTTAACCCCTACTACTTAGATCCCGTGGTTTGGTGTCATATTTCGTCGTAACGCTTATGGCACTTTTAGAATTTACTACGATCTCCGTGCACTGACCCAAATAATCCCGTGTGCACCCGTGATTAATCATTCCTTGCACGTTTATCGTACCTCGTTCTAAGAGTGTAGTGAGGGTAAAACACTTTATTTCGTGATATAGTATATAGTATGTGTGTGAATCTAGTCTAAGTGCGACAACTAGCGTGAAAGAGAATACGAAAACGAGAGTTAGTGTTACGCATAGTGGCAACATCGAGTAATAGAGTAGGTTCAAAACTTAAAAATTAACGTCGAAAATCGCATCATTACAACTTTATTCTACGCTTGCCAGATCTTTGATGCTGAAGACTTTTGCTGGAGCTTTTGTTGTTGTACTCAGGTTCGCGGTTCGATGCGGCAGTTGAGGGTGAAGTGACCGTAACGATTGCAGCTACCGCAATAGCGACAGTCAGCCCCAATTGGATGGTGATAGGTGCATGAGTAACACTGAGGATGAGCTCCAGTGTACGCTCGTTTTGGAAACATCGGAACTCCTTGAAGAGGCTTCGGCTGTGGCAGTTCGGTGGTTGATGAATTTGGGCTTGAAATCTTTCGTTTGCGGCTGGGTTTGTCGGTGTGTTGCGAAGAGGTTTCGTCGTTGGAGGATTCGTCTAAGGACTCACTTGCAGAATCTTTGGTCGAGTTGTCTGAAGATCCGTCGGCAGATTTGTCAGAAGAATCGTTAGAGGATTCGTCAGGAGAATCGTTAGCAGATTCGTCAGAAGAATCGTTAGAGGATTCGTCAGGAGAATCGTTAGCAGATTCGTCAGCAGATTCGTCAAGTGGATCGTCAACAGGATCGCCTGAAGAATTAGTGGCGATTGCTTGATAAGCTTGCTTGACAGGATTCTTTGAGAAAAACCCTTCCATGAGTCGTTTGTTGTTGATTTCTGCAGCTAAGCGGTAGGTTTCTTCGATGGTAGCAGGTCTTGCAGCTTTGACAAAATCACCCACACACTCAGGCAAACCGCGAATGTACTTCGAAATGGCTTTTTCTGAAGTGTTGACTTGACTTGGGCAGATTATGCTAAGCTGTCAGCGTTGTCACTTTCATCTTGCTTGATTTTCCAGAATTCGTCTTCCAGCTCCTGAACTTCGTGAGGAGGACAGTACTCTTCCTTCATGAGCTCTTTCAGCTCATCCCAAGAGAGAGCGTAAGCTGCAGAGATTCCACGTTTGTTACGTTCGGCGGTCCACCAGTCGAGTGCTCGTGATTGAAATACTCCGGTAGTGCAAGTAGTACGGAAACTATCGGGACACCCACTTTGACGAAGGGTAACTTCGATAGAATCGAACCACTGGAGTAGTTGAGTCGCACCTCCTTCACCCGTGAATTCCATCGGGTCACAGGCTTTGAAGTGTTTGTAAAGAAAAGTAGATTGCGGCGCTTCCATCTTGGAGTCTTCCGAGGCTCGAGAGTTGCTGAGAGAGTGCACTTGAGCGGCAATTCGAGGAATGAGCTTAACCACTTCCTTGGTTACAAGTGATGCAATCCTCTTATCGGCGCTTCGTTTGGCTCTTCGTTTGGCTCTTCTCCTAGTTGTTCGCCTCGAGGTAGAGTCGTTGGTGTCACACCCCCAAAATCCACCATGCGGGGTATCACCGCTTGGAGGCGTGACGTGACCAGGATCGAGCCACCAATCATATTGAACAACGTAATTAAGTAAATAAGACCAACCACAATACGATTGGTGACCAAAGCTAATTAACCATGTTTAGTTTAAAACCGCGGAAGCATAAAAGTAAATCCAAAAGCATAAGTTCGCAGTTCATAAGTTTAAAGTCCAACACTTAGGTTTAATAAGTTCATAAGGATTTAAACATTAAGCACGGAACATAACAGTCCGTACACCACAACGACTCCTTCCCCGTGCAAGCTCCAAGCATTTAGCGACCTGTAAGGCATGTAACAACTAGTCAACAACAAAGTTGAGTGAGTTCACGTTTGGTTGTTTAGTTTTAAGTTGTTTTCTGAAAAACGTGGTTTGACTTTCGTTGGCGTAATTGCCGTGGGGGTTACCCCGTAGTTGAAAGTATGTTTAACCATTTCCTTTTTCTTTACCCAATCCATAACCATGATCAGTGGGGGTTTTCCCCGTTTGAACTACTAGACGGAATGATATCGACTGCTACGCAAATAAGTTGTGCCCTATATCAGTGTCTATCATCACTGACAATCTGCCATAGTCTATTAGTACACGCCCGTCCTACCGGCACGGTGTGAGGTTTGTTAAACCTAATAGCGCTATTAACTAATGACCCGCTCGCCATTGGCCTCGGCGATTAAGTCGATATAAATTGAGGGACTTCATGATAGAGTTTTGTCTAGCTAGTTTTAAGGTTGTTGTCCTGCACCAGGAGGACCACAACGTACGTATTCTGCACTAGGAGAATTCGTAGGATTAATAATGGCATCCAATCTATGGAGGATGGCCGTACATATCCTACCCAAGGAGGATATGTAGATTTAGTTTTAATTCTTTAACCCATTCCCAAACCACCGGGAATCCCATGCCTTAGAAAGTGTGTGAACTCACCACGGTTTGCTCGGTTAGATTCTCAATATAGCTAACAGTCAGGGTCGGTCAATCGCGTCCTAGTATGATTTACCAGTTAGTCATTTAGTGGCTTTCAAATAGAACACAAAGTTCCTACACGTATCTATCACACAACATGCATCACTGTAACGGTTTATGCCCATCTAAGTTTCCCGTCCATTCCCCACTCAAAATCAAACATACGATAATGCACATAACATATATAACATGTCAAATCATTCACAGATAGCATACTCGACATTTAGACACGCAAGTCACAACTTATGTCGATTCAGCATTAATACTCAAAACCGGCTGTTTTCGGACATTTAAATAAAATAGTTAGATTATTCCAAAAATTCCCAAATTTTTATAGAATGTCATAAACATTCCATATTTTATTGTGTAAAAATATCGGGGTCCGGTTCATTACCCACATTTTATAAAAATTCATATTCGGGACTGAACTCAGATTTATGTATTTCTGACCACAGTCCACGAAACAATTTATTAAAAATTCATCGTAAGTCCGATTTACGAAATTCCAGTGGGGTAATTACAAATACATAGGTTGTTATCTACTGTACAAATTTCATGGTCCGATTCATCACAAAACTCAAGTTATGACTGAAAGTACGACACCCATTTATTGCTGTCAAAATTCAGCTTAAGTTGCTGTTACAAATTAACACTTTAAAAATAGTAAACGGAGTCCAAAAATTACGATTCCGGTGCCATTAGAACCGTATTTTATAATGACATATTTTAGATTCAAAATATCGGTTTTTCGTTAAGTTTATGACCCGTTTACAGCCAACTGAAGTTGGCTGTAAAACCAGGACAGATTCTGATTTTCAATGTTTATCCTTCTAAATCGTGTTCGAATGATTCCGTTAACAAGTTTAGTGACCGCAACAACATCACATATTAATATTAATCAGCAAATCATCAAATAATCAACCAATAATCATAATAACACAAGATCTACATGATTTACACACATAACTTCTCTTTATCCACACCTTAACACATTATGTTCAAGACTTGTTCATGAGCTTTAAAGTTTCTTAACTTTTTATCATTCTAACATCTATTAACCATTAAAATAACATAAAGAATGAACGGATCTAAGTTCTTACCACTAGCTCAAGGCTAGGGAAGTTCGAGTGAAGAAATGTGGTGGTTAATAGCGAATGGAGGAGGTCCTTCCACTTCCGAGAGCACCGAGCTTCGTTGTTGGACCTCTTACACCTTTGTATGTATGAGGAATGATTGAAAAAGAGCTTGATGATGGTGGTAGTATGGTGGAAGGTGGCTGCCGAACAAGGGAAAGGAGAGGGAGAGAAGAGAGAGCTTGGTGGAATGGTGGTATTTATAAGATCTTCCACATAGCATATTCCTAGCATATTCCAAGCATATTCCTAGCATATTCCTAGCATATTCCTAGCATATTCCTAGCATATTCCTAGCATATTCCTTAGCATATTCCTAGCATATTCCTAGCATATTCCTTAGCATATTCCTTAGCATATTCCTTAGCATATTAACAAATACGTGTAAGCATAACACAGATATCAGAAAGCAGTTAAGTAATTCCACACAGTCGTCAGACACTTTAATTATCATTAATAATTTGTACGGAATACATGGGATTTTGAGGGTTGTCACATTCTCCCCCTGTTAAGAGAATTTCGTCCCGAAATTTAGCGCGTGGTTACTGAGGAGGCTAGTTAAGTTGCGTTGTTTTCCAGATTTTCCTGGGGTGTCACATCATCCCCCCGTTGATTTGGAATTTCGTCCCGAAATTCTGCAGTAGCTTCAGCCTCAGTAGTGGTTGCGTTTTTCTTAAACAGTTGGGGATACTTGAGTTTCATTTGGTCTTCTCGTTCCCATGTATACTCTGGGCCACGACGAGCATTCCAACGAACTCGCACCAGAGGTATCCTGGTATGCTTGAGGATCTTAACATCTCGATCCGTAATCTCTACTGGTTCCTCGACGAATCACAGCTGGTCGTCGATAGTGAGTTCCTTAAGAGGAACTATGAGGGTTTCATCTGACAGACACTTCTTCAGATTTGACACGTGGAAAACATTGTGAACTCCGCTGAGTTCTTCAGGTAGATTCAACCTACCTTGCCAATTTTCACGATGATTTCGAACGGTCTGACATAACGCGGATTGAGCTTACCTCGCTTGCCAAAGCGGACTACACCTTTCCAAGGTGAGACTTTGAGTAGCACTCGATCCCCAACCTGGAACTCGAGTGGTTTTCTTCCTTTATCAGCATAGCTTTTCTGACGGTCACGAGCTGCCGCCATTCGCTGTCGTATCTGAGCAATTTTCTCGGTGGTATCTACCACATGTTCTGGGCCAGTGATTTGGCTGTCACCAACTTCTGCCCAACAGAGAGGTGATCGGCATTTGCGTCCGTACAATGCCTCAAACGGAGCGGCTTGGATGCTGGTGTGGTAGCTGTTGTTATATGAAAACTCCACTAACGGGAGGTGCTTTTCCCAGCCATTGCCGAAGTCGATTACGCATGCCCTAAGCATGTCTTCCAAGGTTTGGATGGTGCGTTCCGATTGCCCATCCGTCTGTGGGTGATAAGCGGTGCTCATATCTAAACGTGAGCCAAAGGACTTGTGCATTGCTTGCCACAGTTCTGAAGTAAAACTTGCGTCACGATCAGATATAATAGAGATTGGCACTCCGTGCCTTGATACCACTTCCTTTAGGTAAATGTCTGCAAGAGTAGAGAACTTGTCCGTTTCTTTGATAGCCAGAAAATGTGCAGACTTGGTTAGTCGATCTACGATCACCCAAATGGTATCGTTTCCGCATTGAGATCTGGGCAGGCCGGTAACGAAATCCATGGAAATTTGCTCCCATTTCCATTTCGGGATCTCCGGTTGTTGAAGTAGGCCTGATGGTTTCTGATATTCAGACTTGACTCTCGCACAAGTCAAGCACTTACTGACGTAGGTTGCTATGTGGGCTTTCATGCCAGGCCACCAATACGTAGTCTTGAGGTCGTGGTACATCTTGTCCGAACCAGGGTGTACAGAATAACGAGACTTATGTGCTTCATCCATCACAAGCTCGTGTAAGTTGCCATAAAATGGAACCCAAATACGCCCCGTTACATAGTAGGCGCCATCTTCCTTTTGCTCTAGCCGTTGCCTCGATCCTCGTAGGGATTCAGCCCTGATATTCTCTGCTTTCAATGCTTCGACCTGAGCATCTCGAATTTGAGCGGGAAGGTTGGATTGGATGGTAAGCTGTAAAGCACGTACACGCTTAGGTAAAGTATCCTTTCGACTAAGGGCGTCGGCCACAACATTGGCTTTGCCCGGGTGATACTTGATTGCGCATTCATAGTCATTCAAGAGCTCAACCCATCGGCGTTGACGCATGTTTAACTCCTTTTGCTTGAAGATATGCTCGAGACTCCTGTGATCGGTGTAAATGGTTCACTTGGTACCGTACAGGTAATGTCTCCATATCTTAAGTGCGAAAACAACTGCTCCCAGTTCCAAGTCGTGTGTAGTGTAGTTCCTTTTGTGAACTTTAAGTTGGCGCGATGCGTAGGCAATGACCTTGTCACGTTGCATCAACACGCAACCAAGTCCTTGGATGGAAGCGTCGCAGTAGACTACAAAATCGTCTGTGCCCTCAGGCAATGAGAGGATAGGCGCGCTACAAAGTCTATCCTTTAGGTGTTGAAAAGCGGATTCCTGTGTATCACCCCAATGATAGATGACACCCTTCTGAGTCAGTGAAGTGAGAGGTTGCGCAATCTTGGAGAAATCTTTTATAAACCTTCTGTAATATCCGGCCAAACCCAAGAATTGGCAGATTTCTTTTGGTGTACGGGGTGCAGGCCAGTTCTTGATCGATTCAACCTTAGATGGATCCACATGAATTCCATCCTTGTTTACCACATGGCCTAGAAAGTGGACTTCGTGGAGCCAGAAGTCACATTTCGAAAACTTGGCATACAGCTGCTCTTTTCGAAGAAGTTCCAACATAAGTTGTAGATGCTGCTCGTGTTCCTCCTGACTCTTAGAATAGATCAGGATATCGTCGATGAACACAATAACGAACTTATCCAGGTAAGGCTTGCACACTCGGTTCATGAAATCCATGAAGACCGCTGGTGCATTCGTCAGCCCAAATGGCATAACCAGAAACTCGTAATGGCCGTAACGAGTTCTGAATGCTGTTTTGGAGACGTCCTCATCTTGGACTCTCAGCTGATGGTATCCCGATCTTAAATCAATCTTGGAGTAATAGCTCGACCCTTGCAACTGGTCGAACAAGTCGTCAATACGTGGAAGAGGATAACGATTCTTCACAGTCACCTTGTTAAGTTCACGATAGTCAATACACATCCTGAAGGTACCGTCTTTCTTCTTCACGAATAAGACTGGAGCTCCCCAGGGCGAAGAGCTAGGACGTATAAAACCCTTTTCCAAGAGTTCTTGTAACTGCGTGGATAGTTCTTCGAGTTCTGATGGAGCTAGACGATATGGTGCTCGAGCTACTGGCGCTGCTCCAGGAGCTAGCTCGATTTGAAACTCGACTTGGCGATGAGGCGAAAGACCAGGCAATTCCTCAGGAATACCTCGGGAAAGTCACGTACAATAGGGATGTCATCAATTCTCCTCTCTTCCGTTGATGTGTCAGTAACGAGTGCTAAAATGGCAGTGTGGCCCTTTCGCAAACACTTCTGGGCCTTTAGGAAAGAGATGATGCCCACGACCGCACCACTCTTGTCGTCTTGAATCACGGGAGGTTCTTCACCAGAACGAGGGATGCGGACAATCTTTTCGTTGCAAAGAATTTCCGCTTGCTGATGAGGTGACCAATCCATCCTAATCGCAACGTCGTTCACTGATAGGAGTGTTACATCGATATGGTTGGCACAACCAGAACTAGCTGAAGGAGGATGACCGTCGTACAGGTTTGTAGTGTTAAGGTTCACTGAAATTCCATCAAAGTTGTCGGGCTCCCCACATGCGAAGGGGAAATAATTCACCTTGATCGATGAACTTAGATGAGTTTGCAGTTTATCGAGTCGGTAAGCAACCAAATTTAGAGGAGTTTCCTTAGGTCGTGTGAATGAATCCAAAATACGTCTGCGTAGTCATAAGGTTCCAAAGATAAGACTCGAAAACGTGTTCAAGAGATTATGATCGTATCATCAATACATCACCATTCTCAAGGTTTCGAGGAGGGGTCACCAATGATCGGGAGTCGAGCCTTCCAACTTAAACCAGCGGGTGTTCATTTCGGTGCCTCAGCATGGAGAAGCGAGGACGTAATGTTACTGTGGTAAGAGAGTGATGGTTTGGTCTAAGCCAATGGTAGAAACTGGACATATCATTAATCAACAATCATGTGTCGGTGCAAAAGCTAGCGCAAGGATTCTGCCTATTAAAGAAGACTATCATGGAATTTAAAATATGACTCTTATATTGTAGGAGGGGTAGGGTAGACGTATAGGTCATCGTGTTCGCCTGTAGGTTATGTGATCCGTAACTCCGTCCTCGAATGTCCTGAAGGTAATCCCATCAGTAAAGGCATCCATTCGTTAAGTGGGGTATACGAGGGAGCTAATCAAGTAGAATAAGAATAAACCATTCAACAGGGTAATAAGGTAGTCTTGTGATTGGTGAAAATTGTGGTATGGTTGTTGGTGTTTCATTAAATCGGTTGTCAATCGAAGCGATAGGGAATTAATGAGGTTCATGCGAAGAATCGAGTGAAGACAGGGGTCCAACAATGACCGAAGGATTTGACCAGCTAATCTGTTGTCTAGAAGTAACCTCTAGTAGTGGTGCGGGGCAGCATGGCACAAAAGGGAAGTTCGTTGCATCGCGGTCGCGCGAGTGTATCACTCGTCCAAAACAGGGCAAGGTTTCGTGTTGCATAATGACAAACGCGTGTAACTGTGACTGCTTCACTTCTGGAAACGATGACATGTGAAGGTGATAAAGTTCGTCAACCGGGATGCGTGGGTTTTGTTCTCCTAAGCCCGAGTTCGTGCAAGCCAAGTCTGGTCTTCGCGGATGTTGACGTACGAACCGGCTGTACGGAGGGTCAGATGGCGACGTCATGTCGAGGTAAACTTGCGAGTAGATAGAATGCATAAACAGTCGTTGTAGCGGGGTGAAAAGAAATCAAGAAAGAATTTGACCACCGTTTGTCAAATTTCAAGTAAACAATTGTGTGTCATAAAGAACACAATAGGGCTAATAGACAACATGCTGCTTTTCTAACTAAGCATACTATCACATCACATTATGCAAAAGTAATCTAGCAAGTAGATAATATAAACTCAAATCATACCACCTAGTGTGTTGAGCCTTGCACGTGGAGCGAAGCGTCGTTGTGGATCGTTGAGCACTGTACTGGTTATAGTCTGGTTTTTATCAAAAACTTTTCCCTTTTAAAAACCAAGTTCACTATAACCAATGGCTCTGATACCAATCTGTCACACCCCCAAAATCCACCATGCGGGGTATCACCGCTTGGAGGCGTGACGTGACCAGGATCGAGCCACCAATCATATTGAACAACGTAATTAAGTAAATAAGACCAACCACAATACGATTGGTGACCAAAGCTAATTAACCATGTTTAGTTTAAAACCGCGGAAGCATAAAAGTAAATCCAAAAGCATAAGTTCGCAGTTCATAAGTTTAAAGTCCAACACTTAGGTTTAATAAGTTCATAAGGATTTAAACATTAAGCACGGAACATAACAGTCCGTACACCACAACGACTCCTTCCCCGTGCAAGCTCCAAGCATTTAGCGACCTGTAAGGCATGTAACAACTAGTCAACAACAAAGTTGAGTGAGTTCACGTTTGGTTGTTTAGTTTTAAGTTGTTTTCTGAAAAACGTGGTTTGACTTTCGTTGGCGTAATTGCCGTGGGGGTTACCCCGTAGTTGAAAGTATGTTTAACCATTTCCTTTTTCTTTACCCAATCCATAACCATGATCAGTGGGGGTTTTCCCCGTTTGAACTACTAGACGGAATGATATCGACTGCTACGCAAATAAGTTGTGCCCTATATCAGTGTCTATCATCACTGACAATCTGCCATAGTCTATTAGTACACGCCCGTCCTACCGGCACGGTGTGAGGTTTGTTAAACCTAATAGCGCTATTAACTAATGACCCGCTCGCCATTGGCCTCGGCGATTAAGTCGATATAAATTGAGGGACTTCATGATAGAGTTTTGTCTAGCTAGTTTTAAGGTTGTTGTCCTGCACCAGGAGGACCACAACGTACGTATTCTGCACTAGGAGAATTCGTAGGATTAATAATGGCATCCAATCTATGGAGGATGGCCGTACATATCCTACCCAAGGAGGATATGTAGATTTAGTTTTAATTCTTTAACCCATTCCCAAACCACCGGGAATCCCATGCCTTAGAAAGTGTGTGAACTCACCTCGGTTTGCTCGGTTAGATTCTCAATATAGCTAACAGTCAGGGTCGGTCAATCGCGTCCTAGTATGATTTACCAGTTAGTCATTTAGTGGCTTTCAAATAGAACACAAAGTTCCTACACGTATCTATCACACAACATGCATCACTGTAACGGTTTATGCCCATCTAAGTTTCCCGTCCATTCCCCACTCAAAATCAAACATACGATAATGCACATAACATATATAACATGTCAAATCATTCACAGATAGCATACTCGACATTTAGACACGCAAGTCACAACTTATGTCGATTCAGCATTAATACTCAAAACCGGCTGTTTTCGGACATTTAAATAAAATAGTTAGATTATTCCAAAAATTCCCAAATTTTTATAGAATGTCATAAACATTCCATATTTTATTGTGTAAAAATATCGGGGTCCGGTTCATTACCCACATTTTATAAAAATTCATATTCGGGACTGAACTCAGATTTATGTATTTCTGACCACAGTCCACGAAACAATTTATTAAAAATTCATCGTAAGTCCGATTTACGAAATTCCAGTGGGGTAATTACAAATACATAGGTTGTTATCTACTGTACAAATTTCATGGTCCGATTCATCACAAAACTCAGGTTATGACTGAAAGTACGACACCCATTTATTGCTGTCAAAATTCAGCTTAAGTTGCTGTTACAAATTAACACTTTAAAAATAGTAAACGGAGTCCAAAAATTACGATTCCGGTGCCATTAGAACCGTATTTTATAATGACATATTTTAGATTCAAAATATCGGTTTTTCGTTAAGTTTATGACCCGTTTACAGCCAACTGAAGTTGGCTGTAAAACCAGGACAGATTCTGATTTTCAATGTTTATCCTTCTAAATCGTGTTCGAATGATTCCGTTAACAAGTTTAGTGACCGCAACAACATCACATATTAATATTAATCAGCAAATCATCAAATAATCAACCAATAATCATAATAACACAAGATCTACATGATTTACACACATAACTTCTCTTTATCCACACCTTAACACATTATGTTCAAGACTTGTTCATGAGCTTTAAAGTTTCTTAACTTTTTATCATTCTAACATCTATTAACCATTAAAATAACATAAAGAATGAACGGATCTAAGTTCTTACCACTAGCTCAAGGCTAGGGAAGTTCGAGTGAAGAAATGTGGTGGTTAATAGCGAATGGAGGAGGTCCTTCCACTTCCGAGAGCACCGAGCTTCGTTGTTGGACCTCTTACACCTTTGTATGTATGAGGAATGATTGAAAAAGAGCTTGATGATGGTGGTAGTATGGTGGAAGGTGGCTGCCGAACAAGGGAAAGGAGAGGGAGAGAAGAGAGAGCTTGGTGGAATGGTGGTATTTATAAGATCTTCCACATAGCATATTCCTAGCATATTCCAAGCATATTCCTAGCATATTCCTAGCATATTCCTAGCATATTCCTAGCATATTCCTAGCATATTCCTAGCATATTCCTTAGCATATTCCTTAGCATATTCCTTAGCATATTAACAAATACGTGTAAGCATAACACAGATATCAGAAAGCAGTTAAGTAATTCCACACAGTCGTCAGACACTTTAATTATCATTAATAATTTGTACGGAATACATGGGATTTTGAGGGTTGTCACATTCTCCCCCTGTTAAGAGAATTTCGTCCCGAAATTTAGCGCGTGGTTACTGAGGAGGCTAGTTAAGTTGCGTTGTTTTCCAGATTTTCCTGGGGTGTCACATCATCCCCCCGTTGATTTGGAATTTCGTCCCGAAATTCTGCAGTAGCTTCAGCCTCAGTAGTGGTTGCGTTTTTCTTAAACAGTTGGGGATACTTGAGTTTCATTTGGTCTTCTCGTTCCCATGTATACTCTGGGCCACGACGAGCATTCCAACGAACTCGCACCAGAGGTATCCTGGTATGCTTGAGGATCTTAACATCTCGATCCGTAATCTCTACTGGTTCCTCGACGAATCACAGCTGGTCGTCGATAGTGAGTTCCTTAAGAGGAACTATGAGGGTTTCATCTGACAGACACTTCTTCAGATTTGACACGTGGAAAACATTGTGAACTCCGCTGAGTTCTTCAGGTAGATTCAACCTACCTTGCCAATTTTCACGATGATTTCGAACGGTCTGACATAACGCGGATTGAGCTTACCTCGCTTGCCAAAGCGGACTACACCTTTCCAAGGTGAGACTTTGAGTAGCACTCGATCCCCAACCTGGAACTCGAGTGGTTTTCTTCCTTTATCAGCATAGCTTTTCTGACGGTCACGAGCTGCCGCCATTCGCTGTCGTATCTGAGCAATTTTCTCGGTGGTATCTACCACATGTTCTGGGCCAGTGATTTGGCTGTCACCAACTTCTGCCCAACAGAGAGGTGATCGGCATTTGCGTCCGTACAATGCCTCAAACGGAGCGGCTTGGATGCTGGTGTGGTAGCTGTTGTTATATGAAAACTCCACTAACGGGAGGTGCTTTTCCCAGCCATTGCCGAAGTCGATTACGCATGCCCTAAGCATGTCTTCCAAGGTTTGGATGGTGCGTTCCGATTGCCCATCCGTCTGTGGGTGATAAGCGGTGCTCATATCTAAACGTGAGCCAAAGGACTTGTGCATTGCTTGCCACAGTTCTGAAGTAAAACTTGCGTCACGATCAGATATAATAGAGATTGGCACTCCGTGCCTTGATACCACTTCCTTTAGGTAAATGTCTGCAAGAGTAGAGAACTTGTCCGTTTCTTTGATAGCCAGAAAATGTGCAGACTTGGTTAGTCGATCTACGATCACCCAAATGGTATCGTTTCCGCATTGAGATCTGGGCAGGCCGGTAACGAAATCCATGGAAATTTGCTCCCATTTCCATTTCGGGATCTCCGGTTGTTGAAGTAGGCCTGATGGTTTCTGATATTCAGACTTGACTCTCGCACAAGTCAAGCACTTACTGACGTAGGTTGCTATGTGGGCTTTCATGCCAGGCCACCAATACGTAGTCTTGAGGTCGTGGTACATCTTGTCCGAACCAGGGTGTACAGAATAACGAGACTTATGTGCTTCATCCATCACAAGCTCGTGTAAGTTGCCATAAAATGGAACCCAAATACGCCCCGTTACATAGTAGGCGCCATCTTCCTTTTGCTCTAGCCGTTGCCTCGATCCTCGTAGGGATTCAGCCCTGATATTCTCTGCTTTCAATGCTTCGACCTGAGCATCTCGAATTTGAGCGGGAAGGTTGGATTGGATGGTAAGCTGTAAAGCACGTACACGCTTAGGTAAAGTATCCTTTCGACTAAGGGCGTCGGCCACAACATTGGCTTTGCCCGGGTGATACTTGATTGCGCATTCATAGTCATTCAAGAGCTCAACCCATCGGCGTTGACGCATGTTTAACTCCTTTTGCTTGAAGATATGCTCGAGACTCCTGTGATCGGTGTAAATGGTTCACTTGGTACCGTACAGGTAATGTCTCCATATCTTAAGTGCGAAAACAACTGCTCCCAGTTCCAAGTCGTGTGTAGTGTAGTTCCTTTTATGAACTTTAAGTTGGCGCGATGCGTAGGCAATGACCTTGTCACGTTGCATCAACACGCAACCAAGTCCTTGGATGGAAGCGTCGCAGTAGACTACAAAATCGTCTGTGCCCTCAGGCAATGAGAGGATAGGCGCGCTACAAAGTCTATCCTTTAGGTGTTGAAAAGCGGATTCCTGTGTATCACCCCAATGATAGATGAAACCCTTCTGAGTCAGTGAAGTGAGAGGTTGCGCAATCTTGGAGAAATCTTTTATAAACCTTCTGTAATATCCGGCCAAACCCAAGAATTGGCAGATTTCTTTTGGTGTACGGGGTGCAGGCCAGTTCTTGATCGATTCAACCTTAGATGGATCCACATGAATTCCATCCTTGTTTACCACATGGCCGGCTCGTGACCATGGCGGCGGCTCGTGACCGTCAAAAAGTCTACGCCGATAAGGGCAGGAAACCACTAGAGCTCCAGGTTGGGGAGCGGGTACTACTCAAAGTTTCACCCTGGAAGGGTGTGGTTCGTTTTGGTAAACGAGGCAAACTTAACCCACGATACGTCGGACCTTTTGAAATCATCGAGAAAATAGGCAAGGTGGCCTACAAACTGAACTTACCAGCAGAACTCAGTGCAGTTCACAACGTTTTCCACGTGTCGAATCTGAAGAAGTGTCTGTCAGATGAGACCCACATAGTTCCTCTGAAGGAACTCACTATCGACGAGCAGTTACGATTCGTCGAGGAACCAGTTGAAATCATGGACCGGGATGTTAAGGTCCTCAAGAACACTAGAATACCTCTCGTTCGAGTTCGTTGGAACTCACGTCGCGGCCTAGAGTTCACCTGGGAACGCGAAGATCGGATGAAACAAAAGTATCCCCAACTATTCGCAAACAGTACAACCACTACTGAGGCTGAAGCTACGGAATTTCGGGACGAAATTCCAGATCAACGGGGGGAGGATGTGACACCCCAAGAAAACCAGGAAAACCATACAACTTAACTAGCTTCCTCAGTGAGTACTTACCAAATTTCGGGACGAAATTTCTTTCAACTTGGGGATAATGTGACAACTCAAAATTTAGAACCCTTCGGTATAGCTCGATAAATCATGCTTGAACGTTATGTAACTAGTTGACACGTTGGTTTAATTAATGATATAAGTGAATTTATGTGATTATGTGTTGCGCTTGTATGTATGCGTGTATTTATGTAACCCGAGACACAAGGACCCGACTCGAGACCACCTGGTCTCGAGTGAACAGTTGGGCCGCACCTCCCTTAGCCCACCCGAAAGCCCATAAGGTGTACCATTTGATACGGAAACCATGCCATCATCCACATCTCACTCCCACACTCTCCTACACACACACACACTCTCTCTCCCTCTCTCTCTCTCTCTCTAAAACTCTAGAACACCACCACAAACCTCTCCTCACCTCTCTCGGATTCAACCGGTAGCCCCAAAACTGTCGGATCAAACTCGGGATCATCACTCGGCATTTGGTTCGTTGATTCTTCAAACCCGAACACCATCCGGTTAGTGTTTTATGGTTCTAGATGTTACAATGCTTGGTTAGTAAATGACATACATGATAAAGGTGTTGATGTGTGATGATGTAGGTTAGTGATGCATGTTATGTGTTTTTATTTCGGATGATGATGTTATATATGATGATGAAATGTTGTCTTGGTATATATAATATGTGATTGATCATGAATGGTTGTAATCGGCTCTATATGGGTTTGAATCCGAATGGTTTGGTTATGTTTAGGTATAAATGAGGAGGTTTGTGTTCAATGAAATCGGATTAGCATGTTGATGATAAATCTTATGTAAGTATGCTATTGTATTGATTGAATGTGCTAGATGTAGGAGCCGATGATGTTGTTAACTTGAGTTCATGCTAGGATAGATTTTCTTGATAAAGCATGTTATGATAAAACCCTAAAATGATGAACTACTTGAATGTATGATGAACAACATGAATATGAGTTGAAGGTGCCTTGAATATTTGAAAAACTTGTAGTTTGATCCATTTCGGTTAATTGTTAGACAAAGAAACATGTTTGGGCATTGTCATTGGCTAGTACACCATATCATGAAATGGAAATTCTATTGGATAGTACACTGTGTAGAATCAGCAGATGATGGGAGTCGAGACCCACAGTCTCGACTCGAGACCCACAGTCTCGACTCGAGACCACACCACATCGGCACAAAAACAGCATAACTCGAGATCATGGTTGCTAGTCCTGTTGCGACTCGAGACATGACTCGAGACCGCCTAGCTTCGAGTGATGAACGTATGACCCGAGACCTCCTCAGTTGCGACTCGAGAACTTGTAGGCTACAACTCGAGACCGCACAGTCTCGACTCGGGACCTCTAGTCTCAACTCGAGACCATATACATGTGCACACTGTTTTGGAACTTGCGTGCTATTACGAGCCCAACTATTTGGGCCGCATACTTGGACTTTGCTTAATTACGTAGATGAGGCTATTGGATGTGTTTGAGCCCTGTTGATTAACTGAAGTATTTATACGTGTGTGCCATGATCAATACGTGTATGCAATTGTGTGTAGAAAACATACGTGCACTACCTGAATGCGAACCTGACTTGTGTGGTACAACTATGTTAGGACGTGGTTGACCACAATATAGCTTGATTGACCTTTCTGTGTATCTGCCGAGCAAACCAAGGTGAGTTCACACCCTCTAGAAAGCATGGGATTCCCAGGGGTTGGGAATGGGGTTAAGGAACATGGATTCCTCGTCCTTTATTGGGTAGGACAGCGATGGCTCAGGAATATAATTCCTCGTCCTCATGGAAAGATAACTCGTACTAGACCAAAACTCTATCACGAAGTCCCTCCTTTTTATATCGACTTAATCGCCGGGCCAATGGCGAGCGGGTCATTAGTTAGATAGCGCTATTTAGGTCTGACAAGCCTCACACCTTGCCGCAGAGGACGGGCGTGAACTAATGGATCTGGGCACGTCAATGATGATAGACATTGACAGTTCAGGGCACATAAACATGACTACAGTCAGCAGTCGATATGGTAACGAGTCTAGTGTATACATGGGGTAGCCCCCACGGCCGAAATGCCAGATAACTAACACGGGGTAGCTCCCACGGCTGTATTTCCAGAATAAATGGGTAAACAAATCACGTTTTCAACTATGGGGTAACCCCCACGGCAGGATGCCAGTTAAAGGAAACTGTTTTTGGAACAACTTAAAAATGAACACCCAACCGTGAACTCACTCAACTTGTTGTTGACTCGTTACTACATGTTTTGCAGGTCAATAGGTACTTAGCTGGAGCTTGCATGGAAGAGAGTCGTTGTGGGACATGGACAGCTGTGTGCCATGTTAAACTTTGAAACAATAAAACTTATGTTTTGGTTTTAAACATTATGCTTCCGCTTGCAACTTAAACTATGTTTTGTTTGTACACCAACTGTATTGGTTGGAATTTTTATAATTACTTACATGCTTGTTCAATATGATTGGTGGCTGGATCCTGGTCAGTCACGCCTCCAAGCGGTAGTATTCCGTAGGTGGATTTTGGGGGTGTGACAACTAGCGCCTCGATATGTTGGACCTTTTAAGATTCTGGAAAGGATAGGAAAAGTCGCTTACAGACTCGAACTACCGGAGGAACTTAGTAACGTACACCCGACTTTCCATGTGTCGAACCTCAGAAAGTGCCTGGCTGAACATGATTTAATTGTACCTCTAGAAGATCTCCAAGTAAACGAAACACTACACTTCGTGGAGAAGCCTGTCGAAATCATGGACCGCCAAACAAAGCAGCTCAGACGCTCGCGCAATCCCATTGTGAAGGTTCGATGGGAAGGCAAACGAGGCGCAGAGTTCACTTGGGAACTCGAAAGCGACATGAAGGCGAAGTACTCGCAGTTGTTTGTTACGGCTTCGGCCTAATTTCGGGACGAAATTCCCTCAACTCGGGGAGGCTGTAACACCCCGTGTTTCGAAAGTCAAAGTCAAAGTCAAGATTGAAGTCAAAGGGAGGCAAGATTGCTAATTGCGATCTGTCACTCCTTGCTCAATTCCTGTTTTGACTTCTTTGACTTGTATATAGTCTTTTATGCTTTTACGTTAGTTGTATTATGTGGAGTATTTGTTAATAATCGAGGTTTAATCGCTATTTATAGATATTAATCGCATGTTTAATCGCTTTATCGCCAATCGCTATCGCAATCGCAACTCGAATGGTGTGACCTGGATATTGTTTTACGTGTGTGTGCTATTTATGTGTTACTTGTGCATGTTATGTTTATGTTTATGTTGAGGTGAATCGAAATCGCAATCTATCGCATCGCAAATCGAATCGAAACGCTAAACGGACGTTAAATAGGATGCTTGTATGTTGATATAGTAGTTGGGATTAAAAGTAATTTGATAAGTAAGACTATCACACCGCTCGCTCGAACCGCATCGCAACGCTCAACACTCGAATCGAAACTGCAAAAACTTATCGCGCCGAGCATTCGAACCGAGTGGCCAGCCAACCGAGCTGCCACCCGATCGGACTGCCATTCGATCGAGGTGCCACTCGACCGAGCTGCCACCCACCCATGTGCCACCCGGTCGGATTGCCACTCGACCGTGCTGCCACCCGGACGGGCTGCCACTCGATCGAGCAGCCTCTTTTCCTCCTTTCCATTTATGGAAACCCTATAAATACCCCCCTATGTCAACCTCATTGATGTTGACAGCTCTCTCTCCCTCTCCACTCGTTCCAGCCGCTATTTCTTCAGATTTCTCGTGATTCTTGTAAGTTTTTCCACCTAAATCTTGTACTTTCTTAATCTACACGCACTCCTACACATTTCTATCTTTTGAATCTTAACTTTTAACCGTGAAATAGATTTGAGGTGCTCAAGGATGATGTCTTCATGGTGTTCATAAGAACTTCATGTTTTGGCTTCAATCCACCAAGAACAACTCAGATCTGAATGATTTCCACATTAATAAACAAAGATCTTTCATAGATCTGAACATATTCATGGTGAAAAGGATTGAAAGATGGTTTTTCTAACTTTCTTTCAACTCTTTTACACTCAATGCACTCAAATCCGATAGACTCGGACCTAGTTCTGATCTTCTACCCATTCTTGGTGTTGTATCGGTTCCAGATCTGAATTCTATCCAAGAGGTATTGACTTCAGGTTTGAACATGAACTAGCGACTCGAACCTTGAACCGGTCGGACTAAGGTGATTCCTGTTCGGTCGAGTCACTTGAGCCGAGTCGAGGGTTCCGTTGTTCAAGCATGTTATCAATGTACCTCATTAAACACTTCAAAAGTTCAAACTACCAAAGCAAACAAGGAAGAAGACGATCAGGTCGTCTGGGACGGATTGCCGTCCGATCAGATTGTTGTCCGATCGGATTGCCACCCGACCGGACAGCCACCCGATCGGATTGCACCTTGGGTCCCACACTTAACCTTTACTTTATTTCATTTGAGGTCGTCCGATCGGATTGCCGTCCGATCGGATTGCCACCCGACCGGACAGCCACCTGATCGGATTGCACCTTGGGTCCCACACTTAACCTTTACTTTATTTCATTTGAGGTTTGAACATCAAACGGATTGCCGTCCGTTAACCTTTACTTTATTTCATTTGAGGTTTGAACATCAAACGGATTGCCGTCTGATCGGATTGCCATCCGATCGGATTGTCACTCGACCATGTGATGTTTGACTTCAACACTTAAACAATTTTACAACATGTTCAATCCGAGCGGATTGCCACCCGATCGGATAGCCATCTGATCGAGTGACCGTCCTGCTGTGAACTTGTTCTTAACCTGAGAAGCCTCGCCAATCGGATTGCCGTTCGACCGTTCGATCGACCGACCGACCTGAAAGGTAGAGATACTTCTCTATTTTCAAAATGCTACAACGAAAACTTCAAAAGACAAGCCATCATACACAAACACATCCCTCCCAAACGAGGTAACAATCCACTCGCATGGTCATCCGATCGGATGACTGTTCGAACGGATTGTCACCCGGTCGACCGGCCACCCAATCGGATTGCCATCCGACCCACTGACACCTTTCTTTGTTTTACGCGTCGCTTATCGTTATTGCTATCGTTCTGATCAGGCTAATTCCGCTCTAAGCGCTCCCTTCAATCCATCATCGCTGTGAGTATACTCGAAACCTATTTGCTTTACGCACTTTTGGGTGTTACATACGTTACTTATACTAAATCACATCGAACACACTACGCAATAGTTTAACGCTAACTGTTACTGCATGTTATATGTGACTTAATGAATGCTTGTTTGTTATGTTTACACATGGAATGCTTTCTACCTGCCTTAGCAACGATAGTACTATAGTTTGGACTCAGCACCTGTTCACTCAGGGGTTGTTAAGGACAATTAATTACATGGCTCACAGTGGTGAGTGTGTATTACGAACTGCCTTGGGCAGTCAACCCGCAGTCATTGGTATCGATAGGTTCATGTCGATAACTAACGTGCTTCATTTCACACTGTGTACGTGCTGGTTATGCGTAGTCGATTTCGAACTCTATTATATCTATCAAACTTGTATGCTCACCTTTACACTATGTGTATTGAGTTTTACTTTAATGTATGTGACAGGTGCTTAAGGTGTTTATATGCTTGGCTTGCTGTGAAATCGAGGCTAGGAAAGGTCTAGAAACAAATAAATGAATTGTCTGTATTTGAAATCTGAGTTGTTGGAACAGAAAAATTTGACTAGATCTTGTCTGTAATAATTATATTACATTTTATTTCATGGTATGGGACACGATGCTTTAAATAATTGGTAATCATAGTTGTTATGGAAACTTCTGGACAATCTGTTTCGCTCAGTGCCACGCCCCGATGTTTCTGCCATCAGTTGGGGTGTGACATCAGCCCCCCAGTCATGAGTGTTGGTGTTGTAAATAGCATCACTTATGACTCTAAGTTTAGGGGTCTGTATTTAATTTTTTTCCCTTCTACGAGAAAGGTTTTTGATATATGCTTCTTTAGTGTGTTCAATAAAATGTGAGTTTTTTTATTAAAAGAAAAAGGATGCATTTTTATTGAACAATTTTTCTAGAAGCATTTTAAAACTCTCGAGCTTCTCGTCATTAAGGCCATTGTCCCACTTGTTGATTTGGGCGGCCCAGACAAGACTGACCGTCAGACTTTCCTTGATTGCCTTAGGCTTCTAGCCCTGGCTGTTTTAATCCCAACCTTCCACTTGTTATTTTTTCCTTCAAGTTTGAATTTTAAATTCAATTTCACTTTATGTAACCGTCAAGAGTGTCCTTCTATTTCTTACCCAGCGGTTCTTCCAGCGATTTCCGATCATCTTTTCCTTATAATCCCGCTGAGTCACTGTCTCTATTTATTTTTCTTATGGCTTTGAACAAAAATGATATTCATGTCCAGTTTTTGAAGCTTACTCAAACGGACATTGACCATTTTTGTGCCGATTATGGCATCGATCCCACCCTTGAAACACGGGTTCCGGGGGATAAAACTGCTAATGAATGTCCAGCTGGTTTTCTTGTTTTCTATACCCGGATTGTCGATCAGCCTAACTTGCGATACCCTTTTACCAACTTTTTTCTTGAAGTTTTGAAATATTACCGTCTTTCTTTGGGTTAGTTGGCTTCGGTGGGTGTTACCCGAATTATGCATATCGAAATTTTATGTCGGGCTCTTACTTATGAGCCTTCTCTCTTGATGTTCTGGCGTTTTTTCCGGCTTGCCCGGAACAGGGACTAGTACACCATTGAGAAGACTCAATGTGAGGCACCCCTCCTTTCTCATACCGTTGGTCATACTTATGCTTGGAAGAATTAATTCTTTTTTATTTCTGATAGATTACTTCCTTTTACCGTTGTTCCTCGAAAGTTTTCCGAGGTTTTGAATGAGAAGGAACCGAGGATTAACGATATTGACCAGAGGTTACTCCTTAGGCTTCGTACCTACCGTTCCAAACTGAGGGCTTACCCGGAGGAGCTCCTTGTCATGTTGGGTATTAGTCAAGACTGGGCTGAGTCTGGTTTTGAACCAGTCTTATATGTAACACCCGTCTAAATTAAAACATACTTTTATTCAAAATACGCACCTTTATATCTAAAAGTATGACTTTTCAAAAACTTGATGAGTTAGTACACTTTCAAGGTTAAGTTGTTCAAGATCACATCATTCGTACTAGCTTTAAACATTTAAGAGTTTACATGTGTTTAGAACTGAGAACTAAACAAAACATCATTCGCGGAAGCTTCAAAAATATTGTTTTCGGTTCTTGACATTATGCTTGATCACCATCCGGAGTGTCCCTAAATCACCTAACATCAAAACCAACTTAAATGTTAGTTTTTGATAACATAGAAACATGTATATTCAAGTTCCAATATCAAACAAATGAAAACAAAATAAAATTTCCGGAACTAGGTCTCTCGCGCCACGTGAGAGACTCCTTAAGAACGTTCGCGGGCCGCGAGCGGCCCCGCATGTCGCGCCAGGTCCAGTACTCCCCGTCGCGTGCCGCGGGGGAGTCATTTTTCCGGCAGGTGCAAGTTCTGGTCCTGCATTTTTGCCCAACACCAATTTTTCCAAAAAAAATCAAACTTTAAATGTGCATAACTTTTTATCTACAAGTTTGTTTTAGGCGATTCTTTTTCCTATGCGTCCGTAATTGAAATACGGATCCGTTTATCCTATTTATTTACATCAAAATTCGGATTATAGGCTGATAGCCTATAAATTCTCCTTTATTTATTTGACCCATTATGTTATAAATCATATTTTACATCATTCATTCTTTTTGGTTTCTAAACTTAATTACCCAATTCCCCGGGCTTGTCAACTTTGGCGTATCACTTCCATTCCATGGTTTTACGCACGCAATAGAATCATGCTTGTTTTCAATGTTTCAAGCATGCCGCTTTACGCAAATGTTACTATTTAAATTTCTAATCTTTTAACCCAACGTCAAGGGTTCCTTAAATCAAGCTTAGCGTATCCATTACATGGCTTACGCACTTTATTATTAACACAATAAGTGACCTTCAAGGCACTACATATATCATCGTTTTAAAGCATAGTTTTGACCCGTTTGGTTGTCGAGTGAGGACCTTCACTTCATTGGCAAACAAGCTTATTCCAAACATCGTTTTAACCCATTTCTATGATACATCAAACGATTCTATCCATTCTTTTCAACCCGTTTGACTTATTCCAATCATACTTTACCCATTTATTTTATTCCGTTGGTATGCTGAGTGAGCTTCATCACTTCTATGGCTCACCAACATACACTAATCATTCAATTTGACCCATTGACCTTTCGAGTGAACTTCGTCACTTCAACGATACATCAAACGCTTTTATAACATGACTATACTATTAACAGGCTATAACTAAACGTTTTTGTATAATGTGACGAAACTAATAGTTGCGTACCTTTAGAGCGTTCCCTTCAAGCGTGTGTCCGCTCCGGCTTGTCCGCTTGAGGATTCAATCCCTTTCCCTATAGAGTTCAACCAACTACCGTTTAGAACTCTATTCATAACGCTTATCGCATATTTCGCAATATCATTCAAATATGCGTTTTTATTAGAAATTTAACATTTTAACTTTCTCTTAGGCATTCAAATATGCGTTTTTATTACAAAATTCATTATCAAGCTCATGACTTCACTATTTAGCCAAAATCAAACAATTTTTGTAAGTTCATTACATCTAGTATGTACAATAACATCTAGATTCACTTCATGTAAATCAATACACTCCTTTTATAATCACATTCTTAGTGTTCTTTATCATTCTACAAAAACCCACTTAATACTTAGATGGGTGATCATGAATCTCATGATTTGAACATCAATTCAACAATATATTGATTAGGGTATACTCCTAGACATGATTTCATTCCTAATTTCATTCGAACATAAATCATGCAAGCCAAATTTTCGATTTCAAGTATTTATCAAGAATTCAAGATGGAATCAAACAATGAAATTTGGCATACCTTATGATCCCTTTACTGAGGTGATCACTAATTTGTGCTTGGATTTCAATTTGGGTTTGATTTGGCCTTTCAATTTGGTCAATTTTGCAATATTAGGGCTTGAGCTTGAGAGCCCTTCTTGGATCTGGTTGAAATCGCAGGAACAAACACTTATGTGTGTGTTTTTGTTTTAATTAATTTGATTTAACTAAAACATCATTCCATTTGCCCATGTTTAGTCCCTCAACTTTCCCCAAGTTATTTAAAGGGTGTTTTAGTCATGTTTGTTCTATTATTTCAAGATTTTTAACTAACTAGGTTATTTATTCCTAGTTCTTTTTATCTTGACTATTACCGTCATTTAATTTATAATATAAAAATTTATATTTTCGGGGTGTTACATTATATTAGAATGATAAGGGTATGTGATTTTTATGTTTGTCTTACTTTGTATTTGTTTGATGCTAATTTTTTTGTTTCCTTGTTTTTCAGAAATGAGTGCCTTGGATTACATCTTGTTGAATGATCCTTCTAATGTGGAAATAAACCAGAAGGAGGTTCCTGAAGGTAATCCTTATGTGGTTCGTCGAAATGAGCATGTGACTACTGGTGGAGATTTTGAGAGTGTCCCCATTCAACCCCTTGTTGATTGTTCTTCTGTTAAGAAACAAGCTGCCCCTTCTTGCCGGTCTACCAGATCTACCAGTTTCCCCGCTGTTGCTTCCCAATCTTCTAACCCTATCTCTGTTGATAGTGGTAATGAAGATAATGCTAATGTTATCGCCTCCGTGATTGGTGTGAAGCCTGTGAAGAAGGAGACCCCGGAGGTTTCAAGTGAGGCGGGTGACGTCCCCGACCAGCAGATATCTGCTGTCTTGAAGAAGCTTAATGAGACTAAGAGGGTTGTTCCTGAGAAATCTGCTCCTGTTGTTGATGAGGGTAAAAAGTTGAAGACTGTTTTGAAGAAGAAGTCCAAGGGTGGTGCTTCTAAGATTGCTTCCCCTGGGAAGGGTGCTTCTGCTGTTAGTGTTGAGGAAGTTGCTTCCGCAAAGGTAATTGATGAGAAGAAAAAGAAAGTTGAAGAGCAAGTTGATCTGTTTTCAAAGGAGAAGCCAGAGGTAGTTAAAGAGAAGGGGCCTGTAAAGGCTAATTTTCCAGTGTTTGTTCCTCAGTGGAACGTTCGTGTTTGTGACACTACAGCTAGCAGCGAGACCTGCCATGATATGTTAAGGAATATGGCTACTCCTACTAAAAAAGAGCTCCCGTCCAAGCTATCCGATGAAGACTCTGCTCACCGAGCTCTCACTAATGTTGCCCGACTTGTTACCTCCCATCCTGACTGCATTGAGCATTGGGCCGCTGCTGCTAGTAAAGTTGATGATGTTACCACTTCTTTGAAGAAGAAAGAAACAGAACTTAAAACCTCTCAGGAGGACTTGGCAGCTTTTCAGTCAAAGGTAACTGAGCTTGAGGGTCAACTGCTTGCTTCCGAGGCCAAAATGAACAAGGAGATGAAAAAGGTTGAAGTCTATGTTGGGTAGCTTTCAGATTTCAACAACTAGTTGGCTAAGGAGAGGGCATAATTTGGTATTGAAAGGGCAAAGTTCAGGCAGGAGCGTGTTGCCGATGAAGCAACTACGGAAGAGTTGAGGCAACGGGTAAAACAGTTGGATGAGGATAAGAAATGGGTAATTGGTTCTTGTCTCCGTCATTTTGTGAGTTACCTTTTTCACAGCCAGGAGTTTAATCAACATCTTGCATGTATCTATTCTAAAGCTATGGCTCATGGTCGCCATGCAGGTCTTGTTGCAAGATTCGATGCTGCTTCAAAGGGGGAAGCTATAGAGAAGCTTCCTGCTTTCAAGCCAAACTTGTTACACCCCCAAATACCAGAGCTGGTGTGACTAGACTGGTATCTTCATTGCACAACATAAGCAATTAACGCTAAGACTTCTAGAAAGGCGAACGCCCACTAAGTACTCGAATCCCCATGGTTCTCCTATACCAACCGTGCCACAATTTTGAAATGCAACATGAGAAAGAAACATGCGAAAATCAACATAAAGTTGAGCGAGTTCATAGTTTGTTTGTAAAAGATTTGAAATAAATCTTTTTAAATAACTGGTTTTTAAAATATTTTAAGAAAACGAATTAAAATCATTTTCTTTGGCATGTTATATGGAAACTTTGTATTTCATGAAACTTTGACTTTGTAATGCATTACATTCGTAAAACATTGTATTTGTAAACTCTTGTGTTTGTAGAATTTGTGTCACCGCCAATGTTCGCACCTGACATTGACAACATGCATGCATATTCCAACGCATTGTATTTTTGTAAAACATGGTATATAATTTGTAAAACGTATTTGTACGCTGTGTTCTGTAAATATAAGGAATACAAGATCGCTAATTGTTTTCAAGGCCACTAACATATGTCACGACATAGGAAGCATCCAAACCTAGGCATTTGTGTCGAGATCGATTGAGACACAAAAGCACTATTTGGTAGAAGTAGGCCAAGAGTGAGGTTGCCTGAAACACATTAGATCTAACCTTTTCATTCCCCGGTCTAAATGTATACGTTGATTAATGGTGCTTATGGTACCCTATTTGTCACATGATCTATATGTCATTCCTTAGTTTAACATACCGTTTGTTAGTGTATTATCACCCAAGTTTAGAAAACTAAATAGCATTTGTATGCACGTTTTGAAAATACGCTTGCTTGAAAAACCAGTATAGTTAACATAAACTTTTCGTAAACCATTTGTGTTTATTGAAATTCACAACCATTTGTGATAGTTAAAACTTGTTTGTAACACGGTTTCGAAATGCGTAATTGACGTTTAACGAAAACCTTGTATTCTTTGCAAAAAATGTGCATGTCTTTCCACCCCGAAAACATTTATAAAAATGTAAAACCATAAAAAGGTGGGGTTATGAACTCACCTGGATTTACATGTGCAAAGCTAGTTAAGAGTGCATTCCATAGTGTCGTTTCCAAGCGTGATTCTCTAGCTTGCATTCTATAATATCCCTAGCACGAAATATCTTATAAATTTCTAAATAATGTGGTAACTAAACTACGTGTCACCGAGCTCTACCGAATTGTTAACCGAACGATTCGAAGGTAAGTTGTTAACTTAATAAAAACGATTAAGTTATACTTATTTAGTTCGTTTATTGTCGGTAACAATTAACAAGTCTTGGAAAGACTTAGTTCTTGAGAGATTCCAAATATATAAATATTTATATAAAAATATAAATATATCGACATAATAGTGTTAGTCGTCCCGAGGAGTCGTACGGGTATGTAAGAATATTCGCATGAAAGTAATATATAACAATCTTGTATTATATATTGTGTTTTGTATATATTTGTCAAAATTTAGGTATAGGTCGTTTCGGCGTTTGAAATAAATATACAATGTTATATTTATTTTGTAGAAGAATCATCGTTGGATGTTTGAAATAAATATATAAACTATATTTATTTTTATAAACGAATACGAGTCGTTTGATGTTTGAAATAAATATAAAAGCTATATTTATTTTGTAAAAGAATCGTCGTGTTATTTGATATTCGAAACGAATATATAAACTGTATTTATTTTTACAAAACGAATGCGTGTTGTTTGGTATTTGAAATAAATATATAATTATATTTATTTTTATAAAATAAATCCAAGTTATTTGATATTCGAAATAAATATACCATCTTTATTTATTTTTATAAAAGAATTTTCGAACTTTAGAATAAATATAATAACTATATTTATTGTCGTAAATAATGTCTGAATCGTCGTTTTCGTATGTCGTAAAGTGTTATCGAAAATATTATACACTTGTACTTAATTCTATAAAAGTCATTTGTAGTCGATCGGTTATGTTTTTATATTAAAAACGTGTTTCGTTTTACGGATTTTCTCAAAAAACGGGCAGAGTTTTCTCTGTTTTTGGACGCCCCGACAACACAAGTTGTCGTATTTTTTCAAAATTTAAATCAATACACTCCTTTTATAATCACATTCTTATTGTTCTTTATCATTCTACAAAAACCCACTTAACTTAATACTTAGATGGGTGATCATGAATCTCATGATTTGAACATCAATTCAACAATATATTGATTAGGGTATACTCCTAGACATGATTTCATTCCTAATTTCATTCGAGCATAAATCATGCAAGCCAAATTTTCGATTTCAAGTATTTATCAAGAATTCAAGATGGAATCAAACAATGAAATTTGGCATACCTTATGATCCCTTTACTGAGGTGATCACTAATTTGTGCTTGGATTTCAATTTGGGTTTGATTTGGCCTTTCAATTTGGTCAATTTTGCAATATTAGGGCTTGAGCTTGAGAGCCCTTCTTGGCTTTGGTTGAAATCGCAGGAACAAACACTTATGTGTGTGTTTTTGTTTTAATTAATTTGATTTAACTAAAACATCATTCCATTTGACCATGTTTAGTCCCTCAACTTTCCCCAAGTTATTTAAAGGGTGTTTTAGTCATGTTTGTTCTATTATTTCAAGATTTTTAACTAACTAGGTTATTTATTCCTAGTTCTTTTTATCTTGACTATTACCGTCATTTAATTTATAATATAAAAATTTATATTTTCGGGGTGTTACATTATATTAGAATGATAAGGGTATGTGATTTTTATGTTTGTCTTACTTTGTATTTGTTTGATGCTAATTTTTTTGTTTCCTTGTTTTTCAGAAATGAGTGCCTTGGATCACATCTTGTTGAATGATCCTTCTAATGTGGAAATGAACCAGAAGGAGGTTCCTGAAGGTAATCCTTATGTGGTTCGTTGAAATGAGCATGTGACTACTGGTGGAGATTTTGAGAGTGTTCCCATTCAACCCCTTGTTGATTGTTCTTCTGTTAAGAAACAAGCTGCCCCTTCTTGCCGGTCTACCAGATCTACTAGTTTCCCCGCTGTTGCTTCCCAATCTTCTAACCCTATCTCTGTTGATAGTGGTAATGAAGATAATGATAATGTTATCACCTCCGTGATTGGTGTGAAGCCTGTGAAGAAGGAGACCCCGGAGGTTTCAAGTGAGGCGGGTGACGTCCCCGACCAGCAGATATCTGCTGTCTTGAAGAAGCTTAATGAGACTAAGAGGGTTGTTCCTGAGAAATCTGCTCCTGTTGTTGATGAGGGTAAAAAGTTGAAGACTGTTTTGAAGAAGAAGTCCAAGGGTGGTGCTTCTAAGATTGCTTCCCATGGGAAGGGTGCTTCTGCTGTTAGTGTTGAGGAAGTTGCTTCCGCAAAGGTAATTGATGAGAAGAAAAAGAAAGTTGAAGAGAAAGTTGATGTGTTTTCAAAGGAGAAGCCAGAGGTAGTTAAAGGGAAGGGTCCTGTAAAGGCTAATTTTCCAGTGTTTGTTCCTCAGTGGAACGTTCGTGTTTGTGACACTACAGCTAGCAGCGAGACCTGCCATGATATGTTAAGGAATATGGCTACTCCTACTGAAAAAGAGCTCCCGTCCAAGCTATCCGATGAAGACTCTACTAATGTTGCCCGACTTGCTACCTCCTATCCTGACTGCATTGAGCGTTGGGCCGCTGCTGCTAGTAAAGTTGATGATGTTACTACTTCTTTGAAGAAGAAAGAAACAGAACTTAAAACCTCTCAGGAGGACTTGGCAGCTTTTCACTCAAAGGTAACTGAGCTTGAGGGTCAACTGCTTGCTTTCGAGGCCAAAATGAACAAGGAGATGAAAAAGGTTGAAGTCTATGTTGGGTAGCTTTCAGATTTCAACAACCAGTTGGCTAAGGAGAGGGCATAATTTGGTATTGAAAGGGCTAAGTTCAGGCAGGAGCGTGTTGCCGATAAAGCAGCTACGAAAGAGCTGAGGCAACGGGTAAAACCGTTGGATGAGGATAAGAAATGGGTGATCGGTTCTTGTCTCCATCATTTTGTGACTTACCTTTTTCACAGCCAGGAGTTTGATCAACATCTTGCAGGTATCTATTCTAAAGCTATGGCTCATGGACGCCATGCAGGTCTTGTTGCAGGATTCGATGCTGCTTCAAAGGGGGAAGCTATAGAGAAGCTTCCTGCTTTCAAGCCAAACTTGTTACACCCCCAAATATCAGAGCTGGTGTGACTAGACTGGTATCTTCATTACACAACATAAGCAATTAACGCTAAGACTTCTAGAAAGGTGAACGCCCACTAAGTACTCGAATCCCCATGGTTCTCCTATACCAACCGTGCCACAATTTTGAAATGCAACATGAGAAAGAAACATGCGAAAATCAACATAAAGTTGAGCGAGTTCATAGTTTGTTTGTAAAAGATTTGAAATAAATCTTTTTAAATAACCGGTTTTTAAAATATTGTTAAGAAAACGAATTAAAATCATTTTCTTTGGCATGTTATATGGAAACTTTGTATTTCATGAAACTTTGACTTTGTAATGCATTATATTCGTAAAACATTGTATTTGTAAACTCTTGTGTTTGTAGAATTTGTGTCACCGCCAATGTTCGCACCTGACATTGACAACATGCGTGCATATTCCAACGCATTGTATTTTTGTAAAACATGGTATATAATTTGTAAAACGTATTTGTACGCTGTGTTCTGTAAATATAAGGAATACGAGATCGCTAATTGTTTTCAAGGCCACTAACATATGACACGACATAGGAAGCATCCAAACCTAGGCATTTGTGTCGAGATCGATTGAGACACAAAAGCACTATTTGGTAGAAGTAGGCCAAGAGTGAGGTTGCCTGAAACACATTAGATCTAACCTTTTCATTCCCCGGTCTAAATGTATACGTTGATTAATGGTGCTTATGGTACCCTATTTGTCACATGATCTATATGTCATTCCTTAGTTTAACATACCGTTTGTTAGTGTATTATCACCCAAGTTTAGAAAACTAAATAGCATTTGTATGCACGTTTTGAAAATACGCTTGCTTGAAAAACCAATATAGTTAACATAAACTTTTCGTAAACCATTTGTGTTTATTGAAATTCACAACCATTTGTGATAGTTAAAACTTGTTTGTAACACGGTTTCGAAATGCGTAATTGACGTTTAACGAAAACCTTGTATTCTTTGCAAAAAATGTGCATGTCTTTCCACCCCGAAAACATTTATAAAAATGTAAAACCATAAAAAGGTGGGGTTACGAACTCACATGGATTTACATGTGCAAAGCTAGTTAAGAGTGCATTCCATAGTGTCGTTTCCAAGCGTGATTCTCTAGCTTGCATTCTATAATATCCCTAGCACGAAATATCTTATAAATTTCTAAATAATGTGGTAACTAAACTACGTGTCACCGAGCTCTACCGAATTGTTAACCGAACGATTCGAAGGTAAGTTGTTAACTTAATAAAAACGATTAAGTTATACTTATTTAGTTCGTTTATTGTCGGTAACAATTAACAAGTCTTGGAAAGACTTAGTTCTTGAGAGATTCCAAATATATAAATATTTATATAAAAATATAAATATATCGACATAATAGTGTTAGTCGTCCCGAGGAGTCGTACGGGTATGTAAGAATATTCGCATGAAAGTAATATATAACAATCTTGTATTATATATTGTGTTTTGTATATATTTGTCAAAATTTAGGTATAGGTCGTTTCGGCGTTTGAAATAAATATACAATGTTATATTTATTTTGTAGAAGAATCATCGTTGGATGTTTGAAATAAATATATAAACTATATTTATTTTTATAAACGAATACGAGTCGTTTGATGTTTGAAATAAATATAAAAGCTATATTTATTTTGTAAAAGAATCGTCGTGTTATTTGATATTCGAAACGAATATATAAACTGTATTTATTTTTACAAAACGAATGCGTGTTGTTTGGTATTTGAAATAAATATATAATTATATTTATTTTTATAAAATAAATCCAAGTTATTTGATATTCGAAATAAATATACCATCTTTATTTATTTTTATAAAAGAATTTTCGAACTTTAGAATAAATATAATAACTATATTTATTGTCGTAAATAATGTCTGAATCGTCGTTTTCGTATGTCGTAAAGTGTTATCGAAAATATTATACACTTGTACTTAATTCTATAAAAGTCATTTGTAGTCGATCGGTTATGTTTTTATATTAAAAACGTGTTTCGTTTTACGGATTTTCTCAAACAACGGGCAGAGTTTTCTCTGTTTTTGGACGCCCCCGACAACACAAGTTGTCGTATTTTTTCAAAATTTAAATCAATACACTCCCTTTATAATCACATTCTTAGTGTTCTTTATCATTCTACAAAAACCCACTTAATACTTAGATGGGTGATCATGAATCTCATGATTTGAACATCAATTCAACAATATATTGATTAGGGTATACTCCTAGACATGATTTCATTCCTAATTTCATTCGAGCATAAATCATGCAAGCCAAATTTTCGATTTCAAGTATTTATCAAGAATTCAAGATGGAATCAAACAATGAAATTTGGTATACCTTATGATCCCTTTACTGAGGTGATCACTAATTTGTGCTTGGATTTCAATTTGGGTTTGATTTGGCCTTTCAATTTGGTCAATTTTGCAATATTAGGGCTTGAGCTTGAGAGCCCTTCTTGGCTCTGGTTGAAATCGCAGGAACAAACACTTATGTGTGTGTTTTTGTTTTAATTAATTTGATTTAACTAAAACATCATTCCATTTGCTCATGTTTAGTCCCTCAACTTTCCCCAAGTTATTTAAAGGGTGTTTTAGTCATGTTTGTTCTATTATTTCAAGATTTTTAACTAACTAGGTTATTTATTCCTAGTTCTTTTTATCTTGACTATTACCGTCATTTAATTTATAATATAAAAATTTATATTTTCGGGGTGTTACATTATATTAGAATGATAAGGGTATGTGATTTTTATGTTTGTCTTACTTTGTATTTGTTTGATGCTAATTTTTTTGTTTCTTTGTTTTTCAGAGTATCGAGATGGAGAGCAGAGGTGACTCTAGGTGTGCGTGTGTGGTTGAGGGAGATGAAGTTGGAGCTTGAATGGGTTTTGAAGAGATGTAATTCTCCGTGTTTGTATTTGTGATAGGTAGAGAAAAGGATAAGGTTTTTGGGAGGGAGTTTTTATAAACGGCTGATCAAAATGAAAGGAAATAGGGTTTGTCACTTATTTATAGTTAGGTTAAATTGTGTTTTAAATGGGTTTGGGTTTGGGCCCAAGGCCCACAAGCCCGCTGTCTATGTTTTGAACGGTCCGTAAGCTTCTACGAGACCCGTTTTCAAAACCCGAACACCACGGAATGTTGTAAATTATAATTTTTGTTTCAAAAATATTTAAAATAGTGTATGTAGTCGTTGTTGTCGCGTCTGAGCATCGGTTGTGTAAAAAGCGCGCAAATTTGCGTCGTTCGTCGTTTTAATCCGTTTTCCGATCCGATTCCGACTGCGGTTACTAAAATTTTATTATGGAGCTAAATATAGCGTAAAATTTAAGTTTTGTAGGTAACACGCGTGTCTGATGCTTCCGTTTCATTGCTGGTGCGTTCCTGCAGTCGCGTTTCTCGTTCACGTTCATGCTTTGCGGCGTACGGAAGCACGATAAATTCGCGAAACTAAATTTATAAGTATAAAATATCCATATAAAATTCATGATTGTCGGCGTTTTCAGTATTTCATACGGTGTCAGTTCGTTACCATTTTACGTTTTGCAGATTTTTTCCGCAGATCATCATACACGTACCGTAATGTCGGATAGACGTTCCTAGGCATACTAAAGGCCTAAATAAGTTAATTTGCGTAGTAAAAACTATTTATTATCGCTTTAATCACCGGTTAATCACGTAATTAAAGGCATAAATCACCGATTGTCACATTCTCCCCTTGTTAATAAAATTTCGTCCTCGAAATTTAGACTATCTTAAGTCCCTAGAGTTTGGTTATGCGTAGGTAAATACAAATATTACCAAAGTGAATGAACATGAAATCAAATCAGGACTTATTCGAATTATGTGAATTCAAGGACGTACTACAACAATAAGAACACAACGGTTAAAAGAAATGTGTTTCAGAACTTGATGTCAAGGGAAAATGAGACATATTGATACAGTCACCAGTGTGACTATTTAACAGGGGTCCAATAAAAGAGGAATTTCGAACAATAGAATTCCAAACGAACGTTCACAATATGTAAATAAGTTCTAGAAACAATAACATCCACTAGATGATCTTAGAATCAACAAGCTCAAATGAAGTAGTTTTGCATGAAACGCTCGATCGTGATCAGCTCAAGCTGCAAGTTATACCGACACCACAAGGTGTCGTAGTTATTGAGACAATTCAATAATTGTGGTGACCGAACAAGTTCACCGTGTTTGAAATCAAATAAAGATTCAATGAAGTAAATCTGAACGCTTGTTCCAAACAGACATCATAGGATTTTCAACTGAAAATAGAACATCAAAGAAATATTGTTTTCGATTGATGATGAAAAAGCAATGAATATCGCAAAACATTCGATCGATAATGAACGAACTGTTAGTAGGTACATCGGAATATAAAATGAATTTGTGTACCATTGTCTTAACACACGATTGTATTAAGACTGCTTTAATATGTTAAATCAAAGCGGATTTAAAACAAATCAATAAAAAAATAATTGAATCCGTGCATGAGATGTGTAAACAAGATTAGCGCAAGCTTCGAATTAGTGAAAACACCACCACAAGGTGTCAAAATCAACAGGTGATTCAAAGGAGTCGAAGACCAAACATGTCTACTAAGACTCGAAACAAATGAAATGCTTGTTAAATATTGATTTGAATATGATGGTCTCAATACATCATATGGTGCCTTGAATTGAATATGTGTAGTGAACAAGTTGAAACAATTGAACTTGGTTTAGTCGCAATTCAATAATAATACATGTATCGACAAGGAAATTTCGGCATGGTTACAATGAAAAACCATGTACGTAACTTGGAAATAAATGAAGTTTCAAGAGGTTCGTTGACTCGATAGCAAGGAGTCAACACTTACAAGAATACAGATCATCCAGATCAGGAAGCAATAATTAGATATAGCGAAATAATACTTGAAATCTTTGATGAAATCGATCATTTGAAGTGAAACCACATGCGTAGCAAACGATGCTTGTGTAACATATGAATTTTCAATGATTGAAGTGAATGAGTGTTCGCTATAATGAAGAAAATTGTCGCGATACAATGACCATTAAGAGGAGTAGAAATGTAAAAGTCCACTTACTAGATGCAAAAGTCAGAATTTCAATGAAAGAAATTTAAGGACTTTACATGAGTCACACCCCGAAATATCAGAGCTGGCGTGCCTGGACTGGTATCTTCATTGCACAGCGGAAGCAAATAAGCTAAGACTTCTAGAAATTGAACGCCTACTAAGTACTTGAAATCCCATGGGTTCTCCTATTTCAACCGTTCCATAGTTTTGAAAATGCAACCTGAGAAAGAAACATGCGAAAAATCAACATAAAGTTGAGCCATAGTTTGTTTTGGAAAAGATTTTTAAACAAATCTTTTTGTTCACCGGTTTAAAAGTTGTTGAGAAAATATAGAAAAATCATTTTCTCGGCATGATATATGAAAACTGTGAGTCTAGCCCACGAGAGTCTTTGTGCATTGCACGAGAGAGAAAGGGCCGAGCCCAAAGGAACCTTTGTAAGCAGGATCAGCGCGTCCTCTTACTTAGGTATAATTTGAAAAGCGTTACCAAAGTTTGTAAATCCATGTATTTGTGAGTTTCCATCAAATGAATCTTAAAAACATTTGAAAATTTGAGTATCAAAAGCTGGTATGTAAGCGTCTATGAACAGATCATTAATGTTTTGCAAGGACATTAGTATATGCGGCGACATAGGAAGCACTCAACCCTAGCGAATTTCCCCCGATCCACCTGGTTAGAACAACAAAAGCACTACATGGGCCACACAAGGACCCAAGAGTGGGGCTCGCTACACCCGATAGATCTACCACTTTTGCCCTCGGTCTAATACAAGATTAATGACACTTAAGAGAGATTACTATTCGCTCACATGATCTAACAGTCCATTCCCTAGCTTAACCATACCCTAGTTAACGTATAATGTGTGAGTTATTCATGTCCTTGGGCCTTTACCCATGTCATTCGTGTTATTAAAACTCATTCATGTTTCGAAAAACACTTATGTTTTTATAAAACCGGTATGTTTAGCATAGTCTTTTCGTAACATTTGAGTTTGTTGAAATCCTGTCGCAAAATGGTTTATAAATATATGATATTCATTTATCGAAACCTGGTGTTATTTTGCAAAACAGTAAAAAGTGGGGGTTATGAACTCACCTTGATATTCCTGTGCAAAGCTAGCCTAGCGTGACTCCGTAGTGTCGTTCCAAGGACGTGTATTTAGCTAGCGTGCAACTATAGTATTCCTAATCAAGGAATAATTATAAGTTTCTAATAAAACAACGTAGTTAAACTACGTGTCCGAGCTCTACCGAATCGTTAACTAAACGATTCTAGAAGGGTGTTGTTATTTTGGTTTGTATTAACCAATCACTGGTTATTTGATCCCATTAATTGGGACAAAACTAAGTCTCGAAAACTACTTAGTTTCCGGGTAATTTAGGATATATATATATATTTATATATAAAAATATAAATATACTTATGAAGTCGTGTTAGTCGTCGTGAATTAGAATCACGCAGATGGATAATGGTGCGTATTCGAAAGGTCGTATGATTCGGTAATATACCGTCGTAGTTTTCGTAGGATGGAAATAATTATATACATATACATATACGTATATATATATATATATATACATATGTATATATATATATAAGTATATGCAAACTTAATGTTTGAAACGAACATAGACGAATATATTATTGTTATAAAAATACTTGAAAATATTCGAGTCGCCGACGCTTGAAACAAATATAACAACTATATTAAGTTCACAAAAGCGTTTAAGGTTGACGTGTGAAATAAATATTTGAATTCGCAATATTTGAAAGATATATAAACTATTATATTAATGTAATACGTTTTTCGACTACTCGACTTTTGAAATCAAATAATCATATTCGTTTTGTAAGAGCATTCGTTGATTTGTAACTCATGTTTTGTAGTCGTTTTACAACTTCGTTTTATAATTCGAAAAACGTCGTCAAATAAATATATCTCTACATTTTATCTTATAAGAAAAAATTGTATCTCGATAATTTTCGTCTTTCAGGTTTAAATATGTTTCGTGTTACAGGTTTTTAACAAAAATTGGGCAGAGTTTTCTCTGTTTTTCGAATAACCCGACAATAAAAGTTGTCGTATATTTTTCAAAATTCAACAATAACCCAACGCAAACAATATATATGTATAAAATGTTTGTCAAATATGCCAAAATAAAAGCGGGTCACTAATGTATAAGCGTTTTAATCAGTCGAGCTCGATTCGCGTAGTTAAAAAAAAGATATCTAAAAACTATATCAATCTAAACTAATTTTCATGTCGTTAACTTTACCGCGTATTGCGTCTGACCAGCTGACCCGACAGTCGACTGTCGTAGACTGGGGTTTGACCAGTTGACTTTCGTTGACTGACCTTGACCGTGTCGCGAACCCGAACCACCCGAAACTGATCCGAACCGTAATATGAACCCAAACCACAAGTTGATTTTTGTTGACCGAACCGAAACCCGAATCCGACATCAAGAGTTGACCATCATCAGGAGTCTGACCCGAACCAATATGAATTTGTCTTTTACTAGCGTTGAGCGTCTGTTGACCCGAGTTGACTCGGGTGTTGACCGTGTCGACTCGGTCCGACCTGATGTTGACCCGAATATCGAACCGTGGCTGACCCGAGTTGTGAGTTGACCCGCACAATGAGTTGATCCGAAACCGTACCAAGTTGACTCGCTAACCCGTGTTAAATTTAACCCGAACCGGACTTGAACCGGGTCCGCTCAACCCCACCATCAACCACCGCCCTTGCTGCTGTCGGCACCGCCGTACATGTCACCGGCAACCATACCCCCCTGCCTGAAACATTTAACATCGGCAGAAAAATCCACAGATCTATAACGATCTTGAAGAAAAGAAAAATAAAATGAGAAGAAAAAGGAGCCAGGTTTTACCGTGAGACCTGTCAGAAACAAAACACCACCACTGCCACCGCGGCTCCGCCGCAGACGGTGGTTCATCGCCGTTCCACTCTGCTTCTGGTTCTCCTCTCTCTCACTTCTAGTCTCTCTCATCTCTGTCTGCTTATTTTCGTCGCCGCACCACCACCGGACGGTGGTGGTGGTGCTCTGTGTTGTCAATCGAAGGGGGGGGGGGGGGGGGGGGGGGGGGGCTGCACGAGGTTATAAGAGAGCTGTGATGGTGGTGTGGGTTATGTGAGTGGCTGGAAAAACCACCGGCGTTGCTCCGGTCTGTCGCAGAAGGTGAAAGAACGAGGTAGATGAAGGGGGTTGTCGGCTGTGGTTATGGTTGTGAAGATGTTTAGGGTTTCTTATTCTTGAAGAAGAAACATCAGAGGGAAAGGATAGGGGGGTCTGGTGTATGTAGTTCTCATCCAAATGGGGACTAGGGTTTGCACTTCTCATTTATACATAGGGTTATCTTAAGTGGGTCGGGCCCAAAAGCCCGTTAACGAGTTTTGAGCGGCCCAATAATGATTCCGAAGCCCGTTTCCACACCCGAGTGTCGTAAAATAAAGTTTGTGGAACCGAAGCGCTAAAAATTGTGTATTATATCGTATTTATATGCGTGTGATCGTGGTCGCGTCAAAACACGTAAAATGTTCGGTCTGTCGTTTCTAACCCGTTTTTCGATCCGTTTTCAACTGCGGTTAATAAAATAAATAATAAAAAAACGAAGCTAAATATATCATAATATATTTATATCGAGACGGAAATTCGAGTCCGGTGCTTCCGTTCCGTCGCTGATTGTCGGCGCGTCATTGTTTCCGCGCTTTTCGTTCAAATTTGCGCTTTGTGTCGTTCGAAAGCACGATATTTTTGCAAATGAAATCCATATAAAAAAATATGTGTACAAAATTCATATGTGTCGGCGCTGTCAGTAGTTTGTACAGTGTCAGTTCGTTATCGCTTAACAATCAGCAGTTTTCTCACAATCCCACATACGCGCATTGTAAGGTTAAATAGGCATTCCTAGGCATTCCAATAGCCTAATTAAGTTAACTCGTGTCTTAAACACTATTTATTGTCCCCTAAAAGGTTTGTTAATTGCGTAATTAAGAGACGTTAATTACCAGTTGTCACATTCTCCCCCTGTTACAGAAATTTCGTCCTCGAAATTTAGACTATGTTATCTACACAAAGTTGTGTCGTTTCGTAGGTAAGTCCATATTTCGTCCTCGAAATTTAGTCTATGTTATATCCTCAGAGTCGTGTCGTTCCTAGGTAAGTCCGAATAATACCAAAGTGAATGACCGCGTAATCGAATCAAGACTTATTCGAATTATGTGAGTGTAAAGACATTTTGCATCAATAAGAACCCAACGGTTCAACTGAGTTTGTTCCAGAAATCGATGTCAAGTGAACGAAGCGTAGTAATACTATCACCAATGTGACTAAGTTTACGGGGTTCAACAAAAGAGGAATTTCGACCAATAGGTTTCCAAATGAACATTCACAATATGCAATCAATTTTGAAACAATAGAATTTACTACCAACGGAAACTTGCGTTGGTTTTTGTATGATTGAAACTCGAATTCAATAAGCTCAAACAAATAGAATTATAAAAAAATGATTTGTCAACTATCGAGCCATTTAATGAATAAAATCAATGTGTCGCCATTATTGAGTTGCAAGGATACACCGAAATGAAATACAACCGAACTTGGTGTATCATCGTCTTAATACATAGTTGAATTAAGACTACTTAAGTGGTGTGTCAAATGAAAAGCATATATATTTTCGCATGAACGACTGATCGTGATTAGCACAAGCTACAAGTTTATACCGACACCACAAGGTGTCGTAATAAATGAAACAATTCAATAATAGCGGTGATCGAACAAGTATCACCTGTGTTTTGCATGAAACGCTCGATCATGATTAGCCCAAGCTACAAGTTTATACCGACACCACAAGGTGTCGTAGTGATCGAAATAATTCAATAATAGCGGTGATCGAACAAGTATCACCGTGTATGAAATCAGATGAAGGGCTCAACGAAGTAAATGTGAATGTTTGTTCCAAACAAACATCATGAGATTTTCAATTAATAATGAAACAACAACTAAATAGTGTTTTCGATCGAAGATGAAAAAGCAATGAATATCACAAAATGTTCGATCGATGAAAGAACCGTTAGAAGGTACACCGAAATATGACATAAATTTGTGTACCATTATCTTAACACATGATTGTGTTAAGATTGCTTTAATATGATAAATCAACAAAGCAGATTTAATATCAATAAACAAATAAATAAATAATTAAATTCGTACATGGGGTGAGCAACGAGATTAGCGCAAGCTTCAAACTTGTGAAAAACGCCACCACTAGGTGATCGTGATCAAAGAAACGATTCACTGAAGTCGAAGACCAAACAAGCATGTTATGGTTCAAAACAAATGAAGTGCTTGTTGGGATTATTTCGAATATGATGGCCTCAATCCACCATATGGGACCTTGAATTGAATATGTATTACGAGCAAGTTCAAAAATTGAACTTAGTTTAGACACATTCCAACAATGAATTCATGTATCAACAAGAAAGTTTCGACATGGCCACAACGAAAAACCATGTATGTCACTCAAAAGAAAATGAGTTTTCCAAGAAATCCGTTGACTCGATACCAAGGAGTCAACATTTTGCAACTATACGGGTCGTCTAGAATACAATGCAAAGATTTAGTATAGCGAAATAATATATACGATTTTGACAAAACGACCACTCGAAGTGAAACCACATGCATAGCAAACAATGCATGTGCAGCGTACGAATTTGTCAAGAAATAAGCAAATGAGTGTTCACTATCATGAAATAAAATTTTCGTGATGAAATGACCATTAAGGGGAGTAGAAATGCGAAAATCTACTCACTATATGCAAAAGTCAGGATTTCAATAGAAAAAGTTAAAGGACTTTACCTGGAACTTCGTGTGATGGCCGGTTGTTGGATGACATTACCATGAAATGTCAGTCTTGGCGTAATCATCATTTAGGGAGTGGGGGAATGTGAAAACTTGTAGTTTCCGTTGCGATGCCAACAATCATGATTTCCATTAGTTTGCGAAGCCCTCGCTTGAATGCACCTTGGCATGACTCGTGTCATTTACAGGATCACGTGGCAAAGTACCGCATTTCGGTTGTTGTTTCTCCCGCTGACAGGATTAGCATCGTTGTTGTCATACCCATTTGTGTTTTCCCCGAGGCCTTGCCTCGAAAGTCGTGTGATGTACTTCGACGTCCGCTGACGTATGGTTTAAGTTTCACGTATAGTTGCGCAATAGCGTTTCGTTCTACGTAGGTTACCTGTTCAAGTAAGAAAAATAACATAGACGACACAATATAATGGCGTATGCTCAAGTTAATAATCACGGTTCCTACATGAGGACCTTTAATGAGTTTCGACATAAGTTTCCAAGGGTCCTAAATGCATGTTATTCAAAACTCTCAAAGTTTTGCTTAATGTATGAATTTGTTTCATTAACCGTGTATCAACACAACACTTGTGTATGTTTAAAACCAACATTGTTGACTCATTGCTTTCAGCAACGGTTGGAACCCATATTCGAGTCCTAGGCGTTCAGTATGTGTTCAAGTCTTGATATCTAAGTCCCCAGAGGATAGTAAGGTTAAAGCCTAGGTATCTCTACAGAAACCTAATTCGCTGAAACCTATAGCTCTGATACCAATTTGTCACACCCAGAAATATCAGAGCTGGCGTGACTGGACTGGTATCTTCATTGCACAGCGGAAGCAAATAAGCTAAGACTTCTAGAAATTGAACGCCTACTATGTACTGGGAATCCCATGGGTTCTCCTATTTCAACCGTTCCATAGTTTTGAAAATGCAACCTGAGAAAGAAACATGCGAAAAATGAACATAAAGTTGAGCGAGTTCATAGTTTGTTTTGGAAAAGATTTTTAAACAAATAGTTTTGTTCACCGGTTTAAAAGTTGTTGAGAAAATATAGAAAAATCATTTTCTCGGCATGATATATGAAAACTGTGAGTCTAGCCCACGAGAGTCTTTGTGCATTGCACGAGAGAGAAAGGGCCGAGCCCAAAGGAACCTTTGTAAGCAGGATCAGCGCGTCCTCTAACTTAGGTATAATTTGAAAAGTGTTACCAAAGTTTGTAAATCCATGTATTTGTGAGTTTCCATCAAATGAATCTTAAAAACATTTGAAAATTTGAGTATCAAAAGCTGGTATGTAAGCGTCTATGAACAGATCATTAATGTTTTGCAAGGACATTAATATATGCAGCGACATAGGAATCACTCAACCCTAGCGAATTTCCCCCGGTCCACCCGGTTAGAACAACAAAAGCACTACATGGGCCACACAAGGACCCAAGAGTGGGGCTCGCTACACCCGATAGATCTACCACTTTTTCCCTCGGTCTTATACAAGATTAATGGCACTTAAGAGAGATTACTATTCGCTCACATGATCTAACAGTCCATTCCCTAGCTTAACCATACCCTAGTTAACGTATAATGTGTGAGTTATTCATGTCCTTGGGCCTTTACCCATGTCATTCGTGTTATTAAAACTCATTCATGTTTCGAAAAACACTTATGTTTTTATAAAACCGGTATGTTTAGCATAATCTTTTCGTAAACCATTTGAGTTTGTTGAAATCCTGTCGCAAAATGGTTTATAAATATGTGATATTCATTTATCGAAACCTGGTGTGATTTTGCAAAACTTGCATGTCTTTCCACCCCCGAAAACATTTATAAAAATGTAAAACAGTAAAAAGTGGGGGTTATGAACTCACCTTGATATTCCTGTGCAAAGCTAGCCTAGCGTGACTCCGTAGTGTCGTTCCAAGGACGTGTATTTAGCTAGCGTGCAACTATAGTATTCCTAATCAAGGAATAATTATAAGTTTCTAATAAAACAACGTAGTTAAACTACGTGTCCGAGCTCTACCGAATCGTTAACTAAACGATTCTAGAAGGGTGTTGTTATTTTGGTTTGTATTAACCAATCAATGGTTATTTGATCCCATTAATCGGGACAAAACTAAGTCTCGAAAACTACTTAGTTTCCGGGTAATTTAGGAAATATATATTTATATACAAAAATATAAATATACTTACGAAGTCGTGTTAGTCGTCGTGAATTAGAATCACGCAGATGGATAATGGTGCGTATTCGAAAGGTCGTATGATTCGGTAATATACCGTCGTAGTTTTCGTAGGATGGAAATAATTATATACATATACATATACGTATATATATATATATATATATATATATATATATATGCAAACTTAATGTTTGAAACGAACATAAACGAATATATTATTGTTATAAAAATACTTGAAAATATTCGAGTTGCCGACGCTTGAAACAAATATAACTATATTTAGTTCACAAAAGCGTTTAAGGTTGACGCGTGAAATAAATATTTGAATTCGCGATATTTGAAAGATATATAAACTATTATATTAATGTTATATGTTTTTCGACTACTCGACTTTTGAAATCAAATAATCATATTCGTTTTGTAAGAGCATTCGTTGATTTGTAACTCATGTTTTGTAGTCGTTTTACAACTTCGTTTTATAGTTCGAAAAACGTCGTCAAATAAATATATCTCTACATTTTATCTTATAAGAAAAACTTGTATCTCGATAATTGTCTTCTTTTAGGTTTAAATATGTTTCGTGTTACAGGTTTTTAACGAAAATTGGGCAGAGTTTTCTCTGTTTTTCGAATAACCCGACAATAAAAGTTGTCGTATATTTTTCAAAATTCAACAATAACTCAACGCAAACAATATATATGTATAAAATGTTTGTCAAATATGCCAAAATAAAAGCGAGTCACTAATGTATAAGCGTTTTAATCGGTCGAGCTCGATTCGCGTAGTTAAAAAAAAGATATCTAAAAACTATATCAATGTAAACTAATTTTCATGTGGTTAACTTTACCGCGTATTGCGTCTGACCAGTTGACCCGACAGTCGACTGTCGTTGACTGGGGTTTGACCAGTTGACTTTCGTTGATTGACCTTGACCGTGTCGCGAACCCGAACCACCTGAAACTGATCCGAACCGTAATATGAACCAAACCACAAGTTGATTTTTGTTGACCGAACCGAAACCCGAATCCGACATCAAGAGTTGACCATCATCAGGAGTCTGACCCGAACCAATATGAATCTGTCTTTGACTAGCGTTGACCGTCTGTTGACCCGAGTTGACTCGGGTGTTGACCGTGTTGACTCGGTCTGACCTGATGTTGACCCGAATATCGAACCGCGGCTGACCCGAGTTGTGAGTTGACCCGCACAATGAGTTGAACCGAAACCGTACCAAGTTGACTCGCTAACCCGTGTTAAATCTGACCCGAACCGGACTTGAACCGGGTCCGCTCAACCCCACCATCAACCACCGCCCTTGCTACTGTCGGCACCGCCGTACATGTCACCGGCAACCATACCCCCCTGCCTGAAACATTTAACATCGGCCGAAAAATCCACAGATCTATAACGATCTTGAAGAAAAGAAAAATAAAATGAGAAGAAAAAGGAACCATGTTTTACCGTGAGACCTGTCGGAAACAAAACACCACCACTGCCACCACGGCTCCGCCGCAGACGGCGGTTCGTTACCGTTCCATTCTGCTTCTGGTTCTCCTCTCTCTCACTTCTAGTCTCTCTCATCTCTGTCTCCTTATTTTCGTCGCCGCACCACCACTAGACGGTGGTGGTGCTCCATGTTTTCAATCGAAGGGGGGGCTGCACGAGGTTATAAGAGAGCTGTGATGGTGGTGTGGGTTATGTGAGTGGCCAGAAAAACCACCGGCGTTGCTCCGGTCCGTCGCCGAAGGTGAAAGAACGAGGGAGATGAAGGGGGTTGTCGGCTGTGGTTGTGAAGATGTTTAGGGTTTCTTATTCTTGAAGAAGAAACATCAGAGGGAAAGGATAGGGGGTATGGTGTGCGTAGTTCTCTTCCAAATGGGGACTAGGGTTTGCACTTCTCATTTATACATAGGGTTATCTTAAGTGCGTCGGGCCCAAAAGCCCGTTAACGAGTTTTGAGCGGCCCAATAATGATTCCGAAGCCCGTTTAGACACCCGAGTGTCGTAAAATAAAGTTTGTGGAACCGAAGTGCTAAAAATTGTGTAGTATATCGTATTTAGATGCGTGTGATCGTGGTCGCGTCAAAACACGTAAAATGTTCCGTCTGTCGTTTCTAACCCGTTTTTCGATCCGTTTTCAACTGCGGTTAATAAAATAAATAATAAAAAAACAAAGCTAAATATATCATAATATATTTATATCGAGACGGAAATTCGAGTCCGGTGCTTCCGTTCCGTCGCTGATTGTCGGTGCGTCATTGTTTCCGCGTTTTTCGTTCACATTTGCGCTTTGTGTCGTTCGAAAGCACGATATTTTTGCAAATGAAATCCATATTAAAAAATATATGTACAAAATTCATATTTGTCGGCGCTGTCAGTAGTTTGTACAGTGTCAGTTCGTTATCGCTTAACAATCAGCAGTTTTCTCACAATCCCACATACGCGCACTGTAAGGTTAAATAGGCATTCCAATAGCCTAATTAAGTTAACTCATGTCTTAATCACTATTTATTGTCCCCTAAAACGTTTGTTAATTGCGTAATTAAAAGGTGTTAATTACCAGTTGTCACAACCTGGGGTTGCATGTGATGACCGGTTGTTAGATGACATTATCTTGGAATGTCGAACATAACGTATTCATCGTTAATGAGATAGGGGGAACCCGGAGACATGCGTCTTCTCCTTGATGTGATTCGTATCGTTGCAGGACCGCATGTCAAGTTTCCGTATCCTGATCGGTAGTCCTCCTGCTGATAGGATTAGCATCGTCGCTGAAATACTCACTCGTGTCTTCTCAAAGACCTTGCCTCGTAAGTCATATGTAACGTACTTCAACCTCCGTTGATGTACAATTTGAGTCTCGTCTAGTTTGCATGCTCGTACTTCGTTTTGCGTAGGTTACCTACTCGGTTAACTAAAATAGCATAGACGACATAATAATGGCGTTTGCCCGAGTTAATAGATGTGGTTCCTACGTGATGACCTTTAATGAACTTTGACATAAGTTTCCAAAGGTCCTAAATGCATGTTTCCTAAACAATCAAAGTTTTGTTTACTGTATGTAACTGTTTTTGTGTACTGTGTATAAAACACAACGTTAGCGTATATTTAAAAATAAAATTCTGACTTTTCATTTTTGACAACGGTTGGAGACCATATTCGAGTCTTAGGTGTTCAGTATATATTCAAAGTCTTAATGACCTAAGTCCTAGAGAAAAGTGAGGTTAGAGCCTAGGTATCTCTACAGAAAACCCTATTCACTGTAACCTATAACACTGATACCAATCTGTCACACCCCGAAATATCAGAGCTGGCGTGATTGGATAGGTATCTTCATTGCACAGAGGAAACAGTTAACGCTAAGACTTCTAGAAAGGTGAACGCCTACTAAGTACTCAAATCCCCATGGTTCTCCTATTCCAACCGTGCCACAATTTTGAAATACAACCTGAGAAAGAAACATGCGAAAAATCAACATAAAGTTGAGCGAGTTCATAGTTTGTTTGTAAAATATTTGAAAGAAATATTTTTGAATAACCGGTTTTTAAAATATTGTTAGAGAAAACAAATTAAAATCATTTTCTTTGGCATATTATATGGAAACTTTGTATTTCGTGAAACTTTGACTTTGTAATGCACTATACTCGTAAAACATTGTATTTGTAAACTCTTGTGTTTGTAGAATTTGTGTCACCGCCAATGTTCGCACCTGACATTGAAAACATGCATGCATAATCCAACGCATTGTATTTGTGTAAAACATGGTATATAATTTGTAAAATGTATTTGTAAAATGTGTTCTATAAATGTAAGGAATAGGCCACTAACATATGTCACGACATAGGAAGCATCCAAACCTAGGCATTTTTGTCGAGATCGACTGAGACACAAAAGCACTCTTTGGTGGAAGTAGGCCAAGAGTTAGGTTGCCTGAAACCCATTAGATCTAACCTTTTCGTTCCTCGGTCTAAATGTATACGTTGATTAATGGTGCTTATGCTACCCTATTTGTCACATAATCTATATGTCATTCCTTAGTTTAAGATACCGTTTGTTCATGATTATCACCCAAGTTTAGAAAACCAAATAGCGTTTGTATGCATGTTTTGAAAATACGCTTGCTTGAAAAACCGGTATAGTTAACATAAACTTTTCGTAAACCATTTTTGTTTATTTAAATTCACAACCATTTGTGATAGTTAAAACTTGTTTGTAAGATGGTTTAGAAATGCGTAATTGATGTATAACGAAAACCTTGTATGCTTTGCAAAAAATTTGCATGTCTTTCCACCCCGAAAACATTTATAAAAATGTAAAACCGTAAAAAGGTGGGGTTATGAACTCACCTGGATTTCCATGTGCAAAGCTAGCTAAGAGTGCATTCCATAGTATCGTTTCCAAACGTGATTCGCTAGCGTGCATTCTATAATATCCCTAGCACGAAATATCTTATAAGTTTCTAAATAATGTGGTAACTAAACTACGTGTCACCGAGCTCTACCGAATCGTTAACCGACCGATTCAACGGTAACTTGTTAACTTAATGAAAATGATTAAGTTATACTTATTAGTTCGTTTATTGTCAGTAACAATTAACAAGTCTTAGAAAGACTTAGTTCTCGAGAGATTCCAAATATATAAATATTTATATAAAAATATACATATATCGACATAATAGTGTTAGTCATCCCGAGGAGTCGTACGAGTATGTAAGAATATTCGTATGAAAGTAATATATAACAATCTTGTATTATATATTGCATTTTGTATATATTTGTCAAAATATAGGTATAGGCCGTTTCGGCATTTGAAATAAATATACAAAGTTATATTTATTTTATAGAAGAATCATCGTTGGATGTTTGAAATAAATATATAAACTATACTTATTTTTATAAACGAATACGAGTCGTGTGATGTTTGAAATAAATATAAAAGCTATATTTATTTTGTAAAAGAATCGTCGTGTTGTTTGATATTCGAAACGAATATATAAACTGTATTTATTTTTACAAAACGAATGCGTCTTGTTTGGTATTTGAAATATATATATATATAATTATATTTATTTTTATAAAAGAAATCCAAGTTATTTGATATTCGAAATAAATATACCATCTAAATTTATTTTTATAAAAGAATTGTCGAAATTTCGAAGTTTAGAATAAATATAATAACTATATTTGTTGTCGTAAATAATGTCCGAATCGTCGTTTTCTTCTGTCGTAAAGTGTTATCGAAAATCTTATACACTTGTATTTAATTCTATAAAAGTCGTTTGTAGTCGATCGGTTATGTTTTTATATTAAAAACGAGTTTCGTTTTACTGATTTTCTCGAAAAACGGGCAGAGTTTCCTCTGTTTTTGGACGCCCCCGACAACACAAGTTGTCATATTTTTTTCAAAATTCAAACAAGATTCAACAATATATATATATATATATATATATATATATATATATATATATATATATATATATATATATATATATATATATATATTTGTCAACTATATCAAAACGTATACTATAATCAAATTAGTTTGAGCTCATTGTCACGTACGATTTAAACTATAAAAATAACATAACAAAATGAGTGGGGATCCTACGGAAAGTGTCTTTTTCCTAGAAAGTCTAGGAAGCGATCTGGTCCATCCAATGGGTGTGTTTAAGGGTTGAGATTAAATCAATGGCAATCTTGTAATATTTGAGTTTAATTAATTGATTGTTTTAAATGAGTAGGGGCAATTTTGTCAATAACCGGATTTTAAATCAATCAAAAAAACTGTCAGGCAATCACAACTCCTATTTTCACGCGAATTTCCCTCTCTCTAAAACCCACATTTGGAAACCCCCAAAATCATACCAAATATACCTAAAATCATGGATGAAGATAAGAGATTTTCCTTGTTCTATATACGTAAGATCAAGCTGTCATTGTACTACGTGTTTTACAAAGCGATTACGGGTGTTAACACACTGACTTCAGAGTGTTAAAACACACTGACTTCAACCTCTCTGACTGGTAAAACACATCACCAAGAACATGCTGACTTCAGAGTGTTAAAACACACTGACTTCAACCTCTCTTACTGGTAAAACACATCACCAAGAACATGCTGACTTCAGAGTGTTAAAACACACTGACTTCAGAGTGTTAAAACACACTGACTTCAACCTCTCTTACTGGTAAATCATTAAAACATATCACCAAGAACCTGATTATATATTGACTTCAGAGTGTTAAAACACACTGACTTCAACCTCTCTGACTGGTAAAACACATCACCAAGAACATGCTGATAGTTTTCCAAATAAACACATTGACTTCCAGATTTGAATTCGAAAACAACAAAAATTCCGAAAATCATGGAATGTTAGTTAATGAAAAATAAATTCCAAAAATAAAATTAAAATGTGAAATTACATAGTTGCCCTTTTAGTTAAAATAACTCAATGCCACATGTCCAATTCTCATTGCTTCCTAGTCTTTCTAGGAAAAATACACTTTCTACCCAACTCATACTCTAACAAAATCACTTCTTTTATCCATTACCAAGACTCTCGTGTCGAAGAGCTGAAAAGGTTGACTGAGTTGACCGGGTCGACTGAGTTGACGACCAGTTGACCGGGTCAATTGACTGTGTTGACCGGGTTTGACCGAGTCGACCCGAACCCGTTGACCAGTTGACCCGACCCGATCTGCTGACCGAAGTTGACCGCATTAGCAACTTCACAAGATCTGACCAGAACAAAAACCCAAACCATTAAATCTCTTCCTGAGCCAAAATAAAAACAACCGGACCAAACTCGAACCCGAAACAAACTTAAAACAACTCGAATCCTTGAACCAAACTAGAACCTGTTGAACCGCAACCAACTGAGCAAGACAAAAACCACCACCATTCTTACGTCATCGTCATCTTCAACAACTGTACATCGGTGACTTGTCGGACAAAATACGAAGGTCGCCGCCACTACCTTGAACGAGACAACCACCCCCCCGGCCGCGGCTCTGCCGCCGTCGTCGCCTGAAACACTGGCTACCACTGTCTCCTCTTCTCCGTATCTCTCTCCTCATTCCTCTCTCTCTCTCTCTCTTGTCTGGTTCCATCCCCAAGCCGCCGCCATGTACAGCGGCTCCCTCTTCTTCCGCTACAGGGGTAACGTGTGAGAGTGGTGTAAGGGATGAGAGTTGTGGGAGTGTTAGAATGGGGGTTTTGAAGGTGGTTGGAGGTCTTATCACCGGTTAACCGACGCCGGTGAGGAACCCATCATCCGTCAGAGTATCGAGATGGAGAGAAAAGGTGACTCAAGGTGTGGGTGTGTGGTTGAGGGAGATGAAGTTGGAGCTTGAATGGGTTTTGAAGAGATGTAATTCTCTGTGTTTGTATTTGTGATAGGTAGAGAAAAGGATAAAGTTTTTGGGAGGGAGTTTGTATGAACAGCTGATCAAAATGAAAGGAAACAGGGTTTGTCACTTATTTATAGTTAGGTTAAATTGTGTTTTAAGTGGGCTTGGGCGTGGGCCCAAGGCCCATAAGCCCGCTTTCTATGTCTTGAACGGCCCGTAAGCTTTTACGAGACCCGTTTTCAAAACTTGAACACCACGGAACATTGTAAATTATAATTTTTGTTTCAAAAATATTTAAAATAGTGTAAGTAGTCGTTGTTGTCGCGTTTGAGCGTCAGTTGCGTAAAAAGCACGCAAATTTGCATCGTTCGTTGTTTTAATCTGTTTTCCGATCTGATTCCGACTGCGGTTACTAGAATTTTATTACGGAGCTAAATATAGCGTAAAATTTAAGTTTTGAAGGTAACACGCTGTCCGATGCTTTCGTTTCGTTGCCGGTGCGTCCTGCAGTCGCGTTTCTCGTTCACGTTCATGTTTTGCGGTGTACAGAAGCAGGATAAATTCGAGAAACTATATTTATAAGTATAAAATATTCGTATAAAATTCGTGATTGTCGGTATTTTTAGTATTTCAAACGGTGTCAGTTCGTTACCGTTTAACGTTTCGCAGATTTTTCCGCAGATCATCATACGCGTACCGTAATGTCAGATAGACGTTCCTAGGCATACTAAAGGCCAAAATAAGTTAATTTGCATCGTAAACACTATTTATTATCTCTTTAATCACCTATTAATCACATAATTAAAGGAGTAAATCACCGGTTGTCATAAAACTCTCTCCCGGATTTTGTTGCAGCTGTGAAGGAGATGGAGGCCCTTTCCTACCATTACATTGAAGCTCTGTCTCGAATGGTTGATCGTCCTGTAGCTGAACTGGAAGCTTTGGAGCCAGCAGGTTTGAACAAGGAGCTATATGAGCAGCTACCTGCAGTTGCATCTGTCAAACGGGCCTTGTTCGAGACTAGTGATGAAGAGGATAATGATGCAGGTCCTTCTTCAAAGAAATTGAAGGTATTTTCCGATCCTAAGCAGGTTTCTGCTATGTCCATCCCTATTGATGCTCCCCCATTATCTTTTGTAAGGGTTGAGTCAGCTTTTGTTGCAACCACGAATGACGAAGAAGATGGTCTGGATCGCTTGTATGATAATCTACCCTTGGGTAAAGATCCTCTCTTCACTGGTGCCGGTGATTCTGATTCAGCCTAGTTGTTACTGTTGGTTTATTATGGTTGTATTTTGAACAATATTTTTAACTTTTCTTGTGGTTGTATGTGGTGCCCTTATTTGGGCTTTTATGTTGTTTTGAACTTTATGTTTATGAGTGGATGTGGAAGCTGCTCCCTTGTGAGTGTTTAGCTTCTCTTAGGATTTCTTACTTTGTGCACTTTCAATTTTTATTTCTATCTTCTTGTTGCCAAACTTGTTTTTGGTTCATATCATGGGAAATTTTTTATTTTAACTTTCCCTTTGTCAGTTGTGTTTATGCAATGTCCTTTTCCGTAAAGGTTTCAAACTAAGTGCTGCAGTCACCTGGTTCGAGTCTTTTTGGAGAGAATCAATGCAAGTTGTTATGGTTCTATCTCTTTTCTAGTCCACCTTTTATTTATTTTGTCATGGTGGTATATTGGACATAAGCATATTGTTTTTTATAATGTTAGCTTATGGAGCAGAATTGGTGTGAGGTGCTCACCCTCTTTCATGGACTTACTTTTATAATGTTTGATTTGTTTGCATACGTGTAACTTTGTGTTTATTTGCATATTTTGCAAGTGAACAAGTTTGTAGTTTTTTATGTGTACTTGTACTTTTTCATAGGTGAATTTAGAAGAATTTTCTTTGAGTCCATGGAGTTTTATTGTTTTAGGAACTCACCTAGTATACAGGAAGGTATAGTGCCATATTCCCTGTTGAGCGATATGGCTTAGGAGCTCATCCCTGTTCCATGGGTAGATATAGTGTTGGGGTTGTTGGGATTGAACCCTATAAAGGAACAAATGATATAAAGCCAAAACTGGTTCAGAACAGTGGATCCTTCATAAGCAGTATTTGTACAAGTTTTTTCCCTTGACAGTGGCTCTAACAACTGATTGATTCCAAGTACTGCCCAATACAACAGCTACTGACCTAAAGACTGATGAAGATTAAAGTATTGAAGCTCAATCTACTGATGTGTCCTAAATGCTGTTGAAGACCAAAGCTCTACTCATTCAAAGGACTGATCATCAAATGAAGAAAGCACTGATGCCCAACAATAGTACTTAGCCTACAACAGTGGAATGTAGAATCAGTAGTTTACTTATGCATTGTCTATGTAATCAGTAGTTTGTAATCAGTGATTGTATAAGAACAATACTTAGAGGTTATTAGGTGGTTAGATGTCACTTTCATGGTGACGTCAGCCAAAGATGCTCAGTGGTTTGGTTGTACTATAAATAGAATAGTACTTTGTACTGCTCCATTAACTCTTTCCTTCTAAGTCATTCTGTACGATCAATCACTGAGCTCAGGGTGAGGGGGAGACTTGTGTATGCATGCATTAGTATTGTTTATTGTAATCAAATACAATCATTCGATTCTATGTTAAACATGTGTGCTTAAACTTTTCTTCCATTGATTATGTATTCAAAGTTTACTTTCATTATTCCGCTACAATTTATCTCTGTTTCATCTTCACTTTAATTAAAACAAACACAATCTAAGAAACTCAGATCCTAACAATTGGTATCAGAGCTTTGGAAAGTCAAATTAGATCTAACAATCATTTTGATGTAAAAGTTCAGCTCAATCTCGTTGATACTTTCGATTGTTCGTATTTAGTTGAAAAACAGAGTAAGGGATAATCACGTATAAAAGTTGATTATTCAGTGCTTGTAAAACAACCAGAATGACGTCACAATCACAATACATTCATAACACAGGCTCACTCTTCAAACCACCTATGCTGGTCAGATCCGAGTACAATATCTGGCAGCATAGGATGGGTCACATTTTAGCTCAACAAAATACAGGATGTTGGAAGTCGATTGTCTTTGGACCACACGTTCCAATCATGTCGAGTGCTGAAGATCCAAAACCCTTTGTACCTAAGAAAATTGAAAACTATTCCGAACAGGATTTCCAGAAAATTGAACTGGATGCAAAGGCCTTTAGCATAGTTGCATCAGCACTCCCCAATGAAATTTATACTGGGCTGTTACACTGTAACAGTGCCAAGGAATTATGGGATGCACTTAAGGAACAGTTTGGTGGTACTGAAGAAGTAATTGAAAACAATAGGGAGGTTTTGAATCAACAGTATGAAACCTTTTGTCACATAAAGGGTGAATCATTAACACAATAGTTTGAACGTTTTAGCTGTCTCATAAGTGAACTGAAACTTGTTAAAACTGAATTTTCTAAATCAACTCTAAATAGCAGGTTTCTAAGGTCACTTCCTGAAAAATGGGACACAAATGCTGTTGTAACTAGAAATTCAGTTGGGTTCAAAGAGTTAACACTGACTCAACTTCATGGTAGACTCCTCACTTATGAGAGAGAGTTGAACCAGAAAAAGAAGTTACAAGAGTCAGGGAAGGTTGCTGATGACTACGCATTTGGTAGCACAACACTTCTTGGTCAAGAGGATTCTAGTAGTAGTAAGGATCAGAGTTATGATCATTTTATTGACATAACTGCTGGTGGAGCTTTTAATAACTCTGATTCTTACTCAACTAACTATGCTTTCATAGCTAGTAGTGAAAACCAAGTTTCTGATAATCTCTCTTTTGAACTCAATGATCTCCAACATTTTGATCCAACTGATTTAGAGGAAATAGACATATTGCACCAACTTGCACTGCTGAGTGTTAGAACCAGCAAATTCTATAAGAGAACATGGAGAAAATTTATAGGGTTACATGGGAATCTGAAAGTAGGGTTGGATAAATCAAAGATAAAATGCTACAAGTGTAACAGGTTAGGTCACTTTGCAAGAGAGTGTAGGTCACAAAACAGTGGACCAATCATACCACATCCTAGCCCTAGACCTCAGAGTTCACAAAACACTGTGCATTATTACCAAAGTACCCCTGCTACTCATGTAAACACTGCTCACTATGCACACCCTGCAACACCTGTTCCAGTGCAATATGTTCAAACAACTGTCCCTCAAATTCAATATGTCCAGGCCCCAACTCCTCAGGTTCAGGTGCAACAAGTTGCACCTCAACAAGCTACCCAAACATCTGCTCAAACAGATCAGCAAAGCTTCTTTACCCAAGGCTTTGTTGATTAGAGTAGCTTGCCTGATGAATTAGGTGATGAAAATTTTGCTCTATATGCTAAAAATGATGCTTCTAGTGATGAATTATGTTTTGTAGCATTAGAGACTATACCAGAAGGGCTGGAAACTGAAGAAGGGCAGTCAAATGAGGAAATAGTGGATATAATTGCTGAAGCGGTGGTTACTGCTGTTGTTAATGAACAACTGCTGGGAGAAAATTCAGAACCACTGTTGGAACCACTGTCTGACCCCTGGTCTGTTGAAGAAGAAGAGAAGAAGTCAGAAGAAAGAGAACATCTCTGTGGTTGTGCCATGATGGCTGCAACTAAGGTATCACCCCAGGTTCTTAAAAACCTTTGCTCAAACAAATGCATCATAACATTTGCAAATATCAAGGAGGTGAATGAAAACCTTAGAGATAAAATGTTAAGTGATGAGTTACAATTTGAAAAATCTTTAAAAGAATTGAAAATCAAATTGTCAGATAAAGAAAATGAGATTTGCAGCCTCAAACATGAGCATAGCATAACCAAGGACCAACATCAGGACATGATAGAAAAATATCATGCCTGTAAAAAGGAGTTGGAATCCACCCAAATCACATGTGAGGAATGGTTGGAATCCTGCAAAGGTTATGAAGTTATGCTTGAGAAACAAATCAAAAGCAATGTAAAATTTGGTGTAGGTTTCAGAAAAATGACCAAATTGAAAACACTGCTACAAATGAATATGGTTCTGTTGAAATCATACCCACTAACAAGGATGGTCAAGAAATCAAAATAACTGATAAAAGTGGCAACAAAATCACTCTTGAAAGATCAGTGGATTCCTCAACTTTTGAGGAGAATGAGAAATACCAATTCAAACCCACATGGTCTGATGAGTGTGACCTCCTTGAAAATTTTAAACCCATGGACTTCACCACAGTGGATAGTGTAAAAGCACCAAAGGCCAAGGTAATTTCTCTTAAGGACATCCCAACAGTGGTTCAAAACTCTGTTGCAAAGGAGTCTAAAAAGAAGAAAAAGAGAGAAAAGATTAAAAACTTGTTTTGTGACTTTTGTGAAAAGAAAAATCATTTGACAAAAGACTGTTTTCATTTAAAGGCATATGACATTAACAAAACAAGTACTATTGTGCCTTCAAAAAGCTGCACCATTGTGGTAAATCAAACCATCTTACTCAGGAGTGTGTGTACCTCAAAACCTTTGAGGTCAAAAAAGGAAGAGTACACTTCAAAAACACTCATGAGTTTATCAAATTCACAAATAAAGAAACAACCATCATTTGTGCCTGTCCAAACAGCTGTTACAAAATAGCTGAACCAAAACTCTGTTAAAAGAGAGGTTCAAGTGACAGATGCACCACCTGCCAACCAATATCAAAGAGGTAAAGGCCAACCACCATACCCAAGGGTCCCACATGTTTATGAGGCCTACAAAAGGCCCTCTAAACCAAAAATGAATAGGCATCCTTATGGGTTTCAACATCTGACAGGAAATGGTCCCCAACAGTGGTTAGAGAAACAAGTTTCAAAATCTGCTCAATCCCCTGATCTAACCATTGTCCATGTTCCTGAACTTAACACAGACACTGTTGTGACCCCATCCAAAGCCTTATTGGCTTTGGAGACCCTCCTGAACTAATTATTTACTTGATGTGCAGGGAGCTTCTGCATGCTTAGATAGTCTTTGGTATGTAGATAGTGGAGGCTCCAGGCACATGACTGGATGTAGAGCCCTACTCAAAGAATTCAAAACTCATGGAGGGGGTGATATATCTTTTGGAAATAATAGTAAATGGAAGGTGATGGGTTCTGGTACAGTTCAGTCTGGAAAAGTTAAGTTTGAAAATGTCAATCTAACTGACAATCTAAAATTCAACCTCCTTAGTGTTTCACAAATGAGTGACAAAGGTTATGGGTCATTCTTTACTAAGGAGTGTGGTAGGATTGTTGGACCAGAAATTGTTAAAAAGATTGAAGAAATAATAAAAAATGGAAAAACCCAACTTGTTGCTCAAAGGAGTGGCAATGTTTATGTAGTTGATCTATCAAAAGAGAGCCCTATGACTGATTCCTGTCTGTTCTCAGCTGCCTCTAACAAAGAGACAGAACTATGGCACAGAAGAATTGGGCATACAAATCTCAGGACAATCACTGCTTTATCAAAACAACGCCTTGTAAGAGGTCTTCCACAAAAATTGTTCACCTGTCCTGAGCATTGTGTTTCTTGTTTAAAAGGAAAACAACATAAACGCTCATTTAAGTCCATTGAAGAGTCCAAAACAACCAAGTGCTTAAAAATGTTGCACATGGATCTGTTTGGCCCAGTAAAAGTCTTGAGTCTTAAAAAGAAAAGATATTGTTTGGTGATTGTAGATGACTTTTCTAGGGTTACATGGACTTATTTCTTACATTCTAAAGATGAGACTGCATGCATTTTGCAAGACTTTATCAAACAGGTTGAAAAGCAATTTGACCTTCTAGTAAAAGTCTTTAGGAGTGACAATGACACATAATTCAGAAATAGGGAGTTGGATGAGTTTTGTGTGTCAAAAGGAATTGTAAGGCAGTACAGCATTCCAAGAACACCAGAACAAAATGGGGTTGTTGAAAGAAAGAATAGGACACTGATTGAGGCTGCCAGAACCATGCTTGCAGATTCAGGTTTACCACTAACTTTCTGGGCATAGGCTGTAAACACTGCCTGCTATGTCCAGAACAGAGTTTTGATCAACCCTAGGCATCAAAAGACTACCTATGAAATTCTGTATAAAATCAAACCACTGATCTCATACTTTAAAGTATTTGGCTGCCTATGCTTCATTTTAAACTTAAAAGACTCAATTTCAAAATTTGCAGCCAAAGTAGATTGTGGTTATCATTTGGGATACTCAACCACTGATAAGGCCTACAAAGTGTTTAACACTAGGACTAAGTGTGTGGATGAGACTTTGAATGTAAAGTTCAATGAAATTTCTTCACTGAAAATCCCTGCAAACCCTGCTGAGCTATTTGATCTTGATAAATTTACCTTTAAAAATGTTTCTGTCAAGACTAACAGTGCAGGTCCATCTCAACCACCTCCATCAGACAATGGATATGAAGTAATAATTCCACAACAGAAATTCACATCCATTGCTAGAGCAGCAGATGTTCAAAACAGTTGTCAAAGCTCAACCACTGCTGCATCAACAGTTGTTGACCAAAGTAGCCCTTCAACCTCTGCTACCACATCCTCAAACACTGTTGATAAAAATCTTCAAACAATGGGTAAAAATCAACATGTTTTCACACCAATTCCTCCTATCCCTCCACCTCCATTTCAAGACCCTCTTGGATCATCAAAGTCACCAACAACGGTTAGCTCAGTTGATTCACATCTACAGCCCTCACCCTTAAATGCCATTGTTCCATACAAAGGAGAGTTAATCTTCTTGAACTCTCATCCACCAGACCAAATCATTGGCAACATCAGTGAAGGGGTTCTCACCAGAAGTCAATCCCAAAACATCTATCATTTTGCTGGTTTTCTATCACTCCATCAACCAGTCAAGTACCAAGAGGCACTGAAAGACAACAGTTGGGTAGAAGCTATGCAGGAAGAGCTCCAACAGTTTAAAAGACAACAAGTATGGGAACTTATACCACTGCCAGAGAATGTGAGTCCTATTGGCATAAAGTGAGTCTTCAAAAATAAAACTGATGAAAGGGGCATTGTTGTCAAAAATAAAGCAAGGCTTGTGGTTCAAGGTTTCAGACAGGAATAGGGCATTTATTATGATGAAACTTTTGCCCCTGTAGCAAGATTGGAAGCTAACAGATTATTCCTGGCCTTTGCTGTTAATCACAACATAAAGGTGTTTCAAATGGATATCAAATGTGCATTCCTCTATGGTAAGATTCAAGAAGAGGTATATGTTTTTCAACCTCCTGGTTTTGAGGATCCATTTTATCCAAATCATGTCTACAAGCTAAATAAAGCTTTATATGGCCTGAAACAAACACCTAGAGCCTGGTATGAAACTCTATCCACCTTTCTACTCTCTATTGGTTTCACAAGAGGTAAAATTGATAAAACATTATTTTTAAAATGGAGAGGGAAAGATTTGATGATTGTCCAGATTTATGTGGATGACACCATTTTTGGAAGCACATGTTCTAAAATGTGTGAAGAGTTCAGACAACTCATGATAGCTGAGTTTGAGATGAGTGCAATGGGTGAACTACAGTGCTTTCTTGGTCTCCAAGTTAAGCAACTGCAAAATTGTACTTTCATTCATCAAGGCAAATATGCCAAAGAACTTTTAAACAAATTTGATATGAATGATTGCAAACCATGTAGTACACCCATAGCAACCACCAAGATAGTCATGTCTGATGAGAAGGATGATTTGGTTGATCAAACCTTTTATAGAAGCATGATTGGGTCTTTATTGTACCTAACTGCATCTAGGCCAGACATCATGTTTGCAACATGTGTCTGTGCAAGATCCCAATCAGCCCCTAGAAAGTCAAATCTTATTGCTGTAAAAAGGTTATTCAGATACTTAAAAGGTGCTCCCACACTTGGTATCTGGTATCCAGCTGATGGAAATATCAAGCTTTCAGGTTTCTCAGATAGTGACTTTGCTGGATGTAATACAACAAGGAAGTCCACTTCAGGAGGGTGCCAATTCCTAGGCAATTGCTTGGTGTCTTGGCAAAGCAAAAAGCAAGCAGTTGTTTCAACATCCACTGCTGAGGCAGAATATATTGCTGCTGCAAGTTGCAAAGCCCAACTGTTATGGCTTCAAAATTAATTGCTGGATTTTGGTATCACTGCTTTGAAAACACCACTCATGTTGGATAGTCAAGCAGCAGAAAATATCATCAAAAATCAAGTTTCACATTCAACCACCAAGCACATTGACATCAGACATCATTTTGTGAGGGATTGCTATGAAAACAGGTTTGATTTCTCTGCATTATGTTCCAACTAAGGATCAGCTGGCAGATGTGCTAACAAAAGCATTAGAAACATCTACCTTTGAAAGCTTGATCTCTAGGATTGGCATGCTGAACATGGAATAACAGGAAAAATCTTGTTCTTCTATGAATAAATGCATTAAAATGTTTTCAGAAAATAAAAAAACCACCCTTAAAAATAGTTCAAAATGAATATTTTCATTAATCCTTAAAAGTCTGTCATAACCACTGTTTGTTTCAAACATCTGATTGTTGAAATATATCCACTGCTGAAAGATAACCTCTGCTTCTCATTCTCTTTGTTAATCACTGTTGATCAAACATCAGTGTTTTAAATCACTGATGGCTATCCACTGATAGTTAAAAATCTGCCACTGTTTTCATTTTCACCACTACAAACCACTGATATTGTTCATCAGTGGTTTCCTAAACAACTGTCATCCATTATTCATCAGAGGTTGTCACGTGGACAGATCTTAGCCGTCTGATTTTTGTAACCGCTGCCACGTCAGCATTCACTTTTCACTTTTATAAAACCCTGATCAAAACCCCAAACAGGGTTTTCACTGTCGAATCGAATTCAAAATTCCTTTAAAAATGGTTTCCATCTCTTCTATTCATCTTCTTCTCCAACTCGCAAATCACCATGGCTCTCGCTCTCAAAAGCCCTCATAACTATCTGTGTACACTTGAGAAAACAAGTAAAAACACCGATTTCCACTCAATCATAGATGCTCTTTCTTCATTAAAATACAAAACCTTGTTGACCTGCAACCCACCTATTTACCTAGAAACCCTATGTGATTTCTGGAAAAAAATGCAAACACTGAAGTTCAGGACAAAAAGCCCTGGGCTATTACTTCGAAAGTAGGGGGAATTTAGGTTGCTGTCACACCACAAACCATTTCTGAGGTTTTTGAAATAAATGATCATACAGGTAAAAATTCTTACCCAAAGGAAGAATACCAAACAGACTTAATTGAGAGAGGGTATAAAGAACAAATGAAAAAAGATACTTTGCAAAAGGAAAGTTTTCCACCTCCCATTAGATTTTTATTCCATACCATGCTCATGTGTGTTTCAAATAAAACAACAGGCTTTAATGAAATACCATTGAAAATCCAATACTTGGGATATGCTATCATGGCAGAAGTTGATTTTAATTATTCCCAGGAGATTTTCAATGATATGGTTAAAATGTTAATAATATAAAAGACAAGAAGAAACCATTTTTGCTGTTTCCAAGATTTTTAAGCTTTTATTTACAAAAGAAAATCCCAAAGGATAGTGCACATGTGCTTATCCAAGGTACTCCTTTTCAAATAAACAACCTTTCTTCTGAAACTTTTACAAGGCTGTCAAAACCTTCTCAAACACAAACAGAGAAACCTGAGCAAAATTTGGCTGAGACAACATCTTCTCCTCAGGTTTCTGCTGTTGAGCTCACTGCTCTTGGTGACCACAGCAGCACAACCACTGCTGTGCAACCCCAACCAAAAATCACCAAAAAGACCATCAAGAAAAAATCCACAAAGCCCCCAAACCCTCCAAAAAGGATCTTCTGGAAGATGAGATCCTAGAAGTAATTCATGTGATAACACAAAAGTCACCTACATCCACTGCTGCTACTTCCTCACAGTAGATGGTAGAAAGATCTCAACCTGAGCTTGACACTCCTCCTGCATCCTCACAAAAGGATCAGGTTGTATACACAGGGATACCACATTATGAACCTCTGGATCCACTTGAATCCATCTTCCATAGCCGTGCTCCCGGGGTAAATTCTCTTTCAACACCCATCCTTACTTCACAAATCCCACCATCCATTATACCTCTGTTGAATGCATTGGATATGGATCAGACACAAACCAGTTCTTCTCAACAATTTATCACTGAGAATATACTCCAACAAGTGACTGAGTCTGATTCCTCTATCTTTGCTAACCCATCAATAGTTGAGGAGGTTACACCCCATGAGTTACATGTAACTCTTGGTGGTAGTTCAAGTGGAGCAGCTACTACAGGTGTTGAATCCACTTATTTACACCTGGACAGTAGTTTCATTAGTCAGACTCCCTTGAAGGCAATTTCTTCATTGGGAACCAAGGTGACCACTAGTGTGTATCCGATACCCACTGGTTTGTTTACTATGGTAACCACTGCTGAGGAAAGAAGTCCCCAGTACCAAGAAAAAGGGGCATCAGTAGATGATTCATGGGAAACTTCTCCTGGACCAACTGCTAATACAACCACTGCTGGTGGGAAATCAGATGATCCCATTAAGTTGGGTGATGGTTTAAAATACCAAGAATTGACGGAGGGAGTTAACAAAATTGAAACATATGTGGCAGATATCAAAAATATGATGCAAAAGTTGTTACAATCTTCAAAGGCTTCATCCACTGCTTCTTCATCTACTCCTACAACCAATGAGCTATGGAAACTTTTTCAACCTCTGCTCCATCAACAAAGGAAATATACTGATTAACAACATGAAATTCAGCTCCAAATGTTCAGAAATTTAATGGAAGTAAGGTATAAGGATACTCAAGCTGACATAAAAGCCATAAAAGCTCATCTGCTCCAAACCACTAGCACTTCTCCTCCTACAATTATTTATGTAGAAAACCCTGATGATGCCAAAAAGGGGGAGAAAGGAAAGAAAGGGAAGGATAGTTTACACTTACCACCTGATCCAAAGGATAAACCTGTTGTAGAAATTCCCAGGCCAGATGGTACAAAGAAGGTTGATGTGACTCTCAATGCATTTGCTGAACAAAAAGTAGATAGAAAAGAGAGAATGGAAATAAAGGATGCCAAAAGATTTGAAAAGGACAAAAAAGTTTTGATGGCTAAGGAAGAACATGGTACTTCAAATAGAAGAAATACTACCAGAAAGGTCAGCCAACCCAAAACCACACCTTCCAAAACCACTAAACCTACTCCTAAAAACCCCAAAAGTTCCTCACCTCAAACCTCTAAACCAGCAGATGTTGAGACACCTGTTATATCAAAAACTGTTGATACATCAGTGGTTTCAACAGATGTTGTGTCAACCAATGCTCTTGTCACTTTACCAACCATCATTCAACCCACTGCTACAGCACAAACTACATCTCCATTACAAAAACCACTTGCCAAAAAGCAGAAGACAACAGTTGACACTTCAACAGTTGTAGTGACAACAGTGGTTGAGACACCAATTGTTTCAACAGCTGTTAGTTAGTCACCTATCACTTCAAACACTACTACCCAAGCCATAATCCTTTCTGTTCCAAAACATCAAACAAAAACACCTTCTCCCAAAAAGGTGTATACAAGAAAAAGAAAGTTTCAGGTGCATGATGATGACATACCAGCACTTGCTCTAATATCATCTACACCTTACAATGAAACTAAACCTCAACCATTCATTCCTCCAACATTGACAAACCCAATCAAAGATCCAAAAAATACTTGAAGGACATGATCCTGCAAATGTTATACCAGTAGCAGCCAATTATCCACTAGAATTGCATGCAGTTAAAAATGAAATGAAACAATTCTACACAGTGGATGACCCTCCAAAAAGAAAATTCCCCTCTCTTATTGGTTTTAGAGATCCAAACAACATGGATGAATATTTAAAACTCAAAGCCGGGCAAGCTGAAATACGAGCTAGATATGAATGCAAAGGGGAGGGTGACAATGTCATCTCAATTCGAATGCAGTTTTTGCTTACTAAAGTCAAACAATTGGAAGATTATGAAAGAGACTTCAGTAAAGAAATGTCCAACTTACCACCAGATGCTGACCTACAAAAGGAGATGAGAAAAGACCTCCTTGATTTGATCATGAGGGAAAAATTCTACCCAGCCAAGGTTGAGAAGTTTAAAGACTTGCCACTCATTGCTCGAAAAAGCGAAGCAAACAAAATTGAAAGAATTAAAAATGATCCAGGCATGAAAAGATCAGCACCAAACTGGAGCAAATACAAAAAGGCAATTGCTGATCTTACCTTGGAGTACAAAAGAAAGAAGCAAGAGTTGGTTGCAGTAAAGGTTGGTATAGCCAAAGCCATAGCAAAATGGTCAAGGCAATACACAGATATGGCATATGAGAAGTTGGAAAGGAAAGGAAAAGAGAAACATATCCTAATCGTCCAAAGAAACCAGCTTACAGAACCAAGAAAATTGATGAGTCTCAGCAGCAGGCCCTCTCTTTGAAAACATTATTCACATCATCTGATACTTCCACCATTGCTTTGAATTAAAGGAAGAAGCAAAAACAGACTGATGCTGAAGATGTAGAAAGTGAAGCTGTGTATATGAAAGAGGCCATTAAAAGAATGATTCAAGATGATCCTGACTCAGTAAAGCTACAAGAAATTGCCAAAAGAGTCTTGAGCAGGCCTCCATCACCATACTCATCAAAAATAAAACCTCTCCCAAGAAACCCACTGAACTCAAAAATACTAAAGTGGAAGACTGATCAAAAGACCCACGTATTGACCTTGCTCAAGTCCAGTGGAGAAGTTAAACATATTTCAAGGGAGAATGCACTAGGCCTGAGTGTAGCTGATCTCCAAGATCTTTTAGAGCTTCAACTGTGCAGGGATGAGGATGATGAAGATTCCATGAACTTTGAATTACAATTCAAAGGACAAGTTAGGGAATTGCTGATGAGACAATAAAGATCTTGAATAATGAAGTGTTTTGGCATCATCTGTTCCAAGGGGAGATTGTTGGGATTGAACCCTATAAAGGAATAGATGATATAAAGCCAAAAGTGGTTCAGAACAGTGGATCCTTCATAAGCAGTATTTGTACAAGTCTTTTCCCGTGACAATGGCTCTAACAACTGATTGATTCCAAGTACTACCAAATACAACTGATGCTGACCTAAAGACTGATGAAGATTAAAGTACTGAAGCTCAATCTACTGATGTGTCCTAAATGCTGTTGAAGACCAAAGCTCTGCTCATTCAAAGGACTGATCATCTAATGAAGAAAGCACTGATGCCCAACAATAGTACTTAGCCTACAAAAGTGGAATGTAGAATCAGTAGTTTACTTATGCATTGTCTGTAACACCTGTGCCTCCACGGCCATCAAACAAATACCAAACCAATGAAATATTGTATTTCATACTTGGGATTTGTAAAAATATGTGTATCATTTGCATATATCAATTTTTGTTCAATTTCAAACTCTAAATCGCTTTCTGGAAGGTTATACGCGCACCAATGCGTAAATATAACCAGTTTAATGCAACAAACACTCCGGAATAGTAACATATACTCAACATACCTTAAATAACCTTTACATAACTTAGAAATAAGTTTTAAAGGCTTTGGTATGGCAAAAACAAGTTAATTCGTTTACAGGGACTAAACTTGACAAACTGCGAAAGTATGCCAATTTGAACTGTAACGAACATTCCGGAACATGAACATAAGTTAAACATACCATAAATATCCTTTACATAGCTTATAAATAGGCTTTGAGGGGTTCGGTATGCTAAAATAAACTTTTGGGTCATTCAGGGACTAAAAGTGTCAAAAAGTGCACAAGTTTGCACTTTTGCGCATAACTTACGTTCAGAATACATCCGGACATCCAAAAATTTATGTAAGCATGACTATATTATGCTTTAGTGTTTGGCTTGCCAAAAATCCATTCGTCGCTTCATTTGGATCGTTTTTCGCGCTTGTGCGCATTCCGCCGTAATTAAGCGAACATCGCGATCGTACGACCAAACGAACCATCATCCGGCATATTTTTGAGCATGTTTTGAGTTCCCTATACTTTAACTTCATTTTAGAGCCTTGAAATGAGGTTAACGGGGTTCAAACGCATCGAAAAAGGCCTTAAACACGTGCAGGGACCATTTCTGCCACTTTTGAAACATTTCTGAAACAGGGGGTGCTAGCGTAGCGCGACTGCCTAATGCCTTTGCAGTAGCGCTACGCGACTGCCTAACCAGACCAGATTAAGTGTATTTAACATCAGATTGCAGCTGTTTAATCCTCAACCACACACTCACACTTGTCTAGTCAGCTGATAAGAACCCATTTTTAGTCACCACAACTTTGCAACACATGTACGGGTAGGATTCGAGCACGGTTTCCATGAAACGATCTTAACGGTTACCCGAAAACTATAAATACCCCACCCCCATTGCTTCAAAACCACTAGAATTTTGATTTGAGAAACTCTAAGTTGAAACCATTGTTTCATACCTGAGATTCTTGAATCGAGATTAGCATTCGGGGACCCTTCGTAAGTATTCTTTCGTTCTTTTATTGCTTTTCGAGTCTTTTCGAGTCTGAAAGTCAAACTTTGTTTGACTTTCTGCGTTGAGCAGTTTATGGTCGATGCGAAGTTCGTTTGAACTTCGCAACGTGAGTGTAATCACGTTGGTTATAGTCCCTCGGGACTATGCCTACTGATTACCACGTTGTCTAGGGTCGTAGGGTAAGCGATCTAATAAATCGCTTATACCTTCGAACCCGACCCATTTGGTCGATCATTAGGATCCGACCAAACACATTAGGTGACCATAGTAGGTAGGGAATAACCTTCCGAGGTTATACCCTATGGTCACATCGTTTGAGTAGTTGTATGATAGGTAGTTTATATGCCTTAGGTAAATTACCAGAATACCCTTTTCATGTATAATTGGTAATTAAGCATATGTAACCTAAACTTTTGTCACATAACTGATTATTTAACATGTTTAGGCATATAACACTTGTCATAGGACTAGTTAGACGGTCCGAACGCGTTTCACGCGCACGACGCGTTAAAGTAGCATAAGCTACCTTAATGGGTCGCGATGGGTCGAAAGCACTTAGGTTAGGTTTCATGTAGTATGTAGGCCTTGTTAAACCATATCATATGAGTTCCAATACTCATTTGGTTTACCAAGCCTCATCCTATCCGATCTCCCGATTTAAGTCCGGTTTATTTATATAGTTTTAGATTGCCGACTGATTCCGTGCTCCCTCTAGCTTTGTTTGGGTGTTGTTCAAGACCTCTAAGCATTCTCAGGCGAGTACATTATTCCCCTCTTTTACTGTTTTCAACTGTTTTGGGGTGACTCATATGTGCTAAATGTCTTAATAATGATTTCAAGAACGATTACAATGGTTTCAAAAACAATTACAATGGTTTCAAGAACGATTTCAATAAAGTGAACAAACTTGTTGGTTGTAGTTACATAACCAATGACATTCATTAGCAATGATCAAGCCGACCAGTATTAGGTTATGGTACCATAGGATCTGACAAATCCCGTTATTTTCTATACCCATGGTTATGTGTGGGTATTTTGGGTAACGACTGAATCTGTAATTATTAATTTACCCTTTGGTAAGGGTTTGTTAAGAACGAGAACGAGTTGGAACGATGAACGAGTCAAGAAGGTTTGAATGTTATTAGAAAATCGACCATAAAGTAGTTTCACAATTAAAACAAGAACGATTTGAACGATTAAAACAACAAGAACGATTTGAACGATTTCACAAAAAGGTTTTAACGATTGGGTAAACATTTGGACATGATTTACATTTGATTATGCATTTCCACGAAACATAGTATTGATTTAAACCAAGTTTTACATCAATACTTTGTTTTGTGCATTTCACCTATGGTTTAGTTGATGCATTTCACTAGCCATACATATCATTTCGGTTACACATTACATGGTTTACATTTGACACAAACACTTTTGACATTGGTTATACATAACATGATTTACATCTTAACATAAACATTTTGGTATATTATTCAATACATTTGACAATTGGTTTAAACATAGACATCTTACATTGGTGGTTTGGTTTGATTAAGTGATTAAGTAACGATGAGTGTGTATTATGATACAAGCATGGTGGATACGCCGCTGGTACTTCCTATATATAAGTGTTTGTATGGTATTACATATCGTAGCGTTATTTGAATCATTTCAGTTTGAGACATATAACATTTTATACAAATAACATACTTTTCACAAGACATTGATTTACAAACAATTTATCTTATACAAACTCATTTTACAATGGTTATTCATTTAAACATACATTATTCTCTTATTTATACATATCATCTGAACTTATTATTTTTCAAATGATTTACAAAGACAAAGCAAATTACAAGGTTCATGACTAAACAGTTTCTTAAACAGAAGTCATGAATCTTATTTTCACAAAACCTATGTACTCGCCAGCATTTCTTTGCTGACCTCGTTTTCACATGTGTTTCAGGTATTGTTGAAAGATATCGATTGATAGGATGCATGCTCACATAGGACTGGACAAGGCCTTAGTGACTCAATAACAATGATAGACTATGTTTAAATTGTGTATTTAGATCTCCAGACAATGTAATTATTCAATGTTTAATAAAATGAAACACTTTTTGGTATCCATGGTTATGAAACATTAATTCTGTTACAACACTCCCCGACGTTTCCGCCACGTTTTGTATGTTACACGTGGTTGGGGTGTGACATTGTCTATGTATCAGTAGTTTGTAATCAGTGGTTGTATAATAACAGTACTTAGAGGTTGTTAGGTGGTTAGATGTCACTTTCATGGTGACGTCAGCCAAAGATGCTCAGTGGTTTGGTTGTACTATAAATAGAACAGTACTCTGTATTGTTCAATTAGCTCTTTCCTTCTAAGTCATTCTGTATGATCAATCACTGAGCTCAGGTTGAGGGGGAGACTTGTGCATGCATGCATTAGTATTGTTTATTGTAATCAAATACAATCATTCGATTCTATGTTAAACATGTGTGCTTAAACTTTTCTTCCATTGATTGTGTATTCAAAGTTTACTTTCATTATTCTGCTGCAATTTATCTTTGTTTCATCTTCACTTTAATTAAAACAAACACAATCTAAGAAACTCAGATCCTAACATATAGCGTCGGATCCCATGGAGCTTTATTTGGAGGAGCTCACCCTTAAGATAGAACAAATGAAATAAGAATGAAATATTTAACAAAAGTGCTATCTTTGTTTTCATTAAACTGATATAGCCAAGTACAAGTTTGCTTTTGTCATTACACTGGTTGTCTAGCTATGAATTTCTTGAGGAGCTTCCCGTTCCAATGTCTTGGTACTTTCCTGCCCTCAGGTGTTTCAAGTTTGTAGAAACCTCCTTTGTACACCTCACTGATGATGTATGGTGTGACACCCGGCTATTTAGAGCTGTCCCGTACAAATGTAACACGTGTCATGAATAAATAAAAGGCTATATTTTATTGATATTGGTGTTTATATGTGATATTTGATGTGTTGGTAAATCCAAACTTGGTTAAAAATTATGTTGGCAATAATAAGATAAACGCTTATCGCGTAACGAACAAAATGCGAAACGAACGTCGGTGATCGCCCGATTAATGTTAAAATCCTAAAAATATTACCTTATGATTAAAATGGTATTTTTAATCATGTTCGAGAGGAAAAATAAATTAAAACGCTAAGAAACTCTATTTTTTGAGTTTAAACGCGTACCGCGCGTATCTGACAAAATACTGTCAACGCAGCCAGTCAAGGCAACTAATGATTACTTCAGTAATAATTTGGTGAGTTTATTTTTATAGAGTGATAAAAATAATTTAAAACACCATAAAACGGGATTAAAACACTAGATAAAATACCCGGTGATCAGTAAAATACTAGTTTTTAAGCTAATATGTATATAATACATGTATGTATATATGATGAATGTGAGAGGACATGGAGGTGGCGGCTAGGGGGAGCTCTCTCTCTCTCCTCTCTTTTACACTTGTAAACATTGGAAGGATCAAGTGATTATTCTACTTTGCCATCTCTTCCAATATCTTGCAAAATCCAAGAACATAATCAAAACAAAACAAATCAAACCACACACACTCTCTCTACAATACATGGCATAACACCCTTTTTCTTCTTCATTTTTAAATTTCAACCTTGTTCTTGGAGATTCAAAGCTATTCCAAGTTGGTTTCAAGCTTATTTGAAGATCCGAAGGTGATTACAAGGTGTTTCAAGCAAGAATCAAGCTCCTTATCATCACATTTAACTAAAAACCCATCAAAATCTTGAAGGTATAAAACTTACTTTAAAAACCTTGTTCTTGATTCTTGATGATTTTGATGATTTTGATGATGATGGAAGTTTCTCAATGTTCTTGAATGATTCACAAACTTGCAACTAAAAACAAATGAGGTTTATAACAAATCAAAAATAGAAGAATATATATATATATATATATATATATATATATATATATATATATATATATATATGGCTGTATGTATGTATATAGATGTATATGAGGTTGAGTTTTGATTTTGATTGATTCTTGATTATCATGATTCTTGTAAAGTGAATGCATGTATGATCAAAAAGGTGTTATGAAAAGGTTCTTGTGATTTGAGTTAGTTGTATGAAAAAGGAAATTTTGGAAGTATATGTATATGTATGTATGTGTCGTGTATATACGTATATGTACACATGCATGTGGGTTTTTGTCATAATATTCATAAATGAGAAGTATATCTTGCATTATGTGAACATGATTAAATGATTATATGATGAAAATGTTTTGAAACATATGAACATGAATTAAATATGTCTTTGGATGCATTTAAGTTTATGTAGGATGATGATGGTGATATGATATGGGTGCATTAGATGCTTGTACTTAAGCATGCATGTTGATTTATGGCCATGAAATGATAAAAATGAGAAGTTATGACAACAAATATTTTTGATTAGATTATAAACATTAAAAATAATGTTATTTGATGTGCTAAAATGGCATGAAACTTTGTCATAAGGTTTACTAGCTTTACATGTTGTGCATGGGGCTTAGGAAGTTGTAAAATAGATGAAATGAGGTGTTTTGTGTGTCTTATGTAAGACCTGCACTATCATGAGTATAATCATCATTTTAATCAGTAAATAACATGGATTATTTTAAAATATCAAGTCATTACGATTTGGGATGGTTATGGTAACGTTTGATGTAAAACTATGCGGTAGAAAGGTTAAAAATCGGCTTTTCGGAGGAATTTTACAAAACTGTTTTAGATCAGTAAGTAAACTGATATTTTTGATATAAATATAAGTATTTTAACTTATATTTAGTTTACTTGGTGTTTGGTTAGTCATACATGACTTTCGACGCCTGAAAACGTTACTGAATCACTAAAATACGCGTTTTTCAATGTACACTAGAATGGGTTGTTCATGGGTGAACCTTATGTGTTACAATGTGTTATGTGATTTAGAATATGTGTATTATAATATGTTAAGTGTTGACATGATAGCTAGAATTTAGACTCTGCATGTACACTTGTGTGTTCAAAGCGGTAAAATTGGTAAAGTCGCGTTAAATGGGTAACTTATTTGTCGAGCATGAAAATTGATAAATAGGTTAACTTGGTAAGTTATTTCATGTATAAATGCTTTAAAATGACAAAGTGTATAAGTTAATGAGATTTCGCGTGTTACGATATTGAGTATATGTGCACGTTTATGTATATATATTACGACGCGCAAATCGTAGATATATTACTTATAAACGGGAGTGTTAACGGATTTACATAATAAGGGTCACCAATAAAATCGTTCAAGTCGCAATATATATATATGCCAACATAATAAAAAATAACGACTTTTCGAGAAAATCTCAAAGTTATGTGAAAATTATAAGATTTGGAGAAACTTAGGAATTTTTTGAAATATTGATTGATAAATCGTTCCTAGGTATATTAGGACGTGTAGAATCAATTTGTGGGATTGCGCTATTATAATACGCACCCAAAGGTGAGTGTCACTAAACCCCCTCTTTTTACTGTTTTGTATATGTTTTGGGAGAAGAACACGCCTTAAAAATATTAAAGATGTTTTTAAATAAAACATACCTTTTGTTATATTAAACGTATATTTTCGTGGAAAATATATGGTTTTGTTAAATGAATATGTTTCGGGTAGAAACAGTTTTGTTGAATAAATATGTTTCGGGGATAAATAGGTATTATTATGGTGTTTGGGAGAAAACAACCGTGTAGATTTAAAATTGATTAAATCTAAAGTTGGGACGAATTTGCTTGATCTCAAGAGAATAAGTATCAGATATAGGCTTATGTCTCGATGGGGACTTCGGGGAATTCGTACAACATGATATATTAAATTTATCAGTATTAGTAGGATATATATATATTGTTCATGAGGCAAGCAGTATAGATGGCCCGTTATGGGCGCATGCACAAATATTTCTATTTAATCATTTAAGTATTGCACGTGTGGAATTGTTGGTAGATCTATCGGGTTGACCACCCCATCGTGACCGGTAGTTTCGTGTCAAGTCAAACAACGAATAGATATTCTGTTATAGTCTAGCTTTGATCATACCTTCATTGTTAATAAATAGTTCGTAATGTGAACATATGATGCTATCAATTTAATATGTAAACTTGGGAAGATGCTTTTGGTCGAAGGTTTTTGGGAAACACTTGCGACGGCTGACCATCAGATTTTCATTAGGGAAATAAATTAACTTTCGTAAATTATATGGATGTTTTAATAATAAACACATAATTATAAAGTTTTCCTTGGAGTAAATTGTTTATAATTTGGATATGTGAACTCACCCTCCTTTGTGTTGACACTTGATTTTAACGTGTTCTTTAGGTACTTGAGTTCGGCTTCGGGAATTATGGCGTATCTTGTGGTTGTTGATGCATGTTTTGTTTGATAAATGTTTGGACAACTTTTTAAAACTTTGGGACCTATGTAATAAGATCCATAAGGATCAAGAAAAATTAACTGTGATGTGGTTGTGATGTACTTTTTAAACTTTAAGTTTTAAAAATTATGTTTTAAGTAAGTTGAATGTCCAACATTAACAATGCATCGTTCAGCAAGATATTTATGGGCACCAACTTCCATCACCACTACGTTTTATATTCTACTGCGACGTTTTTGGGGTGTGACATATGGCCCTTCCCATTTTTGGCCTACTTTTCCACGATCTTCTTGCCTACTTGCCTCGTTGTTTTTGAGTACCAAGTCCCCAGGTTTGAAGGCTTCCTTTTTGACCCTTGCATTGTAGTAGGCCTCCATTTTCTGTTTGTACCTTGCTTCTCGGATCAAGGCAGCTTCCCTGGCCTCTTCAAGTAGGTCAAGGTTTAAGAGTATCTCAGAATCATTTGTGTTGTTTTTCTTGGAGCTTTTCAATGTTTTGACCCCGATCTCAGCAGGTATCACAACCTCTGAGCCATAAACGAGGCTGCATGGGGTCTTTTGATGGCTTGTCTTTTTCTAAAGTACGGATGGCCCATAATACATTGGGGAGCTCTTCTACCCACATTTTGCCATACCTCCCCAGCCGAGTCTTTAATCCCTCCACAATGATGCGATTCATTCTCTCCACTTGTCCGTTGATTGTGGATAACAGACAGAGCTGGAGACTTGCTTAATTTGAAGCTCCTGGCACCAAGTGCTGAATGGTTTTTCTTTAAATTGTTTTCTGTTGTCGGTTACTATCTCCCCTGGCAATCCAAATATGCATATTATCTGTTCCCAAACGAAGTTGATAACATTCTTCCCTGAGAGTTTCGCTAATGGCTTAACTTCAGGCCATTTTGTGAAGTAGTCTACTGCCACCAAGAGGAATTTCACTTGTCCGGCTGCCGGGGAGAAGGGACCTACGATGTCCATTCCCCACTTATAAAATGACCAGGAAGCCAATATTGGGACAAGGTCATGCTTCATACTTGCTTTGACTGGGGCATGTAGTTGGCATGCTTCACATTTGTAAATGACTTCAGCCGTATCTCTATGTATCGTGGGCCAGAAGTAACCCTTGTTCATCAAATTTTCCACGACTGTTCTTACCCCTGCATGTGATCCACATATGCCTTAGTGGACTTCTTTTATCAAGAACTTGCTCCGGTTCGGACCTACACATCGCAGCAAAGGGGAGAGGTAATCTTTTTTTGGCAAAGCTTCCCTTCTTCTAGGACGTATTGTTTGGCTTTTGTCCTTATCTTGGCAGCTTCTGATTCAATTTGGGGGGGAGCTTTCCTTCTTGCAGGAACTGTTGGATGGGTGTCATCTATGTATCTTCGTTTTCAACTACCACGTCTTGGATTTCAGCTTCCTCGATAGACCTTGTTTTGAGCACCTCCACGAGTACCTTCTTAGTGAGGTGTGCAAACGTCAAGGAAGCTAGCTTGCTTAAGGCATCCGCCTGCTTGTTCTTTCTTCTTGACACTTGTATTAATGAGCAAGATTTGAAGTTACCCATCAGTTCCTTAACTTTTTCATTGTATTTTACCATAGATGGCTCCCTTGCTGTGTATTCTCCCCCAACTTGGCTTGCTACCAATCTTGATCAGTGAAGGCATGTAGCTCCTCAACCTTCATTGTTTTTGTTAATCTCAAACCAGCTATCAAGGCTTCATATTAAGCTTCGTTGTTTATGCAGGGAAAATTAAGATGGAGTGCATAAGTATATTCGGTTCCGTGGGGGTCTGTTATGATGAGACCTGCCCCAGAACCTTCTATACTAGAAGCTCCATCAGAGAACAATGTCCACTTCCCTGGGATTATCATTTGACACCTTTCTTCTTCTATCTCATTTACCTCCTTGACTATTGGCATTCCAATCAAGAAGTATGCCAACACTTGCCCTTTGTAAACCTTCCTTGGTACATACTCGATCTTATGTTCTCCAAACCCTATGGCCCACTTAGCCAATCTTCTTGAATCTCCAGGTTTTTCTAGTATAGACCTTAGTGGTTGATCAGTGAGAATCTGAATTGGATGAGCCTGGAAGTACCTCCTTAATCTTTTAGCTGTGTGTACTAGTGCTAGTACCAATTTCTCAATTGAGGAGTAGTTGACTTCAGCTGCCTTTAGAACCTTGCTTACAAAGTACACAGGTATCTGCTCCTTCCCTCTTTCCACCACAAGCACAAAGCTTATCGCTTCTTGTCCTATGGATAAACATTTTTAAAGGAGCTGTTAGTTTAGATGGTCGTGAGCATAGGGCTCGTGGACCACAAAGTAAATGAGATGTTTATAGTCTACAAACCTGCCAACAGGTAGACTATGATGGTTTCTTCTTTTCTGGGTGCTGCCATTGTTGGCAGGGAAGCTATGAGCTCCTTGAGTGTTATGAAGGTTGTCTCTGCTTCCTCCGTCCACATGAAATTTTTCTTATCAGCACAGTTCTTTAGTGTCTTGAAGAACGATAGTGATCTTTCTGCAGACTTGGGGAGGAAGCGTTTGAGAGCTGCTATTTTCCCATTAAGACTTTCAACTTCCTTTTTGGTTCTTGGGGAGTTCATTTATATAACTGCTCGGACCTTGTCCGGGTTTGCCTGTATACTTTGTTTCCCCACAATGTGACCGAGGAACTTCCTTCCTCAAACCCAAAGGAGCACTTGTTTGGGTTTAATTTCATGTTGATTTCTTTGAGATTGTGAAACGTCTCCTTGATGTCTTGGAGCATGTCTTCTCCCGTGTGAGTTTTTATTACGAGATCATCAACATATGCTTCCATGTTCCTTCCAATTTGTTCAGCAAAAGCCTTATCCACCCGATGTTGATATGTTGCCCCGGCATTCTTCAATCCAAAAGGCATCTTCTTGTAATAGAAGATCCCCTTATTAGTATGGAACGTCGTCTTCTCCTCATCTTCCTTTACCATTTTGATCTGGTGATACCCTTTATAGGCATCTAGGAAGCATTTATACTCGAAATCAGTGAGTGAGTCTACCTTTCAGTCAATCTCGGGCAATGGGTAGCAATCTTTGGGACATGCTTTATTGAGATCTTTGAAATCAACACACATTCTCCAAGAGCCATCTGTCTTCTTTACCATAACGGGGTTTGCTAGCCAGGAGTGATACTTTACCTCCCTTCGGATTCCAGCTTCTACTAGTCTATCTATCTCCTGACCGGCAACTTGACTACGTTCAGGTGCTAGACTTCTTTTCTTCTGTGTGACAGGCTGGTAGGTGGGACCTATGTTCAACACATGTTCTGCTACTTCCGTTGGTACCCCTACCATGTCTCCAGAACACCAAGCAAACACGTTCGTGTTCCCTCAGAGGAGGTCAACCAGCCTTTGCTTGATGGTATCAGGGAGGTGATTATTGATTCTTATCTTCTGTTCTGGGTAGGAATCATTGATGCTTATCTCTTCAACTGGGCTTTCATTCGTTTTACTACATTCCCCTTCCTCTATCTCCATGGAGGCTATCAAAAGGGCTTCTTGTGTAGGTACCAACAAAAGCGATACCCTTTTTTGTTGGAAATTTCATCATTCCATGTGTTTTTGACACTACAACATCAAATGCTGCTAACCCTGGCCTTCCTATCAGCAAGTTATAGTTCGAGGGGGAACTTACAACGATGAAAGTAAGCTCCTCTGTCTTGGATAAGTCACCATCCTTGAAACATAGGTTCAACGTTATCTTCCCTAGCGGTTGTACCTTCTCCCAGGTGAAGCTTCTGAGGGACACGTCAGTAGCTTGTAGGCGAGCTTTTGTTTCACTTCCGAGTAAGTCAAAGCATCTTTGATACATAATGTTGGAGGCTACTCTTAGATCCATGTACACCCTGTCGAGGGAAGCCCCCTCTATTTCAGCTTCCATGATTATTGGGTGTTCTTATTGTTTGGATCCGTAAGGGGGAAGTAGATGAACTGTTGATTCCATGGTATGGTCCTTCTCCTTTTTCCCTCTTGCTTGCTTTCTGACCAAACCATGTTTATACTAACTTCCTTTTTCCCTTCCTTCTTATCTTTTATCTCCTTCACCAAGTGAGCGAGCTCCTCTGACTTAACAGCTTCTTCTATCCTCTTTTTCAGCTGATAGCAGTCATTAGTATGGTGCCCCGTGTCATTGTGGAAGACACAAAACTTGCTTGCATCTCTTTTACTGGCTGCTTTGGACAGAGGTTAGGGAGGTCGGAAGTTGTACTTGACCTCTTTAGTTGATAAAATTTCCTGGGGTGTCTTGGCGAGGAGGGTGAAGATCTGTTTATCCTTGTCCTGATTTAGATTCGGACGTGGAGATCTGTCACATCCCCGACCCCACCCTGGGAGTGGGAGCCGTGAACCAGTCAAGTGGTACTGGTGTTTATGAAATAAGTAGCGTACAAATTTTTTCATTAGGATCGTAGTTAGGAAATAATTTCAGAGTTTATAAAAAAAACACCAAACTTTTAATATTTAAACAAATGGGCTAAAACCCGTATTTCATTCAAATGTTTTTATAGGGATAAACCCTAAAAAATAAAATATAAATTTCTTCTTTTATTCAGGTATTTATACCCACTTTATTTAAGCCTTCAGTGCTCCTTGCTTCTATTATCTCTACAACAAGTTCCCTGAAACGCGTTTTGAAAATATTTTATCAACAAGAAATACTAGAAAGTTCATTCATTTTAATAAAAGACACATAGTTATAACTTTACAATATTAAGGGGAATTACAGTGTATATTTCTATTAATTATTCAACATTGTAGGCGACTGGGGACATTCCCCAGTGCTTGTGGTCATATTGCTTTGGGTCTTGTCACCCAACAGTAACGGTTCCTGTCACACCCTTTGTGACTGTGGACTAGTAATGTATACAAAACCCCAACTACTGGCAATAATTATAGATTACAAAGACTTAATCCCTATAAGTATAACCGAAAAACATTTAAGGTTTTGTAAAATAAGTTGATGAAAAGAAAAATGACTCACTTTGTAACTTTAGGGTTTAACTACAGGCCTCCTGGTATAATCTTGGATATAACTCCTGAGCTTTTTAATAAAATATATAATGCACTCGTGTTATGTATAATAACCCAATTCAACTTTATCAATACATTACGAGATCAGAACCCCAACTTAGTTTTCAAAGCATAGCCTTTATCAGGCAGCGCTTTGGCATCAGTTGCTGGGTTCAAGATTGCTCGGACAGGGTATCGAATCAGTGATCAGGGGTTAAAACACTTAAAACGGGGCAGAGCTTTGTAGGATTTAGGGGTGAATTACTAAAGAAAATAATAGATTATAGTAGAGACAGAGAGATAAGGTGAGAAAGAAGGAGCAGATTGAAGGTTGAACTAAAGCCATGTATTTATACTACAACTTGATTCTTGGAGAGCACGCATGCTTTGATTCTTTCTGCTTAATGGCCTTCGATGTACTCATGCATACACTCATGCATACGTAGACTTAAATTTCATATGTTAGTTTTAATTATTATTATTTTATTATTATAATTAATTCATCTGCTTTACTCATTTATCGCTTATAACTTCTAAAATATGACGTTTTATAGAACGATGAATATGTCATTAGAACGAAAATATTTTTATCTACAGTTTGACCTAAGTTTCATTAAAAACGGAGTAAGGTTACTTATAATGTATTTTTATTATTATAATTTTTAAATGGTTCCTATGTTCGTCTAAATACCTCATTTTTATAAGAGTCAACTTACTCGTGATCTACCCATTTAATAATATAAGTTTTATATACTTTATTTTAATATAAAAATAGAAATGTTACATCCCCCGCACCTTGTTTTAAATCTCGTCCTCGAGATTCACTGAAATATAGAGGAATATTTTTGGTTCGTCATTGATCCTAATTTCTAAGTATATTTTGGTCCCTACTTTGAATTCCACTTTACTTTGACCAGAACTATTCTCTATGCTTTGAGATTCTTATCTTAGATTTGTATGGTTTTTCAATGGACTTAAATTCTTCATTTATCTCTATATCTTGAAAAGGTACAACTAAAGATTCATCAGCTAGGTATTTCCTTAAATAATATACATGAAATATATCCTGTATTCCTGTTACTTTTTCTGGTAACTTTAGCTGATAAGCTACTGATCAAATTTATTTAATGATTCCTAAGTGTTTAACAAATTTTAGACTTAACTTTTCTTTCTTGCCGCATCAGACTATTCCTTTACTACTGATAAACTTAGTAGGGTTATAGGTGAAGAGAAATTTTCTTATAAGTGCATCTAGTCGTGGTTACTTTTATTTTCTCAAGAGTTTTTAATGAAGGTAAAATTACTCTCATTAACGTAAGTTTTTAGATGTTTTGTGTCTTAGCACCACTTTTAATTACAGGTTTCCTAATGCGTCAATAATCTAAGGTAACGCAAGGGGAATTCTTATGCTTTTGATGGCGCCCCAACTTAAAGGGTTCCCGTCGTTCATCTTGTCGCACGAGTTACGAGACGGATGATCAAACAAAATAGTGTTCGACATCGGAGTTATAGATGTATACGAGAGATTCCTGATAAATAAATCTAAAATTATCATTGACATACATGTTCGTGATTTATCCCTAATTGTCAATCATTATGACCTTTGGATTTTCTTATAGATATACATATCTATGTAATCATATATTTTACATACTATAATATACACACCATTCATAAGGTTAATGTATTTAACAGATTCATATTTCAAAAATAGGTCAGATATCAGGTCATGGTACTATTTAGGGAATTTCATTAACATAACATATACCCCATCTTACCCGGTCTCGCCGGAGAGGTACCCCCATCTTACCCGGATAAGCTGGAGAGTCTACTACACCATACCCAGTCTTGCCGGAGAGGTAATTATCATCGTATTTCCCATAAATAGAATTCTCTCAAATCATGATTTTAAAAGTTCATCATTTATTATGGCTTGCATCAAGAAACAAGGAAATTGGTATTCTCACGGTGGATCATATTCTAGAACCGAGTAGTACTAATAAACAAGAAATAACAGTGGCCAAGTGTTATTGCTTATTTATCATACTTACAATGTTCTAGTCATCATCCTCACGGCATACCAACACCTAACACACTTTATCTACGCAAGTAATTAGCTTATCTTGAAGCTTGTACTAAGGTATTTTTCTTAGGTTCAAGTCTAAATACTATCCTTGGTGTTACAAGTAATTATCAATATTCTAACTCTTTTGTTTAAGCATATGTATTATTATGGTTGTGACTTTCTTTTGGAAAATGGTGTTTTGACAAAAATATCATTGTCTCCATTGACTCTATGGCTAAGTTCCATGTGATGAGTATGCTTATAGTTAACTCTATTCATATTTATATAAGATTAGATTTCGTCGCAAGAAATGTTTTATTGAGACAGATGGCATTTTCAAAACATAACACGTTTCATGTCTCATCTTTATAATGACTTCATGTTTTCATATGAATTATCAGTGATATTTTATCTTATGTTTATCTTACAGAAGATATTTGATTATTATATTATGCATACTATCAAGAAATTCTATTACTTATAAGCATATATATGTGTATATTCATTATTTAGAAACAAAAAATTCAAATCTCTAGTCAATATCAAAACTTACGTAATATATATATACATATACATATACATATATATATATATAATATTAAATCATTTTGTAATAACTGTTTACTTCTAAAAATTAATTATTTACTCTCTTTTATATATACCGATTGTACAAACCATCAGACCCGTCTTTTCTCTTCTTTTATAATACATCATAAAATAAAAATTATTACTTTTATTAAATATAATATTCTAAATGATAGAGAATAAAAACATGATTATTTATATATGATTATCATAATATATATAATAATCTTTTGAATATATCATTTCTTTAAATTATGTTAGTTTTAAATGTATAAAATTTTACATGTATCCTACGTAAAATAAATTTTAGTTTACATTATATACACGTATAAACATATATAAACATTATTTAAATGTATTATAATGTATATATATACTTCAAATAAAATAGAATTGTAATATCTTATCCTATATTAATAATGAAAGCCAATGAATAGTAATTATAATATTATAATAGTATATAGTTCTTGTAATACTTTTATGGTTTTCATATTATAATAATCTTAATAACTATCATCATTATTATTATAATTATTATTATTATAACTATATTTTCTTTTTCATTATAAATTTATACTAAAAGTTAAATAATATTAATTTAATACGTTTCAGTAGTTTGTTTGTAATAACTAAAATCTATTTTGAAATATTATTAATAATATTAAATAGAATAAAATAATATAGAATACGTATAGATTTAATTTTATATATTTTCATAAAACTTAGAAAATATAATTAGAATTATGTAAAGACTAGTTTATTATAGTAATATATCTATTATATATTATAAATGAAAGTGATTTGGGCCACGTGTCACTTGATTATGGCATCCTCGGTTCCATTTTCCCGCCCAACAGTACTCCGTCCTCTTTTTTCCTTTATCATCTCTTCAAATTAGATTTTGGCCTACATCCTTCAATTATTGAGATCATTCTCTCCATCCAAACCCTAATCTTCTTCCAGACGCCACCATAAAATCTTCTTTTGTTCATCGATTATCTTCATTCAAAAGGTTTGTTCTTCTTTTTTTATTGAAATACTTCCATGATTTCCTCTTATTTATACTAATCCTTTGTGTTTGGGTCTTTTCATGTAACCATTGCTAGGGTTTCGTTCGAGAGATAGATCGAGAGATGGGGCGCCGGCTAAGGGTTCTGTGTTGTTTCTCTTACAAGATTCTTTCATCTTCTTCGTCGGCAAGGTTCTTCCATTTGAGGTTTGATTTGTATGTTTATAGATCTGTGTTGATTTCTTCTTATTTTCATACAAAGTTTCTAATTAAACCCTAATTTCTACTCCTAATCTCATCATATGGTTCCAAGGTTGTTGTCATCGATGGTCATCAAAGTTCAGATCCGCTTACCTGCGGCTAGATTTCCGCCATGAACTGGTATGTTTGAATATGTTCAGAAACTAAGGGTTTTTTTCTTAACGGTGATGATATGAGTACAACATCTGTTGATTATTGATCTGTGAATATGTTCACCAATTATTCTTTTTGAAATTAGGGTTTCATTTGCTTGAGATTTGAATCTTCCGATTGTTGAAGCCTTTGAAGCCGATCCTTTTAAATTTCCAGTTCCCGAGGTATGATCTGTTTGTAACAGCAGTGGTTCAACATCTACAGTGGATTCAACATCTACAGTGGATTCAACATCAGGTGTTTGGTTAATTTTTGGTCAGGTTTCATGTTCAGTTTTTATGTTCACTTATCTAATTTTCATTTTATTTTTAGGCTTCTATATGATTATGAGGTTGATTGATAGGTCACTTGCTATTGTTGTTTAATGTTGTTTGCTATTGTTGTCAAGTAAGGTAAAAATGGCCATTCTAATTACACATTCTACGGAATGTAGTTAAGAGCCGCACATAAATCAGATAATTGTTATTCTTTTGCTAATTGTTAATACACTTTGTAGTTAGTTCTTCTTCTTCTTCGTTATTTCATATAATATAATGATTTGTTATATTTCATTATAACAAATTTCATATTTCATTATGATTTGTATGCTTTTAGGGTTGATTTTATATTGGCCATCACATTAATGGTGAGTACTCAAGAATATTGGATGGTTTAATTAGTTTTATTTTGGGTATTTTTGGATGATTTTATCCATTTCTTTAGATAGTTCATGATTGAAGATGCAGTTGAAGGTATCTTAAATAAGGTAATAATTGCATTACATCCTTGTTGAAAAATAGAATTGATAAATTTAGGGAAAGTGAGGTTGAAAGATGATAACCTAACAGTGGAGATCTCATTCTACAGCTTCGATAAATTGAGCGGTATTCTCATGTAATTCTTCCTAGATGCTTCCAATGAAGCATCACTTTGGACACCTGTTGTATTCAAACATCTATTATCTATTATCTATTCTATCTATTATATATAATAAATGAAAGTTATTTGGGCCACGTGGACCAAATAACTTTCATTTATTATATATAATAGATAAAATAGATAATAGATAATAGATGTTTGAAGAACAACAGATGTCCAAAGTGCTGCTTCTTTGGAAGCATCCAGGAACTATTATTTGAGAATACCCTTGAATTTATTGAAGCTGTAGAATGAGATCCTCCACTGTTGGGTTATCATCTTTCAACCTCACTTTCCCTAAATTTATCAATTCTATTTTCAACAGGGATGTAATGCAATTATTCCTCTCAATTAAATAGACCGACCCTTGCTTCCTCTCAAAGTGTTATGGAATGGTTATAATAGCTGATCATGCTAAGGACTGTTATAACTAATCACTGCTCCTTATAAAGATTGATGGACTTAAAGACTGATGAGGCCTATCCACTGTTGAAGACAAATCCCTGTTAAAGACAAGTACTTATGTATTTCATCTCTGATTATTTGTTTCTTTGTTCTTTGATTATTTTTTAGATGTACAGATTCTACATAATGTAGTTAAGAGCCGCACATATATCTGACCAGTTATGGTTTCGGTAAGTAACTGTAAATTGTCTTTGATTTGTTATTGTTTATTCAGATGCTTGCATTGGTGTACCATGTGATTACCAGTAGATTGATTTTGATATGTTTGTAGTTTTTGTTTTTCACAATCTGTTTTGTTGGTTTATTCACCCATGTTTCATTCATAGATCTCTATAATCCATATTTATGGTTTCAAATCTGTTTCCTGAGTTATTTACAGTTGTAGCACACCAAATATTTGTTATTTGTATTAAGTCGGTATATTGGGATTAAATACTGAACTGATGGAATTACAGCAAGTCCAGGTTATGCTTCAAGCTGTCTCGATCTCTTTGGAGCTGGATAGGTGGCTTTTGGAGGTCTGAAAAACAAAATTGATAAATTTACTGAAAATGGAGTGGTTATAACAGCTGTTCATGCTAAGGACTGTTATAATTAAACACTGCTCCTTATAAAGACTGATGGACTTAAAGACTGATGAGGCCTATCCACTGTTGAAGACAAAGCCCTGTTAAAGACAATCACTTATGTACCTAAATCCTGATCAACGAAAGGAAAACCACTGCTCAGTAGCAGCAGCGGTTCAGCATCTACAGCGGATTCAACTTTAGTATTTATGTATCAGTGTTTCTTATGTAAAAGTGTTTAGTGTAGCAGTGGTTCGCTATAGTTTATCTCTCGAGACAAACCCTATACAAACTGAAAGACGAACCACTGCCCAACAACAATAGTGGTTCAGCATCAACAGCAGATCTTCTACCTTTGTTTATGTTAACAGTGTTTATATGTAACAGTATTTATCACATCAGTGTTTTATACTCTGTTAGATTGTTAGATGTCATATCACTGAGATGTTTATATGTAACAGTATTTATCACGTCACCCAGCATGCTAACTGATCTGTACTATAACTTGAACAGTGGTTTGATCTTTATACTACTAAATAAAAATGAAGTACACTTGGATGACTATTAAGCTCCTCATTTTGATTGTTTGGGTATAGTATTCTTGAAATTGGTCTTTTTTTGCAAACAGTTGTTTATGGGCCAACTTCTTTTTTGTGACAACCCTCATTAAACCAGATATCTGTACCATTAATTAATATTAATTAAGTGCTTAATGACTGTGCTGAATTATTTAATTGCTTTCTGATTACTGCATCATACTGACATGTGCATCACATATTATATAATGTCACATCATTATCACAGACAAAATTTATTGACGTACATGATGCACAAAGCACAGTTAGCACAGTTAACGGATAGAACAGGAATATGCTGACAGGGTTTAGTAAATAGACGGACAGAGTTTTGAGACCCAGTATGGGCCAGGGACAAGGTACTACACTAGTATGGTGTGTAGGGAAGTGAGGACCATAAAACTGCGTCACTAGGTGATAGTTTGAGTGTCGGAAAGTGCCTAAAACTCACTTTAAGTGCAGAATTCTGCATTTTTCAGCAAAATTCAGCTTTTTAACATACTAGTATTGTGCAGAAAATTGACTAAATGGTCCTGAATGTTTTCCTAAGTGTTGGGAATTAAATGTGTCACAAAAAGTTACATAAAAGACACTAAACGATATAACTTAGCACTTTAACGAACCGGTATCAAACCGAACAACCGGACATTACCCAGAACACCAAAATTTTGCCAGATGCATTGTTTTATTTTTTTTGAGCTAGTTATGGTCTCCGAATACCCCAACACACTATAAAATATGTCATACACATAATACACTAGAAATTACACTTAACCTCCAACTATTTACCTACTATCATTCAAAATTTGCAAATAACCCCCCATATATATTTACGGTCACAAGGGGACCCCACACCCCACTCACTAGATTTTATTTCATATTTTACTTGATCTTACTTGCTTGAGTGAACAAGATATTGTAGTAGGAGATTATAAGTATGGAGGCCAAGATCATTCCATATCATTTCATATGTTCACAATCTTCACACCATCTCCCTCATACTCTCTCTCTCCCTCTCGGCCTTGTTTGTGCCGCCACCACCACCACCATACAACCACCATATTCATCCATCACTCATTCCATTTCAAACCCATTTCAAAATACTAGAAGGTGTTACATGGAGCTTGAAGCTTGAAGAACTTGAAGAACCTTCATCATTTGCTTCCATCATCCATCTTCATCATCTTTTTCTAGTGATCTTCCCTAGCCTTTGAGCTAGTTGTAAGCTTCTTGCTACTAGTTTTTATTTCTTATTTTGTTGGTTAAAAACATATACATTGTTATGATTCACAAGAACACTAAAAGACTTAAACAAGAATCATGAACATGAAGCTTAAAAATGATGAAATCTTGTTAAAATAATGTTGTTAAATACATGCATGGCACTTGATTGTTATTTACTTGAGATTATGATGTTGATCATCATAAGGAGCTTGCTAGATTGTGATTAAACACATGATTTAGCAAGTTAGAGGATGGTTATGAGTTAACCCAAGGAGATCATCCTCACTTATGAATATGAACTTGAAAATAAAATTATTTCTTGAAAAATAGTAAATAAAGTGAGCTAGTAATTTATTAAATCTAAGATTTACGAATAAGTTTTCCAAGAAAATCAAGTTCAAAATATGATTTTAGTAAGAAATTGATTCTTACATAAATGTACCTTATTTTTGGTGATAAAATAAGTGTAAGAATACTTTATTTACAAGAAGAGTTTAAAAGGATAATTTTTGCGGAATATGTTTACAAGTTGTAAACATCTAAAATTTTCAAGAAGGAAGTTTATTAAGAAATAAACACACTTTAAGGGGTAACTAAGTCTACTAAACATGTTACCAAGTTACTACGAGTTTTTGTGAAAATTCATGTTCATGTTGTTATACATTGTATAATTTTTGCACTTGGGAAGTGTAGTTTGATTATTGATTGTTGGGTTGATTTTTGAAAAGAAAATGATATGCTTAAATAGCATGGACACCTCCATTTTTAGGGGAAACTATGGCAAAATTTTCTAAAAATGTAAACACATAGAAAAATATTTCTAACAAGTATATTTTGATCATAAGTCTTCAATATAGATCTTGCCATAATTTTTGTAACAAGAATACAATTAATGGAGGATGTTGGTTTTTGTAAATAAAAATGGATAAATATATATTTAGAATGTATATTTTAAGAGACTTGTGTGATTATTTGCATACTCGGTGAAATGGTTATATTATATAACTTAACTAAGTACCATGAAATTTATTATCCAAAAACAATACCGTTACTTATATATTTTTTGTATATATTATTTTTGGACAAGGAGAAATATATTATTTTTGGGAAATAAAAATATATTTTCCTAGTATAGTTAGAAGATATATGATTTTTGGGAAAAATATATATTTTCTGGACAATACATTATTTTTGGGACAAAATGAGTTTACATATATATTTTCTAAAATGAGACCTAGACATATATATTATTTCGAAAATTACAAATACATGTATAAGATACCCCATCCTTGGGAAGGAAATACAAAGTTAAATGCTTGAGAAGTATTAATACAGAAATTTTGTTTAAACAATTATTCCAAAAACTAAATATAATTTAAGTTGAAAGATTAATTATTTTGACAAATACTCAGCAAAGGCACGGCTAGTTCGTCTAATAGAAGTTAGTACACTGTAGGTAGTCGTGTTGGCTGACAGAGTTTGAGTTACGAGCTGAGGACGCAATACTGTGAGTTCATGTCCCCCTTTTCTTTTACCATTTTCAGTTTTATACTTCTGGGGTGGAATACATGTTACAATTATTACATACACTTTTATACATGGTATGGTTAGCCTAAGGAGGGTTTACTACTAGATCATGTGAAGGATAGGCACAACACTTATGGCCATTAATCCTCGTCGTAGGACCGAGGGACATGAGTGATAGATCTATTTGGGTGTAGCGAGCCCACACCCATGAGGCCGGGGCGGCCCATAGTGGTGACTATGTCTTCCAGCCGGAAGCCCGGTACAAATTAGCTAGGTTTGAGTTTTCCTGCACCTTTTCACACATACCATTGGCTTTGCAACCCAGTGGTGATCTCTTTTTCCTTATTGCTACATACCAGGGACATTTATACATACAAGACATACTTTAAAGGTTTATACATACTCACATACACATGAACTCGCTCAACTTTTTGTTGATATTTTTAAACTACATGTATTTCAGGAAACTAGTGGATCTGGAAGGGTATGCATGTGTCGTCAAGCTGCGTTTGAATAAAAGATGTGATCTATGGTTGTCGAGCTTAGGGGATGTAATCCTGGACGGGATACACGTCTCTAAACTCAGGTTTTATTTAAAGTCGTTTGTGGAGTCTTTATGAACACGTTTAAAAACGTCATGGGTTGTAACTTAATTTGGTATTGATGTTTTCAAACAATGGTATTGTGGTAGTTTCTAAACTTTATTAATGGATAAACATCTCGTGTTTTTATCATATAGCATTGTTATGATTGTTGCTATGGTATTAAGAAGTCACACCAAATAACCACGCTTCCGCAAAAGTCAGGGTGTGACAGCTTAGTATCAGAGCTTCGATCGTAGCGAACTAGGATTCTTCTCGAGTCTAGACTACGATCATCGGGGCTCTCACGAAAATGTGTTCACAAACATATTTTCATTGCATACCCAAAATGTCCAGATTCAGGGAACAAACATTTTTTTTTACAAACAAAAGGCACAAGGACACATTTCAAAAAGGCTATGTATATAATTCAGTCTTAGAGACTGAGGGAGTTCAGTCTTAGAGACTGAGGGAGGTTCAGTCTTAGAGACTGAGGGAGGTTCAATCTTAGAGACTGAGGGAGGTTCAGTCTTAGAGACTGAGGGAGGTTTAGCCTTAGAGGCTGGGGAAATTGAGACTTAAAGACCGGGGGATTCAGTCTTAGAGATTGGGGAGGTTCAGTCTTAGAGACTGGGAAGTTTGGTCTTAGAGACCAGGGAGTTAGTCTTAGAGACTGGGAGGTTTGGTCTTTGAGACCAGGGAGTTAGTCTTAGATACTGGGAGGTTTGGTCTTAGAGACCAGGGAGTTAGTCTGAGAGACTAGGGAGTTCAGTCTAAGAGTCTGGGTGGGATAGTCTGGGGAAGACTAGGATGATTATTTGCTTACATTGTCATTACTTACATGCTTATCTGATAATCATTGATATATGTGCATATGTGTGGTTGTTTTGTCACAGACATCATGTCATCTTCCTCCGAGAGTGGAGTGTCAGACACCATAGACCTGATAGCTATAGTATCAGATGACGAGATCCTTCCAGAGGGCGAGGTTTACACTTCAGATACTACGAGCAGTGACGACGACGACTTCCAGCCCTTCACCTTACCGGATTTCGGAGACGATTTACCTTTAGCTGATGGTATTCTTGCTGGGGATCTACCTCTTGCTCAGATCCCTGCACCTATTCCTCTTGCTGCTTTTCCTGCTGAGGATCTGCCTCTCGACGATATGCCGAACAATGACGTCGATCTCTTCATCGAGGGTCCCCCTGAGGATGACCAGGATTGCGGGGCTCTGATTGATGACGATGTCGCTATTCCACTTGCTGATATTCCGGTTGATGACCTTGTTGTCCCTGTTGATGAGATCCCTGTTGCCGATGCCATTGTTTTGCCACCTATCGAGGTTCCTGTTTTATCTGACCAGTCTGGTCCTGACTCGTTTGAGTCTGTGTCATCTTCTACTCTTCTTGCACTGGGATTACAGCGATATCCCATAGACACTGATTCCGATACTGCTATGTCTGAAGCGCCCATTCCGCAGCTGGGTTTTGGGTTAATCCCTGACTTTCCACACGACGATGATCAGGATGTCGAGTTTGAGGGTGAGTTTGACCCTATTTTTTCACACGATCAGGATCCAGACCATGAGATGGAGTTTATCCCTGAGGAGCAGCCTATTGAGGCCCGTGTTATTCCTGATGATCAGCTTCTTAAGATACCCGCTGATCATGAGCTTGCTCCTGCCGACCCAGAGCCTGAGGTAGCACCAGAGCCCGTTCTTGCTCACGACCTTCCACCTATGCATGACCCTATCCCTGCTGATGTTCCAGTGATTGCACCACCACTGCCCGACCCGGTCCCTGTGTTGGATGACCGTGCTCCATTTGCCACCCACGTGGATCCTAGATGTGCTCACACGCGCAATGGGTGGATTGAGGAGGACGACTATCCTCCTTTTGTCAGACCAGTTACTCCTCCTGTTGCACCTGTCCAAGCACCCGTTGATGTCCCACAGTTTCACCCTCACGTGTCAGACATTCACCGCAAAGATTCCACGACTTGTCACGCGTTGTGCCTTATATGGTGGATCCTGAATTCAAGCGTATTGAGCGTTTCATTTGGGGATTGGCACCCCAGATCATGAGTATGGTAACAACGTCCAAGCTGCCAACAATTACTAAAGCCATCGGCCTGAGCGTGTCACTGACTGAAGAAGCTATTCGGTTAAACAAGTTTTCAATCTATGACCCGAAAAAGAAGGAAGCACACGTTGAATCATTGAGTGAGAACAAGAGGAAGTTCTAAAACTTCAAAAAGAGTACCAGCAGTGTCAGCAAGAAAGAAGAGGGAAGCGCACCAGCCAGGGCCAGAACTGGTGCCAAAAACAAAGGAAGAGGGTACATGGGCGCTCTGCCCAAATGTGATGTATGCCAATATCATCACCCCGGCAATTGCAGGTTCAAGAAATGTGAGTCTTGTGGGAATACTGGCCACTCAAAAGAAACATGCTGGGCTGGTACTGGTGTTGGTCGTGGTAATCAAAGGGGTTATGGAGGTGGGAATGGATACCGCCAGCAGGGAGGAAATGGCAGGAATGGGAATCGTGGAAATGCTGGTAATCAAGCTGGTAACCGGGGAGCGAACATCAATCGAGGTGGTAATGGTAATGGGAATGGCCGAGGACCAGGGTGTTTTAATTGTGGAGACATGGGGCACTTTAAGCGGGAATGCCCGAAACTCAATCAAGCGCATGGGAGAGTCTTTAACATCGGTGCCGGGGAAGCTCGCCAAGATCCAAACATGGTTACTGGTACGTTCCCTATTAATCAACGCTTTGCATCTGTTCTATTTGACACTGGTGCCGACTATAGTTTTGTATCGTTAGAATTTAAAAGTATGCTTGGGTTAACTGCTAGTAAGTTAGACATTCCGTACTCAATTGAACTGGCTAATGGAAAGCTAGTTGAAACGAATGAAGTCATCAGAGGATGCGTAATAGAGCTGGGAGAACACGAGTTTACACTGCCAGTCGAGTTGGGAAGCTTCGACGTGGTAGTAGGAATGGATTGGTTGTCAAGCAACAGAGCCGAAATTGTATGTCACGAGAAGACCATTCGCATCCCAATGGCAGATGGAGAAACGATTGTGGTACACAGAGAGAAGCGCGATACGCCCTTAAGGATCATTAGTTGCTTGAAGGCTAGAAAATGTTTGAAGAAGGGATGCGTTGCCTTCTTGGCGCACATCGTGGATAAGGAAGCCGCTGAGCCAAAGATAGAAGATATTCCAGTCGTGAAGGAGTATCCTGAAGTCTTTCCAGAAGACTTGCCAGGATTTCCGCCGTAGCGACAAGTCGAGTTTCACATCGACTTAGTTCCAGGCGCTGCGCCTGTGGCTAAGGCACCTTATCGGCTTGCGCCTTTGGAAATGCAGGAGTTGTTGACACAACTTCAGGAGTTGTTAGACAAGGGATTTATCAGACCAAGCTTCTCGCCTTGGGGAGCTCCAGTTTTGTTCATTAAAAAGAAGGATGGTAGTTTTCGCATGTGTATCGACTACCGGGTGCTGAATAAGCTGACGATCAAGAATAAATATCCTTTGCCAAGGATCGATGACCTGTTCGATCAATTACAAGGTTTGAGTTTTTACTCAAAGATCGACCTTCGATCGGGTTATCACCAGTTGAGGATCCAAGAGGAGAGCATTTCAAAGACGACCTTTAGGACTCGCTTTGGACATTAGGAGTTCCTGGTTATGCCGTTCGGGTTGATAAACGCGCCAGCCGTGTTCATGGACATGATGAACAGAGTCTGCAAGCCGTACCTTGATAAGTTTGAGATCGTGTTCATTGATGACATTTTGATCTACTCGAAGACGAAGGAAGAACATGAGCAACATCTAAGGGCTATTCTAGAGCTGCTTAAGAAAGAGAAGTTGTACGCTAAGTTCTCGAAGTGCGAGTTCTGGTTACACGAAGTCCAGTTTCTTGGTCACGTGGTTAACAGAAATGGAATCCATGTGGATCCCACAAAGATCGAGGTGATCAAGAACTGGGAGACTCCAAAGACGCCAACCGAGATCCGTCAGTTTCTAGGTTTGGCAGGATATTATCGCAGATTTATTGAGGATTTCTCAAAAATCGCTCAACCTTTGACCTCTCTCACCCAGAAAGACAAGAAGTTTGATTGGGGAGACAAAAAAGAAGAAGCATTTCAGTTGTTGAAGAACAAACTTTGTGACGCACCAATCTTATCTCTACCCGAAGGCACAGACGACAGAAGGTTATAGCCTATGCTTCACGCCAGCTGAAGGTTCACGAGAAGAACTACACCACGCATGACTTAGAGTTAGGTGCACTGGTGTTTGCATTAAAAATCTGGTGACATTACTTGTACGGCACGCGATGCACAATCTTTACTGATCACAAGAGCTTACAGCATATTTTTGATCAAAAAGAGCTTAACATGAGACAAAGACGATGGGTAGAGTTGTTAAATGACTATGATTGTGAGATCAAGTATCACCCAGGGAAGGTGAATGTAGTCGCCGATGCCTTAAGTCGGAAAGAAAGGATTAAGCCAATAAGGGTTAGGGCTTTGGAAATGATTGTTCAGACAGACCTCACGTTGCGCATTCGTGTTGCGCATAGGGGAGCTCTTAAAAGGGAGAATCTTGAGAATGAATATCTCCGGGGGATGGAGAAGCAATTGGTGCCAAAGGAGGATGGAACATTGTGTTTCTTGGAAAGAATTTGGGTTCCCTTCTTTGGTGGTCTAAGAGACATTATTTTTTATGAGGCTCACAATGTCACACCCTGGCTTTGCGGAAGCGTGGTTAATTTGGTGTGACTTCTTAATACCATAGCTTAACCATAACAAAGCTATATGAAATAAAATCATGCAAGATCATCCATTTGATTAAGTTTTAAAAACCAAATACAATAACATTGTCTTAACGGAAACACATTCTAACGACATAAACATTGTTCAACAAACACAACATAACATAAGCGTAGCTTAAGGACTGTGACTTGTCCAGGAAAGAGTCACATTCCCTAAACCCGGATGACCTCGTAACTAGTGCAGCGGGAAAACGTGTCATACCGCGCCAGATCCTTTAATTTCCTGAAATACATGTAAGTTGAAAAATCAACAATAATGTTGAGCGAGTTCATGTGTAAGTGAGTAAGTAAACCTTTGTGAGTATAAAAATAGTCTTGGTATGTAGCAAATAAGGGAATTGAGATCACCAATGGTTTGCAAGGCCACTGATATATGTGAAGTGCAAATAGGGAGACTCAAACCTAGCAGATTTCGCCACGGCATTAGTATGTGGACAAAGTCACCCCGAGGTCCGTTTCTACTTTGGCCTGGGGCTGGGCTCGCTACACCCAGATAGATCTACCGCTCCTGTCCCTCGGTCCCGCCATGAGGACTAATGGCCTCATATTGCTCCTACCCACTCACATGATCTAAGTAGTAAACCTCCTTACGCTAACCATACCATGTATAAAGTACTTATAATCAAAGTAACATGTATTTCACCCCCGCAGTTAAGAAAACTGAAAACAGTTAGAGAAAAGGGGGACATGAACTCACCGTGGTGCGTCTCTACCAAGTATGCCTCCAAATCAAACAGCTGTATGACGACCTACACGTACTAATGCTATTAGACGGACGGCCGTGCCTTAGCTTTATGGTTTAAGTTTTTGGGAAATAGTTAGGCAACTATTTCGTGTTTACATTCTGTATATACTTGGTAGTCATTTTCCTTCCCAAGGATGGGGGATTTAATACATGTGTGTTCGTATAATTTCGAATTACACTATTAAGTCTCACTTAATATATTTTATTCCTAACTCCAAAATATAAATATTCTTCTCAAAAATATTATATTTTAATACATGTGATTTTTCCCAAAATAATACTTAGTAATATTATTTTTACTCTAAAAATAATATTTATGTAGTTCACAAAATAATCATAAACACTTATACAAGTGATGTTGTGATAAATATATACTAAATACATTTATGTATCACGTTTTATTTTGTGAAATCCCACCTCCGGTATTTTGTAAATAAGTTGTGGCGAAATCTATATTTTGAAAACAAGTCGAAAAGTATTTCTAACACTTATAGTGAAAATAATTCTAAGTGTTAGGTTTTTAGAAAAATTTTGCCAGAGTTTCCTCTGTAACTGGAGGTGGCCACGCTTTCAAGCGTATCATTTTCTTTTACAAATCAACCAACAATTTTCTCATTCAACCAAAACAATGTTCAAACCACAAACTAGTCAAAGTATGTATATAAATCGCATAAATTTCATGAACTTGTGATTTATCCAAACTGTGAAGTAAATCTCATTACTTTTAGTGGATCTTTATATAAAACAATCCGATTTTGTAAAAACCTCATTTTTATGGAAGTTCCGTCTTTACAACTTCTCGTCATCTTTTTCAAAAATAATTATTTTGTCGAAACTTTGTGTTACACATGTGTTTACACACTTGTGTGTTCTAAAAACCATTCTTGTTAGTGTAAGATTCGTCTTTAGAAAAACATGATTTCTAGACACGTGGTCTTTTGAAAATACCGCTTGTAGATACGTAGATCTACTAGTTTTAAACACTATTGTACAAACTAAAACACTTTTACACAAGTTCATGATCCGTGTGTGGTAGAGTTTCATCTTCTAACCCTTGTTACACTTAAACAAGCTTTATGTCATAATCCAAGATCATGACTAAACCGGGTTAAATGATGATCCGAGCTACCACAACATAGATCGAGTCCAAATAATCACACAATTCAAATACTACAAGTTTTACACAACATATGAGCTTTTAACCACCATTTTAGTGTTTTAAGTAGACTTTAAAGCATTATCTTGTAAGATTTCGAGTTTTAACCGTTACACATCGTATTAACCACTTCAAAATAGTTCGAGTAGGTGATTTAAGCAACATACCACTAGCTCGAGGCTAGGGAAGAATCTATGCGAAAAATGCGTGGATAAAAGCAAGAGAGTGAGGTCCTTCGCCTTCCGTTTACACCAAGACTCCTCGTATGTGACCCGTAACACTTGTATGGACTTGGGATTGCTTGATCAAAATCGAACAAGGATGGATGGGGGGTGGGTGCTCTCGGCCGTAAGCTAGAAGAGAGGGAGAGAGAGGTGTGGAGTGGTGTTGTGTTAAGTGAATGATCATATGGGTCTAAGCTTATACTTATAGACAATTAACAAGACTTTTAACCATTGGATGCTATGTCTTCTAGATACTAAGCAAGAAGATTAAAATAATCAATACAAGGACAAGGGTGTCCCCTCTAGTTGGGGACGGTTAGTGAGGGGGGGGGGGGTCCTAGTCCGATTCCAACTAGTTGGTTAGGATAATAGTTAGGTTAAGTAAGTTAGTTAAGTGCTTAACCCGGTTAGTTGTGTGTCGTGTGTTATGACGGGTGTTAGGGTACTCAGGGACCCTAACTGGCTCAGAAAAAGATAAATAATGAAAATAACAATATTTTCATGTTCCGGGTATAGTCCGGTTGTTTGGTTGGATAGTAATCCGTTAAAGTGCTTAACAAAGCTTTAAAGTGTCGTTAATACCCTTTTTAGTGACACAACTTATTTCTGACACTTTGGAAAGTGTCTAGTAATATTTTTCTCATGTTTTGGCACTTTATTAGTTAGCTAAAAGCTGAATTATTATGTAAAGTGCTGAGTTTTGTACTTAGAGTACGTTTTAGGCACATCCGGTCATTGAAACTTATTCCTAGAGACGCAGTTCTACAACCCTTGTATCCCTACACTCACCACTAGTGTAGCAAAATATTTCTGGCTCATACAGGCCTTAGAGGCAGTGTTTTCCAGATGCTGGCTTTATCAGCATGTCAAATAGGTTATCCGTTTATTGTGCTACTGTGCTTTTTGTGCATCATGTTTGTCACTAAGGTTCAGCATGTAAATAATGTAGTGACAGCAAGTAAAGTATGATGCAAGTAAGTACATGTATCAGTAATCAAGTAGCACTTTATTCACAAGTTCAAGCAAGCACAGTAATTAAGCAGTAATTAATTATTAATTAAGTCGTACGGATACTTGGTTTAGTGAGGGTTGTCACATTCTCCCCCCGTTAGAAAAATTTCGTCCCGAAATTTTAAGTTCTGCTTGTAGATGCAGGGTTCTTAGGAAATAGGTGGGGGTACTTCTCTTTCATCCGGTCCTCACGCTCCCAGGTGTATTCAGGACCGTGTCTGGCATTCCAACGAACTTTGACGAGCTTGACACTGCTCCGGCGGGTCTTGTTTACTTTCCAATCCGTAACCTCAACCAGTTCTTCAACGAAATGGAGCGTGTCGTCAACATGAATCTCGTTGATGGGAATGGAAATGTTATCTTGAGTTGAACTTTTCTTCATGTTGGATACATGAAATGTATCGTGAACAGAATGGAGTTCAGCAGGCAGGTCCAACTTGTATGCTACTAGTCCTATTCTTTCCAGAATTCTGAAAGGACCAATGTAGCGCGGATTTAACTTCCCACGCTTTCCGAAGCGTGCCACACCCTTCCAGGGTGAAACTTTCAATAACACCATTTCTCCAACTTGGAATTCCACATGTTTCCGGTTTGGATCCGCATAGGCCTTCTGTCTGTGGCGAGCTGCTTCAATGCGTTTTAGAATCTGCGCAATCTTGTCTGTCGTCTCTTGGACGATTTCGGGACCAGCAAGCTGCCTGTCACCTACGTCAGCCCAGCATAGGGGTGATCGGCACTTGCGTCCGTAAAGGGCTTCAAATGGCGTGACACCAATACTGGTGTGGTAGCTGTTGTTGTATGAAAATTCGACCAAAGGCAAATGCTTATCCCAGCTACCGCCCAAATCCATAACACACGCTCTCAGCATGTCTTCCAAAGTCTGTATCGTTCGCTCGCTTTGACCGTCAGTTTGCGGATGAAACGCAGTGCTCAGATTTAATTGTGAGCCAAAAGCTTCTTGGAAGGATTGCCATATCCTTGACACAAACCTTCCGTCTCTATCAGAAATGATTGAGAGGGGCACTCCATGACGTGCGACGATTTCTCTCATGTATATTTAAGCCAACTTGCTCGTATTATCCTTCTCTCTGATAGGAAAGAAGTGTGCTGACTTTGTTAATCGATCCACTATTACCCAAATAGTGTCATGGCCTCTCGGCGTCCTTGGCAGCTTTGTAATAAAATCCATGGAGATTTGTTCCCATTTCCACTTGGGAATCTCAGGTTGTTGCAGAAGTCCTGAAGGCTTCTGGTATTCGGCTTTAACCTTAGCACACGTTAAACATTTGCTCACATAAACAGCAACATCGCCTTTCAACCTAGGCCACCAATAATAATCTTTGAGATCCTGGTACATCTTATCCGCTCCAGGGTGGATAGAGTACCGCGACTTGTGAGCTTCATCAAAAATAACCTTCCTTAAACCTCCAAACAAAGGAACCCAAATTCTTTTCTCAAAACATAACGTTCCTTCCTTGTTTGGTACCAGTAACTTCTCCATCCCACGGAGATATTCTTCTTCAAGGTTTCCTTCCTTGAGAGCTTCTTTCTGCGCGGCACGAATGCGCAAGGAAAGATCGGTCTGGATAATCATTTCTAAAGCCCTAACCCTTATGGGCTTGATCCTCTCCTTCCGACTTAGGGCATCGGCGACCACATTCGCCTTCCCTGGATGATACTTTATCTCGCAGTCGTAATCGTTCAGCAACTCAACCCAACGTCTTTGCCTCATATTCAACTCCTTCTGGTTGAATATGTGCTGTAGGCTCTTGTGATCTGTAAAGATTGTACACTTTGTACCATAAAGGTAGTGTCTCCAGATCTTTAATGCAAATACCACTGCGCCTAGCTCCAAATCATGTGTGGTATAGTTCTTTTCGTGCACTTTCAATTGACGCGATGCATAAGCAATAACCTTTTGGCACACAACCCAATCCTTGACGCGAAGCGTCGCAGTATACCACGAAATCATCTGTACCGTCCGGTAGTGCTAAGATTGGCGCATTGCAGAGCTTATCCTTCAATATCTGGAACGCTTCTTCCTGTTTGATTTCCCAATCAAACTTCTTATCTTTCTGGGTGAGGAGCGTCAAAGGTTGAGCGATTTTTGAAAAATCCTCAATGAACCTTCGATAGTAGCCAGCCAATCCCAAGAATTGTCGAATCTCGGTTGGCGTCTTTGGCGTTTCCCAATTCTTGATCGCTTCGATCTTGGTTGGATCCACATGGATTCCATCTCCATTTACCACGTGTCCAAGGAATTGGACTTCACGTAGCCAAAATTCGCACTTGGAGAATTTGGCATACAGCTGTTCTTTCTTCAGCAGCTCCAAAATAGCTCTTAGATGCTGTTCGTGCTCGGCCTTTGTTCTTGAATAAATCAAGATGTCATCGATGAACACTATCACGAACTTGTCCAAGTACGGCTTGCAAACTCTATTCATCAAGTCCATAAAGACTGCAGGTGCGTTTGTCAAACCAAACGGCATAACAAGGAACTCGTAGTGTCCATAACGAGTTCTGAAGGCTGTCTTCGGGATACCTTCCTCTTGTATCCTTAACTGATGGTATCCAGATCGAAGATCGATCTTTGAATAAAAGCTTGAACCTTGCAGTTGGTCAAACAGATCATCAATTCTTGGCAGAGGATATCTATTCTTGATCGTCAGCTTGTTCAGCTCCCGGTAGTCGATGCACATACGAAAACTACCGTCCTTCTTTTTGACAAACAGGACCGGAGCTCCCCAAGGCGAGAAGCTTGGTCGGATAAAACCCTTGTCTAACAACTCTTGAAGTTGTGTCGACAGTTCCTGCATCTCAGACGGAGCAAGTCTGTAAGGTGCCTTAGCCACAGGCGCGGCGCCTGGAACTAAATCGATGCGGAACTCTACTTGTCTCTGAGGTGGTAGTCCAGGTAAGTCCTCTGGGAAGACTTCTGGATATTCCCTTACGACAGGGATGTCTTCGATCTTTGGCTCAGCAGCCTTCTTATCCACAATGTGTGCCAGGAAGGCAACACATCCCTTCTGCAAACACTTTCGCGCTTTCAGGCAGCTGATAATTCTTAACGGCGTATCTCGCTTCTCCCCGTGAACCTCAATTGTTTTGCCATCTTCGGTTGGGATACGAACGACCTTTTCGTGACAAACTATTTCAGCCTTGTTGCCTGATAACCAATCCATTCCTACCACCACGTCGAAGCTTCCCAACTGGACTGGTAGTAGATCCAAAGCAAACTCACGTTCTCCCAATTCGATTACACAACCTCTGATCACTTCATTAGCTTCTACTAACTTCCCATTTGTCAATTCGATTGAGTACGGAATATCTAATTTACTAGCGGCTAAACCAAGCATATTCTTAAACTCTAACGATACGAAGCTATAATTGGCACCAGTATCAAACAAAATAGATGCAAAAGTTTTGGTTGATAGAGAATGTACCAGTAGTCACGCCTGGATCCTGGCATGCTACACAAGCTCCGATGTTGGATGTCTTTTCACGGTCTTGTTTCAACTTCGGGCATTCCCTCTTAAGATGTCCAACATCCCCACAATGGAAGCATCCTGGATACCTCCCATTTCCATCTTGAGCGTTGTTACTGTTTTCTCCTTGTCTGGGACCCTTCATCCCACAACCATCCTTGTTGTGTCCTTTCCTTTCGTACCTAGGCTTCCGACATCCACACTCGTGGTGATACTTGCACCCGGCACGTCTTGGCTTAGTTTCTAAGTAAATCTTATCATTGGCCTGTTTGTTGCTAGGGCAGTCTTTCTTGAAATGCCCTTTGTCCCCGCAGTCGAAACAACCTCGAATAGATCTTTGTTCATCATTATTCGTTTGGGTATCTTCGGTGAGCTTCCTTTTGTTCTTTCCGGACGTCTCCACCTGAGTCTCCTTCTTCCTGTCGGGGTTCGCAAGTTTTTCTAGTCTAATTGCCTCCGTAGCGAGTGCCAAACCCATCTTCCTTGCAACATCAGTTGTTGGTGGCGTTGATGTTGTCATCAAGCTCAAGACTTGAGGCGCCAGTTCCCAAATGAATTGTTCCAATTTCTTTAATTCTGGTTTCACCAGGTACGGAACAACTCGTGACGAATCATGAAGTCTTTGCACGTACTCCAACACCTTCGGACCTTCCATCATCAGGCTCCGAAATTCATCTTCCCACTTCTGGGTTTCCGTTTGGGGGCAATACTTCTTATGCATCATTCCTTTCAGTTCGCCCCAGGTTAACGCATATGCTGCAGTAGCACCCTTCATATGGGTCTGAAGATTCCACCATAATCGGGCTTCATCTAGAAACAGCTCAGAAACGTATAGGACTTGTTGTTCCGGCGTACAACCGCTCACTTGAAAGATGGAATCCATACTTTCGATCCATTTTACAAAAGCTATGGCACCTCCAGTGCCGTCGAACTTCGGAGGCTTGTAGTTGAGGAAGTGCCAGTAGGAACAACCGTTATTTTCTGAGGTACCTCTGCTAGGTTCGGAGCGTAGGGCCTCGTGCCGTGCTATAGCTGCAGCTATTATCTCTTGAAATTCCGCCTCTGAGGTGGGCATGCGCATTTCGCGTCTTGGTGGCATCTTCTAAAAGATGTTTCACGTAGGTTAGGTCATAGCAAGTAAAACGTACGTATGTATTCAATAATATCAACACATAACATCTCATGCTATAAATAAATCACCCACATGACATCTCATGTCATAGAACATAAACAGTAAATCAAACATCACAAGTGATGAGAATACTGCAATTGCATAGCCACAAATTGGGACCACAATGTAAAGCTTACAAGTACACGACTGTGTCATACCACGTCAATGACTTAGTAGGGGACGACCCTAGACAAGTCGTGCGATCGCTGGACAAGTTCAGGAATTTCTTGTTCGTCCATTTTCAAATTCCTGAACTCCACCTCAAGCTTCTAAATTCCAGTCCTAAAACAACATTTCTTCTCAATCGTTTCCTTGAGCTCGTCCCAGCTCAGTGCATAAGCAGCGTCTGTGCCAAGGGTCTGAGGCTGAAGGTTTCACCATGAGAGTGAGTTATCTAGAAATAACCCCGGGATGTAGGTAACACTCTGTTGGGACGAACAGTCACTCATTCTTGGAATGGAGTCAATCTTTTTTTTTGGACCAACGAACAAATGCAACGGCGCCTCCTGTTTCGTCAAAGTTCAAAGGCTTGCAGTTCAGGAACTGTTTATAGGTGCAGCCAGTTGGAGGGTTATTTCCAGTAATGCCATCGTTGTACTTAGAGCGGAGGGCTTCATGTCGTGCATTTATCTGTGAGATGCGTTCTTGCAGCTCGGCTTCTGTCCTTGGCAACGTACTGGTGTTTGTGTCACGTCTGGGTGACATTCCCTTTTGTCGAAGTGGTGTGAAGCGGGTTAGACAACGTTTCAATTGTCTATGAGGTATATATAGCAACATAAGCCATCATGTAATCACCCAATTTCACACGCAAATATACTCAATGTATGAGTGGGGAAGTAAATTTCTGAGCCTTCACATAGGCTTGCCAATTTGGCTTGTTGCTTGTAATAGAATGAACTCGAGGCTACATCGCCTTGGTCATTCGGGTTTTAGATATTTCCTGCTACATTGGTTTTCATTAGCTTGACCCGCAGAGTCCACCAGGATTTCTGTGCACTACAAGTCGTCATTACGTGGGCCCCCATAATAATAAATTGTCTTGCACAGTTACCCCAAATTTTCTCTCGTCCAAGCAGATGATCAATCAAGGAGCAACAGCAGGTGCATCGGCATGAACAGGGTCATGCTCCAATGCGGGGTCAGGAGCAACGCCTGGCTCAGGGGCCATGGCTGGCTCCAGATCAAAAACTCCATCTCAAGATCAGCTGGATCAACAAACACAGGGGGTTACAGGATCCTCCAAAGGCTGGTCTAAGTGTATGAACTCAAGGTCATGGTCTGGATCAAAACCAGGTGGAAGAACAAGATCACCCTCAATACTGTGATCAAACTCAAAGCTGGGTGCGGGAACCGGTGCAGCTGATGATGCCGTATCAGGGTCGGCGTCGTGTGAATGGTGCTGCACTCTCTGTATATGCGAAAATGCGGATGTCAGAAACTCAAATGAGTCTGGGACAGGGGAATGGGCATGAGCTTCCCCTGCAGGAGCGTCCGCATGCAGTAGGCTAATACCAGCAGCAATAGGGCCCTGCCCTCGAATGGGTCCTCCCTTAGTAGATCGTTATCGTCGTCAGAGGCCCCGTCGGGGGGCATATCATCAACAGGATAAGCGGCAAGGGGACACAGGAGCAGGGATCACCGCGAGTGGCAAACTCCCAACAAGATGGCCATCAGTAGGCTCTGCTACGACTTCAGGCAGCGCAAAAAGGGGCTGAAAGTCGTCATTGTCTGTGCTGGTAGTATCGGAAATGTACACCTCGTGCTTCGATGAAACTATGTCGTCTGATACTATGGCCATGGGATTCGTAGTGTCCATCTTTCTAGTACATGATGAAAGCATGACGTTTGTAACACAAACTCATATACGTATAATAATCAATCATATAATCATATAAACATGTTAGTCAATCAAATAATTCTCCTAGTCCCACTAGCCAAATTCTTCCCAGTCTCTAAGACTGCTCTATCATCTACCTCGACCTCTTAGATCGAGCCTCGGCCTCTAAGACCGAGCCTCAGCCTCCAAGACTGAGCCTACTCTTCCTAGTCTTACTAGCCATCTACCTCGATTTCTTAGATCGAGCCTCGGTCTCTAAGACCGAGCCTCAGCCTCCAAGACTGAGCCTACTCTTCCTAGTCCAACTAGCCAACTACCTCGATCTCTCAGACCGAGCCTCGGCCTCCACGACCGAGCCTCAGCCTCCAAGACTGAGCCTATAATAAATAAAATGTGCTCAATATTTGTTTGTAAAAACGTTTTGGATCTGGACTTAAGTGGTATGCAGTAAAAATGTTTTCGTGAGAGCCCTAGTGATCATAGTCTAGACTCGAGAAAGAATCCTAGTTCGCTATGATCAGAGCTCTGATACCAAGCTGTCACACCCTGGCTTTGCGGAAGCGTGGTTAATTTGGTGTGACTTCTTAATACCATAGCTTAACCATAACAAAGCTATATGAAATAAAATCATGCAAGATCATCCATTTGATTAAGTTTTAAAAACCAAATACAATAACATTATCTTAACGGAAACACATTCTAACGACATAAACATTGTTCAACAAACACAACATAACATAAGCGTAGCTTAAGGACTGTGACTTGTCCAGGAAAGAGTCACATTCCGCGCCATACCGTGTAAGGATGACCTCGTAACTAGTGCAGCGGGAAAACGTGTCATACCGCGCCAGATCCTTTAATTTCCTGAAATACATGTAAGTTGAAAAATCAACAATAATGTTGAGCGAGTTCATGTGTAAGTGAGTAAGTAAACCTTTGTGAGTATAAAAATAGTCTTGGTATGTAGCAAATAAGGGAATTGAGATCACCAATGGTTTGCAAGGCCACTGATATATGTGAAGTGCAAATAGGGAGACTCAAACCTAGCAGATTTTGCCACGGCATTAGTATGTGGACAAAGTCACCCCGAGGTCCGTTTCTAGTTTGGCCTGGGGCTGGGCTCGCTACACCCAGATAGATCTACCGCTCCTGTCCCTCGGTCCCGCCATGAGGACTAATGGCCTCATATTGCTCCTACCCACTCACATGATCTAAGTAGTAAACCTCCTTACGCTAACCATACCATGTATAAAGTACTTATAATCAAAGTAACATGTATTTCACCCCCGCAGTTAAGAAAACTGAAAACAGTTAGAGAAAAGGGGGACATGAACTCACCGTGGTGCGTCTCTACCAAGTATGCCTCCAAATCAAACAGCTGTATGACGACCTACACGTACTAATGCTATTAGACGGACGGCCGTGCCTTAGCTTTATGGTTTAAGTTTTTGGGAAATAGTTAGGCAACTATTTCGTGTTTACATTCTGTATATACTTGGTAGTCATTTTCCTTCCCAAGGATGGGGGATTTAATACATGTGTGTTCGTATAATTTCGAATTACACTATTAAGTCTCACTTAATATATTTTATTCCTAACTCCAAAATATAAATATTCTTCTCAAAAATATTATATTTTAATACATGTGATTTTTCCCAAAATAATACTTAGTAATATTATTTTTACTCTAAAAATAATATTTATGTAGTTCACAAAATAATCATAAACACTTATACAAGTGATGTTGTGATAAATATATACTAAATACATTTATGTATCACGTTTTATTTTGTGAAATCCCACCTCCGGTATTTTGTAAATAAGTTGTGGCGAAATCTATATTTTGAAAACAAGTCGAAAAGTATTTCTAACACTTATAGTGAAAATAATTCTAAGTGTTAGGTTTTTAGAAAAATTTCACCAGAGTTTCCTCTGTAACTGGAGGTGGCCACGCTTTCAAGCGTATCATTTTCTTTTACAAATCAACCAACAATTTTCTCATTCAACCAAAACAATGTTCAAACCACAAACTAGTCAAAGTATGTATATAAATCGCATAAATTTCATGAACTTGTGATTTATCCAAACTGTGAAGTAAATCTCATTACTTTTAGTGGATCTTTATATAAAACAATCCGATTTTGTAAAAACCTCGTTTTTATGGAAGTTCCGTCTTTACAACTTCTCGTCATCTTTTTCAAAAATAGTTATTTTGTCGAAACTTTGTCTTACACATGTGTTTACACACTTGTGTGTTCTAAAAACCATTCTTGTTAGTGTAAGATCCGTCTTTAGAAAAACATGATTTCTAGACACGTGGTCTTTTGAAAATACCGCTTGTAGATACGTAGATCTACTAGTTTTAAACACTATTGTACAAACTAAAACACTTTTACACAAGTTCATGATCCGTGTGTGGTAGAGTTTCATCTTCTAACCCTTGTTACACTTAAACAAGCTTTATGTCATAATCCAAGATCATGACTAAACCGGGTTAAATGATGATCCGAGCTACCACAACATAGATCGAGTCCAAATAATCACACAATTCAAATACTACAAGTTTTACACAACATATGAGCTTTTAACCACCATTTTAGTGTTTTAAGTAGACTTTAAAGCATTATCTTGTAAGATTTCGAGTTTTAACCGTTACACATCGTATTAACCACTTCAAAATAGTTCGAGTAGGTGATTTAAGCAACATACCACTAGCTCGAGGCTAGGGAAGAATCTATGCGAAAAATGCGTGGATAAAAGCAAGAGAGTGAGGTCCTTCGCCTTCCGTTTGCACCAAGACTCCTCGTATGTGACCCGTAACACTTGTATGGACTTGGGATTGCTTGATCAAAATCGAACAAGGATGGATGGGGGGTGGGTGCTCTCGGCCGTAAGCTAGAAGAGAGGGAGAGAGAGGTGTGGAGTGGTGTTGTGTTAAGTGAATGATCATATGGGTCTAAGCTTATACTTATAGACAATTAACAAGACTTTTAACCATTGGATGCTATGTCTTCTAGATACTAAGCAAGAAGATTAAAATAATCAATACAAGGACAAGGGTGTCCCCTCTAGTTGGGGACGGTTAGTGAGGGGGGGGGGGTCCTAGTCCGATTCCAACTAGTTGGTTAGGATAATAGTTAGGTTAAGTAAGTTAGTTAAGTGCTTAACCCGGTTAGTTGTGTGTCGTGTGTTATGACGGGTGTTAGGGTACTCAGGGACCCTAACTGGCTCAGAAAAAGATAAATAATGAAAATAACAATATTTTCATGTTCCGGGTATAGTCCGGTTGTTTGGTTGGATAGTAATCCGTTAAAGTGCTTAACAAAGCTTTAAAGTGTCGTTAATACCCTTTTTAGTGACACAACTTATTTCTGACACTTTGGAAAGTGTCTAGTAATATTTTTCTCATGTTTTGGCACTTTATTAGTTAGCTAAAAGCTGAATTATTATGTAAAGTGCTGAGTTTTGTACTTAGAGTACGTTTTAGGCACATCCGGTCATTGAAACTTATTCCTAGAGACGCAGTTCTACAACCCTTGTATCCCTACACTCACCACTAGTGTAGCAAAATATTTCTGGCTCATACAGGCCTTAGAGGCAGTGTTTGCCAGATGCTAGCTTTATCAGCATGTCAAATAGGTTATCCGTTTATTGTGCTACTGTGCTTTTTGTGCATCATGTTTGTCACTAAGGTTCAGCATGTAAATAATGTAGTGACAGCAAGTAAAGTATGATGCAAGTAAGTACATGTATCAGTAATCAAGTAGCAGTTTATTCACAAGTTCAAGCAAGCACAGTAATTAAGCAGTAATTAATTATTAATTAAGTCGTACGGATACCTGGTTTAGTGAGGGTTGTCACACACAAGTCATGGTACTCGATCCATCCAGGATCGGATAAAATGTACCAGGATTTAAAGGATTTCTATTGGTGGCCGAGATTGAAGGGTGATGTCGCGACATATGTTGGAAAATGTTTGACTTGCGCCAAGGTAATGGCCGAATATCAGAAGCCTTCAGGTCTTCTGCAACAACCCGAAATACCCATGTGGAAATGGGAGCAGATTTCAATGGACTTCATAATGAAATTGCCAAGGACACCCAGAGGTCACGATACGATTTGGGTAATCATAGACCGTCTGACCAAATCTGCACACTTTTTGCCAATCAAGGAGAATGATAATACAAGCAACCTAGCTGAGCTATACCTGAGAGAGATTGTTGCACGGCATGGAGTGCCTCTCTCAATTATCTCTGATAGAGATGGAAGATTCGTGTCAAGGATTTGGCAATCCTTTCATGAAGCTTTTGGTTCTCAGTTGAATCTGAGTACTGCCTTTCATCCGCAGACAGACGGACAGAGCGAACGAACAATTCAGACGTTGGAAGACATGTTGCGAGCTTGCGTAATGGATTTAGGTGGAAGTTGGGACACTCACCTACAATTGGTCGAATTCTCATACAACAACAGCTATCATACGAGTATACAAGCCGCACCGTTCGAAGCTCTCTATGGACGCAAGTGTCGATCACCATTATGCTGGTTTGACGCGAGTGATAGACAGCTTGTTGGCCCAGAATTGGCTCAAGAGACAACAGACAAGATCTTCCAGATCCGAGAGCCCATTAAAGCGGCTCGTGATCGTCAAAAGAGTTATGCGGATCGAAGAAGGAAACCTCTGGAATTTGAGGTGGGAGATATGGTTTTGTTGAAGGTTTCACCCTGGAAGGGTGTCGCACGTTTTGGGAAGCGTGGGAAGTTGAATCCGCGGTATGTTGGACCATTTAAAATCCTGGAAAGGATTGGTCTTGTAGCCTACAAGTTGGATCTACCTGCTGAACTAAATGGCGTTCACGATACATTTCATGTATCTAACCTGAAAAAGAGTCCAACTCAAGAAACAGTTGTCATACCTGCCGACGAAGTTCACATTGACTACTCAATCCACTTTGTTGAAGAACCTGTTGAGGTTACTGATTGGAAGGTTAACAAGACGCGACGGAGTAGTGTCAAACTCGTCAAGGTTCGTTGGAACGCGCGACACGGCCCAGAATTCACTTGCGAGCGTTAGGATCGTATGAAGGAAAAATACCCACATTTATTCCCTAAGACCCCTGCAACTAGAAGCAGAACTTAAATTTCGGGACGGAATTTTCTTAACGGGGGGAGAATGTGACAACCCTCATTAAACCAGGTATCCGTACCATTAATTAATATTAATTATGTGCTTAATGACTGTGCTGAATTATTTAATTGCTTTCTGATTACTGCATCATACTGACATGTGCATCACATATTATATAATGTCACATCATTATCACAGACAAACTTTATTGACGCACATGATGCACAAAGCACAGTTAGCACAGTTAGCACAGTTAACGGATAGAACGGGAATATGTTGACAGGGTTCAGTAAATAGACGGACAGAGTTTTAAGAGCCAGTATGGGCCAGGGACAAGGTACTACACTAGTATGGTGTGTAGGTAAGTGAGAACCAAAAAACCGCGTCACTAGGTGATAGTTTGAGTGCCGGAAAGTGCCTAAAACTCACTTTAAGTGCAGAATTCTGCATTTTTCAGCAAAATTTAGCTTTTTAACATACTAGTATTGTGTAGAAAATTGACTAAATGGTCCTGAATGCTTTCCTAAGTGTTGGGAATTAAATGTGTCACATAAAGTTACATAAAAGACACTAAACGATATAACTTAGCACTTTAACGAACCGGTATCTAACCGAACAACCGGACATTACCCAGAACACCAAAATTTTGCCAGATACATTGTTTTATTATTTTTGAGCTAGTTATGGTCTCCGAATACCCCAACACACTATAAAATATGTCATACACATAATACACTAGAAATTACACTTAACCTCCAACTATTTACCTACTATCATTCAAAATTTGCAAATAACCCCCCATATATATTTACGGTCACAAGGGGACCCCACACCCCACTCACTAGATTTTATTTCATATTTTACTTGATCTTACTTGCTTGAGTGAACAAGATATTGTAGTAGGAGATTATAAGTATGGAGGCCAAGATCATTCCATATCATTTCATATGTTCACAATCTTCACACCATCTCCCTCATACTCTCTCTCTCCCTCTCGGCCTTGTTTGTGCCGCCACCACCACCACCATACAACCACCATATTCATCCATCACTCATTCCATTTCAAACCCATTTCAAAATACTAGAAGGTGTTACATGGAGCTTGAAGCTTGAAGAACTTGAAGAACCTTCATCCTTTGCTTCCATCATCCATCTTCATCATCTTTTTCTAGTGATCTTCCCTAGCCTTTGAGCTAGTTGTAAGCTTCTTGCTACTAGTTTTTATTTCTTATTTTGTTGGTTAAAAACATATACATTGTTATGATTCACAAGAACACTAAAAGACTTAAACAAGAATCATGAACATGAAGCTTAAAAATGATGAAATCTTGTTAAAATAATGTTGTTAAATACATGCATGGCACTTGATTGTTATTTACTTGAGATTATGATGTTGATCATCATAAGGAGCTTGCTAGATTGTGATTAAACACATGATTTAGCAAGTTAGAGGATGGTTATGAGTTAACCCAAGGAGATCATCCTCACTTATGAACATGAACTTGAAAATAAAATTATTTCTTGAAAAAAAGTAAATAAAGTGAGCAAGTAATTTATTAAATCTAAGATTTACGAATAAGTTTTCCAAGAAAATCAAGTTCAAAATATGATTTTAGTAAGAACTTGATTCTTACATAAATGTACCTTATTTTTGGTGATAAAATAAGTGTAAGAACACTTTATTTGCAAGAAGAGTTCAAAAGAATAATTTTTGCGGAATATGTTTACAAGTTGTAAACATCTAAAATTTTCAAGAAGGAAGTTTATTAAGAAATAAACACACTTTAAGGGGTAACTAAGTCTACTAAACTTGTTACCAAGTTACTACGAGTTTTTGTGAAAATTCATGTTCATGTTGTTATACATTGTATAATTTTTGCACTTGGGAAGTGTAGTTTGATTATTGATTGTTGGGTTGATTTTTGAAAAGAAAATGATATGCTTAAATAGCATGGACACCTCCATTGTTAGGGGAAACTATGGCAAAATTTTCTAAAAATATTAACACTTAGAAAAATATTTCTAACAAGTATATTTTGATCATAAGTCTTCAATATAGATCTTGCCATAATTTTTGTAACAAGAATACAAATATTGGAGGATGTTCGTTTTTGTAAATAAAAATGGATAAATATATATTTAGAATATATATTTTAAGAGACTTGTGTGATTAATTGCATACTCGGTGAAATGGTTATATTATATAACTTAACTAAGTACCGTGAAATTTATTATCCAAAAACAATACCGTTACTTATATATTTTTGGTATTTATTATTTTTGGACAAGGAGAAATATATTATTTTTGGGAAGTTAAAATATATTTTCCTAGTGTAGTTAGAAGATATATGATTTTTGGGAAAAATATATATTTTCTGGACAATACATTATTTTTGGGACAAAATGAGTTTACATATATATATTTTCTAAAGTGAGACTTAGAAATATATTATTTCGAAAATTACAAATACATGTATAAGATACCCCATCCTTGGGAAGGAAATACAAAGTTAAATGCTTGAGAAGTATTAATACAAAAATTTTGTTTAAACAATTATTCCAAAACTAAATATAATTTAAGTTGAAATATTAATTATTTTGAAAAATAATTAATAACTCGGAATAATACAAGAAACGTAACTCAAAACATTAATACTAAGCAAAGGCACGGCCCATTCGTCTAATAGACGTTAGTACACTGTAGGTAGTCGTGTTGGCTGACAGAGTTTGAGTTACGAGCTGAGGACGCAATACTGTGAGTTCATGTCCCCCTTTTCTTTTACCGTTTTCAGTTTTATACTTCGGGGGTGGAATACATGTTACAATTATTACAGACACTTTTATACATGGTATGGTTAGCCTAAGGAGGGTTTACTACTAGATCATGTGAAGGGTGGGCACAACACTTAAGGCCATTAATCATCGTCGTAGGACCCAGGGACATGAGTGATAGATCTCTTTGGGTGTAGCGAGCCCACACCCATGAGGTCGGGGTGGCCCATAGTGGTTACTATGTCTTCCAGCCGGAAGCCCGGTACAAATTTGCTAGGTTTGAGTTTTCCTGCACCTTTTCACACATACCATTGGCTTTGCAACCCAGTGGTGATCTCTTTTTCCTTATTGCTACATACCAGGGACATTTATACATACAAGACATACTTTAAAGGTTTATACATACTCACATACACATGAACTCGCTCAACTTTTTGTTGATATTTTTAAACTACATGTATTTCAGGAAACTAGTGGATCTGGAAGGGTATGCATGTGTCGTCAAGCTGCGTTTGAATAAAAGATGTGATCCATGGTTGTCGAGCTTAGGGGGTGTATCCTAATCCTGGACGGGATACACGTCTCTAAACTCAGGTTTTATTTAAAGTCGTTTGTGGAGTCTTTATGAACTCGTTTAAACACGTCATGGGTTGCAACTTAATTTGGTATTGATGTTTTCAAACAATGGTATTGTGGTAGTTTCTAAACTTTATTAATGGATAAACATCTTGTGTTTTTATCATATAGCATTGTTATGATTGTTTCTATGGTATTAAGAAGTCACACCAAATAACCACGCTTCCGCAAAAGTCAGGGTGTGACAGCTTGGTATCAGAGCTTCGATCGTAGCGAACTAGGATTCTTCTCGAGTCTAGACTACGATCATCGGGGCTCTCACAAAAATATTTTCACAAACATATTTTCATTGCATACCCAAAATGTCCAGATCTAGGGAACAAACATTTTTTTTTACAAACAAAAGGCACAAGTACACATTTCAAAAAGGCTATGTATATAATTCAGTCTTAGAGACTGAGGGAGTTCAGTCTTAGAGACTGAGGGAGGTTCAGTCTTAGAGGCTGGGGAAATTGAGACTTAAAGACCGGGGGATTCAGTCTTAGAGACTGGGGAGGTTCAGTCTTAGAGACTGGGAAGTTTGGTCTTAGAGACCAGGGAGTTAGTCTTAGAGACTGGGAGGTTTGGTCTTTGAGACCAGGGAGTTAGTCTTAGATACTGGGAGGTTTGGTCTTAGAGACCAGGGAGTTAGTCTGAGAGACTAGGGAGTTCAGTATAAGAGACTGGGTGGGATAGTCTGGGGAAGACTAGGATGATTATTTGCTTATCTGATAATCATTGATATATGTGCATATGTGTGATTATTTTGTCACGGACATCATGTCATCTTCCTCCGAGAGTGGAGTGTCAGACACCATAGACCCGATAGCTATAGTTGTCAGACGATGAGATCCTTCCAGAGGGCGAGGTTTACACTTCAGATACTACGAGCAGTGACGACGACGACTTCCAGCCCTTCGCCTTACCGGATTTCGGAGACGATTTACCTTTAGCTTATGGTTTTCTTGCTGGGGATCTACCTCTTGCTCAGATCCCTGCACCTATTCCTCTTGCTGCTTTTCCTGCTGAGGATCTGCCTCTCGACGATATGCCGAACGATGATGTCGATCTCTTCATCGAGGGTCCCCCTGAGGATGACCAGGATGGCGGGGCTCCGATTGATGACGATGTCGCTATTCCACTTGCTGATAATCCGGTTGATGACCTTGTTGTCCCTGTTGATGAGATCCCTATTGCCGATGCCATTGTTTTGCCACCTGTCGAGGTTCCTGTTTTATCTGACTAGTCTGGTCCTGACTCGTTTGAGTCCGTGTCATCTTCTACTCTTCATGCACTGGGATTACAGCGATATCCCACAGACACTGATTCCGATACTGCTATGTCTGAAGCGCCCGTTCCGCAGCTGGGTTTTGGGTTCATCCCTGACTTTCCACACGACGATGATCAGGATGTCGAGTTTGAGGGTGAGTTTAACCCTATTTTTTCACACGATCAGGATCCAGACCATGAGATGGAGTTTATCCCTGAGGAGCAGCCTATTGAGGCCCCTGTTATTCCTGATGATCAGCTTCTTGAGATACCCGCTGATCATGAGCTTGCTCCCGCTGACCCAGAGCCTGAGGTAGCACCAGAGCCCGTTCTTGCTCACGACCTTCCACCTGTGCATGACCCTATCCCTGCTGATGTTCCAGTGATTGCACCTCCACTGCCTGACCCGGTCCCTGTGTTGGATGACCGTGCTCCATTTGCCACCCACGTAGATCCTAGATATGCTCACACCCGCAATGGGTGGATTGAGGAGGACGACTATCCTCCTTTTGTCAGACCAGTTACTCCTCCTGTTTCACCTGTCCAGGCACCTGTTGATGTCCCACAGTTTCAGCCTCACGTGTCAGACATTCACCGCATAGATTTACCCTTCACTTTTCTCCAGGACATTCCTCCTCCCCATCCAGGGGAAGGGCCTTCAGGTCAGCAGCACGATCACATACCACCTGTATCCGCAGCCTTTCCGTTTATGCCCCCATTCGCACCTGCTGCACACGTTGCTTCTTCTTCTGCACCCACGGGCGAGCCATTCATGTGGTCCTCGCCCAACGTCATGCCTTTATCGGATCCGTACCATCCCTTTCACGTTGGGTACTCTACGGATGATATACTTTTATCCTTGCAACTACAGCAGGAAATGTTGAGTCGGAGAGTCGCTGAGCTCGAGAGGATCCCGCATCCTCCACCTTTTGCTGGTCCATCACAGTCTTCTTTTCCACCTACTCCACTATTTCCTTATCCGGATTTCCACATCCGATTTCTGACGATGGAGCAGCAGATTGGTTGTTTATTGCAGCTTGTTCACACTCTAGAGGAGGAGTTAGCGTGTATGCGCCATTTACTTTTCATTCCTCCACCTCCTCCTCCCCCACCATCAGCTTAGAGGTTATTGGTCTCCTGCAGATAGGCTACTTTTGGTGAGAATACAGCTATTGAGCCATGATTGTGAAGACTTTTGAAGACCACACTTTTAACTTTTGATTACTGTAGTCGTTAGACGGTTTGGACAGGGGAGATGTGACCCCTTAGTCCCATTTTGATGTATGATACAATTGTAAAACTGTACTGTTGTTCTTGTTATGTGATAGCTCAATCGCAGCATTCTCATTAGATGTGTTGTTGGATTATTTGTTTGATATGACTTGGGATGTTATGTGTTATTGTGTTGATGGATGTTATTACATACACATATTACTTACTTACTATACTTACTATGACCTGGCCGATATGATCTTCTTTTAGAAGATGCCTCCACGACGAGACACACGTTTGCCCACTATTGAGGTTGAGTTACAGGAGCGAATTACCGCAGCAATAGCACAGTATGAGGCCTCACGCGCAGAAACTAGCGAAGGTTCCTCAAGAAATAACAACCCACCCAATGGTAATGTCCAAGTCGCTTGAGACACATTACGTTACATTTGGATATTTCTTACACATCCGCTAATACTTTCTGTAAATGTTATCGCCTGTACAGGCTGTACCTACAAACAATTTCTGGATTGTAAGCCCTTAAATTACGACGGCACTAGAGGTGCTGTTGCTTTCGTCAGATGGACGGAAAAGACGGATTCCGTTTTAAAGATGAGCAAGTGTGCTCCTGAACATCAAGTTACATACATCTCAGGGCTCTTTCTTAATGGTGCTTTATCCTGGTGGAATCTTCAAGTCCAGACCCTGGGGGAGGCGGCGGCGTATGCACTGACATGGGCTGAACTGAAGGAGCTCATGCGGAAGAAATACTGCTCACGGGCCGAAATACAGAAGCTGGAAACGGAATTCTGGAATCTCAAAATGGACGGCCCAAAAATTGCTGAATATGTGCAAAGATTCCACGACTTGTCACGCGTTGTGCCTTATATGGTGGATCCTGAATTCAAGCACATTGAGTGTTTCATCTGGGGATTGGCACACCAGATCATGAGTATGGTAACAACGTCCAAGCCGCCAACAATTACTAAAGCCATTGACCTGAGCGTGTCACTGGCTGAAGAAGCTATTCGGTTAAACAAGTTTTCAATCTCTGACCCGAAAAAGAAGGAAGCACACGTTGAATCATTGAGTGAGAACAAGAGGAAGTTCTCAAACTTCAAAAAGGGTACCAGCAGTGTCAGCAAGAAAGAAGAGGGAAGCGCACCAGCCAGGGCCAGAATTGGTGCCGAAAACAAAGGACGAGGGTACATGTGCACCCTGGCTTTGCGGAAGCGTGGGTTTATTTTGGTGTTACTTCTTAATACCATAGCAAATATCATAACCATGCAATATGAATTAAAAACACATGATGTTCATCCATTCAACAAGTTTTAAAAGTTACCATGACAACTTTGTTCAAAAGTCGACACTTAAAACAGATTATGACATGACATAATTTAAAATGTGTTCACAAGACACAACCATAGAACATGAATAAAAACACAGTTTAAGACTTGTAACCCGTCCAGGCAAAGGTCACATTTCCTAAACTCGGATGACATCATTATTCCTACGCAACTTAACCTCATTGCAAACTTGGCCAGATCCATTAGTTTCCTGAAATACATGTAGTTTGAAAACATCAACAAAAGTTGAGCGAGTTCATGTAAAAGTGAGTATGTATAAACCTTTGTAATATGTCTGTGTGTATGAAAATCCCTGGTATGTAGCAATTAAGGAAAAAGAGATCACCATTGGGTTGTAAAGCCAATGATATGTGTGAAGTGCTGTAGGAAGACTCAAACCTAGCAGATTTATGCGTCGGGCTCAAAGTCACTCCATGGTCCGCATAGTTGGACACAAGAGCTGGGCTCGCTACACCCAAATAGATCTACCGCTCATGACCCTCAGTCCTACAATGAGGATTAATGGCCTCAAGTTCCGGCCTACCCACTCACATGATCTAAGTAGTAAACCCTCCTTAAGCTAACCATACCATCTATAAAAAGTGTCTGTAATTACTGTAACATGTATTCCACCCCCAAAGTATAAAAACTGAAAACAGTTAAGAGAAAAGGGGGACATGAACTCACAGAAGTGCGTATCCAGAAACGTCAATCTCCAACTCTATCTGCTGCGTGACGACCTATACGTACTAATTCCTATTAGACGGATGGGTCGTGCCTTGGCTTAGGGTTTAACGTTTTATTGGAGAAATAGTTAGGGAACTATTTCGTATTCACACTCCTTATCTATTTGTATTTCCTTCCCAAGGATGGGGGTTTTTAATACATGTATGCTTTATAATTTTGAAAATATATTTTTAAGTCTCACTTAGAAAATATATTTTTAATCACTTGTCAATTATTTTAATCCCAAAATATATATATTTTTCCCAAAAATATTATATTTTATCTCATACAATTTCCAAAATAATACTTTATCAAAATACACATATGAGAGTATTTTCCGAAAATACATAAGTTACATTTTTGAGTTCGAGTTGTAATAACAATATCGGTGTAAATTAAATATTTATTTGTGAGAGCGTTGGTATTATTTTGGAGTCGTAATTGCATAATATCTTCCAGTTATATTATTTTTGCCCTAAAAATAATATATATAGTTCACAAAATAATCACATAATCACGCAAGCGTTTTAATATAAAATATATATTCTAAATATATATTTATCAAGTTTTATTTACGAAAATCCACCCCCGATACTTGGAAATTTTGTAATAAAAATTATGGCGAAGTTTATTTTGAAAACCAAGTTAAAAATATATTTTGTAAACATTTGTTTAGAAAAATATTTCTAAGTGTTATATTTCTAGAAAAATTTCGCCAGAGTTTCCTCTGTAAATGGAGGTGTCCACGCTTACTAGCGTATCATTTTCTTTTCAAAATCAATCAAACAATTTAACAATCAACAACACACAATATTCACTCACTAATCTTGACAAAGCAAGACTAAATCATAAACTCATGAACTTGAAAGTTTTGTAAAAATATGTAGTAAATTACCATCACATTTAGTGGGTCTCGTTATCTTTAGAAACATGATTGGTTTCTTAAAAACTTTATTTTTAAAGAATATGAAGTTTCACAACTTCTAGTCAAGATTCACAAAAATATTTCTTTGTTAAATTTCCTTGTTACACAAGTGTTTACACACTTGTTTATTTATTAAAAATGCTTTTAGTTCGTATAAGATCCGGGTTTTAACAAAACTAATATTTTTTTCTTGGTTCTCCCGAAAAACCATTTGTAGATCTTTAGATCTACAAGTTTACAACTTCATTTTACAAGAAAAATTATGTTTATTCAAGTTCAAGACTTATGAATGGATGGATCCATCATCCTTCAACTTTCTAACTTTTACATCCTACTAGTTCATGCTCTCAAACATGGACTAGTATGTCTAGATGATGATCCATCTTGTTTTTACTAACAACAACATCAAATAATAACAACTATACAAGATTTACATGATTTACACACATATCTTCTCTTTATCCACCTTATTCATCTTATGTTCAAGACTTTAATGTAAGTTCTTTAGTGTTTCATAATATTTAACCATTAAATCATCTATTAACCACCATAAACAAGATCAATATGATGATTAGAAGCACTTACTACTAGCACAAGGCTAGGGAAGAAACAAGGTGTAAATGTGGTGGATAAAAGAAATCTAGAGAGGTTCTTGAGCTTCCGAGAGCACCGAGCCTTCTTGTATGATCCCTTGCACCTTTGTATGTATGAAGAATGGCTAGATCAAGACTTGATGGTGTGTGTATGGTGGTGATGGTGTTCGGCTGAAGACAAGCAAAGAGGGAAAATGGAGAGCAATTTTGAGTTGGTGATTGTGAAATGAGAGTTCTTATCCCTTGGTGATTACTTATAAACTAATTTCCTATTAACCTCCATGTAATATGTCTTTAAGATATCCAACATTATCCAATAAAATAATCAAGAAAGCACAAGGGTGTGTCCCACCCTTGTGACCGTCGACAATGAGGGGGGGGGGGGTAAGGGTTGGGTGGTGATGGTTAAGTTACAAACTAGTTGGAATCTAAAGGTTCTAGTTAGTATGTTAAGTGTGATTATTAATATAAAGGGTGTTAGGGTGTTCGGGGACCCTAACTAGCTCAGAAAGGTAAAAACAATGTATTTGGCAATATTTTTATGTTCCGGGTAAAGTCCGGTTGTTCGGTTGGATGTTGATCCGTTAAAGTGTTAAATAAGTATTTAAAGTGTCTTTTATATAGTTTTTAGTGACACATTAAATTACCAGCACTTTGGAAAGTGTCTAGAATTATTTTACCAAGTTTTTACACTTTAGTAGCATTGTTAAATGCTGAATTTTAGTATTTTAGTGCAAAATTCTGCATTTAATGTGTGTTTTAGGCACTTCCGGGCACTATAACTATCACCTAGTGACGCAGTTTTATGGTTCTCACCTCCCTACACTCACTACTAGTGTAGTAATCTATTCCCGGCTCATACTGGCCTCAGAACATTGTCTGTTTTGGTGCTGGTAATGTCAGCATGTTTACTGGGTTATCCGTTCACGGTGCTAACTGTGCTTTGTGCATCAAGTTTGTCACTATTGTTTGTGTGTAGTAAATGGAGTGACAGTATAAAATGTGATGCATGAGTATGTATGTATCAGAAAGCAGAAAGCAGTTTAATCACAATTATAATCAAGCACAGTAATTAAGCACTAATTAAATATTAATCAATTGTACGGATACCTGGTTTTGTGAGGGTTGTCACATTCTCCCCTCGTTAGAGAAATTTCGTCCCGAAATTTTAGGCTCTGCTTCTTGTTGCAGGGGTCTTAGGAAATAAATGGGGGTATTTTTCCCTCATACGATCCTCACGTTCCCACGTGAATTCTGGCCCATGTCTTGCATTCCATCGAACTTTGACGAGTTTGACACTACTCCTTCGTGTTTTGTTAATTTTCCAATCCGTAACCTCAACGGGTTCTTCAGTGAAGTGGAGCGTGTCGTCGATATGAACTTCGTCAGCATGAATGATCACTGTTTCTTGTGTTGGACTCTTTTTCAAATTCGATACATGGAATGTATCGTGAACACCATTGAGTTCAGCAGGTAGGTCCAATTTGTAGGCTACAAGCCCAATCCTTTGCAGGATTTTGAAAGGGCCAATGTAACGCGGATTCAGCTTCCCACGCTTTCCAAAGCGTGCCACACCCTTCCAGGGTGAAACCTTCAATAAAACCATATCCCCAACTTGAAAATCTAAAGGTTTCTTTCTTCGGTTTGCATAGGCTTTCTGTCTGTCGCGAGCCGCCTCGATGCGCTTTCGAATTTGTGCAATCTTGTCTGTCATCTCTTGGACTATTTCGGGACCAACAAGCTGTCTATCACCCGCATCAGCCCAGCATAAGGGTGATCGACATTTGCGTCCGTAAAGAGCTTCAAATGGCGCGGCTCCAATGCTTGTGTGGTAGCTGTTGTTGTACGAAAGTTCAACCAATGGTAAATGATTATCCCAACTACCACCTAGGTCCATTACACATGCTCTCAGCATATCTTCCAATGTCTGAATAGTTCGTTCACTTTGGCCATCCGTTTGCGGATGAAATGCAGTGCTCAGATTCAACTGCGAGCCAAAAGCTTCTTGGAAGGATTGCCAAATCCTTGACACAAATCTCCCATCTCTGTCAGAGATATTCGAGAGAGGCACTCCATGACGTGCAACAATCTCTCGCATGTATATTTCCGCAAGTTTACTTGTGTTGTCCTTCTCCTTGATTGGCAGCAAGTGCGCAGACTTCGTTAAACGGTCTACTATTACCCAAATAGTATCATGGCCTCTGGGCGTCTTGGGGAATTTCGTAATGAAATCCATTGAAATTTGTTCCCATTTCCATTTTGGTATTTCAGGTTGCTGTAGAAGACCTGAGGGCTTCTGGTACTCGGCCTTTACCTTGGCGCACGTTAAACATTTACTAACATATACTGCGACATCGCCTTTCATCCTAGGCCACCAATAGAAATCCTTGAGGTCTTGGTATATCTTATCCGCTCCTGGATGAATTGAGTACCGAGATTTGTGAGCTTCATCAAAAATAACCTTTCTCAAACCACCAAACAGAGGAACCCAAATTCGTTTCATGAAGCACAAAGTCCCTTCCTCGTTTGGTACCAACTGCTTCTCCATCCCACGGAGATACTCATTCTCAATATTCCTTTCTTTGAGAGCCTCTCTCTGAGCGGCACGAATGCGCAACGAGAGGTCTGTCTGGACAATCATCTCCAAAGCCCTAACCCTTATGGGCTTGATCCTTTCTTTTTGACTCAGGGCATCAGCGACCACATTCGCCTTCCCTGGATGATACTTGATCTCGCAATCATAATCATTCAACAGCTCTACCCAACGTCTTTGCCTCATGTTAAGCTCTTTCTGATTAAATATGTGCTGTAAGCTCTTGTGATCCGTGAAGATTGTACATCTCGTACCATACAAATAATGTCGCCAGATCTTTAATGCAAATACCACTACGCCAAACTCCAAGTCATGCGTGGTATAATTTTTCTCGTGTACCTTCAACTAGCGCGACGCATAGGCTATAACCTTCTGACGTTGCATCAGCACACAACCCAAGCCTTGACGCGAGGCGTCACAATATATCACGAAGTTGTCCGTTCCTTCGGGCAGTGATAAGATCGGTGCATCACAAAGTTTGTACTTCAACAACTGAAATGCTTCTTCTTGCTTGTCACCCCAATCAAACTTCTTGTCTTCCTGTGTGAGTGCGGTCAGGGGTTAAGCGATTTTGGAGAAATCCTCAATGAACCTTCGATAATAACCAGCCAAACCTAAAAACTGTCGAATCTCGGTTGGCGTCTTTGGAGTTTCCCAATTCTTGATCGCCTCGATCTTTGTGGGATCAACATGAATTCCATTTCCATTAACCACATGTCCAAGAAATTGGACTTCGCGTAGCCAGAACTCACACTTCGAGAACTTGGCGTATAGTTTCTCCTTCTTGAGTAGCTCTAGAATAGCTCTCAAGTGCTGTTCGTGCTCGTCCTTCGTCTTCGAGTAGATCAGAATGTCGTCGATAAACACGATCACAAACTTATCCAAGTACGGCTTGCAGACTCAGTTCATTAGATCCATGAAAACTGCCGGCGCATTTGTCAACCCAAAAGGCATAACTAGGAACTCGTAATGTCTATAACGAGTCCTAAAGGCTGTTTTCGGGATACTTTCCTCTTGTATCCTTAGCTGATGATATCCTGATCGAAGATCGATCTTTGAATAAAAACTCGAACCTTGCAGCTGATCAAATAGGTCATCAATCCTTGGCAAAGGATATCTGTTCTTGATGGTCAACTTGTTAAGCTCGTGGTAGTCTATACACATACGAAAACTACCGTCCTTCTTCTTTACGAACAGTACTGGAGCTCCCCAAGGTGAGAAGCTTGGCCTGATGAATCCTTTGTCTAACAGCTCCTGGAGTTGTGTCGACAACTCCTGCATATCTGAAGGCGCAAGTCTATAGGGTGCCCTGGCTACAGGCGCGACGCCTGGAACCAAGTCAATGTGGAACTCAACTTGTCGATGCGGCGGTAATCCTGGCAAGTCTTCTGGAAAGACTTCAGGATATTCTTTTACTACTGGAATGTCTTCGATCTTTGGCTCAACAGCTTCCTTATCCACGATGTGTGCTAAGAATGCAACACATCCCTTTTGTAAACACTTTCTAGCTTTCAGACAGCTAATAATTCTCAGTGGCGTATCACGCTTCTCTCTGTGCACTACAATCGTCTCATCATCCGTCACAGTGATGCGGATGGTCTTCTCGTGGCAAACAATCTCGGCCTTGTGACTCGATAACCAATCCATTCCCACTACCACATCGAAGCTCCCCAGCTCGACTGGCAGCAGATCTAGCGTAAATTTTTGCCCTCCCAGTTCTATCACGCATCCTCTGATGACTTATCTCGTTTCAATTAGTTTCCCATTCGCCAATTCAATCGAGTATGGAACGTCTAACTTACTATTGGTCAACCCAAGTATATTCTTAAATTCTAATGACATGAAACTATGATCGGCACTAGTATCAAACAGAACAGAAGCAAAACATTGGTTTATAGGGAACGTACCGGTAACAACGTTCGGATCCTGGCGCGCTTCCCTTGCGCCAATGTTGAAGACTCTTCCCCGTGCTTGGTTCAATTTTGGGCATTCCCTATTAAAGTGCCCAACATCTCCACAATTAAAGCATCCTGGCCCTTGGCCATTTCCATTCCCAGCTTGAGTGTTGTTTTGGTTGCGATTTCCATTCCCAGCTTGATTCGAAACGTTCCCACGGTTTCCATTTCCGCCATTATTCCCTTGCGGACGATTTCCATTACCACCACGGTTGTTGTTCCTATTACCAAAACCTCCTTGGCCACTCCGGCCAGCACTAACCCAGCAAGTATCCTTCAAGTGACCAATTCTCCCACAAGCTTCACATGTTCTCAGTCCGCATCGGCCAGAATGATGGCGCTGGCATATGTTACACTTGGGCAGAGTGCCCATATAACCCTTTCCTTTGTTCTCAACACTGGTTGCAGCTCTAGCCGGTGTGCTTGACTCGCCCTTCTTGCTCACACTTGTGGTACCTTTCTTGGAATTGGAAAACTTTCGTTTGTTTTCACCAGACGTCTCAACATGTGTTTCCTTTTTCTTTGGTTCCGAAATGGAGAACTTGTTCAGCCTAATGGCCTCTTCAGTGAGCGCCACACTTAGGTCGATGGCTTCTGTGATCGTGGCAGGTTTGGATGTGGTAACCATACTCATTATCTGGGGTGCCAATCCCCAGATAAATCTCTCAATACGCTTAAACTCTGGTGTGACCATGTACGGTACTACGTGAGATAAATCATGAAATCTTTGAACGTATTCTGCAATCTTGGGACCATCCATTCTCAGATGCCAGAACTCAGTCTCTAACCTCTGTATTTCAGCACGCGAGCAATACTTCTTCCTCATTAACTCTTTTAACTTGGCCCATGTTAACGCATAAGCAGCAGCTTCTCCTAAAGTCCGCACTTGCAGATTCCACCATGATAGGGCTCCATCTAGAAACAGCCCTGAGATGTAGGTCACTTGTTGCTCGGGAGTGCATTTGCTCATTCTTAAGACAGAATCTGTCTTCTCAGCCCACCTAACAAATGCAATGACACCTCCTGTGCCGTCGAAATTTACGGGCTTGCAGTCGAGAAACTGCTTGTAGGTGCACCCTGCACGTACGTTAAAAGTTACAAATGGTATTAGCGGACGTGCTATAAATATCCAAATGTATGGTAATATGCCTCAAACAACTTGACATTACCATGAGGTGGATTGTTATTGTGGCAACTGTGTTCTGTAATCGATGTACGATGTAAAACAATGATGTTTATTAATAAAAAAATGTGATTTGGTGTTATTATATGTGTTTTGGTGTTTCTATGTGTGTATTTGTGTTTGGTGATTTTTCAATTCGATTTGATTCCGATTGTAAGCTTTACATCGCGTTCTGGAAGGTTATACGCAAACTGGTGCGTAAACGCAGTCAGTATAATGCGACAAACACTCTGAAATAGTGACATAGGCTTAACATACCTTAAATAACCTCCACATAACTTAGAAATAAGTTTTGGATGGTTTGGTGTGTCGAAATCAACTTTGTTCGATCACAGGGACTATTTGTGTCAAACTACGAAACTATGCCGATTTGTATAGTAACGAACATTCCGGAACTTGATTATAAGTTAAACATACCCTAAGTAACCTTTACATAGCTTAGAAATAGGCTTTGAGGGGTTCGGTATGCTAAAATAAACTTTATGCTCATTCAGGGACTAAAAGCGTCAAAAAGTGCATAAGTTTGCATTTTCGCGCATAACTTACGTTCTGAATACAGCCGGACCTCCAAAAATTTATGTAAGCATTAAAATATTTTATTTTAGTGTTTGGCATGATAAAATTCCATTCGTCGCTTAATTTCGATCGTTTTTGCGTTCGTTACGACTTCCGTCGTAATTAAGCGAATAACGCAACCGTACGACCAAATGAACCGACATCTGAGATGTTTTTGAGCATATTTTAAGTTCCCTATACTTTAACTTTATTTTAGAGCCTTGAAATGGGGTTAACGGGGATTAAAAGTGCCAAAAAATCATGTTTTACTAGTGCAGGGACCATTTTTGAAATTTCTGGCAGATTCAATGAACCTAGTCCATTTTGAAGTGTTGATGGTTTTCACCCATGGTTTTGCAAAACCATGGGCTGGTATTAAATGAACATAGTCCATATTAGGGGCTCCCATGGTTTTAGAAAACCATGGGCACACATGTAAGGTCCAGATCAAAGCTCAGTTTTCGAGGAACGATCTTAACGGTTCTAGAAATCCTATATATACCCCATCCATTTCACTTCAAAACCCACAATTTGAAATCCGATTTATGCTCTCTAAGTGGAAGTATATGCTTCCTACCTGAGAGAAAAATCGGAATCAAATCTTGCGGGGACCTTCTGTAAGTGTTCTTTCGTTCTTTTCATTCGTTTTAGCGTTAAAGTCAAACTGCGTTTGACTTTCTGCATTGACCAGTTTATGGTCAATGTGAAGTTCATTTGAACTTCATAACGTGAGCGTAATCACGATGGTTATAGTCCCTAGTGACTATACCTACTGATTACCACGTTATCTAGGCTCAGTGACGAGTCGTAGTTTCGGCCAAAATGCGTATTCTTACGTATTTTGTAACCAAACTACTCTAGGATATCAAAACCGTTTTTTTTTATATCAAAACTTGTTTTCTAACTTAACTAAACATGTTTTAGCATGTTTAGCTCGTCACTTTTTAGTTTAGTGCTTGTGTAGAGTCGTAAGTCAAGATGACTAAACACCCGCTTAGACTTTCGAACACGACCCGTTTGGTCGATCATTAGGATCCGACCAAACATGGTTAGTGACCATAGTTGCATAGGGAATAACCTTCCGAGGTTATACCTTATGGTCACCTAGTTTAGGTAGTTGTATGATAAGTAGATTATATGCCATAGGTAAATTACCAGAATACCCTTTTCATGCATAATTGGTAATTTAGCATATGTAATCTAAAATTTTGTCACATAACTGATAATACAATATGATTAAACTTGTATAGGCATATAATACTTGTCATAGGACTAGTTAGACGTTCAGAACGCGTTTCGCGTGAACGACGTGTTAAAGTAGCATAAGCTACCTTAATGGGTCGTGATGGGTCGAAGGCACTTAGGTTAGGTTTCAATTAGGATGTAGGCCTTGTTAAACCATATCACATGAGTTCCAACACTCATTTGGTTTACAAGACCTCATTCTGTCCGATCTTCCGATTTAGGCGTCTATTGTTTGACTAGTGAATCAATTACTAGGTGCTACTTGATTTCTCTGGGTTACTCGAGTTTGTTGAAGTACTATTGATTGAGGATACCTTGCACTACATGTGAGTACATAGTTCCCCTATTTTACTGTTTTCAATTGTTTTGGGGTGATTCATATGTACAAAATGTTTTCAAGGTTTAAACGATGATTTCAAAAACGAATAGAACGATTTATACTAAACTAATAACGATTTCGATAATGTGAACGAACTTGTTGGTTGTAGTTACATAACAAATGACATTCATTAATTTTGGCCGAACCGACCAGTATTAGGTTATGGTACCATAGGATATGACAAATCCCGTTATTACACTATACCCATGGTTATGTGTGGGTGTTGTGGGTAATGACTGAATCTGATGATTGTTAACTTACCCTTTGGAGGTTTGTTAATGCAAGAACGAGTTGAACGATGAACGAGTCACAAAGGTTTGAATGTTATTAACGAGACGACCATATATAAGTTATCACAATTAAAACGAGGAAGATTTAAACGAGTAAACGATTTGGAAACGATTTGGGAACGATTTGTAAACGATTTGGAAACGATTTGGAACGATTTGGGAACGATTTGGAAACGATGTTAAACGATCTGGGTAAACGATTGGTTTTTGGCTAGTGTTTAGATAACGGGACGGGTGTAATGTGGTGAAAACATGGTAGATACGCCGCTGGTACTTCTTATATATAAGTGTTTTCAACATATTACATACCGTGGCATTATTTAGTTCACTTGGGTAAATGATATTGAAACGATATCACTCAACGATGTTTTCGAAATAATATACGAGTTTTATTAACGAGTTTATACGAGATGTTTTACAAGATGGTTTTCTAAAAGAAAAAGATTTTGGGTTAAGAATCATGGCTACGAAATTTTATACATTATAACCATCTCGATTTGAGTTGGTTAATCATGTTGCAATATTATACACTTTTAAAAACAAGGTTTTTGAGGTATTGCAATGTAAGTAAACAAGCCATGATTCCGATACTCTTATAAAACCTATGTACTCGCCAGCATTTCTTTGCTGACTTTGTTTTTACATATGTTTCAGGTGTTGTTGCTTGATTGACGTTCTAGGATGCATGCGTCACATAGGATCTGGACGAGGCCTTAGTGACATATAACTATGATAGACGATATAAAACTTGTTTGTTCTATGTTAAGACAATGTTAATGCTTAATATTATCAATAAAACGAAACACTTTTTGAATCCATGGTTATGAAACGATAATTCTGTTGAACTCTGTATGCCCAAGACACATATTAAATTGATGTGGCTAGTACGTTATGATCCAAGTCGAGTCATACCCAATAACAAGCTAGACAAACACTTATATTATTTATTTGTGATATGATCAAACAAATAAATAATAACACTTAGAGTATTTAGAAATTGGGTTTCTAAATAATTGCACTTAACAAACTAATAAATTATATGGATAATTTATTTTGAGAGAATATTTTATTTTGTTATTTAATGGGTTAAATAACATAATAAAAATAACATAAGTCTTATAACATAAGATGTTATATTTTATAAAAGTTATAAAATACATATGTAAGGCTTATATTATTTTATAAAAGAAAATTGAATTTTTTTTTAAAAGACTAGGCTGCCACCCCCCCCCATGGGGTCTTCCCAAAATTGTTGGTCCAATCACATCACATGCATGTCTTTCAAGTTAGATGGGTTGTGATTGGGTGTTCTTCCCAAGAAATTTTGGCCAATTAGTTTACATGCAATTGCATGAACCTTGATTGGGGAAGAATGATGGTCCAATGACATTTCATGCAAATGTCATAACTAGAGGCCTTTTGATTGGGCAAGATGGGTGGCAAGATTCTCTCTACATCTATAAATACCAAGATGTCAAACACAAGAAGGTGAAACACTTGAATGAACTTGAAAGACTTAGAGAACTCTCTCTAAAAAAATCGGCCAAGATAAGAGCCAAATGAGGAGATAATTTCAAGTGAAGAACTTGTAATACTATCTCTAATTTTCGGCCATGGTGTGGTTGATCAAGAAAGGTCTTTCAAGTTGATATATCAAGTGCAAGAACTCCATAACTTCCCTTGATAATTTTCGGCCAAGAGTTGGTTCCAAGAGGGATTTTTCTAGTGAGTTCATAAGTGTAAAATCCTAGCTAAACACAAGGTGTTTGTTGGAAGGCTTGGGGTATACAAGCTTGAGGTCTTCTACACTTGAAGGCAACCGTTCAAGAAGCATCATCATCTTCATGTCCTTTACTCCTTGGAAGGTAGTATTCTAAACACTCTATGGTTGTGTTTTATTTTAATAACATGCATGTTCGTATATGGATCCGGGATTGGGTTTTACATATAAAATGAGTTTTATATCTTGTAAGTAACATGTTTTAAAATAATTATTTCCGCTGCGTTTTTATTTTATATGGATAAAATACTTTGATAAACATGTCAAAAACCCAACAGTGGCATCAGAGTCGCTTATATGAATGCATGCTTCATAGGATATGAAATTTTCGGGTTTGGTTAAAACCCTATGGCCGAAATTTTATATATGGTTATCCTTTTGTTTTTCAAGATTATTTTAATACATGCATAAAAGTATCTTGAAAAATTATGTCATTTAGATGATTTGGTTGTTTGGACAAAACCCACTTTTTCGGTTTTTTCATTCTTGACCGAAAAGTAGGTTGTAAAAAGGAAACCATTTTTTGCTTCTTGAATTTTATATATGTGGATATATATATTTTGGTGTTCATAACCTTGCCATGACCTTGTGCGAATATGTTGAACATTTGTGTTTGTGATTTATATTTGATTATTTCAATGGGTTGTAATAATTAATTATCTTTGTTCTTCCATTTGTGAAATATGTAATTTATTTATTTTCATTTGGTATGTAAGTAAATAGATTAGGTGCATTTTATTTTTACTAGAAAAATGTATTAGGATATTTTTTGTAAAAGAAGATGCACACAAAAATGCGATTTTGGTTTTGGCTAATTTCGGGCCAAAAGGACTTCATAGTTCTTAACGGGATTTTAGCCCGATAACCAAAACACATTTTTGAAGTCCAAAGGAGTTTGGACCTGAATATAAAAGACATTTGGAAGCCCAAAGAATGTGAAGAAATCACAACATAAGATGGAGACTTGAAGCATTCGGATGCGGGATCAAGTGGGAGTTCAACGACACATTATTTGTGTCAATATTCACCCTTTAGGAAGGACCTTTTGGCACACTTGTTTCGGCTAACAAGTGTGGTCAAAATAGTTGGCTATGGTTATGCACCTAATGATGTGTGTGTTGTGCTTGTGTGGTTGTTTATTTTGTTGTTTAGATGATATTTGGATATGCATGACATAACAAACTAATAATCAACAACAAGCGTAAAAATTGGTTCTTAACAAAATCATTAGAATGGTTAATAAAAGGTTATTAAAAATTAATGATTTTATAATAAAATGGGTTTTATTAAAAAGAACCTTGAAAATTTATTTTCACTAAAGTACCAAGGATTTGAATGCATGCAAATGTATGGTACATAAAGTTTTCTAAACAAGATTTTTGAAAACTCAAAATCCCTTTTATGAAACAAGTCAAACACCATCCTTTTATACAACACTCGAATCACTTAGGAACTCTTTTGTGGGATAAAGGTCACCTAACCACATTTGAAGGAACTTGTATATTCGAGGTGGGTTTACCATGTTTGTGGGATAAAGGTCACCTAACCACTTATGTGTATAAACTCACACGTGTGTGTAAGTTGGACGACTTGATTTGGAAACCATGAACTTAGGGTCACCGAAGCATGGGGAACAAAGGTGTTGATGGGATTAAACATGCCAACTGAACATAAAGATGTTTAACCGATCCCATATGGCTAGAAGTTGCAAAGGGTTGCAATCGTCAAACGTTGACTACCTTGTTAATTTAAATAAAGGGATAAAGGTCACCTAACCAATATTTAAATGTAACGTTGGATTCTAGATTTTAATTATTAATTGTCTATGAGACATAGAAGGGTATTAATGATTAAAATATAATAATATCGAAAATACTAAAATTGAACCTTGTAAAATTTTGTAGATGGCCACTAACAATATTACCCAAATCGTCCGTAACCTATCATAGAAAACGATCCTAATCCCGATGAACATCTTATAGAAGATAAGGATGCCTATAACGATTGGATTAAGTATATCGAGGATACTACGCAAGCCTCTTGACTCATGTTAGGAATTATGATTCCCAAGATTCAAAAGGTTTTGAACATCATGAGCATACGACATGATTACCCAATTGTAGTAAATGTTCCTAAGGTAGAACGCTTCGAAACGATTTGAGCGCTTCATGCATGTCAAATGGAGGAAACCCAATCGGACTCATCTTATGTCTTTAAGATGAAAAGCCACATTGATCACCTCGAAAGGCTCGATATAGATAAAAGGGTTTTATCCATTCTAAACGATCAATGAGGGTGGCAACTAGAAAGGGCATCACCCCGACACCAAAGCAAATGTTGAAAATGGAAACGGGTAATTCAAAGGGAAATGATTAGAAAGACTAAAGCGAAACCACCGAAACCAAAAAAAAAAAAAGAAGGCAAAGGTTGCCATGAACGATCCATGCTTTGAGTGTGGTGAGATAGGGCATTTAAATAGGAATTGTCCAACCTATCTCAAAGAGTTGAAAAACAAGAGGGATGCTAGGCAAACCTCAGGTACAATCTTAATGGTACATATTGACCTTAATGTTATTTCTTCTAACACATGGGTATTAGATACCGGATGTGGGACTCATGTTTGCAATTTGTTGCAAAAAGTTCAAAAGAAATAAACATTACAAGAAAGGAGACTATGTTTTAAAACTTCCAAATGGTTTGGAAATGGTTTTAAAATGTCTTGAATGCTCCTAGTTTGACTAGGAACATTATTCAAGTTTCCCTTTTAAGGCAATATGGTTTTAATTTAAAGTTTGTAAACAATGACATTTATGTTTCAATAAATGACATGTTCTACTTTAAAGCTATGCCTTCAAATGGTATTTATGAATTGGTTCATGATAATATACCATTTGATAGTTAAATGTACCAAGCAACTCAAAATGGATTTGAGTAAGCCCTATCTTTGGCATTATCGCCTTGGTCATATAAACAAAAGTCGCATGCAAGCACTTCAAAAGAATGGTCTTTTGGAAACAAATGAAATTGGTTCATTTGATACATGTGAATCTTGCTTACGAAGTTATTTGACCAAGAAACCCTTTAGTGGAAAAGGGGAAAAGATTTATTATACATTTGGATGTATGTGATCCTTTTAAGCCAATAATTAGGAATGGTGAAAGATACTTCATTACCTTTTACCAACGACTATAGTAGTTGTGGTTATGTGTACTTGACACAAAGAAGAAGTTTTGAAATGTTCAAAACCTTCAAAAGGTGAAGTACAAAATCAACTCAATCAAGTTCTTCGTTTCGATAGAGGAGGTATCGAACTCTATTTGGATATGGTTCGATCTATGATGGCTAGGAGCGCATTATCTCTATCATTTGGGTTACGCTTTACTCTCTATGGCCCGTATGGCCCCAGCCAAGAAAGTGGATACGACACCTTTTGAAATATGGCATGGAAGGGCTCCATCATTATCCTATTTAAAGGTATGGGTTGTGAAGCTTCTGTGAAGCAATACACCCCAAATAAAAGTACGATCCACTAAGTGTATCTTTGCAAGATATCCTAAAGATGGTATAGGATATTATTTCTACGATCCAACAGAGCAAAAGATATTTGTTGCTCGAAAGGCTGAGTTCTTGGATGCTAAGTTCCTTGTGTAAGGAATTAGTAGAATAGTGGAACTTGATGAGGATCAGGAACCACAAGCCGATACACGTTTGGTTAAAACTAGCATTCAACAAGAAGGTTGTTGAAAACAATCAAGTGGTTGATTAACACACTTAAAACGTTCGTAGATCTGGTAGAATTAGTAGTCCACCTGAAAGATATGGATTTTTCATAGATGGATGCTACGTGGTAGATTCGGGTGAACCTACCACATACCATGATGCAATGTAAAAATCCGAATGTGACAAATGGCTTGAAGCCATGAACGTTGAGATGCAATCCATGTATGACAACCAAGTATGGAAATTTGTTGTGTCGTCTCTTAATTCCAAAGCGGTTGGAAATAAGTGGGTTTTCAGGAAGAAAACGAATATGCATGGTAACTTGGATACTTGTAAAGCAAGACTTGTAGCAAAAGGTTTCACTCAAACTCAAAGGGTTGATTATGATGAGACCTTCTCGTCTGCCGCAATGCTAAAGTCAATTAGAATATTATTTGCCATACCTGCATAATATAATTATGAGATTTGGCAAATGGATGTCAAAACGGCTTTCCTTAATAGATATCTTGAGGAAGATGTCTATATAGTTAAGCCTAAAGGTTTTGTCGATCCAAAACATCCTAACAAAGTATGCAAGTTAAAGAAATCAATCTATGGATTGAAACAAGCATCTAGAAGTTGAAATCACCATTTTTTATGAAGAGATTAGGGAATATGGATTCATCAAGAACGTCGATGAAGCTTGTGTGTATAAGAAGGCTAGTGGGAACATCATCACTTTGTTAGTATTATAGGTTGATGACATTCTACCATTTGGAAATAACATTCCAACCATGGAAGGTGTAAAAGCCTGGCTTGGAAGTTGTTCTTCCATTAAGGATCTTGGTGAAGTCGCCTATATTTTGGAATAAAGATCTATAAGGATAGGTCAAGGCGCTAGATAGGTTTAAACCAAAGTGCATTGACAAAGTCTTGAAAAGGTTCAAGATAAAGAACTCTATTAAAGGTTTGGTACATATTCAAGAGGGGACAATATTGAATGCATTTCAATGTCCAAGCTCAAAGGATGAGCATGAAAGAATGAAAGGAATCCCATATGCGTCAGCTATAGGATTCATTATGTACATAATGATATGCACTAGACCGGACAAGTTATGCGCTTTAAGCATGATGAGAAGATACCAGTAAAATCCAAATAATGGTCATTGGGTGACTGTTAAGAAAATATTGAAATACCTTAGAATGACTAAGGATGTATTTCTAATATATGGATCTAGTGAAAAGAGCTCGTTGTAAAAGGTTACAGGGATGCGAGTTTCGGAATTCGTTGTAAAGGGTTACATGGATACGAGTTTCCAAACTAATCGAGATGGTTCTCGATCACAATCAGGGTAGCATTGTCCACTACATAATCAGAATACATCGCCGCTTCATTGATTGAGATAATTCATATGGATCTGCCACTTGAATTATTGCCGATCTAGGGGTAGTCCCTACCATTCAGGACCCTAGAGATCTTTGTGATAACGATGGTGTGATTGCTCAAATCAAGGAACCTCGTGCACATCAAAAGACTAAGCACATTGAGCGGAATTTCAACTACATAAGGGATGAAGTTGAAAAAGGGAAAGAAATGTATTCGCAAAGTTCACACTGATCAAAATATTGCGGATCCACTCACGAAGCTCCTTGAATGGGCAAAGCATGAAAGGATCATACTTGTGCCTTAGGACTTCGATATTCTAGTGATTGGATTTGATCTATTTTGTATTTGGATATTGGAACAATTGTTATTATAACTCTTTATGGTATGTTGAGTTATGTTCCATTTTAGCATGTTTAAATCCATGAATAAGTTAATTATTCTAAATGTCCGTAGTCGATCATACTTGTGGGAACAAATATGAATGTAAGACTATTATGAACTTGGATTGGTGGATATTCATTAGGTATGAATATAGAGCAAAGTGTTGCTGCCAAAGTTCATAGATATTTGTGGGATACAAATATTGGACTGACTCGCTCTCAAATATTACTGCATGGAATCATCTGTGATTGATCATAAGTAAATTTGAGTAAAGGAGAATATCATAGTATCCTCAGACCTGAGATACATATTGGGTCTTGATATTCACCGAATATTATACCTTGACTTTTTCTTCGTTGTTAGTAATATGGCAGTACATAAGGCTAAGCTCAGGTGTGGTACAAGGTGATTGTGAGAGACGTATGTAGTCAAGAAGGGACTTGTTCCTCTTATTCGTTGAGAGTAAGATGTCTAAGGCCTGCTAAAGTTAAATCAACAGAGAGTGATCACTCTATGTCTCTGGATTTAACATGACATCTGTAACGAAAGGATAAATGATAGATTCACCTAAATCATTTTCATGTAAGGGACTTGAAGGGGATGATGTTATTGAAAGGCAAATATAGTCATACGTATTAGGGGTAGTAAACCGTAGTTAGGCGTCATTTACTACTTGCATCAATCTTCTATGTATCTTGTGCAAGTGGGAGATTGTTGGACTCTGTATGCCCAAGACACATATTAAATTGATGTGGCTAGTACGTTATGATCCAAGTCGAGTCATACCCAATAACAAGCTAGACAAACACTTATATTATTTATTTATGATATGATCAAACAAATAAATATTAACACTTAGAGTATTTAGAAATTGGGTTTCTAAATAATTGCACTTGACAAACTAATAAATTATATGGATAATTTATTTTGAGAGAATATTTTATTTTGTTATTTAATGGGTTAAATAACATAATAAAAATAACATAAGTCTTATAACATAAGATGTTATATTTTATAAAAGTTTTCAAATATATATGTAAGACTTATATTATTTTATAAAAGAAAATTGATTTTTTTAAAAGACTAGGCCGCCATCCCCCCCCCCCCCATGGGGTCTTCCCAAAATTGTTGGTCCAATCACATCACATGCATGTCTTTCAAGTTAGATGGGTTGTGATTGGGTGTTCTTCCCAAGAAATTTTGGAAAATTAGTTTACATGCAATTGCATGAACCTTGATTGGGGAAGAATGATGGTCCAATGACATTTCATGCAAATGTCATAACTAGAGGCCTTTTGATTGGGCAAGATGGGTGGCAAGATTCTCTCTACATCTATAAATACCAAGATGTCAAACACAAGAAGGTGAAACACTTGAATGAACTTGAAAGACTTAGAGAACTCTCTCTAAAAAAAATCGGCCAAGATAAGAGCCAAATGAGGAGATAATTTCAAGTGAAGAACTTGTAATACTATCTCTAATTTTTGGCCATGGTGTGGTTGATCAAGAAAGGTCTTTCAAAAGAGATATGCGGATTTGGGACGCAAGCCCTTAGAATTTCAAGTCGGAGATCGTGTCCTACTCAAGGTTTCACCTTGGAAGGGAGTCGTGAGATTTGGAAAGAAAGGAAAAGTTGCACCTCGATATATGGGACCATTTAAGATTGTGGAAAGAATTGGAAAGGTTGCCTATCGACTAGAGCTACCTCCAGAGCTTGGAAATATTCACCCGACTTTTCACGTGTCCAATCTGCGAAAATGTTTAGTTGACGCTGATCTACACATTCCTCTCGATGAGATTCGAATCGATGAAACAATGCACTTTGTCGAGAAACCCGTGGAGATCGTGGACCGTGCTTTCAAACAGTTGAAGAACAAACGGATTCATTTGGTTAAGGTTCGCTGGGAATCCAAACGTGGCCCGGAGTTTACTTGGGAACGTGAGGACCAGATGAAGGCGAAATATCCACATTTGTTTTCACAAGCTTCCTCTAGTTAAAATTTCGGGACGAAATTTCCTGAAGTAGGGGAGACTGTGACAACTGTGTTCTGTAATCGATGTACGATGTAAAACAATGATGTTTATTAATAAAACAATGTGCTTTGGTGTTATTATATGTGTTTTGGTGTTTCTATGTGTGTATTTGTGTTTGGTGATTTTTCAATTCGATTCGATTCCGATTATAAGCTTTACATCGCGTTCTGGAAGGTTATACGCAAACTGGTGCGTAAACGCAGTCAGTATAACGCGACAAACACTCCGGAATAGTGACATAGGCTTAACATACCTTAAATAACCTCCACATAACTTAGAAATAAGTTTTGGATGGTTTGGTGTGTCGAAATCAACTTTGTTCATTCGCAGGGACTATTTGTGTCAAACTGCGAAACTATGCTGATTTGTATAGTAACAAACATTCCGGAACTTGATCATAAGTTAAATATACCCTAAATAACCTTTACATAGCTTAGAAATAGGCTTTGAGGGGTTCGGTATGCTAAAATAAACTTTATGCTCATTCAGGGACTAAAAGCGTCAAAAAGTGCATAAGTTTGCATTTTCGCGCATAACTTACGTTCTGAATACATCCGGACCTCCAAAAATTTATGTAAGCATAAAAATAAATTATTTTAGTGTTTGGCATGATAAAATTCCATTCGTCGCTTAATTTGGATCGTTTTTGCGTTCGTTACGACTTCCGTCGTAATTAAGCGAATAACGCAACCGTACGACCAAACGAACCGACATCTGAGATGTTTTACAAGTGCAGGGACCATTTTTTAAATTTCTGGCAGATTCAATGAACCTGGTCCATTTTGAAGTGTCGATGGTTTTCACCCATGGTTTTGCAAAACCATGGGCTGGTATTCAATGAACATAGTCCATATTAGGGGCTCCCATGGTTTTAGAAAACCATGGGCACACATGTAAGGTCCAGATCAAAGCTCAGTTTTCGAGGAACGATCTAAACGGTTCTAGAAATCCTATATATACCCCATCCATTTCACTTCAAAACCCACAATTTGAAATCTGATTTATGCTCTCTAAGTGGAAGTATATGCTTCCTACCTGATAGAAAAATCGGAATCAAATCTTGCGGGGACCTTCTGTAAGTGTTCTTTCGTTCTTTTCATTCGTTTTAGCGTTAAAGTCAAACTGCGTTTGACTTTCTGCATTGACCAGTTTATGGTCAATGTGAAGTTCGTTTGAACTTCATAACGTGAGCGTAATCACGATGGTTATAGTCCCTAGTGACTATACCTACTGATTACCACGTTATCTAGGCTCAATGACGAGTCGTAGTTTCGGCCAAAATGCGTATTCTTACGTATTTTGTAACCAAACTACTCTAGGATATCAAAACTGTTTGTTTTGATATCAAAACCTGTTTTCTAACTTAACTAAACATGTTTTAGCATGTTTAGCTCGTCACTTTTTAGTTTAGTGCTTGTGTAGAGTCGTAAGTCAAGCGGACTAAACACCCGCTTAGACTTTCGAACACGACCCGTTTGGTCGATCATTAGGATCCGACCAAACATGGTTAGTGACCATATTTGCATAGGGAATAACCTTCTGAGGTTATACCTTATGGTCACCTAGTTTAGGTAGTTGTATGATAAGTAGATTATATGCCATATGTAAATTACCAGAATACCCTTTTCATGCATAATTGGTAATTTAGCATATGTAATCTAAAATTTTGTCACATAACTGATTATACAACATGATTAAACTTGTATAGGCATATAATACTTGTCATAGGACTAGTTAGACGTTCCGAACGCGTTTCACGCGAACGACGCGTTAAAGTAGCATAAGCTACCTTAATGGGTCGCGATGGGTCGAAGGCACTTAGGTTAGGTTTCAATTAGGATGTAGGCCTTGTTAAACCATATCACATGAGTTCCAACACTCATTTGGTTTACAAGACCTCATTATGTCAGATCTTCCGATTTAGGCGTCTATTGTTTGACTAGTGAATCAATTACTAGGTGCTACTTGATTTCTCTGGGTTACTCGAGTTTGTTTAAGTACTATTGATTGAGGATACCTTGCACTACATGTGAGTACATAGTTCCCCTATTTTACTGTTTTCAATTGTTTTGGGGTGATTCATATGTACAAAATGTTTTCAAGGTTTAAACGATGATTTCAAAAACGAATAGAACGATTTATACTAAACTAATAACGATTTCGATAATGTGAACGAACTTGTATGTGTGTTGATGCAGTGGGATAAAGTCATTGCTTATGCTTCGCGTCAACTTAAGATTCACGAACGGAATTACACTACACACGATTTAGAGCTGGGAGCTGTTGTTTTTGCGCTCAAGATATGGCGACATTACCTGTACGGTACCAAGTGCACCATCTACACAGATCACAGGAGTCTTGAGCATATTTTCAAACAGAAGGAACTGGACATGCGACAACGTCGATGGGTCGAGCTACTGAACGATTACGAATGTGCTATAAAGTACCATCCGGGCAAAGCCAATGTGGTGGCCGACGCCCTCAGTCGAAAGGATACTACACCTAGGCGTGTACGAGCGTTGCAACTCACTTTTCAGTCTAGTCTTCCTTCACAGATACGAGATGCTCAGGTAGAAGCATTGAAACCAGAAAACGTCAGGGCTGAAGCCCTACGCGGCTCAAGGCAACGGTTAGAACAAAAGGCAGACGGAGCCTACTATGTAACAGGACGCATCTGGGTCCCACTCTATGGCAACTTACGCGAGCTTGTAATGGAAGAAGCTCATAAGTCTCACTACTCAGTACATCCTGGTTCAGATAAGATGTACCACGACCTCAGAACTACATATTGGTGGCCTAGCATGAAAGCTCACATAGCCACTTACGTTAGCAAGTGCTTGACTTGTGCGAGAGTCAAAGCGGAATATCAGAAACCTTCAGGCCCACTCCAACAACCTGAGATACCACAATGGAAATGGGAACAAATTTCCATGGATTTTGTTACTGGCCTACCTAGATCTCAGCGTGGGAATGATACTATTTGGGTGATCGTGGATCGACTCACAAAGTCTGCACACTTCCTGGCTATTAAGGAAACAGACAAGTTCTCTACCTTAGCAGACATCTATTTAAGAGAAGTGGTTTCAAGGCATGGGGTGCCAACCTCTATTATCTCTGATCGTGACGCACGTTTTACTTCGGAACTGTGGCAAGCAATGCACAAATCTTTTGGTTCTCGTTTAGACATGAGCACAGCTTATCACCCTCAGACGGATGGGCAGTCTGAGCACACTATTCAAACCTTAGAAGACATGCTTCGTGTGTCACACCCCCCAAAATCCACACGCGGAGTATCACCGCTTGGAGGCGTGACTGACCAGGATCTTAACCACCAATCACATTGAACTCATAAGCATAGATAAATAATACTTTCATTTAAAAACAACAACTGTTACAATGTTACAATATTTCACAGTTTACAGCGGAAGCATATTTAACTCGTTAAGTGTTTATAAAACCATATGTAAGCTCTTAGTCTTATATTGCGTTTCCATGTGTCTCGACCCATGACCACTCCAGCTTCTCAAACAGCAAGTCCCTTTGATATGCACCTATAGGCCTGCAAGGCATGTAACAACGAATCAACAACAATGTTGAGCGAGTTCACAGTTGGTTATTTGGTTATAGTATTCATATTGTAAATCGTAAGTTCGTTTAGAAATCATGTATCGTATGTAATGGTATCGCGGCCCTCTAGGCATGTTTGCGAAGTTTAGTGGGGGTTTCCCATGTTTTCTAGACTAGGTATATTTGTATCGCGGCCCTCCAGGCATGTTTGCGAAGATTAAAGTATAGTTCGCGGCCATTCCAGGCATGTTTGCGAAGATTGTTCTAGTATCGCGGCCGATCCCGGCATGTGTGCGAAGAGAAGTATATGTATCACTAGTCTAGTAGTATCTACCATTGACCTTCCTCTCCCGAGGCCAATGGTATGTAATTCCGATAACTCTTAAGCATAAATAATCAATCAACCCATTCCCAACCCCGGGAATCCCATGCCTTGGTAGAAGTGTGAACTCACCTTGGTTTGCTCGGTATGCTAAACTATGTGCTCGCAACTAATCAATCAAGTCCTATAGTGCACGTATTCAATAATCAGTTTATGTTCGTAACGACTCACATATATTCTAATGTCACATAGTGTGTTTGGCAGTTAATCATCATGCAACACAAGCAGTTAATCGCATCAAAACACTTAACGGGGTTAACATACTAACAGAGTTAATAAGGTTAACTGAGTTAATAATCTTAACTCAATTAATAGGTTAATCATAGTTACATGTTTAACAGAGTTATATACGTACTTAACAGAGCTGCATAACTTAACTGAGTTAAATAGAGTTAACAGAGTTTATAAGCTAATACCATTATATACTTAACAGAATTAATATACTTCACATAATGGCATACATAATGCAGTTAACATGCTTAACCAGATTAATACACTTATCCTAGTTAATGTGCATAACATAGTTAATCAACATTCAACATAGTTAACATATTAACGAAGATAGCAGTTTTATCATAACAAGGTTAACCAAGGTAAATAACTTAGCCGAGTAACACATTTAACAGTTGGGCCGAAAACACCCTTGGGCCGAAAACCACAAGAGCCGAAATCCCCTTAAGGGACGAAAACACTAAAGTGGCGAAAACACCTATGGGCCGAAATCCCTTTTTGGGCTTAACACATTGGGCCGAAATCACATAAGTGATTTCGTCCAGTTTCAATTGTGGGGGGTGTTTTCGTTAGTTTTATCATCATCAACAACAGCAGGTTTTAAACCTAGAAAATCCCCAAACATTTCTAACCATCTCGCCAGTTTCAGTAATAATCAAACGACCCCAAACAATAAATACCATCGCACAGATTAATAAATCATTGAGATATCAAGACTATCATTTAATCCTCAGATCTTTCATAACATACAGATCAATACAAATCATATACCCAATATCATCACATACAACAAGTTCATTCATGATGTCCAGAAATCAAGTGATTCCAAATCAAGTAACCATAAGAAATCAATAACTAACCTAAGCAGCAAGGTGTACTTCGATCGATGTGTGCCGTCGGATTTCACAAGGGAGCGAGAGAGAAAGATCGTGATAAATGGCTAGGGTTTTCCGAATACCCTTTTACTCTCAAAAATCAAAATATATAGTAACTCAATACTGGGCCAAGGCCCATTCTCTGTTTTCGTTGGTCCACTAGTGGATGAAAACACAAAGTGTTTTCACCACTAGGGTGATTTCATTGATGTGTGGGTGAGGGTGTTTGGCCAGATGTCTTGTGTAAATTATACAACACATAATTTAAAAATTTAGACATACATCAATACACACTTATAAGGCATACCGTATACAACATATAAATCACATCACGATTAACATACTACAAACGTGCACAGTTGTGAAACAAACAAGTCGTGTAACAAACAATTTAAAAAAAAAAAAAATTAACGTGTAATAGTGCGAAGATGGAAATCTTGGAAACTCGAGTTGTCACATCGTGCATGTGTAATCGATTTCGGCAACGGCTGGGAAACTTCTGTTGTGTCTACCACAAGTTCTGGACCAGTAATCTGACTATCTCCCACCTCTGCCCAACAAAGAGGTGACCGGCATTTACGCCCGTACAATGCCTCAAACGGAGCAGTTTTAATGCTGGTGTGGTAGCTGTTATTGTACGAAAATTCTACAAGTGGCAGATGTTTTCCCAACCATTGCCAAAGTCAATTACGCATGCCCGAAGCATGTCTTCTAAAGTTTGAATAGTGCGCTCAGACTGCCCATCTGTCTGAGGATGATAAGCTGTGCTCATGTCTAAACGAGTGCCAAAAGAATTGTGCATTGCTTGCCACAGTTCTGAAGTAAAACGTGCGTCACGATCAGAGATAATAGAGGTGGGCACTCCGTGCCTCGAGATAACTTCCTTAAGGTATACGTCTGCTAGAGTGGAGAACTTATCCATTTCCTTGATGGCCAAGAAGTGAGCAGACTTTGTGAGTCGATCCACGATCACCCAGATAGTATCATTCCCACGTTGGGATTTAGGCAGGCCAGTAATAAAATCCATGGAAATTTGCTCCCATTTCCATTGTGGTATCTCTGGTTGTTGGAGTAGGCCTGATGGTTTCTGATATTCAGTCTTGACTCTTGCACGAATCAAGCACTTGCTGATGTAAGTTGCTATGTGGGCCTTCATGCTAGGCCACCAATATGTAGTTTTCAAGTCGTGGTATATCTTATCCGAACCAGGATGTACTGAGTAGCGAGACTTGTGTGCCTCAACCATCACAAGCTCTCGTAGGTTGCCATAGTGTGGGACCCAATGCGTCCTGTTACATAATACGCGCCGTCTGCCTTTTGTCCTGACCGTTGCCTTGAGCCGCATAGGGCTTTAGCCCTGACGTTTTCGGGTTTCAATGCTTCTACCTGAGCATCTCGTATCTGTGAAGGAAGACTTGACTGAATAGTGAGTTGCAACGCTCGTACACGCCTAGGTGTAGTATCCTTTCGACTGAGGGCGTCGGCCACCACATTGGCTTTGCCCGGATGGTACTTTATAGCACATTCGTAATCGTTCAGTAGCTCGACCCATCTACGTTGTCGCATGTTCAATTCTTTCTGTTTGAAAATATGCTCGAGACTCCTGTGATCAGTGTAGATGGTGCACTTAGTGCCATACAGGTAATGTCGCCATATCTCGAGCGCAAAAACAACAGCTCCCAGCTCTAAATCATGTGTAGTGTAATTCCGTACGTAAATCTTAAGTTGGCGCGAAACATAAGCAATGACTCTATCCCGTTGCATCAATACATATCCAAGACCTTGGACAGATGCGTCACAGTAGGCTATAAAATCGTCCGTGCCTTCAGGCAATGAGAGGATGGGTGCGCTACCAGTCTATCCTTTAAGTGTTGAAACGCTGTTTCCTGTGTATTACCCCAACGGTAAGCGACACCTTTCTGTGTCAGTAATGTAAGCGGCTGCGCAAACTTTGAGAAATCTTTGATGAACCTTCTATAATAACCCGCCAAACCCAAGAATTGGCGTATTTCGGTTGGTGTGCGAGGTGCAGGCCAGTTCTTGATCGAATCTACTTTGGATGGATCGACATGAATCCCATTTGTTTACCACGTGGCCTAGGAAGTGGACTTCACGAAGCCAGAAGTCGCATTTTGAAAACTTAGCGTATAGTTGTTCCGTTCGTAAGAGTTCCAAAATAAGTCGTAAGTGCTGCTCATGTTCCTCCCGACTCTTCGAGTAAATCAGGATGTCGTCGATGAAAACAATGACAAACTTGTCAAGATAAGGTTTGCACACCCTGTTCATAAGATCCATGAAAACCGCAGGCGCGTTCGTTAACCCGAATGGCATGACCAAAAACTCGTAATGGCCGTAGCGAGTTCTGAATGCTGTTTTGGAGACGTCCTCATCCCGGACTCTCAAGTGATGATAGCCTGACCTCAGGTCAATCTTCGAGTAATAGCTCGACCCTTGCAACTGGTCGAATAAGTCGTCGATGCGTGGAAGTGGATAGCGATTTTTCACGGTCACCTTGTTCAGTTCGCGGTAATCTATGCACATATGAAAGGTACCGTCTTTCTTCTTCACAAATAATACTGGAGTTCCCCAGGGCGAAGAGCTAGGACGTATGAAACCCTTTTCCAAGAGTTTTTGCAATTGCTTAGACAGTTCTTCCAGTTCAGTTGGAGCTAAGCGATAAGGCGCTCGAGCTATGGGTGCTGCTCTAGGAGCTAGCTCGATCTGAAATTCGACCTGGCGATGGGGCGGTAACCCAGGTAACTCTTCAGGAAACACTTGAAGAAAGTCACGTACAACAGAAATATCCTCTAACTTCTTCTCTGCCTTCGATGTATCTGTAACAAGTGCTAGAACAGCTGTGTGGCCCTTTCGCAAACACTTCTGAGCCTTCAAGAAGGAGATGATGCCACTCACGACACCACTCTTGTCGCCTTGAACTTCAAGAGGTTCTTTGCCAGTACGGGGAATATGAATGACCTTCTCCTTGCATAGGATCTCTGCTTGCTGTTGGGATAACCAATTCATCCCAATGACGATGTCGAAACCATCACAACGTTGGGGTCATTTCTAGCATCACCCTGACCAACCATGAACACTCGACCCCTGGCACCATTGCCGTCGTTATTACCCCCGTTGTTATTCCCGTTACCCTGAGTATTGTTGTTGCTGGTTCTGCGGTACTTGCTGTTGCTGCTGACGATTCTGATGTGCAGGTTGTGAACTCCTGAAATCTTTGGCTTCATGATCAATCTTGAGACACCTCTGGCAGCGGCCTTTACGACACTGACCACTGTGGTGTCTGTTGCACCTGTTATACAGTGGGTGAATTCCCCGATATCCACTCTGCCCCTGACCACCAGACGATTGCTGACTCGGACTCTGGTAATCACTAGTCTTGCGCTGCTGCTGTGCTTGCGACTGTACGGTAGCTGAACTCCTACAGAAATCACCTTCCCATTTCCGCTTGTTGTCACTGGGAGTAGCAGGAGTAACTGGAGTGGTAGCGGTAGTAGTAGCGCTGATACGTTTAGGCTGCTTGTTCTGTTCCACAGCCTGGTCTGTGAGACGATGAGCAAGACGAGTAACATCTTGAATAGTAGCATGGTTAGCAGCAGTCACATGACTTTGAATCTCTGGTACTAAGCCTTTGAGGTCCATCTCAATGCGCTTGATGGGAGGATCCACCATAGTTAGACACAATACTGCCAATTCGTTGGATCGTTTCGTATACGCTTCTATTTCTGACCCCGTCATCTTCAGGTTAAAGAACTCCACTTCCAGCTTGTGGATGTCATCACGATTACAGTATTCACATTTGATCAGTTCCCTAAAATCATTCCATGGGGTGGCATTAGCAGCCGCCAGCCCCAGCATCTGAACTTGCGCGTTCCACCAAGTTAGCGCAGTGCCTTCGAGAGTACCAGTGGCGTACTTCACCCCACGAGCCTCAGGGCATTCACACATCTCGAAGACCGATTCGAGCTTTTCAAACCAATGGAGGAGTCCAACGGCTCCTTCAGTGCCACTGAAACTATTAGGGCGACAGTCCCTGAACGTCTTGAATGTGCATACATGTGGCTGAGCGTGTTGACTTGTCGTGTGTGTAAGAGTAAACAAAATTAAGCACAGGTGTCGGTTTACGAAAGTAGGATCTAAGGATCCTAGAGTGAGTTGTGATGGCAGGTTACACCTCCTGCCTGGGCAGCTGCGAGTGCTGCGGTAAGCTGTTCAGTGATCGAAGCCGCCAACTGGGCTTGAGTTCGATTAACGTGTCCGCTCATGATCTTCATAGCAAATGCAACATAAGTGAGAGAGGTTCGCGAATAGTGCGGTGACAGAAGAGAGTAAGCACCTAACATTCTACGCGGTTTGCTAGACGTTCTAATGGGTGCTCAGGTAATACTCGTCAACACCGAGTTTCAAAGGGATCCAACTGTAATTGAGAAGTTCACGTTTATGTTTGAGTAGGGGGACAATTACTGCTATGGCCCCTATAGGTTGGTCATGTTTCATATTGATCAATTAACGGGACAGAACCCCTTTTCCACTTGTTAAGCCTTACTGGGACTCACATGCACCCCACATTATTATTATGTGTGCACCCACAATAATATTGTGATTTGCATGTTCATCTCAGCTCCTCTTAACTCATGTCAAATGGTTCCCCACACTCAAGTAGGAATCAAAGAGTATCACATAGCGTAGGTTTTGAAGGTTTAGGGAAAGACCACCCTATCGGTCACTTATTACGTGAAAGTGTTCATGAATTCATATCGGTGTGCTAAACGTGCTATCACATGTATTATCGTATGTAGGTGTTCACTAGCTATGTAGTACAATGAGTATAAGAGGGACGAACCTTGCAGTCTGGAGCTGAGTGTCATGTTCGTATTCCCGTTTTCAGAATCTGTCCGGTTATAGTCTGGTTTTACAAAAACAGTTTCCCCTTTTTAAAACCAAGTTCACTATAACCAATGGCTCTGATACCAATCTGTCACACCCCCCAAAATCCACACGCGGAGTATCACCGCTTGGAGGCGTGACTGACCAGGATCTTAACCACCAATCACATTGAACTCATAAGCATAGATAAATAATACTTTCATTTAAAAACAACAAGTGTTACAATGTTACAATATTTCACAGTTTACAGCGGAAGCATATTTAACTCGTTAAGTGTTTATAAAACCATATGTAAGCTCTTAGTCTTATATTGCGTTTCCATGTGTCTCGACCCATGACCACTCCAGCTTCTCAAACAGCAAGTCCCTTTGATATGCACCTATAGGCCTGCAAGGCATGTAACAACGAATCAACAACAATGTTGAGCGAGTTCACAGTTGGTTATTTGGTTATAGTATTCATATTGTAAATCGTAAGTTCGTTTAGAAATCATGTATCGTATGTAATGGTATCGCGGCCCTCTAGGCATGTTTGCGAAGTTTAGTGGGGGTTTCCCATGTTTTCTAGACTAGGTATATTTGTATCGCGGCCCTCCAGGCATGTTTGCGAAGATTAAAGTATAATTCGCGGCCATTCCAGGCATGTTTGCGAAGATTGTTCTAGTATCGCGGCCGATCCCGGCATGTGTGCGAAGAGAAGTATATGTATCACTAGTCTAGTAGTATCTACCATTGACCTTCCTCTCCCGAGGCCAATGGTATGTAATTCCGATAACTCTTAAGCATAAATAATCAATCAACCCATTCCCAACCCCGGGAATCCCATGCCTTGGTAGAAGTGTGAACTCACCTTGGTTTGCTCGGTATGCTAAACTATGTGCTCGCAACTAATCAATCAAGTCCTATAGTGCACGTATTCAATAATCAGTTTATGTTCGTAACGACTCACATATATTCTAATGTCACATAGTGTGTTTGGCAGTTAATCATCATGCAACACAAGCAGTTAATCGCATCAAAACACTTAACGGGGTTAACATACTAACAGAGTTAATAAGGTTAACTGAGTTAATAATCTTAACTCAATTAATAGGTTAATCATAGTTACATGTTTAACAGAGTTATATACGTACTTAACAGAGCTGCATAACTTAACTGAGTTAAATAGAGTTAACAGAGTTTATAAGCTAATACCATTATATACTTAACAGAATTAATATACTTCACATAATGGCATACATAATGCAGTTAACATGCTTAACCAGATTAATACACTTATCCTAGTTAATGTGCATAACATAGTTAATCAACATTCAACATAGTTAACATATTAACGAAGATAGCAGTTTTATCATAACAAGGTTAACCAAGGTAAATAACTTAGCCGAGTAACACATTTAACAGTTGGGCCGAAAACACCCTTGGGCCGAAAACCACAAGAGCCGAAATCCCCTTAAGGGACGAAAACACTAAAGTGGCGAAAACACCTATGGGCCGAAATCCCTTTTTGGGCTTAACACATTGGGCCGAAATCACATAAGTGATTTCGTCCAGTTTCAATTGTGGGGGGTGTTTTCGTTAGTTTTATCATCATCAACAACAGCAGGTTTTAAACCTAGAAAATCCCCAAACATTTCTAACCATCTCGCCAGTTTCAGTAATAATCAAACGACCCCAAACAATAAATACCATCGCACAGATTAATAAATCATTGAGATATCAAGACTATCATTTAATCCTCAGATCTTTCATAACATACAGATCAATACAAATCATATACCCAATATCATCACATACAACAAGTTCATTCATGATGTCCAGAAATCAAGTGATTCCAAATCAAGTAACCATAAGAAATCAATAACTAACCTAAGCAGCAAGGTGTACTTCGATCGATGTGTGCCGTCGGATTTCACAAGGGAGCGAGAGAGAAAGATCGTGATAAATGGCTAGGGTTTTCCGAATACCCTTTTACTCTCAAAAATCAAAATATATAGTAACTCAATACTGGGCCAAGGCCCATTCTCTGTTTTCGTTGGTCCACTAGTGGATGAAAACACAAAGTGTTTTCACCACTAGGGTGATTTCATTGATGTGTGGGTGAGGGTGTTTGGCCAGATGTCTTGTGTAAATTATACAACACATAATTTAAAAATTTAGACATACATCAATACACACTTATAAGGCATACCGTATACAACATATAAATCACATCACGATTAACATACTACAAACGTGCACAGTTGTGAAACAAACAAGTCGTGTAACAAACAATTTAAAAAAAAATAAAAAATTAACGTGTAATAGTGCGAAGATGGAAATCTTGGAAACTCGAGTTGTCACATCGTGCATTAAAGCTGCTCCATTCGAGGCATTGTACGGGCGTAAATGCCGGTCACCTCTTTGTTGGGCAGAGGTGGGTGATAGTCAAATCACAGGTCCAGAAATGGTAGTTGATACTACTGAAAAGATTGCTCAAATACGACAACGCATGGCGGCAGCTCGTGATCGTCAGAAAGCATACGCAGATAAAGACAGGAAACTACTCGAGTTCCAGGTTGGGGATCGAGTGCTACTCAAAGTTTCACCCTAGAAGGGTGTTGTTCGTTTTGGCAAACGAGGCAAGCTCAATCCACGATACGTCGGACCTTTCGAAGTCATAGAGAAAATAGGCAAAGTGGCCTACAGACTGAACTTACCAGCTGAACTCAGTGCAGTTCACAACGTCTTTCACGTGTCGAATCTGAAGAAGTGTCTGTCAGATGAGACCCATATAGTTCCTTTGAAGGAACTCACTATCGACGAGCGGTTGCAGTTCGTCGAGGAACCAGTTGAAATCACGGACCGGGATGTTAAGGTCCTCAAGAACACGAGAATCCCTCTTGTACGAGTTCGTTGGAACTCCCGTCGCGGCCCAGAGTTCACCTGGGAGCGTGAAGACCAAATGGAACTCAAGTATCCCCAGTTATTCGGAAACAATGCAACCACTACTGAGGCTGAGGCTACTACAGAATTTCAGGACGAAATTCCAAATCAACGGGGGGATGATGTGACACCCCAAGAAAACCAGTAAAACTACGCAACACTACTAGCTTCCTCAGTAACCGCATGCTAAATTTCGGGACGAAATTTCTTTCAAGTTGGGGATAATGTGACAACTCGAGTTTCCGATTTTCACTTTCGCATTTATTGCACTTTGACTATTGACTTTGACTGTTTGGTTGTTTACTTGTTTGACTTGTAACTGTATACGTGGTGCCATAATGAAACACGTTGTGATTATTACATGTATGTGATTGTATTATAAAATGAGACTTAGTAGAAAAGCATCAACTGTTTAACACATGAAAATACCCGACGAAACACAAGATGTGTTTCGCCAATAACAACTCGACGAAACAGGATGTTTCGCCGGCCCAAAGCCCAGTTGTGGGCCCAACATGTTACAATTCTATTTTATAACTGATAGGTTGCATTAGTTGGGCAGTTTAGCAAACCCTAAAACACATTCTCTCTCTCTCTCTCACTTTTCTTTGAAACCCGACGGCTGCCCTCTTCTTATTCGAAGTTGGATCCTTTCGGTTTGATCGTCCTTGTTCGGTTAGTGTTTTACATTTAATTTAATTTCAGTTTCATATGGATGTCATGATGTTCTGATTTTGTGATGCATGATAAGATCAGTTAGTGGAGTGTATGTGAAACCCAATGATGATCTTAAATTGTTGAATGATGATTATATTGTGCATGTGAATTGTATTGAATATGCAGCCAATTTAATGTTATGCATGTGATAGCCTAGGAATTGTTGGCCATTGTATGCATGAGTACATGTGATTGTCAGGGATCATGTGGTGGTTATTTGGTTCTCTAGAATGGATATAATATGCTAGATACTTAGCAGACTAGGGTTCTGTTGTATACGTATATGACTACCGAATGATCATAACAATCTGCTCACATGGGGTAATGATTGAATGACTTGCATAATGTTGTCGGCCATTATATTCTTGTTTACATGTGTGTGTTGTCAGGACATGTTAGTCAAGATTCATATGTTAATTGTTTATATACATGTATCGAATTGTAAGATAACGAACACCCCATGGGTTGTCGGCCATTGTGATTATTTTAATGATGATTTCATGATGGTAAGATGATGATTTCTGTGCTAATGATTTCCGTATGATTGCTACTTGTTGATGACGGCAATTAGGGTTTCTGTGTTAATGTTGTAACTGATTAGATCGACGTAACCGACATTTGTTTACGAAACACATAACCTGCCGAATCGGGTATGACGAAACAGAACTATGATTCGTCGAGGCCAGTCACGACGAAACGAAGTATGTTTCGCCAAGGGTTGTAACGACGAAACGGTTACGTTTCGTCGAAGGGAGTCCACGGCGAAACAAGGGTGTTTCGCCGAATGGGTGAACGGCTCACTTAACTTAGTTAATTCTGTTGGAAAATTAACTGGGTTAGTTAACTGCTGTTAGATGGTGAACATGATTTGTATGATTACGAAAATGTACAATGTGATACTCGATGCTTATTGATGTGATACCCACTGTGATTATACTTATACGTGAACAACATGAAACATAAACTGATTATTGTATACGTGCGTACTTTAGGACGTGATTGATTTACTTTGAGCACTTACTTAGCATACCGAGCAAACCAAGGTGAGTTCACACTTTTACTAAGGCATGGGATTCCCAGGGTATGGGAATGGGGATTGAAGGAATGAGATTTGAATAGATACTCGTACTTACACTGTTACTAGACTATCTACCATCGTCCTCGGATGCGCAGGATACATACGTAAAACCTACGTATATTTGTACTCATCACTGTCCTCAGGTTGCGAAGGACACTCACGTAAAACCTACGTGAACTTATACCCACTACTGCCTCGGTTGTGTCAGGCACTTACGTAAAACCTACGTAAACAAGAACATGCTACTGTCTTCCGGAGTCAGGAAGGACACTTACGTAAAACCTACGTAAACCCCCGCGTACCCCTGTCCTCGGTTGTGAAGGACACTTACGTAAAACCTACGTAAACTTTGTACGTACTACTGTTCTCGGTAAGAAGAACACTTATGGTTACAAATAGTCTAGTGTATATGCAAACATGGGAAGCCCCCACTAATAGAAAATACTATCGGCCTAGTAGCGCCACATGTTACGAAGCAACCTTACTATTACGAACTTACTTACTGTGAACTCGCTCAACTAGTTGTTAACTCTCTGCTGCATGCCTTCCAGGACCTTAGGTACATATGGAGCTTGCACAGGGAGGAGCAGGTCGTTGTGGGACATGGATTGAGGATGCCATGTTAGATATTTAAACATTTGAACTTATGATTTACATTGGGTTTACACACTTATGTTTCCGCTAAACATTGATACTATACTTTGGTTTTTGGAACACCTTTCATATTGTTTGGTTGAATTACACTTACTATTTACGTTGTTCAATATGATTGGTGGCTTGATCCTGGTCAGTCACGCCTCCAAGCGGTGGTACTCCGCTTGTGGATTTTGGGGGTGTGACAGATTGGTATCAGGGCCATTGGTTATAGAGAACTCGGTTTTAATATGGGGAAAACGTTTTTTTTATTAAAACCAGACTATAACCAGAACAGTGCACAACGATCCACAACGACGCTTCGCTCCACGTGCAAGACTCAACACTATAGGAAATATTGTTCATGCTTACATTACCTACATGCTAGATTACATAGAACTTTGCTCATGGTATGCTTAGATAAACGTAACAACTATTGCTTGAGAACATTTATGTGCTTACTCTTCTGTCATTACACTTTCGCGAACCTCTCACACACATGTTCTCCTTGATATCAAGATCATGAGTGGACGCGTTAACCTAACTCAAGCCCAGTTGGCGGCTTCGATCACTGAACAAGTTACTGCAGCACTCGCAGCTGCCCAGGTAGGAGGTATAACCTGCCATCACAACTCACTCTAGGATCTTTAGATCCTACTCTCGTAAACCAACACTCGTGCTTAAGTATGTTACTCTTACGCGCACGACAGGTCAACACGCTCAGCCACCTGTGTGCACGTTCAAAACTTTTATGGACTGTCGTCCTATTACTTTCAGTGGCACGGAAGGAGCAGTTGGACTCCTCCACTGGTTTGAAAAGCTTGAGTCAGTATTTGAAATGTGTGAATGCCCTGAGGCTCATAGGGTGAAGTACGCCACTGGTACTCTCGAAGGCACTGCGCTAACTTGGTGGAACGCGTAAGTTCAGATGCTGGGGCTGGCGGCTGCTAATGCCACCCCATGGAATGATTTTTAGGAACTGATCAAACGTGAATACTATAGTCGTGATGACATCCACAAGCTGGAAGTGGAATTCTTTAACCTGAAGATGACGAGGTCAGAGTTAGAAGCATACACGAAACGATCCAACGAACTGGCAGTGTTATGTCCAACTATGGTGGATCCTCTCATCAAACGCATTGAGCTGTACCTCAAAGTCTTGGTACCAGAGATTCAAAGTTATGTGACTTCTGCCAACCTTGCTACTATCCAGGATGTTACTCGTCTTGGTCATCGTCTCACAGTCCAGACAGTGGAAAAGAACAGGCTGCCTAAGCGTATCGGTGCTACTACTACTTCTGCTACTCCCAGTGATAACAAACGAAAATGGGAAGGAACCTCCAGCAAGGGTTCGACTACGGTTCAGTTCCAGGCACAGCAGCGAAAGATCGATGACTATCAGAGCCCTGGTCAGCAATCTTCTAGTAGTCAAAGGTTGTAATCTTATCCTCGCTGGTCAGACTTTCTCTATCGATCTCATTCCTATAACTCTGGGTAGTTTTGATATCGTCATTGGTATGGATTGGTTATCGCAACAACAAGCAGAGATCCTATGCAAGGAGAAGGTCATTCGTATTCCCCGTACTGGCAAAGAACATCTCGAAGTTCAAGGCGACAAGAGTGGTGTCGTGAGTGGCATCATCTCCTTCTTGAAGGCTCAGAAGTGTTTACGAAAGGGCCATACAGCTATTTTAGCACTCGTTACAGATTCATCGACGAAAGAGAAGAAGTTAGAAGATATTCCAGTTGTACGCGACTTTCCTCAAGTGTTTCCTGAAGAGTTACCTGGGTTACCGCCTCATCGCCAAGTCGAATTTCAGATCGAGCTAGCTCCAGGAGCAGCACCCATAGCTCGAGCATCTTATCACTTAGCTCCAACTGAACTGGAAGAACTGTCAAAGTAATTGCAAGAACTTTTGGAAAAGGGTTTCATACGTCCTAGCTCTTCGCCCTGGAGAGCTCCCGTATTGTTGTAAAGAAGAAAGACGGTACCTTCCGTATGTGTATTGATTACCGCGAACTGAACAAGGTGACTGTGAAGAATCGCTATCCTCTTCCACGTATCGACGACCTATTCGACCAGTTGCAAGGGTCGAGCTATTACTCGAAGATTGATTTGAGGTCAGGCTACCATCAACTGAGAGTCCGGGATGAGGACGTCCCCAAAACAGCATTCAGAACACGCTACGGCCACTACGAGTTTCTAGTCATGCCATTCAGATTAACGAACGCGCCTGCGGTTTTCATGGATCTTATGAACAGGGTGTGCAAACCTTATCTTGACAAGTTTGTTATTGTTTTCATTGACGACATCCTGATCTATTCGAAGAGTCGGGAGGAACACGAACAGCACTTACGACTTATTTTGGAACTCCTTAGAACAGAACAACTTTACGCCAAATTTTCAAAATGCGACTTCTGGCTTCGTGAAGTCCACTTCCTAGGCCACGTGGTAAACAAGGATGGGATTCATGTTGATCCATCCAAGGTAGATTCTATCAAGAACTGGCCTGCACCTCGCACACCGACAGAAATACGCCAATTCTTGGGTTTGGCGGGTTATTACAGACGGTTCATTAAAGACTTCTCGAAGATTTCACAGCCGCTTACACTACTGACGCAGAAGGGTGTTGTTTATCGTTGGGGTAATACACAGGAAACAACGTTTCAGCACTTAAAGGATAGACTTTGTAGCGCACCTATCATCTCATTGGCTAGAGGCACGGACGATTTTGTAGTCTACTGCGACGCATCTATCCAGGGTCTTGGATGTGTGTTGATGCAGCGGGATAAAGTCATTGCTTATGCTTCGCGCCAACTTAAGATTCACGAACGGAATTACACTACACACGATTTAGAGCTGGGAGCTGTTGTTTTTGCGCTCAAGATATGGCGACATTATCTGTACGGTACCAAGTGCACCATCTACACAGATCACAGGAGTCTTGAGCATATTTTCAAACAGAAGGAACTGAACATGCGACAACGTCGATGGGTCGAGCTACTGAACGATTACGAATGTGCTATAAAGTACCATCCGGGCAAAGCCAATATGGTGGCCGACGCCCTCAGTCGAAAGGATACTACACCTAGGCGTGTACGAGCGTTGCAACTCACTTTTCAGTCTAGTCTTCCTTCACAGATACGAGATGCTCAGGTAGAAGCATTGAAACCAGAAAACGTCAGGGCTGAAGCCCTACGCGGCTCAAGGCAACGGTTAGAACAAAAGGCAGACGGAGCCTACTATGTAACTGGACGCATCTGGGTCCCACTCTATGGCAACTTACGCGAGCTTGTAATGGAAGAAGCTCATAAGTCTCGCTACTCAGTACATCCTGGTTCAGATAAGATGTACCACGACCTCAGAACTACATATTGGTGGCCTAGCATGAAAGCTCACATAGCCACTTACGTTAGCAAGTGCTTGACTTGTGCGAGAGTCAAAGCGGAATATCAGAAACCTTCAGGCCCACTCCAACAACCTGAGATACCACAATGGAAATGGGAACAAATTTCCATGGATTTTGTTACTGGCCTACCTAGATCTCAGCGTGGGAATGATACTATTTGGGGGATCGTGGATCGACTCACAAAGTCTGCACACTTCCTGGCTATTAAGGAAACAGACAAGTTCTCTACCTTAGCAGACATCTATTTAAGAGAAGTGGTTTCAAGGCATGGGGTGCCAACCTCTATTATCTCTGATCGTGACGCACGTTTTACTTCGGAACTGTGGCAAGCAATGCACAAATCTTTTGGTTCTCATTTAGACATGAGCACAGCTTATCACCCTCAGACGGATGGGCAGTCTGAGCGCACTATTCAAACCTTAGAAGACATGCTTCGTGCATGTGTAATCGATTTCGGCAACGGCTGGGAAAAACATCTTCCATTAGTGGAGTTCTCGTAAAACAACAGCTACCACACCGGCATTAAAGCTGCTCCATTCGAGGCATTGTACGGGCGTAAATGCCGGTCACCTCTTTGTTGGGCAGAGGTGGGTGATAGTCAAATCACAGGTCCAGAAATGGTAGTTGATACTACTGAAAAGATTGCTCAAATACGACAACGCATGGCGGCAGCTCGTGATCGTCAGAAAGCATACGCAGATAAAGACAGGAAACTACTCGAGTTCCAGGTTGGGGATCGAGTGCTACTCAAAGTTTCACCCTAGAAGGGTGTTGTTCGTTTTGGCAAACGAGGCAAGCTCAATCCACGATACGTCGGACCTTTCGAAGTCATAGAGAAAATAGGCAAAGTGGCCTACAGACTGAACTTACCAGCTGAACTCAGTGCAGTTCACAACGTCTTTCACGTGTCGAATCTGAAGAAGTGTCTGTCAGATGAGACCCTTATAGTTCCTTTGAAGGAACTCACTATCGACGAGCGGTTGCAGTTCGTCGAGGAACCAGTTGAAATCACGGACCGGGATGTTAAGGTCCTCAAGAACACGAGAATCCCTCTTGTACGAGTTCGTTGGAACTCCCGTCGTGGCCCAGAGTTCACCTGGGAGCGTGAAGACCAAATGGAACTCAAGTATCCCCAGTTATTCGGAAAAAATGCAACCACTACTGAGGCTGAGGCTACTACAGAATTTCAGGACGAAATTCCAAATCAACGGGGGGATGATGTGACACCCCAGGAAAACCAGTAAAACTACGCAACACTACTAGCTTCCTCAGTAACCGCATGCTAAATTTCGGGACGAAATTTCTTTCAAGTTGGGGATAATGTGACAACTCGAGTTTCCGATTTTCACTTTCGCATTTATTGCACTTTGACTATTGACTTTGACTGTTTGGTTGTTTACTTGTTTGACTTGTAACTGTATACGTGGTGCCATAATGAAACACGTTGTGATTATTGCATGTATGTGATTGTATTATAAAATGAGACTTAGTAGAAAAGCATCAACTGTTTAACACATGAAAATACCCGACGAAACACAAGATGTGTTTCGCCAATAACAACTCGATGAAACAGGATGTTTCGCCGGCCCAAAGCCCAGTCGAGGGCCCAACATGTTACAATTCTATTTTATAACTGATAGGTTGCATTAGTTGGGCAGTTTAGCAAACCCTAAAACACATTCTCTCTCTCTCGCTTTTCTTTGAAACCCGACGGCTGTCCTCTTCTTATTCGAAGTTGGATCCTTTCGGTTTGATCGTCCTTGTTCGGTTAGTGTTTTACATTTAATTTAATTTCAGTTTCATATGGATGTCATGATGTTCTGATTTTGTGATGCATGATAAGATCAGTTAGTGGAGTGTATGTGAAACCCGATGATGATCTTAAATTGTTGAATGATGATTATATTGTGCATGTGAATTGTATTGAATATGCAGCCAATTTAATGTTATGCATGTGATAGCCTAGGAATTGTTGGCCATTGTATGCATGAGTACATGTGATTGTCAGGGATCATGTGGTGGTTATTTGGTTCTCTAGAATGGATATAACATGCTAGATACTTAGCAGACTAGGGTTCTGTTGTATACGTATATGACTACCGAATGATCATAACAATCTGCTCACATGGGGTAATGATTGAATGACTTGCATAATGTTGTCGGCCATTATATTCTTGTTTACATGTGTGTGTTGTCAGGACATGTTAGTCAAGATTCATATGTTAATTGTTTATATACATGTATCGAATTGTAAGATAACGAACACCCCATGGGTTGTCGGCCATTGTGATTATTTTAATGATGATTTCATGATGGTAAGATGATGATTTCTGTGCTAATGATTTCCGTATGATTGCTACTTGTTGATGACGACAATTAGGGTTTCTGTGTTAATGTTGTAACTGATTAGATCGACGTAACCGACATTTGTTTACGAAACACATAACCTGCCGAATCGGGTATGACGAAACAGAACTATGATTCGTCGAGGCCAGTCACGACGAAACGAAGTATGTTTCGCCAAGGGTTGTAACGACGAAACGGTTACGTTTCGTCGAAGGGAGTCCACGGCGAAACAAGGGTGTTTCGCCGAATGGGTGAACGGCTCACTTAACTTAGTTAATTCTGTTGGAAAATTAACTGGGTTAGTTAACTGCTGTTAGATGGTGAACATGATTTGTATGATTACGAAAATGTACAATGTGATACTCGATGCTTATTGATGTGATGCCCACTGTGATTATACTTATACGTGAACAACATGAAACATAAACTGATTATTGTATACGTGCGTACTTTAGGACGTGATTGATTTACTTTGAGCACTTACTTAGCATACCGAGCAAACCAAGGTGAGTTCACACTTTTACTAAGGCATGGGATTCCCAGGGTATGGGAATGGGGATTGAAGGAATGAGATTTGAATAGATACTCGTACTTACACTGTTACTAGACTATCTACCATCGTCCTCGGATGCGCAGGATACATACGTAAAACCTACGTATATTTGTACTCATCACTGTCCTCAGGTTGCGAAGGACACTCACGTAAAACCTACGTGAACTTATACCCACTACTGCCTCGGTTGTGTCAGGCACTTACGTAAAACCTACGTAAACAAGAACATGCTACTGTCTTCCGGAGTCAGGAAGGACACTTACGTAAAACCTACGTAAACCCCCGCGTACCCCTGTCCTCGGTTGTGAAGGACACTTACGTAAAACCTACGTAAACTTTGTACGTACTACTGTTCTCGGTAAGAAGAACACTTATGGTTACAAATAGTCTAGTGTATATGCAAACATGGGAAGCCCCCACTAATAGAAAATACTATCTGCCTAGTAGCGCCACATGTTACGAAGCAACCTTACTATTACGAACTTACTTACTGTGAACTCGCTCAACTAGTTGTTGACTCTCTGCTGCATGCCTTGCAGGACCTTAGGTACATATGGAGCTTGCACAGGGAGGAGCAGGTCATTGTGGGACATGAATTGAGGATGCCATGTTAGATATTTAAACATTTGAACTTATGATTTACATTGGGTTTACACACTTATGTTTCCGCTAAACATTGATACTATACTTTGGTTTTTGGAACACCTTTCATATTGTTTGGTTGAATTACACTTACTATTTACGTTGTTCAATATGATTGGTGGCTTGATCCTGGTCAGTCACGCCTCCAAGCGGTGGTACTCCGCTTGTGGATTTTGGGGGTGTGACAGATTGGTATCAGAGCCATTGGTTATAGAGAACTCGGTTTTAATATGGGGAAAACGTTTTTTTTAATAAAACCAGACTATAACCAGAACAGTGCTCAACGATCCACAACGACGCTTCGCTCCACGTGCAAGAGTCAACACTATAGGAAATATTGTTCATGCTTACATTACCTACATGCTAGATTACATAGAACTTTGCTCATGGTATGCTTAGATAAACGTAACAACTATTGCTTGAGAACATTTATGTGCTTACTCTTCTGTCATTACACTTTCGTGAACCTCTCACACACATGTTCTCCTTGATATCAAGATCATGAGTGGACGCGTTAACCTAACTCAAGCCCAGTTGGCGGCTTCGATCACTGAACAAGTTACTGCAGCACTCGCAGCTGCCCAGGCAGGAGGTATAACCTGCCATCACAACTCACTCTAGGATCTTTAGATCCTACTCTCGTAAACCAACACTCGTGCTTAAGTATGTTACTCTTACGCGCACGGCAGGTCAACACGCTCAGCCACCTGTGTGCACGTTCAAAACTTTTATGGACTGTCGTCCTATTACTTTCAGTGGCACGGAAGGAGCAGTTGGACTCCTCCACTGGTTTGAAAAGCATGAGTCAGTATTTGAAATGTGTGAATGCCCTGAGGCTCGTAGGGTGAAGTACGCCACTGGTACTCTCGAAGGCACTGCGCTAACTTGGTGGAACGCGCAAGTTCAGATGCTGGGGCTGGCGGCTGCTAATGCCACCCCATGGAATGATTTTTAGGAACTGATCAAACGTGAATACTATAGTCGTGATGACATCCACAAGCTGGAAGTGGAATTCTTTAACCTGAAGATGACGAGGTCAGAGTTAGAAGCATACACGAAACGATCCAACGAACTGGCAGTGTTATGTCCAACTATGGTGGATCCTCTCATCAAACGCATTGAGTTGTACCTCAAAGTCTTGGTACCAGAGATTCAAAGTCATGTGACTTCTGCCAACCTTGCTACTATCCAGGATGTTACTCGTCTTGCTCATCGTCTCACAGTCCAGGCAGTGGAACAGAACAGGCTGCCTAAGTGTATCGGTGCTACTACTACTACTACTTCTGCTACTCCCAGTGATAACAAACGAAAATGGGATGGAACCTCCAGCAAGGGTTCGACTACGGTTCAGTTCCAGGCGCAACAGCGAAAGATCGATGACTATCAGAGCCCTGGTCAGCAATCTTCTAGTAGTCAAAGGTTGTAATCTTATCCTCGCTGGTCAGACTTTCTCTATCGATCTCATTCCTATAACTCTGGGTAGTTTTGATATCGTCATTGGTATGGATTGGTTATCACAACAACAAGCAGAGATCCTATGCAAGGAGAAGGTCATTCGTATTCCCCGTACTGGCAAAGAACCTCTCGAAGTTCAAGGCGACAAGAGTGGTGTCGTGAGTGGCATCATCTCCTTCTTGAAGGCTCAGAAGTGTTTACAAAAGGGCCATACAGCTATTTTAGCACTCGTTACAGATTCATCGACGAAAGAGAAGAAGTTAGAAGATATTCCAGTTGTACGCGACTTTCCTCAAGTGTTTCCTGAAGAGTTACCTGGGTTACCGCCTCATCGCCAAGTCGAATTTCAGATTGAGCTAGCTCCAGGAGCAGCACCCATAGCTCGAGCATCTTATCGCTTAGCTCCAACTGAACTGGAAGAACTGTCAAAGTAATTGCAAGAACTTTTGGAAAAGGGTTTCATACGTCCTAGCTCTTCGCCCTAGAGAGCTCCCGTATTGTTGTAAAGAAGAAAGACGGTACCTTCCGTATGTGTATTGATTACCGTGAACTGAACAAGGTGACTGTGAAGAATCGCTATCCTCTTCCACGTATCGACGACCTATTCGACCAGTTGCAAGGGTCGAGCTATTACTCGAAGATTGATTTGAGGTCAGGCTACCATCAACTGAGAGTCCGGGATGAGGACGTCCCCAAAACAGCATTCAGAACACGCTATGACCACTACGAGTTTCTAGTCATGCCATTCAGATTAACGAACGCGCCTGCGGTTTTCATGGATCTTATGAACAGGGTGTGCAAACCTTATCTTGACAAGTTTGTTATTGTTTTCATTGACGACATCCTGATCTATTCGAAGAGTCGGGAGGAACACGAGCATCACTTACGACTTATTTTGGAACTCCTTAGAACAGAACAACTTTACGCCAAGTTTTCAAAATGCGACTTCTGGCTTCGTGAAGTCCACTTCCTAGGCCACGTGGTAAACAAGGATGGGATTCATGTTGATCCATCCAAGGTAGATTCGATCAAGAACTGGCCTGCACCTCGCACACCGACAGAAATACGCCAATTCTTGGGTTTGGCGGGTTATTACAGACGGTTCATTAAAGACTTCTCGAAGATTGCACAGCCGCTTACACTACTGACGCAGAAGGGTGTTGTTTATCGTTGGGGTAATACACAGGAAACAGCGTTTCAGCACTTAAAGGATAGACTTTGTAGCGCACCTATCCTCTCATTGGCTGAAGGCACGGACGATTTTGTAGTCTACTGCGACGCATCTATCCATGGTCTTGGATGTGTGTTGATGCAGCGGGAAAAAGTCATTGCTTATGCTTCGCGCCAACTTAAGATTCACGAACGGAATTACACTACACACGATTTAGAGCTGGGAGCTGTTGTTTTTGCGCTCAAGATATGGCGACATTACCTGTACGGTACCAAGTGCACCATCTACACAGATCACAGGAGTCTTGAGCATATTTTCAAACAGAAGGAACTGAACATGCGACAACGTCGATGGGTCGAGCTACTGAACAATTACGAATGTGCTATAAAGTACCATCCGGGCAAAGCCAATGTGGTGGCCGACGCCCTCAGTCGAAAGGATACTATACCTAGGCGTGTACGAGCGTTGCAACTCACTTTTCAGTCTAGTCTTCCTTCACAGATACGAGATGCTCAGGTAGAAGCATTGAAACCAGAAAACGTCAGGGCTGAAGCCCTACGCGGCTCAAGGCAACGGTTAGAACAAAAGGCAGACGGAGCCTACTATGTAACAGGACGCATCTGGGTCCCACTCTATGGCAACTTACGCGAGCTTGTAATGGAAGAAGCTCATAAGTCTCGCTACTCAGTACATCCTGGTTCAGATAAGATGTACCACGACCTCAGAACTACATATTGGTGGCCTAGCATGAAAGCTCACATAGCCACTTACGTTAGCAAGTGCTTGACTTGTGCGAGAGTCAAAGCGGAATATCAGAAACCTTCAGGCCCACTCCAACAACCTGAGATACCACAATGGAAATGGGAACAAATTTCCATGGATTTTGTTACTGGCCTACCTAGATCTCAGCGTGGGAATGATACTATTTGGGTGATCGTGGATCGACTCACAAAGTCTGCACACTTCCTGGCTATTAAGGAAATAGACAAGTTCTCTACCTTAGCAGACATCTATTTAAGAGAAGTGGTTTCAAGGCATGGGGTGCCAACCTCTATTATCTCTGATCGTGACGCACGTTTTACTTCGGAACTGTGGCAAGCAATGCACAAATCTTTTGGTTCTCGTTTAGACATGAGCACAGCTTATCACCCTCAGACGGATGGGCAGTCTGAGCGCACTATTCAAACCTTAGAAGACATGCTTCGTGCATGTGTAATCGATTTCGGCAACGGCTGGGAAAAACATCTTCCATTAGTGGAGTTCTCGTAAAAGAACAGCTACCACACCGGCATTAAAGCTGCTCCATTCGAGGCATTGTACGGGCGTAAATGCCAGTCACCTCTTTGTTGGGCAGAGGTGGGTGATAGTCAAATCACAGGTCCAGAAATGGTAGTTGATACTACTGAAAAGATTGCTCAAATACGACAACGCATGGCGGCAGCTCGTGATCGTCAGAAAGCATACGCAGATAAAGACAGGAAACTACTCGAGTTCCAGGTTGGGGATCGAGTGCTACTCAAAGTTTCACCCTGGAAGGGTGTTGTTCGTTTTGGCAAACGAGGCATGCTCAATCCACGATATGTCGGACCTTTCGAAGTCATAGAGAAAATAGGCAAAGTGGCCTACAGACTGAACTTACCAGCTGAACTCAGTGTAGTTCACAACGTCTTTCACGTGTCGAATCTGAAGAAGTGTCTGTCAGATGAGACCCTTATAGTTCCTTTGAAGGAACTCACTATCGACGAGCGGTTGCAGTTCGTCGAGGAACCAGTTGAAATCACGGACCGGGATGTTAAGGTCCCCAAGAACACGAGAATCCCTCTTGTACGAGTTCGTTGGAACTCCCGTCGCGGCCCAAAGTTCACCTGGGAGCGTGAAGACCAAATGGAACTCTAGTATCCCCAGTTATTCGGAAACAATGCAACCACTACTGAGGCTGAGGCTACTACAGAATTTCAGGACGAAATTCCAAATCAACGGGGGGATGATGTGACACCCCAGGAAAACCAGTAAAACTACGCAACACTACTAGCTTCCTCAGTAACCGCATGCTAAATTTCGGGACGAAATTTCTTTCAAGTTGGGGATAATGTGACAACTCGAGTTTCCGATTTTCACTTTCGCATTTATTGCACTTTGACTATTGACTTTGACTGTTTGGTTGTTTACTTGTTTGACTTGTAACTGTATACGTGGTGCCATAATGAAACACGTTGTGATTATTACATGTATGTGATTGTATTATAAAATGAGACTTAGTAGAAAAGCATCAACTGTTTAACACATGAAAATACCCGACGAAACACAAGATGTGTTTCGCCAATAACAACTCGACGAAACAGGATGTTTCGCCGGCCCAAAGCCCAGTCGAGGGCCCAACATGTTACAATTCTATTTTATAACTGATAGGTTGCATTAGTTGGGCAGTTTAGCAAACCCTAAAACACATTCTCTCTCTCTCGCTTTTCTTTGAAACCCGATGGCTGCCCTCTTCTTATTCGAAGTTGGATCCTTTCGGTTTGATCGTCCTTGTTCGGTTAGTGTTTTACATTTAATTTAATTTCAGTTTCATATGGATGTCATGATGTTCTGATTTTGTGATGCATGATAAGATCAGTTAGTGGAGTGTATGTGAAACCCGATGATGATCTTAAATTGTTGAATGATGATTATATTGTGCATGTGAATTGTATTGAATATGCAGCCAATTTAATGTTATGCATGTGATAGCCTAGGAATTGTTGGCCATTGTATGCATGAGTACATGTGATTGTCAGGGATCATGTGGTGGTTATTTGGTTCTCTAGAATGGATATAATATGCTAGATACTTAGCAGACTAGGGTTCTGTTGTATACGTATATGACTACCGAATGATCATAACAATCTGCTCACATGGGGTAATGATTGAATGACTTGCATAATGTTGTCGGCCATTATATTCTTGTTTACATGTGTGTGTTGTCAGGACATGTTAGTCAAGATTCATATGTTAATTGTTTATATACATGTATCGAATTGTAAGATAATGAACACCCCATGGGTTGTCGGCCATTGTGATTATTTTAATGATGATTTCATGATGGTAAGATGATGATTTCTGTGCTAATGATTTCCGTATGATTGCTACTTGTTGATGACGGCAATTAGGGTTTCTGTGTTAATGTTGTAACTGATTAGATCGACGTAACTGACATTTGTTTACGAAACACATAACCTGCCGAATCGGGTATGACGAAACAGAACTATGATTCGTCGAGGCCAGTCATGACGAAACGAAGTATATTTCGCCAAGGGTTGTAATGACGAAACGGTTACGTTTCGTCGAAGGGAGTCCACGGCGAAACAAGGGTGTTTCGCCGAATGGGTGAACGGCTCACTTAACTTAGTTAATTCTGTTGGAAAATTAACTGGGTTAGTTAACTGCTGTTAGATGGTGAACATGATTTGTATGATTACGAAAATGTACAATGTGATACTCGATGCTTATTGATGTGATGCCCACTGTGATTATACTTATACGTGAACAACATGAAACATAAACTGATTATTGTATACGTGCGTACTTTAGGACGTGATTGATTTACTTTGAGCACTTACTTAGCATACCGAGCAAACCAAGGTGAGTTCACACTTTTACTAAGGCATGGGATTCCCAGGGTATGGGAATGGGGATTGAAGGAATGAGATTTGAATAGATACTCGTACTTACACTGTTACTAGACTATCTACCATCGTCCTCGGATGCGCAGGATACATACGTAAAACCTGCGTATATTTGTACTCATCACTGTCCTCAGGTTGCGAAGGACACTCACGTAAAACCTACGTGAACTTATACCCACTACTGCCTCGGTTGTGTCAGGCACTTACGTAAAACCTATGTAAACAAGAACATGCTACTGTCTTCCGGAGTCAGGAAGGACACTTACGTAAAACCTACGTAAACCCCCGCGTACCCCTGTCCTCGGTTGTGAAGGACACTTACGTAAAACCTACGTAAACTTTGTACGTACTACTGTTCTCGGTAAGAAGAACACTTATGGTTACAAATAGTCTAGTGTATATGCAAACATGGGAAGCCCCCACTAATAGAAAATACTATCGGCCTAGTAGCGCCACATGTTACGAAGCAACCTTACTATTACGAACTTACTTACTGTGAACTCGCTCAACTAGTTGTTGACTCTCTGCTGCATGCCTTGCAGGACCTTAGGTACATATGGAGCTTGCACAGGGAGGAGCAGGTCGTTGTGGGACATGGATTGAGGATGCCATGTTAGATATTTAAACATTTGAACTTATGATTTACATTGGGTTTACACACTTATGTTTCCGCTAAACATTGATACTATACTTTGGTTTTTGGAACACCTTTCATATTGTTTGGTTGAATTACACTTACTATTTACGTTGTTCAATATGATTGGTGGCTTGATCCTGGTCAGTCACGCCTCCAAGCGGTGGTACTCCGCGTGTGGATTTTGGGGGTGTGACAGACGAGACGACCATATATAAGTTATCACAATTAAAACGAGGATGATTTAAATGAGTAAACAATTTGGAAACGATTTGGGAACGATTTGGGAACGATTTGTAAACGATTTGGAAACGATTTGGGAACGATTTGGGAACGATTTGGAAACGATTTGGAAACGATGTTAAACAATCTGGGTAAACGATTGGTTTTTGGCTAGTGTTTAGATAACGGGACGGGTGTAATGTGGTGAAAACATGGTAGATACGCCGCTGGTACTTCTTATATATAAGTGTTTTCAACATATTACATACCGTAGCGTTATTTAGTTCACTTGGGTAAACGATATTGAAACGATATCACTCAACGTTGTTTTCGAAATAATATACGAGTTTTATACGAGATGTTTTACAAGATGGTTTTCTAAAACAAAAAGCTTTTGGGTTAAGAATCATGGCTACGAAATTTTATACATTATAACCATCTCGATTTGAGTTGGTTAATCATGTTGCAATATTATACACTTTTAAAAACAAGGTTTTTGAGGTATTGCAATGTAAGTAAACAAGCCATGATTCCGATACTCTTATAAAACCTATGTACTCGCCAACATTTCTTTGCTGACTTTGTTTTTACATATGTTTCAGGTGTTGTTGCTTGATTGACGTTCTAGGATGCATGCGTCACATAGGATCTGGACGAGGCCTTAGTGACATATAACCATGATAGACGATATAAAACTTGTTTGTTCTATGTTAAGACAATGTTAATGCTTAATATTATCAATAAAACGAAACACTTTTTATATCCATGGTTATGAAACGATAATTCTGTTACAACACTCCCCGACGTTTCCGCCACGCTTTGTTGTTTTACGTGGTCGGGGTGTGACAGAAGAGTTGGTATCAGAGCCAATGGTTATAGGGAATTAGGTTATTAGTAATTCTTTGACCTAGACTATAACTTCTAGGACCCCAACGCAAGTTTATTTGCGTTTAGATTTTTAAAACAAAATTGTCACCTATCCTTAGGTGATAACCACAACGAGAACACAATTTTCGAATCCGCTTTGAAAACTAATCATCTGTTCTAGGATGATTGATTACTAGGTTTTGAACCCTCTATTATATGTTTTTGAACCCTTCCAGTTTGATTCATTTTCGGCTTTATGCCCTCTGAATTTTCAAAATCTCGTCAAAGTTTGGGTCTAAATAATGTGAACACGTGCAAACTGGAAGAGTGAGTGCCTGTACTCTGAGTTTTCAGTCTAAGGCTAGAGTGTTCATACAAATCCACATAATCGGACCAGTCACTCTTACCTGGGAACTCTTGCGGTGAGTGTTCACTTATAGGCGAGCATGTCTTCGCGTGTAACACCTGTGCCTCCACGGCCATCAAACAAATGCCAAACCAATGAAATAATGTATTTCATACTTTGGACTTGTATAAATATGTGTATCTTTTGCACATATAGACTCATGTTCGATTTCAAGCTCTAAATCGCTTTCTGGAAGGTTATACGCACACTAATGCGTAAATATAACCAGTTTAATGCAACGAACACTCCGGAATAGTGAAATAGGCTTAACATACCTTAAATAACCTATACATAACTTAGATATAAGTTTTGAAAGGTTTGGTGTGGTGAAATCAAAGTTAAATCGCTTACAGGGACTAAAGTTGACAAACTGCGAAAGTATGCCAATTTGAACTGTAACAGACATTCCGGAACATGACCATAAGTTAAACATACCATAAATATCCTTTACATAGCTTAGAAATAGGCTTTGAGGGGTTCGGTATGCTAAAATAAACTTTTGGGTCATTCAGGGACTAAAAGTGTCAAAAAGTGCACAAGTTTGCATTTTCGCGCATAACTTACGTTCTGAATACATCTGGACATCCAAAAATTTATGTAAGCATGACTACATTATATTTTAGTGTTCGCCTTAAGAAAAATCCATTCGTCGCGTCATTTGGATCGTTTTTCGCGCTTATGCGCATTCCGTCGTAATTAAGCGAACATCGCGTTCGTACGGCCAAACGAACCAACCTCCGGCATATTTTTGAGCATGTTTTGAGTTCCCTATACTTTAACTTCATTTTAGAGCCTTGAAATGAGGTTAACGGGGTTCAAACGCATCGAAAAAGGGCTTAAAACACAACAGGGACCATTTCTGCCAATTTAGAAACATTTCTGAATCAGATGGGTCAGTGGCGTAGCGCGACGCCTAAAGCCTTACCAGTCGCGCTACGCGACTGCATGATCTGGACCAGATTCCATGTTTTTAACACAAGTTGCAGCAGATTGATCCTTAACCACATGTTTTAAGTTGCTTAATCACTAAGATAAGGAGAATATGTGGCTTCCATAAGGTTCCGACAAGTGTACGGGTTGGATCATGGCACGTTTTCCATGAAACGATCCTAACGGTTCGGGTATTCCTATAAATACCCAACCCACACAACCTCATTTTGCACAAGAATTCTGATTTGAGAACTCTAAGTTGAAACCATTGTTTCATACCTGAGTTCTTGGATCGGGATTAGCATTCGGGGACCCTTCGTAAGTATTCTTTCGTTCTTTTCCTTATTTTACTGCTTTTCGAGTCAGAAAGTCAAACTTTGTTTGACTTTCAGCGTTGACCAGTAATGGTCAATGCGAAGTTCTTTTGAACTTCGCAACGTGAGAGTAATCACGTTGGTTATAGTCCCTTGGGATTATGCCTACTGATTACCACGTTGTCTAGGGTCGTAGGGTAAGCGATCTGATAAATCGCTTATACCTTCGAACCCGACCCAGTTTGGTCGATCATTAGGATCCGACCAAACACATTAGGTGACCATAGTAGGTAGGGAATAACCTTCCGAGGTTATACCCTATGGTCACATCGTTTAAGTAGTTGTATGATAGGTAGTTTATATGCCTTAGGTAAATTACCAGAATACCCTTTTCATGTATAATTGGTAATTAAGCATATGTAACCTAAACCTTTGTCACATAACTGATTATGTAATATGTTTAGGCATATAACACTTGTCATAGGGCTAGTTAGGCGGTCCGAACGCGTTTCACGCGAACGACGCGTTAAAGTAGCATAAGCTACCTAAACGGGTCGTAATGGGTCGTAGACACTCAGGTTAAGTTTCATTTAGTATGTAGGCTTTGTTAAACCAAATGACACGAGTCTCTACACTCGTTTGGTTTACGAACCCTCATGCTACCCGATCTTCCGATCTAGGTCCGGTTAATTAACATAGTTACCTATATTAGGTGCCGTTTGATTCCGTGATCTCTAGCTTTGCTTGGTGGTTATCCTAGGACTTCTGAGCAATCTCAAGTGAGTACATAGACCCCTCTTTTACTGTTTTCCAAACTGTTTTGGGGTGGAACACATGTGCCTACTTGTTACTTTCATGCTTTCATGTTTTCACATCATATACCGACTATGTTTGTTAGTACATTATAGTACATGATTTCATTACTTTTCTGCTATGTATGTTGACTGATAACATGCTAAGCACATTGATTTACATGACTTTTCTGCTATGTATGTTGACTGATAACATGCTAAGCACATTGATTTACATGACTTTTCTGCTATGTATGTTGACTGATAACATGCTAAGCACATCGATTTACATGACTTTTCTGCTTTGTATGTTAACTTAGCATACTTAGTACATCAATTTACATTGCATCTCTGTTGCATATGTTCCAGTAACATATGGACACATTGTTTTACAACTCTACCTTGTATGTTTACTCTAGCATACTAGGTACATTATCTTCATCTCATGCTTACATTTTGGTATGACATTTGGTTTGTTTAACGGGTCTATATAACATTCATTAACATTTGCTACGCCGCTCGGTAGTAGGTAGTGGTACCATAGGACTTGACAAATCCCGTTCCGGACATCCCAGGGAAAGGGGATGAAAGGAATGACCGAATCCGAATACATATCCTTTTGATAACTCACTTTTACATAGTTATCCGGCTGTCTCAAGGCTTGAATGTTTGCGTTTAACATACTGCATAAGTGTTTGTATCAGTAAAGCATGCATTATTCTACAAAACATAACTTTGATTTAAACCAAGTTTTACTTCAATACTTTGTTTTGTACATTTTTACTTATGGTTTAAGTAGTCTAAATTTTACTTACCATACATATCATTTTGGTTATACATTACTTGACTACTTTTGGACTATAAACATTTGACATGGATATTTGACATAGACATTTTGACATGATTTACATCTTGACATGAACATTTTACATTGTTTGGTTTGGTTTGTTTAAGTGATTAAGTAACGATGCGTGTGTAATATGATACAAGCATGGTGGATACGCCGCTGGTACTTCCTATATATAAGTGTTTGTATGGTATTACATGTCGTAACGTTATTTGAATCATTTCAGTTTGAGACATAGAACATTTCATACAAATAACATACTTTTCACAAGACATTGATTTATAAACAACTTATCTTATGCAAACACATTTTACTTGGTTATTCATTTAACCTTACACTTATTTATACTTATCATCTGATCTTATCGTTTTTCAAATGATTTAAAAGACAAAGCAAATAACAAGGTTCATGACTAAACATTTTCTCAAACATAAGTCATGAATCTTATTTTCACAAAACCTATGTATCTCACAGGAATTTTTATGCTGACGTACCTATTTTCACATGTGTTTTTCAGGAGCTGTTGCATAAGATGACCAAGATACACATAGGCAGACTTGGGCTTTAGTGACAATAAAAGATGCAAGACTAGTTAATTATGTTGAAATTCCTTGTTTGTTAAGACATTGTAACACTTTTAATCAATAAAACGAAACTTTAATATCCATGATTGTGAAACATTAATTCTGTTACAACACTCCCCGATGTTTCCGCCACGTTTTGTATGTTCTACGTGGTCGGGGTGTGACAGAAAAGATGGTATCAAAGCCAATGGTTATAGGGAATTAGGTTATTAGTAATGCTTTGACCTAGTCTATAACCTTCTTAGGACCCTAACGCGAGTTTACTTGCGTTTAGTCATAAAACAATACTGTCGCCTATCCTTAGGCGACAACCGCAACAAAAACATAAATTTCAAAACCGCTTTGAAAACTAATCATCTGTTCTAGGATGATTGATTACTAGGTTTTGAACCCTCTTTTGTAAGGTTTTGAACTCTCTATTATATGGTTTTGAACCCCTTTGAGTTTTCAAAACTTCGTCAAGGTTTTGGGTTTTAAATAATGTGAACACGTGCAAACTGGAAGGGTGAATGCCTGTATTCTGGGTTTTCTGTCTAGGCAAGCACTTCGTATACATCTCATCAGACGCGAGACCAGTTGTGCTTACCTGGGAATTCTTGGGATGAGTGTTCACTTATAGGCGAGCATGTCTTCGCGATACATTATTTTTGACCCATTTACTTTGATTAGTCACCGTCTCATTTGTTTGCCTTAGGTAACAAACAAATGATCGCAATTTTCATGCGTTATCATTCTGTTTTGATTGTCCAATAATCTTTCACTCGTTTCTTCCTCTGCCTTTGTTTTTCTTCAAGAATGTCTCTTCATCACGATGACGCCCAGATATCTGAGCAAGCAGCCAAAATTCGCTCAGCGAATAGGCGAAGTAGTCCTGAAGACTGTTGAATTAGCTACTGCCATGTATCATCTCCAGGATGAAGCCACTCAAGAGTCACCAAGACAGGCAGGACCTAGTCAGGCGACAACACCATCAGCCAATAAACCAATCGAGGAATCAAAGACCATGGATGAACGATCCCCTAAGAAGTCAAAGAAGCGAAAGGCTTCTCAGAACTTCGCCATGGTCGCTCACAATGGTAAAGCCGTCCCCAACCAACCAGCTCAACCCCCTGTTAGGAAGCCATACAATGGAACTGCACCCTTGTGCAACCAATGTAGCCTTCATCATCATGCTAGTGTGAGGTGCCGCAAATGCCAGATTTGTGGACTTATAAGTCATACAGCAAGGGTTTGCCCAACTGCAGCTGTACCAAATCAAGCTGGCGACAATCCTGCTCAAGCTCGTTTCTCACGAGGGTCTTGCTACAACTGTGGCGAGATGGGCCATTTCCAAAGAGATTGCCCAAAGCTTGCTAATGCAAATTTGACCCACGGATGAGCAGTTGGCTGAGTAGAAGATGTTGCTGTCTTATGCTTTTGTTTCTCCTATTTCTTGTAATGTGAAACAATCTGTTTTGTTTATAAATAAATCGTTGTTCACAAATTCTGATATACAGGTATAATTACATGTGTTTATGGCATTTCCCTATAATACCTACATCAAGGAACTATGTACCTTACAAACTACTCTTGTGATTCTCTCTTTCAAATGATTGCTCATGATTCCCTCAAAAATTTTAAGTACTCGTTTCATTCTAAGAAACAAAGTACAGAGAATAAAGTGACATTATGAGTGATCATGCTTCTGCACATCTGTGCTTTTGAATCCTTGGTTAGATAACTAAGGATATTTTCAAATCTCATACCCATTACGTTTTAATTTTTCAACATACACAGTACCAGTATTTCAAAACAATCTTCATGATCTCAAAACATTTCATATAGTTTGAAAACAATTTTTCTAGATGCATTGTCTATGTTATTTCAAAAACATTGGCCATGTTATCAAAACCAACCTTTCTAATTTCAAAATATTTCATATAGTCTGAAGACAATATTAACACAATACATTTTCTGATCAAGTGCATGATTTCGAAAAGCATCATTCATGTCTTTCAAAAACCTTATACATAATTTCAAAATTCATCTCGCATGATTTTAAAACATTTTTGTAAATATATCTACCTAATACACCTACTTTATGATTTCAAAAAGTATTATATATAAGGTTTCAAAAACGTTAAACACATTTTTCTTAAAAGAACCCCATGCATAGTTTTCAAAAACATTTCCTCATACATTGACTTAACCTTCAAAATTCTGCTTCATATGTCGCCTTGACATATCAAGCATCTCAACTTCTTAAGCATTTTACATCATGTTTTGACCTAAGCACGTCCAGTGCAAGGTTTCAAAACATCTCCAACTTTTAAATCCATATGGGATCTTTTTATCCTCACAATTAGATCCTTGTGGATAATCATCATTCAAATCAGAGTCCTTAATTGGATTCCTTATGTACCTTAATTCGAACACTTCGGTTCCTAATAATCGAAATCGAATTTTCTTTTTGAATCTTTCTATCTTTATAGTTGGATTCTTGATAACGTTTAAAGTACCAAATGAAATCCACGGAATGGATTCCTAGTGTGCTTTAAATGCATGTACGCAATTTACAAGACAAATTAACAAACAATTTTGTGGTTATGTGACTATGTGTTTACTCATCTTATGTTTTCTTTTATGCATTTTTGGTGTTTTTACTACTCTGGATATTCTTTATCCAAATCCTTGCAGGATCTTTCATATCTTCATATGAGGGATTCGTAGCAGGATATTCAAAAGGTACTACCTTTAATCCTTAAATGGGCTTCTATGTAATAGTTAAGACCCTTGGATTATATAGTACCACTCCATGATTCATAAGAGACCCTTTAGTGGTCTAGTCAAAAAGATTGATTCACAATTTGGTTAAAAAAAAATGACATCTAGTGATGTAGCTGAACAGACTCCTTGATAGTCTATTTAGATCATTTATTGATTTAATTAAAAGGACTCTAAGGCGGTCTAGTCACACTCATCACAGGATTGTTCATTTGGTTTTCCCCTGCACATTATAAAATGGACTGAGTGAACTATGCAAGGAATTGTCTGATTATGGACGCGTACATAATTATGAAATTTAGTGCACAGAAACCCAGTAAGATTTATTATGTGTATGAGCCGATAGTGACAACAATAACGAAATGAGAACGATGTAATGGAGGTACGGTGGACGCACCAATGACGCTTCATATACTTGTATATAAGTGTCCCTCTTACATTGCAAACATAATGTTATTAAGGTTACTAGAAGTTCAAGAACCCTAACCAATGTTGTTTGATCTTTTCAACTTCATGTTTTCAAGCTCTCACAAGTTTCCTCTAAATAAATTTCGGGACGAAATTTCCTAAAGTAGGGGAGACTGTAACACCTGTGCCTCCACGGCCATCAAACAAATGCCAAACCAATGAAATAATGTATTTCATACTTTGGACTTGTATAAATATGTGTATCTTTTGCACATATAGACTCATGTTCGATTTCAAGCTCTAAATCGCTTTCTGGAAGGTTATACGCACACTAATGCGTAAATATAACCAGTTTAATGCAACGAACACTCCGGAATAGTGAAATAGGCTTAACATACCTTAAATAACCTATACATAACTTAGATATAAGTTTTGAAAGGTTTGGTGTGGTGAAATCAAAGTTAAATCGCTTACAGGGACTAAAGTTGACAAACTGCGAAAGTATGCCAATTTGAACTGTAACAGACATTCCGGAACATGACCATAAGTTAAACATACCATAAATATCCTTTACATAGCTTAGAAATAGGCTTTGAGGGGTTCGGTATGCTAAAATAAACTTTTGGGTCATTCAGGGACTAAAAGTGTCAAAAAGTGCACAAGTTTGCATTTTCGCGCATAACTTACGTTCTGAATACATCTGGACATCCAAAATTTTATGTAAGCATGACTACATTATATTTTAGTGTTCGCCTTAAGAAAAATCCATTCGTCGCGTCATTTGGATCGTTTTTCGCGCTTATGCGCATTCCGTCGTAATTAAGCGAACATCGCGTTCGTACGGCCAAACGAACCAACCTCCGGCATATTTTTGAGCATGTTTTGAGTTCCCTATACTTTAACTTCATTTTAGAGCCTTGAAATGAGGTTAACGGGGTTCAAACGCATCGAAAAAGGGCTTAAAACACAACAGGGACCATTTCTGCCAATTTAGAAACATTTCTGAATCAGATGGGTCAGTGGCGTAGCGCGACGCCTAAAGCCTTACCAGTCGCGCTACGCGACTGCATGATCTAGACCAGATTCCATGTTTTTAACACAAGTTGCAGCAGATTGATCCTTAACCACATGTTTTAAGTTGCTTAATCACTAAGATAAGGAGAATATGTGGCTTCCATAAGGTTCCGACAAGTGTACGGGTTGGATCATGGCACGTTTTCCATGAAACGATCCTAACGGTTCGGGTATTCCTATAAATACCCAACCCACACAACCTCATTTTGCACAAGAATTCTGATTTGAGAACTCTAAGTTGAAACCATTGTTTCATACCTGAGTTCTTGGATCGGGATTAGCATTCGGGGACCCTTCGTAAGTATTCTTTCGTTCTTTTCCTTATTTTACTGCTTTTCAAGTCAGAAAGTCAACTTTGTTTGACTTTCAGCGTTGACCAGTAATGGTCAATGCGAAGTTCTTTTGAACTTCGCAACGTGAGAGTAATCACGTTGGTTATAGTCCCTTGGGACTATGCCTACTGATTACCACGTTGTCTAGGGTCGTAGGGTAAGCGATCTGATAAATCGCTTATACCTTCGAACCCGACCCAGTTTGGTCGATCATTAGGATCCGACCAAACACATTAGGTGACCATAGTAGGTAGGGAATAACCTTCCGAGGTTATACCCTATGGTCACATCGTTTAAGTAGTTGTATGATAGGTAGTTTATATGCCTTAGGTAAATTACCAGAATACCCTTTTCATGTATAATTGGTAATTAAGCATATGTAACCTAAACCTTTGTCACATAACTGATTATGTAATATGTTTAGGCATATAACACTTGTCATAGGGCTAGTTAGGCGGTCCGAACGCGTTTCACGCGAACGACGCGTTAAAGTAGCATAAGCTACCTAAACGGGTCGTAATGGGTCGTAGACACTCAGGTTAAGTTTCATTTAGTATGTAGGCTTTGTTAAACCAAATGACACGAGTCTCTACACTCGTTTGGTTTACGAACCCTCATGCTACCCGATCTTCCGATATAGGTCCGGTTAATTAACATAGTTACCTATATTAGGTGCCGTTTGATTCCGTGATCTCTAGCTTTGCTTGGTGGTTATCCTAGGACTTCTGAGCAATCTCAAGTGAGTACATAGACCCCTCTTTTACTGTTTTCCAAACTGTTTTGGGGTGGAACACATGTGCCTACTTGTTACTTTCATGCTTTCATGTTTTCACATCATATACCGACTATGTTTGTTAGTACATTATAGTACATGATTTCATTACTTTTCTGCTATGTATGTTGACTGATAACATGCTAAGCACATTGATTTACATGACTTTTCTGCTATGTATGTTGACTGATAACATGCTAAGCACATTGATTTACATGACTTTTCTGCTATGTATGTTGACTGATAACATGCTAAGCACATCGATTTACATGACTTTTCTGCTTTGTATGTTAACTTAGCATACTTAGTACATCAATTTACATTGCATCTCTGTTGCATATGTTCCAGTAACATATGGACACATTGTTTTACAACTCTACCTTGTATGTTTACTCTAGCATACTAGGTACATTATCTTCATCTCATGCTTACATTTTGGTATGACATTTGGTTTGTTTAACGGGTCTATATAACATTCATTAACATTTGCTACGCCGCTCGGTAGTAGGTAGTGGTACCATAGGACTTGACAAATCCCGTTCCGGACATCCCAGGGAAAGGGGATGAAAGGAATGACCGAATCCGAATACATATCCTTTTGATAACTCACTTTTACATAGTTATCCGGCTGTCTCAAGGCTTGAATGTTTGCGTTTAACATACTGCATAAGTGTTTGTATCAGTAAAGCATGCATTATTCTACAAAACATAACTTTGATTTAAACCAAGTTTTACTTCAATACTTTGTTTTGTACATTTTTACTTATGGTTTAAGTAGTCTAAATTTTACTTACCATACATATCATTTTGGTTATACATTACTTGACTACTTTTGGACTATAAACATTTGACATGGATATTTGACATAGACATTTTGACATGATTTACATCTTGACATGAACATTTTACGTTGTTTGGTTTGGTTTGTTTAAGTGATTAAGTAACGATGCGTGTGTAATATGATACAAGCATGGTGGATACGCCGCTGGTACTTCCTATATATAAGTGTTTGTATGGTATTACATGTCGTAACGTTATTTGAATCATTTCAGTTTGAGACATAGAACATTTCATACAAATAACATACTTTTCACAAGACATTGATTTATAAACAACTTATCTTATGCAAACACATTTTACTTGGTTATTCATTTAACCTTACACTTATTTATACTTATCATCTGATCTTATCGTTTTTCAAATGATTTAAAAGACAAAGCAAATAACAAGGTTCATGACTAAACATTTTCTCAAACATAAGTCATGAATCTTATTTTCACAAAACCTATGTATCTCACAGGCATTTTTATGCTGACGTACCTATTTTCACATGTGTTTTTCAGGAGCTGTTGCATAAGATGACCAAGATACACATAGGCAGACTTGGGCTTTAGTGACAATAAAAGATGCAAGACTAGTTAATTATGTTGAAATTCCTTGTTTGTTAAGACATTGTAACACTTTTAATCAATAAAACGAAACTTTAATATCCATGATTGTGAAACATTAATTCTGTTACAACACTCCCCGATGTTTCCGCCACGTTTTGTATGTTCTACGTGGTCGGGGTGTGACAGAAAAGATGGTATCAGAGCCAATGGTTATAGGGAATTAGGTTATTAGTAATGCTTTGACCTAGTCTATAACCTTCTTAGGACCCTAACGCGAGTTTACTTGCGTTTAGTCATAAAACAATACTGTCGCCTATCCTTAGGCGACAACCGCAACAAAAACATAAATTTCAAAACCGCTTTGAAAACTAATCATCTGTTCTAGGATGATTGATTACTAGGTTTTGAACCCTCTTTTGTAAGGTTTTGAACTCTCTATTATATGGTTTTGAACCCCTTTGAGTTTTCAAAACTTCGTCAAGGTTTTGGGTTTTAAATAATGTGAACACGTGCAAACTGGAAGGGTGAATGCCTGTATTCTGGGTTTTCTGTCTAGGCAAGCACTTCGTATACATCTCATCAGACGCGAGACCAGTTGTGCTTACCTGGGAATTCTTGGGATGAGTGTTCACTTATAGGCGAGCATGTCTTCGCGATACATTATTTTTGACCCATTTACTTTGATTAGTCACCGTCTCATTTGTTTGCCTTAGGTAACAAACAAATGATCGCAATTTTCATGCGTTATCATTCTGTTTTGATTGTCCAATAATCTTTCACTCGTTTCTTCCTCTGCCTTTCTTTTTCTTCAAGAATGTCTCTTCATCACGATGACGCCCAGATATCTGAGCAAGCAGCCAAAATTCGCTCAGCGAATAGGCGAAGTAGTCCTGAAGACTGTTGAATTAGCTACTGCCATGTATCATCTCCAGGATGAAGCCACTCAAGAGTCACCAAGACAGGCAGGACCTAGTCAGGCGACAACACCATCAGCCAATAAACCAATCGAGGAATCAAAGACCATGGATGAACGATCCCCTAAGAAGTCAAAGAAGCGAAAGGCTTCTCAGAACTTCGCCATGGTCGCTCACAATGGTAAAGCCGTCCCCAACCAACCAGCTCAACCCCCTGTTAGGAAGCCATACAATGGAACTGCACCCTTGTGCAACCAATGTAGCCTTCATCATCATGCTAGTGTGAGGTGCCGCAAATGCCAGATTTGTGGACTTATAAGTCATACAGCAAGGGTTTGCCCAACTGCAGCTGTACCAAATCAAGCTGGCGACAATCCTGCTCAAGCTCGTTTCTCACGAGGGTCTTGCTACAACTGTGGCGAGATGGGCCATTTCCAAAGAGATTGCCCAAAGCTTGCTAATGCAAATTTGACCCACGGATGAGCAGTTGGCTGAGTAGAAGATGTTGCTGTCTTATGCTTTTGTTTCTCCTATTTCTTGTAATGTGAAACAATCTGTTTTGTTTATAAATAAATCGTTGTTCACAAATTCTGATATACAGGTATAATTACATGTGTTTATGGCATTTCCCTATAATACCTACATCAAGGAACTATGTACCTTACAAACTACTCTTGTGATTCTCTCTTTCAAATGATTGCTCATGATTCCCTCAAAAATTTTAAGTACTCGTTTCATTCTAAGAAACAAAGTACAGAGAATAAAGTGACATTATGAGTGATCATGCTTCTGCACATCTGTGCTTTTGAATCCTTGGTTAGATAACTAAGGATATTTTCAAATCTCATACCCATTACGTTTTAATTTTTCAACATACACAGTACCAGTATTTCAAAACAATCTTCATGATCTCAAAACATTTCATATAGTTTGAAAACAATTTTTCTAGATGCATTGTCTATGTTATTTCAAAAACATTGGCCATGTTATCAAAACCAACCTTTCTAATTTCAAAATATTTCATATAGTCTGAAGACAATATTAACACAATACATTTTCTGATCAAGTGCATGATTTCGAAAAGCATCATTCATGTCTTTCAAAAACCTTATACATAATTTCAAAATTCATCTCGCATGATTTTAAAACATTTTTGTAAATATATCTACCTAATACACCTACTTTATGATTTCAAAAAGTATTATATATAAGGTTTCAAAAACGTTAAACACATTTTTCTTAAAAGAACCCCATGCATAGTTTTCAAAAACATTTCCTCATACATTGACTTAACCTTCAAAATTCTGCTTCATATGTCGCCTTGACATATCAAGCATCTCAACTTCTTAAGCATTTTACATCATGTTTTGACCTAAGCACGTCCAGTGCAAGGTTTCAAAACATCTCCAACTTTTAAATCCATATGGGATCTTTTTATCCTCACAATTAGATCCTTGTGGATGATCATCATTCAAATCAGAGTCCTTAATTGGATTCCTTATGTACCTTAATTCGAACACTTCGGTTCCTAATAATCGAAATCGAATTTTCTTTTTGAATCTTTCTATCTTTATAGTTGGATTCTTGATAACGTTTAAAGTACCAAATGAAATCCACGGAATGGATTCCTAGTGTGCTTTAAATGCATGTACGCAATTTACAAGACAAATTAACAAACAATTTTGTGGTTATGTGACTATGTGTTTACTCATCTTATGTTTTCTTTTATGCATTTTTGGTGTTTTTACTACTCTGGATATTCTTTATCCAAATCCTTGCAGGATCTTTCATATCTTCATATGAGGGATTCGTAGCAGGATATTCAAAAGGTACTACCTTTAATCCTTAAATGGGCTTCTATGTAATAGTTAAGACCCTTGGATTATATAGTACCACTCCATGATTCATAAGAGACCCTTTAGTGGTCTAGTCAAAAAGATTGATTCACAATTTGGTTAAAAAAAAATGACATCTAGTGATGTAGCTGAACAGACTCCTTGATAGTCTATTTAGATCATTTATTGATTTAATTAAAAGGACTCTAAGGCGGTCTAGTCACACTCATCACAGGATTGTTCATTTGGTTTTCCCCTGCACATTATAAAATGGACTGAGTGAACTATGCAAGGAATTGTCTGATTATGGACGCGTACATAATTATGAAATTTAGTGCACAGAAACCCAGTAAGATTTATTATGTGTATGAGCCGATAGTGACAACAATAACGAAATGAGAACGATGTAATGGAGGTACGGTGGACGCACCAATGACGCTTCATATACTTGTATATAAGTGTCCCTCTTACATTGCAAACATAATGTTATTAAGGTTACTAGAAGTTCAAGAACCCTAACCAATGTTGTTTGATCTTTTCAACTTCATGTTTTCAAGCTCTCACAAGTTTCCTCTAAATAAATTTCGGGACGAAATTTCCTAAAGTAGGGGAGACTGTAACACCTGTGCCTCCACGGCCATCAAACAAATGCCAAACCAATGAAATAATGTATTTCATACTTTGGACTTGTATAAATATGTGTATCTTTTGCACATATAGACTCATGTTCGATTTCAAGCTCTAAATCGCTTTCTGGAAGGTTATACGCACACTAATGCGTAAATATAACCAGTTTAATGCAAAGAACACTCCGGAATAGTGAAATAGGCTTAACATACCTTAAATAACCTATACATAACTTAGATATAAGTTTTGAAAGGTTTGGTGTGGTGAAATCAAAGTTAAATCGCTTACAGGGACTAAAGTTGACAAACTGCGAAAGTATGCCAATTTGAACTGTAACAGACATTCCGGAACATGACCATAAGTTAAACATACCATAAATATCCTTTACATAGCTTAGAAATAGGCTTTGAGGGGTTCGGTATGCTAAAATAAACTTTTGGGTCATTCAGGGACTAAAAGTGTCAAAAAGTGCACAAGTTTGCATTTTCGCGCATAACTTACGTTCTGAATACATCTGGACATCCAAAAATTTATGTAAGCATGACTACATTATATTTTAGTGTTCGCCTTAAGAAAAATCCATTCGTCGCGTCATTTGGATCGTTTTTCGCGCTTATGCGCATTCCGTCGTAATTAAGCGAACATCGCGTTCGTACGGCCAAACGAACCAACCTCCGGCATATTTTTGAGCATGTTTTGAGTTCCCTATACTTTAACTTCATTTTAGAGCCTTGAAATGAGGTTAACGGGGTTCAAACGCATCGAAAAAGGGCTTAAAACACAACAGGGACCATTTCTGCCAATTTAGAAACATTTCTGAATCAGATGGGTCAGTGGCGTAGCGCGACGCCTAAAGCCTTACCAGTCGCGCTACGCGACTGCATGATCTGGACCAGATTCCATGTTTTTAACACAAGTTGCAGCAGATTGATCCTTAACCACATGTTTTAAGTTGCTTAATCACTAAGATAAGGAGAATATGTGGCTTCCATAAGGTTCCGACAAGTGTACGGGTTGGATCATGGCACGTTTTCCATGAAACGATCCTAACGGTTCGGGTATTCCTATAAATACCCAACCCACACAACCTCATTTTGCACAAGAATTCTGATTTGAGAACTCTAAGTTGAAACCATTGTTTCATACCTGAGTTCTTGGATCGGGATTAGCATTCGGGGACCCTTCGTAAGTATTCTTTCGTTCTTTTCCTTATTTTACTGCTTTTCAAGTCAGAAAGTCAACTTTGTTTGACTTTCAGCGTTGACCAGTAATGGTCAATGCGAAGTTCTTTTGAACTTCGCAACGTGAGAGTAATCACGTTGGTTATAGTCCCTTGGGACTATGCCTACTGATTACCACGTTGTCTAGGGTCGTAGGGTAAGCGATCTGATAAATCGCTTATACCTTCGAACCCGACCCAGTTTGGTCGATCATTAGGATCCGACCAAACACATTAGGTGACCATAGTAGGTAGGGAATAACCTTCCGAGGTTATACCCTATGGTCACATCGTTTAAGTAGTTGTATGATAGGTAGTTTATATGCCTTAGGTAAATTACCAGAATACCCTTTTCATGTATAATTGGTAATTAAGCATATGTAACCTAAACCTTTGTCACATAACTGATTATGTAATATGTTTAGGCATATAACACTTGTCATAGGGCTAGTTAGGCGGTCCGAACGCGTTTCACGCGAACGACGCGTTAAAGTAGCATAAGCTACCTAAACGGGTCGTAATGGGTCGTAGACACTTAGGTTAAGTTTCATTTAGTATGTAGGCTTTGTTAAACCAAATGACACGAGTCTCTACACTCGTTTGGTTTACGAACCCTCATGCTACCCGATCTTCCGATCTAGGTCCGGTTAATTAACATAGTTACCTATATTAGGTGCCGTTTGATTCCGTGATCTCTAGCTTTGCTTGGTGGTTATCCTAGGACTTCTAAGCAATCTCAAGTGAGTACATAGACCCCTCTTTTACTGTTTTCCAAACTGTTTTGGGGTGGAACACATGTGCCTACTTGTTACTTTCATGCTTTCATGTTTTCACATCATATACCGACTATGTTTGTTAGTACATTATAGTACATGATTTCATTACTTTTCTGCTATGTATGTTGACTGATAACATGCTAAGCACATTGATTTACATGACTTTTCTGCTATGTATGTTGACTGATAACATGCTAAGCACATTGATTTACATGACTTTTCTGCTATGTATGTTGACTGATAACATGCTAAGCACATCGATTTACATGACTTTTCTGCTTTGTATGTTAACTTAGCATACTTAGTACATCAATTTACATTGCATCTCTGTTGCATATGTTCCAGTAACATATGGACACATTGTTTTACAACTCTACCTTGTATGTTTACTCTAGCATACTAGGTACATTATCTTCATCTCATGCTTACATTTTGGTATGACATTTGGTTTGTTTAACGGGTCTATATAACATTCATTAACATTTGCTACGCCGCTCGGTAGTAGGTAGTGGTACCATAGGACTTGACAAATCCCGTTCCGGACATCCCAGGGAAAGGGGATGAAAGGAATGACCGAATCCGAATACATATCCTTTTGATAACTCACTTTTACATAGTTATCCGGCTGTCTCAAGGCTTGAATGTTTGCGTTTAACATACTGCATAAGTGTTTGTATCAGTAAAGCATGCATTATTCTACAAAACATAACTTTGATTTAAACCAAGTTTTACTTCAATACTTTGTTTTGTACATTTTTACTTATGGTTTAAGTAGTCTAAATTTTACTTACCATACATATCATTTTGGTTATACATTACTTGACTACTTTTGGACTATAAACATTTGACATGGATATTTGACATAGACATTTTGACATGATTTACATCTTGACATGAACATTTTACATTGTTTGGTTTGGTTTGTTTAAGTGATTAAGTAACGATGCGTGTGTAATATGATACAAGCATGGTGGATACGCCGCTGGTACTTCCTATATATAAGTGTTTGTATGGTATTACATGTCGTAACGTTATTTGAATCATTTCAGTTTGAGACATAGAACATTTCATACAAATAACATACTTTTCACAAGACATTGATTTATAAACAACTTATCTTATACAAACACATTTTACTTGGTTATTCATTTAACCTTACACTTATTTATACTTATCATCTGATCTTATCGTTTTTCAAATGATTTAAAAGACAAAGCAAATAACAAGGTTCATGACTAAACATTTTCTCAAACATAAGTCATGAATCTTATTTTCACAAAACCTATGTATCTCACAGGCATTTTTATGCTGACGTACCTATTTTCACATGTGTTTTTCAGGAGCTGTTGCATAAGATGACCAAGATACACATAGGCAGACTTGGGCTTTAGTGACAATAAAAGATGCAAGACTAGTTAATTATGTTGAAATTCCTTGTTTGTTAAGACATTGTAACACTTTTAATCAATAAAACGAAACTTTAATATCCATGGTTGTGAAACATTAATTCTGTTACAACACTCCCCGATGTTTCCACCACGTTTTGTATGTTCTACGTGGTCGGGGTGTGACATCGCGATACATTATATTTGACCTATTTACTTAGATTAGTCACTGCGTTTCGTTTGTTTGTTCGAGGTAACAAACAAATGGTCGCCTTCCTTGTGTTTTGTCGATACCTCTTTTGTTTTTTTTTTCCTAATTTTCAACCTCACTCGATTCTCTTGTTTCCTTATTAGACAATGCCTCCTCGACGTGAAGCACAATCTGTAGGACCGGTTTTGACACCATTCGATTGCGTAACAAACGTTCGACGTGCGGAATCCGTGAACGTGCGTGACCGAACACACAAAACGTACTAGAATCGTGAATCTATTGAAAGATATGACGTGTACGATACAAGAATCACGTAGAGAGTACTTTCTCTCTCTAGACTTTCTCTCTCTAGACTTGAATCTCCTAAATCACCAAATGAGCAAAAAGTCTTACACTTTACAACTAAAGCTCCTATTTATAGCCCTTGGAATTAATGAGATTTCTCATTAATTACCAAAATGCCACCTTGCTAAAACTATCTAAATATTACAATAAAAGCTTAATTTCTTCGGTTTCTCGCTACGGCTCGAATTGACGAAGGCGATAGACATTAATGACATTGACTGATTTCTTTGCCATCTTCTGAGAATTAACCCTCAATCTTTCATTTGATCTCCTTGGGCAATCTCTGGCAATGTGACCTCTGATGTTGCATTTAAAGCATCTCCTCGTCTCATAACTCCAACGTTGTCAGTTAACAGCAATGTGTCCTTGATAACCACATCGGTAACACACTCTGTTATCGTACCAATCACCATTTTCAGCCCAAATGCTCAAATCAAAGCACTGTTTGGCTTGGTGATATTCCTTTTTCCTTTTGATTGCTGGATTTGGCTTTAGAGTACTGTGGTCTAACCTGCACCACTTATTACCAACAATTTTTGAATTATCATTTTTTACTTTTTGTAATTTTTCATTGCGATTGGATGATTGATCTGATGAGCTTTTATTCTCTTTTTGTACATTTTTTATTTTTTATTTCTGTTCCACTTTCTTCTTTAAAGGTTTTTGCTTAGAGCATTCTCCCTTTTCAGTCGATTGTAGAACAGTTTTCTGAAAATTTTCTTTTAATTTCAAAAATAATTTTTGTTTTTCAATTTTTTTATTTTCATCATCAGATTTCTCATCACAATCTTCAATTTTGACTTTGTCAAAATTTGTGACACTGTCACTTATTGGAACAGAATTGATCGGTTCTGGACACACATATGGTGCAGAAGTCACAAAACCTTTCAACTTATTTTCTAACTCAGCAATTTTATTCCGATCACTTTCAACTTCTTTTTCAAGCTAAATGATTTTAGCAAGATGAGAATTTATTGCAATTTGTTTTTCAAGATTATTTTTACCAAAAATATCTTTCTCATCTTCTAAAATCTTTATTTGATTTTGAAAAACTTTTTCAATTTTTAATTTTTCATTTTCAAAATCTTTTTCATTTTCTTTCAAAATTTTGTTTTCTAATGTCAAACTATTCAAACCACTCAGTAGTTTGACATTTTCAGATTTCAAATTCTCAAAATTTTCCTGTATTTCAAGAATCTGTTTATCATCAGATTTCTTTTCATCCTTCAAATTTTTTATTTCCAATGTCAAACTCTCTACATTCTTCAAGAGTTTGACATTGTCTGATTCAGATTTTTCACAGTTTAAGCATTTCTCAGACATCTTTTCAGCTTCAGCTTTCTTATCTCTTGCAGCTTTTCTTTCTTTGATCTCTTCCATCTTACCTGCAAAATAAAAATTATAACTTTCAGGTGTAAGTTCTTTTTTATAAGATTCAAGTTTTCGAATTTCTTCACTATCATCATCGCTTTCTTCCTCTGATGATTGATCAAAAATTTTAGTTTTTTCTGAAACCTTTTCATGTTTGTCACTTTTACTTCCAGTTTTATCAATCTCTCCGGACTTAGAATCAAACTCCTTTTCTGAATCAGACTTCATTTTTTTAATCTTTTGGAATTCAAGTTCTTGAGCTTCAATCTTCTCAATGAATTTGCTCAAATTACAAGTAATATATCCATAGCCCTTCTTCCAATCTAACAAATACATTCCCCACACATCATTTGGTAAAGCATTTGTCAACTTGTCAACCCATTCGCCATTTCTTTTGCTAATTTTCCAACGCTTCATCTCTAGATATAACTTGCAATACCTGTCAATCAACTCTTTAGTTGATTCTCCCCTAAGAGCTGTAAAATTATCAAACATATCCATGTTTTTTATCAAAACAACTGAATCAGATGAGATATCCGATTGAATGGCAAAAATCAGGTGACAACGGATCGGGTGAGGATTCGCTCGGACGTGTATCCGATGCTTGACAAATCACTTTAAACTTGAACAAAATAAGATCCTTTAACTTTGATTGTGATCCGAACTAGTTATCAAATACTTAATGGCACTACACGACAAACCACTTATCAAATATGATTCAACACAAGTCTGACATATCATGTGATGTTTTTATCAAATCAATGCACAAATATCATAATGAACAACAATCATTAAAGTTTCTTAATTTTGATTGGGCCGTAAATCTAGTGGGTCGGAGCAATTCACTGTTTCACGTGGGCTTTTGTTACCTTCAATTAAATGGCCGACAATTTTTATTCCTCCTAAATTCTCATTGGGCCGTCTATTAAAGACTTACTCAATTAAAACAGATATGCACAAATATGATAAGGCCGCAATGTTCACTAATCCGACATCATCAGATATAAACAATTCAATTTTTACTTCACATGGGTCGTCACATTAAATGATTTTGATTGGGCCTTATCAATTAGTGGTTCACAATTCAGTTTATGGTCTTTTAATCAGATGCAACAGTCGACAACCACGTTCAAGCAGAATCAAAAAGTCAAAAGAGCGGAATCACTGATTGGTTCATATGAGCGGAATCAGACGTGATGTCTTATGAGCGAAACCACCTTGATGACTAATAAGCGAAACCCTATTAGACCATATGAGCGAAACCTTTTGGAAACCACAAAAGCGAAACCTATTGAAAACCACAAGAGCGAAACCTATTAATGTCACTATGAGCGGAACTTAGTATTGTTCAAATGAGCGGAATATGATTGTTAAGGATGACAAATGAGCGAAATCCCAAAGTTCATACGAGCGAAACCTGATTTTTGACGCGAAAACGGACCGAAAAACTCAAATTTTTCCTAAACGGCTAGGAGTTTGAATCTGAAATTTGGTAGGGTTGTAAATCAAGTATTTTCGCACAACATACTAAAAAATCAGCAGATTCGGACCGGTAAAACAGGTTCAATTTGACGAAAAAACTTCAAAAACGTGAAAAATAGTAGAATAAGAAGAATTTGACGAAAATCAGATCTGAAATAGCTGAATTCTGGTACGAATTTATGTATTTGGTCAGCGCAATCGAGCTCCTAGCTCTGATACCACTTTTAGGACCGGTTTTGACACCGTTCGATTGCGTAACAAACGTTCGACGTGCGGAATCCGTGAACGTGCGTGACCGAACACACAATAACGTACTCGAATCGTGAATCTATTGAAAGATATGACGTGTACGATACAAGAATCACGTAGAGAGTACTTTCTCTCTCTAGACTTTTTCTCTCTAGACTTGAATCTCCTAAATCACCAAATGAGCAAAAAGTCTTACACTTTACAACTAAAGCTCCTATTTATAGCCCTTGGAATTAATGAGATTTCTCATTAATTACCAAAATGCCACCTTGCTAAAACTATCTAAATATTACAATAAAAGCTTAATTTCTTCGGTTTCTCGCTACGGCTCGAATTGACGAAGGCGATAGACATTAATGCACTAACACAATCTTTCATTATTGAAGAAATCGCAGCCCTGGTCTCTCAGCAAGTGGCTGCTGTGCTTCCAGGTGTTGTGACCCAAGTCCACGAGATATTCAACAACAATAACAACAACAATAATGCACCGTGTAATTTCAAGAACTTCAATACTGCGAAGCCGCTTAAGTTTTCTGGGTCGCAAGGAGCAACTGCGCTCCTGCAGTGGTTTGAGAGTATAGAGAGCACATTCAGACATGTGCAGTGTCAGAATGCGCATAAGGTTGAATTTGCTTCAAGCGTGTTTGAGAAGCGAGCGCTTACCTGGTGGAATGGTGTTATGCGCGACAGGGGTGCCGAAGTGGCATTGGCACAAACATGGGAAGAGCTTCGGGCTCTCATGATGAAGGAGTTTTGTCCCCGTCACGAAATTCGGGATTTGGAGCGAGAGTTTGACGATTTAAAGCAAGATGGGGCTGAACACCGTGCGTACATGGATCATTTTGAGGAACTCCGTCTATTATGTCCCACCATGGTTACCCCTCTGGAGAAAGAAATCGAGAGATATATCGATGGTTTACCCGATTCTATTCTGGAGATTGTGACCGGTGTTAACCCTACTACCCTTCGACAAGAAATCGAGTTGTCTGCTACCCTGACTGAGACTCAAGTCAGGAAGGGAAAACTCACCCGCAAGGGTGATAAAAAGAAGGCGACTGATTCCGGGAAGGACAAGAAAAAGGGTAAGGGTAAGGAAGGTGAGTCATCGAAGAAGTCGAGGAAGCAAAAGGGTGCCCAAAATTTTGCTGTTACAGCACAGACTGCTCAGAACCCACCGGCTCAGCCACCTGCAAAGAAAGCATATGCTGGTACCGCACCTCATTGTGCTCGTTGCAACGGTCATCACGTTCACAACAAGCTTGCAAACAATGCACAACGTGGTAAACTTGGGCATTTGGCCAATGTTTGTCGTTTGGGACAGAATCAAGTTGCTCAGGTTCTAGATACGGGTCAGGGGATTGCTGTGAGATTCCCACCAGGGTCATGTTTTAATTGTGGGGAGTATGGTCACTTCCGCAACAACTGTCCGAGACTGGTGAATGCAAACGCGAATGCTAACGCGAACCCGAATGCGAACGTCAATGTTAATGTGAATCCCCCTCGTGGGCGAGCGTACAATTTGAATGCAAACGAAGAGAGGGCTGACAATGAGGTTGTCAATGGTACGTTTCTTGTTAACAATCAACCTGCATCTATTCTTTTTGATTCTGGTGCCGATAGAAGTTTTGTTTCATTATCATTTGAGCCTTTGCTTGCGATACCTAGAACTAAACTGAGGAAACCCTTATCTGTTGAAGTTGCCACTGGTAAACCTCTTGTTCTCGATTCTATTATTCATAATTGTCAGTTGAACCTTGATAACCATCTTTTTCCTATTGACCTCACACCGATGCAACTTGGGAGCTTCGATATTATAGTTGGAATGGATTGGTTAACCAAACACCACGCCGAAGTGGTTTGTTTCGATAAGATTGTTCGTATTCCTTTGTCTTCTGGCGATGTTCTGGAAGTTCGTGGCGAAAAACCACCAGATGGTTTGAAGCTTATGTCGTGTATGGAAGCCCAAAGTTATTTGCGAAAAGGATATGTTGCTTTCCTGGCACATGTCACCGAGGATAAAGATAAGAGCAAGAGTATTCAAGATATTCCGATTGTTCGGGATTATCCAGAGGTGTTTCCCGATGAACTGCCTGGTTTGCCTCCAGTTCGTCAAGTCGAGTTTCATATTGACCTTGTACCCAATGCCAACCCGATTGCGAAAGCACCTTATCGTCTTGCACCATCGGAGATGCAAGAGTTATCAAAACAACTTCAAGAGTTATCTGATAAAGGATTCATCCGACCGAGCTTTTCACCTTGGGGAGCTCCTGTCCTCTTCGTGAAAAAGAAAGATGGATCTTTTCAAATGTGTATCGATTATCGTGAGCTTAATAAGCTCACCATCAAAAATAGATATCCCCTACCTCGAATTGACGATCTCTTCGACCAGCTGCAGGGTGCTTCATGCTTTTCCAAGATCGATCTGTGTTCTGGGTATCATCAACTTCGTGTTCTCGAAGAAGATATTTCCAAAACTGCTTTCCACGAGTTCACTGTCATGCCTTTTGGTTTGATGAATGCTCCAGCTATCTTTATGGACTTAATGAATAGGGTCTGCAAACCTTATTTGCTAAATTCTCCAAGTGTGAATTCTGGCTTAAAGAAGTTCAATTCTTGGGTCATATAGTCAATGAGCAGGGTATTCATGTGGATCCATCCAAGATTGTTGCTATTAAGGACTGGAATACACCGACGACGCCTACAGAGACTCGATCTTTTCTTGGTCTTGCTGGTTATTATCGTCGATTTATTTCAAATTTTTCAAAGATTGCGGTTCCACTCACTACTTTGACTCAGAAGAATAAGCCTTTTGAGTGGGGTCCCAAGCAAGAAGAAGCGTTCCAAACGCTGAAGCAGAAGTTATGTGATGCTCCTGTTCTATCTCTGCCCGAGGGAAGCGATGATTTCGTTGTCTATTGCGATGCGTCCAACTTAGGCCTTGGTTGCGTCCTTATGCAACGAGGTAAAGTTATAGCATATGCATCTAGACAATTGAAAGTTCACGAGAAGAACTATACGACTCATGATCTTGAGTTAGGAGCTGTGGTTTTCGCGCTTAAAATCTGGAGACATTACCTCTATGGAACGAAGTGTGTGGTTTTCACAGACCATAAAAGTCTCCAGCATATTCTTAATAAAAAAGAGCTGAATATGAGGCAACGACGTTGGGTTGAACTCTTGAACGACTATGATTGCGAGATACGCTACCATCCTAGTAAGGCGAATGTTGTAGCCGATGCGCTTAGTCGAAAGGAGCGAGTCAAGCTTCATTCTATTTGAACTCTATCTGATCTTCAATCTCGTGTCCTTCAAGCTCAGCAATTTTGTGTTTCACAAAATTTGATAGGTAATGAATTACCACATCAACTTGAGCTTATGCTCGAAGTGAAAGACGATCATTTACTCTATTTTAAGGATCGATTGTGGATTCCGAAACAAGACGATCTTCGCACCTTGGTAATGGACGAATCTCATAAGTCTCGATATTCTGTCCATCCTGGTGCTGATAAAATGTACAAGGATCTTCGTACTAAGATCTGGTGGCCTGGTATGAAGAAAGATGTTGCCTTGTATGTGTCGAAATGCCTAACTTGTCTCAAAGTCAAGGCAGAACATCAACGACCTTCTGGCTTGCTTGTACAACCAGAGATACCGGTTTGGAAGTGGGAGGACATTGCGATGGATCTCATCACTAAGTTACTGCGTACGTCTAAAGGTCATGATGCTATTTGGGTTGTAGTTGATCGTTAGACAAAATCTGCTCACTTCTTACCAATCCGTGAGGATTTCTCTGCTGAGAAGCTTGCCAAGATCTATATAGACGAGATTTTATCAGGACATGGTGTTCCTTTAGATATCATTTCCGATCGTGATGCTCGATTTTCATCTCATTTCTGGAAGGCCATGCAATCTGCTTTGGGAACCCAACTGAATCTAAGCACTGCTTATCATCCCCAAACAGATGGCCAATCTGAGAGAACGATTCAAACTTTGGAGGATATGCTTAGAGCATGCGTGATAGACTTTGGTGGTAATTGGGATTCTCATATGTCACTGATCGAGTTCTATTACAACAATAGTTATCATACTAGCATTAATATGGCACCATTCGAAGCTCTCTACGGTCGAAAATGTCGTTCACCTGTCTGTTGGAACGAGACCGGTGAAGCTCAGCTTACTAGACCTGAGCTCGTTCTGGAAACAACAGATAAAATCAAGAAAATCCGCGATAATCTTATGACAGCTCGAAACCGTCAAAAGAGATATGCGGATTTGGGACGTAAGCCCTTAGAATTTCAAGTCGGAGATCGTGTCCTACTCAAGGTTTCACCTTGGAAGGGGAGTCGTGGGATTTGGAAAGAAAGGAAAACTTGCACCTCGATATGTGGGACCATTTAAGATGGAAAGAATTGGAAAGGTTGCCTATCGACTAGAGCTACCTCCAGAGCTTGGAAATATTCACCCGACTTTTCACGTGTCCAATCTGCGAAAATGTTTAGTTGACGCTGATCTACACATTCCTCTCGACGAGATTCGAATCGATGAAACAATGCACTTTGTCGAGAAACCCGTGGATATCGTGGACCGTGGTTTCAAACAGTTGAAGAACAAACGGATTCATTTGGTTAAAGTTCGCTGGGAATCCAAACGTGGCCCGGAGTTTACTTGGGAACGTGAGGACCAGATGAAGGCGAAATATCCGCATTTGTTTTCACAAGCTTCCTCTAGTTAAAATTTCGGAACGAAATTTCCTGAAGTAGGGGAGACTGTGACAACTGTGTTCTGTAATCGATGTACGATGTAAAACAATGATGTTTATTAATAAAACAATGTGCTTTGGTGTTATTATATGTGTTTTGGTGTTTCTATGTGTGTATTTGTGTTTGGTGATTTTTCAATTCGATTCGATTCCGATTGTAAGCTTTACATCGCGTTCTGGAAGGTTATACGCAAACTGGTGCGTAAACGCAGTCAGTATAACGCGTAAAACACTCCAGAATAGTTACATAGGCTTAACATACCTTAAATAACCTCCACATAACTTAGAAATAAGTTTTGGATGGTTTGGTGTGTCGAAATCAACTTTGTTCGATCGCAGGGACTATTTGTGTCAAACTGCGAAACTATGCCGATTTGTATAGTAACGAACATTCCGGAACTTGATCATAAGTTAAACATACCCTAAATAACCTTTACATAGATTAGAAATAGGCTTTGAGGGGTTCGGTACGCTAAAATAAACTTTATGCTCATTTAGGGACTAAAAGCGTCAAAAAGTACATAAGTTTGCATTTTCACGCATAACTTACGTTCTGAATACAGCCGGACCTCCAAAAATTTATGTAAGCATTAAAATATTTTATTTTAGTGTTTGGCATGATAAAATTCCATTTGTCGCTTAATTTGGATCGTTTTTGCGTTCGTTACGACTTCCGTCGTAATTAAGCGAATAACGCAACCGTACGACCAAACGAACCGACATCCGAGATGTTTTTGAGCATATTTTAAGTTCCCTATACTTTAACTTTATTTTAGAGCCATGAAATGGGGTTAACGGGGCTTAAAAGTGCCAAAAAAATCAAGTTTGACAAGTGCAGGGACCATTTTTTAAATTTCTGGTAGATTCAATGAACCTAGTCCATTTTGAAGTGTTGATGGTTTTCACCCATGGTTTTGCAAAACCATGGGCTGGTATTCAATGAACATAGTCCATATTAGGGGCTCCCATGGTTTTAGAAAACCATGGGCACACATGTAAGGTCCAGATCAAAGCTCAGTTTTCGAGGAACGATCTTAACGGTTCTAGAAATCCTATATATACCCCATCCATTTCACTTCAAAACCCACAATTTGAAATCTGATTTATGCTCTCTAAGTGGAAGTATATGCTTCCTACCTGAGAGAAAAATCGGAATCAAATCTCACAGGGACCTTCTGTAAGTGTTCTTTCGTTCTTTTCATTCGTTTTAGCGTTAAAGTCAAACTGCGTTTGACTTTCTACATTGACCAGTTTATGGTCAATGTGAAGTTCGTTTGAACTTCATAACATGAGCGTAATCACGATGGTTATAGTCCCTAGTGACTATACCTACTGATTACCACGTTATCTAGGCTCATTGACGAGTCGTAGTTTCGGCCAAAATGCGTATTCTTACGTATTTTGTAACCAAACTACTCTAGGATATCAAAACCGTTTGTTTTGATATCAAAACCAGTTTTCTAGCTTAACTAAACATGTTTTAGCATGTTTAGCTCGTCACTTTTTAGTTTAGTGCTTGTGTAGATTCGTAAGTCAAGCGGACTAAACACCCGCTTAGACTTTCGAACATGACCCGTTTGGTCCATCATTAGGATCCGACCAAACATGGTTAGTGACCATAGCTGCATAGGGAATAACCTTCCAAGGTTATACCTTATGGTCACCTAGTTTAGGTAGTTGTATGATAAGTAGATTATATGCCGTAGGTAAATTACCAGAATACCCTTTTCATGCATAATTGGTAATTTAGCATATGTAATCTAAACTTTTGTCACATAACTGATTATACAACATGATTAAACTTGTATAGGCATATAATACTTGTCATAGGACTAGTTAGACGTTCCGAACGCGTTTCACACGAACGACGCGTTAAAGTAGCATAAGCTACCTTAATGGGTCGCGATGGGTCGAAGGCACTTAGGATAGGTTTCAATTAGGATGCTTGATTGACGTTCTAGGATGCATGCGTCACATAGGATCTGGACGAGGCCTTAGTGACATATAACTATGATAGACGATATAAAACTTGTTTGTTCTATGTTAAGACAATGTTAATGCTTAATATTATCAATAAAACAAAACACTTTTTGTATCCATGCTTATGAAACGATAATTCTGTTACAACACTCCCCGACGTTTCCGCCACACTTTGTTGTTTTATGTGGTCAGGGTGTGACAGTTATTGCCGTTATTGTTCGAAATACTCCCACTGGTTCTTCCCTGGGAGGCTGCATATTGCGCTATAGCGGCGGCAATTATTCCTTGGAGTTCTGCCTGGTTAGTAGGCATGTGTACTTCGCGTCTTGGAGGGATTTTCTAAAAGATGATCATGTAGGTCAGATCATAGCAAGTATAGTAAGAATGTATATATAGTAGCATTCATCGATCACATAACATCTCATGTTATAAATTAAAACATATAACTCAACAAAGCATGTAGTGAGAATGTTGCCATTGAGCTTTTCATTGATCATGACCACAACAGTGTTTTACAAGTTTAATAGTACATCAGCAGTCAAAGTAAGATCATGGGGCTACATCACCCCCAAAAATACAAGTCAAACTACATCTATCATATACAAAAACTGTGATCTCTCAAAAGGCTTCGTAAGCTGGCTCAATAGCGACCTTATCACCAAATGATCGACCTGCATAAAACCAAAAATATGCCTATGCTGATGGCGGCGGAGGAGGAGGAAAATGAGAGAAAAGTAAACGACGCATTTGTAACCAGTTCTCCTCTAAGGCTCGAAAGGCGCGCAACAAATATGCTATCTGCTGCTCAGAAGTCCAAAAACGAGCGTCGGAATCGGGGGAAAGTGGACGTGGAGCGTTCGGTGCTGCAAATGGTGTCTGACAATGACAAGATGGATGTGGAGCACTCTCCAAAACCTGTATACGATGCGTCAAAGCATCCTGCTGTATCATCAAAGAAGTGAGGGTGTCCTCCGTAGAGTACCCAACATGGTACGGGTGGTACGGATCAGACAGTGGCATGATAGGGGGCGTAGTCTATAAAAATGGCTCGCTAGACGGTATGAAAGTTGGTGTAGTGGGTGGTGCAACAGAAAGAAACTGAGGTGTGAACGGTAAGGATGATGGCAGCACAGGTGGAACAAAAGTAGGATGAGAAACTTGTGGTACAAACTGGCTGCCTCCTGTCATGCAAGGTATGTGACCAAAAGGCTGTAGTGATGAACCCTCCCCAGGACGTGGTGGAGGGATGTCCTGGAGAAAGGTAACCGGAAGATCTGTACGATGGACATCGGTCGTGTATGGGTGAGATAGTGGAATATCAGTGGCTACAGAAACAGGTGTGACGGGTACCACATGTGGTGGATAGTCGTCATCGTCGATCCACCCATTACGGGTGTCGGCGTAACGTGGATCTATATGAGTAGCAAAAGGTGCTCGGTCAAACTGTACCGGCACGGGATCGGGAAATGGTGTCTCAACAACAGGATCCTCCATCAAGGGTGGAGCAACAGCGAGAAGATCAGCAACGAGTATATCCTCAACAAGAGGTACAACAGATGGTGCATCATCATGGACAGGGTCATGCTCTAATGCAGGGTCAGGAGCAACTACAGGCTCTGGGGCCACAGCAGGCTCCGGGTCGACAAAATCCATATCAAGATCAGCAGGGATGTCAAGCAAAGGATCAATAGGATCTACGGGCGCCTCTAGGGGCTGATCCATGTTGATAAACTCAATATCGTGGTCAGGGTCGAAATCAGGGGGAAAGATCGGCTCAAAAGCGTCATCGTCCTCGTGGTCGAACTCGAACTCGTGCGATGGACCGGGTGCAGCTGACATCGCCATGTCAGGGTCAGAAAAGTGAGGCTGCACACCATGGTCGTGCGAAGATGCAGATGCCACAGACTCCAATGAGCCCGGGACAGGTGAACCAACAGGAAGCTCCTCAAGAGGTGCCTCAGCAATGGGAAGAATAACATCAGCCTCAATAGGGGCCCCGCCCTCATAGTCAGCCTCAGGGGGATCCGCCTCGAATAGATCAATGTCGTCGTCAGAAACGGCATCGAGTGGCATATCAACTACTGGAAAAGCAGCAAGCGGTATAGGAGCAGGGATCACCGCAAGTGGTAAATCCCCGACAGGAAGGCCATCAGCAGGCTCGATTCCAACGTCAGGATGCGCGAACGGCTGAAAATCATCATCGTCCATGCTGGTGGTGTCTGATGTGTAGACCTCCTGCTCTGACGAAATCTCGTCATCTGATACGATCGCCATGGGGTCTAGTGTGTCCGATACTCCGGTGTCTGACGATGAAACCATGACGTCTGTAACACAATCACATATATGCACATATATCAATCATAAAGTCAAGTAAACATGTTAGCCACAATAAAGCAAACAAGTAATCATCCTAGTCTTCCCCAAACTATCCTCCCAGCCTCTCAGACTGAACTTCCTAGCCTCTCAGACTAACTCCCTGGTCTCTAAGACCAACCTTCCAGTCTCTAAGACTAAATCCCTGGTCTCCAAGACCAATCCTCCCAGTCTCTAAGACTAAATCCCTGGTCTCTAAGACCAATCCTCCCAGTCTCTAAGACTAATTATCCCCAGCCTCTAAGGCTGATCCTCCCTCAGTCTCTAAGACTGATCCTCCCTCAGTCTCTAAGACTGATCCTCCCTCAGCCTCTAAGACTGATCCTCCCTCAGTCTCTAAGACTGATCCTCCCTCAGTCTCTAAGACTGATCCTCCCACAGCCTCTAAGACTGATCCTCCCTCAGTCTCTAAGACTGATCCTCCCTCAGTCTCTAAGACTGAAATATAAATTTTGAAAAATGTATTTGTGCCCTTTTGTTTGTAAAAATGTCTTGTGCCCTGGATCTGAACGTTTAGTGTATGCAATGTAAAAATGTTTTCGTGAGAGCCCTAGTGATCATAGTCTAGACTCGAGAAAGAATCCTAGTTCGCTATGATCGAGGCTCTGATACCAAGCAGTCACACCCTGGCTTTGCGGAAGCGTGGCTTTATTTTGGTGTGACTTCTTAATACCATAGCAAATATCATAACCATGCTATATGAATTAAAAACACATGATGTTCACCCATTCAACAAGTTTTAAAAGTTACCATGACAACGTTGTTCAAAAGTCGACACTTAAAACAGATTACGACATGACATAATTTAAAATGTGTTCACAAGACACAACCATAGAACATGAATAAAAACACAGTTTAAGACTTGTAACCCGTCCAGGCAAAGGTCACATTTCCTAAACTCGGATGACATCATTATTCCTACGCAGCTTAACCTCATTGCAAACTTGGCCAGATCCATTAGTTTCCTGAAATACATGTAGTTTGAAAACATCAACAAAAGTTGAGCGAGTTCATGTAAAAGTGAGTATGTATAAACCTTTGTAATATGTCTGTATGTATGAAAATCCCTGGTATGTAGCAATTAAGGAAAAAAAGATCACCATTGGGTTGCAAAGGCAATGATATGTGTCAAGTGCTGTAGGAAGACTCAAACCTAGCAGATTTATGCGTCGGGCTCAAAGTCACTCCATGGTCCGCATAGTTGGACACAGGAGCTGGGCTCGCTACACCCAAATAGATCTACCGCTCATGACCCTCGGTCCTACAATGAGGATTAATGGCCTCAAGTTCCAGCCTACCCACTCACATGATCTAAGTAGTCAACCCTCCTTAAGCTAACCATACCATGTATAAAAAGTGTCTGTAATTACTGTAACATGTATTCCACCCCCGAAGTATAAAAACTGAAAACAGTTAAGAGAAAAGGGGGACATGAACTCACAGAAGTGCGTATCCAGAAACGTCAATCTCCAACTCTATCTGCTGCGTGACGACCTACACGTACTAATTCCTATTAGACAGATGGGCCGTGCCTTGGCTTAGGGTTTAACGTTTTATTGGAGAAATAGTTAGGGAACTATTTCGTATTCACACTCCTATCTATTTATATTTCCTTCCCAAGGATTGGGGTTTTTAATACATGTATGCTTTATAATTTCGAAAATATATTTTTAAGTCTCACTTAGAAAATATATTTTTAATCACTTGTCTAAATTATTTTAATCCCAAAATATATATATATTTTTCCCAAAAATATTATATTTTATCTCAAACAATTTCCAAAATAATACTTTATCAAAATACACATATGAGAGTATTTTCCGAAAATACATAGGTTACATTTTTGAGTTCGCGTTGTAATAACAATACCGGTGTAACTTAAATATTTATTTGTGAGAGCGTTGGTATTATTTTGGAGTCGTAATTGCATAATATCTTCCAGTTATATTATTTTTGCCCTAAAAATAATATATATAGTTCACAAAATAATCACATAATAACGCAAGCGTTTTAATATAAAATATATATTCTAAATATATATTTATCAAGTTTTATTTACGAAAATCCACCCCCGATACTTGGAAATTTTGTAATTAAAATTATGGCGAAGTTTATTTTGAAAACCAAGTTAAAAATATATTTTGTAAACATTTGTTTAGAAAAATATTTCTAAGTGTTATATTTCTAGAAAAATTTCGCCAGAGTTTCCTCTGTAAATGGAGGTGTCCACGCTTACTCGCGTATCATTTTCTTTTCAAAATCAATCAATCAATTTAACAATCAACAACACACAATATTCACTCACTAATCTTGACAAAGCAAGACTAAATCATAAACTCATGAACTTGAAAGTTTTGTAAAAATATGTAGTAAATTACCATCACATTTAGTGGGTCTCGTTATCTTTAAAAACATGATTGATTTCTTGAAAACTTTATTTTTAAAGAATATGAAGTTTCACAACTTCTAGTCAAGATTCACAAAAATATTTCTTTGTTAAATTTCCTTGTTACACAAGTGTTTACACACTTGTTTATTTACTAAAAATGCTTTTAGTTCGTATAAGATCCGGGTTTTAACAAAACTTATATTTTTGCTTGGTTCTCCCGAAAAACCACTTGTAGATCTTTAGATCTACAAGTTTACAACTTCATTTTACAAGAAAATTTATGTTTATTCAAGTTCAAGACTTATGAATGGATGGATCCATCATCCTTCAACTTTCTAACTTTTACATCCTACTAGTTCATGCTCTCAAACATGGACTAGTATGTCTAGATGATGATCCATCTTGTTTTTACTAACAACAACATCAAATAATAACAACTATACAAGATTTACATGATTTACACACATATCTTCTCTTTATCCACCTTATTCATCTTATGTTCAAGACTTTAATGTAAGTTCTTTAGTGTTTCATAATTTTTAACCATTAAATCATCTATTAACCACCATAAACAAGATCAAGATGATGATTAGAAGCACTTACTACTAGCACAAGGCTAGGGAAGAAACAAGGTGTAAATGTGGTGGATAAAAGAAATCTAGAGAGGTTCTTGAACTTCCGAGAGCACCGAGCCTTCTTGTATGATCCCTTGCACCTTTGTATGTATGAAGAATGGCTAGATCAAGACTTGATGGTGTATGTATGGTGGTGATGGTGTTTGGCCGAAGACAAGCAAAGAGGGAAAGAGGAGAGCAATTTTGAGTTGGTGATTGTGAAATGAGAGTTCTTATCCTTGGTGATTACTTATAAACTAATTTCCTATTAACCTCCATGTAATATGTCTTTAAGATATCCAACATTATCCAATAAAATAATCAAGAAAGCACAAGGGTGTGTCCCACCCTTGTGACCATCGACAATGAAGGGGGGGGGGGGGGGTAAGGGTTGGGTGGTGATGGTTAAGTTACAAACTAGTTGGAATCTAAAGGTTCTAGTTAGTATGTTAAGTGTGTTTATTAATATAAAGGGTGTTAGGGTGTTCGGGGACCCTAACTAGCTCAGAAAGATAAAAACAATGTATTTGGCAATATTTTTATGTTCCGGGTAAAGTCCGGTTGTTCGGTTGGATGTTGATCCGTTAAAGTGTTAAATAAGTATTTAAAGTGTCTTTTATATAGTTTTTAGTGACACATTAAATTACCAACACTTTGGAAAGTGTTTAGAATTATTTTACCAAGTTTTTACACTTTAGTAGCATTGTTAAATGCTGAATTTTAGTATTTTAGTGCAGAATTCTGCATTTAATGTGTGTTTTAGGCACTTCCGGGCACTATAACTATCACCTAGTGACGCAGTTTTATGGTTCTCACCTCCCTACACTCACTACTAGTGTAGTAATCTATTCCCGGCTCATACTGGCCTCAGAACATTGTCTGTTTTGGTGCTGGTAATGTCAGCATGTTTACTGGGTTATCCGTTCACGGTGCTAACTGTGCTTTGTGCATCAAGTTTGTCACTATTGTCTGTGTGTAGTAAATGGAGTGACAGTATAAAATGTGATGCATGAGTATGTATGTATCAGAAAGTAGAAAGCAGTTTAATCACAATTGTAATCAAGCACAGTAATTAAGCACTAATTAAATATTTATCCCTGTTGCCGATGCCATTGTTTTGCCACCTGTCGAGGTTCCTGTTTTATCTGACCAGTCTGGTCCTGACTCGTTTGAGTCCATGTCATCTTCTACTCTTCATGCACTGGGATTACAGCGATATCCCACAGACACTGATTCCGATACTGCTATGTCTGAAGCGCCCGTTCCGCAGCTGGGTTTTGGGTTCATCCCTGACTTTCCACACGACGATGATCATGATGTCGAGTTTGAGGGTGAGTTTCACCCTATTTTTTCACACGATCAGGATCCAGACCATGAGATGGAGTTTATCCCTGAGGAGCAGCCTATTGAGGCCCGTGTTATTCCTGATGATCAGCTTCTTGAGATACTCGCTGATCATGAGCTTGCTCCCGCCGACCCAGAGCCTGAGGTAGCACCAGAGCCCGTTCTTACTCACGACCTTCCACCTGTGCATGACCCTATCCCTGCTGATGTTCCAGTGATTACACCACCACTGCCCGACCCGGTCCCTGTATTGGATGACCGTGCTCCATTTGCCACCCACGTGGATCCTAGATATGCTCACACCCACAATGGGTGGATTGAGGAGGACGACTATCCTCCTTTTGTCAGACTAGTTACTCCTCCTATTGCACCTGTCCAGGCACCCGTTGATGTCCCACAGTTTCACCCTCATGTGTCAGACATTCACCGCAAAGATTCCACGACTTGTCACGCGTTGTGCCTTATATGGTGGATCCTGAATTCAAGCGCATTGAGCGTTTCATCTGGGGATTGGCACCCCAGATCATGAGTATGGTAACAATGTCCAAGCCGCCAACAATTACTGAAGCCATCGACCTGAGCGTGTCACTGACTGAAGAAGCTATTCGGTTAAACAAGTTTTCAATCTATGACCCGAAAAAGAAGGAAGCACACGTTGAATCATTGAGTGAGAACAAGAGGAAGTTCTCAAACTTCAAAAAGGGTACCAGCAGTGTCAGCAAGAAAGAAGAGGGAAGCGCACCAGCCAGGGCCAAAACTGGTGCCGAAAACAAAGGAAGAGGGTACATAGGCGCTCTGCGCAAATGTGATGTATGCCAATATCATCACCCCGGCAATTTCAGATTCAAGAAATGTGAGTCTTGTGGGAAGACTGGCCACTCAAAAGAAACATGCTGGGCTGGTACTGGTGTTGGTCGTGGTAATCAAAGGGGTTATGGAGGTGGGAATGGAAACCGCTAGCAGGGAGGAAATGACGGGAATGGGAATCGTGGAAATGCTGGGAATCAAGCTGGTAACCGGGGAGCGAACATCAATCGAGGCGGTAATGGTAATGGGAATGGTCGAGGACCAGGGTGTTTTAATTGTGGAGACATGGGGCACTTTAAGCGGGAATGCCCGAAACTCAATCAAGCGCATGGGAGAGTCTTTAACATCGGTGCGAGGGAAGCTCGCCAAGATCCAAACGTGGTTACTGGTACGTTCCCTATTAATCAACGCTTTGCATCTGTTCTATTTGACACTGGTGCCGACTATAGTTTTGTATCGTTAGAATTTAAAAGTATGCTTGGGTTAACTGCTAGTAAGTTAGACATTCTGTACTCAATTGAACTGGCTAATGGAAAGCTAGTTGAAATGAATGAAGTCATCATAGGATGCGTAATAAAGCTAGGAGAACACGAGTTTACACTGGATCTACTGCCAGTTGAGTTGGGAAGCTTCGACGTGGTAGTAGGAATGGATTGGTTGTCAAGCAATAGAGCCGAAATTGTATGTCACGAGAAGACCATTCACATCCCAATGGCGGATGGAGAAACGATTGTGGTACACGGAGAGAAGCACGATACGCCATTAAGGATCATTAGTTGCTTGAAGGCTAGAAAATGTTTGAAGAAGGGATGTGTTGCCTTCTTGGCGCACATCGTGGATAAGGAAGCCGCTGAGCCAAAGATAGAAGATATTCCAGTCGTGAAAGAGTATCCTGAAGTCTTTCCAGAAGACTTGCCAGGATTGCCGCCGCAGCGACAAGTCGAGTTTCACATCGACTTAGTTCCAGGCGCTGCGCCTGTGGCTAAGGCACCTTATCGGCTTGCGCCTTCGGAAATGCAGGAGTTGTCGACACAACTTCAGGAGTTGTTAGGCAAGGGATTTATGAGACCAAGCTTCTCGCCTTGGGGAGCTCCAGTTTTGTTCGTTAAAAAGAAGGATGGTAGTTTTCGCATGTGTATCGACTACCGGGAGCTGAATAAGCTGACAATCAAGAATAAATATCCTTTGCCAAGGATCGATGACATGTTCAATCAATTACAAGGTTCGAGTTTTTACTCAAAGATCGACCTTCGATCGGGTTATCACCAGTTGAGGATCCAAGAGGAGAGCATTTCAAAGACGGCCTTTAGGACTCGCTATGGACATTACGAGTTCCTGGTTATGCCGTTCGGGTTGACAAACGCGCCAGCCGTATTCATGGACTTGATGAACAGAGTCTGCAAGCCGTACCTCGATAAGTTTGTGATCGTGTTCATTGATGACATTTTGATCTACTCGAAGACGAAGGAAGAACATGAGCAACATCTAAGGGCTATTATAGAGCTGCTTAAGAAAGAGAAGTTGTACGCTAAGTTCTCGAAGTGCGAGTTCTGGTTACGCAAAGTCCAGTTTCTTGGTCACGTGGTTAACGGAAATAGAATCCATGTGGATCCCACAAAGATCGAGGCGATCAAGAACTGGGAGACTCCAAAGACGCCAACCGAGATCCGTCAGTTTCTAGGTTTGGCAGGATATTATCGCAGATTTATTGAGGGTTTCTCAAAAATCGCTCAACCTTTGACCTCTCTCACCCAGAAAGACAAGAAGTTTGATTGGGGAGACAAACAAGAAGAAGCATTTCAGTTGTTGAAGAACAAACTTTGCGACGCACCAATCTTATCTCTACCCGAAGGCACGGGTGACTTTGTGGTATATTGCGACGCTTCACATCAATGCTTAGGCTGCGTGCTAATCCAACGACAGAAGGTTATAGCCTATGCTTCACGCCAGCTGAAGGTTCACGAGAAGAACTACACCACGCATGACTTAGAGTTAGGCGCAGTGGTGTTTGCATTAAAAATCTGGCGACATTACTTGTATGGCACGCGATGCACAATCTTTACTGATCACAAGAGCTTACAGCATATTTTTTATCAAAAAGAGCTTAACATGAGACAAAGACGATGGGTAGAGTTGTTAAATGACTATGATTGTGAGATCAAGTATCACCCAGGGAAGGTGAATGTAGTCGCCGATGCCTTAAGTCGGAAAGAAAGGATTAAGCCCATAAGGGTTAGGGCTTTGGAAATGATTGTTCAGACAGACCTCACGTTTCGCATTCGTGCTGCGCAAAGGGGAGCTCTTAAAAGGGAGAATCTTGAGAATGAATATCTCTGGGGGATGGAGAAGCAATTGGTACCAAAGGAGGATGGAACATTGTGTTTCTTGGGAAGAATTTGGGTTCCCTTCTTTGGTGGTCTGAGAGACGTTATTTTTGAAGAGGCTCACAAGTCACGGTACTCGATCCATCCAGGATCAGATAAAATGTACCAGGATTTAAAGGATTTCTATTGGTGGCCGAGATTGAAGGGTGATGCCGCGACATATGTTGGCAAATGTTTGACTTGCGCCAAGGTAAAGGCCGAATATCAGAAGCCTTCAGGTCTTCTGCAACAACCCGAAATACCCATGTGGAAATGGGAGCGGATTTCAATGGACTTCATAATGAAATTGCCAAGGACACCCAGAGGTCACGATACGATTTAGGTAATCATAGACCGTCTGACCAAATCTGCACACTTTTTGCCAATCAAGGAGAAGGATAATACAAGCAAGCTAGCTGAGCTATACCTGAGAGAGATTGTTGCACGACATGGAGTGCCTCTCTCAATTATCTCTGATAGAGATGGAAGATTCGTGTCAAGGATTTGGCAATCCTTTCAAGAAGCTTTTGGTTCTCAATTGAATCTGAGTACTGCCTTTCACCCGCAGACAGACGGACAGAGCGAACGAACAATTCAGACGTTGGAAGACATGTTGCGAGCTTGCGTAATGGATTTAGGTGGAAGTTGGGACACTCACCTACCATTGGTCGAATTCTCATACAACAACAGCTATAATAATAGTATACAAGCTGCACTGTTCGAAGCTCTCTATGGACGCAAGTGTCGATCACCATTATGCTAGTCTGACGCGGGTGATAGACAGCTTGTTGGCCCAGAATTGGTTCAAGAGACAACAAACAAGATCTTCCAGATCCGAGAGCGCATTAAAGCGGCTCGTGATCGTCAAAAGAGTTTTGCGGATCGAAGAAGGAAACCTTTGGAATTTGAGGTGGGAGATATGGTTTTGTTGAAGGTTTCACCCTGGAAGGGTGTGGCACATTTTGGGAAGCGTGGGAAGTTGAATCCGCGGTATATTGGACCATTTAAAATCCTGGAAAGGATTGGTCTTGTAGCCTACAAGTTGGATCTACCTGCTGAACTAAATGGCGTTCACGATACATTTCATGTATCTAACCTGGAAAAGAGTCCAACTCAAGAAACAGTTGTCATACCTGCCGACGAAGTTCACATTGACGACACACTCCACTTTGTTGAAAAACCTATTGAGGTTACTGATTGGAAGGCTAACAAGACGCGACGGAGTAGTGTCAAACTCGTCAAGGTTCGTTGGAACGCGCGACACGGCCCAGAATTCACTTGGGAGCGTGAGGATAGTATGAAGGAAAAATACCCACATTTATTCCCTAAGACCCCTGCAACTAGAAGCAGAACTTAAATTTCAGGACGAAATTTTCTTAACGGGGGGGGGGGGGGAATGTGACAACCCTCATTCAACCATGTATCCGTACCATTAATTAATATTAATTAAGTGCTTAATGACTGTGCTGAATTATTTAATTGCTTTCTGATTACTGCATCATACTGACATGTGCATCACATATTATATAATGTCACATCATTATCACAGACAAACTTTATTGACGTACATGATGCACAAAGCACAGTTAGCACAGTTAATGGATAGAACAGGAATATGTTGACAGGGTTCAGTAAATAGACGGACAGAGTTTTGAGACCCAGTATGGGCCAGGGAAAAGGTACTACACTAGTATGGTGTGTAGGGAAGTGAGGACCATAAAACTGCGTCACTAGGTGATAGTTTGAGTGCCGGAAAGTGCCTAAAACTCACTTTAAGTGCAGAATTCTGCATTTTTCAGCAAAATTCAGCTTTTTAACATACTAGTATTGTGCAGAAAATTGACTAAATGGTCCTGAATGCTTTCCTAAGTGTTGGGAATTAAATGTGTCACAAAAAGTTACATAAAAGACACTAAACGATATAACTTAGCACTTTAACGAACCGGTATCTAACCGAACAACCGGACATTACCCGGAACACAAAATTTTTTCCAGATACATTGTTTTATTATTTTTGAGCTAGTTATGGTCTCCGAATACCCCAACACACTATAAAATATGTCATACACATAATACACTAGAAATTACACTTAACCTCCAACTATTTACCTACTATCATTCAAAATTTGCAAATAACCCCCCCCCCCATATATATTTACGGTCACAAGGGGACCCCACACCCCACTCACTAGATTTTATTTCATATTTTACTTGATCTTACTTGCTTGAGTGAACAAGATATTGTAGTAGGAGATTATAAGTATGGAGGCCAAGATCATTCAATATCATTTCATATCTTCACAATCTTCACACCATCTCCCTCATACTCTCTCTCTCCCTCTCGGCCTTGTTTGTGCCGCCACCACCACCACCATATTCATCCATCACTCATTCCATTTCAAACCCATTTCAAAATACTAGAAGGTGTTACATGGAGCTTGAAGCTTGAAGAACTTGAAGAACCTTCATCCTTTGCTTCCATCATCCATCTTCATCATCTTTTTCTAGTGATCTTCCCTAGCCTTTGAGCTAGTTGTAAGCTTCTTGCTACTAGTTTTTATTTCTTATTTTGTTGGTTAAAAACATATACATTGTTATGAATCACAAGAACACTAAAAGACTTAAACAAGAATCATGAACATGAAGCTTAAAAATGATGAAATCTTGTTAAAATAATGTTGTTAAATACATGCATGGCACTTGATTGTTATTTACTTGAGATTATGATGTTGATCATCATAAGGAGCTTGCTAGATTGTGATTAAACACATGATTTAGTAAGTTAGAGGATGGTTATGAGTTAACCCAAGGAGATCATCCTCACTTATGAACATGAACTTGAAAATAAAATTATTTCTTGAAAAAAAGTAAATAAAGTGAGCAAGTAATTTATTAAATCTAAGATTTACGAATAAGTTTTCCAAGAAAATCAAGTTCAAAATATGATTTTAGTAAGAACTTGATTCATACATAAATGTACCTTATTCTTGGTGATAAAATAAGTGTAAGAACACTTTATTTACAAGAAGAGTTCAAAAGAATAATTTTTGCGGAATATGTTTACAAGTTGTAAACATCTAAAATTTTCAAGAAGGAAGTTTATTAAGAAATAAACACACTTTAAGGGGTAACTAAGTCTACTAAACATGTTACCAAGTTACTACAAGTTTTTTGTGAAAATTCATGTTCATGTTGTTATACATTGTATAATTTTTGCACTTGGGAAGTGTAGTTTGATTATTGATTGTTGGGTTGATTTTTGGAAAGAAAATGATATGCTTAAATAGAATGGACACCTCCATTGTTAAGGGAAACTATGGCAAAATTTTCTAAAAATATAAACACGTAGAAAAATATTTCTAACAAGTATATTTTGATCATAAGTCTTCAATATAGATCTTGCCATAATTTTTGTAACAAGAATACAAATATTGGAGGATGTTGGTTTTTGTAAATAAAAATGGATAAATATATATTTAGAATATATATTTTAAGAGACTTGTGTGATTATTTGCATACTCGGTGAAATGGTTATATTATATAACTTAACTAAGTACCGTGAAATTTATTATCCAAAAACAATTCCGTTACTTATATATTTTTGGTATATATTATTTTTGGACAAGGAGAAATATATTATTTTTGGGAAATAAAAATATATTTTCCTAGTATAGTTAGAAGATATATGATTTTTGGGAAAAATATATATTTTCTGGACAATACATTATTTTTGGGACAAAATGAGTTTACATATATATTTTCTAAAGTGAGACTTAGAAATATATTATTTCGAAAATTACAAATACATGTATAAGATACCACATCCTTGGGAAGGAAATACAAAGTTAAATGCTTGAGAAGTATTAATACATAAATTTTGTTTAAACAATTATTCCAAAACTAAATATAATTTAAGTTGAAATATTAATTATTTTGACAAATAATTAATAACTCGGAATAATACAAGAAACGTAACTCAAAACATTAATACTAAGCAAAGGCACGGCCCGTTCGTCTAATAGACGTTAGTACACTGTAGGTAGTCGTGTTGGCTGACAGAGTTTGAGTTACGAGCTGAGGACGCAATACTGTGAGTTCATGTCCCCCTTTTCTTTTACCGTTTTCAGTTTTATACTTCGGAGGTGGAATACATGTTACAATTAATACAGACACTTTTATACATGGTATGGTTAGCCTAAGGAGGGTTTACTACTAGATCATGTGAAGGGTGGGCACAACACTTAAGGCCATTAATCCTCGTCGTAGGACCGAGGGACATGAGTGATAGATCTATTTGGGTGTAGTGAGCCCACACCCATGAGGCCGGGGCGGCCCATAGTGGTGACTATGTCTTCCAGCCGGAAGCCCGGTACAAATTTGCTAGGTTTGAGTTTTCCTGCACCTTTTCACACATACCATTGGCTTTGCAACCCAGTGGTGATCTCTTTTTCCTTATTGCTACATACCAGGGACATTTATACATACAAGACATACTTTAAAGGTTTATACATACTCACATACACATGAACTCGCTCAACTTTTTGTTGATATTTTTAAACTACATGTATTTCAGGAAACTAGTGGATCTGGAAGGGTATGCATGTGTCGTCAAGTTGTGTTTGAATAAAAGATGTGATCCATGGTTGTCGAGCTTAGGGGGTGTATCCTAATCCTGGACGGGATACACGTCTCTAAACTCAGGTTTTATTTAAAGTCGTTTGTTGAGTCTTTATGAACTCGTTTAAACACGTCATGGGTTGTAACTTAATTTGGTATTGATGTTTTCAAACAATGGTATTGTGGTAGTTTCTAAACTTTATTAATGGATAAACATCTCGTGTTTTTATCATATAGCATTGTTATGATTGTTGCTATGGTATTAAGAAGTCACACCAAATAACCACGCTTCCGCAAAAGTCAAGGTGTGACATTTATAAGGTCAAACATTTGTTTAAGCGCAAACATCTGTTTATGTCCAAACAGATGTTTAAGGTCAAATATCTGTTTAAGGTCAAACATCCTCAAAATAGTTAAAAATGATAATTTTCATTGATCCTTAAAAGTCTGTTACAACCACTGTTTTTGTTCAAACATTTGATTGTTAAATGTTATCCACTGCTGAAAGCCAACCTCTATTTCTTCATTCTTCATGTTGACCACTGACTGACCAAACATCTGTGTTTCAATCACTGTTGGCTATCCACTGATAGTTAAAAAATAGTCACTGCTCACATTTTTATTGTTGACATCCACTGATATTGACAATCCTTGGTTTTCCTAAAAAAACATCCACTGCTTACATTTTTACATGTATTCTCACCTTTTCGATGTTGTCTATTGTTATTTTGATATATATTAGTTGTATCATCTTTTATTTAGATGTATTGCATACCCTAATGGATTGTATTCATTTGTTTCTTAATGTTATTTATTTTGATTCTATATGATTGATACTGTTACAGTTTTACGTGAGAATGATTTATGGATTTTCGTGTTACCTTGAAGACAGTAAAAGAAAATGTTTGGTTAGTAATTTTATCCCATCTTAGTTTAACACTTAATTTTAATTTTTTTGTATGATATCTAGCAATAAAAGTGTTTCTTTTATTTATGCTTAGATTTTGCCAAAACAGTATCAAAATTGGATTCAATAGTTTAATTATCCAACTAGAAATACAAACATCCGGACCACAACTGGAAATGTTTATAAAGTCAAGATCTATCCTCTAAGCAATGGCATATATTATTTCTAAAATGCTTGGTGTCAGTTGGTAGACAGTCTGAAAATACCTTCAGATTCATGGTTGATATTTCATTATGAAGAAGCATTAGAAAGTTTCAAAATATTGTATTTTTATCAAGACATTGCTCTTGCTCCTTGTGAAGATTTTTACTACAAACCATCTGGTAACGAAGATTATGTGGTATGTAACTTCGAAGAATATTCATCATGTAATTTTTTTGGAGATACAGTTGTTTAATTGTTTTTTTTATTTATTTACTTAATTTTCTGATATATTTTTACTAATATACTATATAATGTGTTTTATTCTGATTGTAGAGTATTAATCGTTCTTTTGTTCATCACAAGATGTTAAACACTATTCCTTCATATCCAGTTCTTATTAAAGGATCTGGAAACCAGAACTGGTCTGTGCGGATGGAAGATATCAACAATGAACTTTACATAACTACCGGATGGAAGGAGATAAAGAATGAGTTGTCATTAACTGCTGATCATCTCATTGTCTTTGAGATGATAGATCTTCAGACTTTTCATATCACGGTTTTCAATTGTGCTACCTGTGATTTAGTGTTTCCACCGGAGGTCTGTGCTGTTGTTAAAGAAAAGGTGATAGAAGAGATTGTCTTGGGTTCAGATACTGAAGCTGTACAGGACATTGTTAACGTCAATGAATGTGGTATAGTTGTTGTGAATGAAGATAATCAGATCGTACCTATTTCTTTCCGTGTTGACGGTCATTTTATAAGTTTGTGATTATGAGTTTACTAATATATCATACTTTAGTAAGATTTTAAAGATGTGTTAATTCTTTGTTTATTGAATTGTTCGTTGTTTGCTACAGCGCCTTTTTAAAAAACAGGCTGAAGATCTTGGACTGAATCGTAAGATGGGTTTGAAGATTATGGACGTGGCAGGTGATGTTTGGAATGTTCAAGCTGCTATAGGTTCATCTCGAGGTCAACCAAGATATTATCTGCAAGGAATGAGAAAGTTTGTGAGAGATAAAGGCATGGCTCCAGGTGAAGCATTTACACTTAACTTTGTGATAGGTAAAAAGCTTTTTATGTTCGGATGAATGTTCATGGGATTGAAAAAGGCAAATGCAGAAGCATACATTGAACCAAGTTTTTGGGTTGTAGTTCTTTGCTTTTCGAAAATGATGGTAGACTTATTTGTTTAGTTTTGAAGTTGTGATTCTAAAACTATATATGTACATGTAAATTATTAGGTCCATGTCTAACAGAAACAATGCGGAGATGTAAGCTAAAGACAATATATTCGATTACTCGCTCGAAACGATTTCTTAATTGAAAATATAGTACAAACTAATAGCAAAATCATGTTCAAAGTTATAAGCGCTAATCTTTGACAATGATAAGCTGGTTAATTATGCCATTAAAGGAATAAAAACATCGAGTTCTATTCTCTGATAATCATTTCAAGCAAATAGAAACACATACAGTTTCGACTATATCAAGAAACATATTGCCTTTTTCTTGGACTGGTGTCCACAATTTCCAAACTAAAACTGAAATTGATCAAATGAGACATGTTAATTATGTATAAGAAATCATGTATGGGTCACTTCGTTTGACTTTTGGTGAACATATGCTTGACTTTTGGTCAACATCTGGTTGACTTTTGGCTAACATCTCATTTAGTATTCAATAGACGTTTGAATAACTCAAACAGTGGTTTTAACATCTCTTTGACTTTTGGTCAACAGTTCATGGAAACCCATGTTAGGTTGAACAGTGTTTTGAAGAGGAAAACAGTGCTAAAATACAAGAAGACAGTGGATCTAGTTGAACATCTGTTTCACTTTTGGTCAACAACTGTTTGACTTTTGGTAAACATCTATTTCTCCGATCAGATTTGGTGTTAAACTATAGTTCTTTAAGTCATTGTTTTGTTTTCTTGAATTCTATGTAATTTTGTTAAGAAGTACAAGAACAAACATTTTTACAAAATCCCAAATCACCCGATCACGTAAGTGCATTGAAGTAAAAGTGGAAATGATGTTATTCATGTGGTTATGTTGTGCTTTTGTTTGACCTCTAATATGGGTTTATGATCTAATCCGGTGATGTAAAGACATTGTTGTTGAATCCAATGAGATGCTTGATGTAATGAGGTCGTATTAATAACAAATAATAATTGATATAACTAAGTTTCCCGAGCCCGGGAAGCAATCCCGGGTAATCACCTAGTTAGTATATATAACAAATTGGGTAGAACCTTATGAATAGTAAAATAATGGCCCAAACTTGGAATGTTATTTACGGTACTACAAAATGCTTGCATTTTTATGAAACTTTAAACTTTGTACAATATGCTTTGTACAATATGTCGCAACCCCCGACCCCTTGACCCAGGAGGCGGGCGGCCGCGAGCTCGCACATTCGGTGGTATCGGTGTTTATTTAATTTGACAGCGGAATTTACATCAGGACCGTAGTTAGGAAATATTTGATCAGTGTAAAACACCACATTTTATAAATAATAAACACATGGGTAAAACCCAAGTTTCCATTCATAATATTTTTATAGGGATAAACCCTAATTATTGAAATAAAACTTCTTCTTTATATAGGTAACTTTTATAGCCACTTTTCCAAGCCTTCAGTGCTCTCCAGCTGGCTTGTATTTTGGCTTTCACATTTTGTTACCTAGAACGCGTTTAAAACATTTTTGTCAGTGGAAAATACTGGTGAGTGAATCCCAGTTTAATTAAAACAAGGTTTATCATTTTACAGCATTGAGGGCAACCCGCAATTACATTTGTTTACATCTACTTTAATTACCACCCACAGTACTGTCAATCCTGACTTGTGGTCATGCTACTACTCACAGTGTAGTAACAAGTTACGTATACAAAACCCCAATATACCGACGATAATTGTAGAATTACAAATACTCAATCACTGTTAATTATAATGTAAAATAATTTGAGATTTTGTAAAAACAGTTTACAAAAAGAAGGATTACTCACATTGCTAATTAGGTATTTTCTTGTGACTTCCTGGTTATAATCTATTAATTCAAAACAATGCACACGCGTTAGTATAATAACCCAAATTTTACATTAGCCATACCCTTCCCGAGACAGAACTCCAACGACTGAGTCAGGCAGAGCCTCGACATGCGTTACGGAGCACTAGATCAATCGGGCAGCGTAACTAATACGTAACCGGGGGTTATAATACTTACATCGAGGCAAAGCTTCTTTATTTTAGTGGGTATTATACCCGAGTATTATTATTGCTATCAGAGATTGAGAGAGAATTGAATTTTTGAACGATTTGAAATGAAACGTTGAGCTCCTATTTATAGGGCCTGATCAGGGGTCTCTCGTGCCCCGCGAGAGAAACACAAAGGGGCTTCGCGGCCCGCGAGGCAGTCTAGGGTAGGCCCTATCCTTACTGCATTGACCACTAGCCTTGACACGAGCCCGCCACGTGGCAGCTCAGGGGCTCACCTAGTGGCCACCTGGTCGCGGCCCGCGACGAACCTAGGTGTTGTTGTCGCGCCCCGCGAGCGACATTAGAAATTTGTTTTTATTAAATTTTATAAAATAAAGGTATTTCGGGGCCGTTTTTCGTATACGGGGTGTATTTTAGGACGTATAGGGGTGTTATAGGGATACTCTAAGGGTTGTGAAATATTTTTAGGAGAGTTGTTATATTCTCCCCACCTTGTTTTAGAACCCGTCCTAGAGGTCTACTAGAACAGGTGTGGGTATTTCCTTTGCATCTCGGATTCATGCTCCCAAGTGAACTCTGATCCTCTTTTGGAATCCCATTTTACTTTGACTAGAACTAACCTCTTGTATTTAAGAATCTTGATCTTTCTGTCTTCAATCTGTAGCTGTTTTTCTACAAACTTAAGCTTCTCATTTACCTCTATATCCTTAAGGGTTACTACTAATGATTCATCTGCTAAGCATTTCTTGAGATTACATACATGGAATACATCTTGTATTCCTGCCATTTCTTCTGGTAGTTGTAGCTGATAAGCTAGGGTCCTATCCTTCTAATAATCTCAAAGGGTCCAATATACCTGGGGCTTAGCTTTCCTTTTTTGATAAATCTGACCACTCCTTTCCAGGGAGAAACTTTTAACAATACTTTGTCTCCTACTTGAAATTCCAACGATTTTCGCCTGTTATCAGCATAACTTTTTTGACGATCGCGTGCTGCTTTTAGTCTTTCCTTAACTTGAATAATCTTGTCCGTTGTTTCTTATAGTATCTCTGGTCCAAACAGTTGCTTTTCTCCAATTTTTTCCCAACAGACTGGAGTTCGGCACTTTCGTCCATAAAGTGCTTCAAATGGTGCAACATTGATGCTGGTATGATAGCTGTTATTGTAAGAAAATTCTATTAATGGTAAATGATAGTCCCAATTTCCTCCAAAATCAATTACACAAGCTCTAAGCATATCTTCCATTGTCTGAATTGTCCTTTCGCTTTGTCCGTCCATTTAAGGATGATAAGCAGTACTTAGATTTAACTTGGTTCCGATTGCTTTTTGGAAACTAGTACAAAAATGAGAAGTAAAACGGCTATCTCTATCAGACACAATAGATAAAGGAATTCCATGTAATGAAACTATTTCATTTACATATAACTTGGCTAATTGTTCCATACTGAAAGTTTCCTTCATTGGTAAGAAATGGGCAGACTTGGTTAATCTGTCTACAATCACCCAGATGGTATCATTACCTTTTCATGTCTTGGGTAATTTGGTAATAAACCTGACGGTTTCTGATGTTCAGCTTTAACTTGTGAACAGGTTAAACACTTGGCTACATAAGCTGCTATATCCTTTTTAATTCCTATCCACCAGAAATTCTTTCTTAAGTCTTGATACATCTTATCACTACCGGGATGTATCGTTTACTTAGACTTATGGGCTTCTTCTAAAATTTGGTGGCGTAGTTTTCCTTGTTTAGGTATCCAAATTCTTTTCTTATGGAATCTCCAAATTCCATTTGTTCCTTGTTCTAATTCCTTAATCATTCCCTTTAATTTCTCAGTATCGTCCTTGATTACTGATTCTTGTACTTCTCTAATTTTCTCATTTAAATCTATCTGTAGATTTAATTTGAGAGAACGTACTTTTTTTGGCTTATCATGATACTTTCAACTTAAAGCATCAGCTACTACATTAGCTTTTCCTACATGATATTGGATACTACATTCATAATCACTAAGGATTTTCATCCAGCGTCTCTGTCTCATATTTAATTCCTTTTGCCCGAAAACATATCTTAAACTCTTATGATCGGTGAAAATGGTAAACTTACTACCGTAAAGGTAATGTCTCCAAATTTTAAGGGAAAAAATTATGGCTCCTAACTCTAGATCATGGGTTATATAATTCTCTTCATGATTCTTAAGTTGTCTAAAGGCATAGGCTATAACCTTTTGATGCTGCATCAACACACATCCATAACCTAATTTAGAAGCGTCACAATAAACTTCAAAGTCTTCAGTTCCTTCTGGTAACGCTAGTATGGGTGCATTGGTTAATCTTTGATCAAGAGTTCTAAAGGCTTCTTCCTGTTTTGGTCCCCATTCAAACTTAATTGATTTACAGGTCAGTTTTGTTAATGGAATGGCTATTCTACAAAAATCTCAGATAAACCGTCTATAATAACCTGTCACACCCCGACCGCGTTAAAACAACAAACCGCGGCGGAAACGTCGGGGAGTGATGCGACAGAATTATTGTTTCAACAACCATGGTAAATAAAGTTTTGTATTATTAGGATTAAAGTTTACATTGTCTTATGAATTAACGAAAACATAACATAATTAACTGTCTTTTAAGTCACTAAGGCCCAAGTCCGCCTAAGTGTAGCACAAACATCATCATGCATTAGCACCTGAAACACATGTAAAAATAGGTACGTCAGCATAAAAATGCCTGTGAGTTACATAGGTTTTGTTTATGTAGGATTCATGACTTGTAGTTAAAAGTAGTTTTTAACAAAAATGTAGTCATGAACCTTATAAAATGTTTTCCTTTATAAGATCATATGAAAATCGATGAGAAAATCAAATGATAATAAAAAGGATAATGCATGGTTAAATGAATAACCAAGTAAGGGTGAATTTGTATAAAATATGTAATTTGTAAAACAATGTCATGTTCTTGTATAAAATGTTTCATGTCTTGTCAAAGTGGTTTAGATAACGCAACAATGTATAATACAATAAAAGCACTTATATATAGGAAGTACCAGCGGCGTATCCACCATGCTTTTATCATATAACACATAGCCCCGTTACATAAGTCACTTATCAATAACCAACCAAAATGTCTTGTTCAATGTCAAAATGTTTATGTGTAAACCATGTTCAATGTCATGTGTGAAATGTATCATGTATAACCAAATGTAATGCATAGCAAGTAGAAGGTATCTACTCAAACTATGTTAAAATGTCAATGTGAAAAAAAATGTCATGTATGGTGAATAACTAGTAATAACTCAACCCCATAGGAAAAATGTACAAAACAAAGTTTTTGAATAAACCTAAGTTTAAATCAAATGTTATGTTTTGTAGAAAACAATGCTTTATGATTAAAAACATTTATGCAGTAATGTTAATCGCATACATTCAAGCCTTGCGACTGTGGTGACAAACCTTTAAACAAATTAAAGGTTTATCTGAATTATGTATATCGGATTCTGTCATTCTCTACTTCCAAACAAACCTAGGAAGTCGAGAACGGGATTTGTCAAGTCCTATGGTACCATTACATACTACCGAGCGGCGTGATCAATGTTAATGAATGTATTATTGTCCCGATTAATCATACCAAATGTCATAACCAATGTAGCATGTGAAAACCATGTACTAGGTATGCTAAGTAAACATACCTAGTAGAAATGATCATGTAAAACAATGTGCTAGCATGCTTAGTAAACATACATAGCAGAAATGTCATGTAAAACAATGCGTTCATATGCTGAGTAAACATATGCAACAAAAGCGTCTTATGAAATCAATGTGCTAGCATGCTTAACATGCATAGCAAAACATAGTTGAAATCACGTACTATATGTGCACTAGGTGAAACTAGCATGTTTATGTCATAAAAGCATGAAAAGCACAAAAGTAACAAGTATGTACATGTGTATCACCCCAAAGTATTTGAAAGCGGTAAAAGAGGGGAACTATGTACTCATATGGGATTGCTTATTAGTCTTGAGAATAAGACCAACTAAATCTCCAAGGATCACGAAATCAAACGGCACCTAATATAGGTAACTATGTTAATAATCGGATCCTAAATTGGGAGATAGGATAGAATGATGTTCTATAAATCAAATGAGTATTTGAACTCTTATGGCATGATTTAATAGAGCTAACATTCTGATTTGGAAGTCTACCTAAGTGCTTTCGACCTGTTTCGACCCATTACGGTAGTATAAGCTACTATAATGCGTCGTTTGCGTAAAACTATAGTCGGATGGTTAACTATGTGCTATGTCAAGTCTTACATGCCCAATTATTCCTAAACATGTTACTAAATCAGATCATATGTCAAAAACATGTTCACATATGCAAAATACGGATTTATGCTTCAAAAGGGCATTTTGGTCATTTTCAATGGGCATATAAGCTACTTAACAAATAACTAACCAATTCTAAGTGATCATAAGGTATAACCTCAGAGGTTATTCCATATGCAACTATGATCACTAAACATGCTTGGTCGGATCCTAATGATCGACCAAATGGGTCGGGTTCGAAAGTCTAAGCGGTTGTCTAGACCGCTTAACTTACGACCCTAAACAAGCACTAAACAAGTAGTGACGAGTTAAACATGTCAAAACATGTTTAATTAGCTTAGAAAACTATTTTGGTATCAAAACAAAGTGTTTTGATACCTAAAAGTAGTTCCGTTGCAAAATGCGTGCTAAAAAGCATTTTGACCGAGACTTTGACTCGTCACTACACCTAGTCAATGTGGTAATCAGTATGTATAATCGCTAAGGATCATAACCATCATGATTACAATCACGTTGCAAAGTTCAAACGAACTTTGTGTTTACCATTGATTGGTCAATGCAGAAAGTCAAACACTGTTTGACTTTCACGCTAGAAAAGCGATAAAAGCACGAAAGAAGCATACAAAGGGTCCAAGCTAGGGAGAACTTGATCTATAACACTCAGGTATGAAGCAAAGGCTTCAACTTAGAGCATTAATCAGATCAAGGGTGAGGAAAATGGAATGAGAGCTTGGCTATTTATACTTGTGGATGATGAACAAGATCATCACAAGTGTTTATGTGGCCAACAAACAAAGGATCTCAGCCATACATGTGTTAAGGGCCAGCTAATATTACTTGGGGAGGTGTTATCTTGGTTAACACACAAGAAAAATGGCAAGAACAGCCCCTGAAGTATCAAACAATTGCTGAAAATGATTTTCTGTCGTTGGGCCATCTGTCGCGCCCCGCGTAAGAATGGGATTGGGCTTACGCGGTCCGCGACCTCCCTGTAGTTCGGCCAACAGTTTCCATTTTGACAGTTTTGGTCCCTGCACATGCATAGGCTCATTTTTGGCACTTTCGACCCTCATTAAGCCATTTTCAAGGCTCTACAAGGTGGTCAAAGTATAGAGGACACAAAATATGCTTGGAAATATCTCGGATGTCGGTTCGTTTGGTCGTACGGTCACGTTATTCGTCTAATTACGACTAAACTCGAACGGACGCGAAAATGATCCAAATTAAGCGACGAATGGTATTTTTGCATGTAGGTCACTAAAATAAAAATATTTTAGTGTCTACAAAAATTTTGGACGTCCGGATGTGTTCAGAACGTAAGATATGCGCGTAATTACAAACTTACACCGTTTTTGACACTTTCAGTCCCTGTAAGATCAAATAAGCATATTTTCGCACACCGAACCACTCAGAGCTTGTTTCTAAGATATGTTTAGGTTATTTATGGTATGTTTAGCTTATGATCATATTCCAGAATTTACGTTGCCATACGAAATGGCAGACTTTTGCAGTTTGACGCAAATAGTCCCTGTGAGCGAATAAACTTGATTTTGCCATACCAAACCCTTCAAAACTTATTTCTAAGTTATGTAAAGGTTATTTAACGTATGTTATGCTTATGTTGCTGTTCCAGAGTGTTTTTCATGTTAACCTGATTACGTTTATGTATCAGTTTGCGTATAACTTTCCAGAAAGCGATATAGAGTTTAAAATCGATCAAAAGTCAAAATGTGCAAAATGTCAAACATAAATAACAAACATTGGGATCAAAACACACTGTTTTATTGATATAGAATTGTTCAGAGTTTGCACAATGATTACACAAGCACAGATGTCACATAACCTACCAGTCCAAGAAAACTTCTCACCTCCGTTGGTGATTCAGGGACTTTCCATTTAGTAATCGCCCCGATCTTTGTGGGATCCACATGGATTCCTTCATGATTGACTAAATGTCCAAGGAATTGTACTTCTTGTAACCAAAATTCACATTTTGAAAATTTAGCATAAAGTTTTTCTTTTCTCAATAATGTAAGAAGTGAATGCAGATGCGCTGCATGTTCCTCTTTACTTTTAGAGTAAATGAGAATATCATATATAAAGACAATTATAAATTTATCCAGATATGGTTTGCATATTCTGTTCATCATGTCCATAAATGCGGCTGGGGCATTGGTTAAACCAAATGGCATAACGGTAAATTCATATTGACCATACCTTGTTCTGAATGTAGTTTTAGGAATGTCCTCTTCCTGTACTTTCAGTTGATGATATCCTGAGCGTAAATCGATCTTGGAAAAGAATCGAGCTCCTTGCAGTTGATCAAAAAGATCATCGATTCTCGGTAATGGGTACCGATTTTTAATCGTAACCTTGTTCAATTCACGGTAATCAATGCACATACGCATTGATCCGTCCTTCTTCTTGACAAATAAGATTGGTGCTCCCCATGGCGATGAACTTGGCTGTATAAAACCTTTCTCCAAAAGTTCATCCAATTGGTTCTTCAGTTCCTGCATCTCTACTGGTGCTAAACGATAAGGTGCCTTGGCAAGTGGTGCTATCCCTGGTAGTAGATGAATTCTAAATTCAACCTCCCTATCTGGCGGTAGTCCTGGTAATTCTTCTGGGAAAATATCCAAGAATTGAGATACTACAAGAATATCTTTTAATTCTTTTCCTTTAGTGTTAATGATTATGGAAATCATATACACTAATGATCTTTTTCTTGCATAACTTGCTGTTTTCATCAAGGAGATGAATTTTGTAGATCTAGTTGGCTTATCTCTTTTAATTGTCATCTTTTCACCTTTTGGTGAATTTACTTGTATTGACTTTTGGTCACATAGAATACTGGATTTATTGGTTACTAACCAATCCATTCCTAATACAATATCAAATCCAGCTAGGTTCATTGGATAGAGGTTAGTAATAAAATTATGGTTTAGAATTTCTATTCTTGCTCCATGCAAGATTTCAGTGATCTTAATGGATTCTCCGTTTGCCATTTCTACTAGACATTCTTGTTGAAGTTTAGTTAATGGTTGATTGAGAATATTGCAAAATGAAATATTTATAAAACTTTGGTTCGCACCAGAGTCAAATAATACTTTAGCAAAAACATCATTAACTAAAAACGTAACGGCAATCACATCCGAAATTATCTTGGCTTCTTCAGCTGTCAGAACAAATGCTCTAGCATTCTTAGTATTCTTGTTGCTCATCACTGGAGCTAGTTTCAGACAGTTCGTTTTAATATGCCCTTTTTCTCCACAATTGAAGCATACTCCATTACTGGGTTTCTTCCTACAGTCTTCTTCCTTGTATCCCGGTATTTTGCAAAAGTTGCAGTATGTGGAACATCTTCCTGAATGTTTCTTCTTGCAAGACTTACAGTAAGGTGCGGAAGTAGAACCTATATTCTTCCCACGGTTGGAATTACCGTAGCGAAATTCCTAGGTAAGCTTTTGAACTAGCTTCTTTCTCTGGTTTTCTTCTTGCGTATGTACCAATTCATCAGTCAAGGTATTTGCTAGTTCTACAACTTCTTCTATGGTTTGTGGTCTAACTGCCTTGACTACATATCTAATCTCACTAATTAATCCCCAGATGTAACGGGAGATTAATATTGGTTCTGGTGAGGCTAGGGTTGCCACTATTCTAGCATATTCGAAGAATATGGTAATATAACCCTTACAGTCTATTCCAGTCATTCTAAGGTTTAAGAACTTATTAGCAATTTGTTCTTTGTCATTGGGAGGACAAAATTTCCTTTCGACCATGTTTTTAAACTCAGTCCATTCTATATTATAGACTCTGTCACTTCCCCTAAACTAGAGAATAGTATTCCACCATTCTAAGGCTGCATTCTTAAAAAGATTGGAAGCAAACATGATTTTATCTTCCTTTGCGTACTTGCTTATTTTTAAGACAGCCTCTGTCTTTTCTATCCAGCGTAGAGCTGCAATGGCTCCTTCATTGCCAGAGAATTCTATTGGTTTGCAAGACCAGAATTCTTTGTAAGAACAACCATAAGACATGGTTCTTCTTCTTTTTGGAATAGGCAATTGAAGTAACGGTCCATTGTTTATGCTGTGACTGGGTTCGGGAGGTGGTCATTTACTTCCACTATTACTTTTATTATTTTCCGCTTCTTTAACAGTATGGATAATATATGGCATAGCATCTCTAATTTCTTGGGTTACTATGTGTTGAATGGCACTGTTATTTAGTTGGTTATCATTATTCTGGTTTTCCTGATTTTCTTCGTTGTTTATCTAGATTTACAAACAATTATCAGGTATTAATACCACGGAATAAGATTTAATGCCAACAATTACACAAACAAACACATTGGTCAAAACCGTCGAGCATTGCGACATTTACTCTATTTTATATATCTAATACAAACTGCAACTGGAATTTAAAACATACTACTAGTTATGCATCAGTAGGTATTAGATTATCTATTTTAGTTGATTTGATTTTTGTTTTCAAACTACTCGTATTTATATTATATATATATATATATCTGTATATTATTATTATTTCTAGGGGTTTATCCAGTATTGCATATTTCGCTCGTCGTACTTCCAAACGAGCTTCTCCCTTATTTGCCTTATTCTCTCTCCTTCATCTACTAACTCCTCACCAAATATGCGGAGTTCCTGCATGTTTTTAGTACTCATGGGTGGTGGTGGTGCGGGTACTGGGTCAGGGTACGGTGGTAAAGGGTCTCCATATGGGTATGGGTTTTCTTGTATTTCCAGAACATACTGGTCGGCATCCCAATATGGATTTAGAGGGTCAAGGTTAGGGTATGGTGCTATAGGGTTTGGTATGGGTTCCTCTTGTGGGTAGAGTTCTCGATAATCCCTATGTTCATCATTCCACGAATCATATGCTAGGGGATTGGGTGCTGGAACTCTAGGTGTCTCATAAGGGTTAAAAGCTGGTATGGGAACTGGTTCTTCTCGGTTGGGTTCTATTTCCATAGGTTGAGTTGGGAATAGTGGGAGTGGTTGTGGTGCCAGTATCTGGTCTAAGTTTGGGTCTGCGGTAGTGGTAGCTAGTATGTGAAAGTTGGCCAATCGCCTATTGATTATGTCTTGGGTCTGGGCGCTCATCTCCCTATTTGCTGCTGTTAAAGTCCTTTGTTTCTGTAATTTCCTCATTCATTTCCTACGCTTATGTGCTCCCCGACTGAACCATCCTCTCTTTTCCGTAGGAAATGGTTCTGTGGATTGCTCCTTAAAGATGAATATCCCCTCTTCGGTGTCAGCTGAATACCCCGAAGGAGTAGGCTGGGAGGAAGTTCCTTCATCTCTAGGAGAATTAGAGAGGTGACGATAGGCGTCAGATGGTCCTTGATCACTCATACTGTAAACTAACAGATTGTCAAATAACACAAAACAATAATATACAGATATACACGTAGTCACATAGATTATTTACTAACAGAATTGACAAATTTTGATGTCAGCAATTCTTTAAGCCCTTTAAGTCCTTCAAGCCCATGTATTGTTGCAGCAATTCTTTTGTTACGGGTAATCTTAGTAGGATTATAGGTGAAGAGTCTTTGTAAGTGCATCTAGTCGTGGTCACTATTATCTTCGCAAGAGTTCTTAAAGAAAGTAGAATTATTCTCATTAGCGTAGGTTTTGAGAGGTTTAGTGTCTAGCACAACTTTAGCTACAGGTTTCCTAATTTGTTAATAATCTAAGGTAACGCAAAGGGAATTCTTATATTTTCGATGGCATCCCAACATAAAGGGTTCATATACTCCTTGTCGCACTAGTTAAGAGACAGATGATCAAACAAAATAATGTTCGATATCGGAATTATAGATGTATACAAGAGATTCCTAATAAAGAAATCTAGAATTATCATTGACACACATGCTTGTGTTTTATTCTAAATTGTTAATCCTTATGGTTTTTGGATTTTCTTATAGATATACATATCTATATAATCATATATTTCACATACTGTAATATACATACCATTCATAAGGTCAATGTATTTAACAGATTCATATTTCCAAAGACAAGTCAGACATCAAGTCATGATACTATTTAGGGAATTATGTCACTTGTTTGACATATCCTATACCCCATCTTACCCGGTTCTCGCCGGAGAGGTAACCCCATCTTACCCGGACAAGCTGGAGAGTCTGCTACACCATACCCAGTCTTGCCGGAGAGGTAATTGGTATTTCTCATAAATAAATCTTTCTTAAATCATGATTTAAAATGAATATTTTGTTAAGGCTTTCATCAAAGAACAAGGAAATTAGTATTCACGCGACGGATCATATTCCAGAACCAAGTAGTACCAATAAATAAGAAATAACAGTGGCCAAGTGTTATCGCTTATTTACCATACTTACAATGTTCTAGTTATCATCCTCACGGCATACCAACACCCATCACACTTTATTTATGCAAGTAATTAGCTTATCTAGAAGCTTATACTAAGGCATCTTTCTTAAGTTCAAGTCTAAATACTATCCTTGTTGCTACCAGTTAACAACAATTTCCTAACTCTTTCGTTTAAGTTTAGGTATTATTACAACACCCAATTGCTTAAACCAGTGGCTCTGATACCACCTCTGTCATGACCCCCGATGTCACACCCCGACCACGTAGAACATACAAAACGTGGCGGAAACGTCGGGGAGTGTTGTAACAGAATTAATCGTTTCAAATCCATGGCAATTAAAGTTTCGTTTTATTAATCAAACATGAGAGTTTACATTGTTAAACAAGAAACAAAGGGTACATAACATAAATTAACTAGTTCTTGTCTCGTTTTAAGTCTCTTAGGCACGGGTCCGCCTAAGTATGTCTTGATAAGTCCTATGCATCATCTCCTGAAAACACATGTGAAAATAGGTACGTCAGCATAAAAATGCCTGTGAGATACATAGGTTTTGTGAAAATAGGATTCATGACTTATGTTTGAGAAAATGTTTAGTCATGAACCTTGTAATTTGCTTTGTCTTGTAAATCATTTGAAAAACGATAAGATCAGATGATATGTATAAATAAGTGAATAATGTATGGTTAAAGGAATAACCATGTAAAATGTGTTTGTATAAGATAAGTTGTTTATAAATCAATGTCTTGTGAAAAGTATGTTATTTGTATAAAATGTTCTATGTCTCAAACTGAAATGATTCAAATAACGCTACGATATGTAATACCATACAAACACTTATATATAGGAAGTACCAGCGGCGTATCCACCATGCTTGTATCATATTACACACGCCCCGTTACTTAATCACTTACTCAAACCAAACTACCAAAGTAAAATGTTCATGTCTAATGTAAATCATGTAATATGTATCCAAAATGTAAGCATGTGATGAATAACAAATGTACTAAGTATGCAACAAATAGACATACGTAGCATGTGACCTGTACTAAGTATGCAACAATAGACATACGTAGCATGTGACCTGTACTATGTATGCAATAATAGACATACGTAGCATGTGACCTGTACTAAGTATGCAACAATAGACATACGTAGCATGTGACCTGTACTATGTATGCAACAATAGACATACGTAGCATGTAATGTAATGTAAAACGATGTACTAAGTAATGCACACAATGGGCACACCTAGCATGAAATGTAATGAAATCATGTACTATAATGTACTAACGAACATAGCAGGTATATGATGTGAAAACAGGAAAGCTTGAAAGTAACAAGTAGGCACATGTGTTCCACCCCAAAACGTTTGGAAAACAGTAAAAGAGGGGTCTATGTACTCACTTGAGATTGCTCAGAAGTCTTTGAGTAACAACCAAACAATGCTAGAGATCGCGGATATCAAACGGCACCTAATATAGGTAACTATGTTAATAACCGGACCTAAATCGGAGGATTTAGATAGAATGAGGGTTCGTAAACCAAACGAGTATAGAGACTCGTGTCATATGGTTTAACAAAGCCCACATACTAAATGAAACCTAACCTAATAGTTTACGACCCATTACGACCCGTTTAGGTAGCTTATGCTACTTTAACGCGTCGTTCGCGTGAAACGCGTTCGGACCGCCTAACTAGTCCTATGACAAGTGTTATATGCCTAAACATGTTACATTATCAGTTATGTGACAAAAGTTTAGGTTACATATGCTTAATTACCAATTATACATGAAAAGGGTATTCTGGTAATTTACCTAAGGCATATAAACTACCTATCATACAACTACTTAAACGAAGCGACCATAAGGTATAACCTCGGAAGGTTATTCCCTATATACTATGGTCACCTAATGCGTTTGGTCGGATCCTAATGATCGACCAAATGGATCGGGTTCGAAGGTATAAGCGATTTATCAGATCGCTTACCCTTATGACCCTAGACAACGTGGTAATCAGTAGGCATAGTCACAAGGGACTATAACCATCGTGATTACAATCACGTTGCGAAGTTCAAACGAACTTCGCATTGACCATAAACTGGTCAATGCAGAAAGTCAAACAAAGTTTGACTTTCAGACTCGAAAAGACTCGAAAAGCAATAAAAGAACGAAAGAATACTTACCAAGGGTCCCCGAATGCTAATCTAGATCGAAATAACTCAGGTATGAAACAAAGGTTCCAACTTAGAGTCTTTAAGATCAGATTCTAGTGGTTTTGAAGCAATGGGGGTTGGGGTATTTATAGTTTTCGGGTAACCGTTAAGATCGTTTCATGGAAACCGTGCTTTAATCGCATCCGTACAAGTGTCGGAACCTTATGGTAGCTAAAAATGATCCTTATCATCTGACTAAGCAATTGGGAATGTGTGGTTGAGAATCAAACAACTGCAATCTGCTGTTAAATGCAGTTAACCTGGTTAGGAGGTCGGACGCGGCCCGCGTGGATATGTACAAAAACTGAGGCGGGCCGCCTGGGAGTTGCAGATCAGAAATATGTTTGCAGAATTACAGTTTCAGTCCCTGTTGATGTTTTAAGCCATTTTCGACACTTCTAAGACCCGTAAAGCCAACTTTAAGGCCCTAAAATGTTGCCTAAACATTGTGGACATGAAACATGCTCAAAAATATGCCGGATGATGGTTCGTTTGGTCGTACGAACGCGATGTTCGCTTAATTACGATGGAATGCGCATAAGCGCGAAAAACGATCCAAATGACGCGACGAATGGATTTTTCTTATGCCGAACACTAAAATAAAATATTTTAGTGCTTACATAAATTTTTGGATGTCCGGATGTATTCAGAACGTAAGTTATGTGCGAAAATGCAACCTTGTGCACTTTTTGACACTTTTAGTCCCTGAATGACCCAAAAGTTTATTTTAGTACACCAAACCCCTCAAAGCCTATTTATAAGCTATATAAAGGATATTTAAGGTGTGTTTAACTTATGGTCATGTTCCGGAATGTCTGTTACAGTTCAAATTGGCATACTTTCGCAGTTTGTCAAATTTAGTCCCTGTAAGCAAATAAACTTGATTTTGCCATACCAAAGCCTTCAAAACTTATTTCTAAGTTAAGTAAAGGTTATTTAAGGTATGTTAAGCCTATTTCACTATTCCAGAGTGTTCGTTGCATTAAACTAGTTATATTTACGCATCAGTGCGCGTATAACCTTCCAGAAAGCGATTTAGAGCTTGAAATCGAACAAGAGTTGATATGTGCAAACGATACACATATTTTTTTACAAATCCCAAGTATGAAATAAAATATTTCATTGGTTTGGCATTTGTTTGATGGTTGAAGTGACACAGGTGTCACAGTCTCCCCTACTTTAGGAAATTTCGTCCCGAAATTTATACGTAGGAGTCTATTTGTGACTTTGTGTCAAATAACCACCAGAGATATGTAAGGCATAATCTTATCATTTCCTTAACGGACATTCTTCAGAAAATGAATGAAGAATCAGGGATATTCATTTCCCTTTGACGGAAAAATTTTCAGAAACGAAAATGAACGAAATGAGTCATTTTCCACAACTTCTTTAGAAACGAAAATGAACGAAATGAGTCATTTTCCACAACTTCTTCAGAAACGAAAATGAACGAAATGAGTCATTTTCCACAACTTCTTTAGAAACGAAAATGAACGAAATGAGTCATTTTCCACAACTTCTTCAGAAACGAAAATGAACGAAATGAGTCATTTTCCACAAGTCATTTTCCACAACTTCTTTAGAAACGAAAATGAACGAAATGAGTCATTTTCCACAACTTCTTCAGAAACGAAAATGAACGAAATGAGTCATTTTCTAGACACACGACCAAACTAGCTGTGGTTTCCGTGCACTAAATTCCATAATTATGTATGCATCCATAATTACGTAATTCCTTGCATAGTCCGCACAGTTTGTCTTGAAATGTTTTAGGGGAGGGAAATCAAACCTGTGATGAGTGTGACTAGACTACCATAAGGTCCTTTTAATTAGATCGACAAATGATCCTTTTAATTAGGCCACCAAGGAGTCCTTTCAGCTATCTCATCACATGATATTCCTAACCAGATTTTTGGATCAATCTGTTTAACTAGACCACTCAGGGGTCTAATTATGGAATAGTACAATATAATCCAAGGGTCTTTACTATTACGTAAAAGCCCATTGAGGATTTAATATAGCACCTTTGGATATCCTACTATGAATCCCTTATACGAAGATATGGAAGATTCTACGAGGACTTGGATAACAAAAACTTGGATTACACAAAAACATAAAAGGAAACACATAAGCACATAATCACATAGTTGTTTAACTTGGTTATTAATTTGTTATCTTTGGACGCGGATACTTAAAGCACACCAGGAATCCAATTCGTGGATTTCATTTGGCACTTTAATCATTTCAAGAATCCATCCATGAAGATAGGATGATCTACCAAAAATTCAATTTTCATTTTCAGGAAAACGCAATATTCGAATTAAGGTACACAATAATTTAGGACATACGGAAATACCCTTGGGTACCCTATTAAGAATTTATAGTGGTACTTGGGGTATTCGTACAGAATTATAACTTGCACCTTGTACTTCGTTTCTTTGCAAGAGACGGGTACTTAGGATCTTTGTGTAAAACGCAAGAGATTGTAAAATGGAAGAATTTTGGGGGTAGTCTGTTCTTCAAGGAATGCGGTTCCTTGATTGTCGGTATTGTAAGGGATATGTTGTTTATACATACAATCATATAAATACATTGCAATGTAAATAAAAGATTTATTTATAAACAATGTTAACAACTGTTTCATGGACCTTGACAACAAAAGAAAATAATACATAAGATGTGATTATTTCTAAAGAGTGTTGTCTTCTAGTCGGTCAGATGCTCATCTCTGTGCTGGATTAGCATTAGCACGCTTTGGGAAATTTCTTTGGAAACGTCCCATCTCGCCACACTTGTAGCAAGAACCTGGTGGAAAGCGAGCTCGAGCAAGTTTGTTGTCAGCTTGATTTGGTGCAACTGCTGCTACGCAAACTTTTGCTGTATGACCTTTACGTCCACAAATTTGGCATTCGCGGCACTTCACATTAACATGATGATAAAGGTTACATTGGTTGCACAAAGGTGAAGTTCCATTGTATGGCTTCCTAGCACGGGGTTGAGCTGGTTGTTTAGGGACGGCTTGATTGTTGTGAGTAACCATGGCGAAGTTCTGAGAAGCCTTTCGATTCTTTGACCTCTTAGGGGATCCAGTCTGCTCATCCATGGTCTTTGATTCCTCTATTGGTTTCGATTCCTCGACCGGTTTCTTGTCACCCTTTCGGAAAAGCTTACGTTTCCTGATCTGAGATTCAGTCAAGGTTGCAGATAGCTCAATGGCCTGCCTAACCGTAGTGGGGTTACTACCAGTAACAATGTCTTGAACTGAGTCAGGGAGGCCATCAATGTATTTCTCGATCGCCTTATCCAAAGGCGTAGCCATGGTAGGACACAACAGGCTCAGCTCCTCATATCGATCAGTGTATGCTCGATGTTCACCGCTGTCTTGCTTAAGATCACCAAATTCCCTTTCCAAGGCCCTGATCTCGTGACGAGGACAAAATTCCTTCATCATCAGTGCTCTAAGTTCTTCCCACGTTTGAGCCAGTGCCACTTCGGCACCCCTATCTCTCACCACACCGTTCCACCACGTCAAAGCTCGTTTCTCAAAGACACTAGATGCGAAATCTACCTTTCGCTTGTTTGGACATTGAACATGCCTGAAGGTGCTCTCTAGACTCTCGAACCATTGCAGAAGTGCAGTCGCTCCTTGAGACCCAGAAAACTTTGATGGCTTAGCCGAGTTGAACGTCTTGAAGTTGCAGAGGGCATTATTGTTGTTGATAGCTTGGTGACATTGGGCAACGATGGTCGGGATTGCAGCAGTTATTTGCTGTGTAATGACAGCTGCCAGATCGTCAATAGATACCGGATTTTCGCGTCGTGGAGGCATTCTAAAAGAGGAGAACATGAAAGGAAACGAGTGAGAGAATTAGACGAAAAGAATGAGATGAAACAAATCTGATGAAAGCAAGGATAGTGGTCATTTGTTCGTTACTACAAAGCAAACAAACGACACACAGTGAATAATCAAAGTAAATGGGTCAAAAATAATGTATCGCGAAGACATGCTCGCCTATAAGTGAACGCTCATCCCAAGAATTCCCAGGTAAGCACAACTGGTCTCGCGTCTGATGAGATGTATACGAAGTGCTTACCTAGACAGAAAACCCAGAATACAGGCATTCACCCTTCCAGTTTGCACGTGTTCACATTATTTAAAACCCAAAACCTTGACGAGATTTTGAAAACTCAAAGGGGTTCAAAACCATATAACAGAGGGTTCAAAACCTAGTAATCAATCATCCTAGAACAGATGATTAGTTTTCAAAGCGGTTTTGAAATTTATGTTCTTGTTGTGGTCGTCGCCTAAGGATAGGTGACGGTATTGTTTTATGACTAAACGCAAGTAAACTCGCGTTAGGGTCCTAAGAAGGTTATAGACTAGGTCAAAGCATTACTAATAACCTAATTCCCTATAACCATTGGCTCTGATACCATCTTTTCTGTCACACCCCGACCACGTAGAACATACAAAACGTGGCGGAAACGTCGGGGAGTGTTGTAACATAATTAATCGTTTCAAATCCATGGCAATTAAAGTTTCGTTTTATTAATCAAACATGAGAGTTTACATTGTTAAACAAGAAACAAAGGGTACATAACATAAATTAACTAGTTCTTGTCTCGTTTTAAGTCTCTAAGGCACGGGTCCGCCTAAGTATGTCTTGATAAGTCCTATGCATCATCTCCTGAAAACACATGTGAAAATAGGTACGTCAGCATAAAAATGCCTGTGAGATACATAGGTTTTGTGAAAATAGGATTCATGACTTATGTTTGAGAAAATGTTTAGTCATGAACCTTGTAATTTGCTTTGTCTTGTAAATCATTTGAAAAACGATAAGATCAGATGATATGTATAAATAAGTGAATAATGTATGGTTAAAGGAATAACCATGTAAAATGTGTTTGTATAAGATAAGTTGTTTATAAATCAATGTCTTGTGAAAAGTATGTTATTTGTATAAAATGTTCTATGTCTCAAACTGAAATGATTCAAATAACGCTACGATATGTAATACCATACAAACACTTATATATAGGAAGTACCAGCGGCGTATCCACCATGCTTGTATCATATTACACACGCCCCGTTACTTAATCACTTACTCAAACCAAACTACCAAAGTAAAATGTTCATGTCTAATGTAAAGCATGTAATATGTATCCAAAATGTAAGCATGTGATGAATAACAAATGTACTAAGTATGCAACAAATAGACATACGTAGCATGTGACCTGTACTAAGTATGCAACAATAGACATACGTAGCATGTGACCTGTACTATGTATGCAACAATAGACATACGTAGCATGTGACCTGTACTAAGTATGCAACAATAGACATACGTAGCATGTGACCTGTACTATGTATGCAACAATAGACATACGTAACATGTAATGTAATGTAAAACGATGTACTAAGTAATGCACACAATTGGCACACCTAGCATGAAATGTAATGAAATCATGTACTATAATGTACTAACGAACATAGCAGGTATATGATGTGAAAACAGGAAAGCTTGAAAGTAATAAGTAGGCACATGTGTTCCACCCCAAAACGTTTGGAAAACAGTAAAAGAGGGGTCTATGTACTCACTTGAGATTGCTCAGAAGTCTTTGAGTAACAACCAAACAATGCTAGAGATCGCGGATATCAAACGACACCTAATATAGGTAACTATGTTAATAACCGGACCTAAATCGGAGGATTTAGATAGAATGAGGGTTCGTAAACCAAACGAGTATAGAGACTCGTGTCATATGGTTTAACAAAGCCCACATACTAAATGAAACCTAACCTAATAGTTTACGACCCATTACGACCCGTTTAGGTAGCTTATGCTACTTTAACGCGTCGTTCGCGTGAAACGCGTTCGGACCGCCTAACTAGTCCTATGACAAGTGTTATATGCCTAAACATGTTACATTATCAGTTATGTGACAAAGGTTTAGGTTACATATGCTTAATTACCAATTATACATGAAAAGGGTATTCTGGTAATTTACCTAAGGCATATAAACTACCTATCATACAACTACTTAAACGAAGCGACCATAAGGTATAACCTCGGAAGGTTATTCCCTATATACTATGGTCACCTAATGCGTTTGGTTGGATCCTAATGATCGACCAAATGGGTCGGGTTCGAAGGTATAAGCGATTTATCAGATCGCTTACCCTTACGACCCTAGACAACGTGGTAATCAGTAGGCATAGTCACAAGGGACTATAACCATCGTGATTACAATCACGTTGCGAAGTTCAAACGAACTTCGCATTGACCATAAACTGGTCAATGCAGAAAGTCAAACAAAGTTTGACTTTCAGACTCGAAAAGACTCGAAAAGCAATAAAAGAACGAAAGAATACTTACCAAGGGTCCCCGAATGCTAATCTAGATCGAAATAACTCAGGTATGAAACAAAGGTTCCAACTTAGAGTCTTTAAGATCAGATTCTAGTGGTTTTGAAGTAATGGGGGGTGGGGTATTTATAGTTTTCGGGTAACCCGTTAAGATCGTTTCATGGAAACCGTGCTTTAATCGCATCCGTACAAGTGTCGGAACCTTATGGTAGCTAAAAATGATCCTTATCATCTGACTAAGCAATTGGGAATGTGTGGTTGAGAATCAAACAGCTGCAATCTGCTGTTAAATGCAGTTAACCTGGTCAGGAGGTCGGACACGGCCCGCGTGGATATGTACAAAAACTGAGGCGGGCCGCCTGGGAGTTGCAGATCAGAAATATGTTTGCAGAATTACAGTTTCAGTCCCTGTTGATGTTTTAAGCCATTTTCGACACTTCTAAGACCCGTAAAGCCAACTTTAAGGCCCTAAAATGTTGCCTAAACATTGTGGACATGAAACATGCTCAAAAATATGCCGGATGATGGTTCGTTTGGTTGTACGAACGCGATGATCGCTTAATTACGACGGAATGCGCATAAGCGCGAAAAACGATCCAAATGACGCGACGAATGGATTTTTCTTATGCTGAACACTAAAATAAAATATTTTAGTGCTTACATAAATTTTTGGATGTCCGGATGTATTCAGAACGTAAGTTATGTGCGAAAATGCAAACTTGTGCACTTTTTGACACTTTTAGTCCCTGAATGACCCAAAAGTTTATTTTAGCACACCGAACCCCTCAAAGCCTATTTCTAAGCTATATAAAGGATATTTAAGGTGTTTTTAACTTATGGTCATGTTCCGGAATGTCTGTTACAGTTCAAATTGGCATACTTTCGCAGTTTGTCAAATTTAGTCCCTGTAAGCAAATAAACTTGATTTTGCCATACCAAAGCCTTCAAAACTTATTTCTAAGTTAAGTAAAGGTTATTTAAGGTATGTTAAGCCTTTTTCACTATTCCAGAGTGTTCGTTGCATTAAACTGGTTATATTTACGCATCAGTGCGCGTATAACCTTCCAGAAAGCAATTTAGAGCTTGAAATCGAACAAGAGTTGATATGTGCAAACGATACACATATTTTTTACAAATCCCAAGTATGAAATACAATATTTCATTGGTTTAGCATTTGTTTGATGGTTGAAGTGACACAGGTGTCACACCCGACCACACCCTGGACGGGAGCAGCGAGCAGTCAAGTGGTACCGGTGGTTATTTTAAAAACATTGCAGCGGAAATATTCATCAGGACCGTGAGTTAGGAAAAATATCAGAGTTTACAAAACACCGGATTTTATTTATTAAATAGATGGAAAGAAACCCATGTTTTACAAAGGTAGCTTTAATATGGGATAAACCCGAATATATGAAACAACATTTAATTTAATTTAATTTATTTGATAAAATAAGCCACTTCTTTAAGACTTTCGGTGCCGTATCACAGCTCTTATTCCGATCTACCGTAATCACCTAAAACGCGTTTTAAAAAGATTTGTCAGCAGGAAATACTGGTGAGTTCATTCATTTTGGTACAAAAACACATTTGTTATAATTTACAACATTAAGGGTTTTTTTATTTGCCCCTATCTTATAATTAGCTGGTTCAGCTGTCACTCGGCCGTATCTATGACTGTGGACATGTCACTAATTAGGCTCGCCCACCGAAAGTGATAAATCGTTAGTAGTAATGTGGACAAAACCCCCACATACTGCCAGTAATTAAATATTAGCAAAGACTTAATCACTGCAAAGTATAACTGGAAAACATTTAGGGTTTTGTAAAGCAATTTGATAAAAAGAGAATGACTCACCTTGTTAGCATATAGTCTTGATTAAACAAGCATCTTGATTCTAAGCATCTACTTTATAGTTCTGAATCTTCTGATGATTGAGCATCTATTTTGATTGTAAGTGTACATTGCAGAATTTCGGGTAGTTAAACATTTAGTTTAACAGAGTGGAATACGTATTAGTGTAAAACCACATCAAACCTAACGACGGTCGTGAGATCAGAACCTTAACGAAATTCACAAGGTATAGTCTTGTTTAGACAACACTTTGGCATTCGTTTCAGAACGAAATTCACAAAGTATAGTCTTGTTTAGACAGCACTTTGGCATTCGTTAGTTGGTTCCCAAATCGATCGGACAGAATATCGCATCGGTGATTATTGATTAGAACACCAACGTATAGAGAGAAGAATAGAAGAAATGAGCAAAGAAAAATGAATCCTAAGCTTCCTATTTATAGGTAGGAAATATGAAATTTCCAGGAAGTTTCCTATATACTTTTCTAGGAAGTTACCTATACATTTTCTAGGAAGCTTCCTACCTACATATATATCCTCTTACATCTTCCTAGCACCTTCCTTTGATATTATCTATCTCATATTTATTTTCATGTATATCTATCTAGGTGTTTAATTAAATAAATTTTACTTAGCTTAATTAATCTTGCTTGGCTTAATTAATCTTGCTTAATTTAATTAATCTTGCTTAGCTTAATTAATCTTGTTAACTTAATTAATCTTACTTAACTGGTTAATTAATCTTACTTAACCGATTAATTAATCTTAACGGTTTAATCAAGTAATTTACTTAGCCGATTAATTAAATAACATAACTAGCTGATTACTTAACTTACTTAACTGCTAAGTTTCCTTTCCTGTTAAGTTTCCTTAGCTATTAAGTTTTCTTAACTGCTAAATTATCTTAATTGCTAAGTTTGATATACTAGTTTAACAGCTTCCTGATTATGAGTTCTAATGCTAGATACAATGGAACTTGTATTAGCGTATTAACCCAATTCAACTTTAACGATAATCACGAGATCAAAACTCACAACGAATGACAAAGTATAGCCGTATACAGGCAGCACTTATACATCCGTTGGATCAGTTTCAATTGATCGGATAGGGTATCGTATTAGTGATTCGAGTTAGTACTCTGATTACGAGCAGAGTTTTAGGGTTTAGGGGTGTTGTGCAAAGAAACAGAGATACGAGAGAGTAAGTTCGTCAAAATTTGATCGAACTGGTGCACAGACTTCAGTCCCACTGCTGCCCTCTTATAGCTGATTTTTCGGTCCCCTCGCATGGCGCGCCGGCCTCCCTTGTCCCTGGCGCGTGGCGCGGGGATGGTTGGCCTGGCTTTGGTCGCCACATGCCGCACGTAGGTCTGACATGTGTCGTCTTCGCATGGTGCGTGTCCTTGGCCGCTTTTTCATCCAATCATGCATTTTTCCTCGATTTTCGTGCTGGTGTTTATCACGTATGTTTGGGTCTTGATCCTAAATTGTTTGGTTTATAATTGTGAGTCTAATAAGACTATTTCTATGTGATTTAGTTCGTCGAACGCTAAGATTCCTTAACCGCTAATTTTTCCAAATTTAATATACAAGTTTCATCGCGAGCACTTCTGGTTTTGATCACATGTTGTCGTTGGGAGTATTTTTGAGGTTTGTTACATCCTCCCCACCTTGTTTTAAATATCGTCCTCGAGATTTACGGAAATTTTAAGGAATATTCTTAATTCGACACTGATCCTAGTTTCCAGGTATACTCTGGTCCTTCTTTGAATTCCACTTTACTTTGACCAGAACCATTTTCCATGCTTTGAGATTCTTATCTTTGACTTGTAAGATCTTTCAATGGACTTTTTGTTTACCTTTATATCCTGCCATTTCCTTCGGAAATTTTAACTGATAAGCTACTGGCCCAATCCTTTTAATAATTTCAAATGATCCAACAAATCTCGGGCTTAGCTTTTCTTTCTTACTGAATCTGACTATTCCTTTTTTTTTTGTAGAGATTTTTAGTATATTCTTATTCCAATTCTAATGATTTTCCAGTCTAATGGTCTTATAGTTGATTTTCTCATATTTTTGCTTGACAGAATGGATGGTGCCTTCATTTCATTAAGTGTTTCAAATGGGCAACACTAATACTTGAAGGTTAATTATTGAAAAATCTTATGGGTGATAATCCCACTTTCACCAATATTTATTGCACATGTACTTAGCACATCTTTTATGTTTTGTAGTGTTCCTTCACACTACATCAAAATAGGTCGGGTTAAAATTTTCCTAGAAATGAGAAGTGAAATGACTATCTTGATAGATAACAGGATTCTTTGTAATGAGACTATTTTGTCTCCACACAACTTAACTAAGTGTCTTATACTAAAGGGTTTCCTTCATTGGTAGGGATTGAGCAGACTTGGTTAGTCGATCCACAATCACCCAGATAGTGTCGTTTCTTGTTTTGGGTAATTTGGTAACAATATCCATTGTTATCAATCTTATTTCCATACTGATGTCGTGGAGGTAAACCTAAAGGGTTCTAATGCTCAGCTTTAACTTGTTAATCGATTAAATACTTAGAGACATAACTTGCAACATCCTTTTTCATTTCTATTTATCAGTAATTCAAACCTCGATACCTTATATTACTTACACGATGTATCAAATACTTAGTTCTATGGGCTTCTTCGAGAATCCTTTCTTGCAGGTTTCCTTCAATAGGTACCCGAATTCTTTATGGAATCACTAATTTCCATTAGTTCCTTTTTTCTGATTCCTTCATTATTTCTTTATAATCCTTTAGCATCATCCTTGATTGTTGTTTCTTGGGTACTCTTTAATTATTTCATTAAATCTATCCGCAATTTAATCTAAGAACACGTACTTGATTCGACTTCCTATGAAACTTATGACTTAAAGCATTAACTGCTACATTAGTCTTAACTTTGGGATATAACAATCGGTGTTGTTCCTAGTCTCGGATGAATTCTAAGTTTCTTCTCACGATCGGGTGATAGTCTAAGTAGATCCTCTGGGAAACGTCGTTCGGAATTTCTTTCAGTTCCATGCCTCTAGTGTTAATGAACTCCGAGACCATATACGCTATGTCTTACTTCCGTGCATAACTCACAGCTTTCCTCACAAAGACGAACTTTGTCGACTGGTCTGTCTTGCCTCCTTGTGGTCACTTCTCCGGTTGGCTTACAAACTCCCAGGAGTCATCGTTTCCATTTGTTCCTTTTTATGAAGCAGACAGAATTTCCTTTCTGTCAGTTCTCTCCATTTCATGGCATATGTCTTGACCATGTGTTTTGAAGCTCGGGTTTCACTATCTAAATGTCTAAATTTTGAAGCATACATTACTTCTTTTTTCTTAACATATATACTAATGGTTATGACACTTCAGTCCTTTAAGCCCATGTATTGTTGCAGCAATTCTTTTGTTACGGGTAATCTTAGTAGGATTATAGGTGAAGAGTTTTTGTAAGTGCATCTAGTCGTGGTCACTATTATCTTCTCAAGAGTTCTTAAAGAAAGTAGAATTATTCTCATTAGCGTAGGTTTTGAGACGTTTAGTGTCTAGCACAACTTTAGCTACAGGTTTCCAAATGCGTTAATAATCTAAGGTAACGCAAAGGGAATTCTTATATTTTCGATGGCATCCCAACATAAAGGGTTCATATACTCCTTGTCACACTAGTTAAGAGACAGATGATCAAACGAAATAATGTTCGATATCGGAAATATAGATGTATACAAGAGATTCCTAATATAGATTAATTAATCTTGCTTAGCTTAATTAATCTTGCTTAATTTAATTAATCTTGCTTAGCTTAATTAATCTTGCTTAACTTAATTAATCTTACTTAACTGGTTAATTAATCTTACTTAACCGATTAATTAATCTTAACGGTTTAATCAAGTAATTTACTTAGCCGATTAATTAAATAACGTAACTAGCTGATTAATTCACTTACTTAGCTTACTTAACTGCTAAGTTTCCTTTCCTGTTAAGTTTCCTTAGCTATTAAGTTTTCTTAAGTGCTAAGTTATCTTAATTGCTAAGTTTGATATACTAGTTTAACAACTTCCTGATTATGAGTTCTAATGCTAGATACAATGGAACTCGTATTAGCGTATTAACCCAAGTCAACTTTAAAGATAATCACGAGATCAAAACTCACAACGAATGACAAAGTATAGCCGTATACAGGCAGCACTTAAACGCAGCTTGAAAATACGTGCATACCGTGCCAGATTCGTTAGTTTCCTGAAATACATGTAGTTTGAAAAGTCAACGTAAAGTTGAGCGAGCTCATGTGTAAGTGAGTATGTACAAACATTTGAAAATGTTGTAAGTATATATAAAAGTCCCTGGTATGTAGCAATTAAGGAAAAAGAGATCACCATTGGGTTGCAAAGCCAATGATATGTGTGAAGTGCTGTAGGAAGACTCAAACCTAGCAGATTTTGCGTCGGGCTCAAAGTCACCACCTGGTTCATTCAGCGGACTCAGGGGTTGGGCTCGCTACACCCAGATAGATCTACCGCTAAAGACCCTCGGTCCTACAATGAGGATTAATGGCCTCCAGTTCCCGCCTACCCACTCACATGATCTAAGTAGTAACCCTCCTTACGCTAACCATACCATGTAAAAAGTATTCGTAATCATAGTAACATGTATTTCACCCCCGAAGTATAAAACTGAAAACAGTTAAGAGAAAGGGGGGACATGAACTCACTGAAGTGCGTATCCAGCAACGTCAATCTCCAACTCTATCTGCTGCGTGACGACCTACACGTACTAATTCCTATTAGACGGACGGCCGTGCCTTGGCTTAAGGTTTAACGTTTTTGGGAAATAGTTAGACAACTATTTCGTATTTACACTTCTTAATCATTAAATAAATATATTCCTTCCCAAGGATGGGGGTTTTAATACATGTATGCTTTATAATTCCAAAAATATATTTTTAAGTCTCACTTGAAAAATATATTTTAAATCACTTGTCTAAAATATTCTGTCTCCAAAATATATATATTTTTCCCAAAAATATTATATTTTACTTCATACAATTTTCCAAAATAATATTTTATCAAAATACACATTTAAGAGTATTTTCCGAAAATACGCAAGTTACATTTTTGAGTTCGCGTTGTATAAATAATACCGATGTAACTTAAATATTTATTTGTGAGGGCGTTGGTATTATTTTGGATTCGTATTTTCATGATATTTCCAAGTAATATTATTTTTACTCTAAAAATAATATATCTCTTGTTCACAAGATAATCACGTAACCACACAAGCGTTTTATTATGGAATATATATTCTCAATATATATTTAACAAGTTTCATTTACGAAAATCTACCTCCGACACTTGGTTATTTTATAATAAAAAATCATGGCGAAATTTATATTTTGGAAAACAAGTTAAAAATATATTTATAACACTTGTCACCAAAAACATTTCTAAGTGTTATATTTTCTGGAAAAATTTCGCCAGAGTTTCCTCTGTAGACGGAGGCGTCCTCACTTACTAGCGTATCATTTTCTTTTGTAAAATCATTCAATCAGTTCTCAATTAACCAACCCGACATTCAGACATGAAACACACTACTTATATCGTTTCAGTTTTAATATACAAAACTGGGCAGTTTTCGAGTATTTTAATAAAATAGTTATCTTATTCCAAAAATTCCCAAATTTTTACAGGACGTCTTATACGATCCAAATATTATTGTGTAAAAATATCGGGATCCGAATCATCACCAATATTTTATAGAAAATGATTTTCCGGACCGAAATCAGATTTATCTTTTTCTGACCACAGTCCGCGGAATAATTTATTTAAAATTCATCGAGAGTCCGATTTACGAAATTCCAGTGAGAGAATTACAAATACATCGGTGGTCATCTACAGAAAAAATTTCACGACCTAATCTTACACCGATTTCAAGTTGTGACGAAAAATACAACACATATTTTCAGCAGAAAAATGCAGCTTTAGCTGCTGTTAGGAAACGACACTTTAAAAATAGTAAACGAAGTCCAAAAATTATGATTCCAGTGCCATTAGAACCTTATTTCATAATAACACGTTATAGACTTAAGAAAATCAAGTTTTTGTTAAGTTACGATGTGGTTACAGCCAGTTAAACTCGGCTGAAAGTGCAAATCAACATGCTGTTTTTAGTTTAAAGGTTACTAAAACGCACACATACGTTCGCCATCCTTTCTAATACGATTAAAATCAGATCATAAGTCTGTTACAGCAGATTATGGTTTGTTTATTTCAGATTTATCATGATTTACCCATATATTTTCTCTTTATCCACCCTTTAACACATTATGTTCAAGATTTGTTCATGATCTTTAAAGTTTCTTAACTTTTATCATTCTATCATCTATTAACCACCAAAGACAAGAACAAGATGAATATTTAGAACACTTACTACTAGCACAAGGCTAGGGGAGTTTCAAAGCGTAAAAGTGGTGGATAAAAGAAAATGAGAGAGGTCCTTGAGCTTCCGAGAACACCAAGCTTCGTTGTAGGACTCCTTGCACCTTTGTATGTATGTAAAATGACTAAACAAGAGGTTGATGATGGTGATATGGTGGAGGAGGGTGGCTGCCGTAAGTAAGGAAGGAGGAAAGGAGAGAAATTTGGAGTTGGGTGTTTGAGGTGAGAAGCTTATGGTCTCATGTATTAATTTATAAACCAAGTTGGTTCTTTATCCAACATATAATGTGTCACTAACTCACCCAACATTCACCATTAAAATAATCAAAGTATTGTGGGGGTGTCCCCACTAGTTCCAACCGATTCAACAAGGGGGGGGGGGTATGGTTGGATTTCAAATCTTTAGTTAGTTCTTAGTTAGTTTAGTTAGGATATTAATTAGGTTGTTAGTGTGTAGTATAATATAACGGGTGTTAGGGTATTTGGGGACCCTAACTGGCTCAGAAAAGAATGGACAATGTTATTGACAATATTTTTATGTTCCGGGTATAGTCCAGTTGTTCGGTTGGATATTAATCCGTTAAAGTGCTAAATAAGCATTTAAGTGTCTTTAATATTATTTTTAGTGACACATTGAATTCCTGACACTTTGGAATGTGTCTAGTATTATTTTCCCATGTTTTTTGCACTTCACTAGTTACGTTAAATGCTGGATTTTGTAATAGAGTGCAGAATTTTGTAATTTTAGCATGTTTTAGGCACATCTAGTCACTATAAATATTACCTAGTGATGCAGTTCTACAATCCTCACCTCCCTACACTCCCTACCAGTGTAGTAATCTATTCCCGGCTCATAATGGCCTTAGAGACAGTATCTATCTAGTGCTGGCAATGTCAGCATGTTTACTGGGTTACCCGTTTAGTATGCTAACTGTGCTTTTGTGCATCAAGGTTGTCACTAATGTTTGTGCGAGATAATAGAGTGACAGTATAAAATGTGATGCATGAGTATGTATGTACCAGAAATCAAGAAGCAGTTTAACCACAATTGTAAGCAAGCACAGTAATTAAGCATTAATTAAATATTAATTAATGTGTACGGATACCTGATTTGGTGAGGGTTGTCACATTCTCCCCCCGTTAAACAAATTCCGTCCTTGAAATTTGACTACCCTACTACTTATGGTTAAGTCACACACGTATGTATATGGATAATATCGAAGTAGATAATCTTCAAATCGAAACAAACATTACTCACATTAGGTGAGTCCAAGAATATATAACAACCCGAATCCTAGGGTTGAAAGGTGTGTGCTTCTAGCATTGGATGTCAAAGGTACAAGACGCATTTGACGTATAGTCTAGTGTAATCCAGCTAGCAGGGGTTCCACAAAAGTGGAGTTTTGACTAATAAGATTCTTTTATCGATCGGTTGCAATATGCAAACGAGTTTTCACAAACCATAGCACCAGCTATATGAACTCAAAAGCAACATCTCAACGTAATAGTAAAATGATCTGTCAACTCCTGAATACATGTCTGGTAAGGTTTAGTGTGTTGACATTTTTGAATGGTGAAGATACACCGAATGGAATACAAGCGAATCTGGTATATCATTGTCTTGATTCGTAGTTGCATCAGAAATGTTTAAATGATAAATCAAACAAAAGTATGTGTGGTCGGTTACCATGGTTAGCACAAGCTACAAGTTTATGATGACACCACAAGGTGTTGTAATGGCATTACCCAATAATAGTGGTGACTGAACAAGTTCACCGCGTTTGAAATCAAATGAAAGTGTACTGAGACAATCTAAAGATTTGATTTATACCATGTTATAGAGTTCCCAATTAAATACGGAACATCAAAGAACCACCGTTTTCGATCGAAGAATGGAAAAGGTATTAAGTACCGTAAGGCATTTGATTGACAACGAAAGAATCGTTAGGAGGTACATTGTGCTTATGAAATGAATATATGTACCATTGCCTTAACATACAATTGTGTTGAGACCGCTTTGATCGTGAAGATCCAAAATGGATTGTTAACAACTAAATAGGGAATTAAATCCGTGTACGAAGTGAGTAACCAAATTAGCGCAAGCTTCAATTTTATGAAAATATTACCGCAAGGTATCGAAACAAATCAAACGTTTTAGTGGAGTCGTAGACCAACCAAATCTACTATGACTCGAAATGAAAGAATCTCTGCAAAAATAGTTGAATATGATGCTCCCAATACATCATATAGCGTTTCAAGTTAAACCTGTGAACTGGATAAGTTCAAGCAATTGAACTTGGTTTCATCGTAACCCGACAATAAACGTATGTATCAACAAGGAATTCTCGGCATTGTAGCAAAATAAACCATGAATGTAACTTGAAAGAAAGAGGTTTCAAGAAAGTTTGTTGGCTTGGTAACAAAAGAGCCAACAATAACAATAATGTAGGTTACTCAAATCAGGAATCAGTAATTAGGTTTAGCAAAATAATAATATGTAAATTCCAATGAAGTGCTTGTTCAAAACGAAATCACATGTGTAGCAAATGGTGCATGTATGTCAGGTAAGTTTCCAAGAAAAGGAACAACGAGTATCTGCTAAAGTGAAGAAATGACTAGATATCGAAGCAATTGTGTGTTCGCTCTCAGCGAAAAAATTATTGTGATGCAACTATCATTAAGGGAAGTAGGGATGCAAACATCTAGTCGCCAGAAGTAAAAGAAATCCAAGTACTCTCTGTTTGGTCAACGGTACTGGCATATGCGCCAGGTTAATGATGGTTGATTGAGTTGACAGATATGGTTCCTAAATAAAACCCTTACGAGTTTGGTCCTAGGTCCTAGATATAAGTTTTCTAGATTCTCCATATTTCGTATCCCGTGTAGACCCGGTTTGTACATTGTGTAGGAAGTACCGTTTTTGTGTACGTCTAAGAACAAGTCATTGTCCCACAATTTTCCCGGTATACTTTCTTCCCGAACTTCACCGCTAACGACGCTCGATCATCGACTAGTCATGTAATAGTAGTTGGGTCCTTACAGTCAGTTATGTAAGAGGTTCGTTAATTCCTCAGCAAGTGCCACCGACTCTGGTTGGCTAGCTCGTCCGACTCCTGGTCATTTGAAAGTCATTCGTCCTTTCTTTTGGCGAGCAGAACTGAGGTTATCTAAAACAAAAGTTTTGGTCTGTTATCTTCCTTCTTTATCAACCACTGAGGTTACACTGTCAATCCTTGCATCTCCGGAAGTGTAAGTCGCTACGATGCATTGACTACAGGCGCGACGCCTGGAATCAAATCGATGCAAAACTTTGACTTGTCGTTGAGGAGATAATTCTGGAAAGTCTTCGAGGAAGACTTCAGGGTATACTCCGATCACGGGGGTATCGTTAAGTTTTAGTTCTTCGGCTCCCTTGTCCCCGACATGAGCCAGGAAACAACACATCCTTCCCACAACAACTTTCATGCCTTAAGTAATTCGTGATCGGTGGTGGCGTATCCTGCTTCGTGAGTCACAATCGTTCCTTCATTCGTCATCGGGGTGCGGATATCAACCTCCGCTCGATCGCTTGCCAACTAATACATCCAATTACCACGTTGAAGCTTCCCAACTCAACTGGCAATAGATCTAGCGTAAACTTACGCTCTCCGGGTTCTATCTAGCCGATTCCAGTTACTGCGTTGGCTTCCACTAGCTTCCCCTAAGCTAGTTCTAATGGGTACTGGAATATCTACTTACTCGCTACTTAAACCAATTATACTCTTGAACTCTAGAGGTGAGAATCGTAAAATTTGCAACAGTATTTGGCAATACAGATGCATAACATTAAGTAATTCGGGACGTACCGATATCCATACTTGAATCCCTGGCATGTCTCCCTAGCTCCGGTGGGGAGCTTTCATTCTTGTGCCTGATTGTTTTTAGGGCAATATTTGCTGAAATGCTTTTTGCTTCCATAGTTAAAACAACATCGGGCACGTTTCTGTTTATCACTCATTCTGCCTTGACAATTGTCATTGTCGTTGTCCCCTCCGTGATTCTTACTACCGTCTTGGCCTCCATTTCTACTTTCAGTACCTTGCCAACAAGTTTCTTTAGGATGCCCCCTCTTTCCACAGTTAGCACATTTTTCATATCTACATCGCCCGACATGATAACGTAAGCAATTGTCGCACTTAGGTAGGATACCCATGTAGTCTTTTCCCTTTTTGGCCTTCTTCTTGCTACTCCCCCGAGTAATCATCTTGAAATTTGCGAGCTTTCTCCTGTTATCCCCAGATGCCCCTATAGCAGTCTCCTTTTTTCTCCTCAGCAGTGGAAAATTCTCCTCGTCTAACTGCTTCTTCTGTGAGTACCATGCTTATGTTGATAGCCTCGGTGATCGTTGAAGGTTTAGATGTTGTTACCAGGCTTAGAATCTGAGGTGCCAATCCCCTTATGAATTGTTCAATTCTCTTAAACTCTGGTGCCCCCAGGAGTAAGGCAACTTGTGATAATTCGTTAAATCTCTGCACATACTCCGCTATCTTTGGTCCTTCCATTTTCAAGTTCCACAGTTCTGTTTCCAGCTTCTGGACTTCTACCCTCGAGCAATATCTCTTACGCATCAGATCTTTCAGTTCGTCCCACGTCATAGCATACGCAGCGGTCTCGCCCATTGTCCGAACTTGATGGTTCCACCATGACAGAGCCTCATCCACCAATAGTCCAGTTATATACTTGACTTGATATTCGGGGTCACATTTGCTCAATCGTAAAACAGAATTTGTCTTTTCAACCCAGCGCACGAAGGCTAAGGCACCCCCCAGTGCCGTCGAACTCTCGAGGTTTGTGGTCCAAGAACTGCTTGTAGGTGCAGCCTGTGATGTAAGCAACATTATTCGCGTAAGGCCTTAGCAAGGCACTCGTGGAAATGTCCAAACGTTTTGTAATGTGTCTTAAAGGACTAGACATTACTGTTGGGGGGTTATTTCCCAAGGTACCTCCGCTGCAATCGGAGCGACGGGCCTCGTACCGTGCGATGGCCTGTAAGAGGCGCTCTTGCATTTCTGCCTCTGTTGTCGGTAGAGGGTTGTTGATATCGGTGTTCCCTTGAGTCGACATCTTCCTAGAAGAAGGTCGGTTAGGTCAGGTCTAATTTGCTTCGTGCGTGCACTTGGTTGTTTAGTGGTCATAAGTACATACACATAAAAGGTTACCATACCAACCAATCAAATAATAGTATAATCATAGTATGACCAAGTAATTCGGTAATTATGTTTAATGAGAGCATAGCAAGTAAGCACGTAGTATTATAATTATAGCACACACACACAGATCAATGGCGTGCTTATCGAAGACCTAGCGACTGAGCTTTCATTGGTTATTGGCCACAAAGTGTTGTCGCATGTTTAAAGGTGATTGGGCTTTCATTATCCTTCGGCCACAATCACTGTGTCTAACAAAATGTTTCACATCGAAAGGGACACAGGGTCACCCTACCCTTGTCCAATAAGTATATTAGTGCATCAAAATTTCATAATCAGAAGTGGTCCTCAAAAGTCTCCGCAATCCCGGCTTATCATTAGTGTCTTTACCCAAGTGTAATGCAATCCGCATAATCTAGAAACCAACTATACTGGTGACTGAGGAGGAAGAGGAAAGAAAAGTAAACTGTTAACATGTGTGAGTCCCTCCTCGAGCTTGTATATACGTTGAAGTAATTATCTGCTCTGCCGCTCGATAGTAAAGAAATAAGTATCAGAATCCTGGGAACAGTGTAATAGCAACGGTCGAGAGCGCAAAAGGAACCTTGATGTATGTGACGAATCAAAGTATGCTGGCAATAGACAGGGTGGAGGACGGGGTGTCTTACATAAACTTTTCAGGCAATATGCTGTCTTGTGATGTAGTCACTTAAATCATGTTTTCGGTTATGTAATGTTTTGCGTTGAAGTTGCCAATTGTGGCGTCAGCTCAAGCTCCAACATTCTGCATCTCATATCCTCAAACTGTAGTTGGTGTTACAGGAGCAACTCATCTCGTATGTGGCCTCCACAACGTGAGGAATGGTAAGGGCCCAAAATCTGCATAGTGTATTATAGGATCCCTCCAATCGGCTCGTACAGCGATGTAGGGTGAAAGGAGTAAACGGTGCGGCCTGTAAGGCTGTAGAAAATGTTGTTGTAGCAAAACGGATCGTTATGCTGGTGCCGACCTGGAGTACTCTTCCGGGGTACGGGCAAGTCCGGAAAGGAAACGATAAGTATGCCAGTGCAATGGGCGTCGGTCTCCATAGGGAAAAAGGATCAACATCAGCGGTTATGGATGCAAAAACAAACGTTTCAACCAATAAGGAGATTGTCAGGTGCTGGTACTGGGTTAGATAGTAGGGGTGCAATGTCTAGTAAACCAAAAGTATTAGGGTCACAATCAAGCAAGGGTGTAGGACCAGCAGTTGCAACATCAGGCTGACTCAAAAGGTGCAGAAGCTAGCTCAGCAGCAGGCTCTGGGTCGTGTAACGGTGTGGTGCCTCGAGCAGGTGATAGTGCAGCAGCCATGTCGTCATCGTCTTGTGTCAGTAGTAGAAAGCTGTAATCTGGCTGTCTGTAGGGCTGCAGATGTCACAGACTCAAAGGAGTCTGAATGCATGCTAGAATCAGAGGATGGCTTGTTAACAGGGGTCTTAAGAAGTGAAGTTAGTAACAGTGTCCTCGTCTAATTTTCTATCGTCATGGGTGTCGGCAGGAGGACCATCGATAAGTATGCCAACGTAGTCATATATTGTTTGTCGAGTAGCCAACCTTCAGTAGGGATGTCCGCAGGAGACGCATTATCGAGGATTGGATTCATGGTGTGTCCATCATTGGGATGACCAGTGACGGAGTGGTCATGGATTGAAACAGAAGTGACAGAAAGATTCTTGTCAGAAACCATCAGCAAGGGTGAAGTATCACCAAAATCTGGTAGCACGGACTATTAGAAGTCGTCCTCGTCCTTGGTCGGCATATCAGGATCACTCTCAGTGTCTGCCGTAAATATCTCTGGCGCAGATGCAGTCTCCTTATCTGTTGCGGTGGCCGTAGGGTTATCAATGTCTGATAACTCGCTTTCTAATTAGTGCGACGTGTGTGCTGGTTCATAATAGTCATAGTACGTATACCCATAGTAGTTATTAACAATTAGTGTATGCAAATATTCACCACATGTGCACGTATATCAATAATCATTGATTAAGCAGTAACAATGTAAGCATGTAATCATCCTAGTCTTCCCCAGACTATCCTCTCAGCCTCTCAGACTGAACTTCCTAGCCTCTCAGACTAAATTCTCCCAATCTCTCAGATTGAATTCTCAGTCTCTCAGACTAAAATCTCCCAATCTCTCAGATTGAATTCTCAGTCTCTCAGACTAAAATCTCCCAATCTCTCAGATTGAATTCTGAGTCTCTCAGACTAATCTCCTGGTCTCCCCGGCCTAATTCCTGGTCTCCCCGACCTAATTTTTCCTGTTCTCCCCGACCTAATTTTTCCTGTTCTCCCGACCTAATTTTTCCTGGTCTCCCGACCTAATTTTTCCTGGTCTCCCGACCTAATTTTTTTTCCTGGTCTCCCGACCTAATTTTTCCTGGTCTCCCGACCTAATTTTTCCTGGATCTGACGTATAGTGTATGCAATGTAAAAATGTTTGAAAACGTTTTCGTGGGAGCCCTGATGATCATAGTCTAGACTCGAGAAAGAATCTTAGTTCGCTATGATCGAGGCTCTGATACCAAGTTGTCACACCCTGGCTTTGCGGAAGCGTGGGTTTATTTGGTGTGACTTCTTAATACCATAGCAACAATCATAACAATGCTATATGATAAAAACATGAGATATTCATCCATTAATAAAGTTTAGAAAAATCCCATTTTCAACAATCACAAAATAAGTTACAAACCTTAACTTGATTTAATTGAGTTTATAAAGACTTAGCAAAAGACTTTAAACAATACTAGGTTTAGAGATATGTAGCCCGTCCAGGAAGAGGTTACACCTTCTAAACCCTGGATGATTTCTTTATTCAAACGCAGCTTGAAAATACGTGCATACCGTGCCAGATCCATTAGTTTCCTGAAATACATGTAGTTTGAAAAGTCAACGTAAAGTTGAGCGAGTTCATGTGTAAGTGAGTATGTACAAACATTTGAAAATGTTGTAAGTATGTATAAAAGTCCTTGGTATGTAGCAATTAAGGAAAAAGAGATCACCATTGGGTTGCAAAGCCAATGATATGTGTGAAGTGCTGTTGGAAGACTCAAACCTAGCAGATTTTGCGTCGGGCTCAAAGTCACCACCTGGTTCATTCAGCGGACTCAGGGGTTGGGCTCGCTACACCCAGATAGATCTACCGCTAAAGACCCTCGGTCCTACAATGAGGATTAATGGCCTCCAGTTCCCGCCTACCCACTCACATGATCTAAGTAGTAACCCTCCTTACGCTAACCATACCATGTAAAAAGTATTCGTAATCATAGTAACATGTATTTCACCCCCGAAGTATAAAAACTGAAAACAGTTAAGAGAAAGGGGGGACATGAACTCACTGAAGTGCGTATCCAGCAACGTCAATCTCCAACTCTATCTGCTGCGTGACGACCTACACGTACTAATTCCTATTAGACGGATGGTCGTGCCTTGGCTTGAGGTTTAACGTTTTTGGGAAATAGTTAGACAACTATTTCGTATTTACACTTCTTAATCATTAAATAAATATATTCCTTCCCAAGGATGGGGGTTTTAATACATGTATGCTTTATAATTCCAAAAATATATTTTTAAGTCTCACTTGAAAAATATATTTTAAATCACTTGTCTAAAATATTCTGTCTCCAAAATATATATATTTTTCCCAAAAATATTATATTTTACTTCATACAATTTTCCAAAATAATACTTTATCAAAATACACATTTAAGAGTATTTTCCAAAAATACGCAAGTTACATTTTTGAGTTCGCTTTGTATAAATAATACCGATGTAACTTAAATATTTATTTGTGAGGGCGTTGGTATTATTTTGGAGTCGTATTTTCATGATATTTCCAAGTAATATTATTTTTACTCTAAAAATAATATATCTCTTGTTCACAAGATAATCACGTAAGCACACAAGCGTTTTATTATGGAATATATATTCTCAATATATATTTAACAAGTTTCATTTACGAAAATCTACCTCCGACACTTGGTTATTTTATAATAAAAAATCATGGCGAAATTTATATTTTGGAAAACAAGTTAAAATATATTTATAACACTTGTCACCAAAAAAATTTCTAAGTGTTATATTTTCTGGAAAAAATTCGCCAGAGTTTCCTCTGTAGACGGAGGCGTCCACGCTTACTAGCGTATCATTTTCTTTTGTAAAATCATTCAATCAGTTCTCAATTAACCAACCCGACATTCAGACATGCAACACACTACTTATATCGTTTCAGTTTTAATATACAAAACTGGGCCGTTTTCGAGTATTTTAATAAAATAGTTATCTTATTCCAAAAATTCCCAAATTTTTACAAGACGTCTTATACGATCCAAATATTATTGTGTAAAAATATCGGGGTCCGAATCATCACCAATATTTTATAGAAAATGATTTTCCGGACCGAAATCAGATTTATCTTTTTCTGACCACAGTCCGCGGAATAATTTATTTAAAATTCATCGACAGTCCGATTTACGAAATTCCAGTGAGAGAATTACAAATACATCAGTGGTCATCTACAGCACAAATTTCACGACCTAATCTTACACCGATTTCAATTTGTGACGAAAAATACAACACATATTTTCAGCAGAAAAATGCAGCTTTAGCTGCTGTTAGGAAACGACACTTTAAAAATAGTAAACGAAGTCCAAAAATTATGATTCCAGTGCCATTAGAACCTTATTTCATAATAACACGTTACAGACTTAAGAAAATCAAGTTTTTGTTAAGTTACGATGTGGTTACAGCCAGTTAAACTCGGCTGAAAGTGCAAATCAGCATGCTGTTTTTAGTTTAAAGGTTACTAAAATGCACACATACGTTCGCCATCCTTTCTAATACGATTAAAATCAGATCATAAGTCTGTTACAGCAGATTATGGTTTGTTTATTTCAGATTTATCATGATTTACCCATATATTTTCTCTTTATCCACCCTTTAACACATTATGTTCAAGATTTGTTCATGATCTTTAAAGTTTCTTAACTTTTATCATTCTATCATCTATTAACCACCAAAGACAAGAACAAGATGAAGATTTTGAACACTTACTACTAGCACAAGGCTAGGGGAGTTTCAAAGCGTAAAAGTGGTGGATAAAAGAAAACAAGAGAGGTCCTTGAGCTTCCGAGAACACCAAGCTTCGTTGTAGGACTCCTTGCACCTTTGTATGTATGTAAAATGACTAAACAAGAGGTTGATGATGGTGATATGGTGGAGGAGGGTGGCTTCCGTAAGTAAGGAAGGAGGAAAGGAGAGAAATTTGGAGTTGGGTGTTTGAGGTGAGAAGCTTATGGTCTCATGTATTAATTTATAAACCAAGTTGGTTCTTTGTCCAACATATAATGTGTCACTAACTCACCCAACATTCACCATTAAAATAATCAAAGTATTGTGGGGGTGTCCCCACTAGTTCCAACCGATTCAACAAGGGGGGGGGGGGGTATGGTTGGATTTCAAATCTTTAGTTAGTTCTTAGTTAGTTTAGTTAGGATATTAATTAGGTTGTTAGTGTGTAGTATAATATAACGGGTGTTAGGGTATTTGGGGACCCTAACTGGCTCAGAAAAGAATGGACAATGTTATTGACAATATTTTTATGTTCCGGGTAAAGTCCGATTGTTCGGTTGGATATTAATCCGTTAAAGTGCTAAATAAGCATTTAAGTGTCTTTAATATTATTTTTAGTGACACAATGAATTCCCGACACTTTGGAATGTGTCTAGTATTATTTTCCCATGTTTTTTGCACTTCACTAGTTACGTTAAATGCTGGATTTTGTAATATAGTGCAGAAATTTGTAATTTGAGCATGTTTTAGGCACATCCGGTCACTATAAATATTACCTAGTGACGCAGTTCTACAATCCTCACCTCTCTACACTCCCTACCAGTGTAGTAATCTATTCCTGGCTCATAATGGCCTTAGAGACAGTATCTGTCTAGTGCTGGCAATGTCAGCATGTTTACTGGGTTACCCGTTTAGTATGCTAACTGTGCTTTTGTGCATCAAGGTTGTCACTAATGTTTGTGCGAGATAATAGAGTGACAGTATAAAATGTGATGCATGAGTATGTATGTACCAGAAATCAAGAAGCAGTTTAACCACAATTGTAAGCAAACACAGTAATTAAGCATTAATTAAATATTAATTAATGTGTACGGATACCTGATTTGGTGAGGGTTGTCACATCAGGGGTCTCTCACGCCCCGCTAGAGAAACACAAAGGGGCTACGCGACCCGCGAGGCAGTCTAGGGTAGGCCCTAACCTTGCTGCATCGACCACTAGCCTTGACATGAGCCCGCCACGTGGCAGCTCAGGGGCTCGCCTGGTGGCCACCTGGTCGCGGCCCGCGACGAACTCATATGTTGTTGTCGCGCCCCGCGAGCGACATTAGAAATTTGTTTTTATTAAATTTTTGTAAAATAAATGTATTTCGGGGCCGTTTTTCGTATACGGGGTGTATTTTAGAACGTATAGGGGTGTTATAGGGATACTCTAAGGGTTGTGAAATATTTTTAGGAGAGTTTTCATACAATAAACTTTGTACAATAAGCTTTGTACATGTTAAAAAAGTGGCAAATGACTATTTCTGCCATTCGAATATGCATTATATATATATATATAGTATTTTTGCATGGCAACAGTAATAATAGAAAGAAGATATATTTTGAAGGTTTAAAATAAAATAAATACAAGCTAGCAATGAAGTACATTTTTGTTTGAGCAGACTTTTTGGCTGACAAATCCAATGAACCATCCCAAACAAATACAAAAACATAAGCTATTCGACCAATCTATAAAAATTTAGTACCATCACGCCAATATATTTGAGATATTTGCACTCTTTCTTATTGAAGTCTAATTTAATAAAATAAAAAGTCTTCTTTTTGCAATCCTAGACGGAAAGGTGAGCCTATGTATCAAAAAAAAAAAAAAAAAAAAAATACAGAAGTCAACATGCATGTACCAAAACAAAGAAAGGAAGTATGTTTCGAAAACATACCCAATACATTTGAGATATTTGAAGTCTCTTCTTTTTGAAGTGGTATTTTCACCAAATAGACTTCTTTTTGTAGTTTAAGACCAAAAGATGTACCTATTTATCACCAAAAATAAAAAGTGAAAGTATAAAGCTCAAAATGCATGAATGGTGTACCATATCATCGAAAGGTGTACCTATCATAAATCTTCAAATATCCTCAAGAATGAAAAGGGCTCTGAAAGATCCTTTAAAGGTTTCATTTCAACAAAATCAACAAAATGCTTGCATTTTTATTTAGAGAAATATTAAATTATTAGTGCCATTTCAAAGATTTCACACGAAATACCTTGTCACACCCTGCTCATAGCGGAAACGCGGGGTGTGATCTGATTGATTCTCATTGCATACAATATAAGTGAACATACCAAATGAATAAAAACAAGCTCCAATGCCATTGCCATAATTGTTTCAAACCCAACATAAGTTGAATATATTGTTTACAAAACCACCATATGTAAATAAGTTGTTATAACGTCATACATCAAAATGCAAGTTTTCACCACTATATCACCGCAAGGAGGTGGCATATAATGGGCAAACCCTTCAAAAGGTGGCATGGAGTCTCGACACTTGCTTTCTTGACTTGAAATTCCCCGCATGGTCCACTAATTTCCTGAAATACATGTTAAGTTGAAAACATCAACAAAAGTTGGCGAGTTCATGTGTTTTAGTTGTATAAGATGAATTCGTAAAATGTGAGATGAATTTATATGAAAACCAGTATGTAAAGCGTCAATGAAATCGTTGATCATTAATGTTTTGCAAGGACATTAATATGTGTGACGACATAGGAAGCAATCCAAACCTAGACGATTTTATGTCGATTACCCTCGACTGTGACGCAAATGCACTCTTCTGTGTGGGTCTAAAAACAAGAGTGGGGCTCGCTGAAACTCGTTAGATCTAACCCTTTGTTCCTCGGTCTAAACAAGATTAATGGTGCTTAAGTACAACCCTATTCGCACATGATCTAAGTTGTTCCATTCCCTAGCTTATCATACCATTGTACATGTATTTCCCCCGATAGTTGTAAAACTGAAAAGCGTTTAAAATGAAAAGGGGACATGAACTCACAGGATTGCGTTCCCTAAAAAGTGTGTATTCTCACGTGCGGTTCTCTTGATTCGTATCCCGACCTACAAACGCCCTAGATTCGTTAGACACTTCGGTCTTTGTAATGACTTATGTACAAGTCTTCCATCTTGAATATTTATTAAGACTTGTATGGAATTGTTATTCATTGATTTGTGTTTTAGATAAATTAATTGATAAATTATTAATATATATATATATATATATATATATATATATATATATATATATATGTTCTCGTATCTAGTGAGTTGTATTAACGGGTCTAGCCCTCTTGACTTCGTGTCTCGCACGAGTAAGTTGTATGTGTCTACGACACTTGTAGGGTCGTGCCCCTCTTGTAGTCGGGTCTCCCCCGTTTGACTCGATGGATGTTAAAAATAATATTATTTTTAACTTATTCTTGTATATGTATACTTATACTTTTTCATGTGTCTCGCACGAGTAAGTTATATGTGTCTACGCCACTTGTAGGGTCGTGCCCCTCTTGTAGTCGGGTCTCCCCCGTTTGACTCGATGGATGTTAAAAATAATATTATTTTTAACTTATTCTTGTATATGTATACTTATACTTTTTCATATATTCTTGTCTTTGACGCCTTTGACCAAGTCAAAGTAGATGTCCAGTTGTATTTATTTTCTCAAAATAAATATTAATTGATTTGTTAAATAATATTTCTAATATTATCTTTAGTATAATTATACTTGTATGATTATTTGCATATCTTATCATTTTTTACCAAATGTATACTTAGGCAAGTATATATGTATTTGGGTATAAATACTCATGTATTTTTATATTTCGTGACAAGATCATTTCTTATGATTCTTATATATTTTTTTCAGAAATTATATTTTTTTTAAATAATGTATTTTTAAGACTTGCTTGTAATATATATATTTTCATCATCCTTGTTATATATATATATATTGTCATTTGTCCGACTTTGTAGAATTTTGACTAATTCTTGTAAATTTATATTTTGCTCTTAATGTATATACTTGTCCATAGTCCAAATGTCCATATATTTAGTTCACACATGAATGGGGAATTATTTATATAATTATATGAATATGTAATTCTTTGTATTTGTCCATATACCCAAGTATGGGTAAGTATGTGTATTTTATACTTAGCCACTTTCCATGTATTTTGGGTGTATTTTTGTATTTGCATTTCTTAAGCGTATTTAGTTGAATATCACCCTACATGTACACTAGATATATATATACCCATAATATACGCATAAGCACACAATTTATAGGTGACCACTAAATATATATATTTTGCCCTAAGTATATATATTTAGATTTGTTTTAAATATTTAAGAAAACTTTATTTTCTTAACTTGTATTTTTGTATAAAATAGGGGGAAATCATGTTTAACTTCTTTAAACATTTACTTAGTGAAATGTCTTGATAAATTATATTTTTCGAAGTGTTATAATTTTACAATTTTTTTTTGCCATAGTTCCCCTTATAATATGGACTTTTCCCATGTCTAAGGCATGTGTTTTATATCCAAAAATTCATCAAATCATCCAACAAGTTTCACAAGACTTTTTATGTAGTAAAATTTCCAACAAGTATGAACTTGTTAATAATTTAAGTTCTTCAAATCTACACTTCTCTTATGTTCATCCACACTTTTAAGAAGTTTTTGTTAAACTTTTAAAGTATACTTTTTCAAAAACAAAATTTACTAGCAAAATCTTTTCATATAATTACTTGTTATATCTTCTAAAAATTATTTTTATACTTGTTTCAAGTTATAGCATCAAGTTGGTGGATCTTGCTAGATCTAACATTTTTATGTTAGATCTATATTTTTAACATAATGTTAGCAAGATCACTAGGTCCATGACCATCATCTTACTAGATCTAGCACATAAACAACTTAAACAACCAAGTAAACAAGTTACAATTTTTGGTGTTATTTATGTTTACCATGCATTATTTAAAGTGAGCTTCAAGATGGTGGTCTTGTATTTTTTTTATATAAACTACATAAGACATGAAGTTTAAAATGGTGTAGAGTGACTTACTACTAGCACTTGTGGCTAGGAAAGAAAGCTCAAGAACAATAAAAAGAAAACAAGATGAATGTGGTGGACAAAGGCTCTCCAAGGTGGTCCTTGAACTTCTAATGCTTGACACCTCCTTAGATGATCATCATACACCTTAGGTTATACTTGTAATGGCTTGAGAATGAAAATAAAATAGAGGTGGTGGGTGCTAGTTGTTGGTCGTAAGGTATAAAGGAGAAGAGAAGGTGCTTTTTTTTTTTTTTTCTTTTTTTTAAAGTGAGATTAAGGATAAGGTATTTGGTCTATGGGTCCTTTCTTATAATTTCCATTAGTGTGTAAGGGGCACTCCTCTAAGTGGGGAGTGATCTCTCTTACCCACAGCCAATCAGCACACGCCACGTCAACTCCCTACTTAACTTCCCCCCCACACCCTCAATTTGATGGCGGCACTTCTCTCTTGGGGGACATGTTTTTTTTTTTTAATTAAGAAAATATTTTTATAAAAAGTAAAACATAATTTACATAAAATAAAAAATTACATTTCATTTAATAAAATAAAAATTACATCGCAATACTACATAAAAATTTTAGAAATTGCACGGCCACCCGTACTTGTTAGCGATCTCGCGCTTTCGGGCGAGGATGAACGGCAACATTTCCGGCGGAGCATTGTCGTGCGGCTTGAGGAATGTTTTCATATATCGATCGTGCGGAGCATCGTCTTTGTTCATATCGGGTATGGAAGGGTCCACGTCAACGGACTTTCTTTTTTGTGTCGAACCTTCCCCTTCCTCACCCAACAATGGGACTTGGGCCCATTTGTCGTGTTTTCGAACGACCTCCCATGCCTCGACATGTTGAAAACCGCTCGGATATTTATCTTGAAAATCCTTTAAAGCGATTTTCATCACGTTGAGATCGTTACACCCGCTTTCTCGTGTGCGATCCTACATATTATAAAATAACAAGTGTTAAAAACATATGAACTTAGTAAACAAATTTAAAAAATATACAACGTTAAAAAATATAATTTTTACTGCTTGTTGGTAGGGCTGTAAACGAACCGAACGTTCAGCGAACCGTTCGTAAACCGTTCGGCGGGAAGTTCGTTTATGTTCGTTCGATAAGCTTAACGAACGAACACGAACAAAAAATTCCGTTCGATAAGCTTAACGAACGAACACGAACAAAGGTCTCGTTCGTTCGACTGCGTTCGTGAACGTTCGGTAATATGTTCATTCGTGTTCGTTCGTTTATGTCCGTTCGTGTTCGGTTTTTTATGTTTATTTTTCTAAAAGTTTTTAATGTTTTATTAATTTTTTACTTTCCCCCATATGTATTATTTCCCTCTCTCTGGCTCTCTCCCTCTTTTGATATAACGCTTCTTCATTCAGCTTATATCCAATCGATTGAACCCAATATTATCAATCCCTTCAATCTTTAAATGGTTATATTTAACTACTTTCGTTGTGTACAATGTTTAAGATTAACGGTGTCTTTTTTAATTTTCAAAATTAAAGTTCATTTGTGTTCGTTTGCGTTTGTGGTTAGTGTTCACGAACTGTTCGTGAACAACCAAAATTCCTTAACGAACGAACACGGACACAAACTTATGTTCGTCATGTGTTCGCGAACAGTTCACGAACATCCAAATCTCCTTAACGAACGAACACGAACATAGCCTTGTTCGTGTTCGTTCGGTTCGTTTACAGCCCTACTTGTTGGTATAGGCCGTTGAAATAGTTTAATTTCGGCATCATCGGTATCCATTTAGACCGTACTTGATGCACGGTCCGGTTACTTCCACCAACGGTGGCGTTATAATGATCTAAAATCCTACGCCAAAAACTATCGCGGGTTTGTTGATTGCCCTTCTTTTTGTCGGTAGAGCAATGTACCCACGCCTTCGCCAACGCCTCTTCTTGGTATTTTGACCAAGATTGGCGCTCCATTTTTGCCTTTTTACCCCGAGCGTCATCTTCTTCGTTGCCGGCGTCTTCATTCACTTTATATTCATCGTCGCCGGTGTCATCTTCATAGTCGCCCAAATTTTGAGTTTCGGGCACTACTTCCTCGTCCTCGTAAATAGGTAGAGAACGTTCAACATTTTCTCGTGGAGATGGAACTTGTGGGGAACGAAAACCAAACGAGTCGAAGGCGGGGGCTTGAGGATCCATTGATAACAAATTTTGGAAATAGCCGAAAGGGGGTTGTGGTTGGGTGTTGTAAAATGAGGGGTGTGAAGGTTGTGGGTAAAAAAACGGGGGTTGTGTAGTATATCCGAAAGGTGGTTGTGGTTGTGCACTTGCCCCGCTCGAACCACCACGAGACGGTTGCGAGCCGCGTCCCTTAGTGTTAGAGCCGACGGACTTTTTATTGGCTTCGCGGGGTTGGTTCTGCATTGCTCGGTTTGGCTTTGTGTTGTATTTGAAAGAATTTTAGAGGAATAAGATTGAGAATTTGTGTGGTAAAAAATTAGATTTAATGGGGTATTTATAGGTTAAAATTGAATTTTTTTTTCGTTAATGACCGTTGCCCAACGTTCAAAAATTGAAAACTTGTGCGGTGAAAGCCAACGCTCCCCACTCCCCGCTTAGCCTCCCCGAGGGGTCGGCGACGGTGTTCCCGAGCGGGGAACTCAGTCACCGCTCCCCTCCCCGAGGGCGCCCCGTTCACCCTTAGGATTATTAACCAATGGTTTTAAGAAAAGCATCTTTGACTCACTAGATCAAGTCAACTCCATGTGCCAAATTAGAAGAAGAGAAATAGAAAGGGGGCCCACATGTAAACGGTTATGGGGTGTGTTGGTGGGTCTTGTATGCTTAAAAATTGGCTAAGTGTTTTAGGTGTAGATTATTTAGACTGAGGGGAGTGGGGCGACTCCCACCCCCAAGTCGCCCTCCACACCGCCCCCTATGGCAACCTCTTGAAAATTTTGGCTTGCCCGTCTTGCAGAGAACGCCACAAACCAACAACAAACCAACTTTTCAAACAACTTTTCAAAACCAACTTTTCAAACAACCAATCAAAAAACCTTAACTTTTCAAACAACCAATCACATATTTCTTTGGCAACTTGAGTTGCCCCAAACACCACGCCCCCTTTTTTGCTTAAAATCCTCTAATCTGACGTGGCGCCACGTGTCGCAAGACGCCCCCTCTAAAGGTTGCCCCACTCCCTTCAGTCTTAGTATATGTCACATGTATAATGCTTATAATATTCTCTAGAACTGTTATCATGTAAAACTAGCTTAAATTAGTAATAATATACTAAACAATGTCATTTAGTTTACTAGTTTATATTTTGGTGCTAGTTTCGTTATCGGATCACTAAGATGTTAAGTTATGTAATTTATATGGTATGATGCATTTTTGTGTCTAGGTAATATTCCCGACATTTTTTAGTAGTTTATGATGTTTAACATCATTTTTTTTTATCTACTATAATTTACCAAGTGCTGAATTTTGCGGACAAATTGTTAGTTATGGTTTGAATCAGACATTTTTAGAGCTAGTGTATTATCCGGAAGATGCTAGTGCATATCCTTGTTTTCCCACTTGGGGTTCGGTATAGCATTGATGTCAGACTTAATTCTAGGTCCTAAATCTGTCGTTTAGTTGAGTACCGGAACCTTGTCAGGACTGCTAGTCTAACCGGTGAGTGTACTAGTTGTTTCGGTGCGCCACTTAAACTGTTCCGAGTTGCGACAAATAAAATGAATAATATGCACCATTAAAATGTATTTTGTGCGTTTTCTAGATGTATGTCATGTAATCACGCAGTTTTGGCGTTCAAAACACATAGTTGTATAATATAAATGACTGTTTTAATTGTACGAAAATTATCAGAAAGTGCCGGTTGTCACAAACCTCAAATACATGAAACTTTAAACTTTGTACTACACCATTAAAAGAGCCAAATAAATAAGCTTGTAAGTAAATATTGAAATAGGCAAAAAAAAATAATAATAAGCTTGTAAGTAAATGTTGAAATAGGCAAAAAAAAATCTTTAAAATAGTCAAATATAATAAGCTTGTAAGTAAATAACCGTCCGTTTACATAAAACGACTTATTTAAATATCCAAATAAGATAAGCTTTTTCCTCATCCAAGCACTTCAAATGTGCATGCTTCAATGTAATATAATTTTGGGCATGGAAATTTGAACTAGGATTTCTCTAACTTTGCTGCTAACTACTCCTAAACATCTCTTGGCCTAATGATCTCCTTTTCTGACAGCTCACCCATATCCACCATACTGTACAACATAAGGCCGGCGGCATTGGCGAAGCTTCCCCCCCCCCCCCCCCCCCCAGTTTTTTTTCCGAAACCGGGGGTGGAAACGTATATACCTAAAAATTTTCTATACGAAAGTACTATTCATAACACTACGCATCGAAAAGTTCGAGGGGTCGGGCGCCCCCTCGGAAGCCTTCTAAGTTGTGCCCCTGGCCGGCGGTTCCGTGATGGAATAAAATAACGAGTGATGGGTTTTTTTTCCACCGCCACTAACCTTTTCCACGCGTGATAGTTGTTGGTTGGGGCGATTCCGTGATTTTTTTCACGCCATGATGGTTTTATGTTGTGAGGATAGTTGTTGGTTTGGGGGAAATTGTTGGGTGTGGTGGTGAGTGATGACCACCGCCACTAAAAAAGGTTGTGAGTGATGGAAAATGGTTGCTGACATGGCGGAACATGATTGGATATTTGTGAGTAATGGAATTCCATCACTAGTAACCACTCCCACTCCCCTAAAGGAAGTCTCGTCATAGTTTACTGTATATGAAGTAACTTGCTATCATACAAGGAAAGGAAAGCTAGTACTTATATTTTCTAATTTATGGACTATGTAAGCTTTATCTATGCCATATCACTACGGAATCAATTAAGTGAATTAGTCATAAACATAAATAAGAAAATATAAGTCATAAACATTGTTACAATGTAATAAACCAACAAATAAGAAAGCATACGTCATAAACACAACCTTTTATAAAAAAAAAACATATGCGTGCCAACTACTTGTATTGCGATGAGTAAGGGTTCCTGATAGGTGTTTCAGATGATCATCATTGTGATGAATTACCTCCAAATAAAATTGAATTCGCCACAAAAAAAATTGGATTCGCCATATATAGTTATGACATCACGATAATGAATTTATTTGCAAGATATAGATATAGAGTAACTGATTATAGAAGTTATTGGAATTGAATATTCAGATTATAAAATAAAGCTAAGGTTAGTGATTTAAATTGAAGTTAATTAACCTAATAAAGTTTATGAAACTAAGCAACTTCTAATGAAGGGAGATTAATTTAAAGACTTGGTTCATGCCAAAGACTTACTATCTTGATCAAAGAGTTCTGCTCCAGCCTCAAAATAAGCAAAAAAGTCATGAGAAATATCCATATCATTTAGCATACAATTAGGATATATAAGTTTTACTAACCTCATAATTAGGGCTGTAAACGAACCGAACGTTCAGCGAACAGTTCGTGAACCGTTCGGTGGGAAGTTCGTTTATGTTCGTTCGATTAGCTTAACGAACGAACACGAACAAAAAATTTCGTTCGGTTAGCTTAGCGAACGAACACGAACATAGGTCTCGTTCGTTCGACTGCGTTCGTGAACGTTTGGTAATATGTTCGGTTACGTTCTTCCATGTTCGTTTGATTATATTAAAAATAATAAATAATAAACATTTTATCTAAACATATTGAAAACTTGAAACCCTATTTTTTCTAAGTTAGCTAAAATTTGGAAATGCTAAGACATTTTGGGGATAATTATGTCTAAGTTAGTTAAAGTTGATTCATCGTTTGGTGGTGTATTAGACTTCTTGTGTTTTGATTTATCATTTGATGGTTGTATTTAACTACTTATATTCAATGTTTAAGGATAACAATATTTTTATTTTTTTATTTTCAAGTTAAATGTTCATTTGCGTTCGTTTGTGTTCGTTTGTGTTCGAGACCAGTGTTCACGACCTGTTCGTGAACAACTGAATTTCATTAACGAACGAACACGAATATAAACTTATGTTCGGTATGCGTTCGTGAACAGTTCACGAACATGTTAATTTCCTTAACGAACGAACACGAACATAGCCTTGTTCGTGTTAGTTCGGTTCGTTTCAGAATATATGATAATAAAAGTGATACACATTAAAAAGTAGAGTATTTGTACCTTCAAGTATGATGACCCGATTAAAACTATATTCGTAAAACAGTTGATCAAGTGCCCACTTGTAGTGACTTGTGACGACGAGGATCCCCGCTTGGGCTCCTCGTCTGGACTCATCACCCTAGATTGGTGACTGGGTTCGAGCTCACTTGGGTCTTTCTCGGTATGTTTAGTTGGTTCGAGTGGTCCATATCCAGATAAGCCCATTCTTGGACCGGCTCATTAGGGTTATGGCCCAAATGTCTTACTATATAAAGAGAACCCCCTTCTCCAAGAAGGGGCAGACTACATTTTCCCCACAAAAATGTTACTTCTTCCTCCTTCTCACATACGACATCTGCTCCCCCTCACTAAAATATACATTTACTTGCACTTATGATTATCATCGCTATACATGATACTGACTTGAGCGTCGGAGTGCCCTCGGGGTGAACCCCCTCGGGCCCTCTAACTAGATCTACCTGTGGCTGCAGCCCAAGACCCGGTGCCCCGCAAGAGGAACCGTCACTATGATGACAAGATGACGAACCTGAACCGGAGCTCACCGAATCTAAGGTTAGTACCGCCAAACCCTTTGAACAACATCAGGGATTTGGGGATTCGACATTGGCGCCATCCGTGGGACCGAGCACAAACGTGTCTCGGTCTCCTCATACATACGGCCGGATCTGCCCTCTCCGCGGCGTTCAGATCTGCATCATCAACTCCGGTCTTCAGGTTTCAAATCTCATCCTCTTTCTATAATATTTGAAAATCGGGTTTGAAGCATATGATTATGAGCTCACATATCCTTTTGAGATACTCGAATCCTAAGCTTCAAAAGACTTATGTTTTGAAAAAAGGAACGTTACGGGTATGTGAATGCCTAGAAAATTACTTTTGTTGAAGAATCTTGAAAAGAAATGTTGCACTTTATGCCTGAAAGTGGGAAACAAAGAACATGTTTGCACATTTTCTCTTTGAGATATCTCCTTTCTAGCTTTAAAAATTAGTGAAGAGGCATGCATATTTTTGAAATGCAAATTTTCTGCCGATTAAATGAAGAACATCATCCAACCAGGTTACATGCACATAATATGCAGATGAGATGATAGAATCTTAATAAAAGTATGTTGTATGATTTACAACTAGATAATGATAACTTTTTTAATATATTTTTAATTCTCATTAAAAATAAAGGGTACAAGCCCATGTGCTTGAGTCGGGAAAAAAAATTTATAGTAGTGTACGCTACTATACTGTTGGAAAAGATGTGTGAAGGTACACTACACTTTATCCACCCCTTCTCTATGAAGTCACATTTAAAAACAATACACGTACAATGCGTATGGTACAAGTTCTTGTTGAACAGCTGTGCTTTTACAAATAAAGTAGGACTTTGTTTCTTTTGAGAAAAAACTTTTTGACTTTTGAAAACAAGTACAGGCTATAGACTAATAGCAGGAATAGTGTTGACAGTTTTCAAGCCTTTTCTAATTATATATATATATAAAAACATATAAAAAAAGAGAAAAACATGTAACTCTCCAAGATATAAATACAACTCCTACATCAAATAGTACATGTGTAAAGCTAGGGACAAACCCTACATTAATTACGTTGTCTTCATACGACTTAAAAAAAAAGTAAGATGTCTTACTCTTACCAATGTAAAATAATAATATTTTACTAGTACCAAGGTCCTTCCTCAGGTCCTTTTACGGGGTCCCTTCCCTGGCCCCCTCCACATGTCCTTTCACCTGGTCCTTCCCCAGGTCCTTTCACAGGGTCCTCCCTTAGGCCCTTCCACCAGGTCCTTGCTCAGGTCCTTTCACAGGGTCCTCCCTCAGGCCCTTCTACCAAGGTCCTTCCCCAGGTCCTTCTTCAGGTATTTTCACAGGGTCCTTACTCAGACCCTTCCACCTGACCCCTTCCTCAGGTATTTTCACAGGGTCCTTCCTCAGGTCCTTTCATAGGGTCCTTACTCAGGCCCTTCCACCCGGCCCCTTCCTCAGGCCCTTCCACTTGGCCCCTTCTTCAGGCCCTTTCCCTGGCCCCTTCTTCAGGTCTTTTCACAGGGTCCTTACTCAGGTCCTTCCACCTGGCCCCTTCCTCAGGTATTTTCACAGGGTCCTTGCTCAGGCCCTTCCACCAGGTCCTTCTTCAGGTCCTTTCACAGGGTCATTCATCAGGCCTTTCTACCAAGGTCCTTCCTCAGGTCCTTCCCCAGGTCTTTTCACGGTGTCCCTTCCTCAGGCCCTTCGCCAGGCCTGATGAATGACCCTGTGAAAGGACCTGAAGAAGGACCTGGTGGAAGGGCCTGAGGGCCCTTTTCTAGACCCTAACACAAAACACTCATGCAAGGCCCTTCTTCAAAGTCTTGCATCGTGCGCCACTTCTAGATACAAATTTATTGTTCCCATTACTACACTGTTAGGGTACGTAAGTTACCCCCATTAATGATATGATGGTCACACGTCTTTACAAAATAAAACATGAGGCATAAGTGCTTGTACACACATGATAACATGTTTAACGCATAAAGAAATTAATCCTTGGTATAGTTTACCGTATGAGAGTGTTTTTGTGGCAAGTATCAAATCATGAACATGAACAACACAAGAAGCTATTAGCCACGACCTACGTGATAGGTCGATAAAGGCTAATATTGGACTGGATGATGTGCGCTAGAGAAACACGGCATGATCTTTGAAAAGACACTGAATAATAGTGACCACCTTAAACATCCTTAAACAAGGATATAGCTTCGGCTAGGAGGAAAGCGACACAACATTAGTGGAAGCAAGAAAAATCTTTATGCAACATTAAACTGGGGCTGGTAGGGTACAACACCATCGTTACACGACATCTATTGGACATTTATCGACGTTCTCGTATCAAGTGGTTGATCAGAAATACGGGCTCTATATTTCCCGCGTACATTGTTCACCCGGTTTTCTTCTAACTTATGGTTATTCTCGTTCAACAAAAATCACAACCGATCGTCTAGACGGACGGGCTCAAAGACAACTTATTTACTAAGTTCAGTATTACCAACTACGCTTGACAACACTGAACTGGGAAGCTAGCATGGTATAACACCATTGGGTTCTACATTGAAGACTTCTAGAAATGATCTTTATTATTGTATTGCCTCCTTCAAAAGGGATTAAGCTCCCTCCATAAGTTCTCATGTTTGAAGATCCCTACAAAAAAAAATTAAGGAAGGGGAAGGAGCATGGACTGCCTTGCTAATTCCTCCATGGAAGACAGGGAAAAGCCTGGGCTGTGTATTTGGCTCCTTTCCTAAAGAAAAAAGAATCAGTGGACTACGTTATTAATCCTTGAAGAAACGAGAAGCCTGGGTTGCGTATTTGGCTCCTCTCCTAAAGGCGAAAGAATCATTGGATCACGTGGTTAGTCCTTAAAGAAAAACCGGACATTACTTCCTTGAATACGGAAGAGTCATTGGACTACGTTATTAGTCCCCATAGAAGAAACCAGATGCTCCGTCCTTAAAGACGGAGGACTCCTTGGACTACGTTGTTAGTCCCTAAGGAAAACCTAAATGGTCCTTCCTTGAAGGAAGGAAGGAAGAACCCCTTCCTGCGAGCCGCTAATTTAGTCTCTTCCATGGAGAAAAAATAATCCGCAAGATAAGTTCCCAACACTTATACTCTATACATTAGGTGGAAGTGAGCTCCTCCCATCAACTACCATCTACAAAGATTCTACAGGGAAAAAGAAAAAGAGGGAAACCTTAATAAGTATATCTTCGCTTTAAGGGGAAAATGAAATCCTCCTACAGTCTGCCGTGCTCAAGAAACCCTTATCTGGCGGAACAAAACGATATCCTCTCCTAAAGGCTAAAGCGTTTCGATAGTTACTTCCGTCAACAAGAAAATCCCTACTTCTATGGGATAAGGTGCCTCGGCGGTTCCTTCCAAGAACAGGAATGTATACTTTCCATGGAGTTAAGCCTAGGAAAAGTTCCCTCCAAGAATATGAAGAATATCCCATTCTCTGGGATCAAGTATTTTAGAAGTCCCTTTCATAAACAGGAACATACCCCTTCCTTGGGACTAAGTCTTGGAGAAACTCCTTCCAATAATAGGAAGGAACATATCCCTCCTTCGGGATTCAGTCTTGAAGAAACTCCTTCCAAGGATAGGAAGGAACATATCCCTCCCTCGGGATCCAGCCTTAAAGAAACTTCTTCCAAGAATAGGAAGGAACATATCCCTCCCTCTGGACTCAGCCTTGAAGAAACTCCTTCCAAGAATAGGAAGGTTTAATTGCTTAATTCGGTGAAGTTAAGGAGTTTAGAGATAAAGCGGAACAGACGAAGATGATAAATGAGGTAAACAATATTGTTTGGATGCGTTTCGAGGTCGAGTTGTTGGCTTGAACATGCAAGTAATATGAAATGATGAAATACAAGGGCCGTTCGGTCATTAATCAAAGGTTGAGTTGAATGAAAATACAAGAGGAATTTGAAGTAAATAAGTTGGGGGTCCAATGTGTTATTATTTGAAACTTAAATGAATGTGGTGACTAAAGTGGGAGTTTCACGATGGGGATTAATATCCCTAGGGATTAAGTCTTAGAGGAGCCACCTCCGAAAAAATGAAGATGTCCCACCCTATGTGATTAGGGGTCTCGTAAGTCCCTTCAACGAACAGGAACAAGTTTCTCCCAAGAAAAGGAGGGTATCCCCTCCCGTGGGATTAAGTATTGCAGAAGTCTATTCAACGAACAGAAGTGCACCTGGCTACGGGATCAAGTATTGGTAAAGTTCCTTCTAAGGACGGGAAAGTACCCCCCATCCCTTGGATTTGATATATGAGAAAAATCCTTCTTGAGATTTCGCATCTGAACAACTTATTCAAAAAAAAATGGGGGGGGGGGAGGCTTTGACAAGGGACTTCGAATCTGAAGAATCCCTTCCTTGAAAAGAAAAGATCTCTGCCATAGGTCTGTGTTTTAGAAAATATCTCTCCAAAGGAGAGGAGCCCCATCTCAGGGACGCATACGTTTGAAGAAGTCTCTCCAAGAGGAGAGGGTTGCACATTCCATGGGCACCCGTTTTTAGAGAATTACAACATCTCTCCAGGGGAGGGAAGAGCCCTTAATAAGGACTCATGGGAAGGCTCCCTCTACATAACAAGTGTTTCTAAAGGGCTCACAAAACCTATCCAAAAGGAGAAGATGCCACCCCTTCTCGAAAAACAAAACCCCCAAATGGCAAGAAGACCCCACTAATGGGTCAAACAAGATCATTTAGGCAGACGTGCCGGATGATCTTACAATAAAATGAACATGTACATAAGCATACAGACATGCCGCCTTAGTCAAAACAAGGCAAAGCCCGGCCGTGGGGCTAGGACTAAGTCGACTACGTCCAAACAAAACGCCGAAGCAGGCATATGAAAACCCGACTGGACTGGACTCCATTGGGTAAAAGGCCCATCAAAAGCTTTAACGACTTGAACAAGTTACAAAGCGGGCCTAGGCAAAGCCTTCACAACCTGAACAAGTTACGAAGCAAACTTATGCAAAGCTTTAACAACTTAAACGAGTTACAAAGCAAACTTATACAAAGCTTTAACAACTTAAACGAGTTACAAAGCAAACTTATACAAAGCTTTAACAACATAAACGAGTTACAAAGCAAACTTATATAAAGCTTTGAACAACTCAAAAAAGAAGCAAACTTGTACAAAACTTAACAACTCAAGCAAGTTACGAACCTGAACCGGAGCTCACCGAATCTAAGGTTAGTACCGCCAAACCCTTTGAACAACATCAGAGATTTGGGGATTCGACAACTTGAAAATGTGGTAGTTGAAGAATAAGATGAAGTTAATCCATACATAAAACATGGATATGAATTGATGTAAACATTAGTCTAATAGTATCTCTCACGTGCAATCTTGTAATAGGCAATTAGCTCCACGGGCCTTTCCAGCACGAATCATGATAAAACAAAGCAGCAGGGCCCAGGGGGCATTGTCTTAGAAGATTCTAATTCTCCATCCACAAATCCAGGTCAAATAATTGGCCAATGCCTTTCATCATGAGAAAAATGAACATCAATCTTCATTTAGAACTAAGCTTACATAATCAAAATATGACTAAAATGTATGTATGGAGACCGGATTGTGTAAAAAACCAGAAAAAAACGATGCTATGGCTAATGACATGTGTTGGTGGCAGTGTAGCACCTGCAAAATGAGAAGCACCAAAATATGTTCCTGTGGACTGCATAAAAATAACTAAAATATATCATGAAATGAATAAACATTGATGCCTCAATTGCTAAATTTAATAAATAAATAAATAAGACAACTAAAAGGTGTTGCAGATCAACCCAACCCATCTCATTACTCAGGTCAACTCAACCCACCTGACCAGCCTTTTTGTACTTGTAGCAAAAAGATATTCCCGCACACAAAGTTAGTAAAAAAAGTGAATGGGGTCCATTGAATTTTGACCAGTTTTGACTCATCGTTCGAACGCTGACTGGGCTGAACATTATCACTGGTTAAGACCTGAACCACCAAACACTACCATAGTTCCACTACCGGTGGCCTATTCCACCACCAGCACTGATGAAACACAGACTAACGCTAAGGTTAATCTATGGGGTTATTTCTTCTGTGGGTTCAATCTCTCTTTCTGCTCGTGAAATGGCTTGGTTCCTGCAAAACAGCAACATCGTTAGTCTCGTTAAGAGGGGAATATGGGGGTTTCCCTCTTAACCAGGCTCCGGCGTGAGAATAAGTACTGTTCTGAGGGAGAATAAACAGTGTGTGTTAAGTGTGAGAATATAGAGAGCAAGATTGTTCAACCTGAATGATGAAGGGTTCTATTTATAGCCGGAGGGTGAGAGAGGGAATAGCAGCGATGCCAGCTGTGGTTGCGCGCCAGCTGTCCGACCTAGGGGAATATCCTCTTGGTCTCCTCTGCTGTGGTCAGTGTAGTGGTACACGTGGCGCGCTTGCATTTGCCCATCTTAGAGACGTCGTACTGGCGTTGTCGGGCCGCTCTTGGGTTTGTTACAGGCCTACGTGGCGCCTGGTGTTTGGTGGCACGTTGTGTCCTTTATGTCGGATCGAGCATCTTTGGAGCCACCTAGATATTTTCCAGAAGCTTCTAGAAGCTTCTGGATGACCTCGTTGATGTCAGCGCCACGTATGATGGAAAAAGTGGTGTGGTCCTTGCCAACATGGCAAGGAATTGGGACCATACCTCTTCAAGTCCCCCCAGTCCAGTGTGCCTTCTAGTTGAGTTGATCGTCTAGGAGGGATTCTGACTTATGAATGTGGTATTTCGTTATGGCGTGAGGTTTTTATGGGGTCCCTAAGGAATCTGCACCTGATGGGCCCACGGCGCGTGGAGTTTGGCAACTTGTGTAATTGAGCCGGGTGGACGCATGGCGTACCGCGCATGAGTTTTGGCACTTTAAAAAGTTGAGCCAAATGGACGCATGGCGTACCGCGCATGGGTTTTGGAACTTTAAAAGTTGAGCCAAATGGACGCATGGCGCACCGCGCACGAGTTTTGGCACTTTAAAAGGTTGAGCCAAATGGACGCATGGCGTACCGCGCATGAGTTTTGGCACTTTAAAAAGTTGAGCCAAATGGACGCATGGCGTACCGCGCATGGGTTTTGGCACTTTAAAAGTTGAGCCAAATGGACGCATGGCGCACCGCGCACGAGTTTTGGCACTTTAAAAGGTTGAGCCAAATGGACGCATGGCGTACCGCGCATGGGTTTTGGCACTTTAAAAAGTTGAGCCAAATGGACGCATGGCGCACCGCGCATGGGTTTTGGCACTTTAAAAGTTGAGCCAAATGGACGCATGGCGCACCGCGCATGAGTTTTGGCACTTTAAAAAGTTGAGCCACATGGACGCATGGCGTACCGCGCATGCGTTTTGGCCCTTTATAAAAGTTTGTCGTCAAGAGGAAGCTTTGTCTGTCTTGGGAAGGGGTGACTGATGTGGCTGGCTGGTGTCAGGTGAACAGTTGCCTTTTCAGTTACCGTCAGTTGCTTTTCGGCGAAGTGTCAGGTGTCTGTTCACCTGCTTCCGGAAAAAGAGGTGCCGCCTTCTCTCTCCTCTGACGTGTCTCTCCCCTAGTGGTTGCTTTTTCAGATTCTGACGCCCCCACTACCCATCGCATTAAATGAAGAGGTATGGTCCCAATTCCTTGCCATGTTGGCAAGGACCACACCACTTTTTCCATCATACGTGGCGCTGACATCAATGAGGTCATCCAGAAGCTTCTAGAAGCTTCTGGAAAATATCTTGGTGGCTCCAAAGATGCTCCATCCGACATAAAGGACACAACGTGCCACCAATCACCAGGCGCCACGTAGGCCTGTAACAAACCCAAGAGCGGCCCGACAACGCCAGTACGACGTCTCTAAGATGGGCAAATGCAAGTGCGCCACGTGTACCACTACACTGACCACAGCAGAGGAGACCAAGAGGATATTCCCCTTGGTCGGACAGCTGGCGCGCAACCACAGCTGGCATCGCTGCTATTCCCTCTCTCACCCTCCGGCTATAAATAGAACCCTTCATCATTCAGGTTGAACAATCTTGCACTCTATATTCTCACACTTAACACACACTGTTTATTCTCTCTCAGAATAGTACTTATTCTCACGCCGGAGCCTGGTTAAGAGGGAAACCCCCATATTCCCCTCTTAACGAGACTAACGGTGTTGCTGTTTTGCAAGAACCAAGCCATTTCACGAGCAGAAAGAGAGATTGAACCCACAGAAGAAATAACCCCATAGATTAACCTTAGCGTTAGTCTGTGTTTCATCATTGGCGCCATCCGCTTTTAGCAAAAACCACTCTCATCTCTTTTTCTTTTCAAAAAATACTCGTCAACATGGCTGAACAAAACCCTTCTCACCAGGCAGATGGAGACGTTTCTTCCTTTGAACTCGTTTCGGACAACGTACACGTCCAGCGGGGTCCAAGGAACGACATTATCCAGGAAGGGCCGATGAACAACGAGTTTCCCAGCATCTTTGGAAGTACATCCAGGATCGTTACTCAAAACACACCTGGTGCTACTTTCCAAACTCCACCCAGAATCGTCACTCAAACCACAAACGGAGCTACGTTCCAGCCTCCATCAGAGGTAGTCCAACAGACACTACCACCAGTGCAAACTCAGAGCCTTGGAGCTGGTCCCTCAGCTCCATCGGATCAAGCACAACTAAACTTCTCTGCACTACTAGGGCTACCTGAAGGAAAAACTCTGGCTTCCTGGTATGCCGAACAAGTGGCGTCTATAAACCTTGTTTACACACAACTCAGCGCGCAGCAAGCTCTACTTCAGGCACAAGCAAATCAGTCCGCATTCGTCACTCCACTGCCAAGGCCGTTGAGTGCTCCCATGCCTCAACAGACCAATGCATTCAATTTACGCCCTGAGTCAGTACCTCCACCACATATTAGAAGGCCAAGCGCGCACGACACGCGCGATACTTACGGTGAAACAGAAAGCAATTACGTGCAGTATTCTCACCAACCAAAGAAGCCAATACAAAGTCGTTTAGGTCCGCGCAACATAAACGACGAATTTCAAGATGACGACGAGATGAACACAGTGTTCAGCAGGCTGCCACCAGAGCATGAAGCGTACAAACCTCACAAGCGCGCAGGTTATGACCCAAAAGCAGAGCATGATTACACCTTGAGCTATCGTCCAGATGACATGGCTGAGAATTTGAAGTTCATTAGGGAGATCGCCACGGCTGCCATCGACAAAACGAAATTGCCACACAACGTGCGCAAATACAACGGGTTAACAAACCCAGATGATCACCTCCAGGTTTTCAATGGTGCTGGAGCTACAGGCGGATGGAACTTACCAACCTGGTGCCATCTCTTCGCTCAAACCGTCATAGGCGCAGCGCGCGTCTGGTTTGACAGCCTGCCAGCAGGGAAAATCAAATCATGGGTCGACTTCCGAGAGAAGTTCCTGGCACACTTCTCGCAGCAACGACGACACACCAGGGATCCAGCCTACTGTTTGAACATATGGCGCAGAGACCACGAAAGCGTGGAAGATTTCATTACAAGATACAACAAAGAATGTTTGGAGATCGGCGACGTAGGCGAGAAGATGATGCGCGCACATTTCATGAGGGCTGTCAAGTGCGACGATCTAATCAAGCGCGTAAAAGGAAGAGACGGAGGACCCAAAGACTGGGAGACCTTCATTGAAGCAGCCAAAACCATCGCGCAGTCGGACAGACAGTTGACCGGTGATGATCACCGTCAGCGCAGCTACAACCATAACGACCGGCATAGCAAGAAAGGCAGGAGCCAACCGTGGAAAGCCACCGGTCACAGAGAAAGAAGCCCGGTAAGAGAGGACGCGCGCCACACGATCAACCAAATAGCTCACCGGAAAGAGGTGAAACGAGAAAACAGGGAGAAACAGTGGACACCCCTCACGAAAACTCCTTCAGAAGTCTTGGCAACCGAGAACCACCAGTTCAAGCCACCGCTACAAATGCGCAACAAAAGGGGCCAAGACCCGAATCTTTTCTGCGAATTTCACAAAGACACAGGCCACTTAACCGACGATTGTTTCAGCCTCAAACAAGAAATCGAAAGGGCCTTAAGAGACGGAAAGCTGACTCACCCAGTGAAAGGTGGAAGGCGTGATTATCGCCAGATTCAAAGAAGAGAAGAAGGGCCGGATAACAAAAAACTCCGGAAGTTAGAAACCCACATGGTGCAAGGGGGTCCACGAAGACAAAGAAAAAACTACAACAAGCGCGCGCAAGACGACTCATGGCGCGAGAAACAAGTCGTTTTCCCGGTTGTAAGAGGAGGCACACGAGAAAGAAGGCCCATAGTCATCTCGGGCGTAATAGGGCATTACCAAACAGATTACATTTTCATCGATCCGGGGAGCACCGCGGATATCATATATGAACAGTGTTTTAATCAGTTCGATCAAGAGGATAAGGCGCGCTTAGAACCAGTTGATTACCCGCTCACCGGTTTCTGCAATGAAGCCGTTTTTCCTCTAGGACAAATATCATTCCCAGTGTTGCTCTCAGACGGAAGAAACTCAAGAACATAAGAAGTCACATTCATGGTGCTGCCAGCACATTCAAGACACGATATCCTGCTGGGAAGAGAATCCCAAGGCGACTTTAGCATGATCTGCTCTGGCCCACACTCAGCTGTGGGATTCCCAACAGAAACGGGAGTAGCCATCATATATGCAAGCAAAGAAGTATTAGCAATAGATGAGCTCAGACCTGCAAAAGCAAGTAAACCAGCGCCACGCGCGGAAACAGAAAAATGGGTGTTAAACAGCACATATCCAGAACAAACAGTTACCTTAGGGCCTGCAATGTCTGACCTAACGCGCGCAGCGCTAAAGAAACTGTTGTTCCAAAACATGGACGTCTTCGCCTGGACACCGGCAGACATGGTGGGTGTCCCACGGCACATAGCTGAACATCGATTAAACGTCTCAGAAGACGCAAAGCCGGTAGTGCACGCCAAGCGCCACTTGGGAGACATAAAGCACGACGCCATGAAAGAGCAGGTGATAGAGCTGTTAAACGCGGGAATCATCAGGGAGGTCAGGTATCAAACGTGGGTAGCAAGCCCAGTGATGGTCCAAAAGAACAACGGTAGCTGGAGAATGTGCGTCGACTACAAGGATCTGAATAAGGCATGTCCACGCGACTGTTACGCCTTACCAAACATCGATGAAAAGATTGATTCACTTGCCACATTCCGATGGAAATGTTTCCTCGATTGCTACAAGGGGTACCACCAGGTACAGATGGTTGTGCAGGATGAAGACAAGACCGCGTTCCGCACACCAACAGGGCTATACTGCTATACCAAAATGCCCTTTGGTTTAAAAAATGCGGGCGCGACTTATCAGAGGCTCATGAATGAAACTTTCCACGACGCCATCAGCAAGTATATAGAAGTGTATATGGATGATCTGGTTATTATGAGCAAAGAAGAGAGTACAATGTTGCTGAACATCCAAAAGACGTTCGACACCTTGCGCGGAGTCAGTATCAAGTTAAACCCAGCGATATGCTCTTTCGGCATGGAAGAGGGGAAATTCCTGGGTTTCATTGTCACGAAAGACGGTTTCAAGGTGAACCCTGATAAGATACAAGCAATCGAATGCATGCCATCACCTTCGACGATCAAGGAGATGCAAAAATTGGCAGGACGGTTGGCAGCACTTAACCGTTTCCTGGCCAATCACGCAGCCAAATCTTTTCCGTTTATAAAGACTCTCCGAAACTGCATGAAGAAGAGCCAATTTCAGTGGACTCCGGAAGCCGAGAGCGCATTCCGCGAGATGAAAGACTGCCTCATCAAGCTGCCAACACTAACCGCACCAGTCAAGGGCGAGCCTCTGGTGCTATACTTATCAGCCTCCGACAGAGCAGTAGGAGCAGTGTTACTTGTTGATCGACAGGGTGTTCAAACGCCAGTCTATTATGTGTCACGAACTCTGACTGACCCAGAAACCCGGTACGCAATCATGGAGAAACTAGTACTCGCATTGATCCATGCATCAAGAAGGCTGCGCAAGTACTTTGCCAACCACGTCATTCACGTGCTAACAAACTACAATATTGGCAACATACTCGCAAGGCCAGAGATTTCAGGGAGACTAGTAAAATGGGCGATAGAGCTCGGGGGTCATAACGTAGTGTTCAGGCCAAGACCGGCGATCAAGGGCCAAGTACTTGCAGATTTCATGACAGAGGTACCGGATGACAAAGATCGAGAATGCAAGGCGATGGAAAAAGCCGAGAAACAGCAAGTGGAAGAACCATGGTTACTATACACAGATGGTGCGTCTAACGAGGATGGCGCAGGTGCTGGTCTCCGGCTGGTGCGCCACGACAAACATGAGTTCACCTACGCCATACGCCTGGAATTTAAAAGCACAAACAATGAAGCTGAATACGAAGCTTTCCTTGCTGGTTTAAGGTTAGCAATCAAAATGGGAGTGCGACACATCGAAGCGCATGTGGACTCCATGTTGGTGGCAGGGCAAATCAACGGGCAATATGAAGCCAAGGGAGATACAATGGCACTTTACCTGACTCAAGCAAAGACGCTGCTACAAACCTTCTATTCCTACAAAGTGCATCATATTAATAGAAGCGAGAATAAACCAGCAGACGCGCTGAGTAAACTCGCCTCTACAAGCTTCCAGCACCTAGCAAAGGATGTACGCATAGAGGTTTTAAGCAACCCGTCAGTGCCACTGCGAGAAGTGAGCGTCGTTCAACTAGGAACAACGTCTTGGATGACTCCGATAATCGCATACCTCCAATCTGGAATACTCCCGGAGAACAAGGCAGAAGCGAGGAAAATCCAGTACAAATCCGAACATTATCAGATGGCTGATGGGATTTTGTACAGAAAATCATACCTCGGGCCTTTGTTAAGATGTGTTGATCCCGAAGACGCAAGCTATTTGATCAGAGAGGTGCACGAGGGAATCTGTGGTATACATGCCGGACCAAGAATGGTGGTAGCAAAAGTCATGAATGCGGGATACTATTGGCCCGGGATGCATTTAGATGCGTTAAAGAATTGAGAAAATATAGCTGGTGCCAAAGACACGCTCCCAAAACAATGCGCCCCAAGAATGAATTGGTACCGGTCACGACGGCGTGGCCCTTTCAACAATGGGGAATAGACATGGTCGGACCTTTCCCCAAAGCCCCAGGAGCCGTCAAATTCATAATAGTCGCAGTCGACTATTTCACTAAATGGGTAGAGGCAAAGGCCCTCGCATCAACCACAGCCACCGTGGTCAAAAAATTCATTTGGGAACAAATCATATGTCGTTTTGGATTACCCCTCAAGATAATCACCGACAATGGAACCAACTTTGCCGAAGACAATCTTCAACAGTGGTTCAAGGAATTACACATCGAGCACACCTTCTCCTCGGTCGCGCACCCGCAGGGGAATGGTCAAGTTGAAGCCGTCAACAAGAGTATTGTCGACGGAATCAAGGCAAGGCTGGGAGAAAAAAGAAGAGGTTGGGTAGACGAACTGCCCAGCATCTTGTGGGCCCACAGGACGATGCCCAAAACAAGCAACGGAGAAACGCCGTTTAGCTTGGTTTATGGGTTAGAGGCAGTAATACCAGCAGAGATAGGATTGCCGTCACCCCGAATGCTCTCAATGAACATGATCAACAATGAAGAAGAGAGGAGGATCGACCTTGACCTCCTAGAAGAAAGGAGAGAAATGGCGGCAATCAATGAAGCAAAGTACAAAACGAAGCTGGAAAAATATTACAACTCTAAAGTCCGAGTCTACACCTTCAATCCGGGAGAGTACGTCCTCAGAGACAACGAGGCCTCAAATGCAGAAAAACCCGGGAAGTTGGCTCCCAAGTGGGAGGGTCCATATGTCATCGACACAGTGCTCGGAAAAGGAGCTTATAAGCTGCGTACCATCGACAACAAGGAAGTTCCTCGAACATGGAACGCCCAACAGCTGAGAAAGTGTTACCTATGAAGAAGAATCTTGTAATTGTAATGGCCAAGTCGCCAACACATTTATAGTAATATAAGAAGTGTTTGGCTATCTTTCTATCATGCAAATTTCTTTGTCACAACTGCATATATTACTTTGGGCATACACGAAAACATCAATGGCTCGACCATTAGGAAACGTTGTAGACCTCCAAGGCCTGTCACAAACAAGTGCACAGCCGGGTCAGACACACAACTAAAGCCTAACAAATGCCAAACAAATACTTCGTGCCCACATAAACACGAAAACATCGAACACAGGACAAACAAACATTGTAAGCACCCACAAGGCTGAGAACAGCCGGGTCTACACAATAACCTGTAACTCGATCACTTCGTATTCAAGATCCAACACTGTGCACGAATACGACAGAATAAAACATTGTAATAAACACAACACAGCCTGTCAGTGCCATCATTCATTCGTGATACCTGAATCAAAGTAATTACACATGCACATATTATGACGACAACAAAATTCGCATAAAAACAAACAACTATTAGCATAACAAATGTCAAAGTATAGCCAAATATCCACAAGCATAACAAGAAAGTTAAAATTGTCCATCCAATTGTCAAGTACAAGACCAACCAAGGTCATACGCGGCGCGCAGGCCGGAGCCCCTCATTCGGGATGACTGGGCCCGGCACCTCCAGCCGCACCACCTTCATCGCCAAGCGCTTTCTTCAACAACACGACACCATCAGATCTTCGAGCCAGTTTTTTCGCAGCTTTAACCACAGCAAACTCCAAAGACGAAAACTCTTGCCTTTTCGCGGCATAAGCAGCAGTGCAATCCTCCTTCCACAGCTTGAAATGATGTTCTTTCTCCTTATTAATGGCCGCAGCCCTACCCTCGTTGTACCCATCCTTACGCCCGCTGCTGTAACCAGCTTGCCCCAACTCAAACATATAATGGGCAAGCTCGTGGGAGTTGACGATGCGATCAGTAATCTATGAGAAACACACAAATAAGGGACAATTCACGAAAGTCAGAAAATAAAGTAAAAGAAATTACCAGAGGCACCGCGCGCGAGAGCAACCACTTGCAATCAGCTGACGCTTCCTCGACAAGGACTTCAGAGGCTTTGCACTCAACGGTTTTCTCTTGAAGAAGACGGTCAGTAGTCTCATACTGCCGAGCAAGACCCTCTAGCTTAGCTATACGCTCAATGCACTCTTTCTCCTTCTTCTCAAACGCGACGCGCGCCTTTTGAGCTTCCTAAGCAAGCTCAGTCTTCTCACCAGACAAACGCACAATAGCGTCACGTTGAGACTTAAGCTCCACGTTAGTCCGCTCGCACGCTGCCTCCCAACTTTTCTGTTTATCAGCATTCGCTTGTTTCTCTTGAGCGAGTTTCTCCTCTGCATCGGATACCCTCCACAACAAACCTTTCTTCTCGGTATTAAATTTTTCTCTCTCCTCTGCAAACAATTTCTTCTCATTTTCAAACTCCAGAGTGTCCTCTCCCATCAACTTCCATTCACGGACAATCTCCTGAGAGGTAGACCAGAAGTTAACCCCAGCTTGAACGTGATCATCCAACAGTTCTAACCGGCGGCGCCTCTTCTGGAATAACCTTTCTGCTGGGGGGAGAGACAGAGAGAAAAACTCATGACAATTGTCAAGGTCGTTCGTCCGGGAGCCCTGGGTCAAGTGCCAGCGAGGCGCATGGGGCAGATCATCGCATGCTGGATTATGGGTGTCCCAAGAACCACCTCGAGCATAGTCAACATCAGGACTCCGGACTGCCCCAGAGGTTGCACCACCACCATCACCCGGTGGACGTTTTGTATACACCGTTTGATGAGGAGTAGTTTCACTTATCTCCACTTCAACTTCAACATTTTTCCCACGATCACCACCAACAACACCGCCTGCATCACCACCTGTCTTACCACCACCTTCTCCAACCTGCTCAACAGTCACATCTTCTTTCTTCTTCCCGTCAGGAGTACCATGAGGAGGAGATAACCCAAATGTCCTCGACGGCGGAGATTCCGGAGGAGTAATTTTCGAAATATCAATCTTGTGCCCAGTCTTGGCTGTTTTGGCACCTGCTCCAAAACGAGCAGCACATTCAGAGGAAAGAAGGACAAACAAGAAAAAAATGTAAGACATGTTGGAAGAAGATAAAACGAATATCAGAAGCTTCAAAAATCTTCTGCAACAAATCCCTGGGTTTTTCAGCAAAAATACCCATGTCAATATCCGATTCAAAAGGGGCGGGAGGATTCTCCTTTTGAAGTTTAATCTTCTTCGAGGCAAGCATAGCAGCAGCCTGCTCGTCAAGCTTTCGTTTTTTTTATCCTCAAAGGCCCTCTTCTGCATCATCTCTGTTAGAGTCGCGCGGTCCTCGGGGTCCGACTCAGGACGTTTCTCTACAACTCCTAAACCGGACAACGTATCAGAAACGACAACATAATCAAGGATACAATGAGTATGAAGTCGCTTACGAGGAGACTTAGTGGCAGTTTCTTCAGGCTTTTTCCCTTTCCCTTCCGCCTTGTCAGTTTTCGCTTTTCTCCTCGTCTCCAACGGATCAGCAGTCTCGACGGGAATCTCCAAATCATCACCAACAGGCTCGTTCACCGGCTCATGCACAACCCCCTGCGCCGGACCTGCACGCGCGGAACGAGAGGTTAGGTCTTCCAAAGATCTGCCAGACCCATCACTCGAGAGAACGATAACTTCCTCTCGAATGGAATCAAATGCATCATCATCATTCTCACTATCTTCACCTAAGACAGTGTTAACGTAAGCGGTGAAACTCTCATTGCTCGGATGCAGAAACCGACCATGGATCTGATCCAACCAGGGTTGTTTATCAGGTCTTTGTATCGCCTCAACCATTGCACCTGGTGCCTTAAGATCCAAAATGTTCAACAAGGTGAAACCTACTACAAAAAACGCGAGAATAAAGAACAATGCAAAACTAATACATACAAAATAGAGAAAAAAAGAAGGGGGGATATGGAGCAAAACGTACACTTGCCCTCATGACCATAAACCGGAACCCCCAACGGATGTTTAGGGACCCACTTCATGCTCATACCGGCACCCACCAACGCCATCTCCTCAAGCTGGATTATCGGAGTGGCTTTACGAGTCAACTTCTTATACCAATCCTGGTCAGCAAAATTTGCAACCACATCAACTTTGGGGATACCCTCATCCACATATCTGTAGTGCATGTCCACAGGTATAACACCCCGGAGAATATAAAAGAACTTTTGCTTCCAGTCATGGAGACTCTTCAATGGCACAGAGCAAACTGGCGACACACCGGTACGGGCACTAAAAGAGTAAAAACCACTGGTATATGAATCGGTGTAGAAGGCGTTGAACATCTCAAACATCGGATCTAAACGGTTGGCCATACAAACGAACTCAAAGTGAGTAATACGGGGGAGCCCGATGGCATTGATCTGAGAGATGTGGAGACCATAACCCCTCAACACATCAGCAGTAAATCGAGTCATCGGAAGCCTAAAGTTACCTTCCCGGAAGAAAGCAGCGTACAAAGTCATATACCCGGGAGGAGCATCCATGGCGGTGGAACCAGAGATAGGATACTGAGCACCCCAATCAGGGAGAAAACCCATCTCCCTTACCAAATTCTGGAATTCCTCCTCTTTCCACCCTATTACCGCCTGATCCGGTCTGGGCGGAGTTTTACCTTTGTTTCTTCTCTTCCTCGAAGAAGGATTTGAAGAAGACATTGCAAGAAAACAAATAATAGAACAGATGAATTCAAGGGAAGAAGAAAGAAAATAAGGGAAGAAGAGAGAATTCCGGAATTCAAATTTTGAATAGTGGAGAAGAAAGAGGAAACCACAATATATTTATACCCATCGCATTTAATACGATGGGTAGTGGGGGCGTCAGAATCTGAAAAAGCAACCACTAGGGGAGAGACACGTCAGAGGAGAGAGAAGGCGGCACCTCTTTTTCCGGAAGCAGGTGAACAGACACCTGACACTTCGCCGAAAAGCAACTGACGGTGACTGAAAAGGCAACTGTTCACCTGACACCAGCCAGCCACATCAGTCACCCCTTCCCAAGACAGACAAAGCTTCCTCTTGACGACAAACTTTTATAAAGGGCCAAAACCCATGCGCGGTATGCCATGCGTCCATGTGGCTCAACTTTTTAAAGTGCCAAAACTCATGCGCGGTGCGCCATGCGTCCATTTGGCTCAACTTTTAAAGTGCCAAAACCCATGCGCGGTGCGCCATGCGTCCATTTGACTCAACTTTTTAAAGTGCCAAAACCCATGCGCGGTACGCCATGCGTCCATTTGGCTCAACCTTTTAAAGTGCCAAAACTCGTGCGCGGTGCACCATGCGTCCATTTGGCTCAACTTTTAAAGTGCCAAAACCCATGCGCGGTGCGTCATGCGTCCATTTGGCTCAACTTTTTAAAGTGCCAAAACTCATGCGCGGTACGCCATGCGTCCATTTGGCTCAACCTTTTAAAGTGCCAAAACTCGTGCGCGGTGCGCCATGCCTCCATTTGGCTCAACTTTTAAAGTTCCAAAACCCATGCGCGGTACGCCATGCGTCCATTTGGCTCAACTTTTTAAAGTGCCAAAAGTCATGCGTGGTACGCCATGCGTCCACCCGGCTCAATTACACAAGTTGCCAAACTCCACGCGCCGTGGGCCCATCAGGTGCAGATTCCTTAGGGACCCCATAAAAACCTCACGCCATAACGAAATACCACATTCATAAGTCCAGAATCCCTCCTAGACGATCAACTCAACTAGAAGGCACACTGGACTGGGGGGACTTGAAGAGGTATGGTCCCAATTCCTTGCCATGTTGGCAAGGACCACACCACTTTTTCCATTATACGTGGCGCTGACATCAACGAGGTCATCCAGAAGCTTCTAGAAGCTTCTGGAAAATATCTAGGTGGCTCCAAAGATGCTCCATCCGACATAAAGGACACAACGTGCCACCAATCACCAGGCGCCACGTAGGCCTGTAACAAACCCAAGAGCGGCCCGACAACGCCAGTACGACGTCTCTAAGATGGGCAAATGCAAGCGCGCCACGTGTACCACTACACTGACCACAGCAGAGGAGACCAAGAGGATATTCCCCTTGGTCGGACAGCTGGCGCGCAACCACAGCTGGCATCGCTGCTATTCCCTCTCTCACCCTCCGGCTATAAATAGAACCCTTCATCATTCAGGTTGAACAATCTTGCTCTCTATATTCTCACACTTAACACACACTGTTTATTCTCCCTCAGAACAGTACTTATTCTCACGCCGGAGCCTGGTTAAGAGGGAAACCCCCATATTCCCCTCTTAACGAGACTAACGGTGTCGCTGTTTTGCAGGAACCAAGCCATTTCACGAGCAGAAAGAGAGATTGAACCCACAGAAGAAATAACCCCATAGATTAACCTTAGCGTTAGTCTGTGTTTCATCAAGCACTCACCCAACCTCTACATCCAGTCCATTTTTACTTATAAATGTGTCGATTCAGATTATTTTTAATGTCTAATGGGTTAAATAAAAAAAAAGTTAGGCTTTTCTTTACGAAATTGAGCCAAAAGGGTTCATCATTGACCAGACTACAATTTTAAAGTATGAAATCTCCTAATAAATACAAAACCAAAAAACATAATGACAAAACACCATAACCTTCTCGCTGTTACTTGCTAATAACTGTATTGATCATTATAAGTCACCTTGTGTTAAAAAAAAACATAACAATTATGTAGAGAATGATAGGACATGCTGCAGCTACAGAGTATTAGAAAAGTGTTAAATGGTCACTTGTGCAACAACGAAGTCCACTGAATCAGCAATAAATGGTTCATGCGGCCCACTCGGTATTCCTATTAAGATGTATCGTTACAGGAAAAAAGGAGACCGGCTAAGACTACACCAAGAAGAGATGGAAAAAACAAGTTAGTATTTCTGTGTTTGGGGCAGCAAATCGGGAGAAACGATAACGGTTCAAAATGACTCAGTTTTAAGTTTTAACAGGTGTAAAAGCTTTCTTCAATCCCTTTTTTTATAAATTACTATTTACTAATCATGTATACGACCCACAACCCATATGCTTATATCTAATTGTCAGAATATGCTTGCTGAAATATAGATAATCACTTCCATAACACAAATCCAGACACCCTCTTTCAGTTCATGTGTATATTTTATAACTGTCACACCCCAACCGATGGCGGAAACATCGGGGCGCAGCACTGAGTGAAACTCGATCCCTTCAATCCAAGATTGTCCAGTAACTAAACACAGTCTTGGATTGAAGGGAGCGCTGGAGGGTTAGCCTGATCAGAGAATGATAGTGTAAGCGTTGAACAGTGCGTTAAACAGTGCGTTGGTGAGAAAGGTGACGAGCAGTGATCCGGTCTGATGACCGTTCGGACGGATGGTCATCCGGATGGATGACCATTCGGTCGGATAGTCATTCGTTTGGGGAAGGATGTGTTTGTGTATGAACTTTGAAGTTTTCGTTGTAGCATTTAAAAAATTTTGTAGTGTTACTATACATCATGTCGTCTGGCCGGACGGTCATCCGGACGGATGGCCATCCGCTCGGATGGTGATCCGAGTGGAGACTGATGTTCTTTGAGTTTTTTGAAAATTGATTAAGTGTGAAATTTACAAGTCACCTGGTCGAATAGCCGTTCGATTGGATGGTTATCCGATCGGATGGCTGTTCGATCGGGCGACTGTTTTGGGTAAAAACTTTGCAAAATTTAGCTAACTCAAAGGTTTAACCGAGATGGAATGACAACGTGTTCAAACAACGGAAACCACATCAAGTCCACCTCATCCGATCGGATGGGAATCACCCCGTTCGACCAGACTCAGCCGTTCTTGATGGTGTTTCATGTTCAACCCGTGAATCGGTCGTCTCTTCGTTAGAAATCCATTCTCAGTATGGGTCTCCACTTGGAGATTGAGTAGTGAACCCGAATGAGTCCAGATTCTAACGGTTTTGAGTGAAACGTTAAGAATGTTGAAGAAGAGTTTGAAACATTTGAAAGATGCTTAGATTTAGTTGTAAATGATGTAGAAACGCGTAGAAATCCATCAGATCCGAACCGTTCTTGGTAAGATGTGGTCACACTTCAAGGTTCATAAGAACTCCATGATGACATCACCATAGAATAGCACGAATCCAAAGATTCCACGGTTAAAAGTTGTGATTTGATGGTGAAAATGATGAAGAAGTGTGTAAAGATCAAGGAAGTACAAGATTTGAGATGAAGACTTACAAGAATCGCTAGGAATCGAGAGAAAATAGGCTGAGAACGCACTGGAACGGAGGGAGCTGTCACATCATGAACAGTGATGTGACAGGTGGGGTATTTATAGGTGAAAAGGAGGGAAAGGCGGTGTGGAGTGGTTCAGTCGGAGGGCTTGTGCGAGTTAGTTTCTGACTTTTGTTCCATGTGTTGAGCTTTACGTTGCGTTGCGAGGTGATAGCATTAAACAATAGTTACACTAATAACATAACTCCTAATAATCATAAAAGTACTACTTAGTTTTCGTGTTCGTGATGAGATTGCGTTTCGATAGAGTTGCGATTGCGTTTGCGATTAACATCCCACAACATATATAAAGCACACACAAGTGAGCACCTAATAGCACACACACGTAAAACAATATCCATAACCTATAATTCGAATTGCGATGCGATAGCGATGTGATAGCGTTTAGTATATTAGCGTTTAATTGCGTTTATCGCATTGTTACTTCACATATTAATAAATCGTAAAACAAATAGCGTCAAGCAAAGTATCGATTATCGAGTCAAAGAGTACAAGCAATAATTAAGTCAGAAATGACAGATCTGATCAACAATCTTTTCTTCCTTTGACTTTGACTTTGACTTAAAAAGTCGGGTTGTTACAGCCTCCCCTACTTTAGGGAATTTCGTCCTGAAATTAAGGTGCAGGCGTATCGAACAGCTGTGGATACTTTGCCTTCATATTACTTTCGAGTTCCCAGGTGAACTCGGTGCCACGTTTTCCTTCCCAGCGAACTTTCACTATGGGAATGCGTGAGCGTCGAAGTTTCTTGGTTTCTCGGTCCATGATCTCGACTGGCTTTTCCACGAAGTGTAATGTTTCGTCCACTTGTAAATCCTTAAGGGGGACATGTAAATTCTTGTCGGCTAGACACTTTTTGAGGTTTGAAGCGTGGAAAGTCAGATGTACGTTGTTGAGTTCCTCCGGTAATACGAGTCTGTAGGCCACTTTTCCAATTCTTTCCAGAATCTTAAATGGTCCAACGTATCGAGGCGCTAGCTTTTCTTTCTTGCCGAATCGGACCACTCCCTTCCAAGGTGCAACCTTTAGGAGTACGTGATCACCAATGTCAAATTCAAGGGGCTTGCGGCGTTTATCGGCGTAACTCTTTTGACGACTACGAGCTTTCAGCAGATTGTCTTATATTTGGAGGATCTTGTCAGTCGTTTCTTGCAATAACTCAGGACCGGTAATTTGCGCATCTCCGATCTCGTGCCATACAATAGGCGATCGACATTTTCTTCCATATAATGCCTCAAATGGTGCCATTTGAATGCTGGAGTGATAATTGTTATTGTACGAGAATTCGACTAAAGGTAAATGTGAATCCCAATTACCACCGAAATCTATAACACACGAGCGAAACATGTCTTCGAGGGTGCGTATCGTGCGTTCAGTCTGACCGTCGGTCTGGGGATGGAAAGCAGTACTAAGATTGAGAGTGTCACGCCCTGGCTTTTGCGGAAGCGTGGTTTATTTGGTGTGACTTCTTAATACCAAAGCAATCAATTACAACAATACTATATGATAAAAACACAAGATGTTTATCCATTAATAAAGTTTAGAAACTACCACCATACCATTGTTTGAAAACATCAATACCGAATTAAGTTACAAACCATAACGTGTTTAAATGAGTTCACAAAGACTCAACAAAAAGTACTTAAATAAAGCCTGAGTTTAGAGACGCGTGTCTCGTCCAGGATAAGATACACCCCCCTAAACTCGACCACTATGGATAACATCTTTTATTCAAACGCAGCTTGACTACACATGCATACCCTTCCAGATCCACTAGTTTCCTGAAATACATGTAGTTTGAAAAATCAACAAAAGTTGAGCGAGTTCATGTGTAAGTGAGTATGTATAAACCTTTGTATTCAATGTATGTATGTATGTCCCGGTATGATTGCAAACAAGGAAAAGATCACCAATGGTTTGCAAGGCCACTAATATGTGTGACGGTGTAGGAAGACTCAAACCTAGCAAAGTTGTACCGGGCACCCTACTGGAAGACATAGTCACCACAACGGGCCACCCTGGCCACGGGGGTGTGGGCTCGCCACACCCAAATAGATCTATCACTCATGCCCCTCGGTCCTACAACGAGGATTGATGGTCCCAAGTATCCGCCTACCCTATCACATGATCTATGGTTCTTTCCTAGACTAATCATACCAATAGTATTGTAAGTATCCCTTTGTAACATGTATTTCACCCCCGAAGTAAGTAAACAAAACAGTTTAAGGAAAAGGGGGACATGAACTCACAGTAGTGCGTCTAGTACCGGCAACTCAAGCTCTGTCAGCTACACGACAACCTACAACGTACTAATGTCTATTAGACGAACGAGCCGTGCCTTGGCTTAGAGTTTAATGTTTTGAGTTGCGTTTCTTATGTCTCCGAATATTTTTCCAAGTTATAATTATGTTAAATTTTGGAATAATTGTGTAAACAATATTCTTGTATTAATACTTCTCAAGTATTGTAACTCCGTATTTCCTTCCCAATGATGGGGGTATTTATACATGTATTTTGTAGCTCCGAAATATTATATTTTTAAGTCCCACTTAGAAAATATATATAACTTATTTGTCAAAAATAATGTATTCCAAAATATATATATTTTTCCCAAAAATAATATATTTTCACTTCTTTAGTTTCCAAAATAATATTTACCAAAAATATATGTGTAAGAGTATTTTCTGGAATATTTTATAAGTTACGTTTTTGCGTTCGGTTTCACCATATCAAGCGTGTAACTTAAATATTTATTCCTTGTGATTTTTGGTATTATTTTGGAGTTGTAATTTCCATGGTATTGTTAAGTTATATTATTTTACCCTAGAATAATATAACTATTCGACAAAGTAAACAAGTATTCTCACAAGTGTTTTAATATAAAATATATATTCTAAATATATATTTACTCATTTTATTTACAAAAACCAACCTCCGATACTTTGTATTTTTCTGTAACAAAAATTATGGCGAAGTTTATATTAAAAAAAACAAAGTTAAAATATATTTGTAAACACTTGTTAGAAAATATTTTCTAAGTGTTTAAATTTTTAGAAAATTTCGCCATAGTTTCCTTTGTAAATGGAGGTGTCCATGCTATTTAGCATATCATTTTCTTTTCGAAAACCATTCAAGCAATCAACAACAAATCTCTAAACCATATTACACTTACCAAGTGTAAAAACAATGCACTTTACATAATAACATGAACTTGTGTTTTCGTAAAAACGCGTAGTAACTTGGTAATATATTTAGTAGTCTTAGTTACTTCCCAAAATATATTTACTTTTGTAAAAATCTCATTCTCGGGATTTCTAGATGTTTACAACTTATGAACTCATTTACAAAAACATTTATTTACAACATTTTCTTGTTTTACAAGCATCTATATACTTATTTTATTTCCAAAAATAGTGTAAGTATATGTAAGAATCATGATCTTTCAAAAACCGTCTTTTAAACTTGGTTTGTTTAGAAAAATCATTCACGAGCCTTGGATTTACAAGTTTACTAGTTCACTAGGTTTATTACTTTGTAAGAAAAAACATTTTTTTTTCTTTCAAGTTCATGTTTAGTCTAGAAGATGATTATTTCATGAAAGCACATAATCATCTCTAACTTGTTAAACCATGTTTTTAATCATGCTCTAACAAGTTCCATATGATGATCAATCATCATATTACTAGTAATCATCAAGCAAACATCATACATATTCAAAACAACATCATACTATCATTATTTCATCATGTTTCATCATGTTTCATCTTTTTTAAGCTTATGTTTCATGATTCAAAATTCAAGTCTTTTAGTGTTCTAGTTATTTCATCATAATATATCTATTAACCACTAAGAATATGAAATAAACAAGAGTTTAAAGAAATCTTACAACTAGCTTAAAGCTAGGGAAGAACAATGGTGTAAATCAAGTGGGTAAAAGCTTGTGATGGGGGTCCTTCAAGACCCGAGTGTTCCACACCTTCTAAATCACCTTGTAGCACCTTGAAGTACACTTGGATTGGTTGAAATTGCAACAAAAAGAATGGTGGTAGTGGGGGAGGTCACGGCCATAGCTTTTATGAGGGAGGAGGATGAATTGTGGTGAATATGTTAAGTGATGATTCTTATAACCAAATTAGTGTTATTATCCACTAGTCCATGTGCTCCCCAAAGTACAACCATATCCAATTAAGATCTAGCAAATTCCAAGAAGGGATTTAGGAAGGATTTAGAAGATTTATGAAAATCTTATTGTGGGGCCATGCATCATGACCGTAAATCACCATAGGGGGGGGGGGGGGGTAAATGTAAATTAAAATGATAAGAAGGTGATTTTAGTGGAGGGTTCTAAGTGAAAGTCTTGTGTTTATGTATTATTTGAATTATGTAATATGTTATAGTGCTTGGGGACCATGACTAGCTCAGAAAAAGTGAAACAATGTTTTTTGCAATATTTTAGTGTTTCGGGTAATGTCTGGTTGTTCGGTTAGATACCGCTCCGTTAAAGTGCTAAGTTATTCCGTATAGTGTCTTTTATGTAACTTTTTGTGACACTTTTAATTCCCGACACTTAGGAAAGCATACATGACCATTTTGCCATATTTTTGCACATTACTAGCATGTTAAAATGTTGAATTTTGTTAATAAATGCAGAATTCTGCACTTAGAGTGGGTTTTAGGCACTTTCCGGCACTTAAACTATCACCTAGTGACGCAGTTTTATGGTCCTTACTTCCCTACACTCCCTACTAGTGTAGTACTTTGTCTCTGGCTCATACTGGGCCTCAAAACACTGTCTGTATATTTCTGAGTTATCCGCTAACGGTGCAATCCGTGCTTTGTGCATCATGTATGTCACTAAAGTTTATATGCAGTAATTGGTTGTGACAGTATGAAATGTGATGTACAGGTACGTATGATACAGAAATCATAAAGCAATTTATATCATCAGTTGAAATCAAACACAGTCATTAAGCATAAATCAGTATTAATTAACTGTACGGATACATGCAAATTTGACAGTTGTCACAGAGAGTAGTACCGAGAGCAGATTGAAAAGTTTCCCAAAGACGCAAGGTGAATCGACCATCGTGGTCAGAAATGATGTCACGAGGCGTCCTGTGTTGACAAATGACTTCTTCGGAATAGATTCATGCTAATCGTTCTACCTTGTAGTCTTCCTGTATTGGCAGAAAGTGAGCAGCTTTAGTAAGACGATCAACGATAACCCAAATGCTATCATGACCTGATGGCGTGCGAGGAAGTTTCGTAATGAAATCCATGAATATACTCTCCCATTTCCACATAGGGATCTCAGGTTGCACGAGTAAGCCAGAGGGTCGTTGTTGTTCCGCCTTAACCTTCGAGCAGGTTAGGCACTTCAAAACATAGAGGGCGATATCCTTCTTCATTCCAGGCCACCAATACCTGGCACGCAGGTCCTGGTACATCTTGTCAGCACCGGGATGAATGGAATATCGGGACTTGTGGGCTTCAGTCAACAATTTCTCCCGAAGGTTATTGTGACTAGGGATCCAGATGCGATCAAGATAGTAGTAGATACCGTTCGTGGTCATATTGCTATGGGTCTTAAGGGGAATTACAGAGTATATTTCTATCAATTATTCAACACAGTAGGCGACTAGGGACATTCCCTGTGCTCGTGGTCAAATTGCTTTGGGTCCTGTCACCTAATAGTAACGGTTCCTGTCACACCCTTGGTGACTGTAGACTAGTAATATATACAAAACCCCAACTACTGGCAATAATTATAGATTACAAAGACTTAATCCCTATAAGTATAACCGAAAAACATTTAAGGTTTTGTAAAATAAGTTGATGAAAATAAGAATGACCCACTTTGTAACTTTAGGGTTTAACTACAGGCCTCCCGGTATAATCTTGGATATAACTCCTGAGCTTTTTAATAAAATATATAATGCACTCGTGTTATGTATAATAACCCAATTCAACTTTATCAATACATTACGAGCTCAGAACCCCAACTTAGTTTACAACGCATAGCCTTTATCAGGCAGCGCTTTGGCATCAGTTGTTGGGTTCAAGATTGCTCGGATAGTGTATCGAATCAGTGATCAGGGATTAAAACACTTAAAACGGGGCAAAGCTTTGTAGGATTTAGGGGTGAATTACTAAATAAAATAATAGATTATAGCAGAGACAGAGAGAGAAGGCAAGAAAGAAGGAGCAGATTGAAGGTTGAACTATAGCCTTGTATTTATACCACAACTTGATTCTTGGAGAGCACGCATGATTTGATTCTTTCTGCTTAATGGCCTTCCACATACTCATGCATACACTCATGCATATGTAGACTTAAATTTCATATGTTATTTTTAATTATTAATTAATTATTATAATTAATTTAGCTGCTTTACTCATTTATCGCTTATAACTTCTAAAATATGACGTTTTATAAAACCATGAATATGTCATTAGAACGAGAATATTTTTATCTATATTTTGACCTAAGTTTCACTAAAAATGGAGTAAGGTTAATTATAATATATTTTTAATATTATAATTTTTAAACGGTTCATATGTCCGTCTAAATACCTCATTCTTTTAACAGTCAACTTACTCGTGATCTACCCGTTTAATAATATAAGTTTTATATACTTTATTTTAACATAAAAAATGGAAATGTTACGAGATCTTCTTTTGTCTTCGAATCTTCTTCCCTCGTAAGACCTGAAAGATTGTCGATCGACGAAGGGTTGAAATCTTGACCTTTTGGATGGGGGAGGTGGCTCCCTCCAGCTTCCATGTTCCCTCTTCTTTGATGATTGTTTTTCCAAAGCTTCTTCACCCTTTAGAAATGATTCTGCCCTTTCAAAGGCTTCTTCTATTGTCTGATAGTTGTTCTCATGGAATCTTCTGAGAAGCTTTTTGGGCTTTATAACGTTCATGAAGCCCTCATTTTCTCTGTTGCCTCATTGTACATCAGACCTTCCCTCTTAAATCATTCTATGAAGGCCCGAAGGTCCTCATGGTCTTTTTGCTGGATCTGATGCATGACCGTAGCATCTTTGGTATATCTCTTTTGAGAGGTAAAGTTGGCGAGGAAGCTTTTATAAAGGTCATCGAAGGATTTTATGCTTCTAGTGGGGAGCCCACAGAACTATAATCTAGTTGGCCTGATGAGGGTTTACATGAACATATGACAACATTCAGCGTTATTCCAACGCTCAACTATATCAGCTCCTGTGAAGACTTGAAGGTGGTCCTCTGGATCTTCCAAACCATCGTATGTCTTAACATTAGATGGCATTTTTATCTTTGTTTGGAAGACATAGTTGGCTATTTCTTTGGAGAAGCTTGATAATGAGCTAGGCTTGTAAGGCATGGAAGGTATATCAAGATTTGCTCCAGCTCCACTGGTGGTAACAGCTGCCTGGATGTTGGGTTGGGTTTGAGCTTGTAACCCAACCAGAACAGTTTTCCAGATTTGGTTTTCCACAAGCTGCTGGCTTAGTTGAGCTAAGAGAACTGCCATCTGGAGATATTGTGGACCATACAGGGGGAAACCCTGTTGAGGACCAGTAGGTGGTGACAGACTAGCAGCTACGGCTCTGCTAATCAAAGGTAACGATCGAAGAGCTTCCTCGAAGGTAGTTGGTGGAGAAGGAGTAGCTATTTGAGCCTGTTGGAGGAGCTATTCAACGGTGTATTCTGGGCTTCTTGGGAGCACAACGGGTGAGCTTGAAGGGTAACTCCCCGGCCCGAGTGAACTGTCGGGCATAAGGTACAGATGCGGGTCAGAGTTGGGTCCTGCTCGAGTAATACTTGGTGATGTAGTAGTGTACAACGGAGAGGGCATATGGGAGAGTGCAACTTCAGGCTCGTCATAAGACAAACGTACTCTGACCCCTTTTGTTCGTTCTTCTCGGACAAACCTGTTCAAGAGGTCTCTTAGCACTATGAAATTATTCCTTACTCCCTCCGGGGTTATTTCCATGGTTTCAACCGGGAAGAGAACTTCACTCAGTGAAGAAGGATTAACTCGTGTAGAGGGAGGAGTTGGTATTGTTGTGCATCTTGTGTCACCGATGCGATATGAAGTCCGTCCAGGTTGGTGGAACAACTATCTCCCCCCGGAGTAGCAGGAGGGCTAGACCAAGGCATAGAACTGCTTGAAACTTCTTTTGGATGAGGATCCCTTCCGGCCATAAAGGAAGGTAACTTAGGAACAGGGTTGTACTACCGGAAAACTGTTCTAAGTAGTGCAGCCCCATGGTGGTCACCACTTGTTAAAACAATAAGAGTATGGTAGGGGGGAGGTCTAGGATCCACACCAAAAGACAGCTCCTTGATCAGCATCTGCAACCAAAGAACATTGTTAGCCTTAACGCGAGAGGGGGTCTCCCGCGTTTGGACTCCGGCGTGAGAATCAGTGGATTGATCTTTAAGAGTCTAAGCAAAAGAAAGGATAAGAGTGTAGAGTGACTGAGTGAGAGAGTGAGTGAATTGTCTAACCTTTGGCTGGGATAAGACTCCTCTTGTATAGGCGGACTGGTCTGCCAAAGGAGCCTTTCTCCAGCTGTACACCTTCTATTCCGGGCAGGCTTATCCATCTTTGAGATTGCTTGCAAGTTTGGCATTTACCTCTTTATGTATAATTCAGGTTGTATGTCTCGAGGACACTTTATGCTTTATAAAAGTTTTTCCTTTCGACTTGACTTGTTCATTTAAAGTCCCGAGGCTTGAACAATAACTTTGGCTTCCTGTCATCAGCTATAGGTGTATCAGCTCCTGGTCAGGAGCTTCAAGCTTCTGACTTCCAGCTTCTTGCTCTGCGTTTTCAGCGTTACTTATTTATTTATTTTTATTACTTGCTGACTTTGATTTTGCTGACTGAGATCTCCGCGTACCCACGTCATCACGCGCAAGAGTTATTGGGTGACGAGTAACCCGCTTACCCTAAAGTTTCCTACAAAACTGATCAGGTACGAATGATATATATTTTTGTTAAATGTTATATTTTTCTGTTAAAAAATTATTATAAAATTGTTACTAAAAATACATTAAAAATTGTTATATTTTTCAAATAGGATAAAAATTAATTAAAAAAAATGTTATATTTTTTATAAATTAATTAAAATTGTTATATTGTTTTAAATATAATAATAATACATTAAAAATTGTTATATTTTTTTAAATTATTTGGTATATATTTAGATTGATATGGATGACGTTATTATCTATTTTTGTAAATGAATTATAAATGTTATATGTAATATTTTTATAAAATTAATTAAAATTGTTATATTTTTTTTAAATATTATAAAAAATACATTAAAAATTGTTATATTTTTTAAAATATTTGTTAGATTAATAGATTGATATGGATGACGTTATTATATATTTTTTTTAAAATTTTCGATTTTTAAAATATTTGATAGATTCTTATAAAATTGTAAAGAAAAAAATACATTCAAAATTGTTATATTTTGTAAGTAGGATAATAAATTATTTAAAAAATGTTATATTTTTTTATAAAATTAATTACAATTGTTATATTTTTTTAAACATAATAAAAAATACATTAGAAATTGTTATATTTTTTTAAATTATTAGTTATATTTTTAGGATTTTTTATCCCGCGATGATTTGGAAGGTTGGGTAAAACGAAGGGGTTTAGCCAACGGATACGTTATTGTTACCAGACGGTCCAAGGATCACTGGATACGGCTCCAATGTTGTCGTAGTGGCGAGCATGAAAGTAAGGCCATGGTCATGAAAACCGACAACAAAAAATGTGTGTGCCCTTTTATGGTGATAGGTCGTCTCGACCAAAGTTGTGACACCCGACATTGTAACTCATTAGCTTGTCAGTGGCTGCGCTCTAACTTTCATGCCGAAAGCTCTTGAAACTTGGGGATAATGTGACACTTCGGGTTCTTCCCACACGTCCGATTTGCAAAAACTAAGATTTTAGTATTTTTATTAAATTTATTTGGAAATTTATTATTGATCATTTGGTGAAATGTATGTTACATGAGCTTAAAATTGTTACTAATGCAATATATAGAAGTATATAAATAGTTAAGTGTTAAAATGCTAAATGTTGAATTTGAATACAATATAAACTACACATCCTACCCTCTTACTTGTGGGCTGCATGTTTGTAAGGGTCACATACCCTTGTGATCGGCCCAACAGAAGCCCAATTACACTCATTCTTCTATAACTTAAAAGGCTATGTCGGTGGGGTGACCCACCGGCATTGCCTTACACCCCTAAACTTTTTCCATTTTGCGTTTCAAGCCCCTTAGCTTTGCTACTCCCCTAAACTTTTTCAATATTTCATTTCAAGCCCCTCAGCTTTGCTACGACCCCTCCACTTTTAGAGTAATCAATTTTGTCCCTTATCTAACTTTACTATTCTTCTACTTTAACAATTGGCATTTTTAGCCCTTAGTTTTTTACTAATTCTACTATAACTTAAAAGGCTATGTCGGTGGGGTGACCCACCGGCATTGCCTTACACCCCCTAAACTTTTTCCATTTTGCGTTTCAAGCCCCTTAGCTTTGCTACTCCCCTAAACTTTTTCAATATTTCATTTCAAGCCCCTCAGCTTTGCTACGACCCCTCCACTTTTAGAGTAATCAATTTTAGTCCCTTATCTAACTTTACTATTCTTCTACTTTAACAATTGGCATTTTTAGCCTTTAGCTTTTTACTAATTTCTATACTACTTAAAGTACAAAGTCGGTGAAACCACCCCTCTTTGACTTCCAAATTTTCCACTTTTAGCTTATAGTTTTGTAATTCATATTTTTTGCATATAGATTTTTCCTTTTATTTACTCTCTACTTTTGTAACTTGCATTTTTTACCTATACTTTGGTAATTTACGTTTTTTTCACATATGCTTTATACCGACCCCTCAACTTTTAAACTTTTCTTTTTACATTTTGACGTAAATTTGGTATACGTTTTCGGCCTTTATTTTGTATGTTTCCTACATATGAATCGGGTCACATATAATACGTTTTGACTTGATGGTGTAAATTGGAGTTAGTCGAGTCGCATATAATACGTTATGATTGTACACTATAAACTCGATTTGCTTTACATTTTAATCCAATTACAACACATCTATAGGTTACATTGAGTTCAGTCGGATACTTCGAAACGCACATTATTATATGATTAACACATCACATAACGGTTGGACTAATCCGTTCGACGTTTGCGATGTACCTGCGCCGCAACGCGCGGGTCTTATTACTAGTTTTACCCTAATAAGAAATCGCACAGTATACACCACAAAGGAGATGGAAGTGGGCGACCTTTTTGAATAGGATATAAAAGAATCCATCAGCAGAAAAGGAATGCTTTGAACAATCATCCTCATCAATCCCTAGACACCTCTCTCTTTCCTAATTCTTTCTTCCCAAAACAAACCTGCAACATAAAACCCTTTTCCATCCTTCTTGGAGACCACCGGCGACGTTCGTGCACTCCGATCAACCTCCGGTAACACCTCCTTCACTCCGATTCCCCGACGGAAGTTCGAATCTTTCAACTCGGGTTTTCTGTTTCTTCTACTCAGCTCGCACATGCGGTTCCGGCGTCAAAAATCAAGGTTAGAAGGGTCGTTTCATTCTTTTTAAAGTTGAGCTTGATGTTCTGAATGCTATCACCGAATCCGTGTAACGACTTATGGTTAGCTAGAACTGTTGGGAATCATAGTATCATAATAATAGCGGAAGCGGTTTATATAATTTACCAAAAGCCGATTATATAAATTTGATTTATTAATCCGATTAATAAATATTCCCAATCAGGATCAAGGTTATACGCGTATAAACAAATAAACGGAATAAACAACCATAGAGGGTTTTAGTAATCAACCTTTGACGACTACACCGGAATTGTAACACGCGGGTTACAACGAATCCTCGCTAGTAGGAAGTTCACAACCGAGCACAAGATACCCCGAGTAGAACCGGCCAAGAAGAAGGCGGTTATTCTAAAAGTGTCTAAATGGGTTTCCACCTTAAAGAAGGCGGTTATTATCAAAAGTGTCTCTATGGGTTTCCACCTTAAACATCCTTTTATTATAAAATGTGTCTCTTGGAATCCACCTTAAACATCCTTTTATTATAAAAGGTGTCTCTTGGGTTTCCACTATTATTATTTCACAAATAATAATCTACCTACTCGTGAACATATACGATTCGTGTACCAACGTGTAACTCGTCGGATCGTACCGAGTTAGTTACATTGACTTTAATTAAGGTCGGACATACATATATCCAACAATCTCCCACTTGGACGATTTTAATTAAACGAGTCAACGTGTGCAGAGTTGGACGCCTAGCTGCATCGCACTGCTCTTAACACGGCATGACACTTTACAGTCGTCAACTAGTTCTTTGCGTTCAAGTAACACTTTACTTAACCAAATACTATAGCCCTGATAATTCTATCAATAAGTCCCTTCTGTATAGAACATTCGTTGATCATAAGACATGGATCATTCATTCTTATATAGTGATCAACCATTCTCTATTCTCGTCTTTAATTCAAAGTGGTCTAACGAACTACTCTTAGTCTGAGCGTGGCCACGCGTTTATTCCAGCTTGAGTTAACGAGGGCGCCAGAATGTCTAAACTTCTAATCCCATAGAAGTACAGAATTCCATCAGCACCATACAACTCCCACTTAACCTTGGATTCCTCCCAACGCTACCCGGATTACTACCCATGTTTCAGGACAGTGTTAGATAACATCAAAGATTGTCCTTGATCAATGTAGTTTAATATGTGCCTAAAGAAAATGGACAGATTGAACATATCAATATCAAAACATCTCATGACTTAGATCCATGGAGATCGTTTTGAAGCGAGTCACATGCAATATCATTCCCTAGTGATATCTGTGAATTTTGATTCTCAAACTCTTGAGTTATTCATCTCATGAATACAATCATCTCAATTCACAATAGTCTTACATTCAAGTTCATTCCCATGTAATTTGATCGACTACGCATATTTTAGAATACGCTTATTCAAGGATATAAACATACAAATAACGAACACAGTTACAAAATAATTAAACTTGCATTTAACCAATAAATCAAATAACTATTTCAATGTAACTGTTGTAGTTCAAAATTAAAACACCAATACTAACTACAGATCATGCCCACTGTCTAGAAAATGTAAGCCCTATTTTTCCAGCATGCTCCTCATGTTTAGCTTGAGGTAGAGGCTTAGTAAAGGGGTTAGCCAGATTTAGATCTGTATGAACTTTGCTTATTACGGTGTCTCCACGCTCTATTATCTTTCTAATATAGTGGAATTTTCTGAGTATATGCCTTGTGGTTTGATGCGACCTTGGTTCCTTTGCAAGAGCAATGGCACCAGTATTGTCACACAGCATCTCGATTGGTTTCTTTATGCTAGGCACAACGTCGAGATCAGTAATGAACTTTGTTGGATCTGAGTTTGTTTCTAATTGTATTTTGTGTTTGTAATTAAAATGAAGATGGATGAGTGTGCAGCGGAATTATGATGAAAACAAACTTTGCATACAATCAAACGAGAGTAATACTTTGATCAAACATCTTTTCACAATGAATCGGAAGATTGAATTTATTTCAATAATGATTACAATGATTGATGAATGAATGCAAACTCCCCCTCAGCCAGAGCTCAGTTGTTTGTTCGTGCAAAGAAGACGATGATGCAAAAGAGCTAATAGAACAGTACAAAGTACTGAACTATTTATAGGCACTTGCAAACCACTGAGCATCTTAGCTGACGTCACCATGAAAGTGACATCTAACCTCCTAACAAACTCTAACCTCTTATCTATACAAACACTGATGTACTAACTACTGCTATTACATTTCATTACATAAAAGACACTTAAACAGCTGCTGCATCCTTCCACTGCTGTGAACCCAGCAGTGCTTGTCCGGATCAGCAGTACTAGACTCAATGCAGTAGATTGAATCAGCAGAGCTTTGGTCTTCCATCAGTCTTTGACATTGGGCAGTAGATGCAAGGCAGCAGTTGTAGGTCAGCACTTAGTAAGATCAGCAGATAGGAGGTCAGCAGATATGAAACCACTTTCAAGGGGAGAGATTTGTATGTAAACATCTGCTTATTCTGGATCCACTGCTCTGATCCAGTTTTGGCTTTAATTATCTGTTCATCTGATAGGGTTCAATCCCAACAATCTCCCCCTGGAACAGATAATGCCAAAACTCTTCATTATTGTGGAAATCTTTATTGCCTCATTAACAGTTCCCTTATCTGACCTTTGAATTGTAGTTCAAAGTCTAGGGCATCTGTGTCTTCATCATCCCTGCTAAGTGGAAGATCAAGGAGATCCTGCAAATCTTCAAGACTCAGGCCAAGAGCTTGTTCCCTTGATATTTTCTCCACTTCTCCACCAGACCTGAGCAAGGTCAATACGCAGGTCTGTTTGTCAGTTTCCCACTTTTGTATTTTTGAGCCTGGTGGGTTTCTTGGGAGATGTTTATTTGCAGAAGTATTTGGTGAGGCAGGCCTATTCATAACTGGCTGAGCAGCACTTGCAGATTGTTCCAATTCAAGATCTTCTTTTATCATTAATTTCATGCCTGCTTTTACAACAGCATCACCAGCTATTAGATCTTGAATTGTTTCAGTACTCGACTGGTTTTGGCTCCTTCTTTTGTAGATGGCAGCACCAGCTGGAGCATTAGTTCTTTTATCTTGCAGCTTTGGTGGTCTTTTTGAGACCTCTGCTTTAGAGTAGTCAGGCTTTTGTGGAACTTTTGGATCTTTCTTTCTAAGTTCCTCCAACTTCTTGTAGGTAGCCCTGACCCTATCTTCTCCCCACTTTGACACAGAATTCTTCGACCCATAATCAGTTGCTATCGGTTCCTCTTTCATTCTCTTCAACATTAATGCCTTCTCAGCTTCAAATTGTTTGAATTTTTCAGGAGGAGTCTGCTTGACCTTATTTTTTATCATTTCTTGAATCCTGGCTGCTTCTTTTTCCAGCTCAGGAATGGTCCAGTTTTTGTACATGTATTTCTCCCCCTTGTATTTCTTGTAGGTCATGATACTCTCAATGTAGTCTTTTCTCAAGGACTCATCTGCCCTTTCTGAAATTTGCTGACATACATTTTTAGCAAATCGCTCCATACCATTGACCTGTGAGAGTAGGAACTGATAGTTTTGTTGAAATTCTCTATCAGATTTCCCTCTTCTGTTTTTTATTGCAATATCCTCTGCTTGCTTGGCCTTGAGTTTCAAATACTCTTCAATATTGTTAAGCCTGGGATATCCTGCAACTGATGGCAAACTCCTTTTAACTGGGTCATCCTCATAGTAGAAGGATTTGATTTCTTCCCTGACTGCAATGAGTTCCAGAGGAAATGAGACACCAGCAGGAGGTAATGGCTTTAAAGTTTGAGCTGAAGAGAGAGGTATGGGTTTAGGAATTGTGACAAGTGACTGAGATTGTGAGGATGTTGGTGGTGGTGAAGGTGAATCATCATCTGATATGTAAATCCTTCTCCTTTTTGTTTTAGAAGAGGCAGATGATGTTTTGGGTGGATCGGTGGTGGTGGATGTAGTGGCAGTGGTTTGTGATTGACTAACAGTTGTTGAAACAACTGGTGTTCCAACCACTGTTGTCATTACAGCAGATGTTGTAACAACTACTGTCTTCTCCTTTTTGGCAGGAGGTGATTTTGTTTTTGGTGGTAATGGTGGTAAAGCAGTGGATTTGGTGTGTGTTGAAGTGGTGTGTGTTGAAGTGGGAGCAGATGTTGAAACCACTGAAGTACCAACAGTTGTTGATACAACAGGAATTACAACAGCTGTTTTAGGTGGTGGTTTTGGAGCAGACTTTGAACGTCTGGTTGGAATGGATTTGGGTAGCCTTACTCTTCTTGTAGGCTTCTTCTTTTCATCAACAAGATTTTCATCATCTTTTGATCCTGAAGTACCCTGATCCGGATAATCCACCCTGGCTTTTCTTTTGGCCTCTCTATCCCTTTTTACACTTGCAACTGCTTCTGCCAGTGCATTTGTGGTCACATCAATTTTCTTGCTTCCATCTGGCAAAGGGATCTGTTTGGTCATGTTTGCATTTTCTGGTTCAATGTAGAGACCATCCTCTATACCCTTCTTTTTCCACTCCTTAATTTTCTCCCCCTTTTTGGCATTATCTTCTGGGAGTTGATAAAGGAAGCGAACTTTTGGAGGAGCAGTGCCAGTGGTGTGCAAGATCTGAGTTTTGAGAGCCTTTAGATCAGCCTGAGTGTTCTTGAACCTTGACTCCATTGCATTTCTCAGCTGTTGGACATGTTTTTCATGTTGCTGATCTGCTAATTCTGCTTGTTGATGGAGAAAAGTTTGAAACAAAGTCCAGAGCTCATTTGTAGCAGGTGCCTTTTGTGGAGCAGGTGCTTGAGATGGAACAGCAGTTGATTGTACCTTTTGTACTTGTAACACCTGTTGTAGCATATCTTTGAGTTCTGCAACAGAGTTATCAAGCTTTTCAATACGATCCGTCAATTTCTGGTACTTTAAACCATCACCCAAGTTAATGGGATCATCTGATTTCCCACTAGCAGTGGTTTTATCAGTGGTAGATGTAGGGAGTATACTCCAAACATTAACCACTGATGCCCCTTTTTCTTGGTACTGGGGTCTTCTTCCTTCAACACTTGACAACCTTTTGATGTTTCCAGTAGGATAAATAAATCCACAGGTGGTTGGCAGAGGTGCTATGTAAGGAATTGCCTCCAAGGAAGTCTTATTAATGTAACCACTGTCCAACTGTAAACCAGTGGGTTCAACAGTTGTAGTGTCTGCTTCACTTGGACTACCACCAAGAGTTACTTGTAACTCAAGGGGTGTAACCTCCTCAGGTTGTGTTGGTGGGTTAGCAAAGATTGATTCATCAGACCCAGTCAGTTGTTGAGGTGTATTCTCATTGATAGGTGATTGAGAAGGACTGGTTAGTGCCTGGTTCAAATCAATTGCATCCAACAACAGTTTAGTTGGTGGGGGAATTGTGGATGTGATGGGTGGTGTAGAAAGTGGATTTGCCCCGGGTATTGAGCTGTGGATGATAGAAACAAGTGTTTCCAGAGCATCATGATGTGGAGACCCTATTTGTACAACCTATTCTTTTTGTGAAGAAGCAGGAGGAGTTTCGGTTATGGGTTGAGATATTTGTACCAACTGCTGTGAGGAAGAAGCAGCAGTGGTTTCTTGTGACTTTTGTGTTGTCACAGGCATTTGCTCTGGTATCTCATCCTCCAGAGTAGCCTTTTTGATTGGTTTGGGGGGTTTTTAAGTTTTTCTTTTTGTAGGCTTTTTTGGTGATTATAGGTGTGGGTTTCAAAACAGTTGGTCGGCTGCTTTGATCACCTTGAGCAGTGGGCTCAGCAGCAGATACCTGAGGAGCAGTTGTAACTGCTAAAATCTGCTCAGGCACCTCTGCTTGTGTTTTGCAAGGTGCCAGCATTCTTGAAAAAGTTTCAGTTGTTAAACTGTTTATTTGAGTAGAATCACCTTGGTTTATTACAACTAAATCATCCTTACTGAATTTCTTTGCAAAATAGTAACTTAAAAACCTTGGAAACAGTAAGAATGATTTTGTTTCAACATTATTAACCAAATCTTTAAAAATTTCTCGAGAATAGTTAAAATTTTCTCCTTGAAGAATTGCATATCCCAGATTTTGAATCTTTAAAGGGATTTCATTGAAAGAAGTGGTTTTGTTTGAAACACATAGTAGGAGGGTATGAAATAAAAATCTGGTTGCAGAAGGAAAATAACCTTTTTGTAAGGTAAGTTTCTTCATCATTGTGGCTTCATACCCTCTCTCAATGAAGTCAGTTTGTAACTCGTTTTTAGTGAAAGAAATTTTACCTTCCTGATCACCGAGTTGAAAGACCTCTGAAATGGATTGTGGCGTGATTTGGACAGCTTTACCCTTTATAGAAGAGTTTATGGTGGTTGCGATGTCTCCTTGTTTTTCAAGGGTTGCATTCTTCCAAAACTCTCTTTGGGTCGCCAAATAGATTGGTGCATCGACGGTGAACAAAGTTTTGTACTTTGATTTTGCCATGGTGTCAATGATGGAATCGAAAACATTGGTGGTTCCTGGTTTTGTGAGAAGACCCAGGAGATTGTGGGATGGTTTATATGGAATTTCAGTGGAAATTGCCTTTTGAGAGGCTGTTTTCGATGAAGATTTGGATGAGGGTTTTGAAGATGACTTCGATTTTGTCATTTTGAAGATGATGATCGAAGAAATTTGTGAAGAAATGAGATGAAAAACTGCTTTGAAAAGAGAATTTTTAAGAATTCAATTCGACAGTAAAACCCTGTTTTGGTGGTGAGTGGGGGATTTTATAGGGAAGGAAGTGAATGCTGACGTGGCAGCCGTTACAAAAGGTCTGACCAATATGTACTGCCCACGTGACAACCCCTGGTGAAAGTGAAGGACAGTACTTTTATGAAAGTGACTGATGAAGGCAGTGGTAGTAGAGCAGTGGATGATTTTCACTATCAGTGGATAGCATATCAGTGGATAAGACACTGCTTTTGAACAACAGAGTTTATCAAATGGAATGTGAGAACAGGGGTTAACTTTCAGTAGTGGACAGGCTTATGAAGTAAAGCAGACTTTTGAACAATCAGTGGTTAATGGCAGACTTTTAAGGATTTAAATGAAAATTTCATTTTTAGCTATTTTTAAGGATGGATTTTTGATTTTCTGAAAGCATTTTGTTGCTTTTATTCATAGAAAAACAAGATGTTGCTTGTTATTCCATGTTCAGCATCCCAATCCTAGAGACCAAGCTTTCAAAAGTGGCTGTATCAAGTGCTTTTGTGAGCACATCTGCCAGCTGGTCTTTCATGATGCAGAGAAATCAAACCTTTTTCATAGCAATCCCTCACAAAGTGATGTCTGATGTCGATGTGTTTGGTGGTAGAGTGAGAAACTGGATTTTTGATGATATTTTCTGCTGCCTGGCTGTCCAACATTAGTGGTGTCTTTAAGGCAGTGATACCAAAATCCAGTAACTGATTTTGAAGCCACAGGAGTTGGGCTGTACAGCTTGCAGCAGCAATGTATTCAGCTTCAGCAGTGGATGTTGAAACAGCTGCATGCTTTTTGCTTTGCCAGGAAACTAAGCAATCACCTAGAAACTGGAACCCTCCTGATGTGGACTTCCTTGTGGTGTTACATCCAGCAAAGTCACTGTCTGAGAAACCTGAAAGCTTGATGTTCCCATTAGCTGGATACCAGATACCAAGTGTGGGAGCACCTTTTATGTATCTGAAGATCCTTTTTACAGCAATGAGATTTGATTTTCTGGGAGCTGATTGACTTCTTGCACAGACACATGTTGCAAACATGATGTCTGGTCTAGATGCAGTTAGGTACAGTAAAGACCCAATCATGCTTCTATAAAGTGTTTGGTCAATCAGCTCATCTTTTTCATCAGACATGACCAGCTTATTTGTTGCCATGGGTGTGCTGCATGGTTTACAATCATTCATATCAAATTTGGTTAAAAGTTCTTTAGCATATTTGCTTTGATGAATGAAAGTTCCATTTTGCATTTGCTGTACTTGGAGACCAAGAAAGCATTGCAGCTCACCCATTGCACTCATTTCAAACTCAGCTGTCATGAGTTCTCTAAACTCTTCACACATTGAGTTACATGTGCTTCCAAAAATAATGTCATCCACATAAATCTGGACAATCATTAAATCCTTCCCTCTCCATTTTAAAAACAGTGTTTTATCAATGGTACCTCTTTTGAAACCATTTGAGAGTAGGAAGTTGGAAAGATTTTCATAACAGGCCCTTGGTGCTTGTTTCAAGCCATACAAGGCTTTGTTTAGCCTGTAAACATGATCTGGATAAAATGGATCCTCAAAACCTAGAGGTTGACACACATACACCTCTTCTTGAATTGTACCATAGAGGAAAGCACTTTTGATATCCATTTGAAACACCTTCATATTGTGGTTGACAGCAAAGGCCATGAACAGTCTAATGGCTTCCAATCTTGCAACAGGGGCAAATGTTTCATCATAATCAATCCCCTCTTCCTGTCTGTAACCTTGAACCACAAGCCTGGCTTTATTCTTGACAACAATACCCCTTTCATCAGTTTTGTTCTTGAAGACCCACTTTGTGCCAATGGGACTAACCTCTTCTGGCAGTGGTACAAGCTCCCATACTTGTTGTCTTTTAAACTGTTGGAGCTCCTCTTGCATGGCTTCTACCCAGCTGTTGTCTTTCAGTGCCTCTTGGTACTTGACTGGCTGATGGAGTGATAAAAAACCAGCAAAAAGACAAATGTTTTGGGTTTGGCTTCTTGTGAGCACCCCTTCATTTATGTTGCCAATGATTTGATCAGGTGGATGAGATCTCAAGAAGATTAAATCTCCTTGGTATGGTATGATGGCATTTGTTGGTGAAGGCTGCAAATGTGTATCATCTGAGCTAACCACTGCTGGGGACTTTGATGATCCAGCAGTGGCTTCAAAAGGTGGTGGAATAGGAGGTAATGAAGTGGACAACTGCTGACTTTTATCCATTGTTTGAGGACTTTTGTCAGCAGTGTTTGAGGATGTGGAAGCAGTGGTGAATGGGCTACTTTGGTCAACAACTGTTGAGGTAGCAGTGGTTGAGCTTTGACAACTGTTTTGAACAGCTGGTGCTTTTCCCTTTGTGGCAGACCTTTGAGGGATGATGATTTCATACCCATAGTCTGGTGTTGTATCCTCTGATAAGCAGTATTTTCAAAAGTAAATTTTCAAAAGTTTACTTTTAGTCTTTACAGTCTTGTATCCTCTCAAGATGATTTCATGCACTGTTAGTCTTTACAGCAGTATTTTCAAAAGTAAATTTTTCAAGATCAAACAGATAAGCAGGATTTGCTGGGATTTTCATTGATGAAAGTTCATTGAACTTTACATTCAAAGTCTCCTCCGCTGCCTTGGTCCGTGTATTGAACACTTTGTAGGCCTTGGCAGTGGTTGAGTATCCCAGATGATAACCACAGTCAATTTTGGCTGAAAATTTTGAAATGGAATCTTTTAAGTTCAAAATAAAACATGGGCAGCCAAACACTTTGAAATATGAGATCAGTGGTTTGATTTTATACAGAATTTCATAAGCAGTCTTTTTGTGCCTGGGGTTTATTAAAACTCTGTTCTGGACATAGCAAGCAGTGTTTACTGCCTCTACCCAGAAAGTTAATGGCAAACCTGAATCTGCAAGCATGGTTCTGGCAGCCTCAATCAAAGTTCTGTTCTTCCTTTCCACTACCCCATTATGCTCTGGTGTTCTAGGGATGCTGTACTGCCTTACAATCCCTTTCTTCACACAGAAGGCATCCAACTCCTTATTTTTAAATTCTGTGCCATTGTCACTCCTGAAGCTTTTCACTGGAAGGTCAAATTGCTTTTCAACCTGTGTCACAAAGTCTTGCAAAATGCCTGCAGTCTCATCTTTTGAGTGTAAAAAGAAAGTCCATGTAAACCTAGAAAAGTCATCAACAATAACCAAACAATATCTTTTCTTCTTGAGGCTCATGACTTGAACTGGGCCAAACAAATCCATGTGTAGCATTTGCAAACACTGGGTTATTTTGGACTCTTCAATGGACTTGTAAGAACTTTTATGATGTTTTCCTTTTAAATTGGAAATGCAATGTTCAGAACATGAAAACAATTTTTGTGGTAGGCCTCTCACCAAACCATTTTTTGAAATTTCAGTGATTGTCTTAAGATTTGTGTGTCCCAGCCTTCTGTGCCAAAGTTCTGTCTCTTTGTTAGAGGCAGCTGAGAACAGACAGGCATCAGCTCTGGGACACTCTTTTGACATATCAACAACATAAACATTGCCACTTCTTTGAGCAACAAGTTTTGTTTGACCAGTTTTGATTATTGCTTCAATCTTTTTGACCAGTTCTGGTCCAACAATCCTACAACAATCTTTTGTGAAGAATGACCCAAACCCTTTGTCACTCATTTGTGAAACACTCAGAAGGTTGAATTTTAGATTGTCTATCAGATTGACATTTTCAAATTTTACATTTCCAGATTGCACTGTACCAGACCCCAGAACTTTTCCTTTACTATTATTCCCAAAGGATATATCACCCCCTCCATGGATTTTAAAGTCTTTGAGGAGGGCTTTACATCCTGTCATGTGCCTGGAGCCTCCACTATCTACATACCAAAGACTATCAAAGCATGCAGAAGCTACCTTGGCAGCAGCCATCATTGCACAATCACATTGATGATTCTCTTCATCATCAGCTCTCACCTTCTGTTCACCAGCCTTTTCTTCTTTCTCTTCTTCTATGTCCTCTATGGACCATGGATCTGTCATTGGTTCAATCAGGGTACCTGAACTTTCTCCCAACAGTAGTTCACCAGCCACAGCAGTAACCACTGCTTCAGTCACCTCATCCACTGTTTCAAAGCTCAGTTGTTCCTCCTCAGTTTCAACCCCCTCCTGTATTGACTCTAATGCCATCAAACAAAATTCATTATGAGAAGAATCATTAGAAGCATAGAGTGCAAAATTTTCATCACTAAGGTCTTCAGGCATACTGCTCCAGTCAACAAACCCTTGAGTGAAAAAACTTTGTTGATCTGGTTGTACTGCTGCTGGAGCAGTGGTTTGAGGTGCAGGCTGCACTTGTGCCTGGGGAACAGGGGTTTGAACATATTGGATTTGTGGAACAGTAGTTTGGACATAGTGTACTGGCACAGGGGCAGCAGCATAGTGAGCAGTGTTCACTTGAGCTACTGGGGCATACTGGGCATAGTGCACAGTGCTTTGGTTTTCAGGTCTAGGATTTGAGCTAGGATGAGTAATTATGGGACCAGTAGTTTGACTCCTACATTCCCTAGCGAAATGTCCCAACCTATTACACTTGTAGCACTTGATTTTCGATTTATCCAACCCAACCCTTAGATTCCCATGCAAACCTGGGAATTTTCGCCCTGTTCTTTTGTAAAATTTGCTAGTTCTAACACTTAGCAAAGCCAGTTGGTGCAGGATGTCCATTTCCTCTAAGTCAGTGGGATCAAAATGTTGCAAATCATTTAGTTCAAAGCTTAAATTGTCTGACATCTGGTTTTCGTTTGCAGTGAATGCATAACTAGCAGAGTGAGGATCAGGGTTGTTAAAGTTTGCACCAGCAGTTATGTCAATGAAGTGATCATAACCCTGATCCTTACCACTGCTCCCAGATTCTTCTTGACCCAGAAGAGCAGTATTACCGAAAGTGTAATCATCAGTAACTTTTCCTGACTCTTGTAACCTCCTTTTCTGGTTCAACTCCCTTTCGTAGGTCAGGAGTCGACCGTGGAGTTGGGTCAAGGTCAGATCCTTGAACTCAGGTGAGTTTCGGGTGACAAAAGCTATCGTGTCCCATTTTTCTGGCAGTGACCTGAGGAACCTGCTATTTTGAGTTGAGTTTGTAAAAGTGGTGTTAACAAGCCTCAGTTCACTGATGAGACAACTGAAACGCTCAAATTGTTGCGTTAGTGATTCACCTTTAACGTAACAAAATGTTTCATACTGTTGGTTCAGGATTTCCCTATTGTTTTCTATGACTTCTTCGGTTCCCCCAAATTGTTCCTTAAGTGCGTCCCACAATTCTTTGGCACTGTTACAGTGTAACAGTCCAGCATATATCTCATTGGGCAGCGCTGATGCTATGATGCTAAAAGCTTTAGCATCTAGTTCGAACTTTTGATAATCAGTTTCGGTATAATTTTCAACTGGTTTTGGAACGAACTTTTTAGCATCTTCAGCGCTTGGCACTGTGGGAACATGGGGACCATAGATGACAGACCTCCAACAACCTGTGCTTTGTTGAGCGAGGATGTGACCCATCCTCCTCTGCCAGATGTTGTACTCATTTCTTTTTAGCATAGGTGGTTTAAAAAGCGAGCCGATGTTGTTTTTATCATCCTGAGATTGTGACGTCATTCTTGTTGTTTTACAGACACTGAGAAATCAACTTTAATGGTGATTAATCCTTGCTCTGTTTTTCAACAAACGAACAAACGATCAGTATCAACTGTTATGAGCTGAACTATTTACGTCAAAATGATTGTTAAATCAAATTTGACTGTCCAAGCTCTGATACCAATTGTTGGATCTGAGTTTGTTTCTGATTGTATTTTGTGTTTGTAATTAAAATGAAGATGGATGAGTGTGCAGCGGAATTATGATGAAAACAAACTTTGCATACAATCAAACGAGAGTAATACTTTGATCAAACATCTTTTCACAATGAATCGGAAGATTGAATTTATTTCAATAACGATTACAATGATTGATGAATGAATGCAAACTCCCCCTCAGCCAGAGCTCAGTTGTTTGTTCGTGCAAAGAAGACGATGATGCAAAAGAGCTAATAGAACAGTACAAAGTACTGAACTATTTATAGGCACTTGCAAACCACTGAGCATCTTAGCTGACGTCACCATGAAAGTGACATCTAACCTCCTAACAAACTCTAACCTCTGATCTATACAAACACTGATGTACTAACTACTGCTATTACATTTCATTACATAAAAGACACTTAAACAGCTGCTGCATCCTTCCACTGCTGTGAACCCAGCAGTGCTTGTCCGGATCAGCAGTACTAGACTCAATGCAGTAGATTGAATCAGCAGAGCTTTGGTCTTCCATCAGTCTTTGACATTGGGCAGTAGATGCAAGGCAGCAGTTGTAGGTCAGCACTTAGTAAGATCAGCAGATATGAAACCACTTTCAAGGGGAGAGATTTGTATGTAAACATCTGCTTATTCTGGATCCACTGCTCTGATCCAGTTTTGGCTTTAATTATCTGTTCCTCTGATAGGGTTCAATCCCAACAAACTTCTTCATCCAGGCAGCCTCCTTAGCAGCATCCGATGCAGCATTGTATTCTGATTCACAGGTGGATTGAGCAACCACACTTTGCTTCGAGCTCTTCCAAGTAACAGCCCCACCATTCAGAATGAAAACATATCCAGTCTGTGATCTTGAATCGTCACGATCAGTCTGGAAACTTGCATCAGTATAACACTTAACTGATAGCTCCTCATCCAGTCCTCCATATATTAAGAACATGTCCTTAGTCCTTCTTAAGTACTTAAGAATGTTCTTCACTGCAGCCCAGTGGCTCTCTCCTGGATTCTGTTGATATCTACTCGTCATGCTAAGAGCATACGAGACATCAGGTCTGGTACATAACATGGCGTACATGATGGAACCGATAGCAGAAGCATATGGAACTCTTTCCATTTTCTTCTTTTCCTCTTCGGTCTTAGCACACTGCTCGCCATTAAGAATGGTTCCATGTGCCATGGGCAAGAGCCCCCTTTTTGAGTCTTGCATTGAGAAGCGTCGTATGACCTTATCAATATATGTACTTTGACTTAAACCTAATAACCACTTTGATCTATCTCTATGAATCTTTATTCCTAGAATATAAGCGGCTTCACCAAGATCTTTCATTGCGAAACATTTTCCCAACCAAGCCTTAACATCTTTTAGCATAGGGATATTGTTTCCAATGATTAGTATGTCATCTACATACAGAATTAGAAAAGTGATATAGCTCCCACTAGATTTCTTGTAAACACACGGTTCATCTTCGTTTTTAATGAAGCCAAACTCTTTAATTTTCTGATCAAAACGAAGATTCCAGCTGCGAGATGCTTGCTTCAATCCATAAATGGATTTATTTAGCTTGCACACCTTATTAGGATTATTTGGATCGACAAAACCTTCAGGTTGAACCATATAGACATCTTCAAGTAAGTGTCCATTAAGGAACGCGGTCTTGACATCCATTTGCCATATCTCATAGTCATAATATGCAGCAATGGCAAGTAGAATTCTAATAGACTTAAGCATGGCTACTGGAGAAAAAGTTTCCTCATAATCAATTCCTTGAGTCTGAGTGAACCCTTTTGCTACAAGCCTTGCTTTGTAGGTTTGCACATTTCCATCCATGTCGGTCTTCTTCTTGAAGATCCATTTGTTTCCTACAGTCCGACCTTCGGTAGGAAGATCAACCAAATCCCAGACTTGGTTATCATACATGGATTGCATATCTGTATTCATGGCTTCTTGCCATTTCTTGGATTCTGAATCCAACATTGCAGCTTTGTAAGTAGCAGGTTCAGCTTCATCAATCATGAAGATATCCTCATACCTTTCAGGGGCACGACGATCCCTAATACTTCTTCGAACACTTGGTGTTTCTGTTGTTTCTTGAGTCCTCTCAGGCTCAACTTCAACAACTAGATCAGTTACTTCTGGTTCTGTCTGAACAACTGGTTCAGTCACTTGTGATTCTCGAATTTCTTCAAGATCCACATGGTTTTCTCCAATCCCTCGTGCCAGAAGCTCTTCCTCCAAGAAAGTGCCTCGTGTTTAGTGAAAATCTTATTTTCAGTGGGGTGGTAGAAAAGGTAACCGATCCTTTTAGCGTATCCTACGAAAACCACTTTTTCGCCTCTGGGATCTAGTTTATCCGAAGATTCTAGAGTGACATAAGCGTTACATCCCCAGACCTTGAGATAGGATACTTTTGGTTTCTTTCCATGCCATATCTCATAAGGCGTTTTGTCAACCTTCTTCGTTGGAGCTATATTCACAAGTTTTGTGGCAGTTTCTAGAGCATAACTCCAAAAGGAACGTGGGAGGGTTGTTCGACACATCATTGATCGAACCATATCTAATAGAGTTCGATTTCTCCGTTCAGACACACCATTATGTTGTGGTGTTCCAGGTGGAGTGAGCTGTGAAACTATTCCACAATCCTTTAGATGGTCGATGAACTCCTGGCTAAGATATTCACCACCTCGATCTGATCGAAGCATCTTAATAGTTCTATTTAGCTGATTCTCTACTTCGTTTTGGTACTCCTTGAACTTTTCAAATGTCTCGTGTTTATGCTTCATAAGATAAACATAACCATATCTACTGAAATCATCAGTAAATGTAACAAAGTATCTTTCTCCATGACTTGACATTGTTCTGAATGGACCACATACATCTGTATGTACAAGTCCCAACAGATCATTAGCTCTTTCTCCAACATTTGAAAAAGGTGCTTTTGTTAACTTTCCACTTAAGCATGATTTGCATTTGCCAAACGTTTCCGAACCCTTAGAATCTAATATTCCTGCGGTTTTAAGCTGTTTAACATGGTTCTCGCTTATGTGACCAAGTCTACAATGCCACATATACGTATCGTTAAAGTCCAACTTGTTACGTTTATGGGAGATGTTGCATAATATGTTATTGTTTTGGATTTCTATCTCATAGATTCCATTGTTTGGTTTTGCATCGAAGTAAAATACATCATTAAAATAAGCAGAAATAAATTCACCATTAAAACGATAATTGAAACCTTGTCCATGCAAAGCAGAAACCGAAACAATATTTCTAGTAACACTAGGAATAAAATAAACATTGTTCAAAACAAGTTCTAAACCAGAAGGAAGTAAAAGAACATATTCTCCAATCGCCTTCACAACAACTCTTTGTCCATTGCCAACATGGACCTCCAAGTCGCCTTGTTTCAGCTTCTTAATCTTTCTTAGTCCCTGCAAAGCATTACAAATGTGAAAACCACATCCTGTGTCAAACACCCATGTTTTGCCAGAAAAAGAAAATATTTCAATAACATATATACCTGAGGACTCTCCTCCTGAAGCCTTGGCTTGCTTCAGTTCAGCTAGAGATTAGCACAGTTCCTCTTCCAGTGCCCAATTTCATTACAATGAAAACACTTGGCATCCTTTTGAGGCTTCTTGTTTGCAACTAATTTGCCTTTGCCCTTCCCTTTGCCCTGATTGCCCCTTTTCTTGGTGTTAGGTTTCTTAACATGACCCTCCTTGATCATCAGCACTGGTGCAGTCTTGCTGGGTATATTCACCTCAGCAGTTTTGAGCATCTGATGCAGCTCTGCAAGTGTCTTCTCCATCCCATTCATATTGTAGTTCATAGTGAACTGATCATATGACTTAGGCAATGAGTTGAGGATGATATCCCCAGCTAATTCATCACTCAAGGGGGATTCCAGACTAGCCAAATGGTCAACATATGCCTTCATTTTTAGCACATGAGCGCTAACTGATGTACCCTCTTGCATACGAGTGGTTATGAGTGATCTCATCACATCAAACCTCTCATGACGAGCCTTCTGTTGGAACATTTCAACCAGGTGCTCATTCATCTCATATGCCATCTTGTCATCCATGGTCCTTTGAAGTTCAGGAATCATGGATGCTAACATTAAACATGAGACTTTCATAGAGTCATCAAAGTGCTTTGCATAGTTTCTATATGCAACAATTTGCTGATTGATGGGTTCATCAGGGACTGGCGTTTCAAGAACATACAGTTTGTTCTTCGCCTTGAGAACAATTTTCAAGTTGCAGTGCCAGTCCATGAAGTTGGAGTGGTTCAGTTTGTCCTTCTCTAAGATGGACTTGAGAGAGAATTGGGAGGAATTGTTTTAAGTTGACATCTACAAAATTCAAATTAATTAGTATTTTATGTTTTTAATATCTTAATTTAATTTTATGACCCAAAAACAAAATTTTTAATTAAGATGAGATCCCGATTCATCATATGACAGTGAATTGGCTTAAGCACTATCCACTGGTATGATTATGTAGGTAAACAACGATTGTTAATTGTGTCCACTACACAACTCTCCATTTGGGGTTATCGCTTAAAACGATGTATGTTTAACCCCAACTATGCCCACTTGATGAACAAGCGATGTTTTGTCCTTTACTATTAACTGTATCACCGGCCTATGTTACACAGGAAACGCGATGATTACCTTCTTTCATGATGGACGCCCAGATGCAGGGTATAGCACTAACATTTGGGTTCGATTTAGAATGAAGTGTTAACTCGTTAAGGGTGGCATAAAACATCAATTTAAAATTTGGGATTTATTTTAATATTTACCAAAAAATATTTTGAATAGCTCGTAGCATGAGGCGAGTTACACAATAGTTTATAAAATCCGATTTTATATAATTCGTGATAATAGAAACTCATTTCCACGCTCGCACGATATAGTTTTAAATACCCTATTAAACTATGTCGATCGATTTATCGCGAATGATCTTGTTTTAAATATTAATAAAACCCTTTTATTAAGTATACTTTTCAGTTTTATAAAACTTGTTTTAATAAAACCGTTATCTTGATTGTGAAAATTTTATTTATTTTGGGTTATCTATATTATTTACAATAAATAAAACACAACCACAAAACACAATAATAAAAAACGAATCGACCCCCTAATAGGTTGGCCGTTTCGTTTTAGCCAGAAACGAAATGAACTAGTCAAAAGGGGTTTCAAAAGCTAATTTTGAAAGCTCCCACTTGACCCGCGATCTCTATCTTCATGGTACCTGTTCGCCATTTATCTTGATCTTGTACTCGAGGGATTACAATAATAAATTTAAAAATACAATAAACATAAATCTATTCTAATCCTATCTATTACATCGGATCCAATATCCACAACAAAATACAAATCAAAATAAAACCATAACCAATATAACCATGACAAAGGTCATAACCTAGGGCTCGATTCACATCACAATCCATAGACAACCAAAAGCTTTTGATCTTTTGTCAAAACAAATAATTTTTGACAAATAAAACATAGATCAAAATTATAACTTTACCATCTATACGCGTGTAACCGTGGCTCTGATACCACTGTTGGGAATCATGGTATCAGAATAACAGCGGAAGCGGTTTATATAATTTACCAAAAGCCGATTATATAAATTTGATTTATTAATACGATTAATAAATATTCCCAATCAGGATCAAGGTTATACGCGTATAAACAAATAAACGGAATAAACAACCATAGAGGGTTTTAGTAATCAACCTTTGACGACTACACCGGAATTGTAACACGCAGGTTACAACGAATCCTCGCTAGTAGGAAGTTCACAACCGAGCAAAAGATACCCCCGAGTAGAACCGGCCAAGAAGAAAGCGGTTATTCTAAAAGTGTCTAAATGGGTTTCCACCTTAAAGAAGGCGGTTATTATCAAAAGTGTCTCTATGGGTTTCCACCTTAAACATCTTTTTATTATAAAATGTGTCTCTTGGGATTCCACCTTAAACATCCTTTTATTATAAAAGGTGTCTCTTGGGTTTCCACTATTATTATTTCACAAATAATAATCTACCTACTCGTGAACATATACGATTTGTGTACCAACGTGTAACTCTTCGGACCGTACCGAGTTAGTTACGTTGACTTTAATTAAGGTCGGACATACATATATCCAACAAGAACTTCATATTTGCCTAATATATGAGTTGGATTTGATGGTTATAAGTAACAATGATAATGATGATCTCTGTTGGGTTGTTTGAAAACAATAAAGGCGATGATGGTGAAACCGGTTAACTGTTTAAATAATAAGAACGATGATGTTTGAATAAATTTTCTATGTATATGGTTAAGATGATACCTGTTCAATGATTCAAGGTGATGATTGATGTTCGTTAAATGCTTCTGTGAATGTTGTGATGATTAAAAGGTTTAAGATTTATGAATGATACTCATACACCTTGTTTGAATGATGTTTCTATTGAATGTTTGAAATGAAGTTCATGATAATCTCTAATTATTAGCTTTATAGATGCGGATAATTTTTGATAGGTGATAAAGCTTTATGAAATTAGGAGCTGTTATATGAATATAGATCTGGGTATATGTGACAGACATTTGAATGCTTGGTGATGGGTTTTCATGGAAACGTACAACCGGTTATGCATAGTATACAACCTAGCTATGCACATAAGAATGTTTTCGTGTAATGAAGAAGATGATGAAACAATTGTTGATATATGAGTTTATTAGCCATTTGAATGACAACAACATATGCTAAAATGAGCGAATATGCATTGATTTATTTGATGATCGTTGAAATATTTTTAGGAATGAACATGAAATCTATGAAGAACCAGGAACTTGATTTTTTGGACAGTAAATGAAGTTGTCTTATATGTGTAGATCCAAAATATGAGGCTGCCATGTAATGTTGTATCTTGAATGGAAATGTACAACCATCTATGCATAGGGTACATGAGTTGAGTTATGCATGATTTGAAAACCTGGGTATTGAATGAAGTTGTCTTTTTCTATTTGATTTAAGAGAAAATGATGTTTTTGTTATATATGTCGCACACTCAAACGGCCGGCCCCCACCACATTAAATTTGTTTATGAAAATGGCACTTTGGAAGTTGGTCGCACACCTATTGATAATCGCACATTCTTACTGGATCCTTAAAAGTTTGGGCCACACATATTCCTTGGGCTCAGCTAAATATATGAATCCTACACCCTTTTTGAATCCTCTCAATCGCACACTCACACACACATGAGGATATGCTTGTCACATGAATTACTGATCGCACACTCATGAATCCTCTTTTATTTTGATTGGGCCGCACACTATAACTTGTTTGCTGGGCTACTGGAGTATAGTTTAAATCGTTGGGCCTATTATGTAGAATTATATGAGAAGCGTACGTGTAAAATGATACACTGTGCTACATGAACTTATGTGCTATGTGTTGAATGTGTGTATAAGTGACGTTATTTAAACCTGAACCTAACTAGATATGGGAACTATAATAGGACGTGATTGACCACCTACTAGAAACAAGTAAACTATCTGCCGAGCAAACAAAGGTGAGTTCACACACATTAAAAGCATGCGTCCGGGGGGGGGGGGATACGTTTGGGTATAATTTATAAATCACAACTAGCAAAACTAAACGAAACTCTATCATGGAAAGTCCCCACTTACAATACCGATTAATCGCCGGGGGCGAACGGGTTATTAGTTGATAGCGCTATTAGGTTTGACAAACCTCACACCGTGACCGGGGGGATTGGGCGTGAACTAGTAGACCTTGCACGTGGTCAATGATGATAGATATTGACAAACGGGGCACAACAACTGGACAGTCATCAGTTTCGGTATTCGCAGTTTAGTGAGCTTACTTATGGGGTAGCTCCCCATAACGTGATTATAAATGTGGTTTATCTAAACAACTTACGTTTTTGAAAATTAAAACTGGACAACGGTGAACTCGCCAACTTTATGTTGACACCCTACTTCATTCTTTGCAGGTACCCAGTGATTGCTGGAGCTTGCAGCTTGGAGTGTAGTGGGCATGCTAACCCACGTTGGGTTCTTTTAATAATTACAAACTATGAACTTATGTTGAACTGTTGTTATGCTTCCGCTATTCTCTTAAAATTGTTGATTGAACTTTAAATGTTATGGACTTAAACTTTAAACTGTCACTAATCGTATTGGTTTGGTAAACTGCTTTACTACTATTGTATCTGTTCAATATGATTAGTGGCTTGATCCTGGTCAGTCGCACGCCTCGCGGTATTACTCCGCATGTGGAATTTGAGGGTGTGAAAAAAGTCGTCGAGTCTGGCGGAGAGATTATCTGCACAACAATTTTAACGAGACCCACAACCACGGCCCTGCTGAACATCTGGAGGGTTACGTGTATGCCAGGAGACTTACTCCTAATGAGTTTAAGCTGGTGCAAGAGCTGACAAATCAAGACATACATCCCCATACAATCTGGAAGGTCGTAACCGAATAGAACCCTGAAAACAAATGTGTTCCAAAAGACATACACAACGCTCGCCAAAAGATCAGGGCCACAAAGTTCGAGAAAAAAACGACTCCCATGCAGCAGCTGGAACAAATCCTCCAGGAAAAAAAGATAACCTATTACTCCAGGGACTATCCGAGTAACAAACTGTCATGAAAGGTTCATTAGTGATTATAATATTTTTTGACATCTCGTGTGATGTTTAATCTATGTACAATTTTATAGTCAACCAATATCTATGAATAACATCTATGAATAATTTCATTTTATCATACAAATTGTTTGTTTATGTTAGATGTTTTTCTAAGTATTTTAGCTTACGGAGTCATTTACTATGTTAACAAACATCGTTTAATACATGTTTTCTACAGATTTGCCAATTACGTTAAAATTTATCTTAACTACAACGTTCAAGTTCAAACCAATTATCAAACAAAATAAAGTTTAAAAACATGTCCTTTCATTTTGTCTAACGACATATATCAATTAATATAAATTAATTTTTCTCACCCGGGAGGTTCACGGGTTATAACCTAGTTATAGGGTAAATATGGTGGAAAGAATGTGAATGATCTGATATTTGCCGTCTTAATTCTCTTAATCTGACACATTGACTACCTACTTTGTGGTGTCACAAATAAGGGTGTATGAGCCGAGTTGAGCCCGATCTGATACGTATCACCCCTCCCACTTATTGACACGTAACACGATCTCATTCATGCTCAAACTCAACTCGTTTCAAATTCTTATAGGTCTAAAACTTAACCTCAAATTGTTAACTGCAAAATCGGCTCATTTACTTATTAATAATTTGTTAAACTTGAGGTGACCTAAATAGTTAATTGCTATCTTTGTAAATAGAAATATTTCACGGGATTGGCCTACCACTACAGTTTCGGACAAGGATCCAATCATGGTTTAAAAAAACGTTCGAGGCTTCCGTTTTGAGGCGTGCCTCGAGGCGAACGGGAAGAAACCGTTTTTGAGGCGGCACCTCGGTGGTTAATTTTATACGTACGCCTCATTTAGTGTTAAAGCACCGGATCGATGACGAACATCAAACATTGCACTTGATTCAAGACATGAAGAACAAAATATGAACAAGATAGAAATATGTAGAAGATGAACCCTTTATTATTGAATCAGTCATTACAAATTACATACCAAAGGAGTATACATCATCTACAAGCTGGTTTAGATCACAAAGATCTAAACCCTAGCTTTCTCTCACTAACACATATTCTCTCTCTCTTGGATGTGCACACCAGGAGGAACAAGAAGTTAGGAGAGGTGCACAAAGCTTCTCTATTGTTCGATTTTCTTGATCGCCTGCCCTAATCCTATACAACATATATATATAGACTAGGGACTAAAACTCGGACAAAATACTCTACACAAAAACCCTGACTTTTGTCCCTAACAAAAACCCCAGACAAAAGTCCTAGACATAAACTTGGACAAAATGTCCAAGATTAAACCTTGGACTAAGTTTCAAGACTTGACCAATAAAGACCCTACAAATTGGAAGGCATGCACTTATCACCCAAAGTGCATTAACAAACTCCCCCTTGATCAGTGCATGGTCTTCATGTGGTCTTGAATTCTTCATTATCGTTGACTTTAACTTGGACTTCTGCTTTGGTTGACCAGAACTGATAAGCGACAGTTACCCTGCAGGAACTGCACTTACAGTCTCCCCCTTAACTGTTGCAATCAGTTCTGTCTGACATTGATATCTTCAGTCACCGGATACCGCACTTACAGACTCCCCCTTGACTGATGATATCATGGCTGCTTTCAACTTTGGCTGAGACTTGATCTTTCTGGCAGAGCACAGCGATCTTCAACCCTTCTAATAAAAGACTTGCTGACGATCACTTAAGGCCGCTTTGAAAAACCCGAAGAATCCAACATCAAACACTGTAGATCCTCCCCCTCAAACTTCTCCTGAATCAAATTAACGCGAACCGACTTACAACAACATGTGAGAATATCGCTCGATACATTAATCTTCAAACTAAACCGGTAGAAGAACGAAACGTCGGATTTTCAATGCCTAACATCAAACACTTCAAATTTCGCAAAGACATGAAGCTCAGTTCGATAAGTTAATAACAAACTGAACTTTGTAAAAGTACATCCACCATCTTGATCAGAGTCTTCAACTGAGTGTCTGAAATCATTTCATCTCGAATCTTCAAGATCCAATCTTGTATCTTCACGAATCCACCAATTACCCGATGACTTTCGTCTCCAATCTCCCCCTCAATGTAAGAACCCCTATTTCGAGAATCCGATCAGTCACCAACTTGGAAGAGGGACCAAGAAGACTAATCTTCTCTACTCTAACCGGCATACGATAAAGGCTTGACCTTCAACTAGTTGCCAAAAGAACAATTTGCTTCATCACGTCAACACTTGATTAAACCTCGAACAAACTTGACAAAACTCAATCATACACTAGCTCTAACTTGCTTCATGTTATAAACACTTCGCCACCGGTAAGATTAACACTAAGTTAATCTCAAAGATAGTAGACATGAATTTGTTTCGATGTAGCACCACGAGCCTTTGATTTACAAAGAAAACAAGAATTTCAAAATTTTTACTCCCCCTATTTCTTTGTAAACAATACAAAAATCCAAGCAAGTATTATTCTCTTCACCTCCTCACTTGATCCGGACAATATAAGTACCATAAAACTTTTCGATAATCCGAAATCGACTTCAAGTTTCCAAACTACACATAATTCTGACTCTTAGTTAGTTATCCGGTACCCCAGGTAACCCGGAACAACTAGAAAAACTCGGAACATGCACAACTCGAAACTTCCGAACAACACAACCTTCTAAATTTAGCTAAAAATCCAGTACCCCAGGTAACCCGGAATTCTAGAAAATTCGGAACTCGTAAAACCCGAAAGCTCTTGAAACCTCGGATCAAATCATTGAGCAGTACTTAGAGTACAAAGGAATTCGAAACAAGCAAGGAAATAAAGGAAACTCTGAAGAAACCCGGAAGCACGAAACCCCAGACAAACAGTTTGATACTCATAAAAAGCCGGAACGACTAGTTTGTTCCGAAATAAACAGTGGAGTGACAAACTCGGAGGATGATATAAGGAAACCCTGAACGACAACTTATCCGGACCTGAAACGGAAATAAAAAGAGCCCGGAACAGAGAAATTGAAAAACCCTGAATAAGGTGAATCATGAATCCCGGACATGATTTTAAGAAAACCTCGGAACATAGATTTAGAAAAACTCGGAACACAGCTACGTTTAAACTCGGAACAAGCGGACAAGATGTCTTGATAGACAAACTCGGATCACCTTAGATGTATAATAGCAGAACTGATCTGACAATTTGAAGCGCAAAGATCCAGAACAAAGTGTTTAAAAGAAATTCAAACCTGATTAAAAAGAAACCCGGACCTCCAAGGAAACTCGGAACACAGAGTTTTCAAAAGACTCGTAAACCCGAAACGAATTCAAATTCATAAACCCAGAACAAGTTAGATTTAGAAACAGTTCTAAATTTTGACTTTGAATAAACTCGGAATTAATTTTAAAAACTCTGATGAGTTTTAAAACTCGGCCACTTTAAAAAGGAATAATAAACTCGGACCAGTACTGGAGATTCCAAAACTCTGAGCATTTGGGGGTTCCAAAACTCTGACCTTTTGGAGGTTGTAAAACTCTGACTTTTGGAAACTATGGCCTCTTTAAAAGGAAAACCCTGAAGTAGAAACTCAGAATATAAGAAACTCTGACCTCATATGGGTGTAAAGAAAAACTCGGATCACAAGATGATCTAAAACTCGGATCAGATGTAAAGAAAAACTCGGACTTAATGGATATATGAATAAAACTCGGATAAAAGAGAGACAGACTCGGAATAATGAAATTTCAACAAAACTCGGAACTAAAGGACTGTCTTTAACTCATAACAATCAACTGTTGTTTACCGATCCTGTTGAAAACTCGGAACAGAAACAGTTTTTGATCAAAACTCAGAACTGAACCAATGACCAAAACTCGGAACTCACTTAAAACTCGGAGTTTAGAACAATAAAAACTCGGACTCACCAGCTTTCCGAAACTCTGAACAAAACTCTTGAAACTTAGAACAGATCTGATAACAAACAGCTTTCCGAATGAAACTCTTGAAACTTTGAAAGAAAAATAAAACTCGGAACACCAGCTTAGACAACTGTTCCCAAAACTCTGACTTAAAACTCGGATTTTAAAGTTCGGACTCCAAAGGTTGTTAAAACTCGGATTACCTAAATCCTTAGAAAACACGGACAAGCTCCAGTAACTAATCTCCGGACTATCTCCCCAATGTGACTTCACACTGGTTCACCAAAACCCCGGAAACACAGAGACAGAATTGAAACTCGGACGAGTAAAACACTTACAAAAATCCGGACAGAGCCTTTTTCAGATCGAAACCCTAGATCTCCAAAAAGAAAAACCATCACAGCCGACGAACAACTTCATTTTCTTCAAGTTTTATGCAGAATCTTCACGTCTTCAAGATGTTTGGCGGAAACAAACATCAAATCAAGAGCAATGGTGATTCTGAAGGCGGTTAGACCATTCCGAATCGGTAACCATGCTCTGATACCACTGTTAAAGCACCGGATCGATGACGAACATCAAACATTGCACTTGATTCAAGACATGAAGAACAAAATATGAACAAGATAGAAATATGTAGAAGATGAATCTCTTTATTAACGAATCAGTCATCACAGATTACATACCAAAAGAGTATACATCATCTACAAGCTGGTTTAGATCACAAAGATCTAAACCCTAGCTTTCTCTCACTAACACATAGTCTCTCTCTCTAGGATGTGCACACCATGAGGAACAAGAAGTTGGAGAGCTGCACAAAGCTTCTTCCTTGATGGATCGATTGATGCTTGCCCTAATCCTATACAACATATATATATAGACTAGGGACTAAAACTCGGACAAAATACTCTACACAAAAACCCTGACTTTTGTCCCTAACAAAAACCCCAGACAAAAGTCCTAGACATAAACTTGGACAAAATGTCCAAGGTTAAACCTTGGACTAAGTTTCAACACTTGACCAATAAAGACGCTACAAATTGGAAGGCATGCACTTATCACTCAAAGTGCATTAACATTTAGTCTGAGGCGGTCGTATCTGGTAGAGGCGTACGTTTCTGATGGAAGAGGGAGAATTAGGGTCTTATCCTTTGGAGATGACGACTGTATCAACAATTGATGCTTACCAGGTGTGGTGTTGAACAACAAACGCAGCAGATGGACATGTAGCATGGACGATCCGAAAGAAACAAAGTATATGAAGATGGCGGCTGTATAAACAGTTAGGTTTCTTATGGTAGATGGAGTTTGGAGATAACGATTAGGTTTTTAGATGTAAAACACGCATGCTCTGAGTTTTTATAAAAAAAGTGGGCTCTTTCAAACTCGGGCTCATTCTTAAAACATGGGCTCTCCTAAAAATAAGAAAATTTGACTTAGCCCAATGAATTCTTGAAGTATTTATTGGAATTTTGAAGTACTATTTTATTTTTTATAAGATATATAATTTTTATATTTATTTTTTAATTCCGCCTCGGGCTTACGCCTTGGTTCGCCTCGAGGCTTACGCCTCGTGAGGCGAAAGAAAAACGCCTCGAAATTCGTTTATGTTTTTTTAAACCTTGGATCCAATTAGCTTTATCAAAACTGCTTATCACCCACACTATAGGGTGCACAAAACCGGTTTTTTTTCAAAAACCGGTTTAGGTTTCACTTGTATGGATTTGCACCACCATTAAAAGTCCTTATGTTCCTAGAAACACAACAGTAGCTACTGTAGATGACACTTAGAATAAATTATATGGCTACTAAGGCTTTTATTCACAGAGAACACAAGATCGCATGAAGCAACTTGCGAACAAACATCGTACTTAATGTGTCTTTGAAGTGTGTATGTTGCGGTTTATCTGAAATTACACTAATACGAACAAGCTTCTCTTCAAACGAATCAACTAAGTAGTCTCCCAGGTGTTAGGGTCCATATCTTTTATTGTAATGAAGATTAGTCTATAGCGGCATAACGATTGGATTTGTCACGAGAAACTCATGCATCCCACTTATCAAAATCATGTCATTTGGGATCCTAACCCAGCTAGAAAAAATGGTTAAACAAGGAAATAAGGCTGCAATTCAACTTCTAATTCAGTGGCAAGTTACTCCTAGTGAAGATGCTATTTCGGAATTTAGCGACAAGTTTCAACTGAGATTTCTAGACCTACAACTTTGAAACTATCTTTGAGGTTCAGAATGAGGGGATATTGTTATGAATGGAATAAATGAAGGGTATTATCTAAATAATGAAACTAAAAGGCGGAAAGTAGAATCGCACAACTAACTGAAAGTTGTTTAGTAGGTTCAAGCATACGCAAACGATAGAGAAGGTAATGATACGACGTCAATTTTGTAAACTTTCAATGTTTTCTCTCTGCTTAATCTCTTATCAACCAATTTTGCTACTAAGTTATAACAACAACAAAATTAAGCTAAGAAAATATAACTATATAACTGAAAGATTGATAAAACTCTCAACATAAGATAATATAATATATGAGATTACATTGTTTAAATATTCTTATGGGAAGAAATTACAGCCAAAAGGAGACGCAAATGTAACATGAAGACACACACTAAAGCAAATCATTAATGCTGAAACACATTGTTATTCATCATCATCATGTTTAGTCTAATTGAAGAAAATGAATGGAAACCAAAGTCCTCTCAGATCTTGCTGGCAAATTCAAGACCCTCCTTGGCAAGCGCGTCCAAGCTGGCGGCAGCAGGCTGGGCTCTGGCAACTTTGGCTATGGCTTGGTTCTCTTCGGGTGCACCACCTTCCAAAAACGCACCCACAACCTTGCCATCCTTGATCCAGTATGACCCAAACTTGGCTTTCGCTGATGCTGGATCGTGATCACCAAAGATAACAGCATCGCCAACATTGTCCCCATAAAACTGCCATGACAGATCGAATGAACGCGAATAGAAGTATGGAAGGTAATCATATGGTTCAATATCCTTCCCTTGCTCACTAGCAAAAATGGCCTGCATAAATACGTTCATGTTAACAAGTTCTTTATTTACATTAGTTAATTCAATAATTCCTAATGCCAAAACAGCAGAATTCAATATGGCTGATTAATTACCTTCACAGCATGTTCTGCAGATTTACGGGAATGGTCAACATGTTCAACTCTTCTAATGTCACCGTACATTTTCATTGGGAAAGTAGCAACATCACCAACAGCATATACATCAGGAACGCTAGTTTTGAAAAATGCATCTGTCTGTAATTTAACAAAATAGATAGGACAAGTGAAATTCGTTCATACTAGCAAATGTTCCTAGTCACATACAGTCCTTACTTCTTACTATAGTTTAATTGTACAAACTATAAAATCTGCGGGTTGGGTAATGGTCAGGTAAAAAATGGTAATTTCTTGGTATGGCTTGGATCAAAATGGGTCAGGTTAGGTTGACCTGAAACCATTTTTATCCAATTTTATATACATAATTTGCCTCTTAATTAATGTAACATAAATTATATTATTTTAATTTTTAGCACAGAAAAAAATTATTAAGAAATAATCTTTATTTCTAAAGTAAAAAAATAAAATATACTACTTGGAGTTTCAACGTGTTTCCTTGTAAGCTGATCTTTATTTATTTTAAAAGTTTGACCAGTTATCGATAAAGCATAACCCGAGTCTACTCATTCTAGACAGATCGAACACAGACCTTAATTCCACCTTTGTCCTCTTCAACCTGTCCTTTAAACAGATTTGTAAGGGGCCTGGCACCAACACCAACTACCACAATATCTGCTTCTAGCACCCTTCCATCCTTAAGTTTTACTTCTTTTACCTGAAAAGTTGCAACTGCAGCTATTACAAGAGGAAAACAAAGTGAGAATCCAAAGGGATTAAGTTTCATTCGTACAAACCTCTCCGTTGTCATTCTTGGTAAAACCGGACGCGACTGTACCCTTGATGATACCCACTCCCTTTTTCTCATAATAACCCTCGTAGAAAGCAGCAATATCAGCAGTGAATAGACGAGGCACTGGTATAAAACGTTTATGGCACATTACTTGTTTTGCCAAAAAATATGTAAAGAAATTGAACAAAGAGCTGTGTGGACTGGACTTACTGCACCATGGTTCTGGGTAAACCATTTTAACATCAAAGTTGTTAATTTTTAGAACTGCACTTAGCTCAAGACCAATGTATCCTCCACCAACAACAACAGCCTTGCCATTTTTCTTTGCTTTGATAGCTTCTACAAGTTGATCAGCATCATCAATCTCTCTCAAATAAAGAATGTTTTTGGCATCAGCCCCTTCCACTTTGAAGTCTGTCAGTTTCAGAACCTGAAAGTAGATTGAGAGTTATAGATATAAAAAAGAAGAGAAGAGGTGGCTACTTTTCCAGAGCTTACTGTGGATCCAGTGGCAATGATTAGAATTTTATATTTGAAGGTGTCACCGGCGGCACTGGTAAGCGATTTTGAAGCAAGATCTGCCTTTACTATCTCCGTGTTAAGGATCAACTCTATTCCTTTCTCTGTGTACCACTCGGGTAATAGTTTCTCTCCTCCACTTCCAACACAGACATGAAATCCTGGAAGTCTGGCAGCTCCTGAAAGATTCACCAAGTTACAAAACTACAAATATCTACAGCTTTTATGATAGAATTACCATCAGAACTTAAGTTAATGCTTTCCTTGGTTTGAAGAGTAGTGTAATCTCAAAAAACTTGAAAGCTTTTTACTATCCGTTTGGACAGTCCCTACTTAGGCAAATAAGAAAACTTACCTTCAGGAAACAAATACGCCTTGCTTAGTGCAGGGCGTTCATATGGAGCCACCTACAAGATCCAAAGAGACTGAACTTAGCAAAATCATATAATGGTTCTACATAATAAACTCAGATTTAGTATGCAAATAAGAGGAGAGGATCAATCTTATAATTAGCATACAGAAAAGCCATTGTGTTGGATCATACTAGAAGCAAAATGTGTGCTTCATGTATTCTATTCTTTAGGTGCACATATTTGCAAAACAGTTATTACATTTGGTCATTTAATCAAGGAGGGGTAAATCTTGAGTCGACCAATACGATTAGTTTAAGGATTATAGAACAGTGTTTACTCATGATTGTTAACAACCTAATACTTAGCTTACAAAAATAGAATTCAAAAAGACCCCTGATTACTTGTCAACCACCCTAACAACTTGTACTTGTGCCAATTCTAGTAAGGCTTTTTAGCTATTTAATTAGACAAAATTGCAGAAAACAACCTTTATGTATACCCCAAACTGCACTTTATACCTTTCACTATGAAATCCGCCAAAACCAACCTTTACGTTCATGTTTTGTTACACATCACAACCTTTACACCAAACCTAGTCAAAAAAGTCAGTTAAGTTGCCCCATGTGCAAAGCATGTGAGGGTATTACTGTCATTTCCACATTCTCTTCTCCAATCCATCCTTTCAAACCCAGAAACAATGAAACTAGTGTTTTTATAAAAAAAAAAAAAAAAAAAAAAAACCCAGAATATTAACTTGTGTTTATATAAAATTAAAAACACTAATTCTACATTGTTCCATCCTTAATCGATTCTTACATAAATCCCATCTGGGTTCCTCAGATATTTCACCTCACCTATAATGCCAATTACTTAAATTTTTATACAAAGTTATCGGTTTGATTGTAGACATAACTGATCAGTCACCAAACATCTATTGAAAGTTTGCTGTTTTATTACGTTTTCTTGAAATCTTGAGGGGTATTGGATAACGAAAGAATGGATTGGGAACAGAGCCAGCTACACCACTTCTTCATCTTCCCCTCTTCTCATACAAATTTTACAATCATTAAATACAAATTTTACAATCAGATGCTATTTTGTAATCCATGAACAATTAGAAACAGATTGATTACAAACACATATCAAACTTCCGTACGAACAGATCAGGTTAAACTACCCTAATTATGGCCAAAGCAACAACTTTTTTTCTTTTACTCCAATAGTTCAAATCATCGAACCATAAGACGGGAATACAGACAACATAAGAAATATCTTCAATTATGAATGCATTAGTTAACAATCTGGCAGACATATTTAAAAGATAGCATTTGTGCTATATACACCAACTTTAAACAATTATTAGAAGAAAGAGACAAAAACTGATGAGCATACCGCCTCCTTAGAAATGATTGCTAGCTCGCCTGGCTGGACTCCTTGCTTTGCAAACTCCCTGGCAGCATAACCCTGCAGGCACATAGGATTATTTTCCATAGGAACCAGCTGATAACCATAGCATAAAATGATTTTCTATCATAGTTAGATTTAACCAAAGCAGCACAGCAGATCGGATACAAAAACCAATTGACTGTTTTCAGTTTACTTATCTTTCAAACAAACAACTTCACGACATAAACAAAGACAAACGAACATGTTATAGAACATAAACGCAACATCTGGTTCGTATGTATCTAGAACTATACAATAGAAATTCTGTTAACACGCATACATCAAAACAAAATATTCAGATCCTTATATACGCACAGTTCCTCTTAGATTTATACATACATATCGCAACCAGTTCTCAGCGCCTAAATCAGTGATCGGAAAACATATTACTACAATCTAGCTATGAAATTGAGATAGGTGAAAACTCACGGCTGAGACACCACCCCCGACGATGACGTACTTGAAAGACTTTTCTCCGGCCATTGGTTTCGATGTGTATCTGGTACTGAAATTGGGATTAGTTAGATCGGTGTATATAGGGGAAGGTCAGATACAAATGTCAAATCAGGCTGCGACACGTGGAGGATGATCAACCGAGTTATTAGGCCATGTGTAGTCATAACGCCCCTTTGTGGGCGTTATGCGACACGTGGCGCCACGTCAGCGTGTGGCGTTATGGGGCTTTATGCATTTTAGCCCGTAGTCATAAAGCCCCCGTCTAATCATTACTCAATTATTAATTTCTAATTTTTTATAATTATTTTCTAACTTTATAAAATTAAAATTCATTTCATTAAATTAAAAAACATTACACTAAAATAAAAAAAAAAACATTACACATAAAAAAAAATTACAGTAACAAAAAAAAAAAATGCAGGGACCAAAGTGTAAAACTTTAAAACAAAATAAGAGAAAAAAAAAATGCAGGGACCAAACTTTAAAAAAAAAATTACAGTAAACTTTAAAAAAAAAATTACAGTAACAAAAAAAAAAAAAAAATGCAGGGACCAAACTGTAAATTCTTTTCTTCCTTGTCTTCCTTCTTCTTCTTCTTCTTCTTCTTCTTCGATATACCTGCAAAAAAAAAACACAAACACAAACAAAAACACAAAAACAAACACAAACAAAAACACAAACACAAACACAAAAACAGAGCAGAAAAAAGAAAAAAAAAATTCAAGGTTTGATTACTGCACCCCCATGGCGCCGCGAAAAATCTCGCGCCTCCCCCAAATTTTTGAAACATAGCGCCCTTTGTTTTGGTGTGCAAGGCGCCATCTCGGCGCTATAGGGGGTGGTCGCGTCCCACTACGCAAGGTCTTAGTCGTGACCGTAGGATCGCCACGATACGATTTTTTTTTCTTTTTTTCTTTATTTTTATTAATAAACAACAGAGGCACAGAGCTGGTAAAATGGCCTGCTTGACTGTTGGTTGGTTGGGCCGGGTCGGCTTGGTTGGTGAGTAATATGGTATTGTTTTCTATTGACTTGTAAACTTATTTTCAACCTCAATTTATGTTTTTAAGTTTGGTACATAATGTATTTTATAAGTATTTAAATATAATAAAACAGGCAGCTTAAATAAAATAATTTATATTGTGACTAATTGGTCAATAATAATTTTAAAACATCATCAATCACATTATTAACTTTCATTTATCTAGGGATGGGCTTTTTTTTTCCTAAATACCCGTACTCGTATTAGTACCGTACCCGTACCGATTTTAGGTATTTGGTACATGTATCGGTACCCAGTTTTATTGATTTTGGTATTCGGTACTTTCGGTATTAGTACGGGTACGAGTAAAAACAGGTACTGGTACCGAATTTTATGTAGACCTTTAAAAGTTTTTTTGTATTGTGTTTTATTTCGTATTATGGTATTTACATTACTCGTATTGATTTTACCTATATGGTACCCGTATCGTATTGGTACTCGTACCAATTTTACCTATTTGGTACTCGTACTATATTGGTACTCATGTCAATTTTACCTATTTAGTACTCGTACAAGTGCTCAAAAACTAAATAAAAACAGAATGGTACCAAAGCGGGTACCGTACCGAAAATACCCGTACTCGTACCGTACCGTACCTATATATTTGGTACGGTATTTGGTACCCAGTTTTGTTCAAATTCGGTACCGGTATTTTCGGTACCGGTACAGGTATGGGTACGGGTACTATACCAATCTCATCCCTATCTATATCTATACTACCTTATTAACAGAACTAGGATTTCTACCCTTTTGATAATTTTGCATTGTGTACACATCTTCAAGCAACATATACAAGAGAGCCAAACTATTTTAGAGGGGTTAAACTTGCATATTATCCAAAGATTTAAGACACTTTAGGGGCATTTTAGAGATTTCATCAATGAAATTTAGCCCTCCTTCAATGTAATATGGAGATCAGCACCGGAGAATTCAACCGACGCCTTTCATTTTCCGTTTCAAATGAAACATTTTTAAGATGGCAACCCAAAAGGCAAGAACAAATCCCCATTTTTAATACTTTTTCTTCCCACCTACCCATTTATCCCTCAACTGATGTCTAATCTCACACCACCGTGGTCCTATGATTTCTTCAAATTTTTTTATCATGGAATGTTTAATCAATTTCTTGATTGAATGTCCATTCAATTTTCGCATTGAATGCAATTGAAGACGTGGATTGAATCTCATTTAACCCTTTCATCCATGGAATTCTAGAACCCAATGACTTGAACCGTCCATTATCAAGCACAAATCATCGAGTCTTTGAGATGCGTATTACAAGGGTTTAGAATGTTGACCTGGCCGGAAAATTATGCTGTTGTTTTGCCGGCCACTGACGCTGTTGCTCTGTAAGTCCCGTAAACGGATCTTTCAATGATATCAAACAACCTATTGATTGTGCGGAATCCAATCAATAGGTGATTCAAGATGTGACAACTATCAAATTTGCATGTATCCGTACAATTATTAAACAGTAATTATGACTTAATGACTGTGCTAATTTACAACTAATGACATGAACTGCTTTCTGATTATTGTTATCATACATACATGTACACCATATATTGCATAATGTCATATCATTATTGCATACAACACCTATTGATTCAAATGATGCACGAAACAGAGATAGCATAGTTATCAGACATATCAAAAAAATGCTGACGGAGTTCAGTACATAGACAGACCTAGTATTGAGACATAGAATGAGCCAGAAACCAAGAGTTACACTAGTATAGTGTGTAGGAAAGTAAGGATCATAAAACTGTCTTCCTAGTGATAGTTTAAGTGCCGGAAAGTGCCTAAAACTCACACAAACTGCAGAATTCTGCAGAATTCAGCAAAATTCAGCATTTAAACAACTTAATATCATGCAGAAATATGATTAAATGGTCCAGAATGCTTTCCTAAGTGTCGAGAATCAAAACTGTCACAAAATGTAACATAAAGCACATTAAACTGCATAGTTTAGCACCTTAACGAACCGGTAACCAACCGAACAACCGGATACTACCTGAAACACCAAATTTTCACTAGAAACATTGTTTTACCATTTCTGAGCTAGTTATGGTCCCGAACATCATAACACACTATATAACATCCTAATAACTAATAACCTAACTATAACACTTAGATTTCAACTAAATAACTTAACTATCATTTACACCCTAAACAAGACCCCCCCCCCCCCCTTTGTTGGACGGTTAGACAAGGGTGGCCCACCCTTGATTTCTTTTAATTGTTTATGTGATCTTGTTACTAGTCCATGAAACACATTAACCATTAGAGAAACACTTGTTGGTGAATTATAAGTTTAACCACAAGGACTTAACTCATCATTCTCATTTCAAACAAACACTTGAACTCTTTCTTCTTCCCCTCTCCCTACCTTCGGTCGTAACCCACACCACACACCCCCACCTTCATCATTCAACTATCATCCATTCTCTTGTTACTCAAAGGTGTAAGAAGCATCATAAGGAAGCTAGGAGCTCTTGGAAGTTGAAGGACCTCTCTTGCAAGCTATTAACCACCTCATCTTCATCTTGTGATTATCCCTAGCCTTGAGCTAGTAGTAAGATCATTCTACACTTCATTTTACATCTTACTAAGTTGGTTAAAAGATGGTATAAGTTGATAAACATGAAGAACACTAATGATCAAGAACTTAAATCATGAACATAAGCTTAAAAATCATAAGAATACATGTTGTTTAATGTATGTGTGAATATTGGTTGATGATTATTTGTGTTTATGATGTTAAACATCATATGATCTTGCTAGATGGTGATTAAAGACATAATCTAGCAAGATGAGAGGATGATTATGTTAAAGATCAAGAGATCATCCTTATGTGAAACATGAACTTGAAAGATTTAATGTTTTTTCTTGAAGTATGATGATCAAAGTGTGATATAAGTCTCACAAGCATAAGATTTCAAGGATAATTTTTCAAGAAACTAAGTTAAAAATACAAGATTGACATAAACTTGGTTTTTAAAGAAACTAACCACATTTTTAGTGGTTAATCAAGTGTGGAATCATGTGTTTAACAAGAAAAACTCAAGAAGAAATATTTTTAGAAAAATGATTTACAAGTTGTAAACACCCAAATTCTTCAATAATGATGTTTTTAAATAAACAACCACACTTTAAAGGGTAACTAAGTCTACTAAACACACTAGTAAGTTACTAAAAATTTTTATAAATTTTCAAGTTCATGAAGTAGTGATTATGGCTTGAATCTTTGGCAAATTGGTAAGTGTTGATTGGTTTGTTGTTGATTGTGATGATTTATAAAAGAAAATGATATGATTTGAAAGCATGGAAACCTTCATTTTTAAGGGAAACTATGGCAATTTTTTTCTAAAAATTAAACACTTAGAAAAAATATTTTTAAACAAATATTTACAAGTATATTTTTAACCATGATTTTTATACAAGGTTTGCCATAAATTTTATTACAAAAATTACAAAATATTGGAGGTTGGTTTTTGATAATAAAAGTGACTAAATATGTATTTAGGAAAATATATATTTAGATGTCACCATGTGTATGATTATTTGTATATTATGTGTATTAGTTATATTATTTTAGAACTTGAAATAATATAACTCACCAAAATACCAAGAAATTACAATACAAAATATTACCAAAATTCCAAGAAATGAATATATAATTTATACCCAAAATATTGGAGAAACCGAACAAGGAAATATAACTTACATAAATATTCCGGAAATAAATTCATAAGTATATTTTGGCAATTGGTATTTTGGACACCAAGAGAATCAAAATATGATTTTTACAATTATTACAAAGATATATCATATTTTTTACAAGAAGAAAATATATTATTTTTGGGTAAATAAAAGTATATATGTTTTCTTGAAATTATTATAAGATATATTATTTTTGGGAGAAAATATATATTTTCTTAAATAAACTTGAAACATATTATTTTTGGGTGAAAAATGGATTTATAAATATTTTCTAAAGATAATCTTGAAAATATATTATTTTTGAGGTTTATATGAAAATATAAATATTTTTGCCAAGGGCTATGTAATATTTCTTAAAATATATATTTTGAGAATATATATTGATGAATTTTTATTAGAAATATTATTCTGGAAAAGTTAATACAAAAATTAATTATAAGATACTTAATAAACACAATAAAAATACGTATTCTCGTACGTATAAATGTACACCGGAATACGCCACCAATACTTGGCAAAAACCCACAAGGTTAAGAATACGGGTATGAATACACCCATCCTTGGGGAAGTTATACATGTACAAATACATTAATGTGTCAAGTTAAAATATATTATTTTAACTAATATTCCAAAATTCATAAATATAATTGAAGTTAAAATATTTATTATTTTAACAAATAATTATATAACTTGGAATAATGTTGAAGACACAATGAAACGTAACTCAAAGACACTAATTAAGACTAAGGTCAAGGTACGACCCACCCGTCTAATAAACCATAGTACGTTTGTAGGTAGTCGTGCACACTAGAAGGAGCTTTGAGTTGTTGATTCGAAGATGCAAGATTGTGAGTTCATGTCCCCCTTTTCTTTTAACTGTTTTTGGTTTTATAACTTCGGGGGTGAAGTACATGTTACTGTTAGTGCATTTATGTCTATAGCCTTCGTCAATCCGAGCCGTAGCGAGAAACAGAAGAAAACGAGTCGTTATAATGTAATATCTAGACAAAAGGCAAGGTGGCAATATTGTAATTAATGAGAAATCTCATTAAAAGCCAAGGCCTATAAATAGGAGCTTTATGTTTAGATTAGAGACTTTTGGCTCATTTATGTTTAGGAGAACTCTAGATCTAGAGAGAGAATCTAGAGAGAGAAAGTGATTCAAGGGGCTTGTTCTTGTTAGATTTCTAACAGAATCACGTTTATTTTACATCGTGTGTGTTAGGTCGCGTCCGTGTACGGTTTCCGCACGTTTCACGTTCGTTTCGCAATCGTTTCGGAGTCAAAACCGGTCCTACAAGTGGTATCAGAGCAGGAGCTCGATTGCACTGATCTATCACACATTTTCGCGCAGAAAATCATCAGATTTCAGATCTGAATTGCATCACTTCTTCATCTTTTTCATCTTTTTCACGTTTTTCACTGATTTTCGTCAAATTGAACGGGTTTTTACGGTCCAAATCGTCTGATTTTTTGATATGTTGTGCGAAAACATCTGATTTACAACCCTGCCAAATTTCAGATTCAAACTCCTAGCCGTTTAGGAGAAATTCGAGTTTTTAGGTCCGATTTCGTCTGAAAACTGGCGACCGTTTGAACGAGGCTTGCCTGACAGTTTGAAACTGACACCTTCCCGTTTGAAACTGACACCTTCCCGTTTGAAAATGACACTTCTGTTTGAAACTGACACCTTCCCGTTTGAAACTGACACCTTCCCGTTTGAAACTGACACTACCGTTTGAACTGATCGTTTGAGGGTGTGACCGTTTGAGGGTACCGTTTGAAACACGATGTCCGTTTGAAAGTGGTTATCGGGTCACGTGAAATCAGAATTGAAAATTAATGTTGTCGACTAGTTTTAATTGAACAATTAATTGGAAATTGAAAGTTGTTTTATCGATTAAGGGGATATTGGACGGCCACTTAATACGTGTGTTGTTATCAAGAATTGCATGTGCAACAATTAAAGGAACCGACCATATTAATTGAGAATATCAAAAGTTCACAACAGGTTGTTTGTTATCGAGATTGCATGCATTTAAAACATAGTAATCGGCCCAATCATACAATAGAATCAAAAGTCAATGTCATTTGGGTTTGTGAATATATCGGTTTAGATAATTAGATGTGCATGTGAAATCTATTTTGAGGTCTAATTGAAAGAAAGTAATATCTGACATTGCATGTGATTTTGAGGTGTGTAGTAAGCTTGTCAGCCTATTTCATAAAGGATAATCATATTGCATGTGTTTGTGTGTGATATTACATATGATTGTCATTGTTTGAATAAAAGGAATTAATTGAACGGCCCAATGCATGTTAATAATGTCCACATACTTCATCGACCCAAGTGATTTCTCTATTCAATAAAACAAAAGGTCCAATTAAAAATAAACTTTAAAAGTGTTTGTCGTTTAGTGCCATACTTTGGTCTTCCACCTGATCAGACAAAAAGATTAAAGTTTGACTTTGTTTGATCTACTCGATCGGGTCACAATCTGATTCAAGTGATTCAAGAAGATAATATCATGGCTGAAACAAAAGAGAAAACTCGAGAAGAGATTTTAAAAGAGAAAACAAGCAGAGAAAGATTCATAGTGGGGTGCAGAATGGAGAAAATGCAGGAAGAATATGAGAATGTTGTTGCGAACAAAAGATGGGATAAGAAACAAGAATGTTATGTCAACAAACAAGGTGAACCGGTTGTTCCAAGAAGTGACATAGTTCATGATGATGTTCTCCTTGTTATTCCTCGATTCGGCGAATATTATTCCAATGTTGCAAAAAACAAGACATATGTGAAAAGGCTGGATAAAATCATCAGGGATGCTATGACAACAAAACTGAGGAAGAGAAATGAAGAAAGAATGAAGAAGAATATTGAGAATATGGTTGATGAATTGAAGAAGGTCGCTGAGGAAGTCAAGATTGAAGAAGTGAAAGATGAAATTCAGAAAGTTGAGGATGTGAAGACGTCTGAAGAACAGAAGGTAGTTGAGAAAGAGAAGGCTGTTGCTGAGGAAGTCAAGGTTGTTGAAAAAGAAGCTGTTATTGAAAAACAGCAAGTTGAAGTAGTCAAGAATGAGAATGTGAAAGCTGGTGATGCTGGTGATGAAGTTAGTATTGAAGAAAAGCAGAATGATGCTGATCAGAAGCAGACAGAGACTGTAACAAACACCGAAGTGCCAATCACTGAGGTAAAATCTGATTCTAACATCTTGACTGAAACTGTTGAACAGTGCAAGAAATGCATGGAAACGTGCAGTGCTTGTACTGAAAAAGACAAAAAGATCAGAACAAGAGATCTTGATTTCGCAAAACTTGAAGAAGTTTTCAAGAACAAGTGCAAAGAAATGTTTGAAAATGAAAAAGTTTTAAAAGAAAATAATGAAACACTTTCAGAAAAATGTAAAAAATTAGAAAAAGAGAATGAAATTTTAAAAGAAGATGTTTCTAAAATGACAGAAGAATGTTCTCAAAAAGAAAATATTTGCCAAGAAATGAAAAAGGAATATGATTCAATAAAACTGGCTTATCACATTACAAAGGAATCATATGAAAAAGTAAAGAGTGAAATGAAACTTGTTCAATCAAGATTGAAATATTGTTCTGAAACATCAAATGAACTAAAACGAATGTATGAAATTAAACAACAAGTTGTGAATTCTTATATTGAAGATGTTGCTAAACTTAAGCGTAAGATTGCTGATTTAGAACAGGATAACAACAAATTAAAAAGTTATCACGCGTCGTCATATGTGCTTGAACGTATTTTCAACATAAACCCGGATGGAAAAGATTCTGAGCATAACACGAAAGACATTGGTTCAGAGTTTCATCAAGTTCCACCACCGGAAAAGTTTGTGTTTTATGATGAGGAAAAGGTCGAAAAAGCTTTCAACATGGTAGACCAATTGCCAGACAACATTGACATAACCTATTCCAAATCTGATGATTCTCATGATTCAGAAGTGGTAGGTAAAGTCGTTGAAAGTGTGTTGAAAGAAGAGTCGGTTGATACAGGTAAATCTGAATCACAGGATGAAGATGAAGGAAATCTTCATGACAGTTATCTGAAAAACACAAAATCCGAGAAAAATTTGAATGATGATTCAAAAGGATTGGTTTATACCATGATTGGATCAGACAAATTGTTCTTAGATGTTGTATTCCCGATTCAGAATGTGATTTCAGAAAAAGGTTGATAAAGTTTTCAAAATGGTTGAGATTGAGAAGTCTGAGATTTCAAAGTTGGCTGGTAAGAGTCATAGAGGTTCGTATAACAAACCTGGTTACAAGAAGAAAAACATGAAGGCTGGGTTGGGTTATAAGAAGAAACAAAGTTGGAAAAGAAATGAAACTCCGAATTTAAAGACAAAAATGAGTTTTGTTCAAGGAAAAAGTTTTGAAGAAGAGGAAAAACTTAAAATTGGACAACAGTCTATTGAAGAGTTCCTAGCTCATAAGAAAAAGCAACAACCACAGGTCAAAGATGTGTCCATGAGAACATGTTTTAAATGTGATAAAAAAGGACATCTTGCACGAAAGTGTCCAAATCGGAAACCTGTGGATGTTGACAAAAAGAAGATTGATGCTGAGAAACAAAAATATGAGAATGTGAGACAAAGGTCAACCAGATTTGACTCAAAACAAACTTGGAGGTACAACACAAACAAGTTTGCTTCGAATCAAAACTGGAAATCAAACCCGAACAGGTTCGATTTTAGACAGACTTGGAATTCTCACACACCCAGAGTCAGAACAACTCAAAGTTGGAAAACAACTGTTGATATGACAAAACCACAAGAATTTTGGAAACCAAAAGTTGTTCAAAAAGAAAATGTTCAAAAAGAGTCTCATTTTTATAAAAGATGTACGCCGAAAGGTCAAACATGGTCTGTTAAGAAACAAGTGACTTCGGTAAAAGATGAGAAAGTTGAAGTCAAAGTTGAAAAAGTTTTTATTCAGAATGACAAAGATTTTCCGAAGTTAAATGAAAATTATTGTGTTGAAATGCCTAAGGTCCAACAGACCTGGGCTAAATTGTTCAAGTAATTGAGTAGTTTGTTTGTGCAGGTGCTCATGGAATTTGAAGATTGTGAGTTTGGAATTCAGAGCAACCTGGCACAACAAGAGGAGGAGGCTGCTGCTGGACCCTGGTTTGGTTGAACAGGGAGTTTATTTGTTTTTCTGTACATAAATAAACAATATTTTCAAAAACCCTAAAAATTGAAAAATTAAAAAAAAACCAAAAATATGTTTTAGTTTGTTAAAAACTTGAAAAACCAAAAATATGTTTGTTTTTAATTTTTGTCAAAAATAGAAAATTACAAAAATATGTGTTGATTGAATACGCCGAAACCCTCACGGCTGAACAAACTTGATTAATTTCACAAGATTGAAAAACGGTTTTCAAACTGTAAATATCAGTGTGTTGTAAATCATGGGGGTATATTATTTTTCTGTAAATCAGTACACTTTAAGCAAAAAATGGATGGCGAGACAAAGCTATCTGTATTGGTTGTAAAATTTTTTAAATGATTTTGCATTTTAGGGGGAGTATTTTTGTTAGAAAATACAAAAACATTTGAAAATTTGAAAAAGACAAAAACATGATAAAATGAAAATTGAGTTTTTTGTGTAAAAAGAGGAAATGATAGTACATCAGTAGACAGTTACTGTACGCTAAAGAATTGGAAAGTTAAAATGTATTAAACGATCTCACCGTGGATGTGTCGGTAGATTTTTATACATTTAGTAAACTTTTTCGGGATATAAACATAAATTCAAACTTGCTTATTTCGTGGGGAACACTACTTGGATATATAGGTAACCCCTGAAATCTTGTTTGAAAGGTCCCTCTTTCTGAGATACTAGGTCTTTATGCTTAGTGATATCTGGGGTATTATCTCGGGACTTCTGATTTTGCGGAAGCAATGGCCTAGTCCCCGGAGAATACTTTCTGTATTGCTTGAAATAGAGTGCCGCCCTCAGCAAATTGATGAAACAATAAAATTGATAGTCATTGCTGTTGTAATACAAAAGATCCTCTAAAGGGGACACACCAAAAGTCGAGCCGTCATCTCTCTGCTGAACGGAAGTTCTGACCTGAGCTCTCACGGTTTCGTACTATAATTTATTCCCCTTACAGATATCATCTAGGTATACTCACCTGTAAGACTGAATATTGGGATCTGGATACGGGAGTATATTCAAGAGGTGGGACACATGAATGAGTTTAAGTTCTTAAAACATCTAATTCGTATCCTGAATCAGTTGAAGTTTGTGTGAAAATTTAAGTGGATCAGTATATCGACAATCTAAGTGAATTGTTTAATTCTTAATGTGTAACTAAGCTCAACGATACTTGTGACTTGTCAAAAACTGATATGATCCTCTGACGCATACTCAAACAAAAATAGTGTCTGTAAATATGTTTGTACATATTTCTTTACTGCTTTATATTTTCAGAAAATACAAAAAGATTTTTGATTCTGCTTTATTTTCGACAATCGATGTCTGAAGTGCTGAGTTTCAAAATCTAAGTAAGCTGATTGTGTTTCTGAAAATAAAACAAGTTCATTAATTTGAAACTTGAATTAAAAATTAAAAATAAAAAACAGTTTGTGATATCTCCAAGGTCATTAGTTTGGACTTGGATGATTAACTGTGAGGGATTTTGGATACTTAACACTGCCAAATCTGTAAAGATTGTTGATAGGGGGAGTGTTTTAGAAGATTGAATTGCCAGATTACGATTTCTAGAAAATTGAATATTCAAAACGTTGTTACTTATAAATGTCAGAGAATTGCAGATGTTGTACCAGACTACGATCCCGAAAGCTGAGTCTAAGGGGGAATCTGAAGACGAGCTCAACGCAAAAGGAAGCGTGGATTCAAGGAGCCATGTAACTATCCTAAAGGAGCTTGTATACGGAAAGCCAGGTGTCGATCCCAAAGCACGGAAGCTTGACGAAAGGGGGGCCTGATGAAGAAAAGAGTCTACAGAAAGGAGAAGCTGAAACTGAAGACAGATCCACCGGGATTCTGTTCAAGAAGATTCAAAGAGATATTGAAAAAGAAGACGCTACGAGTTTGACTCAATGATCGAGATTGACTGCGGCAATATCCAAGGGGGAGTCTGTTAGTGCATTTATGTCTATAGCCTTCGTCAATCCGAGCCGTAGCGAGAAACAGAAGAAAACGAGTCGTTATAATGTAATATCTAGACAAAAGGCAAGGTGGCAATATTGTAATTAATGAGAAATCTCATTAAAAGCCAAGGCCTATAAATAGGAGCTTTATGTTTAGATTAGAGACTTTTGGCTCATTTGTGTTTAGGAGAACTCTAGATCTAGAGAGAGAATCTAGAGAGAGAAAGTGATTCAAGGTGCTTGTTCTTGTTAGATTTCTAATAGAATCACGTTTATTTTACATCGTGTGTGTTAGGTCGCGTCCGTGTACGGTTTCCGCACGTTTCACGTTCGTTTCGCAATCGTTTCGGAGTCAAAACCGGTCCTACAGTTACAAACTGTTTACAAACGTTTACATATGGTATGGTTAGCTAAGGAATGTACTGCTAGATCATGTGAGTGGTGGGTACAATGCTTAAGACCATTAATCCTCGTAGTAGGACCGAGAGACATGAGTGATAGATCTCTTTGGGTGTTGCGAGCCCCACCCATGAGGACCGGGATTTGGCCCATGAGGTGACTATGTCTTCCAGCCGGAAGCCCGGTACAAAATCCGCTAGGATTGAGCCTTCCTGCATCACGTCACACATATTAATGGCCTTGCAAACCATTAATTGATTTGTTTCCTTGTTTGCTTTCATACTGGGTTTACAAAACATACATACTTACAAAGACTACAAAGTTTATTACGAGCTCACATACAAAACACATGAACTCGCTCAACTTTTGTTGATGTTTTTTCAAACTACATGTATTTCAGGAAACTAAATGTGGATCTGGCGGGCACTGAAGTTTTCAAGTCGTGTCTTAAATAAAAGATGTCATCCGATGTTGAAGGGTTTGGGTTATGTATTTTATCTTGGATAAGATACATGGCTCAAAACCTCGTTTATTAGTGTCTTTTGTAAAGTCCTGTTTGGAACTTAAAACTTTGTTTGTGTTGTATTCGAAGTTTGAAGTCTGTGTTTGGGATTTAAAAACAATGTTGTTTGTAATGTTTTAAAACCATCTATGGATGAACATCTTGGGTTTTATCATATAGTTGTTTGGTATGGTTGAATGCAATGATATTAAGCAAGTCACACATAATCATACCTCCGCAAAAGTCAGGGTGTGACACAAGAATCAAAACGAAAACAAACAAGAACACAGAAAATACTTTAAACTCACACACGTTTCTATTACTTGAACAAGCAAAAACGTCTGGTATGAGTACACCACCACCAAATCGCCTCCCTCTCTAGCTCTATAGAATTTCTGTAACAAGGAGGTTCAAACCTAAAAACAAATTAAAAACTTGTTTATATACTTAGACAAGCCCATTTCCCTACATGGGCTCCCCTTGGGCCTGCTTGGCCCACATGGCCTAAAGCTTGGGCCAAGTGACCTATAAAGGTCCAAAACCTAATACTAACTAACCCGGTAAGGCCTAGTTCGTAACCATAGCCCGTTGTGTTAATTTGATGCGTCAGTCTCACACTTTAAAGTCTACCAATCTCCCCCTAGATTGATGCCATCAAATTGTCTTCATAACATGAATTCGGTAATGTCTTCAACGAATTCTATGGTTGTTGCTATGCTGTAGATGTTGTCGCAACCCCCGATCCCTTATCTGTCCCGGGAACGGGTGGACGCGAACTCAGAGTTTCGGTGGTATCAGCTTGTTTAATTTGGCAGCGGAAATTACATCAGGACCGTAGTTAGGAAATATTTATCAGAGTAAAACCACCATATTTGATATTAATAATCACATGGGTAAAACCCAAGTTTCTTATTACAATACGTTTATAGGGCTAAACCCTATTTTATTGAATTTAAAACATCGTCTTTTTGGTAACTTTTATAGCCACATTTTTTCCAAGCCTTTAGTGCTCTCCAGCTGGCTTTTTACTAATTGGCTGTCACATTGTGTTACCTGAAACGCGTTTTAAAAACATTTGACAGTGGGAAATACTGGTGAGTGAATCCCAGTTTAATCAAGAAACATTTTATTAATTAAAACAGTATTGAGAGCGATCACATTGTTTATTTCTACACAATTACTCATTCAGTACTGTCAATCCTGACTGGTGGGTCAAATTACACATTGGCTAACTCGTTGTCCAATGGTAACGTGTTGTCGTCCCGACTTACTACTCACATGGTAGTACATATTTTGTATACAAAACCCCAACATACCGGCAGTAATTGAAGAACTACAAAGACTCAATCACCGCTTAATCACATTGTAAAACATTTAAGGTTTTGTAAAACATTACAAAAAGGTTAACAAAAAGAGGATAAACTCACATTGCTATCTTAGACTTCACGTAAGGGTTTCCTGGGAATAATCTATAATTTACACAAATGTATATAGATTAGTATCATAACCCTTTGAAAATATTAATGATACCCTCCCCGAGACGGTATTCCAACAACTACGTCGGGCAGAACCACGACAGTTGTTACGGAACCCTAAATCAATTGGGCAACGTATCCAATACGAAACTGGGGTTATAATACTTACAACGGACCAGAACCTCACCAATTAGGGGGTATAATACTTGAAAATTATGCCTATAGTGTGAGAATTCGAGATTGAGAAAAGAAAATGAACGATTTCTGGTTGAACCCGATGGCTCCTTTATATAGTGCTGATACCTGACTCTCTCGCGGCCCGCGTAAGAGTAGACGAAGGTCTACGCGGCCCGCGTCAAAGCTAGTCAACGGACTAGCTTGTCCGGCTCATCAGGTAGGTCCGCCACGATGTCGACACGTGTCGGCCTAGGGTATCTCTGCGTTGTTGATCTCACGCGGCCCGCGTAAGCTTAAGGGGGATCTTACGCGGCCCCGCCTAAACTAAAGAAATCAACGAAATCAGTTTCAGCCTTGATACCGCCCGCGTGAGTGTTGGGGTGGGTCCTACGCGGCTCGCCTCAGCTTAAAAATCAGGTTTTTATTTATTTTAAATATTATTTAATGTATTTCGGGCTCAATTTTCACATACGGGGTGTGTTTAAAGACATATTGGGACAATTTAAAATATACTAGGGTGTCGGAAATATTATGAGGGTGTCGGTTTTATTTAGCATTGTTACATCCTCCCCACCTTGTTTTAGAGCTCGTCCTCGAGATCTACTTGAACAAGTGCGGATATTTCTGTTGCATTTCAGACTCAAGCTCCCATGTATACTCAGGTCCTCTTTTGGAGTCCCACTTCACTTTGACCAGAACTAGTCTCTTATGCTTGAGGTTCTTGACTTTCCTGTATTCAATCTGTAGAGGTCTTTCTACAAACTTGAGTTGTTCATTTACCTCTATATCTTTAAGAGGTACTATTAGGGATTCATCAACTAAGCATTTCTTGAGATTAGATACATGAAACACATCATGTATTCCTGCCATCTCCTCTGGCAGTTGTAGCTGATAGGCTACAGGTCCTATTCTTTTAATTATCTCAAAAGGTCCAATATACCTGGGACTTAGCTTTCCTCTTTTGATGAATCTTACTACTCCTTTCCAAGGAGAGACTTTCAACAATACTTTATCTCCTACTTGAAATTCCAAGGGTTTGCGTCGATTATCAGCATAGCTCTTTTGTCGATCACGTGCTGCTTTCAGTCGTTCCTTGACTTGAATAATCTTGTCAGTTGTTTCTTGCACTATCTCAGGGCCAGATAGTTGCTTTTCCCCAATTTCTGCCCAACAGACTGGGGTTCGGCACTTTCGTCCATAAAGTGCTTCGAATGGTGCAGCATTGATACTTGTGTGATAACTATTGTTATAAGAAAATTCTATTAAAGGTAAGTGATCATCCCAATTACCTCCGAAATCAATTACACAAGCTCTAAGCATGTCCTCCATTGTCTGAATTGTCCTTTCACTTTGTCCGTCTGTTTGAGGATGATAAGCTGTGCTTAGATTTAACTTGGTTCCCATTGTCTTTTGGAAACTTGACCAAAAATGAGAGGTAAATCGGCTGTCCCTATCAGAAATAATTGATAAAGGAATTCCATGTAAAGAAACAATTTCATTTACATATAACTTAGCTAACTGTTCCATACTGAAAGTTTCCTTCATTGGTAGGAAATGAGCTGACTTGGTTAGCCTATCTACAATCACCCAGATTGTATCATTTCCTTTCTTTGTTTTGGGTAATTTAGTAACAAAATCCATTGTTATCAATTCCCATTTCCACACTGGCATTTCTAACTGTTGTAGAAATCCTGAGGGTTTCTGGTGTTCAGCTTTAACTTGTGAACAAGTTAAACATTTAGAAACATAGGCTTCTATGTCCTTTTTCATTCCTATCCACCAAAAATTCTTTCTTAAATCTTGATACATCTTATCATTTCCTGGATGCATCGTATATTTGGACTTATGGGCTTCTTCTAATATATGATGACGTAGGTTTCCTAATTTAGGTATCCACATTCTCTTCTTATGGAATCTCCAAATTCCATCTGTTCCTTGTTCTAATTCCTTAATCAAACCTTTCAATTTTTCAGTATCATCCTTGATTACTGATTCTTGTGCTTCTCTTATCTGATCATTTAAATCTACTTGCAGATTTAATTTAAGAGAACATACCCTTTTTGGCTTTTCATGATATTGTCGGCTTAAAGCATCTGCCACTACATTTGGCTTTCCTTCATGATACTGGATATCACAATCATAATCACTAAGCATCTCCATCCAGCGTCTTTGTCTCATATTCAATTCCTTTTGCTTGAAAACATACCTTAAACTCTTATGATCAGTGAATACAGTAAACTTATTACCGTAAAGGTAATGTCTCCAAATTTTAAGAGCAAAAATTATAGCTCTTAACTCTAAATCATGGGTTGAATAATTTTCTTCATGATTCTTAAGTTGTCTAGAGGCGTAAGATATAACCTTTTGACGTTGCATCAATACGCATCCATAACCTAATTTAGAAGCGTCACAGTAGACTACAAAGTCTTCAGTTCCTTCTGGTAACGCTAATATGGGTGTATGGGTTAATTTATGCTTAAGAATTCTAAATGCTTCTTCTTGTCTTAATCCCCATTCAAACTTAACAGATTTACAGGTTAGCTTAGTTAAGGGAATGACTATTCTAGAAAAATCTTGAATAAATCTTCTATAATAACCGGCCAATCCTAAGAAACTTCTAACCTCGGTTGGTGATTCAGGAGTTTTCCATTTAGTAATCGCCTCGATTTTTGTTGGATCCACATGAATTCCTTCATGATTGACTAGGTGTCCGATAAACTGTACCTGTTCTAACCAAAATTCGCACTTGGAAAATTTAGCATAAAGTTTTTCCTTTCTTAATAGACTTAAAAGTACGTGCAAATGCTTTGCATGATCCTCTTTATTCTTAGAATAAATTAGAATATAATCTATGAAGACAATTATTAATTTATCCATATATGACTTACATATTCGGTTTATCATGTCCATAAATGCAGCTGGGGCATTGGTTAAACCAAATGGTATGACAGTAAATTCATAATGGCCATACCTTGTTCTGAATGTGGTTTTAGGAATATCCTCTTCCTGTACCTTTAATTGATGATATCCTGACCTTAAATCGATTTTAGAGAAAAATCGAGCTCCTTGTAGTTGATCAAACAGATCATCGATCCTCGGTAATGGGTACCGATTCTTAAGCGTAACCTTGTTTAATTCACGGTAGTCAATGCACATACGCATTGATCCGTCCTTCTTTTTAACAAACAGTATCGGCGCTCCCCATGGCGACGAACTTGGTTTTATAAATCCTTTCTCTAATAATTCATCTAATTATTTATTTAATTCTTGCATTTCTGTGGGTGCCAAACGGTAAGGTGCTTTGGCAATCGGTGCTGTTCCTGGTATTAAATGAATTCAGAATTCAACTTCTCTATCTGGAGGTTGCCCTGGCAATTCTTCTGGAAATACATCTGAAAACTGGGATACTACTGGAATATCCTTTAATTCTTTTCCTTTAGTGTTAGTGATTATAGAAATCAAATACACTAATGATCCTTTTCTTATATAACTTGCAGTTTTCATCACAGAGATGAATTTTGTAAATCTAGATGGTTTATCTCCTTTAATTGTGATCTTTTCACCGTTTGGTGAATTTACTTGAATTGACTTTTGATCACATAAAATACTGGCTTTATTGGTTATTAAACAATCCATTCCTAATACAACATCAAATCCTGCCAGATTCATGGGATAAAGATTTGCAATAAATTTCTGATTTAAAATCTCTATTCTTGCTCCCTGCAAGATTTCAGAAATCCTAACGGTTTCTCCATTAGCTGTCTCTACTAAGCATTCTTGTGGTAGTTTAGTTAATTACTGATTTAGAAATTTGCAAAATGATGTATTAATAAAACTTTGGTTCGCACCAGAGTCAAATAATACTTTAGCAAAAACATCATTAACTAAAAACGTACCAGCTATGACATCTGGAATCATCTTGGCTTCATCTGCAGTCAGAACAAATGCTCTAGCATTTTGAGTATTCTTGTTGTCTGTAGCTGGAGCTAATTTTGGGCAATTAGACTTGATATGACCTTGTTCTCCGCAGTTGTAACATATCCTGTTGTTAGCTTTCTTCCTGCAGTTTTCTTCCTTGTGTCCCGATATTTTGCAAAAGTTACAGTATATGGGGCATCTTCCTGAATGCTTTCTTTTGCAATACCTACAGTAGGGTGCAGAGGTAGAACCTACATTTTTCCCACGGTTAGAATTTCCAGAACGAAATTCTTGTGTGAGCTTCTGGGTTAGGTTCCTCCTTTGATCCTCTTCTTGTGTACGGACTAATTCATCTGTCAAGGTATTTTGCTAGTTCTACAGCTTCTTCTATGGTTGGAGGTCTAGCTGCCTTGACTACGTGTCTTATCTCCCCAATTAATCCCCAGATATAACGGGAGATTAATACTGGTTCAGATGAAGCAAGGGTTGGTACTATTCTAGCATATTCGAAGATTAATTTAGTGTATCCCTTACTATCTACACCAATCATCCTAAGGTTTAGGAATTAATGTTTGCTATCTGTTCCTTCTCATTGGGTGGGCAGAATTTCCTTTCTACCTTGTTCTTAAATTCTTCCCATTCCATATTGTAAGTTCTTTCACTTCCTCTTGATTGGAGGATAGTGTTCCACCATTCTAGTGCTGAATTCTTAAACATATTAGAAGCAAACATTATCTTATCTTCTTCAGCACACTTGCTTATTCTTAAGACTGCCTCAGTCTTCTCTATCCAGCGTAGGGTTGCAATGGCCCCTTCGTTGCCCGAGAATTCCATTGGTTTACAAGACCAGAATTCTTTATAAGAACAACCGCAAGGTACGGTTCTTCTCCTTTTGGGAATGGGCACTTGTAGTACGGGTCCATTGTTCACGCTGTTTTCTAGTTCAATTAGTCGCTTACTGCTATGCTTACTTTTATTATTCGCTTCTTGAATCGTTTGAATAATAAATGGCATTGCATCTATGATTCCTTGTGCTACTATATGTTGAACGGCACTATTATCCATTTGGTTTCCATTGTTATTGATGCTCGGATTCTCATTAACCACGTTAATGTTACTTTGGTTATCGTTATTCACATTTCCTTGATTTCCTTCGTCGGCCATCTGAATTTTAAACATTTACCCATATTAATAGCACAAAATAATATTAATATAGTCAATCACATGACACGCATTTTTGCCAAAAGCGTCGATCATTGCGACTTTACACTATTCATATACTATTTATGCATCTATTACATACTAGTACTGAAATAAAATTACAATACCAACTGAAATACAATTACACTAATAGTAATAGGCATCCATACACACATATATATATTATTATTATTATTACTATTACCGTTTTACTATTTTCACATTCACGGATATGGATTTATCCAAAAATCCATATTGCGCTCGTCGTATTTCCATACGAGTCGCTCTCCTACCTGTCGCATTCTCTCACTGCTTTCTAAAATTTCCTCACCAAATGTCCTAAGTTCTTGTACATTTTCTGCACTCATTGGGGGTGCATGTTCTAGGATTGGGTTCGGAATCTAGGGTGCGGGTTCCTGATATGGGGGTGAAAGTGCCTGAAATCGGTAAGGATCTTCTAAGATCTCCCTAATGTAGTCATCATGGTAATAGGGATCTAAATGGTCCATACCTGGGTAGGCTCCTATGTTCTGTATAGGTGTGTCTTCATGGATCGGGTAACGTTGCACATAGTCCCAATCGTCATCCCACCAGGGATCGTAATTTGGGTCTAGGGGGTTTGGTGCTGGTACCCTAGGGATTTCTTCCGGATTGAAGTCATGCATCTCCACTTGGTTTTCAGAGTTTTCTATCTCCATGGGTTGATCAGGGATTGACAGTTGTGTTGGGGTGCTATTGTTTGCTCCAGACTTGGGTCAGTAGCATTTGTAGCTAGGATATGGAAATTAGCTAGGCTTTTATTAAGCATATCCTGCGTATGGGCATCTGTCTCTCGCTTAACGGCTGCTAAGGCTCTCTGCTGTTGCAACTTTCGCATTCTTTTCCTACGTGCAAATGCTTCCTTACTGAGCCATCCTCTCTTTTTATGAGGGAACGGCTCTTCCGACTGAGCTTTAAAGGCAAACATCTCTTCTTCCTGATCAGCAGAATACCCCGAAAGGGCAGGCTGTGAAGAGGTACCTTCACTCCTAGGTGAATCAGACAACTGACGACACATGTCTGAGGGTCTTTGATCACTCATACTGTAAACTAACAAATAGTCAAATAACACAAAACACATAATCACATAAATTATTTCCTAACACAAAATTTAGATTTTAAGTGTCAGAAGAACACTTCTTTGGTTTAGACCAGTGGCTAGGCTCTGATACCACCTTCTGTCGCAACCCCCGATCCCTTATCTGTCCCGGGAACGGGCGGACGCGAACTTAGAGTTTCGGTGGTATCCGCTTGTTTAATTTGGCAGCGGAAATTACATCAGGACCGTAGTTAGGAAATATTTATCAGAGTAAAACCACCATATTTGATATTAATAATCACATGGGTAAAACCCAAGTTTCTTATTACAATACGTTTATAGGGCTAAACCCAATTTTATTGAATTTAAAACATCGTCTTTTAGGTAACTTTTATAGCCACATTTTTCCCAAGCCTTCAGTGCTCTCCAGCTGGCTTTTTACTAATTGGCTGTCACATTGTGTTACTTGAAACGCGTTTTAAAAACATTTATCAGTGGGAAATACTGGTGAGTGAATCCCAGTTTAATCAAGAAACATTTTATCAATTAAAACAGTATTGAGAGCGATCACATTGTTTATTTCTACACAATTACTCATTCAGTACTGTCAATCCTGACTGGTGGGTCAAATTAAACATTGGCTAACTCGTTGTCCAATGGTAACGTGTTGTCATCCCGACTTACTACTCATAGGGTAGTACATATTTTGTATACAAAACCCCAACATACCGGCAGTAATTGAAGAACTACAAAGACTCAATCACCGCTTAATCACATTGTAAAACATTTAAGGTTTTGTAAAACATTACAAAAAGGTTAACAAAAAGAGGATAAACTCACATTGCTATCTTAGACTTCGCGTAAGGGTTTCCTAGGAATAATCTATAATTTACACAAATGTACATAGATTAGTATCATAACCCTTTGAAAATATTAATGATACCCTCCCCGAGACGGTATTCCAACAACTACATCGGGCAGAACCACGACAGTTGTTACGGAACCCTAAATCAATTGGGTAGCGTATCCAATACGAAACTGGGGTTATAATACTTACAACGGAGCAGAACCTCGCTAATCAGGGGGGTATAATACTTGAAAATTATGCCTATAGTGTGAGAATTCGAGATTGAGAAAAGAAAATGAACGATTTCTGGTTGAACCCGATGGCTCCTTTATATAGTGCTGATATCTGACTCTCTCGCGGCCCGCGTAAGAGTAGACGAAGGTCTACGCAGCCCGCGTCAAAGGTAGTCAACGGACTAGCTTGTCCGGCTCATCAGGTAGGTCCGCCACGATGTCGACACGTGTCGTCCTAGGGTGTCTCTGCGTTGTTGATCTCACACGGCCCGCGTAAGCTTAAGGGGGATCTTACGCAGCCCGCCTAAACTAAAGAAATCAACGAAATCAGTTTCAGCCTTGATACCACCCGCGTGAGTGTTGGGGTGGGTCCTACGCGGCCCGCCTCAGCTTAAAAATCTGGTTTTTATTTATTTTAAATATTATTTAATGTATTTTGGGCTCGGTTTTCACATACGGGGTGTGTTTAAAGACATATTGGGACATTTTAAAATATACTTGGGTGTTGGAAATATTATGAGGGTGCCGGTTTTATTTAGGATTGTTACAGATGTTGTGGAAGTTCTTGACTTCTTAACTCTCAGCACTGGGTCTCTTTCTTCAGCTCTTGTGGTTAGCTTCATATCAGGATCTTGATCAGCTTTGCTTGAAACATCTTTGTCAGAAAGAATGTGAGAGGAGGATTCTCAACAGCTCTTTTCTTCTTCAGTCCTTTTCTTTCAAGCAGGTTCATGGTACTTCTTCAAATGTACTTTCATTGTCAGACGGAGTTTCGTATCTGGTTTTTCTGACTCAGGTACATCTTGTCGTTGTGATGCTTCATGCTTTGTCAGCAGCTAATAGCATCTCAATCTTCAGCAACCCCTGTTTCTTGATTTAAATCAAGTTCTGCACATGCTCAGAAATTCATAAGCAAACATTTCTTATGCAACAGGGAGAGTACCATATGAACACTAGGTACATCCAAGTACTTATACTCGGATTTCACAATTTAAATTCTTTCAACTTTTGATGATCAGTCAAATCTTCGAGAACGGTTATATTTTTAATTTTTAAGAAAAACAAATAAACACTCTATTTTTTTATTTTTTTTTAAAACTAAAAACAAATAAAAACTCAAATATAAACAACTACCATAATATACAATTACAATTGCAATGGGATCAAAATTTGTTCTCAGGCAGACTAAGGAACACTTTTCAGTACAAGCCTAATCAAACTGGTGTATGCGATTGCCAATATATTTGTCCACTTAAACTTTAACGCTCAACTTTCAATTTTTCAACTTCGTGATATGCTTAAGGTAATATTATACTATTATACCCGTGTGTCCCATTCCAAGGCATACCTGTGACAACTGGCACAAAACCGGTAATTTCCGTACAGTCTAGTTATTATTAAATATCTACAATTACGTGCTTAAATGTCAACATCGTCTAATTTCATGCTATACATGTGAATTCATGCACGTTTTATACTTCAAATATTGCTTTATGCATTACTTAAGCGTTGCGTCAGAAAGACTAGTAAACTCACAGGTAAGACACATTGTGTCAGCAATTCTGCAGAAAGCAGTCAGACAATAGAATTAGGGCCTAGGAGTATGTCCAACATCTAAAGTACATTAAAACCCATGTATGGATACAGGGGTTAACATATAAACTTTCCGGAAGCTAAACTATGCACTAAAAAGCACCCGAAACTCACTTTAAATGTAGAAATCTGCATAATTCAGCTATAAATCAGCTATAATCAGCTTTTAAGCACATTAATATCATATAGAATTTATGTTTTAATGCCCAAAATAACTTACAAAGTGTCGGGAATTAAAACTGCCAGAAAAAGTGCTTCATACTTAGTGAAACTGCGCAATTCAGCACTTTAACGAACCGTAACGAACCGAACAACCGGACAATAACTGGGACATCAAAATTTGACTAGAAGTAATGTTTTTATGATATTAAACTAGTATTGATGCTAGAACACCTTAAAAATCATGAAAACACCTAAACACACTTATACTAACTTAAACCTTCTAGTTTGCATCATAAACCCTCAACCTCCAAAATATTACATTTTACCCCCCCCCCCCACCAAATCCGGCCCTTATGGGTCCCACCTAAGGATTTTATTTGATTTTTTTGATTTCATTAGATTTTATTAGATTATATTAGATTTTGTGCAAGGAATATTCCTAGAATTATACCATGAAGAGATTTGGAAGATCTTTATAAAATCTAAACTAATCACACTAACATTCACTTCATCATCTTCCCCTTGTGCTCTCCTTGGTCTCGGCTCACTTCACCCACACATAACCCACCATTTTCAAGCTCCAACCTAACAATCCAAGGCCATTAGAAGGTGTAAGAAGCTCATTTAGGAAGGTGTATGGTGCTAGAACTTGAAGGACCACCTTGTGGAGCTTTTAACCTCTAGATTTCTTCCTTGTTCATCATCTCCATTTTTGTGCCACTTCCCTAGCCATTAGAGCTAGTAGTAAGCTTCTTGATCACTAATTTAAGTCATGTTTATGTTATGTACAAGTTTCACCATCTAAACAACTTAACTTCTAATGTTAAAAAAAATGAAAAGATCAAACATATTCATGAGGAAAATAAGTGATTACATGAATTTTTAGTGTATGTAATGAAGTTGTTTATGTTATATCTTGGGTTTATGATTAGATCAAGTATGTTAAAGCTTAGATCTACCAAGTTTAAGCATGGATCTTGAAGGATCCATGGTTAGACTTGAAGATGAACATGTGAAGCATAATGTGAACTTGAAATATGAATTTTTACACATAAACTTGTAATCTTGAAGTAATAAAATGTGTGTTAAACTAATTTTTGAAACTAATATCTATGAAAAGTTTGTTAAAAGTTTAACACAAGGCTTGTTTATGAAAGATCATAATATGTAGAGTATAGATCTAAAAGACTACACATTTTTAACAAGAACAAGTTCACCATGATGGTTATTGTTGAAAATTGTTTTGGTGATTGAAAAGAAAATAAACACATGTTTTGAAAACATGGGAAACCTCCATTTTTAAGGGAAACTATGTCAAAATTTTTATAAAATTTTGACACTTAGAAAAATATAAGTTTTAATGAAACTTATTCCCTAAAAAGTCACCTAAAAATATTTACCAAGGTTTCCCTAATTTTTGTGTAAAATTTCAAGTCAAGAAATGGTGATTTCTTCAAGTTAAAATCACTATTAAGAATGTATATTTTGGGGGAAAAAATATATATTTAGTGACCACCAAATTTTGTGCTAAGTGTATATTGTGTGTATTATATGTAGTAGTGTATTAAGGACTTGAAAATACACTAAATACTCCCAAGGAGTATGAATACAAAAATACACATACAACTACATGAGAATACATAAGTATACAAGTATACAAAAATCGGGTGAATAACGAGAATGATTATATATATTTTATAGCATGACAAAATATATATATTTCTTACAAGTCTCAAAAATATATTATTTTTTTTAAGAAATCTAATTCCGGAAAGTAATAGAAATCAAAGTATTGATTTTTGGTGAAAAATACAAAACACACAAGTATTTACATAAAATACAAGTATACTTTCCTAAGAATACTTGTACCAAAACAATATTGAGGATGTTATTTTACGAAATACTTATATTTATTTTTGGGAAAATAATATAAGTAACATACATGAAAAGTTAAAAATATAAATTATTTTTAACATCTATTACCTTGAAAAGGGACTACATGAATGAATATATATTTGAGAAGTAAAATATATATTTACAAAAATACATTACGTACATAAAGTGCAAAGGCATGACAAACGGGCGAGACCCGACAAACAAGGGCACGACCCTCACAAAGATTGAACATACAAAGAATATATACATAAACAAAAGATGGTGACTTGTACTTGTGTGATACAAGTCTAGTGACTAACATTAATAGAACACGTATAGGTCACGACGCTACGAAACCAACTGGTGAAGTTTACGACGCAGGATACGCAAAGTTGTGAGTTCATGTCCCTCTTTTCTTTTAACTGTTTTCAGTTTTTATAACTTCGGGGGTGAAATACATGTTACAAATGTTTCGAACGTTTACAAATGGTATGTAGAATACAAAACTAAGGAATGACACATAGATCATGTGACGAATAGGGTACCATAAGCACCATTAATCAACGTATACATTTAGACCGCGGAACAAAAGGTTAGATCTAATGGGTTTCAGGCAACCCCACTCTTGGCCTACTTCTACCAATGAGTGCTTCTGTGTCTCAGTCAAACTCGACAAAAATGCCTAGGTTTGGTGGCTTCCTATATCATGACAAATGTTAGTGGCCTTGCAAACCACTAGCGATCTCGTATTCCTTACATTCACAGTACTTAGTTACAGAAACGTTTTACGAGTTACATACCATGTTTTCATTCAAGTATAAAACATTCTATACAAAAGCTGCATGAATTCACACCAACATTATGTTGACGATTTTCCAAAACTCACATGTATTTCAGGAAACAAGTTGGATCTTGGGCGCTTGTGTTATTTTCAAGACGTAAATTTCAAGTTTAGATGTCATCCACTTTTGTTTGTATCATGACTTGAGGGTTTTGGCTAAAACTTAAATGACTTGTGTTGTAATATTTCGAACCTTTGAATGGATGAACATCATTTTGATCATATAGTTGTTTATTATAATCGAATGCAATGAGAACCTATTAAGTCACACGCATACGCTTCCGCAAAAGTCAGGGTGTGACAATACCCCCGCGATCAAGGTAAGCACAACGATTCATAGTAACAGGTGAGTATACTGATGTCATCCTTTTCGAATATATATATATCGTCGGGTCTAAAAATTGTATTATTTTTAGTGTTTCGTCGTAGTAACCGAGTATATATATTTTTCGCGCCTAAAGTGGCCAAGTGTCGTCCGGGATGTGTGCATGCTCCTCATCATGGCGCTAATGCGATCATTGCCGGTGACGACGTTTTAGGTTCCTTAGTGCGTTTACAATATATTTTGCGTCAGTTTGATTATATATATTATTTTGTCGATATTTATATATATATATATATGTGTGTGTGTGTGTGTGTGTGTGTGTTTGTATGGTTTGTCCGATGTCCGATTGTCCACGTCCCGTTTACAGGTATCATGTAAGTGTGTTTTCATATGTCTTTACCTTTGTGTATTATTGTCCGATTTGTACTCTTGAATATTTATAACACTTCCATGTAGTGTATTTTTGTACATTATGTTAGTAGGGTCCAAACTCTATTATATACATAATATACATGTATTTATACACATATACACATATGATGGTGATATATTCATATATATATATTTTTATCCTAAAATACATATATAGATACTAAACATCACCATTTTTAACTTTTAAAATATATAAGTTCTTTATTAAGGTTTTTGGAAGTTTAGGACTTAACCATTTTTATTAAAACTTCCTTAATGACTATTAAGGTCACTAATCGTGTTTAGCCCCATTAATCACCCTGTTAATTATACTTTAAATGCGATAAGATTTTTAGAAAAGTTCATCATAGTTTCCCCTAAACTATGGTGTTTTCCATGTTTTAAAAACGTATTTAATTCATGTTTAAACCCGTATTCACAATCAATCTTCAATTCAAGTTCCAATTACCCACTTTTTGTAAGTAATATTTCTCACATAATTATCCACATAATCTTTGAACTTTATATATTTTTAAATCACATTTTTAATAAAAACATAATAACACTTATTAAATCTTTAAACAAGATTACTCAAACTATCCATTTAACATACTTTAAAGCCTTGATCATTCACTTAAACTACTTTGTTTAACACACTTTTAACACTTTTATAGTGTAAATCATGATGTTTAATTTTTATAAAAGTTATTTTGGCCATAAATCATCTTCAAGTTTAATATAAAGTTCATGGATTATGTGGATGATGATCTTGTTAAGATCTAAACATAAAAATGTTTAGATCATCATTACTAGCCTAAATTACACAAGATCATCCATTTAAACATCCTACATTAATGTTTTGTTCAAGATGATTTAACATGTACTTTAGTAAACTACATAACATATCAAGTTAAAAAATAGTAAAAGATGATCTTACAAAGGGGTTTAAGTTCGATTGCGGCGGTAACGTTCTTGGTAGAGGAATCACTCTTTGTTGCCAGAGGTGTAGATGTGAAAAGCGTTATTACACGGAGGTGGTTCGTGTTATGACAAGGTTTTACTACTGAGTTGTAATCACGACGTCTAATTCGAATTTGCATCATGATAAGGGATTTTGAAGAAATCGCAACGTCATGATGATAAAGTTACATATGAAATCACAAAATGAAATCATCAACCACATTGTTACCCAAAATGAGATTGACACTACTTACATAGAACCTCTCATGACAATCTAACAATACTTTTGATCCGTTGACAAAAACACTTATGTATAGGAAGTACCAGCGGCGTATCCACCATGCCCTTGTCAAATTTTCATTGGCTTTGTTATCACGTCATGATTAGTTCTATGTGACTCGTCCTAAAATCTACCAAACATAAACAAACACAACAACCAATGCTTGAGTCTCGAATCCAAAGAAAGCAAGACTAAATGATGGTGGTACCTCTATCTGGTGTTATAAGGAAGTGGTCAACCTATGAAAAAGTGAGACGTGACCCACTTTCCCTAAGTTATGAGACGAGGTCCACCATGATGTATGATAACATGAAATGACATGAAATTTAATCGATGTAAAATGACATGGTATGAAATGTAATGAAAAAAACTGGCGTAACATAATATTAATTGCAATGACGAAATAATGTTAACTTGAAACGTTACAACCCAAATTGGAAATAATGGTAACTTGAATAGTTGAAACAAGCAATGGAATTGATGGAAATAAAGTAAACAACTGGAGTGGAGCCTTGAGTCTTCATGGTGGAAAATCTAGTTGGGTTGCTCGTTCGCACCATTATTGTTGACCTCAGCTGGGTTCGTGTTGATGTTGTAGGCTCTATCTCTTGCTGGTGGGGGTGTTGGGTTTACCTGGTTTGCTTGGTTAACTGGGTGTACTTGAGCTTGAGCGTTGATGATGTTAACCAGCCTAGGGCACGTGTTTCTGAAGTGGGTAGGGTCACCACAGTTAAAGCAGCTCGAACATATGGAATCATGGGATAATGCGGTCGTTAATAGGGTTGGATCACGTTTTGGGTAGGCGGCGGAGCTTGGTTTTGAGGGTATGACAGGTGTTACTCAGAGGACCATAACGCCCACAATTTGGCACACAGTCGGCAAGTCACGGTGGGTTGATGGTGGTAGTGGTAGGTGTTGCATTGAGGTTGAGGTGTGGACCAGTGTAGGGTTTCTTGTTTGGGTAACCTGGGTTGGGTGCCACTTGGGTGATTGGGAAGGCTTGAAGAGGTACGGCTTGTTAGGCTTGGATCACAATGTTAGGGATCACGACAGCCATTTGCTTGGCAATTTGGGCAGCCATGCGTTTACCGGAGTTTCTAGAATCGACGCAAACGAGGTTGTGAGATTTTTGATGGATTTGCTAGTAGATGTGCGAAAAATATAATCATATGATAAAATGAAAATGTTTGGGGTGTATTAGAAAAAAATAACTCATGGTAACACTTTTAAAGTGTTCTTGGGCTTTGCTTGTAATTGGGCCTTGCATGGCGCCACTATACTTCACCTTCGTAATCATGTGGGCCCCCATGAATACCAGGCTTTCGTATGGTTCGCATGTGTTAGCCTGGTAACGTAAACCCAGAGAAAATCGAGAAATATGAATGTAATGTATGAAAGTCGGAGGGCATCCAAGGGTGGACTCTGTGACAACTCAAAGTGGGGTTAGTTTACATAACGTTTGGTGTGGCATGCTTTGGCCTAATAGGTCCTTCGTAATCTCGTCGTTAGTCCCCAGGTAGGCAAACTAGTTCGTTAATTCAGATTTATACGAAAGCCAATCCTAGACAGGATGTCCCGATTACCAGTACTCGAACCCTTCCGGTTATTACATGCCCGTCACATGAACTCATTTTGATGAGATTTGAAAACAAAAACATCACAAATGTCTTAATAGTGAAAAGTAAATATTTTGAAATCGAAAGGACAAGTGTTTTTAAAAAACTTTGGAGGGAATAAGAACTTATAATAAGGGTATTATAAGTACTAGGTAGTACATTGTGTGTGTAGTGAAAGATATATCAATGACATATATACGTTGCATTATAACACATTGTATGAAACACATAGTCATGTAATAGGTAGGGTGCTTGCAGGCATTTGTGTGTGAGATGTAAGGAATTTAAATGCGAGAGCAATAGCAAATCATAAGTTAAACATAACATAAAATCACATAAGCACATAGGTCCTAGTTGACTAAAGTATTGGTTCTAAGGGTCTAATAACCTATCCTATATCCCTAAAGTCAATAGCTCTGTCACACCCCGACCCGCAGCAGAATAGGTGATTGGGCATGATTGGGTCGAAACAAAGCTTATGCCTTGCTATTAAGTGTTTTAAATATTCATTAATCTAAACTGAATGTTTCACATAACGAATAATTCAAATAAACAATTACAAATGAGACATTGATCATAACCACTAAGCTACATTATCCGTTCTTGTTAACTAAGGCCCATCCTATGTCCAATCTCCTCTTCATACTTGTTTACATGTATCATGTGTAAAAATACTTTTTTGGTCAACAAAGGTTGGTGAGTGAACCTTATTGTTATTAGAAAAATAATATGTTTAAATTTGGTTTATTGAGAAAACGTGCGTTAACCAATATAAGTATATATGTTATATGTCATATATCAAAACTCATAACGTAACCTCAAACAATAAACAAACCAACTGAAATGATTTAAATAAATGTATGCATGTTGCACGGTATTATGGTGTGCTGCAAGATCTAAGCTCAATCAAATGGAGCTGGCCTCGTATGGTTGGCAACGTCAAGTTCCACTCATAGGTAATGGGGAACCGACGAGCCTATGATGTTGTGATGTTCAAAACGGATGAAATGCACCAAGTGATAAATAGCCAAACAACACATAACACAATCTCAAACAATAAACAACCCACTGAAATGAATGTATGCATATTGCATGGTATTATGGTGTGCTAATGAATGTATTTATGTTGCACGGTATTATGGTGTGCTACAAGGTCTAAGCTCAATCAAACGGAGCTAACCTCGTATGGTTGGCTACATCAAGTTCCGCTCATAGGTAACGGGGAACAGACGAGCCTATGACGACGTGATGTCCAAAATGAATGAAATGCACCAAAATGATAAACAACCAAACAAACACATAACACATAAACTTCACATGATGGTACTTGCACATAATTGAATTTTGTAAAAATGAAATAAAGATACACGGCACATGATACACCCCAAAAACGTATAAATGACATAAAAGGGGAGTTGTAAGATCCACTCACTATGTTTGCGTTGCGATTTCTTGTATAATTATGCGCATGAATGAGATTTGGAAACTTGAAACAACGAGGGTTATTCTAGAACAAGAATTGGTAAAGTACTAAATAAATAAAGGAGTTGATAATAAACCTAATTGTATTTATACGTTTTATTTTATTATAACTGATTTTAAAATACAAATTCTGATTTATTAAAATAAGTAACTGGTTTATTTAAGTTAATTATATTTTAATGTGTTGTTCTTAAAATACAGTTCTAGTTATATAAAATTGTTTAAGTAACTGTTGGAATTAATTAAATTATACTTAAAAATAATATAGTAAGTGATAAAAACCAAAGGGAAATAGAGATAAACTGAATTCTCATTATTCATTCTATTAAACATTACAATATATAGATAAACATAACTATAAACCCTAAAGCCCATAAGTAATGGGTTGGGCCTAAAATGTCTGGTTTATAACACTCGCCCTCAGACATTTAGAATTATACACAGTTTAACAACATACTTCAGGATGCTGTTAAATAGGTACTTCAGGACCTGAATAAATAAACTGATACTACTGGATCAGTTGTACTGGATCAGTTGTACTGCCTCATTAAAAACCTTACTAAGAAAACCCATTGGGACAAAACTTAGTTAAGGGAAGAAGAGTACAGTGTGTATAATTCTCCCCCCTGAATTCAACAAACATCTTTCAATCTGCGGAGACCGATCTTGTGTGATAGTTGCTCGAAACTGCTTCTTGGTAAAGATTTTGTGAACAGGTCAGCTAAATTTTCACTTGACTTGATCTGGTGAACATCGATTTCCCCTTCTTTCTGCAAGTCATATGTTGAGAAGAACTTTGGTGAGATGTGCTTTGTTCGATCACCCTTGATGTAACCTTCTCTGATCTGAGCTATGCAAGTAGCATTGTCTTCATAAATAATTGTCGGCTCCTTATTGATCTGTTCTAATCCGCATGCTTCTTGTATGTGATTAATCATTGATCTCAACCACACACATTCTCGACCAGCATCATATAGTGCTATTAATTCGGCATGATTTGATGATGTTGCTGTAAGTGTTTGCTTATTTGACTTCCAAGAAATTGTTGTGCCACCGTATGTGAATACATAACCTGTCTGAGATTTTGCTTTGTGAGGATCTGATAGACATCCGGCATTAGCATACCCAACAAGCTGAGACTTTTGATCTTTCTGATAGAAAAAACCTAAGCCTTGTGTCCCGCAAATATACCGGAATATATGTTTTACGCCATTCCAGTGTCTACGTGTTGGATTCGAACTGTAACTCGCTAGTACATGTACTGCAAATGCAATGTCAGGTCTTGTGTTATTTGCGAGATACATAAGGGCGCCGATCGCGCTTAAGTACGATACTTCCAGACCAAGTACTTCTTCGCCTTCGTCATGAGGGCGATAAGGATCCTTGTGTGGATCTAGCGGTCGGACAACCATAGGTACGCTAAACGGATGTGCTTTATCCATATTGAAACGTATTAACATCTTCTGGATGTAGTTTGATTGATGGACAAATGTGCCATTGCACAGATACTCAAAATTGTAGTCCGATGCATAATTTCATCATGCCAAGATCTTTTATTTCAAATTCCTTCTTTAACAACTGAGCAGCTTTCTCTATCTCTTCAGGAGATCCGATGATGTTGATATCATCAACGTAGACTGCTATTATAGTGAAATTTGAGAGTGTTCTTTTTATAAAAACACATGGACTGATTACATCAGACTTGTATCCTTCTTTTTCGAGATATTCACTAAGTCGATTGTACCACATACGACCATATTGTTTGAGACCATATAAAGATCTCTGGAGCTTTATAGAACACATATCTCGAGGTGTTGATTTTAATGCTTCAGGCAATTTTAATCCTTTAGGGATTTTCATGTAGATGTCGTTTTCAAGTGTCCCGTATAAGTATGCGGTAACGACATCCATTAGTCTCATATGAAGTCTGACGTGTGCGCGACTATACATATTTTTACAATGAAATTACACACGATTTGGTTTTAAATTTATAAAAGTGATTATTACTTTTACTTCAAAACACACACGAAAGAGGCAAGTGTACCCCGTCATATATGTAGTAAAGTATCGGTAAGAACCAAGTATCGATCCAAGGAAATGGGCGGAGAAATAATACTAGACCTTTGTCACTAAACTACCGGTAAAAACATAAGTTGATTGATTTTTTAATAAACTAAAGTAAGCATAAACAACTACTTATAAAAACATAATAGAAAATAGATAAATAGCCTTGCTTAAAACACAACCAAAGTATGTCAACTAAGTCGGTTTTGGCACTAGAAGCATTCGGTCAATTTTCCATTTTAAGACAATTAGTATCCCTTTCGGGAATCCTAACATGACAATCATTCGGAAAGCTAAAACGATAAACACACTTTAACCACCTAAAATTGTTCTTTAACGTGCAATTGATAAATGTCTATGAAAATCTCTTAAAAATAAGTTAGTCATCCGTTAGGAGTTTTCTAACCTCACTTAAACAAGGAAAGCGACACCGATAAACACAATGCAACCACCGAGACAAGCATAAACTAGATTAAATCACAACCGAGTTCATTTTACAAATCTTGCACAAAAATTCACCAAGGTAGCAATTTTGGCCTAAACTACTAACTAAGCTAACAAATCATGGCAAGAATTTATAACGACACCATTTAACCCGTTAAGGTCCTTACGTGACGGCAAGCTTTCTTGATTAACAATAATTACATTTTATTAAATCACTAACCATTTCTAGTACCATGATGCACACATTTTAAGCAAGCTAAACTAGTTAACCAAGTTTAAAGTTTACTAATACAAGATTAATTAAGCTTCATTTTTCAACTATCTTAACTAACCAAGCACCAATCATCCAACACAATTACTTATAATCAAGAAATCAATATCAATAACAAGGTTGCAAACTAATCATCAAAGATAATCATAGAAAATACTTCCAAATGTCATTACAAACCAAGATTAACATACTAATAGCTATAATCAAGCAAGGAATTGTTGTGTTTTTGCCCAAAGGCTACAATAATACATAAACATTAATCTAAATGCTTGAAAGATTAACAAAATCATGGAAAGATTAGAAAACCAAACCATAAACAAGCATAAGATTAAGAATCCGGATAGTAATCGAGCTAAACGGGACAATGTGGCTTGAATCCGGGTGAAAGCTAACGCCTCCGGAGCCTGAAAATCGCCTGAATTGCTCTCCAAAATTCCAGAGTTTCGAGGAGAATGTTTCTGCAGGTTTTTATATTTTTTCGATGTCGCACGGTCGTGCGTCCTGTTGCACGACCGTTCACTTTAAGCAATTATTGGAGTATGGTGCACCATACTGCATGACGTCACAGATCTTGACTGGTCGTAGGTCACGCACGACCGTTCTTCAGATAGCACGACCGTGCGTTTCCGAGTTCTTGTTGCACGCCTAGTCGCACTGGTCGTTCAGTTCCGAGGTTTGGCTGGATCATCGGATCCGCACGGGGTGCAAGATCTGGAACGACCGTGCATCACCGAGATGGTCTTGATTGCCTTGCACGCCGAGTTGCACGTTCGTTCAATGCCGGACTGACTTGCATTTGTCGGAGATGCACGGTCGTGCAATAGGTCGCACGGCCGTTCCACACGCCCAGGTCAGTTTTCTTAACAGAATGTTCGCAGCTTAGTCGTTTTGTCTGGAAAGTCCTCGTTTTCGCTATCATCTTGTCTGGTATGCTATTTTACGCCTGTAAACAAAATTGTAGATGATTAAGCATCCGAATGACGGTTTTAGGGCCGAAAACGCATAAAATAGGGGTAAAACGGGGGACTAAAATATGTGTAAATTAGCGAATATCAAACCTCCCCACACTTGAACCTTGCTTGTCCTCAAGCAAGCTAAACTAAAATACAATAAAAGATAGAAACAAACAAGAACGATAATTTACACACTATTTTATTGAAAACAACTATAAACGGTTAGCCGGTTTTTTCGAAAGACAACATCAAAAGACTTAAACCCAACAAGCATATGCAAATATATAGCGACAACCAAAAAGCCGTGACTTCACATTTAATTGACTCAACATGTTAATCTTCACACAACTCACAATGTTCACACACACTCGGATTTATTTATGAAACATACATAAGATGTGTACGTGCAAACACTCAACGCCTCGTCAATGAAACGTGTAATATCATAAGCTTGTCATAAGATCTCGTCTCCACCAACTAACATGCGAAAAAGTGTAAATCAAGAGGTCTTTACGGGTTGTAACGTTAGGCTTGGGCGAAGGGTATGGAAATGGATATTTAAAGTGGCGAAAATGGTTAAAACTCGGTAGTAGCGTTTAACTAGCAACAAACAATACAACTATACATACAAATGCCTTAAAAAGGTGACTATTGCGCAATCGAGCTGATCAACGATATCTTGACATTTAAGCATTCAAAATTGCTCCATTTTCGTCGACTTCACCCTATTTTAGGGTGTTTTATTTTCTGTTGGTTTTTTTTCAAGAAACTAGATATATAATAAACAATAAACTACAACAAATGCTAGTTAAACGATTATTTTGATCGAGTTTCAACACTAAAAAGGTTTAAAACATAAAAGGCTAAATTTGGCTAAGTGGCCGATAATGTGGGAAAACAAAGGTAAACGGAAAGGCTCGACATGGTTAATCCTAAAGGGTAATATAAGGTTTACGAGAAGCACGACACAAAGAACAAAGTTTACAACAAAGGGGTAATCTAAGTGCCTCTATCACTTCTACACAATTCCGCAAGTTCATGGTCTTAATAAGCATACTAGTGACAAGTTCTAAATTACACATAACATCCGGCTCACTCCTATATCCGAAATGAACAAATATATAACAATATCAAGGCTCAAATATGCTCACGTAACAGAAGGAATGGGTAAAAGTGTGAAAACTATCATGCAAGTCTTTCTTTGTTTGTCACGCTTTCCGGTTTCCTTTTTCAAAAATATTTTGTTTGTCGAGTTTTTATCAAGTCCGAAGCTTTCTAAAACACAACCAACCGGTTTATTTACTAAAATATATACAAAATACAGGTATTTTTGAATGATTTTTTTTCTGATTTTCTGATTTTTTTGATTTTTTTTTATAGAGGACAAACAAAGTTAACAAAGTTAACCCCCTCCCCACACTTGAATTTCGCATTGTCCCCAATGCGAGACCCGAAATATAGAGAAAAGGATAATAGTACTCCCCTCAAGATGATGTTGATGCAACGAGACTTCCGAAGCTGTATCTGTCACGTGCTCCGGTCCAAGATATGTCGGATCTGCAAGTATGTCACATGTACACCAAAACAGAACAAAAACAGAATAAACATAAATAAACCATAATGTACATAAATATAAGACTAACATCCAAACAAATACAAGACATAAAGTAAATTGTCTGAAAACAAAATACAATCCGAGGGTGTTGAAATAACAAACAAAATGAACACCCAAAATATAAAGTACTGAAATAAAAATAACCACCAACAATCAATACCACCGACTCCTACGCGTCATCACCATCATCGTCTCTAGTAAAGGACGGACCCGCATCTCCGTAACCAGGTGGGTTCCACGGTGGGAACTGTGGAGGATGCTGAAAGTAGTCGGGATAGGCATGATGCATCTCCCCAAACAGATATGAAAACGCAGCACTTACTCCCTGATATAAACTATCCTAGTTTGCCCGAATCTGATCCTGAGCGGCCCTAATCTCGTCCTGTCTAGACCGGATCTGGTCAATATAAACCCCATGCTATTCCTGGTTAACCCTGATCTGATCCTGGTTAACCTGCATCTGCTGGAACTTCTGATAGAACTCGGGCCAGTCCTGATGCTGGTGGAATGCATGGTGCTGCGGTGAATGTGGTGGTGTCGGTGGATGTGGTGGTGTCGGTGGATGTGGTACGTGCTGCTGCTCCGGATGCTCCTTATCGCGCATCTCCTCATCCTCATTTTCCCCCACAGCTGGAGGCAACGGGTCCCAGACCTCGTTGTTCAACCCTTTCAATCTATCCCCGTGAGGCAACTCAACAATCACTCCCATCGCCTTCAGTGACCTAATGTTAACATAAACACCCTCGGTTATCAGAGTGAGACCCTGAAGTACCTCGTCAGTCATCAAATCCAGATTATAAGCAATTTCGGTCACGTACTGACCGCCGTGGATTTGACTGTTGGGCTTTCGCCCCTAGCACTTTACGAAGTATTCCGCCATCCTTGCGGCTAGGTTGATATGGACTCTCTCAACAAGCGCATATAGGAAAATCAAATCTGGTGTTGGACAGTTCCCAAGACTGTCCATGCGCCCGCAAATTGTGTGGCTGAACACATGGTGCATCACTCGCACCAAAGGATCTCTTAGTCGTGAAGCCTTCGACATTCTTGGGTCATAAGGGTCACCGATAGCATTTTCAGCCCAAAACTGGTTCCGTGCTTCATCGGTTGGAAACGTGAACTGATCATTGAAGACTTCGGTATCCATGTCATCTCTCGTGTAAATCCCGAGCTTCCTACCTAATCGACCCACAGTCCAAGTATGCCATCGTCCACCTAACCGGAAAGCTATCCGCTCTTTGTAGCGGAATTTGGGCCTTCTATGAGCAACCGGCTTCTCATAGGCATATGATGAAAAGAACTCTATTGTCAGCTCAAGGTAGACGAGTCGGTTGATGGATATTAAGCGGGCAAGTGGGAAAGTAAGCATGCTGTCAAGTCGATCACTCTGGTTTAGCTCTCCCATAACTTCCCAATCTAGCTGTCGGGGGACTCCGAATTGCCCCCGCCTTGCCCATAAGGCGTCCCGTCTCGGGATGCAAAGAGCCTCTCGTTCATCTTCGGGGTTGAATTGAAGGAAAGGGTGATCCATCTGTATGAGAAATAACGTTAGAGAGATGGAATCAGGAAATTTTTTAATCGAAAACAGTCGAGCAGCCAATTATGAAGAAACTGTGAATCTGATCTGGGCATATGGCACGGACGTGCGACGAGACGCACGGTCGTGCGTCGCCGATAACAAACAATAGTTGCCCAAATCCATCGGAACTACACGGCGTGCGACTAATGGCACCACCGTGCAACACCGACCAACAGCAGATATCGTGAATCATCCGGAATGGCACGACCGTTCCATCCAAGGAACGTCCGTGCGACACCTGTTCTGCAGATTTCAAAACCCTGAACTTCGAATAGCCTTATTTTCTCAAAATCAACAACTTTTTTGTACCAACAGGGGTCGGAAACTTAACCGGATGTTCACGATACGAATGGTTCTTACAATGGTTAGGGTTTCGATTTGTTTATGAAGAGAACCCTAAAAAAGCCTTGAAGAAATGGATGAATCTACCCTAGAAAGCGAAAAAAAAAAAACAGATAATCTACATGAAGGAATGTACCGTGCGAAGTAGGGTGTGAAATCGTGCGGAGAACCGTGCGATTTGAAGAGATATCGCTCTGGAACGGCTGCAGATGGCTAGGGTTCGCGAATGAAGGGTTTGGAAGAAGATGGGGGTTTTTATATTGTGCAAAAGACCAAACTGCCCCTGCCTCTCGCACGGTCGTGCGTCACCTACATTTTTCAAACCTGCAGCATGTTCTCGGAGATGCACCGGGGGTGCGACTCACCGTGCCAGCCATCTCGGAAACGCACGGTCGTGTGACTCGTGGAACGACCGTGCAACAGCTGCAGATCAGAATTTTCCGCAGAAGCCATTTCCAGCAACTGTTTTGGCCGTTTCTCGCCATTTTTTCAACACGCTAACTGTTATAACAATATTGCAACACAGAACCTTCGCCCGACACGTATGAAAATTAAACAAACTAACGGAAACTACCTAACTAACCTAAATTACGCTAAAACTAGAAAAAACAAATAAAAGGACAATTTTACTCTTATAGCGTCAAAGACGCTCCTGCTACATTTTTGTCGGCGAGTCAGTAGCGTAGACTCATGCTAAATTTTTTTCGGCGAGTCAATAGCAAGACTCCTTTCCCCACACTTGTTACATGTGTGGGCCATTACCACGCCCTTTCGGATTCTGCTCGGTATTGCCCGGAAGACCACCTGGGGGTCTCTCCGACATCATTTTTGCCAACTGGCCCACTTGATTCTCGATGGTCTGAATGGAAGCCTTTTGACTCCGTATTTCTCCTTCGTTGACCAAGAACCGCTCCTCATGCTGCTGATATCGTTTCTCAGGCATTTGATTAGCACTGTTGGAATTGTTCAGCAGTTGTGCCATCATTTCCTCTAGCTTTGCGTTGCTTTGAGAGGCGTGTGGCTGGGAGGATTGACCTTGAGATTGTTGTGGAGCGGGAGCATGTTGAGCATATCCGTGTGCGTTCTGGTTACCAGAACCAGATTTCCACCCAAAGTTTGGGTGATTTCTCCACCCTGGATTGTACGTGTTGCTATAGGGGTTATTTTGGGGCCTGATTTGATTGCCCATGTAGTTCACCTCCTCGTGTCCTGTAAACATAACACCCTGCTCACACGTACCTGGCACGTGTGCAACCCCGCACTGATCATAAGATGGCGATTGAATTCGTGAGAGATTCTGAGACTTATCAAATCTTGCTGCCAAGGCTCCAATTTGTGCAGTAAGAGCCGTATATGTATCCACAGCATGAACTCCGAAAGTGGATGATGTCATATTCCTCGCTCCCCCGTGGCGAGAACTTGACTTCAACGCAGCTTTCTCTATGATCGCGTAAGCTTCAGTTGGTGTCTTTGTTCCAAGATCGCCTCCTGCATACACGTCTAAACGCTCCTGCGAGTCATAATTGAGTCCCTGATAGAAGGTCAGTACTAGTTGCCTTTTGGACAACCCGTGATGTGGGACATCAATTAAAAGATCTCTAAACCTCTCCCAAGCTGCATGTAGAGATTCTCCGTCGTCTTGCTTGAACGTGATGATACGGTTCCTCAATTTAATCGTCTTTTCTGGAGGAAAATATTTCTGCACAAATAGTTCTGCCATCCTGGCCCAAGTGGTGATAGATCCTGCCGGAAGTGACAAAAGCCAAGCACTGGCTTTGCCTCGCAATGAAAATGGAAAGAGCCGCAAACGGATCGCGTCCTCAGAAACATCTCCTATCTTGAAAGTCGAACACACCTCGAGAAACTTTGCGATGTGCCGACCCGGATCATCGTGATCCTTCCCATCAAACTGCACCGAGTTTTGTATCATATTGATGATGCTGGATTTTATCTCAAAACTCGGTGCTGCTACCGTTTGTTTCATTCAAAGGTCTGTCGTCGTCTGCCATGGTTGCGTTGCCTGCTGCCCTGAGCCCTCGGCTACAGCGGGTATCACCTGCTCCTGCTCACCGGCTGCGAGTATCAGCCCAACCGCACGAGATCTTGCACGAAGACGTCTCCTTAGATCACGCTCGGGTTCGTCTGACGGCTCAATAGGATTGGGAGAGGGGGTATAGGACATCAACCTGTAAACGAAAAATTGACACAATGAATATTTTATTAATATAATAATGCTGTTTTTTTTTCAGCTGAATAGAAACAGAATATTATTAAAAATGGGCTGAAAATTTTATAAAAATCCGAAAATGGGCACAAAATTTTATAAAAATCAACACAATAAAAATAATCGAATCGGCTAATACAAAAATGATTTTAAGGTGCCGAAAACCCAAAGAATAAAGGAATAAATAAATCCGGATCGAATAAATGAAAGGAATAAAAATTTACAAGTGTACAAAAATAATCTCGAAAATGAATAAATGAATTAAAAGCAAGAAATATTAACAAATAAATAAACAAATAAATAATCAAGAAAGTATACACAAATATTAACAAGTATATACGCCGATAACAAAATGACTCGGGTCGTTCCTAAAACTCGCCATATCCCCGGCAACGGCGCCAAAAACTTGACGTGTGCGCGACTATACATATTTTTACAATGAAATTACACACGATTTGGTTTTAAATTTATAAAAGGGATTATTACTTTTACATCAAAACACACACGAAAGAGGCAAGTGTACCCCGTCATATATGTAGTAAAGTATCGGTAAGAACCAAGTATCGATCCAAGGAAATGGGCGGAGAAATAATACCAGACCTTTGTCACTAAACTACCGGTAAAAACATAAGTTGATTGATTTTTTAATAAACTAAAGTAAGCATAAACAACTACTTATAAAAACATAATAGAAAATAGATAAATAGCCTTGCTTAAAACACAACCAAAGTATGTCAACTAAGTCGGTTTTGGCACTAGAAGCATTCGGTCAATTTTCCATTTTAAGACAATTAGTATCCCTTTCGGGAATCCTAACATGACAATCATTCGGAAAGCTAAAACGATAAACACACTTTAACCACCTAAAATTGTTCTTTAACGTGCAATTGATAAATGTCTATGAAAATCTCTTAAAAATAAGTTAGTCATCCGTTAGGAGTTTTCTAACCTCACTTAAACAAGGAAAGCGACACCGATAAACACAATGCAACCACCGAAACAAGCATAAACTAGATTAAATCACAACCGAGTTCATTTTACAAATCTTGCACAAAAATTCACCAAGGTAGCAACTTTGGCCTAAACTACTAACTAAGCTAACAAATCATGGCAAGAATTTATAACGACACCATTTAACCCGTTAAGGTCCTTACGTGACGACAAGCTTTCTTGATTAACAATAATTACATTTTATTAAATCACTAACCATTTCTAGTAACATGATGCACACATTTTAACCAAGCTAAACTAGTTAACCAAGTTTAAAGTTTACTAATACAAGATTAATTAAGCTTCATTATTCAACTATCTTAACTAACCAAGCACCAATCATCGAACACAAGTACTTATAATCAAGAAATCAATATCAATAACAAGGTTGCAAACTAATCATCAAAGATAATCATAGAAAATACTTCCAAATGTCATTACAAACAAAGATTAACATACTAATAGCTATAATCAAGCAAGGAATTGTTGTGTTTTTGCCCAAAGGCTACAATAATACATAAACATTAATCTAAATGCTTGAAAGATTAACAAAATCATGGAAAGATTAGAAAACCAAACCATAAACAAGCATAAGATTAAGAATCCGGATAGTAATCGAGCTAAACGGGACAATGTGGCTTGAATCCGGATGAAAGCTAACGCCTCCGGAGCCTGAAAATCGCCTGAATTGCTCTCCAAAATTCCAGAGTTCCGAGCAGAATGTTTCTGCAGGTTTTTATATTTTTTCGATGTCGCAAGGTCGTGCGTCCTGTTGCACGACCGTTCACTTTAAGCAATTATTGGAGTATGGTGCACCATACTGCATGACGTCACAGATCTTGACTGGTCGTAGGTCACGCACGACCGTTCTTCAGATAGCACGACCGTGCGTTTCCGAGTTCTTGTTGCACGCCTAGTCGCACTGGTCGTTCAGTTCCGAGGTTTGGCGGGATCATCGGATCCGCACGGGGTGCAAGATCTGGAACGACCGTGCATCACCGGGATGGTCTTGATTGCCTTGCACGCCGAGTTACACGTTCGTTCAATGCCGGACTGACTTGCATTTGTCGGAGATGCACGGTCGTGCAATTGGTCGCACGACCGTTCCACACGCCCAGGTCAGTTTTCTTAACAGAATGTTCGCAGCTTCGTCGTTTTGTCCGGAAAGTCCTTGTTTTCGCTATCATCTTGTCTGGTATACTGTTTTAGGCCTGTAAACAAAATTGTAGATGATTAAGCATTCGAATGACGGTTTTAGGGCCGAAAACGCATAAAATTGGGGTAAAACGGGGGACTAAAATATGTGTAAATTAGCGAATATCAAAGTCCTTCAGAGATTGTGAGGCCGATTAGGAACCTAAGGGTTATCGCATCCACTATAGGGGAATACGTTTCCTCATAATCAACTCCTGGGATTTGGGAAAACCCTTGTGCTACAAGTCGAGCCTTATATCGTACAATCTCATTCTTTTCATTTCTCTTTATTGCAAACACCCATTTATAACCTACTAGTTTGACGTCTATGGGCGTTCGGACTACAGGTCCGAAAACATGTCGCTTTTCGAGCGAATTCAATTCGGCGTTTATGGCTTCTTGCCATCTTGGCCAATCATTTATGTGCATGCACTCTTCTAAAGTTTTAGGCACGTAATCATTTTCATTGATTACACTCGTTGTTATAGCATATGCGAATATATCATCAACACGTGTTTTATTCCGGTTCCACATTGTACTATCTTGTACATAATCAATAGAGATCTCATTTTCGTTCGGTACCTGTGTTTCTTTTGAAACTTCATTTTCCTTTAGAATTATAGTTGTCTCTTCTGGGACATTTACCTCTACTGGGGTTTCATTTATAATTTTTTTTGAGTTTTCACCAACTGCATTACTTTGCTCTTTTCGTTTCCGTGGGTTTTTGTCTTTGGAACCGACTGGTCTCCCACGCTTCCGTTGTATAGTAATCGCTTCTGGGATTACTTCAATTCGAGCAGGTGCATTTGATGCTGGTACATGTGACTTTGTCACTCTATTCGTGTCTGTGAATGCATCTGGTAATTCATTCGCTATTCTTTGCAAATGTATGAACTTTTGGACTTCATATTCACATTGACCACTTCGGGGGTCGAGATTTGATAGTGATGATGCATTCCACGTTATTTTTTGTGTTACCAGTCTTTCTTTGTCCTTATCTCCCCCTAAGACTGGGAACATCGTTTCTGTTGGTGCATATGTCTGTTGACTTCGTCTTATGTCTTGTATCGAGTCATGTATGCTAGATTGGATAGACTGGAGCTCGGTAGCCTAGAAAATAGAAATTTAGAGTTTACTGTCCAGGTCGCATGAACTGGCTGAACCAGTTCGTAAGGACTGACCAGGTCGCACTGTCACACCCTAACCGATGGTGGAAACATCGGGGCGTGGCACTGAGCGAAACAGATTGTCCAGAAGTTTCCATAACAACTATATTTACCAAATATTTTAAGCAACACGTCCCATACCATGTCAAAAATGTTAATACAAATTATTACAGAAAAGATCTAGTCAAATTGTTCTGTTCTGACAACTTAGATTTTTATTACAGACAATTGTTTATTGTTGACCTAGGTCTTTCCTAGCCTCGATTTCACACCATAGAAAGCAAATAAGCATCCTAAGCACCTGTCACATACGTTAAAGTAAAAGTCAATACACGTAGTGTAAAGGTGAGCATACAAGTTTGATAATAGCATATAGAGTTCGAAAGCGTTACGCATAACCAGCACGTAGACAGAGTGAAATGAGGCATGTTAGTTATCGACATGAACCTATCGATACCAATGACTGCGGGTTGACTGCCCAAGGCAGTTCGGGATACATACTCACCACTGTGAGCCATGTAGGTAATTGTCCTTAACAAATCCCGAGTGAACGGGTGCTGAGTCCAAACTAATAGTACTACCGTTGCTAAGGCAGGTAGACAGCATTCCATGTGTAAACATAACAAACAAGCATTCATTAAGTCACGTATACATGCGATAGAGGTTAGCGTTTAAAGTATTGCATAGTGTGTTCGATGTGATTTTGTATAGGTAACGTATATCACACCCAAAAGTGCGTAAAGCAAAAAGGGATCGAGTATACTCACAGCGATTGATGGATTGAAGGGAGCGCTAGAGAGTAGGGTTAGCCTGAACATATCGATAGCATAACGATAAGCGACTCATAAAACGGAACAAGTGTTGGTAGGTCAAACAGCTGGTTCGATCGGATGGTAGTCCGATCGGACGGCTGATCGTACGAGTGACAGTCCGTTCGGACGGCTGTCTGGTCGGATGGCCGTTCGAGTGGATTGTTACTTCCTTTGGGAAAGATGTGTTTGTGTATGATGGCTTGACTTTTGAAGTTTTTGTTGTAGCATTTGAAAACATTGAAGTATCTCTACCTTTCAGGTCGGTTGATCGGACAGCTGTTCGATCGGTCGGCAACCCGATTTGTTGGGCACTTCAGTGAGAACAAGTTCACAGCAGGTTGTCACTCGACCGGACAGCAGTTCGATCGGGTGGCATCCCTAGTGCATTGAACATGTTGAAAATTGTTTAGGGGTGAAATTCGATTGTCACATGTTCGAGTGGTTAACCCGGTCGGATGGTAGTCCGATCGGACAATAACTCGTTCAACGATCAGACTTCAAATGTTGGTGAATAGTTTAAGTGTGGGACCCAAGGTGCAATTCGTTCGGTTTGGCCAGTCGTTCGGATTGGCTGTTCGATCGGACAGCAGTCCGATCGGACGGCACTCCGTCCTGGTCGACCTGTTCGTCTTACACTTGGTTGTTTTGATTGTTTGTCGTTTTTATCGAGGTGTTGTGATAACGTGCTAAACAACAGAAACCTCATCGATACTTGGTACTCCTGATCGGACAGGAACCACCCAAATCCGATTAGTTAACTGTTCGAGACGTTGTTCCATGTTTAACCCGAAATCGGTGAACCTCGTGGATAGAATCCAGATCTTGAGCCACACAACCACAAGAATGAGTAGTAGGTCGGCACAAGCTCCGTTTCTATCGGTTTTGAAGGCAATGAGTGTAAAAGAGTTGAAAGAAAGTTAGAAAAACCATCTTTCAATCCTTTTCATTGTGAATATGTTTAGATCTATGGAAGATCTTTGTTTATTTATGTGGAAATCGGTTAGATCTAAGTTGTTCTTGGTGGATTAAGGCCAAAACATGAAGTTCTTCAAGAACACATGATGACGTCATCCTAGAACACCTTGAATCTTGGTGATTTCATGGTTAAAAGTTAAGATTCAAAAGATAGAAAGGTGTAGGAGTGCATGTAGATTAAGGAAGTACAAGATTTAGGACGAGATCTTACCGGGATTGCGAGAAATCGGAGAAAAAGTGAGGAGAGCGAGCTGTTCGGACGTCAGTTGCCAAAAGTAGAAAGAATGATGGTGACAAGGGGTATTTATAGGGTTACCCAAAGAGGAAAGGGCTGGTCGATCGGTTAGGTAGCCCGATCGTGCAGCCTGTCCGATTGGACGGCAGTCCGATCGAACGGCTGGTCGCCTGATCGATTAGTCACTTGATTCGAGCGTTCGGTGCGACGAGTTTTGCCGTTTCGATTTCGATTGCGAGTATTGCGATGGGTTAGAGTTTTCTAGTCAATTTACTTTTAGTCCCAACTACTCATATCTTGCACTATCTCTTCTCCACTAATTATCATACCGTTTCGATGGCGATTGAGTTCGATTGCGATTGAGTTCGATTGCGTTTCGATTGATTACCACACAATACATAAATTAAACATGCACAAGTAACAACTAGAGCACATACATACGTATAACAATAACCAAAATGTGTAAATTCGAGTTGCGAGTGCGATTGCGGTAGCGATAATGCGATGACATATGCGATAAATAGCGATTATCATGCGATTATTAATTGATACTCCACATAATACAACTAAAGCGAAAATAAAATAGACTAATCTATAAGTCAAAGAAGTCAAAACAGGAATTGAGCAAGGAGAGACAGATCGAAATTAGCAATCTTTTCTTCCTTTGACTTCAATCTTGACTTTGACTTCGAAACATGGGGTGTTACAGCCTCCCCTAGTTGAGGGAATTTTGTCCCAAAATTAGGCCGAAGCCGTAACAAACAACTGCGGGTACTTCGCCTTCATGTCGCTTTCGAGTTCCCAAGTGAACTATGCGCCTCGTTTGCCTTCCCATCGGACTTTCACAATAGGAATGCGCGAGCGTCTGAGCTGCTTGGTTTGGCGATCCATGATTTCGACAGGCTTCTCCACGAAGTGTAGTGTTTCGTTTATTTGAAGATCGTCGAGAGGTACAATTAAATCATGCTCAGCCAGGCACTTTCGGAGGTTTGACACATGGAAAGTCGGGTGGACATTACTAAGTTCCTTCGGTAGTTCGAGTCTGTAGGCAACCCTTCCGATCCTTTCCAGAATCTTAAAAGGTCCAACATATCGAGGCGCTAGTTTCTCTTTCTTGCCGAATCTGACCACACCCTTCCAAGGTGATACCTTTAGGAGTACGTAGTCGCCAACGTCAAATTCAAGGGGCTTGCATCGTCTATCGGCGTAGCTTTTCTGTCGACTTCGAGCTTTCAACAAGTTATCTCAGATCTGGAGGACTTTGTCAGTAGTTTCTTGCAATAGCTCGGGACCGGTTAATTGCGAGTGACCGATCTCGTGCCACACAATAGGCGATCGACATCTTCTTCCGTATAAAGCCTCGAATGGTGCCATCTGAATGCTGGAATGGTAACTGTTGTTATACGAGAATTTGACTAATGGCAGGTAAGTGTCCCAATTACCACCGAAATCTATAACACACAAACGGAGCATGTCTTCAAGAGTACGGATCATTCTTTCAGTCTGACCGTCGGTTTGAGGATGGAATGCGGCACTGAGATTAAGCGTAGTACCGAGAGCCGCTTGAAACGTTTCCCATAGTCGCGAGGTAAACCGAGCGTCACGGTCAGAGATGATGCCGCGAGGCGTCCCATGATTACAAATGATCTCGTTGGTGTAGATTCGGGCTAATCGTTCTACCTTGTAGTCTTCCCGTATTGGAAAAAAGTGAGCAGATTTGGTCAAACGGTCAACGACAACCCAAATGTTGTCGTGACCTGATGACGTGTGCGGAAGCTTTGTTATGAAGTCCATGGCTATACTTTCCCACTTCCACATAGGGATCGGCGGTTGTTCGAGTAAGCTAGAGGGTCTTTGGTGTTCAGCCTTGACTGTTGAGCAAGTCAGGCAGTTCCCAACGTAGAGAGCAATATCCCTTTTCATGCCCGGCCACCAGTACTTGTAGCGAAGATCCTGGTACATTTTATCGGCACCGGGATGAATAGAATACCGGGATTTGTGGGCTTCGTCCATTAATATCTGTCGTAAATTGGTCTCTTTAGGGATCCAAATTCGGTCCAGAAAGTGAAATATCCCATTCGACTTATTCACAAGCTGAGCTCCATCGTGATAGATTCGCTCCTTCTTCAGAGTGCGTTCATTGAAACAGGCATGCTGGGCTTCGCGGATGAGGGTTTCGAGATCGTATTGGGCTTGGGTATTACGAATGCTGAGCAAATAACTCCGTCTGCTGATAGGGTCGGCAACGACATTTGCTTTGCCTGGGTGATAACTAATCTCACAGTCGTAATCGTTGAGAAGTTCTACCCATCGGCGTTGACGTATATTAAGTTCTTTCTAATCAAAGATATGTTGTAGGCTCCTATGATCGATGAAGATCATACACTTAGTACCGTACAGGTAGTGTCTCCAAATCTTTAATGCAAAAACAACAGCGCCTAGCTCGAGATCGTGGGTTGTATAGTTCTTCTCGTGGATTTTGAGCTGACGAGATGTGTAAGCTATAACCTTGTCCCGCTGCATAAGGGCACAACCGAGACCAAGGTTGGAAGCATCATAGTAGACAATGAAGTCGTCGTTTCCGTCGGGCAATGTGAGAACATGAGCATTGCAAAGCATGTGCTTGAGGGTTTGGAAAGCAGACTCTTGTTCGTTTCCCCAAACAAAAGGTTTGTCTTTATGCGTAAGGGTGGTAAGTGGCACAGCGATCTTTGAGAATCCTTCGATAAGTCGTCGGTAATAGCCCGCTAGTCTGAGAAAAGAACGGACTTTGGACGGGTTCTTAGGTGTAATCCAACTCTTACCTGCTTCAATCTTCGCTGGATCGACGTGAATACCTTGACTATTGACAATGTAACCCAGAAACTGAACCTCCTCCAGCCAAAATTCACACTTGGAGAACTTGGCGTAGAGTTGATTCCCCTGGAGTAGCTTGAGAACCAATCGTAGATGTTGCGCGTGTTCGGCCTTCGACTTGGAATAGATCAAGACATCGTCGATGAACACGATGACGAAACGGTCGAGATATGGTTTACACACGCGATTCATCAGATCCATGAAAACCGCAGGTGAGTTGGTTAAACCAAAAGGCATAACAATGAATTCATAATGGCCATAACGAGTGCGAAACGCGGTTTTGGGTATATCTTCCTCCTGGATGCGTAGTTGGTGATAGTCTGAACGTAGATCGATCTTTGAGAAACACGTAGCACCTTGTAGCTGATCAAACAAATCATCAATGCAAGGCAGGGGATAGTGGTTCTTGATGGTTAACTTATTCAATTCCCGATAGTCGATGCACATCCTGAACGACCCATCCTTCTTTTTAACGAAAAGGACTGGCGCGCCCCAAGGAGAGGTGCTCGGGTGAATGAAGCCTTTCTCAAGTAATTCCTGAACCTGAATCGAAAGTTCACGCATTTCGGACGGTGCGAGTCGGTAAGGAGCTTTGGCAATAGGGTTGGGTCCAGGAATGAGGTCGATACGAAAGTCGATACCACGACTTGGCGGTAGGCCGGGAAGATTGTCAGGGAACACATTAGGAAATTCACGAACCACAGGAACGTCTTTCACTTCTGTCTTTCCTTTCTTTTCCTCCTCCGCTACTACAATGTTAGCCAAGAAAGCTCTGTATTCCTTGCGGAGATACTTGCTAGCTTGGACACATGACATGAGTTTGAGACCCTTCGAAGCAGTTTCACCATAGACACACAATAAATCACCATTCGCGAGCGAGAATCGAATCATCTTATCGAAGCACACAATTTCAGCATGGTTTTCACGAAGAAAGTCCATGCCTACTATGACGTCAAAACTTCCGAGCTGCATCGGAATGAGGTCAATTGGGAAGATGTGATTGTTGAGCTCAAGAGTACAATCACGAAGAACAAAATTAACGGCGATAGTTCTTTCGGTGGCGACTTCAACATCGAACGTCGAGGGGAGATGGGAGCGCTTACGACTAAGGAGCTTCTCGAATTCAAACGATACAAAGCAGTTATCGGCTCCAGTATCAAACAAACATGAAGCATAAATACCATTCACAAGGAACGTACCATTGACCACGTTGTTGTCAGCCTGGGCTTGGCGCACATTGATGTTGAAAGTTCTGGCGCATGCGGCTTGTTGCTGCTGCTGCTGCGGCTGTTGCTGCTGATGAGGCTGCTGCTGCTAGGGCTCTTGTTTTACAACCCTGTTTGGGCACATGTTCGCAAAGTGGTTGGGATCACCACATGTGAAGCAGACTCGGGCGTTGACCGCGGGTGCCTGAGCCGCGTGTTGGCCCTGTGGGGCTGGGAGCAGAGCTTGATGAGAAGTGGCGTGAGATGGGGCTTGACGAGGACCAGTACGGCAGTTAGTAGTGAAGTGGCTGTACATATTGCAATGAGTGCAGAAACGGCAGGCGAGACCCACTGGATGATGATAAGTGCATGTTGGGCAAGCAGGGTGGGGGCCTGTGTATGCATGCTTTGCGGGCGGTGCACAAGTAACCGGTGCTGGTCGGTGATGGGGCTGCTGCTGAGCCGGTACGGCTTGAAGTGGAGCAGCAGTGGTAGTGACAGCACAGTTCTTGTTGCTGGAGCTGCTGTTGTTGTTCTTCTTCCTGCGGCGTGAGGACTTTGACGATTGAGCGGCGGCGGTTTCAGCGGTTGGTGCGGTGGTAGCTTGATGCAAAGACTTTGAAGGCTTATCCCAAAAACCAGCTTTTACTCGCTTGTCGTTGATTTCAGCGGCAAGCAAGTAAGTTTCTTCGATCGTTGCTGTTTTCGCGGCATGCACAAAATCCGCAATACAGTCTGGTAAGGCTCGGATGTACTTCTTGATTGCCATGTCGGGCGTCTTCACTTGATCGGGACAGATGATACTGGGCTTCTTAAAGCGAGCAGTCAGGGCAGCGTTGTCACCTTCCTTCTGCTTAATATTCCAGAATTCGTCCTCCGGCTTTTGGCGTTCATGGGGAGGGCAGAATTCATCCATCATGATGGCTTTCAACTCTTCCCAGGTCAGCTCATAAGCTGCATCATTCCCGCGTTTGTTTCTCTCGGCCGTCCACCAGTCTAATGCATGGGACTGGAAGTTGCCGGTAGCGTTTAGGGTACGGAGATTTTCAGGACATCCGCTCTGGCGCAGAGTGACTTCGATGGAATCGAACCATTGAAACATAGCCGTTGGCCATCTTCTCCAGTGAATTCCTTTGGACCGCAAGCCTTGAACTGCTTGAAGCTGAAAACAGTCTTGGTAGCAACTTTAGGAGCTTCGGTTCTGGACTCCTCAGACGATTTGCTAACATTCTTGTAAATTTCACTCACGATCTGAGGCACAACCTTGGCCACTTGTTTAGCGAGGATGGCAGCAAGGCGTTTGTCCCTCTGTTCTTGGCGAGTGAGTCATGGGTGACGAGGTCCAGATGATGGTCCAGTTGACATTGTCTGTAACAGACATCGTCATAGGTCTCAGACACATCATAATCGTATCTCACCTCACACGTCTAATACTTACTAAAGTTTAGTAACACTATCAGGTATACACAAAATCACGTAGGCATATAAGCACAGATTCACATAAGCACATAAGAACGTATTCACGTAGAGCACAGAGTCCTAGAGCACAGAAGCAAGCTATATTTGGCACGTATTCACCTTATCCTATTTGATATAGGCATATGAAGTAGTCCGAATACAGAAACCTATCATTCAAAGTTCGCGCGTTCGAGAATAGCGATTACGATCACATGACGTATAGTATAGCATAAGTGATCATAGATTCGAGATAGTTGTGCAGTGCAGTTTGTGTGTGTCGATTAAAGCGAGAGAAAAAATCAAATGAATCTCCAAAATTTAAACAGATAAACAGGTAAATACATATAAACACATAAAATCGACGAATCATCAGAGTCAGCAGTTGCGGGCTCAGAATCGAAACACATAAAAATCAAGAAATAGATCGTCTACGGCTATTAGACATTGACTATCCAAAGTGATTCGACTATTCCCAAGGACTTGTCGTACACATTTTGACTTTCAGGATCATGCTTCTGCCTCGATTCTTGGGCGTTCGGCACGCATCCCTTTAGTCATACCGTGTCTTCAGGTCGTTGGAGTCCGCCGAGACTTTGGTGAGAGTTTTGGAAAACCAAGTAAAAGTCAGAACAAGTCGTCAAGGTTTGGGTTTCACCCCTAGCTTAACAACTTCTTTCCTATTTTGATAAAATAGAGACGAAAATCCACGCCAAAGTATGGATTTCACTCCTGGTTCAACGCGAATTCTCGCGTTTTATAGATAAATACAGGTCAATTAAGCAATTTAATAGAGAGTTTGCGGTTTTCACACCTAATCTCGACTTAATCGCTTATTCACAATTGAAAATTCGAGTGTAGTGATGGTGTAGCGTAGGCGAGAATAGCGAGAAATAGTAAGTGAGCTCATACATAATCCCTACTGGACATGCACGAGTTGGTCTATTGGGTCCTAACTATAGACTAGGTCTCTAAGGCATCGACCCGGACTAGGTCGAGTCTTGCCTAATTCCCTATAGTAATGGCTCTGATACCAATCTGTCACACCCCAACCGATGGTGGAAACATCGGGGGGTGGCACTGAGCGAAACAGATTGTCCAGAAGTTTCCATAACAACTATATTTACCAAATATTTTAAGCAACACGTCCCATACCATGTCATAAATGATAATACAAATTATTACAGAAAAGATCTAGTCAAATTGTTCTGTTCCGACCACTCAGATTTTTATTACAGACAATTGTTTATTGTTGACCTAGATCTTTCCTAGCCTCGATTTCACACCATAGAAAGCAAATAAGCATCCTAAGCACCTGTCACATACGTTAAAGTAAAAGTCAATACACATAGTGTAAAGGTGAGCATACAAGTTTGATAATAGCATATAGAGTTCGAAAGCGTTACGTATAACCAGCACGTACTCAGAGTGAAATGAGGCATGTTAGTTATCGACATGAACCTATCGATACCAATGACTGCGGGTTGACTGCCCAAGGCAGTTCGCGATACATACTCACCACTGTGAGCCATGTAGGTAATTGTCCTTAACAACCCCCGAGTGAACGGGTGCTGAGTCCAAACTAATAGTACTACCGTTGCTAAGGCAGGTAGACAGCATTCCATGTGTAAACATAACAAACAAGCATTCATTTAGTCACGTATACATGCGATAGCAGTTAGCGTTTAAAGTATTGCGTAGTGTGTTAGATGTGATTTTGTATAGGTAACGTATGTAACACCCAAAAGTGCGTAAAGCAAAAAGGGATCGAGTATACTCACAGCGATTGATGGATTGAAGGGAGCGCTAGAGAGTAGGGTTAGCCTGAACAGATTGATAGCATAACGATAAGCGACGCGTAAAACGGAACAAGTGTTGGTAGGTCGAACGGCTGGTTTGATCGGATGGTAGTCCGACCGGACGACTGATCGTACGAGTGACAGTCCATTCGGACGGCTGTCCAATCGGATGGCCGTTCGAGTGGATTGTTACTTCCTTTGGGAAAGATGTGTTTATGTAGGATGGCTTGACTTTTGAAGTTTTTGTTGTAGCATTTGAAAACATTGAAGTATCTCTACCTTTCAGGTCGGTCGATCGATCGTTCGGCAACCCGATTGGTTGGGCACTTCAGCGAGAACAAGTTCACAGCAGGTTGTCACTCGATCGGATAGCAGTTCGATCGGGTGGCATCCCTAGTGCATTGAACATGTTGAAAATTGTTTAGGGGTGAAGTTCGATTGTCACATGTTCGAGTGGTTAACCCGGTCGGATGGTAGTCCGATCGGAAAACAACTCGTTCAACAATCAGACTTCAAATGTTGGTGAATAGTTTAAGTGTGGGACCCAAGGTGCAAGTCGTTCGGTTTGGCCAGTCGTTCGGATTGGCTGTTTGATCGGACAGCAGTCCGATCGGACGGCACTCCGTCCTGGTCGACCTGTTCGTCTTACACTTAGTTGTTTTGATTGTTTGTCATTTTTATCGAGGTGTTGTGATAACGTGCTAAACAACAGAAACCTCGTCGATACTTGGTACTCCTGATCGGACAGGAACCACCCAAATCCGATTAGTTAACTGTTCGAGACGGTGTTCCATGTTTAACCCGAAATCGGTGAACCTCATGGATAGAATCCAGATCTTGAGCCACACAACCACAAGAATGAGTAGTAGGTCGGCACAAGCTCCGTTTCTATCGGTTTTGAAGGCATTGAGTGTAAAAGAGTTGAAAGAAAGTTAGAAAAACCATCTTTTAATCCTTTTCATTGTGAATATGTTTAGATATATGGAAGATCTTTGTTTATTTATGTGGAAATCGGTTAGATCTAAGTTGTTCTTGGTGGATTGAGGCCAAAACATGAAGTTCTTCAAGAACACATGATGACGTCATCCTAGAACACCTTGAATCTTGGTGATTTCATGGTTAAAAGTTAAGATTCAGAAGATAGAAAGGTGTAGGAGTGCGTGTAGATTAAGGAAGTACAACATTTAGGACGAGATCTTAACGAGATTGCGAGAAATCGGAGAAAAAGTGAGGAGAGGGAGCTGTTCGGACGTCAGTTGCCAAAACTAGAAAGAATGATGGTGACAAGGGGTATTTATAGGGTTACCCAAAGAGGAAAGGGCTGGTCGATCGGTTAGGCAGCCCGATCGAACAGCCTGTCCGATCGGACGTCAGTTCGATCGAACGGCTGGTCGATCGGCTGGTCGCCTGATCGATCAGTCGCTTGATTCGAGCGTTCGTTGCGACGAGTTTTGCCGTTTCGATTTCGATTATGAGTATTGTGATGCGTTAGAGTTTCCTAGTCAAATTACTTTTAATCCCAACTACTCATATCTTGCACTATCTCTTCTCCACTAATTATCATACCGTTTCGATGGCGATTGAGTTCGATTGCGATTGCGTTCGATTGCGTTTCGATTATTACCACACAATACATAAATTAAACATGCACAAGTAACACATAGAGCACACACATACGTATAACAATAACCAAAATGCGTAAATTCGAGTTGCGAGTGCGATTGCGGTAGCGATAATGCGATGACATATGCGATAAAGCGAAAATAAAATAGACTAATCGATGAGTCAAAGAAGTCAAAACAGGAATTGAGCAAGGAGAGACAGATCGAAATTAGCAATCTTTTCTTCCTTTTGACTTCAATCTTGACTTTGACTTCGAAACACGGGGTGTTACACGCACAACCTGGTGATGTTTGTTTCGTGCGGACTGGCAATCTCTAGAAATAGGAGAGCTCATGTCTTCATTTGTAACTTTCTGATTCCGGAGACGAAGTGCTGCCGAAGTGTCGTACGATCTGTAATCAATTTCAAATCAATCTAAACGACAGTTAAAGTGATTCCTAGTGTTCAACAAGCTGCAATTATGTCCGAATCATTGAATTCCGCCTCTGGTCTGGACTAGAACTCTTCTGATCGACTCATTAGGTCGAATCTTCGATCCTACAAGTGGTATCAGAGCTCAGGAGGAAGAGTTCTTACCATTTCAGCTTGTTTTCACCTATAAATCTGATTTCTACTCATTCTTCTACACATTTTCTTCAAAATCAGAACGTTTTCATGGTTAAAATGATCTGATTTTCACATATAACACGTAAAACTGAGTTTTAATCAATCCTTGAAAAAGTCAGAACTAAAATCAACCTAAAACTTGACAAAATAGACCAGATCGTGTGAAATTCTGTTCAGATCGTTCACAAAACTACCAGCTCGCACGAGACGGGTTAAGTCGTTTGAAAATACTCCCAGATCACACGGTTTAAACAAATCAGATCGCACGAAGTTGATCAGGTCGCTTGAAACAACACCAGTTCGCACAGTTTGTGGGAAAGAGTTCCAGGTCGTTTGAATTTGTTTCAGACCGCACGAAGTATTCAGGTCGTGTGAGAGTGTACCAGTTCGTTTGAGATTTGTTCTTCAGATCGTACGGAGTGGTTAATGTGACAACCCTCACCAAACTAGGTATCCGTACGAATTAATTAATATTTAATTAATGCTTAATTACTGTGCTTGCTTACAATTGTGGTTAAACTGCTTCTTGATTTCTGATACATACATACTCATGCATCACATCTTATACTGTCACTTTATTATTTACACACAAACATCAGTGACAACCTTGATGCACAAAAGCACAGTTAACCCAATAAACATGCTAACTTGCCAGCACTAGACATATATTGTTTCTAAGGCCAGTATGAGCCGGGAATAGATTACTACACTAGTAGTGAGTGTAGGGAGATGAGGTTTGTAGAACTGCGTCACTAGGTGAAATTTATAGTGACCGGATGTGCTTAAAACATACTTTAATTTCAAAATTCTGCACTTTATGCAAAATTCAGCATTTAACATAACTAGTAGTGCAAAAACGGGGTAAAATAATACTAGACACTTTCCAAAGTGTCGGGAATTTATTGTGTCACTAAAAAACAATATTAAAGACACTTTAAATACTTATTTAGCACTTTAACGGATCAATATCCAACCGAACGCCCAGACTTTACCCGGAACATAAAAATATTGTCAATGACACTGTTTTCTTTTTCTGAGCTAGTTAGGGTCCCCGAACACCCTAACACCCGATACATTTCATAACACACTAATAACTTAATTTAGACTCCTAACTAATCAAACTAGTTACTAACTATCAAGTTGAAATCAAACCATTTTACCCCCCCCCCCCCCACCCCAACCGATCAGATTTCCCCCATGTGGGACACACCACACATTTTTGATTATTATATTGAGGCTTGTCTAATATCTACTAAACACAATATCCCATGGTTAATTAAGATGGAATGGTCTTTAAATAAGAACAAAGGTCCATCACATTCACATAAGCACCAATTGCTCTCTCTTTCTCTCTTGGAGACTCTCGGCCGAACACAACCATCATCACCACCACTACCTTCAAGTCTTGATCAACCATTTCTTACATACTCAAGGGTGCAAGGTGACATACAAGCAAGCTCGGTGCTTACGGAATCACAAGGACCTCTCTACATCGCTATTAACCACCTTGTTTTCATTTTGATTCTTCCCTAGCCTTGAGCTAGTTGTAAGTGATTCTAAACACTCTCTTGATCTTGTCTAAAGTGGTTAATAAGAAGTTTAACGGTTAAAAATCATGAACACTAAAGATCAAATCTAAAAGTCTTGTAAGAATGATGAACAAGATGGTTAAAGAGTAAATAATGGTGTAAAACTTGTGAATCTTCTTTAGTAATGGTTATTTTATGTTGTTGGATGCTAGTAGTGGAACGGATCGTCATCTAACCACGCTGGATCATGTTCTTGGAACATGAACTAGCATTATGTCAAGTAGGAAAGTTACAAGATGACGAACCCTTTCATACATAAACATGAACTTGTGTATAAATAGTTATTCTTGTAAAATAGAGTTTTAAACTAGTAGATCTAAAGATCTACAAGTGGTATTTTCGAAGAACCAAGTAAAATATACAAGTCTTATTTTAAAGCCGGATCTTTCATAAACTAAAGGTGTTTTTGTGAACAAACAAGTGTGTAGACACTTGTGTAATAAAAGGGTTTAACAAAGAAATATTTCCGTAATTTTTGGCTAGAAGTTGTAAAACAACATGTTCTTTGATAACAAAGTTTTTAAGAAGTTAAACATGTTTTTAAAGATAGAAAGATCTACTAAAAATGTTGGAAGGTTACTACATAATTTTACACAACTTACAAGTTCATGTGTTTACGATTTATGCTTTTTTTGACTAGTATGAAGATTGAACATTGAATATTGATGATTGAATTTTGAAAAGAAAATGATACGCTAGTAAGCGTGGCCACCTCCAGTTACAGAGGAAACTCTAGCGAAATTTTTCCAGAAAATAACACTTAGAATATTTTGGTGACAAGTGTTTATAAATATATTTTTGACTTGTTTTCCAAATAAACTTCGCCATGACTTTTATTACAAAATTACCAAGTGTCGGAGGTTGATTTTCGTAAATAAAACTTGTTAAATATATATTGAGAATATATATTTCATAATAAAACACTTGTGTGATTTTATGATTATTTTGTGAACTATATATTATTTTTAGAGTAAAAATAATATAACTGGAATACATTATGAAAGCATGACTCCAAAATAATGCCAACGCTATCACAAATAAATATTTAAGTTACACCGGTATTATTATTACCACACGAACTTTAAAACGTAACTTATGTATTTTTGGAAAAATTCTCTTAAATGCGTATTTTGATAAAAGTGTTATTTTAGAAATTGTAAGGTATAAAATATAATATTTTTGGGAAAAATATGTATATTTTGGAGATAGAATATTTTAGACGAATGAATAAAAAGATATTTTATTAAGTGAGACTTAATAATGTATTTTTGGAATTACAAAAACGCACATGTATTAAAACTCCCATCCTTGGGAAGGAATACAACTATTAAATAATTCAGAAGTGTAAATACGAAATAGTTGCCTAACTATTTCCCAAAAACGTTAAACCTTAAGCCAAGGCACGGCCATCCGTCTAATAGAAGTTAGTACGTGTAGGTCGTGATGCAGCAGGTTGATTTGGGGATTTACTATTTTGAGACGCACTTCTGTGAGTTCATGTCCCCCCTTTCTCTTAACTGTTTTCAGTTTTTAATACTTCGGGGGTGAAATACAGGTTACTATGATTACGAATACTTTTTACATGGTATGGTTAGCGTAAGGAGGGTTACTACTTAGATCATGTGAGTGGGTAGGCGGGAAATGGAGGCCATTAATCCTTATTATAGGACCGAGGGCCATTAGCAGTAGATCTATCTGGGTGTAGCGAGCCCAACCCCTGAGTCCTCTGAATGAACCAGGTGGTGACTTTGTACCCGACACAAAAATCTGCTAGGTTTGAGTCTTCCTACTGCACTTCACACATATCATTGGCTTTGCAACCCAATGGTGATCTCTTTTTCCTTATTTGCTACATACCAGGGATTTTCATACATACTGACATTTTTACAAGGGTTTATACAAACTCACCTACACATGAACTCGCTCAACTTTATGTTGACTTTCCAAACTACATGTATTTCAGGAAACTAACGGATCTGGGACGGTATGCACGTATTTTCAAGCTGCGTTTGAATAAAGAAGTTACCCAGGGTTTAGAAGGTGTAACCTCTTCCTGGACAGGTTACATATCCCTAAACCTAGTATTGTTTAAAGCCTTTTGCTAAGTCTTTATGAACTCAATTTAATCAAATTAAGGTTTGTAACTTATTTTGTGATTGTTGAAAATGGGATTTTTCTAAACTTTATTAATGGATGAATATCTCATGTTTTTAATCATATAGCATTGTGATGATTGTTGCTATGGTATTAAGAAGTCACACCAAATAAACCCACGCTTCCGCAAAGCCAGGGTGTGACAGCTTGGTATCAGAGCCTCGATCATAGCGAACTAGGATTCTTTCTCGAGTCTAGACTATGATCATCAGGGCTCTTACGAAAATGTTTTCAAACACTTTTACATTGCATACACTATACGTCCAGATCCAGGGAACAGACCTTTTTACAAACAAAAAGGCACAAATACACATTCCCAAATTTAAATTTATAACTCAATCTGACAGACTGGGGGAGTAGTCTGGGAGGCTGGGAAGTTAGTCTAGTGGGACTAGAGAGTTCGGTCTGGGAGGCTGGGAAGTTAGTCTAGTGGGACTAGAGAGTTCGGTCTGGGGGGCTGGGAAGTTAGTCTATTGGGACTAGAGAGTTCAGTCTGAGAGGCTGGGAAGGTAATCTAGTGGGACTAGGAGGTTCAGTCTGAGAGGCTGGGAAGGTAATCTAGTGGGACTAGGAGGTTCAGTCTGAGAGGCTGGGAAGGTAATCTAGTGGGACTAGGAGGTTCAGTCTGAGAGGCTGGAAGGTTAATCTAGTGAGACTAGGATGATTACTTGCTTGCATTAATTGAGATTTACATGCTTATCTGATTTAAGGTAGATGTACGTGCTTATGTGATAGTTGTTCGCATACACTAATTGTTAGTAAATACTATGGATATACATGCTACGCACCGGCACACATGTCACTCTAATTGGAGAACGAGTTATCATGCATTGATAACCCTACGACCACCGCCACAGATAGTGAGACTACATCTGCGCCAGAGACAATTACGTCAGATACTGAGAGTGATCCTGATATGCTAAGGACGAGGACGACTCCTAACAGTCCGTGCTACCAGATTTTGGTGATACTTCATCTTAGCTGATGGTTTCTCTGACAAGAATCTTTCTGTCACTCTTGTTTCAATCCATGAGCACTCCATCACTGGTCATCCCGATGATGGACACACCATGGATCCAATCCTCGATGATGCGTCTCCTGCGGACACTTCTACTAAAGGTTGGCTACTCGACAAACAATATATGACTACGTGGGCATGCTTATTGATGGTCCTCCTGCCGACGCCCATAATGATAGAAAATTAGACGAGAACACTGTTACTAACTTTACTTCTTAAGATCCCTGTTAACAAGCCATCATCTGATTCTAGCATGCATTCAGACTCCTTTGAGTCTGTGATACCTGCAACCTTACAAACGGCTGGATTATGGCATTCTGCTACTGACACAAGACGACGATGACATGGCCGCTGCTCTATCACCTGCTCGAGACACCACACCGTTACATGACCCAGAGCCTGCTCTTGAGCTAGCTTCTACACCTTTTGGGTCAGCTTGATGTTGCGCCTGCTGAACCTACACCTTTACGTGATAACGATCCTGTTTCTTTTTGACCGGCCAGACATTGCACCCCTTATATCTACCTGCATCGAGCAATCTCCTCATTTGTTGAGATGTTTGTTTTTGCACCCGCAACCGCTGACATTGCTCCTTTCCCCTATGAAGACCGACGTCCATTGCGCCAAGGTGCCTATAGTCTTCTTTCAGAATATAACCGCACCTCGGGAAGGTGCTTCAGGTCAGCACCTGCATAACGATTCATCTGCTGCAACAGCATTTTCCCAACTGCACAGGTCGCACCATTTGCTACATTCACCTCTACAACGCCGGACGAGCCACTTTAATGGATCTTATAACACGCTATACTAATTTTAGACCCTTGCCATCCCTCTCATTATGGAGGCTGTACACAGGATGAGTGCTCCTGTAACATCAACTACAGTTTAAAGATATGAGTCGCAGAATGTTGGAGCTTGAGCAGACGCCACAATTGGCAACTTCAAACGCAAAACATTACATAACCGAAAACATGATTTAAGTGTCTACATCACAAGACAGCATTTTGTCAGAAAAGTTTATGTAAGACACCACGTCCTCCACCCTGTCTATTGTCAGCATACTTTGATTCGCCACATACATCAAGGTTCCTTTTGCGCTCTCGACCTTTGCTATTACACCGATTCCCAGGATTCTGAGACTCATTTCTTTACTATCGAGCGGCAGAGCAGATAGTTACTACAACGTATATACAAGCTCGAGGAGGGACTCACACATGCTAACAGTTTACTTTTCTTTCTTCCTCCACCTCAGTCACCAGTATAGTTGGTGTCTGGATTATGCGGATTGCATTACGCTTGGGTAAAGACACTAAAGATAAGCCGGGATTGCGGAGACTTTTGAGGACCACTTCTGATTAGGAAATTTTGATGCACTAATATACTTGTTGGACAAGGGTAGGGTGACCCTGTAACCCTTTCGATGTGATACATTTTGGTAGACACAGTGATTGTGGCCGAAGGATAATGAAAGCCCAATCATCTTTAAACATGCGACAATATTTGTGACTAATAACTAATGAAAAACTTAGTCGCTATGTCCTCACTAAGCACGCTGTTAATTTACACATTTGTGCTACAACTATAATGCTACATGCTTACTTGCTACATTCCTATTTACGAATTGTGCAATAATTGTGATAATATGTGATTGAATGTTATAACGATTGAGTATATACGTATATGTAATACACTCCTGAGGTCTTATTCATTGAATAGAGACTTATGTGCTCGCGTCCTTCACAAGACCTGACCTAACCGACTTTCTTCTAGGAAGATGTCTACTCAAGGGAACACCAATATCAACAACCCTCTACCGACAACAGAGGCAGAAATGCAAGAGCATCTCTTACAGGCCATCGCACGGTACGAGGCCCGTCGCTCCGATTTCAGCGGAGGTACCTCGGGAAATAACCCCCCCAACGGTAATGTCTAGTCCTTTAAGACACATTACAAAATGTTTGGACATTTCCACGAGTGCCTTGCTAAGGCCTTACACGAATAATGTTGCTTACATCGCAGGCTGCACCTACAAGCAGTTCTTGGACCACAAACCTCGAGAGTTCGACGGCACTAGGGGTGCCTTAGCCTTCGTACGCTGGGTTGAAAAGACAGATTCTGTTTTACGATTGAGCAAATGTGACCCCGAACATCAAGTAAAGTATATAACTGGACTATTGGTGGATGAGGCTCTGTCATGGTGGAACCATCATGTTCGGACAATGGGCGAGACCGCTGCGTATGATATGACGTGGGACGAACTGAAAGATCTGATGCGTAAGAGATATTGCTCGAGGGCAGAAGTCCAGAAGTTGGAAACAGAACTGTGGAACTTGAAAATGGAAGGACCAAAGATAGCGGAGTATGTGCAGAGATTTAACGAATTATCACAAGTTTCCTTACTCCTGGGGGCACCAGAGTTTAAGAGAATTGAACAGTTCATAAGGGGATTGGCACCTCAGATTCTAAGTCTGGTAACAACATTAAAACCTTCAACGATCACCGAGGCTATCAACATAAGCATGGCACTCACGGAAGAAGCAGTTAGACGAGGAGAATTTTCCACTGCTGAGGAGAAAAAGGAGACTGCTATAGAGGCATCTGGGGATAACAAGAGAAAGCTCGCAAATTTCAAGATGATTACTCGGGGGATTAGCAAGAAGAAGGCCAAAAAGGGAAAAGACTACAAGGGTATCTGTTGGTGCATGTTATATGACAACAGCTTTGGATTGGTCTTTGGATATTAAACAGAAGATTGGATCATGAAGACTTAAAGAAAAACGAGTTCTATAAAGTCCAATCAGTCCAAGTTTGTATTAAGTCTATTAGGCCCAAGTTTATGTGACAAATGTAATATGGGCAAAGCCCAATTCGAGATCTTGGCTGTGTGTATACAAACAGCCTTAGTCTTGAGTTCTAGGGTTAGACACTTTAGACAACTTGAGAGCCTTTTGGAGATTGTGAGAGCATTCAAGTTTGAGAGGTTAAGAACAAAACAGAAATCGGCTGTTAGGTTCTTGTAGATCTTAGTGATTGTAAAACGCTTCTAAGGGTTTGATAATCACAGAAGATCAGTTTGAAAGTTTGCGTGTTTGTGTGTTCGAGTTCTTGTTCTTCTACATAATCTTGTTTCTGTGTTCGAAGATCAATCAAGGGGATTCCGCACCCTTGATAGATTAACAGTCTTGTTACGATCCATACGGGATTCAGGGACCTACAATTGGTATCAGAGCTTTTGCTCTTGTGCGTGGTTCAAGACTGATCGATTGGATTCAAGTTGTTTTTCGGTTGAAGAACTTTTGGTGTCTCATTCATAATTTTCGTGAAGAACAGCAAGAACAAGGAAGAACAGTTCAAAATTCTGAGTTTTGATCTGTTGCTGACAAAGATGTTGCTGACAAAGACAGAATTCATGTTGAAGCTGACGCTATCCAAAGACCAAAGACTGTGAGATTCTGAAGACTAAAGTTTCCTTTGCAAGCTATTGTCAAGGGGGAGTTTGTTGGTGCGTGTTATATGACAACAGCTTTGGATTGGTCATTGGATATTAAACAGAAGATTGGATCACGAAGACTTAAAGAAAAACGAGTTCTATAAAGCCCAATCAGTCCAAGTTTGTATTAAGTCTATTAGGCCCAAGTTTATGTGACAAATGTAATATGGGCAAAGCCCAATTCGAGATCTTGGCTGTGTGTATACAAATAGCCTTAGTCTTGAGTTCTAGGGTTAGACACTTTAGACAACTTGAGAGCCTTTTGGAGATTGTGAGAGCATTCAAGTTTGAGAGGTTAAGAACAAAACAGAAATCGGCTGTTAGGTTCTTGTAGATCTTAGTGATTGTAAAACGCTTCTAAGGGTTTGATAATCACAGAAGATCAGTTTGAAAGTTTGCGTGTTTGTGTGTTTGAGTTCTTGTTCTTCTACATAATCTTGTTTCTGTGTTCGAAGATCAATCAAGGGGATTCCGCACCCTTGATAGATTAACAGTCTTGTTACGATCCATACGGGATTCAGGGACCTACAGTATCCTACCTAAGTGCGACAATTGTTTACGTTATCATGTCGGGCGATGTAGATATGGAAAATGTGCTAACTGTGGAAAGAGGGGGCATCATAAAGAAACTTGTTGGCAAGGTACTGAAAGTAGAAATGGAGGCCAAGACGGTAGTGAAAATCACGAAGGGGACAACGACGATGACAATTGTCAAGGCAGAATGAGTGATAAACAGAAACGTGCCCGAGGTTGTTTTAACTGTGGAAGCAAAAAGCATTTTAGAAAATATTGCCCTAAAAACAATCAGGCACAAGGACGAAAGCTCCCCACCGGAGCTAGGGAGATACACCAGGGATCCAAGCATGGATATCGGTACGTCCCGAATTACTTAATGTTATGCATCTGTATTGCCAAATACTGTTGCAAATTTTACGATTTCGCACCTCTAGAGTTTGAGAGTATAATTGGTTTAAGTAGCGAGTACGTAAATATTCCAGTACCCATTAGAACTAGCTTAGGGGGAGCTAGTGGAAGCCAACACAGTAACTGGAATCGGCAAGATAGAACCCGGAGAACGTAAGTTTACGCTAGATCTATTGCCAGTTGAGTTGGGAAGCTTCAACGTGGTCATTGGATGTATTAGTTGGCAAGCGGTCGAGCGGAGGTTGATATCCACACCTTGATGATGAATGAAGGAACGATTGTGACTCACGAAGCAGGATACGCCACCACCGATCACGAATTGCTTAAGGCACGAAAGTTGTTGTGGGAAGGATGTGTTGTTTCCTGGCTCATGTCGGGGATAAGGGAGCCAAAGAACTAAAACTTAACGATACCCCCGTGATCGGAGAATACCCTAAAGTCTTCCTCGAAGACTAGCCAAAATTACCTCCTCAACGACAAGTCGAATTTTTGCATCGATTTGATTCCAGGCGTCGCACCTGTAGTCAATGCACCCTGAGCGACTTACACCTTCGGAAATGCAAAAATTGACAGCGAAGTTTTAGCAGTGGATAGAGAAGGAAGATAACAGACCAAGATGTCCCTTTTGGATAACCCCATTTCTGCTCGTCAGAAAGAAGGATGATGATTTTCAAATAAACATCTACTACCAGGAGCTGAACGAGCTAACACACGAGAGTCGGTGACTCTTACTAAGGGTTAACGAACCTCTTACATAACTGACTATGAGGACCCAACTACTACTACACGACTGGTCGATGATCGAGTGTCGTTAGCGGTGAAATTCAGGAAGAAAGTATATCAGGGCGAAATTGTGGGACAATGACTTGTTCTTAGACATAAACAAAATGGTGTTTCCTACACAATGTACAAACCGGATCCACACGGGATACGAAATCTGGAGAATCTAGAAAACATATATTTAGGACCTTTGGGAACCCAGATCCAAACTCGTAAGGGTTTTTATTTAGGAACCATATCTGTCAACTCAATCAACCATCATTAACCTGGCGTATATGCCAGTTCCGTTGACCCAAACAGAGAGTACTTGTATTTCTTATACTTCTGGCGAGTAGATGTTTGCATCTCTACTCCCCTTAATGGCAGTTGCATCACAATAATTTTCTCGCTGAGAGCGAACACACATTTGCTTCGATATCTGGTCATCTCTTCACTTTAGCAGATACTCGTTGTTCCTTTTCTTGGAAACTTACCTGACATACATGCATCATTTGCTACGCATGTGATTTCGTTTTAAACAAACACTTCATTGGAATTTGCATATTGTTTGCTAAACCTAATTACTGATTCCTGATTCGAGTAACCTACATTATTGTTATTGTTGGCTCTTTTGTTACCAAGACAACACACTTTCTTGAAACCGCTTTCTTTCAAGTTACATTCATGGTTTATTTTGCTACCATGCCGAGAATTCCTTTGTTGATACGTACGTTTATTGTTGGGTTACGCTGAACTAAGTTCGATTTCTTGAACTTATCCAGTTCACATGTTTGATTTGAGACGCCATATGATGTATTGAGAGCATCATATTCTAATACTTTGGTAAAGATTCTTTTGTTTCGAGTCGTAGTAGACTTGTTTGGTCTACGACTTCACTAAATCATTGTTGGTTACGACACCTTGTGGGGGTACTTTCCCAAAATTGAAGCTTGCGCTTATTTGGTTACACACTACAGTTGTGTGTTGAGGCAAAGGTACATAAATTCATTTCATATCACAGTGTACCTCCTAACGATTCATTTATTATTGATCGAATGCCTTGCGATACTTATTGCTTTCTCACCTTCGATCGAAAACAATGGCTCTTTGATGTTCCATGTTCAACTGAAAACTCTATGACATTGTGTAAATCAAATCTTCTGGCTCGTTTCGATACATATTCATTGGAATTCAAACACGGTGAAATTGTTCAGTCACCAACTATACTTGAGTTACGTCAGTACGACGCCTTGTGGTGTCATTACAAACTTGTTGCTTGCGCTAATCATGGTCAACCGTTTCACACAAAACTACATATACTTTTGTTTGACTTGCCATTTAAACATTTCTAATGCAACTACAAATCAAGACAAGGATACACCAGATTCGCTTGTATTCACTCAGCACATTGTCGCAATTCAAGATTTCAACACACAAAATCTTACCATTCATCTACTCGGGAGTTGACAGATCATTTTACTATTTCATCTGAGTAGTTGATTTTGAATTCTTATAACGAGTGCTATGGTTTGTGAAAACTCGTTTGCATATTGAAACCGATCGATTAAAAATCTTATTAGTCAAAACTCCACTTTTGTGGAACCCCTGCTAACTGGATTACACTAGACTATACGTCAAATGCGTCTTGTACCTTTGACATCCAATGCTAGAAGCACACACCTTTCAACCCAAGGATTCGGGTTGTTATATATTCTTGGACTCACCTAATGTGAGTAATGTTTGTTTTGATTTGATGATTATCTACTTCGATATTATTCATATACATACGTGTGTGACTTAACCATAAGGAGTAAGGTAGTACAAATTTCGAGGACGAAATTTCTTTAACGGGGGGAGAATGTGACAACCCTCACCAAACAGGTATCCGTACGAATTAATTAATATTTAATTAATGCTTAATTACTGTGCTTGCTTACAATTGTGGTTAAACTGCTTCTTGATTTCTGATACATACATACTCATGCATCACATCTTATACTGTCACTTTATTATTTACACACAAACATCAGTGACAACCTTGATGCACAAAAGCACAGTTAACCCAATAAACATGCTAACTTGCCAGCACTAGACATATATTGTTTCTAAGGCCAGTATGAGCCGGGAATAGATTACTACACTAGTAGTGAGTGTAGGGAGATGAGGTTTGTAGAACTGCGTCACTAGGTGAAATTTATAGTGACCGGATGTGCTTAAAACATACTTTAATTTCAAAATTCTGCACTTTATGCAAAATTCAGCATTTAACATAACTAGTAGTGCAAAAACGGGGTAAAATAATACTAGACACTTTCCAAAGTGTCGGGAATTTATTGTGTCACTAAAAAACAATATTAAAGACACTTTAAATACTTATTTAGCACTTTAACGGATCAATATCCAACCGAACGCCCAGACTTTACCCGGAACATAAAAATATTGTCAATGACACTGTTTTCTTTTTCTGAGCTAGTTAGGGTCCCCGAACACCCTAACACCCGATACATTTCATAACACACTAATAACTTAATTTAGACTCCTAACTAATCAAACTAGTTACTAACTATCAAGTTGAAATCAAACCATTTTACCCCCCCCCCCACCCCAACCGATCAGATTTCCCCCATGTGGGACACACCACACATTTTTGATTATTATATTGAGGCTTGTCTAATATCTACTAAACACAATATCCCATGGTTAATTAAGATGGAATGGTCTTTAAATAAGAACAAAGGTCCATCACATTCACATAAGCACCAATTGCTCTCTCTTTCTCTCTTGGAGACTCTCGGCCGAACACAACCATCATCACCACCACTACCTTCAAGTCTTGATCAACCATTTCTTACATACTCAAGGGTGCAAGGTGACATACAAGCAAGCTCGGTGCTTACGGAATCACAAGGACCTCTCTACATCGCTATTAACCACCTTGTTTTCATTTTGATTCTTCCCTAGCCTTGAGCTAGTTGTAAGTGATTCTAAACACTCTCTTGATCTTGTCTAAAGTGGTTAATAAGAAGTTTAACGGTTAAAAATCATGAACACTAAAGATCAAATCTAAAAGTCTTGTAAGAATGATGAACAAGATGGTTAAAGAGTAAATAATGGTGTAAAACTTGTGAATCTTCTTTAGTAATGGTTATTTTATGTTGTTGGATGCTAGTAGTGGAACGGATCGTCATCTAACCACGCTGGATCATGTTCTTGGAACATGAACTAGCATTATGTCAAGTAGGAAAGTTACAAGATGACGAACCCTTTCATACATAAACATGAACTTGTGTATAAATAGTTATTCTTGTAAAATAGAGTTTTAAACTAGTAGATCTAAAGATCTACAAGTGGTATTTTCGAAGAACCAAGTAAAATATACAAGTCTTATTTTAAAGCCGGATCTTTCATAAACTAAAGGTGTTTTTGTGAACAAACAAGTGTGTAGACACTTGTGTAACAAAAGGGTTTAACAAAGAAATATTTCCGTAATTTTTGGCTAGAAGTTGTAAAACAACATGTTCTTTGAAAACAAAGTTTTTAAGAAGTTAAACATGTTTTTAAAGATAGAAAGATCTACTAAAAATGTTGGAAGGTTACTACATAATTTTACACAACTTACAAGTTCATGTGTTTGCGATTTATGCTTATTTTGACTAGTATGATGATTGAACATTGAATATTGATGATTGGAAAATTGTGGATTGAATTTTGAAAAGAAAATGATACGCTAGTAAGCGTGGCCACCTCCAGTTACAGAGGAAACTCTGGAAAAATTTTTCCAGAAAATAACACTTAGAATATTTTGGTGACAAACGTTTATAAATATATTTTTGACTTGTTTTCCAAATAAACTTCGCCATGACTTTTATTACAAAATTACCAAGTGTCGGAGGTGGATTTTCGTAAATAAAACTTGTTAAATATATATTGAGAATATATATTTCATAATAAAACACTTGTGTGATTTTATGATTATTTTGTGAACTATATATTATTTTTAGAGTAAAAATAATATAACTGGAATACATTATGAAAGCACGACTCCAAAATAATGCCAACGCTATCACAAATAAATATTTAAGTTACACCGGTATTATTATTACCACACGAACTTTAAAACGTAACTTATGTATTTTTGGAAAAATACTCTTAAATGCGTATTTTGATAAAAGTGTTATTTTGGAAATTGTAAGGTATAAAATATAATATTTTTGGAAAAAATATGTACATTTTGGAGATAGAATATTTTAGACGAATGAATAAAAAGATATTTTATTAAGTGAGACTTAATAATGTATTTTTGGAATTACAAAAACGCACATGTATTAAAACTCCCATCCTTGGGAAGGAATACAACTATTAAATAATTCAGAAGTGTAAATACGAAATAGTTGCCTAACTATTTCCCAAAAACGTTAAACCTTAAGCCAAGGCACGGCCGTCCGTCTAATGGAAGTTAGTACGTGTAGGTCGTCACGCAGCAGGTTGATTTGGGGATTTACTATTTCGAGACGCACTTCTGTGAGTTCATGTCCCCCCTTTCTCTTAACTGTTTTCAGTTTTTAAAACTTCGGGGGTGAAATACATGTTACTATGATTACGAATACTTTTTACATGGTATGGTTAGCGTAAGGAGGGTTACTACTTAGATCATGTGAGTGGGTAGGCGGGAACTGGAGGCCATTAATCCTCATTATAGGACCGAGGGCCATTAGCGGTAGATCTATCTGGGTGTAGCGAGCCCAACCCCTGAGTCCGCTGAATGAACCAGGTGGTGACTTTGTACCTGACGCAAAAATCTGCTAGGTTTGAGTCTTCCTACTGCACTTCACACATATCATTGGCTTTGCAACCCAATGGTGATCTCTTTTTCCTTATTTGCTACATACCAGGGATTTTCATACATACTGACATTTTTACAAGGGTTTATACAAACTCACCTACACATCGCTCAACTTTATGTTGACTTTCCAAACTATATGTATTTCAAGAAACTAACGGATCTGGCACGGTATGCACGTATTTTCAAGCTGCGTTTGAATAAAGAAGTTACCCAGGGTTTAGAAGGAGTAACCTCTTCCTAGACGGGTTACATATCCCTAAACCTAGTATTGTTTAAAGCCTTTTGCTAAGTCTTTATGAACTCAATTTAATCAAATTAAGGTTTGTAACTTATTTTGTGATTGTTGAAAATGGGATTTTTCTAAACTTTATTAATGGATGAATATCTCAGGTTTTTAATCATATAGCATTGTTATGATTGTTGCTATGGTATTAAGAAGTCACACCAAATAAATCCACGCTTCCGCAAAGCCAGGGTGTGACCGTTAATAGGTCTTCAGATCGTTTAAAGTATCCAGGTCGTTTGAAGTTTATCATTTCAGTTCGCATGAGGTGAATTGTTATAAGGTCGTTTGAAAAAGACATCCAAATCGTTTGAACATTGTGATTTAGTAAACTTTTTCACCGAAACATGGAAAACGAGTTTTACAACGCCTTTGCTACTGCTCCAGCTGCTCCAGTTACAGTTGCTGAGACTGTTGGTATCGAAAATGAAACGGGAACTTTCCAAAAGCCTCCAAAGCTTATGTACATTGAGGACTTTAAAGGATGGCAAGATCGTTTTGAAAACTGGGTGCAAGATAATAAGTTTGATGCATGGGTTTCGTTAGAGAAAGATTACACTAAACCGAAAGATGATATTGAAAATGAAAAACCGTTAAGTCAATTTACACCGGAAGAAAAATTAAGATACACCAGTGAAAAAATGATGATTAGCATTCTCCAACAAGCGGTAAAAGAAGATATTTTCGTTTTGCTTCAACATGAGGGAACAGCTAGATCAATTTGGTTAGCGTTGATTAAAAAGTTTAAGGGAAGTGCTGATATGATAAAAAAATAAACGAGCATTACTAAAAAAATCTTTTGATATGTTTACAACTTTTGAAGGTGAGACGACTAGGAAGATTATCGAGAGATATTGTCATCTAGTCATGGAAATGAAAAGATTAGACATAAAGAAAGAAGATGAAGAATGGGTTGATAAGCTAGCTGATGCGTTACCACAAAATGAATGGGGAACATATCTGTTGATCTTAAAGCATAACCGATAATTTGAAGATATGAATTTGTGTAAGTTTATCCAGAAGTTGGAAGAACATGAGCTAGCAATGCAAAAAACTACTACAATGAGAAGTCCGAGTGCTCAACAAGATGTGAGTCTATACTATAGAGGAAGCAAAGTTGAGACTACTCCGAGTCCAAAGATTCAGACTGCGTTTAGTGCTGATGGTACTTCCGGAACAAATACAAACAATACAAATAAGAGCAGTGGATACTCTTCGTCTTATACAAGTTTTGAACCAAATTTCTCAACACCAAGTTCTCAACAACAAAGTTCAACAAATGGTACCGGTCAAGTATTGCAATGCAGTGTTACATTACATATTCAAAATGGTCAAAATTTATCTCCAGATACTGCGAAGCAACACATCGCATCTCTTGTCACTATGTTAGAGTCGTATGAAAGCTTGGTTGCTGGAAGAATCGAAAATCCGATGCTGACTAAAGAGGATTATGACCAAATTGATTCTGAGGAACTTGAGTTGATGGACATCAAGTGGTGTTTAGCTAGTGTTTTGAGAAGAGCAGAAAAATTCAAACAAATCACCGGTAGAGATGATCTTCGTGAAGCTGCTACATCTCAGCTAGGTTTTGACAAATCGAAGGTTACTTGTTTTCGTTGCTGAGAAAAAGGACATTTTAAACGAGAGTGTACAAACAGGGAAGCAACCGGAAGACAAGATCCTTTTGGAAACAACGATTATCATCGAAAAGCAATTTATCATCAGGTCGCTCAACAACCATATCAACAAGAATATTCTCATTCACGTTCGATTGAAGAATCAAAGGGTAAAGCTTGTTATGGTCTGATAGACCAAGATGATGAGAGAATTCCAGAAGGCTTTAATTGGGATGATTATGATCCTAACCGACCTTCAGTTTCTAAAGCATTTGTTGCTCGAATATTTGAAGACTCAACCTCAGGAGAAGAATCAGTCAAATCTAAGAACCGTCCTAGAAGACAACCGATTTTTAAATCTTCAGGAAGTGATGAAGACACTGATGATGAGGAAGAGTATATTAATAAAGCTAGAAAACAATTGGATCCTTACAGTTTTAATTTGTTTTTTGCAGATAAAATCAAGATTTTGAAAGAGAAAAAGGCTGCTAGACTGAAGAGAAAAATTGAAGAAAGAAGGATTGCGGAAGAAAAGGAAAAATTTGAAGAAAGAAGGGTTGCTGAAGAAAAGGCAAAAGCTGAAGAAAAACCGACAGAGAGGGTCGAGGTTGAAGAGAGTGAAGTGAAGATAGAAGTTGAGAAAGAACTGATTGTGCTTGAAAAGGTGGTGGAGAAAATAGTTGAAAAAATCATCGAAGTTGAAAAAATTGTTGAAGTTGAAAAGATTGTAGAGGTTGAAAAACCTTGTGCAAAGTGTGTAGTATCTTGCAAAGATTGTGCTGAGAAAGATACAAAGTTGGCTGAATTGGAGAAGCTCAAAGAGAATTTATTGTATAATGTGAGAAGCATAAAGGAATCATATGATCTCCTAAGCAGCAAAGTAAATTTGTACAAAGGAGCTTGTGATGAAGATATTCAAATGAAAAATCTTCTAAAAGCAACAGTTCTTCAAAAGAAAACTGCAATCAACGGATATATTGAAATGAATGCTGAGCTGAAACAAGAATTGGCAGCAATGAAGATTGAAACCGAAAGAGTGAATAATTTACTTCGAAGTTATCAAAGTTCAAAGTATGTTATTGATCGCATCTATCCTGCCATTGCAGCTCATAAGTTTGCAGATGATGAAGGGAATTCTGGTAAGAAAACTGGTTTGAGTTATAACAGAGTACCAAATCCAATGTGGGATGGCTATACCCCCCGAGACTTTGAAAAGGTGGCTGAAGCACTCAATCTGAATCTGAAATCCGAGTCTATCGTTGGATTACCAGATGATATTGATGTCACCTTCACAGCGTCTAACACTGATCATGAGTCCGAGTTAGTTAAGAAAGTGGTCGATCAGGTGTTGGATAAAGATGAAGAGTCAAAGTCAGAGTCTAAATCTGAAAATTTGAGTTCATCAGACAAAAGCTCGAATTCACCGGTCAAAAGGGTTTACAATAAATATTTTCCGATGTCAAAAAATAATTTGAATGACGAAACATTCAAAGTAGCATATACTTTGAATGACTCCGACAAATTATATTCTGATGAAGAATTTCCAATAAGAGGTGTTAAAACTGAAATGATTAACAAGATTTTCAAATTAACAGAAATTAATATTTCTGAAATAAAAGATGTAAATCTTACTGAAAAACCTAAAAAGTACACCTCAAGAGTTCAACAAAGATTGAACAAGAAAAAAAGGTTACAGTTCTGGTTCGGATTATCGAAAGAAACCAAACCATAACAGTAATTTCAAAAAGAAGGGATTAGGCTTTATTCCACCAGAAAATCATAAAAATGAGAAATTTTTTAAACCAAAAACTAAATTTGTTTCAGGAGCAAGTTCTGAAGAGGAGAAGGAGAAACCATTCTGGAGACAGTCAAACAAGGAGTTTCTCGCCGAAAAACGAAAGATAATGTTGAAGGAAACTGAACCGAGAGTTGAAAGAAGAACCAGTTTCAAATGTCAAGAGGTTGGACATATTGCTTGGAATTGCCCAAAGCCAACCAACACAAAAGAGGGAGTCTCTTCAAATTCTAAACTGAAAGAGAAATGTCTTGATAAAAATGAACAACCAATAGAAAAATTTAAGGAGTTTAAAAATTCGACTTTCGAAGTTGGTGAAAGTTCGAAACATTTTTACAAAAGAAGAGCAAACTTAAACAAACAAAAGTGGGTGGTGAAAACACCAGAGGTTGTTTCTGACAATGAATCTGACTCGTCAAAGTCAGAGGAGTCATTTGTTGTGCTAAAAGATGGGAATTCCGTTCCAACAATGGATGAAGAAAATTTTTCACCATTGTCAAATGAAAATTTGAAATCAAAAGTTGATAAGATTGAGATTTCAGATCAATTCTTCTCTGATAAGGAAGAATTTGATGCTGAAAAGGCATTTAATGGCAAAGTGTTACACATTTTTGGAAAGATGGCTGATGGGAAGGTGAAAGGAGTGAAAGAATTTTATGAATCAAAAATTGTTAAACCAAATGAGGATGGTTCACCCTTGATTGATCAGGCATGGGTGAGATTTTTTAAGAAATAAAATCCTGACTTTCCGGAGCTCCCAAGTTGGTAATCGTGGAGCATGAATCGACATCATTCTTGAAAATCAGTTTTGTTGATTTAACTTGAGTTAACTTTCAGACAAGTGATGAAAGAAAAGGAAAAGTGAACTTACAAGTGGTAATTTGAAAACAATGTGATGAAACCTTATGTTTGTGAAATAACAAACAAACCAATTTTCCGGAAAAACCATTTTGATTAAAACAAACTTAAGTGTTTTGAAATCATAATAGGAAAATAGTTTGTTGTCAGGGGGAGTTCTGATTGTTTAAGCCAAGTGGATGGCGTATTGAAGCAATTCACATCAGTTTGTTATTTTATCTGTACAGTTTATTGCTTATAGTTTCAAATTTTCCCAGAAAATCAAAAATTGAAACATATTTTTGATTTTAGGGGGAGTAAAAATTTTGAAAATTTGAAAACTCCAAAAACATGATAAAATCTAAAAATCCAAAAACATCGAAAAATTAAAAATGAGTTTTGTTGTGAAAAAGAGGAAATGATAGTACATCAGTAGACAATCACAGCATGCTAAAGAAATGGAAAGTTAAAAATGTGATAAACGGTCTCACTGACGATATGCCAGTAGGTTTTTACACATTCAATAGATTGTTTTCGAGATACAAACCTAAATATGAAATACTTTCTTATTTCGTGGGGAACATCTCTCAGATATATAGGTAACCCCTGAAATCTTGTTTGAAGGGCTTTCTATTTCTGACATACTAGGTCTTTGTGCGTGATGATATCTGGGGTATTATACCAGGACTTCTGATTTTGCGGAAGCAATAGCCTAGTCCTCGTATAATACTCTGCACTACTTTAATCATAAAGCCCACCCTCAGCATAAAAATGATGAAACATTGAAAAATGCTAATCATGTGCTGTTGAAAAAAAAAGATCCCCAAACAGGACACACCTAAAAGTCGAGCCATCATCTCTTTGTCTGAACGGAAGTTCTAACCTGAGCTCTCATGGCCTCGCATTACCCGTTTACAGATATCATTAGTGTGCATTCACCTGTAAGACTGAATATAGGAGTCTGGATACGGGAGTATATTCTGAGGTGGTACACACGAATAAGTTTAAGGGCTTAAAACACTAATCTCGTATCTCGAAACAATTGAACTTTGTGTGAAAAATTAAGTGGATCAGTATACTGACAATCTAAGTGAATCGTTTAGAACTTAAAGTGTTTAAAGCTCAATGGTGTTAGCGATTTGTCTCATAATATGATCCTCTTACACAAACTCGCAAAAATATTGTTTGAAAATATTTCTTTACTGCTTTTCATTAAAAGAAAAACCCCAAAAAGAATGTGTTTTAGCATAAAATTTTGAAAATTCAAAAAGATTTTATTTCATCTTATTTTCGACAACTGATGTTGAAAAGCTGATTTTCAAAATTCTGAGTGCTAAACATGATGAACAACAGTGGATTGGGAGAGTGTGTTTGAAATAAAAAAAATGAGGTAAAAGTTTGAAATAATTTGAGAAAATTGTTATAAGATAATTTTTCAAGTGATGTTTTGAGAAAATGATTTTATGGTTAGTTAATCAAGGTCATTAATTTGAACTTGATATAACTATTGTTGATATTGAATGATTTCTACAAAAGTAAATTTCACAATTGTCAAAGGTCAAATTTGTGTGTTATGATTACAAGTGGTTAAGCAGAGATTAAATTGTTATAAATAAAAATCTTACTTTTGGGTAGAGATTTGTGCAGATCCCCGTGTCTGATTCTGTTGCTACGGAGAGCCAGGAATCGTTCTTGAACCTGTGAAAGCTATGTCAGATTACGATCCCGAAATAACTTAAGGGGGAGTCTGTTAGCAAAGGGGAGTTTGAAGTTTAAAAGAGCCAGACTCAGAATCTGGAACATTGCTCGAGATAGAAGCTGCTGATGCTAATGAGCAAGAAGAAGATAGAGATTGGTGAGGATGCTTACAGAGAAAGATACTTTGGAAAGAGCGAGAAGACCGATCAAGACTGAAGACTCGACACACTGAAGACTCGTCAACATCCAAGGGGGAGTTTGTTGGTGCATATGTCTGTTGACTTCGTCTTATGTCTTGTATCGAGTCATGTATGCTAGATTGGATAGACTGGAGCTCGGTAGCCTAGAAAATAGAAATTTAGAGTTTACTGTCCAGGTCGTACGAACTGGCTGAACCAGTTCATACGGACTGACCAGGTCGCACGACCTGGTGATGTCTGTTTCGTGTGGACTGGCAATCTCTATAAATAGGAGAGCTCATGTCTTCATTTGTAACATTCTGATTTCGGAGACGAAGTGCTGCCGAAGTGTCGTACGATCTGTAATCAATTTCGAATCAATCTAAACGACAGTTAAAGTGATTCCTAGTGTTAAACAAGCTGCAATCATGTCCGAATCATTGAATTCCGCCTCTGGTCTGGACTAGAACTCTTCTGATCGACTCATTAGGTCGAGTCTTTGATCCTACAGTTTCATCAAAATGACAGTCAGCATACCGTGCTGTAAACATGTCTCCCGTCATTGGTTCTAAATATTTAATTATGGACGGGGAGTTAAAACCAATATAGATACCCAGTCTTCTTTGGGGTCCCATTGTAGTATGTTGTGGTGGCGGTATTGGTACATATACCACACAACCAAAAATTCTAAGGTGGGACAAACTTGGTTCTCGTTCGGAGACCAGTTGCAACGGGGAGTATACATGATCAGCAGTTGCTCTCAATCTAATCAGTGCAGCGGCATGCAAAATAACATGACCCCATGTAGAAGATGGTAATTTACATCTCATTAAGAGTGGTCTAGTGATTATTTGTAATCGTTTGATCAGAGATTCAGCTAAACTGTTTTGTGTGTGAACATGAGGTACTGAATGTTCAACATTGATCCCGATTGACATACAATAGTCATTAAAAGCTTGAGATGTGAACTCTCCCGCATTATCCATCCGGATGTTTCTAATTTGATTATCGGGAAAATTGGCTCTCAATTGTATGATTTGAGCTAAAAGTCGGGCAAATGCTACATTTCGAGTAGCTAAAAGGCTCACATGTGACCACCTAGAGGATGCGTCTATTAAGACCAAGAAATAGCGGAATGGTCCACACGGAGGATGAATAGGCCCACAAATATCCCCTTGGATTCTTTCTAAAAACGATGGGGTTTCATGTATCAATTTAGTTTGTGAGGGAGGTAGTTGTTGCCCGAGATTTCAAGTGTAGTGAATTCAAGGTTTGATAAGTTCGACATTTTGTCTACAAAGGAAAGAGACATGCGTTTAACAACAAGCATGTGTATATAATGGATACTATAGGAGAACTTCGGGTTCTTTATAATTAGAACTTCGGGTTCTATTCAAGAAGACAATTTTCATATGTAGTGATGAGTTTGTATTTTTTTTCATTAAAAAAAATTAAGATCACACCAAATTTGTTGATATTATATTATTAATATAATACCATTAATATGTTTAACAATTGACATTTTTAGCCCCTAGCTTTTTATTAATTTAAATTTTCTTCAACAACATTCGTTCGTTAATTTATTTTGTTTACCAATATCATTTTTTTACTTAAAAAAACTACGTTTCGACATAAACTTTTTCTGTAAACAAGTTAGGTCAAATATAACATGTTTTCGTTGAAAAAACCATTTTTATGTGCATATTTTTATTTATGCATCTGTATCAATTCGAGTTGGTCTACATCTGGATATACCTTTTTATATTATAATTTGTTTTCTTACTTTTGTTATGTACGTTCTCATAAATTTTGTTCCGAACAGAGTGGAGTCAAATTATGGTTTCTTTTTTTTCTTTTTTTTTCAAAGCTTTAATTCATCCTATAGAATAAGTTATGATTGTACGAGAAAGATTCAATTTACTTTACGTTGTGATCCAAACGTAATACTTATATAGGTTACATTAAGTTCAACCAGATATGTCAAAACACGCGTTTTCATATGCTTAACGCATTACCCCACACTTGAACAAATCTATTCGATACTTGTGATGTCCTCGCGCCGCAACGTGCGCGAGCCTTATTACTAGTTATAACTTAAATTACTACAACTCAGTTTTAAACTAACCAGATTGTATATATAATTTTATATTACTTAATTAGCCAAATAAACTACAAAAAAATCTCAATGATTATTTAAATTCGTGAAAAATTCCATGGTTTCAAAGGTTAGAATTTAGATTTTCAAAATGGGTCGAATTTTGGGAGCTCATTTTGACGGATGTTACAGTTAATGATCAGGATGTGACAACTGGCACCAAACCGGTAATTTCCGTACACGTTAATCATTATTTAAATGACTGCAATTATGTGCTTAATTGTCAGCAATGTCTGATTTCATACTAAACAAGTGAATTCATGCACGTTGTATACTACAAAATATTGCTTTATGCATAAACGAGAGCGTTGCGTCAAAAATACTAGTAAACTCACCGGTAAGACACACTGTGTCAACAGAACTGCAGAAAGCAGTCAGGCAATAAAATTGGAGCCTAGGTGTAGGTCCGACAACAAGAATGCATTAAAAACCCAAGAGTACATACAAGGGTTTAATATATATGCAATGCGAAAGCAAAATTAAGCACTAAAAAGCACCCGAAACGCACTTTAGGTGCAGAATTTATATAATTCAGCATTTAGACATATGAATATTTTGCAGAAATGTCGTTTTATTATCCAGAATATTTCCCTAAGTGTTGGGAATCGATAGTGTTATAAAAAGGTACTTATTAGACACTAAAAAGTGTAATTTTGCACTTTAACGAACCGGTGTCTAACCGAACAACCGGATTTAACCCGGAACAAAAAATAAATAAATAAATATATTGACATGGCATTGTTTTTATTTCTCTGAACTAGTTAGGGACCCCGAACACCCTAACACCCGTTATATTTCATAACACACATAATACTCTAATTAAAACTATTTGTTTCTAACTAGACACTAACTACCATATTGGAAATGCAACTAAAACCCCCCCACCCCCCTAAGTGACGGTTCCAACTTGTTCCCCCACATGTGGATTTGTTGTAATATTTTAATGGATTATGTTACATCTTAGGTAACATAATATACAATGGGTAAATATAAGAAAATGGTTATAAGAAGTAACCTAAATATCATGACTTTCATTCTTTCACCACACTCCAACACATCTTTCTTTTCCTTCTCTTGGCTATTCTCGGCCGACCACACAAGCACCACCACCACCACTTTTTGATTTTTATCAAACCATTCCAAGTGCATACAAGTGTTAAGGATCACGTATAAGGAGGCTCGGTGCACTCGGATTGCGAAGAACCTCCACCATTTGCTTTTATCCACGCGATTTTCGTCTAGTTTCTTCCCTAGCCTCGAGCTAGTAGTAAGTGTTCTAAAACATCCTATTAACCTTGTCTAAAGTGGTTAATAAGAGATTTGTTGGATAAAAATTATGAACACTAGAGACCAAAACTAAAAGTCTACTAAAAATAATAAAAATGGTGGTTAATGGATGAATGTTAGTGTAAAACTTTTGAAACTAGTTTTGTTATGATTATTTATTGTTGTGGATTGCTAGTGTTGGAAGGGATCGTCATCAAACCACGCTAGATCATGTTCTTGGAACATGAACTAGCCTTATGTTAAGTCGTAAAATTATTAGATGACGAACCCTTTCAAACATAAACATGAACTTGTGTAAAAACGATTTTTCTTATAAAATGGAGTTCTAAACTAGTAGATCTAAAGATCTACAAGTGGTTTTTCGGAAGAACCAAGCAAAAATATTAGTGTTGTTAAAACCCGGATCTTATCCGAACTAAAAGCGTTTTTAGTAAATAAACAAGTGTGTGGACACTTGTGTCACAAGAAAAATTTAACAAAGAAATATTTTTGCGAATCTCGACTAGAAGTTGTGAGACTTCATATTCTTTAAAAATAAAGTTTTAAGAAACTAAAATTATTTTTAAAGATAACGAGACTTACTAAATGTGCTAGTAAGTTACTACACATTTTTGTAAATATTCAAGTTCATGAAATGGAGAAATTAGTGATTATTGTTGACGATTATTGTTGATAATTGTTGTTGATGATTGATGACGATTTAAAAGAAAATAAACACATGTTTTGAAAACATGGGAAACCTCCATTTTTAGGGGAAACTCTGTCAAAATTTTTATAAATCTTGACACTTAGAAAAATATAAGTTTTTGAGAAACTTATTCCCTAAAAATGTATTTAAGGGTATTACCAAGGTTTCCCTAATTTTTGGTGATAAGAAATGGTGATTTCTTCAAAAATAAAAATGGATCTTATGTATATATATTTTTGAGAGAAAAATATATATTATTTTATCACCAACTTTTGTGCTAAGTGTATATAGTATGTGTTATACGTGCTAGTGTATTAAGACTTAAAAATGCACTAAATACTCATGAGGAGTATAAACATAAAAATACACATACAAAATACAAGATACATAATTCGGGTGCGAAGTGCAAAACACAAAAGACTTATATTTATTCTAGAGGAAATAATATAAGTAAGATACGTAGTTAAAAATATGAAATATTTTTAACACAACAATACAAATACAAAAGAGAGTGACTGTACTTGTGCGATACAAGTTTAGTGACTAACGTTAAGAAAACGCGTATAGGTTACGACGTTAATTAAGCAAATCCGGTGAAGTTTACGACGCAAGGAACGCAAAGTTGTGAGTTCATGCTCCCCCTTTTCTTTAACTGTTTCAGTTTTTATAACTTCGGGGGTGAAATACATGTACAAATGTACAATATTTATAATTGGTATGATATAAATATAAGAAGCACACTTGGTGAGAACGAGAATCAAGTGTGATGAAATATAAATACAAGAAGTACACTTGGTGAGAACGAGAACCAAGTGTGACGAAATATAAGATAATAAGAAACGCACTTGGTGAGGACGAGAACCAAGTAGGATGCGTTATGAGAAATGATAATAAGAAACGCGCTTGGTGAGGACGAGAACCAAGTAGGATGCGTTATGAGAATTGATAACAAGAAACGCGCTTGGTGAGGACGAGAACCAAGTAGGATGCGTTATGAGAAATAGTGTCACGAATAGGGTACAGAAGCACCATTAATCAACAATATACTTAGACCGCAGAACAAAAGGTTAGATCTAACGGGTGCCTGGCAGCCACACTCTCGGTGAGGGCGAGAATCGAGTAGTGCTTTTGTGTCTCAGAATATACCAATTAAATGCCTTAGGTTTGGTGACTTCCTATGTCGTGTCACATGTTAATGGCTTTGCAACCCATTAACAATCCTGATATTTACAGAAACACTGTATTTATATAAAATCCATACCATACTAGAATTGATATATAACTTGAAGTACGTGGGGTACTCAAGAAAATTGATATATAACTTGAAGTACGTGGGGTACTCAAGAAAAATTGATATATAACTTGACGTACGTGGGGTACTCAAGAAGATTGATATATAACTTGAAGTACGTGGAGTACTCAAGAAAAACTTGATTTATTCACAACTATGTTCTTATATAAAGTATACAAACGTGAAATACAAAACTGCATGAATTCACACCAACTTTATGTTGACGTTTTTCCAAAAACTCACATGTATTTCAGGTAACTAGGATGGATGTGCGCGCGGTCTTGCTTATGCTCGTGGATGTCGCTTGTGTTTAACTTTAAATAAAGTTGTAAACTTTTAAGACAATGTTTTAAGCTGTCTAGCGATGTAAACGCTAAACTTATGTTTTCAAATCATGGTATTTGATGTTATTTTACGAGCATGTAGCATGTTTACTCTTCGTATGCAATGAGAACCTTTCATGATCACACCTCGTGCTTCCGCCGCAGAAAGGGGTGTGACAGATTGGTATCAGAGCAGCGATTGTAGTGAACCAGGATTCCTTCTCGAGTCTAGTCTACAATCTCTAGGATCCATTCACGAAAACAATTTTGAAAGAGTTTTCATTGCATAAAACGTCCCGTGACATCCACTACCTGAAACTAGTTACATGAGTCTAGAAAAGACACTACGAGACTTAGAGTGCACTTGAGTAGCACTTGTCGTTGACTAGAAATTACTTGCAATTATGTGTGATAATTAGCATGTACTAGAAGTGGAATGTCACAATATGTGACTTTACCTGAAAGCAATGGCCTACCTGAAGGAAGAAATACGAGGATGAAACGAACTATGCGGACTGTGCAAGGAGTTACGTAATTATGGATGCATACATAATTATGGAATTCAGTGCACAGAAACCACAGCAAGTCTTGTCACGTATAGATTCCCTCAGTGCAAGCCTACTAAGTACTCTGCTAGAGTAATAATTGTTTGATGTCACTTATGTGGTATATATACCTGTGAATATATATGATACTACTGTCTAGTGTGACGATATCAAACAAATGATTAACCCTGTTGTGTTATGTTCTGTCAGAACATGGAACCCAGGAAAGCTGTGAATGCTCGCAATGATGATCAACCTCCTCCTCCCCCACTGCCAAGAACTGCTGAAGAGCTGAACGCTCTACTGGAGGAAAGGATCTCCGCTGCTATCGCCCAGTACGAGGCAAACCGAACTCAAGACAGTGGTGGCCCAAGCAACGCTAGACGTAATGGGAACGGAGATTCATCTGGAGGCAATGCAGCTCAAGGTAACCTCAGACGTTTTGCTAAGCATGAAGAAATTTATGAACGGTCCTTGTTTCATTAATTCTTCGATTGCTCACATGTGAATTGGTTGAATCAATTCCAGGCTGCACTTTCAAGCAGTTCCTCGACTGCAAACTGATGAACTATGATGGCACAGGAGGTGCAGTAGCATTTGTACGCTGGACGGAGAAGACTGAAGCTACTATCCGCATGAGCAAGTGTACCGCGGATCAACAAGTCACTTTTGCCACTGGGTTATTTGTCGATGAAGCTCTGACTTGGTGGAACCTACAAGTCCAAACCTTGGGCGATGATGCCGCTTATGGCCTAACTTGGGATGAACTGAAGGAAAGAATGAGAGAGAAGTACTGCTCTCGTGCTGAACTCCAAAGACTGGAAACAGAGTTCTGGCACTTGACTATGGAAGGTGCTGACATCAATGGTTACACTCGAAGGTTCCACGATCTGTCAAGAGTGCTACCCTACATGGTGACTCCGGAATTTAAGCGTGTTGAACGCTACATTTGGGGACTGGCCTCAGAATTTCGTGGCATGGTGACGTCGGCCAAACCACAAACAATCACCGAGGCTGTAACTCTGGCTGTCAGCCTGACTGAAGATTGTGTTCGTATGAAGAAGTTATAACTGAACCCAACAGAAAAGACCGAGACACATGCTGAGTCGTCCGGTGACAAAAAGAGAAAGCATACAAGTTTGAACCAAGCAACTCGCAACAACAAGGGTTTCAGTAAGAAGCGCGACACTAATCCGCCTCAGGAGATGAAAACCCATGCAACCAAAGCATACCAAGGCTCCATGCCTAGATGCCAAAAATATAAGTATCATCATGATGGAGCTTGTCGCATTCCAAGGTGCGACAAATGTGGTAAATTGGGTCATCAAACAGAAGACTGTTGGGGAAAAGGAAAGAACCGAAATGGGAACGGTGCTGGTAACAAGAATGGTAACGGGAAAGGGCAGAACCAAGGATGCTTCAAGTGTGGAAGCAATGATCATTTCATGAAGAACTGCCCAGAGAGAAACAATGCTCAGGCTAGAGCGTTTGTGATTGGAGCAAAGAACGCCCGCGAGGACCCTAACGTGGTCACTGGTACGTTTCTCATTAACAATCACTTTGCATCCATATTATTTGACACTGGCGCCGATTATAGCTTCATGTCTGTGGAATTTAAACGCATACTCGGAATAGAATCTAGTAGATTAGAAATTCCTTATTCCATAGAACTAGCCAATGGTAAACTTGTTGAATCGGGCGAAGTTGTTAGAGGCTGCACACTAGAACTTGGTGAACGAAGATTTAGCATCGACCTCCTACCTATTCAATTGGGTAGCTTCGATGTAGTAGTCGGGATGGACTGGTTGTCCAAGAACAAAGCTGAAGTTATTTGTCATGAGAAAATCGTTCGCATCCCTTTAGCGAATGGTGAAACTCTCATCGTGCATGGAGAAAAACGAGACGCGCCTCTTTGAATCATCAGTTGTATGAAGGCACAGAAGTGCTTGAGGAAAGGATGTGTCGCTTTCCTAGCACACGTTATAGACAAGAAGGCTGTGGAGCCAAAACTCGAAGACATTCCTGTGGTGAAGGAATTCCCTGATGTTTTTCCTGAAGATCTGCCAGGACTACCTCCGCAACGGCAAGTCGAATTTCATATAGACTTGGTTCCAGGAGCCGCTCCTGTAGCCAAGGCACCCTATCGACTTGCTCCATCCGAAATGCAAGAATTATCTACACAACTCCAGGAGTTGTTGGATAAAGGATTCATAAGGCCAAGCTTCTCACCCTGGGGAGCTCCAGTATTGTTCGTGAAGAAGAAGGATGGAACACTGCGGATGTGTATCGATTACAGGGAACTAAACAAGCTCACAATCAAGAATCGGTATCCACTACCGAGGATTGATGACTTATTTGATCAACTGCAAGGATCAAGCTACTATTCCAAGATCGACCTTCGATCTGGATACCATCAGCTGAGAATCCAAGAAGAAAGCGTGCCAAAGACCGCATTCAGAACACGCTATGGGCACTACGAATTTCTTGTGATGCCATTTGGATTGACGAATGCACCAGCGGTCTTTATGGACCTAATGAACCGCGTATGCAAACCATATCTCGATAAATTCGTGATTGTATTTATCGATGATATCCTGATTTACTCGCGAACGAAAGAAGCGCACGAGCAACATCTTAGAACCATCTTGGAACTACTGAAGAAAGAGAAACTTTATGCAAAGTTCTCGAAGTGTGAATTCTGGATTCGCGAAGTACAATTTCTTGGTCACATGGTGAATGAGAAGGGCATTCATATAGACCCGTCCAAGATAGAAGCAATAAAGAATTAGGAAGCTCCCAAGACCCCAACCGAAGTTCGTCAATTTTTGGGCTTAGCGGGCTACTATCGGCGATTCATTGAGAATTTCTCGAAGATAGCTCAACCACTAACGACCCTTACACAGAAAGACAAGAAATACGACTGGGGTCACAAACAGGAAGAAGCCTTTCAGCTACTTAAGAACAAGCTCTGCGATGCACCAATACTATCATTACCCGAAGGCACTGAAGACTTCGTGGTATACTATGACGCTTCACGACAAGGTTTGGGTTGTGTGCTCATGCAACGCCAAAAAGTCATCGCTTATGCTTCAAGACAACTGAAGGTTCACGAGAGAAATTTACCACTCACGACCTGGAGCTGGGTGCAGTGGTATTCGCCTTGAAGATTTGGCGACATTATTTATATGGTACTCGATGTACAATCTTCACAGATCACAAAAGCTTACAACACATATTTGATCAGAAGGAATTGAATATGCGCCAGCGACGTTGGGTCGAGCTGCTGAATGATTATGACTGTGAGATTAAGTACCATCCTAGAAAGGCGAACGTTGTAGCGGACACGTTGAGCCGAAAAGAAAGGGTTAAGACCCTAAGGGTTCGAGCATTGGAAATGACGATTCGAACGAACCTCACTGCACGCATTCGTGATGCACAACAAGAAGCTCTTAAAGAAGATAACCGTAAAGCTGAATACCTACGGGGTATGCTGAAATACATGGTGCCAAACGAAGAGGGAGCCTTATACTTCAAGAAGCGTATTTGGGTTCCACTCTATGGTGGCATACGAGAAGTCATCCTTAATGAAGCCCACAAATCGAGATATTTGATCCATCCAGGGTCGGACAAAATGTATCAAGACTTGAAAGAATATTATTGGTGGCCGAGACTCAAAAGCGACGTTGCTGTCTATGTTGGAAAATGCCTAACCTGTGCTAAGGTTAAGGCAGAATATCAGAAACCGTCCGGCCTACTACAACAACCAGAGATTCCCGTGTGGAAGTGGGAACAAATCTCGATGGACTTCATAACGAAATTACCCAGGACCCCGAGAGGGCACGATATGATATGGGTAATAGTTGATCGGTTAACGAAATCTGCGCATTTCCTACCGATCCGAGAAAAAGACAGCACTGGAAAGCTTGCTGAAATATACTTAAGAGAAATTGTGGCACGTCATGGAGTGCCAATCTCAATCATTTCAGACCGAGATGGACGCTTTGTCTCAAGAATCTGGCAATCATTTCAGGAAGCCTTTGGATCTCAGTTAGATCTGAGCACGGCATTCCATCCGCAAACAGACGGCCAGAGCGAACGGACTATACAAACGTTAGAAGATATGCTTCGCGCATGTGTCATGGATCTAGGCGGCAGCTGGGATACTCATCTACCTTTAATTGAGTTTTCCTACAATAACAGTTATCATACGAGCATAAAAGCCGCGCCGTTCGAAGCTCTGTATGGCCGCAAATGCCGATCTCCCTTATGTTGGGCAGATGCCGGAGATAAACGTATGGTTGGTCCTGAACTTGTACAAGAGACAACCGACAAGATTGCGTAGATCCAAGAGCGCATTAAGGCAGCTAGAGATCGACAAAAGAGCTACGCTGATCCGAATAGAAAATCAGTAGAATTCAAGGTGGGAGACAAAGTGTTGTTAAAAGTCTCACCATGGAAGGGCGTAGTCAGGTTTGGAAAGCGTGGAAAGCTGAATCCACGATACATCGGACCATTCAGAATTTTGAAGAGAATTGGTACCGTGGCATACAAGTTGGAGTTACCGGAAGAACTTAATGGAGTACATGATACGTTTCATGTATCCAACCTGAAGAAGAGTCCAACACAAGAAAACGTGATCATCCCGATGGATGAAGAGCATATTGATGAAGCCCTCCGATTTACAGAGCAACCCGTTGAGGTTACCGACTGGAAAGTCAACAAGACCAGGAGGAGCAGTGTGAAGCTTGTCAAAGTACGTTGGAGCTCTAAGCACGGACCCGAGTACACATGGGAACGAGAAGACCAGTTCAAGAAAAAGTATCCCACCTATTCAAGAAGACTCCAGCGAGAGTTAGTTCAGCCTGAATTTCGGGACGAAATTCTTTTAACGGGGGGAGACTGTGACAACTGGCACCAAACCGGTAATTTCCGTACACGTTAATCATTATTTAAATGACTGCAATTATGTGCTTAATTGTCAGCAATGTCTGATTTCATACTAAACAAGTGAATTCATGCACGTTGTATACTACAAAATATTGTTTTATGCATAAACGAGAGCGTTGCGTCAAAAATACTAGTAAACTCACCGGTAAGACACACTGTGTCAACATAACTGCAGAAAGCAGTCAGACAATAAAATTGGAGCCTAGGTGTAGGTCCGACAACAAGAATGCATTAAAAACCCAAGAGTACATACAAGGGTTTAATATATATGCAATGCGAAAGCAAAATTAAGCACTAAAAAGCACCCGAAACGCACTTTAGGTGCAGAATTTATATAATTCAGCATTTAGACATATGAATATTTTGCAGAAATGTCGTTTTATTATCCAGAATATTTCCCTAAGTGTTGGGAATCGATAGTGTTATAAAAAGGTACTTATTAGACACTAAAAAGTGTAATTTAGCACTTTAACGAACCGGTGTCTAACCGAACAACCGGATTTAACCCGGAACAAAAAAAATTTAAATAAATAAATATATTGACATGGCATTGTTTTTATTTCTCTGAACTAGTTAGGGACCCCGAACACCCTAACACCCGTTATATTTCATAACACACATAATACTCTAATTAAAACCATTTGTTTCTAACTAGACACTAACTACCATATTGGAAATGCAACTAAAACCCCCCCACCCCCCTAAGTGACGGTTCCAACTTGTTCCCCCACATGTGGATTTGTTGTAATATTTTAATGGATTATGTTACATCTTAGGTAACATAATATACAATGGGTAAATATAAGAAAATGGTTATAAGAAGTAACCTAAATATCATGACTTTCATTCTTTCACCACACTCCAACACATCTTTCTTTTCCTTCTCTTGGCTATTCTCGGCCGACCACACAAGCACCACCACCACCACTTTTTGATTTTTATCAAACCATTCCAAGTGCATACAAGTGTTAAGGATCACGTATAAGGAGGCTCGGTGCACTCGGATTGCGAAGAACCTCCACCATTTGCTTTTATCCACGCGATTTTCGTCTAGTTTCTTCCCTAGCCTCGAGCTAGTAGTAAGTGTTCTAAAACATCCTATTAACCTTGTCTAAAGTGGTTAATAAGAGATTTGTTGGATAAAAATTATGAACACTAGAGACCAAAACTAAAAGTCTACTAAAAATAATAAAAATGGTGGTTAATGGATGAATGTTAGTGTAAAACTTTTGAAACTAGTTTTGTTATGATTATTTATTGTTGTGGATTGCTAGTGTTGGAAGGGATCGTCATCAAACCACGCTAGATCATGTTCTTGGAACATGAACTAGCCTTATGTTAAGTCGTAAAATTATTAGATGACGAACCCTTTCAAACATAAACATGAACTTGTGTAAAAACGATTTTTCTTATAAAATGGAGTTCTAAACTAGTAGATCTAAAGATCTACAAGTGGTTTTTCGGAAGAACCAAGCAAAAATATTAGTGTTGTTAAAACCCGGATCTTATCCGAACTAAAAGCGTTTTTAGTAAATAAACAAGTGTGTGGACACTTGTGTCACAAGAAAAATTTAACAAAGAAATATTTTTGCGAATCTCGACTAGAAGTTGTGAGACTTCATATTCTTTAAAAATAAAGTTTTAAGAAACTAAAATTATTTTTAAAGATAACGAGACTTACTAAATGTGCTAGTAAGTTACTACACATTTTTGTAAATATTCAAGTTCATGAAATGGAGAAATTAGTGATTATTGTTGACGATTATTGTTGATAATTGTTGTTGATGATTGATGACGATTTAAAAGAAAATAAACACATGTTTTGAAAACATGGGAAACCTCCATTTTTAGGGGAAACTCTGTCAAAATTTTTATAAATCTTGACACTTAGAAAAATATAAGTTTTTGAGAAACTTATTCCCTAAAAATGTATTTAAGGGTATTACCAAGGTTTCCCTAATTTTTGGTGATAAGAAATGGTGATTTCTTCAAAAATAAAAATGGATCTTATGTATATATATTTTTGAGAGAAAAATATATATTATTTTATCACCAACTTTTGTGCTAAGTGTATATAGTATGTGTTATACGTGCTAGTGTATTAAGACTTAAAAATGCACTAAATACTCATGAGGAGTATAAACATAAAAATACACATACAAAATACAAGATACATAATTCGGGTGCGAAGTGCAAAACACAAAAGACTTATATTTATTCTAGAGGAAATAATATAAGTAAGATACGTAGTTAAAAATATGAAATATTTTTAACACAACAATACAAATACAAAAGAGAGTGACTGTACTTGTGCGATACAAGTTTAGTGACTAACGTTAAGAAAACGCGTATAGGTTACGACGTTAATTAAGCAAATCCGGTGAAGTTTACGACGCAAGGAACGCAAAGTTGTGAGTTCATGCTCCCCCTTTTCTTTAACTGTTTCAGTTTTTATAACTTCGGGGGTGAAATACATGTACAAATGTACAATATTTATAATTGGTATGATATAAATATAAGAAGCACACTTGGTGAGAACGAGAATCAAGTGTGATGAAATATAAATACAAGAAGTACACTTGGTGAGAACGAGAACCAAGTGTGATGAAATATAAGATAATAAGAAACGCACTTGGTGAGGACGAGAACCAAGTAGGATGCGTTATGAGAAATGATAATAAGAAACGCGCTTGGTGAGGACGAGAACCAAGTAGGATGCGTTATGAGAATTGATAACAAGAAACGCGCTTGGTGAGGACGAGAACCAAGTAGGATGCGTTATGAGAAATAGTGTCACGAATAGGGTACAGAAGCACCATTAATCAACAATATACTTAGACCGCAGAACAAAAGGTTAGATCTAACGGGTGCCTGGCAGCCACACTCTCGGTGAGGGCGAGAATCGAGTAGTGCTTTTGTGTCTCAGAATATACCAATTAAATGCCTTAGGTTTGGTGACTTCCTATGTCGTGTCACATGTTAATGGCTTTGCAACCCATTAACAATCCTGATATTTACAGAAACACTGTATTTATATAAAATCCATACCATACTAGAATTGATATATAACTTGAAGTACGTGGGGTACTCAAGAAAATTGATATATAACTTGAAGTACGTGGGGTACTCAAGAAAAATTGATATATAACTTGACGTACGTGGGGTACTCAAGAAGATTGATATATAACTTGAAGTACGTGGAGTACTCAAGAAAAACTTGATTTATTCACAACTATGTTCTTATACAAAGTATACAAACGTGAAATACAAAACTGCATGAATTCACACCAACTTTATGTTGACGTTTTTCCAAAAACTCACATGTATTTCAGGTAACTAGGATGGATGTGCGCGCGGTCTTGCTTATGCTCGTGGATGTCGCTTGTGCTTAACTTTAAATAAAGTTGTAAACTTTTAAGACAATGTTTTAAGCTGTCTAGCGATGTAAACGCTAAACTTATGTTTTCAAATCATGGTATTTGATGTTATTTTACGAGCATGTAGCATGTTTACTCTTCGTATGCAATGAGAACCTTTCATGATCACACCTCGTGCTTCCGCCGCAGAAAGGGGTGTGACAGATTGGTATCAGAGCTGCGATTGTAGTGAACCAGGATTCCTTCTCGAGTCTAGTCTACAATCTCTAGGATCCATTCACGAAAACAATTTTCAAAGAGTTTTCATTGCATAAAACGTCCCGCGACATCCACTACCTGAAACTAGTTACACGAGTCTAGAAAAGACACTACGAGACTTAGAGTGCACTTGAGTAGCACTTGTCGTTGACTAGAAATTACTTGCAATTATGTGTGATAATTAGCATGTACTAGAAGTAGAATGTCACAATATGTGACTTTACCTGAAAGCAATGGCCTACCTGAAGGAAGAAATACGAGGATGAAACGAACTGTGCGGATGGTTTTCTCGTGACATGGCACTTCCGCCCGGTTGGCGGACAATCAATCCATGCCGACAACCACGCCAAAGCTACCCAATTGAATGGGTCAGAGATTGATAGAAAATTCTTGCACTCCGAGTTCAAGTGTGCAGTTTTTAATAATGTCTCTAGATTCGATCAACTTACCATTTGCTAACTCTATAGAATATGGAACATCTAGTTTACTCGACTCTAAACCGAGTATTTTTTAAATTCTATAGATATAAAACTAAAATCGGCGCCAGTGTAAAAAATGAACGGATGCAAAGTGTTGATTTATAGGAAACGTACCCGTAACTACATTCGGGTCCTGTCGTGCATCTCGGGCTCCAATCACAAAAGCTCTCCCACGAGCTTGGTTTTCCTTAGGACAATCCTTCCTGAAATGCCCGTTGTCTTCGCAGTTGTAGTATCCTTGCTGTCACACCCTCAAAATCCACAAGTGGAGTATTACCGTGAGACGTGTGACCGACCAGGATCATACCACTAATCATATTGAACGATAAGTAAAATAAAGTAAAACCATCACAATCAAAACGTTTAGTGTTCACGAAAACAGTATTCCCAAAACCAAGTCTAAGTGTTAGCGGAAGCATAAAGTTTAAAACCCATTAAGCAATTTAAAAGTCATAATTTCTAATAGTAGGAACCCAACAGTTGGTTCCCTGCCATAACGTCCACTCCTCGTGCAAGCTCCAGCCATGTACCTAACGACCTGCAAAGCATGCAGTAGTGTGTGAACATAAAGTTGGCGAGTTCACAGTTGTTTTGTTTAGTGTAATTCCAAAATCCATAAGTTGTTAAGTTCCTTTGTTCTTTATAAAAACATGCCATGGGAGCTACCCCACTGTTTTAAACCACTAGACCCGTACCATACCGACTACTGACTGTAGTATGTTTAGTGCCCCAAGTCAATGTCTATCATCATTGACCAAGTGCCCAAGTATATTAGTCCACTCCTGTCCTCTGCGGCACGGTGTGAGGCTTGTCAAACCTAATAGCGCTATTTAACTAATACCCCGTTCACCATTGGCCCGACGATTAAGTTGGTATAAAAATGAGTGGGGACTTTCGGATAGAGTTCCATCTAGTCCGCTTAATACATGTAATATAAATGGTAAATTAACATGTTGTCCCACCCAAGGGGGACAAGGTTTCCCGTATTCTACCCAAGGAGAATACGTAGGTTGCATCCCACCCACAGGGGATAGTTGTTATTCATTCCATTCCCAAACCACCGGGAATTACATGCTTTTATGAAAAGTGTGAACTCACCTTAGATTAGCTCGGCAGACAAAAGTAACTTGAGCTAATATGGTCAACCACGTCCTATTATGGTTACCATACAAGTCAGGTTCATATTCAAGTAGTAAACACGTAGTTCTACACGTATACTAACAGGTTGCATACAAGCAAGGTTCAAAGCATACATATAACAAGTTCAACAGTAGTATATAAGTGCACGTTTTAAAGCCTATGTGTGCGGCCCAAGTATATGGGCCTGTTGACAGTGTGTGAGTTCCATATGATTGTGTGAGTCCAGTCAAGTATACGTTGTGAGTAGGACCCCAGTCGAAACCATGAGGTCTCGATTCGCGACTAGAGATCTCGAATCGAGATCAAGCGGTCTCGGGTTGTAGTAAAAAAGGTCTCGAGTCGAGATCAGGCAAGTTTCGAGTCATGAAGCACCAGTCAAGACCAGGAGGTCTTGAGTCAGGTCTCGAGTCGCAACTGGCTGGTCTCGGGTCCTCTCGCCTTGTGGTGTTTGGTCTCGAGTCAAAACCAAGGGATTTCGACTCGTAACCGAAGTCGAGACCTGTGAAGACATAACTGATTTCCCTTTTTAATGTCCATTATTTTTGTTACATCAGTTATCCAATTTAGCATGTTTCAATCAGATTAAACAGCAACATTTAATCAGCAGTTACACACATTCATACAATCTAATCATGAACAACAATTTAATCAATCATTCTAAACATTCTAATCGGATCGTTAGAACAGTTATTTCAAATATTATCATGCAATCTTAATCCAACACTGTTTCATCACACATCAAAACATGTATATCAGTTCTCATGAACACAATCAACATTCAATTACACATAAACCCATTCAAAACATCATCATAAGAAATCATCAACCTAATCATGTGAAACACTACCTCATGAGAACTAATACGTATGAATCCTAGATCAACAATCATGTCTCATGTGCTATCATAAAATCAATTCTAACAGTTTGATACTTCAAGTTGTTCATCAAATATTTTACTAACATGCAACCCTAACACAAATCATCATGTAAGAACATAATCAACATCCACCTATATCGATCATTAGGTAATAGGGACGAACACTAACCGGATGAGATGATGGGACAAAGATCTCGAACAAGAAAGCTTCGTGTAGAGGGGGATGGGCTGCCGTCGAGTGAGAGAGAAAGGAAGGAGAGTTTAGGGTTTGGTGTTTTGTGTTTTGAAAGTTATGAGAAACAAATCCCCATGTTGGGTGTGTGTATGCGCACAAGAGGTGAGCCGAGCTCACTTGTTTGGGCCGTAGGCCAAGCCACGAACTTTGGGCCGAGAACAAATGCACACAGGCCTTGCGGTCGAGTGTTTGTGTGACTAAGATCTTATAAAACAAAACGACATCTTAACATTTAGCAATTCACACATTTATAACATTCAGTCAATCAACATATGTTAAATATTCAAATAATCGTACACGTAAGTTACATCAAAGCACAAAGAAAAAGGCTCTTGAAATACGAGTTGTCACATCATCCCCAAGTTGAAAGAAATTTTGTCCTGAAATTTAGCAGGTAGTCACTGAGGAAGCTAGTTATGTTGTGTGTTTTCTTGGGGTATCACATCATCCCCCCGTTGGTTTGAAATTTCGTCCCGAAATTCCGCAGTAGCTTTATTGTTGGACTCATCTTTCTTAAACAACTGAGGATACTTGCGTTTCATTTGGTCTTCTGGTTCCCAGGTGAACTCTGGGCCACGACGGAAGTTCCAGCGAACTCGAACAATAGGTATCTTGCTTCGTTTAAGAGTTTTGATTTCCCAGTCCATAATTTCCACCGGTTCCTCAACGAAGCACAACTGGTCGTCGATAGTGAGTTCCTTGAAAGGAACAATGAGGGTCTCATCTGACAGACACTTCTTCAGATTCGACATGTGGAAAACGTTGTGAACACCACTAAGTTCTTCGGGCAAATTCAGTCTGTACGCCACCTTACCGATTTTCTCAGTGATTTCGAAGGGTCCGACATAATGCGGATTAAGCTTGCCTCGTTTGCCAAAGCGAACCACACCTTTCCAAGGTGAGACTTTGAGTAGCACTCGATCCCCAACTTGGAACTCGAGAGGTTTCCTATGCTTATCAGCGTAGCTTTTTTGACGGTCACGAGCTGCCGCCATTCGTTGTCTGATTTGGGCAATCTTTTCCGTGGTGTCGAGAACGAGTTCTGGGCCAGTGATTTGTCTGTCACCAACTTCTGCCCAGCATAGAGGTGATCGGAATTTCCGTCCATACAAAGCCTCGAACAGAGCAGCCTTGATGTTCGTGTGGTAACTATTGTTGTATGAAAACTCCACCAAAGGTAGATGCCTTTCCCAGCCATTACCAAAGTTAATAACATATGCTCGAAGCATGTCTTCAAGAGTCTGGATGGTGCGCTCCGTCTGCCCATCTGTTTGCGGGTGATAAGCAGTGCTCATGTCTAGACGTGAGCCAAAGGATTTGTGCGTCGCCTGACACAAATCAGATGCAAAGCGCGGGTCACGATCGGAGATAATGGAAGTTGACACTCCGTGCCTAGCAACTACTTCCTTCAGATAGATGTCTGCGAGTGTAGAAAACTTGTCAGTTTCCTTGATTGCCAGGAAGTGTGCCGACTTGGTCAGTCGATCCACAATCACCCAGATAGTGTCGTTTCCTCGCTTAGATGTAGGTAAACAGTGACAAAATCCATGGAAATTTGCTCCCATTTCCATGTTGGGATCTCTGGTTGCTGTAGTAGTCTTGATGGCCTCTGGTATTCAATCTTAACCCTAGCACAGGTCAAGCATTTACTAACATAAGTCGCTATGTTAGTTTTCAGGTGGGGTCACCAGTACGAAGTTTTGAGATCTTGGTACATCTTGTCAGAACCAGGATGCACCAAGTAACGAGACTTGTGCGCTTCGTCCATCACAAGCTCTCGTAGGTTTCCATAGGATGGAACCCAAATACGTTCCATGAAGTAGTAGGTACCATCTTCCTTGCGCACGAGTTGCTTTTCTATGCCCTGCATGGACTCAGTGAAGAGGTTTTCTTCTTTCAGTGCTTCAACCTGAGCATTTCGGATTTGGGAAGGAAGACTAGAGTGGATAGTAAGCTGTAACGCACGTATACGCTTAGGTTTGGTTTCCTTCCGACTGAGGGCATCAGCCACAATGTTGGCCTTGCCTGGATGATACTTGATCGCGCACTCGTAGTCGTTGAGGAGTTCGACCCATCGACGTTGTCGCATGTTCAACTCCTTCTGATCGAAGATATGCTGGAGACTCTTGTGATCATTTTAGATGGTGCACTTGGTACCGTACAAGTAATGTCTCCATATCTTGAGTGCAAACACTACTGCTCCCAACTCCAAATCATGGGTAGTGTAGTTCTTTTCGTGAACCTTAAGCTGGCGTGATGCGTAAACAACGACTTTCTCACGTTGCATTAACACACAACCAAGTCCTTGGATAGACACGCCACAATAAATAACGAAATCGTCTGTGCCTTCTGGTAACGAAAGAATGGGTGCACTACAGAGTTCCACCTTAAACCTTTGAAACGCGGATTCCTGAGCATCACCCCACCGGTAGGTGACATCCTTCTGAGTTAGAGTAGTAAGAGGCTGCGCAATCTTTGAGAAATCCTTGATAAACCTTTGGTAGTAACCCGCCAAACCCAAGAATTGATGGATTTCAGTTGGAGTTCTAGGTGCAGGCCAGTTCTTGATCGAGTCAGTCTTGGATGGATCAATGTGAATCCCATCTTTATTTACTACGTGGCCTAGGAAATGGACTTCACGAAGCCAAAATTCGCATTTTGAAAACTTAGCGTAAAGTTTCTCCCCAGGGCGAAGAGCTAGGACGAATAAAAATCTTGTCCAAAAGTTCCTGTAGTTGCGTGGACAATTCTTCCAGTTCAGCTGGGGCTAAGCGATAAGGTGCACGAGCTATAGGCGCTGCTCCAAGAGCTAGTTCGATTTGAAACTCGACTTGGCGATGAGGCGGTAGGCTAGGTAATTCCTCAGGAAATACCTCAAGAAAGTCGCGTACAATCGGGATGTCTTCAATCTTCTTATCTTTCGTTGAGGTGTCGGTAACAAGGGCTAGAATGGCAGTGGGGCTCTTCCACAAACACTTCTGGGCCTTAAGGAACGAGATGATACCCACGACAGCACCACTCTTGTCACCATGAATAGTGAGAGGTTCATCGCTAGGTCGAGGGATGCGGACAATCTTCTCCTTGCAGAGTATTTCCGCTCGATGTTGGGATAACCAGCCCATCCTAATGACACCGTTGAAACTACCAAGAACGATGAGGATGAGATGTAACACCCCGAAAACGGGTTTGGTAATCAAACAACGTTAGTACTAAAAGACGGGTAAATTACCGTTAGGGGTAAAATTAACCCGGTGAATATTATGATTTTTAAATAAATAAGCCTAATATTAAATAAAAGCTGAACGAAAGCTTTTTGAACAAATAAAGTTTATAAAAAGGCCTGAGTTAACGGGACTTAAAATAAACGGAGTCGTAAATTCCCCGAACCCACTAATTTAACTAGGAATGTTTAACCTAGTTAACGAATGGAAATATTGTTAGAAATAAGTAGGTTGTAACCTACTAAATAACTAACCAAACATGAGGGGCCAAATCTGGATAATTGGAAACTTAAATTATAAAAAGAAAAGATCAAAACAAAACACACACTCTGTCTGTGTGCTCTGTTCATCGACCAGGAAGCTCCCAGGAGCTTCAAAACCCTAGTTCTGCTAAATCATCAAATTGAAGGGCCAAATGACTCCCAAATTCACAATTGAACGTGAGTTAATGATCACCCAAGCTAGGGGATCATAAGGTATGTCAAATTTTGATGATTTGCGAAGTTGTGAAGTTTGAATAATCATCATAAACACGAATTTTGAATGAATTATTGATGCTATGATTGAATTAGTGATGTATACTTGCTTAGGAACCAAACCCTAAGTGAAAATTTTGCATATGATGCTATAAATTGAATGATTAGATGATTTACTACATTAGGATAAGTGGGTTTTAATCATAAGATGAAATTGATGATATAACTATGGTTAGAATCATCATACATGATAGTAATCAAGGAATACTGAACAAAATTGTGTGTTTGAGTAGATGATCATACTTGCTATGAAATGGTTTTGTATGATAAAATGAAAATGATGATATGTTCATGTTCAATGATGTTTAATATCTTTGTGTATTAATTTGGTAAGTTATGATTACAAGAACTTGGTTAATACGGGATTAAAATGGTAACATAGGAGTGATGCATACCGGATAATTGACCAAGTAATTAAGCGAGTAGTTGAACTACATCGTGTAATTATTTAAGTTAATAGGCAGTTGACTTTAGAAATTCAAACTGACCTTTATTACGATTGAATGGTAATTTCGACATAAAAATCATAGGATGGAATAGTCATGAATGATTATGACTAATCTAACCATCTTACAAATTATGATGATAGTTTGACGCCTGACAAGCTAGGTGAAAGCTTGGGAAGGAAGCAGGTCGAACGAATCAAGTGTAAAAGCAAAGCAAAGCATAATCTAAATGCAAGGTAAGTAAAGCTTACACTCTATTTATTTTATACCTATTGGTTTTATAGGTTATGAATAATAAAGTCTTGTTTGAATTATGATATTCCGACGTGACAAGTACGGGTCGGAATAATAGACAATAATAACAAACCATATTAAATGGTTAAAAAGGGCTACTACGATTAATTGGTCATGCAATGACTGATATATATTGAGTTTTAATTGGTTAGCTTATATGGTAAACCAACATAAGTAATGGGTAAAAACGGTATTTCAGTCGCTCGATGACGATGACCGTTAGTTTTGAAAGACACTTTATGACGAAAGCCATAATAGGCTAAAAAGCGTTAAGAAATGGAATATAACTAAAATGACCATACGGTGTAAACCGGAGCGAGTCATGTAGACGAGATAGTAATAAATATCATCTCACCAATAAAATCGGTCACTTAGACCAAACGGGTCAAAAGTTGAAGATATCACCTTTTGACAATATCGACTAATGACTATTGTCAAGTTATATTATTGCAGGAGTAAATATCAAATGGATGTTAGCATCGCTATGAATTAGCGGTTATAAAAGCAAGGTAGTAAAAACGGGTCAATATATTGATCCGAGCCAGGTATGTGTAATAGGGTAACACTCATTTAGAACGTAAGGTTCAATGAGTGTTAAATGAAGTCAAAATAGACATTTGGTTACTTTAATAGGTAAACCGGATGTTTCAAATAATGGACATTGCGTTTGGAAAGCATAATGACTTATCAAACAAAATCATAGTTAAAAAGAGGGATTTTGGTCAAACATGCTTTCAAAAGTCCTTCATCGTAAATGAAAGGCCAAAATGGACCAAAACACCCTTGTAAGCTAAATTGAAAAAACGACCTGTAAAGGTAGTTTAGAAACGAGTTTTATGATTAAGTAAATACTTAGAATAAGTATAAAAAGCGAAAGATGTAAATCTTTGGTCAAATGACTCTATATGAGTCTTTGCCGTATATTAACAATTCGAGGAGTAAAACTCGGATTATATAGATCACCACATTGAATCCACCACAAATATAGTTGTGGTGGGAGATCATTTGATAAGAAATGTGGATATATGAATCTAGAAACGAATAAAAGCGATTCATGCTTAAAATATGCTTAAATATCCTTAACGGGTCAAAATAAGCATATGAGCGGAAATGGGTTTAAGAAGGTATATGAACCCGTGATTGGAACCTAATATGATAAATATTATTGAATTTAATAGATTCATGAGAAATAGGGGTCAAAAAACTTGTTTGTTTGATAAAAACATGAACGGGTCAAAAAGTTAGTAATTATATTTTAAGCTGAAAGCTTAAAAGTCTGTAATTTTGCTAATCCGGATAACGGATTTTAACTCCATGTAATGGAGAATCGAATTATGATCACGTAGGAAGAAGCGGATCTTAAATCGGATAAAAAACGAGCAAGTTATGTTCGTTTTCGTGAAAAATCGGTTTGCTGAGAATATGCAGCACTTGGCTGCAAACTTTCTGCCAAAATCACACCCTCGTGCCACGCGACGAGGAAGGGATGATGTAGTCGCGCGGCGGCTTTAGCGGCCCGTGACAGAATCTCTTAAGTAAGTCGTGGCCCGCGAGGGCCACTGTATCTGACAAAAATGTTTCTGTTGACTGTTTTGTCTTGCGATTTCGTTTAAATACGTTTTAAACATCATATAACTAATTCATTTCGTGTTTTATGAAATGTAGGTATGCTAGATGTACTGGAGAACGATCAAGCTCGACGAAGAACCGAACACACTCAATATGCAAGCTTCCGCGTAATAATTAGTCGTCATGTTTTAAACGACGAATTTACCTACAAAACGTTAGAATGTTGTATTTGTTAAAATGTTCTAACAAACTCGATATTTCAAAAGTATTTGTAATCGTTAATACTCAAATATAGTCGAAATCTATATAAAAATAGTATCAAATGGACTGAGGGTCATACAAGTTGGTAATCAGAGCTCCAGGTTAAGGAGTAAAGTGTTCGGTTCGAGGCTTGATCGCAAAATCCGGTAAGTTATTCAATACATTAACGGTCTAGCATGTAAAGTGTTGAAAACAACACATAGGGTTATCGTGTAAAACACGTTACCCCAAATAAAGTGATAAAAAACCGATATAGTTAAACGAATTACGTGTGTTAACACGTGCCGTAGAAAGCATTGTAGTATAATACGAGTGCTTGTTAATGTTAACGTTACTAACAATTGTAGACGTTTTAAATTAAAGGATCCTTGCATCTGAAGATGACGAGAGTCTAAGGATCTATCGATACGATGAAGATAGGGTCTGAAGTATGACAAGTAAGTCATACACGTCAAAGACATGAATCAAGAAATGATTTCAAATGAGAGATCGAACAAAAAGGAAGTTTATCAGGGCAAGTATCTACAAGGTACATGTCTTAAACTTATAGTATAAAGGTAATATGCAACAAACACATAGTGAATAACAGTTGCATATAGCATATGAAACTTGGAAAACCTGGATAGGTTACCTATCCAGGATGACAATTCCAAGAGAAATTCAGTAGAGATATGTATTATTTACAGTCGTGAACAATAAGACAATAACTGAATTTAGTTAAATATAAACTTAAACGAAAATAATCATCCAAGTAAGTATTCTCAATATAGATCTTACTGAGAAAAGTAATGATCACATCGACGAATGTGATTGTATAAATGGGTATAAAAAGTGACATTTTATATGTTCAAAGATAAACGGGTAAAACTAGTAATTGTTAGTTGGCAATTAAATAAAGTTTTACCAAATGAACTAAATCGAGAGATTACTTACATGGGACATGATGTGGTAATTATAATAAGGTCATGCGTGCCATGTGTTGACCGCTTACTCTGGCCAAGTAAGTAGTGAACACATGATACCATGAGCTTCTTATAATGAACACAGTTATGTCCGATGTGGTAAGGTCGAGACAAATGAAAAAGTTAAAAGAACCTTGGGGTCAAGAAATCTTATGGGCATACTCGTATAAATGGTTTTGAGGGAACCATAAAAATGAAGTATGGCGCGAATAGAAATAAATGACCCGCGAGGTCATAGAAACGAAGGTATTGCCTATATATATAAAAAACCCGAACAAGTCAAAACGAAGTCTTAATACATACCTAAATGGTTGCTTTAATGATGACTTCAGTAAATCACCCGGTTGATGGGTAGGGAATTAATCAATTGCGTAAACCAAGAAACGGGAACACAAATTGAAAGTCAAAAGACTCGGATTATGAGTTATGACTAAAAGATGATAAAATTTCTCAAAAAGAAATTTTGAATAAATATGTTCAACTGTTTTGAGGTTGAACGGGTTGAATAAAGAATAAAGTTTGATTGTTTATAAGTGATGGATTTCACCTTAACAAGTCAAACGGATTGAATACAATATAATGCCACATGGCATAAGTAAGCGCAAGCCGGATAACGGTAGCGTTAAACGCAAAAGAATAATGAGCCCGGTAATGGGACATAATCAAATACGATATATGTAAACCGGATACCGGTAAGCATAAGACAAACTGACGCATAAATGACGTGAGAAGTCATAGAGTCGAGAGAATGATCCGAAATAAAACGAGTGTAGTCACGAACTACAATTAAATTAACAGATTTCAAACATGGAAACAAATGATCTTCAAACATAAAAAGAATGATCTACAGATCATCATAACTTTCGAGTTATAAACAATGTAAAGGTCTACGGGACCAAAATGACCTTCGGGTCATGAATACAAAGAAACGAACTATAAGGGACTCGCCTTAATAAGGCAAAAGCCTAATGAAATAGCCCACGAGGCTAAGTGAAACGACCTATAGTTGATTTGAGTAAAGTGAGGGAACTGGTTGAGAATGCCCGCGCACAATAGGAATGAAAAGAATAAATTCTTAGTTGTCAATTTCTTGATATGAGTAATTGATATAAGTAAAAGAGAAAACGTTAAACTAAAATTCAGTTTTAGTAAGAAATAACTTTTCACAAATATAAATATTTTGATAGAAATCGAAATAGTAAACATTAAAAGATACACGTCTTGACGCCAAGGGGTACAAGACGATACATTTGAAAAGAATAGTTTCGATAATAAAAAGTTAATATAAACTTAACTATGACGTGACGCGATCACGGTCAAGAAAAGTAATGTGAAATATAATTACATTTTAGCCGAGGGATGGGTATGAAGTAACTGGACTAATAAGTCTAGTTAGTAAGACCGGTTAAGGTCAACTTTCAAAATTTAGAAATTTTTAAATACGCTATTCATTATGAAATTGGCGTAGAACAATTTATAAACTAGTATGACTAAGTGGTAAATTTTTGGCGACTCAGTAGAGTAAACAATGGAGGTAAATAGTATAAGATTAAAGTGACGGCCGTGAGGCCTCACTAACAAGGAATCAAGAAGTTCAGTTTTCTAGTAAGCAGTGGATTCTGTATAACTGAACCGAATAAATAAATTCGAAAACAAAAGAATTTGTTTGTTAAAAAGTAACAGATTTCATTAAAGACCTATGAACAGGTTAAACTAACGGATTCATAAAGAGCCCGAAAGAATAAAAGCGATGGATTCGCTAAGTTAACCAAATTGGTTGAAATAACGAGATTACGTTATTTTGAGTTGCATTATTTCGTATGAAATACGTATATGCTTTGTAACCAAAAAGATATTACCATACTTTTCTGGTAATATTAACAATTGGTTAAGGTATGAGTAATGCTTAAAAGATTACTCAGGTCAAATGCATGGAGTTTAAAACTCAATGAATTATGTAAGAAAGGTTTCGAGGACGAAACCTCTTTAAGGGGGATAGACTTGTAACACCCCGAAAACGGGTTTGGTAATCAAACCACGTTAGTACTAAAAGACGGGTAAATTACCGTTAGGGGTAAAAGTAACCCGGTGAATATTAGGATTTTTAAATAAATAAGCCTAATATTAAATAAAAGCTGAATGAAAGCTTTTGAAGAAATAAAGTTTATAAAAAGACCCGAGTTAATGGGACTTAAAATAAACTGAGTCGTAAATTCCCCGAACCCACTAATTTAACTAGGAATGTTTAACCTAGTTAATGAATGGAAATATTGTTAGAAATAAGTAGGTTGTAACCTACTAAATAACTAACCAAACATGAGGGGCCAAATCTGGATAATTGGAAACTTAAATTATAAAAAGAAAAGATCAAAACAAAACACACACTCAGTGTGTGTGCTCTGTTCGTCGACCAGGAAGCTCCCAAGAGCTTCAAAACCCTAGTTATACTAAATCATCAAATTGAAGGGCCAAATAACTCCCAAATTCACAATTGAACCTGAATTAATGATCACCCAAGCTAGGGGATAATAAGGTATATCAAATTTTGATGATTTGTGAAGTTGTGAAATTTGAATAATCATCATAATCACGAATTTTGAATGAATTATTGATGCTATGATTGAATTATTGATGTATACTTGCTTAGGAACCAAACCCTAAATGAAAATTTTGCATATGATGCTATAAATTGAATGATTAGATGATTTACCACATTAGGATAAGTGGGTTTTAATTATAAGATGAAATTGATGATATAACTATGGTTAGAATCATCATACATGATAGTAATCAAGGAATACTGAACAAAATTGTGTGTTTGAGTACATGATCATACTTGCTATGAAATGGTTTTGTATGATAAAATGAAAATAATGACATGTTCATGTTCAATGATGTTTAATATCTTTGTGTATTAATTTGGTAAGTTATGATTACAAGAACTTGGTTAATACGGGATTAAAACGGTAACATAGGAGTGATGCTTACAGGATAATTGACCAAGTAATTAAGCGAGTAGTTGAACTACATCGTGTAATTATTTAAGTTAATAGGCAGTTGACTTTAGAAAGTCAAACTGACCTTTATTACGATTGAATGGTAATTTCTACATAAAAATCGTAGGATGGAATAGTCATGCATGATTATGACTAATCTAACCATCTTACAAATTATGATGATAGTTTGACGCCTGACAAGCTAGGTGAAAGCTTGGGAAGGAAGCGGGTCGAACGAATCAAGTGTAAAAGCAAAGCATAATCTAAATGTAAGGTAAGTAAAGCTTACACTCTATTTATTTTATACCTATTGGTTTTATAGGTTATGAATAATAAAGTCTTGTTTGAATTATGATATTCTGACGCGACAAGTACGGGTCGGAATAATAGACAATAATGACAAACCATATTAAATGGTTAAAAAGGGCTACTACGATTAATTGGTCATGCAATGACTGATATATAATGAGTTTTAATTGGTTACCTTATATGGTAAACCAACATAAGTAATAAGTGTAAAAACGGTAATTCATTCGCTCGATGTCGATGACCGTTAGTTTTGAAAGACACTTTATGACGAAAGCCATAATATGCTAAAAAGCGTTAAGAAATGGAATATAACTAAAACGACCGCACGGTGTAAACCGGAGCGAGTCATGTAGACGAGGTAGTAATAAACATCATCTGACCAATAAAATCGGTCACTTAGACCAAACGGGTCAAAAGGTGAAGATATCACCTTTTGACAATATCGAGTAATGACTATTGTCGAGTTATATTATTGCAGGAGTAAATATCAAATGGATATTAGCATCGCTATGAATTAGCGGTTATAAAAGCAAGGTAGTAAAAATGGGTCAATATATTGATCCGAGCCAGGTATGTGTAATAGGGTAACACTCATTTAGAACTTAAGGTTCAATGAGTGTTAAATGAAGTCAAAATAGACATTTGGTTACTTTAATAGGTGAACCGAATGTTTCAAATAACGGACATTGCGTTTGGAAAGCATAATGACTTATCAAACAAAATCATAGTTAAAAAGAGGGATTTTGGTCAAACATGCTTTCAAAAGTCCTTCATCGTAAATGAAAGGCTAAAATGGACCAAAACGCCCTTGTAAGCTAAATTGAACAAACAACCTTTAAAGGTAGTTTAGAAACGAGTTTTATGATTAAGTAAATACTTAGAATAAGTATAAAAAGCGAAAGATGTAAATCTTTGGTCAAATGACTCTATATGAGTCTTTGCCGTAAATTAACAATTCGAGGAGTAAAACTCGGATTATATAGATCACCACATTGAATCCACCACAAATATATTTGTGGTGGGAGATCATTGGATAAGAAATGTGGACATATGAATCTAGAAACAAATAAAAGCGATTCATGCTTAAAATATGCTTAAATATCCTTAACGGGTCAAAATAAGTGTAGGATCTGGGAATCGATCAAATGAGTCGATCAGAAGAGTTCTAGACCAAATCAGAGGTGGAATTCATTGATTTGATCTTGATTGCAGCTTGATTTACACTTAGAAGTAGATTAAATGTCGTTTGTATTGATTTGACAAAGTTACACGAGCTGGCGACACTTCGGCAGAGCTTCGCTACCAGAATCAGAAAGTTACAAATGAAGACCTAGACTCACCTATTTATAGGAATGCCGGACCCCACGAACTTTCATGCTTTCTGGCATTTCATGCTTTCTGGCATTTCGTGCTTTCTGGCATTTCATGCTTTCTGGCATTTCGTGCTTTCTGGTCTATATATTCTATTACATGACTCGATACAAGACGAAGTCAACAGACATATGCACTAACAAACTCCCCCTTGGATGATGACGAGTCTTCAGTGTGTCGAGTCTTCAGTCTTGATCGGTCTTCTCGCTCTTTCCAAATTTCTCTGTAAGCATCCTCATCAATCTCTCTCTTACTCTCCCAGAATCTCAACCTGACTCCTCAAATTCTCTTGATCAGATCTCTTGATTCTTTAAATACTTTAGCAATCTAAAATCTGGCTCTTATGTCTACAGACTCCCCCTTTCGACAAGCTGGGATAGCAGTCTGGAATTCACAATCTGCATCTTTCACAGGTTCAGGAACGTCTCCTGGCTCTCCGTAGCAACAGGATCAGAAACCTGGCTCTAATCTGCATATGCTTATGCAGAAAGTACTTAGGAGTCGAAACCTAGCTCTTTCAAAGTTTTTTACCTGCACATACTCTACCCAAAAGTAAATTTCACAATTGTTTAAAATTTGACAAATTTAGAAACCACTTGTAAATATCATTCAAACATCAACAATAGTTATATCAAGTTCAAATTAATGATCTTGATTAACTAACAATAAAATCATTCTCAAAACATCATTTGTAACATTTCTCAAATTATCTTAAACTTTGACTTCATTTTTCATTTCAATCACACTCTCCCAATCCACTATTGTTCATCATGTTTAGCACTCGGAATTTTGAAAATCAGCTTTTCAACATCAGTTGTCGAAAATAAGATGAAATACAATCCTTTTGATTTTTCAAAATTTTATGCTAAAACACATTCTTTTTGGATTTTGGGAAATAAACTATATACAAACATCTTTTTGTGAGTTTGTGTAAGAGGATCATATCCGTTTTTGAGACTTATCACTAACACCGTTGATCTTGATTTAACTTTAAGTCTTAAACAAATTCACTTATGATTGTCAGTATTGTTGTCCACTTAAACTTCTACACAAGTTTCAACTGATTCGAGATATGAATTAGTGTTTTAAGAACTTAAACTTATTTGCGTGTCCCACCTCTGAATATACTCCTGTATCAAAATTCCCTAGATTCAGTCTTACAGGTGAGTATACCAATTTGATATCTGTATCTGGGTTAGTGCGAGACCTTGAGAGCTCAGGTATGAACTTCCATTCAGTCAAAGAGATGAAGGCTCGACTTTAGGTGTGTTCCCTTTATAGAATCTTTTCTTCAACTGCAATTGATTCATATCTTTTGATATTTTTCAATTTTTATGCAGAGGGTAAGCTTTTAAAGCACATAAAATATTATACGAAGTCTAGGCCATTGCTTCCGCAATATCAGAAGACTAGGTATAATACCCCAGATATCAAACAGTATAAAGACCTAGTATCTCAGAATCAGGCAATCTCTCAAACAAGATTTTGGGGGTTACCCATATATCCGAGAGATGTTCCCCACGAGATAAGTAAGTATTGATATTTAGGTTTATATCTCAAATTCAATCTACTAGTCGTGTGAAGTCTACTGGCATATCATCAGTGAGACTTGTTTAAAAACATTTTGACTTTCCATTTCTTTAGCATGTTGTGATAGTCCACCGATGTACTATCATTTCCTCTTTTTCACAACAAAACTCATTTTTGATTTTTAAATGTTTTTGGCTTTTTTAGATTTTATCATGTTTTTTGTTTTTCCAAATTTTCAAAATTTCTAAATTTTTTTACTCCCCCTAAAATCAAAAATATGTTTCAATTTTTGATTTTCCAGGAAAATTTGAAAGTAAAAGCAATAAACTGTACAAATAAAATGACAAACTGATGTGAATTACTTCAATTCTCCATTCGTTTGGCTTAAACAATCAGAACTCCCCCTGACAACAAACTATTTTCCCATTATGATTTCAAAACACTTAAGTTTGTTTTAATCAAAATGGTTTTTCCGGAAAATTAGTTTTGTTGATTTCACACATCATGGGGATTTATTCATCACTTTGTTCTTTCAACCACTTGTATGAAAGTTAAATCAAGTTTTAGGTTGAATTACGTTTTGATTTGTTCACGGATTGTTCAAAACAGTGTTTTACGTTTTATATCACGAAATCAGATCATTTTAACCGTAAAAACTCGGTAAATTTGATGAAAAAGTGTAGAAGAGTGGGTAGAAATGAGTAGAAATCAGATTTATTCGTGAAAACAAGCTGAAATGGTAAGAACTCTTCCTCCTGAGCTCTGATACCACTTGTAGGATCGGGGAATCGATCAAATGAGTTGATCAGAAGAGTTCTAGACCAAATCAGAGGTGGAATTCATTGATTTGATCTTCATTGCAGCTTGATTTACACTTAGAAGTAGATTAAATGTCGTTTGTATTGATTTGACAAAGTTACACGAGCTGGCGACACTTCGGCAGAGCTTTGCTACCGGAATCAGAAAGTTACAAATGAAGACCTAGACTCACCTATTTATAGGAATGCCGGACCCCACGAACTTTCCTGCTTTCTGGCATTTCATGCTTTCTGGCATTTCGTGCTTTCTGGCATTTCATGCTTTCTGGCATTTCGTGCTTTCTAGTCTATCTATTCTATTACATGACTCGATACAAGACGAAGTCAATAGAAATATGCACTAACAATAAGCATATGAGCGGTAATGGGTTTAAGAAGGTATATGAACCCGTGATTGGAACCTAATATGATAAATATTATTGAATTTAATAGATTCATGAGAAATAGGGGTCAAACAACTTGTTTGTTTGATAAAAACATGAACGGGTCAAAACGTTAGTAATTATATTTTAAGCCAAAAGCTTAAAAGTCTGTAATTTTGTTAATCCGGATAACGGATTTTAACTCCATGTAATAGAGAATCGAATTATGATCACGTAGGAAGAAGCGGATCTTAAATCAGATAAAAAACGACCAAGTTATGTTCGTTTTCCTGAAAAATCGGTTTGCTGAGAATATGCAGCACTTGGCTGCAAACTTTCTGCCAAAATCACACCCTCGCACAACGCGACGAGGAAGTGATTGTCACACCCCAACCGATGGCGGAAACATCGGGGCGTGGCACTGAGCGAAACAGATTGTCCAGAAGTTTCCATAACAATTATCATTACCAATCAATTTAAAGTAACATCTCCCATACCATGTCTTAAAAGGCAAACAAATTATTACAGACAAATCTTGGCAAATGGTTCTGTTTCTACAACTTAGGTTTCATTAGTACAGACAACTATTTGTTGGTTACTAAGACTCTTTCCTAGCCTTGATTTCCAAGCAAATAGACACCTTAAGCACCTGTCACATACGTTAAAATAAAAGTCAATACACATAGTGTAAAGGCGAGTATACAAGTTTGATAATAGCATATAGAGTTCGAAATAGATTACGCATAACCAGCACGTACACTGAGTAAAACGAAGCATGTTAGTTATCGACATGAACCTATCGATACCAATGACTGCGGGTTGACTGCCCAAGGCAGTTCGCAATACATGATCACCACTGTAATCCATGCAAATAATTGTCCTTAACAACCCCCGTGTGAACGTGTGCTGAGTCCAAACTATAGTACTATCGGTGCTAAGGCAGGTAGACAACATTCCATGTGTAAACATAACAAACAAGCATTCATTAAGTCACGTATAACATGCGGTAACGATTTGCGTTAAAAATATTGCATAGTGTGTTCGATGTGATTTAGAATAAGTAACGTATGTAACGCCCAAAAGTGTAAAAACAAAAAGGGTTCGAGTATACTCACAGCGGTTGATGGATTGAAGGGAGCGCTGGGGAATAGGGTTAGCCTGAACAGATTGATAACATAACGATAAGTGACGCGTAAAATGATGCAAAGTGCGAGTGGCTCGGATGGCAGTTCGATCGGATGGTAGTCCGATCGGACAACTGGTCGCTCGGATGGCAATCCGTTCGGACAGCGGTCAGGTCGGACAGCTAGTCCGGTCGGATGGCTGTTCAAGTGGATTGTTTCTTCCTTTGAGAAGGATGTGTTTATGTATGATGGCTTGACCTTTGAAGTTTTTGTTGTAGTATTTTGAAAACATTGAAGTACCTCTACCCTTCAGGTCGGTCGATCGGACGGTCGTCCGATAGGTTGACACTTTAAGGAGAACAATTTCACAACAGGTTGTCACTCGATCAGAGAGCAGTTCGATCGGGTGGCATCCTTGGTGCATTGAACAAGTTAGAATCGTTTAAGTATTAAAGTCCAAATGTTTCATGATTCGAATGGCAGTTCGGTCGGATGGTAATCTGATCGGACAGCGATTCGTTCAACACTCAGACTCCAGATCTTGGTAAGATTGGTTAAGTGTGGAACCCATAGTGTAAGTCATTCGGACGGCCGGTCGCTTGGATGGCTGTCCATTCGGACAGCAGTCCGGTCGGACAGCACTCCATCCTGGTCATTCCGTTCATTTTACACTTGGCCGTTTTGATTGTTTGTCGTTTTATCGAGACGTTTTGATAACGTGCTAACCAACAGAAATCTTGTCAATACTTGGTATCCCCGATCGGACAGGAATCACCCAAATCCGATCAGTTAACGGTTCGAGACGGTGTTCCATGTTTAACCCGAAATCGGTAGTCTCCTGGATAGAGTTCAGATCTTGAATCAAGATGACCACGACAACGAGTGGTATGTCGGCACAAGGTCCGATTTTATCGGTTTTGAATGCATGGAGTGTAAAAGAGTTGAAAGAAGTTGAAAAACCTTCTCTCAATCCTTTTTACCGTGAATATGTCTAGATGTTTGAAGGATCTTTGTTTGTTTGTGTGGAAATCGGTTAGATCTAAGTTGTTCTTGGTGGATTGAGGCCAAAACATGAAGTTCTTCAAGAACACATGATGACGTCATCCTAGAACACCTCGGATCTTGATGATTTCAAGGTTAAAAGTTAAGATTCAAAAGATAGAAAGGTGTAGGAGTGCGTGTAGATCAAGGAAGTACAAGATTTAGGATGAGATCTTACAGGAATTGCGAGAAATCGAAGGAAAAAGCGAGTAGGAGCACTGGCCGGACGTCACTTGCCAAAAGTGGAAAGAATGAAAGTGACATGGGGTATTTATAGGATTCCAAAAGTGGAAAGGGCTGGTCGGTCGGATGGCACCTCGCCCGGGTGGCAGCCCGGTCGGACGACACCTCGACCGGATGGCAGCCTGGTCTGATAGCAATCTGGCCGGCTGGCACCTGGTTCGAGTGTTCGGTGCGACGAGTTTTGCTATTTCGATTGCGATTGCGATTGCGAGCAATGCGATGCGATAGAGTTTCCTAGTCAAATTACTTTTAATCCCAACTACTCATATCTTGCGCTATCTCTTCTCCACCAATTATCATACTATATCTACATACAAGCATCCTTATTTCGTATTCGTTTAGCGTTTGCGATTCGATTGCGATTGAGTTCGATTGCGTTTCGATTGATTACCACACATAACATAAGTTAAACATGCACAAGTAACACATAAGGCACACACACACGTATAACAATAACCAAAATGCGAGATTCGAGTTGCGAGCACGATGTTGATTAGATTAGTTCGATTAGCGTTTAGTTGACTTTATCGCATTGTTACTTCCTATTGTTCACAGTCGTAAGGCGACTCATAGCGATAAATATACGTCGATTACTGCGATTCCTAACAAATACTCCATATAATACAACTAACGCACAACATAAAATAGACTAACTATAAGTCAAAGAAGTCAAAACAGGAATTGAGCGAGGAGAGACAGATCGCAATTAGCAATCTTTTATTCCTTTGACTTCAATCTTGACTTTGACCTTGACTTCGAAACACGGGGTGTTACAGCCTCCCCTAGTTGAGGGAATTTCGTCCCAAAATTAGGTCGAAGCCATAACAAACAACTGTGGGTACTTCGTCTTCATGTCGCTTTCGAGTTCCTAAGTGAACTCTGCTCCTCGTTTGCCTTCCCATCGGACTTTCACAATAGGAATGCGCAAGCATCTGAGCTGCTTGGTTTGTCGATCCATGATTTCGACAGGCTTCTCCACAAAGTGTAGTGTTTCGTTTATTTGGAGGTCGTCGAGAGGTACAATTAAATCATGCTCAGCCAGGCACTTTCGGAGGTTTGACACATGGAAAGTCGGGTGGACGTTACTCAGCTCCTCTGGTAGTTCGAGTCTGTAGGTGACTTTTCCGATCCTCTCAAGAATCCTAAAAGGTCCAACATATCGAGGCGCTAGTTTCCCTTTCTTGCCGAATCGGACCACACCCTTCCAAGGTGATACCTTTAGGAGTACGTAGTCGCCAACGTCAAATTCAAGGGGCTTGCGTCGTCTATCGGCGTAACTTTTCTGTCGACTTCGAGCTTTCAACAGGTTGTCTTGAATTTGGAGGACTTTGTCAGTCGTTTCTTGTAATAGCTCAGGTCCGGTTAATTGCGAGTGACCGATCTCGTGCCATACAATAGGCGATCGACATCTTCTTCCATATAAAGCCTCGAATGGTGCCATTTGAATGCTGGAATGATAACTGTTGTTATACAAGAATTCGACTAACGACAGGTATTTATCCCAATTACCACCGAAATCTATGACACACGAACGGAGCATGTCCTCAAGAGTACGGATCGTTCTCTCAGTCTGACCGTCGGTTTGAGGGTGGAATGCGGTACTCAGATTAAGCGTAGTACCAAGAGCAGCTTGAAAAGTTTCCCACAGTCGCGAGGTAAACCGAGCGTCACGGTCAGAGATGATGTCGCGAGGCGTCCCATGATTACAAATGATCTCATCGGTGTAGATTCGGGCTAATCGTTCTACCTTGTAGTCTTCCCGTATTGGCAAAAAGTTAGCAGATTTGGTCAAACGGTCAACAACAACCCAAATGCTGTCGTGACCTGATGACGTGTGTGGAAGCTTGGTTACGAAGTCCATAGCTATACTCTCCCACTTCCACATGGGGATTGGTGGTTGTTCGAGTAAGCCAGAGGGCCTTTGATGTTCAGCCTTAACCCTTGCATAAGTCAGGCATTTCCCAACGTAGAGAGCAATATCCCTTTTCATGCCCGGCCACCAGTACTTGTAGCAAAGGTCCTGGTACATTTTATCGGCACCGGGATGAATAGAATATCAGGATTTGTGGACTTCGTCCATCAAAACCTGTCGCAAAATCGGTCCGCTTAGGGATCCAAATTTGGTCCAGAAAATGAAATATCCATTTGACTTACTCACAAGCTGGGCTCCATCGTGGTAGATTCTTTCCTTCTTCAGAGTGCGCTCATTGAAACATGCATGCTGGGCTTCGCGGATGAGGGTTTCGAGATCGTGTTGGGCTTGGGTATTACGAATTCTGAGCAAATAACTCCGTCTGCTGAGGCCGTCGGCAACAACATTTGCTTTGCCTAGGTGATAACGAATCTCGCAGTCGTAATCAATGAGAAGTTCTACCCATCGGCGTTGACGCATATTAAGTTCTTTCTGATCAAAGATATGTTGTAGGCTCCTATGATCGGTGAAGATCGTACACTTGGTACCATACAGGTAGTGTCGCCAAATCTTTAATGCAAAAACAACCGCGCCTAGCTCGAGATCATGGGTTGTATAGTTCTTCTCGTGAATTTTGAGCTGACGAGATGCGTAAGCTATAACCTTGTCCCGTTGCATAAGAACACAACCAAGGCCAAGGTTGGAAGCATCACAATAGACAATGAAACCGTCGTTTCCATCGGGCTATGTGAGAACAAGAGCATTGCAGAGCATGTGTTTAAGGGTTTGGAAAGCAGACTCTTGTTCAGTTCCCCAAACAAAAGGCTTGTCTTTATGCGTAAGAGCGGTAAGCGGCACAGCGATCTTTGAGAATCCTTCGATAAATCGTCGATAATAGCCCGCTAATCCGAGAAAAGAACGGACTTCAGACGGGTTCTTTGGCGTAATCCAGCTCTTGACTGCTTCAATCTTCGTGGGATCGACATGAATACGCTGACTATTTACGATGTGACCCAGAAATTGAACCTCCTCCAGCCAGAATTCGCACTTGGAAAACTTGGCATAGAGTCGGTTCCCCTGGAGTAGTTCGAGAACCAAACGTAGATGTTGCGCGTGTTCGGCTTTCGATTTGGAATACAAGACATCGTCGATGAACACGATGACAATACGGTCGAGATATGGTTTACACACACGATTCATCAAATCCATAAAAACCGCGGGTGCGTTGGTTAAACCAAAAGGCATAACAACGAACTCATAGTGTCCGTAACGAGTGCGAAAAGCGTTTTTGGGTATATCCTCCTCTTGAATACGTAGCTGGTGATAGCCTGAGCGTAGATCGAACTTCGAGAAACACGTAGCACCTTGTAGCTGATCAAACAAATCGTCAATGCGAGGTAGGGGATAGCGGTTCTTGATGGTTAGTTTAGTCAATTCCCGATAGTCGATGCACATCCTGAACGACCCATCCTTCTTTTTGACGAAAAGGACTGGCGCGCCCCAAGGAGAGGTGCTCGGGCGAATGAAGCCTTTCTCAAGTAATTCCTGAAGCTGACTCGAGAGTTCACGCATCTCGGACGGTGCGAGTCGGTAAGGAGCATTGGCAACAGGGTTGGTTGCAGGAATGAGGTCGATACGGAAGTTAATATCACGACTTGGCGGTAGTCCAGGAAGATCATCAGGGAACACCTGAGGAAATTCACGAACCACAGGAACGTCTTTCACTTCTGTCTTCCTTTTCTTTTCCTTCTCCGCTACTACAATGTTAGCCAAGAAACCTCTGTATTCCTTGCGGAGATACTTGCTAGCTTGGACACATGACATGAGTTTGAGGCCTTTCGAAGCAGTTTCGCCATAAACACACAATAGATCACCATTCGTGAGCGAGAATCGAATCATCTTGTCGAAGCACACAACTTCAGCATGGTTTTCGCGAAGAAAGTCCATGCCTACTATGACATCGAAACTTTCGAGTTGCATCGGAATAAGGTCGATTGGGAAGATGTGATTGTTGAGCTCAGGAGTACAATCACGGAGAACAGAATTAACGGCGATAGTTCTTCTGGTGGCGACTTCAACATCGAATGCCGAGGAGAGATGGGAGCGCTTACGATTAAGGAGCTTCTCGAATTCAAACGACACAAAGCAATTATCGGCTCCAGTATCAAACAAACACGATGCATAAATATCATTCACAAGGAACGTACCATTGACCACGTTGTTGTCATCCTGGGCTTGGCGCACATTGATGTTGAACGTTCTGGCGCGTGCGGCTTGTTGCTGCTGGTGAGGCGCCTACTGCTGGGGCTCTTGTTTCACAACCCTGTTTGGGCACATGTTCACAAAGTAGTTAGGATCACCACCTGCGAAGCAGACTCGGGCGTTGATTGCGGGTGCCTGAGCCGCTTGCTGGCCTTGCGGGGCTGGGAGCAGAGCTTGATGAGCAGTGGCAGGAGCTGTGGTGTTGCGGGGACCAGTACGGCAGTTGACAGTATAGTGGCCGTACATGTTGCAGTGGGCGTAGAAACGACAGGCGAGACCCACCGGGTGATGATAGGAACATGTTGGGCAAGCCGGGTGGGGGCCTGTGTATGCACGCTTTACTGGCGGTGCATGAGTAACTGGTGCTGGATGGTGGTGGGATTGTTCCTGAGCCGGTACGGCTTGGAGCGGAGTAGCAGTGGTAGTGACAACACAATTCTTGTTGCTGGAGCTGGTGTTGTTGTTCTTCTTCCTGCGGCGTGAGGACATTGATGATTGAGGAGCGGCGGTTTCGGCGGTTGGTGCGGTGGTAGCTTGATGCAGAGACTTTGAAGCTTTATCCCCAAAACCAGCTTTTACCCGCTTGTCGTTGATCTCGGCGGCAACCAGATAAGTTTCTTCGATCGTTGCTGTCATTGCGGCATGAACAAAATCAGCAACACGGGTAGAGCTCGGATGTACTTCTTGATTGCCATATCAGACGTCTTCACTTGATCGGGACAAATGATGCTGAGTTGCGTAAAGCGAGCAGTCAGGGCCGCGTTGTCTCCATCCTTCTGCTTTATGTTCCAAAACTCGTCCTCCAGCTTTTGGCGTTCATGGGGAGGGCATAATTCGTCCATCATGATGGCTTTCAACTCTTCCCAGGTCAGCTCATGACACGTTTTACGAAATTTGGTAACATGGTGAAAACACTTATATATAGGAAGTACCAGCGGCGTATCCACCATGTTTTGACCACCTTACGTCCATTTCGTATTCGGTGCCATGTTACGTTCTGTGCCTTACCATACACAGTAGTACACTTTACGGTTCTCATACGCCTATCACTATAATCTCGTGTGCACCCGTGATTATATTGATCGTCGCATGATCTGCATAGCTTGTACAAGTTGTGTATGAATTTGGGTAGGTGCACAAAAAAATAAGAATGTGTGCGTATAAGAATAAAGTATGTAAGCAAGTCCATGCTTAAGTATGTATAGGACCCACGTAAGCGAATCCCTCGGATTCCGCTCGCGTACGGGCACGAATGTATGAATCATGAATATGTATGAAAGATAAGTATGAGTATAAGTGTAAGTTATGAATACGCATGCGAATGTATGTATAGACATATGACGTATGAGTATGATATAAACATGAGTATAAGCATAAATGTATTTTCATGGTTATGAGTAAGAGTATGAGCATAACGTGTATGAAAATGGGTATATGTGTGAGTACAAACATGAGTATAAGTAGGATGTGTGATTGTAAGCATGAATATGAATATTAGTGTAAACGTGAGTGTAAGTATAATTCTAAGAATATGAATATGAATATAAGTGTAACATATGAGTACAACGTAAAATGTATAAATCGTGACTATTAGTGTATGAGTTAATGATTTTATATATGGTATGAATTTAAATACGTATAAGATCAAGAGGTTTGAGTATAAAAGAAACAAAACTGAGTAGTACATGTGAAGTAGTCGTGAGCTATAAACTAGAACACGTGAACTGATGTGCATGTATAGTTGTTTGAGCAACGTTAAATTTTATCGAATCAAGATAGATCGGGTTTAGTTGGAGGGTAAAATATAGTTTGTACATGTAAAAGGATAACAGTACTCATTGGTTAAGCGTAATGTATATCGTAATGAATGGAAATGCTACTTTTGTTTCAAAAGAGTTTACGTAAACCGAAGATGATCGATCCCCATGAAGCCTTCTTGCCCACGTGGTTTGTAAATGGGTGTAGGAAAAAGGTTTTCGATAAAAAGGAAGCTCGTTTCATCAAACAAGAAATTATGAATTTAGGAGGTTCTTGTGAAAACGAGGATCCTTAGAAAAGAAATTTAACAAAAGGATTTAGTGATTGTTAAAAGTTTTAGCAAATGATTTGTTGATGTTGAAAGGAGTATTTGGTAAAACATTCATATAGCACCTACAAGATCCTATAAGTAATTGAGAAAGGTTGGTTTGATTTTGATTAAGAATGGAAGTCTCTAGTATGATGATATAACGTGTGCGTGTTTTAGTGATTAATTTGAATATGAAGTTCATGGGCAAGAGTTTCATTGGACCGACTAAATTGATAGGTAGCACTTCGTAAGGTTTTGAGGTTCGAGTAATAAAACGTTTTAAGACATGATTAGGAATCTCGCGTGTATGAGTTGGGTGAAAAATAGATTGTAGAATAAGAAGTACGCTTGATAAAACAATGTATTTTGAAGTCGGTATAAGTAGGTATTTTGAATAATGATAAACAATTTAGGTATAAAATATGATCGAGTTTGCATAATAAGATATCTTGAAGAGACGTTTTGGTAACAATCACCTAGGTAAGGGAATCACCCCTAACTCGTTGGTGAGGTCGTTTTTAAGAAAAAGGGGAGTGGAGTTAATCGTCAAGGTAAGGAAATCACTTCTATCTCGATGATATGTCCCCACTCGTCGTTACAAGGAATACAAATTTAAATTATATGAAATCATGCATATGTATAAATGTGTGAAAAAAGGGTTTAATATGTTGTGTGTGTGTCACACCCTGATATTTCCACGTTTGACTGGTGGGCCCGGTGGGGAGTATCGTGACGTAGTTGATATCATCATAGTCAAACAACACAATATATAAATGCACAGCAGAAGCATAAGATAAATATATTACAATTCGAATATAAGTAATATCTAGTATTACAACGGAAAGTAAAAGATCCACAGGCGGATCAAAAATAAATTGGAAATATTGTTCAACAGACTTTGACATCTAGAGCTTGCGAGACTTGAGTAATGATGCCTGGAGTAGCCAGCCTATTTCGTCTAGCACCTGCACTTAGCCTTTTTGGAAAATACGTCAGTTTACACTGGTAAATACAACTCAACTGACTCATTTTGAAAAGAGTTTGTAAATTGGTTTGAATGCACTTCGGCACAAAATATCTTTTATAACTTGGGACAATTATTAAAATAATCTTGTATACAGTTTTACTCATTTGTCGTCCATTAGGGCTGGTTTGTAGGGCCGGACTTAAGTTAACTGACACGCCACAGGTATAATGCCCACATGGTTGATTCCTTTAGTGGATTACTAGTTTTTACATAATGCATCTGTCAGGTGTACGCCTACACCCCGTGCTTAGGTCGTGGCCATTTCGTAAAATGATGCCAAGGATATCCGGGACATGGTTATTTAACCCCCAAAGGCCATACACCAAATAATACATATTAAACAGGTTATGTAAATACATCAATCACAATCCGATTTAAATGACTACATACACCCGACAAGCGGTACTTTTATAGTGCCGTATCCCAAGCCCGTATAGGGAAAATAAGTTAAGAGTATTTACCTGAGCAAAGTATCAATCAAATACAGCAAATGCAAGTACTTTTACTGGGCTCCTAATCTGGAACGAAGGTTTATAATAACCTATTAGAATCCTAACGGTCTTTAATTAAGCTTAAGCTTAGACCGATACGGTTCAAATGTGTGATTAAGCGAAGACCGGAGTAGAATGTGATTTAGACTCGACAAGATTAAAGACTTGCCTTATATGGGTAATCTAGGCACATTCTGAATTTTGGGGTAAAACCGATAAGGTTTGACCCGTTTCGGCTAATTTATGTAAACTAGTTACATAAGCCGAAACGTACGCGCAAGAGGCGTAACGGGTAATCAAAAGGGTCCTAACCAGGTTTCCTAAGTTAATATGCCTAAAATATGTTGTGATATCAGTAGGATACCTTCCATTATGCCCAAAACGAATTTAAACACAAACTATGCCCCGTAGGGGCATTTTGGTAATTTCACATAAGTCGAAAAGCTCAAAACTGAAGTCTGAGTTAAACAACTTTTTCTTACTGTTAAAATATTATAATTTACCTAAAATATCAGTAGGTATCAACCCTTGTATGCTTAAAATAGTTTTAGTACATACTATGCATTAAAAACGCTTAAAAAGGCGATTAGAAGCCGTTTCCGGGTTCTATATACAAAGCTGATATTTTTATCATTCCAGAAGGTTTAAAATAATGTATTTATCATATAAAATCAGTAGCAAAAGGTTTGGGGTCAAAAAGATATGTAAAACTCATTTTATAGCCCGAAAGGGCAAAACCGACAATTACCAAATTAAGCTTATGACTCTAAGTTATGCTCAGCCTAAAATTAATTAAAAATCTTCAAAAATCCCAAAATAATATATTACATTAGTGGGTAAAGAGTTTGATATCAAAAAGTGGGTTTAAATAGGCTATATGCCAATTATGTCGTTTAATCGCTAAAAAGCTTTATAATTACGCTAATGAGCATAACTCTCAAACTACACCTCAAACTGATGTCAAATTTTGGTTACAAGTTTATAAATCAGTAACTAAGGTTCCTACTCTTTTACATTTTCAAAAATCACGTTTTATGGTGAAAAGGGCATAATGGTCAACATGTGAGCAATAAACGGAATTATGCATATTAATTGGATAACTAATGAACCAAGGTGTATAATCACAAAGGGTTATACTAGCATGTAACCTAGTCCAATTAAAGCTCTAAGGCATTTCTAAAACATACCAAAACGGGTCAGAACTGAAGTCAAAGCGAAAATCAAAGCTTTGCGACTTTCGGTTCCGAACCGGGTGTAAACAGAAAATTGTCAGGTTGAACATGTTTAGACATGTTCTTACATTAATTACCAAGTTATATTAATGATCAAACAGGTTGTATGGGTTCTACATTGCTAATTATGCATAAATTGGAAATTAAGCATTCTGTTGACTTTTTAATACCAAGTTTGACCCGACATTTGACCTAGTTAGAGTGGGAATCAGAGGGTGCCCTTTTAAGGTTTATTGCCCACATAATTACCAACTTATAACTACTTTCAATTCGACTAATCACTGGACCATTAGTGATTAATCTTGAAGTCAACCGTTAATTATGACGGTTTGACTTTTAAGCTAAAACTAAGCAAAAACTTAACTAAGGAAGGTTAAGCAAACTTACTGAAGTCCTATGCACGATTTGTATTCACTTGAGTCTGCTTTGGAGCTCCAGAAATGATCAGAAATGCTGAAGGAAGGTGTGATGAAATGGTTGCAACCTTGGCCCTTTATATAGTGCTCAAGAACTCATAGATTGTTGACAAACAACTCTAGCAATGTTCCCTGATCACTAACACATGTCCCTAGTGTATAGGAGCCATTTAGGGGTCGTCCAAATATGAGGAAAATCGAATATAAGTCAGTTATTGCGTTTAAACAGCAAACAACCCCGTTTTCAGTCGCTGGCACCCCCTTACGGACCGTAAGGGGGTGGCTTACGGTCCGTAAGCCTGTGATCAGAAGCAAAAAACTTTTGTTCTTTCAAATTTCGAAAGGGCAACTAATATGTAACGATTTTGGCCATGTTTTATCAGTATGGGGCCTCATGTTTTGGGTCTTGAACAGTTATATACCCTACCACTTTGATATGTTTTCTTGAATCCTTTGAAAGTGCCGAAAATGAAGGTTTATCGTAGAAATTTCCATAGGATCCTATCTTGCACTTTTGAATTCAATTACTGCCATCAATTTGCTGGATTGAAGGTATATTAGATGTTCATAATATATAATTGGGTCTTGGGATTTATAAATGAGGTCGTTCAGAGGTGAAAATTAACATGACGACACTTTTAAATCCTGCCAAACATCTTTATTAAATCCGGGTTTATAACGCTTTTTGTCTTACATGACACGTGTTGTTATTTCATTGAACACGAATTTTCGAGGTGTTACATCCTCACCCCCTTAAAAGAAATCTCAACCTCGAGATTTACTGAAACAAATGAGGGTACTTTTCTTTCATTGTGGACTCAACCTCCCACGTATATTCGGGGCCTCGAAGGGCATCCCATTTTACCTTTACAATAGGCACATACTTCCTTCGAAGCTTCTTAACCTGTCGGTCTTCAATCGACAATGGTTTTTCCACATATTTCAAGCTCTCATCTATATGCACATCTGTATGTGGTATGACTAGCGATTCGTCAGCTAGGCATTTCTTCAGATTGTAGACGTGGAATACGTTATGAATACCACTGAGCTCTTCAGGTAAGTTTAACTTGTAAGCCACTGACCCAACACATTTGATAACTTCGAATGGTCCTATATACCTTGGGCTTAACTTACCTTTCTTACCGAACCGCATCATCCCCTTACAGGGTGATACTTTAAGCAACACTTTGTCACCAACTTCAAATTTCATAGGTTTACGCTTTGGATCTGCGTAACTCTTCTGCGTATCTCGGGCAACTTTGAGACGGTCACGAATCTGGACAATCTTGTCCGTTGTTTCAAAGACTATCTCCGGTCCTGATAATTGGACATCTCCAACTTCCGCCCAACAAACGGGCGTTCTACACTTTCTACCGTATAAGGCCTCGAAAGGCGCAACCTTAATGCTGGTATGGTAGCTATTGTTGTAGGAGAATTCGATTAACGGCATGTGGTTATCCCAACTACCACCTAAATCAATCACGCATGCTCGAAGCATGTCTTCCAAAGTTTGAATAGTACGCTCACTCTGACCGTCCGTCTGAGGATGGTAAGCCGTACTAAAATTCAAACGCGTGCCCAAAAATTGTTGGAAACTTTTCCAAAAATGTGACGTGTATCTAGTATCTCTGTCAGAGATAATAGACACAGGTATGCCATGTAAGGCTACAATCTTATCCACGTACAACTAGACTAACATGTCGGAGCTGTAAGTCTCCTTAATGGGTAGGAAATGTGCTGACTTAGTCAGTCTGTCTACGATCACCCAAATGGTATCGTTTCCTTTCCTTGTCTTAGGTAACTTGGTGATAAAATCCATAGTTACCATTTCCCACTTCCAAGTGGGAAGTTCAGGCTGTTGTAGCAAACCTGACGGTTTCTGATGTTCTGCTTTGACTTGCGCACACGTCAAGCATTTAGCTACATAGGTAGCTACAGACTTCTTCAAGCCTATCCACCAATAGTTTGCCCTTAGATCCTGGTACATCTTATCAGCTCCAGGATGAACATAATATTTAGAACTATGGGCTTCCTGGAGAATAACATCCCGAAGTCCTCCATAAACTAGAACCCATATTCTTCCATTCAATCTCAGAATTCCATCCTTGCCAAGAGATAACTGCTCCTCAGTTACTCCTAGCTTTTCGTTAGGATAGTTAGCTTCCAACACAGCTTCCTTCTGTGCAGCTAACAACCTTTCATTCAAACTGTTCTTTATTTCAATGCTCTTGGCATTGATTCTCATGGGTTTCACCCTTTCCTTTCGACTCAAGGCGTCAGTGACTACATTCACCTTGCCGGGATGATATCTGATTTCACAATCATAATCATTTAAAGTCTCCATCCAACAGCGCTGCCTCATGTTTAAATCCTTCTGATTAAACAGGTGCTGGAGGCTCTTGTGATCAGAATAGATCACACACTTGATTCCATATAAATAATGCCTCCATAGTTTTAGTGCAAATACAACGGCACCCAACTCCAAGTCGTGGGTGGTGTAATTCTTTTCATGCACCTTTAACTGTCTTGAAGCATAGGCAATAACCTTGCCTTTCTGCATAAGCACACACCCCATGCCAGTGTGTGATGCATCACAGTAAACTACAAATTCTTTGGTGCCTTCAGGCAATGTCAGTACAGGAGCGTTGCTCAACTTTTGTTTTAGGATATCAAAGGATTCTTCCTGTTTAGGTCCCCAGTCGAACTTAATCTTCTTCCTAGTTAAGGAAGTTAGGGGTGCAGCAATCCTTGAAAAATTTTCAATTAAACGCCTATAATATCCTGCTAAGCCTAGAAAGTTACGAATCTCTGTAGGCGTCTTTGGCTCTTGCCAGTTCATAACTGCTTCCACTTTAGCGGGATCCACTTGGATACCACGCTCACTAACCACATGTCCAAGGAATTGGACTTCTCGAAGCCAAAATTCACATTTAGAGAATTTGGCATAGAGCTTCTCATGATGTAGAAGTTTAAGAATACAGCGAAGGTGTTTCTCATGGTCAGCTTGGTTCTTCGAGTAGATAAGAATGTCGTCGATGAAAACGATGACGAATTTATCTAAGTAAGGCTTGCAAACGCGATTCATGAGATCCATGAACGCGGCAGGTGCATTAGTGAGCCCAAAAGGCATCACTAGGAACTCGTAATGACCATAACGAGTCCTAAATGCAGTTTTGTGTACGTCTTCATCTCTAACCTTCAGTTGGTGGTAGCCTGACCTCAAGTCAATCTTCGAGAAATAACTTGCCCCCTGCAATTGATCGAACAGATCGTCGATCCCGGGCAAAGGATACCTATTCTTTATTGTGTCCTTATTAAGTTCACGGTAATCGATGCACAGACGCATCAATCGATCCTTGACGCATCGATCGATCCTTCTTCTTGACAAACAATACTGATGCTCCCCAAGGAGACGAAATAGGTTTAATGAAACCTTTAGCTAGCAATTCATCCAGTTGTGTCCTCAATTCCTTCATTTCTGATGGTGCTAACCTGTAAGGCGCTCTAGCAACAGGTGCGGCTCCAGGGATGATGTTGATTCTGAATTCCACTTGCCTATCTGGTGGTAAACCAGGTAGTTCTTCAGGAAAAACTCCGGGGTATTCAGAAATGACAGGAATATCTTCTATCTTAGGTTTCAGCTCATCGATAGTCACTTGTGCCATGTAGATGACACATCCTTTCTTTAAACACTTAGAGGCCTTGAGCATAGTCACTTGCTCAGGAAGTCCATACTGGGTATCTCCTCGAATGGTAAGTGATCCACCAGACGGAGTCCTAATCACTACTTGCTTCTTGTTACAGACAATTTGGGCCTGGTTATGAGATAACCAGTCCATACCCAAAACTATGTCAAAACCGGCTAACTTAAAGGGAAGTAGGGACAGAGGAAAAGAGTGGTTCTTAATGGATATAACACATCCATCTAACACAGTTGAGACGGTTTCTATGGTGCCATCTGCTAACTCCACCTCATAATTCACACTTAAGGTTTTGACAGGTAAATTCAACAATTCACAAAACTTATTATCTATGAACGACTTATCAGCGCCTGAATCGAAAAGTACTCTTGCATAAATATCAATTATGAGGAAGGTACCTGTAATCATGTTGTCATCCTGGACGGCTTCCTTTGCGTCCAACCTGAAGACCCTTGCATTGGTCTTCTTGACCTCTTCAGACTTCTTGGCGTATTTGGGGCAGTTGGTTTTAATGTGCCCCTTCTCATTGCAGTTGTAGCATGTGGCATCTTTAATCTTCCTGCAATCAACAGTCTTGTGCTCCTTAGACTTGCATAACCCACATGCAGGTGGTCGTGATTTAGAATTGGACTCAAGTCTGCACTTTCCAAAGTGGCGTCTTTGGCAAGTCGTGCACTTTGGCTTTTCCTCTGTTCACTGACTATTCTTTCCAGACCCAAACTTCTTAGAATCGGTGTTTCCCTTGTGCTTCTTCTCTGACCCTCGTGAGTTATCATCCTCACGCTTCCTCTTACTTTATTCAGAATTCTTTAGCGATCTTAACCTGACCGCATCTAAAGTAAGGGACAGAGAGAGATCAGCTGCTGACCTAAACGTAGCAGGTCTTGAAGCCTTAACACTGGCTTTGATCTCTGGGGCTAAACCCCCAATGAAGCGAGCAATTCGCTTGGGTTCCGGTGTTATCAGATACGGAACTAGCCTATACAGGGTATTGAAGCTGGTGAGGTAAGCTTGACAGTCTAGATTCTTCATTACCAATGATAAGAAATTTGATTCAATCCTCTCCACCTCATTTTGAGGGCAATAGTTCTCCCTGATGAGAGTAACAAACTGTTCCCATGACATGTTGTAGAGTGGGATCTTCCCAGCAGCTTGAATGAGAGACTTCCACCATGCTAGTGCCTCTCCTTTGAACGATTGGGATACATACTTTACTACATCCCTTTCAGCACAATCGCTGATGTCAACCACCATGTCCATTTCATCCAACCAGGTCATACAATCTATTGCTCCTTTCTCCCCAGTGAAATCCCGGGGTTTACAGGAAACAAAGTATTTGTAGGAGCAACCCTTTTCACGGGGTCCTTGATTCAGAACGACCCTTTGAGATGGATCACTTTGACGATTGGAAGAGTGTCGATCATCATATTTCTTTGGCTCGTCCTTCTTAGAGGGCGGTGGCTTGCTGTGAGCCTCCGAATGAGTCTTAGGGACAGACTTAGAGTGGGGTACGAGTGAGGCTTTACTATGTGTTTCACTATACTCCCTAAATTGCTCCTCTACAGCTTTAGATACAGCTGAATGAATCAATGTACGAAGCTCTCCTCTGGTTATATTAATCCTATCATCATCGCGGTTTTCCAGAGGGTGCCTGTTCTCTTCCTCTGACCTAGCCATGTAGCTTTAAATGCTACATAAAAATCAAACAAGGACAAGGTTTATACGGAAGCTTTTACAGTTTTATCGTTTTAAACGATTTATTAACCATGTTTTAATACACGTTTTAGTTAATTTGTTAAATATATAATTGTTTAGGATCTTTATCATAATCCTAAATCATAAGTTAATAATAGCACAAAAGGCCTAGTCACGTAGACAAGTTTAATTTATAAGCCTTGATTTTACGGAATCGAGGCATTAAGGTTTGAATCAAAGCTCATTACCTTTTCTTGACAGGGAGTTGTAGGCTACCACTGTCTTTAGTCCAGAGGACGTTAATTATAGCCCGTGGGCACTTCATCCCCAAGGGATGATTACATAAATAAGGGAATTTAAAAATAACCCATTTAAGAATGACTTATGTGATTTTATCGTATCGCATTTTGTCAAGCATGATAATATGCTTTCAAATGTTTAATAAGGATTTGAATCTCTTGAATAGGTTCTACCATCTTGGCCTTGTCTGTAGTGACATTTAAGCTAGGTTTTACCTTTAAGATTCTTTTTAATATCTAACGCAGAACAATCCTAAATTGAAATGTTAACAAGGATCTGAATCTAATTGTGGAACTACCATCTTGGCTCTGTCTTAAGGTGACATATGGCTAGGTCTTGTCCTTTTTAGATATTGCCATCTTATTATAATGGTAGATCTTATAATATAGGAATGATATTTTAAATATAATCATTCCATTAAAATATAAACAAGTATATGGTTGCCCTAAACGGGACTTCTAATAGCAAATGACTTACCCACGCAAGGGCTAATCAGAAAAATAACAAATGAATCAAATAAGGACAAAATAAAACGAATTTGGATTAGTCCTATGTTCTTGTCTAGACTCAAGAATGTGCACTGTGTAACTGAGATTAAACACAAAAGGCTAGCGTTTAATTCACTCAGCGTTGGCTTTGATACCAACCTGTCTCACCCCGATATTTCCACGTTTGACCGGTGGGCCCGGTGGGGAGTATCGTGACGTAGTTGATATCATCATAGTCAAACAACACAATATATAAATGCACAGTGGAAGCAAAATATAAATATATTACAATCCAAATATAAGTAATATCTAGTATTACAACGGAAAGTAAAAGATCCACAGGCGGATAAAAAATAAATAGGAAATATTGTTCAACAGACTTTGACATCTAGAGCTTGCGAGACTTGAGTAATGATGCCTGGAATAGCCAGCCTATTTCGTCTAGCACCTGCACTTAGCCTTTTTGGAAAATACGCCAGTTTACACTGGTAAATACAACTCAACTGACTCATTTTGAAAAGAGTTTGTAAATTGGTTTGAATGCACTTCGGCACAAAATATATTTTATAACTTGGGACAATTATTAAAATAATCTTGTATACAATTTTACTCATTTGTCGTCCATTAGGGCCGGTTTGTAGGGCCAGACTTAAGTTAACTGACACGCCACAGGTATAATGCCCACAAGGTTGATTCCTTTAGTGGATTACCAGTTTTTACATAATGCATCTGTCAGGTGTACGCCTACACCCCGTGCTTAGGTCGTGGCCATTTCGTAAAATGATGCCAAGGATATCCGGGACATGGTCATTTAACCCGCAAAGGCCATACACCAAATAATACATATTATACAGGTTATGTAAATACATCAATCACAATCCAATTTAAATGACTACATACACCCGACCAAGCGGTACTTTTATAGTGCCGTATCCCAAGCCCGTATAGGGAAAATAAGTTAAGAGTATTTACCTGAGCAAAGTATCAATCAAATACAGCAAATGCAAGTACTTTTACTGGGCTCCTAATCTGGAACGAAGGTTTATAATAACCTATTAGAATCCTAACGGTCTTTAATTAAGCTTAAGCTTAGACCGATATGGTTCAAACGCGTGATTAAGCGAAGACCGGAGTAGAATGTGATTTAGACCTGACAAGATTGAATACTTGCCTTATATGGGTAATCTAGGCACATTCTGAATTTTGGGGTAAAACCGATAAGGTTTGACCCGTTTCGGCTAATTTATGGAAACTAGTTACATAAGCCGAACCGTACGCACAAGAGGCGTAACGGGTAATCAAAAGGGTCCTAACCAGGTTTCCTAAGTTAATATGCCTAAAATATGTTGTGATATCAGTAGGATACCTTCCATTATGCCCAAAACGAATTTAAACACAAACTATGCCCCGTAGGGGCATTTTGGTAATTTCACATATGTCGAAAAGCTCAAAACTGAAGTCTGAGTTAAACAACTTTTGCTTACTGTTAAAATATTATAATTTACCTAAAATATCAGTAGGTATCAACCCTTGTATGCTTAAAATAGTTTTAGTACATACTATGCATTAAAAACGCTTAAAAAGGCGATTAGAAGCCGTTTCCGGGTTCTATATACAAAGCTGATATTTTTATCATTCCAGAAGGTTTAAAATAATGTATTTATCATATAAAATGAGTAGCAAAAGGTTTGGGGTCAAAAAGATATGTAAAACTCATTTTATAGCCCGAAAGGGCAAAACCGACAATTACCGAATTAAGCTTATGACTCTAAGTTATGCTCAGCCTAAAATTAATTAAAAATCTTCAAAAATCCCAAAATAATATATTACATCAGTGGGTAAAGAGTTTGATATCAAAAAGTGGGTTTAAATAGGCTATATGCCAATTATGTCGTTTAATCGCTAAAAAGCTTTATAATTACGCTAAGGAGCATAACTCTCAAACTACACCTCAAACTGATGTCAAATTTTGGTTACAAGTTTATAAATCAGTAACTAAGGTTTCTACTCTTTTACATTTTCAAAAATCACGTTTTATGGTGAAAAGGGCATAATGGTCAACATATGAGCAATTAACGGAATTATGCATATTAATTGGATAACTAATGCACCAAGGTGTATAATCACAGAGGGTTATACTAGCATGTAACCTAGTCCAATTAAATCTCTAAGGCATTTCTAAAACATACCAAAATGGGTCAGAACTGAAGTCAAAGCGAAAGTCAAAGCTTTGCGACTTTCGGTTCCGAACCGGGTCTAAACAGAAAATTGTCGGGTTGAACATGTTTAGACATGTTCTTACATTAATTACCAAGTTATATTAATGATCAAACAGGTTGTATGGGTTCTACATTGCTAATTATGCATAAATTGGAAATTAAGCATTCTGTTGACTTTTTAATACCAAGTTTGACCCAACATTTGACCTAGTTAGAGTGGGAATCAGAGGGTGCCCTTTTAAGGGTTTATTGCCCACATAATTACCAACTTATAACTACTTTCAATTCGACTAATCACTGGACCATTAGTGATTAATCTTGAAGTCAACCGTTAATTACGACGGTTTGACTTTTAAGCTAAAACTAAGCAAAAACTTAACTAAGGAAGGTTAAGCAAACTTACTGAAGTCCTATGCATGATTTGTGATCACTTGAGTCTGCTTTGGAGCTCCAGAAATGATCAAAAATGCTGAAGGAAGGTGTGAAGAAATGGTTGCAACCTTGGCCCTTTATATAGTGCTCAAGAACTCATAGATTGTTGACAAACAACTCTAGCAATGTTCCCTAATCACTAACACATGTCCCTAGTGTCTAGGAGCCATTTAGGGGTCGTCCAAATATGAGGAAAATCTAATATAAGTCAGTTATTGCGTTTAAACAGCAAACAGCCCCGTTTTCAGTCGCTGGCACCCCCTTACGGACCGTTAGGGGGTGGCTTACGGTCCGTAAGCCTGTGATCAGAAGCAAAAAACTTTTGTTCTTTCAAATTTCGAAAGGGCAACTGATGTGTAACGATTTTGGCCATGTTTTATCAGTATGGGGCCTCATGTTTTGGGTCTTGAACAGTTATATACCCTACCACTTTGATATGTTTTCTTGAATCCTTTGAAAGTGCCAAAAATGAAGGTTTATCGTAGAAATTTCCATAGGATCCTATCTTGCACTTTTGAATTCAATTACTGCCATCAATTTGCTGGATTGAAGGTATATTAGATGTTCATAATATATAATAGGGTCTTGGGATTTATAAATGAGGTCGTTCAGAGGTGAAAATTAACATGACGACACTTTTAAATCCTGCCAAACATCTTTATTAAATCCGGGTTTATAACGCTTTTTGTCTTACATGACACGTGTCGTTATTTCATTGAACATGAATTTTCGAGGTGTTACAGTGTGTGCGAGGAGAAAATACCGAAAGTAAATTCTTATTTGGAAGATTGCATCGTATAAAATAAATAATATAACATATGTTTGATCAAAGTTGGGATGGTTCCAAAATGGAAATTTGACTAACCAAAGTACTAGTAAAGTCGTTTGAATTTGAGGAGCATGCTTTGGCCTAATAGGTGGAATACTCTCGCCGACAAGTCGGTTAACGGTATTTACCCTTTCGGTTACTACATGTCCCAAATCAATTGAAATTTCGAGACTTGGCGGGATTTATGAAAATCGAAGAGTGGAACTAGTCGAGAAGGTGCGGGTTTCACCCCTAACTTGGCGATTTAGTATCCTAAGTGTGGTTGGTACTCGTCGGGTCAAAATTTGATTTCAACACTTTGACGAGGGTCCACTAGAATTCAAAATTTGAATTTCTCCATCAAGGTGAGGATTTCACTCCTAACTTGGTGGTGAATTTCGTGTAAGAAAATAAAAGTAGAAGGATTGAGAGTTATTCACCAAATTGTGGGTTTCACGCCTATTTTGGTGAAGTCGTCTCGTTTGTGTATTATGAGTGTTTTCGGATTTAGAAATATCGAGCAAAATGCATGAGGGAAGTGTATGTCAAAGGTATACGCAAACAAGTATAAACACGTAAGAGGGCATATCAAGAATGGTACATAAATGATGAAATGATAAATCAAGTATTAACACATAGAGAAATAGGTCAAGAATAATACGTAAAGGATCGAACAACGAAACAAGTATTAACACATAATAAGACAAACATTAATGCATAAGAATAACATGTCGAATATTACTCACGAGTGATATACATGTTTAAAAGAGTATAAATAAGAAACAAATAAAGTATCATGTAGTAGTTCAAGAAAAACATACGAATAAGGCTCTAAAAATATAGACTAGGTCAAAAGCATGGCAATTTTCCTAATTCCCTATAGTTATGGCTCTGATACCAATCTGTCACACCCCAACCAATGTCAGAAACATCGGGATGAGACGAAGTGTGAAGATTTCTAGAGACATCATAACGCTATTTGTGATGTGTGGACTTGTATGTAGGTTAGCCTAGGCTAAACAAGTAGTCACACTAACTTCAAGCTCAAGACTTGACACCACTTGTGAGTTAAGAACTCGATTAAAACAGAAAGTTTAGAGTGTTTAGACACCCATATTAAGTGTAAAACAACCTTGGTTTGGCTTTACTAATCATACAATGGATTAGGAGCATAGGAACACAAGTTTGTTTGATGTATACGAGAGTTTAAGGAAGTTTAAAACACAACAGAAAGTTTATGGACACTTTTAGGGCATTTCCAGGTCTGATTTCTCCAAGGAGAAATCAAGGAATCAAACCCAAAGATTATCCAAGCAATTAGAAAGAAGAATCAAGTGATTTGGTTGAGTTTTGAGCAAGTTATGCTCACTTTTGTAAAGGGGTATGAATCTGCCCGAATTTATGATTTGCAAGAACCTGAGAGTGATTTTGGAGAGATTAGAGAGTTGTGAAAGTGGAAAAAGGCTTGGAGAAGGCATGGTACTTATAGGGGAGGAGTTAGGGTTGATTGGAGGTGTTTAATGGAGGTTTAGAGGTGATTGGAGGAGAAGAAAACTTGGGATTTCATGCATAAACGCGAGCTGTTTGAATCTGCTGCCCGCCAGACACCCTTACGGACCATAAGGGGTGAGGCTTATGGTCCGTAAGCCATGGTCAGGAAGCACAATTTTTTTATTTCATGTTTTAGTGTTTTGTGACATGTTCCAAATACATATATTACGTGTTTTATGCCCATTTTAGGATATTTAAGCATATTTAACATGTACTAGGGGTAACACAAGTATCGAAAGAATAACATTAAGTATAATTCTCGTATGTAATCACGGTATTAATAAATTCGACGTATGTCGTAAGCGTCACGAATAAGTATCAAATTGTTTTACCACCATCTGTCCAATTATGTATGAAGTATGTATAACGCGTATTTAAAGAAATGCAAGTTTTCATTCATGATTCAAGTCTCGTATTTTTAAAATGATTTGCGACGAAAGAATGATTACAAGAATGCAAGGTTTCCAAAAAATAGAATTTCAAGCAAAGGTTTCTAAATGTAGAAAGTATGAAAACGCAGGGCGTTACAGTCTCCCCTCCTTTAGGAAATTTCGTCCCGAAATTTATTTAAGAGGTAGACTTAAAGGGTTTTGATAAAAGTTTGAGACTTGAAATTTTGAAACGTTTTGAAAAGTACGAAATTTTGGGAGAATAAAATAGGTTTGTAAAATGATTTGTCTGGCTAAAATGGTTTTGAGGCATAAGCAGGGGTAAACGTGTATAGGTAAAACGATTTTGAATGGCTAAAATTGGAGTTGTTTTACAAATGTGTTGTTTTTACGAAGGAGGTCTTAATAAAGTAGTTTGTAATCAATATGAGTGAGGTAGGTTGCATAGGAGGTTTAAGGGTAGTGTAACAACCACATGCAAAAATTGCTTTTGAGTGGAACGAGAAAGTTTGGTACATTAAATAAAGTATTAACGGCCTACTAATATGTTTACCAGGAATAAGAATAGGAAGATGGTTTTAAGGGTAATGAGATAAGTTAGGATGCGATTGATTGAACAAGCTTGATTGCGAACGAAGTTTGTATGAACGAAAAGGATAAAGGAGAATAATACGAGTATAGAATGAACGAATGACTCTTAAAGAGTGCAAGTATAAGAATAGCATAAGTGTTGGATAGATGAACGCAGTGTGTTAAGGATGAAGTCTCGTCGTGGATAATCAGATATAATGCCCGGGTGGCAGCCCGGTCGGATGGTACCTCGAACGGATGGCAGCCCGGTCGGACGGTACCTCGACCGGATGGCAGCCTGGTTGGATAGCAATCCGGCCGGCTGGCACCTGGTTCGAGTGTTCGGTGCGACGAGTTTTGCTATTTCGATTGCGATTGCGAGCGATGCGATGCGATAGAGTTTCCTAGTCAAATTACTTTTAATCCCAACTACTCATATCTTGCGCTATCTCTTCTCCACCAATTATCATACAATATCTACATACAAGCATCCTTATTTCGTATTCGTTTAGCGTTTGCGATTCGATTGTGATTGAGTTCGATTGCGTTTCGATTGATTACCACACATAACATAAGTTAAACATGCACAAGTAACACATAAGGCACATACACACGCATAACAATAACCAAAATGCGAGATTCGAGTTGCGAGCGCGATGTTGATTAGATTAGTTCGATTAGCGTTTAGTTGACTTTATCGCATTGTTACTTCCTATTGTTCACAGTCGTAAGGCGACTCATAGCGATAAATATACATCGATTACTGCGATTCCTAACAATTACTCCACATAATACAACTAACCCACAACATAAAATAGACTAACTATAAGTTAAAGAAGTCAAAACAGGAATAGAGTGAGGAGAGACAGATCGCCATTAGCAATCTTTTCTTCCTTTGACTTCAATCTTGACTTTGACCTTGACTTTGAAACACGGGGTGTTACAGTGATGATGTAGTCGCGCAGCGCGACGGCTTTAGCGGCCCGCATCAGAATCTCTTAAGTAAGTCGCGGCCCGCGAGGGCCACTATATCTGAAAAAAATGTTTCTGTTGACTGTTTTGTCTTGCGATTTCGTTTAAATACATTTTAAACGTCATATAACTAATTCATTTCATGTTTTATGAAATGTAGGTATGCTAGATGTACCGGAGAATGATCAAGCTCGACGAAGAACCAAACATACTCAATATGCAAGCTTCCGCGTAATAATTAGTCGTCATGTTTTAAACGGCGAATTTACCTACAAAGCTTAGAATGTTGTATTTGTTAAAATGTTCTAACAAACTCGGTATTTCAAAAGTATTTGTAATCATTAATGCTCAAATATAGTCGAAATCTATATAAAAATAGTATCAAATGCACTGAGGGTCTTACATGAGATCGATAGAGAAAGTCTGACCAGCTAGAATGAGTTTATAACCCTTAACAATGTGCGTGGCCTCAAGGTTTTTACCATTCGCTAGTTCTAAAACATTCTTGGAGTTCAGAGGGATCGGGGTACGCTTAAGCATCTGACTAACCCTTAGGGATACATAACTAGTATCGGCTCCCGAATTGAATAAAACAGAAACAAAGTAGTCGTCCAGTAGAAACTTACCCGTCACAACATTGGGATCGTTCCTTGCTTCACCCTGACCAATCACAAAGATACGCCCCTTGGCACCATTGTCACCATTGTTGTCCCTGTTGTTGTTCCCATTGCCCTGGTTGTTGTTGTTGCGGTTCTGATTCAGCTGAGGGTAGTTTCTTTTAAAGTGGCCTTCTGCTCCACACTGGTAACATCCCCTATTGTTATCCTGTTGCTGCTGTTGTCGATTCTGATTTGCAGGATACGGACTCCTGCAATCCTTCGCTGCGTGGCCAGGCTTATTGCACCTTTGACAGTATTTATTGTTACATGGCCCGCTGCGGTGCAAGTTGCAATGATTGCATTTAGGGTGTGACATCTGTGCTTATGTAATCATTGTACAAACTCTGAATAGTTCAATTATCAATAAAACAATGTGATTTGATCCCAATAGTTGTTTATTTATGTTTGACATTTTGCACGTTTTGATTTTTGTTCAATTTCAAACTATAAATCGCTTTCTTGAGAGTTATACGCAAACTGATGCGTAAACGTAATTAGTTTAATGCGACATACACTCCAGAACATCAACATATGCTTAACATACCTTAAATAACCTTTACATAACTTAGAAATAAGTTTTAAAGCGCTTGGTATGGCAAAAACAAGTTTATTCGCTCAGAGGGACTATTTGCGACAAACTGCGAAAGTCTGCCAATTCGTATAGTAACGTACACTCCGGAACATGATCATAAGTTAAAAATACCATAAATACCCTTTACATAGCTTAGAAATAGGCTTTGAGGGGTTCGGTATGCGAAAATAAACTTATTTGATCAAACAGGGACTAAAAGCGTCAAAGAGTGCATAAGTTTGCATTTACGTGCATACTTACGTTCTGAACATATCCGGACTTCCAAAAATTTTTGTAATCATTAAAATATTTTATTTTAGTGATTGGAATGAAAAATTACGCGATGAATCGTAAATTGGATCGTTTTTCGCGTTCGTTCGTGTTTCGTCGTAATTAACCGAATAACGTGATCGTACGACCAAACGAACCGACATCCGAGATATTTTCAAGCATATTTCATGTCCCCTATACTTTGACTTCATTATTGAGCCTTGAAAATGGGTTAACGGGGCTTAAACGTGTCAAGAACTAGCTTAAATGCATGCAGGGACTAAAACTGTAAATAATGAAACTGTTTGCTGAACCGAGCTCGCTCGCGGGGTGCGTAGACTCTTGCTGAGTCTTACGCAGGGCGCGACAGACCCCATCTGTGTAGAAAACTAGTTTTCAGCAAACTGCAGTTGTTCCTTGGGTTTTAGACATAGTTTTAACACTCTATGGGCTTGTTTTTGAGCTCGCATAGTATCCTAAACTATGTGCTATTCATGTAGGGCCAAGATCAATCATTGAAACAAGTGGAATGATCCTAACGATTCTTGAATTTCTATATAAACCCACCAAAATTTCATTTTCAACTTGCTCACTTCAGAATTTCTTCTCCATCTGCTCTTTGGGGCTATCCCTTCTTGGTTGAAGGCTCCTTTCTTCAGTTTTCTTGTTCTTGATCCAAGCTTGGACCTTTTGTAAGCTTCTTTCATGCTTGTTTATGCATTTCAAGCATGAAAGTCAAACAATGTTTGACTTTCTGCTTTGACTAGTTTATGGTCAAGTCAAAGTTCATTTGAACTTTGAAACGTGAGCGTAATCACGATGGTTATAGTCACTTGTGACTATACCTACTGATTACTACATTTATTAGCCGTAGTGACGAGTCAAAGTTTCGGTCAAAATGCCGATTATGCGCATTTTGCGACGAAACTATTGTTGGGTATCAAAACACTTTGTTTTGATATCAAACTTGTTTTCTAACTTAGTTAAACATGTTTTAATATGTTTAACTCGTCACTTTTAGTTTAGTGCTTATATAGGGTCGTAAGTGAAGCGGTCAAAACAACCGCTTAGACTTTCGAACCCGACCCGTTTGGTCGATCATTAGGATCCGACCAAACATATTTTGTGACCATAGTTGTATAGGGAATAATCTTTCGAGGTTATACCTTATGGTCACTTCGTTTAGTTAGTTGTATGATAGGTAGTTTATATGCCTTAGGAAAATGACCAAAATGCCCTTTTTACGCATAAATTCATTTTAAGCGTATGTAACCTAAATTTTGACACCTAAACTGATTATGCAACATATTTAAACATGTTAGGGTTGTCATAGGACTAGTTAGGCTACTCGTTTGCGCTTTTGCGCAAATGACGCGTTAAAGTAGCGTAAGCTACCTAAACGGGTTATAACGGGTCATAAGCACTTAGGATAGGTTCCGACTTAAACGGGTCATAAGCACTAAGGATAGGTTCCGACTTAGAATGTTGGCTTTATTAAACGATATCACATGAGTTCCAACACTCATTTGGTTTACGAGACGTCATTCTATCCGATCTTCCGATTTTGGTTCGATTTATTAATGTAGTTACCTATATTAGGTGTCGTTTGATTCCGTGATCCTTCGAGCGTTACTTGGTTGTTATATCAAGACTATTGAGCTATATCAAGTGAGTACATAGTCCCCTCTTTTACTGTTTTCAAATATTTTGGGGTGATACACATGTGCCTACTTGTTACTTTAGTGCTTTTCGTGCTTTCATGACATATACTTGCTATATTCATTAGTACGCATATAGTACATGATTTCATTTATGCTTTGCTATTTATGTTGATTGAGCATGCTAGCACATTGATTTCATAAACACATTTGTTTCATATGTTTAAATCAGCATATGTACACATTGATTTACATTACATTTTTGCTATGTATGTTCATGTAGCATACTTAGTACATTGATTTTTACATGACATGCTTACATTTGGTATGACATTTGATTTGTTTAAGGGGTCAAAAATACATTCATTAACACTGATCACGCCGCTCGGTAGTAAGTAATGGTACCATAGGAATTGACAACTCCCGTTCCTGGAATCCTAGGTTTGTTTGGACGTAAGGAATGACAGAATCCGAAAACATTTGTGATAAACCTTTAATTTGTTTAAGGGTTTGTCCAACAGTCTCAAGGCTTAAATGTATACGATAAACATTACCGCATAAATGTTTGTATCAATAAAGCAATTATTTTTGCAAAACATAACTTTTTGATTTAAAAAGACTCTGTTTTGTACATTTTACCTATGGGATTGATTAAATACTTTTTATTCACCATACATAACATTTGATTATACATTGACATTATACATATGGTTTGAGTAGATACTTTTTACTTTCCATACATGACATTTGATTATACAAGACATGATTTACATTTGACAATAGACATTGCTTATACATAAACATTTTGACATTAGTTTAAACAAGACATTTTGGTAGTTATTTGATGAGTGATTTAAATAACGATGCGTGTGTAATATGAGAAAAGCATGGTGGATACGCCACTGGTACTTCCTATATATAAGTGCTTTTATGATATTACATATCGTAGCGTTATCTAAATCATTTCGACAAGAACATGTTACAATTTATACAAATGACATATTTTCACAAGACATTGATTTACAAACAACATATTGTATACAAACTCATTTTACCTGGTTATTCAGTTAACCTTACATTTTTCTTTAATATCATTTGAATTTCATATCGATTTTCGTATGATTTGCAAAGGAAAACGTTTTACAAGATTCATGACTAACTTTTTGTTAAACATTTTCTTTTAACTTACAAGTCATGAATCCTGCATAAACAAAACCTATGTATCTCACAGGCATTTTTATGCTGACGTGTTTATTTTCACATGTGTTTTCAGGAGCTGATGTATAGGGTTGATCATGATTCACTTAGGCGGACTCGGGCCTTAGTGACATAAAATATGCAAGAGTAGTTTAACTTATGTTGTGTTTTCTTTTGTTCTAAGACAATGTAATCACTTTATTTCAAATAAAATGAAACTTTAAATGCCATGGTTGTGAAACAATAATTCTGTCGCTCCACTCCCCGACGTTTCCGTCGCGGTTTGTTGTTTTACGCGGTCGGGGTGTGATAGAAGAGTTGGTATCAGAGCTCATGGTTATAGGGAATTAGGTTATTAGTAATGCTTTGACCTAGACTATAACCATTCTAGGACCCTAACACAAGTTATCTTGTGTTTAGATCTTAAAACATACACGTCACCTATCTTTAGGTGATTACCAAAACAAGAACACAATTTTCCAAAACTATTTTGAAAATTAATCATCCATTCTTGAATGATTCTTTTGGCCTTGTGCCATCCAAGTTTTCAAAATCTCGTCAAAGTTTGGGTCTAAATAATGTGAACACGTGCAATCTGGAAGGGTGGGTGCCTATACCTCAGGTTTTCTGTCTAGGCTAGAGTGTTCGTACAAATCCACATAATCAGACCAGTCACTCTTACCTGGGAACTCTTGGGGTGAGTGTCCACTTATAAGCTAAAGCATGTCTTCGTGATACATTATTATGACCCATTTACTTTGATTAGTCACTGTGTGTCGTTTGTTTGCTTTGTGGTAACGAACGAATGACCACCATCCTTACTTTTTGTCGATATTTGTAACATCTCATTTTTCATCATATCATCTCACTCGTTTTCTCTCATGTTTCCTCTTTTAGAATGCCTCCTCCATGAGATCCACAGCCTCAACCTAACGCCGAACTGGCGGCTATCATAGCGCAGCAAATGGCTGCTGCACTCCCAAATCTCATCGCTCAAATTAACCAAGCCAATGTTAATGCACCTGCTCCATGCAACTTTAAAAGTTTTAATTCGGCTAAACCGCTCAAGTTTAGTGATTCTGAAGGAGCGACTGGGCTCCTACAGTGGTTTGAAAGTATTGAGAGCACTTTTCGCCATGTTCAGTGTCCTGATAATCGTAAAGTTGAGTTTGCTTCTAGTGTATTCCAAAAAGGGCTCTTACTTGGTGGAATGGAGTAATGAGAGACCGTGGTGCTGATGTTGCTTTAGCACAGACCTGGGCAGAGCTTAGGGCTCTAATGATGAGGGAATTCTCTCCTCGTCATGAACTCAGGGCTTTAGAAAGAGAGTTTGATGATTTGAAACAAGACAGTGGTGAACATCGGGCTTATACTAACAGATATGAGGAGTTGAGTTTATTATGCCCCACAATGGTTACCCCGCTAGAGAAATCCATTGAAAGGTATATTGATGGTCTGCCTGACCCTGTTCAAGATATCGTTACTGGTAGCAATCCTACCACCATTCGTCAGGCCATTGAGCTAGCTGCAACCTTAACTGAGTCCCAAATCAGGAAAGGTAAACTTCACAAGAAGGGTGATATGAAATCGTCTGACAAGAGTGAGAATAAGAAGGGTAAGAAATCTGAGTCTTTAAGGAGGTCTAGGAAGCACAAGGCTTCCAAGAATTTCGCTGTTGCAGCGCAGGCAAACCAAGCAGCTCCAAATCAGCCCGCGCAACCACCTGCAAAGAAACAGTACATTGGCAATGCACCTCTGTGCAACAAGTGTAACAGCCACCATCAACCACACGTTCAGTGTCGTTATTGTACCAACTGTGGGAGATCTGGTCATCTTGCCAACACATGTCGTCTTCCTCCTAACCAGAATTAAGCCGCACAAAACCCTGCTCAGCAGCCTGCACAACAACCTGCTCAACAACCAGCACAAGCTACACGACCTCACTATCCGCCTGGATCTTGCTACAATTGTGGGGATTTAACCCACTACAGAAATCAGTGTCCGAGGTTGGCTAATGCAAATCAGGCGCAGGCTCGTGGTCGAGTCTTTAATATGAATGCTAACGAGGCGCATGCAGACAATGAGGTGGTCAATGGTACGTTCTTTGTTAACAATCAGCCTGCTTCTGTTCTTTTTTATTCAGGTGCCGATAAGAGTTTTGTGTCATTATCTTTTGAGCCTTTGCTTTGCATGACTAGAACAAAACTAGGAAAGCCTTTGACAGTAGAGGTAGCTAGTGGTGAACCCATTGTACTCGACTCCGTTCTTCGAAATTGCCAGTTGAACCTTAATAACCATCTTTTTCCTATTGGCCTCACACCAATGCAACTTGGAAGTTTTGACATTATAGTGGGAATGGATTGGTTAGCCAAGTACCACGCAGAGGTAGTTTGTTTTAAGAAGATTGTTTGTGTGCCGCTTTCGACTGGTGAGGTCTTAAAGGTTCATGGTGAGAAACTTGCTAGTTGTCTCAAACTCATGACGTGTACTAAAGCTCAAAAGTACCTGCGAAAGAACTATGTGGCCTTCTTGGCACATGTTGTAGAGGAGAAAGGCAAAGGTAAGTCTATCCAAGATATCCCTGTTGTTCGGGATTATCCTGAAGAATTACCTGGTTTACCCCCAGCACGCCAAGTTGAGTTTCGTATTGATCTTGTACCTGGTGCTAATCCTATTTCTAAATCTCCATATCGTCTTGCACTGTCTAAGATGCAGGAATTATCTAAACAGCTTCAAGAGCTCTCTGACAAAGGTTTTATCCGTCCGAGCTTTTCACCTTGGGGTGCTCCCGTTCTTTTTGTTAAGAAAAAAGATGGATCTTTCAGGATGTGTATCGATTATCGTGAGCTCAACAAGCTTACCATCAAGAATCGATATCCCCTACCTCGCATTGATGATCTCTTTGATCAGTTACAGGGTGCTACTTGTTTTTCAAAGATTGATCTATGTTCTAGGTATCATCAGCTTCGTGTACTCGAGGAAGATATTCCCAAGGCAGCTTTTCGTAGAAGATATGGTCACTATGAGTTAACTGTTATGCCATTCGATTTAACTAATACTCCTGCTGTTTTCATGGACTTGATGAATAGGGTTTGTAAGCCTTATTTGGACAAGTTTATCATTGTTTTCATTAATGACATCTTGATTTATTCTAAGACATGAGCCGATCATGAACAACATCTCCGTCTTACTATGGAACTCCTGAAGAAAGAACAACTTTTTGCCAAGTTCTCCAAGTGTGAATTTTGGCTTAAGGAAGTTCAATTTTTGGGACATATTTTTAATGAACAAGGTATTCACGTAGATCCCGCCAAAATCAGTGCGATTAAGGATTGGGATACACCTACTACCCCTACTGAAGTTCGTTCATTTCTTGGTCTTGCGGGTTATTACCGCCGCTTTATTGAAATCTTCTCCAAGATTGCAGTTCCTTTTACCGCTTTAACTCAGAAGAATAAACCTTTCGAGTGGGGATCCAAACAGGAAGAAGCATTTCAGACCTTGAAACAGAAAATTTGTGATGCACCTATTCTATCTTTACCTGGGGGCAATGACGATTTTGTTGTATATTGTGATGCATCCAACTTAGGCCTTGGTTGTGTTCTTATGCAAAGGAACAAAGTCATAGCCTACGCATCGAGACAGTTGAAGATACACGAGAAGAACTACATGACTCATGATCTTGAGTTAGGCACTGTAGTCTTTGCTCTCAAACTCTGGAGACACTACTTGTAGGTACAAAATGTGTGGTTTTCATTGACCACAAAAGTCTTCAGCATATTTTCAATCAGAAAGAACTCAACATGAGGCAACGACGTTGGGTAGAACTTCTAAACGACTACGATTGCGAGATTCGCTACCATCCTGGTAAGGCGAATGTTGTGGCTGACGCATTGAGTCGTAAAGAACGAGTCAAGCTTTATTGTGTTCAGGTTCGATCTGATATTCAAACTCGCATTTCTCAGGCTCAATATACTTGTGTTACACAAGACTTGATGGGTAAGGAATTACCATATCACATTAAGCCTGATCTTGAACTGAAAGACAATGGATTGTATTATTTCATGGACCGTTTGTGGGTCCAAAGTCAAGAAAATCTCCTCACCTTGCTAATGGATGAAGCTCATAAGTCTCGTTATTCTATTCATCCTAGTGCAGATAAAATGTATAAGGATCTTCGAACCCAGTACTGGTGGCCGGGTATGAAGAAAGACATTGCCTTGGACGTATCCAAATGCCTTACTTGTCTTAAGGTTAAGGCTGAACATCACCATCCCTCTGGATTATTGGAGCAACCAGAGATACCGGTTTGGAAATGGGAAAACATTGCTATGGATCTCATTACCAAGTTGCCACGCACTAAGAAAGGTCATGATGCCATTTGGGTAGTTGTTGATCGTCTTACAAAATCAACACATTTCTTGCCGATCCGTGAGGATCTATCTGCTGACAAACTTGCCAAAATCTATGTGGATGAGATTGTATCTCGACATGGTGTTCCTTTGAACATTATTTCTGACAGAGATGCTCGATTTTCGTCTCACTTTTGGAAAACCATGCAATCTGCTATGGGAACCCAACTTAATTTGAGCACAGCATATCATCCTTAAATGGATGGTCAATCTGAAAGAACAATCCAGACATTGGAGGATATGCTTAGAGCTTGTGTGATCAAATTTGCTGGTAGTTGGGATTCGTATCTACCGTTGATTGAATTCTCCTACAACATTAGTTATCACTCCAACATTAACATGGCTCCTTTTGAAGCTTTATATGGTTGAAAATGTCGTTCACTAGTCTGCTGGAATGAGATCGGTGAAGCTCAGCTTACTGGACCTGAACTCATTCTGGAGACTACAGATAAAATCAAGAAAATTCGCGATAACCTTCAGACAGCTAGAAGCCGTCAAAAGAGTTACGCGGATAGACGACGCAAGCCCTTAGAATTTCAAGTCGGTGATCGCGTTCTACTCAAGGTTTCACCTTGGAAAGGTGTGATTAGATTTGGAAAGAAAGGAAAACTTGCACCTAGATATGTTGGACCATTCAAGATCGTTGAAAGAATCAGAAAAGTGGCCTACAGACTTGAGTTACCTCCTGAACTTGGAAATGTTCATCCAACCTTCCACGTGTCCAATCTCAAAAAGTGTTTAGCTGATGAGAACCTCCACATACCACTTGATGAAATTCGTGTTGATGACACAATGCACTTCGTTGAGAAGCCTGTGGAAATCATGGACCGTGAAGTCAAGAAACTCAAACGCAAGCACATAGCTATTGTCAAAGTTCACTAGAAATCTAAACGTGGTCCAGAATTTACTTGGGAACGTGAAGATCAAATGAAGGCGAAATATCCACATATATTCTCACAAGTTTTCCCTAAATAAATTTCGGGACGAAATTTCCTAAAGTATGGGAGACTGTGACATATGTGCTTATGTAATCATTGTACAAACTCTGAATAGTTCAATTATCAATAAAACAATGTTATTTGATCCCAATATTTGTTTATTTATGTTTGACATTTTTTGCACGTTTTGATTTTTGTTCAATTTCAAACTCTAAATCGCTTTCTAGAGAGTTATACGCAAACTGATGCGTAAACGTAATCAGTTTAACGCGACATACACTCCGGAACATCAACATATGCTTAACATACCTTAAATAACCTTTACATAACTTAGAAATATGTTTTAAAGGGTTTGGTATGGCAAAACAAGTTTATTCGCTCACAGGGACTATTTGTGACAAACTGTGAAAGTCTGCCAATTCGTATAGTAACGTACACTCCGGAACATGATCATAAGTTAAAAATACCATAAATTCCCTTTACATAGCTTAGAAATAGGCTTTGAGGGGTTCGATATGCGAAAATAAACTTATTTGATCAAACAGGGACTAAAAGCATCAAAAAGTGCATAAGTTTGCATTTACACGCATATCTTACATTCTGAACATATCCGGACATCCAAAAATTTTTGTAATCATTAAAATATTTTATTTTAGTGATTGGAATGAAAAATTACGCGACGAATCGTAATTTGGATCGTTTTTCGCGTCCGTTCGTGTTTCGTCGTAATTAACCGAATAACGTTATCGTACGACCAAACGAACCGACATCCGAGATATTTTCAAGCATATTTCATGTCCCCTATACTTTGACTTCAGTATTGAGCCTTGAAGATGGGTTAACGGGGCTTAAACGTGTCAAAAACTAGCTTAAATGCATGCAGGGACTGAAACTGTAAATAATGAAACTGTTTGCTGAACCGAGCTCACTTGCGGGGCGCGTAGACTCTTGCTGAGTCTTACGCAGGGCGTGATAGACGCCATCTGAGTAGAAAACTAGTTTTTAGCAAACTGCAGTGGTTCCTTGGGTTTTAGATATAGTTTTAACACTCTATGGGCTTGTTTTTGAGCTCCCATGGTATCCTAAACTATGTGCTACACATGTAGGGCCAAGATCAATCCTTGAAACAAGTGGAATGATCCTAACGGTTCTTGAATTTCTATATAAACCCACCAAAATTTCATTTTCAACTTGCTCAGTTCAAAATTTCTTCTCCATATGCTCTTTGTGGCTATCCTTACTTGGTTGAAGGCTCCTTTCTTCAGTTTTCTTGTTCTTGATCCAAGCTTGTACCTTTTGTAAGCTTCTTTCATGCTTTTTTATGCATTTCAATCATAAAAGTCAAACAATGTTTGAATTTCTGCTTTGACCAGTTTATGGTCAAGTCAAAGTTCATTTGAACTTTGAAACGTGAGCGTAATCACGATGGTTATAGTCCCTTGTGACTATACCTACTGATTACCACATTTATTAGGCGTAGTGACGAGTCATAGTTTCGGTCAAAATGCCGATTATGCGCATTTTGCTACAAAACTATTTTTGGGTATCAAAACACTTTGTTTTGATATCAAACTTGTTTTCTAACTTAGTTAAACATGTTTTAACATGTTTAACTTGTCACTTTTAGTTTAGTGCTTATATAGGGTCGTAAGTTAAGCGGTCTAAACACCCGCTTAGGCATTTGAAACCGCCCCGTTTGGTCGATCATTAGGATCCGACCAAACATATTTTGTGACCATAGTTGTATAGGGAATAACCTTCCGAGGTTATACCATATGGTCACTTCGTTTAGTTAGTTGTATGATAGGTAGTTTATATGCCTTAGAAAAATGACCAAAATGCCCTTTTTACGCATAAATTCATTTTAAGCATATGTAACCTAAATTTTGTCACCTAAACTGATTATGCAACATATTTAAACATGTTAGGGCATATAATACTTGTCATAGGACTAGTTAGGCTACTCATTTGCGGTTTTGCTCAAATGACGCGTTAACGTAGCGTAAGCTACCTTAACAGGTCATAACGGGTCATAAGCACTTAGGATAGGTTCCGACTTAGAATGTAGGCTTTGTTAAACCATATCACATGAGTTCCAACACTCATTTGGTTTACGAGACCTCATTCTATCCATGATCCTTCGAGCGTTACTTGGTTGTTATATCAAGACTATTGAGCTATATCAAGTGAGTACATAGTCCCCTCTTTTACTGTTTTCAAATATTTTGGGGTGATACACATGTGCCTACTTGTTACTTTAGTGCTTTTCGTGCTTTCATGACATATACTTGCTATATTCATTAGTACGCATATAGTACATGGTTTCATTTATGCTTTGCTATGTATGTTGATTGAGCATGCTAACACATTGATTTCATAAACACATTTGTTTCATATGTTTAAATCAGCATATGTACACATTGATTTACATTACATTTTTGCTATGTACATTCATGTAGCATACTTAGAACATTGATTTTTACATGACATACGTACATTTGGTATGACATTTGGTTTGTTTAACGGGTCAAAAATACATTCATTAAAACTGATCACGCCGCTCATTAGTAAGTAATGGTACCATAGGAATTGACAACTCCCGTTCCTGGAATCCTAGGTTTGTTTGGATGTAAGGAATGACAGAATCCGAAAACATTTTTGATAAACCTTTAATTTGTTTAAGGGTTTGTCCGACAGTCTCAAGGCTTTAATGTATGTGATAAACATTACCGCATAAATGTTTGTATCAATAAAGCAATTATTTTTGCAAAACATAACTTTTTTATTTAAAAAGACTTTGTTTTGTACATTTTACCTATGGGACTGAGTAAATACTTTTTATTCACCATACATAACATTTGATTATACATTGACATTATACATATGGTTTGAGTAAATACTTTTTACTTGCCATACATAACATTTGATTATACAAGACATGTTTTACATTTGACATTAGACATTGCTTATACATAAACATTTTGACATTGGTTTAAACACGATATTTTGGTAGTTATTTGATGAGTGATTTAATTAACGAGGCGTGTGTAATATGAGAAAAGCATGGTGGATACGCCGTTGGTACTTCCTATATATAAGTTCTTTTATGATATTACATATCGTAGCGTTATCTAAATCATTTCGACAAGAACATGTTACAATTTAGGATAAGGACGTTGATGGTGGAAAAATAGCTCTTGTAACGGACAGCATTGAAGAAAGGCGTATTTTATGGATGCTGGTCAAAGCTATTAATGTTGTAACGGTTATGGAAGCTTAAATCTCGGATTTACAGTTAATATGTGCGTGGAGAACAAGTTGAAACAGCCCCAACGTTCGGAAAGGAAATAATCTCAGTATCCCGGATTTTTAGCATAATATCCCGGATTTTTAGCATAGTTAGTTAAACTTAGAAACTATATAAAGGGGATGCCAGATCCGTAGGTGACACACAATTTGAGTTCTCTAACTCTCACACTCTTCTTTCCAGCAACAATCACACATTAACACTCATCACTTGCAATCATTGTAACACTAAGTAGCGATCTGAGCATTATCCTGCACTGTATCCTGGTTATTCAAGCAATAAGAAGAACAAGGCAGCCGACGATTGTCAGCTCCCGAGGTTTTATGCCGGAGATCTAGATTGATCAAGGGCTTTCCTCGTACATCACGTGTCAACCTTTACATTTTTGCTCATTGTTTGATTATAGATACAACTCGATATCCTGAGCCGTATCCTGATAACTGTTTTTGCAAACTAACAAACCAACATATTTTTCACAAAGTATTACTAGCACACTACCTCACAAAACTAATTTGATCACTTAATTGCTTAGGTAATTTTTGACCAAAACAATTTGGCGCCCACCGTGGGGCAAGTGGTGCTATTTCTACTAAAAGATTTTGTAAAATCGTTAATCGGTTTTCTATTTTCAAAACTTTTTGCTACACTATTTTCAATGGCCTCGAGATCAAACATGAGCTCTTCCACCGTGTCTGCTACAACCTCTGCAACAATTGGTTCGGTGCTTCCTCCACCTCATCCAAGGACGCAAGCCTCCTCGCAGCCTCAGGATATTATACCTACTCGGAGTGTTCAGGGATCTGCTCCTGTTTTGGCCTCTAATGAAGAAATTCTAACCTTGTTTGGTAGTGTACAGGAACAAATGAGGCAACAGCAAGAGACCAACCAAATGCTGATGAGAGAGATACAACTCTTGAAATCCAGCTCAAGCAGGCCCGCTGAGGATACTGTCACTCCCTTGCAACCAAGAGCTTTAAACTTTAGTTCTGCAGTATATACTGAGGATAACAGGGGGAATATTGTGCCTAGCCATTCCCAGAGTCATATTCCTGAGATACCCTCTTCGGTTAGGGTGTCAACTGTGAGAAGTTCAGAATATGCTTCAGGACATGGCCAGAATCCTCAGATTGGTAACTTGTCTGTTAACACCAGTATTCCGGTTACTAATAATCTTGGATCATTGCAGGATGCAGGTGTGACATCAGTGATAACAAGAGAGCTTCAAAAGTGGAAGGATATGATATCAAGTGTGTCTGGGATAGTGCAGCCTATACCAGAAGTATCCCGGGATAGCCACAACATATCCCGCTTTGCTCACTCCATTTGTGATGCAGAAATCCCAAAGAGATTCCAAACCCCTAACATGAAGTTGTATGATGGGACGACGGATCCTGAGGAGCATATTGCCCAGTATAGGGAGAGGATGGAGATTAACCCTATCCCGTCGGATCTTAAAGAAGCATGCTTGTGCAAGGGCTTCGGCTCTACTCTAACAGGATCAGCCTTGAAATGGCTTCTAAATGTTCCACCTTATTCAATTACATCATTTGCTCATTTAATTAATTTGTTTAATAGTCAGTTTTCTTGCAGTAGAAGCTTTGAAAAACTAACAAGTGACCTCTACAGGATAACACAAGGACCTCAAGAAACCCTAAGGGATTATGTGAACAAATTCAGCAGGGAATCCTTGGACATCCCACACCTTGATGTTGCTACAGCACTCCAAGCATTCAAGATGGGGCTACAAAAGGATTCCCAGTTTTATCAGGATCTTGTGATGAATCCTTGCAGGGACTTGGACGAAGCTCGAAACAGGGCTTTGAGATATATCAGGCTTGAAGATGAAAAGAAAATGAAAGGGCGGTTGAATTCATCCTCAATATACGAATCAACTAACAGGAAGTCAGAATCCTCATATAAGCCATACCGCTCTAGGCCATATGGCAGTAATGCCAGCAAGAAAGTGAATGTTGTCGAAGACGAGGATCCTGAGGAGTATCCTGAATTGTCAGAATATTGTTTTTCTGTTAATATACCTGAACTAATGTATGCTATGCAGGGTTTAGGAGACAAAGCAAGGTGGCCTAGGAAGAACCAACAAAAAGCTGATTGGAAGGATAAATCCAAGTGGTGTGCCTTCCATGAGGATTTTGGACATGTTATGGAAGATTGCATTGCCCTGAGGAAGGAAATAAGCTATCTGCTAAGCAAAGGATATCTAAAGGATCTTCTGGGCAGAAAGAATAATAAGGGTCAAGATATTAAGAAGGATCCTGAACGAGCAGCATCACCTCCCGCCGACACCAAGATAATTAACTTTATTTCAGGAGGGTCCGATATCTGCGAAACTTCTTATTCTGCAGCCAAAAGACATGCAAAGGAGGCTAAGGCCGAAAGGGAAATAAGCCAACCAGGATATTGACCCTCACGACTGATAAAGTGATCACGTTCGATAGTGATGACAGGGATACTGTCCAGGATCCTCACCATGATGCTTTGGTAATAACTTTATATGTTGCTAACCATTTTGTGCGCAGGATACTGGTGGATAATGGCAGCTCTGTCAACATAATTCAGCTGGAGACATTGAAAAGAATGAATATATCCCCGATGGATATCACTTCAAAGTCCACTGTGCTTGTTGGGTTCAGTGGAGAAGCCAGGAATACCGTGGGAGAGATAAAGTTGCCTGTGTATGTTGAAGGGGTCAACTCAATGCAGTGCTTTTGTGTCATGGACTCCTTATCCTGCTATAATATTATATTAGGTAGGCCATGGATCCATGATATGGAAGCTGTGCCGTCAACCTATCATCAATGTATCAAGATCCCTACCCCTTGGGGAGTTATCAAGGTGGAAAGCAATTAGCAGGAGGCAAAGGAATGTTACTCATCCTCGATGAAATCCTCAACCAATCCCAATGCAGCATAGAAAATAAAGATACGAGCCCAGGATATTGCGGAGGCTTCAGAGCAAGATGTTAAGAAAATTATCCTGGACAAGGATAATCCAGATATCTCGGTGCTCGTAGGAGCCAATATCCCTCAGGATATTGAACATCAGTTGATTAACTTTTTGAAATGCAGGATGTCGACATTCGCATGGAAGCATGAGGATATGACAGGTATTTCTAAGGATATTATAACTCACAAGCTTGGAATTGATAGGTCTTTCAAGCCTGTCCAGCAAAAGAGAAAGAAGTTTGCTCTAGAACGAAACATAATTATTCAAGAAGAGGTTGAAAGACTATTGAAGTCCAAGATGATCAGGGAAGTCAAATTTCCCAAGTGGCTAGCAAATGTGGTTGTGGTTCAAAAGAAGAATGGGAAATGGAGAGTTTGTGTAGATTACACAGACTTGAACAAAGCATGTCCTAAAGACCCATTCCCTCTGCCTCATATAGACTCGATGGTGGATGCCACTGCCGGTCATGAGATGTTAACCTTCATGGATGCATCCTCAGGATTCCAGCAGATCCAAATGGAACCTTCAGACCAGGAGGATACAGCTTTCATGACACCAACAAGTATTTACTGTTATACTACTATGCCTTTTGGTTTGAAAAATGCAGGTGCAACGTACCAGAGATTGGTGAACATGATGTTTAAAGACAAACTGGGGGACACCATGGAGGTATACATTGATGACATGGTAGTAAAATCTAAGAAGGCTGAGGATCACCTCCAGGATATTAAGGGAGCATTTGATATCCTAGATCAATATAACATGAAGCTAAATCCTGCCAAGTGCCATTTTGGAGTGTGGGCAGGAAAGTTTTTAGGATATATGGTGACTAAAAGAGGGATAGAAGAAAGCCCAGAACAGATCAAAGCCATCTTGGATATCAAGTCACCTTCCAACATGAAAGATGTACAAAGATTGACGGGACGAGTTGCAGCATTAAACAAATTTATCTCAAGATCCTCGGAAAAATGCAAGGAATTTTATGATATCCTGAAGAAGAATAAGAAATTCGAATGGGGGAGAGAAGCATGAGACAGCCTTGCAGGAATTAAAGCAATATCTTTCAACTACACCTTTATTGATGAAGCCTGAGGATGGTGAACCGTTATCCCTGTATCTTGCAGTATCAGGGAATACAGTAAGTGCTGTCTTGGTAAAGGTCAGCAATATCCTGTCTATTATGTTAGTAAAAGTTTATTAGATGCTGAAACTAGATATTCACACTAGGGCTGGCAATTGGGTACCTGTTAAGACACGATTAGACATGTTTGACTGATGCACCCTTTGACTTTTTTATTTTTTAAAATAATTAAAATTACAATGTTGGGATCTATCATTTATTCATCTTTGTACATAAAACATAAAACTGTTTTATAAACATGAGGTAGAAAGTAGTTAAACGAGTCGTAATCATGTTTGAAACTTATGTTGTGCGCGCCGTCAGAAACCTGTTAAACCTGTTAAGACACGATTTGCCATCCTTAATTCACACTTAGAGAAATTAATATTAGCCCTAGTTATGGCATCAACAAAACTTAGACATTACTTTGAAACACATAGGATTCATGTTAAAACCAATTACCCTGTTAAAAATGTGCTTAGAAACCTGAGATGTCAGGTAGAATGGCTAAATGGTCAGTAAAATTAAGTGCCTATGATCTAGTATATGAACCTAGAAATGCCATAAAGTCTCAGGCTCTAGCTGACTTTGTGGCTGATTTCAGTAGTGATATTCAAAATGAAGTAGACCTAGAAGTTCAACAACTAGGAGAAACCTCAGAATCCTGGACATTATATACTGATGGTGCATCTAATGTTAGAGGTGTAGGATTGGGTATACTACTAAAATCGCCACATGGGGACATATTACCCCAGGCTATTAGATGTGAATTTTCTGCTACCAATAATGAAGCTGAGTATGAAGCTTTGATAGCAGGATTAGAGTTGGCTAGAAATATGAATATTAGATGTTTACAAGTATATGTTGATTCCCTGTTGATTACTAACCATTTCAATGGGTCTTATGCAGTAAAAGGTGAAAAGTTAGCTGAATATCTTGAAATTGTTAAAACATTAGCAGGATATTTCGAAATTTTTACACTTGAACAGGTACCAAGAGAAAAGAATGTTGAAGCTGACGCTCTAGCAAACTTAGGATCTACTGTCAGGATAAAGAAGTAGCATGTATCCAGTATCCTGGTGATGGATATCCTGAGAAGGATCCTGAATCCTGGATGACTCCAATTATGAAGTAACTTCAAGAAGGAGATATCCCAAAGGATGCAAATCCTAAGGCTTTTAGGATGAAGGTATCTCGTTTTACTATAATAAATAATATTTTGTATAAGAAATCCCTTGCAGGTCCGTACCTAAGGTGCTTGAAAGATCCTGAAACCAAGGAGGTACTTCAGGATATATACGAAGGAGACTGTGGCAACCATACTGGCGGCAGATCTCTGTTCTCGAAGGTGTTGAGAACAGGATATTACTGGCCAACCATGAGAAAGGATGTCGCGGAGTATGCTCGGAAATGCGATGCATGTCAAAGACATGGCAACATCCTGCATCAGCCTGCAGAACCATTATATCCTATCGTATCCCCTTGGCCGTTTATAAAATGGGGTATGGATATAGTGGGAAAGCTTCCAAAGTCTCCAGGAGGAAAGGTTTTCATGTTGGCAATGACGGATTATTTCTCCAGGTGGGTTAAAGCAGAAGCCTTTGTCCAAGTTAGAGATCAAGAAGTGGTATCCTTCATAAAGAGGAATATCCTGACAAGATTCGGGATACCGGCCGAGATAATTTGTGATAATGGATCCCAATTTATCAGCAAAAGAACTACCGATTTTTGCAAAAGTTGGGGAATTAAGATGATCACGTCAACACTAGTGCATCCTCAAGTAAATGGACAAGCAGAATCCTCGAACAAGATAATCGTCAACAACTTAAAGAAAAGGTTAGGTGCCAAAAAAGGAAAATGGGCAGAAGAACTACCATTTGTCCTATGGGCTGATAGAACAACTGTGAAGAATGCTACTGGGCAAACCCCATTTTCTTTGGTATTTGGGGCAGAAATAGTGATCCCGACAGAAATGGTGATACCGACAGCTAGATCAAGCCTACGGGACCCTAAATCAAATCCTGAAATCTTATGTCAAGAACTGGATACTATTGATGAAACAAGAGTTGCAGCAAAGCTAAGGATGGCGACATACCAGTAGAGGATAGCCAAATTATATAACAAGAATTTAAGGACTAGAAGATTTCAAGTTGGAGATTGGGTGTTGAGAAAAGCTTTCCAGAATACAACCAACCCTGCCGATGGAAAATTAGCTCCAAAGTGGGAAGGACCCTATGAGATTAAATCAGAATCAGGGAAAGGAGCATACCGACTCAAGAATATGGAGGGGGATATGCTACCAAGATCCTGGAATGCTATACATCTAAAGCTCTATTTCAAGTGAGTTTGGAATTTAGTTTCTAACTTAGGATGGTATGAATTCTATCTTTTTTGATATATTTGATATTGTTTATTCTTTTGAACCCAATACTGACTTAAGCATCGGAGGGGTGTTAGCCAGGCTAACACCGACCTTAGCCTATGGTTGTTTTGCAGTATATGCTTCGGGATATAGCTCCAGGATACACACTCAGGATACTTCGAAAGATTAGAGGATTGGCCCCCTCTCTCACGTTTAAGGGATCCTAGTCCCTTCACAGGTTTAAAGGTATTCACCTTTCTCCCGAATTGGGTTTAAACACCCCGCCTGGAGCGCAAGTTATCCAGAGATAGTTCAAGATAGCGGGACCGGTCCATGTAAAAGTGGCTGACAATTTCGTTATTGTTGGCTATATCCTGGAACCTAAAGGTATATGAGGATTGATCACCCTCTCTCGCGAAAGGGTATTTTCATACTCTCTAAGGTTTAAAGGTTTTCACCTTTCTAAGTCTTGGAGTTTATACACTCCCGCCTGTAGCGCACGAAAATTTGGGATTTTCCCCAGTATACTAAGGGTTCCTCCCCAGTGAAACTAAACTTTTTGACAAAGTTCCAAAGATATGACAAACTACGATTGTGTTTATACACGTTCTTCTGTTGGTGAAAAGTTACGAAGTTTAATCACTAAGTGAAGAGATACTCAAGTGTGTCATATATTGATGCAATATCCTGCACAGACAGGGGACATCCATGCCGGGGACATTGCAGAGGATTCAAAGGTTGAGGATGGAAATTATTGCCTAAGTGTTTCTGATATGATTTATTATTTTTTCCAGTCATGAAAACCTTATCTAAATGATCTAATTTTTCTAAAAAGTCATATTCAACCAAGCTTTGTCTAACATTTTGATAACAAAAGTATTGAACATTTCATCAGTCTCCTGACCAGGATATTTGATCAGGATATTCAAAACATACCTTTCAAAATAAAAACATAACAACAACAAATAAGGCTAAAAGGTTAGTTTATTATTATTGGTCCAAAAGATTGTATCTTGGTTTCATCTCAAAAAAAGACCCATCCACCAAGAACACAATTAAGTTTTTAAAGCATATTTACATAAACAGTTGAAGGCTTCTGTGACATGTGTGCCTCCACGGCCATCAAACAAATACCAAATCAACTAAATATTGTATTTCATACTTGGGATTTGTATAAATATGTGTATCATTTGCACATATCAATTCTCGTTCGATTTCGAGCTCTAAATCGCTTTCTTGAAAGTTATACGCGAACTGGTGCGTAAACGTAATCAGTTTAACGCGACAAACACTCCGGAATAGTGACATAGGCTTAACATACCTTAAATAACCTTTACATAACTTAGAAATAAGTTTTGGAAGGTTTGGTGTGTCGAAATCAAGTTTATTCGCTTACAGGGACTAATTTCGACAAACTGCGAAAGTATGCCGATTTGTACTGTAACGAACATTCCAGAACATGACCATAAGTTAAACATACCCTAACTATCCTTTACATAGCTTAGAAATAGGCTTTGAGGGGTTCGGTGTGCTAAAATAAACTTTTTGGTCATTCAGGGACTAAAAGCGTCAAAAGTGCATAAGTTTGCATTTTCGCGCATATCTTACGTTCTGAATACTTACGGACATCCAAAACTTTATGTAATCATTAAATTATTTTATTTTAGTGATTGGCATAATAAAATTCCATTCGTCGAGTAATTTGGATCGTTTTTGCGCTCGTTACGACTTCCGTCGTAATTAACCGAACAACGCAACCGTACGACCAAACGAACCGACATCCGAGATATTTTTGAGCATGTTTTGAGTTCCCTATACTTTAAATTCATTTTAGAGCCTTGAAATGAGGATAACGGGGCTTAAACGTGTCAAAAATGAGCCGAAATGCAAGATTTTGAAGTTCAAGGACCAAAATTGTCATTCTGCCATAGTTATCTTAGGAAAGGACCAAAATGAAAAATCTAAATTCCAGCTTGTTCCAGCTGTTCCCCTCATTTGCACATGGTTTTAATGAAACTATGGGCTCCTATGGTTTCACAAAACCATGGGCACATGTGTACGGATGAGATCGAAGCTCGTTTTACGATGAACGATCCTAACATTTCTAGTTTTCCTATATATACCCATCTCCTTTCACTTGAAAAATCCACAATGATCTGATTTTAGCTCTCTAAGTTGAAGTTTATGCTTCACACCTGAGAGTAAATCGGATCATAGCTTGCGGGGACCTTTTGTAAGTATTCTTTCGTTCTTTTATCGCTTTTCGAGTCTGAAAGTCAAACTGCGTTTGACTTTCTGCATTGACCAGTTTATGGTGAATACGAAGTTCGTTTGATCTTCATAATGTGAGCGTAATCACGATGGTTATAGTCCCTAGTGACTATACCTACTGATTACCACGTTATCTAGGTGTAGTTTCGGCCAAAATGCGCATTCTTGCGTATTTTGTAACCAAACTACTTATAGGTATCAAAACCGTTTGTTTTGATACCAAATCTATTTTCTAAATTCGTTAAACACCTTTTAACATGTTTAACTCGTCACTTTTTAGATTAGTGCTTGTGTAGAGTCGTAAGTCAAGCGGACTAAACACCCACTTAGACTTTCGAACACGACCCGTTTGGTCGATCATTAGGATCCGACCAAACATGTTTAGTGACCATAGTTGCATAGGGAATAACCTTCTGAGGTTATACCTTATGGTCACTTAGGTTTAATTAGTTGTATGATAAGTAGTTTATATGCCTTAGGTAAATTACCAAAATGCCCTTTTCATGCATAATTGGTAATTAAGCATACGTAACACAAACTTTTGTCACTTAATTGATTATGAAACATATTTAATCATGTTTAGGCATATAATACTTGTCATAGGACTAGTTAGACGTCTCGAACGCGCTTTGCGCGTACGACGCGTTAAAGTAGCGTAAGCTACCTTAATGGGTCGCAATGGGTCGAAAGCACTTAGGTTAGGTTTCGATTTAGAATGTAGGCTTTGTTAAACCATGTCATATGAGTTCCAATACTCATTTGGTTTACAAAACCTCATCCTATCCGATCTTCCGACTTAGGTCCGGGTTATTTATATAATTATTAGGTTGCCGTTTGTTTCCGTGCTCCCTCTAGCTTTGCTTGGTTGTTGTTCAAGACTTCTAAGCATTCTCAGGTGAGTACATAGTTCCCCTGTTTTACTGTTTTCAATTGTTTTGGGGTGATTCATATGTGCTAAATGTTTTCAAGGTTTAAATGATGGTTTTCAAAACGATTTTCGATATTATAACAATGGTTTAAAAAACGATTAAAATGGTTTATATTAAATTAATAACGATTTCGATATAGTAAACAAACTTGTTGGTTGTATTTACATAACGAATAATATCCATTAGTTTTGGCCGAACCGACCAGAAGTAGGTTATGGTACCATAGGATCTGAAAAATCCCGTTATCAGACTGCACCCATGGTTATGTGTGGGTTAGGTGGGTAACGACTGAATCTGTGATTGTTAATTTACCCTTTGGTGGTTTATTAATGCGAGAAGCGATAGGCGAGATAGTCGAGTCATGAAGGTTTGGATGTTATTAGCGAGACAATCAAAAGTAGTTTTCACGATTTAAGACGAGAATGATTTAAACGACTAAAGTGATTTTTAACGAATTAAACGATTTGGGTAAACGATTGGTTTTCGGTTAGTGTTTAGATAACGGGACGGGTGTAATGTGATGAAGGCATGGTGGATACGCCGCTGGTACTTCCTATATATAAGTGTTTTCATCGTATTACATACCGTGGCGTTATCTAGTTCACTTGGGTAAACGATTTTGAAACGATGTCACATAAACGAGGTTTTGGAAATGATATAAACCATACGAGTTTTATTAACGAGATTTATTAACGAGTTTTATTAACGAGATTTATTAACAAGTTTTATTAACGAGATTTATTAACGAGTTTTATTAACGAGATTTATTAACGAGTTTTATTAATGATTTAATACGAGATGTTTTACAAACTGGTTTTCTAAAACAAAATGTTTTTGAGTTAAGAATCATGGCTACGAGATTTTATAAATTATAACCAACTTGATTTGAGTTGGTTAATTATGTCGCAATACAATACTTTTCAAAACAAGGTTTTTTTATTAAGTATTGCAACATGTAAACTAGCCATGAATCCGACACTCTCAAAAACCTATGTACTAGCCAGCATTTCTTTGCTGACTTTGTTTTCACATATGTTTCAGGTGTTGTTGAATGATGTTGATTGCTAGGATGCATGCTCACATAGGACTGGACGAGGCCTTAGTGACTTAATAACAATGATAGACTATGTTTAAATTGTTTATTTAGATTTCCAGACGATGTAAATATTTAATGTTTAATAAAACGAAACTTCAAATTTCCGTGTGTTTTGAAACAATGATTCTGTTACAACACTCCCCGACGATTCCGCCGCAATTTGTTATTTTACGCGGTCGGGGTGTGACAGAAAAGTTGGTATCAGAGCTCATGGTTATAGGGAATTAGGTTATTAGTAATGCTTTGACCTAGTCTATAACCTTCCTAGGACCCTAACGCGAGTTTACTTACGTTTAGTCATAAAACAATACCGTCACCTATCCTTAGGTGATAACCACAGTGAGAACACAAAATTCGAATCCGCCTTGAAAACCAATCATCTGTTCTAGGATGATTGATTACTAGGTTTTGAAACCTCTGTTTTATGGTTTTGAACCCTTTAAGTTTTCAAAATCTCGTCAAAGTTTGGGTCTTATAATGTGAACACGTGCAAACTGGAAGGGTGAATGCATGTACTCTGAGTTTTTTGTCTAAGGCTAGAGTGTTCGTACAAATCCGCAGTATCGGACCAGTCACTCTTACCTGGGAACTCTTGGGGTGAGTGTTCACTTATAGGCGAGCATGTCTTCAGCGATACATTAATATGACCCGTTTACTTTGATTAATCACCGTGTCATTTGTTTGCCTTAGGTAACAAACAAATGATCGCAATTTCTATGCGTTTTCGTTCTGTTTTAATTATCCGATAACAATTCATTTGTGTTCTCCTATGTCTTTCATTTCCTCTAGAATGTCTCTTCATCGCAACGACACTCAAATGTCCGAGCAAACCGCCAAATTTGCCCAGCAAATAGGCGAAGTAATCCTGAAGACTGTGGATTTTGGTATCGCCATGTCTCCTCTCAATAATGAAGCCACCCAAGAATCATCGAAAGAAGCAGAAGCCAATCATCGAAAGGGTCCCGCAGCCGTTACACCAAATCAAGCAAAACCTAGCCAGGTGGCAGCACCACCAGCCAAGAAGCCATACTTAGGAACTGCTCCTTTGTGCAATCAGTGTAACCTCCACCACTATGCTAGTGTCAAATGTCAGAAATGTTTCAACTGTGGACTCATCGGTCATTTGGCACGAGACTGTTGTTCAGTCACTGTGCTAAACCAAGCTTTTCAGAACCACGTTCAATTTCAAGCAGATCCATCACAGGCTCATTTTCCTCCTGGTATTTGCTACACCTATGGCGAGACTGGTTATGTCAGGGACAAATAACCAAAGATTTCAATGCAAATCTGACCCACGGATGAGCATTTGGCCGATTAGAAGAAGCTGCTGCTTTGAATAATCCAAATCTTATGTTTATTTTTCTAGTGTTTTCCTTTGAAGTCGGAAACAATCGATTTTTGTTTATAAATAAATCTTTATTTGCAATTCTGATGTGCAAATATAGTGGCATGTGTGTATGGCATACCCCTACGATACCTACACCAAAGAACCGTATTTGTAGTTCTCTCGTTCATATGATCACTCATGATTTCCTCGAAAATTCTAAGTGCTCGTTTCATTCTAAGAAACGAAGTGGAAATTTGAGTAATCATCTTTTTCCTTTTGACCTCACACCGATGCAACTTGGGAGTTTCGACATTATCATAGGGATGGATTGGTTAACCAAACATCATGCTGAGGTGATTTGTTTCGATAAGATTGTTCGCATTCCTCTTTTATCTGGCTATGTTCTGGAAGTTCGTGGTAAGAAACCTTCTGGTGGATTGAAGCTCATGTCGTGTACGAAGGCCCAAAGTTATCTTCGAAAAGGATATGTTGCTTTTCTGGCACATGTCACCGAGGAGAAAGGCAAGAGCAAGAGTATTCAGGATATTCCGATTGTTCGGGATTATCCAGAGGTGTTTCCTGATGAACTGCCTGGTTTGCCTCCAGTTCGTCAAGTCAAGTTTCATTTTGACCTTGTACCCAATGCCAACCCGATTGCGAAAGCACCTTATCGTCTTGCACCGTCCGAGATGCAAGAGTTATCGAAACAGCTTCAAGAGTTGTCTGATAAAGGATTCATCCGTCCGAGGTTTTTCGCCTTGGGGAGCTCCTGCCCTCTTCGTGAAAAAGAAAGATGGATCTTTTCGAATGTATATCGATTATCGTGAGCTTAATAAGCTTACCATCAAGAATCGATATCCCCTACCTCGAATTGATGATCTCTTCGACCAGCTGCAAGGTGCTTCATGCTTTTCCAAGATCGATTTTCGTTATGGGTATCATCAACTTCGTGTTCTCGAAGAAGATATTCCCAAAACTGCTTTCCGCATGAGATATGGGCATTATGAGTTCACTATCATGCCTTTTGGTTTTACTAATGCTCCAGCTATCTTCATGGACTTAATGAATAGGGTCTGTAAACCTTATTTAGACAAGTTCATCATTGTGTTCATCAACGATATTCTCATTTATTCAAAGTCTCGAGCCGATCATGAGCAACACCTCCGTTTGACCTTGGAACTCCTGAAGAAGGAACAACTTTTTGCTAAATTCTCCAAGTGTGAATTTTGGCTTAAAGAAGTTCAGTTTTTGGGTCATATAGTCAACAAGCAAGGTATTCATGTGGATCCATCCAAGTTTGCTGCAATTAAGAATTGGAATACACCAACGACACCTACAGAAATTCTTTCTTGGTCTCGCTAGTTATTATCGTCATTTTATTTCGAACTTCTCGAAGATTGCGGTTCTCCTCACTGCTTTGACTCGGAAGAATAAGCCTTGTGAGTGGGGACCTAAGCAAGAAGAAGCATTCCAAACGCTGAAACGAAAGCAATGTGATGCTCTTATTTTGTCCTTGCCCAATGGAAACGATGATTTTGTTGTCTTTTGTGCGCGTCGAATCTAGGCCTTAGTTGTGTTCTAATGCAATGATGTAAAGTCATAGCATATGCGTCAAGACAGTTGAATGTTCACGAGATGAACTACACAACTCATGATCTTGAGTTAGGTGCTGTGGTATTTGCTCTCAAAATCTGGAGACACTACCTCTATGGAACGAAGTGTGTGGTTTTCACAAGATCATAAAAGTCTCCAGCACATTCTTAATCAAAAGGAGCTGAACATGAAGCAGCGATAATGGGTTGAGCTATTGAACGATTACGATTTCGAGATTCGCTACCTTCCTGGTAAGGCGAATGTCGTAGCCGATGCGCTTGGTCGAAAGGAGCGAGTCAAGCTTCATTCTGTTCAAACTCTATCTGATATTCAATCTCGTGTCCTTCAAGCACAACGATCTTGTGTAAACGAAGGCTTATTGAAATATGAGCTACCACTTTAACTCGAGCTTAAACTCGAAACAAAAAGGGCGATGGGTTGCTCTATTTTAAGAATCCTTGTGGATGATTATCGCCCAAATCGGAGCCCTAATTGGATTCCTTGTACACCTTAATATGTATATTACAATTCAATAAGGACAAAACCGAATTCCTATTAAGATCTTCCTATCTTCATAGTTAGATTCTTGAAATATTTAAAGTGCCAAATGAAATCCACGGATTAGATTCCTGGTGTGCTTTAAATACCCGTGTCCAAAGATAACAAATTAAAGGTCAAATTAAACAATTATGCAATTATGTGATTATGTGTTTATGTGTTCTCCTCTATGTTTTTGTGTGATCCGATTTTCGTTATCCAAATCCTCATAGAATCTTCCATATCTTCATATGAGGGATTCATAGTAGGATATTCAAAAGGTACTACCTTAACTCCTTAATGGGCTTCTACGTGGTAGTTAAGACCCTTGGGTTATATAGTACCATTCCATGTTTCACCCTTGAGTGGTCTAGTTAAAGATTGATTCAGAATCTAGTTAAGAATGGCATGTGATAATACAACTGAAAGGACCCTATGGTGGTCCAGTCACACTCATCACAGGTTCATTCATTTGGTTTTCCCCTACACATTATCAAATGCACTGTGTGGACTATGCAAGGAATTACGTAATTATGGACGCGTACATAATTATGAAATTCAGTGCACAGGAACCCCAGTAAGATTTATCATGTGTAAGAACCGATAGTGACAACAATAACGAAACGTGAACAATGTTATGGAGGTACGGTGGACGCACCAATGGCGCTTCATATACTTGTATATAGGTGTCCCTCTTACATTGCAAGCATGATGTTATTTAAAGTTACTAGAAGTTCAAAACTCTAACCAGTGTTTTTTTATCTTTTCGACTTCATGTTTCAAGCTCTCACAAGTTTCCTCTAAATAAATTTCTGGACGAAATTTCTTGAAGTAGGGGAGACTGTGACATATGTGCCTCCACGGCCATCAAACAAATACCAAATCAACGAAATATTGTATTTCATACTTGGGATTTGTATAAATATGTGTATCATTTGCACATATCAATTCTCGTTCGATTTCGAGCTCTAAATCGCTTTCTGGAAAGTTATACGCAAACTGGTGTGTAAACGTAATCAGGTTAATGCGACAAACACTCCAGAATAGTGACATAGGCTTAACATACCTTAAATAACCTTTACATAACTTAGAAATAAGTTTTGGAAGGTTTGGTGTGTCGAAATCAAGTTTATTCGCTTACAGGGACTAATTTCGACAAACTGCGAAAGTATGCCGATTTGTACTGTAACGAACATTCCGGAACATGACCATAAGTTAAACATACCCTAACTATCCTTTACATAGCTTAGAAATAGGCTTTGAGGGGTTCGGTGTGCTAAAATAAACTTTTTGGTCATTCAGGGACTAAAAGCATCAAAAGTGCATAAGTTTGCATTTTCGCGCATATCTTACGTTCTGAATACTTACAGACATCCAAAACTTTATGTAATCATTAAAATATTTTATTTTAGTGATTGGCATGATAAAATTCCATTCGTCGAGTAATTTGGATCGTTTTTGCGCTCGTTACGACTTCCGTCGTAATTAACCGAACAACGCAACCGTACGACCAAACGAACCGACATCCGAGATATTTTTGAGCATTTTTTGAGTTCCCTATACTTTAACTTCATTTTAGAGCCTTGAAAAGAGGTTAACGGGGCTTAAACGTGTCAAAAATGAGCCGAAATGCAAGATTTTGAAGTTCAGGAACCAAAATTGTCATTCTGCCATAGTTATCTTAGGAAGGGACCAAAATGAAAAATCTAAATTCCAGCTTGTTCCAGCTGTTCCCCTCATTTTCACATGGTTTTAATGAAACTATGGGCTCCCATGGTTTCACAAAACCATGGGCACATGTGTACGGATGAGATCGAAGCTCGTTTTACGATGAACGATCCTAACGGTTCTAGTTTTCCGATATATACCCATCTCCTTTCACTTGCAAAACCCACAATGATCTGATTTTGGCTCTCTAAGTTGAAGTTTATGCTTCATACCTGAGAGTAAATCGGATCATAGCTTGCGGGGACCTTTTGTAAGTATTCTTTCGTTCTTTTATCGCTTTTAGAGTCTGAAAGTCAAACTGCGTTTGACTTTCTGCATTGACCAGTTTATGGTCAATGTGAAGTTCGTTTGAACTTCATAATGTGAGCGTAATCACGATGGTTATAGTCACTAGTGACTATACCTACTGATTACCACGTTATCTAGGTGTAGGTATCAAAACCGTTTGTTTTGATACCAAATCTATTTTCTAATTTTGTTAAACATGTTTTAACATGTTTAACTCGTCACTTTTTATATTAGTGCTTGTGTAGAGTCGTAAGTCAAGCGGACTAAACACCCGCTTAGACTTTCGAACACGACCCGTTTGGTCGATCATTAGGATCCGACCAAACATGTTTAGTGACCATAGTTGCATAGGGAATAACCTTCTGAGGTTATACCTTATGGTCACTTAGGTTTAATTAGTTGTATGCTAAGTAGTTTATATGCCTTAGGTAAATTACCAAAATGCCCTTTTCATGCATAATTGGAAATTAAGCATACGTAACACAAACTTTTATCACTTAATTGATTATGAAACATATTTAATCATGTTTAGGCATATAATACTTGTCATAGGACTAGTTAGACGTCTCGAACGTGCTTTGCGCGTACGACGCGTTAAAGTAGCGTAAGCTACCTTAATGGGTCGCAATGGGTCGAAAGCACTTAGGTTAGGTTTCGATTTAGAATGTAGGCTTTGTTAAACCATGTCATATGAGTTCCAATACTCATTTGGTTTACAAAACCTCATCCTATCCGATATTCTGACATAGGTCCGGGTTATTTATATAGTTATTAGGTTGTCGTTTGTTTCCGTGCTCCCTCTAGCTTTGCTTGGTTGTTGTTCAAGACTTCTAAGCATTCTCAGGTGAGTACATAGTTCCCCTGTTTTACTGTTTTCAATTGTTTTGGGGTGATTCATATGTGCTAAATGTTTTCAAGGTTTAAATGATGGTTTTCAAAACGATTTTCGATATTATAACAATCCTTTCAAAAACGATTAAAATGGTTTATATTAAATTAATAACGATTTTGATATAGTAAACAAACTTGTTGGTTGTATTTACATAACGAATAATATCCATTAGTTTTGGCCGAACCGGCCAGTATTAGGTTATGGTACCATAGGATCTGAAAAATCCCGTTATCAGACTGCACCCATGGTTATGTGTGGGTTAGGTGGGTAACGACTGAATCTGTGATTGTTAATTTACCCTTTGGTGGTTTATTAATGCGAGAAGCGATAGGCGAGATAGTCGAGTCACGAAGGTTTGGATGTTATTAGCGAGACAATCAAAAGTAGTTTTCACGATTTAAGACGAGAATGATTTAAATGACTAAAGCGATTTTTAATGAATTAAACGATTTGGGTAAACGATTGGTTTTCGGTTAGTGTTTAGATAACGGGACGGGTAAATGTGATGAAAGCATGGTGGATACGCCGCTGGTACTTCCTATATATAAGTGTTTTCATCGTATTACGTACCGTGGCGTTATCTAGTTCACTTGGGTAAACGATTTTGAAACGATGTCACACAAACGAGTTTTAATAACGAGATTTATTAACGAGTTTTATTAACGTGATTTATTAACAAGTTTTATTAACGAGATTTATTAACGAGTTTTATTAACGAGATTTATTAACGAGTTTTATTAACGATTTAATACGAGTTGTTTTACAAATTGGTTTTCTAAAACAAAATGTTTTTGAGTTAAGAATCATGGCTACGAGATTTTATAAATTATAACCAACTTGATTTGAGTTGGTTAATTATGTCGCAATACAATACTTTTCAAAACAAGGTTTTTATTAAGTATTGCAACATGTAAACTAGCCATGAATCCGACACTCTCAAAAACCTATGTACTCGCCAGCATTTCTTTGCTGACTTTGTTTTCACATATGTTTCAGGTGTTGTTGAATGATGTTGATTGCTAGGATGCATGCTCACATAGGACTGGACGAGGCCTTAGTGACTTAATAACAATGATAGACTATGTTTAAATTGTTTATTTAGATTTCCAGACGATGTAAATATTTAATGTTTAATAAAACGAAACTTCAAATTTCCGTGTGTTTTGAAACAATGATTCTGTTACAACACTCCCTGGCGATTCCGCCGCAATTTGTTATTTTACGCGGTCGGGGTGTGACAGCTTCGTCCTGAAAACACAGGATCCCTCCACCTTCAACTGTCAAACGATTCTACTGGCAGGAAATTAAAATTGTTCTGAGTGCAGGACGACTAGATGATTTAGACCCTACAAAATACAGGTATCATTAAAGACAAACTAACCAGGATACAGGTTCAGTATATGTGCACGGGATACAGGATCTGGATATTTACCTTATTAGGGAAAGAGGTCATGGGCTCGATAAATTCCATGAAGCCAAGGTCATCATAAGAGAAACCTTCGGCAGCAGCAACAGATGGCCCCTTTTTCAGCAAGACAGGCTTGGAATAGCTGTCAAGCTTCTCAAGATCGAAGAAAACATATATACTTACCAGACATGTTGGAATGACTAAAAAATATATCCGTTGGAATCAGGATATCCAACAATTATATTTTTGGGGACAATTGTTATGGGTGAAATTCTGAGCCCATATCCTGACACTATATCTTGATTTTATGATAGCTGATTACCATCAGGACACTGGACCAGGATATTGGTAACATCCTGAGGCAGTATCCTGACTATTACTAACAATTTGCGTGTAAACATTGGTTACAAGGGACTAACGTTCATGAGGACCAAGTCATCCTGAAGACCCGCTCAAATTGGTTAGGATAAGGACGTTGATGGAGGAAAAATAGCTCTTGTAACGGACAGCATTGAAGAAAGGCGTATTTTATGGATGCTGGTCAAAGCTATTAATGTTGTAACGGTTATGGAAGCTTAAATCCCGGATTTACAGTTAATATGCGCATGGAGAACGAGTTGAAACAACCCCCCAACATTCGGAAAGGAAATAATCTCAGTATCCCGGATTTTTTGCATAATATCCCGGATTTTTAGCATAGTTAGTTAAACTTAGAAAATATATAAAGGGGATGCCAGATCCATAGGTGACACACAATTCGAGTTCTCTAACTCTCACCCTCTTCTTTCAAGCAACAATCACACATTAACACTCATCACTTGCAATCATTGTAACACTTAGTAGCGATCTGAGCATTATCCTGCACTGTATCCTGGTTATTCAAGCAATAAGAAGAACAAGGCAGCCGACGATTGTCAGCTCCCGAGGTTTTATGCCGGAGATCTAGATTGATCAAGGGCTTTCCTCGTACATCACGTGTCAACCTTTACATTTTTTGCTCATTGTTTGATTATAGATACAGCTCGATATCCTGAGCCGTATCCTGCTAACTGTTTTTGAAAACTAACAAACCAACATATTTTTCACAAAGTATTACTAGCACACTACCTCACAAAACTAATTTGATCACTTAATTGCTTAGGTAATTTTTGACCAAAACAGACTAAGTAAATACTTTTTATTCACCATACATAACATTTGATTATACATTGACATTATACATATGGTTTGAGTAAATACTTTTTACTTGCCATACAAAACATTTGATTATACAAGACATGATTAACATTTGACATTAGACATTGCTTATACATAAACATTTTGACATTGGTTTAAACAAGACATTTTGGTAGTTATTTGATGAGTGATTTAAATAACGAGGCGTGTGTAATATGAGAAAAGCATGGTGATACGCCGCTGGTACTTCCTATATATAAGTGCTTTTATGATATTACATATTGTAGCAGTATCTAAATCATTTCGACAAGAACATGTTACAATTTATACAAATGACATATTTTCACAAGGCATTGATTTACAAACGACATATTATTTACAAACTCATTTTACCTGGTTATTCAGTTAACCTTACACTTTTTCTTTAATATCATTTGAATTTCATATCGATTTTCGTATGATTTGCAAAGGAAAACATTTTACAAGATTCATGACTAACTTTTTGTTAAACATTTTCTTTTAACTTACAAGTCATGAATCCTGCATAAACAAAACCTATGTATCTCACAGGCATTTTTATGCTGACGTGTTTATTTTCACATGTGTTTTCAGGAGCTGATGCATAGGGTTGATCAGGATTCACTTAGGCGGACTCGGGCCTTAGTGACATAAAAGATGCAAGAGTAGTTTAACTTATGTTGTGTTTTCTTTTGTTCTAAGACAATGTAATAACTTTATTTCAAATAAAATGAAACTTTAAATGCCATGGTTATGAAACAATAATTTTGTCGCTCCACTCCCCGACGTTTCCGCCGCGGTTTGTTGTTTTACGCGGTCGAGGTGTGACATAGGGTAATTTACTTTGTACCCACCCTGACTTTGATTTGTAGCATACTACTGGTTAGGGCTCTTGTAGTCATCGGTCTTTCTCTGCTGAGACTGAGGCTGCGCAGAGCTCGAACCCTTGCTTGAGTTTCCATCCCACTTGTGTTTGTTGTCACTTGTAGTATCAGTAGTAGCACTAACCCGCTTGGGTAGCTTGTTCTGCTCGACTGCCTGATCAGTGAGGCGGTGTGATAGTCGTATAATCTGCTGGATCGTAGGGAGGTTTGCTGCAGTTACCATGCTCTGAATCTCTGGCACTAAACCTTTGATGTAGAGCTCAACGCGCTGGTAAGCAGGATTCGCTATATTAGGACACAAAGCGGCCAAATCATTCGATCTTTTCGTGTAGGCTTCAATCTCAGACCCTGCCATCTTGAGGTTGTAGAACTCCACCTCCAACTTGTGGATATCATCCCGATGACAATATTCTTCTTTGATCAGCTCCTTGAAGTCATTCCATGTGGTGGCGTTCGCAGCTGCCAACCTTAGCATTTGCACTTGTGCATTCCACCAAGAGAGCACACTTCCTTCAAGTGTTCCTATCACAAACTTCACTCGTTGTTGACAGGGCATTCGCACATCTCAAATACAGACTCAATCTTTTCAAACCAATGCAGTAGACCCACGACTCCCTCTGTGCCACTAAAGGAACTAGGTCGACAATCTATGAAGGTCTTGAACGTACATGCTCGAGGCTGAGCAGGTTGACCTGTCGCGTTGGAAAAGAAGGGATAAGGTTAAGAATGACAGGACGTCACGAGAGTAGGATCTAAACATCCTAGGATAAGTCGAAATGGCAGGCTTTACCTCCTAGTTGGGCTGCTAAAGCTTCAGCAACCCGTTCATTGATTAAGGCAGTCAGTTGAGCCTGAGTCAAGTTGATAGCACCACTTCCTCCGTTACGTCCACTCATGATCTTCACATCTAGAAAACACAAATGAGAACGATGACGCAGGGGTGTGAAAGGAATGATAGAAGAGAGTGAGCACATAAGGTTCTTGTAAGCAATTGCATGTTAAAGAGAGCACATTAGAACTAATAGACACGATGCTATTACCCTAACTGGGCATACCATAACCAACACACCATGCATAAGTAAACTATCTAGTAGGCAATATAAATGTAAATCATACCACCTACAGTGTTGAGCCTTGGACGTGGAGCGAAGTGTCACTGTGGATCGTTGAGCACTGAGCAGGTTATAGTCTGGTTTTGTCAAAAAGATTTTCCCCCTTTTTAAAACCAAGTTCACTATAACCAATGGCTCTGATACCAATCTGTCACGCCCTCAAAGTCCACAAGCGGAGTATTACCGCGAGGCGTGTGACTGACCAGGATCATACCACTAATCATATTGAACGGTAAGTAAAATAAAGTAAAACCATCAAAATTAAAACGTTTAGTGTTTACGAAAACAGTATTCCCAAAACCAAGTTTAAGTGTTAGCGGAAGCATAAAGTTTAAAACCCATTAAGCAATTTAAAAGTCAAAATGTTTAATAGTAGGAACCCAACAGTTGGTTCCCTGCCACAACGTCCACTCCTTGTGCAAGCTCCAGCCATGTACCTAACGACCTGCAAAGCATGCAGTAGTGTGTCAACATAAAGTTAGCGAGTTCACAGTTGTTTTGTTTAGTGTAGTTCCAAAAACCATAAGTTGTTAAGTTCCTTTGTTCTTTATAAAAACATGCCATGGGGAGCTACCCACTGTTTTAAACCACTAGACCTGTACCATACCGACTACTGAATGTAGTATTTAGTGCCCCAAGTCAATGTCTATCATTAGTGACCAAGTGCCCAAGTATATTAGTCCACTCCCGTCCTCTGCGGCACGGTGTGAGGCTTGTCAAACCTAATAGCTCTATTTAACTAATACCCCGTTCGCCATTGGCCCGGCGATTAAGTCAGTATAAAAATGAGTGGGGACTTTCAGATAGAGTTCCATTTAGTCCGCTTAAGACATGTAATATAAATGGTAAATTAAGATGTTGTCCCACCCAAGGGGGACAAGGTTTCCCGTATTCTACCCAAGAAGAATACGTAGGTTGCATCCCACCCACGAGGGATAGTTGTTGTTCGTTCCATTCCCAAACAACCAGGAATTACATGCTTTTATGAAAAGTGTGAACTCACCTTAGATTAGCTTGGCAGACAAAAGTAACTTGAGCTAATGTGGTCAGCCACGTCCTATTATGGTTACCATACAAGTCAGGTTCATATTCAAGTAGTAAACACGTAGTTCTACACGTATACTAACAGGTTGCATACAAGCAAGGTTCACAGCATACATATAGCAAGTTCAACAGTAGCATATAAGTGCACGTTTTAAAGCCCATGTGTGCGGCCCAATATATGGGCCTGTTGACAGTGTGCGAGTTCCATATGAGTGCGCGAGTCCAGTTAAGTATACGTTGTGAGTAGGACCCCAGTCGAAACCATGAGGTCTCGACTCGCGACTAGAGATCTCGAATCGAGATCAAGCGGTCTCGGGTTGTAGTCAAAAAGGTCTCGAGTCAAGATCAGGCAGGTTTCGAGTCATGAAGCACCAGTCGAGACCAGGAGGTCTCGATTTATCACACCCCAACCGATGACGGAAACATCGGGGCACGACACTGAGCGAAACAGATTGTCAAGAGAAATTCCATAACAACTAAATTACCGGATAGTTAATATTATGTCCCATACCATAACCTATCAAGCAATTAAATTATTACAGACATAGATATCCTCAAAACAAAACATGTTCCGACAACTCAGATTTAAATAAATAAATTGTCTTTGTTTCTCGACTCTCCTACTCGATTCCATGAAAGCAAGCAACATCCTAGCATCTCAAACACCTGTCACATATGTTAAAGTAAAATCAAGACACATAGTGTAAAGGTGAGCATACAAGTTTGATAGTATAATAGAGTTCGAAAACGTTTACGCATAACCAACATGTAACATGTACAAAGTGAAGGCAAGTAGGTTATCGACAGAGAAATATGCACAGACATGACTGCGAGTTGTAGAATGCGCAACACATATCCCCACTGGGACACGTGAAGTAAAGCCCTTAACAACCCCTGTCCACGACAGGTGCTGACTCCAAACTATAGTACTATCGTTGCTAAGGTGTCAGGCAACAATCACTGTGTTAATATAACATACAAGCATTCATCGAATAACACGTAACATGCAATAACGGTCAGCATATAAATAGTGTTTGCGTAGTGTGTCGATTGTGATTTGAATAAGTAACGTATGTAACACCCAAAAGTGCGTAAAGCAAAAAGGGATCGAGTATACTCACAGATTGTGTTTAAGTAAATAAACACTCTCTTGGATTGAAGGGAGTGCTGAGAGAGAGAGATTAGCCTGAACAGTTAACGATAGCATAAGCAAAGAACGGCGCGTAAAATGGTGCAAAAGAACCAAGTATCGAACGGTAATCCGATCGGATGGCAATCCAATCGGATGGTCATTCGATCGGATGTCTATCCGTTCGGATGGTCATCAGATCGGATGGCCATTCGGTCGGATTGACATTCGTTTGGTAAGGATTTGTTTGTGTATGATGGCTTTGAAGTTTTTGTTGTAGCATTTTGAAAACAGAGAAGTATCTCTACCTTTCAGGTCGCTCGATCGAACAGCAGTTCGATCGGATGGCGATCCATTTGGCGAGGTATTTCTCAGAGAACAAGTTCACAGCAGGATTGTCACTTGATCGGATGGTCTACCGATCGGATGGCAATCCGTTAGAACTGACTATACATTGAACATGTTGAAAATTTCTAGGTGTTGAACCTCAAGTGCAATCCGATCGGATTGCGGTTCGATCGGATGGCAATCCAATCGGACGGCGATCCGTCCCGCGATCTGATCTTTTTGCAAACTTGAAAGTTATCAAGTTTTGAAGGTTTTGTGGTTTGATCGAGACGGTATGACAACATGCTAAACAACAGAAACCCCATCATGATCCAAGTTATCCGATCGAACAGGAATCACCCTAGCCCGGTCAGTTAACTATTCGTGACGGTCGTTCATGTTTATCCCGAAATCAGTTGTCTCTTAGATAGAAATCAGATCTTGAACTGACACATCACTAAGAAGGAGTAGAAGATCAGAACGAGCTCCGATTCTATCGGTTTTGAGTGCATTGAGTGTAAAAGAGTTGAAAGAAAGTTGGAAAGCCATCTTTCAATCTTTTTAACTCCAAAAATGTTTAGATCTATGCGAAAACATTGTTTGTTCATGTGGAAATCTTTCAGATCTAAGTTGTTCTTGGTGGAATGAAGCCCAATCTTGAAGTTCATAAGAACTCCATGATGACATCACCCTAGAACACCTCAAATCCACTGATTTCACAGTTAAAAGTTAAGATTCAAAGGGGCAAAAGATGAAGAAACGCGTGTAGATCATAGAAGTACGAGATTTAGGTTGAAAACTTACAAGAATCGTGAGAAATCGAGAGAAAGAAGGTCTGGAACACTGCTGGTCGAGTGAGGGAGCTGTCACATCAAATGATGTGACCGGAGGGGTATTTATAGGTTGCCAAAAAAGGAAAGGTGGGGCAAGGGTCGGATAGGATGGCACCGATCGGATGGCCATCCGATCGAGTGGTCACTAGATCGAGTGGCTCCGACGAGTTGTGTTTTGGCGTTTCGTTTTGCGTGTTGAGCGTTGTGATGCGTTTAAGCGAGTTTCGATTAAGTGATGCGATAGATTAATAATAACTACACAAATCCTATATCTAACATACAATCACTATAAATAACTTGTGTTTAGCGGTTGCGATTCAGTTGCGTTGCGATGGAGTTGCGATTGCGTTTTGATTAATCACCACAACATAAAGTAAACATGCACAAGTAACACATAAATAGCACACACACGTAAAACAATATCCAGAACGCATAATTCGAGTTGCGAATGCAATTGCGATGCGGTTAGTGATAAAGCGATAAAACATGCGATAAACATCGATTAAACCTCAATTATTAATAGATACTCCACATAATACAACTAAAGAAAATAAAATAAAGATTTGATTACAAGTCAAAGAAGTCAAATCAGTAATTAAGCAAGAAGTGACAGATCACAATTAGCAATCTTTTCTTCCTTTGACTTGAATCTTGACTTTGACTTTGACTTTCATAACACGGGGTGTTACACGAGTTAGGTCTCGAGTCGCAACTGGCTGGTCTCGGGTCCTCTCGCCTTGTGGTGTTTGGTCTCGAGTCAAAACCAAGGGATTTCGACTCGCAACCGCAGTCGAGACCCGTGAAGAGGTAACTGATTTCCCTTTTTAATGTCCATTATTTTCGTAACATCAGTTATCCAATTTAGTATGTTTCAATCAGATTAAACAGCAACATTTAATCAGCAGTTACACATATTCATACAATCTAATCATGAACAACAATTTAATCAATCATCCTAAACATTCTAATCGGATCATTAGAACAATTATTTCAAATATTATCTTGCAATCTTAATCCAACACTGTTTCATCACACATCAAAACATGTATATCGATTCTCCTGAACACAATCAAAATTCAATCACACATAAACCCATTCAACACATCATCATAATAAGTCATCAACCTAATCATGCGAAACACTAACTCATGAGAACTTATACGTATGAATCCTAGATCAACAATCATGTCTCATGTGCTATCATAAAATCAATTCTAACAGTTTGATACTTCAAGTTGTTCATCAAAGATTTTACTAACATGCAACCCTAACACAAATCATCATGTAAGAACATAATCAACATCCACCTATATCGATCATTAGGTAATAGGGACGAACACTAAGCGGATGAGATGATGGGATAAAGATCTTGAACAAGAAAGCTTCGTGTTGAGGGGGATGGGCTGCCGTCGAGCGAGAGAGAAAGGAAGGAGAGTTTAGGGCTTGGTGTTTTGTGTTTTGAAAGTTATGAGAAACAAATCCCCAGGTTGGGTGTGTGTATGCGCACAAGAGGTGAGCCGGGCTCACTTTTTTTGGGCCGTAGGCCAAGTCACGAACTTTGGGCTGAGAACAAATGCACACAGGGCGTGCAGTCGAGTGTTTTGTGCGACTAAGATCTTATAAAACAAAATGACATCTTAACATTTAGCAATTCACACATTTATAACATTCAATCAATCAACATATGTTAAATATTCAAATAATCGTACATGTAAGTTACATCAAAGCACAAAGAAAAAGGCTCTTGAAATACGAGTTGTCACACTTGCCCTTTGCTAGCTCTATTTCGATTTCCATTCCCATTCCCATTTCCATTTCTGTTTCCAGTTCCATTTCCGTTTCCGTTTCTTCCCTGATTATTGTTACCATAAAAGTTGTCGTTGTTGTTGTTGTTCACACACATACCCTTGTTGGAGTGTGAAAATTTTCGCTTCCCACCACTAGTGGACTCTACGTGAGTCTCCTTCTTGTTAGTGTAGTAATGTCTATCGCCTCCGTCAATACAATTCGTAGCAAGAAACTAAAGAAAACAATCCTTTTATTGTAATATTTAGTTAGTAAAAGCAAGGTGGCATTTTCGTAATTAATGAGAACTCTCATTAATTCCATGGCCTATAAATAGGAGTCTCTTGTTAGACTTTTAGAACTTTTGCCACATTTGAGATTGGAGAGCTTTGGAGCTTTTGAGAGAAAGTAGAGAGAGAAAGGCAAAAGGTGATTCGAGGTGCTTGTGTCTTTCATACGTTTTATTGAATCACAGATTATATACGGTTCTCGTGTTCGGTTAACGCATGTGTACGGATTCTGCACGTCACACGTGTCATACGCAATCGTTCGGGAGTCGAAAACCGATCCTACAAGTGGTATCAGAGCAGGAGCTCGATTGCACGAATCAAACACACAAAATCGCATGAGATTTCATCAGATTCAGAGTCAAAATTACATCAGATTTATCAAATTTCTCACTCTACTCATTTTCTTCACGTTTTTTACTGAAAAACGCAAAATTAAATGAGATTTTACGGTTAAAAAACGCTGAAATTTTGACATTGTGTGCGAAAACCTTAGATCTAAAAGCCTACAAAATTTCAGATCTTAATTCCAAACGATTAATGAGAAATCGAGATTTTTCGGTTCGAAAAATGTTAAAAAATGTTAACTGTTGCTGTTGTTGTTCATGATGATGTTCACCGATCGGATGGCCATCCGATCGGATGGCCATCCGATCGGATGACCATCCGATCCAAAAGTCAATACGTTCAATTTCATTTCACTAAAATTGATTCGATTGAGTCACATGGTCAAAGTTGTTTAAGTGCTTTTGACAGTTAATAGTGTCGGCCTCATTGATAATCTACAACAGGTATCACGTGACTCAACATGTCAACAGCCCATGTATTTGTGTGAAGTGGCCCAATAAGGAATTGATTGCATTATTAGTTGTCGGCCCAGATTTTATAACACTCATTGAAATTTGATTAATTGGTCCAATCTACGAATTGCAAACCGATCGGATCACTATCCGATCCACGTGCACTTAACTGAAGATTTTAGTTATTTGTGTCAACTCTCGAATGGCAGTTCGATCGAACTGAAATTTGATCCATGGAGCATTTGTTCAATTTTTAAAAGTCCAAGTATCGAACGGCAATCCAAACGGATTGCCATCCGATCCATAGCACATTTGTTTGTTTGTCAAGTGTCGGAAGGCACTTCGAACGGATTGCAATCCGATCCACGGCGTATTGGTCCAATCGTCGAACGGCAATCCGTACAGATTGCCATCCGATCCACTGGAACTTGGTCTTTGTGATTTAAGGTTCATTCGTCGAATGGCAGTTCGAACGAACTGACATCCGATGCTTAGCACATCTTATCTCATCCGATAGTTACAATAAAAGTTAAATAATCTTTCTACTTTCAAATCTGCGGCCCAATTAAAATCATGTGATCTGATCAATGTAATCGGCCCAATATTCAATAACGATAAATACATTTAGGTCCAATTATTTTTAAGATTAGTGGGTTCATTGATTCAAGTTTGGTAGTGCTTTTATTAATCAACATCAGTACATGTGACATGTCTTGAAAGTGAAGATTTGAATTAAGGATCACTTCATCTTGTCGGCCATTCTAATCAAATTCATGTGAGATTGTATATTGGTCCAATCAATTTGTTTGTGAAACAGAGATTCATGTGACATCATAATTTGAGCAGCCAATTAACAATAAATTTTAAAGTTTCATGCAATTCAATTGTATTGTCGGCCACACATATCTTGAAAGTCAAAAATCATTCTGAGGTCCAAGTATCGGATGGCAAACCGTTCGAATCGCCATCCGATCCAAATACAAGTTCAATTTTAAAGTGATTTTTGTGAAAAGTGTCGAACGGCAATCCGTTCGATTCACCATCCGATCCTCTACATTCATTGACATTTGTCTTGGTGTTGTGAACTATCGAATGACAGTTCGAACGAACTGACATCCTATCCATAACAAATATTGTTTCTCACAAACTCATTTGATCCATTACAAAGGTCCATTAAGTGTTAGTGTTCGGCCCAATTTGATAGTTACAAACTAAATGTTGATGATAATTGATAATTGTTGCATGTAATTCATTTTGAGGACATAGTCTCGAACGACAATCCATTCGAAGTGACATCCGATCGAGGTGTCACTCGATTCAACATACTCATTCAATCCAAGACATTTTTAAAGGTCATCCGATTAAAGTGCAATCCGTACGGATTGTCATTCGATTCGTTGTCATCCGATCCATTGCCATCCGATCCAAAGTCATCCAATTGACTTTCGTTGACCCCGTCCGATCGGTTATCCACCCAATCCAACTGTTTGTTAGTTTTAAACTGATCGTTTGTTTGATCGTTTGCAGGTGATTCGAGGTGATTTCACGGTGATAAACAGGGAGCGTCATGGCTGAAGAGTTCTATAACACGTTTTACAAAGCGTTCACGTCCGAATCTTCCGAAACATCGACTGTCACACCGAAAAGCATATCGAAAGCTATAACTGAAAATATTAACCATGATAATTTTTACGGAACTCATTCAAAAACCACCAAAGCTCGACAATATTGAAGATTATACATGGTGGAAGAAACGATTCATCAACTGGGCCAAAGCTTATGCGCACGAAAGCTGGTTTTGCATGGAATTCGGATATAGTAGACCAGTCGATGATAAGAACGAAGAAATTCCCCTCAAAAGCTTATCCATTGAAGACAAAAAGAACTTCTCATATGAACAAAGAATGATTGCTCTAATCCAACAGTCAATTAGAGATGACATTTTTGCATTGCTTAATCATGATGGTTCATCTAAATCAGCGTGGGAAGCTTTACGGGTTAAAGCTGAGGGGGTTATACAAATCAAAAAGAACAAAATAGCTTTACTTAAAAAAGAGAGTAAACTGCCATTTTGGTCCCTGTGGTTTGGCCAGTTTTGCCACTTTAGTCCAAATCTCAAACTTATTACATCTGGGTCCCTGTGGTTTGCATTTTGTTGCCATTTTAGTCCAAAATCCAAAAATCCTATTTTTTTTACTGTTGCAACCTCCTATTTTGTCCTGTAGTGCAGGGGCATTTTGGTCATTTTTTAAATTTCATTTTTTTAAACTTGAATAATAGAATTATCAGCTCTCTCTCTCTCTTCTCTCTCTCTCTATAGCACCACCACCACCGCCACCTCCTCCCCCTCTCTCTCTTCTCTCTCTCTATAGCACCACCTCTGGCACACCATCATCTACTTCAGACCCTCCCACACAACGACCTCGTTACAACCATTACAAACAACCAAATTTTAATCAACCAATTTACAACAGCCTATCATACATCCACAAAGAATGAATCAAACCTGATTCTTTTTCTGTCTTGATTTCATGACACCATTTTTGGACTCTTCATTCTTTAACCCTAAAGATACAAACTTTATGATTAAAAACACATACCCAGATGATGAATTGCTAAAAAAACAGAGGATTGTTGTTAGAACAAATACCCAGATGTCTTGATTTCACCCAGATGATGAAGATACAAACTTTATGATTAAAAACAAATACCCAGATGTCTTGATTTCACCCTCACATGTCTCTCCTCCGGCTCTGGCGACCTGAGCTCCTCCGGATCCGGCGACCTGACCTCTCTCTCTTCTCTCTCACTGTATCTACAGACCTGTTAGAACAATTCAGATCCGTATTCAGATCCAAAACAAACATCACGCGCCGCCGGATAACCACCTACTCCCCCTCATCAGGAACCGTATTCAGATCCAAAACAACCATCTCCTTCCTCTTCTTCACACAAACTTCACCCTCAACAACTTTTCCCGACGGGTCTGACACCTTCCCTTCTCCTCTACCTTTCTCAAAATACTTCATCGCCTCTAGCATCCGTTGCAAAATAGCAAAAAATTCATCCACCTCATCCTCCGTCGGCGGAGCAACCACCACCGGCCGTTCAATCGGGCCAAAATAGATAGGTGTGGGTGATCGATGAGATGAGGGATTTGGGGTGTGCGGTTGCCGGTGAATAGGATGGTGGTTGAGTGGGTGTGTGCTTGACTGAAGAGGCTCGCCGGAGTAGCTCAGGTCGCCGGAGCCGGAGATCTGTAGATAGAGTGAGAGAGAAGAGAGAGACGGGTCTGTGATGATAGTAGAGAGACACAGGTATCTAGATGATAGTAGAGATAGAGAAAAGGGATTTATAAAGTAGCTGAGGAAATGACCAAAATGCCCCTGAGGAAATGACAAAATAGCTGAGTTTTTTTTTAAAATCTGACCTGATTTGAGTTTTGGACCAAAATGGCAACAAGATGCAAACCACAGGGACTCAGATGTAATAAGTTTGAGATTTGGACTAAAGTGGCAAAACTGGCGAAACCACAGGGACCAAAATGGCAGTTTACTCTAAAAAAGAATTTGATTTGTTTGACGGTTTAAAAGGTGAATCTGTACGACAGATGATTGAAAGATTTTGTCACCTTAAAATCGAACTCGATAGGTTTGAAATTGTAAAAACATGTGAAGAAATCATTGATAAAATCATTGAAGCGTTACCACGAGCTGATCAGTGGCAAACGTTTGTGTTTATTTTGATAAATGATGTGTTGTTTGATACAATCACCCTTGATGTTTTGATAGAAAAGATAGAAAGTCATGAGCTTGAGCTGCAAAAGCAAAGCAAGATGAGCAGTTCTTCGCACCACCAGAATGTCAGTCTTTACTACAAGGGCAGTGTACCCTCGGTGACAGTTAGCGAACCGCTAAAGACTGCATATAGTGTTAAAAAGACGAAAGACTCACATAAAAGCTCATCAAGCTACGATCTAGGATATCATTCATCATCAACAACATCAAACTCTGAAGAACCAGATGAGATTCTGTGCAACATCGCTTTAAAGCTGAAGAATTCTCCGACAATGAACATCAACGCTGCTAAACAGCAAATGAGCCTACTGGGATCAATTCTGGAATCATACGAAGATCTGGTAGCTGGGAAAATTGAAAATTCCGAACTGACAAAGGAAGATTACGACCAGATCAATCCTGAAGAGATGGAAGTGATTGATTTAAGATGGTGTTTGGCAAGCTACATTCGAAGAGCTCAGCGGTTCATGGATATTACTGGCAGACAATCAATCTGTGGACCATCAACAAAACTGGGCTTCGACAAATCAAAAGTGACCTGCTTCAAATGCAAGCAAAAGGGTCATTTCAAAAGAGAATGCAGAAACTCTGTTGTTGAAGAAACCGCCAATCCGTTTAAAGAAGATTACTATCAAAAGGCTATCTATCACAAGAACAGAGAAGAATCGTCAAGGTTGAAACAAATTGAAGATAATCCTGAAAAGGAAAAATCAAGAGCTTGTGTTGTAATCCAAGATGATGAAGGGTTTGACTGGAGCGAATTCCTTCCAGAAGATGATCTTGTTGATGATCGGTTCATAGAACATGGCAGAACTGCATCAACAAACAAACATCGTGCATTTGTTGCTGAGATAAAAGAGAAAATGAGAGAAGAGATTCTGAAAGAAAAAACATACAGAGAGAGGTGTATTGTAGGATATCGGATTGAAGAAATGGAGAAAGAATACGAAGAAGCAAAGAATTATAGAATATATGATAAGAAATGAGAATGTTATGTCAACAGCAAAGGTGAACCAGTTGTTCATCCAAAAGAAGTGGTATATGACGACGTTCTTGCAGTAATCCCTCTATCCGGCGAGTACTATTCAAATGTTGCAAAAGATAAACATTATGAGAAAAAGCTAGATAAAATCATCAGAGATGTCATGAGTGCTAGTCTAAAACAGAGAGATGAAGAGAGGATGAAGAAGAATGTTGAAAATCTGGTGGACGAACTGAAGAAGGTAGCTGAGGAAGAGAAAGAAAAAGAAGTTGTTACTGAAGAATAGCAGAATGAAGAAGATCAGACGAAGAAAGAAGATGCTGATGAAAAGCTGGAAAGTTCGGTTGAAGTAAATGATGGTGCTGATGCTGGTGGGAAACAACAGGAGAAAGAAGTTGCTCAGACACAAGAGAATGCCGAAGTGCCGATCACTGAGGTAAAAACTGAATCTAAAATCTTAAAAGCTGTTGAACAGTGCAAGAAATGCATGGAAACGTGCAGTGCTTGTACTAAACAAGATGAAAAATTCAGAACAAGAGATTTAGAATTCAATAAAATCGAAAAAAATTTCAAAGAAAAATGCAAAGAAATGTTAGAAAACGAAAAAGTTTTGAAAGAAAATGACGAAAAGCTAACACAAAAATGCCAGAATTTAGAAAAAGAAAATGAAATTTTGAAAGAAAAGGTTTCAAAAATGACAGAGGAATGTGTACAAAAAGAAAATACTTTTCAAGAAATAAAAAAGGAGTATGATTCAATAAAACTTGCATATCACATCACAAAAGAATCATATGAAGACGTGAAGAGTCAAATGAAACTTGTTCAATCAAGATTGAAACACTGTTCTGAAACATCTGATACGCTTAAGCGAGAGTATGAAATTAAGCAACAAGTTGTAAATTCTTACATTGAAGATGTTTCTAAGCCAAAGCGTAAAATAGCTGATTTAGAACAAGATAACAACAAGTTACACAGTTATCACGTTTCATCATATGTTCTTGAACGCATTTTAAATTTAAAACCGGATGGTAAAGATTCTGAGCAAAACAAGAAAGGAATTGGATCAGAGTATCATCAAGTTCCACCACCGTTTAAGGAAAAATTCACGTTCTATGATGACGAGGAGGTGGAAAAAGCTTTCAACATGGTTGATCAATTGCCAGATAACATTGACGTAACCTATTCCAAATTTGATGATTCTAGTGATTCAGAGGTGGTAGGTAAGGTCGTTGAAAGTGTTTTGAAAGAAGAGTCGGTTGAAACAGGTAAATCTGAATCACAGGATGAAAATGAAGGTAGTTTTCATGAAGGTTATCTGAAAAACTCGAAATCTGAGAAAAATACGAATGATGATTCAAAAGGATTGGTTTACACCATGATTGGATCGGACAAATTATTCTCAGTCTTGAAGTCCCGATTCAGAATGTGATTACAGAAAAGATTGACAACCTATTCCAAATCTGATGATTCTAGTGATTCAGAGGTGGTAGGTAAGGTCGTTGAAAGTGTTTTGAAAGAAGAGTCGGTTGAAACAGGTAAATCTGAATCACAGGATGAAAATGAAGGTAGTTTTCATGAAGGTTATCTGAAAAACTCGAAATCTGAGAAAAATACGAATGATGATTCAAAAGGATTGGTTTACACCATGATTGGATCGGACAAATTATTCTCAGTCTTGAAGTCCCGATTCAGAATGGGATTACAGAAAAGATTGACAAAGTTTTCAAGATGATTGAAATTGAAAAATCTGAAATTCCAAAGTTTGTTGGAAAGAATCACAAAACTTTTTATAACAAACCTGGTTTTAAAAAGAAAAACATGAAGGTTGGGTTGGGTTATAAAAGGAACCAGAATTGGAAAAGAAATGAAACACCAAATTATCAGACAAAGATGAATTTTGTTCACGAGACAAGTTCCGAAGAAGAGAAAGAACTCCAATTTAGACGACAGTCTAATGAAGAGTTCTATACTCAAAAGAAAAAGCAACAACAACAGGTCAAAGATGTGTCCAAGAGAACATGTTTTAAATGTGATCAAACTGGACATCTTGCTCGCAAGTGTCCAAATCTAAAACCTGTTGATGTTGTGAAGAAAAAGAAGTTTGATGTTATGAATCAGAAATCAACAAAGTTTGATTCAAAGCAAACTTGGAAGCCGAAAATGTCAAAGGCTGACTCACAACAAACATGGAAACCAGTGACACCCATATTTAGAACAACACAAAGTTGGAAAACAACTATTGAAGCAACTAAACCAAACCAGTTTTGGAAACCAAAAGTTGTTGTTAAAAATCAAAATGTTCAAAATCAATCTCATTTTTACAAAAGAAGTGCTTCAAAAGGACAAAGTTGGGTGATCAAGACACAACTTAGTTCCGAACATAAAACTGATTCAATCAAAAAAGGGTAAAGTAAAAGAGGAAAAGTTGTTTGTTCCAAACGACAAAAATTTTCCGAAATTAAATGAAGCATATTGTGTTGAAATGCCTAAGGTCAAACAAACCTGGGCTAACTTGTTCAAGTAATTGAGTAATTTGAATGTGCAGGTGCTCAAGAACTCTGAAAAATTTCAAGATGGAGCAGAGAGCAGCCTGGCACGAGAAGAGGAGGCTGCTGATCCCTGCATATGAAATCAGGGAGTTTGTTCATCTCTGTACATAAATAAACCATATTTCATAAACCCTAAAAATTGAAAAATTTAAAAACCAAAAATATGTTTTTATTTTGTCAAAAATTGAAAAATCAAAAATATGTTTTTATATTTGTCAAAAATCAAAATTTTACAAAAATATGTTACTTGAATATGCCGAAACCCTCACGGCGGAACAAACATGATTAATTTCACAAGATTGAAAAACGGTTTTCAACCTGTAAAATATCAATATGTTGTAAATCATGGGGGTATATTGTCTTCAAAACAGAGCATGTGAAGCAGAAAATGGATGGTGAGACAAAGCTATCTGCATCGGTTATCAAATTTTCTTTAAATGTTTTGAATTTTAGGGGGAGTAAAAATTTCAAAAAATACAAAAACATTTGAAAATTTGAAAAAGCCAAAAACATGATAAAATTCAAAAATGAGTTTTTGTGTAAAAAGAGGAAATGATAGTACATCAGTAGTGTTGATGCACGAATGTCTAAAGCCTACGTCTTAGTCTTAGTTGATCAATGTATAGGGTCTAGATGTGTTGATTATGTATTGTATAGGGGTTGAATATGGAAATTTGGGATTTTAATGTAGAGGTTCCGCTTTTATGGACATGTGACGAATACATTTGGTACCTTCATGTCCAGTGTGTAGCCGAACTGCTGCTCGTTTATTTCTTGAAGAATTAATGAGAAAACTAGTTTAAAGTGATCTGCTTCTGTTTCTACACCTTTCTTGCTTTGATTCATGCCGATTTTGTATTTCCGCTGCATTTTCGGTAGTTGCTAGCTCGAATTGACTCAATTGACTGTCAAATACGGTCCTACAATTGGTATCAGAGCCAGTTGTGAGCTAGTTGACCCGAATCAAAGCCTTTTTCTAGCACTTTTTGAGTTTCAGACCTTTCCGATGGACAAAATGGACTGAGATTTGGACATATAGTGTAAAACTGGCTAATAACAAACCCTTGAGATTTTCAGAACTAAAATCGGCTTAAAAGTGACCTAAAATGGCTCGTGAATAGGTTCCGCTTTTGTGTCATTTTGTGTGATTTCGCTTATACGACATTAGCATATCAGGGATTTCGCTCGTATGTTTCGCTCATAGTGACATTTCAGGGGTTTCGTTTATAGGGTTTCGCTTATAAGGTCTTTTGAGAGTTTTCGCTTATAGGGTTTCGCTTATAAGGTCTTTTGAGAGTTTTCGCTCATAGGGTTTCGCTTATAAGGCTCATAGGTTTCACTCCAAGTGTCTGTTTATGGTTTCGCTTATTAGTCATTTAGTGGTTTCGCTTATAAGTCCACTTAGTGATTTCGCTTATTAGTCAAGTTACAGGTTTCGCTCTTAAGGACACTTTGATTTCGCTCATATGGTCATTACTTGATTTCGCTCATTTGGTCTTTGTTTGGTTTCGCTTATAAGGACTTATACAGGTTTCGCTCATTGTTACACGTAGAATCTGATTTCGCTTATTTGACCTGTGTTTGAGTAAAAGTCATGGTTTGAGCGTTTAGTCCATTTCGTACGTGATCGAGTGTTGGAAACTCAGTTTGTGTTAAAAGTTTTCGTTAAATACAATCTGTTAATAAAAAAGTTAATCATTTTTGGAAATTTGTCACTAAAAATGGAACATCAAGATTTTTATAACTTGTTTGCGGGAAGCGGTTTGACGGCTACGCAGAGTTCGGCAAGCATTATTCAGAACGTTAATATGGAAAATGAATTGGGAACAATGCAAAAACCACCCAAACTGATGAACTTAGATGAATTCTCAGGTTGGTCTGGAAGATTTAGAAACTGGGTTCAGGCTAACCACTTTGAAAGCTGGATAAAGGTTGAGGCACCATATGTTCCACCGGTAGATGCTCTAAATCAACCGAAATTGATTGGAAGTTTGACGCAAACAGAGCAGAATGATTTCAAAGCAGAGAAAAAGATGATTAGCATTCTTGAGCAAGCAATTAAGGAGGATATTTTGGTGTTGCTGCAACACGATGATAATGCTTATTCTATTTGGGAGGCATTGAAATTAAAATTTAAAGGAAGTGAATCCATGCTCAAGAACAAAAAGGCGTTGTTAAAGAAAGAATTCGACATTTTCACTTACATGAAAGGTGAAACCACAAAAAGTTTGATTGATAGGTATTGCCATTTAGTATTGGAGTTAAAGAGATTGGAAATTACCAAGACAAATGAAGAATTAATCGACAAATTGGCATATGCATTGCCATATGATGAGTGGGGTACTTACCTGATGATGTTGAAAAACACTTCAGGCTTTGGTAATCTGAATCTTAGTGGTTTCATAGAAAAAATTGAAGCTCACGAGCTGGAATTGCTGAAAATCAAGAAAATAAACTTAGCGAGTGTGCAGCAAGATGTGTCTCTGTATTACAAAGGCAACCCTTCAGTTTCAACCAATCAAAGCCCAAAAATACAGACAGGATTCATTGATGATAACACTTCAAGTGTTTCTTCAAAAACTCCTCAATCCGGCAATTTTTCACCATTTGCGAACTTTGAACCAAATGTCAAAGCTCAGGAACAGCCTTCACCTCAAAGCTCAACAGGATCAAATCATCAGGCGTACGTTTCTGGGGTTCAGTGCAACATTGCGGTAAACATAAAGAATGGAAAAGATATCACGGAAACAGCCGCAAAACAGCACATAGCAATGCTTGCTTCCGTTCTTGAGGCTTATGAGGGCTTAGTAGCAGGGAGAATCGGTAATCCTGACATGACGAAGGAGGATTACGACCAAATCGATCCCGAAGAACTTGAACTGATTGACATCAAATGGGGCATGGCTAGTCTGGTGAGGAGGGCTCAACGTTTCATGGAAATTACAGGCCGGAACAGTTTATCAGGCCCCGATCAGAAGTTAGGATTCGATAAGTCGAAAGTTACTTGTTTTAAATGTAAAGAACGTGGTCACTTCAAACGAGAATGTCCCAACCGTGAAGTAAACAATCATCAAAACCCATTCACCAACGACTACTATAGGAAAGCGATTTATCACTGACCAAATCAACAGCCAACTGTTCAAAGGCCACAAATTGAAAATAAACCAGAAAAAGCGTTGATCGTGAATCAAGACGGTGAGAAGGTAGCTGCAGGTTTTAGCTGGGATAAATATATCCCCGGTAGCGATGGACAGGCAATGATGGCTGAAGTTGTTGAAATTTCTGAGATGGTGTCTGAACCGGAAACAGTTACTGAAGATGTTTATGTAGTTGTTGAAGAGGTTTCTGCTGAAAATGCGGACAATTTTGAAGAAATAGATGCAGAAGTTCATTACTCTCAATCTGAGCAGGAGGTATTAGCCAGTTCTTTGAGATCTATCATGCCTCCTAAAATTTTTGAATCTTTTGCAGGTTTCTTTGAAGAACCGACGACTGGATTGTGTCCAAGATATGAGGAGAAGAAAGAATTTGTTGAAGAAATGATCGATGTGACAAAGGAAATGACCGAAGACACTTTGAAAGAAATTGCTGACAAGGCTCTCATGGCGAAACTGAGAGAGGTAGACACAGAACTTGTGAAAACCGAGTCTGTCGGTACCGAGTCAGTTCAAAAGGAGTCGGATAAGGAGTCGGGAATTGAGGAGAACAAACAAAGAAAGTGTCTGAGTCAGAGTCCAAAGATGTCGGTAAACAGGAAGTGAAAACTGCTCATGAAGCAGAAATTGTTGAGAAAATGGATTCAATATCTGAAACACCATGCCAAAAGTGTTTACAACCGTGCATGGAGTGTCTTGAAAAAGACACTAAGTTTCAGGAATTGAAAGAACATGCTGACATGTTAAAATTTGATCTAGGACAAGTCAAAGAAGCATATGATACACTAGCCAGATCAGTTAAAATGATTAAAGAAGAAAGTGTTGAAAATGATAAATCCACAAAACTAGCAAAAGCAACACTTTTTGATAAACAAGTGGAAGTTAATTTTCATCTTGACACAATCGCATCATTAAAGAAAGAGTTAGAATTAACTAAAATTGAAAATGAGCGAATCGATAATAAATTGATGAGCTATGTTGCATCGTCCTATGTCCTTGAACAGATTATTCCACAGCAGATCAATGCAACACCAGTTTTTAAAAGCATTCCACCCCCAATGTGGAATCATTATACTCAAAAGTATCCAGATGGGGTGGAAGCTGCATTGAATCTCAAACTGAGGACAATTGAGGATGAGTTGCCAGAGAGCATAGATGTTACATTCTCTGCGTCTGACCCTGACAGCGAGTCACAGGTCATCAAGACTATTGTCGATCAGGTGTTAGATGAAGAGAGTGATAACTCTGAGGTTGAAGTTATGAAATCCCATTCTGAGAAGTCTGTTACTGATTCTGAAGACGAGGATAATTTTTAGATCGTTTTATACCGAAATCAAACAAGAGTACGAATGATGATCCGATTATGGTGGTTTACACTATGATTGGAACGGACAAGCTTTATTCTGATTTCGAGTATCCGCTTCAGAACGTTAAGATTGAAAATGTCGAGAAAGTTTACAAATTGGTTGAAATTGACATTGATGTGGTAAACAACATAGAATTCTTTTCTAAACCTAAAAAGTCATTTGTTATAACACGTTTTAACAACTCGGGGAAATAAGAGTGGGAAGGAAATGGTAACAAGAAAAATGGTAACAACTTTAAAAACAAAGGAATTGGTTTTGAGAAAAAGATGGATAAGAAGGTTGTCAAGTCAAAGGATAAAATGAATGATATATTTGTTGTTGGACCAAGTGTGGATGATGAAAAAGAGTACATTTTTAGTCAAAAGGCCATTGACGATTTCAATGCGGCGAAGAAACTGAAAGAAGAGTCGTTCAAATCAAATTTTGTCGAGTATGACAAAAGAATTTGCTATCGCTGCAATGAGATTGGACATATGGCAAAACAATGCAAGAAAATTTTTGAAAAATCTGTCGTAAAACCTGTTGTTCAAAAATCTCAACCTAAGTCACCAGTTGACAAAAAGGGTAAAAACCAATGGTTTCACCAATCCGCATCTTGAAGAGGGGTGAATCTTTGAAGGCCGAAGATAAGCCGAAATCGACATTCGAGATTGGTGAATCTTCAAAGTCTCAAAAGCCTTCAAAGATTTATCCGAAAACAAAATTTTTTGAAACTCAATCATGGGTGGTTAAACCAAAACAATCAGTTGAGATGAAGAAAATGGAGAATGAGTTAAAGTTTGATTTAAAAGTCTTTAATTCCAATGTTCTAAATATTTTTGGAAAAATGGTTGACAGAAAAGTCAAAGGGGTAAAGGAATTTTATGAATCAAAAGTGGTTGCTAATGATAATCATGAATTTGAATTTGAGCTTGATAAGTTTCTTGCAGAATTTCCTCCAATCACAAATGAAGTAAAATCAAAAGTAAAAACTGATATTCCGAATGTCACGTTTAACTTTCCTAAGACTGATGAGAAGTGTGATGTAGTGTTTGGGAGTGTTTCAGCAGTTAAGAAGTCATGGAGTTCATAGTTTGAATAAATTCGCTATGATATTTGTAGGGGCTGCCCAAGTCAATACTGTCAAAGTGGATTATGGATAGTGGAGCTTCAAGGCATATGACTGGGACGCTTGCTTTGCTCTATGATGTCAAATCCATAAACGGAAGCTATGTTGGATTTGCTGGGAACCAAGGTGGAAGGATCGTTGGTCAAGGAACGCTGTCAAATGGCGTAATTTTGTTCGACAAAGTGAACTACATAGTAGAGTTAACAAACAATTTACTCAGTATTTCACAAATCTGTGATAAAGAGTTTAGTGTACATTTTACTAAAACTGAATGTGTCGTGTTGAAACCAGGGTTTAAAATCCCTGATGAGATGGTGTTGTTGCGTGCTCCACGAGAAAACGACTTGTATTATCTTGATATGAGCGTCGCAACACCAACAACTCATCAGAAACAGTGTTTTGTGTCAAAAACTAAAGCGACGGAAAAAGATTCGATAATGTGGCATCGTAAGATGGGCCACATTCATGTTCGCAAAATGAACTTTTTGGTACACAATGATTTGGTTGATGGTGTTAATCTGAAGAATTTTCACTTAAATGATGATTGTGTAGCGTGTAAGAAAGGAAAGCAGACTCGGAAGTCACACCCATTGAAGATGATGAATACAATCAGGTTACCTCTTGAGAGATTGCACATGGATCTCTTCGGGCCTGTCAACGTAAAGAGCATCAGCGGAGACTTATATTGCTTGGTGGTGACTGATGACTTTACGAGATTTTCTTGGGTAGTGTGCTTGGAACGAAAAGATCAAACTTTTGAGTCTTTGATGGTGCTTTTCAAGAAAATGGAAACGGTGTATAAACTGCCAATCCGGAGGATTCGGAGCGACAACGGAACGGAATTCAAGAACAACAAGATGTACGAGTTCTGCAACGAGAAGGGAATTCTTCATGAATTCAGTGCACCGTACACACCACAGCAAAACGGTGTAGCTGAACGAAAGAATCGGACCCTGATTGAGACAGCACGTACAATGTTTTCTGGAGTGAAGCAGTATCAGCAGCCTGTTACACATTGAATAGAGTTCTCACTGTCAAGAAGTTTAAAAAGACTTGCTTTGAGCTGTTGCACCGTTATAAGCCGAATCTTGAGTTTTTGGAGCCGTTCGGGTCTCCTTGTACTTTTATTGATGAAAATGGTAAATTTAGCGCTAAATCTAATGAGGGTTTCTTTGTAGGTTACGCTAGCCCACTCAAGAGGGTGTTTGTACCATGCCTGGGTAAGGTGATTCAAGTCCAACACGTGGATTGTCAGCAGCACACTCCATCACCACAACTTCCCGGACAAAGATTCCTGTTCGACTATGATAAGCTCTGGGAGTCGTTTCATCTGCCGGTCGAGCCGAGTGAGGAGGAACTAGCTCTTATGTACCTGTATCAGCAAAATGTGTCACAGGAGCAAGTATCTAGACCGCTAGAAGTTTCTCAACCCACTGTGGGTACTCACGATGATGAAGCAGGACCAAGTGGAACAGCTCACGAACCACCAGAGGAACCAGCTCCATCGTTTGACGAATCTGACGACTCAGAAGCAGAACCCGCTCTGACTTTTGACGAGGATCCAACGGAAGCTGAGGATCAAACCGTTGATCTTGAAATATCGAGCTTGGAATCGGAAGTAAATGTGCCTAACTATGCTATGCCACGGACATTGTCTTATCATCCCTCTGAACAGATTATTGGCGACCTACAAAGTGGTGTCAAAACCCGACATCAAATAGATCGAGCTCTTACATGTTTCTATTCATCTATTGCTGATATGCAGAAAGAAGTCTCATTAAAATGTTTTATTTCGCAGATAGAGCCCAGAACCTACAAAGAGGCATTGACCGAGGATAGCTGGGTGAATGCAATGCAGGAGGAGCTGCAACAGTTCGAAAAGCTGGGCGTCTGGAGACTTGTCGATTTGCCTAAGAATCAAAAGCTAATCAAGACGAAATGGGTTTTTAAATGTAAGCGTGATGACAGAGGTGTTGTGGTGAGAAACAAAGCGCGACTTGTGGTTCAAGGTTTCAGTCAACAGGAAGGAATAGATTATGATGAAGTTTACGCGCCGGTTGCCAGACTTGAGGCAATTCGGATTTTTCTAGCCTTCGCGTCATGGAAAGATTTTAAAGTATATCAACTTGACGTCAAATCTGCCTTCCTTTACGGAACTATCAGAGAAGAAGTGTATGTGGGGCAACCTCCGGGGTTCACAGATCCACTGCACAAAAACAAGGTGTATCTACTGGACAAAGCGTTGTACGGACTTCACCAGGCCCCGAGAGCCTGGTACGAGACGCTTTCTAAATACTTGTTGGACAACGGGTTCACAAGAGGCACAGTAGACAGCACTTTGTTCACGAAGGAAGAAGCAAGCCATTTGTTGATCGTACAGATATATGTTGACGATATCATTTTTGGATCCACCAACGACGACCTGTGCAAAGAATTTGAGAAGGTGATGAAAAATAAGTTCGAGATGAGTTCAATGGGGGAAATGAAGTTCTTCCTCGGGCTGCAGGTGGAGCAAATGCCCGATGGAATCTTCATTCACCAAACGAAATACGTGAAGGATGTGCTTGACAAGTTCGACATGACAGATTGCAGTCCTGCATCAACCCCCCTCGCACAGAATCTGGAATTTGTCCAGACGAGAATGGTGTGAAGATGGACGAGACATTGTACCGATCAATCATTGGATCTCTGATGTATCTCACGGCTTCCCGTCCAGACATCATGTACCCGACGTGTCTCTGCGCCAGATATCAGTCAAATCCAAAGCAGTCACACCTTACCATTGTGAAACGTATCTTACGGTATTTGAAAGGCTACCCAAGCATCGGCTTGTGGTATCCTCGATCGGGTGACTTTACTTTATCTGGTTTCGCTGATTCTGGTTTTGGGAGCTGCAAGCAAAACGCAAAGTCCACCACTGCTGGGTGTCAGTTCTTCGGAACTCAACTCGTTACCTGGCAGTGTAAGAAACAAACCGCAGTAGCGCTCTCTACATGCGAGGCTGAATAAGTTTCAGCTTCCAGCTGTTGTTCGCAGATCCTTTGGATCCAACAGCAGATGCGAGACTTCGGTTTGCAGTTCTTAGATACTCCTATCTACGTGGACAATGAAGCAGCTATTAACATTACTAAAAATCCGGTTCACCATTCAAAAACGAAACATATTGAGATCCGTCACCATTTTATCCGTGATTGTCACGAGAAAAAGTTAATTCGGATTGAACACTTGCACACCGATGATCAGAAAGCGGATTTTTATACTAAACCATTTGACAAAAAGAGATTTTATTATCTTTTGAAATTGAACGGGATGAAAAATCTGCAATCTGGGAGGGTTATTGAATGTGAAGCCGAGTTGGGCGGCGATCTGACGTGAACCATGTCGTGTTGTCAAATTTGTTTGTACAGTTTGTTTTCTGCTTTTCGGTAAAAACAAAAACACAAAAATATGTTTTAGTTTTAGGGGGAGAAATTCGCCGAAAAATACAAAAACATGATAAAACTACAAAAACCAAAAACATTTAAAAATTAAAAATGAGTTTGTGTATAAAAGGGGAAATGATAGTACATCAGCTAGACGGATACAGTACGCTAAAGAATTGGAATGTACAAACTGCAATTAAGCAGTCTCGCTAAAGATGTGCCGTTAGGTTTTCATAAAATCAGTAGATCAGTTTGGGATATAAACATAAAATTTACTTGCGTCTACGTGGGGAACACCTCCAGGATATATAGGTAACCCCTGAAATCCTGTTTGAAAGGTCCCGTATTCTGAGATACTAGGTCTTTATGCTTAGTGATATCTGGGGTATTATCCCGGGACTTCTGATTTTGCGGAAGCAATGGCCTAGTCCCCGGAGAATACTTTACGTTGCTTTGAAATATAAGCTTCCCCTCAGCATAAAAAATGATAACACATTGCAAAATGGTTAATCATGTGCTGTTGAAAAGAAGATCCCCAAAGGGGACCCACCAAAAGTCGAAGCCGTCATCTCTCTGCGTATCGAAAGATCGACCTGAGCTCTCACGGCCCTCGCAATTAACCCCTTACAGATATCATCTAGGTATACTCACCTGTAAGACTGAATACTGGGGTCTGGATACGGGAGTATATACTGAGGTGGGACACATGTAGATGTTTAAGTCCTAAAACACTAATTCTGTATCCCGAGCTGATTGAAAGTTTTGTGAGAATTTAAGAGGATCAGTATATCGGCAATCTACGCGAATTGTTTATTGCTTTATATGAAATTATAGATTAACGGTGCTTGTGTCTAGTCGGCAGCTGATATGATCCCCTAACACACTCACAAAAAGATTGTGTGTACAGTTTTCAGTTTATCCAGTTAAAAATCAAAAAAGATTTTAGTTTCTTATTTTATTTTCGACAACTGACATTGGGAATCGGATGATCAAAGCTTAGTGCAGATCATGTCAGTGTATGATGAGGGCTGGGTAAGCTGGTAATGCAGAACAATGATTGGTACAGTGTTGGACAGTTGAAAAGTGTTTGGAAGTTCAAAATGTTCAAAAGTTCATTCGTTTGAACTATTTTCAGAATGAGATAACTGTATACTTCATAATTGTGGTCAACCAAGGTCATTAACTTGGACTTGGTGGACCAAGCGGTTGACCAAGGTCATTAACTTGGACTTGGTTAACTGGGTGTGACGGTGTTTAATCTGAAAAGTGTCAAAATGTAAATTTTTTGATAAACAATATCCTGATTTTGATCATATGTCACTGAACAATAATTTTGAAAATTAAAAGGTTTAAAATTTGATTGTAAAGTTTTAAGTTTAGTTGATTGGATTCTTTATATAGTCATATCTTTATAGGATTATGAAAGAACCAGATCATTAATTCTGGACATTTAAAATGTTTATTCTTATAAATGTTTGAGGTTTGCAGGTGAAAGTTCCAGATTAAGATCCCGATAGCAGAGTCTTAGGGGGAGTCTGAAGTCGAGTTTGATGCAAAAGGAAGCTTGTTGCTGGTAATCCAGATGTTGATTCCAAAAGCACAGAAGATTAATGAAAGGGGGAGCCTACGAAAGAGTAAGAGAAGCTTAGGAAGTTGCTGAAAAAGCCTAAGTCTAGAGAAGGAAAGTTCAAGTAACTCTGAAGACCCAAAGATAAGACTGAAGACTCCGGCTGTATCCAAGGGGGAGTTTGTTGATGCACGAATGTCTAAAGCCTACGTCTTAGTCGTAGTTGATCAATGTATAGGGTCTAGATGTGTTGATTATGTATTGTATAGGGGTTGAATATGGAAATTTGGGATTTTAATGTAGAGGTTCCGCTTTTATGGACATGTGACGAATAAGCGAAACCCCAACTTGATGGTTTCGCTTATACGGACATGTTCACATAAGCTAAACCTCCTCCCCTATAAATACCCAGGTTGTTTTCTCATTTGGTACCTTCATGTCCAGTGTGTAGCCGAACTGCTGCTCGTTTATTTCTTGAAGAATTAATGAGAAAACTAGTTTAAAGTGATCTGCTTCTGTTTCTACACCTTTCTTGCTTTGATTCATGCCGATTTTGTATTTCCGCTGCATTTTCGGTAGTTGCTAGCTCGAATTGACTCAATTGACTGTCAAATACGGTCCTACAAGTAGACAATCACAGTACGCTAAAGAATTGGAAAGTAAAAATGTGATAAACGGTTTCACTGCTAATATACCATTAGGTTTTACACACTCAGTAGATTGTTTTCGAGATATAAACCTAAATATCAAATACTTACTTATCTCGTGGGGAACATCTCACGGATATATGGGTAACCCCCAAAATATTTTTTGAGAGATTGCCTGATTCTGAGATACTAGGTCTTTATATTGTTTGATATCTGGGGTATTATACCTGGTCTTCTGATATTGCTGAAGCAATGGCCTAGACCTCGTAGAATACTTTACGCGCTTTAAAAAGCTTACCCTCTGCATAAAAATTGATAAAATATCGAAAGATATGAATCAACTGCAGTTGAAGAAAAGATTCTCTAAAGGGAACACACCTAAAGTCGAGCCTTCATCTCTTTGACTGAACGGAAGTTCTTACCTGAGCTCTCAAGGTCTCGCACTAACCCAGAATACAGATATCAAATTGGTATACTCATCTGTAAGACTGAATCTAGGGAATTTTGATACGAGAGTATATTCTGAGGTGGGACACACGAATAAGTTTAAGTCCTTAAAACACTAAACTCGTATCTCGAATCAGTTGAACTTTGTGTGAAAATTTAAGTGGATCAGTATACTGACAATCTAAGTGAATCATTTAGAACTTAAAGTGTTTAAAGCTCAACGATACTAGTGATTTGTCATAAACTGATATGATCCTCTGACACGAACTCAAACAAAAATATTGTCTGTAAATATGTTTGTAAATATTTCTTTACTGCTTTATGTTTCAGAAAAATACAAAAAGATTTTGATTCTATTTTATTTTCGACAACCGATGTCTGAAAGCCGAGTTTCAAAATCTAAGTATGCTGATCGTGTTTCTGAAAATAAACAAGTTCATTAAATTGAAACTTGAAGTTTTTACTCAAAAATCAAAAACAGTTTGTGATATCTCCAAGGTCATTAATTTGGACTTGGATAATTAACTGTGAGGGATTTAGATTCTTAAATTGTGAAAATCTGTTGAAAAGAGCTAGGTTTCAATCTTGGTTTCTTAAATCGTCAAATCTTTAAAAGCAATTTGATAGGGGAAGTAAGTCAAGTATTCCTGGATATATTCATATTATTATATTTTAGAGCCATGATCTTGATTAAAAGTGTTTGAGAGCCAGGTCATCATTCATGGAGAACCGAAAACGTTTTCACTGTCGAAATGTTTTAGTTTATGCTAAGAGAGCCAGGTTTTTCAATCCTGGATGTTCAAAACGTTTTCAATTATAAATGTTTAAGAATTGCAGATGCTATTCCGGTCACACCCCGACCACGTAAAACAACAAAACGTGGCGGAAACGTCGGGGAGTGTTGTAACAGAATAATTGTTTCATAACACATGGAAATTGAAATATTGTTTTATTAATTAAAAGAGTTACAATGTCTTGACAATCAAAGAAACATAACATAAATAACTAGTCTTGCATCTTTATTGTCACTAAGGCCCAAGTCCGCCTAAGTGTATCTTTATAAATCCTAGGCATCATATCCTGAAACACATGTGAAAATAGGTACGTCAGCATAAAAATGCCTATGAGATACATAGGTTTGTGAAAATAGGATTCGTGACTTGTATGTTTAGAAAAAAGTTGTTTAGCAAAAGTCAGTCATGAACCTTGTAAATTGATTTGTTTTGTAAATCGTTTGAAAAACAATAAGTTCAGATGATATGTATAAATAAGAGAATAATGTATGGTTAAATGAATAACCATGTAAAATGAGTTTGTATAAGATAAGTTGTTTGTAAAACAATGTCTTGTGAAAAGTATGTTATTTGTATAAAATGTTATATGTCTCAAATTGAAATGATTCAAATAACGCTACGATATGTAATACCATACAAACACTTATATATAGGAAGTACCAGCGGCGTATCCACCATGCTTGTATCATATTACACACGCCTCGTTACTTAAATCACTTACTCAAACCAAACCACCAAAGTAAAATGTTTATGTATAATCAAATGTCAAAATGTTTATGTCTAATGTAAATCATGTAATATGTATCCAAAATATCATGTATGGTAAGTGAAATATATCAACTAAACCATATGTAAAATGCACAAAAACAAGGTATTGAAGTAAAACATGGTTTAAATCAAAGTTATGTTTTGTGGAACAAAATGCATGCTATACTGATATAAACATCTATGCGGTATTGCGAAAATTCATACATCCAAGCCTTGCGACTGTAGAATAAACCCTAGCACAAAGTCTAAGGTCCACCTAGAAATGTAGTCGGATTCGGTCATTCCTTCCAATCCAAACAAACCCGGGATTTCGGGAATGGGAGTTGTCAATTCCTATGGTACCACTACCTACTACCGAGCGGCATGATCGGTGTTAATGAATGTACATTGTTCCATTTAAACAAACCAGATGTCATACCAAAATGTAAGCATGTGATGAATAATAAATGTACTAAGTATGCACATAATGGACATACATAGCATAGAATGTAATGTAAAACAATGTACTAAGTCTGCACACAATGGGCGTACATAGCATGAAATGTAATGTAAAACAATGTACTAAGTATGCACACAATGGGCATACATAGCATGAAATGTAATGTAAAACAATGTACTAAGTATGCACACAATGGACATACATAGCATGAAATGTAATGTAAAACAATGTACTAAGTATGCACACAATGGGCATACATAGCATGAAATGTAATGTAAAACGATGTACTAAGTATGCACACAATGGGCATACATAGCAAAAACACAATGAAATCATGTACTATAAATGTACTAACGAACATAGCAAGCATATGATGTGAAAACATGGAAAGCATGAAAGTAACAAGTAGGCACATGTGTTTCACCCCAAAACGTTTGAAAAATAGTAAAAGAGGGGTCTATGTACTCACTTGAGATTGCTTAGTAGTCCTTGAGTAACAACCAAACAATGCTAGAGATCACGGATATCAAACGGCACCTAATATAGGTAACTATGTTAATATACCGGACCTAAATCGGAGGATTGGATAGAATGAGGGTTCGTAAACCAAATGAGTACGAGAACTCATGTAATGTGGTTTAACAAAGCCCACATACTAAAATGAAACCTAACGTAAGTGCTTACGACCCATTACGACCCGTTTAGGTAGCTTATGCTACTTTAACGCGTCGTTCGCGTAAAACGCGTTCGGAACGCCTATCTAGTCCTATGATAAGTAAAATATGCCTTAACATGTCTAATATTGATGTCCAATCAGTTTAGATGTCAAAAATTATGTTACATATGCTTAAAATGAATTTTGGCGTAAAAAGGGCATTTTGGTAATTTACCTAAGGCATATAAACTACCTATCATACAACTACTTAAACGAAGTGACCATAAGGTATAACCTCGGAAGGTTATTCCCTATATACTATGGTCACCTAATGTGTTTGGTCGGATCCTAATGATCGACCAAACGGGTCGGGTTCGAAAGTATAAGCGATTGTTTAGATCGCTTACCTTACGACCCTATATAAGCACTAAACTAAAAGTGACGAGCTAAGCATGTTAAAACATGTTTAACTAAGTTTAGAAAACAGGTTTGGTATCAAAACAAACGGTTTTGATACCCAAGAGTAGTTTGGTTACAAAATACGCACGAATGCGCATTTTGGCCGAAACTACGACTCGTCACTGAGCCTAGATAACGTGGTAATCAGTAGGTATAGTCACTAGGGACTATGACCATCGTGATTACGCTCACGTTATGAAGTTCAAACGAACTTCGCATTGACCATAAACTGGTCAATGCAGAAAGTCAAACAAAGTTTGACTTTCGGACTCGAAAAGCGATAAAAGAACGAAGGAACACTTACAAAGGGTCCCCGAAAGCTAATCTTGATCCAAGTAGCTCAGGTATGAAGCAATGGCTTCAACTTAGAGAATTTAGATCAGATTTGTGGGTTTTTGGGGTTGGGATGGATGGGTATTTATAGGATTCTTCGAACCGTTAAGATCGTTTCTCGAATACCGTGCTCGAATCTCATCCGTACATGTGTTGGAATGTTATGGTAACTCAATTTGCCCCCACCACCAGAGATTGACATGTGGCATTGGCCTTTGGAGTGTTGAAAAGCTGTTAACAGCAGTCAAAATGATTTTATGCATCTGACCCCTTCTTACGGACCGTAAGGGTGATGGCTTACGGTCCGTAAGCCATCAACTTTGGCAGAATTACACTTTTGGTCCCTGCACCTTGTTTCGTTGCGTAACGGCACTTTTAACACCCGTCAAACCCAATTTCAAGCCCCACAATGATTTTAAGACTTAGGGAACATGAAATATGCTTGAAAACATCTCGGATGTCGGTTCGTTTGGCCGTACGGTTACGATGTTCGGTTAATTACGACGGAAGTCGTAATGGACGCAAAAACGGTCCAAAATGCACGACGAATGGAATTTTGACAAGCCAAACACTAAAGCAAAATATAATAATGCTTACATAAATTTTTGGATGTCCGGATGTATTCAGATCGTGAGTTATGCGCGAAAATGCAAACTTATGCACTTTTTGACGCTTTTAGTCCCTGAATGACCCAAAAGTTTATTTTAGCACACCGAACCCCTCAAAGCCTATTTCTAAGCTATGTAAAGGATATTTAGGGTATGTTTAACTTATGGTCATGTTCCGGAATGTCTGTTACAGTTCAAATTGGCATACTTTCGCAGTTTGTCAAATTTAATCCCTGTAAGCGAATTAACTTGATTTCGGCATACCAAACCATCCAAAACTTATTTCTAAGTTATGTAAAGGTTATTTAAGGTATGTTAAGCCTATGTCACTATTCCAGAGTATTTGTTGCATTAAACTGGTTATATTTACGCATCGGTGCGCGTATAACCTTCCAGAAAGCGATTTAGAGCCCGAAATCGAACAAGAATTGATATGTGCAAAGGATACATATATTTATACAAATCCCAAGTATGAAATACAATATTTCATTGATACAGTATTTGTTTGATGGCCGTGGAGGCACAGGTGTCACAGTCTCCCCTACTTTAGGAAATTTCATCCCGAAATTTTATTTAGAGGAAACTTGTGAGGTCTTGAAACATGAATTTGAAAAGATTGAACAACACTGGTTAGAGTTCTTGAACTTCTAGTAACTTTAAATAACATCATGCTTACAATGTAGGAGGGAAACTTATATAATAGTCTATTAAGCGTTATTGGTGCGTCCACCGTACCTCCATTACATCGTTCACATTTTGTTATTGTGGTCGCTATCGGTTCTTACACATAATAAGTTTTACTGGGTTTCTGTGCACTGAATTTTATAATTATGTACGCGTCCATAATTAGACAATTCCTTGCATAGTTCACACAGTCTATTTTATAATGTGTAGGGGAAAACCAAATGAACAAACCTGTGATGAGTGTGACTAGACCACCATAGGGTCCCTTTTATTAAATCAATAAATGATTTTAATAGACAACCAAGGAGTCTTTTCAGCTTATATCATCACATGTCATTCTTAACCAGATTTTTGAATCAATCTTTTTTACTAGACCCCTAAAAGGGTCTCTTATGAATCATGGAGTAGTACTATATAATCCAAGGGTGTTAACTATTACATAGAAGCCCATTAAGGATTTAAGGTAGTACCTTTTTGAATATCCTACTACGAATCCCTCATATGAAGATATGAAAGATTCTACGAGGATTTGGATAACGAATACCCAGAGTATACAAAAACAAAAAATGCATAAAAGAAAACACAAGATACATAAACACATAGTCATATAACCACAAAGATTGTTTATCTAGATCTTTAATTTGTTAATTTGTTTTGCTAATAGAGCACATGTATTTAAAGCACACTAGGAATCCATCTCGTGGATTTCATTTGGTACTTTAAACATTATCAAGAATCTAACTATAAAGATAGAAAGATTTTTAAAAGAAAAATTCGATTTCGATTATAAGGAACCGAAATGTTCGAATTTAGGTACATAAGGAATCCAATTAAGGACTCTGATTTGAATGATAATCATCCACAAGGGTCTAAATGTGAAGATAAAAAGATCCCATATGGATTTTAGAAGTTGAAGATGTTTTGAAACCTTGCACTGGATGTGTTTATGTCAAAACATGAAGTAAAAATGCTTATGAAGTTGAGATGCTAAATATGCCAAGGTGACATATGAAGCAGAATTTGAAAGTTAAGTCAATGTATGAGGAAAATATTTTGAAAACTATGTATGGGGTTTCTTTTTTTTTTAAATGTGTTCAATGTTTTTGAAACCTTTTATATAATACTTTTGAAATCATAAAGTAGGTGTACTAGGTAAGTATATTTATAAAAATGTTTTAAAATCATGCGAGATGATTTTTGAAATTATGTATAAGGTTTTTGGAAAACATGAATGATGCTTTTGAAATCATGCACTTGATAAGAAAATATATTGTATTAATATTGTTTTCAGGCTATATGAGACATTTTGAAATCATGAAGGTTGTTTTTTTTGAAAATACAGACAAAGCTTTGTGCATTTGTTATGTTAAGTAAATACATTATATTAAAATGTTTTCGAACTATATATAGAATGTTTTGAAATCATGTAGGTTGTTTTGAAAACTTATGTTATGCATGTTGAAGAAGAAAAAAAATCAGAACGTAATGGGTATGAGATTTGAAAATATCCTTGGTTATCTAACCAAGGATTCAAAGGTACAGATGTGCAAAAGCACGATTACTCATAATGTCACTTTATTTTTTGTACTTTGTTTCTTAGAGTGAAACGAGTACTTAGAATTTTTCCAAGGGAATCATGAGCAAACGCAAGAATGGGAAAATTCGCAAGAGTAGTTTGTAAGGAACATAGTTCCTTAATGTAGGTATCATAGGGAAATGCCATACACACATGTAACTACACTTGTATATCAGAATTTGTGATCAACGATTTATTTATAAACAAAACAGATTGTTTCACATTACAAGAAAATTGAAGAAACAAAAGCATACGACAACAACATCTTCTAATCAACTGCTCATCCATGTGTTGGATTTGTCTTAGCAAGCTTCGGGCATTTATTCACGAAATGACCCATGTTTCCACAGTTGTAGCAAGACCCAGGCGGGAAGCGAGCTTGAGCAGGATTGGCTTGTGGTTGATTTGGACCACCTTGGTTCGGGTTACATCGACAAGCACTTGCCAGGTGACCAACTCGCCCACATGATACACACAGACGACACGGCAAGTGAGCTTGGTAATGCCCATTACATTTGTCGCATATTGGTGCCGTTCCCTTGTATTGCTTCTTAGTAGGTGGTGTTGCCACCCGGATGGGTCCTGCTTGATTTGGTACGGCTGCAGTTGAGCAAACCCTTGCTGTATGACCTATAAGTCCACAAATCTGGCATTTGCGGCACTTCACACTAGCATGATGATGAAGGTTACATTGGTTGCACAAGGGTGCAGTTCCATTGTATGGCTTCCTAGCAGGGGGTTGAGCTGGTTGGTTGGGGATGGCTTGACCATTGTGAGCGACCACGACGAAGTTTTGAGAAGCCTTTCGCTTCTTTAACTTCTTAGGGGATCCAGTCTGTTCATCCATGGTCTTTGATTCCTTGATTGGTTTCTTGGCTGGTGGTGTTGTCACTTGGCTAGGTCTCGCTTGATTAGGTGTAACTGCTGCGGGTTTCCTGGAAGCCTTACGCTTCCTTGATTTTGGTGAAGGCTTGGCCTCTGTCTCCTTTGGTGACTCTTGAGTGGCTTCATCCTGGAGACGATACATGGCAATGCCTAAATCCACAGTCTTCAGAATCACTTCGCCTAATCGCTGGGCAAATTTGGCTGTTCGCTCGTACATTTGACCGTTGCTGAAAGGAAGAGACATTCTAGAAGGAAATGAAAGACATAGGGAGAAACAGGTGAAAGGTTATCGGATAATCAAAACAGAATGACAATGCATAAGAATTTGCGATCATTTGTTTGTTACCTAAGGCAAACAGATGAGACGGTGACAAATCAAAGTAAACGGATCATATTAATGTATCACTGAAGACATGCTCGCCTATAAGTGAACACTCACCCCAAGAGTTCCCAGGTAAGAGTGACTGGTCTGATACTTCTGATTTGTACGAACACTCTAGCCTTCGACAGAAAACTCAGGGTACAGGCATTCACTCTTCCAGTTTGCACGTGTTCACATTATAAGACCTAAACTTTGACGAGATTTTGAATTCAAAGGGGTTCAAAACCTTACAACAGAGGGTTCAAAACCTAGTAATCAATCATCCTAGAACAGATGATTAGTTTTCAAAGCGGTTTTGAAATTTGTGTTCTTGTTGTGGTTGTCGCCTAAGGATAGGTGACAGTATTGTTTTATGACTAAACGTAAGTAAACTCGCGTTAGGGTCCTAGGAAGGTTATAGAATAGGTTAAGGCATTACTAATAACCTAATTCCCTATAACCATGAGCTCTGATACCAACTTTTCTGTCACACCCCGACCACGTAAAACAACAAAACGTGGCGGAAACGTCGGGGAGTGTTGTAACAGAATCATTGTTTCATAACACATGGAAATTGAAATATTGTTTTATTAATTAAAAGAGTAACAATGTCTTGACAATCAAAGAAACATAACATAAATAACTAGTCTTGCATCTTTTATTGTCACTAAGGCCCAAGTCCGCCTAAGTGTATCTTGATAAATCCTATGCATCATATCCTGAAACACATGTGAAAATAGGTACGTCAGCATAAAAATGCCTGTGAGATACATAGGTTTTGTGAAAATAGGATTCATGACTTGTAAGTTTAGAAAAAAAGTTGTTTACCAAAAGTAAGTCATGAACCTTGTAAATTGATTTGTTTTGTAAATCGTTTGAAAAATAATAAGTTCAGATGATATGTATAAATAAGAGAATAATGTATGGTTAAATGAATAACCATGTAAAATGAGTTTGTATAAGATAAGTTGTTTGTAAAACAATGTCTTGTGAAAAGTATGTTATTTGTATAAAATGTTATATGTCTCAAATTGAAATGATTCAAATAACGCTACGATATGTAATACCATACAAACACTTATATATAGGAAGTACCAGCGGCGTATCCACCATGCTTGTATCATACTACACACGCCTCGTTACTTAAATCACTTACTCAAACCAAACCACCAAAGTAAAATGTTTATGTATAATAAAATGTCAAAATGTTTATGTCTAATATAAATCATGTAATGTGTATCCAAAATATCATGTATGGTAAGTGAAATATATCAACTAAACCATATGTAAAATGCACAAAAACAAGGTATTGAAGTAAAACATGTTTTAAATCAAAGTTATGTTTTGTGGAACAAAATGCATGCTATACTGATATAAACATCTATGCGGTATTGTGAAAATTCATACATCCAAGCCTTGCGACTGTAGAATAAACCCTAGCACAAAGTCTAAGGTCCACCTAGAAATGTAGTCGGATTCGGTCATTCCTTCCAATCCAAACAAACCCGGGATTTCAGGAATGGGAGTTGTCAATTCCTATGGTACCACTACCTACTACCGAGCGGCATGATCGGTGTTAATGAATGTACATTGTCCCATTTAAACAAACCAAATGTCATACCAAAATGTAAGCATGTAATGAATAATAAATGTACTAAGTATGCACACAATGGACATACATAACATAGAATTTAATGTAAAACAATGTACTAAGTATGCACACAATGGGCGTACATAGCATGAAATGTAATGTAAAACAATGTACTAAGTATGCACACAATGGGCATACATAGCATGAAATGTAATGTAAAACAATGTACTAAGTATGCACAGAATGGACATACATAGCATGAAATGTAATGTAAAACAATGTACTAAGTATGCACACAATGGGCATACATAGCATGAAATGTAATGTAAAACGATGTACTAAGTATGCACACAATGGACATACATAGCAAAAACACAATGAAATCATGTACTATAAATGTACTAACGAACATAGCAAGCATATGATGTGAAAACATGGAAAGTATGAAAGTAACAAGTAGGCACATGTGTTTCCCCCCAAAACGTTTGAAAAACAGTAAAAGAGGGGTCTATGTACTCAGTTGAGATTGCTTAGTAGTCCTTGAGTAACAACCAAACAATGCTAGAGATCACGGATATCAAACGGCACCTAATATAGGTAACTATGTTAATATACCGGACCTAAATCGGAGGATTGGATAGAATGAGGTTTCGTAAACCAAATGAGTATGGGAACTCATGTAATGTGGTTTAACAAAGCCCACATACTAAAATGAAACCTAACCTAAGTGCTTACGACCCATTACGACCCGTTTAGGTAGCTTATGCTACTTTAACGCGTCGTTCACGTAAAACGCGTTCGGAACGCCTATCTAGTCCTATGATAAGTAAAATATGCCTTAACATGTCTAATATTGTTGTCCAATCAGTTTAGATGTCAAAAGTTATGTTACATATGCTTAAAATGAATTTTGGCGTAAAAAGGGCATTTTGGTAATTTACCTAAGGCATATAAACTACCTATCATACAACTACTTAAACGAAGTGACCATAAGGTATAACCTCGGAAGGTTATTCCCTATATACTATGGTCACCTAATGTGTTTGGTCGGATCCTAATGATCGACCAAACGGGTCGGGTTCGAAAGTATAAGCGATTGTTTAGATCGCTTACCTTACGACCCTATATAAGCACTAAACTAAAAGTGACGAGCTAAGCATGTTAAAACATGTTTAACTAAGTTTAGAAAACAGGTTTGGTATCAAAACAAACGGTTTTGATACCCAAGAGTAGTTTGGTTACAAAATATGCACGAATGCGCATTTTGGCCGAAACTACGACTCGTCACTGAGCCTAGATAACGTGGTAATCAGTAGGTATAGTCACTAGGGACTATGGCCATCGTGATTACGCTCACGTTATGAAGTTCAAATGAACTTCGCATTGACCATAAACTGGTCAATGCAGAAAGTCAAACAAAGTTTGACTTTCGGACTCGAAAAGCGATAAAAGAACGAAGGAACACTTACAAAGGGTCCCCGAAAGCTAATCTTGATCCAAGTAGCTCAGGTATGAAGCAATGGCTTCAACTTAGAGAATTTAGTTCAGATTTGTGGGTTTTTGGGGTTGGGATGGATGGGTATTTATAGGATTCTTCGAACCGTTAAGATCGTTTCTCGAATATCGTGCTCGAATCTCATCCGTACATGATGTGTTGGAATGTTATGGTAACTCAATTTGCCCCCACCACCAGAGATTGACATGTGGCATTGGCCTTTGGTGTGTTGAAAAGCTGTTAACAACAGTCAAAACGAGTTTCTGCATCTGACCCCTGCTTACGGACCGTAAGGGTTTTGGCTTACGGTCCGTAGGCCATCAACTTTGGCAGAATTACACTTTTGGTCCCGGCACCTTGTTTCGTTGCGTAACGGCACTTCTAACACCCGTCAAACCCAATTTCAAGCCCCACAGTGATGTTAAGACATAGGGAACATGAAATATGCTTGAAAACATCTTGGATGTCAGTTCGTTTGGCCGTACGGTTACGATGTTCGGTTAATTACGACGGAAGCCGTAACGGACGCAAAAACGGTCCAAAATGCGCGACGAACGGAATTTTGACAAGCCAAACACTAAAGAAAAATATTATAATGCTTACATAAAATTTTGGATGTCCGTATGTATTCAGAACGTGAGTTATGCGCGAAAATGCAAACTTATGCACTTTTTGACGCTTTTAGTCCCTAAATGACCCAAAAGTTTATTTTAGCACACTAAACCCCTCAAGGCCTATTTCTAAGCCATGTAAAGGATATTTAGGGTATGTTTAACTTATGGTCATGTTCCAGAATGTCTGTTACAGTTCAAATTGGCATACTTTCGCAGTTTGTCAAATTTACTCCCTGTAAGCGAATTAACTTGATTTCGGCATACCAAACCATCCAAAACTTATTTCTAAGTTATGTAAAGGTTATTTAAGGTATGTTAAGCCTATGTCACTGTTACGGAGTATTTGTTGCAATAAACTGGTTATATTTACACATCGGTGCGCGTATAACCTTCCAGAAAGCGATTTAGAGCCCGAAATCGAACAAGAATTCATATGTGCAAAGGATACACATATTTATACAAATCCCAAGTATGAAATACAATATTTCATTGATACAGTATTTGTTTGATGGCCGTGGAGGCACAGGTGTCACAATTCCAGATTACGATCCCGATAGCCGAGTCTAAGGGGGAGTCTGAAGACGAGCTCGACGCAAGGGGGAGCTTGTATCCGGAAAGCCAAGTGTCGATCCCAAAAGCACGGAAGCTTGTCGACAGGGGGAGCCTGAAGAAAGAGTCTTAATGAAAGGGGGAGCTGAAGCTGAAGATAGATCCACGGGGATTCTGTTCAAGCAAGAGGGAGTCTGTGTTGCAGGAGATGTGATAAAGCTTCAAGAAGACTCAAGAGAGAGAGAAAGACAAGACGCTACGAGATTTACTGCGGCAATATCCAAGGGGGAGTCTGTTAGTGCAGTAATGTCTATCGCCTCCGTCAATACGATTCGTAGCAAGAAACTGAAGAAAACAAGCCTTTTATTGTAATATTTAGTTAGTAAAAGCAAGGTGGCATTTTGGTAATTAATGAGAACTTTCATTAATTCCATGGCCTATAAATAGGAGTCTCATGTTAGACTTTTAGAACTTTTGCCACATTTGAGATTGGAGAGCTTTGGAGCTTTTGAGAGAAAGTAGAGAGAGAAAGGAAAAAGGTGATTCGAGGTGCTTGTATCTTTCATACGTTTTATTGAATCACATATTATATACGGTTCTTGTGTTCGGTTCACACACGTGTACAGATTCCGCACGTCACACGTGTCATACGCAATCGTTCGGGAGTCAAAAACCGACCCTACACTTCTTCTCCGTACCCTTTGTAGGAATGTTCTTCATTCTTACCGCCTCCTCAGTGAGGCTCACAGCTAAGGTAACAACTTGAGTTATGGTTGCAGGTTCTGATGAGCTGACTAAACTCCTGATCTCGGGGTGGAGACCCCATATGTATCGTTCAACTCTTTTGAATTCCAGAGTGACCATATACGGAACCAGTCGTCATAAGTCATGGAATCTCTGGGTGTTTCCCTAATGTCAACACCTACCATAGAAAGGTTCCAAAATCCTGTCTCCAGTTTTTGAAGCTCAGCTCTAGAACAACATTTTTCTCTCATACGTTCCTTTAATTCCTCCCAGGTTAGCCCATAGGCTGCTTCATCTCCCAGAGTTTGAACCTGAAGGTTCCACCAAGTTAGGGCTTCGTCCACAAATAGCCCTGTAGCCTAAACCACTGTCTATTCGGGAGTGCATCGGATCATGCGGATAGTGGACTCCATTTTCTCTGTCCATCGTAAAAACTCCACTGCACTTCCAGTACCATCGTAATTGAGAGGCTTGCAGTCGAGAAATTGTTTGTATGTTCATCCTGAAACGTTGAACAGACAGATTATATAAATGATAAACATGAGAACGCACGAATAGAATAAGAATGAAATATTTAATTTGTTATAAAACAACTATCTGTTACCATTTGTGGTGTTGCCACAGGATGTGCCTCCCTGAACTTGTCCGCCAGACCCGCCAGAACCGCCACTTTGTTCAATGCGGTTGGCCTCATATTGAGCAATTGCTTGCGAGATTCGCTCCTCAAGGAGCTGATTCAATTCCGCCTCCGTAGTAGGCATAGGGTTTGAGGTGTTGAGCCTAAGGTTCCTTCGTTTTGGTGCCATAGTCTTCCAAACACAAGTAACGAATGGGTTAGACAAATATTTAATAATAAATATTGTCGGCTAAATATATATATATATATATATATATATATAACAATAAATACTACTCATCACATCATCCAATCCATCAACAATCCACAACCAATCAATCATGCATGAAATAAACCACAATGTGCAAATAAAGAAAAACATAATACTGAGCTTTTATATATTTCGACAAACTTGATACATTGTTTTGTGAAAGAAAACAAAAGGACACAGGGCTACATCACCCCGGTCATAAAAGTTTATATACATAAAAGTGGCAAAATCCTTTTCTTCCACATTATTCTTCAAGGTCTTTAAGTGTCGTAGCTCGCACGTAGTCTTCATATAACCATCAAAAGTGGGTCTTCCAATCCCAAAACATAAGTACCTGCAAATAAATACCTAAGGGGCAGGAGGAGATGGGTGTGGTGTAGGAAAGATCGGACTACGAAAATGGGTACACTCCTCCTCAAGCTCAAAAACACGACGAGAAAGGGCACTCACCTGCTGTTGGAACACTAAGACGAGTGCTCGAATGGAGATATCAGGATCGGCAGGTGAGGTATGGTGTGGTGTGGTGGAGATGGTGGTTTGGTGATGATGGTGGTTGTGGAGTAGGTGGTGTAGGGTAGGTTGGTGGTGGTGGTGGCATCGCGTCAACACGACGCTCCAACTCCCAGACTCACCTACAGAAAATCTCAATCTGCAACTGCAGGGACTGAACAAGGTCATCCCGTGGATAAGGAGAGTAATGGCTGGGGTAATAGGGATCTGAGATCGGCATGCAAAATGGAGAATGGTGAACGGGAAAAGGCTCTGTCGGTGCATGTGATGCTGAAGGAATGGGCTGGCGAGATGAACTCTCCCCGAGTCTGGGTGGGGGTAACTCGTGTGTGAATATGGGGGAGGTGTCCGTGTTACAAGGAATGGGTTCTAGGTGTCCCCAGTGTCGGGTGTCACTGACAGGGGCGGTAGGGTCATCAACAGGTAAGGAAAGTGGGTGTCTGGCAATGGGGGTATCAGGGTGTGTGGGGGCAGGTGTGGCGGTGCGCACGGAGGTATGCGTAGGTGCTGGTGTAGGGGTCGGTGTGGCTATCAGAATAGTATTGAAGCTACTATCCGTCGCATTTACCCGCAGTCCTGCGCGGCGAATAGCGGATGAGGATGCGTTGTCGCTCGCATCCGATGATGAAATATCTACCAACGAAACAAAGGGTGATGATACCTCCAAAATGGCTACGTCAATCACCTCACCATCGCCGATCTCATCGTCTATGTGATCGATGATGCGTGTGTAGTGTAATATATTTTAGGTGTATATTTTAAGCCCTTTTTACACTTTTTAGCCAAGTTTTAAATTTATAAAACACGATATTTACTAACACAAAACACACATATGGGCAAGTGCACCCATCGTGGACGTAGTATAGTGTTGGTAAGATATCGAGGTCATCCAAGGACACAAGAGCTTTTAGTACCGTTTTATCGTCAACGTCTAATCAAATAAAAAATTAGAAAAAAGGTTTTTAAAATAGAAAAATAAAACTAACTAGAATGCTGAAAAATAAAATAAAAGTAAAAACAGATAGACAAGATGAATCACTTGGATCCGACTCGTGTGTAGTGTAACCTTTGATTATTTCCGCACTTTTGCACTTTTTAAGAGATTATCTTAGTTATTGTAGTAGGCCCCTCTTTTGAAGGTGACGTTACCCTCAACCCAGTAGTTTGAGTCAGCAAGGACACAATCCTAAAGGGTCGGATTATTGAAAGACAATTAATTAAGTTATTAATGCATAATGTGGTAGGCCCCTCTTTTGAAGGTGACGTTACCCTCGGCTAAGTAGTCTGAGTCAGCAGGGATACAGTCCTAAGTAGCCGGGTTAAAGTTTTAATAGTAGTTTACTTATGAGGGGATCAAAGAGTTTGGACCCCCGCTATCCAATACCGGTGGGTATTGAAGGAGGTCCGACTAAATTTGACCCAGGTCCTTTGCAGGATCTATACACTGAACAATGGTAAGACTCTTACCGAACCATTCCCTTAACCCCCGACCAGGTAGCCAACATATCTCCATATAGACCGTGGAGATATGAATGGTGAAAATCTTTTATTTTATATAGACAGTAAAATAATGCCAAGACACCACGGACAAACGATAAGGAAGAATCACCTTCAACATAAGAAACTAGTTATTAAAGTCATTAATGCATAACCAAATAAAAAGTGCGAAAAGATTAAAAATAAAAAGTATTACACTAAACACTTGTCTTCACCAAGTGATGTAAGAGACTTAGGAAAACATGGCCTTTGATTGTCAAGAACTCTTACGATCAATCTTGGATCCCGAGACGACTCACACACACTATGATGGACAATGGATGATGGTGGTGGATGATGGTGTTGTGATGGGGGTGGGTGGTGGGTGAAGTGTGAGAGAGGTGGTGTGCCAAGGGATGGTTTGCAAATGAGCCAAACACCCCTATTTATAGCCTGAACAGTAGCTCGGGCATGGCCCCGTGTCCATCCTCCTTCTCTGTCTTCATTAATTGCAGTTTGTCTGCATTAGTTGACCACGCCCCCGTGTCCGCTGGGCACGACCACGTGTGCAGAAGCGTATCTGTACTATCAAGATTTCCTCAGATTCTGCGAATCTTAGAGTTGACCACAGCCCCGTGTCCACTGGGCACGCCCCCGTGGTGGGTGATAGAAGCTTCTACAACTTTGTCTTTTCTACTGACACTTGGGCACGCCTCCGTGCTCACTGAGCACGGGGCGTGTTCAGCCTTCTGTTCTCTTGTTTTGCTTAGGAAGATGCTGTCGGGAGGTCGGGCATGCCACGTTTGTTCCTTTTCTTGTATTTATGTTAGATTTAGCTGCCTTTTCGCTTCTTTTGTTCATTTGAGCTCATTTAATCCTGAAAATACAAAAGGAAGACAAAACACACTTTTTCCAACATTAGTACTAAAAAGGGTTAGTTTTATGCCACAATTGAAGTAATTTATATGTTGCATTTTGTGCACATCAAATACCCCCACACTTGAATCTTTGCTTGTCCTCAAGCAAAACTCTTTATAATGTGGCTTTTCACTCCCAAATGGAATGGGTAGAAGAGAAGATTTTTTGGGCTTGTCATAGAGTGTCGGGATTTCCAAGATTCTTATTAAGTTTTATTTTTATTTATTTACAATCCTATTCGTCATGATTTATTAAAAACGTTACATAAGATAAATTACTTATTAGGGCATAACATGCCTTTTTTAAAATTACATTTATATACAAGTTCACATACCTCACGGGGGATCACTCAACACTCGGCCGAAGGTGTATTTTTAGTGAATCACTCGAGAGCGGCATGGAACTTACTCCTACCATAAGCTTGCCAAGCAATCAATCCTCCCCCTTTTTAACTATACACCTTTGTAAATATCAAGAGGACTTTTGGGTGAAGGGTTAGGCTTGGGCTAAAGGTGGGTGGGTGGGTTAGTGGTTAGTAAAAAGGGCGAAAAGCGTAAAAAGCGTTGGTTTTTTGAAGACTTTTTATTTTTCATAGCTTTTTATTTTGATGAAGCATTTCTTTCAAACAAAGTTATTTTTAATAAACTTGTTTGTTTATTTCTTTAGGCTTCATCATCATTTTTTTTTCATACCCAGGTCATAAGAAAAACCGAGTTTTGTTACTAAAATAAAGGGTTTAAAATGAAAAAGGGTTTAGGTGGGTAAAAAGGGTGTTTTGGTTTGGGTTAAGAAATGAAAAGGTTTAGGCTCAAAGGGGTTAACTAGGGGGATTTTGAGTAGGTGGTAAAAAAAGAAAAATAATGGTGTAGAAATAAAAAGGGTTAGTCCTAATGCCTCCATCATTTACTTACTTGGGTTTAAGTAGGTAAGGACCGGGAATGTATTGTCATGGCAAGTTCTAGAGTCGTAAGAAACCAGGCGGCTATTCACACAAGAAATGGAAAATGAGCATTTAGTTTAAAGATGTGTATTTGTATGCTCAATAAAGGCTCAAAACTCACTTTTTATAAGAATGGGTTTTTATGTGATCAAGTATATATAATAAAATTTTAACTAGGTTTGTCATACCGTTTCATAATTTTCTTATGTTGCTTCTTTTTATCACGACGCTATCGGTTGTAAATTTGTAAAAATAATAACCTTTTTTAAAACTTGTAATTCCCAAATTAAACCAAGACAAGTAAAAAATGATTTTTTTTTTTTTTGAAAAAATTTGGGGTGATTAGCGGTTCCAATAGAGTTTTGTGTTAGGCTTGTAATTAGGACTTGCAAAATTTAAGGTTTTAGCACCCCCCCACACTTAAATTACACATTGTCCTTAATGTGTCCCAAAAATAAGTTTTTCGGTTGATTAAAATGCGTAAAAGTGGGTTAAAAACAAGATTTTATGTTACTGGGTAGCTGAACACGGGGTGTGTTGGGCTGAGCACGACCCCGTGGTCAGACTGCCAGTATCAAATTTAAACAGAAGGCTGGGCACGGGGGCGTGTTCAGTGAGCACGGCCGCGTGTCCAGTTACCTGAACTGGGCATTTTCTGCAGAACCTCGGGCACGGGGCATGTTGGGGTGAGCATGGCCCCGTGCTGAACTTGCTATAATGAAGAAAAATTGTCGGGAGGCTCTGTTTTTGTGCATGGGGTGTGGGTTCAAGTTTCCCTTAGTAACCTCCACCATTTTGAGTGTGTTTTATTCCTGAAAAGTAAAACTAAACTAGAAAACATAAAAGTTAATCTAAACTAAAACTAAGGATAGTTCCGTGGAATGCCTCCGTGGTGCGCCAAGTTTATAAGGGTCCTTGGCTAGACCCACCTTATCGGGTGGTTCTGGCTCATCTTCAATTAGGGGGTCGTCATTGCCAATTGGATATTTCATTGATTGTTTGTCACACCCCGATATTTCCACGTGTTACCGGTGGGCCCGGTGGGGGAGTATCGTGACGTAGTTGATATCATTATAGTCAAACAACACAATATTTAAATGCACAGCGGAATCAAAAGATAGATTCATTTCAACCTTATAAAATTGTAATATTAAGTATCACAAGATAGTTGAAAATAATCCACAGGTTGGATCAAATAAAAAGAAACATTGTTCAACAGACTGAAATGCATCCAAGCTTGCGAGACTCTTATTGATGCTAAGGAGAAAGCCAGCCTATTTCGAGTAGTACCTGCACTTAATCTTTTTGGGAAAATACGTTAGTTTACACTAGTAAATACAATCAAGTGACTCATTTGAAAAGGTTTAGAAAGTTTATTTAAATGCACGAGGCACAACATTTTATAACTTGGGATAATTATTTGAATATAATACTTGTAAAAGAATTACATGTTTCTTATGCGTTCAGTAGCCCGGTTCGTTCCGGGTTAAAGATCAATAGACACACCACATTATGTATTTAGGCACTGACGGGAGTACGCCTACACCCCGTGCTTAGGTCGTGGCCATTTCGTAAAATAATGCCAAGGATATCCGGGACATGGTCATTAACCCCACAAAGGCTTTAAGCAACAAAACAATTTAAACGGGTTATTTCAATGAATTAATCACCATTCGATTAAAGATTCAATGCCCAACCAAGTGGTATTTTATATACCATATCCCAAGCCCGTATAGGGAAAATAAGTTAAAAGTATTTACCTGAGCAAGTATAATCACAACAGCAAGTGCAAATAGCTTTTACCGGGTCTCCTATTCTGGAACAAAGGTTTATAATAACCTATTAGATTCCTAACGGGTCTTTAATTAAGCCTAAACTTAGACCGGTTAGTTTTAAAGAAAGATACGGTTCGAACGCATGATTAAGCGAAGACCAGAATAGAATGTGATTTAGACCTGAAAAGTTTGAAGACTTGTATAATATGGGTAAACTAAGCACATTCTGGATTTTGAGATAAAAATGATAAGATTCGACCCGTTTCGGCTAATTTATGCAAACTAGTTACATAAACCGAACCGAACGCGAATAACGCATAACGGGTAACCGAAAGAGTCACAAACAGGTTTCCTAAGTTAATATACTTTAAATATGTTGTGATATCAGTAGGATACCTTCCATTATGCCCAAAACGAGTTTATTCTCAATTTAAGCCCCGCAGGGGTATTTTGGTCATTTAAAAGATTATAAAAGAGATTAATTATAATTCTGAGATTCGGTTATGAGATAATCAGTAAAACAACTTAATTTAATAGGTTGTATCAGTTGGTGATAAGTCTTATGTGACAAAATGATTTTAAACCCATACTATGCGTTTTAAACGCGTAAAAAGCCGTTTTAAGCGATTTCCACGTTTAACATGAAATCTGAGTTTTCTGATCAGGTCATCAAGTTCAAAATACTTCATTTATCATATAAAATCATTAGCCAAGGTTTGGTATCAAATTGTTATGTAAAACTTATTTTATACGCGAAAAGGGTATAATTGGCATTAACCGAATCAAGGCGATAACCCTATGTTATGATCAGTTTAAAAATAATTAAAAATCTTCAAAAATCCCAAAATATTATATTACATCAGTGAGTAAAAGTTTTGGTGTCAAAAATTGGGTTTAGATAGGCTTTACGCTAATGACGCCGTTTAATTAATAAAAACGTTCTAATTACGCCATTGAGCATAACTCCTAATCTAGACCTCAAACTGATGTGAAAATTTAGGGACATGTTTATAAATCAGTAACAAAGATTATTGTCCTTTCACATTTTTAAAATTCTCGTTTTATGGACAAAAGGGCATTATGGTCAACATTAAGCATTTAACGGAAACGTGTAAACGAATCGGACAAACAACGAACCAATCACAGAGGGTTATACTATCACATAACCCGGTCCTAATGAAACTCTTAGGCATTTCTAAATTCATCTAAATCAGGTCAGAACTGAAGTCAAAGCAAAAGTCAAAGTTTTGAGACTTTCGGTTCCGAACTGAGTCTAAACAGAAAATTGTCGAATCAAACAAGCTTAGACCAGTTCTTATACTAATTACCAAGTTATATGAGTGATAAAATAGGTTACACGTCTTCCACATTGCTAATTATGTATTAATTTGAAAATTAAGTTTCTGTTGACTTTTTATAACAAACTTTGACCCGACAAATGATCTAGTTAGAGCGGGAATCAGAGGGTGCCCTTTTAAGGGTTTAATGCCCACATAATTACCAACTTATAACTACCTTTACATTGACTAATCGCTGGACCATTAGCAATTAATCGATAAGTCAAACCTTAATTACGACAGTTTGACTTTTAAGCTAATAACTAAGCAAAACTTAATTAAGGAAGCTTAAGGAAGTTTACCAAAGTCCTAATTACGACCAGGGATGATTTGGGTCTGCTCTTGAACTCCAGAAGTCTTCAAAAGTTGAGTTGAGAATGAATGATCAAAGTGGCAATAATGTGGAGCTTTATATAGTGGGTTTAATCCCACTAGATCATGCCAAGGAAGGCTATAAGTGATCATGGATCACTCACAAGTGTCCCTATACTCTAAAAACAAGTTTAGGCAGCACATGGAATTGAAAACTTGCTATTTGAGTCGGTTGAGCGGGCTGGACAGGCACCTGTCAAGTTTCTGCATCTGGGAGTCGCTTACGGACCGTAAGGGTCCTACCATACGGTCCGTAAGGACCAGGCCAGCATGACAGAACTTTCAAAAGTTGACAGTTTGGCCCCTGAACTTCCAAACTTGATTTTTAACATGGTTTCTTGCACTTGTAACCCCCAAAATTGACTTTTAAGGACCCCAATTCATAAACCAACTTTGTTAAGTCGCCGGTTATTCACATGATCACCGAAAAGTCTTAAATTTCATCGTTGACGCTTTTAACCCCTCGTATACGAATTTTATCATAACTTTCTCATACGATAACGAAACTTGGTGAAATTTTTATCATACATTCTAGTGAGCATAATTAATCGTTACAAAGCTTTGGGTTTGCTAAAAGGTCACTCAGAGGTATAACTTAAACATGTTGACACATTTAACCCCTGTAGTTTGTAATCTCTCACTTTCTTTCACAATTAGCTTCGTATGATCCATGATTCATTCGTTTAAGGGTATAAACATCATGTAGGGTTATTGTAAAGTATATTTATCCATTGTTGACATTTTTAACCCTTATATTCACATACTTTCCTTGTTTGTCAACTTTAGTCCCTCTAGAGTATTCTTTCACACGTTCAAAGCTTATGACACGTGTTAATACATTATTGGACATGAAATTACGAGGTGTTACATCCTCACCCCCTTAAAAGAAATCTTGACCTCGAGATTTACTGAAACAAATGAGGGTACTTTTCTTTCATTGTGGATTCTACCTCCCATGTGTACTCGGGACCTCTATGGGCATCCCATTTAACTTTTACGATCGGTACATGCTTCCTTCGAAGCTTCTTAACCCGTCGATCCTCAATCGACACAGGTTTTTCAACAAACTTTAAGCTCTCGTCAATGTGCACATCTGTATGTGGTATGACTAGTGATTCATCAGCTAGACATTTCTTCAGATTGCAGATGTGGAATACGTTATGAATACTACTGAGCTCTTCAGGAAAATTTAGCTTATACGCCACTGATCCGACACACTCGATGATCTCGAATGGTCCTATGTATCTGGGGCTTAACTTGCCTTTCTTACCAAATCGCATTACCCCTTTCCAGGGTGATACCTTAAGTAGTACTTTATCACCAACCTCAAACTTTAGAGGTTTACGCCTTAAGTCCGCGTAGCTTTTCTGCCTATCCCTGGCAGCTGTGAGACGATCACGTATTTGTACAATCTTATCTGTCATCTCCAGGACTATATCAGGTCCTGACTATTGAGCTTCCCCTACTTCTGCCCAACAAACAGGCGTTCTACACTTTCTACCATATAATGCCTCAAAAGGCGCAACCTTAATGCTTGTATGGTAGCTATTGTTATAGGAGAACTCGGTCAATGGCAGGTGCCTATCCTAACTACCACCTAGATCAATTACACATGCACGTAGCATGTCTTCCAAAGTTTGGATCGTACGCTCACTTTGCCCGTCCGTCTGAGGATGGTAATCCGTACTAAAATTTAAGCGCGTGCCCAAGGATTGTTGGAAACTTTTCCAAAAATGTGAAGTGTATCTAGTATCTCTGTCAGAGATAATAGACACTGGTACACCATGCAGAGATACAATCTTATCTACGTACAATTGGGCTAACATGTCGGAGCTAAAGGTCTCCTTAATAGGTCGGAAATGTGCTGACTTAGTCAATCTGTCAACTATTACCCATATAGTATCATTTCCTTTCTTTGTCTTTGGCAACTTGGTGATGAAATCCATTGTCACCATCTCCCACTTCCATGTGGGAAGTTCAGGCTGTTGTAGCAAACCTAATGGCTTCTGGTGTTCAGCTTTGACTTGTGCACATGTCAAACATTTAGCTACAAAGGTAGCTATAGACTTCTTCAAGCCTATCCACCAGAAATTTGCTTTCAGATCCTGGTACATCTTGCCAGCTCCAGGATGAACGGAGTATTTAGAGCTGTGGGCTTCTTGGAGGATAACATCTCGAAGTCCTCCATAAACTGGAACCCATATTCATCCATTTAACCTCAGAATTCCGTCCTTGCCACAGGATAACTGTTCTTCGGTTACTCCTAGCTTTTCATTAGGATAGTTAGCTTCCAATACAGCTTCCTTATGTGCAGCTAACAACCTTTCATTCAAACTATTCTTTATCTCAATGCTCTTGGCATTGATTCTTATAGGCTTCACTCTTTCCTTTCTACTCAAGGCATCGGCGACTACATTCGCCTTGCCGGGATGGTATCTTATCTCACAATCATAATCATTCAAAGTTTCCATCCAACGTCGTTGCCTCAAGTTCAAATCCTTTTGGTTAAACAGGTGCTGGAGGCTCTTGTGATCAGAATAGATCACACACTTGATACCATATAAATAGTGCCTCCATAGCTTTAGTGCAAATACAACGTCACCCAACTCCAAGTCATGGGTGGTGTAATTCTTTTCATGCACCTTTAACTGACGTGAAGCATAGGCAATAACTTTGCCTTTCTGCATAAGCACACATCCCATCCCGGTGTGTGATGCATCACAATATACCACAAACTCTTCTATTCCATCAGGCAATGTCAACACAGGTGCATTGCTTAGCTTCTGCTTAAGGATATCAAAGGATTCTTGTTACTTCGGTCCCCAGTTGAACTTAATATTCTTCCTAGTCAAAGAAGTTAGGGGTGAAGCAATCCTTGAAAATTTTTCAATAAAACGCCTGTAATATCCTGCCAAACCTAGAAAGCTACGAATCTCTATAGGCGTCTTTGGCTCTTGCCAATTCATGACAGCTTCAACTTTAGCGGGATCTACTTGGATACCACGCTCACTTACAACGTGTCCAAGAAATTGGACTTCTCGAAGCCAAAATTCACACTTAGAGAATTTGGCGTAGAGCTTTTCTTGATGAAGCAGTTTCAGAATGCAATGGAGGTGCTTCTCATGGTCTGCTTTACTCTTCGAGTAAATAAGAATATCATCGATGAAGATGATGACAAATTTATCCATGTAGGGCTTGCAGACGCGGTTCATGAGATCCATGAACGCGGCTGGTGCATTAGTGAGTCTAAAAGGCATCACTAAGAACTCGTAATGACCATAACGAGTCCTAAATGCAGTCTTATGTACATCTTCATCCTTGACTTTCAGTTGATGATATCCTGACCTTAATTCGATCTTGGAAAAGTAACTCGCTCCTTAAAGCTGATCGAACAAGTCGTCGATCCTGGGTAATGGATATCGATTCTTGACAGTAACTTTGTTAAGTTCTCGATAATCGATGCACAGATGCATCGAGCCATCCTTTTTCTTTACAAACAGAATTGGTGCTCCCCAAGGAGATGAGCTAGGTCTAATAAATCCTTTGCTTAACAAATCATCCAGTTGAGTTCTCAACTATTTCATTTCCCTTGGTGCCAATCTGTAAGGCGCTCTTGCAACAGGTGCTGCTCCAGGAATAATGTCAATCCTGAACTCTACTTGCCTATCTGGGGGTAAACCAGGTAGTTCTTCATGGAATACCTCTGGATATTCCGAGATAATAGGTATGTCTTCGATTTTAGGCTTTGGTTCATCAAGGGTTACTTGTGCCATGTAGATAACACAACCCTTCGTCAAACACCTTGATGCCTTGAGCATGGACACTTTCTCAGACATTCTGTACTTAGTATCTCCTTAGATTGTCAAATGCTCGCCATGAGGAGCTCTGACAACCACTTGCTTCTTAGCACAAACGATCTGGGCTTGGTTGCGAGACAACCAATCCATGCCTATTACTATATCGAAACCGGCTAATTTCAAAGGAAGTAAAGACAATGGAAAAGAGTGGTTCCTAATGGATATGAAACATCCATCTAACAAGGTTGAGGCGGTTTCTAAGGTACCATCAGCTAATTCCACCTCATATTTCACACTTAGGGTTTTAACAGGTAAATTCAGCAGCTTACAAAACTTATTATCTACAAATTATTTATCAGCTCCTGAATCAAATAGCACTCTTGCATAAACATCATTTATGAGGAAGGTACCTTAGCATCCATTCTGAAGACCCTAGCATTGGTCTTTTTCCCATCCTCAGTCTTCTTTGCAAATTTTGGGCAGTTGGACTTGATATGCCCTTTTTCATTGCAGCTATAGCACGTAGCATCCTTGATTTTCTTACAGTCTAGGGTCTTGTGCTCAGAAGACTTGCAAATCCCACATGCCCTTGGCTGTGACTGGGATTTCGACTCATATCTGCACTTCCCGAAGTGCTGTTTCTTGCAGATTTTACAATTGGGTTTATCACCCGATTGACGACCATCTTTCTTAGATCCAGAACCCTTCTTGTGGTCATTGTTTCCCTTATGTCTCTTATCCGATCGTCGTGAGCTATCATCCTCACGCTTCCTTTTCTCAGCATCAGTGTTTCTCAGCGATCTCTACCTAACCGCGTCCAGAGTAAGAGATAATGCTATATCAGCTGCAGACCAGAAAGTAGCTTGTCTAGAGGCTTTCACACTGGCCTTAACTTCTGGGGCTAAACCCCCGATGAATCGAGCTATCCTCTTGGGTTCCGGTGTCACAAGATAAGGAACCAACCTTGACATAGTGTTGAAGCTTGTAAGGTAGGCTTGACAATCCAGGTTTTTCATAACCAGAGACAAGAAATCAGCTTCAATCTTCTTAACCTCATGCTGAGGGCAATAGTTCTCCCTGATCAATGACACAAACTGTTCCCAAGTCATATTATACAATGGGATTTTCCCTGTAGCTTGGATCAAAGACCTCCACCAAGCTAATGCCTCACCCTTGAATGACTGAGACACGAATTTCACCACATCCTTATTAGCGCAACCACTGATATCCACAACAGTGTCCATTACATCCAACCATGTCATGCAGTCTATAGCTCCTTTTTCCCTAGTGAAATCCCTGGGTTTGCATGAAACAAAATACTTATAGGAGCAACCCTTATCACGGGGTTCCTGATTCGGTACGATCCTTTGAGATGGAACACTCCTTTGGTTTGATGAGTGATGGGAATAACTGTTGTGAGCAGTGTGAGTTTTAGAGGGTGGTTTAGAGTGTGGTACAGATTGGGTCCTTTCATGGGTACCACTGGATTCATGGAACTGTCTATCCAAAGCTCGAGTAATGGCATTGTCTATCATTACCTGCAGTTCTGCACCCGCTACATTGATTTGGGTATTATCGTGATTCTCCCTTGGTGACTGTTGATCTCATCCGAGTCAGCCATGTAGTTTGAACTGTTCATAAGATATTGACAATAATTTATTTGGGAGTTTATTATGGAATTGTCTTTTATGGCAATTCATTAACCATGGTAAACATAGACCATATTTGGTTAATTTGTTAATCATATTTAGGATTTTATTATAATGTATCCTAATTATAAAACAAAAATACAGTATTGTTAGTGGCACAAATGGCCTAGTCACAGGGACATTCTAAATCATAAGCCATGATTTCAGAGAATCAAGGCATTAAGGTTTGAACAAAGTTCTTTACCTTTTTTTTCTGACAGGGAGTCGTAGACTACTACTGTCTTTTGTCTTATATGACAATGGGTATGGCCCGTAGGCACTACATTACCTATGGATGTTTAATATATGATCATCTTAACTGATGATTTAACCCATGATTTATAGATTATCAGGTTAGGATAGGAATCTTTTGAAGAATCCTAATATAAGAATGACGTGTGTGATTTTTAACGAATCACGTCTGCCAGGAGCGTTAACATGTTTTCAGATGTTAACAGGGATTTGAATCTTTTTAAACAGGTCTTACCATTTTGGCCAATTCTTTTAATGACATACAGGCTAGGTTATACCTTTAAGATTCTTATTCAATATTTAATAAGCAGATTGTTTTTAAGAGGAATGATTTTTTTTAATTTATTTATTTCATTTATAATATATTATGCATAAATGACAAAAATGAAATTTTTAAATTTAACATTCCATTAAACATTAAAAGAAGTACACATTGCCCTAAACGGGACTTTTAACAGAAATAACTTGCCCACGCAGGAGCTAAACTGATAATATAAGTCCTCGCAGGGACTGATTACTAAGATACGTGTCCACGCAGGGACTAAAAAGACAAGTCCACGCAGGGACTAAGTACATAGATAAATGTCCACGCAGGGACTTAATTAAAATAAAGAAATACAACAATACATACAGAGATTTAATGATCCATCTTCTTCTTTCCTTTTAACAAGCTTGCTAGGCCCTTGAGGAATCCCCGGTTGTTCCTACGTTCTTCTTGAAATTCTCGCTCCACCCTGTGTAGTCGGTGGAATATTTCCTCCTGTTCCGGTGGGGAAAACCGTGGTGGCTGCGGCTGGTGCTGAACCGGAGGTTGAGCAGGTATTTGATACCCATGAGTTGGGTATCCCACTCCCCAAGGGGCTCCATACGGTCCTTCAGGATGAAGGGCATTGTAGTTTGCTGCTACTCGGTATGGGTCGGCTTCAGCATAGTTGTAATGAGTGTGAGCCGGCTGCTCAAAAGGATTATACGCCATTGAACCAGCGTATGTAGGAATCGGGTTACCAAATCCCGATGGTGGCGGTGGTGGTGCAACAGGTGCATAATTCACTTCTGAAACTGGGTTTGAAGGCCCACCCATTTGTGGGTCTTCATACAGTGGCGGATAGTGACTGCCACTTGAGTGATGGGGGGTGCTAAAGTGAAAACCCCCTTCTCGCGCGGATATTCGTGCGCCTGTTCTTCTATGCCTTGGTGGTTCTGAAGGTTCTTGATGAACTGGCGGTGGTGGTGGCGGTGGCGTGACTGCCACGAAACGCGAATCCTCAGAGGGATCCTGCTGCTGCTGCTGCTCATGAGGCGATGAATGGTGAGAGGGTGTAAAATACCACTCATACTGGTTGAACCTTGCTTGGTAACTGTCTGGACCACGGTAGGGTGATCCATTGAAAGATGATCCATCAGAGACTTCAATAGGGTGCGTGGGGGTTCCAGTCGGTGGTTCAACAGGGTCGGTGTCCTCATCCATATCCATGACGTGATCGCCGGAAAAATGATCCTCTGGTTCCAATGGGTTAAAACCCGCTGGTTCTTGAATATAGTTTGCTGGGTTAAACCGGCCCTAAAAGACAGGAGTGGGGTCGCCAAAGGAATGGTGTGAAAGGGATCGCTGCAATGGCAAGTAGGAGTGGCGGGAGTCATCGGGCTCATTCTCTGATTGCGGCCCAAAGGAGTGACGATAGGGAGGCGTTGAGTTAATCGAGGCAGATCGCCTTGAGGGCTCTGTATAGGTCTTACAGTCTCCTTGAGGACCGGCACTCATAGTTGCAGAAGGAGTTCGCCGGTGTGAAGGCCCGGCCTCGTGATCATTGGGGGCGTGGATTGGCCCCTTGCCTCTTCCTCCTCTCCGGAGTCTCGGTGGCATAATTCCTGTCAAACAATTAAAAGATACAACAAAGAAATATAAAGGACAAGTTAGAATTAAAAACAATTTGGCTAGTGTTTAATGCACCCAGTGTTGGCTCTGATACCAACCTGTCACACCCCGATATTTCCACGTATTACCGGTGGGCCCGGTGGGGGAGTATCGTGACGTAGTTGATATCATTATAGTCAAACAACACAATATTTAAATGCACAGCGGAAGCAAAAGATAGATTCATTTCAACCTTATAAAATTGTAATATTAAGTATCACAAGATAGTTGAAAATAATCCACAGGTTGGATCAAATAAAAAGAAACATTGTTCAACAGACTGAAATGCATCCAAGCTTACGAGACTCTTATTGATGCTAAGGAGAAAGCCAGCCTATTTCGAGTAGTACCTGCACTTAATCTTTTTGGGAAAATACGTCAGTTTACACTGGTAAATACAATCAACTGACTCATTTGAAAAGGTTTAGAAAGTTTATTTAAATGCACGAGGCACAACATTTTATAACTTGGGATAATTATTTGAATATAATACTTGTAAAAGAATTACATGTTTCTTATGCGTTCAGTAGCCCGGTTCGTGCCGGGTTAAAGATCAATAGACACACCACATTATGTATTTAGGCACTGACGGGTGTACGCCTACACCCCGTGCTTAGGTCGTGGCCATTTCGTAAAATAATGCCAAGGATATCCGGGACATGGTCATTAACCCCCCAAAGGCTTTAAGAAACAAAACAATTTAAACGGGTCATTTCAATGAATTAATCACCATTCGATTAAAGATTCAATGCCCAACCAAGTGGTATTTTATATACCATATCCCAAGCCCGTATAGCGAAAATAAGTTAAAAGTATTTACCTGAGCAAGTATAATCACAACAGCAAGTGCAAATAGCTTTTACCGGGTCTCCTATTCTGGAACAAAGGTTTATAATAACCTATTAGAATCCTAACGGGCCTTTAATTAAGCCTAAACTTAGACCGGTTAGTTTTAAAGAAAGATACGGTTCGAACGCATGATTAAGCTAAGACCGGAATAGAATGTGATTTAGACCCGACAAGTTTGAAGACCTGTATAATATGGGTAAACTAAGCACATTCTGGATTTTGAGATAAAAATGATAAGGTTCGACCCATTTCGGCTAATTTATGCAAACTAGTTACATAAACCGAACCGAACGCGAATAACGCATAACGGGTAACCAAAAGAGTCACAAACAGGTTTCCTAAGTTAATATGCTCTAAATATGTTGTGATATCAGTAGGATACCTTCCATTATGCCCAAAACGAGTTTAATCTCAATTTAAGCCCCGCAGGGGTATTTTAGTCATTTAAAAGATTATAAAAGAGATTAATTATAATTCTGAGATTCGGTTCTGAGATAATCAGTAAAACAAATTAATTTAATAGGTTATATCAGTTGGTGATAAGTCTTATGTGACAAAATGATTTTAAACCCATACTATGCGTTTTAAACGCGTAAAAAGCCGTTTTAAGCGATTTCCGGGTTTAACAGGAAATCTGAGTTTTCTGATCAGGTCATAAAGTTCAAAATACTTCATTTATCATATAAAATCAGTATCCAAAGGTTTGGTATCAAATTTTTATGTAAAACTTATTTTATACGCGAAAAGGGTATAATTGGCATTAACCGAATCAAGGCGATAACCCTATGTTATGATCAGTTTAAAAATAATTAAAAATATTCAAAAATCCCAAAATGTTATATTACATCAGTGGGTAAAAGGTTTGATGTCAAAAATTGGGTTTAGATAGGTTTTGCGCTAATGACGCCGTTTAATCAATAAAAACGTTCTAATTACGCCATTGAGCATAACTCCTAATCTAGACCTCAAACTGATTTGAAAATTTAGGGACATGTTTATAAATAAGTAACAAAGATTATTGTCCTTTCACATTTCCAAAATTCTCGTTTTATGGACAAAAGGGCATTATGGTCAACATTAAGCATTTAACGGAAACGTGTAAACGAATCGGACAAACAACGAACCAATCACAGAGGGTTATACTATCACATAACCCGGTCCTAATGAAACTCTTAGGCATTTCTAAATTCATCTAAATCAGGTCAGAACTGAAGTCAAAGCAAAAGTCAAAGTTTTGAGACTTTCGGTTCCGAACTGAGTCTAAACAGAAAATTGTCGAATCAAACAAGCTTAGACCAGTTCTTATACTAATTACCAAGTTATATGAGTGATAAAATAGGTTACACGTCTTCCACATTGCTAATTATGTATTAATTCGAAAATTAAGTTTCTGTTGACTTTTTATTACAAACTTTGACCCGACAAATGATCTAGTTAGAGCGGGAATCAGAGGGTGCCCTTTTAAGGGTTTAATGCCCACATAATTACCAACTTATAACTACCTTTACATTGACTAATCGCTGGACCATTAGCGATTAATCGATAGAATCAGAGGGTGCCCTTTGTCTACAAGGATTTTGGATTTGTTCATAATGATCAAATTATATCTGGCCTTGTTTCCACTTTTCCAGTCATTCTAGATACAATTTTAAAATATTGGATTTTCCGTTATTTAAATCGTGTATCTCCGTCACTTGTAGTGATTTATCATTCAATGAATGACTGAAAAATGATCTACCTAATCCAATTAGAATGTTTCTTACTTTGCAGTTGTACCATTGAAAATCCCTTTCTATTTCTACCCATCCCGGAGATTCATCCTATATTCCTATAGATTAATCGAGGCAAATTATTCCAGTAAATAACAGAATCGTGGATAGGAAACTCCATTAGTGACCTAACCCAATTTATTGTAGAAATTTTCGGGATCAATGATTGGACCATGCAAACTAGAAATACTTTTTCTTGGATAAAGGAACAGATTACTCGATCTATTTCCGCATCGCTCATGATTTATATATAATAACTCGTACATCCATTTCAAATGCATATCCCATTTTTGCACAGCAGGGTTATGAAAATCCTCGATAAGTCAAACCTTAATTACGATGGTTTGACTTTTAAGCTAATAACTAAGCAAAACTTAATTAAGGAAGGTTAAGGAAGTTTACCAAAGTCCTAATTACGACCAGGGATGATTTGGGTTTGCTCTTGAACTCCAGAAGTCTTCAAAAGTTGAGTTGAGAATCAATGATCAAAGTGGCAATAATGTGGAGCTTTATGTAGTGGGTTTAATCCCACTAGATCATGCCAAGGAAGGCTATAAGTGATCATGGATCATTCACAAGTGTCCCTATACTCTAAAAATAAGTTTAGGCAACACATGGAATTGAAAACTTGCTATTTGAGTCGGTTGAGCGGGCTGGACAGGCACCTGTCAAGTTTCTGCATCTGGGAGTCTCTTACGGACCATAAGGGTCCTAGCATACGGTCCGTAAGGACCAGGCCAGCATGACAGAACTTTCAAAAGTTGACAGTTTGGCCCCTGAACTTCCAAACTTGATTTTTAACATGGTTTCTTGCACTTGTAACCCCCAAAATTGACTTTTAAGGACCCCAATTCATAAACCAACTTTGTTAAGTCGCCGGTTATTCATACGATCACCGAAAAGTCTTAAATTTCATCGTTGACGCTTTTAACCCCTCGTATACGAATTTTATCAAAACTTTCTCATACGATAACGAAACTTGGTGAAATTTTTATCATACATTCTAGTGAGCATAATTAATCGTTACAAAGCTTCTGGTTTGCTAAAAGGTCACTCAGAGGTATAACTTAAACATGTTGACACATTTAACCCCTGTAGTTTGTAATCTCTCACTTTCTTTCACAATTAGCTTCGTATGATCCATGATTCATTCGTTTAAGGGTATAAACATCATGTAGGGTTATTGTAAAGTATATTTATCCATTGTTGACATTTTTAACCCTTATATTCACATACTTTCCTTGTTTGTCAACTTTAGTCCCTCTAGAGTATTCTTTCACACGTTCAAAGCTTATGACACGTATTAATACATTATTGGACATGAAATTACGAGGTGTTACATTGTTCAAGATCGACATACCTTTTATAAGCCCCTAATTGAATGGGTAAGTTGTTTTTCTTCCGATTAATCAAAGCTTTGTGGGTTTTCCCAAAAGGTCGTCCCAACATAAGTGGAGCGTCATCAAGGATGACAAAGTCGGTTGGGATTACCATTTGATTGGATTGGACCAAGACATCCTCAACTACCTCTATTGATTTTATTGTTTTCCGATTAGATAGAAAAATGGGTATTTGAAGTGGAGAAAAATCACCAATACTTAATTTTTCAAAAATGTAGTTTGGCATTATATTAACACAAAGATCTTTATCAATTGTAATATTACTAATAAAGGAGTTTTGAAAAAAACATGGAACCGGTGTAATGTTCATTTCAAATGGATCTTCTTTTATTAGCGTAGTTTGATCATTTGTTAACTTAATGCTTACTGTTTCGTCAATTTTAGTGTTAGTGTTTAACTCTTTTAAAAACTTAGCATGAGTGGGTACTAAACAATGATTTTCGAAAGAAGGTGACAAGAGATTAATTTCTTTAAAATTAGACTCTTTTTGAATTTTAATGTTATCGGACTCACCTTTTTCATTGTTTAACTCATGTGTCGGTTTTTCACTTATTTGTTCTTCCATTTTTACCTCTTCAACTATCTCTTTTTTATTACAAGTTAATTATTCTCTTGCGCGGGACTCCTCTTCCCTTGCGCGAGATTCTTTTATGTAGTGCTCGATAGTTTTAAGGTGTTCTAATATCCTATCGGTCACTTCGGTGATAGAGTAAGGATCGGGATTTTCAAAGCTTGAATCCGGATGTTCGATCCTTGGTTCCTCATAGTACTCATATGAAGTAGATGGTTCATACCATTGTTCTTCATTGTAAGTATATGATGGATAAGGGTCGTAATTTTGTTCTTCATAATACTCATATGAGGTGGGTTGTTCACGCCATGGTTCCTCATAATAAGCATATGAAGGTGGTGGCTCATATCTTGGTTCCTCAAAGTATGAGTAGGAAGGCTCATACCTTGGTTCATCAAAATATGAGTATGAGGGAGAAGGTTCATACCTTTGGTCTTCATAGGATGTGTATGAAGTCGATGGCTCGTACCTAGGCTCCTCATAATAGGTGTATGAAGTGGATGGTTGAAATGAGTCGTAATATTGTACTGAGTGCGGGTTACCACAATTAGTACAATAGTCCTCCCTATAATCATCCTCCCCATAGGTGTAGTTTTAGCCTCTTGAGTATTGATCCATAAGAATCACTCAACAGACCACAACAGAGTCTCGAGACCAGAAAACAAAAATAAAAACCGAAACAGAGGCTGGACACGGCCCCGTGTTCAGTGGACACAGCCCGTGTTCAGGATCTGTATCTGGGCGTTTTAATTAAAGGTTACTGGTTTTGTGCAGCACGGGGGCGTGTTCAGTGAGCACGACCCCGTGTTCAGACTCTGTATCTGGGTGTTTTTTTATGAAAAATATGCAGCACGGCCCCGTGTTCAGTGAGCACGGCCCGTGTTCAGTGAGCACGGCCTGTGTTCAACCTACTGTAAATGAAATACTACCTAAAATGCAGAAAAATGTGCGTGCGTTAAAAAAAAGTTTTGAAAAACCGATTAGGCCGTCGATTTTAAGCTTTCTTAAAATCCTTGTGTCCCCCGCAGCGGCGCCAAAAACTTTATGCGTGTGTAGTGTAATATATTTTAGGTGTATATTTTAAGCCCTTTTTACACTTTTTAGCCAAGTTTTAAATTTATAAAACACGATATTTACTAACACTAAACACACATATGGGTAAGTGCACCCATCATGGACGTAGTATAATGTTTGTAAGATACCGAGGTCGTCCAAGGGCACAAGAGCTTTTAGTACCGGTTTATCCTCAACGTCTAATCAAATAAAAATTAGAAAAAAGGTTTTTAAACTAGAAAAATAAAACTAACTAAAATGCTGAAAAATAAAATAAAAGTAAAAACAGATAGACAAGATGAATCACTTGGATCCGACTCGTGTGTAGTGTAACCTTTGATTATTTCCGCACTTTTGCACTTTTTAAGAGATTATCTTAGTTATTGTTGTAGGCCCCTCTTTTGACGGTGATGTTACCCTCAACCCAGTAGTTTGAGTCAGCAAGGATACAATCCTAAAGGGTCGGATTATTGAAAGATAATTAATTAAGTTATTAATGCACAATGTGGTAGGCCCCTCTTTTGAAGGTGACGTTACCCTCGACTAAGTAGTCTGAGTCAGCAGGGATACAGTCCTAAGTAGTCAGGTTAAAGTTTTAATAGTAGTTTACTTATGAGGGGATCAAAGAGTTTGGACCCCCGCCATCCAATACCGGTGGGTATTAAAGGAGGTCCTACTAAATTTGACCCAGGTCCTTTGCAGGATCTATACACTGAACAATGGCAAGCCTCTTACCAAACCGTTCCCTTAACCCCCCGACCAGGTAGCCAACATATCTCCATATAGACTGTGGAGATATGAATGGTGAAATTCTTTTATTTTATATAGACAGTAAAATAATGCCAAGACACCACGGACAAACGATAAGGAAGAATCACCTTCAACATAAGAAACTAGTTATTAAAGTCATTAATAGATAACCAAATAAAAAGTTTGAAAAGATTAAAAATAAAAAGTATTACACTAAACACTTGTCTTCACCAAGCGATGTAAGAGACTTAGGCAAACATAGCCTTTGATTGTCAAGAACTCTTACGATCAATCTTGGATCCTGAGACGACTCACACACTCTATGATGGACAATGGATGATGGTGGTGGATGATGGTGTTGTGATGGTGGTGGGTGGTGGGTGAAGTGTGAGAGAGGTGGTGTGCCAAGGGATGGTTTACAAATGAGCCAAGCACCCCTATTTATAGCCTGAACAGTAGCTCGGGCACGGCCTCGTGTCCATTGGGCACGACCCCGTGTCCATCCTCCTTCTCTTTCTTCATTAATTGCAGTTTGTCTGCATTAGTTGACCACGCCCCCGTGTCCGCTGGGCACGACCCCTTGTGCAGAAGCGTATCTGTACTATCAAGATTTCCTCAGATTCTGCGAATCTTAGAGTTGACCACGGCCCCGTGTCCGCTAGGCACGCCCCCGTGGTGGATGATAGAAGCTTTTACAGCTTTGTCTTTTCTGCTGACACTTGGGCACGTCCCCGTGCTCACTGAGCACGGGGCGTGTTCAGCCTTCTGTTCTCTTGTTTTGCTTGGGAAGATGTTGTCGGGAGGTCGGGCATGCCACATTTGTTCCTTTTCTTGTATTTATGTTAGATTTAGCTGGCTTTTTGCTTCTTTTGTTCATTTGAGCTCATTTAATCCTGAAAATACAAAAGGAAGACAAAAACACACTTTTTCCAACATCAGTACTAAAAAAGGGTTAGTTTTATGCCACAATTGATGTAATTTATATGTTGCATTTTGTGCACATCAATCGACATGGAAGACGGGGACCTCATCCCTGTCATCAGATAACTCCATAATAAGGGGGACAACGGCTAGAGGGATCGCAACAATGGGTAAAATGTCACACCCCAAGCAATGGTGGAAACATCGGGGTGCTGCACTAAGCGTGCAGATTGCTCACGAGATTCCATAACACTAATAGTTTCGGTATAGATTAAATAAGTTTCATGCAAAATTTATCTAAAACATCAACACAAGACTGAGTATCAAATACAACCACAAAACATTGTTTCAAGTTTGATAGATTAAACTAGGCGAGTTTCTAAGCATCAATCCTAGCTTGTTTCACTTGTTTCCATAGCATCCTATCAGCCTGCAACATGTATTAAAATAAAGTCAGTACAAAATGTACCAGCGAGTATACAAGTTTGAGTATATAGCATAATAGATTAAAAGACTTATATTCTTAATGTAAATGAATAAAATAATTTCAGCCATGCTAGTGTTCACAGTCCAAGCGATAGCCCAAGTGTCCCGATGCTTTGGTGTCTTCCCAAGACTCAAGGAAAACTAGAATCCTCCTAACAATACCCCCAAGAATAATGGGGAGGTGCATCTTCCTATAGCGCTACTATTGTTAAGGCGGAACTACACACTCTGGATTAAACGTTCACATAGCATAAAGAATCAAGAATCAAGAATCACAAGTGTCACATTCACAAAGGATAGAGTTTAGATTCAAAAGTATCAAGTTACAAGTTTCATAGAATATATGTTACATCCCAAGGTTTAAAACAAAAAGGGATCGAGTATACTCACAGTGATTGCTTAACAGTTTAACTGTTATTGGATCAAAGGGAGCTCTTTAGGATTAGTCTGATTAGATTACAATAGATAAGTGTCGGACCAAATAACGAGATTCGTACAAGTATCGGATCAGTCATCTGATCGGATGGTCATCCGGTCGGATGACATATGGGTGTTGGGACGGACTGCCATCTGATCGGATGGTCATCCGTATGGATGGCCATTCGATTGAATGGTCATTCGATCCAAAGATTGATTTCCAAAAATATTAATCAAGTATTCATATTAGGTCACTCCGTCTGATTAGGCGTCTATTCTAAATGGTGTTTATGTCGGAATCCGTACTCCAGTCATCTTCTCCGGTAACAATCCATTTCCAAGCCGACTCCAGACTAATTATCAAGTCTACAGTCTGTTTGGGTCCGGATTTCTACCGTTTTAAGTAAAAGTTTTAAGAAAATATGGAAGGAAACATGAGTTTTAGCTGAAAAGTTTAGGTTTAGTGAAGATTCGGTGTAGATCTCGTGAAATTTCTTAGATCTGAGCTAGATCTTAACAGGAATGACATCACACAATCAGTTTGTACAAACCACCATGATGATGTCACCCTCAAGAGCTCAAATCTCAGAGATTTCATGGTGAAAAGTGTGATTTCAAAGGAGAATCATGAAAAGAATAGTGTATAGATCAAAGATGTACAAGAATCTAGTGTAAAATGTATCGAAATCGCCGAGAAATAGAAGAAAAGTGGGAGAGCATGCGTCTGTTCGAAGGACGCTATCACATCAGTGAAGAATGATGTGATAGGTCCTATTTATAGTGCAAGAGTGGAGATTAAGGTGGTGTGCAGCAGATCGGATGGCACTTCGATCGAGTGGTGTCACACTCCGACCGCGTTAAAACAACAAACCGTGGCGGAAACGTCGGGGAGTGTCGTAACAGAATCATTGTTTCACAACACATGTATAAAAGTTCTGTTTTATTGAATTAAGTTTATTGCATTGTATTGAAACTGTCACACCCCGATAATTCCACGTATTACCGGTGGGCCCGGTGGGGAGTATCATGACGTAGTTGATATCATCATAGTCGATTTATCACAGTTCAATGCACAGCGGAAGTCTAAAGTAGAAATATTACAAACCGATTTGAAAGTAACATAAAATATTACACAACGGGTTGTAAAAGGATCCACAGGCGGATCTAAAATAAAATTGTTCAACAGACTTAAGCATCAGAAGTTTGCAAGACTCTTTATTTGACACTAGGAGTAGCCAGCCCAGTTCGCTTAGTACCTGCACTTAACCTTTTTGGAAAATACGTCAGTTTACACTGGTAAATACAATTAACCAACTCATTTTGAAGATGTTTAAGAAAATTGATTTAAATGCACAAGGCACAAATAATCTTTTATAACTTGGGATAATTATTTAAAAATAATCTTGTAAAAGAATTATATGTTTGTTATACGTTCAGTAGCCCGAGTTAGAAGTACCGGGTTAAAGATTAATAGACACACCACAAAATATAACCCACGGCGAGTTATTCTCAACAAGCGGGTATAAAATGTGTTTTGATATCAGTAGGATACCTTCTATTATGCCCAAAACGGATTTAAAACCAATTTAAGCCTTGTAGGGGTATTTTGGTCATTTTAAAGATTATAAAAGAGGTTAAATGACAATCTGAGATTCTGGTCTAAAATGATCAGTAAAAATATTTATTTCAGCAGGTTATATCAGTAAGATATCATACATATGAGAAATTTATCATTTATGGCCAAACTATGCATCGTAGGGGCATTTTGGTCATTTCACATAAGCTTTAAAGGTCAAATTTGGAAATCTGATTTCAAAACTTTTACTTACTGTTAAAGTATAAAAATTTATTCATAACATCAATAGGTAACAAGTCTTAGGTGCTAAATATGGTTTTAAACCATATTATGCGCCTAAATCGCATAAAAGTCGGTATTTGACAATATTCGGGTTGAATAAGGAAATCTTAGATTTTGAACAGCCTTTACTATTTAAAATAAGTAGAAAAAGGTTTGATGCGTAAAGGATGTGTAAAACTGATTTTATTAGCAAAAAGGGCATAACCGTCAATTACCGAGTCAATGCAAGAATCCTATGTTATGATCAGTTTAAAATTAAACAAAAATCTTCAAAAATCCCTAAATAATATATTACATCAGTGGGTAGAAATTTTGGTGTCAAAATTTGGGTTTAAATGGGTTTTATGCCGAAAATTCCGTTTAATTAATAAAAAGCTTTCAATTTACGATATCGAGCATAACTCCTAATTTAGACCACAAACGGATGTCAAATTTTTAGGACATGCTTATAAATCAATAATAAAGGTTTTTGTCCTCTCACATTTTCAAAAATCTCGTTTTTATATCAAAAGGGCATAATGGTCAACTTTTAAGCAATTAACGGAAACATGCAAATGATTTGGATTACAAAGGAACCATATTGTATAATCTCAGAGGGTTATACTAACATGTAATTTGGTCCTAAAGGAACCCTAAGGCATATCTAAACTAAGCTTAATCAGGTCAGAACTGAAAGTCAAAGCAAAAGTCTACTTTTGCGACTTTCGGTTCCGAACCGAGCCTAAACCCAGAATTGTCGGGTTAAAGATGCCTAGACATGTTCTTATATCATTTACCAAGTTATTTTAATGTTAAAACATGTTTCGTAACTTCTGTATTACTAGTTATGAATTTATTTGCAAAAATAGATTCTGTTGACTTTTTAATATTAAGTTTGACCCGACAATTGACCAAGTTAGAGTGAGAATCAATAGGTGCCCTTTTAAGGGTTTATTACCTACAAATTTACCAACTCATAGCCATTTTTAATCCGAATAATGGCTGGACCATTAGTGATTAATCACTAAGTCAAAGCTTAATTACGATAGCTTTGACTTTTGGTCATTAAACTAATAAAACTTGAACTTAAGAGGCTAAGAACACTTACTAGGGTACTTAGCACGAGTATGGAGCTTTAGAAAACTTCCTTGAGTTCCATGAGGCTCCCAAGAGTGAGTTGTGAATAAATTTCAAGTGTGCAAATGACAAGTGAAGAACAAGAGCCCTTATATAGGATTTCTAGAGCTCCAAGATTGATCCACATGCCCCTACAATGATCCCTGATGATTCCAGGTGTCCCTATTGCATGAAAATATGTTGGCACAGTCCCTGGTATCGATTTGAGGCATGCAAAGGCGGTGCAATAGGCTGACCTGCAGCTGTGCAGATTCTTTTGCATCTGACACTCTTACGCGGGTCGCGTAAGACTTATAAGAAGCTACGCGGGCCGCTTGGCTCTTCTGTCACCGGAAAATAAGCTTTAAACTTTGTAGTTTGGTCCCTGGTCCATATAAAGTTTATTTAAGTTCCATTTATTGCACTTAGGACCCCCATAGTTAACTTTTAAGGACCTTGGGTCATAAACTAACTCCGTTAAGCTCCCGGTTAGTTGTACGATCACCCGAAAAGTCTTGTATTCATCGAAACTCCACAAAATTAATATCCGTTATTCTTGAGAGCAAAATATATAATTATTACAATGTTTTTGGGATCGTTAAAAGGTCACTCAGAGGTATCTTTTAACATGTTGACACTTTTAACCCCTATGTTTCGTAGAATCCTTATTTTAAGCACAAACGACTTTCTAAGTTCGATAAATTATTCGTTAAAGAATACGAACGTCATGTGAGGTCAATCAGAGGCACAAGAATGGCATGTTGACACTTTGGATCCCTTTTACTAACATATTTACATTTTTTGACAATTTTAGTCCCTCGGAAGCAATTCCTTAAACGTTTAAAGTCCATGACATGTGTCCTCATTATATTGGTCATGATTTTACGACGTGTTTCATCCTCACCCCCTTAAAAGAAATCTCGACCTCGAGATTTACTGAAATAAATGAGGGTATTTCTGTTTCATTATGGACTCAACCTCCCATGTGTATTCGGGGCCTCTACGGGCATCCCATTTAACCTTCATAATCGGTACGTGCTTCCTTCGAAGCTTCTTAACCTGTCGATCCTCGATCGACAAAGGTTTTTCAATAAACTTTAAGCTCTCATCTATATGCACATCCTTATGTGACATGGCTAGCGATTCATCGGCTAGACATTTCTTCAAGTTGCAAATGTGGAACACATTGTGAATTCCACTGAGCTCTTCAGGCAGATTTAGCTTGTAAGCTACAGTTCCGACACATTCAATGATTTCGAATGGTCCTATGTATCTTGGGCTTAGCTTGCCCTTCTTGCCAAAACGCATCACCCCTCTCCAGGGTGATACCTTAAGTAACACTTTATCACCTACCTCGAATTTTAGAGGTTTACGCCTTTTATCTGCGTAGCTTTTCTGCCTATCCCTGGCAGCTTTGAGATGATCACGTATCTGCACAATCTTATCTGTCGTCTCCAGGACTATATCAGGTCCTGTCAGTTGGACATCTCCAACTTCCGCCCAACAAACTGGCGTCCTACACTTTCTTCCATACAAAGCTTCGAAAGGTGCAGCTTGAATACTCGAATGATATCTATTATTATATGAAAATTCAATCAACGGAAGATGATCATCCCAACTTCCACCTAAATCAATAACACAAGCTCGTAGCATATCCTCGAGTGTTTGTATCGTACGTTCGCTTTGACCATCCATCTGAGGATGATATGGAGTGCTGAAATTTAATCAAGTACCTAATGATTGCTGAAAGCTTTTTCAAAAGTGCGATGTGTATCTTGTATCCCTATCAGAGATAATAGACACTGGTACTCCGTGAAGAGATACAATCTCGTCCACGTACAACTGAGCTAACTTGTCGGAGCTCTAAAATGAAGCTAAAGTATAGGGAACATAAAACATGCTCAAAAATATCTCGGATGTCGGTTCGTTTGGCCGTACGGTTGCGTTGTTCGGTTAATTACGACGAAACATGAACGGGCGCGAAAAACGATCCAAATTACGCGACGAATGGAATTTTATCATGCCAATCACTAAAATAAAATATTTTAATGATTACATAAATTTTTGGATGTCCGGATATATTCAGAACGTAAGATATGCGCGAAAATGTAAACTTATGCACTTTTTGACGCTTCTAGTCTCTGTTGATCAAATAAGTTTATTTTTGCGCACCAAACACCTCAAAGCCTATTTCTAAGCTATGTATAGAATATTTAGGGCATTTTTAACTTATGATCATGTTCCAGAAGGTTCAATACCATACGAATCGGTAGACTTTTGCAGTTTGGCGCAAATAGTCCATGCGATCGAATAAACTTGATTTCGACACACCAAACCCTCCAAAACTTATTATGTAAAGGTTATTTAAGGTATGTTAAGCCTATGTCACTGTTCTGGAGTGTTTGTTGCATTAAACTGACTACGTTTAAGTATCAGTTCGTGTATAACCTTCAAGAAAGCGATTTAAAGCTCGAAATCGAACAAGAATTGATATGTGTAAATGATACACATATTTATACAAATCCCAAGTATGAAACATAATATTTCATTGATTTGGTATTTGTTTGATGGTTGAAGTGACACAGATGTCACAGTCTCCCATACTTTAGTAAATTTCGGGTCGTAGGAGTCTGTCTGTGACGTTTGTGTTAAATAATTGTCTTGTATGGAATCTAGGGTGTCATCTATTTGCGTAGAGTAACCCATCAATTTTCCTCAATGGGTTCTTCGTGAGAAATGGAAATGAAGGGGTAAACAAAAGGATATTCATTTCCCTCAACGGATATTCTTTAGAAGCGAAAATGAACAGATTGAGTCATTTTCCTCAACAGGTTCTTCGGTAGAAATGGAAATGAAGGGGTAAACAAAAGGATATTCATTTCCCTCAACGGATATTCTTCAGAAGCGAAAATGAACGGATTGAGTCATTTTCCTCAACGGGTTCTTCGTCAGAAATGGAAATGAAGGAATAATCAAAAGGATATTCATTTCCCTCAACGGATGTTCTTCAGAAGCGAAAATGAACGGATTGAGTCATTTTCCTCAACGGGTCCTTCGTCAGAAATGGAAATGAAGGGGTAAACAAAAGGATATTCATTTCCCTCAACGGATATTCTTCAGAAGCGAAAATGAACAGATTGAGTCATTTTCCTCAACGGGTTCTTCGTCAGAAATGGAAATGAATAGAGTTAACTCTAGACACATGACAAAACTTGCTGTGGTTTCTGTGCACTAAATTCCATAATTATGTATGCATCCATAATTACGTAATTCCTTACATAGTAATCACAGTTTGTTTTATAATGCGAAGGGGATAGAATTTGAACAAGCTCGAGACAACTTTGATTAGGTCAACACATAAGCACATATGCACATAATTGTTTTCTTGGTTATTAATTTGTTAGCAGTTTGTTATTAATTGTTATTAACTTGTTGTCGATTTGAACATGGGTATTCAAGGTATACCAGGAACCCAGTCGATGGACTTCAACGTCCTCAAGAATCTATCTGAAAAGATAGGATGATCTTAAAAAGAAAATTCGATTTAGATTACATGGAATCGTAACATTCGAATTAAGGTATACAAGGAATCCAATTAAGGACTTACGGAAGTACCCTTAGGTACCCTATTAAGGATTTATAGTGGTACTTTGGGTATTTGTCCAGAGTTGGAACTTGCGCCTTGTACTTCGTTTCCTTGGAAGAAACGGGTACTTAGGATTTTCTTGGAGATCGCAAGTGATCATAAAGTGGAAGAATTTTGGGAGTAGTCTGTTCTACAAGGAACACGGTTTCTTGGTTGTCGGTATCGTAGGGGATATGTTGTTTATACATGCAACCACATTTGTACATTGCAACGTAAATAAAAGATTTATTTATAAACAACAACAACAACTGTTTCATAAACCATGATAACAAAAGAAAATAATACATAAGGATCAATTATTTCAAAACAACGTCATCTTCCAGTCGGTCAAATGCTCATCCCTGCGCTGGATTTGCATTAGCAAGCTTTAGGCAATTCTTTCGGAAATGGCCCATCTCGCCACAGTTGTAGCAAGACCCTGGTGGAAAACGAGCTTGAGCAGGATTATTGTCAGCTTGGTTTGGTGCAGCTGCAGCTTGGCAAACCCTAGCTGTATGACCTATAAGTCCACAAATTAGGCATTTGCGGCACTTCACACTGGCATGATGATGAAGGTTACATTGGTTGCACAAGGGTGCAGTTCCGTTGTATGGCTTCCTAGCAGGGGGTTGAGCTGGTTGGTTGGGGACAGCTTGATCATTGTGAGCAACCACGGCGAAGTTCTGAGAAGCCTTTCGCTTCTTGGACTTCTTGGAGGGTTCAGTCTGCTTATCCTTTGGTTTCGATTCATCGGTCGGTTTCTTATCACCCTTTCGGAAAAGTTTACCTTTCCAGATCTGAAATTCAGTCAAGGTAGCTGATTGCTCAATGGCCTGTCTAACTGTAGTGGGGTTGCTACCAGTAACAATGTCTTATACTGAGTCAGGGAGGCCATCAATGTACTTTTCGATTGCCTTATCCAAAGGCGTAACCATGTTTGGGCATAACAGACTTAACTCCTCATAACGGTCCGTGTAAGCTCGATGCTCACCACTATCTTGCTTAAGATCATCGAATTCCCTTTCCAATGCCCTAATCTCATGACGAGGACATAATTCCCTCATCATTAGAGCTTGAAGCTCTTCCCAGGTTTGAGCCAGTGCCACGTCGGCACCCCTATCTCTCATCACACCATTCCACCATGTTAGCGCTCGTTTCTCAAAGACACCTGATGCGAATTCAACCTTTCGCTCGTTTGGACACTGAACATGTTTGAAGGTGCTCTCTAGACTCTCGAACCATTGCAGAAGTGCAATTGCTCCTTGAGACCCAGAAAATTTTGATGGCTTAGCTGAGTTGAACGTCTTGAAGTTACAGGGAGCATTATTGTTGTTATTATAGACTTGGTTAACTTGAGCAATGAGGTTTGGGAGTACAGCAGCCATTTGCTGCGTAATGATAGCTGCCAGTTCATCATTAGGTATCTGATTGTCATGTCAAGGAGGCATTCTAAAAGAGGAAGCATGAGAGAAAACAAGTGAAATGACATTGGGTAAGAATAGAATGTTACAATTACCGACCAAAAAGGCATGGGTGATGGTCATTTGTTCGTACCATGAAGCAAACAAACGACACATAAAAGCTGAACAAAGTAAATAGGTCCTCATAATGTATCACGAAGACATGCTTTAGCCTATAAGTGGACACTCACCCCAATAGTTCCCATGTAAGAGTGACTGGTCCGATTATGTGGATTTGTACAAACACTCTAGCCTTAGACAGAAAACTCAGGATACACGCATCCACCCTTCCGGATTGCACGTGTTCACATTAATAAGACCCAAACTTTGACGAGATTTTGAAAACTTTGAAGGTTCAAAATCTTATAATAAATCATTCTAGAACATGTTGGTGCATATGTCTGTCGACTTCGTCTTGTATCGAGTCTTGTAATAGATTGAATAGATCAAGTCATGTAGTTCGAAAGAAATGGCATTTTCACACGAAATGGCATTTTCACACGAAATGGACCATTTCGTGCGAAATGGAATTGTGACCATTTCGTGCGAAATGGACTTGTGACCATTTCATGCGAAATGGACTTGTGTCCATTTCGTGCGAAATGGAATGCCTATATATAGAGGACTTGACCATTTCATTTGTAACTTTTGGATTCCGGTAGCGAAGCTCTGCCGAAGTGTCTTCAGGTTGTAAATCGTTGTCAAATCAATACAAGAGATAGTTTAAGTGATTCTTTGTGCAAATCAAGCTAATTCATCATCAAAACGTCTGTTTCTACCTCTCGTTTTGATCAAAAACTCTTCTGAACGACTCATTAAGGTCGCACAACGATCCTACAAGTGGTATCAGAGCTCAGGAGGAAGAGTTCTTACCGAATTCAGCTTGATTTAATCAAAATTCTGACTTCTACACCTTCTTTTTCAAAATTAACAAGATTTCACGGTCAAAATGGCTTGATTTTCTCACATTATATGCAAAACACTGTTTTAACAAAGCCTTGAAAGAATCAGATCTAAAATCGGCTTAAAAATTGTTCAATTTTATCAAAATCTGTTCGATAGTATGACATCATCACCATTTCGTATGAATTGTTACCTTCATTTCGCACAGATTGGCATGTTTTGACTCCATTTCGTACCAGATACGTTCATTTCGTGAGAAATTGGAATCCTTTTCACACAGAATGGTCAGTTAGTGTTTTCATTTCGTTTGAAGTGCATCCAAGTCATCGTTTCATACGTAATTGTTTTTCCTTTCGTTTGAAGTGCACCCATGGTCATCATTTCGTATGTATTGGTCTGTCATTTCGTTTGAAAGTGTCTGTCACCGTGTTCCAGCAGCTCATGTGAACAATGTAGAACGGCCCAATCATATAATATTTTAGAGAGATCATCGATCCAATGTCTGTGAAATTATCAGTCTGCATGTGGTGTTAAGTCCAATACAATTCAACGGTCCAGTTAATTTTAGTAGTTATTAAAGATGTTGGCCAAGATCAAAAAGGATAATCAAATTACATGTGATCCTTTTATAAGCGGTCCAGTTAACTTCAAATTACATTTGAAGTTGTGAGTTGAGTGATATTTGTGGTCCAATTAATTTTGTGATATCTTTTACAGTTGGCCCATGTGATGCATATATAGCAGTCCAATCAAATTTTTTGAACACTTGAAGATTGCCGATTTAGTGGGTATTGAGGTCCAATGAGTATTTAGATATCATAAATTTTGTCTGCTCATTAAAGTTTGCATGTGATCATTGAATTGAAGTTGTCGGCACAATCAAGATATTAAAATCAAGTGATATCACGTGATTGATTGACGGCCCATGTGAACACATTTGATCGGTCCAATCAGAAATCTAGTTTGTGATTTAAAGTTGTCGGCCCAATCAAATTAAGTTGGGTAATAGAGATTGTCGGCCATTGAGAAGTTCATTGTTGTTGTATGCATGTGATGTCAATATCAGTCAACAAGCTCTCAGCTTCATTAATTACACACATTTGTTTGTCACGTGATTATCTCAAGTCCAAGGTTTACATAGTTCGAGGTTTGTCAGCCCAATAAATTGTTAAAAGATTCTTTAAAAACAATCGGCCCAATTAGCAATTGATAAATATCAAGGAGTGTCGAGTCCGCGAATCTTCGACACGAGTCCTAGATCGATTCAACCGTCACACACGTTCACATATTCAGTTCGTTTAAACTGATCATTTGTTTTTGTATCTCCAGGTGTTTCACAAGGTGAACCAGTTCGTTTGATAGCTTGTTGTGTGAATATTCGAAACTGAAGCATGGATTCTGAATTTTACAATGCATTTGCTACCGCCCCGGGTACTCCGGTTACCGTTGCTCAGAGTGTAACCATGGAAAATGAAACCGGAACGTTACAGAAACCTCCAAAACGGATGGGTATTGAAGAATATCATAGTTGGAAAGAACGTTTCGAGAATTGGGTTCAAGCAAATCATCTAAGGTCTTGGGAAAGTATTGAAACTAAGTATGCTAGACCATTATCTGATTTGGGAGTTGCAAAGATTATCTCGGAATTTTCAGATAAAGAGAGAGATACGTACAAAGCAGAAAAAATGATGGTCAGTTTACTTCAACAAGCCGTGAAAGAGGATATTTTCATTTTACTTCAGCATGATGGTAGTGCTTATTCGATTTGGGATGCACTTCGTAAAAAATTCAAAGGTAGTGCAGAGATGATAAAGAGTAAAAAATCATTATTGAAGAAAGAATTTGAATTGTTTACAAGTGTACCAGGTGAGACTACAAAGACTCTCATTAAGAGATATTGTCATCTTGTGCGGTCAATGTCTCGGTTGGAGATTACCAAAACTCCAGAAGAATGGGTTGAGAAGTTAGCTGATGCTTTACCGCAAAAAGAATGGGGTATATACCTCATGATTTTGAAGAATTCTGGAGAGTATAGCAGATTGTCGATTGCACAATTTATTGAGAAACTTGAGGGACAGGATCTTGAACAACAGAAGATTGCTAGAATGAAGAATTCAATTGGTCAACAAGACATCAAGTTGTATTACAAATGAAATGTTCAAAATGTTGAAGTTAGTCCAAAGATTCAAACTGCTTTCAGCGCAGAAAATTCATCAGGATCAGTCAATCAAAGTTCATTCAATTCCAGTGGATTTTCTTCATATCCGAGTGTTAATCCAAGTGTTCAAAGCTTAAAAAACAGTAATGGTCATGTGTTACATTGCAACATCGCGTTGCATCTTCAGAATGGTCAGAATTTCTTAGAAGAAGTCGCCAAAGGTCACATGGCATTGCTTGTTACTGTGTTGGAATCTTATGAGAGTTTGGTTGCGGGGAGGATCGGAAATCCTATGTTGACAAAAGAGGATTACGATCAGATTGATGGTGAAGAAATGGAGCTTATGGATATTAAATGGTGTTTAGCAAGTGTGCTTAGAAGAGCTGAGAAATTTAAGCAGATTACCGGAAGAGATGACTTCCGTGATGCTAATGTTTCTACTCTGGTTTTTGATAAATCTAAAGTTACTTGTTTTTAATGCAAGGAAAAAGGACATTTCAAGAAAGAATGTACCAATCGAGAAGCAGGTGGAGCTCAGAACCCGTTCGGCAACAATGATTATTATAGAAAAACAATTTATCATCAAGTTGCTCAACAGCCGAATCAACAATAACCATCATCATCCAATACTAAACAAATTGAAGATGGAAAGAAGAAAGCTTATCTAGTGAATCAAGACGATGAAAAAATGGCAGAAGGCTTTAGCTGGGATAAATACATTCCACCTGATTCAGGGCTTGGAGCATTCATTGCACAAATCATTCAAAAACCAGAGTTGATGAAAGAGTGGATGGATGTGTTTGCTGATGATGAGAAAAGCCAAGATGAAGAGTCTGTTTCTTCAGAAAGCTCAGAAAAGACACCAGATTCTGATCAATCATCATCTGATAACAACGATGATGATGAGAAAATTAATCAAATTAACATTGGAAAAACTCATGTATCAGCTGAAAGCTTTAAATTTTATTTTGCAGATAAATTGGAGAAGTTAAAGGAGAGAAGAGCTGCAAAAGATAAGAAAGAAATTAAAATTGTTGAGTAGTTAGTTGAAGTTGAAAAGGTAGTTGAAGTTGAAAAGATAGTTGAAGTTGAGAAGATAGTCGAAGCTGAAAAGTTTATCGAAGTTGAAAAAATTGTTGAGATCACGAAACCGTGTCTAAAATGTTTGGAACCATGCAAACATTGTGAAGGAAAAGATGAGAAGTATAGTGAACTTGACAAAATGAAAGAAAAATTATTGTTTGATGTCAAGTATGTGAAAGAATCGTATGATGTTTTGAGCAAGACAGTTAACAGTTTACAAAAGACAAACTCAGAAAGGAAAGATGCTTTGATTATGATGAATGCAACAATGATGTCGAAGCAGAAGGCTATAAATCATTATATTAAGGAGTGTGCAAAATTGAAGTAGGAGTTGGAAGCTGAAAAAATTGAGAATGAAAGAATCAGACGATTATTGCAAAGTTATTCAAGTTCTGATTATTTGATTGACATAATTTATCCAACTGTTGCAGGTTTTGAAGCATTTCAAGATGAGAAGCCAAAAGAGAAGGATACTGGTAAGAAACAAAGTGTCAGTTACAACAAGTGTCCGCCTCCGATCTGGGAAGGTTATTCTCCCAGAAAACCAAATGAGGAGAAAGTCAAAAAGGCAGTCAATATAAAATTAAAGTCTGAAACAACTGATGAGTTACCGGAAAACATTGACATCACGTTTACATCATCTGACACTGATCATGAGTCTGAGTTAATAAAGAAAGTGGTCGATCAGGTGTTGGATAAGGATGAGGAGTCAGAGTCAAAGTCCGAATCCGAGAGTTCGAGTTCATCAGTTGATAGTCCAAAATCGTCAGTCAAACGGGTTTACAATAAAGAATTTCTGTTATCAAAATCTAATTTGAATGACGAACCAATCAAAGTGGCATATACTTTGAATGATTCGGACAAATTATTTTCTGATGAGGAATTTCCAATAAGAAGTGTTCAAATTGAAAAGATTAGAAAGGTTTTCAAATTAACAGAAATTAATATTTCTGAAATAAAAGATGAAAATCTTACTGAAAAACCTAAAAAATACACCTCAAGGGTTCAACAAAGGTTAAACAAGAAAAAGGGTTACAGTTCTGGTTCAGGTTATCGAAAAAAACCAAACTATAACGGTAATTTCAAAAAGAAGGGATTGGGTTTTACTTCACTCGAAAATCATAAAAATGAGAAAATTTCTAGAACAAAAACAATATTTGTTTCAGGGTCAAGTTCTGAGGAAGAAGCAAAGAGCTCATTCTGGAAGCAATCGAACAAAGAGTTCTTCACAGAAAAACAAAAGTTTGAAAGGAATGGAGCAAATTACAAAAAGGAAACAAGAACCTGTTACCGATGTCAAGAAGTTGGTCACATCGCCTGGAATTGTCCAAAGGCAACCAACACAAAACAGGAAGTTGTTTCTAAACTCAAAGAGAAAGTTGTTGATAAAACTGAACCACCAATTGATAAATTCAAAGTGTTTAAAAATTCAACATATGAAGTTGGTGAATGTTCGAAAAGGTTTTACAAAAGAAGGGTAAATCTTAACAACCAAATGTGGGTTGTTAAGAAATCAGATGTGAAATCTGGTGATGAATCTGACTCGTCAAAGTCAGAGGAGCCACAATTTGAGGTTAAGAGTGAAAATTCAGTACCGCCAATGGATGATGTCAACTTTCCACCATTGCGGGCTGAAAATTTAAAATCAAAAGTTGGTAAAGTGGAAATCTCAAATCAATTCTATTCTGAAAAGAAAGAATTTGATGTCGAAAAAGCGTTTAATGGAAAAGTGAAACATATTTTCGGAAAAATGGTCGATGGTAGGGCCAAAGGGGTAAAAGATTTTTATGAAGCAAAAAGAAATAATCAAACCCCAAGTGAAATAGAGAAGGTCACACCCAAAGCTGGTCAGGCTTGGGTGTCTGTATTCTTTGCTTGAAAATCCTGACTTGCCGGAGCTTCCAAGTTGGTAATCGTGGAGCAGGAATCGGCATCATTCTTGAAATATTTTTGTTTGGAAAACCTACAAGTGGTAAAACTCAAAAATGTCATATTTCAATTTACAAGTGGTATTGTTGAAGTGAACATACAAGTGTTTGTTCCTACAAGTGGTTAATCAAGGTCATTAAGTTGAACTTGATTTAACTTCCATATAAGTGATTGAAAAACAATGTGATGAAACCCATAACCTACAAGTGGTTGGTGAATTTCAACAAAACTAATTTTCCAGAAAAACCATTTTGATTAAAACAAACTTAAGTGTTTTGAAATCATAATGGGAAAATAGTTTGTTGTCAGGGGGAGTTCTGATTGTTTATGCCAAGTGGATGGCGAATTGAAGCAATTCAAATCAGTTTGTCAAATTTTCTTTACATAAGAAATTTCAGAAAATCCAAAAACATTAGAAATTTTGAAAAAGCCAAAAACATGATAAAATGAAAAATGAGTTTTGTTGTGAAAAAGAGGAAATGATAGTACATCAGTGGACTATCACAGCACGCTAACGAATTGGAAAGTCAAATGTGATAAACGGTCTCACTGAGGATGTGCCAGTAGGTTTTTATACATTCAGTAGATTGTTTTCGAGATATAAACCTAAATATCAAGATTTGCTTATCTCGTGGGGAACATCTCTCGGATATATGGGTAACCCCCGAAATCTTGTTTGAAAGACTTTCTATTTCTGACATACTAGGTCTTTGTGCGTGATGATATCTGGGGTATTATACCTGGACTTCTGATTTTGCGGAAGCAATAGCCTAGTCCTTGTATAATGCTCTGCACTGCTTTAATCGTAAAGCCCACCCTCAGCATAAAAAATGATGAAACATTGAAAAATGCTAATCATGTGCTGTTGAAGAAAAGATCCCCAAACGGGACACACCTAAAGACGAGCCATCATCTCTCTGATTGAACGGAAGTTCTACCCTGAGCTCTCATGGTCTCGCATTACCCGTTTACAGATATCATTAGTGTACATTCACCTGTAAGACTGAATATAGAAGTCTGGATACGGGAGTATATTCTGAGGTGGTACACGCGAATAAGTTTAAGTGCTTAAAACACTAATCTCGTATCTCGGAACAGTTGAACCTTGTGTGAAAATTTAAGTGGATCAGTATACTGACAATCTAAGTGAATCGTTTAGAAGTTAAAATGTTTAAAGCTTAACGGTGTTAGTGATTTATCTCATAACTGATATGATCCTCTTACACAAACTCACAAAAATATTGTCTGTAAATATTTCTTTATTGATTTTCATTAAATCGAAAATCCAAAAAGATTGTGTTTTAGATTTGAATTTTTTGAAAAATGCAAAAAGATTTTATTTCATCTTACTTCCGACAACTGATGTTGAAAAGCTGATTTTCAAAATTTCGAGTGCTAGACATGACGACAACTGGGTTGGGAGAGTGTGTTTGAAATGTAAAATGATTTTAATGAAATACCAAATTTGTATGTTTCAATTACAAGTGCTTAGTAGAGATTAAAATTGTTAAATTTTAATAATTGTAAAAACTTATGTGTTGGGTAGAGATTTGTGCGGATCCCCATGTTTGATCCTGTTGCTACGGAGAGCCAGGAATCATTCTTGAACCTGTGAAAGTGCTATGTCAGATTGCGATCCCAGAATAATTTAAGGGGGAGTCTACTAGCAAAGGGGAGTCTGAAGACAGTAGAGCCAGTTTTTGATTATGGAACTGTGATCAAGACAGAAGCTGATGTTGCTGATGAGTGAAAGAATAAGGAGATTGAAGATTATTAGATCAAAATCCAAGGGGAGGTTAGCTGTAGAAGCTGATAAAGAGAAGAGAGAAGATTGAGGATGTTTACAATGTCAGACACTTTGGAAAGAGCGTGAATACTGATCAAGACTGAAGACTTGTCAAACTAAAGACTCGACACCGAAGACTTCGTCAACATCCAAGGGGGAGTCTGTTGGTGCATATGTCTGTCGACTTCGTCTTGTATCGAGTCTTGTAATAGATTGAATAGATCAAGTCACGTAGTTCGAAAGAAATGGCATTTTCACACGAAATGGCATTTTCACACGAAGGTTATAGTCTAGGTCAAAGCATTACTAATAACCTAATTCCCTATCACTATGGGCTCTGATACCAACTTTTCTGTCACATATATAGAGGACTTGACCATTTCATTTGTAACTTTTGGATTCCGGTAGCGAAGCTCTGCCAAAATGTCTCCAGGTTGTAAATCGTTGTCAAATCAATACAAGAGATAGTTTAAGTGATTCTCTGTGCAAATCAAGCTAATTCATCATCAAAACGTCTGTTTCTGCCTCTCGTTTTGATCAAAAACTCTTCTGAACGACTCATTAAGGTCGCACAACGATCCTACAGAACAGATGATTGGTTTTCAAAGCAGATTCGAAATTTGTGTTCTTGTTGTGGTTGTCACCTAAAGATAGGCGACGGTATTGTTTTATGACTAAACGCAAGTAAACTCGCGTTAGGGTCCTAGGAAGGTTATAGTCTAGGTCAAAGCATTACTAATAACCTAATTCCCTATCACCATGGGCTCTGATACCAACTTTTCTGTCACACCCCGACCGCGTTAAAACAACAAACCACGGCGGAAACGTCGGGGAGTGTCGTAACAGAATCATTGTTTCACAACACATGGATAAAAGTTCTGTTTTATTGAATTAAGTTTATTACATTGTATTGAAACTAGAAACAAAACATGAACAAATTAACTTCCATTGTTATTAAGTCACTAAAGCCTCGTCCATTCCTATGTGAGCATGCACCAATATCATCATCAAACATTATCAACTATGGTACCTGAAACATATGTGAAAATACGTCAGCATAAAAATGCCGGCGAGTACATAGGTTTTATGTGAGTGTCAGATTCATGGCTCGTTTACATTTTGAAATAACTTGAACTACTTCATTAATTGTTATTAGAAAACCTAGTTTTGTAAAATGTTTGTAATGTAAATTGAAATAACCAAGTCAAAATAGATTAGTTATAATTTATAAAATCTCGATGCCAGGAATCTTAACTCAAAACATTTGTTTAAGTAAACCCAGATCGTAAAAAAAATTTTGTAATAAAACTCGAATGGTTTATATTGTTAGAAAAACCTTGTAATATAACTTCATTTTGATAACCTTTGCCCAAGTGATCTAGATAACGCAACGATATATAATGTGTTAAAAGCACTTATATATAGGAAGTACCAGCAGTGTATCCACCATGCTTTTATCACATTACACCCGCCCCGTTACCTATCACTTCCCTAACCCAATGGTTCAAACAGTTCAAATAGTTTACATGAATCAAAAAGTTCCAAATGGTTCACAAAGATCAAACAGTTCCAAACAGTTCACATAGATCAAACAGTTCCAAATGGTTCAAATAGTTCAAATATTTCACATAGTAATATAAACCATAGCATTTGTTTAAAAGACTTGAAATCATTTAGCACATATGAATCACCCCAAAATAGTTTAAAACGGTAAAAGAGGGGAACTATGTAGACACTTCCAACTTTCCAATGTTGGTTGAATTTTTCAGTCAAGAAAACATCGATGAATTGAGAAGGAAAGTGGAAGAATGTTTGAAAGATAAGAATTTCGATGGGACGACAAAAGATGAAAGTCACAAAGAGAGGAAGAAATGGTTCAGAAAAGACACAGAAAGAAAGTTTAAAAGGCCATTGAAGTTTTATAAGAGAGACAGGGATGTGTCACTGGGGGATATTATCAGTTGGGGCTTTCTGCCACAAGTTAATGTGTATGCAATCAGAAGAGAATATGGGGTGCAGTATTTTGAGTACATACAGGATATCATGTCTTTACCCTGGTGGGATGTTGAAGAACTTTCGAAAGTTAGAACTTTGGATTATCCTGTCAGATAGCATGATGTACATATCTGGGGTCTGATGAAATTTGAAGCCTTCAGAGGATTCAAACACTGGAAACCTCACTACCCGAAGAAAGTGAAGTGGGTAGATCCAGTGACTGGTGTTGAAGAGACAATTTTGCATGTGAAGAAGCCTAAAGTGATTAAGAATATTCCAGTTCCAAAAATGGAACAAGATTTTTATAAAGGATTTGTGTGTTGGGTATACAGCTGTTTGACAACTGAAGCTGTGATCACCTACAGGGCTGAAAATGAAGTTAGACACATCTTTGTGTATGATCCTTTATGGTTGGTAAAATGCTCAGCAAAAGACAAAGAATGTTTGTTCGTTAACAAGATCTGTTATAAAGCTGAAGATAAAGAGCAGGCGATGCAATTTCAGAAGGTTGTATCTATTTGTTTCCAGAAAGGAATTAATGCTGAGAATTAATGGTCATCTAAATGGTGAAAGATTGAAAAAGAGGAAGCATTGAAGGCTGAGAAGGAAAGAAAAGCTCGAGAAGATAAAGACAACATGCTAAGGCATACTGTTGTTCAAAGAATGGCTGCTGAAGAAAAGCGAAAGGTTGAAGAGAATGAAAAGCTTAGGAAGATGCTGCTGAGAAAGCCTAAGCCAAGGGAAGAGAAGTTCAAGTCGCTGTGAAACTAGTGCTGAAGACCTGACTGAAGACTCCGGCAATATCCAAGGGGGAGTTTGTTGGTGCATAATGTCTATAGCCTACGTCTACAGTGAGGTCATGTCGGTAGCTTGTAGTAGGGTTAATTATGTCAAAATGTAATGTTTTGTATGTTTGAAAGTCATTTCGCACGAAATAGAATTTGGCTATTTCTTACGAAACCAAAGTTTGCTATTTCGTACGAAATAGCTTGTTGCTATTTCGTGCGAAATCAGTCGCCTATAAATAGGCAGTGTTGGTTTTTCATTTGGTACGAAATAGGTGAACGTGTAACGAAGTGCTGCCCAATTTTCACCGTGTAATCAAGTTGAATATCAATGAAAAACCTGTTTTAAGTATAATTCTCGGATTCTACACCTTTCTATCACTGATTCTCAGTTGTTTGACTGTTTCCGCCTTTCAAACAGCTTAGTTTTAACTCTGAACGACTCATATACGTCGCAAAACGATCCTACAAAAATAGTTAAAAGGAAAAGGGGGGACATGTACTCATAGTATTGCGTCTTCTCGATCGTAACCCAAATTCTCTTCAGCAAACCCGACTACCTACAACGTGCTAGGGTCTATTAGACGAGCGGGCCGTGCCTTGCCTTGCCTTGCCTTTGTATTTACGTTTTTGAGTTACGTTTCTTTTATGTTTCCAATATTATTCCAAGTTATAATCTCTTGTTAAAATAAATTATTTTAACTTTAAATTATATTTCGTTTTGGAATAATTGTTTTAAACAATATTTTGTCACAATACTTCTCAAGTATTTAATTTCGTATTTTCTTCCCAATGATGGGGGTATCTTATGCATGTACTTTCGTATTCCCGTATTTGTATTCTCAAACTAATATATTTCCAAGTCTCACTTTAGAAGATATATATATAACTTATTTGTCAAAAATATTGTATTCCAAGAAAATACATATTTTTCCTCAAAAATCATATATTTTCTAAATATACTAGGAAAATATATTTTTATCTCCCAAAAATAATATATTTTCTTTTTGTCAAAAATATGATATAACTTGTCAATATGTACAAAAACCATATTTTCACTTCTTTCGTTTCCAAAATAATATTTACCAAAAATATATTGTAACGGTATTTCCCGGAATATTTCGTAAGTTACGTTTTATCGTTCAGCTTCACAATATTAAGTGTGTAACTTATATTTCATTCCTTGTGATTTTTGGTATTATTTTGGAGTTGTAAATTCTTGGTATTTGTAAGTTATATTATTTTACCCTAAAATAATATAACTATTCCACAAAGTGTACAAATATTCACACAAGTGTCTTAATATAAAATAGAGTTAATTACATAGTTAGTCCCTATGGTTTGCACAAAGTAACATACTTAGGTACTAATAGTTTAAAATAACATTCTAGGGTATTAACTTTTCATTTTGTAACGTTTGGGGGTATTAAGCTTATTTGTAGGCTTAAAATCACATTCTGTTAGTACCTAAGTATGTTATTTTGTGCAAACCACATGGACTACCTATGTTATTACCTTAGAAGTTAATACCTCCAAACGTTACAAAATGAAAAGTTAATACCCTAGAAGGTGATTTTAAACTATTAGTACCTAAGTATGTTATTTTGTGCAAACCACAGGGACTAACTATGTAATTATCTCTTATATTCTAAATATATATTTATCTATTTTTATTTACAAAAACCAACCTCCAATACTTTTATTTTTGTAACAAAATTTATGGCAAAGTTTATGTTAAAAAACATAGTTTAAAACATACTTGTAAATACTTGTCTAGAAAATATTTTCTAAGTGTTTGCATTTTTAGAAAATTTCGCCATAGTTTCCTTTGAAAATGGAGGTGTCCATGCTATTTAGCATATCATTTTCTTTTCAAAATCAACACACAATAATCAACAATCAACTCTAAACAATATTATACTTACCAAGTGCAAAAACTATACACTTTACATATCAACATGAACTTGATCCTTTATTAAAAACTTGTAGTGACTTGGTAAAGTGTTTAGTGGGTTTAGTTACCCTTTAAAGTGTGTTTATCCCTTTAAAAATCTCATTCTTAAAGAAACTAGATGTTTACAACTTGTAACCACATTTTACAAAAATGTTTATTTATTAGACCTTCTTGTTTCATAAGTGTTGATACACTTATTTTCCACTAAAAATAGTGTAGGTTAAAAATAGTGTAGGTTTAAGTAAAAACCATGACCCATTAGAAATCATATTTTGAACTTGGTTTTCTTGGAAAATCATTCATAAATCTTGAATTCATAAGATTACTAGTTTACTTTATTTGTTATTTTTCAAGAAATCCTTTTATTCATCAAGTTCATGTTCATACAAGAAGATGATCATCTTATGTTGTCACATAATCATCCTCTCACTTGCTAGATCATGTGTTTAATCACAATCTAGCAAGCTCTATGTGATGATCAACATCATATTTTCAAGTAAACAACAAGCAAATATTAAACATACACCAAACAACATCATTTCATCCATATATCATCATATGTAAGCTTTATGTTCAAGATTCAAGTTTATGTCTTTTAGTGATCTTGTGATTTTCAACATAATACACCTTTTAACCAACTAAAATGGAAGTAAACAAGGGTTATGAGAGATCTTACTACTAGCTCTAAGCTAGGGAAGAAACAAGATGAATATGGAGTGGATAAAAGCAAACGAGTGAGGTCCTTCAAGATCCAAGAGTTCCAAGCTCCTTTGTATGAAGTTTAACACCTTTGTGAGGCCTTAGAAAGGATGATCAAGGTTTGATGATGATGGTGGTGTGGGTGTAGGGGGTCAGCCGAGAAGGAGGGAGAGAGTATGAGGGAGTTGTGAGGGTGAAAATGGAGAATGTTCATGAGTTCTTATAATCACAATTGAGGTTTATCCAATGGTCCTAATGTTCCACAAAGTACAAGCATAATCTATAACAAATCCAATCAAGATCATGGAGATTTAGTGAAATCTTGAGAAGATCTAAGGTGGGGCCATACTTGGGGCCGTAAATATCAAAAGGGGGGGGGGGTAAATGTAAGTTTAAATGGTAATATAAGTAATTAGTGGAGGTTAAGTGTAAAAATCTAGTGTTTTAAGTGTAGGATGTATTATGTAGTGTATTAAGGTGTTCGGGGACCATAAATAGTCCAAAAATAATAAATCAATGCTTCTAGCAATATTTTGGCGTTCTGGGTAATGTCCGGTTGTTTGGTTAGATACCGGTTTGTTAAAGTGTCAAGTTATTCCGTTTAGTGTTCTTTAAGTACCCTTTTGTGACATTTTTAATTCCCGATACTTAGGAAAGCATACAGGACTATTTTGCCATATTTTTACACATTACTAGCTTGTTAAAAAGCTGAATTTTGCTTAAATATGCAAAATTCTACACCTTTAGTGGGTTTTAGGCACTTTCCGGCACTTAAACTATCACCTAGTGACGCAGTTTTATGCTCCTTACTTCCCTACACACCATACTAGTGTAGTACCTTGTCTTTGGCCCTTACGGGGTCTCAAAACACTGTCTGTCTATGTACTGACATTGCCAGCATGTTTCTGAGTTATCCGCTAACGGTGCTAGCTGTGCTTTGTGCATCATTTATGTCACTAAAGTTTGTATGTGAAATGATGTGTCAGTATGTAATATGTGATGCACATGTATGTATGTTATAGAAATCAGAAAGCAGTTTAAGTCATTAATTGTAATTAAGCACTGTCATTAACCACTAATCAATATTAATTAATTGTACGGATACTTGGATTTTTTACAGTTGTCACATTCTCCCCCTATTAAGAAAATTTCGTCCTCGAAATTTGTACTACCTTAACTACTTAGGGTTTCATTATGTGTGTATGTATATGAATGACACTGGGGTAACTACCAAACCGCATCTAACCTCACTCACATTAGGTGAATTTCATGGATATAGTTTAACAATAAGAGCCCAATGGTTACAAGGCACGTGTTCTAGCATTTGATGTTAAAGGACACAAGTCGTAGAGGTGTCTAGTCTAGCGTAACTCAGTTAACAGGGGTTCCTCAAAGGGGAGTGTTGACCAATGGATTCTTCAAACAATCGGTCACAACACATAAATGAGTACTCATAAACCATAGCATCCGCTATATGAACTCAAAATCAACGACTTGAATATGAAAAAGATCTGTCAACTTTCGAATAAATAATTGGTAAGGATTAGTGTGTTGATAATCTTGAATTGCGAAAATACACCGAATGAAATACAAGCGAATCTGGTGTATCATTGTCTTGATTCGTAGTGGTATCAGGAATGCTTAAATGACAAGTCAAACAGAAGTATGTGTAGTTTTATGTGAAACGGTTGACCATGATTAGCACAAGCTACAAATTTGTAATGACACCACAAGGTGTCGTAATTGACATATTTTAATAATAGCGGTGACCGAACAAGTTCACCGTGTTTGTAAACAAATGAAAGTGTACTAAAACATCCTGAGGATTTGATTTACACAATGTTATGGAGTTTTCAATTGATTATGGAACATCAAGGAACTACGGTTTCCGATTGAAGATGGAAAGCAATAAACATTGTAAGGTACTCAATTTATAACGAAAGAATTGTTAGGAGGTACACTGTGATATGAAACGAATCTAGGTACCATTGTCTTAACACACAATTATGCTGAGATCGCTTTAATTGTGATAAACAAACGGATTTAGAACAAATGAATAGACAATCAAATCCGTGTATGAGGTGCATAACCAAATTAGCGCAAGCTTCAATTTTTGTGAAAGTATCACCGCAAGGTATCAAAATCAACAAACGATTTAGTGGAGTCGTAGACCAAGCAAGTCCACTACGGCCCGAAACGAAAAGGACATTTGCAAAAATATTTGAATATGATGCTCCCAATACATCATATGACATTTCAAATTGAATATGCGAAATGGATAAGTTCAAGCAATTGAACTTGGTTTTGGCATAGCCTGACAATAAACGTATGTATCAACAAGGGAATTTCAGCATGGTTACGAAAACATGAATGCAACTTGAAATAAAAGAAGTCTCAAGAAAGTGTGTTGGCTTGACAACAAAGGAGCCAACAATTACAAGAATGTGGGTTATTTGAATCATTAACCAATAGTTAGCTTTAGCAAAATAACATTTGAACTTTTAATGGAGTGTCTATTCGAAACGAAACCACGTGCGTAGCAAATGGTGCATGTGTGACATATAAGTTTCCAAGTAATGAAACAATGAGTATTTGCTAAAATGAAGAAGTGGTCAAGTAACGAAGCAAATGAGTGTTCGCTCTCAGCGAAGAAAATTGATGCGATGCAACTACCATTAAAGGGGGAGTAGGGATGCAAGCCTCTACTCGCTAGTAACAAAAGCGGAAATTCCAACAAAAGAAGTTTGTGTACATTCCATTTGGTTAACTGAAATAGCATATTTATCATGACAATGGAGTTTGCTTGAGTTCACAGGTGTGGTTCCTAAGTGACAACCTTTACGGGTTTTGATCTGGGTTCCCAAAGGATTAAGCACATGTTTTGTGCGTTGCGCAGGAATCACAATTCTTTTGCGTAGATTTAAAACAAGTTATTGTCCCACCATTCCCTTGTATACTTTCCTCCTGGATTCCCATATAATGACACTCAATTATCGATCAGTCTTAAAATAGTAGTTGGATCCTCATAGTTAGTTAAGTAAGTAACTCGTTAATTCTCATCAGGGGTTACCGACTCTTGTTGGCTAGCTCGTTCGGCTCCTTGTAGCTGATGCTCATTTGAAAATCATCGTCCTTCTACTTGACGAGCAGCACTGGTGTTACTCAAAACGGGTAGCTTGGTCTATTAACTTCCTTCTATACTAACTACTGAAACTATACTGCCAATCCTTGCATCGCCAAAAGTGTAAGTTGCTAGGGTGCATTGACTGTAGGCGCGACGTCTGGAATCAAATTGATGCGAAGTTTGACTTGTCGTTGGAGTGGTAATTCAGGCAAGCCTTCGGCCTCTTTGTCCGCGACATGAGCCGAGAAGGCAACACATTCTGTGCGCGAAATTCTCGTGCCTCCAAGCACTAGCAATTTGTAGAGGCGTATCCTGCTTCATGAATCACGATTGCTTCGTCGTTCGACATCGGGATGCGGATAACGATCTCCGCTTGGTTGCTCGACAACTGGCCCATCCCAGTTACCAGTCGAGGCTTCCCATTAACAAGTTCTATCGAGTGTGGGTTATATAACTTATCCTTTTACTAAACCAAGTATATTCTTAAATTCATGAGATACGAAGCTATGGTCGGAACTGGTATCAAATAACATAGATGCAAAATTTTGGTTGACAGAGAACGTACCAGCAACTACATCTGGATCCTGGCATGCTTCACGAGTTCTGATGTTGGAGGCTCCTTCACGGTCTTGGTTACTCCTCCTTGGGCAGTCTTTTCTAAAGTGCCCCACATTTCCACATCTGTAGCAGCCTGGAACTTTATCATTATTATTTCCGCCTTGGTTGTTGTCACCACTTCTTCCTTTTATGGGACTCTTTGCCCAACATGCATCCTTGTTGTGTCCCCACTTTCCACATCTACCGCACTTAGGCTTCTTGCATCGACCTTCATGGTGAAACTTGCACTTTTCACATTTCAGCTTAGTTCCCAAGTAAATCTTATCATCGGCTTGATTGTTGTTAGGGCAATCTTTCTTGAAATGTCCTTTGTCCCCATAGTCAAAACAACCTCGAATATGTTTTTGTTCATCATTGGCCCTATTTCGATAGTCGTTGTTGCCATTGTTTCCTTTGTGATTTCCGTCACCATCTTGACCTTCGTTTCCATGTCCCGTACCATTCAGACACGTCTCCTTGACATGCCCTACTTTGTCGCAGACATTACTTCTTCCATCCCTACATGTCCCAGCGTGATGAAATGGGCAGTTATCACCCTTAGGTAGGATGCCCATGTATTCCTTTTTCTTTTTGGCTTTTTCCTCGTCATTCGTTCGGGTATCCTCCTGGGAGTCCGTGAGCTTCCTTTTGTTCTTTCCGGATGATTCTACCTGTGTTTCCTTCTTCTCGTCAGGGTTTGAAGGCTTTTCCAGTCTAACCGCTCCCTTACTGAGGAGCCATTCCCCAGATGAATGGCTCCCCCCTCTTCATCTCTGATTCCACTAGGTATGGAACAACTCGTGACAAATCGTGAAGTCTCTGCACGTACTCCGCCACTTTTGGACCTTCCATCATTAGCTTCCAGAATTCGAATCCTAGCTTCTGGATCGCCATCTGAGAACAATACTCCTTACGCATCATTTCCTTCAGCTCACCTCATGTTAAAACATTCGTAGCAGCTCTGCCCATTGTTTGAATCTGAGAGTTCCACCATGTCCAGGCCCTATCTTGAAACAATCCTGACGCATATGGGACTTGTTGCTCTGGCGTACATCCGCTCATCCGAAAAACAGAATCCATGTCTTCAGTCCATTTCGCAAAGGCTATGGCACCTCCAGTGCCGTCGAAATTCAGAGGCTTGCAATCAAGGAACTGCAAGTAGGTACAGCCATGAGGTGGGTTGTTTTCTGAGGTACTCCTGCTGGGTTCAGAGCGCAGGGCCTCGTGTTGTGCTATCGCTTGTGCGATGTGCACTTGTAGTTATGCCTCGGTCATGAGCAGCTGAATGATCTTTTGAGACATATTCTATGAAAAGTTTGGGTTGGTCAGGTCTCATTTATTCAGGGAGTGTAAATAGTTATTTAGAGATCATATGTATTTATACGAAATAAATCATCATATCAATACGTCAAGCAACAGCACACTCATAGCGTAAGCAAGCAAATGGAATCATGTTTAATGAGACTATAACAAACAAACAAACACGTTTATCCCAATCATAGCATATTCCTGTTATATTGGTAGCACGTTTAACAAGAACATTACGATTAGGCTTTCATTAAGCAGGTAAGCATATTGCATCATAATCATAGCATAAGCAAGTAATTCAACAATGTATATAATGAGAATGTTGCGATTGAGTTTCCATATATCAATGACCACAAGTACAGTTTTACAAGTTCTACAATATTTCATACATCAAAAGGGACTATAGGGTCACATCACCCTTGTCCAAATCGTCTAACAAACTACATCAGTCAAAAGTCAATAAGTCAAAAGTCACACTGTGGTCTTAAAAAAAAAAAGCTATGCAATCTGGGCTCAATAGCTGCACTCTCATCAAAAGTATGCTATCTGCATAAGACCAAAAACCAACTACACTGATGGTGGAGGAGGAGGAGGAGGTGGAGGAACGAAAATCAACCTGCGCAAATGCGCTAGATCCTCCTCAAGAGCATGGACGACATGTAGTAAGTAACTAACCTGCTACCCCATAGTAAGAAAGCGAATGTCAAAATCTGGGTATGGGAGAAGTGGAGCTAGTGGAGTCGCGAATGGTGACTGACAAGTGCAAGGTGGATGGCGAGGAATCCTCTCTAACTCCATGACTCTGCGACACAACAACTCCTGCTGGAGCTGTAACGATAAAAGCAGATCATCCCTCGTGTATCCAGCATAATGTGAAGGATGATATGGATCAGAAATAGGCATCGTGTTGGGCGGAAACCAAATAAGTGGCTCGCCCAATGGTGTAGTAGCAAAAGGAGCAGTGTATGTAAACTGTGGCATGAAAGGATCAGCTGCTGACATAGGTGGTATATGATTGGGCTGCTGACTCGATGGACCTCCCCCTGGATAGGGAGGAGGGATATCCTGAAGGAACGTGATCGGCAAATCTGTGCGGTGAATGTCAGACTCATGTGGGTGAAACGGGGCGATATCAGCTGGTGCCTGTGTAGGTGCAGGTGGGGGAGTAACAGGTCTAACAAAAGGAGGTAAGTCATCGTCAACCTCTATCCACCCATTGTGGGTGAATGCATATCTGGGGTCAATGTGGGCAGCAAAAGGAGCATGGTCTGCGGATGCAGGCAGAGGGTCAGGTAACGGTGGTGCAACAACTGGAATGTCAGCGGGTACAGGGTCATGCTCAGGCAAAGGATCGTGAGCAGGTATAGGCTCAGGTGCAATCATAGGCTCAGGGTCAGCTGGGGCTAACTCAATATCAGCAGGTATCATGTCAGGAGCGACAGGTGCCTCAAAAGGCTGCTCATCAGGGACAAACTCAATCTCATGGTCAGGGTCAAAGTCGTGTGGAAAGACAGGATCAAACTCGTCATCAAACTCGAAATCCTGCAGAGGAACAGGTGCAGCTGACATAGCGGTGTCGGAGTCAGAGTCAGTGGGATGACGCTGCAATCCCAGTGCGTGTAAAGTAGTAGATGACACCGACTCGAATGAATCAGGACCAGAATGGTCAGACAAAATCTCCACGACAGGAACCTCGACAAGTGGAACAGCAATGACATCAGCGACTGGAATCTCAATAAAAAGATCGACGTCGTCGTCAGACATGGCATCAAGAGGCAGATCCTCAAGAGGAAATGCAGTAAGAGGAAAAGGAGCAGGGATCGGAACAAGAAGTAGATCCACGTCAGGAAAACCATCAGCTAGCGGTATGTCATCTCCAAAATCTGGTAAAGCAAACGGCTGGAAATCATCATCGTCGCTACTCGTGGTGTCAGATGTAAAAACCTCAGGGTCTGTGGCTATCTCATCATCCGAGACTATGGCCATAGGGTCTATGGTATCTGATACTCCACTATCAGAAGAGGACATGGTGTCTGTGACAAAGCAATCATACATATGCAAATATATTAACAACCATCAAATAAGCATGTAAGTAATAACAATGTAAGCATGTATTCATCCTAGTCTCCCCAGACTATCCCACCCAGCCTCTCAGACTAAAACTCCCCAGTTTCCCAAACTGAACTACCCAGTCTCTCAGACTAAACTTCTCCAATCTCTAAGACTCAATTTCCCTAGTCTCTAAGACTAAACCTCCCCAGTCTCTAAGACTGAACCTCCCCAGTCTCTAAGACTAAACCTCCCTCGGTCTCTCTAAGACTGAACCTCCCTCAGTCTCTAAGAATGAACCTCCCTCAGTCTCTAAGACTGAATTGTAAACATAACCCTGAAATGTGTTTTGTGGATTTGTTTGTAAAAAATGTTTGTTTTTGGGATCTGGACGTTTGGTGTATGCGATGAAAACATGTTTGAAAACATTTTCGTGAGAGCCCTAATGATCGTAGTCTAGACTCGAGAAGGAATCCTAGTTCGCTACAATCGAAGCTCTGATACCAAGCTGTCACACCCTGACTTTTGCAGAAGCGTGATTATTGGTGTGACTTTCTTAATACCATAGCATTCAATCATAACAACGCTATATGATAAAAACCATAAGATGCTCATCCATTAATTAAGTTTAGAAAACAACATAACATAAATTGTTTGAAACGTAGACACTAAATTTTTAAGTTACAACCACAACATGTTTAATTGAGTTCTTGAAGACTCAACAAAAGACCTTTAATTAAAACCGGGTTTAGAAACATGTGTCCCGTCCAGGAATAGGACACACTACCTATACTCTAACAACCTTGGATGACATCTTTTATTCATGACGCAGCTTGACTACATGCACACACCTGCCAGATCCGTTTAGTTCCCTGAAATACATGTAATTTGAAAAACATCAACAAAAGTTGAGCGAGTTCATGTGTATGTGTATGTGTATGTGAATAAACCTTTAAAGTATGTCTTGTATGTATGAATGGCCCTGGTATGTAGCAATAAGGAAAAATAGATCACCAATGGGTTGCGAAGCCAATGGTATGTGCGAAATGGTGCAGGAAGACTCAAACCTAGCAAATTTCTCTCCGGGATGAAGAGATAGTCACCACATGGGCCACCCTGGTCAGCATGGGTATGGGCTCGCTACACCCAAATAGATCTATCACTCATGTCCCTTGGTCCTACAATCAGGATTAATGGCCTTAAGTGTTATACCCACCACTCACATGATCAAGCAGTAACCCTCCTTGTAGGATCGAGAATCGATCTAAACAAGTCTATCAGAAGAGTTCTCGGTCTATTCAGAGGCGGAATTCATTGAATAGACTTGATAACAGCTTGATTCACTCTTTAATTGTCTTTTTTTATTGATTTAACACTGTTACAGATCAGATGACACGTCGGCAGCACTTCGGTACCGGAATCAGGAACGTTACAAATGAAATCTCAGCTCGGGTATTTATAGGAGAAACATTTCGTGCGAAATGGATCCTTCCATTTCGTGCGAAATTAACTAACACAACCAATCTCCTCTATTCTATCCTATCGAGCTCCATTCTATCCTATCTAGACACAAGACTCGATACAAGACGAAGTCGACAGACATATGCACCAACAGACTCCCCCTTGGATGTTGATGAAGTCTTCGGTGTCGAGTCTTCACAGTCTTCTGTCTTTATCAGTCTTCGTGCTCTTCCAAAGTATCTGATAGTGAAAGCATCCTCAATCTTTATCTCTTCTCTTGATCAACTAATCTCCCTCTTGGATGTTGATTTAACAATCATCAATATCCTCTTTCTCGGTTCTATCTTCGTTTATCAACTTCTATCTTTAACAAACTTTCAGGATCAGAGACTGGCTCTTGCATCTGCAGACTTCTTTTTACTAACAGACTCCCCCCTTAAGTTGTGCTGGGATCGCAGTCTGACTTTCACAAGTTCTAGATTCGATACCTGGCTTAACCTCTGCTCAGGTTTGAACACAGGAACCTACACAAAGCTCTACCTCACAATAAATTCCACAAATTTAACAATTTGCAAATTTATTCTTTGATCACCATTAGTTATAATATGACATTTCACAAATTATCTCTATTTTTAACTTCACTTTTCATTTCAAATAAACTCTCCCAAACCTGTTCGTTATGTTTAGCACTCGGAATTTTGAAGATCAGCTTTTCATCATCAATTGTCAAAAATCTTTTTGTATTTTCGGAACTTTATGCTAAAACACACTGAAAATCTTTTTGGATTTTTGTTTATTAGAGAAATGCAGTAAACAAATATTTACAGATAATATTTTTGTGAGTTTGTGTAAGAGGATCATATCAGTTTATGAGACAAATCACTAACACCATTAAGCTTTAAACATTTTAAGTTCTAAACAATTCACGTAGATTGTCAGTATACTGATCTACTTAAATTTTCACACAAAGTTCAACTGTTTCGAGATATGAAATTAGTGATTGACTTAAACTTATTTGCGTGTCCCACCTCAGAATATACTCCTGTATCCAGATTTCTATATTCAGTCTTACAGGTGAATGTACACTAATGATTTCTGTAAACGGGTAATGCGAGACCATGAGAGCTCAGGTTAGAACTTCCGTTCAGACAAAGAGATGATAGCTCGTCTTTCGGTGTGTCCCGTTTGGGGATCTTTTCTTCAACAGCACATGATTAACATTTTTCAATGTTTCACCATTTTTTATGCTGAGGGCTGGCTTTAAGATTAAAGCTTATGCAAAGTATTATACGAGGACTAGGCTATTGCTTCCGCAAAATCAGAAGTCCTGGTATAATACCCCAGATATCATCACGCACAAAGACCTAGTATGTCAGAAATAGAAAATCTTTCAAACAAGATTTCAGGGGTTACCTATATATCCGAGAGATGTTCCCCACGAAATAAGCAAGTTTGATATTTAGATTTATATCTCGAAAAGAATCTACTAAATGTATAAAAACCTACTGGCACATCTTCAATGAGATCGTTTATCACATTTGACTTTTCATTTCTTTAGCGTGTTGTGATAGTCCACTGATGTACTATCATTTCCTCGTTTTCTCAACAAAACTCATTTTTGAATTTTTTTCAATGTTTTTGTCTCTTTGAATTTTATCATGTTTTTGGATTTTTCAAATTTTCAAAATTTCTAAATTTCTACTCCCCCAAAAATCAAAATTATGTTTCAAATTTTGATTTTTAATGAAAATTTGAAAACAAACTGTACAAATAAAGTGACAACTGTTGTGAATTGCATCAAATCGCCATCCACTTAGCATAAACAATCAGAACTCCCCTTGCCAACAAACTATTTTCCCATTATGATTTCAAAACACTTAAGTTTGTTTTAATCAAAATGTTTTTTCCGGAAAATTAGTTTTGTTGAAATTCATCAATCATTTGTAGGTTAGGGGATAAGTTCAACTCAATGACCTTGATTAACCGCATGTAGGTGAAAACCAATTGTAGGTTCAATTACCAACCCTGCCAATTGTAGATCGAAATATAACAATTTTGAATTTTACCACTTGTAGGCTTTTCAAAACAAACATATTCAAGAATGATGCCGATTCCTGCTCCACGATTACCAACTTGGGAGCTCCGGCAAGTCAAGATTTTAAGTAGAAAATGCTGTCACCCAAGCCTGACCAGCCTTGGGTGATTTTGATTCAACTCTATCCCACCATCTTTTTTATTTATAAAACTCTTTAGCACCTTTCACCTTCTTGTCAACCATCTTCCCAAAAATATGTTTTACTTTACTATTAAAAACCTTTTCAGGATCAAATTCTTCTTTACCAGTGAAGAATTGATCTGAAATTTCAATCTTTCCAACTTTTAACTTCAAGTTATCTTTTGACAATGGAGGAAAGTTTTCCTCGTTCATTTCTTGAACGGAATTCTCATCAATCTTCTCAACAAATGACTCCTCTGACTTTGACGAGTCAGATTCATTGTCAGAAATACTCTCTGATTTAACAACCCATCTTTGTTTGTTCAAATCAACTTTTCTTTTGTAAAATCTTTTCGAACTTTCACCAATTTCGAAATTCGAATTTTTGAACACTTTTAATTTTTCTGTAGGTTGTTCTGTTTTACCAACACATTTTTCTCTCATTTTCAAATTAGAAGAAACTCCCTGTTTTGTGTTGTTGGACTTTGGACAATTCCAAGCAATATGCCCAACTTCTTGACATTTGAAACATACTCTTCTGTCAATTCTTGGTGCAGATTTCCTCATCATACTCTTTTTCTTCTCAGAAATAAACTCTTTGTTTGACTGTCTCGAGAATGTTTTCTTTTCTTCTTCTACTGAACTTGTACCTGAAACAAATTTAGTTTTTGAATTATAATTTTTCTCATTTTTATAATTTTCTGGGGGAATGAAACCTAATCCATTCTTTTTGAAATTACCGTTGTGGTTTGGTTTCTTTCGATAACCTGAACCAGAACTGTAACCCATTTTCTTGTTCAATTTCTGTTGAACTCTTGAAGTGTACTTTTTAGGTTTTTCATGAAGATTTAAATCTTTTATTTCAGAAATATTAATTTCTGTTAATTTGAAAACCTGTTTGATCATTTCAGTTTTGACACTTCTTATTGGAAATTCTTCATCAGAAAATAATTTGTAAGAATCATTCAAAGTATATGCCACTTTGATCGGTTCATCATTCAAATTATTCTTTGATAACAGAAATTCTTTATTATAAACCCGTTTGACTGGTGAATTCGGACTCTTGTCTGATGAACTTGAACTTTCAGATTTAGACTCCGACTTTGACTCTTCATCCATATCCAACACCTGATCGACCACTTTCTTTAATAACTCAGACTCATGATCAGTGTCAGACGCTGTGAATGTGACATCAATGTTGCCTGGTAACTCATCAATGGTTTCAGACTTTAATTTTATGGTGACTGCCTTTTTCAATCGTTCCTCATTTGGTTTTCTGGGAGAATAACTTTCATAGATTGGAGGCGGACATTTGTTATACTTGACACTTTGTTTGTTACCAGTATCCTCTTCCGTCTTTTTATCTTGAAAAGCTTCAAGACCTGCAACAGTAGAATAAACTCGATTAATCAAATAATCACAAGTTGTATAACTCAACAACAATCTTTTGATTCTTTCACTTTCAATCTTTTCGAGTTCCAAATCCTGCTTCAGCTTTGCACAATCTTCAATATACTCATTGATAACCTTCTGCTTAGTCATCAATGTTGAACTCATCATTGTCATAGCAGTATCTACTTCTAAGTTTGTCTTGTTCAGACTATCAACTGATCTGTTTAGCACATCATATGATTCCTTCACATACTTTACATCAAACAACAATTTTTCCTTCAACTCTTCAAGTTCACTAATCTTTTTGTCTTTCTCTTCACATTGTTTGCAAGTTTCCAAACATTTCAGACAAGGTTTCGTGACTTCAACAATCTTCTCTACTTCAACAATCTTTTCAACTTCAACGATTTTCTCAACTTCGACGATCTTTTCAATTATTTTCTCAATTACCTTTTCAGACATCAGTTCTTCATCAAATTCCACTTTTACCTCACACTCTTCATCTTCGACCTTCTCTGTCGAATCTTCTTCAACTTTTTCTTTTTCGGCTTCCATTTTTGCCTTTTCTTCAGCAATCTTTCTTGCTGACGTTCCAGGGCCTGGTTCTCTGTGGAAAACCAATGGAAACGAAGCTAAGGTTAATCCAAGCATGTAGGAAAAAGAATCGAGTGAATCGGACGAGAAATGAGGAAGTTAGGTTTGTTTTAGTGAAGCAAGGTAATTCTGCTCGAACTCTGATTTCGCAGCTGATTATGGACGATTTTGAGAGAGTTTAGGGAGTGCAAAGAAAGTGAAAAATGCTTGGATAGCACTTGGGTTTTATAGGGGAAGGTTGTGGTTGGGTTAGGTGAGCATTTATAATGTTTGGTTTTATAGGGGAAGGTTGTGGTTGGGTTAGGTGAGCATTTATGATGTTTAGTTGGGAGTTAGCAATAAAAAAAAAAGACAACTAACCACAACTTAAATTTTTGGCCAGCTTTGTTACTTTTATTATTATTTTTGATATCATTAGTTGGGTATTTTTTGTTTATTAATGTGTTACATGTTGTTTAATATGTATCCAACATGTAACAAGGTCTAAAATGTATAGTATACATGTTTTTAAGTAAAAAAAGAAGGAAACATGTGACTATGTAGAAATCAAGTATGTATAATATATGTTTAGGTATCAAATAAGTGAAAAATATATTTGTTAGTCTTGTAATTGAATAATCAAGCGTTTGTATGTATGGTCGATTTGAAATTATGAATACACGATCGTTGTTTGTGAGTTAAAATTACGTTTATGCGAATCACGAATCATGTATTAAACGAATGTATATTTCATATAGAAGATCAATTTTATTACGATCAAAGTCTCGGTTTTAAAATAATTCGAAATAGGATACGATTACAAGAGAAACAACTTTACGAAAATAGAAATACAAGACACGCTTTCTAAATAAGGGAGGTTACGAAAAAGCAGGGCGTTACAATTATTTCACAATTTTCTTCCCACTTTCAACCCAAAACACTCTCATTTTATACCATTCTTTTATAATAAAATATTTTTTCACCCACAATGCAATCTAATTCTTGGTGGTCATCGTCTTCGGAGGAGGAAGAGGAGATGTTTTATGCAAACGTTGTGCTAAGGGCGGCGCAAATTATTATGGAGGAGGAAGAGGAAGACGTCTCGTCTGAAAGCGTTATTACCAGACGAATATGGATTAACAGAGACCGCCAAGGTTTATCATTAATAAATTTTATTATCCTTATTCCTTATTTCCTCATATTTATATATTTTTTACGACATGAGCGCACGAGAAATTGGTGAACGATTATTTTTCGGATGCACCCCTTTACAATGCCGAGATTTTCAGACACATGTTTCGAATGAGTCGCCGGTTATTCACACGCATTGCTGATGATTTGGCAGGGCTAGACCCGTTTTTCACGCAACGACCCGATGCTCGTGGTTATGAAGGGTTCAGCATGTTACAAAAGTGTACTGCGGCCATTCGCCAACTGGCGTATGGGACAGTGGCCGACGCTTTGGACGAGTACTTACAGATGTCGGCAAGAACTACGCGTGAATGTTTGTATCGGTTTTGTCATAATGTGGTGAAACTGCATAGCAAAAAATATTTGCGGAAACCAAACGCGTATGATGTTCAACATTTGTACCAAGCTCATGAAGCACGACACGGGTTTCCGGGAATGCTCGGTAGCATTGATTGTATGCATTGGGCGTGGCAGAACTGCCCGAATGCGTGGTGAGGCCAATAAACGCGAGGTGATCACGGCCATCCAACCTTAATACTTGAGGCCGTGGCGTCACAAGATTTGTGGATCTGGCATTCTTTCTTTAGTCTCCCTGGTTTACTTAACGAGCTCAACGTGCTATACCAATTGGCGATCTTTAGCGATGTCGTTAATGGATTCGGTCTGGACACCAGTTTTACAGTTTCTGGGGTTGAGTATAGACGCGGGTATTATCTTGCTGACGGAATATATCCGTTTCACTCTACAATTGTCAAGACTATTCCATACCCCGAGGACGAAAAAAGGAAAAAATTCACCAAACGTCAAGAAGCTGCAGGAAAAGACATCGAACGTTGTTTTGGTGTTCTACAAAAAAAAAATGGGCCATCATTGAACAACCGGCACGTGCGTTCACAGTAGTGTAATTTTTATAAATTTTTAAATCTAGTCTTTTTTTATAAATTTTAGGTAGTGTAATTTTTTTAGGTTATGTAATTTTTATTTATGTTATGTAATGGATTTTATTATCTTCTTTTATGTCTTATTTTTATTTAAATTTTGAATTGTTTTTATAAAATTAAACAAATAAAAAAGTTAAACAATAAAAATTAAACAATAAAAGTTAAAGAAATAAAATAAATTAAACAATAAAAATAATGTGGGGTAGACCCATCCTCCACCCCCCTCAAAATGCAAGGAGACCCATCCTCCATGGGATGGTGATGTAGCGCCTACGTGGCGGCCCAATCCACATGGAGATGGGGCTCCATACCCTCTAGTCTAAGGAAGCAATAAAGTGTGATCAGATAAGCATCAAACTGGTTTGATATTGTGAATTTCATTTAATTAATAGACTTTGGCGGCTCAATATAGTGTGATTCATGTTTGATTATCGATCAAATAAAAAAGGTGCAATTAATAGTTTGGCAGCTCTATACAACAAAAGAATTTTAGGTCGTATAAAAACAATCAGCAATTAATGGCATTTAAGAGTTAATTACATAGTTAGTTTCTTTGGTTTGCACAAAATAACATACTTAGTTACTAATAGTTTAAAATCACCTACTAGGGTATTAACTTTTCATTTTGTAACGTTTGGAGGTATTAACTTCTAGGGTATTAACATAGTTAGTCCCTGTGGTTTGCACAAAATAACATACTTAGGTACTAATAGAATGTGATTTTAAACCTATAAATAACGTTAATACCTCCAAACATTACAAAATGAAAAGTTAATACCCTAAAATGTGATTTTAAACTATTAGTATCTAAGTATGTTACTTTGGGCAAACCATAGGGACTAACTATGTAATTAACTCGGCATTTAATGAAGGGAAATTCATGGCCGACAAAGTGGGTGATAATATTGATTGTTGATCAGGGATACATGTGTTTGTAATAGTTAAAGAATTTTAATTGGATGATTTTTTGGCCCAATCAAAAATCTAGTTAGTGGGATTTCATGTGAACGAGTTTCACGGTGTTGTTCGTTTTTGTAGGATCGTGGTTTAGATCATTCAAGCCATTAGTCGAGGAAAGAAAGAAGATTAACCATTCTTGATGAGATTGTTCCAATGAGCTTGACCATTGTGTTAACTTGGTGTTTCTACATTGGCGCCCACCGATTTTTCCTTTCTACTTATCATCTTTTTCTTTCCTTTACTTGTTTCACCGTCATGGTTGATCAGGGACCACCTTTTTACATCTCGGTTCAAGCTCTCAACAACCGCCGGTTTCGAACAGCTCACATGTCCAAACCCCACACGTTGACGAGTACACCGAAGGGAACTTCACGGACGGTGGGGTAACACATGCACATGGTAGTGTTGCGCGCACCGCACAACACAATACCCCAACAACCAAGCATGTGAAACCCTCTGCTCAAATCATGTCATTACTGTCAGAAGGGGAGACTCTCGCTTCATGGTTTCATGAAATTCCAAGTTGCACCGAACGCAACGCAGTCTATGCAGAACTGTGCGCGCACCTCTGCAAGTGCAAAAGTCAGTTAACGGAGAACAATAAAAAAATAATGGAGAGCACCTTTGCTCTGAGAATTCGAACTTGTGACAATGGAGAGACAGTGGTTTAAGACTCTGGGGTGTGGAGAGGCTTGGGTTGGGGGCATTGCTAAGAATGCATATATACATATCACGACTTTGAATAAAAAATTTATAAGAGATGTATAAAAAAGTAAAATTTAAAGCCGTTTTCATATAGGAGTCATATAAAATAAAATATGTGATCTCTTACATTGATGGTTAAACTTTGAACATAATAATGTGTAATTCAACAAAACTAGTTGATTTTCCATCCACGCGTTGCGGCGGGGACCCAATGACTGCAAAACGTTTGTCAGTAATGGCAAGCAGATACCGAATATCAAAACATAAATAAAAATGTCGTGAAAAGGATAGCCACTCCGTCCTAAAAAAATAATTTTAAATAACATAATATATAATAATAGGACCCATACGTCCTACACGTTGGATATTCGGTTGTTTTCAGTTCAGTTATTACGGTGCTAACACGTTAAAATATGGATGAGCTCGGTACCGGTAACGGCACCGAAAGTACTGATCCGGAAAATCATCGAAATTAGGTACCGGCACCGAAAATGCTCGGTACGATTCACTATGGTATTTGAAGGTAAAAATCAATAAATACAGGTATGGTGCTAGACCGGTGTCGAACCAAAAGTAATGATTCTAAAAACGCCAAAAGGTGGGTACCAAATTGGTACCGAAAATGATTTGGTATAGTAAATTTGGTACCGATACGATACCGGTTTGATGACAGTATTTGATACGATTTGCTCATCAATAATCTAAATATCCAAGTTAATTTACATGCTACAATTCATTCATTACAGAAAAACATAAAAAATAAAGCAAAATAGTTGTTGTGTATATGAAACCCCATTCAAACGAAATACAGTTTACTTACTGTGTGTATGAAAAGTAATTTAAACGGTGCAATTACTTGCAATGCTACGTTGCTACAGGATTTGATAAGCTCGGAACCACACATCCTACACGTTGGAAATTCGGTTGTTTTCAGTTCAGTTATTACGGTGCTAACACGTTAAAATATGGATGAGCTCGGTACCGGTAACGGCACCGAAAGTACCGATCCGGAAAATCATCGAAATTAGGTACCGGCACCGAAAATGCTCGGTACGATACACTATGGTATTTGAAGGTAAAAATCAATAAATACAGGTATGGTGCTAGACCGGTGTCGAACCGAAAGTAATGATTCTAAAAACGCCAAAAGGTGGGTATCAAATTGGTACCGAAAATGATTTGGTATAGTGAATTTGGTACCGATACGATACCGGTTTGATGACAGTATTTGATACGATTTGCTCATCAATAATCTAAATATCCAAGTTAATTTACATGCTACAATTCATTCATTACAGAAAAACATGAAAAATAAAGCAAAATAGTTGTTATGTATATGAAACCCCATTCAAACGAAATACAGTTTACTTAGTGTGTGTATGAAAAGTAATTTAAACGGTGCAATTACTTGCATTGCTACGTTGCTACAGGATTTGATGAGCTCGGTACCAACCGGTACCGAAAATACCGTTACCGGTATCCCCAAAAGTGGGTACCGGTACCGAATATACATGGTACGATACGGCTCGGTACCGGTCGGTACTTGTACGACGCCGGTATTTGAGGATAAAAACCAATGAATACCGGTGCCGAACCGGCACCGAAAATATACCCGGGTTGGTAAATTTGATACCGGTACCCGTTACCATTTGCTCACTCCTTAGTGATGTTACTATTCATTCAATTCTGTTGTATGAAAAGTAATCTAAACGGTGCAATTACTTGCATTGCTACATTGCTACATGATTTGATGAGCTCCGTACCAACCGGTACTGAAAATACAGTTACCGAAATCCCTGAAAGTGGGTACCGGTACCGAATATACCTGGTACGGTACGGCTCGATACCGGTCGGTACTGGTACGGCACCGGTATTTGAGGGTAAAAACCGATGAATATCGGTGCCGAACTGGCACCGAAAATACACCTGGTTTGGTATATTGGGTACCGGTACCCAATGCTATTTGCTCATTCATCAGTGATGTTGCTATTAATTCAATTCTATTTTTATTACAATATATATATATTTTTATTGAATACTGTTCATTCTGTTCACTTTTTAATATATATTTTTTTATTTTTAATATATAATTTTTTTATTGAATATTGTTCATTCAGTTCACTTTTTAATATATAAGTAATTGGAAAGTATAGTTGGTTCAATAAACTTCAGTGTGACAACAAGTTGAGTTTTTAAAAAAAGTCCATTCGAATCATAGTAAGTGGATTAGCATAGCCGTCCTCGAGAACTTTTAAAAAGATTTAGGCGTCAGGCGATAAAAATAATTGGACCCAATATTGTAGTTAAGGGGAATTAATTTAAAAAAGTAAAGGCTCAGTGGTGGAGCTAAGACTTGAACTTGAGATCTTTATATTATCTTGAGATGGTTTTTCCACTCCACTACCAACACTTTTTTACATTATAAATGGATGCATATATTAAATATATACTTTAGTATATATATATATAAAAGCTTATAAAAATCTTTCGGGCCCTTTAAAATTTGGGCCTCGGGCGTCGGCACGGGTTAGCCAGCCCAAGAGCCGGCCCTGTTGATTAGTGTGTTGGGCCTATCCGAAGGTGTGTTGTTAATGTCCATCTGCTAAGTTCATCCGAAAGAAGATTATTGTGTATCAAAATTGGGCCATCCAAACAAGTTGTAACAGGCCCATCCGAAGGATTTTGATAACAAGGTCCATCCGCTAAATCACTCCATCCGAACAGTGTGTAACATTTGTTCATCCGGACACATTGGCTGAAGTGGGGTTTTGTTAAAACTAAAAAGTCTATCCGAAGAATTGACAAAAGTTCATCCGCTAAGCCCGTGTTCATTCGAAAAAGTTTACTGTGATAAGTCGTGTCTATTCAAAGATCTTTAGTGTGATATTCGGAGTCTGATCATATTCTCAAAATCACGTTGACCATCAGTCACACATTTCAACTGGTTATAAGTGTTTGTTTTTTATAATTTGAGCTAAAGTGTTCGTTTAATTGTTTGTAGGTGAAACTTCAAGGAACGAAAAACACAAGGAGCAATAATCAAGACGCGAATCAAAGATGTTGGGCATTGGCGAAGAGTTTTATAACACATTCTACAACGTGTTCACAACTGAAGAAACTCCAGTAACACCAAAGAATGCTACAACTATGATAACTGAGAGTTTGAACCATGATAACGTTTACGAAAATCATCAGAGACCACCGAAACTAATGAATATAGAAGATTATCACTAGTGGTGTACAAGATTTGAAAACTGGTTGCAAGCCTCTGCGTATGAAAGTTGGATCATGTTAACTATGGGATATGAAAAACCAAGAAATGAAAAACATGAATTAATCACACTTAAACAATTCACAGCTGATAATAAAAAGGAACATTCTAGTGAATTAAGAATGATAACTCTAATTCAACAATCTGTTAGAGAGGATATTCTTTCACTACTTCAACATGGTGAAACATCTAAGTCAATTTGGGAAGCGTTAAAGTTAAACGCTGAAGGTGGGAAGGATATCAAGAAGAACAAGATATCGTTGTTGAAAAAGGAGTTTGACTTGTTTGGCTGCATGAAAGGTGAAACAGTTCGTCAAATGATAGAAAGGTTTTGTCATCTGAAGATTGAAATGGAAAGATTTGGCATCTACAAAGACAGAGAAGAGATGGTGGATAAACTTGTCGAGGCATTACCACATGAAGAAGATTGGAAAACCTATGTGATTGTGTTGAAAAATGATGCTAAATTCGATGAGATGACGTTAGAGAGTTTGATTGAGAAACTAGAGGGACATGATTTGCTGCTACAAAAACAAAACAAGATGTCTAGCTCTAGTTATCAACAGAATGTTGATTTGTACTATCGCAGAGGAATGCCACAAAACAACGAATCTGCAAAGATCAGAACTGCTTTCAGTGCAGATAAGACTGGTGATTCGTCAAACAACAAATCCTCAAGCTATGATCCAGGATATCATTCTTCATCTGCATCATCTAAATCTAATCCAAATAAGGATTGGAAAAATTCTCCACATTTGAACAATGAGTTTGCTCAACAGCACATGAGTTTCTTAGCTTCTATTCTGGTATCTTATGAAGGTTTAATTGCAGGTAAGATCGGGAATCCGAACATGACGAAGGAGGATTACGATCAGGTCGATCCAGAAGAGATGGAGCTCATGGACATTCGCTGGTGCTTGGCAAGTGTTATCCGGAGAGCTCAAAGGCTCATTGAGATAACTGGCAGAAAGTGCTTGGAAGGCCCAGACATGAAGATAGGTTTTTATAAAAACAAAGTCACTTGCTTCAAGTGTAAACAAAATGGGCACTTCAAGAGAGAATGCTCGAACAACAAAGCTAATGATAGCGTGAACCCTTTTCACGAGGATTACTACAAAAAGGCTATTTATCATCAGAATAACGAGCAACCAACAAGAAAGCATATTGATGAAGGATCTTCTAAAGAAAAGAAACATGCTGTATTGATGATTCATGATCGTAGTGAATCCTAGTATACATCAAAATGAAAAATTTAATTGGGATAAATTTAACTGGAATGATTACATCAAAGATGATGAAGATTTTGGCAGATGTATAATTCATGATGATGAAGGGTATGATTGGAGTGAACATGACAAAGAAGATGGAAAAGTCAAGGCAATGGTTGCTGAGATCAAACAGAGTCGAGAAGAAAGACATGCTCGCATGAGATTGGATGATGTGTATGATGCTTACAAGGAAGCAACACGAGCAGGCAGGTGGAGTCAAGAAAAGGAATGCTTTGTGGATCCACAAGGAAACCCGATGGTTAATCCAGATAAAGTTGATTTTGAAGCATTAGTTGCTGCCATACCGACTGTGGGGGATTGGTGCAAAGGCCTTGAGGAGATTCCAAGATACAGAGAAAAGGTTGAAGAAGGCATTAAGAAGGTGATATATGCCAGTCTGGAGAAGAAGAAGAAGAAGGTTGAGGAGATTGTTGATGAAAGTGAGAAGTTGGTGAATGAGGTGAAGAAAGCAGATGAGAAAGCTAAGGAAGTTGCTGCTGAGAAAAAGCAGAAGTTTGAAGAAGATCAGACTCAACAAGCGAAAGAAGCCACGGTGCCAAACACTGAGGTAACAAATCAAACTGATTCTTCTGATCCATCAATTAAAATTGATAATAAAGCTGAACAACAGTGCAAGAAATGCATGGAAACGTGCAGTGATTGTACTGAAAAAGATGAAAAATTTAAAATCAAGGACATTGAGTTTACTAAAATAGAAAATATTTTCAAAGAAAAGTGTAATGAAATGCTTGAAAATGAAAAAGTTTTGAAAGAAAAAGAAAAAGAGCTGACACAGAAATATGAAGATCTTGAAAAAGAAAACAAAATTTTGAAAGAAAAGTGTTCAGCTGTTTGCAACGAATGTGTTCTAAAAGATAAAACTATTCAAGATTTGCAAAAAGAATATGATGGAATGAAATTATCATATCATACTGTAAAAGAAGCCTATGAAACTTTGAAGAGTAGAGTCAAAAGTTTAGATGATAGATTGTCAGCTTGCCAGAAAACAACTAAATTTCTTGAAGCTAGATATGAAGGAAAACAAATAGTTTTAAATAGTTATATTGATGATGTTGCAAAACTTAAACAAGAACTGGCAGATAAAGAAAAGTTGGTCAATAAACTTCAAAGTTATCATGCTTCTTCATACATTCTGGAACGTATTTTTAACATCACACCCGATGGTAAAGATTCCGAAAAGAACAAAAAGGGAATTGGGTCAGAATACCATCAAGTTCCACCACCGTTGGAGAATAATTATACATTATATGATGGCGAAAAGGTGGAAAAAGCAATAAAAAAAAGGTTGATCAATTACCCGACAACATCGATGTGACTTACACCGAATATGATGATCTTGATGATTCAGAGGTGGTAGGTAAGGTCGTTGAAAACGTTTTGTCTGAGGAGTCTACCAAACCAGATAAGTCTGAGTCACAGGATGAAAATGAGGGAAGTTTTCATGAAAGGTATCTTAAAAATTCAAAATCTGAGAAAGATGCGAATGATGATTCGAAAGGATTGGTCTATACCATGATTGGATCGGACAAATGGTTCTCAGATGTTGAATTCCTGATTCAGAATGTGATTTCAGATAAAGTTGTCAAAGTGTTCAAACTGGTAGAAATTCAAAAGTCTGAAATTTCAAAATTTGCTGAAAAGAGCAAGAAGAAGTCTTATAACAAACCTAACTATAAGAAGAAAAACATGAAGGCTGGGTTGGGTTATAAGAAGAAACAAAATCAGAAACGATTTGAGAAGCCAAACTATCAAGAAAATATAAACTTTGTTCACGGAACAAGTTCTGAGGAAGAGAAAGAACTCCAATTTAGACGCTAGTCTAATGAAGAGTTCTATGCTCAAAAGAAAAAGCAACAACAACAGGTTAAAGATGTTTCCAAGAGAACATGCTTTAAGTGTGATCAAATTGGACATCTTAGTCGCAAGTGTCCAAATCTTAAACCCGTTGATGTTGAGAAAAGAAAGTTTGATGTTGTGAATTAGAAATCAACCAAGTTTGAATCAAAACAAACTTGGAAGCCAAAAATGTCAAAGACTGAATCACAACAAACTTGGAAACAAGTGACACCCAGATTTAGAACAACACAAAGTTGGAAAACAAATGTTGATGCAACAAAACCAAACCAGTTTTGGAAACCAAAAGTTGTTCAAAATCAAAATAGTCAAAATGAATCGAGATTTTATAAAAGGAATGTTTCAAAAGGACAAACATGGGTGGTCAAGAAACAAACTTCTGTGAGTGATAATCAAATTGAAGATGATTTTTAGAAGAATGAACGAAACTATCCAGTTTTACCTGGAAAGATTCATGTTCAACTACCTGAGTCTAAACAGGCTTGGGTTGCATTGTTCAAATGATTGAATTATTTGAATGTGCAGGTGCTCTCGAAGATGGTGGAATGTCAAAAGGAACAGAGGAGAAGCCTGGCATGTGAGGAGGAGGCTGCTGGTCCCTGCGTCTGAATACAGGGAGTTTATTCATTTCTGTACATAAATAAACCATATTAAAAACCCTAAATATTGAAAATTTAAAAACCAAAAATATGTTTTTATTTTGTCAAAAATTGAAAAATGAAAAAAAGATGTTTGTTTTTAATTTTGTCAAAAATTCAAAAATTTTAAAAATAGGTTGATTGAATATGCCCAAACCCTCACGGCTGAACAAACATGATTAATTTCACAAGATTGAAAAACGGTTTTCAAACTGTCAAATATCAGTGTGTTGTAAATCATGGGGGTAATTTCTGCAAAAACAGAGCATGTGATGCATAAAATGGATGGAGAGACAAAGCTATCAGTATCAGGTTGTCAATTTTTCTTAAATGTTTTGAATTTTAGGGGGACTAAAAATTTCAGAATATACAAAAACATTTGAAAATTTTGAAAAAACCAAAAACAAGATAAAATTAAAAAATGAGTTTTTGTGTAAAAAGAGAAAATGATAGTACATCAGTAGACAATCACAGTACGCTAAAGAAATGGAAAGTTAAAATGTGATAAACGGTCTCACTGATGATGTGCCAGTAGGTTTTTACACATTTAGTAGATTGATTTCGAGATATAAACCTAAATATCAATAACTTTCTTATCTCGTGGGTAACATCTCTCGGATATATGGGTAACCCCCTAAATCTTGTTTGAGAGATTGCCGGATTCTGAGATACTAGGTCTTTATACTATTTGATATCTGGGGTATTATACCTGATCTTCTGATATTGCGAAAGCAATGGCCTAGATCTCGTATAATACTTTACGCGCTTTAAAAGCTTACCCTTTGCATAAAAATTGAAAAATATCGAAATATATGAATCAAATGCAGTAGAAGATTCCCAAAGGGAACACACCTAAAGTCGAGCCTTCATCTCTTTGATTGAACGGTAGTTCATACCTGAGCTCTCAAGGTCTCGCACTAACTCAGAGTACAAATATCTATATAGTATATTTTCACCTGTAAGACTAAATCTAGGGAATCTTGATACGGGGGTATATTCTAAGGTGGGACACGCCAATAAGTTTAAGTGCTTAAAACACTAAATCTCGTGTCTTGAATCAGTTGAACTTTGTGTAGAAATTTAAGTGGATCAGTATACTGACAATCTAAGTGAATCATTTAAAACTTAAAGTGTTTAAAGCTCAACGGTGCTAGTGATTTGTCATAAACTGATATGATCCACTGACACGAACTCAAACAAAAATATTGCCTGTAAATATTTCTTTATTGCTTTATGTTTCAGAAAAATACAAAAAGATTTTGTTTCTACTTTATTTTTGACAACCGATGTCTGAGAGCTGAGTTTCAAAATCTAAGTATGCTGAACATGTTTCTGAAAATAAACAAGTTCATTAATTTGAAACTTGAAGGTTTAAAATGAAAAATCAAAAACAGTTTGTGAAAATCTCCAAGGTCATTAATTTGGACTTGGAAGATTATTTGTGAAAGTTTTGGATTCTTAAAACTGTCAAATTTATAAAGTCATTTGATAGGGGGAGAGAGCCAAGTTATTCCTGGAAATTACATATTGTTATATTTGTGTTTAGAGCCAGGTTCACAAGTTTTCAATCTTATATTGTCAAATTTCTTATAAATGTTTGAGATTTACAGATACTATGCCAGATTACAATCTCGATAGCCGAGTCTAAGGGGGAGTCTGAAGACGAGCTCATCGCAAGGGGGAGCTTGTAATCGGAAAACCAGGTATCGATCCTAAAAGCACGGAAGCTTTACGAAAGGGGGCACCTGAAGAAAGAGTTAACCGAAAAGGGAAGCTGTTTCAGAATGCAGATTCAAGAGAAGCTTGAAGAGGGAGTCTGTGTTGCTGATTTTGTCAAAGCTTCGTGAAGACTTAGAAAGAGAGAAAAGACAAGATGTTACGAGATTGATTACGGAAATATCCAAGGGGGAGTCTGTGAGTGCACGAATGTCTATCGCCTCCTTCAATCTGAACCGTAGCAAGAAACTGGTCAAGTGTAACACCTCGCAAAATCATGTCCAATACAATGATGACACGTGTCATAAACTTTAAACGTGTAATAAATTGATTTCGAGGGACACAAGTTGACAAACTAGGAAAAGATGTATGTGGAAGGATCCAAAGTGTCAACATTTGAAAACTATGCCTTTCAACAACCCTACACGATGTTTATACTCTTAAACGAATAAATTATGAAACGTATGAAGCCGTTTGTGAAAGAAAGTGAAAGTTTACAAGACACGGGGATTAAACGTGTCAACATGTTAAATTACTACCTCTGAGTGACCTTTTAACGAACCCGGGGCTTTGTAACGATTGATTATACTCTCAAGAACAAGTGACGAAAAATTCACGAGGTTTCGATATCGTTTGGTATTAAATACGTTAACTTTCGTAAATAAAGGGTTAAAAGCATCAACATGGTGAAACTAGTGTTTTCGGTTATCGTTTAACGAAACCGGACCTAACGGTGTTTGATTATAACCTTAAGATCATCCATATACTAACTAGAGGGGTTATTTGTGCCTAAAATGAAAGATTTAATTCTTAAAAAGGTCCAGGGGTTGTTTCTGCCAAGTTTGAAACTTGGTATGCTGGTTCCCCTAGGACTCGCGCTGCGTGACCCTAAACATGGCATGCCGTTGCGTGACGCGACGACCTAATTTTAACAGCCAACATGCACAGGTGCAGGTCTCTGCGATTTTCTTCACCATTTCAACTTTAAACACTCACAACTCGAAACAATGGACTATTTGATGGTTTCTAATACCACTAGGGACACTTGTTATCATCTGGAAACAACACATAACACCTGGGATGATCTGAAAGTGTCTTAAAGTAGTATAAATAGGTGAATTTGGGTAGCCTTCTCACTTGCACTTCAAATTTTTCTCACAATCTCAATTGATCAAGCTTTGGAGCATTCTCTGGAGCATCCTGATCATTAAGGAAGCTCCTGGGCACTAATTAAAGAATCTTGCAAGTTCTTAGTGTTTAAAGTCTGTCGAACAATATTTTACTTTATGTTTTAGATTTGCATGTGGATCCACTTACAACCGTTTGTATAATATTTAATTATACTTTGCATTTTGGTTTGTATTATTATTTTCTTCCAAGACTTCCGCTGTGCATTTAAACTATGATTATTGACAATGATGATATCAACTACGTCACGATACTCCCCACCAGGCCCACCGGTAATACGTGGAAATATCGGGGTGTGACAGGTTGGTATCAGAGCCAACGTTGAGGGAATTAAACACTAGCCTTTTGTGTTTAATCTCAATGACACAGTTGTACATTCCTTGACTTCCGAGTCTAGGCAAAAGACCTAGGATTAATCCTAATCTTAATTGGTTTATATCTTTGTTGTTTTTCTTGTTTTGACAGGATTACAAGCAAACATGCCACCAAGAGTGAGAGGACCTGGAGGACGAGGAAAAGCACCGATAGTAACTAGGAACGATCACGAAGCTGGGCCATCTCACCGGCGCACACCCTCCACATCACTCGGCTCAAGCCCACATGAAGACTGGAGGACCTACATTGAGCCCGCGAGACGCTCTGTCTCGCTTAGCTCCTCACCATCTTACCATGACTCCTTCGGGCTGCATCAGGACGACGGGTCCCACAACTCTAACCATTCTTACATTACTTTATAGCGTTCGGGTTCACACCATTCCTTTCAGAACCCAACACCCTATTTTCAGAGCCGGTTCAACCCGATGAACCAAATCAAAGAACATGAGGGCCAAAACCCTTTGGGACCAGCTGACCATTTCCCCGAGTACCAAAACATGGATGTGGACGATGATCCAGATCCTGAGATGCCATCATCTGGGACGCCGACGCATCCCATTGAGATTTCTAACGAATCATCTTTTCATTGTTCGCCTTACAGGGGCCCTGATATCTGGGCCGAAAGGTGGAGTACATACAAGTGGGAGTATACTCCCCCTCACCACAACTCACCTCCACACCAGCAGGTCCCTTCTGAGGACCCACATTTCCAGGCGGTCACGCCACCGCCACCACCAGCACCAGAGCAGCCACTGCCTCCAGAACCATCGAGGCGATGAAGAACGGCACGGATGTCCGTGCGTGGGGGTTTCCATTTCAGCACCCCCCAATACTCCAGCAACAACAACTACCTGCCGCTCAATGAAGACCCGCAAATGGGTGGGCCTTCAAATGCTGTGTCTGAAGTCGACTCTGCACCAGTCGCACCAGCACCACCGTCCATGGGTTATGAAAATCCAATTCCATCTTACCCAGGTGCAGCTGGGTACAACCCGTTTGAGCAGCAAGCTTATTCGGGTTATAACTACAATAATGCACCTGCCGTTGACCCGTACATTGAAGCAGCAAACTTCAATGCTCTCTACCCTGGGCCCTTTCCACCTACGTACCCAACTGCGTGCCCTGTATATGGGTATCAATGCCCACCGCCTCCTCAACCCCAGCAGTAGCAGCCACCGCAACCTCAAATGTTAGTGCATATGTCTATTGACTTCGTCTTGTATCGAGTCTTGTAATCAGATAGGATAAATCAGTGCTCGTTAGGCTAGAAAATCAGGTTTGTGTGTGAATTAGCTAATTCACACGAAATGACCAAAGGTCATTTCGCATGAAATGACGAGATTCATTTCGCACGAAATGAATTAAAGTCATTCCGTACGAAATACCCTAGTCTATTTCGTACGAAATACAGGGTCTATATATAGGGAGCATGGTTTGTCATTTGTAACTTTTGGAAATCGGTAGCGAAGCTCTGCCGAATTGTCTCCAGGTGCTGTAAGACTATTATATCAATACAAGAGACATTATAATTGAATCAAGCTGTAAACAAGTCCGTATCTCTGAATTCCGCCTTTGATTCGGATCTAAACTCTTCTGAACGACTCATTCAGGTCGCACAACAATCCTACAAGTGGTATCAGAGCTCAGGAGGAAGAGTTCTTACAGAATTCAGCTTGATTTCATCAGATTTCTGACTTCTACACCTTCTTTTTCAAATTAACCAACTTTTAACAGTCAAAACGGATTGGATTTCATATATTTCATGTAAAACATAGTTTTAACTAATCCTTGAAAGAATTGGACCTTAATTCAGCTTAAAACCAGTTCAATTTGATAAAATGATGACCGAAATGATGATGTCAGCATCATTTCATACGAATCAGTGAAATTCATTTCGCACGAAATCAAGTGTGTGGACCTCATTTCGCACGAAATCAAGTGTGTGGACCTCATTTCGCACGAAATCAACTTCTTATTTCGCACGGATTGCCATTTCGCTTCAAAGTGGTCATTTCGTTTGAATGATACATTCATTTCGTACGAAACAGACATAGTTGATTCATTTCGCTTAAAGCTCATTTCGTGTGAAAGATTCTTTCATTTCGTTTGAAGCTATTTCGTTTCAAAGGGCCATTTCGCACCAAGATCATTTCACGACAACTGAGTGTCAGTTTGTTTCAAGTTGTTTGATATTGTTTAAACTGATTGTGTTTGTTTGTTTGGTCTCAAGGTGATTTAGAGTGATTCAAAGAATTTACAATCATGGCTGAAGAGTTCTACAACACGTTCTACAATGCATTTACGTCCGAGTCTTCCGAAACTTCAACTGTTACACCAAAAACCATAACAAAAGCGATAAATGAGAACATTAAACATGGTAACTTCTACGGAACATATTCAAAACCACCAACGCTTGAAAGTATTAAAGATTACACTTGGTGGAAAGAACTTTTCATCAATTGGGCAAAAGCTTACGCTCATGAGAGCTGGTTCTGTTTGGAATTTGGTTATAAAAGGCCGACAGATGATAAAGGAGAAGAAATCCCACTCAAAAGCTTATCCAAAGAAGACAAATCTGAATTTGCGGCTGAACAGAGAATGATTGCTTTAATTCAATCATTAATTAGAAATGACATGTTTGCTTTATTACAACATGACGGTTCATCAAATCTGTTTGGGAAGCTTTACGGGTTAAGGCTGAGGGGGGTAAACAAATCAAAAAGAATAAAATTGCTTTGTTAAAGAAAGAATTCGATTTGTTTGATAGCCTTAAAGGAGAGTCGGTGAGACAAATGATAGAGAGATTTGGTCATTTAAAAATCGAACTTGATCGTTTTGGAATTGTTAAAACTCGAGAAGAAATAATCGATAAAATCATAGAAGCGTTACCACGAGCTGATCAGTGGAAAACGTTTGTGTTCATATTAAAAAATGATGTTTTATATGATACAATTTCTCTTGATGTATTAATTGAAAAGATTGAAACTCATGAGCTTGAATTGCAGAAACAAAGCAAGATGAGTAGTTCTTCACATCAACAGAATGTTGGTCTTTATTACAAAGGCAATATACCCTCGGTGAAAGTGAACGAGTCACCAAAGACAGCATTCAGTGGTGAGAAGACAAAGGAACCTCAGACAAGCTTTTCAAGCTACAATCCAGGATATCATTCATCGTCTTCAAAAACAAATCCTGATGAATCAGAGGAGATACTGTGCAACATTGCTCTTAAGTTAAAAAATTCCCCTGCAATGAGCATCAACTCTACTAAGCAGCAAATGAGCTTCCTTGCATCAGTTCTGGAATCATATGAAGGTCTTATGGCTGGTAAAATTGGAAATTCTGAATTGACCAAAGAAGACTACGGCCAGATTGATCCGGAAGAAATGGAACTCATAGACATTCGCTGGTGTTTGGCAAGTTGCATCCGCAGAGCTCAGAGATACATGGAGATTACTGGAAAACAGAAAATCGGTGGTCCATCAATGAAACTGGGATTTGATAAATCCAAAGTGGCCTGCTTCAAGTGCAAACAAAAAGGTCATTTCAAGAGAGAATGTAACAATTCTGCAGTTGATGGAAATGCAAACCCGTTCAATGATGATTATTATCGTAAGGCAATTTACCATCGAAGCAAAGAAGAGCCGAAAATGATCGAAAATAATCCCAAAGAGAAGTCAAGAGCATGTGCAGTAATCCATCATGATGAAGGATATGATTGGAGTGAGATTCTTCCAGAAGAAGATCGTGTTGAAACATGTCACACCCCCAAAATCCACATGCGGAGTACCACCGCTTTGAGGCGTGACTGACCAGGATCTTAGCCACCAATCACATTGAACCCATGAGTATATTTAAATAAAACTTTCATTTATTGACAACAAGTGTTAAAACGTTGCAATATTTCACAATTTACAGCGGAAGCATATTTAATTCGATAAGTGTTTATAAACCACATATAAAAGCTCTTAGTCTTGTGTTGCGTTTTCATGTAACTCAACCCATGACCACTCCAGCTTCCCAGACAGCAAGTTCCAATGATATGCACCCAAAGGCCTGCAAGGCATGTAACAACGAGTCAACAATAAAGTTGAGCGAGTTCACAGTTGTTTGATTAGTTATTGAGTTCGTTTCAATAATCGTAAGTTCGTTTTGTAAACCACGTATTAATCAGTATCCCTGTTTCCCAAACCTTCTCAATAATTAGTGGGGGCTTCCCATGTGAATTACCAGACCGTACCATATCGACTACTAACGAAAGTAAGTTGTGCCCTAAGTCAATGTCTATCATCATTGACCCTTTTCCTTAGTCCATTAGTACACGCCCGTTCGAATGACACGGTGTGAGGTTTATTAAACCTAATAGCGCTATTAACTAATGACCCGCTCGCCATCGGCCTCGGTGATTAAGTCGATATAAAATGAGGGACTTATGATAGAGTTTTGGTCCAGTATGTTTAATCTTGTTGTCCTACCCAAGGAGGACGAACCTACCCAAGGAGAATACGCAAGGTTTAATCTTGGCATCCTACCCATGGAGGATGGCCGTACATATCCTACCCAAGGAGAATATGTAGTTTCCGTTTTAGTTCTTTAACCCATTCCCAACCCTTGGGAATCCCATGCCTTGTAGAAAGTGTGAACTCACCTTGGTTTGCTCGGTATGCTTAACTACTTGTTCATAATTAGTTCAGTCGAAGCCTATAGTATGCATGTTTACATAATCAGTTCACGTCTAGATAGTTCGTGTATAAATCATGATCACAATATGTATTCAACACTTATCACATAGCACGTAACAGTCAATCAAGCTTACATAACTTCACAGTTTACTTGCATGTTCTACATGAAGATTTCATGTTCCCTAACATCATTAACCACAACAATCATCACATGGTTATTCGGTAGCACACATGTTACAAATTATGATCTGTATACAAGCTTAGGACCTAACAGCGAATCTCCCAGGTGACGAAACCCCACCTGTTTCGTCGACATGCTAGGTGACGAAACTTCATATGTTTCGTCACATCAACAGATGACTACATACCCCCGAAACCCTAATTACCATCAGTCAGTTAATCATCAATATTCATAACTAGCCACAAATGATATGTTACTAGATCGTACACACAGCCGTAACCTCTAATCATTTAACATTCATAAATCAATGATAATATGAGCAGTGGACACAACCGAATACAACCACAAAGATCAGATTAAATTCAATAGGTTATCATTAGAACATCAACCCTAACTATCAGCGTATTCATTATTTAATCATCTCATAACGGACTACCAGATTATCATTGTCATGCTAAAATATATTGATAAGCATATTGTAGTCAACCACCCTTACTCATCGAATAACAGAATCATTCATATGGTCTCAATGACAAAACAAGATCACATCTATTACATACGATCATATAATTCACGATTTACTGATCTTTTATCAACAAGATTTATATATGTAAACATGAATTGGTTCACCAAGAAATTATGTAATCGATTAAACAATGATGTAACTAACCGAGAAGTGTAGTGACCGGAATAAAGGACTGGAACAATTAAAGAATGATGATGATTGCCGATGGTCTCTAAGGAGGAGAGGAGATGCGGAGACTAGGGTTTGCCAAAGGTAACTGCCACACACAAATGCAGCACCAGAAATAAACAACAGAATCGCACATGGGCTCTACTTGGGCCGGCAGCCCAAGCATCCACGAAACTTTAATGTTTAATCGCATAGGGGTGACGAAACCCCAAGTTTCGTCAGGCAGCCAAGTTTTGTCGAGATTAATTTGTGGCGAAGGTTGACAAGTCAACTGCTTTATTGGCCTATAAATAATACATGACTAGTCTCTAAAACACAACCATTGGACCGCACCCACATCTTCACATGGCTCACAGTCTGTTGCTTTGATAGTCCAAAAAGAATTAGCACAAGGCTACTCAATGACTAAGAGGTGGGTGGCCGACAATTTGAGTCACATTAATAAATCACATGGGTGTCACAAGGGCCAAGATATACGACTTCACATGGCCGATAATTTTTAATCATATGATTCACTGTCAATGTTAATCCTATATTGCTACTTGCATTGGGCCTAGAGAGATCATGATTTCCACTAAATGAAATTGCCAACAATATCAACTCATTGGGCCGATCAAGTGTTAATATAATTACAGATCACATGGGTTACTTATTATATTGAGATAAATTCTTTCATTACTCATTAACAACTCTACGTCATATTAGTTCAACTATTCATCAAGTAGGTTACAACATCAAATATGCAAGTTACAACACAAACCATTACGAAAAGCACGATTGCTACAAGTAACATGTCGGGGAAAAGACCTGTGAAAACTCGAGTTGTCACATCATCCCCATCTTGAAAGAAATTTCGTCCTGAAATTTAGCATGTAGTTACTAAGGAAGCTAGTTAGGTTTCGTGGTTTTCTGGTTTTCCTGGGGTGTCACATCATCCCCCCGTTGGTTTGGAATTTCGTCCCGAAATTCCGCAGTAGCTTCAGCCTCAGTAGTGGTTTCACTGTTCTCGAACAATGTGGATGTGTGAGTTACATTTGGTTTTCTCGTTCCCAGGTAACCTCTGGGTCATGACGGGAGTTCCAACGAACTCGAACAATAGGTAACCTGGTGCGTTTGGGAATCTTGACCTCCCGGTCCAAAATTTCCACTGATCCTTCGATAAATTGCAACTGACCATCGATGGTGAGCTCCTTAAAATGAACTGTGAGGGTCTCATCTACCAGACACTTCTTCAGATTCGACACATGGAAAACGTTGTGAACCCCACTGAGTTCTGCGGGTAGGTTTAGCTTGTAGGCCACTTTGCCTATCTTTTCAATGATTATGAAAGGTTCCACATATCGCGGTTTGAGTTCCGTTTCGTATATCAAAACGAAGTACACCTTCCCAAGGTGAGACTTTAGATAGTACTCGATCCCCAACTTGGAACTCGAGTGGTTTCTTTGTGGTTAACAGCGTAGCTTTTCTGGCGGTCACGAACCGTCGCCATTCGTTGTCGTACTTGAGAAATCTCCTCAATTGTGTGTATGACGAGTTCTGGGCCAGTGATTTGGCCGTTTCCGACTTCTACCCAACAAAGAGATGATTGGCACCCCTGTCCGTACAATGCCTCGAACGGAGCAGCCTGAAAGCTGGTGTGGTAACTGTTGTTATACGAAAGTTCCAGTAAAGTGAGATGTCTTCTCCGACCGTTGCCAAAGTCAATTTCACGTGCTCAAAGCATGTCTGCAAGGGTTTGGATGGTGCGTTCAGTCTGCCCATCCGTCTGTGGATTATATATTGTGCTCATGTCTAAACGCGAGCCAAAGGATTTGTGCACCGCTTGCGACAAATCAGATGCAAATCGTGGGTTGCGATTAGAGGTAATGAAGGTTGGCACCCCATGCCTAGTAATCACTTCCTTTAGATAGATGACTGCATGTGTAGAAACTTATCCGTTTCTTTGATGGCTAGAATGTGTACTGGTTGCACAAAACATTCGATGAGTATCCAAGTGATGTTTCTGTTTTTGAGATGTAAGTAGACTGTCGACCAAATCCGTGGCAGTCTGTTTTTATTTCCATACGAGCGTTGCTGGTTGCTGATGCTACACCTTGACTTTCCACAAGTCCATCCATCATTCACATACTTAACTAGATGAGCCTTCATGTCCGATTACTAGTACAAGGCTTATAAATCCTAATGCCTCTCATCAAAACCCAGACGACTAGAATGTCGAACTGATGTGCTTGCTTAATGCGAGTTTCCCTATAGTTGCCATGTAATGAGACCCACATTTGTTTCATGAAGTAGCGAGTATCGTTCGACTGGTCAAAGGTTGCTTCTCCATGCCCCGCATGGGTTCAACTTGAAGATTCCTCTTCCTTCAGTTTTCCGGCTCGAACGGAACGAGTCTGATACTGTTAAGTTAGAGTCGATAGTGAGCTGCAAAGCCCGTGCATGTTCAAGTTTCATAGTTGTAATCATCTTAATGTTCCCTGCAGCGATGCCATTAACTGATTTAGCACTGTCGAAGCCAAGGTACACGGGAGGCCCTTGTGATCGGTCTAAATAACGCATCTGGTACCGTCCAAGTAATGCCTCCATCTAAAATCCCAAAGCCATGGTTTTCACCGTCCGTCGAGTGTGTCGCACACTTCCTCTTTGTGACTCTTTCACGTATGTCATCACCCTCACATGTTGCGTCGTTGTGTAGCTGGGACTCTGATTCGGACCATTATGGTATACCACTAAATCACCCGCACCCTCGGGTAAAGACGATGCTCAGTGCATTGCAGAGTTGGAATTCGAAAGCTGAAAAGACGTCCTCCTGATTCTTCTTTCACGAACACAGCACCCTGCTGTGCTAAAGAGATTTAAGCTGTGCGACCTTCGAAGCTCATGTGTGTAAGCTGCGATACTATCTAGCAAAACCAAGGAATTGTTGCGTCTCCAAAGGAGTCTTTGGTGTCGATCAGTTTCTAACAAGATGCATCTTAGCGAGATCCACGGATATTCCCACTCTGTTGGTTACATGATCAAAATGCATTTCTCGAATCTAGAGGTGACATTTGACAAGACTTCACATGTAATGGCTCCTCCCACAGAAGCGTTGAAATAGGATACATATGCCACCCATAGTGTTCCCTGAAGCTGCTGGTGTGTTGATCAACTCAATGATCATGGTGTACAAAGTTGAAATGGCTGCATTGCATTCAACGTGTTGTTCTAAGAGCATTCTCCTCTTGGACTTCCATCTGATGATAGTCCGTTCGCTAGCCAGTCCTCGAATGGAAGCTTGTTCCTCGTAACGATTCTTGATTGTCACCTTGTTGAGTTCTCGATAGTCAGTGCACATACGTAAAGGCTTCCCTTCATGGGTATAGCGAGGGCTCCTTAAAGTGAAAACTCCTGTCCAGCCATTCCTGTAGTTGGTTAAACAGCTCCTGCAACCCTCCTGATGCAAGACGGTAAAGAGTACGAGTAGTTAGAACTGCCTCTGGCGCGAGGTCAAACTGAGTTCCTCTCGGGCAGCACATGGAGGGTAATCACGAACAATTGGTGGATCCTCGATCCCCTTTTCCTTAGTCTTGATATCAGTAACGGGTGCTACCATGGCGGGGTAATCCTTCCGTGGACACTTCTGGCCTTCACTGCTGAAATGATGCTAACCTCTGCACCACTTGGATACTTTATGACAGACGATAACTTTCCCCTCACGGGGTATAAATGCGCGATGTTTGGTTAACCAATCCTCACTGGCTACTGCATCTACACCATCATGGATAGTGGAAGGAAGATCGGTGTCGAAAACTTGTCCCACACGGTTGAATTTGCATCCCTATAGACATACGAGGCTTCAATTGTCTTGCCATCAGCCGATTCCACAACTGGTCTGGTCTCAGGAAGTATCAGGGTTGAACAGAACAGGAACGAAACGATTAGCTTCCACAAACGTGTTGGCCACCATGTTGTTGTAATCCTGGCGTTGCCCACGCCAGCCCTAAACGCCCTTCCATGAGCATCATTTCCAGTGTTGTTGTTTTCATTACAAGGATTTCAAGTACTGTTGTTGTTCCTTTGGTCGTTGACCTCTTAACTTAACTACAGCCAAACCATGTTGTAGGCACCTTTATTTTCTTACCAAAAGCTAGGGTTACGAGCACCCTGTTGTCGTTGTGACTACTGCTTCCAATGTCGTTGCTCGAAACGAAGCCCTACGATTCTTCACCATCATTGTACATCTTTTCACATTCTGAGCCACGTCCTTCAGCGCTACTCACTGCGCTGGCAGTTACGCCTACCACACTAAGGTCAATTATCATCACTTATGCCTCGATCGATTCGTAAAAGTTGGCTCCCCATGGGTCGCTGACAAGGGTTAAGGATTCGATTGAAGCCAATTCGCTGGTGCTCATTGCCGGTTATCAGGGCCGCCAAAGTACTGGGGTCGGTAAAGTGCTAAGCTCATCCTCCTGTCCATCGATGTTGCGAGTGGTTCGAGTAATACACAGTATGTTGCAGAAGTGATCGCACTTCAGAGTCTGAGGCGTCAACATGTTAAGTTCCAGCAAATGAAGAAAGGTGAGAAAGATATAGACCAATCATTGTCGTTGCAACATCCAACTCGGGGATGTTCGTACAAGCACCTAACATTCTACACAGTTCGCCAGGCGTTCAGATGGGTGTTCAGGTATTAGTCGATTGCAATCGAGATTCGAAAGGATCCAGAGAGGAATGAAAAGTTCACGTTCGAGTAGGGGACAATCACTGCTATAACCCGTATAGGTTTGTTATGTTTCACATCAAGCAAATAATGGAACGGAACCCCTTTTCCACTTGTTAAGGCTTACTGGGACTCGCATGCACCCCACATTATTATTATGTGTACACCCACAATAATATTGTGATTTGCATGTTCATCTCAGCTCCTCTTAACTCATGTCAAATGGTTCCCTAAACTCGAGTAGTATTCAAAGGGTATCACGAAGCGTAGGACATGAAGGTTTAGGGATTTACCACCCTATCAGTCACATAACCCGTGAAAGTGTACATGAATTCATATTGTTGTGCTAAATGTGCAATCACATGCAATATCGTATGTAGGTGTTCACTAGTTATGTAGCACAATGAGTATGTGAGAGATGAACCTTGCAATCTGGAGCTGAGTGTCATGGTCGTATTCAAGTCTTTAGAACTGCTCGGTTATAGTCTGGTTTTACAAAAACATTTTCCCCTTTTTAAAACCAAGTTCACTATAACCAATGGCTCTGATACCAATCTGTCACACCCCCAAAATCCACATGCGAAGTACCACCGCTTGGAGGCGTGAATGACCAGGATCTTAGCCACTAATCACATTGAACCCATGAGTATATTTAAATAAAACTTTCATTTATTAACAATAAGTGTTACAACGTTACAATATTTCATAGTTTACAGCGGAAGCATATTTAATTCGATAAGTGTTTATAAACCACATATAAAAGCTCTTAGTCTTATGTTGCATTTTCATGTAACTCGACCCATGACCACTCCAGCTTCCCAGACAGCAAGTTCCAATGATATGCACCCAAAGGCCTGCAAGGCATGTAACAACGAGTCAACAAAAAAGTTGAGCGAGTTCACAGTTGGTTGATTAGTTATTGAGTTCCTTTCAATAATCGTAAATTCGTTTTGTAAACCACGTATTAATCAGTATCCCTGTTTCCCAAACCTTCTCAATAATTAGTGGGGGCTTCCCATGTGAATTACCAGACCGTACCATATCGACTACTAACGAAAGTAAGTTGTGCCCTAAGTCAATGTCTATCATCATTGACCCTTTGCCTTAGTCCATTAGTACACGCCCGTTCGAACGACACGGTGTGAGGTTTGTTAAACCTAATAGCACTATTAACTAATGACCTGCTCGCCATCGGCCTCGGTGATTAAGTCGATATAAAATGAGGGACTTATGATAGAGTTTTGGTCCAGTATGTTTAATCTTGTTGTCCTACCCAAGGAGGATGAACGTACGTATCCTACCCAAGGAGAATACGCGAGGTTTAATCTTGGCATCCTACCCATGGAGGATGGCCGTACATATCCTACCCAAGGAGAATATGTAGTTTCCGTTTTAGTTCTTTAACCCATTCCCAACCCTTGGGAATCCCATGCCTTGTAGAAAGTGTGAACTCACCTTAGTTTGCTCGGTATGCTTAACTACTTGTTCACAATTAGTTCAGTCGAAACCAATAGTATGCATGTTTACACAATCAGTTCACGTCCAGATAGTTCGTGTATAAATCATGATCACAATATGTATTCAACACTTATCACATAGCACGTAACAGTCAATCAAGCTTACATAACTTCACAGTTTACTTGCATGTTCTACATGAAGAATTCATGTTCCCTAACATCATTAACCACAACAATCATTACATTGTTATTCGGTATCACACATGTTACAAATTATGATCTGTATACAAGCTTAGGACTTAACGGCGAATCTCCCAGGTGACGAAACCCCACCTGTTTCGTCGACATGCTAGGTGACGAAACTTCATATGTTTCGTCACATCAACAGATGACTACATACCCCCGAAACCCTAATTACCATCAGTCAGTTAATCATTAATATTCATAACTAGCCACAAATGATATGTTACTAGATCGTACACACAGCCGCAACCTCTAATCATTTAACATTCATAAATCAATGATAATATGAGCAGTGGACACAACCGAATACAACCACAAAGATCAGATCAAATTGAATAGGTTATCATTAGAACATCAACCCTAACTATCAGCGTATTCATTATTTAATCATCTCATAACGGACTACCGGATTATCATTATCATGCTAAAATATATTGATAAGCATATTGTAGTCAACCACCCTTACTCATCGAATAACAGAATCATTCATATGGTCTCAATGACAAAACAAGATCACATCTATTACATACGATCATATAATTCACGATTTACTGATCTTTTATCAACAAGATTTATATATGTAAACATGAATTGGTTCACCAAGAAATTATGTAATCGATTAAACAATGATGTAACTAACCGAGAAGTGTAGTGACCGGAATAAAGGACTGGAATGATTAAAGAATGATGATGATTGCCGATGGTCTCTAAGGAGGAGAGGAGATGCGGAGACTAGGGTTTGCCAAAGGTAACTGCCGCACACAAATGCAGCACCAGAAATAAACAACCGAATCGCACATGGGCTCTACTTGGGCCGGCAGCCCAAGCATCCACGAAACTTCAATGTTTCATCGCATAGGGGTGACGAAACCCCAAGTTTCGTCGGGCAGCCATGTTTCGTCGAGATTAATTTGTGGCGAAGGTTGACAAGTCAACTGCTTTATTGGCCTATAAATAATACATGACTAGTCTCTAAAACACAACCATTGGACCGCACCCACATCTTCACATGGCTCACAGTCTGTTGCTTTGATAGTCCAAAAAGAATTAGCACAAGGCTACTCATTGACTAAGAGGTGGGTGGCCGACAATTTGAGTCACATTAATAAATCACATGGGTGTCACAGGGGCCAAGATATACGACTTCACATGGCCGATAATTTTTAATCATATGATTCACTGTCAAAGTTAATCCTATATTGCTTCTTGCATTGGGCCGAGAGAGATCATGATTTCCACTAAATGAAATTGCCAACAATATCAACTCATTGGGCCGATCAAGTGTTAATATAATTACAGATCACATGGGTTACTTATTATATTGAGATAAATTCTTTCATTACTCATTAACAACTCTACGTCATATTAGTTCAACTATTCATCAAGTAGGTAACAACATCAAATATGCAAGTTACAACACAAACCATTACGAAAAGCACGATTGCAACAAGTAACATGTCGCGGGGAAAAACCTGTGAAAACTCGAGTTGTCACAAAACAGCTCATGGTAGAACAACTTCAAAAAGCAAACATTATGTTTTTGTTGTTGAAATCAAAGGAAAAAACCAGAGAAGAGATTCTGAGTGATAAAACATACAGAGAAAGAAACATTGCTGAAAACAGAATTGATGAAATGCAAGAAGAGTATGAAAGTGCAGTGAGCAATAAAAGATGGGATAAGAAGCGAGAGTGCTATGTCAACAGAGAAGGTGAATCTGTTGTTCCTAAGAAGGACATAATTTTTGATGATGTTCTTCTCATAATTCCTCGATCTGTCGAATATTATACAAATGTTGGTAAAGATAAAACATATGCGAAAAGCTTGAAAAAGACATAAGACATGTCATGACATCGAGTTTGAGGAAGAGGGATGAAAAGAGAATTAAGGAAAATATTGAGAAGTTGGTTGATAAATTAAAGAAGGTTGCTAAAGAAGTTAAAGTAGAACTGTTAAAGTTGAGAATGTGATGGTAGAAGAAAAAGTTGTTGAAGAAACAGGGGTTGTGAAAGAAGTTGTTGAAAAAGAAGCTGTTACTGAAAAACAGCAGGTTGAAGAAGAAGTAAAGATGGAAAGTTCGACTGATGTGAAGAGTGATGCTGAGCAGAAGCAGACAGAAGTAAACACCGAGGTGCAAATCACTGAGGTAAATTCTGATTCTGAAAACTTAAATGAAAATGTTGAACAGTGCAAGAAATGCATGGAAACGTGCAGTGCTTGTACTGAAAAAGATGAAATATTCAAAACAAGAGATCTTGAATTTACCAAAATAGAAGAAGTTTTCAAAAATAAATACAAAGAAATGTTAGAAAATGAAAAAGTTTTGAAAGATAATAATGAAAAACTTTCGGAAAAATGTAAAAAATTAGAAAAAGAAAATGAAGTTTTGAAAGAAAATGTTTTGAAAAAGACAGAAGAATGTGATCAAAAAGAAAATGCTTTTCAAGAAATGAAAAAGGAGTACGATTCAATAAAATTGGCTTATCATATTACTAAAACGTCATATGAAGATGTAAAAAGTCAAATGAAACTTGTTCAATCGAGATTAAGATACTGTTCTGAAACAACTGATATGTTCAAGCGACAGTATGAAATAAAGCAACAAGTTGTAAATTCTTATATTGAGGATGTTGGTAAACTTAAGAGTCAGATTGTTGATTTAGAACAGGATAATAACAAGTTAAAAAGTTACCACTCGTCATCATATGTGCTTGAAAGAATTTTCAACATAAAACCGGATGGTAAAGATTCTGAGCAAAACAAGAAAGGTATTGGCTCAGAGTTTCATCAAGTTCCTCCACTGGAAAAGTTTGCATTTTATGATGATGAAAAGGTCGAAAAAGCTTTCAACATGGTAGATCAATTGCCAAATAACATTGATGTAACCTATTCCAAATCTGATGATTCTAGTGATTCGGAGGTGGTAGGTAAGGTCGTTGAAAGTGTGTTGAAAGAAGAGTCGGTTGATACAGGTAAAACTGAATCACATGATGAAAATGAAGGTAATTTTCATGATGGATATCTGAAAAACTCAAAATCTGAGAAAAATTTGAATGATGATTCAAAAGGATTGGTTTATTCCATGATTGGATCGGACAAATTATTCTTAGATATTGTATTCCCGATTTAGAATATGATTTCAGAAAAGATTGACAAAGTTTTCAAAATGGTTGAGATTAAAAAATATGAAATTCCAAAGTTTGCTGGAAAAGGTCATAAAACTTTTTATAACAAACTTGGTTACAAAAAGAAAAACATGAAGGCTGGGTTGGGTTATAAGAAGAAACAGAATTGGAAGAAAAATGAAATGCCAAATTTTCAGGCAAAGATGAATTTTGTTCACGGAACAAGTTCCGAAGAAGAGAAAGAACTCCAATTTAGGCGTCAGTCTAATGAAGAGTTCTATGCTCAGAAAAAGCAACAACAACAGGTCAAAGATGTGTCCAAGCGAACATGTTTCAAATGTGATCAAATAGGACATCTTGCTCGCAAGTGTCCAAATCTAAAACCTGTTGATGTTGAAACGACAAAGAAGTCTGTTCATGTTGAGAAACAGAAATCTGACGTTGTGAATCAGAAGTCAACCAAGTTTGATTCAAAGCAAACTTGGAAACCAAAAATGTCAAAGAATGACTCACAACAAACATGGAAACCGAAAGTTGTTATTCAAAATCAAAATGTTCAAAAAGATTCACATTTTTATAAAAGATGGACTCCAAAAGGTCAAACATGGACAGTTAAGAAACAAGTGACTTCTGTGAATGATGAAAAAGTTGAGGTCAAAATTGACAACGTTTTTGCTCAGAATGACAAAGATTTTCTGAAATTGAATGATGCATATTGTGTTGAAATGCCTAAGGTCAAACAGACCTGGGCTAAATTGTTCAAGTGATTGAATAGTTTAAATGTGCAGGTGCTCAAGAAATTTGAAGACTGTGAAAATGGAATTAGGAGCAGCCTGGCACGAGAGGAAGAGGCTGCTGAACCCTGTGTTGGTTGAAACAGGGAGTTTGTTTGTTTTCTGTATATAAATAAACAATATTTCTAAAAACTCTAAAAATTGAAAATTTTAAAACCAAAAATATTTTTTATTTTTTTAATTTTTTTCAAAAATTCAAAAATTTACAAAAAATTTGTTGATTGAGTACGCCGAAACCCTCACGGCTGAACAAACATGATTGCATTCACAAGATTGAAAAACGGTTTTCAAACTGTCGAAAATCAATGTGTTGTAAATCATGGGGGTACATTTGCAGAAAATATAATGTGTTGCAAATCAGTGCATGAGAAGCAGAAAATGGATGGCGAGACAAAGCTATCAGTATCGGTTTGTCAAATTTTCTTTAAATGGTTTTGCATTTTAGGGGGAGTAATTTGTCAGAAATTCCAAAAACATTAGAAAATTTGAAAAAGCCAAAAACATGATAAAATTCAAAAATTGAGTTTTTGTGTAAAAAGAGGAAATGATAGTACATCAGTAGACAATCACAGTACGCTAAAGAAATGGAATGTTAAAATGTGATAAACGGTCTCACTGATGATATGCCAGTAGGTTTTTACACGCTTAGTAGATTGTTTTCGAGATATAAATCTAAATATCATACTTACTTATTTCGTGGGGAACATCTCTCGAATATATGGGTAACCCCCGAAATCTTGTTTGAAAGACCCCTCTTTCTGAGATACTAGGTCTTTATGCTTAGTGATATCTGGGGTATTATCCCGGGACTTCTGATTTTGCGGAAGCAATGGCCTAGTCCCCGTATAATACTTTTCACTTGCTTGAAACAGAGCACCACCCTCAGCATAAAAAATGATGAAACATTGCAAAATGCTAATCATGTGCTGTTGAAGAAAAGATTCTCTAAAGGGAACACACCTAAAGTCGAGGCCATCATCTCTCTGATTTTGCAGAAGCAATAGCCTGAGCTCTCATGGCCCTCGCATTTAACCCTTTACAGATATCATCTAGGTATACTCACCTGTAAGACTGAATATTGGGATCTGGATACGGGAGTATATTCTAAGGTGGGACACACGAATAAGTTTAAGTCCTTAAAACATTAATCTCGTATCTCGGAACAGTTGAACTTTGTGTGAAAATTTAAGTGGATCTGTATACTGACAATCTAAGTGAATCGTTTAGAACTTAAAGTGTTTAAAGCTCAACGGTACTAGTGATTTGTCATAAACTGATATGATCCTCTGACGCGAACTCGAACAAAAATATTGTTAGTAAATATTTCTTTACTGCTTCATATTTCAGAAAAATACAAAAAGATTTTGATTCCACTTTATTTTTGACAACCGATGTCTGGGAAGCTGAGTTTCAAAATCTAAGTATGTTGATTGTGTTTCTGAAAATAAACAAGTTCATTAATTTGAAATTTGAATTTTTATTAAAAAAAATCAAAAACAGTTTGTGTATCTCCAAGGTCATTAGGTTGGACTTGTATGATTAACTGTGAGGGAGTTGGATTCTTAGATTGTTATATTTTGTTAAAGAAAGCCAGGGTTTTTGATTCTGGATGTTCAAAACACTGTTACTTATAAATGTTTAAGTATTGCAGATGTTGTACCAGACTACGATCCCGACAGCTGTGTCTAAGGGGGAGTCTGAAGACGAGCTTGAAGCAAGGGGGAGCTTGTAACCAGAAAGCAAGGTGTAGATCCCAAAAGCACGGAAGCTTAACAAAAGGGGGAGCCTGAAGAAAGAGATTTTGATAGAAAGAAGAAGATAAAGATTGATGGATGCTTACAGTGTTAGACAATTTGGATAGAGGAAAAAGACTGATCAAGACTGAAGATGTGTCATGCTAAAAACTCGACACTGAAGACTTCGTCAACATCCAAGGGGGAGTCTGTTAGTGCATATGTCTATTGACTTCGTCTTGTATCGAGTCTTGTAATCAGATAGGATAAATCAGTGCTCGTTAGGCTAGAAAATCATGTTTGTGTGTGGATTAGCTATTTCGCACGAAATGACCAAAGGTCATTTCGCACGAAATGACGAGATTCATTTCGCACGAAATGAATTGAAGTCATTCCGTATGAAATACCCTAGTCTATTTCGTATGAAATACATGGTCTATATATAGGGGAGCATGGTTTGTCATTTATAACTTTTGGAAATCGGTAGCGAAGCTCTGCCGAATTGTCTCCAGGTGCTGTAAGACTATTATATCAATACAAGAGACATTATAATTGAATCAAGCTGTAAACAACTCCGTATCTCTGAATTCCGCCTTTGATTCGGATCCAAACTCTTCTGAACGACTCATTCAGGTCGCACAACAATCCTACATCAAATCCAGCATCCTCAGCAGCAGGAAATTCTCCAAAGGTTGCATGAGGTGGAACAAAGGGTAGACGAAGAGGGTAGAAGTCATCGCGGTCTTCTAAAGGGTTTGGCAAACCTCATTAAGGGGAAGAAGAAAAGGGATTATTAGAAATCCTTATTTATTGTTTTGTAATTTTATTTCAAAAGGGATTATTAGAAATCCTTATTACATACCTTTAGTGCACGCCCTTCAACCGCAAATCACCTCCTGCGTGGACATTTCATTTATGTATTTGGTCCCTGCATGGACTTGTCTTTTCTTATTTTAATCCCTGCATGGACAATGTTATTTCTTTAAAATCACGTCTAGGGCATTATTGTAATTCTTAGAATTTATTTATGAGAATTTTCTTTTTTTTTTGCAATTACATTTGGCATTTAACATATACATATAATATTGTATCACAAATCAAAATATCATTTCAATTTATAATTGATCTGCCATTAAATCTCAAAAGAAAATCATAAAGGTATAACCTTGCCTATATGTCATTTTAGACATGGCCATGATGGTAAAGCCTTTTAAGATAATAAATCCTTGCTAACACCTAAGAACGTGTTAGCACTCTTGACAAATGTGGTTCGAGAAAATCACACTAGTCATCCTTGTATTGGATTCTTCCAATTCCTTATCTAGCCTAATGTTCTAGAAATCATGGCTTATATCATCAAATGAGATGATCACATTATAAACATCCATTAGTGATGAAGTGTCTACGGGCTATATTTATTGTCCAATAAGACAAATGACAGTTGTAGTCTATGACTCCCTGTCAAGAATGGTAATGAACTATGTTCAAACCTTAATGCCTCGATCTTATAAGATCATGGCTTACAAAATAAAACTGTCCTCGTCACTAGGCCTTTTGTGCCACTTTAATATCCTTAATGATTTATAACTGGGATTAATTAAAATGAAAATTTTAAAATAACTCTGATTCACAAATTAACCAATATGGTATGTATTTACCATGGTTAATGAATCATCGAAAATGATGATTCCATAACAGACATCTAAACAAATTATTGTCAATTGTTTTATAGCAATTAAGCTTCAGCATGCCTGAATCAGAAGAAGTTAATAGTCATCCCCATGTGAGGAATGATAACACCCGAATGAATGTAACGGGTGCAGATCTACAAGCAATGATAGATAATGCTGTCACTAGAGCCATTGACAGATAGTTCAAAGAACCAAGTAATACTCACACTAAGACGCAGGTTGTGGCTCATTCAAGGCCCCCTTCCAAGACACATACATATCATAGGGACGATTCTTGACATTCTTCGAATCAGAAAAGTTTGCCACCTAAACAAATTGTGCTTAATCAGGAACCGCGTGTCAAGATATGCTCCTATAAATACTTCGTCTCTTGCAAGCCAAGGGATTTTACAGGCGAAAAAGGTGCCATTGACTGTATGAGATGGCTTGATGAGATGGATACCGTTGTGGATATCAGCGGATGCGCGGAGCAGGATATTGTGAAGTTTGTTTCACAGTCATTTAAAGGGGAGGCATTGGCTTGGTGGAGGTTGTTAATCCAAGCCACAGGGAAGATCCCACTTTATAACTTGTCATGGGAGCAATTTGTAGCGCTAATCAAGGAAAACTTTTGTCCTCAGCATGAGGTAGAGAAAATTGAAACTGACTTCTTGACTCTGGTCATGAAGAATTTGGATTGCCAAGCCTATGTTACAAGTTTCAACACCATGTCTAGGCTTGTCCCTTATCTGGTTACACCTGAACCCAAGCGCATAGCGCGCTTCATTGGAGACCTGGCTCCAGAAATCAAAGGCAACGTTAAAGCATCTAGGCCTACCACTTATAGGTCTGTGGTAGATTTGTCCTTATCCCTCACACTCGATGCGGTTAGAAATTAGTCTGTTAAGACTTCTGAAGAGGGAAAGAGGAAACGGGAAGATGAGAGCTCACGTCTCTCCGACAAGAAAAGAAAAGGTAACTCTGAGCATAGGAAGAGTTTTGGGTTTAGAAAGGACTCCCAGCAGACAGGTGAGAAGCCCAAGTGTAAAATCTGCAGGAAGCACCATTTTGGAAATTGCAGACTCGAATCACAATCGCAATCGCAGCCTAAAGTTTATGGGATCTGCAAGTCAAAGGAGCATAAAACTTTGGATTGCGAGAAAATGAAGGATGCAACCTGTTATGGTTGCAATGAGAAGGGGCACATAAGGACCAACTACCCAAAAAACCCAAAGAAGCTTGAAGAGGCCAAGAAGACCAATGCTCAAGTCTTCAAGATGAATGCTCAGGAGGCAGTATAGAACGATAATGTTATAACAGGTACTTTCCTCATCAATGATGTTTATGCTAGAGTTTTGTTTGATTCTGGCGCAGATAAGTCTTTTGTAGACAATAAATTTTGTAAACTGTTAAATCTGCCTGTTAAAACTCTAAACATAAAATATAAGGTAGAATTGGCTGATGGTACGATAGAGACTGCTTCAACAATCTTAGATGGATGTTTCATATCCATTAGGAATCACTCTTTTCCGCTATCTTTGCTTCTGTTGAAATTGGCAGGATTCGATATAGTTATAGGCATGGATTGGTTATCTCGTAACCAAGCTCAAATTGCCTGTGATAAAAAGCAAGTGGTTATCAAAACTCCCTATGGTGAATCACTTACTATTCAAGGAGATACGCAGTATGGATTGCCTAAACAAGTCTCTATGCTTAAGGCATCTAAGTGTTTGAAGAAAGGTTGTGTCATTTACATGGCACAGGTGACGATAGACGAGCCGAAGCCTAAGATTGAAGAAATTCCTATTATTTCTGATTACCCAGACGTATTTCCTAAAGAACTACCTGGTTTACCTCCAGACAGACAAGTGGAATTCAGAATTGATATTATTCCAGGAGCAGCCCTAATAGCACGAGCTCCTTATCATTTGGCTCCGACCGAGATGAAAGAATTAAGAACACAGTTGGATGATTTATTAGAGAAGGGTTTTATTCAACCTAGCTCGTCTCCTTGGGGAGCACCTATTCTGTTTGTAAAGAAGAAGGATGGATCAATGCGTCTATGCATTGATTATCGAGAGCTGAATAAAGTTACAATCAAGAATCGATATCCATTACCCAGGATCGATGATCTGTTTGATCAACTTCAAGGGGAAAGTTACTTTTCAAAGATCGATTTAAGGTCAGGATACCATCAGTTGAAGGTCAGAACCGAAGATGTGCACAAGACTGCATTCAGAACACGATATGGCCACTACGAGTTCTTAGTGATGTCTTTCAGGCTCACTAATGCACCTGCAACATTCATGGATCTCATGAATCGCGTTTGCAAGCCGTATCTAGACAAGTTTGTCATTGTCTTTATTGATGACATACTTATTTATTCAAAGAATCAAGTCGATCATGAAAAACATCTCCGGTGTATCCTTAAACTTCTGCAACAAGAGAAGCTCTACGCAAAGTTCTCTAAATGTGAATTTTGGCTCCGAGAAGTCCAATTTCTTGGACATGTGGTGAGTGAGCATGGTATCCAGGTGGATACCGCTAAGATTGAAGCGATTATGAATTGGCAAGCGCCTAAGACGCCCACTGAGATTCACAGCTTCTTAGGTTTGGCAGGTTACTACAGACGTTTCATTGAAAACTTTTCTAGGATTGCTGCACCTCTAACTTCGTTAACTCGTAAGAATGTAAAGTTTGACTGGGGTCCTAAGCAACAAGAATCTTTTGAGATCCTCAAGCAGAAATTAAGCAATGCTCCTGTGTTGACATTACCAGAAGGGATAGAAGAGTTTGTAGTTTATTGCGATGCATCGCATACTGGTATGGGTTGTGTGCTTATGTGGAGAGGAAAGGTTATTGCCTATGCTTCACGTCAATTGAAAGTGCACAAAAAGAACTACACCACCCATGATTTGGAATTGGGTGCCGTTGTGTTTGTACTCAAACTTTGGAGGCATTACCTGTATGGAACCAAGTGTGTAATTTATTCAGATCATAAAAGCCTTCAACATTTGTTTAATCAGAAAGATCTTAACATGAGGCAGCGTCGTTGGATGGAGACTCTGAACGATTGTGATTGTGAAATTCGCTATCATCCGGGCAAAGCGAATGCTGTCGCTGATGCCTTGAGCAGAAAGGAAAGGATTAAATCAATAAGGTGTAACACCCCGAAAATTTCAAATCATTTATTTTTAAATATAATGCTGCTAAATAAAATAGTGAACTAACTAGGATTAAAATAACCTAGTTAGGTAAAAGCCTTGTAGTGACTTACAATGGGTTAAAACACTAAAATTTGGAACCTAATGATAGTTGAGGGGCTGAAATTGCATGAATTGAAACTAATATAATTAAAACATAAAAATTAAAACTCAAAACACAGGTGGGCGTGTGTTTGAGATCGAACCAGGCGACCAGGGTTCTTCAAACCCTAAAACTCCACAAATCTCAGAAATTGAAGGTTTAAATCAAGTCCAAAACGTAATCCGAGCTGAGATTTGTGATCCTCATCGCAAGAGGGTTATAAGGTATGTAAAATTTAGTAAAAACCATCTACTTGAAATTCTCATGAACATAGAGAATCTGAAATATGGTCATGCATGTGTGATATATAGATGGATTAAGAGCATTGTAGCGTCTAGGAGTAAACCCTAGGCAAATACAAGTTGAAATCATGTGTAATTTTAGTAAAATCCATGAACACCCTTGTAGGTGATTAGTGGGTTATGTAGAATTTGATAAACACTAGGAAATTGAAAGTTGATCTAGTGTAATTTGACAATTGTGAAGTGACTTCAGAATTTTAGAAGCTAACAATTATATAAAATGTGTTGATTAATGTGAAACTCGGGCTAAATGATAAGCTAGGGACTTGCTATGTAAACATGTAAAAATCTGCCCTTAAAGTGTTTGATGAAATGCCTCAAAGAAGGTTTGAAACTGGAATTTTGAAGTTAAAACGCTTAATTGTGGTATTTTGGCAATTATGCGATATGTGATTTGAAAGAGTTCTAAACGCGGTATAATTGAACTCTATTGGAAAGGATACCGGAGCGTCGAGCGGACAAGCCGGTGGTGATTTGCGGTTGAAGGGCGTGCACTAAAGGTATGTAACTTGATTAGTTACATTTGGGTAAATTTCGATATTTAGCATATATGTAGTTGGATTGTGTATTAAAAGTTGAGTTGGATTAAAGCGATGATGTTCGCTATGTCGAATAATAGGCCAAGAATCTGGTTAGACCTCGTTGGTAGTCATCAAAATGGAGGATTCCTTAGATGAGCCAAACGGGTCGAATGACCAAATAAGGCATGGTAATACATTCTTTGTAAATTTCGCATACTTTCGTTAAATTGAATCCGTTTTAAACATAGTTTCGACTATGTATTATTCTTATGTACTCTAATACTAATGTTTAATGTAAACATTTTAGTTTCTAGGTATTCAAGGATTACGGATGACGGTCAAGCAAGCTTTTGAAGAACCGAACACGAACTTTTGAAGCTTCCGCATAAATTAACTCGGTTTAAACAATGTTATGACGTAAATCGTTTGCTAAACAACTTATGGATGTTTAAATTAGTTGGTAGATAACTAATGTTGTTACCTTAGAATTTGGTTTTTGGAACTAATGTTTTAATTTAGACATCTTTTGTATAAATCTTATGAATTATTAGTAATTTCGAGTAGTAAATAAGACGGGTGTTACAAGTTGGTAATCAGAGCTTAAGGTTGTCAACAAGTGTTCGGTTCAAGCTTGATCGATCGTCCGGTAAGAATTAACTTATTATGTTAACAAATTATGTCTTATGTAAGAATGAGGAAGGAAGTGATGTGCATGGGAAGAGCGTGTTAACACACTCAAACCCGGAAAGTGCATTAAATGTGAACGGTTAAAGCAAGTTAAGAACTTGGCTAAACCGAAACAAATGAAGCAATGTGATGAATGAAATGTTTAACGTTTAAATGTAAACATTTCAGTTTCAAGATGTCTGATGGAAACGATGATAATCCGGTGCAAACAAGCACCGAACAAATGAAAGAGATAATTGCCGAAGAAGTAGGGAAGGCAATTGAAGGAAGTCTATCCGGGTTTATAGACAAAATTCAAAACACGGTGTTGTCGCTTGTCGAAGAGCGAGTTAAAAGGTTGGAGGATAGTGTCAACCTTATGAAAGATAAAACGGGAGAATGTAAAGGGTGCTCATATAAAGAATTTATGGCGTGCAAACCGCCAATCTATAACGGGGAAGTTAACCCGATAATCTGCCAAAGATGGATAAGTGACGTCGAAGGAGTGTTTGAACGAACCCACTGTGACGTAGGTGACTTTGTTGCTTACGGAACGGGTCAATTGAGAAATCAAGCTAAGGATTGGTGGGACAATAAACAGAAGGAAATGGGAGCCGAAGCGGCAAGGGTCATGACTTGGGATGAGTTTAAGGTGCCGTTCCTTAAACACCATAGTCCCAAAGCAGTTATCAACAGGATCAAAGAGGAATTTATCCAGTTAAGACAAAAGGGAGAATCAATTGATAAGATCACGGGCATCTTCATGGATAAGCTGAGATTTTGTGACGAGTTAGGCACCACTGAAGAGCAGAAGATATACTACTATTACAACATGTTGAGTGCTGAATACCGGGAGTTTATGACTCCCTCAAAATATGAAACTCTCACAGAAATCATTAACACCGCCCGGGAGCGGGAAATCGAGTTAAAGAAGCAAGTTGAAAGGGGTGAGCGAAGGGCACAGGATGTGAATCCAAGCCCTACAAAGAAAGCTAGAGCTGCTGAATCAGGGAAGAAAGTGGAGGCTAAAGACGGGTCGCCAAGTTGCAAAGTATGTGGAAAGGGGCACAAGGGTGAGTGCCGCTTCAAAGACAAGTCGTGTCCGGTATGTGGGAAGACGGGGCACACTGCATCGCTATGTCCCGGAAAAGTTTCCGTTTGTTACAAATGCTATCAACCCGGCCACAAAAAGTCTGAATGCCCCAAGTTGGTTGGAAAGAGAGACACAAAAGAGTCTCCAACAGAAGCTCCCAAAGCGAAGGCTAGGTCCTTCCAACTTACCACGGCTGAAGCGAAAACAGAACCCGATGTGGTCTCAGGTATATTCACAATTAACTCAATTCCAGCACGTGTATTGTTTGATACGGGTGCGAATAAATCCTTCATTTCGCATGGATTTATTCGACATCCTTCATTTGTATTGACAAAATTATCTGTGCCCTTAGAAGTTGAAATAGGGGACAACAAGAGTTTTATAGTTTGTGATGTTTGTCTAGGCTGCAAATTAAGCATCGATGATGAGGAATACTTGATAGACCTAATCCCGATGTCAATGGGGGAATTTCAAGTAGTCGTTGGGATGGATTGGCTATCTCAGCACCACGCGAAGGTCGTGTGTTTTCGTAAGGAGATAAAGCTAATATCTCCGAGCGGGAAACACGTCACTATCTTTGGCGAAAAAGGAGGCAACCCCATAGTATGCTCAATGCTGAAAGCTCACAAGCTTATGAAGCAAGGATGCAAGGCATTCATGATATACACAAATGAGCCCGAGAAAGAATCACTGAAGATTGAAGATGTACCGGTAGTACGAGACTATGAAGATGTGTTTCCAGAGGATTTACCGGGGATACCTCCTGAACGGGAAGTAGAGTTCGGGATCGAATTGATTCCGGGTGCAAAACCCGTAGCTAAAGCACCATACCAACTCGCGCCGTTAGAATTACAAGAGTTGATGTCCCAAATTCAAGACCTGCTTGACAAAGGATTCATAAGTCCGAGTGTGTCTCCTTGGGGCGCACCGGTACTGTTCGTGAAAAAGAAGGACGGAAGCATGCGCATGTGTATCGATTACCGGGAGTTAAACAAACTCACGGTAAAGAACCGATACCCTCTTCCAAGGATAGATGATTTATTCGACCAATTACAAGGTGCGAACTGGTTTTCAAAAATTGACCTTAGATCGGGGTATCACCAACTAAAGGTCAAGGAGGAAGATGTGCCGAAGACGGCTTTCAGCACGAGATACGGACATTACGAATTCCTCGTGATGTCATTCGGGCTAACAAATGCACCCGTGGCTTTCATGGACCTCATGAACCGGGTTTGCAAGCCAATGTTGGATAAGTCAGTCATCGTGTTTATCGATGATATTTTGGTGTATTCGAAAAGCGAAGCTGAACATGCACACCACTTACAAGAGGTGTTAGAGACGCTTAGACGAGAAAGGTTGTATGCGAAATTCTCTAAGTGTGCCTTTTGGTTACGAGAGGTACAATTTCTTGGCCACATCATAAGTGCCGACGGAGTATTGGTGGATCCGTCAAAGATCGAGGCTTTGTCAAAATGGAATCCCCCGAAGAACCCTTCAGAAATTAGAAGCTTTTTGGGGCTTGCGGGATACTATAGGAGATTCATTCAAGATTTCTCCAAGATTGTGTCACCGCTAACAAAACTAACCCGGAAGGAAGAAAAGTTCATTTGGGGTGTAGATCAAGAAAGAGCGTTTCAAACGCTAAAAGAGAAGTTAACTCAAGCTCCGGTACTGACATTGCCGGACGGAGTCGAAGACATGGTGGTTTATTCGGATGCTTCACTATCAGGGCTCGGATGTGTTTTGATGCAACGGGGCAAAGTTATAGCTTATGCCTCGAGGAAATTGAAGATACACGAGAAGAAATATCCCACGCACGATCTCGAGATGGCTGCGGTGGTATTTGCATTAAAAATATGGAGGCACTACTTATATGGGGCAAAGTGCACCATATTCACCGATCACAGGAGCTTGAAATACTTCTTCGATCAGAAGGAGTTAAATATGCGACAAAGGCGATGGCTAGAAACGGTCAAAGATTATGATTGTGAAATACATTACCACCCCGGGAAAGCCAATGTGGTGGCCGATGCGTTGAGCCGAAAGGCAGACTATGCCCCGATACGAGTACGATCGTTGCAGCTCATTGTGACTTCGGGCTTACTTGAACGAATCCGAGGAGCACAAGATGAAACAGTAAAGACGGAAAACTGGAAGAAGGAAAGGATCGTTGGTCAAGTTAAAGATCTCAAAGTAGGCAAACACGGTTTGAAAACACGTTACAGTAGGATTTGGGTTCCTAACACATGTGGAGTTAAAAAGCTTCTACTTGATGAAGCTCATAAGTCCCGTTATTCCATCCATCCGGGAGAGACCAAAATGTATAACGACTTAAAACAAAATTATTGGTGGCCCGGAATGAAAAGAGATGTGGTGAAGTACGTGGAAAAATTCTTGACATGTTTACAAGTCAAGGCGGAGCACCAAAAACCATACGGTAAACTCCAACCGTTGGAAATTCTGGTTTGGAAATGGGAACATATTACGATGGACCTATTAACCAAACTACCAAAGACAAACCGAGGTTTCGATGCCATATGGGTAGTGCTGGATAGATTGACGAAAAGTGCTCACTTCATTCCGATTCGTGAGACTTATACGTCAGAAAAGATGTCAGAAGTTTACACTAATGAAATAATAGCATGTCATGGAGTACCGGTATCCATCGTGTCTGATAGGGATACTCGGTTCACTTCAAATTTCTGCCGAGATTTCCAAGAACAGATGGGAACCAAGTTGTTCATTAGCACTGCGTACCATCCTCAAACAGATGGACAGAGTGAAAGAACAATACAAACATTGGAGGACATGCTACGGGCGTGTATAATCGACTTTGGAGGGAGTTGGGATGTTTACCTACCATTGGTCGAGTTTTCGTATAACAACAGCTACCATGCTAGTATTAAGATGGCTCCGTACGAAATGCTCTATGGTAGGAAATGCCGAACCCCGGTATGTTGGGGTGAAGTGGGCCCGCGTGAACTTGCCCACCAAGATATAGTACGAGCCACTAATGAAAAGATTGATGTGATACGGGCACATTTGAAAGCGGCTCAAGATAGACAAAAGGCGTATGCTGACAAAAGGAACAGGCCAATCGAATTCCAGGTTGGTGACAAAGTCATGCTCAAAGTATCTCCATGGAAGGGGGTTATCAGGTTTAGAAAAAGAGGAAAATTAAGCCCGAGGTTTATAGGGCCGTTCGCGATTATAGAACAAGTAGGAAAGGTAGCTTACCGCCTTGAACTACCGGAGGAACTAAGCAGAATTCATAGCACATTTCATGTGTCACATCTTCGGAAGTGTCAAGCGGATGAGACAACTTATATTCACTACAATGATATCGAAGTGGATGATTGCTTGAATTATATTGTGAGGCCCATAGAAATTTTAGATCGAAAGACTAAGCACTTGCGAAATAAACAAATCGATCAAGTCAAGATCAAGTGGGAGCATAGGAATGGTTCGGACACTACATGGGAGTCCGAAGAAGAAATGCGACGTCTTTACCCCACACTATTCGGTATGTACTTCGGTTTCGGGGACGAAACCCTTTTAAGGAGGGTGGACTTGTAACACCCCGAAAATTTCAAATCATTTATTTTTAAATATAATGCTGCTAAATAAAACAGTGAACTAACTAGGATTAAAATAACCTAGTTAGGTAAAAGCCTTGTAGTGACTTAGAATGGGTTAAAACACTAAAAGTTGGAACCTAATGATAGTTGAGGGGCTGAAATTGCATGAATTGAAACTAATATAATTAAAACATAAAAATTAAAACTCAAAACACAGGTGGGCGTGTGTTTGAGATCGAACCAGGCGACCAGGGTTCTTCAAACCCTAAAACTCCACAAATCTCATAAATTGAAGGTTTAAATCAAGTCCAAAACGTAATCCGAGCTGAGATTTGTGATCCTCATTGCAAAAGGGTTATAAGGTATGTAAAATTTAGTAAAAACCATCTACTTGAAATTCTCATGAACATAGAGAATCTGAAATATGGTCATGCATGTGTGATATATAGATGGATTAAGAGCATTGTAGCGTCTAGGAGTAAACCCTAGGCAAATACAAGTTGAAATCATGTGTAATTTTAGTAAAATCCATGAACACCCTTGTAGGTGATTAGTGGGTTATGTAGAATTTGATAAACACTAGGAAATTGAAAGTTGATCTAGTGTAATTTGACAATTGTGAAGTGACTTCAGAATTTTAGAAGCTAACAATTATATAAAATGTGTTGATTAATGTGAAACTCGGGCTAAAAGATAAGCTAGGGACTTGCTATGTAAACATGAAAAAATCTGCCCTTAAAGTGTTTGATGAAATGCCTCAAAGAAGGTGTGAAACTGGAATTTTGAAGTTAAAACGCTTAATTGTGGTATTTTTGGAAATTATGCGATATGTGATTTGAAAGAGTTCTAAACGCGGTATAATTGAACTCTATAGGAAAGGATACCGGGGTGTCGAGCGGACAAGCCGGTGGTGATTTGCGGTTGAAGGGCGTGCACTAAAGGTATGTAACTTGATTAGTTACATTTGGGTAAATTTCGATATTTAGCATATATGTAGTTGGATTGTGTATTAAAAGTTGAGTTGGATTAAAGCGATGATGTTCGCTATGTCGAATAATAGGCCAAGAATCTGGTTAGACCTCGTTGGTAGTCATCAAAATGGAGGATTCCTTAGATGAGCCAAACGGGTCGAATGACCAAATAAGGCATGGTAATACATTATAGTATGGTTACTCGGTCTTGTTATTATTGACAAATGACATATTAGAATACGAGGATTTATCATATCAGGTTGTAGGAATGAAACCCGAGAATTTGGTCCAAGTAAATAAACAAATCAAACAAAAGCATAACATTCCAGAGTCTACCGTAAATTACGGTACATACCGTAATTTACGGTAGACACCAAAATGTTACGGTGGTTCTTTAATGAGTTACGGTGGACCAGAATTTCAGATGACTACCGTAACTTACGGTATATACCGTAAGTTACGGTAGAACCCTGGAAATCTTTGTAAATTTCGCATACTTTCGTTAAATTGAATCTGTTTTAAACGTAGTTTCGACTATGTATTATTCTTATGTACTCTAATACTAATGTTTAATGTAAACATTTCAGTTTCTAGGTATTCAAGGATTACGGATGACGGTCAAGCAAGGTTTTGAAGAACCGAACACGAACTTTTGAAGCTTCCGCATAAATTAACTCGGTTTAAACAATGTTATGATGTAAATCGTTTGCTAAACAACTTATGGATGTTTAAATTAGTTGGTAGATAACTAATGTTGTTACCTTAGAATTTGGTTTTTGGAACTAATGTTTTAATTTAGACATCTTTTGTATAAATCTTATGAATTATTAGTAATTTCGAGTAGTAAATAAGACGGGTGTTACATAAGGATAAACTCTAAAAGCATCGAATTAAGGAACAGCTTGAATGAAAGGCTGTTAGCTGCTCAGAAGGAAGTTGTATTGGAAACTAACTTTCCAAATGAGAAGTTAGGCGTAACTGCTGATCAATTGTCTTATGGAAAGGATGGAATCCTTAGATTAAATGGTCGAATCTGGGTTCCAATCTGTGGAGGACTTAGAGATGTGATCCTCCAAGAAGCTCATAGTTCAAATATTCAGTCCATCCAGGCAGTGATAAGATGTACCAGGATCTAAAGGCAAACTATTGGTGGATAGGTTTGAAGAAATCTATAGCCACTTATGTGGCTAAATGTTTGATGTGCGCACAGGTTAAAGCCGAGCATCAAAAGCCGTCAGGTTTACTGCAACAGCCTGAACTTCCCACTTGGAAGTGGGAAATGGTAACTATGGATTTTATCACCAAGTTACCAAGGACGAAACATGGGAATGATACGATATGGGTTATAGTCGACAGACTGACCAAGTCAGCTCACTTCTTGCCCATTAAAGAAACGCATAGCTCCGATAAACTAGCCCAACTGTATGTGGATGAGATTGTATCTCTCCACGGAGTGCCAGTATCTATTATCTCGGATAGGGATACAAGATACACATCTCATTTTTGGAAAAGCTTTCAGCAATCTCTAGGCACTCGTTTAAATTTCAGCACTGCTTATCATCCTCAGACGGATGGGTAAAGCGAGCGTACAATTCAAACGCTTGAGGATATGCTCAGGGCTTGTGTTATTGACTTGGGTGGAAGTTGGGATGACCATCTTCCTTTAATTGAATTTTCTTGCAACAATAGTTATCATTCGAGCATCCAAGCAGCGCCTTTTGAGGCCTTATATGGAAGAAAGTGCAGAACGCCAGTTTATTGGGCGGAAGTTGGAGAAACCCAACTGTCAGAACTTGATATAGTCCTCGAGACGACAGATAAGATTGTTCAGATCCGTGATCGTCTCAAAGCTGCCAGGGATAGGCATAAAAGCTACGCAGATAAGAGGCGCAAACCTCTGAAATTCGAGGTAGGTGATAAAGTGCTACTAAAGGTGTCACCATGGAAAGGGGTGATGCATTTTGGCAAAAAGGGCAAGCTGAGCCCAAGGTACATAGGACCATTCGAGATCATCGAATGTGTTGGAAATAGTGGCCTACAAGCTAAATCTACCTGAAGAGCATTGTGGAATTCACAATGTATTCCACATCTACAATTTAAAGAAATGTCTAGCTGATGAATCGCTAGCAATGTCGCATAAGGATGTGCAGATTGACGAGAGCTTGAAGTTTATCGAAAAACCTTTGTCGATCGAGGATCGACAGGTTAAAAAGCTTCGAAGAAAGAATGTGCCGATCGTAAAAGTGAAATGGGATGCTCGTAGAGGCCCAGAATATACGTGGGAAGTTAAATCCACGATGAAACAGAAATACCCTCATTTATTTCGGTAAATCTTGAGGTCGAGATTTCATTTAAGGGGGTGAGGATGTAAAACCTCACAAAATCATGTCCAATACAATGATGACACGTGTCATAAACTTTAAACGTGTAATAAATTGATTTCGAGGGACTAAAGTTGACAAACTAGGAAAAGATGTATGTGAAAGGATCCAAAGTGTCAACATTTGAAAACTATGCCTTTCAACAACCCTACACGATGTTTATACTCTTAAACGAATAAATTATGAAACGTATGAAGCCGTTTGTGAAAGAAAGTGAAAGTTTACAAGACACGGGGGTTAAACGTGTCAACATGTTAAATTACTACCTCTGAGTGACCTTTTAACGAACACGGGGCTTTGTAACGATTGATTATACTCTCAAGAACAAGTGACAAAAAATTCACGAGGTTTCGATATCGTTTGGTATTAAATACGTTAACTTTCGTAAATAAAGGGTTAAAAGCCTCAACATGGTGAAACTAGTGTTTTCGGTTATCGTTTAACGAAACCAGACCTAACGGTTTTGATTATAACCTTAAGATCATTCATATACTAACTAGAGGGGTTATTTGTGCCTAAAATGAAAGATTTAATGTTTGAAAAGGTCCAGGGGTTGTTTCTGCCAAGTTTGAAACTTGGTATGCTGGTTCCCCTAGGGCTCGCGCTGCGCGACCCTGAACATGGCCTGTCGTCGCGCCACGCAACGGCCTAATTTTAACAGCCAACATGCATAGGTGCAGCTCTCTGCGATTTTCTTCACCATTTCAGCTTTAAACACTCACAACTCGAAACAATGGACTGTTTGATGATTTATAATACCACTAGGAACACTTGTTATCATTTGGAAACAACACATAACACCTGGGATGATCTGAAAGTGTCTTGAAGTAGTATAAATAGGTGCATTTGGGCAGCCTTCTCACTTGCACTTCAAATTTTTCTCACAATCTCAATTGATCAAGCTTTGGAGCATTCTCTGGAGCATCCTGATCATTAAGGAAGCTCCTGGGTACTAATTAAAGAATCTTTCAAGTTCTTAGTGTTTAAAGTCTGTCGAACAATATTTTACTTTATGTTTTAGATCCGCCTGTGGATCCACTTACAACCGTTTGTATAATATTTAATTATACTTTGCATTTCGGTTTGTATTATTATTTTCTTCCAAGACTTCCGTTGTGCATTTAAACTGTGATTATTAACTATAATGATATCAACTACGTCACGATACTCCCCACCGGGCCCACCGGTAATACATGGAAATATCGGGGTGTGACATCAAGACAAGGTTATATGATGTTAAATATAGGGAAAGTCTAGTTTAAGTGAGGAGTGGCAAACTTGTAATTAATTAGATCTCCTTTAGAGCCTTGCCTATAAATAGGAGGCTTATGTTAGTCATTTAGAACTTTTTGGCCATTCTCAACTTTTGGAGCTTTGGTGCTTAGAGAGAGATTCTAGAGAGAGAAAGTGATCAAGGTGATTCGAGGTTCTGTATTCTGTCATATTATCAATCGAATCATCAGTTTATTATGTTCTTGTGTTCGGTCCACACACGTGCACGGATTCCGCACGTCGTACGTGTAATTTTGCAATCGTTCAGGAGTCAAAACCGATCCTACAGCTCTGCTACCAACCTGTCACACCCACATCAGAGGCGGAAGCGCGTAGTGTGACTTGATCGATTTCCATAGCATACGATGTAAGTAAACAAACTATATAATATAAAACATGCACGATGTTCATCCATTGCCAGAATATAAAGATACAAGTCATAAGTTGTTTTGTAGCAAAAGACGACATAAGTTAATAAGTTTTACAAACGAGACTTGTTCAAAATAAATTTTTTAAATAATAAGGCTTTGCATCGTATGTCCCGTTCGAAGACGGGATATATGGATCAAACCCTCCAAAATATGGATGACGTCATCTTTATAATAAACTTGAAACTTCGTAACCCGCCACACCAAGATCCATCTAGTTTCCTGAAATACATGTAAATTTAAAAACATCAACAAAAGTTGAGCGAGTTCATGTGTTTTAATTTCGCATGCATCAAATGAATCTTAAAAACATTTGAAAGTTCGAGTATCGAAAGCTGTGACAAGTGGCACCAAACCGGTAATTTCCGTACTATTATAATATTATTTATTAATTGCAGTTATGTGCTTAAACATCAACATTACATGATTACTTGCTTTACATATGAATTCATGCATGTTTTATACTTCAAATATTGCCTTGTGCATTACTTTAAGCGTTACGTCAGAAAGACTAGTAAACTCACCGGTAAGACACTCTGTGTCAGCATTTCTGAAGAAAGCAATCAGACAATAGATTTAGGGCCTAGGAATAGGTCCACATCTAAAATACATTAAAACCCAAGTATGGATACAAGGGTTACCATATAAACTTTTCGGAAGCTAAAACAAGCACAAAAAGACACCCAGAACTCACTGTAAAAGCTGAATTTTGTAGAATTCAGCTATAATTCAACTAAAAACAGCAATATAACACTAAAATATTATGCAAAATTTACGTTTTAGTGACCAGAATAACTTACAAAGTGTTGGGAATTGAAACTGCCACAAATGGTGCTTCATACTTAGTAAAACTGTGCAATTTAGCACTTTAACGAACCGTAACGAAACGAATAACTGGACACTACCCGAAATATCAAAATTTAACTAGAAGCATTGTTTTAATGTTACAAAGCTAGTTATGGTCACTAAACGTCATAATACGTCTTAAAACACCTAACCACTTAAATCCCTAAACGTAATACTTGAAATCTAACTAGTTTATGTAACTTGCACTTGAAATGGAACAAAGACCCCCCCCCCCCACCCCCATCTTGGACGGTTGGGACATAGGTCCCACAAGTTGGATTTTATTTCAATATTTTATAAGATGTGTCTAATGATTGAAAAACATATTAACCAAAGAATTAAAAGATTTTGGGAGGAATTTTTATAAAAACCACCATGTGTTGAAACATAACTTTCTCACTCTCAAAAATCACCAACACCTCCTCTCTTCTTCTCCTTGGTCTCGGCTCACCCACACCACACTACCACCTCCATTTTCAAGCTTCAAACTAACATTCCAAGGTCACTACAAGATGTATGGAGGCTACCTAAGGAGACTTGAAGTGCTAGAACTTGAAGGACCACTTGGAGGAGCCATTAACCACTTGATTTCTTCCATCTTCATCATCTACCTTCTTGTGCCACTTCCCTAGCCATTAGAGCTAGTTGTAAGCCTCTTGATCACTAATTTAGTTAATGTTTATGTTATGTACAAGTCTCACCATCTAAATAACTAAACTTTTAAAGATGAAAATGAGAAGATCTAACATAATCATGAAGAAAACAAGTGATTTTAGTAATTTTTGGTGTATGTAATGAAGTTGATGTTATTAAATCTTGTGTGTATGTTTAGATCTAGTATGTTAAGCTTGTTAGAAGCTTAGATCTAATAAGTTTAAGCATGGATCTTGAAGGATCCATGGTTAAACTTGAAGATGAACTTATGAAACATTATGTGAATTTGAAAAATAAATTTTTAAGCATAAACTTGTAATCTTGAAGTAATAGAGTGTATGTAAAACTAACTTTTGAAACTAAAACCCATGAAAAGTTTGTTAAAAGTCTAACATAAAGCTTGTTTATAAAAGATCTAAAGATGTTAAGTATGGATCTTGGAAGATCCATGATGAAACATGGTTTTAAACATAAGGATCTTTTTAATGAACATAAAAAATAGTTTTAGAACATTATTTTCAAGACTTTGAAACCATAAAACTCATGGATGAGTTGGTTAGTATATTAAATTTCCATAAAAAGTTGGTTGAAAATTAACAAGAACACTTGATTTTAAAAGATCCTTGTATGTTAAGTGTAGATCTCAAAGACTACACAAATTTAACAAAAATCAAGTTCACCATAATGTTTCATATGAAGAAATTAGTGTATGTTGTTGGTGAAAATTGTTGAAAAATGTTTTTGGTGTTGAAAAGAAAATAAACACATGTTTTGAAAACATGGGAAACTGTTACGGGTCCACCATACTAATCCCATGCAAGCTTAATATTTCTATTAGTTGTGTTTTTAATAAACTATGTGGTCAAGCACGAGGTCCATGTTTCCTGTTTTATTTCCTAACTTTCAGTAGTGGTTAGCTAGAATTTCGTAGCCAGTTAACATCTCCTTTCTATTTAAGTATTGTAATTGCTATCAATTAGATTAGGAAGGAAAAATATTGATCTAAGTTTCTCTCTAATTTCTATCCGGTTTCTGTCTTGTTTCTTTGGCCAATCGATTTTTTGTTGGAACCACAACAGTGGTATCAGAGCCACCGTGATCCACCCGTGAATCATGGACGCTTGTGAATGGAATGCTTCGATGGATCGAATCGAGTCGATGATTTTTGAGATGATTGGTCTTCTCAGAAATGAGTCCAGAAGATGGGCAACCTCGCCCATTTTTTCTAAACCACCACCAATTTCCGCTCCTATACCACCATCACCGGCTCCCGAACCATTGCTGACGACAACAACCATAATACCAGCCACAAAATTCACCACCTTCGACCAACTTACAACCACCTTAGCCCTTGAACAACTTGCAGTCCCAAAACCATCTCTAAACACTGCACCATTACCCACTTCTGTTGTCGTACAACCACCAACACAAGTTTCTTCAGCCACACCGGCACCAAAAACCGCCCTAAAACTGCAAACACCGCCACCAAAAAGGGCCTCTTTGCCTTCTAAATCAGCACCAAAATGAGGCACATTACCACAATCTGTTGCACCAAAAACCTTATCGTTACCGGAACCGGGTGCATCAAAAATTGTTGCAACACCAACATCATTTGCGGGCCACAATTTGATCTCTCTGGAACAACCGACTTCCACCGCAAAGCATGGGTGGCGACCATTATGGAGTCATGGTGAGGCCACTCTATATGTGATTGTCCGACTCAAATGGTGACCACCGTGGTCTATCCGAAGTTTTGCCTTGAGGACAAGGCGAGTTCGAGTGGGGTGGATTGTTACGTGTCCACCATACTAATCCCATGCAAGCTTAATATTTCTATTAGTTGTGTTTTTAATAAACTATGTGGTCAAGCACGTGGTCCTTGTTTCCTGTTTTATTTCCTAACTTTTAGTAGTGGTTAGCTAGAATTTCGTAGCCAGTTAACATCTCCTTTCTATTTAAGTATTGTAATTGCTATCAATTAGATTATGAAGGAAAAATATTGATCTAAGTTTCTCTCTAATTTCTATCCGGTTTCTGTCTTGTTTCTTTGGCCAATCGATTTTCGGCTAGAACCACATCAGTGGTATCAGAGCCGTCATGATCCCCTCGGACATATGGCTTCTCAAACTCTATCCGAAACCGAGTTCTATCAATGGATGAACAAATCCCTTGTGAAACTCGAGTCTCAGTTGCAAACCCTTTGCAACGAATTCCGATCAATTCGAACCACGTGGGAAGCCCCCCAAACATCATTTTTCGCTCTAGCGCCGTCGTTACCTTCCGTCACCGCACCACTTGTTCCGTCACCCGCTTCCGCCACAACACCACCACCTGCCTCCCTACCACCCAAGAAATCCCTTTCAGCCGAGTTGTCGGCACCAAAACGACCCCCCTCAATTATACCGTCCACATCTATTTATGTCCCTACCCAAACTAAACCTCTCATCATACCACCACCAATTCAAACGTACAGTGATATCTTCAAACTAAAATCCCACTTAACCTTAATACAAAGGTGGTGTCCAAGTAATCAAGGTACCACACCCATGAGTGTGGAACACATACGTAGAAACTTCACCACCACATCCATTTGTTGGGGTCTTGTAAGCAAAAAGCAAGCCAATGAGGATGCAACCGAAAAACCCGAATGGCACCCACTGTGGCATTCGGTTACAACCGCTCCAAATGTTATGGGAAGAACCGAGTGGCGTCCACCATGGGGGGTCACAGAAGCATGTCTCGACTTCATTGTCACACCCCCAAAATCCACATGCGGAGTATCACCGCTTGGAGGCGTGACTGACCAGGATCAAGCCACCAATCATATTGACATAGCGTATAAATGAATGTAAAACCCGAACACAATATAATTGGTGTCCAACAAAACATAGTCTAAGTAATCAGCGGAAGCATAATGTTTAAAACCAAAATAAAAGTTCAATTGTATCAAATGTTTGACATGGTATATGACAATCCATGTCCCACAACGACCACGCCTCCCCGTGCAAGCTCCATGAGTACCTAACGACCTGCAAGGCACGTAACAACGAGTCAACAACAAAGTTGAGCGAGTTCACAGTTGATTGTTCAGTTATTGAGTTCGTTTCAAAAATCGTAAGTTTGTTTCATAACCATGTGTTAACCGGTATCCTTGTTTCCCAAACCTTTTCAAGATATTTAGTGGGGGCTTCCCATGTTGTAATTCACTAGACTAGTTGTATCTAAAGGTGTCCTTCCCAATCCGAGGACAGAGGTACGTAAGAGAATACGTAGGTTTTGCGTAGGTGCCCTTCCCAATCCGAGGACAGAGGTACGTATGAGAATACGTAGGTTTTGCGCAGGCATCCTTCCCAATCCGAGGACGGTAGTACGTAGCGAGTACGTAGGTTTAGCGCTGGCGTCCTTCCCAATCCGAGGACGGTGGTAAGTAGTCTAGTAGTGGTGAATGTACGAGTTCTGTCGTAGTTATTCAATCCCATTCCCAACCCACCGGGAATCCCATGCCTTAGAAGTGTGAACTCACCTCGATTTGCTCGGTAAGATTATTACTCGCTCACAAATAATTCAATCCAAGCCTATAATATTTATACATGCGAAATCAGTTGGTATTCACATGTTTCACGCATGACATACAATCATAGTGCACTCAAACATCCTAATAGTCAATCAAGTTCTTATCACCCATGCGTAGGCCACAACAAACAGTAACAGTTCATAGCAGACCAAAGTAGCTCATTCAGTCACAATACATGAATTCAGCGAAGACATCACAACCTACTGTTCAGATGAAATCCATTAACGAAACTCATACTCGGCGAAACTCTATGCGACGAAACTCACCATGTTTCGTCATAATCCCCATCGACGAAACTCTCAAGTTTCGTCAACATGTGTTTCGTCGACAAGCAACTGTTACGTCGCGTAACAGTTTCAAACACAGAAAAACCCTAATTAACATTATCAACCGTTTTACCATATGCACTTATCGTACAGTTATCAACCAATTGTAATAACCCTTAATTGTTATGCATCATTATTCTATTAATATCACTATACTTTTTGTTCATCATGATCCCTAATCATAAAGCAACCGTATGCAATCTAGTTCACACACATATATATATATATAATTGATAACCTGATTCATTCAACATATGCACAATATCGACAGAACATTGGCTCCATTTAGCAAACATATATGAATACCGTTCCTGAAATTCCTAACATATCGATTTATACTAGAACGCCCAAAACCCTAGATACATGATTCCCCAGTTAAGCATATATCATAGGCACATCATCTAGCATACACACTCTCCTATCCTGATGGATATCTATGCACACAATAACAATAAGATCGAATTGATTATCATCACTAACCGGTTGAGAGAGAGACTAGCAAGGATTCAAGAGGGGACGGAGGCTGCCGATGCTCAGAGAAGTCCTAGGGTTTTCGAATGGCCAGAAAATAGCCGCATGTAACTGTTTTATGCAATATAAACTTAATTATACACACTGGGCCCTGAATGGGCTTTGGAGAAACTTGGGCCGGCGAAACTCCCCGTTTCATCGAGGTGTTTGTGACGAAACTCCCCTTGGTTTCGTCGAGACGGTTAGCGGTGAAACTCTAGGTTTCGTCGAGGTTGTTTGGGTTACAACATTTTAAGATTTTAACTTCTACACAGGTTAATAGGTTACCAGTTTAAATCACCAAACATATAACACAATAATCACAATACAATTTAACATATCACAAATGCGTACGGTTACAAAGCAAACAAGTCGTGTAAAAACGTGTACGGTTACAAAGCAAACAAGTCGTGTAAACAAACAATTTAAACAATTAACGTGCAATTAATGTGAAGATCGAATCTTGGAAACTCGAGTTGTCACATTATCCCCAACTTGAAAGAAAGTTCGTCCCGAAATTTAGCATGCGGTTACTGAGGAAGCTAGTTAAGTTGCGTGGTTTACTGATTTTCCTGGGGTGTCACATCATCCCCCCGTTGATTTGGAATTTCGTCCTGAAATTCTGCAGTAGCTTCAGCCTCAGTAGTAGTTGCATTGTTCTTGAACAACTGGGGATACTTGAGTTTCATTTGGTCTTCTTGTTCCCAGGTGAACTCTGGGCCACGACGGGAGTTCCAACGAACTCGAACAAGAGGTATTCTGGTGTGCTTGAGAACCTTAACATCTCGGTCCGTGATTTCAACTGGTTCCTCGACGAATTGCAACTGATCGTCGATAGTGAGCTCCTTCAAAGGAACTATGAGGGTCTCATCTGACAGACACTTCTTCAGATTTGACACGTGAAATACGTTGTGAACTCCACTGAGTTCTGCTGGTAGGTTCAGTTTGTAGGCCACCCTGCCTATTTTTCTCAATGATTTCGAACAGTCCGACATAACGCAGATTGAGTTTGCCTCATTTTCCAAAACGAACTACACCTTTCCAAGGTGAGACTTTGAGTCGCACTCGATCCCCAACCTGGAACTCGAGTGGTTTCCTGCGTTTATCAGCGTAGCTTTTCTGACGGTCACGAGTTGCCGCCATACGTTGTCGTATCTGAGCAATTCTTTCCGTTGTGTCTACTACAAGTTCTGGACCCGTGATTTGGCTCTCACCAACTTCTGCCCAGCAAAGAGGTGATCGGCATTTACGCCCGTACAATGCCTCAAACGGAGCGGCTTGAATGTTGGTGTGGTAGCTGTTATTATACGAAAATTCCACTAACGGTAGATGTTTTCCCAGCCGTTTCCAAAATCAATCACACATGCACGAAGCATGTCTTCAAGGGTTTGAATGGTGCGTTCAGACTGCCCATCTGTTTGCGGGTGATAGGCTGTGCTCATGTCTAAACGTGAGCCAAAGGATTTGTGCATAGCTTGCCACAATTCAGAAGTAAAACGAGCATCACGATCAGAAATAATGGAGGTTGGTACCCCGTGCCTCGAAACCACTTCCCTTAGATAAATGTCTGCTAAAGTGGAGAACTTATCCGTTTCCTTGATAGCCAAGAAGTGTGAAGACTTTGTGAGTCGATCCACGATCACCCAAATGGTATCATTTCCATGTTGAGATCTAGGCAGACCAGTAACGAAATCCATGGAAATTTGCTCCCATTTCCATTGTGGTATTTCTGGTTGTTGGAGTAGGCCCGAGTGTTTCTGATATTCAGTCTTGACTCTCGTACAAGTCAAACACTTGCTAACGTAAGTTGCTATGTGAGCTTTCATGCTAGGCCACCAATACGTAGTTCTGAGATCGTGGTACATCTTATCCGAACCAGGATGTACCGAGTAACGAGACTTATGTGCTTCATCCATTACAATTTCTCGTAAATTGCCATAGAGTGGGACCCAGATGCGTCCTGTTACGTAGTAGGCGTCGTCTTACTTTTGTTCTAACTGTTTCCTTGAGCCGCGTAGGGCTTCAGCCCTGACGTTTTCTGGTTTCAATGCTTCTGCCTGAGCATCTCGTATCTGGGAAGGAAGACTAGATTGAATGGTGAGTTGTAATGCTCGCACACGCTTAGGTGTAGTATCCTTTCGACTGAGGGCGTCGGCCACAACATTGGCTTTGCCCGGATGGTACTCGATGGCACATTCGTAATCATTCAATAGCTCGACCCATCGACGTTGTCGCATGTTCAACTCCTTTTGCTTGAAGATATGCTCGAGGCTCCTGTGATCGGTGTAGATGGTGCACTTAGTACCGTACAAGTAATGTCTCCATATCTTAAGTGCGAAAATAACAGCTCCCAGCTCCAAGTCGTGTGTAGTGTAATTCCTTTCGTGAACTTTGAGTTGGCGCGATGCATAAGCAATGACTTTATCCCGTTGCATCAACACACAACCAAGACCCTGAATTGACGCATCACAGTAAACCACAAAATCGTCTGTGCCCTCTGGTAATGAGAGAATAAGTGCGCTACAAAGTCTATCCTTTAAGAACTGAAATGTTGTTTCCTGTGCATCACCCCAACGATAGGTGACACCTTTCTGAGTTAGTGAGGTGAGAGGTTGCGCAATCTTCGAGAAGTCTTTGATGAACCTTCTGTAGTAGCCCGCCAAACCCAAGAATTGGCGGATTTCTGTTGGTGTACGCGGTGCAGGCCAGTTCTTGATCGAGTCGACTTTTGATGGATCAACGTGAATCCCATTCCCGTTTACCACGTGGCCTAAGAAATGGACTTCCTAAAGCCAGAAATCGCATTTGGAAAATTTAGCATAAAGTTGCTCTGTTCGAAGAAGTTTCAAGATACGCCGCAAATGTTGCTCGTGTTCCTCCTGACTCTTAGAGTAGATCAGGATGTCATCAATAAATAAGATAACGAACTTATCCAGGTAGGGCTTGCACACCCTGTTCATAAGATCCATGAAAACCGCAGGTGCATTTGTTAACCCAAATGGCATGACCAGAAACTCGTAGTGGCCGTAGCGAGTTCTGAATGCTGTTTTGGAGATGTCCTCGTCCCGGACTCTCAGTTGATGGTAGCCTGATCTCAAATCAATCTTTGAATAGAAGCTCGACCCTTGCAACTGGTCGAATAAGTCATCAATGCGTGGAAGAGGATAGCGATTCTTCACGGTCACCTTGTTGAGTTCACGGTAATCTATGCACATACGGAAGGTACCGTCTTTCTTCTTCACAAACAACACTGGAGCTCCCCAGGGCGAAGAGCTAGGATGAATGAAACCCTTATTCAAGAGTACTTGCAATTGTTTGGACAGTTCTTCTAGTTCGGTTGGAGCTAAGCGATAAGGGGCTCGAGCTATGGGCGCTGCTCCAGGAGCCATCTCGATTTGGAATTCGACCTGGCGATGAGGCGGTAGGCCAGGTAATTCCTCGGGAAACACTTGAGGAAAGTCACGTACTACTGGAATATCCTCTATTTTCTTCTCTTTTGATGATGCGTCAGTAACAAGTGCTAAAATAGCAGTGTGGCCCATTCGCAAACACTTCTGGGCCTTGAGAAAGGAGATGATGCCCACCACAGCACCACTCTTGTCGCCTTGAATTTCGAGAGGGTCTTTACCAGAATGGGGAATACGAACAATCTTTTCCTTGCACAGGATCTCTGCTTGCTGTTGGGATAACCAATCCATCCCAATGACGATGTCGAAACTACCCAGAACTATAGGAATAAGATTGATGGAGAAGGTCTGACCTGCTAAAACGATATTACAACCCTTAATTATACGTGTGGCCTCTAGGCTTTTACCATTTGCTAACTCTACTATGTGCTTGGTGTTCATAAGTTTTGGTGTGCGCTTGAGCATTTGACTAACTTTTAGAGACACATAACTGGTATCGGCACCCGAATCAAATAAAACAGTAACATAAAAGTCGTCGAGAAGGAACTTACCCATCACTACGTTAGGATCATTCCTTGCGTCACCCTGACCCAGCACGAACACTCGACCCCTAGCACCGTTGCCATCATTGTTTCCCCCATTATTGTTCCTGTTTCCTTGGTTGTGGTTCTGATTCTGATTCTGATTTAACTGCGGGCAGTGTCTCTTGAAGTGACCTTCAGCGCCACACTGAAAGCATCCCATGTTGCCCTGTTGCTGTTGCTGATTCTGCGGTGCTTGCTGTTGCTGCTGACGATTCTGATTTGCAGGTCGTGAGCTCCTGCAATCCTTGGCTTCATGACCCGTCTTAAGACACCTCTGACAACGTCCCTTGTTGCACTGACCACTGTGGTGCCTGTTGGATTTGTTGCACTTTGGGTGGTTTCCTCGATATCCACCCTGCCCTTGACTACCAGAAGATTGCTGACCAGGACTCTGGTAGTCATCAATCTTTCGCTGCTGCGCCTGGGACTGAACTGTAGTCAAACTCTTGCTGGAGGCTCCATCCCATTTTCGTTTGTTGTCGCTGGGAATAGCAGAAGTAGTAGTAGCGGTAGCACCTATACGCTTAGGCAGTTTGTTCTGTTCCACTGCCTGGTCTGTGAGACGAGGAGCAAGACGAGTAACATCCTGGATGGTAGCAAGGTTAGCAGAAGTCACATGGCTTTGAATCTCTGGTACTAAACCTTTGAGGTACAGCTCAATACTCTTGATGGGAGGATCCACCATAGTTGGATATAACACTGCCAGTTCGTTGGATCGCTTTGTATACGCCTCTATCTCTGACCCCGTCATCTTCAGGTTAAAGAACTCCACTTCCAGCTTGTGGATGTCATCACGATTGCAGTATTCTCGCTTGATCAGTTCCTTGAAGTCGTTCCATGGGATGGCATTAGCAGCTGCCAGCCCTAACATTTGAACTTGCGCGTTCCACCAAGTCAGCGCAGTGCCTTCGAGGGTACCAGTAGCGTACTTTACCCTGCGAGCCTCAGGGCATTCACACATCTCGAAGACAGACTCGAGCTTCTCAAACCAGTGGAGGAGTCCAACGGCCCCTTCAGTGCCACTGAAAGTACTAGGACGACAGTCCATAAAAGTCTTGAACGTGCACACAGGCGGCTGAGCATGCTGACCTCCTGCTTGAGCGGCTGCAAGTACCGCAGCAACTTGTTCGTTGATCAAAGCCGTCAGCTGGGCTTGAATTAGGTTAACGCGTCCACTCATGATCGGTTGAGAGAGAGACTAGCAAGGATTCGAGAGGGGACGGAGGCTGCCAATGCTCAGAGAAGTCCTAGGGTTTTCGAATGGCCAGATAATAGCCGCATGTAACTATTTTATGCAATATAAACTTACTTATACGAACTGGGCCCTTAATGGGCTTCGGAGAAACCTGGGCCGGCGAAACTCCCCGTTTCGTCGAGGTGTTTGTGACGAAACTCCCCTTGGTTTCGTCGAGACGGATAGCGGTGAAACTCTGGGTTTCGTCGAGGTTGTTTGGGTTACAACATTTTAAGATTTTAACTTCTACATAGGTTAATTGGTTACCAGTTTAAATCACCAAACATATAACACAATAATCACAATACAATTTAACATATCACAAACGCGTACGGTTACAAAGCAAACAAGTCGTGTAAAAACGTGTACGGTTACAAAGCAAACAAGTCGTGTAAACAAACAATTTAAACAATTAACGTGCAATTAATGCGAAGATAGAATCTTGGAAACTCGAGTTGTCACATTCATCCTTGAGGACAAGGATGATTTAAGGGGGGTGGAATGATGTGTGCTCTACTCACGTTCATATCGGCAGAGATCATGCTTTCATATTTTGACTATTTCCAATTTATATTTATTAGTGTTTCTATATTTATTTTTTATGTTTCACATGTTTTTAATTGGTTCCTCAAATTAAGGAAGAAGGTGGGTTTCATCTTCCCCATGATCTCCATAATTAGTAGTAGTGGGGAATTGCCTTGTAACCCTATATATGGGATTTTCGTTTATGAAATGAATATGCAGAAGAAATTATCTAAAAGTTCCATCTATTTTCTAATCTGGATTCTTCCTATTTTCTTTAGGCCAATCGATTATCGGTTGGAACCACATCAGAAACCTCCATTTTTAGGGGAAACTATGTCAAAATTTTTATAAAATTTTGACACTTAGAAAAATATAAGCTTTGGTGAAACTTATCCCCCAAAAATTCACCTAAAAATATTTACTAAGGTTTCCTAATTTTTGTGTGAAATTTCAAGTAAAAGATGATGATTTCTTCAAGTTAAAATTTATAATTAAGTATGTATATTTTTAGGAGAAATATATATATTTAGTGATCACCAAATTTTGTGCTAAGTGTATATTATGTGTATTATATGTAGTAGTGTATTAGGGACTTGAAAATACACTAAATACTCCCAAGGAGTATAAATACCAAAATACACATACAAATACAAGAGGATACTTAAGTATACAAATATACAAAAATCCTCACAAGAAGAATATATGAACAAATACAAGAAAATATATTTATGAAAATATATTCCTTAACGTATTATTGGACTTGGACAAATGTTGGACACATCGGACATAAATATATATATAATTGGACAAATACACAACTATTACCAAGTAATAGAAGTTATACAAACATCGGGTGAATAGCCAAAAATAAATGTATGTATACCTTCAAGCATGACATAACATAAATATATATATTCCACACAAGACTTAAAATATATATTATTTTTAAGAAATATAATTCCGGAAAGTAATAAAAATCAAAGTATTGATTTTTGGCAATAATGTAAAATACACAAGTATTTACATAGAATTACAAGTATACTTCCCTAAGTATACTTGCACAAAAATAATATTGAGAATATTATTTTACAAAATACTTATGTTTGTTTTTGGAAAAATAATATAAGTAACACATATGGAAAAGTTAAAAATATAAATTATTTTTAACAACTTATTACCTTGACAAAGACTTCATAAACAAATATTTATTTTAAGAAGTGAAATATAATTTACGAATAGACAATACATATAGTGCAAGACACAACGATCGGGCAAGACCCGACAAACAAGGGCACGACCCTCACAAAAGAATGAACATACAAAGAACAAATTCATAAGCTAAAGATGGTGACTTGTACTTGTGTGATACAAGTCTAGTGACTAACATACATAGAACACGTATAGGTCACGACGCTACAAAACCAATCGGTGAAGTTTACGACGCAAGATACGCAAAACTGTGAGTTCATGTCCCCACTTTCAACTTTTACTTGTTTTCTAAACTTGGGGAAAATACATGTACAATGGTATGTAGAACACAAAAGTAAGGAATGACACATAGATCATGTGACAATAGGGTACCATAAGCACCATTAATCAACGTATACATTTAGACCGGGGAACAGAAAGGTTAGGTCTAATGGGTTTCAGGCAACCTCACTCTTGGCCTACTTCTACCAATGAGTGCTTTTGTGTCTCAGTTGATCTCGACAAAAATTCCTAGGTTTGGTGGCTTCCTATGTCGTGACACATGTTAGTGGCCTTGCAAACCACTAGCGATCTCGTATTCCTTACATTTACAGAACTCAGTTTCAGATACGACTTTACAAATTACATACCATGTTTTCATACAAGTATACAAACATTCTATATAAAAACTGCAGGAATTCACACCAACATTATGTTGGCGATTTTCCAAAACGTACATTTATTTTAGGTAACTAAGTGGATGTACGTGCGGTCTCTCCTGCTCAGGGATGATGTTTATGTTTTTAGTTATGTCGTGTCAAGACTCCAATGCCTATTTTGTGGGATTTGTTCGTTATATTCCATCTTATGTGGTGATATAATGATCAAAACCTTGATGTTTGTTTTTGGAATAAGTTGTAAACTTTTCAAACAATTATCTATCGTGTGATATAAACACTTAACTTATGTTTTGGATATTTATTAACAATGGCATATTGGAGTTTGTTTATTGATCATGTAGTATGTTTACCATTCGTATGCAATGAGAACCTTTCAGGATCACACCTCGTGCTTCCGCCTTAGAAAGGGGTGTGACAGATTGGTATCAGAGTTGCGATTGTAGTGAACCAGGATTCCTTCTCGAGTCTAGACTACAATCCTTAGGATCCTCTCACGAAAACAATTTTTCAAAAGTTTTTCATTGCATAAAACTTTCCGCGACATCCACTACCTGAACTAGTTTTCAAAAAGTCAAGTAAGGACACTACGAGACTTAGGGTGCATAGAAGTAGCACTTATTTTTAAATAGGAACTATTTGCAACATTATGTGTAACTATATCTATATATATGTGTATATTAAGTAGAATTTAATAATATGTATATATATATATATATATATATATATATATATATATATATGGCGTAGCATTTCTTTACAAGCTATCATGCCTTCCTCCATAAGTAGCCGGAAATATGACGAGCACGACCCGATGGCTATGGCCTCTGACGATAATGAGATTCTGGCATCCTAAGAATACCTCGCCAACGCGGACCTCGAGGATGGAGACGTATTCGACATCGCGATCCTAGACGCAGCATCCCCCTGTTGTCTCTGTCATCGATATCTCTTCTGATTTTGACCTTGATTCCGACACTAACTCAAGGAATTCAGTGACATCTTCAGCCCTTTTTACTGCTGGGCTGAGAGTTTACCCGACTTGTGTTGACGATGACGCTATATCTGTTGTGCCATATTCTCATGTTCATGTCCTTACACCTCCCCACACCCCCTACTCATGAGGGAGAGCCCTCTGACAAACGAACAACCCAGTAACGACAGGGAAGATGTCGCGTATGGTATAACTTGGGAAGAATTGAAGGAAAGACTGAGGGAAAAGTATTGCTGACGTGCTGAACTCCAAAGGCTGGAGACTGAGTTTTGGAACCTGTCCATGGTTGGTGCGGACATTGTTGGTTATACTCAGAGGTTCCATGATCTGTCAAGAGTGATCCCCTATTTGGTGACTCCTGAATTTAAGCGTAATGAGCGCTACATCTGGGGATTGGCTCCGGAATTTCGTAGCTTGGTGACTGCGGCAGAACCAGCGACGATCACTCAGGCTGTAACTCTGGCTGTCAGCTTACTGAAGATGTTGTCCGTATGAAAAAACTATCATTGAAACCTACTGAGAAAACCAAGACGCATGCTGAGTCGTCTGGTGACAAGAAGAGAAAGCATTTGAATCTGAATCAAGCGACCCGCAGCAACAACAAGGGTTCAAACAATAAGAAATGTGATGCAAACCCGCCCAAGGAGACAAAAACCTTTGCAGCTGCCAATGATACTGTAGCTAGAGGATACCAAGGCACTCTGCCTAATTGCCAAAAGTGTAAGTATCATCATGAAGGAGCTTGTCGCATTCCAAGATGCGACAAATGTGGTAGGTTGGATCATCGAACAGAAGATTGTTGGGGAAGAGGAAACAGAGGCAATAACAGAAACGGAAATGGGAATAGGAATGGAAATGGTGCTGGCAACGGAAATGGAAATCGTAATGACAACGGTACTGGAAACCGAAATGGAACTGGGCAGAATCAAGGATGTTTTGGTTATGGTAGCAAAGAGCATTTCAAGAAGGACTGTCCGAAAGAAAACAACGCTCAAGCTCGAGCATTCGTGATAGGGGCAAGGAAAGCACGCGAGGACCCTAATGTGGTCACCGGTACGTTTCTCGTTAACAATCACTTTGCATCCACACTATTTGACACTGGTGCCGATTATAGTTTCATGTCTGTGGAATTTAAACGTATGCTTGGAATAGAATCTAGTAGATTAGATATTCCTTATTCCATAGAACTAGCCGATGGTAAACTGGTTGAATCGGGCGAAGTTGTTAGGGGATGTACATTAGAACTTGGTGAGCGAAGGTTTAGTATCGACCTCTTTCCTATTCAATTGGGTAGCTTCGATCTGGTAGTCGGAATGGACTGGCTGTCCAAGAATAAAGCCGAAGTTGTTTGTCATGAGAAAATCATTCGCATCCCTCTTGCGAATGATGAAACGCTCATAGTCCATGGAGAGAGAAGAGACACACCCTTGCGAATCATCAACTATATGAAGGCACAGAAATGCTTGCGAAAAGGATGTGTTGCATTCTTGGCGCATGTAGTAGATAAGAAGGTTGAGGAACCAAAGCTTGAGGACCTTCCTGTAGTAAAGAAATTCCGTGATGTTTTCCCCGAAGACTTGCCAGGATTACCTCCGCAAAGACAAGTCAAATTCCATATTGACTTGCTTCTGGGCACCGCTCCTGTGGCCAAGGCTCCATATCGACTTGCACCATCCGAGATGCAACAATTATCTGCACAACTCCAGGAGTTGTTGGATAAAGGATTCATAAGGCCGAGCTTCTCTCCTTGGGGAGCTCCAGTATTGTTCGTAAAGAAGAAGGATGGACCCTTGCGGATGTGTATTGATTACAGAGAGTTGAATAAGCTCACTATTAAGAATCGGTATCCGTTACCGAGGATCGACGACTTATTCGAACAGTTGCAAGGATCGAGCTATTACTCCAAGATTGATCTTCGGTCTGGCTATCATCAGTTGAGGATTCAAGAGGAGATCATACTAAAGACTGCGTTCAGGACTCGTTATGGGCATTACGAGTTCCTAGTGATGCCATTTGGATTGGCGAACGCACCAACAGTGTTTATGGATCTGATGAATCACGTTTGCAAGCCATATCTCGATAAATTCGTGATTGCATTTATCGATGATATTCTAATTTATTCGCGAATAAAAGAATAGCACGAGCAACATCTCCGAACCATACTAGAACTACTGAAGAAAGAAAAACTTTATGCAAAGTTTAGTGCGAATTTTGGATTCGCAAAGTACAGTTCCTTGGCCATGTTGTGAACAAAAATGGTATCCATGTAGATCCAGCGAAGATTAAAGCGATAAAGAATTGGGAAGCTCCCAAGACGCCGACTGAAGTTCGACAATTTTTGGGATTAGCGGGCTATTACCGCAGATTTATCAAGAATTTCTCCAAAATTGCTCAACTGCTAACTTCACTTACACAGAAAGACAAGAAGTATGATTGGGGAGATAAGCAGGAAGAAGCCTTCCAACTACTCAAAAACAAGCTATGCGATGCACCGATACTATCTCTACCCGAAGGCACGGAAGACTTCGTGGTGTACTACGACACTTCGCGTCAAGGATTGGGTTGCGTGCTCATGAAACGTCAAAAAGTCATCACTTATGCTTCAAGACAGTTGAAAGTACATGATAAGAATTATACCACCCACGACCTGGAGCTAGGTGCGGTGGTATTTGCCTTGAAGATCTGGCGACATTATTTGTATGGTACTCGATGTACTATCTTCACAGATCGCAAAAGCTTGCAGCATATATTTAATCAAAAGGAGTTAAACATGCATCAACGACGATGGGTTGAGTTGCTAAACGATTATGACTGTGAGATTAAGTACCATCCTGGAAAGGAAAATCTGGTAGCAGACGCATTAAGTCGAAAAGAAAGGGTTAAGAACCTAAGGGTTCGAGCATTGGAAATGACTATTCGGACGAATCTCACTTCGCGCATTCACGATGCCCAACAAGAAGCCCTTAAGAAGGAAAATCTTAAAGCTGAATATCTCCGGGGTATGGAGAAGAAATTAGTGCCGAATGAAGAGGGAACCTTATACTTTATGGGATGCATCTGGGTTCCGCTCTATGGCGGTATTCGAGAAGTGATCTTTGATGAAGCTCACAAATCACGATACTCGATTCACCCAGGATCGGATAAGATGTATCAGGATTTGAAAGAGTATTATTGGTGGCCAAAACTCAAAAGCGACGTTGTTGTTTATGTTGGAAAGTGACTAACCTGCGCTAAGGTCAAGGCTGAATATCAGAAACCGTCTGGTCTACTGCAATAATTGGAGATACCCATGTGGACGTGGGAGCAAATATCAATGGATTTTATAACGAAATTACCCAGGACCCCTAGAGGGCACTATATGATATGGGTAATAGTTGATCGATTAACGAAGTCTGCACACTTCCTACCAATCCGAGAAAAAGATAGCACCGGAAAGCTTGCTGAGCTGTATCTTAAAGAAATTGTGGCACGTCATGGAGTGCCCATTTCAATAATTTCAGACAGGGATGGACGTTTCATATCAAGGATCTGGCAATCCTTCCAGGAGGCCTTTGGATCTCAATTGGATCTAAGCACGACCTTCCATCCGCAAACAGACGGTCAGAGCGAACGGACCATACAAACACTGGAAGATATGCTCCGTGCATGTGTGATGGATTTAGGCGGTAGCTGGGATACTCACCTACCTTTAGTTGAGTTTTCCTATAATAACAGCTACCACACGAGCATCAAAGCCGCACCGTTCGAAGCTCTATATGGCCGCAAGTGCCGCTCACCGTTGTGTTGGGAAAACGCAGGAGATAAACAGTTGGTTGGTCCTAAACTTGTTCAAGAAATGACCGACAAAATCATGCAGATCTGAGAACACATCAAGACGGCTCGTGATCGACAAAAGAGCTATGCCGATCAAAGACGGAAACCTTTGGATTTTGAGGTGGAAGACAAAGTCTTGTTGAAGGTCTCACCTTGGAAAGGTGTAGCAAGGTTCGGAAAACGTGGAAAGTTGAATCCACGATACATTGGGCCATTCAAAATCTTGGAAAAGATTGGTACCGTAGCGTACAAATTAGAATTACCGGAAGAACTGAACGGTGTACATGATACGTTCCATGTGTCAAACCTTAAAAAGAGTCTAACCCAAGAAATAGTCATCTTCCCTACGGATGAGGTGCATATCGACGACAAACTCCGATTTACAGAACAGCCTGTTGAGGTAATGGATTGGAAGATCCAGAAAACAAGGCGGAGTCGCATTAAACTTGTCAAAGTACGTTGGAACTCTAAGCACGGACCCGAGTACACATGGGAACACGAAGACCAGTTCAAAGCCAAGTACCCCCACCTTTTTTAGAAAGCTCCTGCGAGAGATAACTCAGCTTGAATTTCGGGACGAAATTCTTTTAACGGGGGGAGACTGTGACAACTGGCACCAAACCGGTAATTTCCGTACTATTATAATATTATTTATTAATTGCAGTTATGTGCTTAAACATCAACATTACGTGATTACTTGCTTTACATGTGAATTCATGCATGTTTTATACTTCAAATATTGCCATGTGTAATACTTTAAGCGTTGCGTCAGAAAGACTAGTAAACTCACCGGTAAGACACACCGTGTCAGCATTTCTACAGAAAGTAGTCAGACAATAGACTTAGGGCCTAGGAATAGGTCCAACATCTAAAATACATTAAAACCCAAGTATGGATACAAGGGTTACCATATAAACTTTCCGAAAGCTAAAATAAGCACTAAAAGACACCCGGAACTCACTGTAAAAGCTTAATTTTGCAGAATTCAGCTATAATTCAGCTAAAAACAGCAATATAACACTAAAATATTATGCAGGATTTACGTTTTAGTGTCCAAATAACTTACAAAGTGTTGGGAATTGAAACTGCCACAAAAGGTGCTTCTTACTTAGTAAAACTGCGCAATTTAGCACTTTAACGAACCGTAACGAAACGAATAACCGGACATTACCCGAAAGATCAAAATTTAACTAGAAGCATTGTTTTAATGTTACAAAGCTAGTTATGGTCACTAAACGTCATAATATGTCTTAAAACACCTAAACACTTAAATCCCTAAACGTAATACTTGAAATCTAACTAGTTTATGTAACTAACACTTGAAATGGAACCAAGACCCCCCCCCCCATCTTGGACGGTTGGGACTTGGGTCCCACAAGTTGGATTTTATTTCAATATTTTATAAGATGTGTCTATGTCACACCCCGATATTTCCACATATTACCGGTGGGCCCGACGGGGAGTATCATGACGTAGTTGATATCATCATAGTCAATTATACACAGTTTATAGCACAGCGGAAGTCTTGGATGAAAATGCTATTACAAACCAAAATGTAAAGTAATAATAAAATATTATACAAACGGTTGTATAAGGATCCACAGGCGGATCTAAAATATAAAGCAAAATATTGTTTAACAGACTTTAAGCATTTAGAACTTGCAAGATTCTTTAACTAACGCCCAGAGCTCCAAGCCAATTACGTACAGTACCTGTCACTTAGTCTTTTTGAAAAATACATCAGCTTACACTGGTTAATACAATTAACCGACTCTTTTGAAAGCATTTATGAAAATTGATTTAAATGCACAAGGCACAAATATTTTTATAACTTGGGACAATTATATTAATAACAATCTTGTATCAGATTTACATGTTTGTCCAACATTTAGGGCCGGTATAAATAAACCGAACAAGATTAAACAACACACCACGAATATAAACTCACGGTGGGTTATCCCCAGCAAATGAGTATATCTTTTACATACGCAACTGACAGGTGTATGCCTACACCCCGTGCTTAAGTCGTGGCCATTTACGCTTTTTAAATGAGCCAAGGATATCCAGGACACGGTCGTTAACCCCCAATGTTATATGTTATCAAGCAATACTGATTAAAACGGGATTATACAATTTAACCATATCTGATTAAAAGGTTTCTACACCCGACCAAGCGGTAATAATTTACCGTATCCCAAGCCCGTATAAGGGAAAATAAGTTAAAAGTATTTACCTGAGCTTAAAATACAAGTTTTGTATACTCAGCCGTACAATCTACTCAAACAAGTGTAAGTATCTTTTACTGAGGCTCCTTATCTGGAACGAAGGTTTTATTAACCTATTAGATTCCTAACGGGTCTTATTTAAGTTATAAACTTAGACCGGTTAGTTTAAAGAAAGGTTTACGGCACGAAACGCTAGATTAAGCGGTGACCGGATTGGAATGTAATTTAGACCCGACAAGTATGGAGACTTGTATATAATGGGTAAACTAAATACATTCTGGATTTTGAAATAAAAATGATAAGGTTTGACCTATTTCGGCTAATTTATGCAAACTAGTTACATAAACCGTACCGAACGCGTATATGCATAACGGGTAGCCGGATGAGTCATGTACAAGTTCCATATGTTATTATGCTTTAATTATGTTATGATATCAGTAGGATATCAACAATTATGCCCCAAAAGAATTTAAAACCAATTTAAGTCCCGTAAGGGTATTTTTGTCATTTTAAAGTTTATAAAAGAGGTTTAATAGTAAACTGAGGTTCTGGTCTAAAACATTCTGTAATAACATTTATTTTATGATGTTAAATCAGTAAGATATCATACATATGTGTGGTTTACCATTTATGGCCAAACTATGCACCGGAGGGGCATTTTGGTCATTTCACATATGTTTTTAAGGACAAATTTGGAAGTCTGAGTTCACAACTTATACTTACTGTAAAAATATTAAAATTTATTTATAAAATCAGTAGGTAACAAGTATTAGGTGTTAAATATGGTTTTAAACCATACTATACACCTAATTAGCGTAAAAGTCGACAATTGACGATATATGCGATGTTTATGAAATTATGAGATTTTTATCAGTCTTGAATGCTTAACATAATTTATTTAATATATAACATCAGTAGGAAAAGGTTTGGTATTTTAAACATATGTCAATCTCATTTTATTAACAAAAAAGGCATTATCGTCATTTATCAAATTATACAGGAACTCAATGATATGATCAGTTTATAATCTGACCCAATATTCCAAAAATCCCTAAAAACAATATCAAAACAGTAGGTAATACGTTTGGTGCCAAAATTTGGGTTTAAACATGGGTTATGCTAAAAAGCGTAGTTTAATTAATAAAAAGTTTCATTTTACGATATCTTGCATAACTTTAGTTTGAGACCAGAAACTGATGTCAAATTTATATGACATGCTTATATATCAGTAACAAAGGTATTTCTATACTCATATATCCAAAAATCTCGTTTTTATATTATAAGGGCATAATAGTCAAATTTAAGCAAATAACGAAAACATGGAAATGAACTCTGATTTCTAAGGGACCATGTAGTATAACCTCAGAGGGTTATACTAACATATAATATGGTCACAAAGGAACCCTAAGGCATAAAGATACTAAGCTAATTCGGGTCAGAACTGAAAATCAAAGCAAAAGTCAACTTTTGCGACTTTCGGTTGAGAACCGAGCCTAAACTCAGAATTATCGGGTTGAACATGTCTAAACATGTTCTTATAATATTTACCAAGTTATTAAAGTGATAAAACGCATTTTATAGCTTCTATATTATTAGTTATGAATTCTTTTATAAAAACTGACTCGTTTGACTTTTCTGTTCATTACTTTGACCCGAAAATTGACTAAGTAAATGTGATAATTAGGAGGTGTCCTTTTAAGGGATTAACACCTACATAGTTATCAACACATAGCCATATTCGTTTAGAATTATGGCTGGACCGTTTAATATTAAACTATTAGTCAAAGCAGAATTACGCTATCTTTGACTTTCGGTCCTTAGACTAATAAAAACTAAACTACATGAGCCAAGAACACTTACAAGGGTCCTTAGCACGAAAATTTGAACTTAGAGAGCTTCCTTTAAGATCAGGATGCTCCAGAGAATGCTCCAAAAGCTTGAGCAAGTGAGGAGTGTGAAAATTTTGAAATGAACAAGAATTGTGGCTGCTTCAATGCTCTATTTATAGTGTTTGAGAGCAGCTCCAGATCATCCCAGCTGTTACTAGATGTTTTCTGATGAGTACAACTATCCATAGTGGTTTTTAGAAACCATTAAAGTCCATAGAATTCGAGTTATGTGAGTATGAAGTTGGATTGGAAAAGAAAGCATGCAAAACCTGCACCTGTGCAGGGAATTCTGTCAATATTAGGTCATCGCGTCGTGCGACGGCAGGCATTCTTCAAGGTCGCGCAGCGCGACCCTATAAGGGACCAGCTCAGCAAGTTTTAAACTTGGCAGAAATGACCCCTGAACCTTTTTAAGCATTATAACTTTCATTTTAAGCACTTTTAACCCCTCTAATTAGTATATGGATGATCTTGAGGGTATAATCAAACACCGTTAGGTCCGGTTTCGTTAAAACGGTCTCTCAGGAGTAGAATTATCATTTTGACACTTTCAACCCTTCTTTCTTGGAAATTGAAATTAAAGTATATAATTGTACCGAAACTTCATGAAATCATTATCAAATATTCATGAGAGTATAATAAGGCGTTACAAAGCTTCGGGATCGTTAAAAGGTCACTCAGAGGTAAGAATTAACATGAAGACACTTTTAACCCCTGTGTTTTGTAAACTTTTGATTTTAAGCACAAACGGCTTCTTCTGTCCGATAATTTATCCATTAAAGAATACGAACATCGTGTGAGGTCAATCAGAGGCACAAGTTTGGCATGTTGACACTTTTGGTCCTTCCACATACATTTTTACACTGTTTGACAACTTTAGTCCCTCAAGTTAACTTTTAACATGATCAGGGTTTATGACACGTGTCATCACTGTATTGGACATGATTTTGCGAGGTGTTACAGTCTAATGATTGAGAAACATATTAACCAAATAATTAAAAGATGTTGGAAGGAATTTTTATAAAAACCACCATGTGTTGAAATATAACTTTCTCACTCTCAAAAATCACCAACACCTCCTCTCTTCTTCTCCTTGGTCTCGGCTCACCCACACCACACTACCACCTCCATTTTCAAGCTTCAAACTAACATTCCAAGGTCACTACAAGATGTATGGAGGCTAACTAAGGAGACTTGAAGTGCTAGAACTTGAAGGACCACTTGGAGGAGCCATTAACCACTTGATTTCTTCCATCTTCATCATCTACCTTCTTGTGCCACTTCCCTAGCCAGTTGTAAGCCTCTTGATCACTAATTTGGTTCATGTTTATGTTATGTACAAGTCTCACCATCTAAATAACTAAACTTTTAAAGATGAAAATGAGAAGATCTAACATAATCAAGAAGAAAACAAGTGATTTTAGTAATTTTTGGTGTATGTAATGAAGTTGATGTTATTAAATCTTGTGTGTATGTTTAGATCTAGTATGTTAAGCTTGTTAGAAGCTTAGATCTAACAAGTTTAAGCATGGATCTTGAAGGATCCATGGTTAAACTTGAAGATGAACTTATGAAACATTATGTGTAACACCTGTGCCTCCACGGCCATCAAACAAATACCAAACCAATGAAATATTATATTTCATACTTGGGATTTGTAAAAATATGTGTATCATTTTCACGTATCAATTCTTGTTCAATTTCAAACTCTAAATCGCTTTCTGGAAGGTTATACGCGCACTAATGCGTAAATATAACCAGTTTAATGCAACGAACACTCCGGAATAGTGAAATAGGCTTAACATAACTTAAATAACCTTTACATAACTTAGAAATAAGTTTTTGGAAGGTTTGGTATGCCGAAATCAAGTTAATTCGCTTACAGGGACTAAAGTTGACAAACTGCGAAAGTATGCCAATTTGAACTGTAACAGACATTCCGGAACATGACCATAAGTTAAACATACCATAAATATCCTTTACATAGCTTAGAAATAGACTTTGAGGTGTTCGGTGTGCTAAAATAAACTTTTGGGTCATTCAGGGACTAAAAGTGTCAAAAAGTGCACAAGTTTGCATTTTCGCGCATAACTTACGTTCTGAATACATCCGGACATCCAAAAATTTATGTAAGCATGACTATATTATATTTTAGTGTTCGCCATAAGAAAAATCCATTCGTTTCGTCATTTGGATCGTTTTTCGCGCTTATGCGCATTCAGTCGTAATTAAGCGAACATCGCGTTCGTACGGCCAAACGAACCAACCTCCGGCATATTTTTGAGCATGTTTTGAGTTCCCTATACTTTAACTTCATTTTAGAGCCTTGAAATGAGGTTAACGGGGTTCAAACGCATCGAAAATCGCTTAAACGGGCTGCAGGGACCATTTTGCCAATTTTGAAAGTTTGCTGAAACAAGGGGGCAGTGGCGTAGCGCCACTGCATGTAGCCTTACCAGTCGCGCTACGCGACTGCCTATTCTGGGCAGAAACATGCAGAAACTCAGTTTTTCGCATTCGGGACCAGATTCGACGTATTAACAGCTGTTAACAGCTGTTCTCCACTCCTTAATCCCTTGCCACATGTTGATACCCTATGGTGAGTGGCCAATTTAGTCACCATGAGTTTCCGACAAGTGTACGGGTTGGATCATGACACGATATTCGACAAGCGATCTTAACGGTTCGGGTATTCCTATAAATACCCAACCACCCCCATTGCTAAAAATCACTAGAAACTTGATTTGAGAAACTCTAAGTTGAAACATTTGTTTCATACCTGAGATTTTTGAATCGAGTTTAGCATTCGGGGACCCTTCGTAAGTATTCTTTCGTTCTTTTCCTTATTTTACTGCTTTTCGAGTCAGAAAGTCAAACTTTGTTTGACTTTCAGCGTTGACCAGTAATGGTCAATGCGAAGTTCGTTTGAACTTCGCAACGTGAGTATAATCACGTTGGTTATAGTCCCTTGGGACTATGCCCACTGATTACCACGTTGTCTATGGTCGTAGGGTAGGCGATCTAATAAATCGCCTATACCTTCGAACTCGACCCATTTGGTCGATCATTAGGATCCGACCAAATACATTAGGTGACCATAGTAGGTAGGGAATAACCTTCCGAGGTTATACCCTATGGTCACATCGTTTAAGTAGTTGTATGATAGGTAGTTTATATGCCTTAGGTAAATTACCAGAATACCCTTTTCATGTATAATTGGTAATTAAGCATATGTAACCTAAACTTTTGTCACATAACTGATTATGTAACATGTTTAGGCATATAACACTTGTCATAGGACTAGTTAGACGGTCCGAACGCGTTTCACGCGCACGACGCGTTAAAGTAGCATAAGCTACCTTAATGGGTCGCGATGGATCGAAAGCACTTAGGTTAGGTTTCATGTAGTATGTAGGCCTTGTTAAACCATATCATATGAGTTCCAATACTCATTTGGTTTACCAAGCCTCATCCTATCCGATCTCCCGATTTAAGTCCGGTTTATTTATATAGTTTTAGATTGCCGACTGATTCCGTGCTCCCTCAAGATTTGTTTGGTAGTTGTTCAAGACTCCTAAGCACTCTCAGGCGAGTACATTATTCCCCTCTTTTACTGTTTTCAACTGTTTTGGGGTGACTCATATGTGCTAAATGTTTTCGATGTTATAACGATGGTATCAAAAAACGATTAAAACGATTTATACAAAACTAATAACGATTTCATAAAGTGAACAAACTTGTTGGTTGTGTTTACATAACAAATGACATTCATTAGCAATGATCAAGCCGACCAGTATTAGGTTATGGTACCATAGGATCTGACAAATCCCGTTATTTACTGCACCCATTGTTATGTGTGGGGGTTGTGGGTAACGACTGAATCTGTAATTATTAACTTATCCTTTGGTAAGGGTTTGTTAAGAACGAGAGCGAGAGCGAGTTGGAACGAGGAACGCGTCAAGAAGGTTTGAATGTTATTAGAGAATCGACCATTAAGTAGTTTCAAAATTAAAACAAGAACACTTTGAATGATTACAATAACAAGAACGAATAGAACGATTTTACAAAATGGGTTAACGATTGGGTAAACATTTGGACATGATTTACATTTGATCATGCATTTCCACGAAACATAGTATTGATTTAAACCAAGTTTTACTTCAATACTTTGTTTTGTGCGTTTCACCTATGGTTTAGTTGATGCATTTCACTAGCCATACATATCATTTTGGTTATACATATTACATGATTTACATTTGGGCATGAACATTACTTTGGTGGTTTGGTTTGATTAAGTGATTAAGTAACGATGCGTGTGTAATATGTACAAACATGGTGGATACGCCGCTGGTACTTCCTATATATAAGTGTTTGTATGGTATTACATATTGTAGCGTTATTTGAATCATTTCAGTTCGAGACATAGAACATTTTATACAAGTAACATACTTTTCACAAGACATTTATTTACAAACAACTTATATTATACAAACTCATTTTACATGGTTATTCATTTAATCATGCATTATTCTCTTATTATACATATCATCCAAACTTATTATTTTTCAAATGATTTACAAAGACAAAGCAAATTACAAGGTTCATGACTAAACATTTTCTTAAACAGAAGTCATGAATCTTATTTTCACAAAACCTATGTACTCGCCAGCATTTCTTTGCTGACCTCGTTTTCACATATGTTTCAGGTATTGTTGAATGATATCGATTGATAAGATGCATGCTCACATAGGATTGGACGAGGCCTTAGTGACTCAATAACAATGATAGACTATGTTTAAAATTGTGTATTTAGATTTCCAGACGATGTAAATATTCAATGTTTAATAAAACGAAACACTTTTTGTATCCATGGTTATGAAACATTAATTCTGTTGCAACACGCCCCGATGTTTCCGCCGCGATTTGTTGTTTTACGCGGTCGGGGTGTGACAGAAAAGATGGTATCAGAGCCAATGGTTATAGGGAATTAGGTTATTAGCAATGCTTTGACCTAGTCTATAACCTTCTTAGGACCCTAACGCGAGTTTACTTGCGTTTAGTCATAAAACAATACCGTCACCTATCCTTAGGCGACGACCACAACAAGAACATAAATTTCAAAACCGCTTTGAAACTAATCATCTGTTCTAGGATGATTGATTACTAGGTTTTGAACCCTCTATTGTAAGGTTTTGAACTCTCTATTATATGGTTTGAACCCCTTTGAGTTTTCAAAACTTCGTCAAGGTTTTGGGTTTTAAATAATGTGAACACGTGCAAACTGGAAGGGTGAATGCCTGTATTCTGGGTTTTCTGGCTAGGCAAGCACTTCGTATACATCTCATCAGACGCGAGACCAGTTGTGCTTACCTGGGAATTCTTGGGATGAGTGTTCACTTATAGGCGAGCATGTCTTCGCGATACATTATTTTTGACCCATTTACTTTGATCAGTCACCGTCTCATTTGTTTGCCTTAGGTAACAAACAAATGATCGCAATCTTCATGCGTTATCATTCTGTTTTGATTGTCCAATAATCTTTCACCTGTTTCTCCCTATACCTTTCTTTTTCTTCAAGAATGTCTCTTCATCAAGATGACGCCCAGATATCCAAGCAGACTGCCAAATTCACTCAGCGAATAGGCGAAGTAGTCCTGAAGACTGTTGAATTAGCTACTGCCATGTACCGTCTCCAGGATGAAGCCACTCAAGAGTCACCAAGACAGGCAGGACCTAGTCAGGTGATAGCACCACCAGACAAGAAACCAATCGAGGAATCAAAGACCATGGATGAACGATTCCCTAAGAAGTCAAAGAAGCGAAAGGCTTCTCAGAACTTCGCCATGGTCGCTCACAATGGTAAAGCAGTCCCCAACCAACCAGCTCAACCCCCTGCTAGGTGTATATGGCTTTTCCTATGATACCTACATCAAGGAACTATGTACCTTACAAACTACTCTTGTGATTTCTCTCTTTCAAATGATTGCTCATGATTCCCTCGAAAATTTTAAGTACTCGTTTCACTCTAAGAAACGAAGTACAGAAAATTAAGTGACATTATGAGTAATCGTGCTTTTCGCACATCTGTGCCTTTAAATCCTTGGTTAGATAACTAAGGGTATTTTCAAATCTCATACCCATTACGTTTTGATTTTTCAACATACACAGTACCAGTATTTCAAAACAATCTTCATGATCTCAAAACATTTCATATAGTTTGAAAACAATTTTTCTAGATGTATTGTCTATGTTATTTCAAAAACATTGGCCATGTTATCAAAACCAACCTTTCTAATTTCAAAATATTTCATATAGTCTGAAGACAATATTAACACAATACATTTTCTGATCAAGTGCATGATTTCGAAAAGCATCATTCATGTCTTTCAAAAACCTTATACATAATTTCAAAATTCATCTCGCATGATTTTAGAACATTTTTGTAAATATATCTACCTAATACACCTACTTTATGATTTCAAAAAATATTATATATAAGGTTTCAAAAACGTTAAACACATTTTTCTTAAAAGAACCCCATGCATAGTTTTCAAAAATATTTTCCTCATACATTGACTTAACCTTCAAAATTCTGCTTCATATGTCGCCTTGACATATCAAGCATCTCAACTTCATAAGCATTTTACATCATGTTTTGACCTAAGCACATCCAGTGCAAGGTTTCAAAACATCTTCAACTTCTAAAATTCATATGGGATCTTTTTATCTTTACAATTAGATCCTTGTGGATGATTATCGTTCAAATCAGAGTCCTTAATTGGATTCCTTATGTACCTTAATTCGAACACTTCGGTTCCTAGTAATCGAAATCGAATTTTCTTTTTGAATCTTTCTATCTTTATAGTTGGATTCTTGATAACGTTTAAAGTACCAAATGAAATCCACGGAATGGATTCCAAGTGTGCTTTAAATGCATGTACGCAATTTACAAGACAAATTAACAAACAATTTTGTGGTTATGTGACTATGTGTTTATTCATCTTATGTTTTCTTTTATGCATTTTTTTGTTTTTAATACTCTGGATATTCGTTATCCAAATCCTCGCAGAATCTTTCATATCTTCATATGAGGGATTCGTAGCAGGATATTCAAAAGGTACTACCTTCAATCCTTAATGGGCTTCTATGTAATAGTTAAGACCCTTGGGTTATATAGTACCACTCTGTGATTCATAAGAGACCCTCTTAGTAGTCTAGTCAAAAAGATTGATTCACAATTTGGTTAGAGAACGACATCTAGTGATGTAGCTGAACAGACTCCTTGATTGTCTATTTAGATCATTTATTGATTTAATTTAAAGGACTCTATGGCGGTCTAGTCACACTCATCACAGATTCATTCATTTGGTTTTCCCCTACATATTATAAAATAGACTGTGTAAACTGTGCAAGGAATTGTCTGATTATGGACATGTACATAATTATGAAATTTAGTGCACAGAAACCCAGTAAGGTTTATTATGTGTAAGAACCGATAGTGACAACAATAACAAAATGAGAACGATGTAATGGAGGTACGGTGGACGCACCAATGACGCTTCATATACTTGTATATAAGTGTCCCTCTTACATTGCAAACATAATGTTATTAAGGTTCCTAGAAGTTCAAGAACCCTAACCAATGTTGTTCGATCTTTTCAATTTCATGTTTTCAAGCTCTCACAAGTTACCTCTAAATAAATTTCGGGACGAAATTTCCTAAAGTAGGGGAGACTGTAACACCTGTGCCTCCACGGCCATCAAACAAATACCAAACCAATGAAATATTATATTTCATACTTGGGATTTGTAAAAATATGTGTATCATTTGCAGGTATCAATTCTTGTTCAATTTCAAACTCTAAATCGCTTTCTGGAAGGTTATACGCGCACTAATGCGTAAATATAACCAGTTTAATGCAACGAACACTCCGAAATAGTGAAATAGGCTTAACATACCTTAAATAACCTTTACATAACTTAGAAATAAGTTTTTGGAAGGTTTGTTATGCCGAAATCAAGTTAATTCGCTTACAGGGACTAAAGTTGACAAACTACGAAAGTATGCCAATTTGAACTGTAACAGACATTCCGGAACATGACCATAAGTTAAACATACCATAAATATCCTTTACATAGCTTAGAAATAGACTTTGAGGTGTTCGGTGTGCTAAAATAAACTTTTGGGTCATTCAGGGACTAAAAGTGTCAAAAAGTGCACAAGTTTGCATTTTCGCGCATAACTTACGTTCTGAATACATCCGTACATCCAAAAATTTATGTAAGCATGACTATATTATATTTTAGTGTTCGCCATAAGAAAAATCCATTCGTTTCGTCATTTGGATCGTTTTTCGCGCTTATGCGCATTCAGTCGTAATTAAGCGAACATCGCGTTCGTACGGCCAAACGAACCAACCTCCGGCATATTTTTGAGCATGTTTTGAGTTCCCTATACTTTAACTTCATTTTAGAGCCTTGAAATGAGGTTAACGGGGTTCAAACGCATCGAAAATCGCTTAAACGGGCTGCAGGGACCATTTCTGCCAATTTTGAAAGTTTGCTGAAACAAGGGGCAGTGGCGTAGCGCCACTGCATGTAGCCTTACCAGTCGCGCTACGCGACTGCCTATTCTGGGCAGACACATTCAGAAACTCAGTTTTTCGCATTCGGGACCAGATTCGACGTATTAACAGCTGTTAACAGCTGTTCTCCACTCCTTAATCCCTTGCCACATGTTGATACCCTATGGTGAGTGGCCAATTTAGTCACCATGAGTTTCCGACAAGTGTACGGGTTGGATCATGACACGATATTCGACAAGCGATCTTAACGGTTCGGGTATTCCTATAAATACCCAACCACCCCCATTGCTAAAAATCACTAGAAACTTGATTTGAGAAACTCTAAGTTGAAACATTTGTTTCATACCTGAGATTTTTGAATCGAGTTTAGCATTCGGGGACCCTTCGTAAGTATTCTTTCGTTCTTTTCCTTATTTTACTGCTTTTCGAGTCAGAAAGTCAAACTTTGTTTGACTTTCAGCGTTGACCAGTAATGGTCAATGCGAAGTTCGTTTGAACTTCGCAACGTGAGTATAATCACGTTGGTTATAGTCCCTTGGGACTATGCCCACTGATTACCACGTTGTCTAGGGTCGTAGGGTAGGCGATCTAATAAATCGCCTATACCTTCGAACTCGACCCATTTGGTCGATCATTAGGATCCGACCAAATACATTAGGTGACCATAGTAGGTAGGGAATAACCTTCCGAGGTTATACCCTATGGTCACATCGTTTAAGTAGTTGTATGATAGGTAGTTTATATGCCTTAGGTAAATTACCAGAATACCCTTTTCATGTATAATTGGTAATTAAGCATATGTAACCTAAACTTTTGTCACATAACTGATTATGTAACATGTTTAGGCATATAACACTTGTCATAGGACTAGTTAGACGGTCCGAACGCGTTTCACGCGCACGACGCGTTAAAGTAGCATAAGCTACCTTAATGGGTCGCGATGGGTCGAAAGCACTTAGGTTAGGTTTCATGTAGTATGTAGGCCTTGTTAAACCATATCATATGAGTTCCAATACTCATTTGGTTTACCAAGCCTCATCCTATCCGATCTCCCGATTTAAGTCCGGTTTATTTATATAGTTTTAGATTGCCGACTGATTCCGTGCTCCCTCAAGATTTGTTTGGTAGTTGTTCAAGACTCCTAAGCACTCTCAGGCGAGTACATTATTCCCCTCTTTTACTGTTTTCAACTGTTTTGGGGTGACTCATATGTGCTAAATGTTTTCGATGTTATAACGATGGTATCAAAAAACGATTAAAACGATTTATACAAAACTAATAACGATTTCATAAAGTGAACAAACTTGTTGGTTGTGTTTACATAACAAATGACATTCATTAGCAATGATCAAGCCGACCAGTATTAGGTTATGGTACCATAGGATCTGACAAATCCCGTTATTTACTGCACCCATTGTTATGTGTGGGGGTTGTGGGTAACGACTGAATCTGTAATTATTAACTTATCCTTTGGTAAGGGTTTGTTAAGAACGAGAGCGAGAGCGAGTTGGAATGAGGAACGCGTCAAGAAGGTTTGAATGTTATTAGAGAATCGACCATTAAGTAGTTTCACAATTAAAACAAGAACGCTTTGAATGATTACAATAACAAGAACGAATAGAACGATTTTACAAAATGGGTTAACGATTGGGTAAACATTTGGACATGATTTACATTTGATCATGCATTTCCACGAAACATAGTATTGATTTAAACCAAGTTTTACTTCAATACTTTGTTTTGTGCGTTTCACCTATGGTTTAGTTGATGCATTTCACTAGCCATACATATCATTTTGGTTATACATATTACATGATTTACATTTGGGCATGAACATTACTTTGGTGGTTTGGTTTGATTAAGTGATTAAGTAACGATGCGTGTGTAATATGATACAAACATGGTGGATACGCCGCTGGTACTTCCTATATATAAGTGTTTGTATGGTATTACATATTGTAGCGTTATTTGAATCATTTCAGTTCGAGACATAGAACATTTTATACAAGTAACATACTTTTCACAAGACATTTATTTACAAACAACTTATATTATACAAACTCATTTTACATGGTTATTCATTTAATCATGCATTATTCTCTTATTATACATATCATCCGAACTTATTATTTTTCAAATGATTTACAAAGACAAAGCAAATTACAAGGTTCATGACTAAACATTTTCTTAAACAGAAGTCATGAATCTTATTTTCACAAAACCTATGTACTCGCCAGCATTTCTTTGCTGACCTCGTTTTCACATATGTTTCAGGTATTGTTGAATGATATCGATTGATAAGATGCATGCTCACATAGGATTGGACGAGGCCTTAGTGACTCAATAACAATGATAGACTATGTTTAAAATTGTGTATTTAGATTTCCAGACGATGTAAATATTCAATGTTTAATAAAACGAAACACTTTTTGTATCCATGGTTATGAAACATTAATTCTGTTGCAACACGCCCCGATGTTTCCGCCGCGATTTGTTGTTTTACGCGGTCGGGGTGTGACATTATGTGAACTTGAAACATAAATTTTTAAGCATAAACTTGTAATCTTGAAGTAATAGAATGTATGTAAAACTAACTTTTGAAACTAAAACCCATGAAAAGTTTGTTAGAAGTCTAACATAAAGCTTGTTTATGAAAGATCTAAAGATGTTAAGTATGGATCTTGGAAGATCCATGATGAAACATGGTTTTAAACATAAGGATCTTTTTAATGAACATAAAAAATAGTTTTAGAACATTATTTTCAAGACTTTGAAAGCATAAAACTCATGGATGAGTTGGTTAGTAAATTAAAGTTTCATAAAAAGTTGGATGAAAATTAACAAGAACACTTAATTTTAAAAGATCCTTGAATATTAAGTGTAGATCTCAAAGACTACACATATTGGCGATTTTCCAAAAACGTACATTTATTTTAGGTAACTAAGTGGATGTACGTGCGGTCTCTCCTGCTCAGGGATGATGTTTATGTTTTTAGTTATGTCGTGTCAAGACTCCAATGCCTATTTTGTGGGATTTGTTCGTTATATTCCATCTTATGTGGTGATATAATGATCAAAACCTTGATGTTTGTTTTTGGAATAAGTTGTAAACTTTTCAAACAATTATCTATCGTGTGATATAAACACCTAACTTAACTTATGTTTTGGATATTTATTATCACTGGCATATTGGAGTTTGTTTATTGATCATGTAGTATGTTTATCATTCGTATGCAATGAGAACCTTTCAGGATCACACCTCGTGCTTCCGCCTTAGAAAGGGGTGTGACAAAAGCTGGTATGTAAAGCGTCAATGAATTTAATGATCATTAATGTGTAACTAGGACATTAATATGTGTGCCGACATAGGAGACACTCAACCCGATAGACGATTTTATGTGCCGATTACCCTCGACTGGTTTCCTGCGTTTATCAGCGTAGCTTTTCTAACGGTCACGAGTTACCGCCATACGTTGTCGTATCTGAGTAATTCTTTCCGTTGTGTCTACTACAAGTTCTGGACCCGTGATTTGGCTATCACCAACTTCTGCCCAGCAAAGAGGTGATCGGCATTTACGCCCGTACAATGCCTCAAACGGAGCGGCTTGAATGTTGGTGTGGTAGCTGTTATTATACGAAAATTCCACTAACGGTAGATGTTTTCCCAGCCGTTGCCAAAATCAATCACACATGCATGAAGCATGTCTTCAAGGGTTTGAATGGTGCGTTCAGACTGCCCATCTATTTGCGGGTGATAGGCTGTGCTCATGTCTAAACGTGAGCCAAAGGATTTGTGCATAGCTTGCCACAATTCAGATGTAAAACGTGCATCACGATCAGAAATAATGGAGGTTGGTACCCCGTGCCTCGAAACCACTTCCCTTAGATAAACGTCTGCTAAAGTGGAGAACTTATCCGTTTCCTTGATAGCCAAGAAGTGTGAAGACTTTGTGAGTCGATCCACGATCACCCAAATGGTATCATTTCCATGTTGAGATCTAGGCAGACCAGTAACGAAATCCATGGAAATTTGCTCCCATTTCCATTGTGGTATTTCTGGTTGTTGGAGTAGGCCCGAGTGTTTCTGATATTCAGTCTTGACTCTCGTACAAGTCAAACACTTGCTAACGTAAGTTGCTATGTGAGCTTTCATGCTAGGCCACCAATACGTAGTTCTGAGATCGTGGTACATCTTATCCGAACCAGGATGTACCGAGTAACGAGACTTATGTGCTTCATCCATTACAAGTTCTCGTAAATTGCCATAGAGTGGGACCCAGATGCATCCTGTTACGTAGTAGGCGTCGTCTTACTTTTGTTCTAACCGTTGCCTTGAGCCGCGTAGGGCTTCAGCCCTGACATTTTCTGGTTTCAATGCTTTTGCCTGAGCATCTCGTATCTGGGAAGGAAGACTAGATTGAATGGTGAGTTGTAATGCTCGCACACGCTTAGGTGTAGTATCCTTTCGACTGAGGGCGTCGGCCACAACATTGGCTTTGCCCGGATGGTACTCGATGGCACATTCGTAATCATTCAATAGCTTGACCCATCGACGTTGTCGCATGTTCAACTCCTTTTGCTTGAAGATATGCTCGAGGCTCCTGTGATCGGTGTAGATGGTGCACTTGGTACCGTACAGGTAATGTCTCCATATCTTAAGTGCGAAAATAACAGCTCCCAGCTCCAAGTCGTGTGTAGTGTAATTCCTTTCGTGAACTTTGAGTTGGCGCGATGCATAAGCAATGACTTTATCCCGTTGCATCAACACACAACCAGGACCCTGAATTGACGCGTCACAGTAAACCACAAAATCGTCTGTGCCCTCTGGTATTGAGAGAATAAGTGCGCTACAAATTCTATCCTTTAAGTGCTGAAATGTTGTTTCCTGTGCATCACCCCAACGATAGGTGACACCTTTCTGAGTGAGTGAGGTGAGAGGTTGCGCAATCTTCGAGAAGTCTTTGATGAACCTTCTGTAGTAGCCCGCCAAACCCAAGAATTGGCGGATTTCTGTTGGTGTACGCGGTGCAGGCCAGTTCTTGATCGAGTCGACTTTTGATGGATCAACATGAATCCCATTCCCGTTTACCACGTGGCCTAAGAAATAGACTTCCTAAAGCCAGAAGTCGCATTTGGAAAATTTAGCATAAAGTTGCTCTGTTCGAAGAAGTTTCAAGATAAGCCGCAAATGTTGCTCGTGTTCCTCCTGACTCTTAGAGTAGATCAGGATGTCATCAATAAAAAAGATAACGAACTTATCCAGGTTGGGCTTGCACACCCTGTTCATAAGATCCATGAAAACCGCAGGTGCGTTTGTTAACCCGAATGGCATGACCAGAAACTCGTAGTGGGCGTAGCGAGTTCTGAATGCTGTTTTGGAGATGTCCTCGTCCTGGACTCTCAGTTGATGGTAGCCTGATCTCAAATCAATCTTTGAGTAGAAGCTCGACCCTTGCAACTGGTCGAATAAGTCATCAATTCGTGGAAGAGGATAGCGATTCTTCACGGTCACCTTGTTGAGTTCACGGTAATCTATGCACATACGGAAGGTACCGTCTTTCTTCTTCACAAACAACACTGGAGCTCCCCAGGGCGAAGAGCTAGGATGAATGAAACCCTTATTCAAGAGTTCTTGCAATTGTTTGGACAGTTCTTCTAGTTCGGTTGGAGCTAAGCGATAAGGGGCTCGAGCTATGGGCGCTGCTCCAGGAGCCAGCTCGATTTGGAATTCGACCTGGCGATGAGGCGGTAGGCCAGGTAATTCCTCGGGAAACACTTGAGGAAAGTCACGTACTACTGGAATATCCTCTATTTTCTTCTCTTTTGATGATGCGTCAGTAACAAGTGCTAAAATAGCAGTGTGGCCCTTTCGCAAACACTTCTGGGCCTTGAGAAAGGAGATGATGCCCACCACAGCACCACTCTTGTCGCCTTGAATTTTGAGAGGGTCTTTACCAGAACGGGGAATACGAACAATCTGTTCCTTGCACAGGATCTCTGCTTGCTGTTGGGATAACCAATCCATCCCAATGACGATGTCGAAACTACCCAGAACTATAGGAATAAGATTGATGGAGAAGGTCTGACCCGCTAAAACGATATTACAACCCTTAATTATACGTGTGGCCTCTAGGCTTTTACAATTTGCTAACTCTACTATGTGCTTGGTGTTCATAAGTGTTGGTGTGCGCTTGAGCATTTGACTAACTTTTAGAGACACATACCTGGTATCGGCACCCGAATCAAATAAAACAGTAACATAAAAGTCGTCGAGAAGGAACTTACCCATCACTACGTTAGGATCATTCCTTGCGTCACCCTGACCTAGCACGAACACTCGACCCCTAGCACCGTTGCCATCATTGTTTCCCCCATTATTGTTCCCGTTTCCTTGGTTGTGGTTCTGATTCTGATTCTGATTTAACTGCGGGCAGTGTCTCTTGAAGTGACCTTCAGCGCCACACTGAAAGCATCCCATGTTGCCCTGTTGCTGTTGCTGATTCTGCGATGCTTGCTGTTGCTGCTGACGATTCTGATTTGCAGGTCGTGAGCTCCTGCAATCCTTGGCTTCATGACCCGTCTTGAGACACCTCTGACAACGTCCCTTGTTGCACTGACCACTGTGGTGCCTGTTGCATTTGTTGCACTTTGGGTGGTTTTCTCGATATCCACCCTGCCCTTAACTACCAGAAGATTGCTGACCAGGACTCTGGTAGTCATCAATCTTTCGCTGATGCGCCTGGGAATGAACTGTAGTCAAACTCTTGCTGGAGGCTCCATCCCATTTTCGTTTGTTGTCACTGGGAATAGCAGAAGTAGTAGTAGCGGTAGCACCTATACGCTTAGGCAGTTTGTTCTGTTCCACTGCCTGGTCTGTGGGACGAGGAGCAAGACGAGTAACATCCTGGATGGTAGCAAGGTTAGCAGAAGTCACATGGCTTTGAATCTCTGGTACTAAGCCTTTGAGGTACAGCTCGATACGCTTGATGGGAGGATCCACCATAGTTAGACATAACACTGCCAGTTCGTTGGATCGCTTTGTATACGCCTCTATCTCTGACCCCGTCATCTTCAGGTTAAAGAACTCCATTTTCAGCTTGTGGATGTCATCACGATTACAGTATTCTCGCTTGATCAGTTCCTTGTAGTTGTTCCATGGGGTGGCATTAGTTGCTGCCAGCCCTAACATTTGAACTTGCGCGTTCCACCAAGTCAGCGCAGTGCCTTCGAGGGTACCAGTAGCGTACTTTACCCTACGAGCCTCAGGGCATTCACACATCTCGAAGACAGACTCGAGCTTCTCAAACCAGTGGAGGAGTCCAACGGCCCCTTCAGTGCCACTGAAAGTACTAGGACGACAGTCAATAAAAATCTTGAACGTGCACACAGGCGGCTGAGCATGCTGACCTCCTGCTTGAGCGGCTGCAAGTACCGCAGCAACTTGTTCGTTGATCAAAGCCGTCAGCTGGGCTTGAGTTAGGTTAACGCGTCCACTCATGATCGGTTGAGAGAGAGACTAGCAAGGATTCGAGAGGGGACGGAGGTTGCCGATGCTCAGAGAAGTCCTAGGGTTTTCGAATGGCCAGATAATAGCCGCATGTAACTGTTTTACGCAAAATAAACTTACTTATAAGAACTGGGCCCTTAATGGGCTTCGGAGAAACCTGGGCCGGCGAAACTCCCCGTTTCGTCGAGGTGTCTGTGACGAAACTCCCCTTGGTTTCGTCGAGACGGTTAGCGGTGAAACTCTGGGTTTCGTCGAGGTTGTTTGGGTTACAACATTTTAAGATTTTAACTTCTACATAGGTTAATTGGTTACCAGTTTAAATCACCAAACATATAACACAATAATCACAATACAATTTAACATATCATGTCACACCCCCAAAATCCACCATGCGGAGTATCACCGCTTGGAGGCGTGACATGACCAGGATCGAGCCACCAATCATATTGAACAACCCAATTAAGTAAATAAAACCAAACATAATACGATTGGTGACCAAAGCTAGTTAACCTTGTTTGGTTTAAACAGCGGAAGCATAAACGTAAATCCCAAATGCATAAGTTCGCAGTTCATAAGTTTAAAGTCCAACACTTAGGTTTAATAAGTTCAAAATGTTTTAAATATTAAACACTGGACATAACCGTCCGTACACCACAACGACTCCTTCCTCGTGCAAGCTCCGAGTGTTTAGCGACCTGTAAGGCATGTAACAACTAGTCAACAACAAAGTTGAGTGAGTTCACGTTTGGTTGTTTAGTTTTAAGTTGTTTCTGAAAACGTGGTTTGACTTTCGTTGGCTTATTTGCCGTGGGGGTCACCCCATAGTTGAAAGTATGTTTAACCAATTCCTTTTCTTTACCCAAACCATATCCATAATCAGTGGGGGCTTTCCCCGTTTGAACTACTAGACGGTATGATATCGACTGCTACGCAAATAAGTTGTGCCCTATATCAGTGTCTATCATCACTGACAATCTGCCATAGTCCATTAGTACACGCCCGTCCGACTGGCACGGTGTGAGGTTTGTTAAACCTAATAGCGCTATTAACTAATGACCCGCTCGCCATTGGCCTCGGCGATTAAGTCGATATAAATTGAGGGACTTCATGATAGAGTTTTGTCTAGCTAGTTTTAAGGTTGTTGTCCCGCACCAGGAGGACCACAACGTACGTATTCTGCACTAGGAGAATTCGTAGGTTTAATAATGGCATCCAATCTATGGAGGATGGCCGTACATATCCTACCCAATGAGGATATGTAGATTTAGTTTTAATTCTTTAACCCATTCCCAAACCACCGGGAATCCCATGCCTTAGAAAGTGTGTGAACTCACCTCGGTTTGCTCGGTTAGATTCTCAATATAGCTAACAGTCAAGGTCAGTCAATCACGTCCTAGTATGATTTACCAGTTAGTCATTTAGTGGCTTTCAAATAGAACACAAAGTTCCTACACGTATCTATCACACAACATGCATCACTTTAACGGTTTACGCCCATCCAAGTTTCCCATCCATTCCCCACTCAAGATCAAACATACGATAATGCACATAACATGTATAACACGTTAGATCATTCACAGATAGCATACTCGGCATTTAGACACGCGAGTCACAACTTATGTTAACTCAGCATTAATACTCAAAACCGGCAGTTTTCGGGCATTTAAATAAAATAGTTAGATTATTCCAAAAATTCCCAAATTTTTATAGAATGTCACAAACATTCCATATTTTATTATGTAAAAATATCGGGGTCCGGTTCATTACCAATATTTTATAAAAATTCATATTCGGGACTGAACTCAGATTTATGTATTTCTGACCACAGTCCACGAAACAATTTATTAAAAATTCATCGTAAGTCTGATTTGCGAAATTCCAGTGGGGTAATTACAAATACTTCAGTTGTCATCTACAGTAAAATTTTCATGGTCCGATTGATCACAAAACTCAGGTTATGACTGAAAGTATGACACCCATTTATTGCTGTCAAAATTCAGCTTAAGTTGCTGTTGCAAATTAACACTTTAAAAATAGTAAACGAAGTCCAAAAATTACGATTCCGGTGCCATTAGAACCGTATTTCATAATAACATATTTTAGATTCAAAATATCGGTTTTTCGTTGAATTTATGCCCTGTTTACAGCCAACTGAAGTTGGCTGTAAAACCGGGACAGATTCTGTCTTTCAGTGTTTAACCTTCTAAATCATGTTCGATCGATTCCGTTAACAAGTTTATTAATCACAACAACATTAAACATCAATATCAATCAGCAAAACATCAGATAATCAACCAATAATCATAACAACACAAGATCTACACGATTTACACTCATAACTTCTCTTTATCCACACCTTAACACATTATGTTCAAGACTTGTTCATGAGCTTTAAAGTTTCTTAACTTTTTATCATTCTAACATCTATTAACCACTAAAATAACATAAAGAATGAACGGATCTAAGTTCTTACCACTAGCTCAAGGCTAGGGAAGTTCGAGTGAAGAAATGTGGTGGTTAATAGCGAATGGAGGAGGTCCTTCCACTTCCGAGAGCACCGAGCTTCGTTGTTGGACCTCTTACACCTTTGTATGTATGAGGAATGATTGAAAAAGAGCTTGATGATGGTGGTAGTATGGTGGAAGGTGGCTGCCGAACAAGGGAAAGGAGAGGGAGAGAAGAGAGAGCTTGGTGGAATGGTGGTATTTATAAGATCTTCCATATAGCATATTCCTAGCATATTCCAAGCATATTCCTAGCATATTCCTAGCATATTCCTAGCATATTCCTTAGCATATTCCTTAGCATATTCCTTAGCATATTCCTTAGCATATTCCTTAGCATATTCCTTAGTATATTCCTTAGCATATTCCTTAGCATATTCCTTAGCATATTCCTTAGTATATTCCTTAGCATATTCCTTAGCATATTCCTTAGCATATTCCTTAGCATATTAACAAATACGTGCAAGCATAACACAGATATCAGAAAGCAGTTAAGTAATTCCACACAGTCGTCAGACACTTTAATTATCATTAATAATTTGTACAGAATACATGGGATTTTGAGGGTTGTCACATTCTCCCCCTGTTAAGAGAATTTCGTCCCGAAATTTAGCGCATGGTTACTGAGGAAGCTAGTTAAGTTGCGTTGTTTTCCAGATTTTCCTGGGGTGTCACATCATCCCCCCGTTGATTTGGAATTTCGTCCCGAAATTCTGCAGTAGCTTCAGCCTCAGTAGTGGTTGCGTTTTTCTTAAACAGTTGGGGATACTTGAGTTTCATTTGGTCTTCTCGTTCCCATGTATATTATGGGCCACGACGAGAATTCCAACGAACTCGGACCAGAGGTATCCTGGTATGCTTGAGGATCTTAACATCTCGATCCGTAATCTCTACTGGTTCCTTGACGAATCGCAGCTGGTCGTCGATAGTGAGTTCCTTAAGAGGAACTATGAGGGTTTCATCTGACAAACACTTCTTCAGATTTGACACGTGGAAAACATTGTGAACTCCGCTGAGTTCTTCAGGTAGATTCAACCTGTAGGCGGCTTTGCCAATTTTCTCAATGACTTCAAATGGTCCAACATAACGCGGATTGAGTTTGCCTCGTTTGCCAAAGCGGACTACACCTTTCCAAGGTGAGACTTTGAGTAGCACTCGATCCCCAACCTGGAGCTCGAGTGGTTTTCTTCCCTTATCAGCATAGCTTTTCTGACGGTCACGAGCTGCCGCCATTCGATGTCGTATCCGAGCAATTCTCTCGGTGGTATCTACCACAAGTTCTGGGCCAGTTATTTGGCTGTCACCAACTTCTGCCTAACAGAGAGGTGATCGGCATTTGCATTCGTACAATGCCTCAAACGGAGCGGCTTGTATACTGGTGTGGTAGCTGTTGTTGTATGAAAACTCCACTAGCGGGAGGTGCTTTTCCCAGCCATTACCAAAATCAATTACACATGCCCTAAGCATGTCTTCAAGGGTTTGGATGGTGCGTCCAGATTGCCCATCCGTCTGTGGGTGATAAGCGGTGCTCATATCTAAACGTGAGCCAAAAGACTTGTGCACTGCTTGCCACAGTTCTGAAGTAAAACGTGCGTCACGATCAGAAATGATGGAGGTTGGCACTCCGTGCCTTGATACCACTTCCTTTAGGTAAATGTCTGCAAGAGTAGAGAACTTATCCGTTTCTTTGATTGCTAGAAAATGTGCAGACTTGGTCAGTCGATCTACGATCACCCAAATGGTATCGTTTCCGCGTTGAGATCTGGGCAGGCCAGTAAAAAAAATCCATGGAAATTTGCTCCCATTTCCATTTCGGGATCTCCGGTTGTTGAAGTAGGCCTGATGGTTTCTGATATTCAGTCTTGACTCTCGCACAAGTCAAGCACTTACTGACGTAGGTTGCTATGTGGGCTTTCATGCCAGGCCACCAATACGTAGTCTTGAGGTCGTGGTACATTTTATCCGAACCAGGATGTACCGAATAACGAGACTTATGTGCTTCATCCATCACAAGCTCGCGTAAGTTGCCATAAAATGGAACCAAGATGCGTCCGTTTACATAGTAAGCGTCGTCTTCCTTTTGTTCTAGTCGCTGCCTCGATCCTCGTAGGGATTCAGCCCTGATGTTCTCTGCTTTCAATGCTTCAACCTGAGCATCGCGAATCTGAGCGGGAAGGCTAGAGTGAATGGTAAGCTATAACACACGTACACGCTTAGGTATAGTATCCTTTCGACTGAGGGCGTCGGCCACAACATTGGCTTTGCCCGGATGATACTTGATTGCGCATTCATAATCGTTCAAGAGCTCAACCCATCGGCGTTGACGCATGTTTAACTCCTTTTGGTTGAAGATGTGCTCGAGACTCCTGTGATCGGTGTAAATGGTGCACTTAGTACCGTACAGGTAATGTCTCCATATCTTAAGCGCGAAAACAACTGCTCCCAATTCCAAGTCGTGCGTAGTGTAGTTTCTTTCATGAACCTTGAGTTGGCGTGATACGTAGGCAATGACCTTGTCACGTTGCATCAACACGCAACCAAGTCCTTGGATGGAAGCGTCGCAGTAGACTACAAAATCGTCTGTGCCCTCAGGCAATGAGAGGATAGGCGCGCTACAAAGTCTATCTTTTAGGTGTTGAAATGCGGACTCCTGTGTATCACCCCAACGATAGATGACACCCTTCTGAGTCAGTGAAGTGAGAGGTTGCGCAATCTTGGAGAAATCTTTTATAAACCTTCTGTAATATCCTGCCAAACCCAAGAATTGGCGGATTTCTGTTGGTGTACGGGGTGCAGGCCAATTCTTGATCGATTCAACCTTAGATGGATCCACGTGAATCCCATCCTTGTTTACCACATGGCCTAGAAAGTGGACTTCGCGAAGCTAGAAGTCACATTTCGAAAACTTGGCATACAACTGCTCTTTTCGAAGAAGTTCCAGCATAAGTCGTAGATGCTGCTCGTGTTCATCCCGACTCTTAGAATAGATCAGGATATCGTCGATGAACACAATAACGAACTTATCCAGCTAAGGCTTGCACACTCGGTTCATGAGATCCATGAAGACCGCTGGTGCATTCGTCAGCCCGAATGGCATAACCAGAAACTCGTAATGGCCGTAGCGAGTTCTGAATGCTGTTTTAGAGACGTCCTTATCTCGGACTCTCAGCTGATGGTATCCCGATTTCAAATCAATCTTGGAGAAATAGCTCGACCCTTGCAACTGGTCGAACAAGTCGTCAATACGTGGAAGAGGATAACGATTCTTCACAGTCACCTTGTTAAGTTCGCGATAGTCTATACACATCCTAAAGGTACCGTCTTTCTTCTTCACGAACAAGACTGGAGCTCCCCAGGGCGAAGAGCTAGGACGTATAAAACCCTTTTCCAAGAGTTCTTGTAGTTGTGTGGACAGTTCTTCGAGTTCTGATGGAGCTAGACGATATGGTGCTCGAGCTACTGGCGCTGCTCCAGGAGCTAGCTCGATTTGAAATTCAACTTGGCGGTGAGGCGAAAGACCAGGTAATTCCTCAGGAAATACCTCAGGGAGGTCGCGCGCTATAGGAATGTCTTCAATTCTCTTCTCTTCTGTGGATGTGTCAGTAACGAGTGCTAAAATGGCAGTGTGGCCCTTTCGCAGACACTTCTGGGCCTTAAGGAAAGAGATGATGCCTTCGACAGCACCACTCTTATCACCACGAATCACGAGGGGTTCTTTATCAGAATGAGGAATGCAGGCGATTTTCTCCTTGCAAACAATCTCCGCTTGGTGATGAGATAGCCAATCCATCCCAATAACGACGTCGAAACTACCCAGTGTGATAGGAATAAGATCGATGGAGAAAGTCTGACCATCTAAGACGAGGTTACAACCTTTTACTACGCGTGTGGCTTCAAGACTTTTACCGTTTGCTAACTCTACGATGTGCTTGGTGTTCAAAAGTGTTGGGTACGCTTAAGCATCTGACTAACTTTTAAGGACACGTAACTAGTATCGGCACTCGAATAAAATAAAACAGTAACAAGGAAATCATCCAGAAGGAAACTTACCCATCACAACGTTGGGATCGTTCCTTGCATCATCCTGCTCAATCACAAACGCACGTTCCCTGGCTCCATTACCATTATTGTTGCCCCCATTATTGTTTTCGTCTCCTTGGTTGTTGTTGTTGTTCTGTTTCCGGTTCAACTGGGGACGGTTTCTCTTGAAGTGACCTTCAGCACCACACTGATAGCATTCCTTGTTACCCTGCTGTTGCTGTTGGTTCTGTGGGGCTTGTGGCTGTCGTTGCCGATTCTGATTCGCAGGACGTGAGCTCCTGCAATCTCTGGCTTTATGTCCAAGCTTGTTACATTTCTGACAACGATCCTTGTTGCACGGCCAGCTGTGGTGCAAACTACATCGTTTGCACTTAGGGTGATTTCCCCTGTATCCACCCTGACCTTGTTTTCCAGAAAACTGCTGACTGGGGCTCAGGTGTTCATTTGCCTTTCGTCGCTGGGGCTGGGACTGAACTGGAGTGGAACCCCTGCCCGAATTTCCATCCCACTTGCGCTTGTCACTGCTGGGAGCACCAGTAGCAGTAGTGCTAACATGCTTGGGCAGCTTGCCCTCTTCCACCGCCTGATCGGTGAGTCGGTGCGCCAAACGAATGACTTGCTGGATTGTGGAAAGGTTGGCCTCCACTACAGACCCTTGGATTTCCGGAACTAAGCCCCTGAGGTATAGCTTGATCCGTCTAGATATGGGTCGTGACAAGTTAGGACATAAGTCAGCCAAGTTGTTGGACCTCTTTGTGTACGCCTCAATTTCTGATCCTTCCATCTTCAAACCATAATACTCTGTTTCAAGTTCCAGGATGTCGTCCAGGTGGCAGAAGTCTTCCTTAATCAAATCCTTGAAGTCGCTCCAAAGGGTGGCATTCGCGTCTGCCAACCCGAGCATCTGGACTTGTGTGTCCCACCAAGAATACGCTTTCCCTTGCAACATGCTGGTAGCGTACTCTACTCGTTTGCTGGCAGGGCTTTCACTCTCTTCGAATGCGTATTCGATTCTTCGGATCCAGTGCAGAAGGCCGATTGCCCCTTCAGTGCCGTCAAAAGTGGGAGGTTTGCATTCTAGGAACGCCCTGGAGGTGCCCATTCGTGTTGGAGAGTGCATGGGTTGATTCCTTGATTGGGTTGCTAAGGCTTCAGCAATCCGTTCGTTAATCAAGGTCGTCAGCTCACCCAGGGTCATGTCAGGACGTCCACTCATGATCTTCACGTCGAAGGAACTTACGTAAGAAAGGTGTCGCAAAGTGCGTAGGTGTGGAGTGACAGAAGGGAGTAAGCACACAAGGTTCAAATAGCAAATATCACATTATCTAATGCACAGTGAGAACTATCTAACCGACAATATAACATAAATCATACCACTTATGGTGTCGAGTCTTGCACGTGGAGCGAAGCGTCGTTGTGGATCGTTGAGCACTGTACTGGTTATAGTCTGGTTTTATCAAAAACTTTTCCCTTTTTAAAACCAAGTTCACTATAACCAATGGCTCTGATACCAATCTGTCACACCCCCAAAATCCACCATGCGGAGTATCACCGCTTGGAGGCGTGACATGACCAGGATCGAGCCACCAATCATATTGAACAACTCAATTAAGTAAATAAAACCAAACATAATACGATTGGTGACCAAAGCTAGTTAACCTTGTTTGGTTTAAACAGCGGAAGCATAAACGTAAATCCCAAAAGCATAAGTTCGCAGTTCATAAGTTTAAAGTCCAACACTTAGGTTTAATAAGTTCAAAATGTTTTAAATATTAAACACTGGACATAACCGTCCGTACACCACAACGACTCCTTCCTTGTGCAAGCTCCGAGTGTTTAGCGACCTGTAAGGCATGTAACAACTAGTCAACAACAAAGTTGAGTGAGTTCACGTTTGGTTGTTTAGTTTTAAGTTGTTTCTGAAAACGTGGTTTGACTTTCGTTGGCTTATTTGCCGTGGGGGTCACCCCATAGTTGAAAGTATGTTTAACCAATTCCTTTTCTTTACCCAAACCATATCCATAATCAGTGGGGGCTTTCCCCGTTTGAACTACTAGACGGTATGATATCGACTGCTACGCAAATAAGTTGTGCCCTATATCAGTGTCTATCATCACTGACAATCTGCCATAGTCCATTAGTACACGCCCGTCCGACTGTCACGGTGTGAGGTTTGTTAAACCTAATAGCGCTATTAACTAATGACCTGCTCGCCATTGGCCTCGGCGATTAAGTCGATATAAATTGAGGGACTTCATGATAGAGTTTTGTCTAGCTAGTTTTAAGGTTGTTGTCCCGCACCAGGAGGACCACAACGTACGTATTCTGCACTAGGAGAATTCGTAGGTTTAATAATGGCATCCAATCTATGGAGGATGGCCGTACATATCCTACCCAAGGAGGATATGTAGATTTAGTTTTAATTCTTTAACCCATTCCCAAACCACCGGGAATCCCATGCCTTAGAAAGTGTGTGAACTCACCTCGGTTTGCTCGGTTAGATTCTCAATATAGCTAACAGTCAAGGTCAGTCAATCACGTCCTAGTATGATTTACCAGTTAGTCATTTAGTGGCTTTCAAATAGAACACAAAGTTCCTACACGTATCTATCACACAACATGCATCACTTTAACGGTTTACGCCCATCCAAGTTTCCCATCCATTCCCCACTCAAGATCAAACATACGATAATGCACATAACATGTATAACACGTTAGATCATTCACAGATAGCATACTCGGCATTTAGACACGTGAGTCACAACTTATGTTAACTCAGCATTAATACTCAAAACCGGCAGTTTTCGGGCATTTAAATAAAATAGTTAGATTATTCAAAAAATTCCCAAATTTTTATAGAATGTCATAAACATTCCATATTTTATTATGTAAAAATATCGGGGTCCGGTTCGTTACCAATATTTTATAAAAATTCATATTCGGGACTGAACTCAGATTTATGTATTTCTGACCACAGTCCACGAAACAATTTATTAAAAATTCATCGTAAGTCTGATTTGCGAAATTCCAGTGGGGTAATTACAAATACTTCAGTTGTCATCTACAGTAAAATTTTCATGGTCCGATTGATCACAAAACTCAGGTTATGACTGAAAGTATGACACCCATTTATTGCTGTCAAAATTCAGCTTAAGTTGCTGTTGCAAATTAACACTTTAAAAATAGTAAACGAAGTCCAAAAATTACGATTCCGGTGCCATTAGAACCGTATTTCATAATAACATATTTCAGATTCAAAATATCGGTTTTTCGTTGAATTTATGCCCTGTTTACAGCCAACTGAAGTTGGCTGTAAAACCGGGACAGATTCTGTCTTTCAGTGTTTAACCTTCTAAATCATGTTCGATCGATTCCGTTAACAAGTTTATTAATCACAACAACATTAAACATCAATATCAATCAGCAAAACATCAGATAATCAACCAATAATCATAACAACACAAGATCTACACGATTTACACACATAACTTCTCTTTATCCACACCTTAACACATTATGTTCAAGACTTGTTCATGAGCTTTAAAGTTTCTTAACTTTTTATCATTCTAACATCTATTAACCACTAAAATAACATAAAGAATGAACGGATCTAAGTTCTTACCACTAGCTCAAGGCTAGGGAAGTTCGAGTGAAGAAATGTGGTGGTTAATAGCGAATGGAGGAGGTCCTTCCACTTCCGAGAGCACCGAGCTTCGTTGTTGGACCTCTTACACCTTTGTATGTATGAGGAATGATTGAAAAAGAGCTTGATGATGGTGGTAGTATGGTGGAAGGTGGCTGCCGAACAAGGGAAATGAGAGGGAGAGAAGAGAGAGCTTGGTGGAATGGTGGTATTTATAAGATCTTCCATATAGCATATTCCTAGCATATTCCAAGCATATTCCTAGCATATTCCTAGCATATTCCTAGCATATTCCTTAGCATATTCCTTAGCATATTCCTTAGCATATTCCTTAGCATATTCCTTAGCATATTCCTTAGCATATTCCTTAGCATATTCCTTAGCATATTAACAAATACGTGCAAGCATAACACAGATATCAGAAAGCAGTTAAGTAATTCCACACAGTCGTCAGACACTTTAATTATCATTAATAATTTGTACGGAATACATGGGATTTTGAGGGTTGTCACATTCTCCCCCTGTTAAGAGAATTTCGTCCCGAAATTTAGCGCGTGGTTACTGAGGAAGCTAGTTAAGTTGCGTTGTTTTCCAGATTTTCCTGGGGTGTCACATATCACAAACGCGTACGGTTACAAAGCAAACAACTCGTGTAAAAACGTGTACGGTTACAAAGCAAACAAGTCATGTAAACAAACAATTTAAATAATTAACATGCAATTAATGCGAAGATAGAATCTTGGAAACTCGAGTTGTCACATTCATCCTTGAGGACAAGGATGATTTAAGGGGGTGGAATGATGTGTGCTCTACTCACGTTCATATCGGCAGAGATCATGCTTTCATATTTTGACTATTTCCAATTTATATTTATTAGTGTTTCTATATTTATTTTTTATGTTTCACATGTTTTTAATTGGTTCCTCAAATTAAGGAAGAAGGTGGGTTTCATCTTCCCCATGATCTCCATAATTAGTAGTAGTGGGGAATTGCCTTGTAACCCTATATATGGGATTTTCGTTTATGAAATGAATATGCAGAAGAAATTATCTAAAAGTTCCATCTATTTTCTAATCTGGATTCTTCCTATTTTCTTTAGGCCAATCGATTATCGGTTGGAACCACATCAGAAACCTCCATTTTAAGAAAAATATAAGCTTTGGTGAAACTTATCCCCCAAAAATTCACCTAAAAATATTTACTAAGGTTTCCTAATTTTTGTGTGAAATTTCAAGTAAAAGATAATGATTTCTTCAAGTTAAAATTTATAATTAAGTATGTATATTTTTAGGAGAAATATATATATTTAGTGATCACCAAATTTTGTGCTAAGTGTATATTATGTGTATTATATGTAGTAGTGTATTAGGGACTTGAAAATACACTAAATACTCCCAAGGAGTATAAATACCAAAATACACATACAAATACAAAAGGATACTTAAGTATACAAATATACAAAAATCCTCACAAGAAGAATATATGAACAAATACAAGAAAAAATATATTTATGAAAATATATTACTTAACGTATTATTGGACTTGGACAAATGTTGGACACTTCGAACATAAATATATATATATATATAATTGGACAAATACACAACTATTACCAAGTAATAGAAGTTATACAAACATCGGGTGAATAGCCAAAAATAAATGTATATATACCTTCAAGCATGACATAACATAAATATATATATTCCACACAAGACTTAAAATATATATTATTTTTAAGAAATATAATTCCGGAAAGTAATAAAAATCAAAGTATTGATTTTTGGCAATAATGTAAAATACACAAGTATTTACATAGAATTACAAGTATACTTCCCTAAGTATACTTGCACAAAAATAATATTGAGAATATTATTTTACAAAATACTTATATTTGTTTTTGGAAAAATAATATAAGTAACACATATGGAAAAGTTAAAAATATAAATTATTTTTAACAACTTATTACCTTGACAAAGACTTCATAAACAAATATTTATTTTAAGAAGTGAAATATATATTTACGAATAGACAATACATATAGTGCAAGACACAACGATCGGGCAAGTCCCGACAAATAAGGGCACGACCCTCACAAAAGAATGAACATACAAAGAACAAATTCATAAGCTAAAGATGGTGACTTGTACTTATGTGATACAAGTCTAGTGACTAACATACATAGAACACGTATAGGTCACGACGCTACAAAACCAATCGGTGAAGTTTACGACGCAAGATACGCAAAACTGTGAGTTCATGTCCCCACTTTCAACTTTTACTTGTTTTCTAAACTTGGGGAAAATACATGTACAATGGTATGTAGAACACAAAAGTAAGGAATGACACATAGATCATGTGACAATAGGGTACCATAAGCACCATTAATCAACGTATACATTTAGACCAGGGAACATAAAGGTTAGATCTAATGGGTTTCAGGCAACCTCACTCTTTGCCTACTTCTACCAATGAGTGCTTTTGTGTCTCAGTCGATCTCGACAAAAATTCCTAGGTTTGGTGGCTTCCTATGTCGTGACACATGTTAGTGGCCTTGCAAACCACTAGCGATCTCGTATTCCTTACATTTACAGAACTCAGTTTCAGATACGACTTTACAAATTACATACCATGTTTTCATACAAGTATACAAACATTCTATACAAAAACTGCAGGAATTCACACCAACATTATGTTGACGATTTTCCAAAATGTACATTTATTTTAGGTAACTAAGTGGATGTAGTGCGGTCTCTCCTGCTCAGGGATGATGTTTATGTTTTTAGTTATGTCGTGTCAAGACTCCAATGCCTATTTTGTGGGATTTGTTCGTTATATTCCATCTCATGTGGTGATATAATGATCAAAACCTTGATGTTTGTTTTTGGAATAAGTTGTAAACTTTTCAAACAATTATCTATCGTGTGATATAAACACCTAACTTAACTTATGTTTTGGATATTTATTATCAATGGCATATTGGAGTTTGTCTATTGATCATGTAGTATGTTTACCATTCGTATGCAATGAGAACCTTTCAGGATCACACCTCGTGCTTCCACCTTAGAAAGGGGTGTGACAAAAGCTGGTATGTAAAGCGTCAATGAATTTATTGATCATTAATGTGTAACTAGGACATTAATATGTGTGCCGACATAGGAGACACTCAACCCGATAGACGATTTTATGTGCCGATTACCCTCGACTGGGACACAAAAGCACTCTAAGTGGTCTCACAAGGACCCGTGAGTGGTGCTCGCCCGTACCTGATAGATCTACCCCTTTTGTTCCTTGATCCTTAACAGGATTAATGGTGCCTAAGTTTTGCGCCTATTCGCACATGATCCAATATTTCATTCCATAGCATAACCATACCATAGTTAACATGTATCCCCCCCCCCCCCCGAGAGTTATAAAACCGAAAACATTTAAAAGAAAAGGAGGACATGAACTCACAAATTTGAGTTCGTAGTGGTGTGCTAGCAAAACGGGTATCCAATAGCACGTAATAACCTACAAGTGCTCTAACTCATTAGACACTTCGGTTTATGTTAATTCATATACACGTTGCTCATCTTGAGCGTTATTGTATTTGTATTTGTTATGTATTTGGAACCCTTGTGTATTTTAAATATGTTGGCATTTGTTTCGTATGTTCATTTTATTATATATATACTTCTTTATATATATATATATATATATATATATATATATATATTATTGCATTCATAATGTATACGAACGGGCCTTGCTCTTCGTGAGTCTCCATGCCTCGCATGAGTATATGTGGACCTAGCCCATGAAAGTCCTTGTGCCTCGCACAAGTGAGAATGGGCCTAGCCTATATGAGTTCCTGATATGCTCTAAAATATACATATTTTTATATAATATTTCCTACACTTTTGAGCAGGTTGAGGGTTGTTTTCATTGAATCCTACTCGTTTCTGGCTTATATTTGAAGTTTGATGGGTTTAAATAAAAATGAGCAAAAACGAGTACTTTATATATAAAAAAAGTCTAAATATGTAAAGTTTACAATCTAGAAAACTAATTTGCAATCACTAGTGGCAATTAGTTATCAAATGGTTGTTGGCTATGTGATAAAAAAAAGATTAGTATAAGTTGACTACTAATTATTTATTATTGTTGTTATGGGTGAAATTCTGAGCCCATATCCTGGATAATATCTTGAATTATATCTTGATTATGTGATAAATATTCATACCCAGGATGCCGTCTCAGGATATTGGTAACATCCTGATGTGGTATCATGAGGATTACTAACGGATTATGTGCAGGAGTACGAGCTCAAGTTTGCAACGTTCAAGAAGACCTCTTCCCCTGAAGACTCAGTCCAAGTTGTTCGAAGAAAGACGTTGAGGCCGCTTTACTTGGTCTCCAACGTTAACTAGGGAATATTCGATGGCATCCCCCATTTGTAGGAGATTTTGTTTTCATTTCTTAGCTATAAATAGACGGATAAACCAGATAAAATAGGACATCACATTCACTACTCTCGAACTCTTCTACTCTCTCTCTCGCAACTCTCACTTTCTGAAAAAGCATTGTAACACTTAGTAGTGATCTGGTCAATATCCTTCACTGTATCCTGACATTTGAAGTAATAAGAAGAACAAGGCAGCTGCGATTGTCAGCTCCCGAGGTTTTATGCCAGCGATCTAGATTGATCAAGGGCTTTCCTCGTACATCTCGTGTCACCCTTTACTTTTTGCTCATTGTTTAATTATAGATATAGCTCGATATCCTGAGCTATATCCTGAAAACTGTTCTTGCAAATAACCAAATCAGCATATTTTTAATACACATTCCTAGCACACTACCTCACTTAACTAATTTAATCACTAAATTGCTTAGGTAATTTTTGACCAAAACAATTTGGCGCCCACCGTGGGGCAAGTGGTGCTATTTCTACCAAAAGCTTTTGCAAAATCATTGCTTGGTTTTCTATTTTCAAAACTTTTTGCTACACTATTTTCAATGGCCTCAAGATCAAACATGAGCTCTTCTACCGTGTCTGCTACACCATCTGCAACGATTGGTTCGGTGCTTCCACCACCTCCTCCAAGGACGTAAGCTTTTTCACAGTCTCAGGATATTATCCCCACTCGGAATATTCAGGGATCTGCTCTCGTTTTGGCCTCTAATGATGAAATTCTAACTTTATTTGGTAGTATACAGGAACAGATGAAGCAACAGTAGGAGACCAACCAAATGCTGATGAGAGAGATACAACTCTTGAAATCCAGCTCAAGCAGGCCCGCTGAGGATACTGTCACTCCCTTACAGCCCAGAGCTTTGAACTTCAGTTCTACAGTATATACTGAGGATAACAGGGGGAATATTGTGCCTAGCCATTCCCAAAGTCATATTCCTGAGATACCCTCTTCGGTTAGGGTGTCAACTGTGAGAAGTTCAGAATATGGCCAGAATCCTCAGACTGGTAACGTATCTAATAATAATAATACTTTTGCTACTAATGGTATTTGATCTTTGCAGGATGCAGGTATGACATCAGCACTTTCCAGGGAGCTTCAGAAGTTAAAGGACATGATATCCAGTGTACCTGGAGTAGTCCAGCCAATCCCAGAAGTATCCCAGGATAGCCACAAGATATCTCGGTATGCATATCCTATATGTGATGCTGAAATCCCAAAGAGATTTCAAACCCCCAACATGAAGCTCTATGACGGGACCACGGATCCTGAAGAGCATATTGCCCAGTATAGGGAAAGGATGGAAATCAACCCTATCCCTCTAGATCTCAAGGAAGCATGCCTCTGCAAGGGTTTTAGTTCTACCTTAACAGGATCAGCCTTAAAATGGCTCTTAAACGTTCCTCCTCATTCAATTACATCATTTGCTCACTTAGTCAATTTATTTAATAGTCAATTTTCTTGCAGTCGAAGTTTTGAAAAACTAACCAGTGATCTCTACAGGATAACTCAAGGACCTCAGGAATCCTTAAGAGATTATGTGAACAAGTTTAGCCGGGAATCCTTAGATATCCCACATCTTGATGTTACAACAGCTGTGCAGGCTTTCAAGATGGGATTGCAAAAAGATTCTCAATTTTACCAGGATCTTGTAATGAATCCCTGCAGGAACCTAGATGAAGCTCGGAACAGGGCTTTAAGATATATTTGACTGGAGGATGACAAAAAGATGCAAGAGAGGATGAATTCATCTTCGACCTACGAATCAACCAACAGGAAGTCAGAATACTTGTACAAGCCATATCGTTCTAAGCCATATGGCAGGAATGACAGCAAGAAAGTGAATGCTGTTGAAGACGAAGATCCCGAAGAGTATCCTGAATTGTCAGAATATTGTTTTTCTGTTAACAAACCTGAACTGATGTATGCTATGCAGGGTTTAGGAGACAAAGCAAGGTGGCCTAGGAAGAACCAACAAAAAGCTGATTGGAAGAATAAGTCCAAGTGGTGTGCCTTCCATGAGGATTTCGGACATGTTACTGAGGATTGCATTGCTCTGAGGAAAGAAATAAGTTATCTCCTGAGCAAGGGATACCTGAAGGATCTCCTGGGAAGAAAGAAGAACAAGGGTCAGGATACTGAGAAGGATCCTGAACGTGCGGCATCACCTCCTGTAGATGCCAAGATAATTAACTTTATTTCAGGAGGATCCGACATTTGTGGAACTTCATACTCCGCAGCGAAAAGACATGCAAAGGAGGCTAAGGCAGAGAGGGGAGATAAGCCAACCAGGATAACAACCCTCACAACTGATAAAGTGATCACGTTCGACAGAGATGACAGGGATACTGTCCAGGATCCTCACCATGATGCTTTGGTAATAACTTTATATGTTGCTAACCATTTTGTGCGCAGGATACTGGTGGATAATGGCAGCTCCGTCAACATAATTCAACTAGAAACATTGAAGAGAATGAATGTATCCCCGATGGATATCACTTCAAAGTCCACTGTACTTGTTGGGTTCAGTGGAGAGGCTAGGAATACTGTGGGAGAAATTAAGTTACCAGTATATGTTGAAGGGGTCAACTCAATGCAACGCTTCTGTGTCATGGATTCCTTATCCTGCTACAATATTATATTGGGTAGGCCATGGATCCATGATATGAAAGTTGTGCCATCAACCTATCATCAGTGTATCAAGATCCCTACTCCTTGGGGGGGTGTCAAGGTGGAAAGTGATCAACAGGAGGCAAAGGAATGTTATTCATCCTCGACGAAATCATCAACCAAGCCCAATACAGCATAGCAATTAAAGATGCGAGCCCAGTATATCGTGGAGGCTTCAGAGCAGGATGTTAAGAAAACTATCCTGGACCAGGATAATCCAGATATCTCGGTGCTCGTAGGAACCAATATCCCTCATGATATTGAACATCAGTTAATTAACTTTTTGAAATGCAGGATGTCAACATTTGCATGGAAGCATGAGGATATGACAGGTATATCCAAAGATATTATCACTCACAAGCTTGGAATTGACAGGTTATTCAAGCCAGTTCAGCAAAAAAGAAGTAAGTTTGCTCCTGAACGAAATATAATTATTCAAGAAGAAGTTGAGAGATTATTGAAATCCAAGATGATCAGGGAGGTCAAATTTCCAAGGTGGCTAGCAAATGTAGTTGTGGTGCAAAAGAAAAATGAGAAATGGAGAGTTTGTGTGGATTACACAGACTTGAACAAAGCATGTCCCAAAGACCCATTTCCTCTACCTCATATTGACTCAATGGTGGATGCTACTACCGTCCATGAGATGTTAACCTTCATGGATGCATCCTCAGGATTCCAGCAGATCCAAATGGAACCTTCAGACCAGGAGGATACTGCTTTCATGACACCAACAGGTATTTATTGTTATACTGCTATGCCTTTTGGTTTGAAAAATACAGGTGCAACGTACCAACGATTGGTGAACATGATGTTTAAAGACAAACTGGGGGACACCATGAAAGTGTACATTGATGACATGGTAGTAAATCTAAGAAGGCTGAGGATCACCTCCAGGATATTTAAGGAGCATTTGATATCCTGGATCAATATGAAGCTAAATCCTGCAAAGTGCCATTTTGGAGTGGGGGCAGGAAAGTTTTTAGGATATATGGTGACTAGAACATGAAGCGAGCCCAGAACAGATCAAAGCCATCTTGGATATCAAGTCACCTTCCAACATGAAAGATGTACAAAGATTGACGGGACGAGTAGCAGCATTAAACAGATTTATATCAAGATCCTCGAAAAAATGCAAGGAATTCTACGATATCCGGAAGAAGAATAAGAAATTTGAATGGGGAGAGAAGCATGAAGCAGCCTTGCAGGATTTGAAGCAATATCTTTCAACTGCACCTCTATTGATGAAGCCCGAGGATGGTGAACCATTATCCATGTATCTTGCAGTATCAGGGAATGCAGTAAGTGTTGTTCTTGTAAAGGATCATGAAGGTCAGCAGTATCCTGACTATTATGTTAGTAAAAGTTTATTAGATGCTGAAACTAGATATTCTCATTTAGAAAAATTAACATTGGCTCTAGTTATGGCATCGACAAAGCTTAGACATTATTTTGAGACACATAGGATTCATGTTAAAACTAATTATTCTGTTAAAAATGTGCTTAGGAAACCTGAGATGTCAGGAAGAATGGCTAAATGGTCAGTAAAATTAAGTGCCTATGATCTAGTATATGAACCTAGAAATGCCATAAAGTGTCAGGCTCTAGCTGACTTTGTGGTTGATTTCAGTAGTGATATTCAGAATGAAGTAGACCTAGAAGTCCAACAACTAGGAGAAACCTCAGAATCCTAGACATTATATACTAATGGTGCATCTAATGTTAGAGGAGTAGGATTAGGTATACTACTAAAATCGCCACAGGGGGACATATTACCCCAGGCTATTAGGTGTGAATTCCCTGCCACTAATAATGAAGCAGAATATAAAGCTTTGATTGCAGGATTAGAATTGGCCAGGGATATGAATATTAAGAGTTTACAAATATTTGTTGATTCCTTGTTAATTACTAATCATTTTAATGGATCCTATGCTGTTAAAGGTGAGAAGTTAATTGAGTATCTCGAAATTCTCAAAAATTTAGCAGGATATTTCGATGTTTTTACACTTGAACAGGTACCAAGAGAAGATAATGCTGAAGCAGATGCCTTGGCAAATTTAGGATCATCAGTCAGGATACCAGAAGGAACCCAAATACCAATACTTCACATCCTACATCCTGCCGTAGATCTTTTCAAATCTCAGGATAAGGAAGTAACAAGTATTCAGGATCCTGGTCAAGATCCTGATGAGGATCCGAAGTCCTGGACAGCTCCAATCATGAAATATCTCAAGGAAGGACACATCCCAAAGGATGAAAATCCTAAGGCCTCTAGAATGAAGGTATCACGATTCACTATTATAGATGATGTTTTGTACAATAAATCTCTTGCAGGGCCATACCTGAGGTGCTTGGAGGATCCCGAAATAAAGAAGTGCTTCAGGATATACACGAAGGGGATTGTGGTAACCATACTGGGGGTAGATCATTATTTTCAAAGGTATTAAGAACAGGATACTATTGGCCGACAATGAAGAAAGATGCTACAGAATATGCTTGAAGATGTGATGCATGTCAAAGGCACAGTAACATATTACATCAACCTGCTGAACCACTTTATCCTATTGTTTCCCCTTGGCCATTCATGAAGTGGGGGTGGACATAGTGGGAAAATTTCCAAAAGCTCCAGGAGGAAAAGTCTTTATGCTGGCAATGACTGATTATTTCTCTAAATGGGTTGAAGTCGAAGCATTTGTTCAAGTTAGAGACCAAGAAGTAGTATCGTACATAAAAAGGAATATCCTGACCAGGTTTGGGGTACCAGACGAGATAATTTGTGACAATGGTTCTCAGTTTATAAGTAAGAGGACTACTGACTTTTGCAAGAATTGGGGAATCAAAATGATCACATCTACTCCAGTACATCCTCAAGCAAGCAAACGGACAGGCAGAATCCTCGAACAAGATAATTGTCAACAATTTGAAGAAAAGACTTGGAGCTAAGAAAGGAAGATGGGCAGAAGAATTACCCTTTGTTTTATGGGCTGATAGAACAACAATAAAGAGTGCAACTGGCCAAACTCCATTCTCCTTAGTATTTGGAGCGGAAGCAGTGATACCTACAGCAAGATCTAATCTCCGGGATCCTGAGCAGAATCCTGAAGCTCTGTGCCAAGAATTAGATACTGTGTATGAGACAAGAGATGCAGCAAAGCTAAGGATGGCAGCATATCAACAGAGGATATCCAGAGCATATAACAAGAATATAAGGACTAGAAGGTTTCAAGTTGGGGATTGGGTGTTAAGAAAAGCTTTTCAGAATACTACTAATCCTGCTGATGGAAAGTTAGCTCCAAAGTGGGAAGGACCATATGAGGTTGAATCAGAATCTGGGAAAGGAGCATACCGACTCAAGAATATGGAAGGGGATATGCTACCAAGATCCTGGAATGCTATACACCTAAAGCTCTATTTCAAGTGAGTTTAGAATTTAATTTCTAACTCAGGATGATAAGAATTCTATCTCTTTTAAATATGTTTGAATTTATTTATTCTTTTGAACCCAATACTGACTTAAGCATCGGAGGGGTGTTAGCCCACCTTAGTTTAAGGTTATTTTGCAGGATATGGCTCCAGGATATATGCTCAAGATAAACCGAAAGATTAGAGGATTGGCCCCCTCTCTCACTATTAAGGGATCCTTATCCCTTCAAAGGTTTAAAGGTATTCACCTTTCTCTCAAATTGGGTTTAAACACCCCGCCTGGAGCGCAAGTTATCCAGGGATAGTTCAAGGTAGCGGGACCAGTTCATGTAAAAGTGGCTGACAATTTCGTTACTATTGGCTATATCCTGGATCCTCAAGGTATATGAGGATTGATCACCCTCTCTCACGAAAGGGTATTTTCATACTCTCTAAGGTTTAAAGGTTTTCACCTTTCTAAGTCTTGGAGTTTATACACTCCCGCCTGTAGCGCATGAAAATCAGGGTTTATCCCCAGGATATTAAGGGTTTATCCCCAGTATATTAAGGGTTTATCCCCAGGATATTCATGGATTATTCTCAGAAAAACTAAAGTTTAAGAACAGGTTTCGAACAAAATATGGCTACATTTACATTAAGAATTTCCTAAGTCTTCAAATATGCTGAACACAGGGGACATACACCTTAATATAATTCAAAGGATGGGCTCAGATTTCTAAATGCGCACTAGGGACATTCATAAGATGGAAGATTGGAATTGACTCTCTAAGAGTCTTTGGTATGATCTCTCCTTTTTTTTATTTTTTGAAATCTCCTCTGAGTAACTTAAGTTTTTTAAGCCATGAAGCAGTATTCTGACCAGGATACTCTCATGATATGTTCCCAATATGTTTCCAAGGATGTTCAAAGAAAAGTATTTTCAGAATAAAACTTATGCAATAAAAATATAACAATAATGGATAAAGCCAAAAGAAAGTTATATTATTAACATAACAAAAGTTTGTGCTTTCGGTTTCATCTCAAACTGAGATCCATCCACCAAAAGCACATTTAGACCCTAACCGTATTTACCTAACAGTTAAAGGTTTCATCTCAAACCGAGACTCATCCACCTCCAACTGTTATATTGTCAAAAAATAAAGCATACTAACATTGATGACCAAGGGCTTCGTCCTGAAACTCAGGATCCCTCCACCTTTGGCCATCATATTGTTCAAAGTGCAGGAAAAGTAAAATGCAGAAAAAGTAAATTGTTTAGGGATTACAGACCAACATTCAAATTTAAAAAAGAAGTGGGCTCCGGCCTAGGCATCAATATCCATCATCGCCCACTTGAATGCCCTCACACAGCGGCATCTCCACCAGCCTTCTCCGTCTTCTCAGCCTCAGCATCCTGAGCAGCATCCTCGCCAGCATGGCCTGTTCATGGCCTGTACGGATTTGGGGCGGCGAAGGAGGTAGGTGATGATTGCTGGATTTGGAGTTGCGGTGGTGACGGTTGGATTTGGGGTTTTTAATTCCCTCCCGGAAGGAGATCATGGCCTGTTCATGCTCAACTTGGACGGCTTCCAGCTTTACTTCGGCATCCTGAGTGACCTTCTTCAGCTTATCCTCATAGTGCCAGGTCTTGGCTTCAGCAATGGTGCCCTGATCAGCAACAGTGGTCTCAAGCTGCTTGATCCTGGCTTCTTGGAACTTGTTTGTACTACAGGCATCGGTGTAGAGATGGAGCAGATGCTGGAGACCCTGCAAGTCAAAATTCAGGTATAAGTTGAAACTTACTATCCAGGATATGTACGCAGGATATAGTACCAGGATATTACCTTGTTGAGGAAGGATGTCATTGGCTCTAAGGAGTCAGTAAAGCTGAGTTCTTCATAAGAGAACCCTTCAGAGCCTGGAGTGCTGACTTCGGAACCATTCCTCTTCTTGGCGGTGGAGGCACGAGTTCTTGGGTTGGGCTTAAGAACCGTGACCGGTTTGGAGCTGGTGGTGGCAGGAGTTTCCTTCTTGACATTGACTGGAGTAGGGTAGCTGTCAAGCTTATCAAGGTCCAGGAGGATTGGAATTTTGCTGGAGTCTGCATACAGGGAGTAACTTTAAAACTCTTTTTTGTACCATACCAAATAAGAACATGTATGCAGGATATTGAGCAGGATCCTTACCAGACATGTTTAAACTAGAGGGTTGGCTTGAAGATGCTGGAAATGGGTTGAAACTTCTGTCAACTTCTGGGAGAAGTCTGATGATATCAATTCTTTTATGTGAGTCAGTTAAAGGAGGTGCAAGCTTTCTGAAATCAGCTGTATACAAGAAAGAAAAAGAAAACCAGTTCAGGATATAAAACAGGATATAAGACAGGATCATCCTAAAACCCTAAATCCTACCCCTTCTCAACCACTTCACCGGATAATCCGCTCCACCAGGGATTGAATCTCTTTTTACAAAGAAAAACTTGGATTTCCATTCCTCCTCATTCCTGGTGGCACGGAGTATCAGTGGATCACTGGAGGTGGAGTAGAACAAGAATCGGCAAGAGCGGTGGCATCTAAGCCGGTATGCTAAGGGGAAGTCATGAACAGAAAGATCAAGAACATGGGTGTTCTTGTTTTGATCAAGAACAAGCAAAACTCACCAAAGCATTCGCATTGTTTGACTGAAGCAGATTATTGTGATGTTAAAGAACTCGGTAATAAAGTCAGGAAACGGGAATTGTAGCCCTAAGGTAAAAGGAAAAGCATTAAAACACAACCACTCATCGGAAACCATGTCCGATCGGATTTCCCGATCAAACGGCCGGAACACCGTCCCCTTTGGGAAGATGCCGGAGGTTTTGAGAGCTGACAGATGAGCGCTGTCAAAGGAGCATATATCTTTCTCCAGATCTTAGAGAATATTCTGGTGAATAAACGAGGGGGCAGAGTCGCCGGAGCTAGATCTGGTTTGTCTCGCCATATGATCGCCGGAATATTGTGCAGAATAGAGGAAAGAAGATGGAGGTGAAAGAGAGGATTTTACCTGTTTGCTTTTCGGATGAAGATTAAATGAAGATGAGGATGAGAAGTTATAGGGAAGTAATTAGTAAATATAGGCTGAACGTTTACAAGTTGTCACATCAAGGTCCTATCTCAAAATTACCTTGGAATACGTAAAAAATGTAACCGTTAGGACTTAGGATCCTTAACGGTAACATTTTTGGGGACAATTGTTATGGGTGAAATTCTGAGCCCATATCCTGGATAATATCTTGAATTATATCTTGACTATGTGATAAATATTCATACCCAGGATGCCATCTCAAGATATTGGTAACATCCTGATGTGGTATCCTGAGGATTACTAACGGATTATGTGCAGGAGTACGAGCTCAAGTTTGCAACGTTCATGAAGACCTCTTCCCCTGAAGACTCAGTCCAAGTTGTTCGAAGAAAGACGTTGAGGCCGCTTTACTTGGTCTCCAACGTTCACTATGGAATATTCGATGGCATCCCCCATTTGTAGGAGATTTTGTTTTCATTTCTTAGCTATAAATAGACGGATAAACTAGATTAAATAGGATATCACACTCACTACTCTCGAACTCTTCTACTCTCTCTCGCAACTCTCACTTTCTGAAAAAGCATTGTAACACTTAGTAGCGATCTGGTCAATATCCTGCACTGTATCCTGACATTTGAAGTAATAAGAAGAACAAGGCAGCTGCGATTGTTAGCTCCCGAGGTTTTATGCCGGCGATCTAGATTGATCAATGGCTTTCGTCGTACATCTCGTGTCACCCTTTACTTTTTGCTCATTGTTTGATTATAGATATAGCTTGATATCCTGAGCTATATCCTGAAAACTGTTCTTGCAAATAACCAAATCAGCATATTTTTAATACACATTCCTAGCACACTACCTCACTTAACTAATTTGATCACTAAATTGCTTAGGTAATTTTTGACCAAAACAATTGTAATTAGTGTAATTAAGAGATGGTGAATTCATTTGTTTAAATTTGCTATGTAGAGGGATTAGGCACCATCAAGTGCATTACAATTAAAAGACCAAAAGCATTGATGGTGGAATTAATTAATTTAGAGGGAATCTTGAAAAGATAGAGAAAGAAGATTTAATTCTTTGTTTTTGGTCCAATAGAGCATCACTAAACACATGGGCTCAAGGCCATCACAATTTTCCTTTCACTTTACGTCAGCCCAATTCCTATTATAATCCAGTAGCTATCCGCTTGGGCTTTGAGGTGGTGAAAAGATTGTATTATAAGCCTATTGTTGGACGAATTATAAAAGAGGAAGGCAAACTTCATACCCATAGAGGAATATCTACTGTAATCGGCAGAAGATAAAAGAAAAGAAAGAGGCACACGGTAGAAGGAATAGGAAGCTGCAAGAGAAGAATAGGGTCGACCACAATTCGTTAGTTATTTGGTTTTTTTTTACTTTGTATTTTCCAAACTTGATACTATGGATTATTTATTGTATGAGACTTATTTCTTTTTCTTAAATATGATTCTTGGCTAAACTTTTCATGCTACCTAGGCCTAGATGAACTATTATTTAATGTTTTGACTATTCGGTTTTGACTAATGATTAAATTGTGATGATTAACATATTCCTGTTTTGTGATTGTTTATGAATTTGTATGTTGTTTTGGTTGTGATTGGTTGTTTGGTTAGGTGATCTTGTTAGTCTGGTCTGGAACTATTTAGATCATTCTAGGTTCATTAATCTATTAGGTTTTCGGTCTAGAGCTTGAGATTAGAGATAATTCAAGTTTAACTAAATTAATTAAGATCAAATGAGTATAGTGTGCATCCTTTTCTGGTAACTCTAGCGATGAGTCAGGATTGCTAGTTTATTAGTTAGGCGTTGTATGGTAGTTTGGGTGGCTGATAGCTCAGATCCGGCTAATTATTCGTGTTTAGGGTTTCCTAGGTTTTCAGTTATTTATTGGTTTAGCTTCATGACAGGAGGACTTTAGCACCATAGTTGTTTTTAATCTGACAGTCGTGGGATTCTGTGTCGATAGGTCGAGTCGTTTCCAATTTAGCATTTCATCACTTTGTTCCATCTTCTATTTTGGTTGATCATCCTTAGCGGGAGGTTTTCTGGATAGATTCGGAGCTTTAGCCATTAGTCGGGACTAGAGGTCATGGGTTGGTCATAGGGATTCGAAGCATGGGTAGTTCTTTCTCATCATTGTCTACTTCCTGTCACTTCACCATTTCTCTTGCATGCTCTGTTCTCTTGTTTACTCGTTTTAGTAGAATTAGAAAAATCCCAAAACCACAAATTAAACCAATTAAGTAATTAGTTGAGTCAGAGTCTAGTTAGCGTCGCTAGTGTCTCATGGGTTCGATACTCAGACTTCATTAGGCTTTACTACGTTCGATAGGTACTCTTGCCTGTCAGTGGTCTAGCATTTAGAGAGTCTTAGTTTATAAATTTAAAACTAGGGTGTCTAGATTAGGTTAGTTTTTATAGACCATATTTTGCACAGCAAGTTTTTGGCGCCGTTGCCGGGGCCACTTAGGCGATTGCGTTATAACATTGACTGATCTTGTTTGTTTAATTGTTCTTATTTGTAGTTTGAGTCTTAGGGTTTGTGTCTAGAAGTAGAGTGTCTAGTCGTTTTTGTAAATATATTTTTATTAGTTAATTTTTTTATATATTTTTTATCATGTGTTTGATCTGTTGAGGGCCTCATTATACCAAATATTGTCCAAACGATTCGGGGTGCTGTCACACCCCGACCACGTTAAAACAACAAAACCGTGGCGGAAACGTCGGGGAGTGTTGTAACAGAATCATCGTTATGTATTTCGTGTGTTTGTTCAATGCTAATGAATGTCATTCGTTATGTAGTTACAACCAACAAGTTTCGTTCACATTATCGAAATCATATTTAGTTTAATATAAACCATCTTAATCGTTTTTGAAAACATCGTTAAAATATCGAAATCGTTTTGATACATATGAATCACCCCAAAACAATTGAAAACTGTAAAATAGGGGAACTATGTACTCACTTTGAATGGAAGGATATCCTTGATCTAAAGAACTTAGCGAAGCACAGACAAACCAAGGAAATTCAAGTAGTACCTAGTAATCAGATTACTAGTAAATAAATCAACACCTAAATCGGAAGATCGGATAGAATGAGGTCTTGTAAACCAAATGAGTGTGGAACTCATGTGATATGGTTTAACAAAGCCTACATCCTAAATCAGAACTTAGCCTAAGTGCTTTCGACCCGTTACGACCCATTAAGGTAGCTTATGCTACTTTAACGCGTCGTTCGCGCGAAACTACGTTCGGATGGTTAACTATGTGCTATGTCAAGTCTTATATGCCCACTCATGCCTAATTATGTTACCATATCAGTTTAGATTTCAAAAATATGTTCACATATGTAAAATATGGATTTATTCTTTAAAAGGGCGTTTTGGTCATTTTCTATGGGCATACAAGCTACTTAACAAATAACTAACCAATCCTATGTGATCATAAGGTATAACCTCAGTGGTTATTCCCTATGCAACTATGATCACTAATCAAGCTTGGTCGGATCTTAATGATCGACCAAACGGGTCGGGTTCGAAAGTCTAAGCGGTTGTTTAGGCCGCTTAACTTACGTCCCTAAACAAGCACTAAACTAATAGTGACGAGTTAAACATGTCAAAACATGTTTAACTAGCTTATAAAATTGATTTGGTATCAAAACAATGGGTTTTGATACCCAAAAATAGTTTCGTTGCAAAATGCGTGCTAAAACGCATTTTGACCGAAACTTTGACTCGTCACTACGCCTAGTTAACATGGTAATCAGTAGGTATAATCGCTAAGGATTATAACCATCGTGATTACAATCACGTTGCAAAGTTCAATTGAACTTTGACTTGACCAATTGATGGTCAAAACCGAAAGTCAAACTGTTGGCCAAACTGTTTGACTTTCTGCTTAAACATAAAGAATAAGCAAGAAAGAAGACTTACAAAGGGTCCTAGCTATCTTTTCTACAAGAATAATCAGATTAGAAAGCTCCAAACACTTGGGAGAGAGCTCCAAATCAGATGTAGAGAAGAGAAGAGAGAAATGAGCAAGGAATGAGGAAGTTTGGCATGCTATTTATAGTTGTAGGAAACTCACAAGATCATTCCATGTGTTTGTGTGGCCATCACGGATTAAATCATGGCCATACAATTGTTAGGAACTGATTAGAGACCTTGGAGAACACTTAAACTTGCCCATCACACAAAGAATTTACCATAACAGCCCCTGAAGATCAAACAGAATGCTGAAAACAAACTTTCTGGTCGTTGGACAACTCATACCGCCCGCGTAAGAGATGGGGAGGGGGTAACGCAGCCCGCCTAGCCTCCCCAGTTCAGCACAAGTTTGTTAACTTACAGAACAGGTCCCTGCACTTGTTTTGAGTCCATTTCAGGCCCTTTTGACCTCCGTTAAGCCATTTTCAAGGCTCTACAAGGTCAATAAAGTTTAGAGGACTCAAAATATGCTTAGAACACTCTCGGATGTCGGCTCGTTTAGTCGTACGGTCGCGTTGTTCGTTAAATTACGACGAAACTCCAACGGACGCGAAAACGAACCAAATTAAGCGACGAAGGATATTTTTGCATGCCGATCACTAAAATAAAAAATATTTTAGTGTGTACAAAAATTTTGGATGTCCAGATGTGGTCAGAACGTAAGATATGCGCGAAAATGCAAACTTACGTCGTTTTTGACACTTTTAGTCCCTGTAAGATCAAATAAGCATGTTTTCGCATACCGAACCCCTCAAAGCTTATTTCTAAGCTATGTTTAGGTTATTTATGGTATGTTTAGCTTATAATCAAGTTACGGACTCTTCGATACCCTACGAATCGGTATAGTTTCGCAGTTTGACACAAATAGTCCCTGCGATCGAATAGACTTGTTTTCAACACACCAACCCATCCAAAACTTATTTCTAAGTTATGTGAAGGTTATTTTAGGTATGTTAAGTCTAGGTCACTATTCCGGAGTGTTTGTCGCGTTAAACTGACTGCGTTTACGCACCAGTTTGCGTATAACTTTCCAAAAAGCGATTTAAAGCTTGAAATCGGAATCGAATCAAATCATAAAATCATCAAACACAACTACACAAATAATAACACCAAAACACATTGTTTTATTGATAGTTAACATTGTTTTGAATTGTTCATAGATTACAGAGCACAGTTGTCACAGTCTCCCCTACTTTAGGAAATTTCGTCCCGAAATTTTAACTAGAGGAAACTTGTGAGAACAATTGCGGATATTTTGCCTTCATTTGATCCTTACGTTCCCAAGTAAACTCTGGGCCACGTTTGGATTCCCATAGAACCTTGACCAAATCAATTCGTTTGTTCTTCAACTGTTTGTATGTACGGTCCACTATCTCCACAGGTTTCTCGACAAAGTGCATCGTTTCATCGATTTGGATTTCGTCGAGTGGAATGTGAAGATCAGCATCAGCTAAACACTTTCGCAGATTGGACACGTGGAAAGTCGGATGAATATTTCCAAGCTCTGGAGGTAGCTCTAATCGATAGGCAACCTTTCCAACCCTTTCAACAATCTTAAATGGTCCAACATATCGTGGTGCAAGTTTTCCTTTCCTTCCAAATCTCACCACTCCCTTCCAAGGTGACACCTTGAGTAGGACATGGTCTCCGACTTGAAATTCTAAGGGCTTGCGTCGTAAATCCGCATAACTCTTTTGATGGCATCTAGCTGTCACAAGATTATCGCGAATTTTCTTGATTTTGTCTGTTGTTTCCAGAACAAGCTCCGGCCCAGTAAGCTGAGCTTCACCGGTCTCGTTCCAACAAACAGGAGAACGACATTTTCGACCGTAGAGAGCTTCGAATGGTGCCATTTTAATGCTAGCATGATAACTATTGTTGTAAGAGAACTCGATCAATGGAAGATGAGAATCCCAATTACCACCTAAGTCTATCACGCATGCTCTAAGCATATCCTCCAAAGTTTGAATCGTTCTCTCAGATTGTCCATCTGTTTGGGGATGATAAGCAGTGCTTAGATTTAGTTGGGTTCCCATAGCAGATTGCATGGCTTTCCAAAAATGAGATGAAAATCGAGCATCACGATCAGATATGATGTCCAAAGGAACACCATGTCGAGATACAATCTCATCAACATAAATCTTTGCAAGTTTATCAGCAGATAGATCCTCGCGAATCGAAATAAAATGAGCTGACTTCATTAATCGATCGATGACAACCCAAATAGCATCGTGACCTTTAGATGTACGCGGTAACTTAGTGATGAGATCCATCGCAATGTTCTCCCACTTCCAAACCGGTATCTCTGGTTGTACAAGCAAACCAGAAGGTCGTTGATGTTCAGCCTTAACTTTGAGACAAGTTAGGCATTTCGATACATACAAGGCAACATCCTTCTTCATACCAGGCCACCAGAACTTAGTACAAAGATCCTTTACATTTTATCGGCACCAGGATGGATAGAATATCGAGACTTGTGAGATTCGTCCATCACTAGGGTGCGAAGATCGTCTTGTTTCAAAATCCACAATCGATCCTTGAAATAGAATAATCCATCGCTTTTCGCTTCGAGTTTAAGCTCAAGCTGATGTGGTAATTCCTTACTCATCAAATTTAAGCTCAAGCTGATGTGGTAATTCCTTACTCATCCTTGAAATAGACTAAGCGAATCTCGAAATCATAGTCGTTCAAGAGTTCAACCCAACGTCGTTGCCTCATGTTCAACTCCTTCTGATTAAGAATGTGCAGGAGACTTTTGTGGTCTGTGAAAACAACACACTTCCTGCCAAAAAAGATAGTGTCTCCAGATTTTGAGAGCGAAAACCACAGCTCCCAACTCAAGATCGTGAGTCGTGTAGTTCTTCTCGTGAACTTTCAATTGTCTAGATGCATATGCTATAACTTTACATCGTTGCATAAGAACACAACCAAGGCTTAAGTTGGACGCATCACAGTAGACAACGAAATCATCGTTTCCCTCGGGTAAAGATAAAACAGGAGCATCACATAGCTTCTGTTTTAGCGTTTGGAATGCTTCTTCTTGCTTGGGTCCCCACTCAAAAGGCTTATTCTTTTAAGTCAAAGCAGTGAGTGGAACCGCAATCTTTGAGAAATTAGAAATGAATCGACAATAATATCCAGCGAGACCAAGAAAAGAACGAATTTCTGTAGGTGTCGTTGGTGTATTCCGATCCTTGATTGCAACTGATGTGTGTAAAATGCAACATATAAATTACATCAAATAAGGCATAAAACTAACCCTTTTTAAGTACTAATATTGGAAAAAGAGTGTTTTTGTCTTCCTTTTGTATTTTCGGGATTAAATGAGCTCAAAAACACAAAAGAAGCAAAAAGACAGCTAATTCCAACATAAATACAAGGAAAGGAACATAAGTGGACTGCCCGACCCCTCAACGGCACCTTCCCAAGCAAAATAGAGAAGGCAGAAGACTGAACACGCCCCGTGCTCAGCCAGCACGGGGCTGTGCCCAAGAAGCAGCAGAAAAGACAAACCTATAGAAGCTTCTATTGCCCACCACGGGCCGTGTCCAGCGGACACGGGGGCGTGTCAAAAGTACAGCAGGCGCATTAATTGTAATTGCGAATTACAATTAATGAGGAGAGAGAGTGTCAGACAGGCACGGGGCCGTGCCCAGCGGACACGGGGCCGTGCCCAGCTCTCTGTTCAGCCTATAAATAGGAGTGCTTGGATTCATTTCAACTCATCCCTTGGCACACCACCTCTCTCACACTTCATCCACCACCCACCACCATCACAACACCATCATCCACCACCATCATCCATTGTCCATCGTAGAGTGTGTGAGTCGTCTCGGGATCCAAGATTGATCGTAAGAGTTCTTGACAATCAAGGCCATGTTTGCCTAAGTCTCTTACATCACTTGGTGAAGACAAAGTGTCTAGTATAATACTTTTTATTTCTAATCTTTTGCACTTTTTATTTGGTTTTGTAGTAATGACTTTAATAACTAGTTACTTATGTTGAAGGTGATCTTTCCTTATCATTTGTCCGTGGTGTCTTGGCATTATTTTACTGTCTATATAAAATAAAGGATTTTCACCATTCATATCTCCACGGTCTATATGGAGGTATGTTGGCTACCTGGTCGGGGGTTAAGGGAATGGTTTGGTAAAGGTCTTGCCATTGTTCAGCGTTTAGAGGTCCTGCAATGGACCTGGGTCAAATTTAGTAGGACCTCCTTCAATACTTCACGGTATTGGATGGCGGGGGTCCAAACTCTTTGATCCCCTCATAAGTTAACTACTATTAATACTATAACCCGGCTATTTAGGACTGTATCCCTACGGACTCAGACTACTTAGCCGAGGGTAACGTCACCGCCAAAAGCGGGGCCTACCACAATACTGCATTAATAACTTAATTCATTATCTTCCAATAATCCACCCTTTTAGGATTGTATCCTTGCTGACTCAAACTACTGGGGTGAGGGTAACGTCACCTTCAAAAGAGGGGCCTACTACAATAACTAAGATAATCTCTTAATTATGTGCAAAAGTGCAGAAATAATCAAAGGTTATACTAGATACGAGTCGGAACCAAGTGATTTATCTTGTCTATCTGTTTTTTCTTTTATTTTTATTTTCAGCATTTTAGTTAGTTTTTATTTTTCTTAGTTTAAAACATTTTTCTAAACTTTTTATTTTGATTAGACGTTGAGGATAAACTGGTACTAAAAGCTCTTGTGTCCTTGGACTACCTCGGTATCTTACCAACACTATACTACGCTCAACGATGGGTGCACTTGCCCATATGTGTGTTTAGTGTTAGTGAAATATCGTGTTTTATAAATTTAAAACTTGGCTAAAAATAAGTGTTAAAAAGGGCTTCAAATATACACCTAATATATATAACACTTCGCACGCATCAAGTTTTTGGCGCCGTTGCCGGGGACACAAGGATTTTAAGAAAGTTAGGAATCAACGGCCTAATCATTTTTATTTTTCTTTTTAATTTTTTTTAGGATTTTCTTAGTTTTTCAGCTTCTGCAGAGCTCAGCACGGGCCGTGCCCGCTGAACACGCCCCCGTGCTAAATCATTGGAACTGGCAATCCTGTTTTACGTCAGACAGTAAGCTGAACACGGGGCCGTGCTCACCCAACACGCCCCCGTGCCCAAGATTCACCTACTGAAAACAGAACCGTTAGATCCCGGCGGTTGGTAATTTCTGACATAAACATGAGTGATAGTAATTGTTTTTACTTTCGGCACTCTTATGGTACGTGGTGTCAATTATGTGGTGGCAAACATGAAGAAGTAAAATGCTACTTTCTAAATTATAGGCCCCACTACATGGACCCACCAACTTCTTACAACCTTAAGAGGGGCGAAAGTAAAAATAAGCACTATTTCTCCCTCGAATGCGCCCAGCCAGATATTCTAGGGGAAATGCTCCTTGATGAGTTATTTCAACTAGAAAAGCTAATTTTAAATTGGTTAAAAGAGCTTAGGAAGGATTTTATTGATCCACCCCAAGACGATAACCATGACGAAATGCTGGAACCGCATTCCGACAACCTCGTTGCTCCCAAAAATACCTTCGAACCTAGCAAAGACTTGGACGATAGTCGTCCCTGTGTCGATTGTGCCGTGAAGGACTCTCCATCGACTTCGTTCGGTGCATACATAGACCTGAGCGATTCGGCATACACCTTCTTTAACGAGAGCCCGGAAAAGGGTTGGACTTGTCCACCTAGAATGAAAATAGGAATTACCCTCACCGACAACCTCTTGCGTTCTCGCCTTAGTCTAGGACAATTAAGGTATCTTAGGCACTTTGGGGTTGTTCCAACCAATCAGGAGCCACCCGATACTAACAAGTTCCTTAAAAACTAGACAACTTCATAAAACAGTCCCTCGACACGGGGCCGTGTCCAGCCAACACGCCCCCGTGTCCATCAAAAGATTCCATTCTGATCAGTACGTCAGAATACGGACAAACTGTGTCAGAACTCCACCTGCACACGGGGCCGTGTCCACTGGACACGGGGCCGTGTCCAAGATGCTGTCGCTTTCTATAAATGCAGCCAAGAATTCTGCACATTTGGACCAACTTGGGACAGAGATTTGCAGGAATCTTCTCTCAAACTATCCTAGGTAAGTCTAAAGAAGATTCCAACAACCCATCTTGTCCTTTCCTCTTTTAGCCATTTCCTTCTTCTCCATCTTTCTTCAAGAACTACCATTAAAAGTTTGAATTTTTCCAACTTTGTGGTAAGGATTAATGAGTTTTGTTCAAGGAATCTTGGTAAAAACATGTTATGTAACATTATTTTAAGTTATTAGCAACTAAAAAGACCCCACGAGTTCAGAAAATAACTTAAAAATCCAAGTTTCCTTGCTCCAAAATTCTGCAGAAAGATGAACACGGGGCCGTGCTCATTGAGCACGGGGCCGTGTCCGGTAACTGTTTCATTAAATAAACTTTTTCAGTTTATTTTTCGTAGGATGTCGAGTGAAAACAGCGAAACATCTTCTGTGCATTCGTCAAACAGCCGAAGAGGAAGGAGACCCTCCATTGAAGCTACACTTGTGCACTATGTGATAGCATTAAGGGAGGCTCTCGACGAAATGACTTCAGTAGAGGAGGTCCTAATCGACCGTATTAACGATCTTACGATGGGACTTGAAAGCAGCTTCCAAGAAATTAACCTCTTGCACCAGAGGTTAAATATTCTTGTAGCACCCCCGATGGAACCAGTCCTTCCTCAGCAGGATTGGAACCTGGCACTTGGAATCAACAACCCTACCGGGTGGGAAGACTTTCCGGCGGAACCTCCCATGGAACACCAACAAGAGATCCCGGTGGAAGTCGAAACTCCTCAAACTAATGCCAATGAGCCTTCTTTTCTCCTTCCAAGGGAGGTGGAAGAATAGCTCGCCGACATATGAGGAGAACCGCACGCGGAAGAAGGAGTTCAAAAAGGCCTTGTTTAACCAAGATTAGTTACTTCTTGGAAATTTTGCTAATTAAAATAAAGTAGAGGCTAGAACTCCATTTTTTTTTATTTCTTTGTTTTATCTAGTTTAATCTTAAATTAGGATTATGTAAGGTCTCTCTATGATTGCAATGAAATGATGGTTTTTAAAGTTTGGATGGTTTTTAATAAATAAAACACACTCATGGTGGTAAGGGATGAAAAGGGGAACGAGAAAAATGAACTCATGCAAAAGAACAAGGCAACCCGACAATTCTCTCCAATTCAGAAGGTTCAACACGGGTCGTGCCCAACCAACACGGCCCCGTGCTGAACCACCTGCAGAAAACGCCCAGTTTAGGTAACTGGACACGGGCCGTGTTCACCCAACACGCCCCCGTGTCCAGACTTCTGCTTCTCTTATTTTAATTTTATTACTGGCACTTGAACACGGGGCCGTGCCCGGATAACACGGGGCCGTGTTCAGCGCCCAGTAACAGAAAATTTTTGCTTTTTACACCATTTTACACATCTAATCAACCTAAAAATTTATTTTTGGGACACATTGAGGACAATGTGTAATTTAAGTGTGGGGGGGATGCTAAAACCTTGAATTTTGCAAATCCTAAATACAAGCCTTACACAAAACTCTATTGGAACCGCTAATCACCCCAAATTTTTTCAAAAATTTCATTTTTCTTACTTGTCTAGGTTTAACTCGGGAAATTCAAGTTCTCAAAAAGGTTATATTTTTACAAATTTACAACCGATAGCGTAGTGATAAAAAGAACCAACATAAGTAAATTATGAAAAGGCATGACAAACTTAGTTAAAATTTGATTATATATACTTGATCACATAAAAACCCATTCCCACAAAAGTGAGTTTTGAGCCTTTATTGAGCATACAATTACATATCATTAGACTAAATGCTCATTTTTCGTTTCTTGTGTGAATAAGCCGCTTGCTTCTTACAACTCTAGAACTTGCCATGACGATACGTTCCCGGTCCTTATCAACTTAAACCCGAGTAAGTAAATGATGGAGGCATTAGGACTAACCCTTTTTTATTTCTACACCATTATTTTTCTTTTTCTTTTACCACCTACCCAAAAATCCCCCTAGTTAGCCCCTTTGAGCCTAAACCTATTCATTTCATCACCCAAACCAAAAACCCTTTTACCCACCAAAACTTTTTATTTTTAACCCTTTGTTTTAGTAACAAGTTCGGTTTTTCGTAAGAACAAAAAAAAATGTGTTGATGATGAAGCAAAAAGAAAATAAACAAACAAGTTCATCAAAAAAATAACTTTGTTTGAACAAAAGCTTCATCAAAATAAAAAAGTTACAAAAATAGAAAGTCTTACGAAAACCGACACTTGTTACGCTTTTCGCCCTTTTTCTACTAACCACTAACCACTATCCCAACCACCTACCTTTAACCCAAGCCTAACCCTTAACCCACAAAGTCCTCTTGATAGTTACAAAGGTATAAAAGTTAAAAAGGAGGAGGATTGATTGCTTGGCAAGCTTATGGTAGGAATAAGTTCCATGCCGCTCTCGAGTGATTCACAAAAAATACACCTTCGGCCGAGTGTGAGTGATTTCTCCCGTGAGGTATGTGAACTTGTATATAGATGGAATTTTAAAAAAGGCATGTTATGCCCAAATAAGTAATTTCTCCTATGAAACGTTCTAAATAAATCATTACGAATAAGATTGTAAATATATAAAAATAAAACCCAAAAAGATCTTGGATATCCCGACACTCTACGACAAGCCCAAAACCTTCTCTTCTACCTATTCCATTTGGGAGTGTAAGCCACATATTAAAGAGTTTTGCTTGAGGACAAGCAAAAGTTCAGGTGTGGGGGTATTTGATGTGTGTAAAATGCAACATATAAATTACATCAAATAAGGCATAAAACTAACCCTTTTTAAGTACTAATATTGGAAAAAGAGTGTTTTTGTCTTCCTTTTGTATTTTCAGGATTAAATGAGCTCAAAAACACAAAAGAATCAAAAAGACACCTAATTCCAACATAAATACAAGGAAAGGAACATAAGTGGACTGCCCGACCCCTCAACGGCACCTTCCCAAGCAAAATAGAGAAGGCAGAAGACTGAACACGCCCCGTGCTCAGCCAGCACGGGGACGTGCCCAAGAAGCAGCAGAAAAGACAAACCTATAGAAGCTTCTATTGCCCACCACGGGCCGTGTCCAGCGGACACGGGGGCGTGTCGAAAGTACAGCAGGCGCATTAATTGTAATTGCGAATTACAATTAATGAGGAGAGAGAGTGTCAGACAGGCACGGGGCCGTGCCCAGCTCTCTGTTCAGCCTATAAATAGGAGTGCTTGGATTCATTTCAACTTATCCCTTGGCACACCACCTCTCTCACACTTCATCCACCACCCACCACCATCACAACACCATCATCCACCACCATCATCCATTGTCCATCGTAGAGTGTGTGAGTCGTCTCGGGATCCAGGATTGATCGTAAGAGTTCTTGACAATCAAGGCCATGTTTGCCTAAGTCTCTTACATCACTTGGTGAAGACAAAGTGTCTAGTATAATACTTTTTATTTCTAATCTTTTGCACTTTTTATTTGGTTTTGTATTAATGACTTTAATAACTAGTTACTTATGTTGAAGGTGATCTTTCCTTATCATTTGTCCGTGGTGTCTTGGCATTATTTTACTGTCTATATAAAATAAAGGATTTTCACCATTCATATCTCCACGGTCTATATGGAGGTATGTTGGCTACCTGGTCGGGGGTTAAGGGAATGGTTTGGTAAAGGTCTTGCCATTGTTCAGTGTTTAGAGGTCCTGCAATGGACCTGGGTCAAATTTAGTAGGACCTCCTTCAATACTTCACGGTATTGGATGGCGGGGGTCCAAACTCTTTGATCCCCTCATAAGTTAACTACTATTAATACTATAACCCGGCTATTTAGGACTGTATCCCTGCTGACTCAGACTACTTAGCCGACGGTAACGTCACCGCCAAAAGCGGGGCCTACCACAATACTGCATTAATAACTTAATTCATTATCTTCCAATAATCCACCCTTTTAGGATTGTATCCTTGCTGACTCAAACTACTGGGGTGAGGGTAACGTCATCTTCAAAAGAGGGGCCTACTACAATAACTAAGATAATCTCTTAATTATGTGCAAAAGTGCGGAAATAATCAAAGGTTATACTAGATACGAGTCGGAACCAAGTGATTCATCTTGTCTATCTGTTTTTTCTTTTATTTTTATTTTCAGCATTTTAGTTAGTTTTTATTTTTCTTAGTTTAAAACATTTTTCTAAACTTTTTATTTTGATTAGACGTTGAGGATAAACCGGTACTAAAAGCTCTTGTGTCCTTGGACGACCTCGGTATCTTACCAACACTATACTACGCTCAACGATGGGTGCACTTGCCCATATGTGTGTTTAGTGTTAGTGAAATATCGTGTTTTATAAATTTAAAACTTGGCTAAAAATAAGTGTTAAAAAGGGCTTCAAATATACACCTAATATATATAACACTTCGCACGCATCAGCAACAATCTTGGATGGATCCACATGAATACCTTGCTCGTTGACAATATGTCCCAAAAACTGAACTTCTTTAAGCCAAAATTCACACTTGGAGAATTTAGCAAAAAGTTGTTCCTTCTTAAGGAGTTCCAAAGTCAAACGAAGGTGTTGCTCGTGATCGGCTCGAGACTTTGAATAAATGAGAATATCGTCGATGAACACAATGATGAACTTGTCTAAATAAGGTTTACAGACCCTATTCATTAAGTCCATAAAGATAGCTGGATCATTCGTCAGACCAAAAGGCATGACAGCAAACTCGTAATGTCCATATTTCGTGCGGAAAGCAGTTTTGGGAATATCTTCTTCGAATACACGAAGCTGATGATACCCTGAACGCAGATCGATCTTGGAGAAATAGGTAGCACCTTGCAGCTGATCAAAGAGATCATCTATTCGAGGTAGGGGATATCGATTCTTGATGGTAAGCTTATTAAGCTCACGATAATCGATACACATTCGAAAAGATCCATCTTTCTTTTTCACAAAGAGGACAGGAGCTCCCCAAGGTGAATAACTCGGACGGATGAATCCTTTATCAGATAATTCATGAAGCTGTTTCGATAACTCTTGCATCTCAGACGGTGCAAGACGATAAGGTGCTTTCGCAATCGGGTTAGCATTGGGTACAAGATCAATATGGAACTCGACTTGACGAACTGGAGGCAAACCAGGCAGTTCATCAGGAAACACCTCTGGATAATCCCGAACAATCGGAATATCCTGGATACTCTTGCTCTTGCCTTTCTCCTCAGTGACATGTGCCAGAAAAGCAACATATCCTTTTCGTAGATAACTTTGGGCTTTCGTGCACGACATGAGTTTCAATCCACCAGATGGTTTCTCACCACGAACCTCTAGGACATCACCAGACGAAAGAGGAATACGAATGGTCTTATCGAAACAAACCACCTCAGCATGGTGTTTGGTTAACCAATCCATTCCCACAATAATGTCGAAACTCCGGAGTTGCATCGGTACGAGATCAATGGGGAAAAGATGGTTATCGAGGTTCAATTGACAACCGTGAAGAACAGAATCGAGTACCGGGGGTTTACCAGTCGCAACTTCGACAGATAAGGGTACGAGATCAATGGGGAAAAGATGGTTATCGAGGTTCAATTGACAGCCATTTGCTGAGAGACAAGGGCTGCGATTTCTTCAGCAGTAAAATTTTGAGCATCGCGTCGAGGAGGCATTGTCTAACAAGGAAACATGAGAAACGAGTGAGGTCGACAGTTAGAGAAACAAAAGAGGTATTGAAAACATCGACAAAACACAAGGAGTGCGATCATTTGTTCGTTACCTCGAACAAACAAACGACACGCAGTGACTAATCAAAGTAAATAGATCATAATAATGTATCGCTGAAGACATACTCGCTTATAAGTGAACACTCACCCCAAGAGTTCCCAGGTAAGAGTGACTGGTCCAATATTGTGGATTTGTACGAACACTCTAGCCTTAGACAGAAAACTCAGGGTACAAGCATTCACTCTTCCAGTTTGCACATGTTCACATTATTTAGACCCAAACTTTGACGAGATTTTGAAAACTCAGAGGGCATAAAGCCAAAAATGAATCAAATTGGAAGGGTTCAAAACCTTACAATCAATCATCCAAGGATAGATGATTAATTTTCGAAGCGGATTTGTTATTGTGTTCTCGTTGTGGTTGTCACCTAAGGATAGGTGACGGTATTGTTTTAAAATCTAAACACAAGTAAACTTGTGTTAGGGTCCTAGAAAGTTATAGTCTAGGTCAAAGCATTACTAATAACCTAATTCTCTATAACCATTGGCTCTGATACCAACTCTTCTGTCACACCCCGACCACGTTAAAACAACAAAACCGTGGCGGAAAAGTCGGGGAGTGTTGTAACAGAATCATCGTTTCAACAACCATGGTAATTAAAAGTTTCGTTTTATTGATTCATTAAGAAATTTACATTGTCTTAAAACCAAACAAGCAATTTAAAGATCGTCTACTATCGTTTTTATGTCACTAAGGCCACGTCCAGATCCTAAGTGAACATGCTCCCTAGCAATCATCACGCAACATCACCTGAAACATATGTAAAAATAAAGTCAGCAAAGAAATGCTAGCGAGCACATAGGTTTTGTAAGAGTATCAGAATCATGGCTCGTTTATATATATTGCAATACCTCGAAAACCTTGCTTTGAAAAGTATATAATATTGCAACATGATTAACCAACTCAAATCAAGATGGTTATAATTTATAAAATCTCGTAGCCATGATTCTTAACTCAAAAACTTTTGTTTTAGTAAACCAATTCGTAAAACATCTCGTTAAAACTCGTTAATAAAACTCGTATGGTTTATATCTTTTCGAAAACCTCGTTGTGTGACATCGTTTCAAATCGTTTCCCAAGTGAACTAAATAATGACATGAAATGTAATATGATAAAAGCACTTATATATAAGATGTACCAACGGCGTATCTACCATAATTTTATCATGTTACACCCATCCCATTACCTAATCACAACCCAAACCAATCGTTTGTTCAAATCGTTTTATCTCGTTTAAGTCGTCCCAAATCGTTTAATTCGTCCCCAAATCGTTTTCGTTTTAATTGTGAAACTACTTTTGGTCGTCTCGTTAATAACATTCAAACCTTCGTGACTCGACTTACCTCCTTTCTCGTATTAACAAACCACCAAAGGGTAAGTTAACAATCATCAGATTCGGTCGTTACCTACATAACCCCCACACATAACCATGGGTGTAGTCTGATAACGGGATTTGTCAGATCCTATGGTACCATAACCTAATACTGGTCGGCTTGATCAATGCTAATGAATGTCATTCGTTATGCAGTTACAACCAACAAGTTTCGTTCACATTATCGAAATCGTATTTAGTTTAATATAAACCATCTTAATCGTTTTTTAAAACATCGTTAAAATATCGAAATCGTTTTGATACATATGAATCACCCCAAAACAATTGAAAACCGTAAAATAGGGGAACTATGTACTCACTTTGAATGGAAGGATATCCTTGATCTAAAGAACTTAGCGAAGCTCAGACAAACCAAGGAAATTCAAGTAGTACCTAGTAATCGGATTACTAGTAAATAAATCAACACCTAAATCGGAAGATCGGATAGAATGAGGTCTTGTAAACCAAATGAGTGTGGAACTCATGTGATATGGTTTAACAAAGCCTACATCCTAAATCGAAACTTAGCCTAAGTGCTTTCGACCCGTTACGACCCATTAAGGTAGCTTATGCTACTTTAACGCGTCGTTCGCGCGAAACTACGTTCGGATGGTTAACTATGTGCTATGTCAAGTCTTATATGCCCACTCATGCCTAATTATGTTACCATATCAGTTTAGATGTCAAAAATATGTTCACATATGTAAAATATGGATTTATGCTTTAAAAGGGCGTTTTGGTCATTTTCTATGGGCATACAAGCTACTTAACAAATAACTAACCAATCCTATGTGATCATAAGGTATAACCTCAGTGGTTATTCCCTATGCAACTATGATCACAAATCAAGCTTGGTCGGATCTTAATGATCGACCAAACGGGTCGGGTTCGAAAGTCTAAGCGGTTGTTTAGACCGCTTAACTTACGTCCCTAAACAATCACTAAACTAATAGTGACGAGTTAAACATGTCAAAACATGTTTAACTAGCTTATAAAACTGATTTGGTATCAAAACAATGGGTTTTGATACCCGAAAATAGTTCCGTTGCAAAATGCGTGCTAAAACGCATTTTGACCGAAACTTTGACTCGTCACTACGCCTAGTTAACGTGGTAATCAGTAGGTATAATCGCTAAGGATTATAACCATCGTGATTACAATCACGTTGCAAAGTTCAATTGAACTTTGACTTGACCAATTGATGGTCAAAACCGAAAGTCAAACTGTTGGCCAAACTGTTTGACTTTCTGCTTAAACATAAAGAATAAGCAAGAAAGAAGACTTAGAAAGGGTCCTAGCTATCTTTTCTACAAGAATAATCAGACTAGAAAGCTCCAAACACTTGGGAGAGAGCTCCAAATCAGATGTAAATGAGGAAGTTTGGCATGCTATTTATAGTTGTAGCAAACTCACAAGATCATTTCATGTGTTTGTGTGGCCATCAAGGATTAAATCATGGCCATACAATTGTTAGGAACTGATTAGAGACCTTGGAGAACACTTAAACTTGCCCATCACACAAAGAATTTACCATAACAGCCCCTGAAGATCAAACAGAATGCTGAAAACAAACTTTCTGGTCGTTGGGCAACTCATACCACCCGCGTAAGAGATGGGGAGGGGGTCACGCGGCCCGCCTGGCCTCCCCAGTTCAGCACAAGTTTGTTAACTTACAGAACAGGTCCCTGCACTTGTTTTGAGTCCATTTCAGGCCCTTTTGACCTCCGTTAAGCCATTTTCAAGGCTCTACAAATTCAATAAAGTTTAGAGGACTCAAAATATGCTTGGAACACTCTCGGATGTCGGCTCGTTTGGTCATACGGTCGCGTTGTTCGTTAAATTACGACGAAACTCCAACGGACGCGAAAACGAACCAAATTAAGCGACGAATGATATTTTTGCATGCCGATCACTAAAATAAAAAATATTTTAGTGTGTACAAAAATTTTGGATGTCCAGATGTGGTCAGAACGTAAGATATGCGCGAAAATGCCAACTTACGTCGTTTTTGACACTTTTAGTCCCTGTAAGATCAAATAAGCATGTTTTCGCATACCGAACCCCTCAAAGCTTATTTCTAAGCTATGTTTAGGTTATTTATGGTATGTTTAGCTTATGATCAAGTTCCGGACTCTTCGATACCCTACGAATCGGTATAGTTTTGCAGTTTGACACAAATAGTCCCTGCGATCGAATAGACTTGTTTTCAACACACCAACCCATCCAAAACTTATTTCTAAGTTATGTGAAGGTTATTTTAGGTATGTTAAGCCTATGTAACTATTTTGGAGTGTTTGTCGCATTAAACTGACTGCTTTTATGCACCAGTTTGGGTATAACTTTCCAAAAAGCGATTTAAAGCTTGAAATCGGAATCGAATCAAATCATAAAATCATCAAACACAACTACACATATAATAACACCAAAACACATTGTTTTATTGATAGTTAACATTGTTTTGCATTGTTCATCGATTACAGAGCACAATTGTCACAGGTGTTCCACGGATTTCGATGCTAACCCTTATGTGCAGCCACAGTCATATCAGCCTTGGAATTGGCAACAAGAACGAACAACAGAGGAATTACGTGACTGGTTTAAGGCCGCTAAGGAGGAAAGAGATAGGGAGATTCAAGTCGTACTTGATAGTTTAAGATCCGAGAGCTTGAAGAGCCAAGGCCGTTACATGTATGATGGGGACGGAAATTATTTAGGATATCAAACGGCTAATGGTGAGATGAATTACACAATACCAGATCCAGGGGGAGAAATGTGCATTGAGAGTCCACTCCAAGGTAAATATTACGATTCTACTTTTAATTATTATAATTTTCATGAATCAGATTTACCCTTGTCTTGTGAGGATGATGTCGTGCAGGTTTCACATTTTAAGCCCTTGTATGAAGAAGATGAGGATCACACCCATGAACCGGAGACGATAATGGACATTGCTGTCCCACCACCGGTTCAGCAAGTCGTTAATTCCAGCTATTGGTGTCCCACGCCATGGAATATCGATGATGGCTTTTGGAGTGATGATGAGGGGGTAGTAGAAGAGGCAGAGTTAGAGGTGCTCGACTACACCCCAGTTGAAAAGGTTGAAGAAGTTGAAAAAGAGCCACTTGACAAGATGGAGGATGAGAAGAATGAACACGTACCATCTTGGGAAGACGAGTTTGGTGATGAGTTGGTTGGTATTCCAACTCTTAAAGAAGGAGAATTTGACCCTGTTGGTGATATTATTTATTTAGAGACTTTACTTGTGGAGCCAACAATGGAGATCAAACAAGCACCAAACGAAGAAGGAAATGAAGTGGCTAAGGAATTTGATGGCTTGCCCATGGAGAGGTTAGAAGATGGATCACCACACACACCAACAAAAAACAGGAGAATGCACAAAAATACTTGGATCAACATCGTCTGAAGGAGCAGAGATGGTGCAAACAGAGGCGCAAGGCAAAATTGAAGTACAAAGACGACCATCCTCCTCACTACATATCTCGTATCAGGTTTGGCCCAGGTAAATTTAAATTTTTGTGGTCTGACTCGTTTAAACGTTCTAAACATTTTCTATTTTCATCACTGAGTTTTTAACAAACAATGATGATTAATTAAAATTAAACGGGTTGGATAGGGGTTGGATAAAGGAGAAGCCTCTTGATTGAGTTCAAGTGTGGGGAGGTTTCATAGAGTTTGTATAGTGTTGTAGTGTTTGTACTTTGAGTCAGATTTTTTTATTTATTTTTGAGTCGATATTATGCTTGGGGTTTGTTTATTTTGTCTTGTGTAGGTTTGGACTGAACCGCCTGTACTCAATCTCCATTCGGGCGGTGATTTTGAGCTTGATAGTTATGTAGAAAGCAACCCTAACTGTTCAGGCGACCGCGAACGAAATGTTATACTGTCGTGGGCATGGAACGTGACATTCGAAGATGACGCGGTCCCACCAGGCGAGTTTGTTCCATGTTATTGTTGTGTATTTTTATTTTTTAGTTGGTTTTCCATCCACATTGAGGACAATGTGTGAATTAAGTGTGGGGATGGGAGACTACGTCTTTTAGGTAGATTAGAGTCAAAAAAAATTAAAAAATACAAAAAAACTAAAAAGATAAATTAAAAAAATTAAAATCCAAAAAAAATAGAAAATGAGAAAATGTTCCAGAAAATTTTTGCAAATAAATGAAAAATGATAGAAAAATTGGGATTTTTTGGTTTTCAAAATATTCAATGCTAATGAATGTCATTCGTTATGTAGTTACAACCAACAAGTTTCGTTCACATTATCGAAATCGTATTTAGTTTAATATAAACCATCTTAATCGTTTTTGAAAACATCGTTAAAATATCGAAATCGCTTTGATACATATGAATCACCCCAAAACAATTGAAAACAGTAAAATAGGGGAACTATGTACTCACTTTGAATGGAAGGATATCCTTGATCTAAAGAACTTAGCGAAGCTCAGACAAACCAAGGAAATTCAAGTAGTACCTAGTAATCAGATTACTAGTAAATAAATCAACACCTAGATCGGAAGATCGGATAGAATGAGGTCTTGTAAACCAAATGAGTGTGGAACTCATGTGATATGGTTTAACAAAGCCTACATCCTAAATCGGAACTTAGCCTAAGTGCTTTCGACCCGTTACGACCCATTAAGGTAGCTTATGCTACTTTAACGCGTCGTTCGCGCGAAACTACGTTCGGATGGTTAACTATGTGCTATGTCAAGTCTTATATGCCCACTCATGCCTAATTATGTTACCATATCAGTTTAGATGTCAAAAATATGTTCACATATGTAAAATATGGATTTATTCTTTAAAAGGGCGTTTTGGTCATTTTCTATGGGCATACAAGCTACTTAACAAATAACTAACCAATCCTATGTGATCATAAGATATAACCTCAGTGGTTATTCCCTATGCAACTATGATCACTAATCAAGCTTGGTCGGATCTTAATGATCGACCAAACGGGTCGGGTTCGAAAGTCTAAGCGGTTGTTTAGACCGCTTAACTTACGTCCCTAAACAAGCACTAAACTAATAGTGACGAGTTAAACATGTCAAAACATGTTTAACTAGCTTATAAAATTGATTTGGTATCAAAACAATGGGTTTTGATACCCGAAAATAGTTCCGTTGCAAAATGCGTGCTAAAACGCATTTTGACCGAAACTTTGACTCGTCACTACGCCTAGTTAACATGGTAATCAGTAGGTATAATCGCTAAGGATTATAACCATCATGATTACAATCACGTTGCAAAGTTCAATTGAACTTTGACTTGACCAATTGATGGTCAAAACCGAAAGTCAAACTGTTGGCCAAACTGTTTGACTTTCTGCTTAAACATAAAGAATAAGCAAGAAAGAAGACTTACAAAGGGTCCTAGCTATCTTTTCTACAAGAATAATCAGATTAGAAAGCTCCAAACACTTGGGAGAGAGCTCCAAATCAGATGTAGAGAAGAGAAGAGAGAAATGAGCAAGGAATGAGGAAGTTTGGCATGCTATTTATAGTTGTAGCAAACTCACAAGATCATTCCATGTGTTTGTGTGGCCATCAAGGATTAAATCATGGCCATACAATTGTTAGGAACTAATTAGAGACCTTATAGAACACTTAAACTTGCCCATCACACAAAGAATTTACCATAACAGCCCCTGAAGATCAAACAGAATGCTGAAAACAAACTTTCTGGTCGCTGGACAACTCATACCGCCCGCATAATAGATGGGGAGGGGGTCACGCGGCCCGCCTAGACTCCCCAGTTCAGCACAAGTTTGTTAACTTACAGAACAGGTCCCTGCACTTGTTTTGAGTCCATTTCAGGCCCTTTTGACCTCCGTTAAGCCATTTTCAAGGCTCTACAAGGTCAATAAAGTTTAGAGGACTCAAAATATGCTTGGAACACTCTCGGATGTCGGCTCGTTTGGTCATACGGTCGCGTTGTTCGTTAAATTACGACGAAACTCCAACGGACGCGAAAAAGAACCAAATTAAGCGACGAAGGATATTTTTGCATGCCGATCACTAAAATAAAAAATATTTTAGTGTGTACAAAAATTTTGGATGTCCAGATGTGGTCAGAACGTAAGATATGCGCGAAAATGCAAACTTACGTCGTTTTTGACACTTTTAGTCCCTGTAAGATCAAATAAGCATGTTTTCGCATACCGAACCCCTCAAAGCTTATTTCTAAGCTATGTTTAGGTTATTTATGGTATGTTTAGCTTATGATCAAGTTACGGACTCTTCGATACCCTACGAATCGGTATAGTTTCGCAGTTTGACACAAATAGTCCTTGCGATCGAATAGACTTGTTTTCAACACACCAACCCATCCAAAACTTATTTCTAAGTTATGTGAAGGTTATTTTAGGTATGTTAAGTCTATGTCACTATTCCGGAGTGTTTGTCGCATTAAACTGACTGCGTTTACACACCAGTTTGCGTATAACTTTCCAAAAAGCGATTTAAAGCTTGAAATCGGAATCGAATCAAATCATAAAATCATCAAACACAACTACACATATAATAACACCAAAACACATTGTTTTATTGTTAGTTAACATTGTTTTGCATTGTTCATAGATTACAGAGCACAGTTGTCACAGTCTCCCCTACTTTAGGAAATTTTGTCCCGAAATTTTAACTAGAGGAAACTTGTGAGAACAATTGCGGATATTTTGCCTTCATTTGATCCTTACGTTCCCAAGTAAACTCTGGGCCACGTTTAGATTCCCATAAAATCTTGACCAAATGAATTCGTTTGTTCTTCAACTGTTTGTATGTACGGTCCACTATCTCCACAGGTTTCTCGACAAAGTGCATCGTTTCATCGATTTGGATTTCGTCGAGTGGAATGTGAAGATCAGCATCAGCTAAACATTTTCGCAGATTGGACACGTGGAAAGTCGAATGAATATTTCCAAGCTCTGGAGGTAGCTCTAATCGATAGGCAACCTTTCCAACCCTTTCAACAATCTTAAATGGTCCAACATATCGTGGAACAAGTTTTCCTTTCCTTCCAAATCTCACCACTCCCTTCCAAGGTGACACCTTGAGTAGGACATGGTCTCCGACTTGAAATTCTAAGGGCTTGCGTCGTAAATCCCCATAACTCTTTTGATGGCATCTAGCTGTCACAAGATTATCGTGAATTTTCTTGATTTTGTCTGTTGTTTCCAGAACAAGCTCCGGCCCAGTAAGCTGAGCTTCACCGGTCTCGTTCCAATAAACAGGTAAAGGACATTTTTGACCGTAGAGAGCTTCGAATGGTGCCATTTTAATGCTAGCATGATAACTATTGTTGTAAGAGAACTCGATCAATGGAAGATGAGAATCCCAATTACCACCAAAGTCTATCACGCATGCTCTAAGCATATCCTCCAAAGTTTGAATCGTTCTCTCAGATTGTCCATCTGTTTGGGGATGATAAGCAGTGCTTAGATTTAGTTGGGTTCCCATAGCAGATTGCATGGCTTTCCAAAAATGAGATGAAAATCAAGCATCACAATCAGATATGATGTCCAAAGGAACACCATGTCGAGATACAATCTCATCAACATAAATCTTTGCAAGTTTATCAGCAGATAGATCCTCGCAAATCGAAATAAAATGAGCTGACTTCGTTAATCGATCGATGACAACCCAAATAGCATCGTGACCTTTAGATGTACGCGATAACTTAGTGATGAGATCCATCGCAATGTTCTCCCACTTCCAAACCGGTATCTCTGGTTGTACAAGCAAACCAGAAGGTCGTTGATGTTCAGCCTTAACTTTGAGACAAGTTAGGCATTTCGATACATACAAGGCAACATCCTTCTTCATACCAGGCCACCAGAATTTAGTACAAAGATCCTTGTACATTTTATCATCACCAGGATGGATAGAATATCGAGACTTGTGAGATTCGTCCATCACTAGGGTGCGAAGATCGTCTTGTTTCAGAATCCACAATCGATCCTTGAAATAGAATAATCCATCGCTTTTCGCTTTGAGTTTAAGCTCAAGCTGATGTGGTAATTCCTTACTCATCAAATTTTGTGAAACACAAAATTGCTGAGCTTGAAGAACACGAGTTTGGAGATCAGATAGAGTTCGAACAGAATGAAGCTTGACTCGCTCCTTTCGACTAAGCGATTCTCGCAATCATAGTCGTTCAAGAGTTCAACCCAACGTCGTTGCCTCATGTTCAACTCCTTCTGATTAAGAATGTGCAGGAGACTTTTGTGGTCTATGAAAACCACACACTTCGTGCCAAAAAAAGATAGTGTCTCCAGATTTTGAGAGCGAAAACCACAGCTCCCAACTCAAGATCGTGACTCGTGCAGTTCTTCTCGTGAACTTTCAATTGTCTAGATGCATATGCTATAACTTTACCTCGTTGCATAAGAACACAACCAAGGCTTAAGTTGGACACATCACAGTACACAACGAAATCATCGTTTCCCTCGGGTAAAGATAAAACAGGAGCATCACATAGCTTCTGTTTCAGCGTTTGGAATGCTTCTTCTTGCTTGGGTCCCCACTCAAAAGGTTTATTCTTTTGAGTCAAAGCAGTGAGTGGAACCGCAATCTTTGAGAAATTAGAAATGAATCGACGATAATATCCAGCGAGACCAAGAAAAGAACGAATTTCTGTAGGTGTCGTTGGTGTATTCCGATCCTTGATTGCAACAATCTTGGATGGATCCACATGAATACCTTGCTTGTTGACAATATGTCCCAAAAACTGAACTTCTTTAAGCCAAAATTCACACTTGGAGAATTTAGCAAAAAGTTGTTCCTTCTTAAGGAGTTCCAAAGTCAAACGAAGGTGTTGCTCGTGATCGGCTCGAGACTTTGAATAAATGAGAATATCGTCGATGAACACAATGATGAACTTGTCTAAATAAGGTTTACAGACCCTATTCATTAAGTCCATAAAGATAGCTGGATCATTCGTCAGACCAAAAGGCATGACAGTAAACTCGTAATGTCCATATCTCGTGCGGAAAGCAGTTTTGGGAATATCTTCTTCGAATACACGAAGCTGATGATACCCTGAACGCAGATCGATCTTGGAGAAATAGGTAGCACCTTGCAGCTGATCAAAGAGATCATCTATTCGAGGTAGGGGATATCGATTCTTGATGGTAAGCTTATTAAGCTCACGATAATCGATACACATTCGAAAAGATCCATCTTTCTTTTTCACAAAGAGGACAAGAGCTCCCCCAAGGTGAATAACTCGGACAGATGAATCCTTTATCAGATAATTCTTGAAGCTGTTTCGATAACTCTTGCATCTCAGATGGTGCAAGACGATAAGGTGCTTTCGCAATCGGGTTAGCATTGGGTACAAGATCAATATGGAACTCGACTTGACGAACTGGAGGCAAACCAGGCAGTTCATCAGGAAACACCTCTGGATAATCCCGAACAATCGGAATATCCTGGATACTCTTGCTCTTGCCTTTCTCCTCAGTGACATGTGCCAGAAAAGCAACATATCCTTTTAGTAGATAACTTTGGGCTTTCGTGCACGACATGAGTTTCAATCCACCAGATGGTTTCTCACCACGAACCTCTAGGACATCACCAGACGAAAGAGGAATACGAATGATCTTATCGAAACAAACCACCTCAGCATGGTGTTTGGTTAACCAATCCATTCCCACAATAATGTCGAAACTCCCGAGTTGCATCGGTACGAGATCAATGGGGAAAAGATGGTTATCGAGGTTCAATTGACAACCATGAAGAACAGAATCGAGTACCGGGGGTTTACCAGTCGCAACTTCGACAGATAAGGTTTTCCTTAGTTTAGTTCTAGGTATCGCAAGTAAAGGTTCAAAGGATAACGAAACAAAACTCCTATCGGCACCAGAATCGAAAAGAACAGATGCAAGTTGATTGTTAACAAGAAACGTACCGTTAACAACTTCGTTGTCCGCCCTCGCCTCATTCGCGTTTAGATTGAATACCCGTCCACGAGCGGGATTCACATTTGCGTTCGCGTTTGCATTTGGATTTGCATTCGCATTTACCGATCTCGGGCAATTGTTGCGGAAATGGCCCATTTCTCCACAATTAAAACATGAACCAGGTGGGAATCTCGCAACATTCCCCTGAACTTGTACTGGAACTTGAGCAGCTTGATTTTGACCAAAACGACAAATGTTGGCCAAATGCCCAAGTCTACCACACGTAGCACACTGTTTACAGGCCTGTTGGGCAACATGGTGGCCATTAAATAGAGCACAGTGAGGTGTGGTACCAGCATACGCTTTCTTCGCAGGAGGTTGAGTCGGTGGGTTCTGAGGGTTCTGGTTGGTAACAGCAAAGTTCTGGGAAGCCTTGCGCTTCCTTGACTTTTTAGAAGACTCACCCTGCTTCTTACCCTTACCTTTTTCCTTATCAGAATCGGTTGACTTCTTTTTATCACCCTTGCGGGTGAGTTTACCCTTCCTGACTTGGGACTCAGTCAGGGTAGCAGACAACTCGATTGCATGACGGACGGTGGTAGGATTAACACCGGTCACAATATCCTGAATGGAATCGGGTAAACCATCGATATACCTCTCGATTGCTTTCTCCAGTGGGGTAACCATAGTGGGACACAACAAACTAAGCTCCTCGAATCGATCCGTATAGGCATGGTGTTCTCCCCCGTCTTGTTTCAAATCATCGAATTCTCGTTCCAAAGCTCGAATCTTGTGACGGGGACAGAACTCTCTCATCATGAGAGCTCGGAGCTTTTCCCAAGTTTGCGCTAATGCCACTTCGGCACCCCTATCGCGCATAATACCATTCCACCAGGTAAGAGCTCGCTTCTCAAACACGCTTGAAGCAAATTCAACCTTACGCGCATTCGGACACTGCACATGTCTGAATGTGCTCTCGATACTCTCAAACCACTGCAGGAGCGCAGTTGCTCCTTGTGACCCAGAAAACTTAAGCGGCTTCGCAGAATAACTAACCAATCCTATGTGATCATAAGGTATAACCTCAGTGGTTATTCCCTATGCAACTATGATCACTAATCAAGCTTGGTCGGATCTTAATGATCGACCAATCGGGTCGGGTTAGAAAGTCTAAGCGGTTGTTTAGACCGCTTAACTTACGTCCCTAAACAAGCACTAAACTAATAGTGACGAGTTAAACATGTCAAAACATGTTTAACTAGCTTATAAAACTGATTTGGTATCAAAACAATGGGTTTTGATACCTGAAAATAGTTCCGTTGCAAAATGCGTGCTAAAACGCATTTTGACCGAAACTTTGACTCGTCACTACGCCTAGTTAACGTGGTAATCAGTAGGTATAATCGTAAGGATTATAACCATCGTGATTACAATCACGTTGCAAAGTTCAATTGAACTTTGACTTGACCAATTGATGGTCAAAACCGAAAGTCAAACTGTTGGCCAAACTGTTTGACTTTCTGCTTAAACATAAAGAATAAGCAAGAAAGAAGACTTACAAAGGGTCCTAGTTATCTTTTCTACAAGAATAATCAGATTAGAAAGCTCCAAACACTTGGGAGAGAGCTCCAAATCAGATGTAGAGAAGAGAAGAGAGAAATGAGCAAGGAATGAGGAAGTTTGGCATGCTATTTATAGTTGTAGCAAACTCACAAGATCATTCCATGTGTTTGTGTGGCCATCAAGGATTAAATCATTGCCATACAATTGTTAGGAACTGATTAGAGACCTTGGAGAACACTTAAACTTGCCCATCACACAAAGAATTTACCATAACAGCCCCTGAAGATCAAACAGAATGCTGAAAAGAAACTTTCTGGTCATTGGGCAACTCATACCACCCGCGTAAGAGATGGGGAGGGGGTCACGCGGCCCGCCTGGCCTCCCCAGTTCAGCACAAGTTTGTTAACTTACAGAACAGGTCCCTGCACTTGTTTTGAGTCCATTTCAGGCCCTTTTGACCTCCGTTAAGCCATTTTCAAGGCTCTACAAGGACAATAAAGTTTAGAGGACTCAAAATATGCTTGGAACACTCTCGGATGTCGGCTCGTTTGGTCGTACGGTCGCGTTGTTCGTTAAATTACGACGAAACTCCAACGGACGCGAAAACGAACCAAATTAAGCGACGAATGATATTTTTGCATTCCGATCACTAAAATAAAAAATATTTTAGTGTGTACAAAAATTTTGGATGTCCAGATGTGGTCAGAACGTAAGATATGCGCGAAAATGCAAACTTACGTCGTTTTTGACACTTTTAGTCCCTGTAAGATCAAATAAGCATGTTTTCGCATACCGAACCCCTCAAAGCTTATTTCTAAGCTATGTTTAGGTTATTTATGGTATGTTTAGCTTATGATCAAGTTCTAGACTCTTCGATACCCTACGAATCGGTGTAGTTTCGCAGTTTGACACAAATAGTCCCTGCGATCGAATAGACTTGTTTTCAACACACCAACCCATCCAAAACTTATTTCTAAGTTATGTGAAGGTTATTTTAGGTATGTTAAGCCTATGTCACTATTCTGGAGTGTTTGTCGCATTTAACTGACTGCGTTTATGCACCAGTTTGGGTATAACTTTCCAAAAAGCGATTTAAAGCTTGAAATCGGAATCGAATCAAATCATAAAATCATCAAACACAACTACACATATAATAACACCAAAACACATTGTTTTATTGATAGTTAACATTGTTTTTCATTGTTCATCGATTACAGAGCACAGTTGTCACAGGTGTTCCACGGATTTCGATGCTAACCCTTATGTGCAGCCACAGTCATATCAGCCTTGGAATTGGCAACAAGAACGAACAACAGAGGAATTACGTGACTGGGTTAAGGCCGCTAAGGAGGAAATAGATAGGGAGATTCAAGTCGTACTTGATAGTTTAAGATCCGAGAGCTTGAAGAGCCAAGGCCGTTACATGTATGATGGGGACGGAAATTATTTAGGATATCAAACGGCTGATGGTGAGATGAATTACACAATACCAGATCCGGGGGGAGAAATGTGCATTGAGAGTCCACTCCAAGGTAAATATTATGATTCTACTTTTAATTATTATAATTTTCATGAATCAGATTTACCCTTTTCTTGTGAGGATGATGTCGTGCAGGTTTCACATTTTAAGCCCTTGTATGAAGAAGATGAGGATCACACCCATGAACCGGAGACGATAATGGACATTGCTGTCCCACCACCGGTTCAGCAAGCCGTTAATTCCAGCTATTGGTGTCCCACGCCATGGAATATCGATGATGGCTTTTGGAGTGATGATGAGGGGGTAGTAGAAGAGGCAGAGTTAGAGGTGCTCGACTACACCCCGGTTGAAAAGGTTGAAGAAGTTGAAAAAGAGCCACTTGACAAGATGGAGGATGAGAAGAATGAACACGTACCATCTTGGGAAGACGAGTTTGGTGATGAGTTGGTTGGTATTCCAACTCTTGAAGAAGGAGAATTTGACCCTGTTGGTGATATTATTTATTTAGAGACTTTACTTGTGGAGCCAACAATGGAGATCAAACAAGCACCAAACGAAGAAGAAAATGAAGTGGCTAAGGAATTTGATGGCTTGCCCATGGAGAGGTTAGAAGATGGATCACCACACACACCAACAAAATAACAGGAGAATGCACAAAAATACTTGGATCAACATCGTCTGAAGGAGCAGAGATGGTGCAAACAGAGGCGCAAGGCAAAATTGAAGTACAAAGACGACCATCCTCCTCACTACATATCTCGTATCAGGTTTGGCCCAGGTAAATTTAAATTTTGGTGGTCTGACTCGTTTAAACGTTCTAAACATTTTCTATTTTCATCACTGAGTTTTTAACAAACAATGATGATTAATTAAAATTAAACGGGTTGGATAGGGGTTGGATAAAGGAGAAGCCTCTTGATTGAGTTCAAGTGTGGGGAGGTTTCATAGAGTTTGTATAGTGTTGTAGTGTTTGTACTTTGAGTCAGATTTTTTTTATTTATTTTTGAGTCGATATTATGCTTGGGGTTTGTTTATTTTGTCTTGTGTAGGTTTGGACTGAACCGCCTGTACTCAATCTCCATTCGGGCGGTGATTTTGAGCTTGATAGTTATGTAGAAAGCAACCCTAACTGTTCAGGCGACCCCGAACGAAATGTTATACTGTCGTGGGCATGGAACGTGACATTCGAAGACAACGCGGTCCCACCTGGCGAGTTTGTTCCATGTTATTGTTGTGTATTTTTATTTTTTAGTTGGTTTTCCATCCACATTGAGGACAATGTGTGAATTAAGTGTGAGGATGGGAGACTACGTCTTTTAGGTAGATTAGAGTCAAAAAAAAATTAAAAAATACAAAAAAAAACTAAAAAGATAAATTAAAAAAATTAAAATCCAAAAAAAATAGAAAATGTTCCAGAAAATGTTCCAGAAAATTTTTGCAAATAAATGAAAAATGATAGAAAAATTCGGATTTTTTGGTTTTCAAAATATTATATATATATAAAAGATAAAATAGATAAAAGACGTATTTTCTGGGATGTACTGGCAAGCCCAACCAACTTAGAGGGTTTCTAGATTGCTTTTAAATATACCTTATCATAAATCATGAAGTCTTGTGGGTTCTCATCTTAGGGGAAATAGAAAAGCCGAAACTGTTGAGGGTATAAACGGTACCACTATAAGTAAATAACCTACAAGTATTTTTAATTAAATTGGCACACTTTTTCCTTTTTAGGAGACTAAATTCGGATCTAGTGGCGCCTAAAAAATTCCATCATCCATTTATATGAGCTAATTAAAAAGAATATTTAACTGAACCCTATGGTATGAACCACTGGGATGGTGACTCGGGTGGGGTATACCCGCTAGGTGGAAGTGAAAATAAGTAAAATGTGAGGCTCATGGTGTTTCCCACTGGGATAGCGACTTAGGGATAATGCCCTCTGAGTTGAACATAAAAAAATTGCTACAGCTCATAATCATCATCCATCATTCCATCAAAATTTAATTTTAAATACATAAGTGGCATTTATATAAAGTGGTAGATTTTTAATCTTTACCTTATAAGCTTGATATGAGATTAGGTGGATTTGTGGATCTTAAGTATGAGACCCTTAGATAAATTGTTAACTTGAACATAATGCTAGCATGAAAAGGGCTTAATGAGTTGGCGGTTGGGTTTAAGTGGATAACAATACCGGTAATCGTGGTTATACGTATTTATTTTTTATCTTTTTAATTAAATTAACTAATTTTTTTTTGAAACCATCTATCCTAGTTATGATTCCATTGCATATTTTTCGGGACGAAAAAGGTTTAAGTGCGGGGATATTTGATATGCTCTAAAATATACATATTTTTATATAATGTTTCCTACACTTTTGAGCAGGTTGAGGGTTGTTTTCATTGAATCCTACTCGTTTTTGGCTTATATTTGAAGTTTGTTGCTCGTTTACCTGCCATTAGTTTGTAATCATATTGAGTTTGTTTATAATAATAAATATATTTTTAAAGGGAAAAAAAATTGTAATCACTAGTGGCAATTAGTGATTAAATGGTTGTTGCCTACGTGATAGAAAAAAGAATAGTATAAGTTGACTACTAATTATTTATTATTGTAATTAATGTAATTAAGAGATGGTGAATTGATTTGTTTAAAATTTCTACGTAGAGACAGAGGCAACATCAAGTGCATTATAATTAAAAGAGCAAAAGACCAAAAGCATTGATGGTGGAATTAATTAATTCAGAAGAAACCTTGAAAAGATAGAGAAAGAAGATTTAATTCTTTGTTTTTGGTCCAATAAATCATCACTAAACACATGGGCTGCAAGGGGGTTTTAATACTAATTTGGTGATACTAACATACTAAATACTAACTCGATTAGCGATATCCTAACCGTATGCCGTTCAAAAAAAAACTAAACACATGGGCTCAAGGCCATCACAATTTTCCGAGTTTTTTTCCAAAGTAGTGTTGTTGGAAAAAATATTTACCAAATTAGGGTTGTTTCAAAAGTATTTACCAAAATGGTGTTTTATCTCTTTTTAGTAGTTTCTCACTCTCAATTTCATTGGTTAGCTTCACTTTATTAATTAATGAGTAAACTGCAATTTTACCCCCTGGGGTTAAGGGTCATTGGCACCCTTACCCCCCTAACGAAATAATTGCAATTTTACCCCCCATTGTTTGTTGTTATATCGCAATCTTACCCCCTAAGCTCAATTTTGTTGACTGATCTGTTGACTTGGTGGTGAAATGACTATTTTACCCTTTTATTTTACCCCCTGTGTTTTGTTTACTCTGTAATATTACCCCCTGCCACCACTGCCACCGCCATTCACCACCACAACCACCACTGCCACTGCCACCTCCAGCCACCACCCTCAACCACCACTGCCACCGCCATTCACCACCACAACCACCACTGCCATCTTCTTCCCCCCCCCCTCTCTCTCTCTCTCTCTCTCTAAAAAAACCCACCACCCGCCTTCATCTTCAACAATCACCACCGTCATCTCCACACCCCAGCCTTTGCCCTTCCTAAACATTAATCTCACAGTGGCTGCATAAGCAAGAACATACCCTCCTGCTGGTTTCTATGGATCTGATATGAACACCCCACCATCCGGATCAGCAATCACTGCAACAAACGTTTAACCAATTCACCATTTAAGGTTTTCATAGTTAAAGCATAATGTTACCATTTTTTAGTGAATTCAGTAAAATCTTGGTTTGTTATATACACTGATACATTGAATTCTTAGCCAATCTTGATCAAATGGAAGAGCATCTGAGCCAGCTTTTGCTAATCATGAAGGATGTCACTTTTGAATATGAACCCCCAAAATCGCAAGTACCTGATGCTCTACAAGCTCTCCTCGTGAGTTAAACAAAGGTAATTATTTTACTGAATGAGTAAGTAACACTAATCTCAAAATTTGCAAAATTTGATAATTAATTTAAATCACCAGATCTATGAATTAAACCATCAAATCAAATCAGCCAACTTGAATTTTAAATGAAATAAATCCAATTTTGTAATTTCTACCACAAATTGAGATGAATCACTGGTTGCAGGTGTTGATTGAAGGGTGGTGTAGGGGTGGTAGTGATCGTGGTGGTTTGGCTGTATGTATGTGGATGATTGGGGGCTGGGGTGTGGAGATGACGGTGGTGATTGTTGAAGATGAAGGCGGGTGGTGGGTTTTTTTTTAGAGAGAGAGAGAGGGGGAGGAAGAAGATGGCAGTGGTGGTTGTGGTGGTGAATGGCAGTGGCAGTGGTGGTTAAGGGTGGTGGCTGGAGGTGGCAGTGGTGGTTGTGGTGGTGAATGGCGGTGGCAGGGGGTAAGGTTGCGACATAACAACAAACAGTGGGGGGTAAAATAAAATGGTAAAATAGTCATTTCACCACCAAGTCAACAGATCAGTCAACAAAATTGAGCTTAGGGGGTAAGGTTGCGACATAACAGCAAACAGTGGGGGGTAAAATTGCAATTATTTCGTTAGTGGGGGTAAGGATGCCAATCACCCCAAACCCCAGGGGGTAAAATTGCAGTTTACTCTTAATTAATATTGACTTAATCACTTTTTTATTAAAAAAAACTAAATTGTCAACCTTAAATACTGTATACTTTGGAGCTCAAGACTTCACATTTGAAAATAAATCATAAAATTCTTTTTCTCTGTACTAGAAAAATATTAATTTGTTTTTTCTTATGCATGCTATAGTTTCACTTCTTTATACACGTACAAAGAAAAAAAGGGGGGCAACAATAAATCAATAAAGTAATTATATGTATTATTTTTATAACAAAAAATAGAAACTTGTTGTAAAACAACGACCTACTAACCTAATAGCAAACCATAAGAGAAAGAGATGTAGGGAGAAAGAGACTGATATTTCATTGATAGATGTGATTACAATAGTGGTATATATAGGTGTACAAAACTTGGAGAGAAAGCTAATCTATTTTTGGTGTTGATAACCACATTAATAATAAATATATTTATAACACTCCCCCTTGGTTATCAACATAATACGCTTGATGCTACCTCGTTAAAAACCTTGCTAGGAAAACCCGGTGGGACAAAACCATAGCTAAGGGGAAAAGAGTGCAACGTGTAATGCGCATTAGTTCCCCCTGATACTTCTAGAGTAGGTATGTTGCCTCATTAAAAACCTTACTAAGAAAACCCAATGGGATAAAACTTAGTCAAGGGAAAAAGAGTGCAACTTAAATAAGTTTCCCCCTCATTTTAACATGTATACTTTAAGTGACGTGTGTCCATCTTCCTTGAAAGTTGATCAAAGCTTTTGTAGTCAATGATTTGTCGCTCGATCCCTTAATGTGCAATTCTTTATGTTGATCATTGTTGTTTAATCTTCTAACAAGACTTTAGTTGCCTCCTTTCAAAAAATATCATATGTCCAGGACTGTGTTTAGTTACATTCCTGCATCTACAAGACTAACCAAACTTGTTTTGATGGGTTAGTAAAATATAATCAAATATCGTTTATACCTGAAATATTTCGTTGAACTCATCCCAATGTCTCTTCGCTTGACAAAGGTTATATCATGACAATAAGCTCAAGTGAAAGATATTATAACCATACATATCTAGCAAAACATTTTAGTGCACACATCATTTAATGATGGTACTTCTAGAATGAGAATCTCGACTTTGGTAGGAGATGATAATAAGCATTTATTATAACAAATGACTTAACAACCTTTAACGCACTTTAAGGTTCAACTATTCCCAACATCATCTTCTAAATGTACTTGAGGGATTGATAAAATATAATTACATATATACTCGAACTGCAGTTCGAGTAATAGACCGTGCCAATGTCACTAAAAAATTCTCCCTGTAAAAGCTCGACAGTTTCTCTCGATGATGCCTAGACATCATCACTGTAAACTGCGATTATAGTGAACTTTTAAAAGTAGAATGTTGATAAAACATGGCTAATTTAATCAAACTTATATCCCTCTTTAGGCGAATATCTCGAGTTGTACAACACTCGACCCGACTATTTTAGTCCATATATATTTTATCAACTTCATATAGTATGCTCTTGAGATTTTGACATCAATGCTCCTGCCATTATCAATCCATGAGGGAATTTGTTCCATCTTATCCAAATATGCACGTGCTTTCATTCTTTAGAAGTTTTGCTAATAAAATTTTCCCATTTAACACATAGATATCTATATCATATGCAAAAATGTCATGAACACTTGCTTTTATCTCTGAAATCTATATTGTATCATGCGTGTACACCATTTATTGAGATGTCACAATAACCGGGTACAAGTTTTCTATGTATGTTTCTTGGTGCACAAGTATTACATCGTTAAGATGTTTCAATTAACCTTTTAAGCACTCAATTGCTTTAGAAACTCATAAGGTGTTCCAATTATATCCAACATGTAAAATAATTATAACATGTTCAAATCTGAATATGTATAAATGATCACATTGTTCTCGAGAACTTACTTTACATGACTTACATAATTTAATCCTTCAGGACTTTCATGTAAACTTTCAGTATCAAGTGATACATAACATTCATAAGACGCATATCAATTCTCTGTTTATATTACCAGACAATAAAATATTAGAAAGTCAATGCATCCACCACTGGAGAATACGTCTACTCATAATCAATCATAGGTATTTGCGAAAATTCTTGTGCCATCAATTTTTCCTTATATCGCTCAATTTGATTTTCACATAATTCACATAAAAGACCCGTTTATATCCAACATATTTTACAACTTCAGTTGTATGGACTGTTGGTCCAGATACTTTCCATGTCATTAGAGAATTCAACTTTGCCTTATTTGCGTCTTTCCATTTTGGCCAATCATTTCTATGTTTACGTTCATAGGTAAATCTCAAATCTTGATCCTCGTCATTTAATCATTTCAAGCGCTAGATTATATACAAAAGTATAACGACGTCGATTTTTATTTCGATTCCATACATATCTTAGACATGATATAACTTATCGAGATCTCTTTATTTTCAGGTACCTGGGGTTCTTCTTGAACCATCATGTCTATTGTCTCTTCAGGAGACCATTTTAATATAACCTCGACTTGACCATATTAATTAGTTGCTCCAACTTTCGAGGAATTTTATTATTGGAATCGACTGGTCTACCACGCTTCAGACGTGCAATAGACTCATTACAAACATGTGGTGATGTCCTTCTGGGACACTCATCTTAATTGGAGCATTAGCAGTTGGTATATGTGACATAGTCACATTTTTAAGGTCAGTGAATGCTTCTGGTACTAGATTCGCTAATCTTTGTAAATGAGTTATTCTTTGAACATCTGGTTCACACTTTAGGTTTTGAGGATCAATGATAATTCATACCAAGTCATTTCTTTTCCAACTGCTTTTTATCTCCCCCCTGATGTTGGGAATGTTAATCCATTTATATGGATATCAATTAATTGAGCCATAAATAAATATCCCGTGAAAGGCCCTATTCGTTATCATATATTCCCAACCACCTTTTAAGGTCCCATCTTTGTGCATAGTGGTGGATCATTTTCAACATATACCGCACAACCAAAATCTTAGAAGGGACATCTTTGGTTCCTGACCAAAAACCAACTATAATGGGGAGAAACTATTACAACATGTTGGCTTGATGTGAGTTAATGTTATTGCATGTAAAATTACATGTCTAAAATAGAAACATGAACTTTTGCTCTCGTAATAATTTACTTTGCAATAAGTTGTAGACGTTTAATAATTGTCTTCAACAAAAAAACACTTATTTTAGTGATCTTAATAACTTGAAAATAAATATAAATATGCCAATCTGGAACAATGTACTTGCTATATTATTAGCGAAGCCATAATCACACAATTCTTAAGTTGTGTATTCGATAACCATTTAGACGATGCATCGATTTAAAACACTAAATGGTATCATACTGGAATATGCATATCCTTTAATCACTTTCAAAATATTTAGGGATACACACCCTTAATTGGCAAATACATAATTTCTCTTAAGAGCAAACAATACATGCTATCAGCTAGAAGAATCTTCAAGTTCTTCATTATGTTTCACATCATCATTGATTCGGTGTGGTCTAATCGGTCATGCCAATAAAGTAAATAATTATGATCCATAAACTTGTGGTTTATGATCATATATGTATCACTTGCACATATGTAATACAAAATGTAAGATACGATAGAACTATTAACTATCATTTCAAACTGTCACGTCATTTTCATTCTCTCCGAATATTATCTTCATATAATTACTCCCATAATTTACCACTTCAAGTGGTTGATCTTATTATGGCCATTATTACAATTTTGATAGTCGATCTACAGTCTAATATGGTCAATCTCATTATCAACTTGGCTATCATAGCATTTTTGATGACCAAACTCATTATTATTATGACCGTCGTTACAAATTTCTCAATTATGTCCATGATAACTACCTTTACAATGATCAATATGTAATCACATTCACTTCAGGGAATAAGATGGAATCTTAAAAAGTTCATGGATTTTCATTCTTTGCCCAGTCACACGGGTATGAAAGCTCTTCAAACCTTTAATACCTTTTTTTAATGATATTACTACTTTGGGCGTATGTATCAGGTTTGATAAACAAAAATTAATTTCTCATCACATGACATCAGTTGAAAAGTAATTATATGTCTCAGTCATATAATATTATCGGTCTAATATTTTACGACATTTGATAATGAGATATAGGAAGTATGAAACTTCAGGAGTCATATTTAAACGTATTGATATCCTTTAATGAGAGTGATAATACAAATTGATATTTTAGATATCTGTTTCAACACATCATATAAAAATAAATAAAATCATAAAATCAAATTATGTAATGCATGTTAAAATAAAATTTCATATAATAAGAGACCAAGAAAATTTCATATAAACAAGCCTGATAGCAAAATTTCATGGGATGGAACCTTGACAAACTTTATTTAACGCAGACAATGCTTTAAAAAAAATCAGGCATAACAATTGGGCTTTTAAAGCCCGAAAGTGTCTACTAAGTTGGACCTTTTTAAAAGCCGATAATTCCTTGATATCTCTTTTAGTCCACAAACAGCCCAAGAAATAATAGCACAGGTCCACAACCATTCCACAAATCTCTTGGGCTTATAAGCGGCCCACATAGAAACTCGATCCACATTACAATTTACAAGTATATAGATAATTCTATATATTACGTAATATGATTAACTAAGTGGGACAATATTAATTTCATTGAAATGCCACTCCAGCACATAATCTAGCACTATTTTTTTTTTTTTGTAACGCGATGCCTTGTTGTTTTTAACCTGGTTACTAGCAACAATTTATGTTCATTTTATGTAATAACTTACACTTTATGTTTATTCTATGTAATAACATGAAATAGAATGTGATAACTTGTTTTTATCATTTTCTGGATATGTTTGTTTATCTTTTATTTGTGTATTGTGTATTTCATATAAGACCCTAATAAAACTGAAACCAAGAAACCAAACCGGAACCACACCGTTGGTCACGGTTCGGTTTGGTTTGTTTTAAACTTCAATGGTTTGATTTTGGCTTTTGATAACAAATTAAACCATTACCACCGGTTTGACTCACAGTTTGACTTAAAAACCGTCAAAATCAGATCGTGAACACCCCTAGTTTTAATGAAGCAAGCAGATAGACTCTTAATTTTCTCCCAAAGCTTCGTAGCTTTATTTTTTTTTTTTTGGTCAAAGTCAGCGTTGACTTTGCTAAGAGTCAACTTTTAAAATTTTGATTTTGTTTAAATGGCTTGTAAAACAGAAGATATACATAAATACAACTAACAATGCAACTGGACATACTAATTAAAGATCATGTTGGCATGAATCACTTATGGATTAAAAATATCAACACTGATGGTAAAACATCCAAGATTGTGTATCAAGAAATTATATATGATAGAAGTGTCATCATAGAACCAAAATTAATTACTAAATACCAATATCAATATGACGTAAATGATAATAATGGAATATAATTAGACTTGTTTTAAAGAATATAAATGGCAATTGAAAGAAAGAAACATGATGATAAATTCTCTAAGCCACCGTAAATTTACATAAACTTGGGGAAAAAAATTAACGCAAATTAAAATATTAAAGCTAGACCAATAAATCTAATACGACTTGAAAATCTAATTACTTCTCTATTAGTGTTATGTGTGTTCTTTGTCAATTAAGAATACAGATCAATCAATTTTAAAACAATAATAGTAATTGATTGTAATCATCCAACCTCTTACTTATAGAGGTAATCTAACATCTTACTTTTAGGTTATCACAAGAATATGATTTATAATAACAGGATAAATCTAGACGCACACATAGAATGATCAATTAAATAACATGAAGAATGTAAAAGGATGTACCGTACAAGAAACCGGCGAAAACACTTGTATGTCCTCGTGAAGCAACAACGCTTACGCTAATACGTTCCAACTTCAGAATGCAATTCGTGCTGACAACGTGTTGTAAAACAACGACCTACTAACCTAATAGCAAACCATAAGAGAAAGAGATGTAGGGAGAAAGAGACTGATATTTCATTGATAGATGTGATTACAATAGTGGTATATATAGGTGTACAAAACTTGGAGAGAAAGCTAATCTATTTTTGGTGTTGATAACCACATTAATAATAAATATATTCATAACAAAACTATTTAATCCGATTTCGAAAAATGAGTCGTTTGAAATTCATAGGTTGACTTCGATTCAAATCCAAATTCGGAATTCGATTCGGATAATCAACCGTCATATTTTTTCTATTAACAAACTCACTATAAACTTTTTTATTTTTATAAATCAACTAGTTATAATCTTTGTTTCAGAAATACTTATAAATCAACTAGTTATAATCTTTGTTTCAGAAATACATAAATGATTTTCTAGATATGATCCTACATTTTATTTGGTCTGCATATTTTAAAATCTTAATGGTACCGTCTTTTGGATTTTTTTTTTAAACTTCATTTTTGTATCGGTCTACATTTTACGAGTTAACACATCGTAATACGCTTGCATGGTTCAACGCTTACACACCTATTTTTTGTTTGGTTTAACAATCCCTTCATAACGTGTGGGTCCTAAATACTTGTTGTTTTTATATTAGAAAAATATAAAATGGATTGGTAACATATCATTCTCTACATTTCTAGAATAAAAAAACATATATCTACATATTCACAGATGTGAAGTAACGAACATTTTTATATTAATTAAGGAAAAAAATAAATAAATATAGGTTAACAAATTATTTTATATTAAAAAAGTGTTCTTGAATTTAAAAATTAATTAAGTCATTATTGTTTTATGATTTGAGGTTATTCAATAAGATTAGGAGTGAGAAATTAACAAAGTAAGATAAAACACTATTTTGGTAATTACTTTTGAAAGAACACTATTATGGTAAATACTTTTTCCATCAACATCACTTTGATAAAAAAACTCCAATTTTCCTATCACTTTACGTCAGCCCAATTCCTATTATAATCCAGCAGCTATCCGCTTGGGCTTTGAGGTGGTGAAAAGATTGTATTATAACCCTACTATTGGTCAAATTATAAAAGAGGAAAGCAAACTTCATATGCATAGAGGAATATCTACTGTAATCGGCAGAAGATAAAAGAAAAGAAAGAGGCAGACGACAGAAGGAATAGGAAGCCGCAAGAGAAGAATAGGGTCGACTACAATTCGTTAGTTATTTGGTTTGTTTTTACTTTGTGTTTTCCAAACTTGATACTATGGATTATTTATTGTATGAGACTTATTTCTTTTGCTTGAATATGATTCTAGGCTAAACTTTTCATGCTATCTAGGCCTAGATGAACTATTATTTAATGTTTTGACTATTCGTTTTCGACTACTGATTAAATTGTGATGATTTACATATTCCTGTTTTATGATTGTTTATGAATTCGTATGCTGGTCTTGGTTGTGATTGGTTGTTTGGTTAGGTGATCTTGTTAGTCTGGTCTGAAACTATTTAGATCATTCTAGGTTCGTTAATCTATTAGGTTTTCGGTCTAGAGCTTGAGATTAGAGATAATTTGTCACACCCTGGCTTTGCGGAAGCGTGGTTAATTTGGTGTGACTTCTTAATACCATAGCTTAACCATAACAAAGCTATATGAAATAAAATCATGCAAGATCATCCATTTAATTAAGTTTTAAAAACCAAATACAACAACATTGTCTTAACGGAAACACATTCTAACGACATAAACATAGTTCAACAAACACAACTTAACATAAGCATAGTTTAAGGACTGTGACTTGTCCAGGAAAGAGTCACATTCCCCAAACCCGGATGACCTCGTAACTAGTGCAGCAGGAAAACGTGACATACCGCGCCAGATCCTTTATTTCCCTGAAATACATGTAAGTTGAAAAATCAACAATAATGTTGAGCGAGTTCATGTGTAAGTGAGTAAGTAAACCTTTGTGAGTATAAAAATAGTCATGGTATGTAGCAAATAAGGGAATTGAGATCACCAATGGTTTGCAAGGCCACTGATATATGTGAAGTGCAAATAGGGAGACTCAAACCTAGCAGATTTCGCCACGGCATTAGTATGTGGACAAAGTCACCCCGAGGTCCGTTTCTAGTTTGGCATGGGGCTGGGCTCGCTACACCCAGATAGATCTACCGCTCCTGTCCCTCGGTCCTGCCATGAGGACTAATGGCCTCATATTGCTCCTACCCACTCACATGATCTAAGTAGTAAACCACCTTACGCTAACCATACCATGTATAAAGTACTTGTAATCAAAGTAACATGTATTTCACCCCCGCAGTTAAGAAAACTGAAAACAGTTAGAGAAAAGGGGGACATGAAATCACCGTGGTGCGTCTCTACCAAGTATGCCTCCAAATCAAACAGCTGTGTGACGACCTACACGTACTAATTCTATTAGACGGACGGCCGTGCCTTAGCTTTATGGTTTAAGTTTTTGGGAAATAGTTAGGCAACTATTTCGTGTTTACATTCTGTATATACTTGGTAGTTATTTTTCCTTCCCAAGGATGGGGATTTAATACATGTGCGTTCGTATAATTCGGATTACACTATTAAGTCTCACTTAATATATTTTATTCCTAACTCCAAAATATAAATATTCTTCCCAAAAATATTATATCTTAATACATGTGATTTTCCCAAAATAATACTTAGTAATATTATTTTTACTCTAAAATAATATTTGCGTAGTTCACAAAATAATCATAAACACTTATACAAGTGATGTTGTGAAAGAAGAATATATACTAAATATATATATGTATCACGTTTTATTTTGTGAAAATCCCACCTCCGATGTTTTGTAAATATAGTCGTGGCGAAACTTATATTTTGAAAACAAGTCAAAATGTATTTCTAACACTTATAGTGAAAATATTTCTAAGTGTTAGGCTTTTGGAAAAATTTCGCCAGAGTTTCCTCTGTAACTGGAGGTGGCCACGCTTTCAAGCGTATCATTTTCTTTTACAAATCAACCAACAATTTTCTCATTCAACCAAAACAATGTTCAAATCACAAACTAGTCAAAATATGTATATAAATCGCATAAATTTCATGAACTTGTGATTTATCCAAACTATGAAGTAAATCTCATTACTTTTAGTGGATCTTTATATAAAACAATCCGATTTTGTAAAAACCTCGTTTTTTTAAGAAATTCCATCTTTACATCTTCTCGTCATCTTTTCCAAAAATAATTATTTTGTCGAAACTTTGTGTTACACAAGTGTTTATACACTTGTGTGTTCTAAAAACCATTCGTGTTAGTGTAAGATCCGTCTTTAAAGTATGTTTTCTCTTGACACGTGGTCCTTTGAAAATACCGCTTGTAGATACGTAGATCTACTAGTTTTAAACACTATTTCACAAGCAAAATCGCTTTTACACAAGTTCATGTTTCGTGTGTGGTAGAGTTTCATCCTTTAACCCTTATTACTTTCAAAACAACCTTATGTCATGATCTATGATCATGACCAACCCGGGTTGAATGACGATCCGAGCTACCACAACATAGATCGGGTCCAAATAATCACACAAATCAAATACTACATGATTTACACAACATGTGAGCTTTTAACCACCATTTTTAGTGTTTTTAGTAGACTTTTAAGCTTCAACTTGTATGTTCATAACTTTTAACCGTTACAAATCATATTAACCACTTAAAAATAGTTCAAGAAGGTGATTTAAGCAACATACCACTAGCTCGAGGCTAGGGAAGAATCTAGACGCAAATAGGGTGGATAAAAGCAAGATAAAGAGGTCCTTCGCCTTCCGATTGCACCAAGCTTCTTCGTATGAGATCCTTATCACTTGTAGATGATTGGAATGGCTTGCATGGAATCGAAAATGGATGGATGTGGAGAGGGGTGTTCGGCCGTGAGCTAGGTAGAGAGGGAGAGAGAGTTGTGTTGAGTGAAAAGCTAAGTGAATGTTCATGTGTGTTTAGTGTTAAACTTATAGACAATTCTCAAGGTTATTAACCATAAGATTATGTGCTATCTAGATACTAAGCACATGGATTATAATATTCATTTGAAGGACAAGGTGTGTCCCCCTCATGGGGACGGTTTCTAAAGGGGGGGGGGGGGGTCTTGGTCCGATTCCAACTAATTAGTTGGATATTAGTTGGGTTAAGTAAGTTAGTTAAGTGCTTAACCCGGTTAGTTGTGTGTAGTGTGTTATGACGGGTGTTAGGGTACTCAGGGACCCTAACTGGCTCAGAAAAAGATAAGTAATGAAAATAACAATATTTTCTGTTCCGGGTATAGTCCGGTTGTTCGGTTCGATAGTAATCCGTTAAAGTGCTTAACAAAGCTTTAAAGTGTCGTTAATACCCTTTTTAGTGACACAACTCATTTCTGACACTTTGGAAAGTGTCTAGTAATATTTTTCTCATGTTTTGGCACTTTATTAGTTAGCTAAAAGCTGAATTATTAAGTAAAGTGCTGAATTTTGTGCTTAGAGCACGTTTTAGGCACATCCAGTCATTGAAACTTATTCCTAGAGACGCAGTTCTACAACCCTTATATCCCTACACTCACCACTAGTGTAGCAAAATATTTCTGGCTCATACAGGCCTTAGAGGCAGTGTCTGCCTGATGCTGGCTTTATCAGCATGTTCAATAGGTTATCCGTTTATTGTGCTACTGTGCTTTTGTGCATCATGTTTGTCACTAAGGTTCAGCATGTAAATAATGTAGTGACGGTAAGTAAAGTATGATGCAAGTAAGTACATGTATCAGTATTCAAGTAGCAGTTTATTCACAAGTTCAAGCAAGCACAGTAATTAAGCAGTAATTAATTATTAATTAAGTCGTACGGATACCTGGTTTAGCGAAGGTTGTCACATTCTCCCCCCGTTAGAAAAATTTCGTCCCGAAATTTTAAGTTCTGCTTGTAGATGCAGGGTTCTTAGGAAATAGGTGGGGGTACTTCTCTTTCATCCGGTCCTCACGCTCCCAGGTGTATTCAGGACCGTGTCTGGCATTCCAACGAACTTTGACGAGCTTGACATTGCTCCGGCGGGTCTTGTTTACTTTCCAATCCGTAACCTCAACCGGTTCTTCAACGAAATGGAGCGTGTCGTCAACATGAATCTCGTCGATGGGAATGGCAATGTTATCTTGAGTTGGACTTTTCTTCAGGTTGGATACATGAAATGTATCGTGGACTGAATGGAGTTCAGCAGGTAGGTCCAACTTGTATGCTACTAGTCCTATTCTTTCCAGAATTCTGAAAGGACCAATGTAGCGCGGATTTAACTTCCCACGCTTTCCGAAGCGTGCCACACCCTTCCAGGGTGAAACTTTCAATAACACCATTTCTCCAACTTGGAATTCCAAGTGTTTCCGGTTTGGATCTGCATAGGCTTTCTGTCTGTGGCGAGCTGCTTCGATGCGTTTTAGAATCTGCGCAATCTTTTCCGTCGTCTCTTGGACGATTTCGGGACCAGCAAGCTGCCTATCACCTGCGTCAGCCCAGCATAGGGGTGATCGGCACTTGCGTCCGTAAAGGGCTTCAAATGGTGCGACACCAATACTGGTGTGGTAGCTGTTGTTGTATGAAAATTTGACCAAAGGTAAATGCTTATCCCAGCTACCGCCCAAATCCATAACACACGCTCTCAGCATGTCTTCCAAAGTCTGTATCGTTCGCTCGCTTTGACCGTCAGTTTGCGGATGAAACGCAGTGCCCAGATTTAATTGAGAGCCAAAAGCTTCTTGGAAGGATTGCCATATCCTTGACACAAACCTTCCGTCTCTATCAGAGATGATCGAGAGAGGCACTCCATGACGTGCGACGATCTCTCTCATGTATATTTCGGCCAACTTGCTCGTATTATCCTTCTCTTTGATAGGTAAAAAGTGTGCTGACTTTGTTAATCGATCCACTATTACCCGAATAGTGTCATGGCCTCTTGGCGTCCTTGGCAACTTTGTAACAAAATCCATTGAGATTTGTTCCCATTTCCACTTGGGAATCTCGGGTTGTTGCAGAAGTCCTGAAGGCTTCTGGTATTCCGCTTTCACCTTAGCGCACGTTAGACACTTGCTCACATAAACAGCAACATCGCCTTTCATCCTAGGCCACCAATAATAATCTTTGAGATCCTGGTACATCTTATCCGCTCTAGGGTGGATAGAGTACCGCGACTTGTGAGCTTCATCGAAAATAACTTCCCTTAAACCACCAAACAGAGGAACCCAAATCCTTTTCTCAAAGCATAACGTTCCTTCCTCGTTTGGTACCAGTAGCTTCTCCATCCCACGGAGATATTCTTCTTCAAGATTTCCTTCCTTGAGAGCTTCTTTCTGCGCGGCACGAATGCGCAAGGAAAGATCGGTTCGGATAATCATTTCTAAAGCTCTAACCCTTATGGGTTTGATCCTCTCCTTTCGACTTAGGGCATCGGCGACCACATTCGCCTTCCCTGGATGATACTTTATCTCGCAGTCGTAATCGTTCAGCAACTCAACCCATCGTCTCTGCCTCATATTCAACTCCTTCTGGTTGAATATGTGTTGTAGGCTCTTGTGATCTGTAAAGATTGTACACTTTGTACCATACAGGTAGTGTCTCCAGATCTTTAATGCAAATACCACTGCGCCAAGTTCCAAATCATGTGTGGTATAGTTCTTTTCGTGCACTTTCAGTTGACGTGATGCGTAAGCAATAACCTTTTGGCGTTGCATCAACACGCAACCCAATCCTTGGCGCGAAGCATCACAGTATACCAAGAAATCATCTGTACCTTCCGGTAGTGCTAAGATTGGCGCATTGCAGAGCTTATCCTTCAGTATCTGGAATGCTTCCTCCTGTTTGATTTCCCAATCAAACTTCTTATCTTTCTGCGTGAGGAGCGTCAATGGTTGAGCGATCTTCGAAAAATCCTCAATGAACCTTCGATAGTAGCCAGCCAAACCCAAGAATTGTCGAATCCCGGTTGGCGTCTTTGGCGTTTCCCAATTCTTGATCGCTTCGATCTTGGTTGGATCCACATGGATTCCATCTCCATTTACCACGTGCCCAAGGAATTGGACTTCACGTAGCCAAAATTCGCACTTGGAGAATTTGGCATACAACTGTTCCTTCTTCAGCAACTCCAAAATAGCTCTTAAATGTTGTTCGTGCTCGGCCTTTGTTCTTGAATAAATCAAGATGTCGTCGATAGACACAATCACGAACTTGTCCAAGTACGGCTTGCAAACTCTATTCATCAAGTCCATAAAGACTGCAGGCGCGTTTGTCAAACCAAACGGCATAACAAGGAACTCGTAGTGTCCATAACGAGTTCTGAAGGCTGTCTTTGGGATACTCTCCTCTTGTATCCTTAACTGATGGTATCCAGATCGAAGATCGATCTTTGAATAAAAGTTTGAGCCTTGCAGTTGATCAAACAGATCATCAATTCTTGGCAGAGGATATCTATTCTTGATCGTCAGCTTGTTCAGCTCCCGGTAGTCGATGCACATACGAAAACTACCGTCCTTCTTTTTGACAAACAGGACCGGAGCTCCCTAAGGCGAGAAGCTTGGTCGGATAAATCCCTTGTCTAACAACTCTTGAAGTTGTGTTGACAGTTCCTGCATCTCAGACGGAGCAAGTCTGTAAGGTGCCTTAGCCACAGGTGCGGCGCCTGGAACTAAGTCAATGCGGAACTCTACTTATCTCTGAGGTGGCAGTCCAGGTAAGTCCTCTGGGAAGACTTCTGGATATTCCCTCACGACAGGGATGTCTTCTATTCTTGGCTCAGCAGCCTTCTTATCCACAATGTGTGCCAGGAAGGCAACACATCCCTTTTGCAAACACTTTCGCGCTTTCAGGCAGCTGATAATTCTTACCGGCGTATCACGCTTCTCTCCGTGAACCACAATTGTTTCGCCATCTTTGGTTGGGATACGAACGACCTTTTCGTGGCAAACTATCTCCGCCTTGTTGCCTGATAGCCAATCCATTCCTTACCACGTCGAAGCTTCCCAACGGGACTGGTAGTAGATCCAAAGCAAACTCACGCTCTCCCAATTCGATCACACAACCTCTGATAACTTCATTGGCTTCTACTATCTTTCCATTAGCCAAATTGATTGAGTACAGAATATCTAACTTACTACCGGTTAAACCAAGCATATTCTTAAATTCTAACGATACGAAGCTATAATTGGCACCAGTATCAAACAAAATAGATGCAAAAGTTTTGGTTGATAGAGAACGTACCAGTAGTCACGCCTGGATCCTGGCATACTTCACAAGCTCCGATGTTGGATGTCCTTTCACGGTCTTGTTTCAACTTCGGGCATTCCCTCTTAAGATGTCCAACATCCCCACAATGGAAGCATCCTGACACTCGGCCATTTCCTTTCCCATTTCCACCTTGAACGTTGTTACAGTTTTCTCCTTGTCTGGGACTCTTCATCCCACAACCATCCTTGTTGTGTCCTTTCCTCCCGCACCTAGACCTTCGACATCCACACTCGTGGTGATACTTGCACCCGGCACGTCTTGGCTTAGTTTCTAAGTAAATCTTATCATTGGCCTGTTTGTTGTTAGGGCAGTCTTTCTTGAAATGCCCTTTGTCCTCGCAATCAAAACAACCTCGAATAGATCTTTGTTCATCCTTATTCGTTTGGGTATCTTCGGTAAGCTTCCTTTTGTTCTTTCTAGACGACTCTACCTGAGTCTCCTTGTCAGGGTTTGCAAGTTTTTCTAGTCTAATTGCTTCCGTAACGAGTGCCAGACCCATCTTACTTGCAACATCAGTTGTTGGTGGCGTTGATGTTGTCATCAAGCTCAAGACTTGAGGCGCCAGTTCCCAAATGAATTGTTCCAATTTCTTTAATTCTGGTTTCACCAGGTACGGAACAACTCGTGACGAATCATGAAGTCTTTGCACGTACTCTAACACCTTCAGACCTTCCATCATCAGGCTCCGAAGTTCATCTTCCCACTTCTGGGTTTCCGTTTGGGGCAATACTTCTTATGCATCATTCCTTTCAGTTCACCCCGGGTTAATGCATATGCTGCAGTAGCACCCTTTATATGGGTCTGAAGATTCCACCATAATCGGGCTTCATCTAGAAACAGCTCAGAAACGTATAGGACTTGTTGTTCCGGCGTACAACCGCTCACTTGAAAGATGGAATCCATACTTTCGATCCATTTTACAAAAGCTATGGCACCTCCAGTGCCGTCGAACTTCGGAGGCTTGTAGTTGAGGAAGTGCCAGTAGGAACAACCGTTATTTTCTGAGGTACCTCTGATAGGTTCGGAGCGTAGGGCCTCGTGCTGTGCTATAGCTGCAGCAATTATCTCTTGAAGTTCCGCCTCTGAGGTGGGCATGCGCATTTCGCGTCTTGGTGGCATCTTCTAAAAGATGTTTCACGTAGGTTAGGTCATAGCAAGTAAAATGTTCGTATGTATTCAACAATATCAACACATAACATCTCATGCTATAAATAAATCAACCACATAACATCTCTTGTCATAGAACATAAACAATAAATCAAACATCACAAGTGATGAGAATACTACGATTGCATTGCCACAAATTGAGACCACAATGTAAAGCTTACAAGTACACAACTGTATCATACAACGTCAATGACTTAGTAGGGGACGACCCTAGACAAGTCGTGCGATCGCTGGACAAGTTCAGGAATTTCTGGTTTGTCCATTTTCAAATTCCTGAACTCCACCTCAAGCTTCTGAATTCCAGTCCTAAAACAACATTTCTTCTCAATCGTTTCCTTGAGCTCGTCCCAGCTCAGTGCATAAGCAGCGTCTGTGCCAAGGGTCTGAGACTGAAGGTTTCACCATGAGAGTGAGTTATCTAGAAATAACCCCGGGATGTAGGTAACACTCTGTTGGGACGAACAGTCACTCATTCTTGGAATGGAGTCAATCTTTTTGGACCAACGAACAAATGCAACGGTGCCTCCTGTTCCGTCAAAGTTCAAAGGCTTGCAGTTCAGGAACTGTTTATAGGTGCAGCCAGTTGGAGGGTTATTGTAATGCCATCATTGTACTTAGAGCGGAGGGCTTCATGTCGTGCATTTATCTGTGAGATGCGTTCTTGCAGCTCGGCTTCTGTCCTTGGCAACGTACTGGTGTTTGTGTCACGTCTGGGTGACATTCCCTTTTGTCGTAGTGGTGTGAAGCGGGTTAGACAACGTTTCAATTGTCTATGGGGTATATAGCAACATAAGCCATCATGTAATCACCCAATTTCACACGCAATATACTCAATGTATGAGTGGGGAAATAAATTTCTGAGCCTTCACATAGGCTTGCCAATTTGGCTTGTTGCTTGTAATAGAATGAACTCGAGGCTACATCGCCTCGCCTTGGTCATTCGTGTTTTAGATATTTCCTGCTACATTGGTTTTCATTAGCTTGACCCGCAGAGTCCACCAGGATTTCTGTGCACTACAAGTCGTTATTACGTGGGCCCCCGTAATAATAAATTGTCTTGCACAGTTACCCCAAATTTTCTCTCGTCCAAGCAGATGATCAATCAAGGAGCAACAGCAGGTGCATCGGCATGAACAGGGTCATGCTCCAATGCGGGGTCAGGAGCAACGCCTGGCTCAGGGGCCATGGCTGGCTCCGGATCAAAAAAAAAACTCCATCTCAAGATCAGCTGGATCAACAAACACAGGGGGTTACAGGATCCTCCAAGGGCTGGTCTAAGTGTATGAACTCAAGGTCATGGTCTGGATCAAAACCAGGTGGAAGAACAAGATCACCCTCAATACTGTGATCAAACTCAAAGCTGGGTGCGGGAACCGATGCAGCTGATGATGCCGTATCAGGGTCGGCGTCGTGTGAATGGTGCTGCACTCCCTGTATATGCGAAAATGCGGATGTCAGAAACTCAAATGAGTCTGGGACAGGGGAATGGGCATGAGTTTCCCCTGCAGGAGCGTCCGCATGCAGTAGGCTAATACCAGCAGCAATAGGGCCCTGCCCTCGAATGGGTCCTCCTCTAGTAGATCGTTATCGTCGTCAGAGGCCACGTCGGGGGGGGCATATCAACAACAGGATAAGCGGCAAGGGGGCACAGGAGCAGGGATCACCGCGAGTGGCAAATTCCCAACAAGATGGCCATCAGTAGGCTCTGCTACGACTTCAGGCAGTGCAAAAGGCCTGAAAGTCGTCATTGTCTGTGCCGGTAGTATCGGAAATGTACACCTCGTGCTTCGATGAAACTATGTCGTCTGACACTATGGCCATGGGATTCGTAGTGTCCATCTTTCTAGTACATGATGAAAGCATGATGTTTGTAACACAAGCACATATACGTATAATAATCAATCATATAATCATATAAACATGTTAGTCAATCAAATAATTCTCCTAGTCCCACTAGCCTCCCAGTCTCCTAGACTGACATTCCTAGTCCCACTAGCCAAATTCTTCCCAGTCTCTAAGACTGCTCTATCATCTACCTCGACCTCTTAGATCGAGCCTCGGCCTCTAAGACCGAGCCTCAGCCTCCAAGACTGAGCCTACTCTTCCTAGTCTTACTAGCCATCTACCTCGATTTCTTAGATCGAGCCTCGGTCTCCAAGACCGAGCCTCAGCCTCCAAGACTGAGCCTAAAAATAATATAATGTGCTCAACATTTGTTTGTAAAAACGTTTTGGAACTGGACTTAAATGGTATGCTGTAAAAATGTTTTCGTGAGAGCCCTAGTGATCATAGTCTAGACTCGAGAACGAATCCTAGTTCGCTATGATCAGAGCTCTGATACCAAGCTGTCACACCCTGGCTTTGCGGAAGCGTGGTTAATTTGGTGTGACTTCTTAATACCATAGCTTAACCATAACAAAGCTATATGAAATAAAATCATGCAAGATCATCCATTTAATTAAGTTTTAAAAACCAAATACAATAACATTGTCTTAACGGAAACACATTCTAACGACATAGACATAGTTCAACAAACACAACTTAACATAAGCATAGTTTAAGGACTGTGACTTGTCCAGGAAAGATTCACATTCCCCAAACCCGGATGACCTCGTAACTAGTGCAGCGGGAAAACGTGACATACCGCGCCAGATCCTTTATTTCCCTGAAATACATGTAAGTTGAAAAATCAACAATAATGTTGAGCGAGTTCATGTGTAAGTGAGTAAGTAAACCTTTGTGAGTATAAAAATAGTCTTGGTATGTAGCAAATAAGGGAATTGAGATCACCAATGGTTTGCAAGGCCACTGATATATGTGAAGTGCAAATAGGGAGACTCAAACCTAGCAGATTTCGCCACGGCATTAGTATGTGGACAAAGTCACCCCGAGGTCCGTTTCTAGTTTGGACTGGGGCTGGGCTCGCTACACCCAGATAGATCTACCGCTCCTGTCCCTCGGTCCTGCCATGAGGACTAATGGACTCATATTGCTCCTACCCACTCACATGATCTAAGTAGTAAACCTCCTTACGCTAACCATACCATGTATAAAGTACTTGTAATCAAAGTAACATGTATTTCACCCCCGCAGTTAAGAAAACTGAAAACAGTTAGAGAAAAGGGGGACATGAAATCACCGTGGTGCGTCTCTACCAAGTATGCCTCCAAATCAAACAGTTGTGTGACGACCTACACGTACTAATTCTATTAGACGGACGGCCGTGCCTTAGCTTTATGGTTTAAGTTTTTGGGAAATAGTTAGGCAACTATTTCGTGTTTACATTCTGTATATACTTGGTAGTTATTTTTCCTTCCCAAGGATGGGGATTTAATACATGTGCGTTCGTATAATTCGGATTACACTATTAAGTCTCACTTAATATATTTTATTCCTAACTCCAAAATATAAATATTCTTCCCAAAAATATTATATCTTAATACATGTGATTTTCCCAAAATAATACTTAGTAATATTATTTTTACTCTAAAATAATATTTGCGTAGTTCACAAAATAATCATAAACACTTATACAAGTGATGTTGTGAAAGAAGAATATATACTAAATATATATATGTATCACGTTTTATTTTGTGAAAATCCCACCTCCGATGTTTTGTAAATATAGTCGTGGCGAAACTTATATTTTGAAAACAAGTCAAAATGTATTTCTAACACTTATAGTGAAAATATTTCTAAGTGTTAGGCTTTTGGAAAAATTTCGCCAGAGTTTCCTCTGTAACTGGAGGTGGCCACGCTTTCAAGCGTATCATTTTCTTTTACAAATCAACCAACAATTTTCTCATTCAACCAAAACAATGTTCAAATCACAAACTAGTCAAAATATGTATATAAATCGCATAAATTTCATGAACTTGTGATTTATCCAAACTATGAAGTAAATCTCATTACTTTTAGTGGATCTTTATATAAAACAATCCGATTTTGTAAAAACCTCGTTTTTTTTAAAGAAATTCCATCTTTACATCTTCTCGTCATCTTTTCCAAAAATAATTATTTTGTCGAAACTTTGTGTTACACAAGTGTTTATACACTTGTGTGTTCTAAAAACCATTCGTGTTAGTGTAAGATCCGTCTTTAAAGTATGTTTTCTCTTGACACGTGGTCCTTTGAAAATACCGCTTGTAGATACGTAGATCTACTAGTTTTAAACACTATTTCACAAGCAAAATCTCTTTTACACAAGTTCATGTTTCGTGTGTGGTAGAGTTTCATCCTTTAACCCTTATTACTTTCAAAACAACCTTATGTCATGATCTATGATCATGACCAACCCGGGTTGAATGACGATCCGAGCTACCACAACATAGATCGGGTCCAAATAATCACACAAATCAAATACTACATGATTTACACAACATATGAGCTTTTAACCACCATTTTTAGTGTTTTTAGTAGACTTTTAAGCTTCAACTTGTATGTTCATAACTTTTAACCGTTACAAATCATATTAACCACTTAAAAATAGTTCAAGAAGGTGATTTAAGCAACATACCACTAGCTCGAGGCTAGGGAAGAATCTAGACGCAAATAGGGTGGATAAAAGCAAGATAAAGAGGTCCTTCGCCTTCCGATTGCACCAAGCTTCTTCGTATGAGATCCTTATCACTTGTAGATGATTGGAATGGCTTGCATGGAATCGAAAATGGATGGATGTGGAGAGGGGTGTTCGGCCGTGAGCTAGGTAGAGAGGGAGAGAGAGTTGTGTTGAGTGAAAAGCTAAGTGAATGTTCATGTGTGTTTAGTGTTAAACTTATAGACAATTCTCAAGGTTATTAACCATAAGATTATGTGCTATCTAGATTCTAAGCACATGGATTATAATATTCATTTGAAGGACAAGGTGTGTCCCCCTCATGGGGACGGTTTCTAAAAGGGGGGGGGGTCTTGGTCCGATTCCAACTAATTAGTTGGATATTAGTTGGGTTAAGTAAGTTAGTTAAGTGCTTAACCCAGTTAGTTGTGTGTAGTGTGTTATGACGGGTGTTAGGGTACTCAGGGACCCTAACTGGCTCAGAAAAAGATAAGTAATGAAAATAACAATATTTTCTGTTCCGGGTATAGTCCGGTTGTTCGGTTGGATAGTAATCCGTTAAAGTGCTTAACAAAGCTTTAAAGTGTCATTAATACCCTTTTTAGTGACACAACTCATTTCTGACACTTTGGAAAGTGTCTAGTAATATTTTTCTCATGTTTTGGCACTTTATTAGTTAGCTAAAAGCTGAATTATTAAGTAAAGTGCTGAATTTTGTGCTTAGAGCACGTTTTAGGCACATCCAGTCATTGAAACTTATTCCTAGAGACGCAGTTCTACAACCCTTATATCCCTACACTCACCACTAGTGTAGCAAAATATTTCTGGCTCATACAGGCCTTAGAGGCAGTGTCTGCCTGATGCTGGCTTTATCAGCATGTTCAATAGGTTATCCGTTTATTGTGCTACTGTGCTTTTGTGCATCATGTTTGTCACTAAGGTTCAGCATGTAAATAATGTAGTGACGGTAAGTAAAGTATGATGCAAGTAAGTACATGTATCAGTATTCAAGTAGCAGTTTATTCACAAGTTCAAGCAAGCACAGTAATTAAGCAGTAATTAATTATTAATTAAGTCGTACGGATACCTGGTTTAGCGAGGTTTGTCACATAATTTAAGTTTAACTAAATTAATTAAGATCAACTGAGTATAGTGTGCATCCTTTTCTGGCAACTCTAGGGACGAGTCAGGATTGCTAGGTTATTAGCTAGGCGTTGTTTGGTAGTTTGGGTGGCTGATAGCTCGGATCCGGCTACTTATTCGCGTTTAGGGTTTCCTAGGTTTTCGGTTATTTACAGGTTTAGCTTCATGACCGGAGGATTTTAGCACCATAATTGTTTTTAGTCTGACAGTCGTGGGATTCGGTGTCGATAGGTCGAGTCGTTTCCAATTTAGCATTTCATCACTTTGTTCCATCTTCTATTTTGGTTGATAATCCTTAGCGGGAGGTTTTCTGGGTAGATTCGGAGTTTTAGCCATTGGTCAGGACTAGAGGTCATGGGTTGGTCATAGGGATTCGAAGCCTGGGTAGTTCTTTCTCATCATTGTCTACTTCCCGTCACTTCACCATTTTTCTTGCGTGCTCTGTTCTCTTGTTTACTCGTTTTAGTAGGATTAGAAAAATCCCAAAAACACATATTAAACCAATTAAGTAATTAGTTGAGTCAGAGTGTAGTTAGCGTCGCTAGTGTCTCGTGGGTTCGATACTCGGACTTCATTAGACTTTACTACGTTCGATAGGTACACTTGCATGTTAGTGGTCTAGCATTTAGAGAGTCTTAGTTTATAAATTTAAAACTAGGGTGTCTAGATTAGGTTAGTTTTTATAGACCATATTTTGCACATCAGTTCCCGTGTCTCACACGATATAAGTGGGCCTAGCCCATGAATGTCATTGTGTATTGCACAGTAAGAATGGCCCGTGCCTCGCACGGTATAAGTTCGTTGTGTGAAATATATATTCTTTAAAATATATATATATATTTTTAAGTTTAGTGAACCTCGTTCACATATACATGTATGATCGGTTTGTTTTACGTAAATTTGTTTCACAAATATATATGTATATCCTTTCATGATATAGTTGTTAAAAATATTTATTTTTAACATCGTATATATGTTAATGTACGTGTAAGGTATCTTTTGTGAGTGTACACTTCAACAAGTGTATATGAGTACATCGCTATGTACTTGTGTATTTATACGTGTACGTATACCGTATTTATACGTGTATGTATACCGTGTGTATACGTGTATTTGTGCGTTTCATCATTGGTGTTTATGTACGTATTTTATACGTATTTGTATACATGTACAATTTTCGTATTTTTGGCAATTTCCACCAAGTGTATTCTTGTACGTATTTTTATATGTATTCGTTTACTTATTAAATTCTTAAGTTTCATGTTTCAACAATTAGTGAAATTCCACTTTATACTTTCCGGAATTTGTTGTTTCGAATATATATATCGTCGGCTCTAAAAATTGTATTATTTTTAGTGTTTCGTCCTTGTAACCAAGTATATATATTTTTGCGCAGAAAGTGACCAAGTGTTGTCCGGAATGTGTGCACGCTCCTCGTCGTGGCGCTAATGCGATCGTTGTCGGTGAGGACGTTTTAGGTTCGTTAGTACGTTTACAATCTATTTTGGGTCAGTTTGATTATATATATTATTTTGTCAATACATATATATATATAGGCTTTGGTTCAAATGAGAACCACCACGAGTTGCGAGAACTGCGAGAACTATGCCATCCAAAAGGTTTTTCCGAATTTTTTTTTCACAAAGTCGTAAAAATAATCACTTGTTTCAGCAAAATAAGAAAAACTGAAAAAAAAAAAAAAACGTCGCACACCCACATTTACATGAGAGGTAAAAAAAATATTTATTTTCTTCCAAAATTTACGTCTGTCGTAAAAAAAACTTGCATGACTCAAAACTACCGACTCGGCAATTTTTTTAAATTTTTTTTACAGATGTGTTTATATTTTTTTCGTCTACGTTTGTGTAAAATTTTTTTGGCCCAAATCGCGCCGGATCAAATAGTTCTCGCGGTTCTCGCAACTCAAGGTGGTTCTCATTTTAACCTTTCCCTATATATAGTGCCATGATCATTTCAGAACCATAAATATTTACAGAACTCGCAGAACTCCTAATAAAAAATCTTTTTATTTATATATTTTTATGTTTAGGATAATTTTATCATTTATTATGTGTACTTTTACGATTACATACATGTTAAGAGTAATTTTATCATTTTTTATATGTAATTTTATAATTACACATATGTAAACTAGTTTTTTTACATATATGTAATTAGTTATGACACATATATATAATTTTAGCAATTAAACATATGTAAACTATTTTTAACATGTATGTAATCAAAGAAATACATATAATAGATGATAAAAAGATTACAAATACAAAAACTTATATATAAAATGATTGTTTATTATGAGTTCTGAAAGTTCTGTAGTTATTTAGAGTTCTGAAATGAACTCGACTATATATATATATTTGTATGTTTTGTCCGATGTTCGATTGTCCGCATCCCGTTTACGGGTATCATGTAAGTGTGTTTTCATATGTGTTTACCTTTATGTATTATTGTCCGATTTATACTCTTGAATATTTACAACACTTCCATGTATTTTTTTTATACATTATGTTAGTAGGGTCCTAACTCTACTATATACATAATATACATGTATTTATATACATATGATATGATGGTGATATATTCATATATATATTTTTATCCTAAAATACACATGTAGATAATAAACATCGCCCTTTTTAACTTATAAAATATATAAGTTGTTTATTAAGGTTTTTGGAAATTTAGGACTTAACCATTTTTATTAAAACTTCTTTAATGACTATTAAGGTCACTAATCGTGTTTAGCCCTGTTAATTATACTTTAAACGCGATTACATTTTTAGAAAATTTCGCCATAATTTCCCCTAAACTATAGCGTTTTCCATGTTTTAAAAACGTATTTAATTCATGTTTAAACCCACAAGGGAAGATTCATTTGAGAAGAAAATTTAATTGAGAAGAAAAAGAACATAGGGTAATTTTGTAAAACATTAAATAGTTATTTCACTTATCTCATTTATTATCATCTTTGACTAATTAATTAGTCATAAAGACTATCATCCTCCACACTAACTTTTTTGCCTACACACATCAAAAGTTATCATACATATTTCGAAATTTATCCTACACGTTGAAATTTATCATAGACAACTCGTAATTTATCCTATACACCTCGTAATTTATCCTACACTTTAAATTATTTTATTTCATTTTTTTGAAAAAAAAATATATTTTGAAGATAAGTTACAAAAAATTTAATGTAGTTAGTTATTAAAAATGAAGACTACAAATTAATGATCTATGTAGATTTACTAATGTACCCTTATAGTAACATTAAATACTTATATTAAATGAAGTAAAATAAACATTCTTATTGGTTGAAATTTCTTCTTTTTTCTTCTTACAAAAAATTTATTCTCATTTGAACTCTAAACTAAACCGATAATCACAACAATTCAAGTTCCAATTACCCACTTTTTGTAAGTAATATTTCTCACATAATTATCCACGTAATCTTTGAACTTTATATATTTTTAAATCACATTTTTAATAAGAACATGATAACACTTATTAAATCTTTAAACAAGATTACTCAAATCATCCATTTAACATACTTTAAAGCCTTGATCATTCACTTAAAATACTTTGTTTAACACACTTTTAACACTTTTATAGTGTAAATCATGATGTTTAATTTGTATAAAAGTTATTTTGGCCATAAATCATCTTCAAGTTTAATATAAAGTTCATGAATTATGTGAACGATGATCTTGTTACGCAATGGCGAAGCTTGACCCGAATGACCGGGGGGTTGAAAACGTATATACACAAAAAATTCTATAGAACCGGGGGGTCGAAAACGTATATACCCAAAATCTTCTATACAAAAACTACATGGATAACACTACTGGGCGAAAAGTTCGGGGGGTCGGGCTCCCCCGACCCCTTCTATACTTCGCCCCTGCTGTTAAGATCCAAACATAAAAATGTTTAGATCATCATTACTAGCCTAAATTACACAAGATCATCCATTTAAACATCCTACTTTAACATAATCAACATAAACATAAGCATCATCTAACATAAAATAACATAATATATCACAATAGTGGACTTTTTATGTTAAGATTAGTGATTTAATCTTTGATTAATGTTTTGTTCAAGATGATTTAATTAACATGTACTTTAGTAAACTACATAACATATCAAGTTTTAAAATAGTAAAAGATGATCGTACAAATTTTGCAAATGATTTATGGATTGTAGGATGAAGATTATGAATGTAAGAAAGCTCCAAAGTAAGCTCTAATGGTTCTCCATGCATGCAAGTGCCTTAAATCATCTTAGGGTGGTTTTTAATGATGTAAATTATGGTGTTTAATAGTGAATGAAAAAGAGAAGGTGGTGGGGTGTGTGGCTGCCGTGAGTGAAGAGGGGAAGGAGGAGGTTTTGGAGTTTTTTTTTTTTTTTTCAACAATGAGGAATGAGGGTGATATTATGTTATAATTTCCAAATCCATTCTAGTCAAATATGTGATCTTTCTACCATACATAATCATCATCATATCTATTGTTTTAGGGGGTATGGCCGATGGGGGGGAAGGGTATGGTGGTGATTGTTTATTATTTTTTTTTTACATATAAAACATGTGTGGAATTTGTTAATTGGTAGATTTATTGGTAGTTAGGTTAATTAGGGTATTAATGGTAGTTTAGTGTTTTAAATAAAGTCTAACTAGTTTATTAGTTTAGTGGGTATTGATTTGGATGGTGAAAATGCCACTAGTTCGCTCGTCGGTTCGATATCGGGTGTTATATAAAAGATGTTATATAATACCGGGAGCTATGGTTTTATCTTACCATCGATGTTATGGCGTTTATTCAAGGCGTTTCGACGCCAAAATATGGCTAACTAGTTTGCTAGCGTTTTAGTTTAGACAATTGGATAGTAGAAATATAACTTGTTCGCCTAGCGGCTCGAATTTGGGTAATGTGTAAAAGTTGCGGCGTAACACCGGGAATTTATGTTTCGGGTATCCCATGATATCCCTAACCTTATTTCTGATGTATAACCTTATATACAAGTCTTACGAGCATTAAAATGCTGGATTTTAGTGTCGCGGACAATTTATTTTTGTTACATTTTGGCGTGGATTGGACACTTTATGTTTATGTGCATTTTCCGGAAAATTTATGTGTGTTTATCATTTGGTGTCCTTAATTAGGGGTTTTTTTATTTGTATTTCAACTATAGTATGCTTTCATGTCATTCGTTGCTCGTTCAGACAGTTTTCAGAACTAGCTGACATGAATAGTGTGTTTCGGTGAATAGTGTTTTCAGCATTTTGCCAACACATTTGGACATAGTATGTTGTTTTCTCGCGACGCGACGAATGTAACGATATTATTTGACATATTTAACCATGTCCTATGATTGCTAGACTTTACACGAACACAGTTAAATGTATAATTAAGTTGTTAAGTTGTACGCAATTACCATTATTTTTGCCGGTTGTCACAGTAGTGAACTCAGATGGTATGGTGGGTCGAACTTTCTACAAATGATTAGTTCACAAGAATTTAAAACTTTTGATTTGTTGGCTTGGTGGAAAGTAAGGAAGATCAATTTTCGATCTTAGCCACAATGGCCCGAGATTTACTAACGGTCCAAGCTTCCACGGTAGCTTCGAAAAGTGCTTTTTCTATTAGTGGTAGGGTGATTTCGATAAGGAGGACTTGACTAATGATGTGCGCAAAATGCAACATATAAATTACATCAATTGTGGCATAAAACTAACCCTTTTTTAGTACTAATGTTGGAAAAAGTGTGCTTTTGTCTTCCTTTTGTATTTTCAGGATTAAATGAGCTCAAATTAACAAAAGAAACAAAAAGACAGCTAAATCTAATATAAATACAAGAAAAGGAACAAACGTGGCATGTCCGACCTCCCCGAAAGCATCTTCCCAAGCAAAACAAGAGAACAGAAGGCTGAACACGCCCCGTGTTCAGTGAACATGGGGGCGTGCCCAAGTGTCAGCATAAAAGACAAAGCTGTAGAAGCTTCTATTGCCCACCACGGGGCCGTGCTCAGCGGACACGGGGCCGTGGTCAACTATAAGATTCGCAGAATCCAGGCAAATCTTGATAGTACAGATACGCTTCTGCACACGGAGTCGTGCCCAGCGGACACGGGGTCGTGGTCAACTAATGCAGACAAGAGCAATTAATGAAGACAGAGAAGGATGATGGGCACGGGGTCGTGCCCACTAGACACGGGGCCGTGCCCGAGCTACTGTTCAGGCTATAAATAGGGGTGCTTGGCTCATTTGCAAACCATCCCTTGGCACACCACCTCTCTCACACTTCACCCACCACCATCACAACACCATCATCCACCACCATCATCCATTGTCCATCATAGAGTGTGTGAGTCATCTCGGGATCCAAGATTGATCGTAAGAGTTCTTGACAATCAAAGGCCATGTTTGCCTAAGTCTCTTACATCACTTGGTGAAGACAAGTGTCTAGTGTAATACTTTTTATTTTTAATCTTTTTACACTTTTTACTTGGTTATGTATTAATGACTTTAATAACCAGTTTCTTATGTTGAAGGTGATTCTTCCTTATCGTTTGTCCGTGGTGTCTTGGCATTATTTTACTGTCTATATAAAATAAAAGATTTTCACCATTCATATCTCCACGGTCTATATGGAGGTATGTTGGCTACCTGGTCGGGGGTTAAGGGAACGGTTTGGTAAGAGTCTTGCCTTGTTCAGTGTATAGATCCTGCAAGGACCTAGGTCAAATTTAGTAGGACCTCCTTCAATACCCACCGGTATTGGATGGCGGGGGTGCAAACTCTTTGATCCCCTCATATGTAAGCTACTATTAATACTTTAACCCGGCTACTTAGGACTGTATCCCTGCTGACTCAGACTACTTAGCCGAGGGTAACGTCACCTTCAAAAGAGGGGCCTACCACAATACGCATTAATAACTTAATTAATTATCTTTCAATAATCCGACCCCTTAGGATTGTATCCTTGCTGACTCAAACTACTGGGTTGAGGGTAACGTCACCTTCAAAAGAGGGGCCTACTACAATAACTAAGATAATCTCTTAAATAGTGCAAAAGTGCGGAAATAATCAAAGGTTACACTAAACACGAGTCGGAGCCAAGTGATTCATCTTGTCTATCTGTTTTATTTTTATTTTATTTTTCAGCTTTTTAGTTAGTTTTTATTTTTCTAGTTTAAAAACATTTTTTTCTAACTTTTGATTTGATTAGACGTTGTGGATAAACCGGTATTAAAAGCTCTTGTGTCCTTGGACGACCTCGGTATCTTACCAACACTATACTACGCTCACGATGAGTGCACTTGCCCATATGTGTGTTTAGTGTTACTAAATATCGTGTTTTATAAATTTAAAACTTAACTAAAAAGTGTAAAAGGGCTTAAAATATACATTAAAAACCATACACACTTCACACGCATCAAGTTTTTGGCGCCGTTGCCGGGGACACAAGGATTTTAAGAAAGTTAGGAATCAGCGGCCTAATCATTTTTTCTAATTTTTCTGTTTTTTTAGATTTTTTTTCGTAGTTTTTCAGTTTCTGCAGACGCTCAGCACGGGCCGTGCCTGGTCGGACACGGGTCGTGCCCAGCATTGTTACTGGCAGTTTTTATTTTACGAGTTACAGAGAGCTGAGCATGGGGCCGTTTCGGTGCAACACGGGGCCATGTCCAACTTCCCAGTAACAGGGATCCGGAAAGCAATCACTGTATCTCCGACCACGGGCCGTGTTCACCTGAACACGGGGCCGTGGTGAACCTTCTGACCAACGTTCTTTCCTGTTTTTATTGCAGGACTTGGAACCCAGGTGCCACATCTAAACTTTCTACGTAGTGCATGAGCTCCAGTTCTAGTAGAGACATAAAAGAACCTCTTGAAGAACCCGAACGCTTTCTCAGAAAAAGACTTAAAGCTAAAAACCAAGAGAAAGTCTAGGGGGACCCACTTCCAAAGGCGGACCAACGTACCTTCATGGATTACCTACGACCCACCGTAGGTAATCTCAGCGCCGTTATCAATGCACCGAATGTCGAAGCCAACAACTTCGAACTTCGGCCACATTTGATACAAATGCTTCAAAACTCCGCAACCTTCCATGGGCTTGCGGACGAGGATCCTCATCTACATATTACTAATTTCTTAGAAATATGTGATACCTTCCGGATCAATGGAGCATCAAACGACGCCATCCGCCTTCGTATGTTTCCATTCTCACTAAAAGACCGAGCTAAGGCTTGGCTTAACACCCTCCCAGTTGGTTCGGTAAATACCTGGGATGAACTAGCCCAAAAGTTTCTATATAAGTATTTCCCTCCTGCTAAAACGGCTAAATTAATGACTGAAATTAATACATATTCACAAGAGGATGGGGAATCCTTATATGAAACTTGGGAAAGGTTCAAGGAGCTACTAAGAAAGTGTCCTCATCACGGTCTTGCGGTATGGCAACAAGTATCCACGTTCTACAATGGGTTGTTGCCACACACGAGACAAACACTTGATTCTAGCTCCGGGGGACTTTTAGGTAATCGTCGCCCAAATGAAATATATAATCAAATTGAGGAAATTGCTCAAACCAATTTTCAGTGGCACACTCCCCGAGGCAATAAATCTATTGCCCCAGGCGCCCATAAGGTTGATGAAAGCACTTCTTTGCAAGCCCAAATCGAGGCCCTTTCTTCAAAAATCAAAAAGTTAGAAATGGCAAAAAAGGTCTCGGTAATGGCTTGTGAGGGGTGTGGTGGGCCACATGAAAATTGGAGTTGTATGAAAGAAGTTGATGATCAAACAGAAACAGTAAACTACATTGATAATAGACCTAGGCCGTCGGGTCCTCCAACGGGTACCTACAACCTATGATGGCGTAACCACCCCAATCTTGGTTGGAGAGATCCCGGCAATAGTAGTAACCAACAAAACCAACGAACTAACTTTCAACAAACAAAAATTTTTTCTCAACAACAAGGTGGACGAGAAAGGCTTGAAGATACTGTATCTCGCCTCATCTCCGACACCGAAAAGAAAAACTCGGATCGATTTCAGCAATTGGAATCGAATTTTAGAAATCAACAAGCTAGCATTCAAAACATTGAAAAGCAATTAAATCAAATAGCTCAAAATTTCTCCGAGAGACCACAAGGCGCGTTACCAAGTAATACCGAGACCAACCCAAAGGCGCAAGTACACCTCATAACATTGAGAAACCGTACCGTGGGTCCCGAAGAGGCTCCACTTCCACCAACTGAAAGAAGCCAATCTAGCCAAACCACAACTCCACCTGCGCCCCAACAAGAAAAGGCTTCTTCACCAATTCAAGAGCCTACTAAGACTCCTCCGGTTCCATACCCCGGTCGGTTAATTCGTCAAAAGACCGATGAGCAATTCGTAAAGTTCGAAAATTTACTAAAACAATTGCATGTTAATATTCCATTTATCGAAGTCCTAACCCAAATTCCTAAATATTCAAAATTTATGAGGGACTTCCTCACTCATAAAAGGAAAATTGAATCATTGAAATTAGTTAACTTAGGCGAATAATGTTCCGCCTTACTACTCAACAATCTCCCACAAAAGAAGATTGATCCTGGAAGCTTCACGATTCCTTGCTCGAATGGGGAATCCCCCATTCGCAATGCACTAGCCGATCTTGGGGCTAGCATCAACCTCATGCCTGCATCAATGTTCAAACGACTCGGCATAGGAAAAATGAGCCCTACAAAGATGAGCATACAACTTGCCGATAGATCCGTCAAATATCCACAAGGTGTCGCTGAAAATCTATTGGTCAAAGTCGACAATTTCGTCTTCCCGGCCGACTTTGTCATACTAGACATGGAAGAAGACACTGAAGTCACTCTCATCCTAGGGAGGCCATTTCTAGCCACTGCCCAAGCAGTGGTAGACATGAATGACAGAACACTAACATTGAAGTTTGGGGACGAAGAAGTGAAGTTTGGAGTCGGAAAAAGAGTAGAAGACGAAGACCTGGTCAACTACATGAAGGTCATAGACTCAAGCTTGGATGACGCTCTTCGACGGTGTAGCATGGGATGCAAAACATCCCACTTGGGTAACATATGACCAGACTTTGGGTCTAGCCAAGGACCCTTATAAACGTGGCGCACCATTTCGCGGAACTATCCTTAGTTTAGTTTAGAATAATTTTTATGTTTTCTAGTTTAGTTTTAAGTTTCAGGAATAAAACACACTCGGGATGGTGAAGGATAACAAGGGAAACTTGAACCAACACCCCATGCACAAAAACAGGGCCATCCGACGAAATTTTCTTCATTACAGCAAGTTCAGCACGGGTCGTGCCCACCCAACACGGCCCCGTGCTGCAGAGTCTGCAGAAAATGCCCAGTTCAGGTAAACTGGACACGGGCCGTGCTCACCCAACACGCCCCCGTGTCCAGGCTTCTGTTTCTTTTTACAACTTTTTGTTACTGGCAACTGAACACGGGGCCGTGTCCAGACGCCCAGTAACATAAAATTTTGCTTTTTCACACCTTTTTACACATTCAATCAACCTAAAAACTTATTTTTGGGACACATTGAGGACAATGTGTAATTTAAGTGTGGGGGGATGCTAAAATCTTGAATCTTGCAAGTCCTAATTACAAGCCTTACATAAAACTCTATTGGAACCGCTAATCACCCCAATTTTTTTTCAAAAAATTTCATTTTTTTACTTGTCTAGGTTTAATTTGGGAATTTAAAATTCTAAAAAGGTTATATTTTTACAAATTTACAACCGATAGCGTCGTGATAAAAAGAACCAACATAAGAAAATTATGAAAAGGCATGACAAGTTTAGTTAAAATTTAATTATATATACTTGATCACATAAAAACTCATTCCCACAAAAGTGAGTTTTGAGCCTTTATTGAGCATACAAATACATATCTTTAAACTAAATGCTCATTTTTCGTTTCTTGTGTGAATAGCCGCTTGGTTCTTACAACTCTAGAACTTGCCACGACGATACATTCCCGGTCCTTACCAACTTAAACCCGAGTAAGTAAATGATGGAGGCATTAGGACTAACCCTTTTTATTTCTACACCATTATTTTTTTTACCACCTACCCAAAATCCCCCTAGTTAACCCCTTTGAGCCTAAACCTTTTCATTTCTTAACCCAAAAACAAACACCCTTTCACCCACCAAAACCCTTTTTTTTTATTTTTAACCCTTTGTTTTAGTATGACTTTTCAAAAAAAAAATGGGGTTATTGGATTTTATCACCCGCAACTATCGGCCTTTGGCCGTTGACACCCGCAACTAACACTTTGACACCCGGCACCCCCAACTTGACTTTTTGTTTGCACTGGCACCACTCAGTTAAATCTACTCTAACTTGGTTAGTCTTTTGTTCGACGTGGCACCATTTCGCAGATGTGTACATGATTACGTGGCTGATGATGTGTTATATTTCACTTCCCTTCTCTCGTTTATAACACAGACACCCCAAAAAACCCTAATCTCCTCCATTCATCCCTAAAATCATTCACTGAAGAAGATGCAGATCAGGTAGTTATTCAAGAAGAGTCATCCGAATCGTTGTTTTCTTTGTCGGTTAATCCAAGGAGGCAATTGATTAATCAACCTGTTGACGTCGATGATAAAGAGGTCAACAGTCCCATAAAAACTAGTTCTTCACCCAAAATGATTGCAAAAACAATCAAGTCTTGCCCTAATGAGGATGCTGATTCTTTGTTGAACCCAATTGAGAATCTTGCTCAATGGAAAACACTAAAGTCAATTCCACCAACACCCCTTTTTGATCTCCATCAAGAAAAAGAAAATTTGTATTTAGAACAAGAAGATATCGCTATCCCGATAAGTGAAGAACCTATCTTTAAAGGTTCAGATATGAAGGGGAAAGTGAAAAACAACAACACTGCTGTAACAACAAGTCTTTCTAGCTGGTTGTTTGACCCTAAGAAGTCAAAGTCAATAACAGTAAGCAACCAGGAAGTAAGTCAATATTCTACTGGGAATTCATATGCATACTCTGATGAGGCAGTAACCTTCCTGATCCACCAGCCATCGCCATCATAGGCATCAACGACCACCGACAAATGAAAGGCAGCGGCCATGGCTGGTCTCATCCTCACCTCCGGGTAGAAATGTTAAATGATTCCACCGGAGTGAGAAGATCGGAGCTCTATGCGATCAAGATTGGAGGCTAGTGCGGCGAACCAGAACCTAGGTGCTAGCAACGTCGGCGGCGACGACATCCGATCTGTAACAGGAATCGATGTTGTGGGTGTTGTTATATGGTGTTTGGGAATTTGATGATGAACGGTTGAAGATAAAAAACTGATGATGATTTGATTTTGTATATTGAAGATGAAGAGCCGATGCAGTAGAAAATGATTTGATTTTGTAAATTGATAAGGGTTGTTTGATTTGGGGATAATTTGTTGGTTCTGTATATTATTGTTATATATAATTAGCCACCTTATCATAACACCTCATAAAAAATAAGCCACATAATGATGTCCAGGTAAGCAAGTTGGTGCCACATAGGATTAAAAATTAACAGAGTTAGTGATTTGTTAACTGAGTGGTGCCAGTGCAAACAAAAAGTCAAGTTGGGGGTGCCGGATGTCAAAGTGTTAGTTGCGGGTGTCAACGGCCAAAGGCCGATAGTTGCGGGTGATAAAATCCAATAACCCAAAAAAATGTCGATGATGAAGCAAAAGAAATAAACAAGCAAGTTCATCAAAAAATAACTTTGTTTGAATAATGGCTTCATCAAAATAAAAATTGGAAAAAAAAAATAAAAAGTCTTACGAAAACCGATGCTTTTTACGCTTTTCGCCCTTTTCTACTAACCCAACCACCTACCTTTAACCCAAGACTAACCCTTCACCCAAAAAGTCCTCTTGATATTTACAAAGGTATATAGTTAAAAAGGATGAGGATTGATTGCTTGGCAAGCCTATGGTAGGAGTAAGTTCCATGCCGCTCTCGAGTGATCCACTAAAATACATCTTCGGCCGAGTGTTGTGACACCTATGCCTCCACGGCCATCAAACAAATACTAAATCAATGAAATATTGTATTTCATACTTGGGATTTGTATAAATATGTGTATCATTTGCACATATCAATTCTTGTTCGATTTCGGGCTCTAAATCGCTTTCTGGAAGGTTATACGCGCCCTGATGCGTAAATATAACCAGTTTAATGCAACAAACACTCCGGAACAGAGAAATAGGCTTAACATACCTTAAATAACCTTTACATAACTTAGAAATAAGTTTTGGAAGGTTTGGTATGCCGAAATCAAGTTTATTCGCTTACAGGGACTAAATTCGACAAACTACGAAAGTATGTCAATTTGTACTGTAACGGACATTCCGGAACATGACCATAAGTTAAACATACCCTAAATATCCTTTACATAGCTTAGAAATAGGCTTTGAGGGGTTCGGTGTGCTTAAATAAACTTTTTGGCCATTCAGGGACTAAAAGCGTCAAAAAGTGCATAAGTTTGCATTTTCACGCATAACCTACGTTTTGAATACATCCGGACATCTAAAAATTTATGTAAGCATTAAAATATTTTATTTTAGTGTTTGGAATGATAAAATTTCATTCGTCGCTTAATTTGGATCGTTTTTGCGTTCGTTACGACTTCCGTCGTAATTAACCGAACAACACAACCGTACGACCAAACGAGCCGACATCCGAGATATTTTTTAGCACATTTTAAGTTCCCTATACTTTAACTTCATTTTAGAGCTTTGAAATGGGGTTAACGGGGCTTAAACGTGTAAAAAATGCATCGAAAACCAAGTTTGGGGCTTCAGGGGCTAAATCTGTCATTTTTTAAAGTTGCTGGTCTGCAGGTCCCTTACGGTCCGTATGGACCATTGCTTATGGTCCGTAAGCAGTGCCCAGCACATCAGAATTGCAGAAACATTGAATCTGGTCATTTCCTCTTGTTCCAATGGTTTTGATCCATGGTTTTTCATGCTATGGGCTGGTTTGTGTGGATAACAAGTCCCCCAATCTTTCTTTGATAATTGTATGGCCAAGATCATTCCCTCTAAAAAATGGAGCCACTCAAGAGTCACCGAAGGAAGCAGAAGTCAAGCCTGCACCAAAATCAAGAAAGCGTAAGGCTTCAAGGAAACCCGCAGCGGGTGCACCTAATCAAGCGGGACCTAGCCAGGTAGCGACGCCACCAGCTAGGAAGCCGTACTTAGGAGCTGCCCCATGGTGCAAACGATGTAACCGTCACCATTCAAACCTCTTACCCTGCTTCAAATGTACCTACTATGGACGGTGGGGACATTTGGTTAGCATATGCCGTTTTGCTATCCAAAACAAAACTGCTATAAACCTTGCTGCTACCCAACTCCAAGTCAACCCTACTCAAGCTCGTTTTCCGTCCGGTACTTGCTACAACTGTGGAGAGACGAGCCATTTCACGAACAAATGCCCAAAGATTGTCAATGCAAATCCAACCCTTGGATGAGCATTTGGCTGGTTAGAAGAAGCTGCTGCTTTAAATAATTTGTATCTGTTGCTTTTGTTTCTTTTGTTGAACTCGGAAACAATGTGTTCAGTTTATAAATAAATCGTTGATCACAAATTCTGATATACAAATGTAGTTACAGGTGTGTATGGCATTTCCCTATAATACCTACATTAAGGAACTATGTTCCTTACAAACTACTCTTGTGAATTTCCCATTCTTGTGTTTACTCATGATTCCCTTAGAAAATTCTAAGTACTCGTTTCATTCTAAGAAACGAAGTACAGAAAATAAAGTGACATTATGAGTAATCATGCTTCTGCACATCTGTGCCTTTGAATCCTTGGTTAGATAACTAAGGGTATTTTCAAATCTCATACCCATTACGTTCTGATTTTTCAACATGCATAGTATGAGTATTTCAAAAACAACCTTCATGATTTCAAAGCATTTCATATAGTTTGAAAACAATTTTTCAAATGCATTGTCTATATTTCAAAAACAACCTCCATGATTTAAAAAAAAAAACATTGTCTATGTTTTCAAAAACAACCTTCATGATTTCAAAATGTTTCATATAGTTTGAAAACAATATTAATACAGTATAATTACTTATATCAAGTGCATGATTTCAAAAGCATCATTCATGTTTTCAAAAACCTTATACATAATTTCAAAATTCATCTCGCATGATTTTAAAACATTTTTATAAATATACCTACCTAATACACCTACTTTATGATTTCAAAAGTATTATATATAAGGTTTCAAAAACATTGAACACATTTTTTTTTTAACTCCATGCATAGTATTCAAAAATATTTTTCTCATACATTGACTTAACCTCCAAATTCTGCTTCATATGTCGCCTTGACATATCTAGCATCTCAACTTCATAAGCATTTTTACTTCATGTTTTGACTTAAGCACATCCAGTGCAAGGTTTCAAAACATCTTCAACTCCCAAAAATCCATATGGGGTCTTTTTATCTTCACAATTAGACCCTTGTGAATGATTATCAATCAAATTGGAGTCCTTAATTGGATTCCTTGTGTACCTTAATTTGAACATTTCGGTTCCTAATAATCGAAATCAAATTTTCTTTTTAAAATATTTCTATCTTTATAGTTAGATTCTTGATAATGTTTAAAGTACCAAATGAAATCCACGGAATGGATTCCTAGTGTGCTTTAAATGCATGTACGCAATTAACAAAACAAATTAACAAATTAAAGATCTGAATAAACAATTTTGTGGTTATGTGACTATGTGTTTATGCATCTTGTGTTTTCTTTTATGCATTTTGTGTTTTTGTATACTCTGGATATTCGTTATCCAAATCCTCGTAGAATCTTTCACATCTTCATATGAGAGATTCGTAGTAGGATATTCAAAAAGGTACTACCTTAAAATCCTTATTAGGCTTCTACATGATAGTTAAAACCCTTGGATTATATAGTACCATTCCATGATTCATAAGAGACCCTTTTAGTGGTCTAGTAAAAAAGACTGATTCAGAATCTGGTTAAGAACGACATCTAGTGATGTAGCTGAACAGACTCTTTGGTAGTCTATTTAAATCATTTATTGATTTAATTAAAAGGACCATATAGTGGTCTAGTCACAATCATCACAGGCTCGTTCATTGTTTTCTTCCCCTACACATTTTAAGATGCACTGTGCGGACTATGCAAGGAATTACATAATTATGAAATTTAGTGCACAGAAACCCAGTAAGAATTATTATGTGTAAGAACCGATAGCGACAACAATAACAAAATGTGAACGATGTAATGGAGGTACGGTGGACGCACCAATAACGCTTAATAGACTTATATATAAGTGTCCCTCCTACATTGTAAGCATGATGTTATTTAAAGTTACTAGAAGTTCAAGAACTCTAACCAGTGTTGTTCGATCTTTTCAACTTCATGTTTCAAGCTCTCACAAGTTTCCTCTAAATAAAATTTCGGGACGAAATTTCCTAAAGTAGGGGAGACTGTGACACCTGTGCCTCCACGGCCATCAAAAAAATAGTAAATCAATGAAATATTGTATTTCATACTTGGGATTTGTATAAATATGTGTATCGTTTGCACATATCAATTCTTGTTCGATTTCGAGCTCTAAATCGCTTTCTGGAAGGTTATACGCGCCCTGATGCGTAAATATAACCAGTTTAATGCAACAAACACTATGGAATAGAGAAATAGGCTTAACATACCTTAAATAACCTTTACATAACTTAGAAATAAGTTTTGGAAGGTTTGGTATGCCGAAATCAAGTTTATTCGCTTACAAGGACTAAATTCGACAAACTATGAGAGTATGTCAATTCGTACTGTAACGGACATTCCGGAACAAGACCATAAGTTAAACATACCCTAAATATCCTTTACATAGCTTATAAATAGGCTTTGAGGGGTTCGGTGTGCTTAAATAAACTTTTTGGCCATTCAGGGACTAAAAGCGTCAAAAAATGCATAAGTTTGCATTTTCACGCATAACCTACGTTTTGAATACATCCGGACATCCAAAAATTTATGTAAGCATTAAAATATTTTATTTTAGTGTTTTGAATGATAAAATTTCATTCGTCGCTTAATTTGGATCGTTTTTGCGTTCGTTACGACTTCCGTCGTAATTAACCAAACAACGCAACCGTACGACCAAACGAGCCGACATCCGAGATATTTTTGAGCACATTTTAAGTTTCCTATACTTTAACTTCATTTTAGAGCTTTGAAATGGGGTTAACGGGGCTTAAACGTGTCAAAAATGCATCGAAAACCAAGTTTGGGGCTTCAGGGGCTAAATCTGTCATTTTTGAAAGTTGTTGGTCTGCAGGTCCCTTACGGTCCGTATGGACCTTTGCTTATGGTCCGTAAGCAGTGCCCAACACATCAGAATTGCAGAAACATTGAATCTGGTCATTTCCTCTTGTTCCAATGGTTTTGATCCATGGTTTTTCATGCTATGGGCTGGTTTGTGTGGATAACAAGTCCCCCAATCTTTCTTTGACAATTGTATGGCCAAGATCATTCCCTCTTCTCCAAGAAATGATCCTAACAGTTTACGAAAAACTATATAAGGCCATGTCCCTCATTCATTTTCTGCACATATTGTCTGAGATTTCTCTAAGTGGTTGTGATTATTCACTACCTACCTGAGAATACTTGGAACCAAATCTATTTGGACCCTTTGTAAGTCCTCTTTCGTTCTTTTATCGCTTTCTAGCTTAAAAGTCAAACTTTGTTTGACTTTCTGCATTGACCAGTCTATGGTCAATGAGAAGTTCGTTTGAACTTCGCAACGTGAGCGTAATCACGATGGTTATAGTCCCTAGTGACTATACCTACTGATTACCACGTTGTTTAGGTGTAGTGACGAGTCGTAGTTTCGGCCAAAATGCATGTTTATGCGTATTTTGTAACCAAACTATTCTTAGGTATCAAAACCGTTTGTTTTGATATCCAACTTGTTTTCAAACTTTGTTAAACATGTTTTAAACATGTTTAGCTCGTCACTTTTAGATTAGTGCTTATATAGGGTCGTACGGTAAGCGATCTAAACAATCGCTTATACTTTCGAACCCGACCCATTTGGTCGATCTTTAGGATCCAACCAAACACATTAGGTGACCATAGTTGTATAGGGAATAACCTTCCGAGGTTATACCTTATGGTCACTTTGTTTAACTAGTTGTATGATAGGTAGTTTATATGCCTTAGGTAAATGACCAAAATACCCTTTTTGTGCCAAAATTCATTTTAAGCATATGTAACATAATTTTTGACATCTAAACTGATTAGGCAACATTAATAGACATGTTAAGGCATATAATACTTGTCATAGGACTAGTTAGGCGTCCGAACGCGTTTTACGTGAACGACGCGTTAAAGTAGCAAAAGCTACCTAAACGGGTCGTAAGCACTTAGGTTAGGTTTCATTTTAGTATGTGGGCATTGTTAAACCATATCATATGAGTTCCAATACTCATTTGGTTTACGAAACCTCATACTATCCAATCTCCCGATTTAGGTCCGGTTATTTATGTAGTTATCTATATTAGGTGCCGTTTGACTTCCGTGATCCCTCTAGCTTTGCTTGGTTGTTGTTCAAGACTTCTAAGCACCCTCAAGTGAGTACATAGACCCCTCTTTTACTGTTTTCCAAACGTTTTGGGGTGAAACACATGTGCCTACTTGTTATTTTCATGCTTTCCATGTTTTCATATCATATACTTGCTATGTTCATTAGTACACTATTAGTACATGATTTCACTATGTTTTGCTATGTATGTTTACTTAACATGCTAGCACATTGTTTTACATTACATTTCTTTTGCTATGTATGTTTACTTAACATGCTAGCACATTGTTTTACATGACTTTTCTGCTTTGTATGTTAACTTAGCATACTTAGTACATTGTTTATATTGCATCTCTGTTGCATATGTTCTCGTAACATATGGACACATTGTTTTATATCTCTACCTTGTATGTTCACTTAGCATACTAGGTACATTATTTTCATAAAACATGCTTACATTTGGTATATCATTTGGTTTGTTTAACGGGACTAAATTACATTCATTAACACCGATCATGCCGCTCGGTAGTAGGCATTGGTACCATAGGACTTGACAAATCCCGTTCCTAAAATCCTAGGTTTGTTTGGATGGATGGAATGACCGAATCCGAAAACATTTTTTTTGATAACTTTTACTCTAAGGTTATCCTGTTGTCTCAAGGCTTGAATGTAGGCGTTTAACATTACCGCATAAATGTTGTATCAGTAAAGCATGCATTATTCTACAAAGCATAACTTTTTATTTATTCAAATACTTTGTTTTGTACATTTTTACTTGTGGTTTAAGTAGTCTCATTTTACTTACCGTACATAACTTTTGATTACACATTACATAATTTACATTTGATGGTTTTCACACAAACATTTGACATTTGACTATACATAAACATTTTTACATTGGTGGTTGGTTTTGTTTAAGTGATTTAAATAACGAGGCGTGTGTAATGTGTTAAAAGCATGGTGGATACGCTGCTGGTACTTCCTATATATAAGTGCTTTTATAGTATTACATATCATAGCGTTATTTAAACCATTTCAATATTTGACATATTACATTTTACACAAATGACATATTTTCACTAAACAATTGTTTTACAAAACAACTCATTTTATACAAACTCATTTTACTTGGTTATTCATTTAACCTTATATTACTCTTTTACATATCATCTACTTTATCATCGATTTTCAAATGATTTATAAAACAAAACATTTTACAAGGATCATGACTGACTTTTGTTAAACCACTTTTTTCTAAACTTATAAGTCATGAATCCTATTTTCACAAAACCTACGTATCTCACAGGCATTTTTATGCTGACGTACCTATTTTCACATGTGTTTCAGGAAATGATGCATAGGGTTGATTAAGATACACTTAGGCGGACTTGGGCCTTAGTGACAATATGTTGGATCGGTTTCGTGACCCTAAACAGTCAAGTTGAACAGTTCATCATCATTTACTAAGGCGGAATCAAAGTAAACAATGTCAAACAGCTTGTTCCTTTTCAATTCTTCCTCTATTAATCAATCCTGAGTCTTTACAATCAATTCTGACAAAAATCCGGCAGCACCTCGACTCTATACCAATGAACAGTCTCGCTTCAAATGACACATACACTCCTATATATAGACACAGAGGTTTCGATTGAACAGGATAAGCGAATGGGTTTCGCTTGAACATGTCAGTTTCAAGCGAACCTGCATGATATGGTTTCGCTTGAACTGCCTTGTATCACCTTCAAGCGAAACACCCTATATTAACATGTAAAACCCTAAATTTCTAACCTATTGTGTCCTCATTCATTCTATCTAGACATAAGACTTGTTACAGACGAAGTTAACAGACACTAAGTGCACCAACAGACTCCCCCTTGGATGTTGACGAAGTCTTCGGCGTCAAGTCTTCAGTCTTTGTCTTTTTCAATTTTGTCTCTTCATTGCAAAAACTCTCTCCAATCTTTATCTACAAACTTTAATCTTCAAACTCCCCTTTGACTGTTGATCCAGAATTCTGACTCCCCCTTTCGCAGACTCCCCCTCTTGATAAGCTAGGGCTTTAAATTCTGGTTCACACTTTAACATTTTGATGCCATGGGGATTCCTGTTACCTGCATATACTCTACCTAAAAATAAGATATATGACAATAACAGTTTCAATCCAAATTTACCTTTTAACCTTCAGTGTTTAGAGATCCACTTAAGTACTCAGGTTCAAGTTAATGACCCTGATTACTCAATTAATCTACCAAGTTCAATTTAATGACCTTGGTTGATCAGAGATAATTCACACTGACTTCTGTTCAATTTGTTTTTCTGAAAATTTACAAGTTTCAAGTTAATGAACTTGCTTAAACTTTTCAACTTTCACACATTTATCATGTTTAGCTCCAAACTCATCATCCAGCCCAGAAACTTCCTGCATCTGCTTCAATTCGAATCTGAAGATCAACTCTCCACTTTGGTTTGTCAAAAATAAAGCAGAAATGAAAAATCTTTTTGGATTTTTAATAAAGCTTTTATACTAGAAATGAAATACAGAACTAAAATGCAGTAAAAGTAAACTATTTACAAACATATTTTTGATGAGCGTGTTAGGGAATCATATCAGCTATTCGACAAGTCACAAGTACCGTTAAGCTTTGATTACCTATTCAGAATTAAACAATTCGCTTAGATTGTCGATATACTGATCCACTTTAAATTCTCACACAATTTTCAATCTGTTCAGGATACGGATTTAGTGTTTTAGAGACTTAAACTTATACGTGTGTCCCACTTCTTGAATATACTCCCGTATCCAGATCCCAATATTCAGTCTTACAGGTGAGTATACCACAAATGATATCTGTAGGGGTTAATAAATTATGAAGAATCATGAGAGCTCAAGTCAGAACTACCATTCAGCAGAGAGATCATGACTCAACTTTTGGGTGTGTCCCCTATATAGGATCTTTTTTACAACAGCATTGCTAAGCAATTTTATTGTCTTATCATATATGCTGAGGGTGATGCTATTTTTCAAGCATTGCAGAAAGTATTATTCGAGGACTAGGTCAGAACTTCCCTTCAGCAGAAGTCCCGGAATAATACCCCAGATATCACTGAGTATAAAGACCTAGAATATCAGAAAAAGGAATCTTTCAAACAAGATTTCAGGGGTTACCTATATATCCAAGTAGTGTTCCCCACGAAATACGTAAGTAAAGATTTAAGTTTATATCCCGAACAAACCTACTAAATGTGCAAAAACCTATCGGCACATCATCAGCAAGACTGTTTAACTCATTTAAACATTCCATTTCTTTAGTATACCGTGACTGTCAAACCGATGTACTATCATTTTCCCTTTTTTACACAAGCTCTTTTCTGGTTTTCTATTGTTTTAGAGTTTTGAAAATATCTCATGTTTTTGTATTTTTTTCATTTTTTATTGTTTTTGTATTTTCTGAAATATTACCCTATACTCCCCCTAAATACCAAAACAGGTAAAAAATTGACAAACCATTGCAGATTGCTTCTCAACATCATCTACAATGTCTCCTTCATCAACGCCAATAATCTCCTCCAACACCGATAAAAGCTTCATACCATTCAGTTTTAGCAAATACTGAAAACGTGTTTTGTCAAATGCTTTGGTATGTAAATCAGCTTTTTGTTCGTCAGTGTGGATTTTCTCAATTCGTATCAACTTCTTCTTGAAATAATCGCGAATGAAGTGATGACGAATTTCAATGTGTTTGGTTTTAGCGTGATGAACTAGATTTTTAGTAATGTTAATCGCTGCCTTATTATCAACAAAGATAGAGGTGTTTAGAAATTGCAAACCGTAGTCGCGCATCTGTTGCTGGATCCACAAGATCTAAGAGCAGCACCTGCTAGCAAATACATACTCCGCTTCACATGTGGATAAAGCCACAGAGGTTTGCTTTTTGATTTAGCGTTAACTTTGCAGCATCCGAAATCGGAATCGGAATAACCTTCGAGCGTGAAATCGCCTTCTCTTGGATACCACAACCCTAATGATGGAGTTCCTTTCAGGTAGCGTAATATCCTTTTCACAATCACCATATGCGAAGTGCGAATCCCACATAACCTTTATTGAAATTTCTAACATCGTACAACAATGCAGTCTTTCCTGTCATATGTCGAGACGCTCCACTGTCCATGATCCATCGTGAAACAAGTCTCGGAAGTTCCTGCACAAATCACAAACAATTCAATAAAGATGCCGATTCATGCTTCACAATTACCAAATAGGAAGCTCCGGCAAATCCAAAATCTTTAGTGAGATTTTGATGCCACCCAAGCCTCTTTTGACTCGGGTAACTTGACTTTAATGTGAGTTTTAGCAGTGTAAAGTGGCGGAAAATTTTTATCATTTATCTTCAAGTTTTCATCTGCTCCAACCTCAACCTTTTTGTATAAGAAAAACTCATCTATCTTAAGTTGACCGGTTGGTTGATTTTTCTTTTGAACATTCTTCTTCTCGGGTGGAGTAGAAGATTGTTTTTCCAACTTTTCATAATAATCCAAAGGAACATCCATCTTTACCGGTGTGGTAGAAGACGATTGTTTTTCAGACTCTGAAACCTTTGGTTTAGATGAACTTGGTTTCTTTTCAACCACTTTTGGCTTCCATGTTTGTTGAGATGAAGCAACCCGTTTATAGAATTTGTCATTTTTAGTTACCACATTCTTAACAGGTTCAATTTTGACTTTTGATTTCTCATTTTTCAAAATTTTCTCAACAACCAATGGAGCTTTTCCTTTTGCATCAACCTTCTTCTTTTGATTCTCAACAACTTCAGTCTTAGGCTTGAAGTTGGTGATGCAATTTCTTGCAATGTGGCCAACTTTGTTGCATCTAAAGCATGTACGAGTATCAACTACTCGACTTGTGCCTTCAAACTGAGGTTGTGAGGCCTTCTCTTCAAAGAACTCTTCATTTAATTTCGAAAAAATCTTTTTCTCTTCATCAGAAAGTGAACTCAAACTGTTCACAAACACTTTCTTCTCAGCAAATTTCTTGTTTTGAACATTTCTCTTTTGATAACTCTTACCACCCTGATAACCACCCGACCAATTGTTTCGATTGTTGTTATAAAAACGTGGTGGAACTACAGGTTTCTTGTAATAAGCTTTATCTTTCTCAAAATCCATTTACCTTTTTATTTGTTTTAAACTCTTTACTTCAGACAAATCAATTTCAACCATTTTGAACACATTTGTCAATTTTGAAACATTTACATTCTCCAAAGGAAACTCAGAATCCGAATACAACTTATCAGATCCAGCCATCTTGTACATCACAAGACCCGGTTCATCACCTAAGTTGTTTTTGGATTTTGATTTCTGAATGTAATTGTCTAGAAAACATTCTTTATCCTCAGCAGAATCACTATCCAAAACACTTTCAGCCATGCCTTTAACAATCTCAGTTTGAACACTATCATCAGATGATGATGAAGAAAATGTCACATCAATTGAATCAGGAAGTTTCACTTCATTTTCTTCCTCAAGATTAACCAACCCAGATTCCTTTTTCGAATAATTGTCTAGAACTGGTGGTGGAACTTGATGAAACCCAACCCCAGTTCCATCACAGTATACATCTTCGCTTGCTTTGTCTTTCCCGATGGGTTTGGGAATAATGTGTTGCAAAACAAAGCTTGCAGAGTTGTAACTGTTCAATTTCAAATTGATTCGCTCATTCTCAATCTTAGCCTCTTCAAATTTAAGCTTCAATTTAGCAATCTCGTCCAATTGTTTGTTGATTAATTCTTCTTTAATTCTCAAAACACATTGCAATTGGCAATTTTCTTTGTATGTTTTACCATTTCTATCATCATTATCTTTAACCGTGCTTTTAAGCTTCTCAAATTTTTCAGTAGTCTGATGATTTTCAAGAACTAACCTCTCATTTTCTTTCCTAACCTTTTCCTGATCAATTTTATCATTTTCAGTTTTGTTAGTTAATTCTTTTAACCGTTCAGTTGAAGCTTTCACCATTTTATCACGATCAAGAATTTGATCCTCAACACTTCTGACTCTAGCAGTCAGATCTTCAACCTTCTTACCGTTGAGATAAGTGACTGTGCTACAAACTTTGCATTCCTTGATGCAATTTTTGCAGTCAACACCACCATTGACTTTCTTACCTGACTCAGTCGTTGACGCGTTTGAAATGACCTGGCTTTTAGACTCAGAAACGGATTTAGAATCTACCTCAAGTGCCTTAGTAGCCAGCACCTTGTCAGCCATCTTTCCCATGTTTTCAGCATTCAACTCTTGTGTCGTGTCAATGATTCCATTATCAATCTTCTTTGTTTTCTCTTTCTCTTCTTTACTTCCCCACCATTTCATCTGCCAATAATCATCTTCTTCTTTATATTCTTTGATTATGGTTTCCACATCAAGAGTGTTATGATCAATAGCAATGTTTCCCTGGGGGTCAAGATAACATTCCCTGTCTGGATCCCATCTATTTGCTCTTTTTTCCTCAGAAAAGATACCAGCTATTCTGATCAATTTGTTCGTGGCCAACAACTTTCTGTGATTATACTTCTGTTCTTCATTTCTGTTGTCTTTCCAAGGAACAGGTTCAGATTTTGCCATAAATGCATATCCAACCGCATCCTCCTCAGGTAATAACTCGCTCCAGTCAAAACCTTCATCGTCATGAATCACCGCAAGAGCTCTAGATTTCTCTTTGTTATCCTCAATCTGCTTCATTCTCGGCGGCTCCGATTTATTCTGATGATAAATTGCTTTCTTGTAATAATCTTCTCTGAACGGGTTCTCAGATTCATCAGCATACGCATTTCGGCATTCACGCTTAAAGTGACCTTTCTGTTTGCATTTAAAGCACGTCACTTTAGACTTGTCAAAGCCTAACTTGGTAGAAGGTCCACCAATAGACTTTCTCCCTGTGATCTCCATAAAACGCTGTGCTCGACGAACTGCACTGGCCATACACCACCTAATGTCGATTAGTTCCATCTCCTCAGGATCAATCTGATCATAATCTTCCTTCGTCAGGTTGGTGTTGCCTATCTTCCCTGCTACAAGACTTTCATAAGATTCTAGCACAGATGCTAAGAAAACCATCTGTTGCTTTGCTGACTCCTCGCTGAAGTTTTGAGCATTCTTTAACTCTACAGCAATGTTGCATTGAAATAGATTCTTTGCATCAGAATGATTTGCAGATGACGAAGATCCACTGTGAAATCCACTGCTTTGACTTTCTTTGTTTGATGTGTTAACATTTTCCGCAGAAAAAGCTGTCTTGGGAGATGTACTCTTTGGCATCATGCTCTTCGGATAATACAAATCCAAGTTCTGCTGGTAAGACGAATGATTTACTTTGTGTGTCTTCTTTAATTCTAACTCGTGACTCTCTAGTCTCTCAATCAGCAAGTCTACTGTCAACACTTCTGGCGGCTTGATAGTATTCTTTAGCATCAACGCATAATACTGCCAATCCATCTCATCTGGCAACGAACGAACAATTTGTCAACTAGCTCATCTTGGGTATAGGAAATTCCATGTCTCGCCAGTTCCAGCTTCAGGTGCCCAAACCTCTCAATCATTTTACAAACTGATTCATTCTTTAAACAACCAAACAAATCAAACTCTTTTCTAAGTAGTTTCTTTTTGTTCTTCACTATTTCTGTACTTCCTAAACATTTGGTTTCTAACTTTTTCCAGAGATCTTTAGAACTGCTGTACTCGATCAAAGATATTATATCTTCTCGAACAGACTGAAATAGCAGTGCAACGCATTTTTGCTCAGCGACAAATGTCTCTATTTCTTCAGGTGATGATAAGGTTTCGCCACTTTTCCCTCCATCATTGTAACCATTTTTTAGACTCTTCTAGCTGGGAAAAGCAAAAGCTCTCAACCAATCCTCAAACTTCTTGGCCCACCGACTGTATTCTTCGATAGCCATCAACTTTGGGGGTTTGTTATATGTTCCAAATGCGCTTTCAACTTCCAAAGCATCCGATAACTTTTTCTTTGTATTTGACGTGTTCTCATTGGTGTTGCTTAGTGAAGCATCATCTCCAGAATTTCCAGCAAACACATACATGTCGCTAAACGAGTTCATGAATATATCATCCATCTTGCACGTACCTGAAAAAAATTCAGCAAACACTTAGAAATTTCTTGATTTTGGAAAAATCAGATTCAAGCGAAACCACTTGAAGCAAAATAGCTTCAAGCGAAACGTCTTGTTTCAAGCAGACCAGAACTGGTTCAAGCGAAATGTCCTGTTTCGCTTGAGATTTCAAGCGAAAGGCTAAAACAAGTTCAAATAGTTCAAGCGAAACCCAAAAACCCTAGTTTGCTTGAACTTTTCAAGCGAAACAGTCAAGTTTCAAGCAAATAATGTGGTTTCGCTTCAAGTAACCAGGTTTTTCAAGCGAGACAACGAAAGACAGTTTCAAGCGAAACACAGTTTTATGCCATTTTTTATCAGTTTTAAACCGAATTTCGATCTGATTCTTTGTAGGATTTGTTAATACTATGTTTTACACAACATATTTGAAAATCAGGCCATTTCAACCGTTAGAACTCGTTCAAATCAGAAAAGTATGAGAAGAAGTGAGTAGAAATAAGAAAATCCGGTAGAATCAAGCTGCTATGGTATGAACTCCTTGTCCTGAGCTCTGATACCACTTGTTGGATCGGTTTCGTGACCCTAAACAGTCAAGTTGAACAGTTCATCATCATTTACTAAGGCGGAATCAAAGTAAACAATGTCAAACAGCTTGTTCCTTTTCAATTCTTCGTCTATTAATCAATCCTGAGTCTTTACAATCAATTCTGACAAAAATCCGGCAGCACCTCGACTCTATACCAATGAACAGTCTCACTTCAAATGACACATACACTCCTATATATAGACACAGAGGTTTCGCTTGAACAAGACAAGCGAATGGGTTTCGCTTGAAGATGTCAGTTTCAAGCGAACCTGCATGATATGGTTTCGCTTGAACTGCCTTGTATCACCTTCAAGCGAAACACCCTATATTAACATGTAAAACCCTAAATTTCTAACCTATTGTGTGCTCATTCATTCTATCTAGACATAAGACGAAGTTAACAGACACTAAGTGCACCAACACAATAAAAGATGCAAGACTAGTTAATTATGTTATGTTTCTTTGTTGTTAAGACATTGTAACTTCTTTTGATTCAATAAAACAAAACTTTAATTTCCATGTGTTATGAAACAATGATTCTGTTACAACACTCCCCGATGATTCCGCCACGATTTGTTGTTTTACGTGGTCGGGGTGTGACAGAAAAGTTGGTATCAGAGCTCATGGTTATAGGGAATTAGGTTATTAGTAATGCTTTGACCTAGTCTATAACCTTCCTAGGACCCTAACACAAGATTCTTGTGTTTAGATCTTAAAACAATACCGTCACCTATCCTTAGGTGACAACCACAACAAGAACATAAATTTCAAAACCGCCTTGAAAACCAATCATCTGTTCTAGGATGATTGATTACTAGGTTTTGAACCCTCTAAGTTTTCAAATCTCGTCAAAGTTCGGGTCTTTTGATGTGAACACGTGCAAACTGGAAGGGTGAATGCCTGTACTCTGAGTTTTCTGTCTAAGGCTAGAGTGTTCGTACAAATCCGCAGTATCGGACCAGTCACTCTTACCTGGGAACTCTTGGGGTGAGTGTTCACTTATAGGCAAGCATATCTTCAGCAATACATTATTATGACCCGCTTGCTTTGATTTGTCACCGTCTCATTTGTTTGCCTTAGGTAACAAACAAATGATCGCAATTTTTATGCATTACCATTCTGTTTTGTTTATCCGGTAACATTTCATTTGTTTCTTCCTATGTCTTTCATTTTACTCTAGAATGTCTCGCCATCTCGGCAGCGACACCCAAATGTCCGAGCAAACAGCCAAATTTGCCCAGCAAATAGGCGAAGTAATTCTGAAGTCGGTAGATTTAAGTATCGCCATGTCTCATCTCAAAAATGGAGCCACTCAAGAGTCACCGAAGGAAGCAGAAGTCAAGCCTGCACCAAAATCAAGAAAGCGTAAGGCTTCAAGGAAACCCGCAGCGGGTGCACCTAATCAAGCGGGACCTAGCCAGGTAGCGACGCCACCAGCTAGGAAGCCGTACTTAGGAGCTGCCCCATGGTGCAAACGATGCAACCGTCACCATTCAAACCTCTTACCCTGCTTCAAATGTACCTACTATGGACGGTGGGGACATTTGGTTAGCATATGCCGTTTTGCTATCCAAAACAAAACTGCTATAAACCTTGCTGCTACCCAACTCCAAGTCAACCCTACTCAAGCTCGTTTTCCGTCTAGTACTTGCTACAACTGTGGAGAGACGAGCCATTTCATGAACAAATGCCCAAAGATTGTCAATGCAAATCCAACCCTTGGATGAGCATTTGGCTGGTTAGAAGAAGCTGCTGCTTTAAATAATTTGTATCTGTTGCATTTGTTTCTTTTGTTGAACTCGGAAACAATGTGTTCAGTTTATAAATAAATCGTTGATCACAAATTCTGATATACAAATGTAGTTACAGGTGTGTATGGCATTTCCCTATAATACCTACATTAAGGAACTATGTTCCTTACAAACTACTCTTGTGAATTTCCCATTCTTGTGTTTACTCATGATTCCCTTAGAAAATTCTAAGTACTCGTTTCATTCTAAGAAACGAAGTACAGAAAATAAAGTGACATTATGAGTAATCATGCTTCTACACATCTGTGCCTTTGAATCCTTGGTTAGATAACTAAGGGTATTTTCAAATCTCATACCCATTACGTTCTGATTTTTCAACATGCATAGTATGAGTATTTCAATAACAACCTTCATGATTTCAAAACATTTCATATAGTTTGAAAACAATTTTTCAAATGCATTGTCTATATTTCAAAAACAACCTCCATGATTTAAAAAAAAAACATTGTCTATGTTTTCAAAAACAACCTTCATGATTTCAAAATGTTTCATATAGTTTGAAAACAATATTAATACAGTATAATTACTTATATCAAGTGCATGATTTCAAAAGCATCATTCATGTTTTCAAAAACCTTATACATAATTTCAAAATTCATCTCGCATGATTTTAAAACATTTTTATAAATATACCTACCTAATACACCTACTTTATGATTTCAAAAGTATTATATATAAGGTTTCAAAAATATTGAACACATTTTTTTTAACTCCATGCATAGTTTACAAAAATATTTTTCTCATACATTGACTTAACCTCCAAATTCTGGTTCATATGTCGCCTTGACATATCTAGCATCTCAACTTCATAAGCATTTTTACTTCATGTTTTGACTTAAGCACATCCAGTGCAAGGTTTCAAAACATCTTCAACTCCCAGAAATCCATATGGGGTCTTTTTATCTTCACAATTAGACCCTTGTGAATGATTATCAATCAAATTGGAGTCCTTAATTGGATTCCTTGTGTACCTTAATTTGAACATTTCGGTTCCTAATAATCGAAATCAAATTTTCTTTTTAAAATCTTTCTATCTTTATAGTTAGATTCTTGATAATGTTTAAAGTACCAAATGAAATCCACGGAATGGATTCCTAGTGTGCTTTAAATGAATGTACGCAATTAACAAAACAAATTAACAAATTAAAGATCTGAATAAACAATTTTGTGGTTATGTGACTATGTGTTTATGCATCTTGTGTTTTCTTTTATGCATTTTGTGTTTTTGTATACTCTGGATATTCATTATCCAAATCCTCGTAGAATCTTTCACATCTTCATATGAGAGATTCGTAGTAGGATATTCAAAAAGGTACTACCTTAAAATCCTTATTAGGCTTCTACATGATAGTTAAAACCCTTGGATTATATAGTACCATTCCATGATTCATAAGAGACCCTTTTAGTGGTCTAGTCAAAAAGACTGATTCAGAATCTGGTTAAGAACGACATCTAGTGATGTAGCTGAACAGACTCCTTGGTAGTTTATTTAAATCATTTATTGATTTAATTAAAAGGACCATATAGTGGTCTAGTCACAATCATCACAGGCTCGTTCATTGTTTTCTTCCCCTACACATTTTAAGATGCACTGTGCGGACTATGCAAGGAATTACATAATTATAGACGCGTATATAATTATGAAATTCAGTGCACAAAAACCCAGTAAGAATTATTATGTGTAAGAACCGATAGCGACAACAATAACAAAATGTGAACGATGTAATGGAGGTACGGTGGACGCACCAATAACGCTTAATAGACTTATATATAAGTGTCCCTCCTACATTGTAAGCATGATGTTATTTAAAGTTACTAGAAGTTCAAGAACTCTAACCAGTGTTGTTCGATCTTTTCAACTTCATGTTTCAAGCTCTCACAAGTTTCCTCTAAATAAAATTTCGGGACGAAATTTCCTAAAGTAGGGGAGACTGTGACACCTGTGCCTCCACGGCCATCAAACAAATAGTAAATCAATGAAATATTGTATTTCATACTTGGGATTTGTATAAATATGTGTATCGTTTGCACATATCAATTCTTGTTCGATTTCGGGCTCTAAATCGCTTTCTGGAAGGTTATACGCGCCCTGATGCGTAAATATAACCAGTTTAATGTAACAAACACTCCGGAATAGATAAATAGGCTTAACATACCTTAAATAACCTTTACATAACTTAGAAATAACTTTTGGAAGGTTTGGTATGCCGAAATCAAGTTTATTCGCTTACAGGGACTAAATTCGACAAACTGCGAAAGTATGTCAATTCGTACTGTAACGGACATTCCGGAACATGACCATAAGTTAAACATACCCTAAATATCCTTTACATAGCTTAGAAATAGGCTTTGAGGGGTTCGGTGTGCTTAAATAAACTTTTTGGCCATTCAGGGACTAAAAGCGTCAAAAAATGCATAAGTTTGCATTTTCACGCATAACCTACGTTTTGAATACATCCGGACATCCAAAAATTTATGTAAGCATTAAAATATTTTATTTTAGTGTTTGGAATGATAAAATTTCATTCGTCGCTTAATTTGGATCGTTTTTGCGTTCGTTACGACTTCCGTCGTAATTAACCGAACAACGCAACCGTACGACCAAACGAGCCGACATCCGAGATATTTTTTAGCACATTTTAAGTTCCCTATACTTTAACTTCATTTTAGAGCTTTGAAATGGGGTTAACGGGGCTTAAACGTGTCAAAAATGCATAGAAAACCAAGTTTGGGGCTTCAGGGGCTAAATCTGTCATTTTTGAAAGTTGATGGTCTGCAGGTCCCTTACGGTCCGTATGGACCTTTTCTTATGGTCCGTAAGCAGTGCCCAGCACATCAGAATTGCAGAAACATTGAATCTGGTCATTTCCTCTTGTTCCAATGGTTTTGATCCATGGTTTTTCATGCTATGGGCTGGTTTGTGTGGAGAACAAGTCCCCCAATCTTTCTTTGACAATTGTATGGCCAAGATCATTCCCTCTTCTCCAAGAAATGATCCTAATGGTTTACGAAAAACTATATAAGGCCATGTACTTCATTCATTTTCTGCACATTTTGTCTGAGATTTCTCTAAGTGGTTGTGATTATTCACTACCTACCTGAGAATACTTGGAACCAAATCTATTTGGACCCTTTGTAAATCCTCTTTCATTCTTTTATCGCTTTCTAGCTTAAAAGTCAAACTTTGTTTGACTTTCTGCATTGACTAGTCTATGGTCAATGAGAAGTTCGTTTGAACTTCGCAACGTGAGCGTAATCATGATGGTTATAGTCCCTAGTGACTATACCTACTGATTACCACGTTGTTTAGGTGTAGTGACGAGTCGTAGTTTCGGCCAAAATGCATGTTTATGCGTATTTTGTAACCAAACTATTCTTAGGTATCAAAACCTTTTGTTTTGATATCCAACTTGTTTTCAAACTTTGTTAAACATGTTTTAAACATGTTTAGCTCGTCACTTTTAGATTAGTGCTTATATAGGGTCGTAAGGTAAGCGATCTAAACAATCGCTTATACTTTCGAACCCGACCCATTTGGTCGATCTTTAGGATCCGACCAAACACATTAGGTGACCATAGCTGTATAGGGAATAACCTTCCGAGGTTATACCTTATGGTCACTTCGTTTAAGTAGTTGTATGATAGGTAGTTTATATGCCTTAGGTAAATGACCAAAATACCCTTTTTGCGCCAAAATTCATTTTAAGCATATGTAACATAATTTTTGACATCTAAACTGATTAGGCAACATTAATAGACATGTTAAGGCATATAATACTTGTCATAGGACTAGTTAGGCGTCCGAACGCGTTTTACGCGAACGACGCGTTAAAGTAGCAAAAGCTACCTAAACGGGTCGTAATGGGTCGTAAGCACTTAGGTTAGGTTTCATTTTAGTACGTGGGCATTGTTAAACCATATCATATGAGTTCCAATACTCATTTGGTTTACGAAACCTCATACTATCCAATCTCCCGATTTAGGTCCGGTTATTTATGTAGTTATCTATATTAGGTGCCGTTTGACTTCCGTGATCCCTCTAGCTTTGCTTGGTTGTTGTTCAAGACTTCTAAGCACCCTCAAGTGAGTACATAGACCCCTCTTTTACTGTTTTCCAAACGTTTTGGGGTGAAACACATGTGCCTACTTGTTATTTTCATGCTTTCCATGTTTTCATATCATATACTTGCTATGTTCATTAGTACACTATTAGTACATGATTTCACTATGTTTTGCTATGTATGTTTACTTAACATGCTAGCACATTGTTTTACATTACATTTCTTTTGCTATGTATGTTTACTTAACATGCTAGCACATTGTTTTACATGACTTTTCTGCTTTGTATGTTAACTTAGCATACGTAGTACATTGTTTATATTGCATCTCTGTTGCATATGTTCTCGTAACATATGGACACATTGTTTTATATCTCTACCTTGTATGTTCACTTAGCATACTAGGTACATTATTTTCATAAAACATGCTTACATTTGGTATATCATTTGGTTTGTTTAACGGGACTAAATTACATTCATTAACACCGATAATGCCGCTCGGTAGTAGGCATTGGTACCATAGGACTTGACAAATCCCGTTCCTAAAATCCTAGGTTTGTTTGGATGGATGGAATGACCGAATCCGAAAAAATTTCTTTTTGATAACTTTTACTCTAAGGTTATCCTGTTGTCTCAAGGCTTGAATGTAGGCGTTTAACATTACCGCATAAATGTTGTATCAGTAAAGCATGCATTATTCTACAAAGCATAACTTTTGATTTATTCAAATACTTTGTTTTGTACATTTTTACTTGTGGTTTAAGTAGTCTCATTTTACTAACCGTACATAACTTTTGATTACACATTACATAATTTACATTTGATGGTTTTCACACAAACATTTGACATTTGACTATACATAAACATTTTTACATTGGTGGTTGGTTTTGTTTAAGTGATTTAAATAACGAGGTTTGTGTAATGTGTTAAAAGCATGGTGGATATGCCGCTGGTACTTCCTATATATAAGTGCTTTTATAGTATTACATATCGTAGCGTTATTTAAACCATTTCAATATTTGACATATTACATTTTACACAAATGACATATTTTCACTAAACAATTGTTTTACAAAACAACTCGTTTTATACAAACTCGTTTTACTTGGTTATTCATTTAACCTTACATTACTCTTTTACATATCATCTACTTTATCATCGATTTTCAAATGATTTATAAAACAAAACATTTTACAAGGATCATGACTGACTTTTGTTAAACAACTTTTTCTAAACTTATAAGTCATGAATCCTATTTTCACAAAACCTATGTATCTCACAGGCATTTTTATGCTGATGTACCTATTTTCACATGTGTTTCAGGAAATGATGCATAGGGTTGATCAAGATACACTTAGACGGACTTGGGCCTTAGTGACAATAAAAGATGCAAGACTAGTTAATTATGTTATGTTTCTTTGCTGTTAAGACATTGTAACTTCTTTTGATTCAATAAAACAAAACTTTAATTTCCATGTGTTATGAAACAATGATTCTGTTACAACACTCCCCGACGATTCCACCACGATTTGTTGTTTTACGTGCTCGGGGTGTGACAAGTGTTGAGTGATCCCCCGTGAGGTATGTGAACTTGTATATAAATAGAATTTTAAAGAGGCATGTTATGCTCTAATAAGTAATTTATCTTATGAAAAGTTTTAAATAAATCATGACGAATAGGATTGTAAATAAATAAAAAATAAAACTTAATAAAGAATCTTGGAAATCCCGACACTCTATGACAAGCCCAAAAACTTTCTCTTCTACCCATTCCATTTGGGAGTGTAAAGTCACATTATAAAGAGTTTTGCTTGAGGATAAACAAAGATTCAAGTGTGGGGGTATTTGATGTGCGCAAAATGCAACATATAAATTACATCAATTGTGGCATAAAACTAACCCTTTTTTAGTACTAATGTTGGAAAAAGTGTGCTTTTGTCTTCCTTTTGTATTTTCAGGATTAAATGATCTCAAATTAACAAAAGAAGCAAAAAGGCAGCTAAATCTAACATAAATACAAGAAAAGGAACAAACGTGGCATGCCCGACCTCCCCGAAAGCATCTTCCCAAGCAAAACAAGAGAACAGAAGGCTGAACACGCCCCGTGTTCAGTGAACACGGGGGCGTGCCCAACTGTCAGCATAAAAGACAAAGCTGTAGAAGCTTCTATTGCCCACCACGGGGCCGTGCTCAGCGGACACGGGGCCGTGGTCAACTATAAGATTCGCATAATCCAGGCAAATCTTGATAGTACAGATACGCTTCTGCACACGGGGTCGTGCCCAGCGGACACGGGGCCGTGGTCAACTAATGCAGACAAGAGCAATTAATGAAGACAAGAGAAGGAGGATGGGCACGGGGCCGTGCCCGAGCTACTGTTCAGGCTATAAATAGGGGTGCTTGGCTCACTTGCAAACCATCCCTTAGCACACCACCTCTCTCACACTTCACCCACCACCCACCACCATCACAACACCATCATCCACCACCATCATCCATTGTCCATCATAGAGTTTGTGAGTCGTCTCGGGATCCAAGATTGATCGTAAGAGTTCTTGACAATCAATGGCCATGTTTGCCTAAGTCTCTTACATCACTTGGTGAAGACAAGTGTCTAGTGTAATACTTTTTATTTTTAATCTTTTCGCATTTTTTACTTGGTTATGTATTAATGACTTTAATAACCAGTTTCTTATGTTGAAGGTGATTCTTCCTTATCGTTTGTCCGTGGTGTCTTTGTCACACCCCCAAAATCCACCATGCGGAGTACCACCGCTTGGAGGCGTGACGTGACCAGGATCGAGCCACCAATCATATTGAACATCGTAATTAAGTAAATAAAACCAAACACAATACGATTGGTGACCAAGGCTAGTTAACCATGTTTAGTTTAAACAGCGGAAGCATAAAACGTAAGTTCAAAACATAAGTCCCATAGTTCATAAGTTTGAAGTCCAAAACGTAGGTTTAATAAGTTCATAAGGATTAAATGTTTAATACGGGACTTAACATCCATATTCCACAACAACCTCCTCCTCGTGCAAGCTCCATAAGCATCTAACGACCTGTAAGGCATGTAACAACGAGTCAACAACAAAGTTGAGTGAGTTCACGGTTGGTTGATTAGTTTTAAGTTGTTTCTGAAAAACGTAGTTTGACTTTCGTTGCCTTAAATGCCGTGGGGGTTACCCCTTAGTTGAAAGTATGTTTAGCCAGATTCTTTTTATTACCCAAATCATACCCATAATTAGTGGGGGTCTTTTCCCCATGTAAACCACTAGACGGTCCTGATATCGACAACTAACGAATACGTGCCCTACATCAATGTTCTATCATCATTGACAGTTTGCCATAGTCCATTAGTACACGCCCGTCCGACTGGCACGGTGTGAGGTTTGTTAAACCTAATAGCGCTATTAACTAATGACCCGCTCGCCATTGGCCTCGGCGATTAAGTCGATATAAATTGAGGGACTTCATGATAGAGTTTTGTCTAGCTAGTTTTAAGGTTGTTGTCCTGCACCAGGAGGACGAACGTATGTATTCTGCACCAGGAGAATTCGTAGGATTAATAATGGCATCCACTCTATGGAGGATGGCCGTACATATCCTACCCAAGGAGGATATGTAGATTTAGTTTTAATTCTTTAACCCATTCCCAAACCACCGGGAATCCCATGCCTTAGAAAGTGTGTGAACTCACCTCGGTTTGCTCGGTTAGATTCTCAAATATAGCTAACAGTCAAGGTCGGTCAATCACGTCCTAGTATAATTTACCAGTTAGTCATTTAGTGATTTTCAAATAGAGCACAAAGTTCCTACACGTATCTATCACACAACATGCATCATTTTAACGGTTTATGCCCATCTAAGTTTCCCATCCATTCCCCACTCAAAATCAAACATACGATAATGCACATAACATATATAACATGTTAGATCATACACAGATAGCATACTCGACATTTAGACACGCGAGTCACAACTTATGTCATCTCAGCATTTATATTCAAAACCGGCTGTTTTCGGACATTTTAATAAAATGGTTAAATTATTCCAAAAATTCCCAAATTTTTACAGGATGTCTTAAACGTTCCATATTTTATTGTGTAAAAATATCGGGGTCCGGTTCATTACCAATATTTTATAAAAATTCATATTCCGGACTGAACTCAGATTTATGTATTTCTGACCACAGTCCACGGAACAATTTATTAAAAATTCATCGAGTGTCCGATTTACGAAATTCCACTGGGGTAATTACAAATGCCAATGGGGTAATTACAAATGCATCGGTTTTTATCTACTGTACAAATTTCATGGTCCGATTCATCACAAAACTCAGGTTATGACTGAAAGCATGACACCCATTTATTGCTGTCAAAATTCAGCTTAAGCTGCTGTTACAATTTAACACTTTAAAAATAGTAAACGGAGTCCAAAAATTACGATTCCGGTGCCATTAGAACCGTATTTTATAATAACATATTTTAGATTCAAAATATCAGTTTTTTGTTGAATTTACGACCTGTTTACAGCCAACTAAAGTTGGCTGTAAAGTATGGACAGATTGCTGTTTTCACTTTCTAACTTACTAACTTGTGTTCGATTGATTTCGTTAATCATGTTTAGTGATCACAACAACATCACACATCAATATTAATCAGTAAAACATCAGATAATCAACCAATAATCATAATCACACAAGATCTACATGATTTACACACCTATATTCTCTTTATTCATCTTATTCATCTTTTATCCAAGACTATTGCAAGTTCTTTTAGAGTTTCATAAGTTTTTAACCATTAATCATCTATTAACCATAAAATACATGAACAATATGAAGATTTAAGAAACTTACTACTAGCACAAGGCTAGGGAAGTTCAAGTTGGAAAAGTGGTGGTTAAAAGGAAACGAGAGAGGTCCTTCAACTTCCGAACACACCGAGCTTCGTTGTATGACCCGTAGCACCTTTGTACAAGCTTGGAATGGATGATTGAGTGTTGAAGATGATGGTGATGGGGCTGCTTGGTTGAGCCGAGAGCAAGAGAGTGAGGGGGAGAGGGGTGTTGAGTGAAATGTGTGTGTTATGATCTAGAGGTTCCTACTTATAATTCCAATGAGTTTTTAACCTTTGGGTCCTATGTCTACCAAGGTACATAGCATATCCTTACACAATCTCCACAAATCTTGTAGAATCAAGTGAAGGTCTTGAAATAGGCCATGTGAGTCGATTTCATGCATATGGGGGAGGGGTCTATGTGCAATTTTTGCACCAATTAGTTGTCATGTGTTTCTTGTAGTACATAATCAAATCTAGGTCATGATCTTTCTCAATCCAAGAAAAGATTAAGTAATCTTAGGAAGATTATGGAGGATTTTGGTGGGGGCCACTACCTTGGGCCGTCCACATGTAATGGGGGGGGGGGGGTAGTGTAAATTCCCATAGTAGTGTAAGTAATCTAATTAGTTTTCTAGTATAGTATTGGGACTTTAACGTGTTATCATATTACAAGGGGTGTTATGGTGCTGGGGGACCATAACTGGTTCAAAAAATAAAAACAATGCTTCTAGCATTATTTTGGTGTTCCGGGTAAAGTCCGGTTGTTCGGTCCGATACTGTTCCGTTAAAGTGCTTAATTAATTCGTATAGCGTCCTATATATATATATATATATATATATATATATATATATTTGTAACGTTTTTAATTTTCAACACTCAGGAAAATATAACGGACTATTTAGTGACCTTTCTGTATACTATTAGTATATTAACAAGTACATGTAAGTATAACACGGATATCAGAAGCAGTTAAGTAATTCCACACAGTCGTCAAGCACTTTAATTATCATTAATGAATTGTACGGAATACATGGAATTTGAGGGTTGTCACATTCTCCCCCTGTTAAGAGAATTTCGTCCCGAAATTTAGCGCGTGGTTACTGAGGAAGCTAGTTAAGTTGCGTTGTTTTCCTGATTTTCCTGGGGTGTCACATCATCCCCCCGTTGATTTGGAATTTCTTCCTGAAATTCTGCAGTAGCTTCAGCCTCAGTAGTGGTTGCGTTTTTCTTAAACAGTTGGGGATACTTGAGTTTCATTTGGTCTTCTCGTTCCCAGGTATACTCTGGGCCACGACGAGTATTCCAACGAACTCGAACCAGAGGTATCCTGGTACGCTTGAGGATCTTAACATCTCGATCCATAATCTCTACTGGTTCCCCGACGAATCGCAGCTGGTCGTCGATTGTGAGTTCCTTAAGAGGAACTATGAGGGTCTCATCTGACAGACACTTCTTCAGATTCGACACATGGAAAACATTGTGAACTCCGCTGAGTTCTTCAGGTAGGTTCAACCTGTAGGCTACCTTGCCAATTTTCTCAATGACTTCGAATGGTCCGACATAACGCGGATTGAGTTTTCCTCATTTGCCAAAGCGGACTACACATTTCCAAGGTGAGACTTTGAGTAGCACTCGATCCACAACCAGGAGCTCGAGTGGTTTTCTTCCCTTATCAGCATAGCTTTTCTGACGGTCACGAGCTGCCGCCATTCGCTGTCGTATCTGAGCAATTCTCTCGGTGGTATCTACCACAAGTTCTGGGCCAGTGATTTGGCTGTCACCAACTTCTGCCCAACAGAGAGGTGATCGGCATTTGCGTCCGTACAATGCCTCAAACGGAGCGGCTTGTATGCTGGTGCGGTAGCTGTTGTTATATGAAAACTCCACTAGCGGGAGGTGCTTTTCCCAGCCATTTCCGAAGTCGATTACACATGCCCTAAGCATGTCTTCAAGGGTTTGGATGGTGCGTTCAGATTGCCCATCCGTCTGTGGGTGATAAGCGGTGCTCATATCTAAACGTGAGCCAAAAGACTTGTGCATTGCTTGCCACAGTTCTGAAGTAAAACGCGCGTCACGATCAGATATAATAGAGGTTGGCACTCCGTGCCTTGACACTACTTCCTTTAGGTAAATGTCTGCAAGAGTAGAAAACTTATCCGTTTCTTTGATAGCCAGAAAATGTGCAGACTTGGTCAGTCGATCTACGATCATCCAAATGGTATCGTTTCCGCGTTGAGATCTGGGCAGGCCGGTCACGAAATCCATGGAAATTTGCTCCCATTTCCATTTCGAGATCTCCGGTTGTTGAAGTAGGCCTGATGGTTTCTGATATTCAGACTTGACTCTCGCACAAGTCAAGCACTTACTGACGTAGGTTGCTATGTGGGCTTTCATTCCAGGCCACCAATACGTAGTCTTGAGGTCGTGGTACATTTTATCCGAACCAGGATGTACCGAATAACGAGACTTGTGCGCTTCGTCCATCACAAGCTCGCGTAAGTTTCCATAAAGTGGAACCCAGATGCGCCCTGTTACATAGTAAGCGCCGTCTTCCTTTTGTTCTAGCCGCTGCCTCGATCCTCGTAGGGACTCAGCCCTGCTGTTTTCTACTTTCAATGCTTCAACCTGAGCATCACGAATCTGAGCAGGAAGGTTAGATTGGATGGTAAGCTGTAGAGCACGTACACGCCTAGGTATGGTATCCTTTCGACTGAGGGCGTCGGCCACAACATTGGCTTTGCCCGGATGATACTTGATTGCGCATTCATAATCGTTCAAGAGCTCAACCCATCGGCGTTGACGCATGTTCAACTCCTTTTGTTTGAAGATATGCTCGAGACTCCTGTGATCGGTGTAAATGGTGCACTTGGTATCGTACAGGTAATGTCTCCATATCTTAAGCGCGAATACAACTGCTCCCAGCTCCAGATCGTGAGTAGTGTAATTTATTTCGTGAACCTTGAGTTGGCGTGATGCGTAGGCAATGACTTTGTCACGTTGCATCAACACGCAACCAAGTCCTTGGATGGAAGCATCGCAGTAAACCATAAAATCATATGTGCCCTCAGGCAATGAGAGGGTAGGCGTGCTACAAAGTCTATCCTTCAAGTGCTGAAATGCGGACTCCTGTGCATCACCCCAACGACAGGTGACACCCTTCTGAGTCAGTGAAGTGAGAGGTTGCGCAATCTTGGAGAAATCTTTGATAAACCTTCTGTAGTATCCTGCCAAACCCAAGAATTGGCGGATCTCTGTTGGTGTTCGGGGTGCAGGCCAATTCTTGATCGATTCAACCTTAGATGGATCCACATGAATTCCATCCTTGTTTACCACATGGCCTAGAAAGTGGACTTCGCGGAGCCAGAAGTCACATTTCGAAAACTTGGCATACAACTGTTCTTTTCGAAGAAGTTCCAGCATAAGTCGTAGATGCTGCTCGTGTTCCTCCTGACTCTTAGAATAGATCAGGATATCGTCGATGAACACAATAACGAACTTATCCAGGTAAGGCTTGCACACTCGGTTCATAAGATCCATGAAGACCGCTGGTGCATTCGTCAGCCCGAATGGTATAACCAGAAACTCGTAATGGCCGTAACGAGTTCTGAATGCTGTTTTGGAGACGTCCTCATCTCGGACTCTCAGTTGATGGTATCCCGATCTCAAATCAATCTTAGAGTAATAGCTCGACCCTTGCAACTGGTCGAAGAAGTCGTCGATACGTGGAAGAGGATATCGATTCTTCACAGTCACCTTGTTAAGTTCACGGTAGTCAATACACATTCTGAAAGTACCATCTTTCTTTTTCACAAACAAGACTGGAGCTCCCCAGGGCGAAGAGCTGGGACGTATAAAACCCTTTTCCAAGAGTTCTTGTAATTGCGTGGACAGTTCTTCAAGTTCTGATGGAGCTAGACGATAAGGTGCTCGAGCTACTGGTGCTGCTCTAGGAGCTAGCTCGATTTGAAACTCAACTTGGCGATGAGGCGGAAGACCAGGTAATTCCTCAGGGAATACCTCGGGAAAATCGCGCACACTAGGAATGTCTTCTATCTTTCTTTCTTCCGAGGATGTATCAGAGACGAGGGCTAGAATAGCCGCGTGGCCCTTTCGCAAACACTTATGGGCTTTAAGGAAAGAGATAATGCCTACGACAGCACCACTCTTGTCTCCATGAATCACGAGGGGTTCCTCACCAGGACGAGGGATGCGGACAATCTTCTCGTTGCAAAGAATTTCCGCTTGCTGATGAGATAACCAATCCATCCCAATAACAACGTCGAAACTACCAAGTGTGATAGGAATGAGGTCGATAGGGAAGGTCTGACCAGCTAAGACGAGGTTACAACCTTTACTATGTGTGTGGCCTTGAGACTTTTACCGTTTGCTAGCTCTACCGTGTGTTTGGTGGTCAAAAGTGTTGGGGTGCGCTTAAGCATTTGACTAACCCTTAGCAACACATATCTAACATCGGCACCCGAATCATCTAAGATAGAAATAAAGAAATTGTCTGGTAGGAACTTACCCGCCACAACGTTGGGGTTGCTTCTTTCTTCCTCACGTCCATTCAGGAACTTATGCTCACCAGTCATGCGGTTGTCCTAATTGTCTCCGCTATTGTTCCCGTTGCCCTGGTTGCTGCTCGGATTTTGATTCTGATTCAGCTGTGGATAGTGTCTCTTGAAGTGACATTCAGCACCGCACTGGAAGCATCCCTTATTATCATGCTGGTGTTGCTGTTGGTTCTGGGAAGCTTGTGGCTGCTGTTGTCGATTCTGATTCGCCGGACGTGAGCTCCTGCAATCTCTGGCTTTATGCCCGGGCTTGTTACATCTCTGACAACGACCCTTGTAGCACGGCCCGCTGTGGTGCAAACTACATCGATTGCACTTAGGATGATTTCCCCTGTATCCACCCTGACCTTGATTTCCAGAAAACTGCTGACTGGGGCTCCTGTGTTCATCTGTCTTTCGCCGCTGGGACTGGGACTGAACTGGAGTGGAACCCCTGCCCGAATTTCCATCCCACTTGCGCTTGTCATTACTTGGAGCACCAGCAGTAGTAGTGCTAACGCGCTTGGGCAGCTTACCATCTTCCACCGCCTGATCGGTGAGTTGGTGCGCCAAACAAATGACTTGCTGGATTGTGGAAAGGTTGGCCTCAATTACAGACCCTTGGATCTCCGGGACTAAGCCTCTGAGGTATAGCTTGATTCGTCTAGATATGGGTCGTGACAAGTTAGGACATAAGTCAGCCAAGTCGTTGGACCTCTTTGTGTACGCCTCAATTTCTGATCCTTCCATCTTCAAACCATAATACTCTGTTTCAAGTTCCAGAATGTCGTCCAGGTGGCAGAATTTTTCCCTAATCAAATCCTTGAAGTCGCTCCAGAGGGTGGCATTTGCGTTTGCCAACCTGAGCATCTGAACTTGTGCGTTCCACCAAGAATACGCTTTCCCTTGCAGCATGACAGTAGCGTACTCTACTCGTTTGCTGGCAGGGCTTTCACTTTCTTCGAATGTATATTTGATTCTTCGGATCCAGCGTAGAAGGTCAATTGCTCCTCCAGTGCCGTCGAAAGTGGGAGGTTTGCATTCCAAGAATGCCTTGAAAGTGCCTATGCGGGATTGGATGTGCATGGATTGACTCCCTGATTGGGTTGCTAAGGCTTCAGCAATCTGGTCGTTAATCAAGGTCGTCAGCTGACCCTGGGTCATGTCGAGACGTCCACTCATGATCTTCACATCGAAGGAACACACGTAAGGGAGGTGTCGCAAAGTGCGTAAGTGTGGAGTGACAGAAGAGAGTAAGCACACACGGTTCAAATAACAGTTATCACATTAACTAATGCATACCATGATCAATGTACCATGAAACTAACAAGTAGGCAATATAAACATAAATGATGTCACCTAGGATGATGAGTCTTGCACGTGGAGCGAAGCGTTGTTGTGGATCGTTGAGCACTGTACAGGTTATAGTCTGGTTTTATCAAAAAGCTTTTCCCCTTTTTAAAACCAAGTTCACTATAACCAATGGCTCTGATACCAATCTGTCACACCCCCAAAATCCACCATGCGGAGTACCACCGCTTGGAGGCGTGACGTGACCAGGATCGAGCCACCAATCATATTGAACATCGTAATTAAGTAAATAAAACCAAACACAATACGATTGGTGACCAGGGCTAGTTAACCATGTTTAGTTTAAACAGCGGAAGCATAAAACGTAAGTTCAAAACATAAGTCCCATAGTTCATAAGTTTGAAGTCCAAAACGTAGGTTTAATAAGTTCATAAGGATTAAATGTTTAATACGGGACTTAACATCCATATTCCACAACAACCTCCTCCTCGTGCAAGCTCCATAAGCATCTAACGACCTGTAAGGCATGTAACAACGAGTCAACAACAAAGTTGAGTGAGTTCACGGTTGGTTGATTAGTTTTAAGGTGTTTCTGAAAAACGTAGTTTGACTTTCGTTGCCTTAAATGCCGTGGGGGTTACCCCTTAGTTGAAAGTATGTTTAGCCAGATTCTTTTTATTACCCAAATCATACCCATAATTAGTGGGGGTCTTTTCCCCATGTAAACCACTAGACGGTCCTGATATCGACAACTAACGAATACGTGCCCTACATCAATGTTCTATCATCATTGACAGTTTGCCATAGTCCATTAGTACACGCCCGTCCGACTGGCACGGTGTGAGGTTTGTTAAACCTAATAGCGCTATTAACTAATGACCCGCTCGCCATTGGCCTCGGCGATTAAGTCGATATAAATTGAGGGACTTCATGATAGAGTTTTGTCTAGCTAGTTTTAAGGTTGTTGTCCTGCACCAGGAGGACGAACGTACGTATTCTGCACCAGGAGAATTCGTAGGATTAATAATGGCATCCACTCTATGGAGGATGGCCGTACATATCCTACCCAAGGAGGATATGTAGATTTAGTTTTAATTCTTTAACCCATTCCCAAACCACCGGGAATCCCATGCCTTAGAAAGTGTGTGAACTCACCTCGGTTTGCTCGGTTAGATTCTCAAATATAGCTAACAGTCAAGGTCGGTCAATCACGTCCTAGTATAATTTACCAGTTAGTCATTTAGTGATTTTCAAATAGAGCACAAAGTTCCTACACGTATCTATCACACAACATGCATCATTTTAACGGTTTATGCCCATCTAAGTTTCCCATCCATTCCCCACTCAAAATCAAACATACGATAATGCACATAACATATATAACATGTTAGATCATACACAGATAGCATACTCTACATTTAGACACGCGAGTCACAACTTATGTCATTTCAGCATTTATATTCAAAACCGGCTGTTTTCGGACATTTTAATAAAATGGTTAAATTATTCCAAAAATTCCCAATTTTTTACAGGATGTCTTAAATGTTCCATATTTTATTGTGTAAAAATATCGGGGTCCGGTTCATTACCAATATTTTATAAAAATTCATATTCCGGACTGAACTCAGATTTATGTATTTCTGACCACAGTCCACGGAACAATTTATTAAAAATTCATCGAGTGTCCGATTTACGAAATTCCAGTGGGGTAATTAATATCTCTCCGAGATTCACTAATTATTTGACTGTTGGCGGGTCTCTTTGTATGTGTTGTCCGGAAAGAGGAGGACTCAATGACAAATGCATCGGTTGTCATCTACTGTACAAATTTCATGGTCCGATTCATCACAAAACTCAGGTTATGACTGAAAGCATGACACCCATTTATTGCTGTCAAAATTCAGCTTAAGCTGCTGTTACAATTTAACACTTTAAAAATAGTAAACGGAGTCCAAAAATTACGATTCTGGTGCCATTAGAACCGTATTTTATAATAACATATTTTAGATTCAAAATATCAGTTTTTTGTTGAATTTACGACCTATTTACAGCCAACTGAAGTTGGCTGTAAAGTATGGACAGATTGCTGTTTTCACTTTCTAACTTACTAACTTGTGTTCGATTGATTTCGTTAATCATGTTTAGTGATCACAACAATATCACACATCAATATTAATCAGTAAAACATCAGATAATCAACCAATAATCATAATCACACAAGATCTACATGATTTACACACCTATCTTCTCTTTATTCATCTTATTCATCTTTTATCCAAGACTATTGCAAGTTCTTTTAGAGTTTCATAAGTTTTTAACCATTAATCATCTATTAACCATAAAATACATGAACAATATGAAGATTTAAGAAACTTACTACTAGCACAAGGCTAGGGAAGTTCAAGTTGGAAAAGTGGTGGTTAAAAGGAAACGAGAGAGGTCCTTCAACTTCCGAACACACCGAGCTTCGTTGTATGACCCGTAGCACCTTTGTACAAGCTTGGAATGGATGATTGGGTGTTGAAGATGATGGTGATGGGGCTGCTTGGTTGAGCCGAGAGCAAGAGAGTGAGGGGGAGATGGGTGTTGAGTGAAATGTGTGTGTTATGATCTAGAGGTTCCTACTTATAATTCCAATGAGTTTTTAACCTTTGGGTCCTATGTCTACCAAGGTACATAGCATATCCTTACACAATCTCCACAAATTTTGTAGAATCAAGTGAAGGTCTTGAAATAGGCCATGTGAGCCGATTTCATGCATATGGGGGAGGGGTCTATGTCAATTTTTGCACCAATTAGTTGTCATGTGTTTCTTGTAGTACATAATCAAATCTAGGTCATGATCTTTCTCAATCCAAGAAAAGATTAAGTAATCTTAGGAAGATTATGGAGGATTTTGGTGGGGGCCACTACCTTGGGCCGTCCACATGTAATGGGGGGGGGGGGTAAAGTGTAAATTCCCATGGTAGTGTAAGTAATCTAATTAGTTTTCTAGTATAGTATTGGGACTTTAACGTGTTATCATGTTACAAGAGGTGTTATGGTGCTGGGGGACCATAACTGGTTCAGAAAATAAAAACAATGCTTCTAGCATTATTTTGGTGTTCCGGGTAAAGTCCGGTTGTTCGGTCCGATACTGTTCCGTTAAAGTGCTTAATTAATTCGTAAAGCGTCCTATATATATTTTTTTGTAACGTTTTTAATTTTCAACACTCAGGAAAATATAACGGACTATTTAGTGACCTTTCTGTACACTATTAGTATATTAACAAGTACATGTAAGTATAACACAGATATCAGAAGTAGTTAAGTAATTCCACACAGTCGTCAAGCACTTTAATTATCATTAATGAATTGTACGGAATACATGGAATTTGAGGGTTGTCACAGTCTTGGCATTATTTTACTGTCTATATAAAATAAAAGATTTTCACCATTCATATCTCCACGGTCTATATGGAGGTATGTTGGCTACCTGGTCGGGGGTTAAGGGAACGGTTTGGTAAGAGTCTTGCCTTGTTCAGTGTATAAATCCTGCAAGGACCTGGGTCAAATTTAGTAGGACCTCCTTCAATACCCACCGGTATTGGATGGCGGGGGTCCAAACTCTTTGATCCCCTCATATGTAAGCTACTATTAATACTTTAACCCGGCTACTTAGGATTGTGTTCCTGCTGACTCAGACTACTTAGCCGAGGGTAACGTCACCTTCAAAAGAGGGGCCTACCACAATACGCACTAATAACTTAATTAATTATCTTTCAATAATCCGACCCTTTAGGATTGTATCCTTGCTGACTCAAACTACTGGGTTGAGGGTAACGTCACCTTCAAAAGAGGGGCCTACTACAATAACTAAGATAATCTCTTAAATAGTGCAAAAGTGCAGAAATAATCAAAGGTTATACTAAACACGAGTCGGAGCCAAGTGATTCATCTTGTCTATCTGTTTTTATTTTTATTTTATTTTTCAGCATTTTAGTTAGTTTTTATTTTTCTAGTTTAAAAACATTTTTTCTAACTTTTGATTTGATTAGACGTTGAGGATAAACCGGTATTAAAAGCTCTTGTGTCCTTGGACGACCTCGGTATCTTACCAACACTATACTATGCTCACGATGGGTGCACTTGCCCATATGTGTGTTTAGTGTTAGTAAATATCGTGTTTTATAAATTTAAAACTTGACTAAAAAGTGTAAAAAGGGCTTAAAATATACATTAAAAACCATACACACTTCACACGCATCAACTAACACCAAAGGCGGTTGAGATGTCGATTTGCTTGAAAGATTACTTGGATGCGGCGGAGAGATGTCAACACATACGCTCGCTCGAGGGAGAATTGGAATACGAAGTCGAAGTGTACGAGGACAAGGTCGAAGCCGAATTGACAACCCCAATGACAGACGAAGAAGCCGCATACGATGACTTCCTATGTAATAGTTCAAGTTCGGGTTCAGGCGAAGAAGATTAAACGTTTGTTCCACTAAAAATATATATATTAGTGGACGTTCTTGCAGATTAATAGTTTAAGTTTATGATTTTCCTTTGTTATGTTTAGTGTTCGTATTTTCTTTGTTATATAAAAATGTTTGTTCCAAGACTCGATGATATCATATTCTAAGTTTTTATATTTTAATTGTTCAGTTTTTATTAAAAACCTCATTTACAACAAAAAAAAAAGGCGAAAAAAACAGCAAAATACAGCATTCTGTTCATTTTCTGCAGAACCGGTTTTTTTTTTTTGATCGTTTTTTTGACCGTTTTTTAATCGGTTTTTCATTAACCGATTATAAAACCGGTTGTAACCGGTTAGGACCAGTTGTAGGTTTTTAGTTTCAAAACCGGTTAATAACTAGAACTGGGTTTTTAAAAAACCAGTTTTTATTTTTGCTGATATTAACCGGTTCAGCTAATAATCGAAACCGGTTTTTGAAAAAAAAAACGATTTGTACACCTCTATGAAGGGTAATGTAGTTTGTGGTGTATGTATTAAATGTTTGGCTCAACTCATTTAACCTTCAGGGTTGACATCTCTATTTATAGAGAGTCTGGATCATGAATAAACATTTGTTTATTCATGCACTTGATCTGCACAAAGTAGCTTTTTGGCATATTCATTGAATCCGTGAATGTCAACTTGCTACTTTCCAAATTGTGTCAGGGCCTTATCTTTAAGACAAGTTGGTCCATCAGAAATTCTGATGACCAGCTTACCAGAATTCTGTTGAGTTTGATCATCAGAAATTCTGATGATCAGAATTTACCAGATGTATCATCAGACTTATCAGAATGGCCTTTTCTGATCGTCTTCTCTTTGTCTTGATCACTTCCTGATATTTGTTGAAGATGTTTCTTTCTTTCTTTCTTCTTGTCTTGTTATCTTGTAGACACATTTTTATTGATCTTCTTTAACTATATCTTTAGCATATGATCAGGTTGATCATCTTTTTATTAAATACTTATCTAAATGTTTCCTAACACATCTCCTATGACAAAATCCGGCGAACACCGTCGCTTCTCCACCACATCCTTCATTTCGGGTGTTGCTTTTTCTTAGTACATACCCTTTATAACTAAATGCAAGAATATTGTTCTAAGACATAGTCATTGGGATCTGTAAAACTTTTAACAAATGGTATCCAAATTTTTATTTAAAATAGCGTTTGCCAGCGGAAATCTCGTTTTGAAGTGGAAATGAGATGGCGGTGCTGGGTGGCTAGTGTAGATCTCATTTTTCCATTGGTTCACATGATCACATCTGTCGTCATCTCCCTAACGATGAATCTTTTGATAACTAGCCCATGTCATTATAGCCTATTGACATATTAAGGGTGGGATAAGAATCAGGGACTATTAGGTCTTGGATTCGATTCCCATGAGTTTTTTTTTTCAGATTTATTTGGCTCTAGTAGTAGTCTCCAAATTTGCTGTAAAAAATTTATGGACTAATAGCATGATGTGGCCCAATCAAGTAGGGGTTTTCTAATGGCACACCCCCTTTCTATCCGCACACTTTTTCAATTCAATACGCATCGTATAGGCCTATACGATGCGTATTGGAATAAAGTAAAGACATGGCAGACTGACAGGTGCAGGTTATGTCTGGCGACGGGCTTGATACACATCGTATAGGCCTATACGATGCGTATCAAGGCACTGATTTTTTGAAGTTTATTTTTTGTTGTGTTGTGTTGTGTCGAATGCGAACCCGAGAAACGAAAGGGATTTCGTGCAGTTGGTCGATGACATGATAGATAAAGATCTTGACACGATCATATCCTTTTTCAAGTATTAGACTAGATAGTCCAAGACAGGGATGAGCACGGTACCGGTCCGGTGCTGAACCGGTACCGTACCGAAAGAACCGGTACTGAAAAACGGGGAAAAGTGGTACCGGTACCGAATACACCGGTTCGGTACCGGTACTTACCGGTGTTTTACACGTAAATACCGGTACCGAAAAACGGAGAAAATAGGAACCGGTACCGGTACCGAATATACCCGGTACGGTACCGGTTCGGTACCGGTACCCGGTACCAAATGCTCATCCCTAGTCCAAGATGAAATATATTAAAACCATTCAAGCCCACCAGTCTATAATGTGTTATAGTGAGATTTTTCAAGTTTGCGCAGTGGGAGAAAAGACCAGCACCCCTGTTGGTAGGAGAAACGAAAGGGATTTCGAGCAGTTGGTCGATGACATGATAGATAAAGATCTTGACACGATCATATCCATTTTCAAGTGTTAGACTAGATAGTCCAAGATGAAATATATTAAAACCATTCAAGCCCACCGGTCTACAATGTGTTATGGTGAGATTTTTCAAGTTTGCACAGTGGGAGAAAAGACCAGCATCCCTGTCAGTATTGTCATAATGCAATGAGACATAACTGAGATTTAAGCGGTGCGTTCCGATCAACGTTTATCGACATTGTTATAGGTGATGAAGAAACCCTAAAATGGAACATAATCCCAAATTTGTCGAAAGAAGCGCTTTTATCATGTGTCATGTGGTAACAACTACCAAGGGGATATTCAGATCTCTATTCGGTCATCTTTCCGAGCTTTTACACACGAATATGTGGTTCCCAATTTGCGGAACATAATCCCAGATTGTCTAAAGAAGCGCTTTTATCAATGGGAATGTTTTAAAAATCAGATGCACCCTTGTCGTTTCGTATTTTCTCCTTTTCTAATTCTCGAAGAATCTTGTAACGTATTCTCTGTTCTCTAAATCGTTTGTAAAATTATGTTTCTCTAATATGACACATGATAAAAGCGCTTCTCTAGACAACAGGTGCAACTTTACGGCACACTTACCTTAATCACATCTTCCATGGAGTCACAGATCCGACAGTAGGGCCCACGGATCTTATGCCCACCCGAGACCGACCTCTGGATCACACGTGGGAGAAAAGACCAGCACCCTTGTCGTTCCGTATTTTCTCCTTTTCTAATTCTCGAAGAATCTCGTAACGTATTCTCTGTTTCTCTAAATCGTCTGTAAAATTATGTTTCGCTAATATGACACATGATAAAAGCGCTTCTCTAGACAATCTAGGATTATGTTCCGTTTTATGACACATGATAAAAGCGCTTCTCTAGACAACAGGTGCAACTTTACGGCACACTTACCTTAATCACATCTTCCATGGAGTCACAGATCCGACAGTAGGGCCCACAGATCTTATGCCCACCCGAGACCGACCTCTGGATCACACGTGGGAGAAAAGACCAGCACCCTTGTCGTTCCGTATTTTCTCTTTTTCTAATTCTCGAAGAATCTCGTAACGTATTCTCTGTTTCTCTAAATCGTCTGTAAATTTATGTTTCTCTAATATGACACATGATAAAAGCGCTTCTCTAGACAATCTGGGATTATGTTCCGTTTATAACACATGATAAAAGCGCTTCTCTAGACAATAGGTGCAACTTTACGGCATGCTTACCTTAATCACATCTTCCATGGAGTCACAGATCCGACAGTAGGGCCCACGGATCTTATGCCCACCCGAGACCGACCTCTGGATCACACGTGGGAGAAAAGACCAGCACCCTTGTTGTTCTGTATTTTCTCCTTTTATAATTCTCGAAGAATCTCGTAATGTATTCTCTGTTTCTCTAAATCGTCTGTAAAATTATAAAAAAAAAAACTATGCGGGCTTTCCATCCATATATTCCGTCCAACATATGAAACATGATAAAAGCACTTCTCTAGACAATCTGGGAATATGTTCCGTTTTATTACAGTCGTGAGGTGGTCAAACCTTTCTAAAAGTAGAAAAAATAAAACATTAACAACTAACAAAGATTGGAGAACAAAAGAAGAAAGTGTTCCTCTTTGTTACCAAGCATGTCATCTGAAACAATTAACATGACATTGTTAACAGGGGAATTCTATTGGAACACCTGATTATCTATCTGCATACCTTTTGCCCACCCGAGACCGACCTCTGGATCACACGTGTTGAATGATCGAGATAAACTTCTTCGAGCTAACTGCCGATATCTCTTCCTTCTTATCTTGTTATTAAACGAGGTATAATAGCTAATAAAATATGTTTAACTTTTGAAGTCTGTATATTCTCTAACTTTTGAAGGTTCTTTATATGCTTCTTTCCTAATGCATGTCTGTGTCGAACAGTTTCTCCATCGCTAATTTCTCCACTCACCGTGAAATCGAACAGTTTCTTCATAGATTCCGTCTGGTTTCAAAGCCGGTTGAGGATTACGAGTGTTCTAAACTCATTCAAGGCATGCTTGTTTGTGCGATTTACAAAAATAAGGATGCATTCTACGGTAAACGATGCAGCTGATGAAACCGAAGCTGTTATTTCGGTTGTTCAGTACTTCCGAGACGACTCAAGTGAGTCCTATGAAGCAAGTATCTGTCTATTCAATTGAGAGGAATCATTGCATTACATCCCCGTTGAAAACAAGTGGTTGTAATGATGGGACCCTTGATTTGAAACGCATTTTTTGAGAAATTCATAGTTTAATACGCATCGTATAGGCCTATACGATGCGTATTAAGCCGATATACGATACAACATAGGCCTATACGATCGTATATGGTATAATTTGAAATTTAGTTTTATCGTGTTTCCCTCGGTTCGACGCGTATACGTGTCGTTTTTTGACGAACTTTCGCATATTTTGTCGTTTTATGACGTATACCTTCAACATACGTCGTTTCGGTGACGTTCGGTTGCGTGCGAATATCGTGTTCTATGATTACGTACAGTTTTGTTTGAAATCCACTTGTACTACAGTTTAAACTTTATAGTGTGTGATTTGACCAGGAAAGGATTGGAGGTGATTTCTACTTTTAATAAGCTGTCATAGTTGTCAAATTCATTGCGTGCATTCATATTGTTTAGTCAACAACAGATAATGAACGGTTGTTGGACTTCTTGTTCCAAATGCAGCTGTAGGATCCGTACTTAAAGGTCTATCTAAAATATGCAACTGAGACCGCCTTGTTAATTTTAATGAAGCAATTAAGATTGAATGTGCAAACCACAACCGTTTTTTACTACGAAAACGGTGGCTATGCGAAATACAAGCCCAATCGTTTGTGACTATGGGAAACACAAGTTTTCTCTTCGAGCTTGATGGATGTCCGTTATCTCAACGCTTCTCCTTACATTACTGATCTGGAATTGGAGAACCGTTGTGTATTTGCTTGCTGATTATTGAAAATATTTGTTGAAATCGAAGAAAAGAGTAAAAAATTAAATCGACACCTTCAATACGCATCGTTGAAAAACAAAATCGATAAATTTAGGGAAAATGAGGTTGAAGCAAGTGTCTGTTAATTCAATTGAGAGGAATCAAGCAGGCATGGATGCTAAACGTACTGTTATTACATCCGAGACGATTCAAGTGAGTCCTATGAAGCAAGTGTCTGTCTATTCAATTGAGAGGAATCATTGCATTACATCCCCGTTGAAAAATAGAATCGATAAATTTAGGGAAAATGGAGTTGAAAGATGATAACCCAACAATGGATGACCTCATTCTACAGCTTCGATAAATTCAGGGGTATTCTCAAATAATGTTTTCTATATGTTTGAAGACCAACAAATGTCCAAAGTGTTGATTCTTCATTCGCGTGACGGAAAGCTACTGCGTGACATGAAGCTACTGTGCAAAATTAAAAAATTAAATCGACACCCTCAATACGCATCGTATAGGCCTATACGATGTGTATTATTTTTTGATTTTTGATAAGGGGACATTGCCAGCGTTTGACTGACATAGAAGTTTGAACCCACCACAATACGCATCGTATAGGCCTATACGATGTGTACTAAGCGTGTCGATTTAATCTCAAAGGTGTGCCAATAATTCGACCATCAAGTGCTGTTTGGCTAAGCTTATTTTAGTGACTTATTTACTTATTTACTTTTTGAAAAGTTAAAAGGTGTTTGGGTTAACTTATTATGTAAGAGGAATAAGTAAATAAGTCACTCCATTATGACTTATTTACTTTTAAAAAAAAAGTCAATAAGTCATAAGTCAGATAAGCTTATCCAAACAACCCCAAACAAGTGTTCACCAAACGCATATTTTTGTTGGCGGTCCGTCCGGTAGCACTGGATGGCGTTGACCGACGATGATGTCTGGGTAGTTCTGAAATGCATAGATCCTGATGAGTCCAATCCTAATGAAGTTGACGATGAAGTTAAGATATCAACGGCGGATGTTTACATTTGGAACTTCTCCTCAATCCTCCAACACAGAATCCTTAAAGTTAAAGCTCACAGAAACAGGTAACCAGCCTCCTATCAATTCATTCATTCATTCATTTATACCTTTAATTAATTATAATGAAAATTCAATATAATAATGAGGTTTTGTGGGTGTCAGGCTAATTGAAAATTCATCCTATTTCCATGGACTCCTTGGAGGAAACTTCAGGTATTGTATTTGATTATCATTATTAAACATTGATTATCAGTATTGTTATTGTCTCTATCCTATTTTGACCTTAAATTAACCTAATATATTGTAGTCTATGCTAATTGCCTCTCTGTTTAGTCAAAAGGGAATTCCTTTTTGTTAATAGGGAGGGGCAATTACTAAAGCTTATGGGGGACTCAAAGTTATTCATTTGGTTGTTCATGTTCACTTAAACTTTCTAAATTGCTCAATTTTCTAAATATAACTATTGACTTCTAAGTCATACGTATCAAAACGATGATGCAAACGTTCAAGTCTTGTTTTGTTATTTAATCTTTCTCTTATTTGTTTATTTATCATTAGGGATCCAGACGTTGAAGTCTTAATTCAGTGGAACCGGTCAACATTTTTGAGTCTTTTGGCTTCATTGTTTGGTTCTCCTCTGGATGTCACCTCAGAAAATTTTCTCTCTATATTTGAGGTATAAATGTTTTCTTCTTTGTAACATCTTTTCTTCGTAGTTAGTTTAAACTTTAAACATTGACACCGTTGGCGGTGTTCTTCCAAAAGTCGAACTTACTAGTGCAAATGGGGTTGTTTTTTACTTCAAACCGACGAGTGGTTTTCTTGGTGCAAAGTCACAATATCAAGATTATTTTTCTGGACAGAAGAAAGCTGAAAATCCAAGTCACGTTTGAATATCAAGATTCAAAAGTACCAATTTTGAATTTATAAGATGTAAAATAGTTATATTTTTGTTGACAGTAATCAACAAATTCCAGTCGCTTTGTATCAGACTTGGTTCATCAAACGGCTTCTCCATATATATATATATCTAATCTTTTTGTCCCTTAAAGCTAAACAGAGTCACCAAAATGATTTCAGCTTGTCTATCTTCTATGAGTTTCTATTTTTTAAAATTTTAGCTTCCCTGGCAAAATTACCATCTCAAGCTCACAGATTGTAGTTGTACTAGAATGATTTCAGCTTGTCTATCTTCTATGAGTTTTTTCATTCTTTTAGGTCCACACTTCACATTACCTATACCCTTTGAATTTAGTAAGTTATAAACTACTGTTCTTTCCATATCTTCTTTGTGTTGTGAGGTTTGACCTGACTTTTGGATTTCTGGTGCTTCTAATCTTTACATTACTGAATTACTTAGTTCTAGATCTTTTTGATCCGCAATGTTAATGTTTACAGGGTGCCCTTTATTTTGGTATGGAGATGATTCTCTCACAATGTAAGATGTGGTTAGCAAAGGCGTTATCGATGATTGGAGTTCCGTCGGTGCAACTTAATGACCTTGTCAGTATATGGGAATTTGGGTCTGAACTGTGTGAGTTTAAAATGCTGCAAAATTTCAGTTTTCTTTTTTTAGACGTAAACAAATTAATTTTAATACGAAAATGATGATACACAACAGCAAGTTGTGATTTCTCTTTATACCAAAAGGAGACCATTTCACATCTTATAGAACTAGAAACAAAGGCTAACATATATAACAAGAAAAACCTATGATTTTGATTTCAAAAGATAAGCAACATGACGAATCATATATTATAACACGATAAATAAGTAACAAGGCATCCAAATAAACTTTTATCTACTAATCTATACAAGGGTTTCCAACATTGTTTTACCACTTTGTAATATTGCTAGTTATGGTTGATTTGCTTGATCTTGTTAGTCATATGCTTGATAAGGTGAAGTGTTATGCATTGCAGTGGACTATCTTCGTGAGCTATGTACAAGCTATCTTGCAAGGAACTTTGTACGTGTATTGCTTCATTTATCTCAAAATTTTTCTGCTGAATTTTTCTTGTTAGATGCCATGGTATTCTTTCAATTGGTTCAATTAGTTTGGGATTTCGAACTACTAGAACATTATTTTAATTGATCAAAAGCGGTGTTCAATATATCTGTTTAATGAAAGAAAGTTGTTTTTGCAGGTTTGGGCCTTATCCTGTCCCTCCTTTGGTGATGTTCCATATGATTTGCTGCTTTCTACTATAAAGCATCCACATTTGACTGTTGATAGGTAGGTTTACATTTATAGACAAGCTGTTATAAAGTGTAATTCATCACATAATAATATTCTGGATGTCCACAGTGAAAAACAGCTTTGTGATCACCTTCTGGTTTGGATTGATGCTAACAAGGAATGTTGTACTGAGGATCTATGTATCACCCTTCTGAAGCAGGTACATGATACTGTAGTTAATAGTAATCAAAATATCAGAAGCATATTACCTTTATTTCTACTATCATCTAGCATTTATTTTGTTGGTTGGTTTCCGTTCATCATGCTACTGATTTTTTGTAACTATTATTACTAGAATTCATTTTCTTGGTTGATATGGGGTGTTATTTTAATTATCTTTCTTAAATAATCACAAACCTTTTGTTCGTTTACAGATTCGTATTAGCCTTCTACCACTGTGGTTCGCTGCTGGTATGTTCAAAATTCCCAAGTTTACTTCTTGGTAAAAACTATACATACTTACTGATTTGTAAGTGTCTTTGCAAGGTTCATTGAACTCATCCGTGTTGTAGGGAAAAACACCTATCAGTCGTTATCCATGTGTTCTAATGGAAGTTCCTGTGGGGCCCTTACCCTGTTGAAACAACCTCTCACATGTTTAAGGGGAGACAGTGACATGCTTAATCTTAAAATTCGTTTGACTGAGTTCACTCAGGTGTGTATACAATTGTAATGATTTTGTATGTGTACGTATGTAATATTCATTTGCTTTGTCCTACTTGCAGCGAGTGGATCTTGCAGGATGTCCACAGATAACACCAGTGGTTCTTCTCTTGTCGATGCTTCCATCTTCGTTTAGCTTGGAACCTCTGACGAGAAATAAAATTGTGCAATTACTTATCAATTATGAATCTCTTAGGGGAAATTCATGTGAGCTGTGGTCAAGGTTGACATTTGAAGCAGTGCATGAGATAGATATCTCCAATTGTCCGATGCTACATCTTGAGGACGCTGTTGAGTGCTTTAGTAAGTCATTTCCATCGTTGAGAAAGTTGAAGGCGGCTAATTGTTTAAGATTCAGGACGAGAAAATTATTGCAGCTGCTGGTTGACAGATGTCTATTGCTTTGTGATATCGACTTAACTGTCGATGTCAGTCCAGTAATAATCACTCAAATGTCTGTAACTGAATCATCATTTGGCTCCATTAGTTCTCCTTTGCCTGTGTTATGGTCTAGACCGTTGCCATCCAATATTACAAAGCTCACACTGGAGGGACTAATTGATGTCACTGGTATAAACACGATCTATATCTCTACTTCACAAACTCCCAAACAATCCCCAAAATGATGTATTTGGTTTTGGCCAGTGTGCTTACTTTTCATCTTTAATTTTGTGACAGATTATGACCTCCAACACATATCTAATATCTGTGTTTCGTTAACTTACATAAGCCTTAAAGGCTGTATTTTGGTGAGTGATGCTGGCATATCTTCACTTATATGCAGTTGTTTGAAGCTAAACTCAATCGTGGCATGTGACACTTGTTTTGGACAACAATCAATTCTGGCTCTTTGCTCTTTAAATGCTTGTTATGATCATGTTGCTGCAAAACATAGTAAACAGAACATTCTCCAGGGTTCTAATCTTCAAATGCTGCATATCGGTGGCTGCAAAGGGATCAGTATGATGTCTTTATCCAAGCTTATGTCTCAAGCCTACATGCTGAAGAATCTTTGTTTAAGGGACACTGAAGTCGTTGATGATTGCCTTTTTAATCTCGGTGGTTCTTCATTAGAGGTGCTTGATGTCTCCAATACCAAGGTTTGTAAATATTGTTAAGGAGAACTGCCGTTTACCAACTGTTTGGATTTTATTAATCTATGCTTTGAATTTCAGGTTTCTGCTGCTGCTATGGCTTATGTTATAGGCCAAAATCCTGGTTTAAAATGTTTAAAAGCAAGAGGATGTAAGAATCTGCCTCACCAAGGAAGTAAAACCGAAAATAAAAACCTTTACGTTGAGCTTGGGAAACTGTGCAAATTGGATGAAATTAGTGTTGGGTGGGGATTTTCATTCTTGTCTCTTGAGGATTTGAAGCCTGCCGTTTCATTTCTAAAAGCAATAGAAGTGGGCTTAGGTGGACTTTTGGGCCATGATGGGCTGAAATGGCTACCTTTAACATGTCCCTTACTGGAGTCAATAGTTCTGTATTTTCAGGTATGCAAACACACACAAAAATATGTATATAGTATTCAGAGAAATTATCGTCACTTTCTTTGCTGACCTTTGGCAGGTGATTTCTGATGATCTCATAGTGAATATGTTGGAATCCCTGCGACACCTAAAATCATTGGCATTATGCCATTGTCTTGGTGAGACGTCTTCATTGAGTTTTAAAGTCAGTATGCCAAATTTGAGAAAGTTGAGACTTGAAAGAGTAGCACCTTGGATGAGAAATGCTGATTTGATTAGTCTGAGTCAGAACTGTGCAAACTTGATTGAGCTTTCGTTGCTGGGATGCAGACTTCTGGATTCAGGTTTGCAGCCATCATCTCGTTCCTTTATTTACTTGCATGGAAGTAGGCAATGTTTAGGAGGTTATATATGTTTATTGAGAAGCCTTTGACCAAAAAAAAAAAAAAAAACATTATGTGCTGAGTGGATGTAGGTAAGAGTATTATGTTAGTGCCCAATCTCAACAATAAACGAGAAATCTTAGCTTATAGAGTTATAAGGATTTTAAGCTTATGATGCACTGATATGATGGAACGTTGCCATATATATTACTCCCTCTGTCCCATTAAAAGTGTCATATTTTGAATTTTTAAAGTCTTTATTTATAAACTTTGACCTTAAATAATTTTGTTTGTGTTAGATAATACTTGATGAAAGTTATATATTTGAGTGTGTTTTACAAGTGTTTTTATCGGGTTAATTTTCATGAAGTTTTATATAACACAAAAAATATATAATTAAAGTCAAAGTTTATAAATAAAGACTTTGAAAATTCAAAATAAGACACATTTAATGGGACGGAGGGAGTATATATTACCTTAATTGTGTGATTACATAATTAATAATAGTGTCCAAGGTGGGACACCCCTGTGGTAATGTGCCTCCCCTCTATCCAAGAGGTGGAGGGTTCAAATCATGCAAAGTGCAGGTATAGGTGGTTAAGGAGTATATTAGAATTAGGAGTCGTTCTAGAAAAACCAAACATAATATATAATATGACTATCATGCTTTCATATAGAACTTAAGCATAAGTAAATAATGTGTATTGATGCCACACCAAGTATTCTCAAATATCAATCAAATCAGAAATCCATTGGTAAAGCAAGCAACATGCTTATAGGATACATGAGTATGCCGAGGGCAGTGGCGGACCCAGAAGTTATTTGCTGGGGGTGCGGATGAGTGGTTTAAGTGTATTTTCAAGGGGTGCGGTCGGGTTTTTGACTAAAAAATACACTAATTTTTTTTTTCCAGGGGGTGCGCCCGCCCACCCTGGACATCATGTAGGTCCGCCCATGGCCGAGGGAGGAGATTAAATAAATTCTATAGACTACACTATAGTTAATACTATTTTAATATTCATAATCAACTCCATGGTATTTTCACTCTTCAAGATCAAGAATGCCTTACTTGGGATCCTAGTAGTGGCTTTGCCAACATGTTTGCAAGTTGCATACTTGAACAAACCTTAATGGGCTCAATCGTTCATGAGAGGTCCAAGCTACCTTGCGAAATGACAATCGACTTCATTATTTTTAGTGGCGGAACTAGAACATTAACTCAGGGGTATCCCAAAAACTTTTTTTTTTCACCGTGCAATCGTACAAAATGAAAAGTTAATACCCTAGAAGGTGATTTTAAACTATTAGCACCTAAGTATGTTACTTTGTGCAAACCACAGGGGCTAACTATGTAATTAACTCTAATGTACATATGTGTGGGCCATCGGGGGCAAAAGTGAAAGTGCACTAATTTTAACGTTATTTTACTAATTTCATGAAAATAACGTTAAAAGCTAAGGACGGTTAATCATGCATCATGTGGTGGTGTTGATAGCTAAAAGACAAAAGGGTACATGCACTAATCGGTCTTTGTCCCAATTGCTGATGGTGGGATTTACTGAGTATGATGATGATGATGATGTCCCTCTCCTTCCACATAGTCGGGATTAATTGGAGGTTCCTCCTTCCACATATTTGGGATTAGTTGGAAGATTGAACACGTGTCGTCGCATAATTGGACGAAAATTTTCGGGTGTTACATAACCTGTCATTGACGATGCATACAACACACATTCAATGGTCGATTGTATATTCTGCTTAAAATTATCTTTGCATTTCATTAAATGGGTTACACTTTGTTATTGTTTTGTTGCATTCATGTATGATCTCGGTCCTGCAGTGTCTACAACTAATTATACGTTATCTTCAAGCGTATAATAAGATCTTTGTCTTCGCCTATGTAGAATCGCAAAAGATCATTTCAAGAGGTTGGCCATGCTTGACTTCTGTTCATCTAGAGGTTTGTAACTAACCTTTCTTCTGTGCTTTGCTAGAAAAAAAACGTGTTCAAGAAAATGTAACACTTTGAAATACAATTGAATGAAGCCATGTCTTATGTTCGTCTTGCTGTCTATTATATGCTTTGCTCGTGTTTAATACGATGAAATAAACCCTAAGCTCAATGGGGTTGGTATTTGTTCCCAGAGGGAAGAAAACATATATAGCATAGCTTAGTTCATTTAACTTTATAATACATAGTTGAATTTATTTTATCATACATATCAATATTTTACCTTTGAAATCACTTTCTGCGTATAAAAAAGGTGTTTTGTGTGACTGAATCTGGTAAATACTTTTCTAGGAATGTGGACAAGTGACGAGTAACGGTGTTGAGGCTCTTTTTGACTGCCATGCCCTTGAAGATGTATTGTTGCGCCACAATGTGAGCTTCCTTTAAACCTCTTCTTCACAGAATATAATACTTGGTAACAGTAACCACATATGATCTTTAAATTCAGGGTTCTGGGATCCAGAAATGCTTTATTGGTGATGCAGTCACCAAGGTATAATACATATATATATATATATATATATATATATATATATATATATATATGCATATTCAACCTTTTCTATACGGTAACATACATTTTCACATTAATTTATGATGAAAACAGCTGCCGATGCTTCGAAAATTGTCGCTTGATATATGTGATGCAAAATGCGGAGAGTTTGACATTCCAGAGGTAAAGCATACCATATCTGTCCAATGAAAATCGCAACGATTACCCTTTTTGAATATCTCATGAAAATTGCATATGATGTGATATCTGAAAATTTGTTGTATTCATGAATATGCCACAGTTGGATGATAGACACTTAAACAATGTGAAAATAGCAAGATGTAAATCTCGGAATGTTGGGGCGTCGGTACACATGGAAACTTTGGTACTCATGTGGGATAGCAAACAGATTATCAGAACCCTAGTCAAGGAAAGAGTCTAGCATTTCAGGCTTTCAGCAAGAAAAGCATGATGTGGAAAATATAGCTAGCATCAAAATTAAGTTGTATTTTGGTGCAATTAATTAATTAATTTATGAAGTAGGTTCCTTACAAGAGCTGTGCCTTTTAGGATTATTCACCCCCCAAAACAAACAAATCTAAGCCAAATATGTAATTTAAAAAAAAGTAGTCTCATTAGTAAACGTTAATACACGCGTAGGTTACTTCCTGACCGAACCATGTTCACGGTATGTGGTCTTTGTGTTCACATTCTCATTACATTTGTCATATGTTCACAATGTGGTTTTGACGATATTCACAGTTCACAAGGACCAAGGTTGTTAATTTCAATAACCACTAACAAGTTGCAATACGTTTAAAAGTTAGTTAGTGATTAATCATGTATTTAACAAATAGTTAGCTTGAATGAGAGAATTATCGATGATTTTAGCTACTTGTTTCTCTCTAGAATTCTCTCAATTCTCTTTCCACTTAATAATGGTATTAGAGCTTCTTGGATTCCATCGGGAGGTTTGCTGGAGATGAAGACAACACTACAAAGGTAATTAACAAGAAGAGAACTGGCGCAATCAGGAAATGGAAAAGTTAATCAAAAGAGCATGAAAAATCTCTGTTATGACAGAAAAGTTATTCAAAAAAAAGACCAACATTGATTACCTTTGGCAAATATATAAAAAGTCATCAGAATTGTGAACAATTGAAATATTTAAAGAAAAGGTTTTTGATATTGATTGTAACCAACCTCTCTAAATAGAGGGATACACTGGATGCGAAAGGAAACAAAATAAACAAGGAAAAGAAAAAGATAGGGGACCAACTGTCCTTGACATTCTAGAAAGATGGAAACATTCAAGGAAATGATGAAAAAATTTCTGATCCTTGAATATTTTCTAACACTTCCCCTCAAGTTGAGTAATGGGATTTCCAAGACTTAACTTGCTTAGGCACTGATTAAAGATTCTTCCGTTGACGGCCTTGGTTAATATATTTGCTAATTGGTCCTTTGAATTAACGAAGGGAAGCTCTATAACCCCTGCTTCGAGTTTTTCTTTAATGAAGTGTCAGTCAACTTCCACATGTTTTGTACGATCGTGCTGAACGGGATTTTCAGAGATCTGTATAGCAGCTTTGTTATCACACATGATAATACTTGCTTCAGTTTGAAGAAATCCGATTTCATTCAGGAGTTTGCGTATCCATAGAACTTCTGCTAGACCTCGTGCGATTCCTCGAAATTCTGCCCTGGCGCTAGATGGAGCAACGACTTTTTGTTTCTTGCTCCTCCATGTGACTAGATTTCCTCCTACCAATGTAAAGTATGCGGATGTTGATCTCCGGTCTCCTTTATCTCCAGCCCAGTCAGCATCAGTATACGCCTGGACCTTTAGGTGTTTGTTGGATTGGAAGAGAACCCCATGTCCCTTAGTCCCTTTGAGATATCTCATAATCCTCCATATCGCGTCCATATGAGCAACTTGAGGTCGGTGCATAAACTGACTAACCACCCCGACTGCATAAGCAATGTTTGGTCGAGTGTGTGAGAGGTATATAAGTTTACCCACCAACCGTTGATATCTTTCTTTGTCTACTAATTCTGCTCCTTCTTCGATGCAAAGTTTCTAGTTAGTAATCATTGGAGTATCAGCTGGCTTGCAATCGACCAATCCTCTTTCAGCTAGAAGATCGAGGATATACTTCTTTTGACATATAAAAATCTCTTGCTTAGATCTTAGAACCTCGATCCCAAGAAAGTACTTGAGCCTTCCTAAGTCCTTCATTTCAAATTCTTTAAACAAATTGGTCTTCAAATTCCTTATTTCTTCCTCGTCGTTTCCTGAAATGACCATGTCATCAACATATACAATTAAACAGGTTATAAGTTTACCTCTTCGTTTTAGAAATAATTTGTGATCTGAGTTGCTTTGTTGAAAACCACATCCTTTTATAGATGAGGTGAATCTGCCAAACCACGCTCTAGGAGATTACTTAAGCCCATAGAGAGTCTTTTTCAGCCGACATACTTCCTTGTTTTTAAAGTCTCTTGTGAATCCAGGAGGGGCGTCCATGTAAACTTCTTCTTTTAATTCTCCATGGAGGAAGGCATTCTTTACATCAAATTGGTGAAGAGGCCACCCTTCATTAGCAACAATAGAAAAAAAGACACAAATGGTGTCAATTTTTGCTATCGAGGAAAAGGTCTCTGAGTAGTCAATCCCGTATGTTTGGCTACTAACCGTGCTTTATATCTCTCAATGGTGCCATCTGGTTTGTGTTTGATTGTAAAGACCCAACGGCAACCGACTGGTTTCTTCCCTGGAGGAAGGACACATTTCTCCGATGTATCATTTCTTACAAGATCCTCCATTTCCGCTTCCATAACACCTTTCCAGTTCTTTGATTCAAAGGCTTGTTCCACAGAGTTTGGAAGTTCCTCACTATACAAGGAGGATGCGAAGGCCTTGGTTTCTCTACATAAGTTTCCTTCGGCTATGTTTGCCATGGGATATCTAGAGGACCTTGTCTCCTTCTCTGAGGAGTATCATTTTGGAGGGACTCCTCTGTTAGCTCTAGGTGGGAGTTCGTACCTACGGTTGTCTCTTCCTGTAAAGATTCATCCTGCACAGTTTGTTCTATAGGTGTGAATATGAAGACTCAATCTCTTGACTTTGTATTGATTGGTAAAAACATTATATAGAGTACATGTACACCTATAAACTAGGAAAGTAAATATACAATTGATTTATAGTATTACACAATCAAATGCTCAAAATACGTAAATCAGTAAATGATTTACGCTACGCTATTACCCCTTCAATCGAACAGGTGGGGGACCAACACGGAGTAGGCTTCAAAATTTCTCAAACAAAGGCTTGGGGAGACTCTTGGTGAAAATGTCCGCAACCTGGATATTGGACGGAACGAATTTGGTGTAGAGTTTCCCAGACGAAACTAATTCGCGAACAAAATGATAATCAATATCAATATGTTTTAAACGTTTATGAGCTACTGGATTTTGACTGAGGAAAATAGCACTCTTATTGTCGTAAAGGAGAGTTGGACGATCAGTTGGGAGAGCGTGTAACTCCCGCAGAAGATGGGTGATCCAAATAATCTCAGCCGCAGTGTTTGCCATAGCACAATATTCAGATTCACAGCTGGAGCGAGACACGGTAGGCTGCTTCTTTGCCCTTCACGAAACAAGATTTCCACCTAAATAAATCGAGTAGCCATAAGTGGATCTACGCGTTTCAATACAGCGTGCCCAGTTTGCATCAGAGTATCCAACTAAAGTAGTCGTATCTGGCTTAGAAAAAGACAACCCAAAAGAAATAGTGCCCTTGACATAACGTAGTATACGCTTGACTGATTGAAAATGAGAAATGGTGGGTGACTGCAAGTGCTGACTGGCCTGATTAGCAGCATAAGAGAGATCAGGACGTGTAATAGTAAGATATTGAAGAGCTCCAACCAATGACCTGTAGAGAGTAGGATCGTGAAAGAGATCACCGTTGCTGAGAAAACTCTCCGTGGTAGCTAAGGGAGTGTCAACCGGCTTAGAATCCAATAAACCGGCACGAGCCAAAATGTCATGAGCATATTTAGCTTGGCCGAGGAAGGTGGCACGATCAGAATAAGTGACCTCAAGACCCAAAAAATAACCGAGAGCCCCCAAATCTTTAACTAAATAACACCAAGACACCACGGACAAATGATAAGGAAGTTTCACCTTCAACATAAGAAACTAGTTATTAAAGTCATTAATACAAAACCAAATAAAAAGTGCGAAAAGATAAAAAAAACAAAAGTATTACACTAAATGCTTGTCTTCACCAAGTGATGTAAGAGACTTAGGCAAACATGGCCTTTGATTGTCAAGAACTCTTACGATCAATCTTGGATCCCGAGACTACTACACACACTCTATGATGGATGATGGTGGTAGATGTGGGTTGTGATGGTTGTGGAAGGTGGGTGAAGTGTGAGAGAGGTGGTTTGTCAAGGGATGATTTGCAAGTGAGCCAAGCACCCCTATTTATAGCCTGCACAGAAGCCCGGACACAGCCCTGTGCCCGCTGGGCACGGCCCTGATGCGTGTGAAGTGTTATATATATTAGGTGTATATTTTAAGCCCCTTTAACACTTATTTTTAGCCAAGTTTTAAATTTATAAAACATGATATTTTACTAACACTAAACACACATATGGGCAAGTGTACCCATCGTGAGCGTAGTATAGCGTTGGTAAGATACCGAGGTCGTCCAAGGACACAAGAGCTTTTAATACCGGTTTATCCTCAACGTCTAATCAAAATAGAAAGTTTAGAAAAATGTTTTAAACTAAGAAAAATAAAAACTAACTAAAATGCTGAAAATAAAATAAAAAGAAAAACAGATAGACAAGATGAATCACTTGGTTCCGACTTGTATCTAGTGTAACCTTTGATTATTTCCGCACTTTTACACATAATTAAGAGATTATCTTAGTTATTGTAGTAGGCCCCTCTTTTGAAGGTGACGTTACCCTCACCCCAGTAGTTTGAGTCAGTAAGGATACAATCCTAAAAGGGTGGATTATTGGAAGATAATTAATTAAGTTATTAATGCAATATTATGGTAGGCCCCTCTTTTGGAGGTGACGTTACCCTCGACTAAGTAGTCTGAGTCAGCAGGGATACAGTCCTAAATAGCCGGGTTACAGTATTAATAGTAGTTAACTTATGAGGGGATCAAAGAGTTTGGACCCCCGCCATCCAATACCGTTAAGTATTGAAGGAGGTCCTACTAAATTTGACCCAGGTCCATTGCAGGACCTCTAAACGCTGAACAATGGCAAGACCTTTACCAAACCGTTCCCTTAACCCCCGACCAGGTAGCCAACATACCTCCATATAGACCGTGGAGATATGAATGGTGAAAATCTTTTATTTTATATAGACAGTAAAATAATGCCAAGACACCACGGACAAACGATAAGGAAAGATCACCTTCAACATAAGCAACTAGTTATTAAAGTCATTAATACAAAACCAAATAAAAAGTGCAAAAGATTAGAAATAAAAAGTATTACACTAGACACTTTGTCTTCACCAAGTGATGTAAGAGACTTAGGCAAACATGGCCTTGATTGTCAAGAACTCTTACGATCAATCTTGGATCCCGAGACGACTCACACACTCTACGATAGACAATGGATGATGGTGGTGGATGATGGTGTTATGGTGGTGGTGGGTGGTGGGTGAGGTGTGAGAGAGGTGGTGTGCCAAGGGATGGTTTGAGCTTGAGCCAAGCACTTCTATTTATAGGCTGAACAGAAGCTCGGGCACGGCCCCGTGTCCAGTGGGCATGGCCCCGTGTCCACATCCTCTCTTTCTTCATTAAATGCAGCTTTGTCTTATTAGTTGACCACGCCCCCGTGTCCGCTGAGCACGACCCCGTGTGCAGAAGAATCTTTGTACTATGAAGATTTGCCTGGATTGTGCGAATCTTATAGTTGACCACGGCCCCGTGTCCGCTGAGCACGGCCCCGTGGTGGGCAATAGAAGCTTCTACCACTTTGTCGTTTCTGCTGACACTTGGGCACGCCCCCGTGCTGGCTGAGCACGGGGCGTGTTCAGGCTTCTGATCTCTTGTTTTGCTTGGGGAGATGCTGTCGTGGGGTCGGGCATGCCACGTCTTGTTCCTTTTCTTGTATTTATGTTAGATTTTGATGTCTTTTTGCTTCTTTTGTTAATTTGAGCTCATTTAATCCTGAAAATACAAAAGGAAGACAAAAGCACACTTTTTCCAACATTAGTACTAAAAAAGGGTTAGTTTTATGCCTCATTTGATGAAATTTATATGTTACATTTTGAACACATCAAATACCCCCACACTTGAATCTTTGCTTGTCCTCAAGCAAAACTCTTTAATATGTGGCTATTACACTCCCAAATGGAATGGGTAGAGAAGAAGGTTTTTTGGGCTTGTCGTAGAGTGTCGGGATTTCCAAGATTCTTTATTTAGTTTTATTTTTATTTATTTACAATCATATTCGTCATGATTTATTTAAAACTTTTCATAAGATAAATTACTTATTAGGGCATAACATGCCTTTGTAAAATTCTATTTATATACAAGTTCACATACCTCACGGGGATCACTCAACACTCGGCCGAAAATGTATTTTTGTGGATCACTCGAGAGCGGCATGGAACTTACTCCTACCATAGGCTTGCCAAGCAATCAATCCTCCTCCTTTTTAACTTATATACCTTTGTAAATATCAAGAGGACTTTGTGGGTTAAGGGCTAGGCTTGGGTTAAAGGTAGGTGGTTGGGTTGGTGGTTAGTGATTAGTAGAAAAAGGGCGAAAAGCGTAACAAGTGTCGGTTTTCGTATGACCTTCTATTTTTGTAACTTTTATTTTGATGAAGCTATTTATTCAAACAAAGTTATTTTTGATGAACTTGTTTGTTTATTTTCTTTTGCTTCATCATCAACAAAATATTTTTTTTTTGATAAGTCATATGAAGAACCGAACTTGTTACTAAAACAAAGGGGTAAAAATGAAAAAGGTTTTGGTGGGTAAAAAGGGTGTTTGGTTTGGGTTATGAAATGAAAAGGTTTAGGCTCAAAGGGGCTAACTAGGGGGATTTTTGGGTAGGTGGTAAAAAAAAAAAAAGAAAAATAATGGTGTAGAAATAAAAATGTTAGTCCTAATGCCTCCATCATTTACTTACTCGGGTTTAAGTTGGTAAGGACCGGGAATGTATCGTCATGGCAAGTTCTAGAGTCGTAAGAACCAAGCGGCTATTCACACAAGAAACGAAAAAATGAGCAATTAGTTCTAATGGTATGTAATTGTATGCTCAATAAAGGCTCAAAACTCACTTTTGTGGGAATGGTTTTTATGTGATCAAGTATATATAATCAAATTTTAACTAAGCTTGTCATGCCTTTTCATAATTTTCTTATGTTGGTTCTTTTTATCACGACGCTATCGGTTGTAAATTTGTAAAAATATAACCTTTTTAAGAACTTGAATTTCCCGAGTTAAACCTAGACAAGTAAAAAAAATGAATGATTAGCGGTTCCAATAGAGTTTTGTGTAAGGCTTGTATTTAGGACTTGCAAGATTCAAGGTTTTAGCATCCCCCCCACACTTAAATTACACATTGTCCTCAATGTGTCTCAAAAATAAGTTTTTAGGTTGATTGAATGTGTAAAAATGTGTAAAAAGCAAAAAATTTGTGTTACTGGCTACCTGGACACGACCCCGTGTTGAGTGAACACGACCCCGTGTTCAGGTGCCAGTAACGAAAACTTACAGAAGGTGAACACGGGGGCGTGTTGGCTGGACACGACCCCGTGTCTGTCAAGGTCTGCAGAAATAAAACAATCAGCAGGTTCAGGGGAGTGAGCACGGGGGCGTGTTGGCTGGACACGGCCCCGTGTGGACAGTCTGCAAAGTTGAAAAACAGGTTTCTTTCGTCGGTTTCCCTTCCCTCCATGGCGTGCAATGTGGTCTCGTATATATCCAACATCATCTTGAATATCGGATATGTTTCTTTCAATAGCTCCGACCCGGTGGTAGGTGTTGCTCGCCATGTTGTAAGTGTTCCTGGTGAACATAAGGTTTTCCTGCAACAAATCATGCAAACTTTGGAAATTAGGAAAACCGCCTCCGGAGGAGGATGATTGGCCCGGATCACCGTGGGGTTGGTATTGGTACTGATGATGTTGCGGAGCTTGGAGGACAAGCGCTTCTTGCGGGTTCCATGCATGACCTTGCATCCTTTGAAAGGTTACCGTCCCGTTTTCTGCCTCATAAATCAGGTTCATTGAGCGGCATATGTGTATATCCACCGTACCCGACCATGGGCTCCTCTCAAATGACCTAGGTATGTGGGCGAAGTGCTTGAAGAGACGGTACACCCACCCCCCAAAGAAGATGGGAGTCGGTGCACTAGCAAGGCGGTTGTGATGCATGTTTCGGAGCATGAGGAACGGAACATCGGGCGGCCTGCGGTTGTGGATGCAGTGGAGGACAACCAAATCTCTTAACCCAACGACGCCACTACTTTCATGCCTTTGGCTAAGAGAGTAGCCGAGGAGCCTATGAATGTATCTGTATAGCGGATCCCTCAACTTCGTGCTCTTAGTGCTGCTCGGATTGTAGTACCCTTCACCAATCTGAGCCCAAATGGATTGGCGTTCGTTTTCACCTATCTCTCTCATTCCTCCAGTATTTTCTTCGTTTCCCGCATCCTCTTCCGCATACAACCCGACAATCGATCCAAACTGAGCCATAGAGATCGAATATTTCGTTCCTCCACATCGGAATGCTACCCCGTCATTGTCGAACGGGTCGCACCTCGAGTTGAATGTGAAGGTGCTATAGAACTCCAAAGTGCATTCGTGGACGGAACGGAGTCGAGTTGTTAGGGAGACTCTGAGTGGTCCCGTGACAATGTTGTTGAAACGGTCAATTTGATTCACCATGGTTAGCAAGTCCGTGCAAGCTTGCCTCGGGTATTCCTCCGGCCTTGTTTGAAGAATCTCGTATCGAGCTCTCGCATCGAGTTCATGGGCGTTAAATCTTGTGAACTTCCTGGCCATCTGCAAGAATACACCAAAAGTTAGCACGAAACAGAAATATTTTCGGAAAAAACTGCAAACAGAGGTCTGGACACGGCCCCGTGTCCAGCGGACACGGCCCCGTGTCCAGGCGTCTGTTACTCAAAAAATTCATTTTTCGACCCGGTTTTGAAAACTTGAAAATTTTTGGTCCAATAGGTGCGGTTTCCCCCGAAAATGAAACCCTAAGCACCGTTTTTCCCAAAATATCCCGTTTACCCTATCAATTTTATCTTTTTCGGTTCAAGAACAAGGGTTTGGGGTTTTTGTGAGAAATCGGGTGAATCTATGAACAATACAAGTGTATTTACTTCCCATAACACTAACCTAACTACATGCAAACAGATCTAAACAAAAATTTGAGGTTCGATCCGGATGGACTTCAAGAACCCTAGATTTTTCCCCAAATTTTTGGTGTTTTAACTACATGCAAGTAACTAATCTAACTACTAAAAGTGATAGAATCATACCTTGATGTTGTTAGAGCGATAGGAGACGTCGAAAATCTGCGAAAAATCGCCTGAAACCAGAGCTTTTTCGGGGAAACGGGGCGTGTGGAATGAAGTAACTGTTTTGAAAAAGGGGATTTATCCCGACTGCAGCGCGGACACGGCCCCGTGTCCAGTGGACACGGCCTCGTGCCGAGCAAGTTTTGAAATTTTTTTTTAGTGCTCGTGTGAGTGCCCTTGTTTCCCATAAGCTTTGGTTAAAGAACTTACCGCTTTATTTGTCGTCTCAATCATTCGTAACTTACCAGGTATGATGTTTTACTCTTCCACCGTTTGAAGCGAAATCTCTTCTTCTTCATCCTCAATGAATCCTTGATAGAGTTTCAGCCGTTGGCCATTGACTTTAAATGGAGGCCCATTTCGAGATTTAATTTCTACTGCACCGTGTGGGAAAATATGGGTGATGGAAAAAGGTCCTGACCACCTAGACTTTAATTTACCAGGAAACAATCGAAGTCGTGAATTAAACAAAAGAACTAGATCTCCTACCCGAAATTCATTAGGTTTAATATGTTTATCATGCAAATTTTTCATTCTTTCCTTATAAATTTCGGAGTTTGAGTATGCATAATTCCTAAGTTCTTCTAATTCATTTAATTGACAAAATCGATTTTTACCAACAAATTCTAAATCTAAGTTTACATTTTTGATTGCCCAGTAGGCTTTGTGTGCAATTTCTACTGGCAAGTGACAACTTTTTCCATAGACTAGCTTATATGGGGTTGTGCCTATTGTTGTTTTATAAGCAGTTCGAAAGCCCATAAAGCATCATCTAATTTATCCGCCCATTCCTTTTATTTAATCCTACGGTTTTTTCAAGTATTCGTTTTAAACCTCTATTAGTCACTTCGGCTTGTCCGTTTGTTTGAGGGTGATATGCTGTTGAGACCCGGTGATAGACCCCATATCTTGTTAAAAAATTTCGAGTTGATGGTTGCAAAAATGGGTACCTCTATCACTTATTAATGCTTTAGGTGTGCCAAAACGAGAGAATAATTTTTTCAGAAATCTTACCACGACTCTTCCATCATTTGTTGGAAGTGCCTCGGCCTCGGCCCATTTAGACAAGTAGTCTACTGCCACAAGTATATATTTGTTTCCTTTCGATGGTGGGAAAGGTCCCATAAAGTCGAGTCCCCACACATCAAAAATTTCACAAACAAGAATGCCATTTTGTGGCATTTCGTTTTTGGAAGAAATATTACCTGTTCTTTGGCAAGCATCACATGTTTTGACAAGACTTTGGGCGTCTTTGTAAATGGTTGGCCAATAAAATCCTGAATCAAATACCTTTCGTGCGGTACTAGCGGCACCATGATGCCCTCCGTATGGACCTTCATGACAATGGCGGAGAATTCTTCGTGCTTCATTACCATGTACGCATCGTCGGACGAGTTGGTCGGCACACATTTTGAAAAGATATGGATCTTCCCAAAATAGTGTTTCACATTGGCAAAGAATTTTTTTTCTTTGATAATGTGACCATCCTCTTGTGACTATACCGCTAGCTAGGTAGTTAGCATAGTCGGCGTACCATGGCTCTTCCTTATATTCCACCATTTCCAGGGACTCTGTTGGAAATTTTTCGTTGATTTGCTCGTCCCTGGTCGCCTCCAAAGCGCGAAAGATGATCTGCTGCAGTGTTTTCTGCTCCTCTTTTGTCTCTGATTTCAATGTCGAATTCTTGGAGGAGTAGAATCCACCTAATCAAATGTGGTTTTGCGTCCTGCTTCTTGAAGAGATATCGAATGGCTGCATGATCTGTATAGACTATAGTTTTAGAAAGAACAAGATAAGAACGAAATTTATCAAAAGCAAATACCACAGCTAGTAATTCTTTTTCAGTTGTTGTGTAATTTTCTTGTGCATCATTAAGTGTTTTACTAGCATAATAAATTGGGTGGAAATGCTCTTCTTTTCTTTGTCCCAAGACAGCTCCAACTGCAAAGTCACTAGCATCACACATGATTTCGAAAGGAAATTTCCAATCAGGCGCTATCATGATAGGTGCGTTGACTAACATCTCTTTTAAGGTTAGAAATGCTTGGTTGCAATCCTTGTCAAAGATGAAAGGGGCATCTTTTTCAAGTAATTTTGTTAGAGGCCTTGAGATTTTTGAAAAGTATTTGATAAACCGTCTATAAAATCCGGCATGCCCTAGGAAACTTCTGATAGCTCTTACGGAGGATGGAGGTGGTAATCTAGAAATGATATCTATTTTGGCTCGATCCACCTCCATTCCTTCGCTCGAGATCTTGTGACCGAGTACTATTCCCTCCGTTACCATGAAATGGCATTTTTCCCAATTAAGGGCGAGGTTAGTTTCCTCACATCGGGATAGCATTCGTTCAAGGTTATCGAGGTATTGGTCGTATGAATCCCCAAAGATAGAAAAGTCGTCCATGAAGACTTCCATTGTCTTTTCTATCATGTCATGGAAGATGGCTACCATGCAACGTTGGAATGTTGCGGGGGTATTACATAGACCAAACGGCATGCGTCGATAAGCAAAAGTTCCATAGGGACATGTGAAAGTTGTCTTTTCTTGGTCTTCGGGTGCTATCGGGATTTGAAAGTAACCTGAAAAACCATCCAAGAAACAGTAAAATTTATGACCGGATAATCTTTCTAGCATTTGATCAATGAAGGGCAAAGGAAAGTGGTCTTTTCTTGTTGCTTCATTTAATCGTCTATAATCTATACATACTCTCCATCCTGTGACGGTTCTCGTTGGTATTAATTCATTCTTTTCATTAGTTATTACCGTCATACCTCCTTTCTTTGGAACTACTTGGACGGGACTCACCCAAGGACTATCGGAGATAGGGTAGATAAGTCCGGCGTCAAGTAGTTTGATGACCTCGTTTTTAACCACTTCTTGAACATTTGGATTCACTCGACGTTGCGGTTGTATGACCGATTTGTAGTCATCATTCATCAAAATTTTGTGTGTGCACATAGAAGGACTAATTCCTTTTATGTCTACAAGTTTCCAAGCTATTGCATTTTTATGTTTTTTCAAAAGACTAATTAATTTTTCTTTTTCTAAGCTATCTAATTTAGACGAAATAATTACAGGTAAATTACCCTCTTTGTCTAGAAAAGCATATTCCAAACCTTTTGGAAGTTCTTTGAGCTCAAGTGGTGGGTCTTTAGGAGACTCCTTATTTGGTTGCTCATTTCGATCAAGAACTTTAAAAGTTTGTTCTATGGCGACCTCTTCTTCAACAAAGTGGTCGATCTCTTCACTTGTATCGGGTGGTTCATCTTCATCTTCAATTAGGGGGTCATTATTGCCGAATGGATATTTCATTGACCGTTCGAGATCGACACTTCTTTTAAATGCCCCTAATTGAAGAGGTAGATTGTTGAACTTCCGGTTTTTCAAAGCTTCATGAGTTTTTACAAATGGTCGTCCCAACACTAGAGGAGCGTCATCGAGGATGACAAAGTCGGTTGGGATTACCATTTGATTTGTTTGAACCAAGACATCCTCAACTATACCGATTGATTTTATTACTTTCCGATTGGATAGAAAAATGGGTATTTGAAGTGGAGAAAAATCACTAATACTTAATTTTTCGAAAATGTAATTAGGCATTATGTTAACACAAAGATCTTTATCGATTGTGACATTACTAATAAACGAATTTTGAAAGAAACATGGAACCGGTGTAATGTTAATTTCAAATGGGTCTTCTTTTATTAGCGAAGTTTGATCATTAGTTAACTTAACACTTACCGTTTCGTCAATTTTAGTGTTAGTGTTTAACTCTTTTAAAAACTTAGCATGAGTGGGTACTAAACAATGATTTTCAAAAGAAGGTGACAAGAGATTAATTTCTTCAAAATTAGACTCTTCTTGAATTTTAACGTTTTCGGACTCACCTATTTCGTTGTTTAACTCATGTGTCGGTTTTTCACTTATTTGTTCTTCCATTTTTACACTTTCAGTTATCTCTTCCCTTTTTAATTCTTCTCTTGCGCGGGACTCCTCTTCCCTTGCGCGAGATTCTCTTATACAACGATCGATAACTCTAATGTGTTCTAATATCCTATCGGTTACTTTGGTTATAGAAAAAGAATCGGAATTTTCTAAGCTTGAATCCGGTTGTTCGACCCTTTGTTCCTCATAGTACCCATATGAAGTAGATGGTTCGCACCATTGTCCTTCATTGTAAGCATATGATGGATAAGGTTCGTAATTTTGTTCTTCATAATACTCTTATGAGGTGGGTTGTTCATGCCATGGTTCCTCATAATAAGCGTATGAAGGTGGTGGCTCATATCTTGGTTCCTCAAAGTATGAGTATGAAGGCTCATACCTTGGTTCATCAAAATATGAGTATGAGGGAGGAGGTTCATACCTTTGGTCTTCATAGGATGTGTATGAAGTTGATGGCTCGTACCTGGGCTCCTCATAGTATGTGTATGAATTGGATGGTTGATATGAGTGATTATTTTGAACCGAGCGTGCGTTACGACAATTAGTGCAATAATTACCCCTATAATCATCCTCCTCATAGGTGTAGTTGTAACCTCCTGAGTATTGATCCATAAGAACCACTCAGCAGACCACAACCAAGTCTCGAGATCAGAAAACAAAAATAAAAACGGAAACAGAAGCTGGACACGGCCCCGTGTTCAGTGAGCACGACCCCGTGTTCAGGAACTGTATCTGGGCGTTTTAATTAAATTTACTGATTTCGTTGAGCACGGGGCGTGTTCAGTGAGCACGACCCGTGTTCAAGCTACTGTTACTGGGTGTTTTTTAAAAAAAATCTGCAGCACGGCCCCGTGTCCAGTGGGCACGGCCCCGTGTACAGGCTACTGTAAATGCAAATCTAAACTAAAATGCAGAAAAATGTGCGCGCGTTAAAAAGGTTTTGAAAAACTGATTAGGCCGTCGATTTTAAGCTTTCTTAAAATCCTTGTGTCCCCGGAAACGGCGCCAAAAACTTGATGCGTGTGAAGTGTTATATATATTAGGTGTATATTTTAAGCCCCTTTAACACTTATTTTTAGCAAAGTTTTAAATTTATAAAACACGATATTTTACTAACACTAAACACACATATGGGCAAGTGCACCCATCGTGAGCGTAGTATAGCGTTGGTAAGATACCGAGGTCGTCCAAGGACACAAGAGCTTTTAATACCGGTTTATCCTCAACGTCTAATCAAAATAAAAAGTTTAGAAAAATGTTTTAAACTAAGAAAAATAAAAACTAACTAAAATGCTGAAAATAAAATAAAAAGAAAAACAGATAGACAAGATGAATCACTTGGTTCCGACTCGTATCTAGTGTAACCTTTGATTATTTCCGCACTTTTGCACATAATTAAGAGATTATCTTAGTTATTGTAGTAGGCCCCTCTTTTGAAGGTGACGTTACCCTCACCCCAGTAGTTTGAGTCAGTAAGGATACAATCCTAAAAGGGTGGATTATTGGAAGATAATTAATTAAGTTATTAATGCAATATTATGGTAGGCCCCTCTTTTGGAGGTGACGTTACCCTCGACTAAGTAGTCTGAGTCAGCAGGGATACAGTCCTAAATAGCCGGGTTATAGTATTAATAGTAGTTAACTTATGAGGGGATCAAAGAGTTTGGACCCCCGCCATCCAATACCGTTAAGTATTGAAGGAGGTCCTACTAAATTTGACCCAGGTCCATTGCAGGACCTCTAAACGCTGAACAATGGCAAGACCTTTACCAAACCGTTCCCTTAACCCCCGACCAGGTAGCCAACATACCTCCATATAGACCGTGGAGATATGAATGGTGAAAATCTTTTATTTTATATAGACAGTAAAATAATGCCAAGACACCACGGACAAACGATAAGGAAAGATCACCTTCAACATAAGCAACTAGTTATTAAAGTCATTAATACAAAACCAAATAAAAAGTGCAAAAGATTAGAAATAAAAAGTATTACACTAGACACTTTGTCTTCACCAAGTGATGTAAGAGACTTAGGCAAACATGGCCTTGATTGTCAAGAACTCTTACGATCAATCTTGGATCCCGAGACGACTCACACACTCTACGATGGACAATGGATGATGGTGGTGGATGATGGTGTTATGGTGGTGGTGGGTCAGGGTGAAGTGTGAGAGAGGTGGTGTGCCAAGGGATGGTTTGAGCTTGAGCCAAGCACTTCTATTTATAGGCTGAACAGAAGCTCGGGCACGGCCCCGTGTCCAGTGGGCATGGCCCCGTGTCCACATCCTCTCTTTCTTCATTAAATGCAGCTTTGTCTTATTAGTTGACCACGCCCCCGTGTCCGCTGAGCACGACCCCGTGTGCAGAAGAATCTTTGTACTATGAAGATTTGCCTGGATTGTTCGAATCTTATAGTTGACCACGGCCCCGTGTCCGCTGAGCACGGCCCCGTGGTGGGCAATAGAAGCTTCTACCACTTTGTCTTTTCTGCTGACACTTGGGCACGCCCCCGTGCTGGCTGAGCACGGGGCGTGTTCAGGCTTCTGATATCTTGTTTTGCTTGGGGAGATGCTGTCGTGGGGTCGGGCATGCCACGTCTTGTTCCTTTTCTTGTATTTATGTTAGATTTTGATGTCTTTTTGCTTCTTTTGTTAATTTGAGCTCATTTAATCCTGAAAATACAAAAGGAAGACAAAAGCACACTTTTTCCAACATTAGTACTAAAAAAGGGTTAGTTTTATGCCTCATTTGATGAAATTTATATGTTACATTTTGAACACATCAGCCCGTGTCCACCCATATTCTCTTTCTTCATTAATTCAGTTTGGTTGTATTAGTTGACCACGCCTCCGTGTCCGCTTGGCACGGCCCCGTGTGCAGAAGCGTATCTGTACTATCAAGATTTGCTCAGATTCTGCGAATCTTTGCGTTGACCACTGCCCCGTGTCCGCTGGACACGCCCCCGTGTTGGGAAATAGAAGCTTCTACAACTTTGTCTTTTCTGCAGACACTTGGGCACGCCCCCGTGTCCGTTCAACACGGGGCGTGTTCAGCCTTCTGTTGTCTTGTTTTTGCTTGGGAAGATGCTGTCGAGGGGTCGGGCATGCCACGTTTATTCCTTTTCTTGTATTTATGTTAGATTTAGCTGCATTTTTGCATCTTTTGTTCATTTGAGCTCATTTAATCCTGAAAATACAAAAGGAAGACAAAAGCACACTTTTTCCAACATTAGTACTAATAAATGTTAGTTTTATGCCTCATTTGATGTAATTTAAATGTTGCATTTTACACACATCAAATACCTCCACACTTGAATCTTTGCTTGTCCTCAAGCAAAACTCTTTATTTTGTGGCTTACACACCCAAATGGAATGGGTAGAAGAGAAGGTTTTGGGCTTGTCATAAAGTGTCGGGATTCCAAGATTCTTTATTAGGTTTTATTTTTACGTTATTTACAATCCTATTCGTTATGATTTATTTAGAACATTACAGAAGAGAAATTTCTTAAGTGGGCATAACATGCCTCTTTAAAATTCTATTTATATACAAGTTCACATACCTCACGGGAGATCACTCAACACTCGGCCGAAGATGTATTTTTGTGAAACACTCGAGAGCGGCATGGAACTTACTTCTACCATATGCTTGCCAAGCAATCAATCCTCCTCCTTTTTAACTATAAACCTTCGTAAATATCAAGAGGACTTTGGGAAAGGGTTAGGCTTGGGTTAAAGGTAGGTGGTTTGGGTTAGTGGTTAGTAGAAAAGGGCGAAAAGGCGTAAAAAGCGTCAGTTTTCGTAAAACATTTTGTTTTTGTGACTTTTTATTCTAATGAAGCATTTTTCAAACAAGGTTTCTTTTGATGAGCTTGTTTGTTTATTGCTAACTTCATTTTTCTTTTCTTCTTTTTTTTTTTTTGATAAGGATGTCATAAGAAAACCGAGCTTTGTTACTAAAATAAAGGGTTTAAAATGAAAAATGTTTTGGTGGGTAAAGGGTGTTTGTTTTGGGTATAGAAATGAAAAGGTTTAGGCTCAAAGGGGTTAACTAGGGGGATTTTGGGTAGGTGGTAAAAAAAATAATGGTGTTAAAAGAAAAAGGGTTAGTCCTAATGCCTCCATCATTTACTTACTCGGGTTTAAGTTGGTAAGGACCGGGAATGTATCGTCATGGCAAGTTCTAGAGTCGTAAGAAACCAAGCGGCTATTCACACAAGAAACGAAAGATGAGCATTTATTCTAAAGATGTGTATTTGTATGCTCAATAAAGGCTCAAAACTCACTTTTTGTGGGAATGGGTTTTTAATGTGATCAAGTATATATAATCAAATTTTAACTAGATTTGTCATGCCATTTCATAATTTTCTTATGTTGGTTCTTTTTATCATGATGTTATCGGTTGTAAATTTATAAAAATATAACCTTTTTAGAACTTGTTATTCCCAATTCAAACCAAGACAAGTAAAAAAAAAGTTTTTGAAAAAATTTGGGGTGTTTAGCGGTTCCAATAGAGTTTTGTGTAAGGCTTGTAATTAGGACTTGCAAAATTCAAGGTTTTAGCATCCCCCCCCCCCCCCACACTTAAATTACACATTGTGCTCAATGTGTCTCAAAAATAAGTTTTTAGGTTGATTGAATGTGTAAGAAGGTGTGTTAAACAAAATTTAATGTTACTGGGTAGCTGGACACGGCCCCGTGTTGGATGAACATGGCCCCGTGGTCAGATTGCCAGTAACAAAGACTTACAGAAGGTGGGCACTGGGGCGTGTCGGGTGAACACGACCCTGTGTTGGCACAAATTAAACAGCATTCTGCAGAATTAAACAAACAGCAGGTCTGGACGGTGGGCACGGGGGAGTGTTGGCTGGGCACGACCCCGTGTGTCCAAACTGCAAAAGTGTAAAACAGGTTTCTGGCTTCGGTTTTGCTGTCCCGGCTTTAGTAGCACTAATGTTTAGTGCTCTAAGCCTCGTATGTACCTGTTTAACTAATAAATACCACACCAAACCATAACAAACATCCTACATTACCAAAGTTTAATCATCCACACCACAAGTTAAAAAGAAAAGAAATGCAGAAAATAAAAAGTGTTAAAGGAAAGTAAATTGTTCAACAAGTGGCACGCAGGCCAGAAATTGTTCATGAGATAAGGGGGTTAACCTGTGAGACCTCCAACCGTGTGATGCTACCTTCAACTCCTCCCGCTCAATCCATGTCCTCGTCATCATCATCATCGCCTCCTCCGTGGCCCGCCATATACTCCCGAATGTTTCCAATGTCATCTTGCATGCCAGATATATTTCTCTCTATCACTCCGACCCGGGCGTATGTGTTGCTAGCCATGTTGTAGGTGTTCCTGGTGCACATAAGGTTTTCCTGCAATAAATCAAGTAAGCTTTGAAAGTTAAGAAAACCGCCTCCTTGAGAGGAGGATTGACCCGGATCACCCTGGTGCTGGTAGTGGTACTGAGGAGGAGGACGGATGTGTGGAGCGTGTAAGACGAGAGCTTCTTGAGGGTTCCATGCATGCCCTTGAACCGTTTGGAATCTGACCGTCCCATCATCCGCTTCATTGATCAAGTTCATTGAGCGGCAGATGACCATGTCCACTTTTCCCGACCATGGGCCCTTTTGGAAGGACCTCGGCATCCTTGTAAAGTGTTTGAAAAAGCGGTAAATCCACCCTCCAAAGAAGATAGGAGTCGGGGGAGTAGCAAGCTGGTTCAGGTGCATGTTACAGAGTAGCAGGTGTGGAACATCAAGGTTGACATGGTTGTGGATGCAATGGAGGACTAGCAGATCCCGTAACCCTACAGCACCGCTGTTGTCGTGTCTCTGGCTAAGAGAGTAGGTGAGGACCCTGTGGATGTAGCGGTAGAGAGGGTCTCTCAACAGTGTGCTATTAGTTTGGCTCGGGTTAAGTTGCCCTCTCTGATCTGAGCTCAAGCAGCTTGGCGTTGATTTTCTGGAATCTCACGTAGACCACCGGTGTTCTCTTCATCTCCAGCATCCTCTTCTGAGTACAACCCGACCAGTGCCCCAAATTGAACGATTGAGATTCTGTACGTGGTCCCTCCACAACGGAACTCTACCCCTTCATTGTCAAACGAATCAGCTCTTGTCTTTCCATGTTGTATTCATGCACGGAGTGAAGCCGATGTTGTTGAATCGGTCTATTTGGTTCACTGCTTCAAGAGTGCCCATGCACACTTGTCTGGGATTCTCTTCGGGCCTAGTTCTCAACACATCATAACGTGCTTGAGCCGCCAACTCACTTGCGTTGAACCTGGTGAATTTCTTGGCCATCTGAAAGAAAACACACCAAACAATCAGTACGAAACAGTGAAATTTTCGAAGAAAACTAAAAACAGTCGGCTGAACACGCCCTCGTGTTCAGCGGACACGCCCCATGTTGGCCTGAGTTTAGCTGGACACGGCCCCATGCTCGCTGAGCACGACCCCGTGTCCAGGCGTCTGTTTCCCAAAAATCTCATTTTTCGACCCGGTCCCGAAAACTTGAAAATTTTTGGTCCAGTAGGGGCGGTTTTCCCCGAAAATGAAACCCCAAGTGCCGTTTTCCTCAAAACAAACCGTTTACCCCTTCAATTTCATCTTTTTCGGTTCAAAAACAAGGGTTTGGGGTTTTTGTGAGAAATCGGGCAAATCTACAAACAATACATGTTGATTTACTTCCTATAACATGTATCTATACTAATGCTAACAGATTTATGCAAAAATTTGAGGTTCGATCCGGTTCAAGTTTAAGAACCCTAGATTTTTTCCCCAAATCTTGATGTTAAACTACATGAAGTACTTAATCTAACTAATTATAAGGATAGAATCATACCTTGACGTTGTTAGAAGGAGGGGAAATGTTGAAATCTGCAGGAAAAATCACCGGAACCAGAGAGTTTTCGGGGAAACGGGGCGTGTGGAATGAGGAAAGTGAAAGAAAGAGGGGGTTTTATCCCGACAGTTGCGCGGACACGGCCCCGTGTTCGGGCAAAATTAAAATATTTTTTTTAGTGCTCGTGTGAGTGCCCTGTTTCCCAAATCTTGGTTCTAAAAATCTTACCGGTTCAGATGTTTTCCCGATTGTTCGTAACTTACCAGGTATGATGTTGATGCTTGAACCTTCGTTTCATTCTTCGACCATTTGAAGCGAGATTTCTTCCTCTTCATCCTCAATAAATCCTTGATAGAGCTTCAGCTGTTGGCCATTGACTTTGAATGAAATTCCATTCCGAGATTTAATTTCTACTGCATCGTGTAGGAAAATATGGGTGATGGAAAAAAGGTCCTGACCACCTGGACTTTAATTTACCAGGGAATAATCGAAGTCGTGAATTAAACAATAGAACTTGATCTTCTACTCGAAATTCATTTGGTTTAATGTGTTTATCATGCAAATTTTTCATTCTTTCCTTATAAATTTCGGAGTTAGAGTATGCATAATTCCTTAATTCGTCTAATTCATTTAATTGACAAAATCAATTTTTACCGGCAAATTCTAAATCCAAGTTTACATTTTTAATTGCCCAGTAGGCCTTGTGTGCTATTTCTACTGGCAAATGACAGTTTTTTCCATAGACGAGCTTATATGGGATTGTACCTATTGTTGTTTTATAAGAAGTTTGAAAAGCCCATAGAGCATCGTCTAACTTATCGACCCATTCTTTTTTATTTAACCCTAAGGTTTTTTCGAGTATTCGTTTTAAACCTCTATTAGTCACTTCGGTTTGTCCGTTTGTTTGAGGGTGATATGCCGTTAAGACCCGGTGATAGACCCCACACCTTGTTAAAAAAATTCCAAGTTTATGGTTACAAAAATGGGTACCTCTATCACTAATTAATGCTTTTGGTGTTCCAAAACGAAAGAATAATCTTTTTAGGAATCTTACCACGACTCTTCCATCATTTGTTGGAAGTGCCTCCTCGGCCTCGGCCCATTTAGACAAGTAATCTACCGCCACAAGTATATATTTGTTTCCTTTTGACGGTGGGAAGGGTCCCACAAAGTCGAGTCCCCACACATCAAAAATTTCACAAACAAGAATGCCATTTTGTGGCATTTCGTTTTTGGAAGAAATATTACCTGATCTTTGGCAAGCGTCACATGTCTTGACAAGACTTTGGGCATCTTTGTAAATGGTTGGCCAATAGAATCCTGAATCAAATTCCTCTCATGCGGTACTAGCGGCACCATGATGTCCTCCGTACGGACCTTCATGAGAATGGCGAAGAATTCTTCTTGCTTCACTACCATGTACGCATCGACGGATGAGTTGGTCGGCACACATTTTGAAAAGATAAGGATCTTCCCAAAAATAATGCTTTACATCGGCAAAGAATTTCTTTCTTTGATGATGTGGCCATCCTTTTGCGACTATACCGCTAGCTAGGTAGTTAGCATAATCGGCGTACCATGTTTCTTCTCGGTATTCCACCATTTCCAGGGACTCCGTTGGGAACTTTTCATTTATTTGCTCATCCCTGGTTGCCTCCAAAGCTGGGTCTTCCAAGCGCGAAAGATGATCTGCTGCGGTGTTTTCTGCTCCTCTTGTGTCTTTTATTTCAATGTCAAATTCTTGGAGGAGTAGAATCCACCGAATCAAACGTGGTTTAGCATACTGTTTCTTGAAGAGATATCGAATGGCTGCATGATCTGTATAGACTATTGTTTTAGAAAGAACAAGATAAGAATGAAATTTATCAAAAGCAAATACTGCGGCTAGTAATTCCTTTATGTTGTTGTGTAATTTTCTTGTGCATCGTTAATTGTTTTACTAGCATAATAAATTGGGTGAAAATGCTTATCTTTTCTTTGTCCCAAGACGGCTCCAACTGCAAAGTCACTTGCATCACACATGATTTCGAAACGTAATTTCCAATCAGGCACTATCATGATAGGTGCATTGACTAGCATTTCTTTTAGGGTTAGAAATGCTTAGTTGCAATCCTTGTCAAAGATGGACGGGGCATCTTTTTCAAGTAATTTTGTTAGAGGCCATGAGATTTTGGAAAAGTCTTTGATAAATCGTCTATAAAATTCAGCATGCCCTAGAAAACTTCTGATAGCTCTAACGGAGGATGGGGGTGCTAATCGAGTAATAGTGTCTATTTTTTATCGATCAACCTCCATTCCTTCGCTTGAGATTTTGTGACCGAGTACTATTCCCTCCGTTACCATGAAATGGCATTTTTCCCGGTTAAAGGCGAGGTTAGTTTCCTCACATCGGGATAGCATTCGTTCAAGGTTATCGAGGCATTGGTCGTATGAATCTCCAAAGATAGAAAAGTCGTCCATGAAGACTTCCATTGTCTTTTCTATCATGTCATGGAAGATGGCCACCATGCAACGTTGAAAGGTTGCGGGGGCATTACGTACACCAAAAGGCATGCGTCGATAAGCAAAAGTTCCATAGGGACATGTAAATGTTGTCTTTTCTTGGTCTTCGGGTGCTATCGGAATTTGAAAGTAACATGAAAAACCATCTAAGAAACAATAAAATTTATGACCGGATAATCTTTCTAGCATCTGATCAATAAAGGGCAAAGGAAAGTGATCTTTCCTTTTTGCTTCATTTAATCGACGATAATCTATACATACCCTCCATCCTGTGACGGTTCTTGTTGGGATTAGTTCATTTTACTCATTAGTTATTACCGTCATACCTCCTTTCTTTGGAACTACTTGGACGGGACTTACCCAAGGACTATCGAAAATTGGGTAAATGAGTCCGGCGTCAAGTAATTTGATGACTTCGTTTTTAACCACTTCTTGGACATTTGGATTCACTCTTCGTTGTGGTTGTATTACCGATTTGTAGTCATCATTCATTAAAATTTTGTGCGTGCACATGGAAGGACTTATGCCTTTAATATCTACAAGCTTCCAAGCGATCGCATTTTTGTGTTTTTTCAAAAGTGTAATTAATTTTTCTTTTTCTAAACTAGTTAATTTTGACGAAATAATTACAGGTGATCTACCATCTTTGTCTAGAAAAGCATATTCCAAACCTTTTGGGAGTTCTTTGAGCTCAAGAGGTGGGTCTTTAGGAGACTCCTTATTTAGTTGCTCATTTTGATTACGAACCACAAAAGTTTGTTCTATGGCGACCTCTTCTTCAACAAAGTGGTCAATTTCTTCTCTTGTATCGGGTGGTTTATCTTCATCTTCAATTAGGGGGTCATTATTGCCGAATGGATATTTCATTGAACGCTCAAGATCGACACTCTTTTTAAATGCCCCTAATTGAATAGATAGATTGTTGTACTTCCGATTTTTCAAAGCTTCATGGGTTTTTACAAAAGGTCATCCCAACACTAGAGGGGCGTCATCAAGGATGACAAAGTCGGTTGGGATTACCATTTGATTTGTTTGGACCAAAACATCCTCAACTACCCCTATTGATTTTATTACTTTCCGATTAGATAGAAAAATGGGTATTTGAAGTGGAGAAAAATCACCAATACTTATTTTTTTAAAAATGTAGTTTGGCATTATATTAACACAAAGATCTTTATCAATTGTAATGTTACTAATAAAGGAATTTTGAAAAAAACATGGAACCGGTGTAATGTTAATTTCAAATGGGTCTTCTTTTATTAACGAAGTTTGATCAATTGTTAACTAAATGATTACCGTTTCATCAATTTTAGTGTTAGTGTTTAACTCTTTTAAAAACTTAGCATGAGTGGGTACTAAACAATGATTTTCGAAAGAAGGTAACAAGAGATTAATTTCTTCAAAATTAGACTCTTCTTGAATTTTAACGTTGTCGGACTCACCTTTTTCGTTGTTTAACTCATGTGGTTTTTCACTTACTTGTTCTTCCATTTTTACATTTTCAACTATCTCTTCCTTATTATGAATTAATTCATCCCTTGCGCGAGATTCTTTTATGCATCGTTCGATAGTTTTAATGTGTTCTATTATCTTATCGGCTATGTGGGTGATAGAGTAAGGATCAGGATTCTCAAAGCTTGAATCCGGATGTTCGATCCTTGTTTCCTCATAATATTCATAGGAAGTAGATGGTTCACACCATTGTTCTTCATTGTAAGTATATGATGGATAAGGGTCGTAATTTTGTTCTTCATAATACTCATATGAGGTGGGTTATTCACGCCATGGTTCCTCATAATAAGTATATGAAGGTGGAGGCTCATATCTTGGTTCCTTAAAGTATGAGTATGAAGGCTCATACTTTGGTTCTTCAAAATATGAGTATGAGGGAGAAGGTTTATACCTTGGGTCTTCATAGGACGTGTATGAAGTTGATGGCTCATACCTGGGCTCCTCATAGTAGGTGTATGAAGTGGATGGTTGAAATAAGTCACAATATTGTATCGAGTGAGGGTTACCACAAATGGTGCAATAATCTTCCCTATAATAATCCTCCTCATAGGTGTAGTTATAGCCTCCTGAGTATTGATCTATAAGAATCGCTCAGCAGACCACAACGGAGTCTCGAGACCAGAAAACAAAAATAAAAACGGAAACAGAGGATGGACACGGTCCCGTGTTCAGTGGAAATGGCCCGTGTTCAGATTCTGTATCTGGGTGTTTTAATAAAATTAACTGGTTTTGTGCAGCACAGGGGCGTGTTCAGTGAGCACGACCCCGTGTTCAGACTCTGTATCTGGGTGTTTTGCAGAAAATGTGCAGCACGGTCCCGTGTTCAGTGAGCACTGCCCGTGTTCAATCTACTGTAAATGCAAAATCTAACTAAAATGCAGAAAAATGCACGCGTTTTTAAAAAAAAGTTTTGAAAAACTGATTAGGCCGTCAATTTTAAGCTTTCTTAAAATCCTTGTTTCCCCGGCAACGGCGCCAAAAACTTGATGCGTGTGTAGCGTTATATGTTTTTAGTTATATTTTTCACCCTTTTTAACACTTTTGTCAAGTTTTAAATTTATAAAACACGATATTTTACTAACACTAAACATACATATGGGCAAGTGCACCCATTGTGAGCGTAGTATAGTGTTGGTAAGATACCGAGGTCGTCCAAGGACACAAGAGCTTTTAATATCGGTTTATCCTCAACGTCTAATCAAATCAAAATTTTAGAAAAAGGTTTTAAACAAGAAAATAAAAAAAAACTAACTAAAAATGTTGAAAATAAAAAATAAAATAAAAACAGATAGACAAGATGAATCACTTGGATACGACTCGCCTTTAATGTAACATTTGATGTTTTCCGCACTTTTGCACTTTTTAAGAGATTATCTTAGTTATAGTAGTAGGCCTCTCTTTTGAAGGTGACGTTACCCTCAACCCAGTAGTTTGAGTCAACAAGGATACAATCCTAAGGGGTTGGATTATTGGAAGATAATTAATTAAGTTATTAATGCGTAATGTGGTAGGCACCTCTTTTGAAGGTGACGTTACCCTCGGCTAAGTGGTTTGAGTCAGCAGGGATACAATCCCAAGTAGCCGGGTTAATGTATTAATAGTAGTTTACATATGAGGGGATCAAGAAATTCGAACCCCTGCCATCCAATACCAGTGGGTATTGAAGGAGGTCCTACTAAGCTTGACCCAGGTCCTTGCAGGATCTATACACTGAACAAGGCAAGAACCTTACCAAACCGTTCCCTTAACCCCCGACCAGGTAGCCAACATATCTCCATATAAACCGTACATATATGAATGGTGTAAATCTTTTATTTTATATAGACAGTAAAATAACGCCAAGACCCCACGGACAAATGATAAGGAAGTTTCACCTTCAACATAAGAAACTAGTTATTAAAGTCATTAATACAAAACCAAATAAAAAGTACGAAAAGATAAAAAAAACAAAAGTATTACACTAAATGCTTGTCTTCACCAAGTGATGTAAGAGACTTAGGCAAACATGGCCTTTGATTGTCAAGAACTCTTACGATCAATCTTGGATCCCGAGACTACTACACACACTCTATGATGGATGATGGATGATGGTGGTGGATGTGGGTTGTGATGGTGGTGGAGGGTGGGTGAAGTGTGAGAGAGGTGGTTTGTCAAGGGATGATTTGCAAGTGAGCCAAGCACCCATATTTATAGCCTGCACAGAAGCCCGGACACGGCCCTGTGCCCGCTGGGCATGGCCCCGTGTCCACCCATCTTCTCTTTCTTCATTAATTGCAGTTTGGCTGTATTAGTTGACCACGCCCCCGTGTCCGCTGGGCACTACCCCGTGTGCAGAAGCGTATCTGTACTATCAAGATTTGCTCAGATTCTGCGAATCTTTGCATTGACCACGGCCCTGTGTCCGCCGGACACGCCCCCGTGTTGGGAAATAGAAGCTTCTACAACTTTGTCTTTTCTGCAGACACTTGGGCACGCCCCCGTGTCCGCTCGACACGGGGAGTGTTCAGCCTTCTGTTGTCTTGTTTTTGCTTGGGAAGATGCTGTTGAGGGGTCGGGCATGCCACGTTTATTCCTTTTCTTGTATTTATAGATTTAGCTGCATTTTTGCTTCTTTTGTTCATTTAAGCTCATTTAATAATGAAAATACAAAAGGAAGACAAAATCACACTTTTTCCAACATTAGTACTAAAAAAGGGTTAGTTTTATGCCTCATTTGGTGTAATTTATATGTTGCATTTTACACACATCATGAAGCAAGTTGGTTATCGACAATGAAATATGCACAGACGTGACTGCGAGTTGTAGAGTGCGCAACACATATCACCACTACGATACGTGAAGAATTACCCTTAGTAACCCTCGTCCACGACAGGTGCTGAGTCCAAACTATAGTACTATCGTTGCTAAGGTGTCAGGCAACAATTACTGTGTAAACATAACATACAAGCATTCATTGAGTAACACATATAACATGCGAGAGCGGTTAGCGTATAAAAGTGTTTGCATTGTGTGACCGATGTGATTTGATATAAGTAACGTATGTAACACCCAGAAGTGCGTAAAGCAAAAAGGGATCGAGTATACTCACAGATTGTGTTTAGTAAATAAACACTCTCTTGGATTGAAGGGAGCGCTGAGAGATTAGCCTGAACATAGTACGATAGTATAAGCGTTGAACGGTGCGTAAATCGTGACAAGTGCAGTGTGAGACGGATTGTCATCCGATCGGATGACCTTCCGGATGGATGGTCATCCGGACGGATGGCCATTCGCTCAGAGGTCACTCGTTTGGTATGGATGCGTTTGTGTATGATGGAACTTTGAAGTTTTTCTTGTAGCATTTTATAAAACAAGAAGTGTTTCTACAATTCAGGTCATCCGGCCGGATGGTCATCCGGACGGATGGCCGTCCGATCGGATGGTGATTCGTTGGAAATTAACTTCTTTTGGAATTTTTTTGAAAAGGTCTAAGTGTTGGAAAATATCTCAAGTATTGAACGTCACAAGTCATCCGACCGGATCGTCGTTCGATCGGATGGCAATCCGATCGGACGGCGGTCCGTTCAGCAACCTGTTCGTTCTGAAACTTGTAAGAATTTGTCAAGTTTGGAAAGTTTTGCGGTTATCCTGAGACGGTATGACAACGTGTCAAACAACGGAACCTCCACCAAGTCCCAGTCATTCGATCGGATGGGAATCACCCGGTCTGATCAGTCAACAGTTCTTGACGGTTGTTCATGTTCAACCTGTTAATCGGTCGTCTCTCTGATAGGAATCCATTCTCAGTCCAACCCTTCTCCATAGAACGAGTAAAAAGGCCTGAACATCGGTTTTGAGTAAAAGAGTGTAAAAGAGTTTAAAGAAGTTTAAGTTGGTTTGAAAATGCTTAGATTTAGATGAAATCTGTATTTAAACATGTTGAAATCTTGTAGATCTGAGTGGTTCTTGGTAAGATGATGTCACACTTCAAGGTTCATAAGAACCTCATGATGACATCACCCTTGAACACCCCAAATCAGCATATTTCATGGTGAAATGATGAGATTTGATGGTGAAAAAGATGAAGGAGTGTGTGTAGATCAAAGAAGTACAAGATTTGGTGAGGAAACTTACAAAAATCACGAGGAATCGAGAGAAAAGAAGGCTGGAGCGCGTTGATCGGAGGAGGAGCTGTCACATCAATGATTGTTGACTTGACAGGTGCTATTTATAGGCAAAGAGAGGAGAAAGGTGGTGCAGAAGAGGGGACAGATGGCCTTCCGATCGGATGGTCATCCGAATAGATGACCATTCGATCGAATGGTCATTCGATCGAAGGGTTTCCATGCGTTGGTTTTCGCCTTTTCGTTTCGAGCGTTGCGAGTAAGCGATGCGAAAGTATTACGATTTACACAAATATCCTAATTAACAGTCATAAACCTAAACATACCCAATCTGCGTTTTGTGTTGCGATGAGATTTGCATTGTGATAGAGTTGCGATTGTGTTTTTGAATAATCACCTCAAACATAAATGTAATACATGCACAAGTAACACATAAAGGCACACACACGTAAAACAATGTCCATAACCTATAATTCGAGTTGCGATGCGATAGCGATGTGATAGCGTCGAATAGATTAGTGATTAACTGCGATTATTGCATTGTAACTCCACATAATACAACTAATTTATCATAAATTAAAATATCGATTACAAGTCAAGGAGTACAATCAATGATTAAGCAAGGAGTGACAGTTCGCATTTAGCAATTTTTTCTTCCTTTGACTTTGATTTTGACTTGTACTTTGACTTTCCAAAAGTCGGGTTGTTACAACCTCCCCTACTTTATGAAATTTCATCCCGAAATTAAGGCACAGGCGCAACAAACAACTGTGGATACTTAGCCTTCATATCACTTTTGAGTTCCCAGGTGAACTCGGCGCCGCGTTTGCCTTACCAACGAACCTTCACGATGGGAATGCGTGAGCGTCGGAGCTGCTTGGTTTCTCGATGCATGATGTCGACTGGTTTCTCCACGAAGTGTAATGTTTCGTCCACTTGTAGATCCTCAAGAGGGACATGTAGGTTCTAGTCGGCTAGACACTTTTTGAGGTTCGAGACATGGAAAGTCGGATGTACGTTTCTAAGTTCCTCTGATAGTTCGAGTCTGTAGGCTACTTTGCCAATCCTTTCCAGGCTCTTAAAGGGTCTAACATATCGAGGCGCGAGCTTTCCTTTCTTGCCGAATATGATCACCCCCTTCCAAGGTGCAACCTTTAGGAGTACGTGATCGCCAATGTCAAATTCAAGGGGCTTGCGGCGTCTATCGGCATAACTTTTCTGACGACTCCGAGCTTGCAAGAGATTATCTCGGATTTGGAGGATCTTGTCAGTTGTTTCTTGCAACAGCTCAGGACCGGTAATTTGCGCATCTCCGATCTCGTGCCATACAATAGGCGATCGACATTTTCTTCCGTATAATGCCTCAAATGGTGCCATTTGAATGCTAGAGTGATAACTGTTATTGTACAAGAATTCGACAAAAGGTAAGTGCGCGTCCCAATTACCACCGAAATCTATGACACACGAGCGAAGCATGTCTTCAAGGGTACGAATCGTTCGCTCAGTCTGACCGTCGGTTTGGGGATGGAAAGCGGTACTTAGATTATGCGTCGTACCGAGAGCAGATTGAAACATTTCGCAAAGGCGCGAGGTAAACCGACCATCGCGGTCAGAGATGATATCACGAGATGTCCCGTGTCGACAAATGATCTCGTCGGTGTAGATTCCTGCTAATTGTTCTACCTTAAAGTCTTCTCGTATCGGCAGGAAATGAGCAGATTTAGTAAGACGATCAAAGACAACCCAGATGCTGTCGTGACCTGATGGCGTGCGCGAAAATTTCTTTATGAAGTCCATAGCTATCCTCTCCCATTTCAACATAGGGATCTAGGGTTGCACGAGTAAGTCAGAGGGGCGTTGATGCTCGGCCTTGACTTTTGAATAAGTCAGGCACTTCGAAACATAGACGGCGATATCCTTTTTCATGCCCGACCACCAGTACTTGTAGCGGAGGTCCTGGTACATCTTGTCTGCACTGGGATGAATAGAATATCGGGACTTGTGGGCTTCGTTTAACAGAATCTCCCGTAAATTAGTGCGTTTGGGAATCTAAATTCCGTCCAGATAATGGAATATACCATTTGATTTATTCACCAGCTGTTCACCATTGTTGATAATCCTTTCTTTCTTCAAAGTGCGTTCGGTAAAGCAAGCATGTTGAGGATCACGGATGAGAGCTTCAAGATTGTGCTGGTGTGACAACCCGCAACTTCAGGTTACTACTTTAACCTAACCACAGTTAATTTAATCATACATTCATAGCACTGCATTTAACTAGGGTTAGTTAAAGGCGTCTACGTTGGTAATTCAGGGAATTACCGGAACACATACATGATAACTTATGCGTTGCATGACAAATACGTGAATTATATGCTTTATTTGTAAATTACAAGATGTTATGTGCTTTCTGTGAAAATTAATTAGTTAGGGGTGTTTAGTGTTAATAATGAAAATAAAACAAAACTCCTTAACCCTAATCATTTCTCACCAATTCCAATCATACGGCAGTTACAAGTTCTCTAATCATTTAGGGTTTCACAAATCTCTAAACCTTTGATCTTTGATCTCTCAATTCTTTGAGAACAAACTCCACATAGAATCTAAGGTAATGTTCGTATCATACATTGTTATTCTTATTCTATTGATTTCATGCAAACCCTAGTCCTCCAAACAACGATTCTGTGTTTTGTTGATCCTTCAGATTGTTTATACAATAGTTTGTGTTTGTGTATTGATTTGCCTGTTATTAGGATGTAATCTACATGCTTGAATTGTTAAACTTTTGCTGATTCATATGATAGATAGGGGTTTGATCGTACTATTGAAACTGTTTGATCAAATACTATATTTTGATTTTGTTAAATTCTGTGCGTGGTTTGTTCGGAGTAACAGTCAGGCTTTGTGAAGTCACAAAGTCCGAGTTTACTCATGTCAGGACTTGTGTATTTTAATGATCCGGGTTTATTAAACCCTTATATACCAGTCAGAGTTTACGAATAATAATGAAGTCAGGGTTTTAATTTCACACATAGTCCGAGTTAATATATATTCAGGGTTAACAAGTTTAAAATATATCAGAGTTTACTTCTTTAAATACATGTCAAGGGTTCAGGGTTTGTGAATAGGGGATGGTCTGAATATAAATTGGATCAGAGTATTTGAGAATATAGATTCAAAGGTCAGAGTTTAGTTGGATCGGAGTTTGATTTTGTTGGTCCCAGTTTGGACTTAAAAACTTCTTTCACGTAATTTGGAAAGTGATTTCAGTAGATGTGCGGAAATGGAAATCAGACTTTCAAGAAACAAGACCTACAGAATTATCAAGTTTATATCACTTTGAAACAAAATGGTTTACAAGGTGATTGTAAGATTATTAACTATTACAAACGAATACTTGAATTCTGAGGGTGAGAGGACAATTTGGAGTTTAGTAGTATGTATTGAATGCTAGGCTTAACTCAACTCATGTTCACTGCTTGGTGAGCCTTCTATTTATAGAAGGCTGAATATATGAATAAACATTTGTTTATTCATATAAATTCCTGCAAAAAGTAGCGCCTTGACATATTCATTGAATCCAACAATCAATTTTCTTTTGTCATCATGAGATCCAATAATGTCAACTTGCTTCGGTAAGTGTGGCCGGATAGGGCTGATTTTTAGACAAGTGGGGTCTTTATCAGAATTTCTGATAAAACCACTTCATCAGAAATTCTGGTGAACAAATCATCAGAATATCTGATGATCAGAATCGTCAGAAACTGATGATATTTCATCAGAAATATCATCAGATCCATCAGAAATGACCTTCTCTAATAATCTTCTTCAGCTGTTGATTAACTTGTAATTCTTTGAAGTAGATGCTATTCATTTCAGTTGTCCTATCCGATCTTCTTCTTCTTGTTGTGATCTTCAGGATTGTTGTCTTCTTCATAGATCAAGTTGAATATGATTTTCTTCAATACTTACAAATAAAGTTTCCTAACAGATTTTAAAGAAACTATATCGTCCGAGTTTACTAAATGTTCTCATGGTCTGAGTTAATGGTAAATGAAACAAAGGGTCCGAACTAGTCCAAAGTTTTTTCCGAGTTTACTGCCTTCAGAATTTAACAAATATATAAAGCATAACGTCTGGGGTTCTGTTATTGAGTGTTGAGGGGTCCGAATTAATTAACATATTGGGCCAAGTTTCACTTGAGGATTCAGAGTTTAGAAATCAATTTAAATGTTCAGAGTTTGCCTTTAAAGTGTTCGAGGGTGTCTAAATAATGTATTGGTTCTGATTTTTTTTAAGTAAAGAAGAGGAGTCAGGATTTATAATTAAATCAAATGTTCAGAATAATTTGCTTTTAAGGTCCGAGTTTTGTTCTTGGAGTCCCGGTTTTCGTATGTAAGAATGATAGTCTGTTCCAAGTTATAATAAATAATGATGATGTCTGAACAAGGGTTGGCCAATGAAAAAAAATGAACATAAGATGTTCAGATCAGGATATATATGTACGGTCAGAACACCAATATGTTAATTAATTCGGGACAAGTAGTTTAATATTAATAACGAAGTTATGTTAAATAATATGATATGCCAAGAGATATTTATGAGGTTGTTTTGATTAAATGACAATTTTATATTATACTGACAAAATATGGCAATCGATTGGAATATTATTAATTTGCTAACTCGTTTACATTAGATCCCGGGTTGTTTGGACATTAGGGTATTGCATGGCCCTACATACATACATACTTACAATTATTATACATTAGGTCTCGTGTAACGGATCTAACACTTAACGTATAAAGACACGCTAATATACCGAGCAAACTAAGGTGAGTTCACTACTCTTTCACAAGCATGCGTCCGGGGAGGACAAACAAACTAATATTCCGGGGAGGAATACTTTTATTATTTTGGTTTAATTACGATGTTAGTTAATAAACTCAACTCTATCACCAAAGCCCCTACTTACTACCGAACTAGTTGCCGGGAAGGCAACGGGGTATTAGTTGATAGCGCTATTAGGCTTGACAACCTCACACCGTACCGGGGAGGACGGGCGTGAACTAGCGACCTTAACCATATGACCAATGTTGATAGGCGTTAGAGAAGGGCAAACAAACTGATGTCATCTTGCGGTATCGAGTTATTATCAACATGTCTTTAAACTAAAACACTTAACATGGATTTTATTAAACAAAACTGTGAACTCGCCAGCTTTTTTTTGCTGATACACTTTTCTGCATGCTTGCAGGTCGTTAGATGATTTCAGGAAACGGAGCTTGTAATCGGAGGAGCTGTGGATGTCATGGGTCGCATCGTTGTTAATCTATCTAATGTTATGCTACGTTTTGTGAACAAGTTGTTTCAAATACTTAGAACTATTTCAAATGCTTCCGCTGAACGTATTTTGTTTTAAACAGATGTTTTGAATTACACTTTTCACGTTGAATGAGATTTCGAGTTTATTATATTACTATTAGTTCAATGTGATTAGTGGTTAGATCCTGGTACGTCACACACCTCACGGTGGTTTCCGCATGTGATATTTTGGGGGTGTGACAGTTGGGCTTGAGTATTACGAATGCTATGCAAATAGCTTCGTCGACTGAGAGCATCAGAAACGACATTTGCTTTACCAGGGTGGTAACGAATCTCACAGTCGTAATCGTTAAGAAGTTCAACCCATCGGCATTGGCGCATATTCAGTTCCTTTTTGTGAAGGATGTGTTGTAGGCTCTTGTGGTCGGTGAAGACCGTACACTTGGTACCATATAGGTAATGTCGCTAAATCTTCAAAGCAAAAACAACTGCACCAAGCTTGAGATCGTGGGTCGTATAGTTCTTCTCGTGGATCTTGAGCTGTCGAGAGGCGTACGCGATAACCTTGTCTCGTTGCATGAGAACACAACCAAGACCGAGGTTTGAGACATCGCAATAAACTACGAAGTCATCGTTTCAGTCAGGTAAAGCGAGAACAGGAGCATTGCAGAGCATAAGTTTGAGGGTTTGAAAGGCTTCCTCTTGTTAAGTTCCCCAAACAAAAGGTTTGTCTTTATGCGTGAGAGAGGTAAGTTGTACAACGATTTTAGAGAATCCTTCGATAAATCGACGATAGTAGCCCGCTAGTCCGAGAAAAGAACGGACTTCAGACGGGTTCCTTGGTCTAACCCAACTCTTAACTTCTTCTATCTTCGTAGGATCGACATGAATACATTGATTATTGACAATGTGACCGAGGAATTAAACCTCCTCGAGCCAAAATTCGCACTTGGAGAATTTGGCGTAGAGGCGGTTTCCCTGGAGTAGTTCAAGAACCAAATTGAGATGTCGCGAGTGTTCGGCTTTTGACTTGGAATAGATCAGGATATCATCGATAAACACGATGACGAAACGGTCAAGAAAGGGTTCACGCGAGTCATTAGATCCATAAAACTACGGGGGCGTTAGTTAGACCAAAGGGTATAACAACAAACTCGTAGTAACCGTATCGGGTTCGAAAATCGGTTTTGGGTATATCTTCCTCTTGAATTCGTAACTGGTGATAGCCAGAGCGTAAATCAATCTTCGAGAAACACGTAGCACCTTGTAACTGATCAAATAAATCATCGATTCAAGGTAAGGGATAAAGATTCTTGTTGGTAAGCTTATTCAATTCCCTGTAGTCGATGCACATCCGGAACAATTCGTCCTTCTTTTTGACGAAAAGGACAGGCGCGCCCCAAGGAGAGGTGCTAGGGCGAATAAAGCCTTTATCAAGTAATTCCTGGAGCTGACTCGAGAGTTCGCGCATTTCGGAGGGAGCTAGACGATAAGGCGCTCGAGCGACGAGATTTGCCCAAGGAATGAGGTCGATTCGAAAGTCGATATCATGAGATGGCGGTAGGCCAGGTAAATCATCAGGAAAGACGTTAGGAAAATCACGAACCACTGGCACCTTTTCCATTGCCTTCTCTTTCTTTTCCTTCTCCGCTACTACGATGTGGGCCAAGAAAGCTTGGTATTCCTTGTGGAGAAACTTGCTAGCTTGGGCACACGACATGAGTTTGAGATCCTTCGATGGAGTTTCGCCGTATACACAGAGTTGATCACCATTTGCGAGAGAGAAATGAATCATCTTATCAAAGCAAACGACTTCGGCATGATTTTCACGAAGAAAATCCATGCCCACTATGACGTCAAAACTACCAAGCTGCATTGGGATAAGATCGATAGGGAAGACGTGATTGTTGAGTTCAAGAGTACAATCACGTAGAACATAATTAACGGTGACGGTTCTTCCAGTGGCAATTTCTACGTCGAACGTCGTAGGGAGGTTAGCACGTTTACGTTCTAGGAGCTCCTCGAATTCAAACGATACAAAACAATGATCGGCTCCAGTATCAGATAAACATGAAGCATATATACCGTTAACAAGGAACGTACCATTAACCACATTGTTGTCTGCTTGAGCCTGCCGGGCGTTGATGTTGAATGCACGTCCGCGGGCTACTGGCTGTTGCTGCTGCTGCTGATGTTGTTGTGCTAGTTGTTGCTGTGGCTCTTGCTTCACCACTCTGTTGGGGCAGACATTTGCGAAGTGGTTGGGATCACCACACGCATAGCAGGCTCTTGCGTGAGCAGCGGGAGCAGGAGCTGCTTGTTGGCCTTGTGGAGCAGGAAGAGGAGCTGGTAGTGCAGGAGCTTGAACTTGAGCTGGAGCTTGGCGGGGACCAGTTCGGCAGTTGGCAGTAAAGTGGCCGTAAAGGTTGCAGTGAACACAAAACCGACATGCGATCCTAACAGCATGATGGTAAGTACAGGTAGGGCACAACGGGTGTGGACCAGCATATGCACGCTTAGCCGGCGGTGCATTGGTCGCTGGTGCTGATATGTCACACCCCGATATTTCCACATATTACCGGTGGGCCCGGCGGGGAGTATCGTGACGTAGTTGATATCATCATAGTCAATACACACAATATAACAGCACAGCATAAGGCTTGGTGAATAAACTATTACAAACCATAATGTCTGAGTGTTCGAGTGAAAGAATATACAGACTGGAATGTAATAAGATCCACAGGCGGATCATAATAAATACAAAGAAACAAAATAACAGACTTCAGGTATCTATGGATTTGCAAGATCCTCTTATGACACCTAATAGCTCCAGCCTATTACGAGAGGTACCTGTCAAATCAGTCTTTAAGAAAATACGTCAGTTTACACTGGTAAATACAATTAACGGACTCTTTGGAAAACATTTATGAAAATTAATTTAAATGCACATGGCACAAATCCTTTATAACTTGGGACAATTATTTAAATATAATCTTGTATACAAATTTATATGTTTGTCTTACAATTGGGGCCGGTTGGAAGCCGGTCATGATTAAACGACTCACCACTTATAGAACCCACAAAGGAGTTATCCCCAACATGTGGGTTTATATTTTAGCATTTGCATCTGTCAGGTGTATTCCTACACCCCGTGCATAGGTCGTGGCCATTTTCAAATGAAATGAGCCGAGGATATCCAGGACACGGTCGAATTAACCCCCAATGCTTATGTTATCAAGCAAGACATATTAAAACGGGTTATGTAAATTTATTAATCACAATCCGATTAAATGATTTCATACCCGACCAAGTGGTATTATTATAATACCATATCCCAAGCCAGTATAAGGGAAAATAAGTTCAAAGTATTTACCTGATGCTAGCAGTAAAATCCTAAAGCTTTTTGAAGGCACCTTCTACCGAAAGCTATTTAATCTATATAGAAGGTTTATTAACCTATTAGGATGCTAACGGGTCTTTAATTAAGTCAAGGACTTAGACCGGCTAGCTAGAAGGAAACCTTACGGTTCTAAACGCTAGATTAAGCAAAGACCGGAATAGAATGTGGTTTAGACCCAACAAGCTTGGATACTTGTATAATATGGGTAAACTAAACACATTCTGGAAATTGAGGATTTAATGATAAGGTTAAACCCGTTTCAGCTATTTTACGTAAACTAGTCACGTAAACCGATCCGAACGCATAAACGCGTAACGGGCTACCGAATAAATTATATACAGGTCTTAATAGTTATTATGCTCAAGATATGTTAACACATCAGTAAGATGTTAACATGTATGCCCAAAGAGTAATTTAAACCAAAATAAGTCCCATAAGGGTATTTTGGTAATTTTAATGCTCATAAAAGAGTTTAAATATTAAACTGAGTTTCAGGTCTGATCTAATCAGTAAAAATATGTATTTTTATAAGTTATAACAGTAGGGTACTTTATATGTGTGAAATTTATCTTATATAACCAAACTATGTGCTGTAGGGGCATTTTGGTAATTTCACATAGGCTTTAAAGGTCAAAATACACTTCTGAGTTTAAAAACTTTGGCTTACTATTTAATTATATAAATTATTTTAAAACATCAGTGGGTAATAAGTTTTATATGCCAAATATAGTTTTAACTCAAACTATGTGCTAAAAATGCTTAAAAATCGGTTTTAAGGGATATTCGGGTTAAAACAGGAAATCTGAGTTTTTGATTAGTTTATAAGGTTCAAAATACTTTATTTATCATGTAGAATCAGTAGCAAAAGGTTTGGCATTAAAAAGTTATGTAAAACTCATTTTATGCATGAAAAGGGTAAAACCGACAATTACCCAAATCAAACTATTATCCTATGTTATGCTCAGCCTAAAAATAAATAAAAATCTTCAAAAATCCCAAAATATTATTTTACATCAGTAGGTAAAAATTTTGGTATTAAAAATCGGGTTTAGATAGGCTTTATGTTAATTATGCCATTTAAATAATAAAAAGCTCCTTAATTACGCTATTGAGCATAACTCCTATTCTAGACCTCAAACTGATGTCAAATTTTCGGGACATGTCTAAATATTAGTAGCAAAGGTTTTAGTCCATTCACATTTTTAAAAATCTCAGTTGTATGTCAAAAGGGCGTTTATGGCATTATTAAGCATAATTATGATCAAGTGCATATAATTCAAACCACTAGGCACCATGCAATATAACTCCAGAGGGTTATACTACTAAGTAATGTGGTCCTAATGGAAGCTTAAAACATGGGAGAATTAATCTTGAATGGGTCAGAACTGAAAGTCAAAGCAAAAGTCAAGCTTTTGCGACTTTCGGTTATAAACTGACCTTATACTATAAATTGCCGGGTTAGGACTGATAAAACATGTTTTAATATATTAATTACCAAGTCATTAGAATGTTAAAATATAATATAGAACCTTTGATTTATTAATTTTAGTCATTTTCAAACATTCTGTCCAGTTTGACTTTTTGTCAAACTACTTTGACCCGACAATTGACTAGTCAAACGAGATAATTAGGAGGTGCCCATTTAGGGGTTAGTCACCTACCTTAATATGGTCCCATAACCACTTTCAATTTGATCAGTGGCTAGTCCATATGTAATTAAAACGAAAGTCAAACTTAATTTACGATAAGTTTGACTTTAGAGTAATTAATCTAATTAAAACGACTAAACAAGTAATTAGAGGCTTACTAAAGGTCCTAGCTGTCTTTTCTATACTTGATAATGTTCTCCTTGTCCTTAGCTAGCTCCAGAAGTTGTAGAATGGAAAAATGGTTGCAAGTATGCATAGGAGCTCAAGAACTAATGTCCTTATATACTACTTTGCATGATCATGGATCAATTACATCTGTTATGGGGCATCATAGGATCACCCCAGGTGTCCTAGTTGATGAAATAAACCGACATATAACTCCTTAGGTCGGTATAAACTAAGATAAGGCGGTGGAACAGCCAAAACCCGCACCTGGCAGCCTTTTTACTGAACTGGCATGCTGAGGTGGGCCGCGTAAGCCATAGGGGGGGGGGGGGGCTTACGCGGGCCGCGTGGACCTGCTAAACTGGTAAAACAAGTTTGCAACTTGGCAGCTTTAGTCCCTGATCGTTTTTAACCCTTTTTAACCTCGTTGTTGACATGTGGGGCCCTTGTAGTCAGTTTGTTGAGACTCAAGGATGAATAAATTAACTTTGTTAGGCTCAGGTTCGTTAAATATCACTATAAAAGCAAGTTTCGTCAAGTTGACACTTATAGCCCAAAGTCTTGAAAACATGCTTAACGATCTCGAAACCACGTGAAATTTATACCACTTATTCTTGAGAGTATATTTGAATATTTCAAAGCCTCGGTTTCGTTAAAAGGTCACTCAGAGGTCAGAATTGACATGTTGACACGTTTAACCCTTGTAGTTTTATAATCTTCCGATTATTTTCACAAACGGCTTCTTACATCCAATCAATCACTCGATTAAGAATATATTCATCATGTATGGTCATTTAGAGGCTCAAGTTTGGAATGTTGACACTTTTAGTCCTTCCGTAGACATAGTTTCACTGTTTGTCAACTTTAGTCCTTCAAACTCAATCTTTCACATAGTTAGAGTTTAGGACACGTGTCTATACATAATTGGACACGTTTTTACATGGTGTTACATGCTACCTGGCGGTTTTGGTTTTGAGGCGGAGCGTGTACTACATTGAGTGAAGCGGTGGTCACCGCACAGTTCTTGTTGTTGTTGGTGTTCTTGCACTTGCGACAGGTAGACTTGGAGGCTTGCGGTGCGGCGGTTTCAGTGGTGGGAGCAACGGTAACCTGGTGAAGACTTTTGGTGGTTTTATCAAACTAACCAATTCTAACTCCCTTGTCGTTAATCTCGGAAGCAAGCAGAAAGGTCTCTTCGATAGTTGTAGTCTTCGCGGCTTGCACGAAATCAGCAACACAATCCGGTAAAGCACGGATGTATTTCTTGATGGTAATATCAGCAGTAGAGACTTGACTACGACAAATTATGCTAAGCTGCTTAAAACGGGTAGTTAGACCAGCGTTGTCACCACCCTCTTGCTTGATGTGCCAAAACTCATCCTCCAGCTTCTGAAGCTCATGGGGAGGGCAGAATTCCTTCATCATGATTTCCTTCAGCTCATCCCACGTAAGCCCATAGGCTGCATCATTTTCGCGCTTGTTTCTTTCGGCGGTCCACCAGTCCAGAGCCCTAGACTGGAAAACGCCTGTAGCGTTAACAGTGCGAAGATTATCAGGACAGCCGCTTTGGCGCAGAGTGACTTCAATTGAATCGAACCATTGAAACATGGCTGTAGGCCCATCTTCTCCGGTGAATTCTTTGGGGCCGCAGGCCTTAAACTGCTTGAAGCTGAAAGTAGACTTAGGAGAATCAGTCCTAGATTCTTTAGAGGACTTGCTAGCGTTTTCTTTCAGCTAGCTGACAATTTGCGGAATGACCTTAGCCATCTATTTTGCAACTAGAGCAGCGATGCGTTTGTCCTCATGGTTACGACGAGCGGAGCGAGCAGTGTGAGATCCGAATGACGACATTGTCTGCAACAGACATCATCACAGGACTCAAACACAATTTTCGATTAAGTCAGATATAGTCTATTATCTCACCCAAAGCTACTTTATATAAAGCTCAGAAACACATCCCATCATATAGACACATAATCATGTGGGCACATAATCCACAGAAGCACATAAGCACGCAGTCCATATAAGCACAGAGCACACCGAAACCACGCCTTAAACTATATTTTGCACGTATTCACCTACACATATTGCACGTATTCACCTATCTTTCACAGTTGCGTAAAGCGATCGAGAGTTTCGAGTGCGAGAAACGAGTAGCGATTGCGAGTAGTATAGCGTGTGATTTGTTAGCGTATTGAGACGGTATGACAACATGTCAAACAATGGAACCTCCACCAAGTCCCAGTCATTCGATCGGATGGGAATCACCCCGTCTTAGAATGAGTAAAAAGGCCTGAACGAGCTCTAATTCTATCGGTTTTGAGTAAAAGAGTGTAAAAGAGTTGAAAGAAGTTTAAGTTGGTTTGAAAATGCTTAGATTTAGATGAAATCAGTATTTAAACATGTTGAAATCTTGTAGATCTGAGTGGTTCTTGGTAAGATGATGTCACACTTCAAGGTTCATAAGAACTTCATGATGACATCACCCTTGAACACCCCAAATCAATAGATTTCATGGTGAAATGATGAGATTTGATGGTGAAAAAGATGAAGGAGTGTGTGTAGATCAAAGAAGTACAAGATTTGGTGAGGAAACTTACAAGAATCACGAGGAATCGAGAGAAAAGAGGGCTGGAACGCGTTGGTCGGAGGAGAAGTTGTCACATCAATGATTGTTGATGTGACATGTGCTATTTATAGGCAAAGTGAGGAGAAAGGCGGTGCATAAGAGGGGACATATGGCCTTCCAATCGGATGGTCATCCGAACAGATGACTTCGATCGAATGGTTTCCACGCATTGGTTTTCGCCTTTTCATTTCGAGCGTTGAGCGTTGCGATGCGTTGCGAGTAAGCGATGCGATAGTATTACGATTTACACAAATATCCTAATTGACAGTCATAAACCTAAACATACCCAATCTGCGTTTTGTTGTTGCGATGAGATTTGTGTTGTGATAGAGTTGCGATTGCGTTTAAAATAATCACCTCAAACATAAATGTAATACATGCACAAGTAACCCATAAAGGCACATACACGTAAAACAATATCCATAACCTGTAATTCGAGTTGCGATGTGATAGCGATGTGATAGCTTCGAATATATTAGCGATTAATTGCGATTATTGCATTGTAACTCCACATAATACAACTAAGTTATCATAAATTAAAATATCGATTACAAGTCAAGGAGTACAATCAATGATAAAGCATGGAGTGACAGTTCGCATTTAGCAACCTTTTCTTCCTTTGACTTTGACTTGTAGTTTACTTTCTAAAAGTCGGGTTGTTACAGCACTGAGCATGAAAAGCATGGGCTAGATTCACGTCAATTGGAGGAGCCTGTTTTGAAAAACTTGCAAGATTGGGATAGGTGTTGGCGTAATGACCATCGTTTTGGTATAATTGACAATGTGGGGGTCTTCTACCGCGACCACGACCTGCATTACGACCTTGACCCATACCAGGATTAAAAGAATTAGAACCCGAATGAGAGCGAGATGAGTTACCGGAGCGAGACAAATTTGCGGTGAAGGCAACCGCAGGGGGCGTGTGACCCTGAAGAGATTGCATGAAAGTCTCTTGGTTTTCAGTTTTGGCCAGCAATTCGCGGAAAGACGAGGTGCCGAGCACGCGATGGGTAGTGGAGAAGTGCTCATAAGTAGGACCAAGTCCACATAGAAACCAGTGACACTTGTCGCTTTCATCAACCGGATGACCAATGGCGGCTAGTTGATCGCAAATAGCCTTAAATTTGCGACCATATTCAGCAACGGTTTAAGAGCCTTTTTGTAGAAGACGAAGGTTGTCACGAAGGGTGTGCATACGGTCGGTAGAATGATGGCTGTAAGCAATTTCTAATGCGAACCAGATTTGTCGGGCGGTGTGGAGATCAATAACCTCCGACATCGCCTCTTTAGAGAGTGAGGATTAAAGCAAAAAGTAAACGGTTTGATCGTTTGCTGTCTAGGTAGCATGTTTCGGGTTAGGAGAGGGTTTGGCGGGTGTGTTGGTTGTGGTAATGGTTTCAGCAGGAGGGGTTTTTGTGCCATCAACATGACCGAGTAAGTGTTGAGAGGAGAGAATAAGGGTAACATGTTGACTCCATCCAAGGTAGTTAGAGGAGGTGAGTTTGTGAGGAATAAAATGGAGAAGAGAGTGAAGAGTGGTTGTGAGATTGGGGGAGGTCGAAGAGTCTGCCATGGGGAAGTGGCGGCAGAACAGGAGAATTAGGGTAGGCCAAAGAAAAGAGGGAAGAAGGAAAGGATAGCCTTTAGGCTGATACCATGTGAATATGAAGACTCAATCTCTTGACTTTGTATTGATTGGTAAAAACATTATATAGAGTACATGTACACCTATAAACTAGGAAAGTAAAAAATACAATTGATTTACAGTATTACACAATCAAATGCTCAAAATACGTAAATCAGTAAATGATTTACGGTACGCTATCAATAGAATGCTCATGATTGTCAAAGATGTCAGTATAGGTTTCATTATCTTGAATATCCTCATGTGTTTCATTATTTTGGGTATCCTCATTTCTTTGAGAATTACTTACCTTAGTGATTGGACTAGGAGGATCGTGGCTTAGAGGTGAGCAAGTTTAGGTCCGGACCGAAAATAACCGAGAACCGAACCGAAAATATACCTAACCTACCCGAACCCAATTACCTAGGTATTTAGATCGGTTCCAATTTTTCATATAAAATAGGGTCGGGTCGGTTCTCGGTTCTTTTCATGGTGAAACCCGACTTGGACATATGGACCGGAACCGACCCCATATTTAGGGTAGTGAATCGGTTCTATATTTTATATTTGATCGGTTCTCGGTTCGGGTCGGGTAATGGTCGGGTTTTTCCTTTTGCTCACCCCTAACATTTGGTTCACTGGATTTTGTGGAAGCGTGTGACTCATTTTGGATACTGTGATTATCTTCTAATGACGATGGAAACCATTTTCACCAACTCAGTGTGTTAGCATATTCCTTCTCCCCCTCACCGCTGTGTTGGGAGGTATAGAAGAACTCCGTTTCAAGGAAGTCACAATTAAGTGTAGTGTGCATATGTCGAGTTTTAGGGTTCTAGCACCTGTATCCCTTTTTTTAAATGCCATAGCCGACAAAGACACATTTTTCAGCACATGGTCCAAGTTTTCCACGATCAGTTTTGGGTATGTAAACAAAGACAGAGCATCCAAAGACACGGGGTGTAAGTGTAAGAGGAGGGGGTAGTTTGGTAAAACCAGAAAGGGCTTGAAGGGGAGTCCTAAGATTGAGAGCTTTAGTTGGGAGCCTATTGATTAAATACGTGGCAGTCGCAACAGCTTCTGGCCAGAAAGATTTTGGGACACAAGATTCAATAAGAGAAGCCCGAGTGATTTCTAAAAGAATACAATTTTTTCGTTCAACGCTGCCGTTTTGTTCAGGAGTGTTTGAGCAAGTTGTTTGGTGGATAATTCCTTTGTGTTGAAAAAAATGTTTCATGGATTCATTTATAAATTTTCCTCCATTATCGATTCTAAGGGTTTGTATATTGGTTTTAAATTGTGTTTGTATCATAGTATAAAACATAGTAAATTTATCAAAAACTTCAGATTTATGTTTTAAAAAATAAATCCACATCATTTGAGTGAAATCATCTACAAAAAGTACAAAAAACCGAAAGTTTTGTTGTAACACCTCATAAAATCACGTCTAATGATGTGTTGACACGTGTAATGAACCCTAATAAAGTCAAACATTGACTATGAAAGACTAATTTTGTCAAAAACAAAAACTTTGAATGTTGAGGGACTAAAAATGTCAACATGCCAACCTTGTGGCTCTAATTGACCTCATATGATGTTCGTGTTCTTTATTGAATAAATTGTCGGACACAAGAAGCCGTTTGTGCTTAAAACCAAAAATTCACAAACCACAGGGGTTAAAAGTGTCAACATGTTAATTCTTACCTCTGAACGCCCTTTTAACGATCCCGAGGCTTTGTAGAATCTTTTTATAATTTCACGATTGTCGGATAATGATTTCGTGGAGTTTCAATGCAAATAAACGATTTATATTGCAAATACCAAGAAGAAGGGTTAAAAGTGTCAACATGTTCAAATTATCCTCTGAGTAACCTTTTAACAAACCCGAAGCATCGTAATGTTTGATATTACTCTCGAGAATGCCTAATATGGATAACACAGGGCTTTAACGCAATAAAACGATAATGGGCGCAAGTTTTGCATTAAAGGGGCCAATAGCGTCAAACTTTAAAACTACACCTTGGAGCGACCATTTAAGCGAACTGAGGTAAATCGGAGTATCATAATATCCCATCATACTCTTGAGAATGCTTATTATTGATCTAGAAAGGCTTTTATGCCATTTCGCGTTAAAACGCGCAAGTTCGCAAATTAAAGGGTTAAAAGCGTCAACGAGCAGAAATTAATGTTTTCGGTAATCGTTTAACGAAACTGGACCTAACGGTGTTTGGTTATACTCCCTAGATCATTTACAAACCAACTAGAGGGGTTAAAAGTGCCTAAAATGAAAGATACATTGCATTATAAGGTACAGGGACTGAAAGTGACAAGTTTAAAACACATTTGTTGGAGTTGGGTGTGGTGGCGTCGTGCGACCACTCCCCCTTTTGCTGTGGCGTGCGGCGATGGCTCAATTTGGACAGAATCTCACCTCCAGCTGTGGGTTCTTCTTCCTTGATTCGCTTCTCATATTTCCAAAACCATTTAAATGAAACAAGGGACTTGTTAACTGATTTAGAAATCTGGTTTTACACCTGTATCAATCTCATAACTCCCATATACACCTGGCGTGATCATCGGGATTATTGAAAACTATTAATAGGCTTCAATTTTCACATTCATTTGCACTTTCAATCAAATCTGCTATCTCTCTCAATTCAATGAGGATCCTGATCATTTTGGAACCTCTCTTGAGTTCTATTCAGTCTATAGGACCATTTCTAAGTGTCCTTTCGTGACTAGTTTATCTTATTTGGCTTTTAGAGCCGAAAAGTCAAGTGTTTTCGATAAACGCTTTGACTTTTAGCTAGACCATAAATGGTCAAGCCATTATTCGCAACGAACATGGCTACGTGATCGTAATTAGGTAGGTGTTAAACCCTCAAAAGGGCACCTCCTAATTACCATGTTTACTTAGTTAATTGTCGGGTCAAAGTAATTAAATAAAAGTCAAACGGGTCAGTTTTTAAATAAAGTTCATAACTGATAATATAGAAGCTATAAAATCAGTTTTGTCACTTTAATAACTTGGTAAATATTAATTGAACATGTCTAGGCATGTTCAACCCGACAATTCTGAGTTTAGGATCGGTTCGCAACCGAAAGTCGCAAAAGTAGACTTTTGCTTTGACTTTCAGTTCTGACCCAAATTAGCTTAGTTTAGTTATGCCTTAGGGTTCCTTTGTGACCATATTATATGTAAGTATAACCCTCTGAGGTTATACAACATGGTCCCATAGAAATCTGAACCATTTACATATTTCCGTTAAATGCTTAAAAGTTGAACATTTTGCCCTTATGTTATAAAAACGAGATTTTTGAAAATGTGAGAGGACAAAAATCTTTATTACTGATTTATAAGTGTGTCCTAAAAATTTGACATCAGTTTCTGGTTTGAAATAAAAGTTATGCAAGATATCGTAAAACAAAAGCTTTTTGTTAATTAAATGGCATTTTTGGCATAAATCATAATTAAACCCAATTTTTGACACCAAAATTGTTACCCACTGTTATGATATAATATTTAGGGATTTTTTGAAATTTTTGTCAAATTTTATACAGATCATAATATAGAGTTCTTGTGTAAATTCGGTATTGACGATAATGCCCTTTTCATTAATAAAATAAGTTTTACATATCATTTTGATACCAAACCTTTTCCTACTGAAATTATATGTTAAATAAAATATTTTAAGCTTTAGAGACTGATCAAAACTTCAGAATTTTATAAACATCTCAATTATCGTCAAATACCGACTTTTACGCTAATTAGGCGCGTAGTATGGTTTAAAACCATATTTAACGCCTAAGACTTGTTACCTACTGATTCTAAAAATATTTTTTTATACTTTAATAGTAAGTATAAGTCTTGAACTCAGATTTCCAAATTTAACCCAAAAAGCATATGTGAAATGACCAAAATGCCCCTACGGTGCATAGTTTGGCCATAAAAGATAAACCTCACATATGTATGATATCTTACTGATGTAACTTGATAAATTAAATTTTTTTACTGATTATTTTAGACCAGAATCTCAGTTTTCTATTTAACTTCTTTTATAAACTTTAAAATGACAAAAATACCCTTACGAGGCTTAAATTGGTTTCAAATTCATTTTAGGCATAATGGAAGATATCCTACTGATATCACAACATAATTTAAGTATAATAACTTATGGAACTTGTACATGACTCATTCGGTTACCCGTTATGCATATACGCGTTCGGTATGGTTTATGTAACTAGTTTGCATAAATTAGCCGAAACGGGTCAAACCTTATCATTTTTACTTCAAAATCCAGAATGTATTTAGTTTACCCATTTTATACAAGACTTCATACTTGTTGGGTCTAAATCACATTCTAATCCGGTTTTCTCTTAATCTTGCGTTTTGAACCGTAAACCTTTCTTAAAAACTAACCGGTCTAAGTTATAACTTAAATAAGACCCGTTAGGAATCTAATAGGTTATTAAAAATCTTCGTTCCAGATTAGGAGCCCAGTAAAAGCTACTTGCACTTGCTGATTAGAATATACGGCTGAGAATAAATTACATTTTAGCTCAGGTAAATACTTTTAACTTATTTTCCCTTATACGGGCTTGGGATACAGTAAATTATTACCGCTTGGTCGGGTATTGAATATTTAATCGATTAGTGGTTAAATCATTGAGATAACTTGTTTTAATCTGTTTTGTTTGGTACAAAGCCTTTGGGGGTTAATATGACCGTGTCCTGGATATCCTCGGCTCATTCATTTGAAATGGCCACGGCTTAAGCACGGGGTGTAGGCATACACCTGACAGTTGCGTATGTAAAAACGGTATCTCACTCGTGAGGAAACTTATTGTGGGCCTATACTTGTGGTGTGTCTATTAATCTTGTACCGGCTCTTCTATTCCGGTCCTGAACGGACGACAAACATGTAAATCTGTATACAAGATTATTTTATATAATTGTCCCAAGTTATAAAAGATTTTATGCCTTGTGCATCCAAACAAATTTTATAAACACTTTTCAAAAGAGTCAGTAAATTGTATTTACCAGTGTAAACTGACATATTTTTCAAAAAGATTAAGTGCAGGTACTACGCGTAATGGGCTGGAAGCTCATGAGTATTAGATAAAGAGTCTTGCAAGCTCTTAATACTTAAAGTCTGTTGAACAATATTTACTCTCTTTTTAGATCCTCCTGTGGATCCACTTACAACCGTTGTGTAATATTTTATTATATTTTTCAATTTGGTTTATTATTATTACTTTAGACTTCCGCTGTGCATTAATCTGTGATTATTTGACTATGATGATATCAACTACGTCACGATACTCCCCACCAGGCCCACCAGTAGTACGTGGAAATATCGGGGTGTAACAGGTTAGTATTAGAGCCAACGTTTGAGTGAATTAAACACTAGCCTTTAGTGTTTAATCTCAAATGACACAATAGCATATTCCTTAGACTTTCTGAGTCTAGACTTAACATAGGAACGCTCTAATCCCTATTAAGTAAACATTGTTTTCGATTTTATGTGTTTTGAATATGTCGCCAGGCAAAGAAGCTGTGATAGAAATTCTCCACATCCGAACCCTAGAAATGCCAAGCTTCGTACCGCGGCTAGGATAAGCGTACAACCGTTGGAGAAAAGACCTTTATGGACATATTCCAAAAAACCAAACTTATTGAAATTTTTAATCAGACTTCGGAGTCCATACCAGGAGGTCCCTGAGGCTCCCATATTGAAGATAATACATGTGGATGCTATTAATCCCTATTTTCTATTTCCAAGTTTTGAAATTTCGGACTTGGACTATACCAGTTAAAACCTAATCCGTGATCCATGTCATTTCTTTAATCATTGAATCCTTGGATTGTACTTCTGCAATGGATCCTAACTTGAAATATTTACTTTATTCACTAAAATCTTCCGAGTCGCTACTGTGCACGATAAATAAAGAGGAAGAAACAATCAGAATAAAGCAAGGAAGACATTAGAAACCCTTCTTCCATCACATTTAAATTTTTACCTTTAGGTCCCTGCATGGGCATTTGATTACTAAGGTCCTTTGTGGACATATTATTTCATCATAGTCCTTGTGGACCTACGTCTCCTGATAAGACTTTGTATATACGTATGTTTATCATAGTCACTTCGAGGACATTATATTTCAAAATAGTCCCTTCTTGGACATTATATTACAATAAAATCCCTTAGTGGACGTCATATTTCTATATAGTCCCTTCGTGGACTTGGTATTTAAAAATAGTCCTTTTATGGACATTTATTTCAATATAGTCCCTTTGTGGACATTATAATTCAATAAAGTCCCTCGGTGGGCATGCTATTTCAATATAGTCCTTTCATGGACAAGTGATTTTATTAAAAATCCCTTTTGTGGATACACTATTTAAATAGTCCATGTGTGGACATACCTTTTGACTTAAGACCCTGTATGGGCAATTGCTATATAGTCCTTATATGGACAAGTTATTTCAATAACAATCTTTTTGTAAACATGCTATTTCATTAAAAAAATCTTTTGTAGACATGTTATGTCATCAAAATCCCCTGGCGAATATAATAATTCATCATAATCCTTTCCAGGACATATCGTTTTACTATTTTCCCAATGTTGACATGTCTTATAGTCCCTAAACAGACTTATATTTTCCCTTTCGTCCCTTTTTGAACAAGTATTGCTTCAAAATCCCTATAAGGACCTATCTCTTCTATATAGTCCCAGTATGGACATTTATTTATTATTATCCTCATATGAACATATCCTTCGATTTGAGTCCCTGTGAGGACATCTGTTCAGCAAAACCCATTAGTGCGCACGCCGTATCAATATAGTCCTTTTATGGACATGTTATTTATTTAAAATCCCTTTGGGGATATACTATTTCGAAATAGTCCCTTCATGGACACAAGACTTTATTATAGTCCCTTAGCGGACATGACATTCCATTATAGTCCCTTCATGGGAAAATTATTTTAATATAGTCCCTATACAGACTTATGATATTTTAATAGTCCCCATAAGGACTAATAATTTTTTAATAGTCCCCAAACGGACTTATAATTTCTTTTTAAGTCCTCTATGGACAAATATGATACTAAAAGTCCTGATTAAGACACTGTTGTAAACTTCCTAATGATTTATGGGAAGTTTTGAAAATTTTATATAGGTATTCATTTCGTCCTTTATCAAACAATAGTATCAATTTTATTCGAACTTTATCGATCTGCTAAATAATCTCAAAAGATATTCTTAATGGTTTACCCCTGCCAAGTGGCAAGTCCACATTAGTTGGCCAAAACTTTTGGTAGTTAAGGATGATTATTCTTTCTACTATGATAGTTAAGGGAGATACCCCTTCTATCCAGAGGTGGTGAACTATGTTCAAGCCTCCAAAACTATATGATCAATGCGATCATGGTAATATTGTGTAACCATTAAGACAAATTAATCCTTATTAACATCTGAGAACAAGTTAACACTCTTGGCAGTGTGGCTTGAGAAACCACACCAGCCGTCAAGGTATTTGGACTATGTCCAAGCCTTAAAACCTATATGATCAAATTAGATCATGGCAAGTAGCATCAATGTGATGATCAAAATATAAACATCCATTTGTGATGAAATGCCTACGGGCTATAACATATTGTCCATTTGAGACATTGACATTGTGATCTTTATGATTCCCTGTCCAAGGTAGTGAGTTATGCTCAAGCCTAATAGTCTATATATGATCAATGCGATCATGACTAATATCATCTGATACGATGATCATATTATTTAACATCCTTTAGTGATGTTTCGCCTATGGGCTATATACTATATTGTCCATTAGTGACATTGACAAATATGACCGTTATGGATCACCGTCAAAGGTGATGGGCAATGCCCAAGCCTTATAGTCTATAAGATCAATAAGATCATGATTAATATCCTCAAATACGATAATTATATATACATATATGTATAAACATCCATTAGTGATGTCCATTGATTGGCCTATGTGGCAAAATAAATTGTCTTTCAGCCAATGACAACTGTAGTCTATGACTCTCTGCCCACAGGTGAAGAACTATGTTCAAACCTTAAAATCCCTGATCAAATAAGATTGTGGCTTATATATATTAATGCCCTTGTGGCGAGGCCTTATGTGCCATATCCTATATGTCCTTTGAGACAAGGCCTTCGTGCCATACGACTATTAATGTCCTGGGTGACAAGCCTATATGCTACATTTATATGTCCTTCATAACGGACTTATGTCCCATATTTTAAAAGTCCTTAAGGCGAGCCTTTGAGCTATCCAAAAATCGTCAACATAACAAAGTCAGTTGTGACATTTGATCCCCTGTCAAAAAGATAATGGACTCGATCCAAACCCTAAATGCCATTGATGGTCCTCTTGTGACCTAGGCTAAATGTAATTGATAAACATACAAATAACATTCATTAGGAATGTTTATAATCTATTAGCCTATATGGTTTAATGATACCATAGCTAATGTATGTTAGGTCGTCAGGATAACGATTACTAGCTATTGTAATGCAATTAAGAAATTGTTTAATTTGATGTTTAGTACCAAGCTTCGAGTATGGCAAACTCGGATCAGACAAACAACAGTCGCGATACTAAAGATGCGACAATGCTAATGATGCAACAAATGTGGGCCTCAATGTTAATGGAGTTAATCTCCAAGCTGTGATTGACGCAGCTCTTAGAAAGACTTTGAGAAAGGTCGTGAAAAGGTTCAAAAAGCCGAATGCTACTTGCTCTAAAACACATTCCTCTGCTCATGAGAAGAGCTTTATTCATACTTCGAATGCGAAGAATAAACCAAATAAAATCATATATGGCAAGGAGCCTCGTTCCTCTAAAGGATGTACTTAAAAGTACTTCGTCTCTTGCAAATCAAGAGACTTCAATGGCAAAAAAAGGGCCATTGATTGCATGAAATTGTTGGATGAAATAGAAATCATTATGTGTATCAGCGGTTATGCTGGAAAGGATATTGTAAGTTATGTATCACAGACATTCAATGGCAATGCCCTTAGTTGGTAAGAACATTAATAAAGTCCACAAGAAAGATGCCTTCATGCAATGTGGGATGGTCCAAGTTTACGGACCTTATCAGAAAAACCTATTGTCCGCGACTCGAAATGGAAAAGATGGAATCAGAATTTTCTGACTCTCACCATAAAAGTTCTAGACTGTCGACATTATGTTACAGAATTTAATTCATTATCTGAAATAGTGCCTTATTCGGTTAAGCCAAAATCTAAGATTAATGCATAAATTATTTGTGGTTTAGCATCGGAAATAAGAGGGCATATTAAGGTTTCAAAACCTGGTCCTTGTAAATCCATTATGGATTTATCTCAGCCACTCACATTATATGGGTTAAGAAATAAACCAATCAAAGCTGAGACTGCCAGAAAAGGAGAAAGGAGGATAACTTCCAGAAATCTAAGAAAAAGGGGTGTAGTTAAGTTTAGAGAGACTAAGAATGGAGGCGCCTAAACCCTCCTGTTGAATGCTTGAGGCAATTCGTATCAATAATGGCACCAGGTACATCCCTTATCGTGAATCAATTGATAAGAATCCTATTTTGATTCAGGAACTATTAAGTCTTTCATAGATTATAAGCATAGCAAACTTTTAAAATTTTTCCATGAGAACTCCAGATATTAAGTGTAAGGTAAAACCTACCGACGAAAATCATAGGAACCATTTCTTCTATTCTTATCGGAAATCTTCATTCATAAGTTATGGAGTACTCTAATCTTCAGATGGAGTACGACAATATATGTCATTTTATTTTTGATATCTCATTGATTTCTATCAACTGCGAATGCCAGATTATGCCTGATAAAAGTGCCATATGAGGATTGGCGTATCCTAGTGTGTCCCGTAGATTGCTTCCATGCCTGGCCAGTATGGAGGTTTAACGCACGGAACCACTGAGATATTCCAATGGTCATATTGTCACAACCCTTTCTTTGGCGGAAGCACGAGGTGTGATCATGAAAGGTTTTCATTGCATAGGATTGGTAAACATACTACATGCTCGTAAAAATAACTTCAAATGCCAAACATTACAAAACTGAAATCATGGTTTAAGTGTTTCCAACACAAGACATGCATATTGTCTTAAAAGTTTACAACTTGATTCAACGATAAACGTAAACGACATCCAGAACAAGAGTATGACCGCGCGCACATCCACTTTAGTTACCTGAAATACATGTGAGTTTTGGAAAAACGTCAACATAATGTTGGTGTGAATTCATGCAGTTCTTGTATTGAATGTTTGTATACTTTGTATGAAAACATGGTATGTATCAAGTATTCTCGTATAAATCAAGTATTCTTGTACAAATCAAGTATTCTCGTATAAATCAAGTATTCTTGTATAAATCAAGTATTCTTGTATAAATCAAGTATTCTTGTATAAATCATGTATTCTTGTATAAATCAAGTATTCTTGTATAAGTCAAGTATTCCTGTATGTATCAAGTTGTTAATGGGTTGCAAGGCCATTAACATGTGACACGACATAGGAAGCAACCAAACCATAGGCATTTTTCTAGTTGTCGATTCACGACGGAGACACAAAATCACTACTCGGTACTAGTTTTCACCAAGAGTGTGGCTGCCCGAAAACCCATTAGATCTAACATTTTGTTCTGCGGTCTTAGTATGTACACGATTAATGGTGCTTATGGTACCCTATTCGTGACACGATTTCTCGTATCATTTCTCGTATCATTCCTTAAAACGCATCATACTTGGTACTAGTTATCACCAAGAGTGCTTCTTGTTTTTGTATCATACCATTTATAAACATTGTAACATTTGTAACATGTATTTCACCCCCGAAGTTATAATACTAAAAACAGTTAAAAGAAAAGGGGGAGCATGAACTCACAACTTTGCGTCGTAAACTTCACCGGATTTGCTTATCTAGCGTCGTGACCTAAACGTGTTTTATTAACGTTAGTCATTAGACTTGTATCGCACAAGTACAAGTCACCATCTTTTATGTATTTGTTCTTGTGTTAAAAATAATTTATATTTTTAACTATGTGACTTACTTATATTATTTTCTCAAAAATAAATATAAGTATCTTGTATTTTCACCCGAATTATGTATTTTGTCCAAAACTTCATTTCATGTTCATAACTTGTCCAAGTTATTTATTCTATCAAGTAATATATTTTCATAAATATATTCTCTTGTATTTGTCTAAGCATGTTGTATGTGTATTTTTGTATCTTTCACTCCTTAGGAGTATTTAGTGTATTTTCAAGTCCTAATACACTATTACATGTAATACATACTACATACACTTAGCACAAAATTTGGTGATCAATAAATATATATATTTTTCTCAAAAATATACATACTTAATATCAATTTTTATCATGAAGAAATTATCATTTCTTAACACAAAAGTTAGGGAAACCTTGGTAAATACTTTGAGATACATTTTTAGGGAATAAGTTTCTCAAAAACTTATATTTTTCTAAGTGTTAATATTTATAAAAATTTTGACATAGTTTCCCCTAAAAATGGAGGCTTCCCATGTTTTCAAAACATGTGTTTATTTTCTTTTAAATCATCAACAAACATTAACAACACAATCAAGTCTTACTATAAGCCTAGATCATGTAAATCACACTACATCATGAACTTGAAGTTCTTGTAAAAACTTGTAGTAACTTACCATGTTATTTAGTAGGTTTAGTTACCCTTAAAAACATGGTTATTTGTTTGTAAATCTCATTCTTGAAAAGATTTGGTGTTTACAACTTGTAAACATAATTTACAAAAATGTTTATCCATAACATCTTCTTGTTTCTCTAGTGTTTATTTACTTGTCTTTCCACTAAAAATAGTGTAGGTTTAATAAAAACCATGATCCTTCAATAATCATCTTTTTAAACTTGGTTCCTTTAGAAAAATCATTCACAAGTCTTGGATTTACAAGATTACTAGTTCACTTGGTTTATTACTTTTCAAGAAAAATCATTTTACTTTCAAGTTCATGTTTAATCAAGGTGATGATTATTTCATGTTGTTACATAATCATCCCTTATCTTGCTAAATCATGTTTTTAATCATAATCTAGCAAGTTCCATGTAATGATCAACATCAATATTTCTAGTAATCATCAAGCAAACATCCTCTATACATCCAACAACATCATTCTATCCATTTTTCATCATATGTTAGCTTTATGTTTCAAGATTCATGTGTATGTTCTTTAGTGTTCTTGTATAAATCAACAAACTATAACTTTTATCCACCAACAATATGAAGTAAACAAGGATGTTCAAGAATCTTACTACTAGCTTAAAGTTAGGGAAGAACAATGGTGAAGATGTGGTGGATAAAAGCAAACGAATGAGTTCCTTCAAGTTCCGTGCACCGAGCCTCGTTAGTGACCTTCTAGCACCTTGAGAAGACCTTGGATTACAAAGCTTGAAATGAAAATGGTGGGTGTGTGTGGGGAGGAGTTCGGCCGAGAGGTGTAGAGGGAGAAGGAGTGGAGGTGTTGTGTTGATGGTGAAGTGTTTAGGTTGATTTATAATCCACCAATTCCTATTATCCAAAGGGTTATGTGTTCCCTTAGTACATGCCCATATCTTACACAATCCCAAAGAGATCTAATCAAAATCTTAACAAGATTATGGAAGATCATAAGTGGGGCCATCTTGGGACCGAAAATGTGAAGGGGGAGGGGGGTTATGTGTAAGTTTTGATGGTAAGTAGGTAATTAGTGGAAGTTAAAGGTAAAGTCTAGTGTTTTATGTGAATCTTGCATTATGTAGTGTATTAAGGTGTTCGGGGACCATAACTATCCATGAAATAAATAAACAATGCTTCTAGCAATATTTTAGTGTTCCGCATAATGTCCGGTTGTTCGGTTAAATACCGGTTCGTTAAAGTGCTAAATTGCACCATTTAGTGTCTTTTAAGTATCCTTTTGTGATACTTTCAATTCCCGACACTTAGGGAGGTATTCTAGACCATTTAGTCGTGTTTTTGCATGGTAATATCTTGTTATATTGCTGAATTATATAAAATTCAGCTTTTAAAGTGTATTTCGGGTGCTTTTTAGTGCGTATTTTTGCTTCTGGAAAGTCTATATAAACCCTTGTATGTACTCTTGGGTTTTAATGTATTCTTTTCGTTGGACGTATACCTAGGCCCCAATTCTTTTGTCTGACTGCTTTCTGCAGATTTGTTGACACAATGTGTCTTACCGGTGAGTTTACTAGTATTTCTGACGCAACACTATCATAAAGTAATTCTTGTAGTATAAAACGTGCATGAATTCACTTGTATAGTATGTAATCAAATAATGTTGACATTTAAGCACATAATTGCAGTCATTAAATAATAATTAAAGTGTACGGAAATTACCGGTTTGGTGCCAGTTGTCACAGTCTCCCCCCGTTAAAAGAATTTCGTCCCGAAATTCAGGCTGAGCTGACTCTTGCAGGAGTCTTCTTGAACAGGTGGGGGTACTTTTCTTTGAACTGGTCTTCACGTTCCCACGTGTACACGGGTCCGTGCTTAGAGTCCCAACGTACTTTGACAAGTTTCACAGTGCTCCTCCTGGTCTTGTTGACTTTCCAGTCGGTAACCTCAACGGGTTGTTCTGTAAATCGGAGGGTGTCATCAATATGCACTTCATCTGCATGGATGATCACGTTTTCTTGTGTTGGACTCTTCTTGAGGTTGGATACATGGAACGTATCATGTACTCCATTAAGTTCTTCCGGTAATTCCAACTTGTATGCCACGGTACCAATCCTTTCCAAAATCTTGAATGGTCCGATGTATCTTGGATTCAGCTTTCCACGTTTTCCGAATCTTACTACGCCCTTCCAAGGTGAGACCTTCAATAGAACTTTGTCTCCCACCTCGAATTCTAATGGTTTTCGTCTTCGATCCGCGTAGCTCTTTTGTCGATCTCGAGCCGCCTTAATGCGCTCTCGGATCTGCATAATCTTGTCGGTTGTCTCTTGTACAAGTTCAGGACCAACCATACGTTTATCTCCAGCGTCTGCCCAACATAATGGCGAGCGGCACTTGCGGCCGTACAGAGCTTCGAACGGTGCGACTTTTATGCTTGTATGATAACTGTTATTGTAGGAAAACTCAACTAAAGGTAGATGAGTATCCCAGCTGCCGCCTAGGTCCATAACACATGCGCGAAGCATATCTTCTAATGTTTGTATGGTTCGTTCGCTCTGGCCGTCTGTTTGCGGATGGAAGGTTGTGCTTAGATCTAATTGAGATCCAAAGGCTTCTTAAAAGGATTGCCAAATTCTTGAGACAAAGCGTCCATCTCTGTCTAAAATAATCGAGATAGGCACTCCATGACGTGCCACAATTTCCTTTAAGTATATCTTAGTAAGCTTTCCAATGCTATCCTTTTCTCGAATCGGTAGGAAATGCGCAGATTTCGTCAATCGGTCAACTATCACCCATATCATATCGTGCCCTCTAGGGGTCTTGGGTAATTTTGTTATGAAGTCCATCGAGATTTGCTCCCACTTCCACATGGGTATATCTGGTTGTTGCACTAGGCCAGACGGTTTTTGATATTCAGCCTTAACCTTAGCACAGGTTAGGCATTTTCCAACAAAAGCAACAACATCGCTTTTAAGTCTTGGCCACCAATAGTAATCCTTTAAGTCTTGATACATTTTGTCCGATCCTGTATGGATCGAGTATCTTGACTTGTGCGCTTCATCAAGGATGACTTCTCGTATACACCATAGAGCGGAACCCAAATACGCTTCTTAAAGTATAAAGTTCCCTCTTCATTTGGCACCATGTATTTCAACATACCCCGGAGGTATTCAGCTTTACGGTTTTCCATCTTAAGGGCTTCTTGTTGTGCGTCTCGAATACGTGTAGTGAGGTTCGTTCGAATAGTCATTTCCAATGCTCGAACCCTTAGGGTCTTAACCCTTTATTTTCGACTTAGAGCGTCTGCTAGAACGTTTGCCTTTCCAGGATGGTACTTAATCTAACAGTCATAATCGTTCAGCAGTTCGACCCATCGTCGCTGACGCATGTTTAATTCCTTCTGATCAAATATGTGTTGTAGACTTTTGTGATCTGTGAAGATTGTACATCGAGTACCATATAAATAGTATCGCCAGATCTTCAAGGCGAATATCACTACGCCTAGCTCCAGGTCGTGAGTGGTATAATTCCTTTCATGTACTTTCAATTGTCTTGAAGCGTAAGCGATGACTTTCTGGCGTTGCATGAGCACGCAACCCAAACCTTGTCATGAAGGGTCGCAGTATACCACGAAGTCTTCAGTGCCTTCGGGTAATGATAGTATCGGTGCATCGCATAGCTTGTTTTTAAGTAGCTGGAAGGCTTCTTCCTGTTTGTAACCCCAGTCGTATTTCTTGTCTTTCTGTGTAAGGGTCGTTAGCGGTTGAGCTATCTTTGAGAAATTCTCAATAAATCGTCGGTAATAGCCCGCGAAGCCCAAAAATTGTTGAACTTCAGTTGGGGTTTTGGGAGCTTCCCAATTCTTTATGGCTTCTATCTTGGATGGGTCTACATGAATGCCCTTTTCGTTCACAACGTGGCCAAGAAACTGTACTTCGCGAATCCAGAATTCGCTTTTTGAGAACTTGGCATAAAGTTTCTCTTTCTTCAGTAGTTCCAAAATGGTTCTGAGATGTTGCTCATGCTCTTCTCTCGTTTGCGAGTAAATCAGGATATCATCGATAAATACAATCACGAATTTATCGAGATATGGTTTGCATACGCGGTTCATCAGATCCATAAAGACCGCTGGTGCGTTTGTCAGTCCGAATGGCATCACAAGAAATTCGTAATGCCCATAACGTGTTCTGAATGCAGTCTTTGGTACGCTTTCTTCTTGTATCCTTAACTGATGGTATCCAGATCGAAGGTCGATCTTGGAATAGTAGCTTGATCCTTGCAACTGATCAAATAAGTCATGAATCCTCGGTAGCGGGTACCGATTCTTGATAGTGAGCTTGTTCAGTTCTCTGTAATCGATACACATCCGCAGTGTTCCATCCTTCTTTTTCACGAACAATACTGGAGCTCTCCAAGGCGAGAAGCTTGGCCTTATGAATCCTTTATCCAACAACTCCTGGAGTTGTGTAGATAATTCTTGCATCTCGGATGGTGCAAGCCGATAGGGTGCCTTGGCTACAGGAGCGGCTCCTGGAACCAAGTCTATATGAAATTCGACTTGTCGTTGCGGAGGTAGCCCTGGCAGATCTTCGGGAAAAACATCAGGGAATTCCTTCACCACAGGAATATCTTCGAGTTTCGGCTCCACAGCCTTCTTATCTACAACGTGTGCTAGGAAAGCAACACACCCTTTCCTTAAGCACTTCTGTGCCTTCATACAAGTGATGATTCGCAGAGGCGCGTCTCGCTTCTCTCCAAGTACGATGAGGGTTTCATAATTCGCCAAAGGGATGCGAATGATTTTCTCGTGACAAATAACTTCAGCTTTGTTTTTGGACAACCAGTCCATTCCGACCACTACATCGAAGCTACCCAATTGAATAGGTAAGAGGTCGATGTTAAATCTTTGCTCACCGAGTTCTAATGTGCAACCTCTAACAACTTTTCCTGATTCAACAAGTTTACCATTAGCTAGTTCTATGGAATAAGGAATATCTAATCTACTAGATTCTATTCCAAGCATGCGTTTAAATTCCACAGACATGAAGCTATAGTTGGCACCAGTGTCAAATAATATGGATGCAAAGTGATTGTTAACGAGAAACGTACCGGTGACCACGTTAGGGTCCTCGCGTGCGTTCCTTGCTCCAATCACAAATGCTCGAGCCTGAGCGTTGTTTCCCCCTGGGCAATCTTTCATGAAATGATCCTTGCTTCCACAACTGAAGCACCCTTGGTTCCGCCCATTTCCGTTACCATTCCTGTTACCAGCACCATTTCCATTTCCAACATTTCTATTACCGGCACCGTTGCGGTTTCCATTCCCGTTCTTTCCTTTTCCCCAACAATCCTCAGCATAGTGACCCAATTTTCCACACTTGTCGCATTTTGGAATGCGACAAACTCCTTCGTGATGACGCTTGCAATTGTTGCAAATGGGCAGAGTGCCCAAGTACCTTTTGGCAGGAGCATCATTCATGGTTGCAGGAGTTTTCGCCTCCTGAGGCGGGTTAGTGCCACGCTTCTTGTTGTTTGAACCTTTGTTGTTGCTGCGGGTTGCTTGATTCAGATTCAAATGCTTTCCCTTCTTGTCACCGGACGACTCAGCATGCATCTCGGTCTTCTCAGTAGGGTTCAGCGATAACTTTTTCATTCGGACAGCATCTTCAGTAAGGCTGACAGCAAGAGTTACAGCCTCAGTGATTGTTGCAGGTTTGGCCGCAGTTACCATGCCGCGGAATTCTGAGGCCAATCCCCAAATGTAGCGTTCAACGCGCTTAAATTCAGGAGTCACCATGTAGGGGATCACCCTAGACAGATCATGGAACCTTCGAGTATAACCAGTAATATCAGCACCTTCCATGGTTAAGTGCCAAAATTCAGTCTCCAACCTTTGGAGTTCAGCACGTGAGCAATACTTCTCTTTCATTCTTTCCTTTAGTTCATCCCAAGTCAGGCCATAAGCGGCATCATCACCCAGGGTTTGGACTTGCAAGTTCCACCAAGTCAAAGCTTCATTGACAAACAACCCAGTAGCAAAAGTGACTTGCTGATCCACGGTACACTTGCTCATACGGATAGTAGCTTCAGTCTTCTCCGTCCAGCATACAAACGCTACTGCACCTCCAGTGCCGTCGTAGTTCATCGGTTTGCAGTTGAGAAACTGCTTGAAAGTGCAGCCCTGAGCTACGTTTCCTCCAGATGAATCCCCATTCCCATTGCGTCTCGTATTGCTTGGTCCTCCACTTTGTTTAGTACGGTTTGCCTCGTACTGGGCGATAGCGGCGGAGATCCTTTCTTCCAGTAGAGCGTTCAGCTCTTCAGCAGTTCTTGGCAGTGGGGGAGGAGGAGGTTGATCATGAGCGTTCACAGCTCTTTTGGGTGCCATGTTCTGACAGAATAAAACACATTAGGGTTAGACACTTTTTTGATATCGTCTTACGAGACAGTAGTAGTATATATGTACCGACATATATCCACATCAGTGACATTAAACAATTTATTACTCCAGCAAAGTACTTAATAGGCTGGTGTTCACGTTTGACCTTTTCTTGTACTGAAGGAATCTATACGTGACAAGACCTGTTGTGATTTCTGTGCACTGAATTCCATAATTATGTATGCATCCCTAATTACGTAACTCCTTGCACAGTCCGCGCAGTTCATTTCATCCTCGCATTCTTCCTTCAGATAGGCCATTGTTTTCAGGTAAAGTCACGAGTACCTGAGATATTCTATTTCTAGTATATGTATCAATTATCACACATAATCGCAAGTAATTTTCTTAATCACAGACAAGTGCTACTCCAGTGCACCCTAAGTCTCGTAGTGTCTTTTCTTGACTCATGTAAACAGTTTCAGGTAGTGGATGTCGCGGAAAGTTTTATGGAATGAAAACTTTTGAAAATTTGTTTTCGTGAAAGGATCCTAGAGATTGTAGACTAGACTCGAGAAGGAATCCTGGTTCACTACAATCGCAGCTCTGATACCAATCTGTCACACCCCTTTCTTAGGCGGAAGCACGAGGTGTGATCATGAAAGGTTTTCATTGCATACGATTGGTAAACATACTACATGCTCTTAAAAATAACTTCAAATGCCAAACATTACATAACTAAAATCATGGTTTAAGTGTTTCCAACACAAGACATGCATATTGTCTTAAAAGTTTACAACTTTATTCAACGATAAACGTAAACGAAATCCAGAGCAAGAGTATGACCGCGCGCACATCCACTTTAGTTACCTGAAATACATGTGAGTTTTGGAAAAACGTCAACATAATGTTGGTGTGAATTCATGCAGTTCTTGTATTGAACGTTTGTATACTTTGCATGAAAACATGGTATGTATCAAGTATTCTCGTATAAATCAAGTATTCTTGTATAAATAAAGTATTCTCGTATAAATCAAGTATTCTTGTATAAATCAAGTATTCTTGTATAAATCAAGTATTCTTGTATAAATCATGTATTCTTGTATAAATCAAGTATTCTTGTATAAGTCAAGTATTCCTGTATGTATCAAGTTGTTAATGGGTTGCAAGGCCATAAACATGTGACACGACATAGGAAGCAACCAAACCATAGGCATTTTTCTAGTTGTCGATTCACGACGGAGACACAAAAGCACTACTCGGTACTAGTTTTCACCAAGAGTGTGGCTGCCCGAAAACCCATTAGATCTAACCTTTTGTTCTGCAGTCTTAGTATGTGCACGATTAATGGTACTTATGGTACCCTATTCGTGACACGATTTCTCGTATCATTCCTTAAAACGCATCATACTTGGTACTAGTTATCACCAAGAGTGCTTCTTGTTTTTGTATCATACCATTTATAAACATTGTAACATTTGTAACATGTATTTCACCCCCGAAGTTATAATACTGAAAACAGTTAAAAGAAAAGGGGGAGCATGAACTCACAACTTTGTGTTCCTGCGTCGTAAACTTCACCGGATTTGCTTATCTAGCTTCGTGGCCTAAACGTGTTTTATTAACGTTAGTCACTAGACTTGTATCGCACAAGTACAAGTCATCATCTTTTATGTATTTGTTCTTGTGTTAAAAAAAATTTATATTTTTAACTATGTGACTTACGTATATTATTTTCTCAAAAATAAATATAAGTATCTGATATTTTTCACCCGAATTATGTATTTTGTCCAAAACTTCATTTCATGTTCATAACTTGTCCAAGTTATTTATTCTATCAAGTAATATATTTTCAGAAATATATTCTATTGTATTTGTCTAAGCATGTTGTATGTGTATTTTTGTATCTTTCACTCCTTAGGAGTATTTAGTGTATTTTCAAGTCCTAATACACTATTACATGTAATACATACTACATACACTTAGCACAAAATTTGGTGATCAATAAATATATATATTTTTCTCAAAAATATACATACTTAATATCAATTTTTATCTTGAAGAAATCATCATTTCTTAACACAAAAGTTAGGGAAACCTTGGTAAATACTTTGAGATACATTTTTAGGGAATAAGTTTCTCAAAAACTTATATTTTTCTAAGTGTAATATTTATAAAAATTTTGACATAGTTTCCCCTAAAAATGGAGGTTTCCCATGTTTTCAAAACATGTGTTTATTTTCTTTTAAATCATCAACAAACATTAACAACACAATCAAGTCTTACTATAAGCCTAGATCATGTAAATCACACTACATCATGAACTTGAAGTTCTTGTAAAAACTTGTAGTAACTTACCATGTTATTTAGTAGGTTTAGTTACCCTTAAAAACATGGTTATTTGTTTGTAAATCTCATTCTTGAAAAGATTTGGTGTTTACAACTTGTAAACATAATTTACAAAAATGTTTATCCATAACATCTTCTTGTTTCTCTAGTGTTTATTTACTTGTCTTTCCACTAAAAATAGTGTAGGTTTAATAAAAACCATGATCCTTCAAGAATCATCTTTTTAAACTTGGTTCCTTTAGAAAAATCATTCACAAGTCTTGGATTTACAAGATTACTAGTTCACTTGATTTATTACTTTTCAAGAAAAATCATTTTACTTTCAAGTTCATGTTTAATCAAGGTGATGATTATTTCATGTTGTTACATAATCATCCCTTATCTTGCTAAATCATGTTTTTAATCATAATCTAGCAAGTTCCATGTAATGATCAACATCAATATTTCTAGTAATCATCAAGCAAACATCCTCTATACATCCAACAACATCATTCTATCCATTTTTCATCATATGTTAGCTTTATGTTTCAAGATTCATGTTTATGTTCTTTAGTATTCTTGTATAAATCAACAAACTATAACTTTTATCCACCAACAATATGAAGTAAACAAGGATGTTCAAGAATCTTACTACTAGCTTAAAGCTAGGGAAGAACAATGGTGAAGATGTGGTGGATAAAAGCAAACGAATGAGGTCCTTCAAGTTCCGTGAGCATTGAGCCTCGTTAGTGACCTTCTAGCACATTGAGAAGACCTTGGATTACAAATCTTGAAATGAAAATTGTGGGTGTGTGTGGGGAGGAGTTCGGCCGAGAGGTGTAGAGGGAGAAGGAGTGGAGGTGTTGTGTTGATGGTGAAGTGTTTAGGTTGATTTATAATCCACCAATTCCTATTATCCAAAGGGTTATGTGTTCCCTTAGTACATGCCCATATCTTACACAATCCCAAAGAGATCTAATCAAAATCTTAACAAGATTATGGAAGATCATATGTGGGGCCATCTTGGGGCCGAAAATGTGAAGGGGGGGGGGGGGGGTATGTGTAAGTTTTGATGGTAAGTAGGTAAATAGTGGAAGTTAAAGGTAAAGTCTGGTGTTTTATGTGAATCTTGCATTATGTAGTGTATTAAGGTGTTCGGGGACCATAACTATCCATGAAATAAATAAACAATGCTTCTAGCAATATTTTAGTGTTCTGGGTAATGTCCGGTTGTTCGGTTAAATACCGGTTCGTTAAAGTGCTAAATTGCACCGTTTAGTGTCTTTTAAGTATCCCTTTGTGATACTTTCAATTCCCGACACTTAGGGAGGTATTCTGGACCATTTAGTCATGTTTTTGCATGGTAATATCTTGTTATATTGCTGAATTTTGCTGAATTATATAAAATTCAGCTTTTAAAGTGTATTTCGGGTGCTTTTTAGTGCGTATTTTTGCTTCTGGAATGTCTATATATAAACCCTTGTATGTACTCTTGGGTTTTAATGTATTCTTGTCGTTGGACCTATACCTAGGCCCCAATTCTTTTGTCTGACTGCTTTCTGCAGATTTGTTGACACAATGTGTCTTACCGGTGAGTTTACTAGTATTTCTGACGCAACGCTATCATAAAGTAATTCTTGTAGTATAAAACGTGCATGAATTCACTTGTATAGTATGTAATCAAACAATGTTGACATTTAAGCACATAATTGCAGTCATTAAATAATAATTAAAGTGTACGAAAATTACCGGTTTGGTGCCAGTTGTCACACATATAGTACTAAAGCCAGCTAATGTTATTCAAAGAAGATATCCATATAGCAATGCCCAAATAGGTGTCACTAATTAAGGCATCCGTGCATTCATAAAAAAAATGTGTCATTTATATGGCACGAATAACGATAGAGGAACTGAAGCCTGAGATTCATAATATCTCTGTTATCTCTGTGAATCTCGATTGTCTTCTTCATAGAACTACACTGTTTACCTCTTGAGAGGCAAATTGAGTTAAGAATTATATCCCACTTAAGGCTGCATGTATTGAACAATCTCCATATCGGTTAATACCGACGGAAATGGAAGAACTAAGAATCAATTAGATAAGCTTTTAGAGAAGGTTTCATAAAGCCTAAATCATAATTCTGAAAGCTCCGGTATTATTAATTTAGAAAGACGGTTCATTATGCTTATGCATTGATTACCGCAATCCTATTTGAGTAACAATTGAAAATCGCCATCAGCTGCCTAGGATCGTTGACTTGTTCGACTAACTGTGAGGTTAGCTATTCTTTAAGATTGGCTTAAGCAGTAGTGGGAATGACTATCTCACCTTAAATAAGCCCTCCTATAACTAATAGTTAGTATATAAGCATCAAGGCTGCTCATTTGGAGACCTTGTATAGATGGAATGTTAAACGTCTGTTTGTTGGATAAAAGCTTGGAAAATTCCAATTATTAAAGACCTGAAATTACCCTGGAGTTAACGGATAAGATTATACGAATCTGTGATCATCTGAAAGTAGCAAGTAACTGGCAGAAAATCAATATTAATAAGGGTCGCAAACCTCTTAAGTTCTTAATGAGGAACAAGATTCAACAGAAGGTACCACCCTAGAAAGGTGTGCTACATTTGATATAATGGACAAGTTAAACTCTATATGTATTGGACTATTCGAGAAAAGCCGAATATGTCAAGATCGGTAGCTTGTAAGCTGAAACTTACTTGAGGAGCTTGATGGTAATCACAATGTGCTTCACACTGGTGATTTCAGGATATGTCTAGCTGTTAAGTCGATAGCATTACCACATTGATGTATAGATTAACGAAAAACTTATGGTTTGTTAAGAAACCAGTGTCGAATAAGGATCAACAAGTGAAGAAGCTCCGAAAGAAAGCATATACCTATTATTAAGGTTAAACGGAATGCTGTAAAGGCCCTGATCATACATGGGAGGTCGTATTCACTACATGACAGAAGAACTCCTATCTATTTGAGCAAATCTCGAGGTCGAGATTTCTTTTAAGGGGGTGAGGATGTAACACCTCATAAAATCACGTCCAATGATGTGTTGACACGTAATGAACCCTAATAAAGTCAAACGTTGACTATGAAGGACTAATTTCTTCAAAAACAAAAACTTTGAATGTTGAGGGACTAAAAATGTCAACATGCCAAACTTGTGCCTCTGATTGACCTCATATGATGTTCGTATTCTTTATTGAATAAATTGTCGGACACAAGAATCCGTTTGTGCTTAAAACCAAAAATTCACAAACCACAGGGGTTAAAAATGTCAACATGTTAATTCTTACCTCTGAACGACCTTTTAACGATCCCGAGGCTTTGTAGAATCTTTTTATACTCTTACGATTGTCGGATAATGATTTCATGGAGTTTCAATGCAAATAAACGATTTATATTGCAAATACCAAGAAGAAGGGTTAAAAGTGTCAATATGTTCAAATTAACCTCTGAGTGACCTTTTAACAAACCTAAAGCATCGTAATGTTTGATATTACTCTCGAGAATGCCTAATATGGATAACATAGGGCTTTAACGCAATAAAACGATAATGCGCGCAAGTTGTGTATTATAAGGGCCAAAAGCGTCAAACTTTAAAACTACACCTTGGAGCGACCATTTAAGCGAACCGAGGTAAACCGGAGTATCATAATATCCTATCATACTCTTGAGAATGCTTGTTATTGATCTAGAAAGGCTTTTATGCCATTTCGCGTTAAAACGTGCAAGTTCGCAAATTAAAGGGTTAAAAGCGTCAACGAGCAGAAACTAATGTTTTCGGTAATCGTTTAACGAAACCAGACCTAACGGTGTTTAGTATACCTAAAATGAAAGATACATTTCATTAGAAGGTACAGGGACTGGAAGTGACAAGTTTAAAACACATTTGCTGGAGTTGGGTGTGGTGGCGTCGCGCGACCACCCCCCCCCCCTTTGCTGTGGCATGCGGTGACGGCTCAATTTGGACAGAATCTCACCTCCAGCTGTGGGTTCTTCTTCCTTGATTCACTTCTCATGTTTCCAAAACCATTTAAATGAAACAAGGGACTTGTTAACTGATTTAGAAATCTGGTTTTACACCTGTATCAATCTCATAACTCCCATATACACCTGGCATGATCATAGCGATCATTGAAAACTATAAATAGGCTTCCATTTTCACATTCATTTGCACTTTCAATCAAATCTGCTATCTCTCTCAATTCAATGAGGATCCTGATCATTTTTGAACCTCTCTTGAGTTCTATTCAGTCCATAGGACCATTTGTAAGTGTCCTTTCGTGACTAGTTTATCTTATTTAGCTTTTAGAGCCGAAAAGTCAAGTGTTTTCGATAAACGCTTTGACTTTTAGCTAGACCATAAATGGTCGAGCCATTGTTCGCAACGAACATGGCTACGTGATCGTAATTAGGTAGGTGTTAAACCCTCAAAAGGGCACCTCCTAATTACCACGTTTACTTAGTTAATTGTCGGGTCAAAGTAATTAAATAAAAGTCAAACGGGTCAGTTTTTAAATAAAATTCATAACTGATAATATAGAAGCTATAAATTCAGTTTTGTCACTTTAATAACTTGGTAAATATTAATTGAACATGTCTAGGCATGTTCAACCCGACAGTTCTGATTTTAGGATCGGTTCGCAACCGAAAGTCGCAAAAGTAGACTTTTGCTTTGACTTTCAGTTCTGACCCGAATTAGCTTAGTTTAGTTATGCCTTAGGGTTCCTTTGTGGCCATATTATATGTAAGTATAACCCTCTGAGGTTATACAACATGGTCCCATAGAAATCTGAATCATTTACATATTTCCGTTAAATGCTTAAAAGTTGACCATTTTGCCCTTATGTTATAAAAATGAGATTTTTGAAAATGTGAGAGGACAAAAATCTTTATTACTGATTTATAAGTGTGTCCTAAAAATTTAACATCAGTTTCTGGTCTGAAATAAAAGTTATGCAAGATATCGTAAAGCAAAAGCTTTTTGTTAATTAAATGGCATTTTTGGCATAAATCATAATTAAACCCAATTTTTGACACCAAACTTGCTACCCACTGTTATGATATAATATTTAGGGATTTTTGGAAATTTTTGTCAAATTTTATACTGATCATAATATAGAGTTCTTGTGTAAATTCGGTATTGACAATAATGCCCTTTTCATTAATAAAATAAGTTTTACATATCATTTTGATACCAAATCTTTTCCTACTGAAATCATATGTTAAATAAAATATTTTAAGCTTTAGAGACTGATCAAAACTTCAGAATTTTATAAACATCTCAATTATCGTCAAATACCGACTTTTACGCTATTTAGGCGCGTAGTATGGTTTAAAACCATATTTAACGCCTAAGACTTGTTACCTACTGATTTTAAAAATAAATTTTTATACTTTAACAGTAAGTATAAGTCTTGAACTCATATTTCCAAATTTAACCCAAAAAGCATATGTGAAATGACCAAATGCCCATACGGTGCATAGTTTGGCCATAAAAGATAAACCTCACATATGTATGATATCTTAGTGATGTAACTTGATAAATTAAATGTTTTTACTGATTATTTTAGACCAGAACCTCAGTTTTCTATTTAATCTCTTTTATAAACTTTAAAATGACCAAAATACCCTTACGGGGCTTAAATTGGTTTCAAATTCATTTTGGGCATAATGGAAGATATCCTACTGATATCACAACATAATTTAAGTATAATAACTTATGGAACTTGTACATGACTCATTCGGTTACCCGTTATGCATATACGTGTTCGGAAAGGTTTATGTAACTAGTTTGCATAAATTAGCCGAAACGGGTCAAACCTTATCATTTTTACTTCAAAATCCAGAATGTATTTAGTTTACCAATTTTATACAAGTCTTCATACTTGTTGGGTCTAAATCACATTCTAATCTGGTCTTCGCTTAATCTTGCGTTTTGAACCGTAAACCTTTCTTAAAAACTAACCGGTCTAAGTTATAACTTAAATAAGACCCGTTAGGAATCTAATAGGTCATTAAAAACCTTCGTTCCAGATTAAGAGCCCAGTAAAAGTTACTTGCACTTGCTGATTAGAATATACGGCTGAGAATAAATTACATTTTAGCTCAGGTGAATACATTTAACTTATTTTCCATTATACGGGCTTGGGATACGGTAAATTATTACCGCTTGGTCGGGTATTGAATATTTAATCGATTAGTGGTTAAATCATTGAGATAACCCGTTTTAATCTGTTTTGTTTGGTACAAAGACTTTGGGGGTTAATATGACCGTGTCCTGGATATCCTCGGCTCATTCATTTGAAATGGCCACGGCTTAAGCACGGGGTGTATGCATACACTTGACAGTTGCGTATGTAAAAACGGTATCTAACTCGTGAGGAAACTTCTTGTGTGCCTATACTTGTGGTGTGTCTACTAATCTTGTACCGGCTCTTCTATTACGGTCCTGAACGGACGACAAACATGTAAATCTGTATACAAGATTATTTTATATAATTGTCCCAAGTTATAAAATATTTTATGCCTTGTGCATCCAAACAAATTTTATAAACACTTTTCAAAAGAGTCCGTTAATTGTATTTTTCAAAAAGATTAAGTGCAGGTACTACGCGTAATGGGCTGGAAGCTCCTGAGTATTAGATAAAGAGTTTTGCAAGCTCTTAATACTTAAAGTTTGTTGAACAATATTTACTCTCTTTTTAGATCCGCCTGTGGATCCACTTACAACCGTTGTGTAATATTTTATTACATTTTTCAATTCGGTTTATTATTATTACTTTAGACTTCCGCTGTGCATTAAACTGTGATTATTTGACTATGATGATATCAACTACGTCACGATACTCTCCACCGGGTCCACCGGTAATACGTGGAAATATCGGGGTGTGACATTTGCCCCCCATTAATTTCTGTAGGACCCCAAACATCAGAATGGATAAGAGAAAAGGCGAATCAACTTTCGTGTTATTAAGTTTATAGGTATGTCTATGGATTTTAGCTAAAACATATGTCTCGCAATTTAAAGTTTTATTTGAAGGAAATAACTTAAGATATAAAAGACGCAAATAACCGATGGAAGGGTGCCCTAGTCTCCTATACCACAGCCAAGCTTCTCTGTTTGTAGTCCCGTGAGCAAGCATCACAGTACCTTGTTGAGCCACCTCTTCCACATAATATAATCCTTGGCATTCAGTGCCACGCCCAATGATCGCTCCCATCCTGATATCCTGAAGGATACAGAACGTGGGATGTATTAAAACTATGCAATTTAATTCCTTCGTCACATGACTAATGGACAATAATTTATGTGACAAAGTTGGTACATAAAGACAATTTGAAAGTCTAAGAGTTGGGGATATTTCAATAGTCCCTCCCCCTTTAACGGACATACTCTCCCCATTAGCGGTTTTTATATGATTTTGTCTTGGTTGAGATTTTGAAACAATATCGGATGGATCAAATGTCATGGTCTCAGTCGCACCACAATCAAATATCCAACCTTTGTCTATTTTTTATTAATTTGGGCAACATTCGCTTGTCCATGAAGCTCGCTTTTATTTTTGTTATTTTTTAGAAAGGACCTTTTTGAATTTTTATTTAAAAAACTTTTTGATTTTTTATTTAAAAACCTTTTAATTTTTAGACAGTCTCCTTTTAATTTTTTATTTAAAAAACCTTTTGTTCTTATATTTAAAAGCAATGTTTTCAGAACCGGGTTGGAGGTCGACTCGGTCGCTTTACGGGGTCAAAGGCCGGACCGGTCCGACTGATTCAACCGGATTTAAAACCCGCATTACATCATAAATTATATAAAAATCTATACGTAATTTTTATATGTAATTTTCTAAACTTATATATATTTACATAAATATCATAAAATATATAAAGGTTTTCGGAATTCCCATTTTCATATTAAGTGTACTTGAAAATTGAATTAATCACATTTGACTTTTTCAATATTTATCATTTCCAATGCATGAGCTGTCAAACTTTTAACCTTTCCTTTTCATCTTCTATAGCCCTTCTTCACAATTACATAAAATTGAAAGTTTGATGCCTGAACATCACAACGCTACTACAGTGCCTTTCATTCTTGTAATTTCCAAAGAAAACCATCGGTAGATCTCTTGTCGGACACCTCCAACTTCACAAATCGCCGAATGTTAATTACTCTTAGATTACGGGATGCACCGGAGCTTGTATCAGCGCTGGTAGCACCGCCACCTGCCCGACCTTAAGTAGACGAACCGCCGGCCCTACAGCTCGGATCCCGGTCCGACCTCCGGGTCGATGTTGAAACGGGTTAAATGCAAGAACCGGCCCGATGACGCTTTCGGCTCCCAGCCGGACCGGTCCGACTGGCCGGCCCGGTCCGGGTTTAAAAACATTGTTTATAAGCACATCGTCTTCAACTTTTAGACAATACCTTTTTGATTTTTTATTTAAAAAACATTTTGGCATATTCTCTTTGATACCTTTGTTCACTGTATTCCTTTTTGACTTTATGGACAAACCTTTACATAAAGGTTTAGTTGGGGAGGATAAGGTATCAATTATTCTTTGGCCAGTATCACCGACGAGTCTAAAAGGAGTGTATCAAATATATTGTCAATTCTAATATTAGGGTTTAAAGCGTAAGAGGGGTCTGAGGATATTTCCTCAAACCGGGTTCCTCCGCTGCCGTTGCTCCCATCTCCAGCGAAGGCAACTCCTCCGAAGCCTCCACCGCCACTGTCGATGTGAGCCTCTTGGTAGTTCCCGTGGCTGCCACAGCTTTGCCATTTTCTTTATTCCCCTTTTTGTGGCCGTCGGCCCACCATTCCGGGTAACCGACAAGTTGAAAACATTGTTCCTTGGTATGTTTCATCATACCACAGTGGCTACATTTCAATTTTGACTTATCAATCCAGGATGATGATGCATTGTTTGGGTATTTTTGACATGTTCGCCCTTTGGAAAGAAACCCTAGCCCTTCGTGTGACCTGTTGGTAACCAAACCTGCCCCCCCCCCCTGTTGTGAGAAGACGAGTTGTCTGTGATTGAGCCTAGTATGCCTTGATGTGCCATCTCCTTTTGAACGGATGCGTAGGCACCCTCAGTCGAGGGTAACAGGTCACATCGAAGGAGATCCTTTTTTATGGTGTCGTATTGTTTATCCAGGGCGTTCAGGAACTGAAATAACTTTTGCTCTGACCGGATTCTACTGTAAGTTGCTCTATCGTCTGTACACTTCATGGGATTCGGGTCTCTTCTATCAATTTCTCCCCAAATCCCTTGAAGAGTAATCCAAAGATCTTCAAGTGGTGAACCGTTTTGTTTAATACCGTTCGCCTTGACATGAAGATCAAAAGTTTGTAACTTGTCTTTCCTGCTACTGTAAGTAACCGCTAACGCGTCCTATAATGTTTTTGTTGTGGGGAATTCGGTTAGGTTACTTGCAAGAGCAGGTTCGATATTTTGAATTAACCACGAAAAAACATTTAAATCATCTTGTTCCCATCGTTTATATTCTGCATCGGTTGGTTCCGGTGGTGCCGGACTTCCTGAAAGCTGACTTAAAAGAGCCTTTGATTTTCCTCCGATTGCCACTCGAATCATCCGAGCCCACAGGGCGTAATTTTGACTGTTGAGGTTGAGGCTAATTTTTAAACTATCCGAAAGGCTTTGTTTTTGAGTTTGGTTGTGATTGTTGAGGCTGGCTAGATTTAAGAAGACTGGTGATCTGTAACGCGAGAACATCATTCTTATTTTCGTCACCCATGATGTTTTTGCAAGAGAAAAAATAAAGGACTTGAACAGGGTAAGTGATGAGCAGGTCAAGAACGACACGGCTCTGATACCATGTGAACAATTGAAATATTGAAAGAAAAGGTTTTTGATATTGATTGTATTTTTCTGTATCTTACAATGAGGAAACCAACCTCTCTAAATAGAGGGATACACTGGATGAGAAAGGAAACAAAATAAACAAGGAAAAGAAAAAGATAGGGGACCAACGGTCCTTGACATTCTAGAAAGATGGAAACATATAAGGAAATGATGAAAAAATTTCTGATCCTTGAATATTTTCTAACAAGAATTTCAGTTGATTGTAGCAATGTGAATGACATTATAATAATGATCTATGATTATTTGAGGTTCTAAAATCCCTACCTTGGATCACAATTTCATTCAACGAGACAAGAAGCCCGAAAGTTAAATGACGACTTCACTGGTTATCATATGGTTGTTATGGGCATAGGCCAGAACACTTCTCTTTGACCATTAGTTTTACAATTATTCAGGAAAGTTTAACTAATGTTTGCTAAAAAAATCAAACTGATTACATGTAAATAAGGGAATGAGGTAAATATTATCAATGCTGAAAATTAAGGAACTTCATGGCGCAGAGGAAAGCAAAGAAAAAAAGAAGGATCCAACCGATATGTGCTATCGCCACCACTGGAAGGAAATCGTATTCATAACCCAAACCCTCTTTGATGAATCCTTTAACCGTCATGTTACCAGCTCCTAGCACCTCCACCATGGAAGTGTCCTCACCAATCTGCCCAGTTAAGAGACCATAGACTGACCAGCTCAGAGGGTTTGCCCAGTAATACCACCTGCACCATATTGGTATTTGCTGCAACAATATCCATGCTAAATTTCTTAGTTCCATGCACTTGTTTTTGTATTCATCAACCATGATTACAATAATGAGAGACGCAGAGCCGAAGCACAAATAACAAAAGAGAAGCTCTTAAATGGAAAAATTGTCAAATCCATGCCTACAGGTGCGGTAGTTATATTTAATATTATTTTTATTTTTGTAACTTAAACTACGATGGCGACTCTTGAAGATAATGACATACCGGTCTTGGGACTAAGAAACCAGAGAACAAGTTCCAAATGCAGCTGAAAAAATATATCAAAACAGCAGAAAGTTCGGGTGCTGGTGTCAATGCCATAGTTATCATGCCAAATAGAGTGAAGTAGATGAAACTCGTAAACAAATAGTAGTAGAAAGACCAAAATTTGGCAGCAGTCCACTCGAATCCAAACATCGGGTACAAAATGAAGGCATAAATAGTAGTCTGAATCGCTATGTATATAGACTCTATGGTAACCTGCACCGTGTCAGCATTCTAGTTATTATTAATTACAATATTATGGCTTCTATAACCTTCGAAATACTCTTTTTTTATTAAATGAGACAATTAACAAGCGATAACCAAACGCATTTGACCCACCCATTTTGCCACCTCTAAATAAAAACATGTCATTTCTATTAATTCATTACCTGGGCAAGCGCATAAGGTAATGATGAATACATCCTAGCAGCCCTTTCCCGATAGAAAATTATTCTCTCTACAGCAACAATAGGTTGCACGGCATTTTCATTCATAGATCCAAGGAAGAGAACGACAGCATATAGAGCTCCGGCCAAATCCACAAGATCTTGCACTTGTTGTCTGTGTACACAAACTTGCAGTTAAGTGCTACAATGCAATATCCCCCGGTTGAAGGTGTAGGCAACAAAATACGAGAAAGGAAAAAAAGTTTAATAAGCATCCTTGGTGTGAGATTCATACATCTGTTCACCCTTTTTGGAGAAAATAGCAGCAAACAGTGCACCCATAGCGATGGTGGTGATGAAGCGAAACACATTATATTGTGGGTTCCTCCAGTACGACCAATGTTGTTTCCACAAGCAGGCTTTGCATTGTATGATAAACGGTTGAGCATATTTAGTTGGAAAAAATAAATCCTTTGAACAGCTTGGAGGGATACTAAGCTCCTTAATCAGGTTTTCATTGACCCTGTAAATGTCATATAACATCCATGAACACATGTTAGATATATGGAGATTTAAGAAAACAATTACATGTTATAATCAACATTAGAATTTACTGATAAAGGGTGGAGTTGACATAAATCTGAGCAAAGTCAACTTTCAGTTGAATTTCAGCCGAAGAAGAAGTCACTTCCAATACCCATGTGGCAGGATTATAACCATTCTTGATCTTTGGAATTCCTGGAATAGCCTATAGAAAATTATTCTGTAAGAAAATTTCACTTCAAGTCCCCAACAAATAGTTAAATTGAGGTAATAGACTCACTTCAAAATGCTCCACAAGGTTGTGAGATTGATGCCCCAATGGTCCAGCATAGATAATCTGTCCTCCAATCTTCATTAAAAGTAACTGCAAACTAACACACTCAGATTACCATCGACAAAATAATACTTTTGGCATGAAATGAAAAGTCCATTTCAAGGGGTCAATGTCGAATGATTCACTTGCGTATGCGTAGATTAAAAAATGTCTACTCATCTTACTACCTCTAGTTTGTATGCAACAAACCTCATCAAAAGATTCAAAAATGTCTATGCTTGGTTGGTGAACTGTGCAAACAATAGTCCTCCCTGTGTCAACTGTGTTTCTTACAGTACGCATGACAATGGCTGCAGATCTAGCGTCAAGACCAGATGTTGGTTCATCCATGAAGATGATGGATGGGTTCGCCACCAACTCTACCGCTATTGTCAACCTCTTCCGTTGTTCTATTGTAAGACCATTTACTCCCGGAAGCCCAACTATACCATTCCTCAATGGTTGAAGCTCAACTAGTTCCATTAATTCATCAACAAATATCTATAATTCACATTAATCATAAATACAGTATATTTTATGCTTGGTTAGTGATATTGAAATGCCAAAAGACATCAGAGGTTAAATAACTTAATACCTTGCGTGTTCTTGCATTAACATCTGAAGGCAGACGAAGCCAAGCAGAGTATAAAAGAGACTCATAAACAGTCACATTCGGCGAGTGAATATCAGTTTGTTCACAATAACCACTAACACGAGCAAATGTTGGTTGATTCTTTGGGTACCCAGAAATGAAGATATTTCCTTCAGTGTATCCACCAGTCTTCCGGCCTGCTAGCACATCCATTAATGTTGTCTTTCCAGCACCACTTACACCTATAAGTGCAGTCAATATCCCCGGTCTAAAAGCACCACTAACATCCTTGAGCAATTGCAGTCGATTATCTTTAATCCCTCTAGCCTTCATCTCCTGGTCATATATTAAAAAAAAGGGTAATTGCACGGTACCCCTGACCGCGGAAGGGATCTCCCTTCCCAGTTCACCACCCGACAAGGATCCCTGGCGGCAAATACCCATAGCCATCAAAGAGGGGTAAGAAACATGTTTCGAACCCGAGACCTCGAGTGTCCTCGGTCCGGCTTTAAAGCGGGTGTCGGTGGCCACCAAAGTGGCACTAATGGGAATTGAACTTGGGTCTCCATTGGAGAACCCAAGTCACTCCACCACTAGGCCACTTGTGGTGGTTCTGGTCATATATTAGTGATGGTCAGGGGTTGTAAAATGGCTAGGCAAGGAGGTAACAGTTAACCATTTTTTTCTTTTTTATTTGACATTTGTAGATAGTTACTGCATTAAATATGATAACCAAACTATAGCACTATAATAATAATAATAATAATAACAAGTCAGTAAAGCGAGTTAAATGGTTTTATGCATATTTAAATTACTATTAACCTTTTGTATTTATATATGAAGATGCAGAGAACAGAGAAAATATAAAGAGTGAAGGTTTTAAAGAAAGTTACTAACATAAGGTGTATCGATATAATAGTTGACATGGTTGAAAGCAAGTGTAAGAGGTTGAAATGGCAAAACCATTCGTCTTTCCACGATTGGATACCGCGGAAGGGATCTCCCTTCCCAGTTCACCACCCGACAAGGATCCCTGGCGGCAAATACCCATAGCCATCAAAGAGGGGTAAGAAACATGTTTCGAACCCGAGACCTCGAGTGTCCTCGGTCCGGCTTTAAAGCGGGTGTCGGTGGCCACCAAAGTGGCACTAATGGGAATTGAACTTGGGTCTCCATTGGAGAACCCAAGTCACTCCACCACTAGGCCACTTGTGGTGGTTCTGGTCATATATTAGTGATGGTCAGGGGTTGTAAAATGGCTAGGCAAGGAGGTAACAGTTAACCATTTTTTTCTTTTTTATTTGACATTTGTAGATAGTTACTGCATTAAATATGATAACCAAACTATAGCACTATAATAATAATAATAATAACAAGTCAGTAAAGCGAGTTAAATGGTTTTATGCATATTTAAATTACTATTAACCTTTTGTATTTATATATGAAGATGCAGAGAACAGAGAAAATATAAAGAGTGAAGGTTTTAAAGAAAGTTACTAACATAAGGTGTATCGATATAATAGTTGACATGGTTGAAAGCAAGTGTAAGAGGTTGAAATGGCAAAACCATTCGTCTTTCCACGATTGGATTGTTTCTTCCTGGATTGCTTCTCACAGCCATATCAATACCTTCATAAGCATTTAGAACTTGTCAAAATAATCCATAACCTAATTATTCTTTCATGCTTGATTCTTTGCTCTTGATTTCATTTCACATTATTCCAAGGCTAGGCCTCATGATAGGAATGTTAAAGGCAAAGGCTCACCTTCACAAACATCTTCTCTTCTATCATTGATAGAGTTCTTGGTCTCATTTTCCTCTCTGATCACTGGTTTAGCATCACCGAAAGCTGAAAAGAAAAGAACGTAAAATGTCAAAGCTAATGTACGAATCTAGAAGGAAGATTGGGAGGTTGGGGTGCTTTAATTTGCATTTTGAACAAAAAAAGAATGCAGTAGATAATGTCTGGATGTTCTTTTTTTGTTGAACTATGTAGTAATTCATCAGATTTGAGTTACGAGTGTTTGAAAAATTCTTACAATTAAAATATATATACTAGTATAAATATCACATTCTTTTTTACCGTTTGGTAACTCAACATAAATGATCAGGTAATCATAATTAGAACTTGTTTATCCAAACAGTAAATGCTGATAATAATTAGTATAAGCGCAAATCCAAACACCTTTTTAATGCAAGGTACTTACGATTCAAAAAAGTTAGAGCTATGATGCATAATATGTTAAAGACAATTGATAATCCAAAGAGGACTCCAAGACATATCCAGAACCAATATTCCTTTGTATAAAAGCTTCGTGATTTGAGAAGGGCTTCCCCTACGGTTGACGCATTAATCCGCACATCTATATTAGGCTGCAAGTAGAAGGCTTTAATTAAGATGCAATGAGAAGCATATTAAATAGATTCTTTAGCTGTAAATATGTATATATCTTTATGTTAAAAACATAAATGTTCATATGAAAAAGTATAGTATTCAAGAAAACCTACAGTGCTCCATCTTTTGTCAAGAAACTCATTTATAACCAAAGCATTCTGTGCATACATCATAGGAGAGGTATAGAATCCCCATGATATCCATCGCTTGCTATCATCTGAAATTACATCATTAGATTTGTCAATTTGTTTTGCTTTTGTGGAAATGTTATTCCTATGGATCACAAACTATGTCATATATATATATCAGATAGTTATAACCAAAAACTCAAACCTAGAAGGCATTACAGGGATCAACTTTGACCTATTTCGGGTGAAAACAGTCCACATTGGGTTAAGTTTTATTCATACCTAAAGTGAAATGGGTGGAAATTTTTATTAGAAAAAGTAGAGTCATGATTTAAGTTACTAAGCTTAAAAAACGGACAATAAAGTGTTGGTAAGTCAACCAACCAAACCAAACCATTTTGACCGGGCCTAAAACTTTACGGTTGGAATAAAACGATGGTATAGAGCGGATGCACACACGATCTTTTGTAGCAAACCTTGCTATGACTCTTTTCTTCATATTATCAAACGGAAATCTAAATCGATAACTACTAAACATAATTGATCTCAGACAAACTTTATCTTTTCCTTCTTTTCTTGATTAGTTCAATCAATTACAACCCAGCCCACCTGACCATCCATTTTCCAAGGATATCAAGAGAAAGAAAACTGTACCCTTAGCGACTACGAATCCTCCAAGGGTGACTATCATCATCATAATGAAAGGTCCCAAAGTGTTAGAAAGTACTTCTGTTCTGGCAAAAGCAGCAATCAATCGAAAAAGAGATGAAGTCATTTGATGTACAGCAAAGAAGGTCAAGAACTGTCGACCGAATCTGAACCACAAAAAGTGTTTATTTCAATGTTGAAGAAACTGAATAATAAGTTTATAAAAATCAATGATAGATGGAGAAAAGAACTACTTATTTTACCTGGTGGCATCTGGAGCATACCCTATGGTGTAATATGTAAGAATCACCCAGATTCCTGATTCCATCAAAGATAAGGGTATTCTAAGTAGCCAAATAGGAAGAGCAAAAGCCCATGATGGGTACAACAATGAATCTCTTTGTTTATAGAAAACTGGAAGCCTCATAACTGTCAGTGCAAGCTCGGACATCCCATTAAACATTATAATAATGAGACCAAAGAAAAGTGAACCAAAAAACTTCATGCCATCTTCCAAGTTTCCTGCATGCATATTAGTTCTGAAAAACGCAGCCATGCCCATCAGTGACATAAATGTTAACTGGACTGTCTTAAAAATGTAAAGCATCGAGTTACGCTTTGATAACAACCACTCCCTATCAAAGCAAGCTTTCAGTAGTTCAATATTAGATATTCCATACTTTTCTTTGACCAAAGCATCTGGATGTGTGTTGGATTTATCATAAGGAATATGAATATCTGTTTCAAGTTTCTGTCCGATGTGAAAAGACTTAAACGCTCTTGAAAATTCACCGACTGTAATGTATCTGTATGGTTGATCTTTAATGAACCAGTATTGTTCTTGGTCCTTTCTTGAAGTTACCTCTTGAAGGAAGTCAGCTACCCCCTTCCTTTCTGGGCACTTGAATCCCATCAACTCAAAAAATTCAATAACATTATCACAAGGACCTTGATACACAATCTGGCCTTCTGACATCAATATGACATCATCAAAGAGTTTGTATGTCTCAGGGTCAGGTTGCAAAAGAGAGATGACCATTGTTAAGTCCATTACATGAACCATCTGTCTTAAGAACTTGATGATACGACAAGTGGTGGAGCTGTCCAGTCCATTCGATATTTCATCCATGAAAAACACATTTGCAGGCCCAACTAACATCTCTCCTGTATGAAATTATTGTCAAAAAAGAAACCAAATAATGTGGTTTACTACATATTTTTTACATGTTTGAAATGCTAAAACATTACCTGAATTGTTTCATTCATAGAAACTTTCATTGTTTCAGTTGTAATTTTCTCATCTCTAGTAAATTAAGTGGATCAGTGTATCATGTTTGAAAGTCTCTATGGCCCACCAATTCTATGAAAGTAATTTATAAAAGTTCCCAAAAATGTGTTTGATAGTTGATACAAACAAACTCATACACATCAACAACAATATAGAACATACCAATAGTGACACGTTTCTTTTCCCCGCCAGAGATACCTCTTCGCATTTGATCACCAACCATAGAATCAGCACAAGTTTCCAGCCCAAGTATCTAGAAAACAAATATAGTAAAATTAATTTGTTGTTGGTAACTCTCTAGTGTCATCAGCATATAGTACTTTGATTTGAAAACTAAGACCGAAAAGTTGAAGTAATGGTACAAGTTAGTACATGTCAAGTCAGCTAAAATTTGGTCGTCTCAGCAAATTTACTTATGGACAACTAATTTTCATTTTTGGGTTGACATTGATCTAATGAAGGTTTTCCATTGACCTTGTGCATGGTAATGCTTACTCTGATTTGAAGAACACCAAGATATTTGGTTATGATAACAGTTACTAAACAAAATCTGCATTTCATTCCAACTTATTTCTTGCAGGTTGCGTGCTGACATTCTAACTAAGTGCTTTCAAAGAGAAAATTCAGTAGTACTAAGAGCAAGCTGGGTATATTTGACTTACATACCATTATGCTCCAAAACTGTTAAATCAACCATTATGTGTATGACTATAACGATAGTGGTGTTCTCACAGTGAGTGGATGACTATAAAGTTCATCTCTTAGTACCACATACACTACAAGAATTACCAATCAATAGCGGCGACATCATTTAGCAGCGACAAGGCAGATGTCGCCGCTATTGGTTGATCCGGAAACTATCAGATTATAAACTTAATTATATGTGTATTATGTATTCTTAGGATAATTAGACTTATATTATTTATATATATATATATATATATATATATATATATATATATCGAATAAGGAGAAGAGGCATGACGGTTGAAACATACCGGTTCAAATGATAGTTATTCCCGCCAAGAATAACCACCGGATTAACTGCCATCTTCTCGTGTATATAATGACATTTGCCGGTAATTATTTCCGGCACCAAGATATTACATAACATCCATTCTGTTTCTTTGCATTCTGGTTTGTTTGTGTGTGTGTCTATTATCGTACACAAGATCAAAGTTAATATGGAATCCACTTCCAATACTTGTGAATCCAAGTCTGATGTTAATGATCATCGGACGAGTGTCAATTTCTCGCTGCCAACAAGTGGTATCAGAACCACGGTGAAGAGAGACGGTGAAATTCAATCAACATCAACATTAATGCCATGTGAACATTGTTCAATTGAGAAGATAGAAAGACGGAGGAAAGAATCATTTCACAAGCAGTGTTATTACTGTAATGAACCCGATCATCAAATCATTTCGTGCAAGACGAAAGAAAACGATGAAGCAACTTAGTTATTACGACAAGCCGTCAATATCGGAATCCAGAGACAAGAGGCCGATGATGATTTCAAACAAGAACTAATCGTTACTAGAACAGAAGCCGGGTTATGGTCTGAAATATGGTATGTTAGTACTAATTTTAAACATCATTATGCGGGAAATCTAGATGTTTTTAAACGAATTAAACATATGTTCGGAGTAGAGACCAAAACCGGTGAAAACAATTTCCTGTTCATAAGGGGCATTGGGGCCGTAGACGTCAAGTATGGGAATGAAACTTTTCGAATTCAAAGTGTGTTTTATACTCCCGAATTAGATCGAAATGTTTTAAGTTTGGATCAACTCGTGATACAAGGGTACACCGTAAAAATAAGTGGAGAAAAATGTAGAATTTATCCCATGTTTAGTTTCCCCGTTTCGAATACAAAGAATGGGAATACAGGATTAACAAAAGAAGACAAGATAGAGATGAAAGAAAAACAAACAATAATCAATCTCGGTCCGGAACATGATGAATACAAATCAGATTATTTAAATTCCTGTTTCGAAAATCTGAATTTGTCTTCTCAAGAACCGGATTGGAATGTTATGATCATACAAGCTATGGAATTTCATGAGTTTCAAGATAGTAAAGCCTTGCTAGACATGTTAGAAGATGTAGAATTTGTGTGTAAATACAAGTATGATCTGGAAGTTAAATTTGAAAAGATGCTAGAGTGGTTCATAAAAACGAAATTAGGAATCTCTACGAGGCTGATATCGGCATATTCAGGTGATAAAAGGAAGGTAAATCTGCTCGAGTTATATGTGGTGGTGAAACGAGAAGGAGGGAACAAGAACGTTGCGTCTAACAACTTATGGGCAGTAGTAGCGAAAGACATGGGGTAAGACTACATTGATGGTGAATTAATGAGAATAATGTATGCTATGTACCTAGATGTTCTCGTGTATTATTACAAATTCAAAACAACACAACAAAATGTTTGTGAAAGGGAAACAGTGAGAAGTAAGGAGTATGGTAGCCGAAGTCGGAATTACTCCGATAAACGAGATTCAGTTGCAGGGCTGGGAGAAAGAACAATGAGCGATGGTAGCATCCCTGAAGAAGAAGGTGATCATTATGCGTTATTTGAAGGAAATGATTGGCATGGGATGAAGAAGCTGCAGAAAAGGCGTCGGTTCGATTTCAAGCAAGTGGAAAAGGCGGTGGATGAAGATAATCGAAGTGTTCTAATGCATTCTCAGAAATATAATCAAGTTTAGGGGATTGTATTAGATTATAAACTTAATTATACGTGTATTATGTATTCTTAGGATAATTAGACTTATATATATATATATATCGAATAAGGAGAAGAGGCATGACGGTTGTAACATACCAGTTCAAATGGTAGTTATTCCCGCCAAGAATAACCACCGGATTAACTGCCATCTTCTCGTGTATATAATGACATTTGCCGATAACTATTTCCGGCACCAAGATATTACATAGTATCCATTCCGTTTCTTTGCATTTTGTTTTGTTTGTGTGTGTGTCTATTATTGTACACAAGATCAAAGTTAATATGGAATCCACTTCCAATACTTGTGAATCCAAGTCTGATGTTAATGATCATCGGACGAGTGTCAATTTCTCGCTGCCAACAGAAACGCGGTGTCCCACGTTAAACCCCAGCCACACAATTGTGTTGATGCATTAAGTGTGGATGCCGCTAGTGACGTTCGAGCCCATTCAAGACACGACCAGGGTTGATGGCATTCCTCCGTTGGTTGGACTCGGCGTACGAAATGGAAGTGACAACAACTGATACGTGCGAGAATGACATCATCATCATGATGTCATGATGAAATCATAATGATGATGTCATCATTATTATATAAGAAATGTGGAAACAGTCAACATGCATGTTCTCAAAGTATTCTATCATGCATGCATGTCTCTAAAGCTCATCCACGAAAAATCTCATGCATAGCGGGCCTGGAATGCTTTTTGGGCCTGATAGTGAACGAAGAACATGATACTTCGTCCATTATGGCAGTCCACGAAGAATCCTTAGTCTTTCGTGAGATATGGTATTTCGTAGGTTGAATTCTTCGCTGGATATGTCCACGAAGAATGCCATTTTTCTTGGGCCTTATCTTGTTTAGTGGCCCAGTACATGTTTCGTGGGTTTACTGTATGTTTGGCTATAAATAGAATGTGATGTTTATCATTTCTGCAAGAGAGCACACACCAGAGAGGTGAGAGTTTTCTTGTTTAAACATTGTACTATTACTCTTCTAGATCTATACACTTGAGCTTTAAACGTTGAATCTTTTCTTGTGTTTATGTGTTCTTGGCTTGGTTGCATTCTCACTAGGATTCCGCACTCGTGTGTGTGTTAACTAACAAGGAAGTAGGTTTATCTTGATCCTCTGAGTGGACCTACAAATTGTTATCCTAATCCAACGGCTAGGGTTTAATCACACCTTCAGCAGTGACGTTAGGGCAATAACGGCGACACAATGTCGCCCCAATTGGTTTTTCGCATATACAACAACCATAAGCGTGATTTTCTTCCCTCTCTTCCCATCCCCCCCTCCCCAAACCTTCATCTCTCTCACGGCTTCTCCCCTAAATTGGCTCATTCTCCTCATTTTCACCCAATTCTACTTCAAATCGATTAGCATTGTTTGTTTTAGGTTGAATTTCTTATTTATTTTGATAATTTCTTGATTTTTGGTGTATGTATGTGTGTATGCTAGAGAATTCCGGTCACCAGCCATGTCTCCGCCACCACCACGAGTAGAAGGAACACTTTGAAGGTTAGTTTTCTATTTATTTTTGTTCTAGATGAGAAATTGTGTAATTTTAAGTTTGTATAAGCATGTAAATGGTGAAAATTTGTGTACGTAAATGTGTTTAATTAGTGAAAATGTGTGTATGTTAGTATGTTTGTGTGTATGTAAGTCTATGTATGTGTGTATATAGGTGTATGTAAGTGTATGTAAGTATATATGTGTGTATGTTTGTTTAAAGTATGCAAATGTGTGTATGTATAAATTTTGTGTTTTTTTTGGTGAAATGTGTGTATGTAAGTATGTATGGTAGTATGCATGTGTGTATTTGTAAGTTTGTATGTGTGTATGTAAGTATGTAAATGTGCGTAAATATGTATGTGTGTATAAAGTATGTAAATGTGTGTATGTATGTATAAAGTATCTGTTAATGTGTGTATGTGTGTATGTTAGTGTGTATGTATATGTAAATGTGTCTATGTTAGTTTGATAATTTGCATGTTTGTGTTTAGGTTAGAAAAAAAGTTATGTTTAAGTTTGACAAAGATATATGTTTATGTTTAGTTAGGTTTGAAATTGATATTACATTGCTTAAAAGTTAGTATATTGGTTTATAAAATATCCACCCGAAATTAAAATTATCGTCATCATCATCATCATCATCATCATCATCATACTCAGTAAATCCCACCAATAGTAAAGTTAAGGTAGGGTCTAAGGAGGATAGACGTAGACAACCTTACCTCTACCCCGTAGGAATAGAGAGGCTGCTTTCAGTGAGACCCCCGACTCGATTGTAGTTTTGTATCAAGCCTTGGATCTAAGACACATAACACTCAAACGATCGGGACAGAGACTGATTGGTGCATGTACCCCGTGTCTTTCAGCTATCAACGTCACCACATGATGAATGCTTAACTATCCGCCACTTTTAACGTTATTTCACGAAATTAGTAAAATAACGTTAAATTTAGTACCGTTTCACTTTTGCCCCCCAAGCGCCCATGCATATATACATTATATGTGCACACCGCAAGCGGGGCAATCCGAAATTAAAATCGTCATTTAAAACATAACGAGTTTATAAAATACCCGCTCGAAATTGAAATCATCATTTAAAAGATAACGGACATAGAAAATACCCGAATGAAATTGAAATTATCATTTAAAATATAACGAGCTAAGAAAATACCTGATTGAAATTGAAAAAATCATTTAAAACATAACGAGCTTAGAAAATACCGGTCCAAAATATAAACCATTAACAAGCTTAAAAAATGTGCCGGATATTGAATTCATCATTTTAAACATAATGAGCTTAGAAATACCCACCCGAAATTGACTTAGAAATTAATTTCGGGTTATCCCCGTTTAGTTTGGGACTGCTTTTTGAATACTTTATCTCATTTAGGATGTGAATGTGTATTACATGATTGTTTGTTTAAGAAGGATTCGGTTATCATTTTCTCTTTGCTCCTCGGGTGTATATATATTCTTGCATATATACTTATACTTGGAAGCTAAGAGGAAATGTTGCCGGATTTTTTTTTAAACAAACAATCATGTAATGCACATTCGTATATGAGATAAAGTGTTCAAAAGGTGGGTTTAGCAACCTACCCTTTGTCTTGTAAACCCTAGATTAAATTATTTTTCAGTTGCATAATACCTATTCATAAAAGCTGGATTGATTCTCCACGTCAATCACCTCACCACATGCAAGGACTCAAATCTTTTATCAAGATATGCGAAAGATTGTTCAACAACGAAGAGAAAGTTAGATGTCTGTATAAGAAATGTAAAAATTATGGCTTAATATCCATGACAAAAATGAAATACCATTTGAATGTTATCAGTTTTTGGGATAAGTACACGAAGTGGGTCTATCACGGCGAAACGCCTGGGCCTCTAATTGTAGAAGTAGATGAGGTTGCGCCATATGACGGTATGGAATCTAGAACAGGAGTAGGTAATGGAAACCAAAAATGGACTATAACACGAGCAATGGGCCAGAAATCTAGCACAAGAACATGTAGCATGAGATAGAAATCTAGGAGAGGAACATGTAAGCCTTGACCGAAACAGTGAACGACTCTAGAACTGAACAAGAACATGTAAGCCTTTATCAGAACAATCAGGCTAAAACTAGGGTTCCGGCTAGATTTCTCCAGCAGCAGAAGATTGACCAAAGACGACAAGCGACGGACCTCAACGGTGATGGTGTGTGGCGGATATAAGGCGGTGCATAGAAGCATTTAATGTAGTGGTTAAGGCTATATGGTTCTAGGAAAGCAACGGACTATTTGTAGTTGTTGGAAAGAAATAGACTGGGGCGACAATTTGTAGAGAGTTGCAGCCTAGGGTGAAAGTTCATGGAAGAATGAGGAGTACAAACAGACTGGAGATTGGAATCAATATTCAAAAAATAGAAAATGGAAGCCGTTGAAATCTAGTGGTGAGCAATACTTTCCATCAATGACAATTACTTTTCTTAAGGTTGAAGAAACACTAGATAAATGGTCGGAACCGAGATATCTAGGGGGTTTGAATCCGCATAAAAAGGTTAGTTTCCTCTCGATTGATCCAGGTACAGCTGATCTTCTTCTCCGATAACTTCTGCAAAAAAGAAGCACCGTTAGCCTCGCCAAGGGGAGAAAAGGGTTCTCTCCTTGACCCGACTCCGGTGTGAGAATAAGTATGGGTAATGAAAAAGAAGATGTATTTGAGAAGTGTGTGTAACTTGAATTCATACCTGGGTTGTTTCTCATATTTATAGCCGGGAGTCGTTTTATGCGGGAAAACCCGTTAGAGAAATGTTGACGGAAGATGCTAACCCCGTAAGCGGTTACATTTCCTTCCGTCAAGCCCCTTGATCCGACGTGAGAGCACACGGATCGTGGTTTAGATCGAAGGCTGGGGATTTGCCACGTGTAAAGTGATCAAGTGGAGATTACTCTCCAATTGCATGCTTTCGTTGTGATTTTAGGGATGCCTGAGATGGTGACACGTGTCCAGACGGTTATAACCGTCTTGGTGGTGCACGATTGTATTTCTTCTAGAAGATTATTGCTGTAATCTGGTGTGGCACTTTATTGTGTGGAAACAGCTGAAAGAATAAATCCCAAGCCTGGGTAAATAATATCCAAGTCTGGATATTTAAGCGGAAGTGTTTATTTTAGGATTTTCATCCTTTGCTAACGGGGGAAGGCGCAAGGATTTATGATTTCCTTTGGGCGCGCGACTATAGACTGCTGACTGTTTCTTCCTTTTGCAAGACCAGTGCGCGGCCGCGCAAGGTTAAAAAGGTTAAAAGGCAAGGTTGTGGTATGGTCCCAAGTACTTATTATGAGGTTTTTGGGACCTTACCCCTTCAAGTCCCCCCAGTCTAGTGTTGTACTTATGCAAATAAGTGGAGCACTGGACTTATAAGAGGGAAATGCTTTTAGGCACGGAGAACAGAGAATCTTCTATGAGAAGATTGAATTTTGTAAAAAAGGGGAGTTTTTCATGACTTGTGATTTTTTGTAATTGTGTACTGACGTGTGATGACGTCAGTTGGTGATAAAAAATGGGTTTTTATGATATTTTTCCCCTTATGTCTTGGGAATCGTAGTGGCACTTGTCAGCTCTCATTAATGAAGGTTCCTGTAGCGCCGTTCAGATTGGATGTTTTCCCTGACATTTAATCATGGTGGTCAGACTCTTCTTTTCTTGAGTCTCGTTCCTCCTTATATATATTTTTAGGATGTGTATTTCCTTCCTTAATTTGGAGAGTATGAAGATGAAAGGTTCTGCTCGTACCCGTCGTCTTCTTGATATTTTGAGGTTCTACGATGCCGCTGAAAGCTTGTTACTACTTGTCAGTTCTCCGCCTTTGATGGTTAAGGAGCCGGTCAACTCCGATCTTTCTACTGTCGCCGGCCCTACTGGTAAGGTTCTCCGGGAAGGGAGTACTGCTGAGGAGGACGGTGTGCTATCTGTCGAGAGACTGCTGTCCCGTTTTCCGTTGATCCAAAGAGGTGAGTGTCGTCTTGTATATCATCGTCGGAAGAAACGTTGTGAGATTCCGGTGACTGTTGTTGACGAAGGTCCTGTCGATGATTAGGTTAGGTTTGGGGATTGTGTATTCCCTCTTTTGATATTCTTGCAATTTCTCTAATCTTGGTACTAAAACTTTTTGAAGATCATTGCCATGACCTTTGTTATGAAGTGTTTATGCTACACTTGATGATATATACTCATGATGCACTGTTGTGCACGTAAGTTTGTGTTTAGATTACAATATGGTGCATGTGTTTTAATTGCTTTGATTAGGTAGAGCAAATGAGAGATGGCATTGTGCTCATGTGTGAACGTTTGTCGGAAAACGCGCTTTTTGTTGCGCTTTTCTTAGACTGTTCATGAGGTGTACAATGTTTACCATTTGTTTTCGCGCAGTCCAAAGGAATTTCATGCAATTTGTAATAAACAGTCCAAAGTACGAAAATAATGCTCGTATTAATAAAGCGCGAGGCTCGTTATACAATTGTAAAATAGGAAATACATTGCTTGTGAATGATTTGACCTATATGTAACACCTGCGCAGCTGCTGCGCGTTCCAGGTGCGTGGGACTAGAGTCCCATCGATTCTTTTTAGGGTATATGCCCCTTTGCCTAGGACCTCATTGATGACGTATGGTCCTTCCCATTTTGGTGCTAATTTGCCCGGTTTTTCAGCGTTTGACGCTTTATTGTCGCGCAAGACGAAATCACCGGGGATAAAGGTACATATGCGTACGCGCGCATTATAATATTTCTCGAGTTTGGATTTGTACCTTGCTTCTGTGATGGCGGTGTTCTCGCGCCTTTCTTCAAGAAGGTCTAAATCCATTCTCCGTTCTTGCTCATTTTTCTGTTTTTCCATGGCTATCATGCGCGGTGACGGTAGGCCGATTTCAGCTCGGATTACGGCTTCAGTCCCATAGACTAGACTGAACGGAGTTTCTCCCGTGCTAGTCTTTGGCATTGTTCGATGTGCCCATAGGATGCTGGGGAGTTCGTCAACCCATCCTCAGCGTGCTGTCCCAAGTCGTGCTTTTATGCCGTCGACGATCTGCTTGTTTATACTTTCTACCTGACCGTTCGCTTGTGGATGCGCGACGGAGGCAAAATTATGCTCGATCTTCATTTCTTTGAACCATTTTTGAAGATCTTCTGAAGCGAAGTTTGTGCCATTGTCAGAGATAATGCGCAATGGTAATCCAAATCTGCAAATGATATGTTCCCATATAAATTTGCGGATTACCATTGATGTGGTTGAGGCCAAAGCTTTAGCTTCCGCCCATTTGGTGAAGTAATCGACCGCCACAATGATGAATTTTACTGCGCCTGGCGCGTCAGGAAATGGGCCAACAAGATTGATGCCCCATTGTTGAAATGGCCAGGCGGACGTGACAGGTACTAGCGGATTTTTTGGTCGGAGCGTCTTTGGCGCGTGGCGCTGGCATGCTGCGCATTTCCGTAATATTTCTACCGAGTCTACGTGCATTCCCGGCCAATAATATCCTGCGCTCATTATTTTGGCTAATACCATTCGTGGACCGGCATGTATTCCGCACAAGCCTTCATGGATTTCTCTGATCAGGTATTGCGCGTCTGTCTTGTCAACGCATCTGAGTAATGGTCCCATAAATGACTTTCTGTATAGAATGACGTCCGCCATTTCGTAGTTTATTGCTTTATTCTGAATTTTCCTGGCTTCTGCTTTTTCTTCTGGGAGTTTTCCGTGTTGTAAATATAAGATGATCGGGGACATCCAGGATGGGCTACCGATCTCTATGATGTTGACTTGTTTGAGAGGAACAGAAGGATTGGACAGTACCTCTATGCGCACTTCTTTTGCCAAGTGCTTGAAACTAGTAGCGGCCAATTTGCTTAGCGCGTCTGCGTGTTTGTTCTCGCTTCTGTTTATATGGTTAACTTTGAAGGTCTGGAATTGGCTGATTAGCATCCGCGCTTGTTCAAGGTATAATGCCATAGCTTCTCCTTTTGCATCATAGTGGCCATTAACTTGCTCGGCCACCAGTTTTGAATCGACGTTGGCTTCAAGGTTTCTTGCCCCCATTTTGAGCGCTAAACGGAGACCTGCCAAGAATGCTTCGTACTCAGCTTCGTTGTTCGTGCTTCGGAAATCCAAGTGTATGGCATAAGTAAGTTCGTGCTCATCGGGACTGACTAATCGGAGGCCTGCGCCGGCTCCGTCGTCATTGGAGGCTCCATCTGTGTGTAGAGTCCAAACTCTATCGTCTAAAACGGGTATAGGATTTTGGATTGCCTCGCACTCTTGAATTTTGTCGATGGGAACTTCGGTGGCAAAGTCTGCTAGAACTTGCCCTTTGATTGATGGTCCTGGCCTATAGAAGATATTGTATCCTCCCAGCTCAATGGCCCATTTAGCCAATCTTCCCGCCACATCGGGTTTGGATAAGATTTGGCCTAAATGATAATTTGTGAGGACCGTGATGACGTGGCCCGAAAAATATCGACGTAAGCGTCGTGATGCATGTACTAGTGCTAGGACCAGTTTTTCTATCATTGAGTAACGAGTTTCCGGACCGGTGAGCATCTTGCTGATATAGTAGATTGGAGTCTGAACGTTTTCTCGCTCCACCATTAATACTGCTCCGACTGCTACTTCCGCAGCAGATAAATATAAGATCAATGGTTCCTTTTCTCGCGGTGCTGTTAGCGTTGGAAACTGGATTAGGCATTCCTTCATTTGTTTGAAGGCTGCTTCTGCTTCAGGTGTCCACTGAAAGTGGGTTTTCTTCGCGCAGTTCCGCAGCGTGCTGATGAATGGATAAGACTTTGCCGCATGATTAGCCAAGAATTTGTTCAAGGCTGCTAAGCGCCCGGTGAGTCTTTGCATTTCTTTAATTGTTGCAGGCGATGGCATTAGCTGGATGGCCTGGACTTTTTCTGGATTTACTTTAAAACCGTCTCTTGTGACTATAAAGCCCAAAAATTTTCCCTCCTCCATGCCAAAGGAGCATTTTGTTGGATTGAGTTTCAAGTTTACGCTGCGTAAAGAGTCAAACGTGCGCTGAATGTTGTTGAGCATCGTGCCTTCGTCGTGGCTCATGATGACGAGGTCATCCATGTATACCTCAACAGTTTTGCCAATGTCACTACTGAAGACTGTGTCCATTAAGCGTTGGTAAGTTGCGCCTGCATTGCGCAGGCCGAAGGGCATTTTAGTATAGCAGGATATGCCTTTATCTGTGCGGAACGCAGTTTTGTCCTCGTCTTCTTCCTTCATCTGGACCTGATGATAACCTTTGTAACAGTCGAGAAAACACTTCCATCTGAATGATGCTAGAGAGTCGACTTTTTTGTCTATCTCCGGAAGCGCGTAGCAATCTTTTGGGCATGCTTTATTCAGGTCTTTGAAGTCGACGCACATTCTCCATCCGCCACTATGTTTCTGTACCATCACTGGATTGGCAACCCATGTATGGTATTTTACTTCGCGCAAGATTCCCGCATTGAGCAGCTCTGTCACTTGCTCGTCCATAGCTTTTGCTTTTTCTTCGCTAAAGCTGCGCCTTCTCTGAGCAATAGGTTCTGCTGTTGGCTTGATATTCAGACAATGTTGCGCTATGTCGCGTGGCACTCCAGTCATGTCTGCTGGGCACCAAGCGAATATATCTTTGTTATTGGACAACAACTCTTTTAATTGTATTCGTGTTATCGGTGAAATGGCATGTCCTAGCAGGATGATCTGCTCTGGATATTCGTTGTTCAGGACCCATTTCTCCGGTTCGTTTACTGCTGAAGGTTTAACTACTATTGCCGGTGGCTTGTCGTCTACGTACATGACTTCTTTGCTTGAGTATAGAATTGCAACCCCGGTTTCCGTTGGAAATCCACATGCAGCGTGTGGGATAGAAGTGATCATGTTGAATTCTCTTTGTGATCTTCTTCCGAGTAGGACATCATGGCGTGATGTTGCCGGCATGACCATGAAATTTACTGTGACTGTTCGCGAATGCTCGCCATCTGATAGGGTCACAGGGAAAGCTATTTGCCCTAATGGGAATATAGCTTCATTGCAAAATCCGGTGAGAGGAAAATCGACCGGTTCTAGACGTGCTTTGTTCCCATAATTCCGTCAATCTGGGTATATTGGGTTGTAGAACCCTTGAACTCAGATCGAGGACCTGATGGGTAAGATAATGAATTCTCTGTTATGTGAAAAACAGAGAATAAGGCAACTGAATCGAAACGAGACAAAACTAAAAAAACAGAGGAATCGGTGGGCGCCAATGAAGAAACACTAGATAAATGGTCGGAACCGAGATATCTAGGGGGTTTGAATCCGCATAAAAAGGTTAGTTTCCTCTCGATTGATCTAGGTACAGCTGATCTTCTTCTTCGATAACTTCTGCAAAAAAGAAGCACCGTTAGCCTCGCCAAGGGGAGAAAAGGGTTCTCTCCTTGACCCGACTCCGGTGTGAGAATAAGTATGGGTAATGAAGAAGAAGATGTATTTGAGAAGTGTGTGTAACTTGAATTCATACCTGGGTTGTTTCTCATATTTATAGCCGGGAGTCGTTTTAGGCGGGAAAACCCGTTAGTGAAAAGTTGACGGAAGATGCTAACCCCGTAAGCGGTTACATTTCCTTCCGTCAAGCCCCTTGATCCGACGTGAGAGCACACGGATCGTGGTTTAGATCGAAGGCTGGGGATTTGCCACGTGTAAAGTGATCAAGTGGAGATTACTCTCCAATTGCATGCTTTCGTTGTGATTTTAGGGATGCCTGAGATGGTGACACGTGTCCAGACGGTTATAACCGTCTTGGTGGTGCACGATTGTATTTCTTCTAGAAGATTATTGCTGTAATCTGGTGTGGCACTTTATTGTGTGGAAACAGCTGAAAGAATAAATCCCAAGCCTGGGTAAATAATATCCAAGTCTGGATATTTAAGCGGAAGTGTTTATTTTAGGATTTTCATCCTTTGCTAACGGGGGAAGGCGCAAGGATTTATGATTTCCTTTGGGCGCGCGACTATAGACTGCTGACTGTTTCTTCCTTTTGCAAGACCAGTGCGCGGCCGCGCAAGGTTAAAAAGGTTAAAATGCAAGGTTGTGGTATGGTCCCAAGTACTTATTATGAGGTTTTTGGGACCTTACCCCTTCAAAGGTAAACAATGGTTTCTAACAACGAAAAGTGCTTTCTAGAAAGAAACAATATTGTGGCATTGAACAATTTGATGAACGGTGATTCCAGAGTGAACATTAATGTCGGCTGAAATAGGGTTAGTTTTTGTGTCTTACCGGAATAGATAACAGGATCTGGGACGTGAAATTTGGACAAATGCTAATACAATGAAAAAGGATAGAAACTAAAACTTGGAAAGAACAAGGATTGGGCGACCATCGCCATGTCTAGGGTTTTTGTTGTATCTAGAGCCTTAGCACTAATATCATGTAAAATAAAGTGGAATGAATAACTAGTAGTTAAAATGGTGAGGAAACCCTCAACTTATACATGTGAGAAACCAAAAACCCTAGACAAACCTATAATGACCTATGGGTTAAAGATAACTAAACCCGGCCTAATAATAAACTAGTATTACGTACTTAAATTAACAACTAATTTAGTAGATGCAACAAACCTTAAGAACATAATCGGTGATCAAATTTGTTTCGTTACTTGCATCCATGAATGTATCTGCATCAGGACCGGGCTTAGATCCTACTTTTTCAATATTCAATATTTCTCTAAGTAATTTGTATCTTGGCCCGATACCCAAGCATCGTCCTGAAAAATCTAATGTCTCTCTCACAGTCATCTCCGTGGTATGAAGATTATTTGGACTGATATAAGCACATGTTCTTTGAGGGATAAATTCAGAAAGTTGGTAGCCACAATAGGTGACATTTCCAGATACCTGCTTTGAGAAACCATAATCCATCAACAAACAATCACAAGAAAACATCAAAATAATTGGAAAAGATTACTACAATACTTTCAAATCATTAGCAAGTTTTGCAGCAAGTGTTAGCAGCAATGTGGTTTTCCCTGCACCCGGAGGCCCTAGAAGCAGTGTCATCCTGTATTTTATTAGAAATTAGCAAAGATCCTAGCAAGCAAGATATTGGTATGATAATTAACTATTAAACAAAGGAAGAACCTTGATGGTTTGATAATCCCACTAATTGATTGAAGTATCTTAACTTTTCTCTTCTTGGAGGGAGTGAGCCCGATATATTGGAGTGTGCTCTATGAGATATTAAACGCAAAAATATTAACATTACATAAGAAAACATTGGAGAAAAAAAAATATATATAAGAGAAAGTACACCTCAATTGAGTTGATGGTAGCATTATATAGAGTGGGAAGAGCTCTATCACCGATATAAGCATCTCCTTCAACTAATAAATTCTCATATCTTACTTCAATTTTTGGTGTCTCAATCCCGACCCTAGATGAATTAATTAAAAAAAAAAAATATTTGTAAGATAAATATTTTAACTAAATTATATACCTTACGAATATACATATGACGCCATGGGCGTAACAAGGGGTCAAGTGTTTCTTTGACCCTGGTCATGTTGTTTTATTTTAAACTATGTTAACCCTAGAACTAGAACTTTTGGTCTAAAGTTCATATACTGATACATTTAATTATTTCAAAATGAAAATCTGTCTAGGTATGCTAATTAAACAATTGTGTTTGCTTTATCGGGTTACTATGTCTTAACTTAAAATTACAAAAGAGGGGATTTCAAAAAACAAATTTACTAAATAGATATACAAGAATCTTCAAACTATATAATCACGAAAAATATAATATCTTATATTTGGACATGTTTACATTGTGAGGATGTAGGATTTATTTTTCTGTTAGTTAGTACTTGGTAGTTTTTTTTGTCTTTAGATTGCGGTTATCTTGAGAACTCGATCCAACTATTACGAGAATCGATAAAACTTGCAAGAAACAATCAGAATGACTAATTATTATGAATAACATAGAAAATGTAATATATTACATGTTCTATCTACGATTAATTAATTACTCTCTTCTCTTTCAATTACTATTACCAAGTATTTTTTTACACATGTATAAATGGTAAAAACTTACACGATAAACTTACACATGTCTAAATTTATATAATATAAAAACGCATGTAAATCAGGGGCGGAACTAATTAAGAATTAGCCGTAGCACGGGTTACAGCTCAACCCCATATTCGTATTCATAGTGTAATTTTTTTTTCCGATTTTATACATAGCCTACCCAAAAACATATACGACCCCTAAGAGAAAATTATAAAACTTAATATTATTCATTAATCCCAAAACATGTTTAGTAACAAAGCCTAAATAATTAGTTTTTATGATATTTAAGCCCAAATTGTAATAACTAATAAAGCTCATATAATAGAATAAGTGATCTTGTGCATCTTATGGTTGAAAAGGGAACACATAGTTCTTGTCCTTTGGTTTACCGGGTAGTGAAACTAGTTTTGGTTTTACCGATTACAACTGCAACCGTTGAAAAATGTTTTTTGAAAATTGAAGATTATCAAAACGGATTTACGCAATCGAATGAGCCCGTAATTTTCGAATAATGCCATGTTTGTGCGGTCGAAAAGATTTTTTTCATAAAGTAAAAGACGAAGATTTGATAGAACGATTTCAATCTATGAAAAAAAGAAGAGGCCAAATCTATTAGTTATTTGTTTACTTTATTTATTTATTGTCTTTTTTTTTTAATATTGTATGATTGCACGGCAAACAATTTTTTTTTTAGGATATCCCTGATTTAATAGGCAGGGCCGGCCCAATGGGCTAATGATCCTAGGCCTAGGGCCACCAAAATTGAAGGGCCACAATTTTTCTAATAGGGTTTCTTTATACTAGGCCCATTATTAACAAGACAGATTAAGCGAATAAGCCCTAAAAGAAACTGTACGTGATATATTTGATAATTCATAAGCGGCCTTGTGTAAACGTGAAACTCAAAGCGCATGGAAAGAATCCTCGATATTAGGGCATGAAGAACGACGATGACGACTAGTATCAGAGAAGTCGTTTGGGTTTCCTATATGGAATCAAGCAATCACCACGATGATAATCATGGCACCAGTCATCCCAATCGGCAATCTCAATTGAAGAACAATACAAGTAACAATGGTCCCTTTTTTACTCTTTTTTATATAAACTAAAGTCTGAAACCGACGTCTAACACTCTTATATATTGATCAAAATCGGCAATCTGAAATCGATTTAATTCTGTGGCACATTGATTTAATTCTGTGGCAATCTGAAATCGATTTTATTATGTGGCAATCTGAAATCGATTTAACACTCTTATACATTGGCTTGGAAGTTGGAACCTGTAACACATTGGCAGTTTGGCACTTTGACTCCTTTTTGCTATTTAATTATGTGGCTCTCACTCAGGTTAGTCATCCTCATTTGTTGATTTTAAATTGTTGTTTAGGGAATTAGGGCTTATTTGCTTATTTCTATTTGTTGTTAGGCACTTGGGGCTTATTTTATTATTTTAATTTGTTGTTTAGGGCTCATTGTTAATCTCTATAATAGATTTATATTTTAGCAATGTCGAATCAAATTCGAGCTTTTGAATCAATGTGCAAGTAGCTTAGCTAAAGTAGGTAACAATGATTGGAAAAACATTAGTAGTAAACTAAAAGAACATGAAAAAAATAATGTACATATTACTATATAGTTAGTAAAAACTTATAATCAAAAGACATGTGTATTGATACTGCTATAAAACAACTAGATGGACTTATTTATTTATTTTAAAAAGTTTAGGGGTAAAGGATTTAAAAATGCTATGATTGCGGCTAAAGAACTTGCTTTAAAGATGGGTATTGAACCTAATTTTCGTGAAAAAACATGTTATTCTTAGAAATAGAAGATTTGATGAAAATGTTGATAATGAGAGTTTGAAAACTCCTATTGATTGTTTTAGAACGAATTACTTTTTATACATAGTAGATCAAGCTAGTGTTTCACTCGAAAGTAGATTTGCTCAATTTAAAGAGTTCGAACAAATTTTTTGTTTTTTTTAGTATAAAAAAGTTAAAATCTTTAAATACGTTAAAAATGATAATTTTACAAAAGGGCCTCCACTTCATAGTTCGATTAGGGCCTCCGAAAACGTAGGAACAACTCTGTTAATAGGCTAGTTCCACCACTGATGTAAATTGATGCGTAGATGCATATAACAATGTTTGTTTAAATTGTAATGATTGTATTACAGATAAAAATAATGATATGATTGTTTTCCACTAAGTTCTTGCATTGTTTATGAGCGTCATTTATTATATGTAAATCTACACATATATACATACAAATAACAATGTTAATTAAATAATAATGATGGTATTATAGAGTTCTCGTATTTTTTGAGTTTTATATATATATATTCAGTGGGTAATACTAGAAAGTGGAAAAATGAAAAACAATTTATTTAATATATTAAATATAACATAAAAATTTAAGGATCCATAAAAAAATGGGATAAAAATGTTTGTTTTTTTATGTAAAAATGAGTTTTTGGTATGTAAAACTAATGGTATCCTGATTCTCACTTTTTTATGGTTTCTCAGTGAACCTCACCGGATGTATGTTATATGGACATGATCATGAGAAAACGTTTTGTGTTTAATTTTTTTCTAGGTTTAGTTTTAGTGTTTAATTTTTAGTGGTTTGGGTTTAGGTTTAGCTTTATCACTAGAGTTTAGGGTAGGGTTTAGTTTTTATGGGTTTAGTAGTTTTTCTATTATATAACTTTTCCAACAAAGTTTAGGAAGTCATGTCTTTGTGACATGTGTCAATTAGTTATTTTAATCAAAAGGACATGATGGTAATTTGATAAGTATTTTAATTATGGAGTATATTATATCCTTAACTAACTAATGAGAATTATAAGGAAAATAATATCTCTTTGATTTCAAATGCGGCAGTTATCAATGATTATAATACGATCGTTACAACATATTCACATTCAGTTTGTATTTCATATGGTTCATCTCATTGCGTTTTATTACTAAAACACACTACTTTGAACACATATACGTTGTGTGTTAACAGTCGATAACTGGTTTGTCACGTTGTGTTTTAGCAGTCAGTAACTATAACTGTAACTATAACTGGTTCGTCACATTGTGTTTCATCATAAAGAATTTTTTGATGTTGTGTTTTAGCAGTCAATCACTAGTTCGTCGCATTATGTTTTCACTAAAAGATACTACTATGAACACATCCAGTATCCAAAATCAAGTGTAATAAAACAAAGTACTATGACCAAACTTAAGAAAAAAACACATTGTCTTCAACAAAACATACTGAGTACATGTATATGAAAGATTTAATCACAATGTGGCTTTAACACATCAATCCTTAAATCAATATCAATGTAAAAAACAACATATTCACCACTAAAACACAATGTCAAACACACCTTTCAAGTATTCCGAAGAAAACACATGGAAAAACATCTTTGATCTCTAAAAAAAGAAGAAATAACGAAACCATAGATCTGATTTATCGTTATTTCTTTTGTATGATTTGGTGTTTTCGGGGTGTCCGATTTCAGAGAGAAAATCATGACAATTATGAAGGTCGTTTTATGATTGACAGCTATTTCCTTATCTAAAACCAGTTAAATGACACATTTACCACTAATCAATTAAATTAACCTATTTTTAAGACACAAATATTACCAAAATGCCACCAAGATGATCTCCATCATCCAACACACTCATCCAATAGTAAAGATCACTTCCAAACTTTACAGAAAAAACACACTTTGTAAAAGAACCACACCCTATATATATATTGGAGAGTTCAAATGAGAATAATTTTTTGTAAGAAGAAAAACGAATAAGTTTCAACCAATAATAATTTTTCATTTTACTTCATTTAATATTTGCATTTAATTTTAACATAAAGGTATATTGGTAATCTTACATAGATCATTAATTTGTATTCTTCCCCTTCAATAACTAACTAAATTAAATTTGTAAGTCATTTTCAAAATATATACTTTTTTCAAATAAAAAAAAACTTAATTTAAAGTGTAGAATAAATTACTAGTTGTGTATGATAAATTTCGACTATGTAGAATAAAATTTTATAATATGTAGGGTATATGTAGGAAAATTTTGACATGTGTAGGTTTTGGAGATTATATTTAGAATAATTAATGATTAGTTGACTAATTGATTAAAAAGAGAAAAATGTAAGAAATGAGTTATAAATGAAATAATATATATAGGTAAAGAGTACTGTACAATATTGCTTATCGTACATTACGTACGCTACAATCTCAGCCGTCAGATCATCTTCCCGCATTTTAAAATCGCATGTTGTTTTTTTTATAACAATATCGCATGTGATAATTTTTGATGAATTCGCATGTTGTTTTTTTGTACCAATTTCGCATGTGATAATTTTGATGAAATAGCATGTTGTTTTTTTTTATAACACTTTCGCATGTGATAATTTTTTATGAATTCGCATGTTGTTTTTTTGTACCAATTTCGCATGTGATAATTTTGATGAAATAGCATGTTGTTTTTTTGTAACAATTTCGCATGTGGTAATTTTGATGAAATCGCATGTGTATAATCTGTGTGTGTGTTACTGTTCATCTTCTTCGATTGCTGGTCGATCATTGGCAGTCTTCTTCCGTTTGACTCTTACAACTCCCAAATTAGTAGTTCTTATTATCGATATCGCACCAAAAGGAACGAAGGGAGGTTGGGGAAGAAGAATTTCAGGTTTTTGAATTTGATTTAGGGTTTGATTTTTAACTATCATCGGTCAATTACAGAGATTTATGACCTCGCAATGACATTTTTAACCTTCCTGGTATGATTTAGATATATTAAAATAATTAATTTAATCATTTAAATTAGTTTCGCCCGCGTTTGATCGATTGAAGATCGTACGGCTGAGGGCATCGCGTACATAATGTAGGATAAGAGGTATTGTACGTTAACCGGCCTCTATATATATATATATAGGAACTTAACCATTCATTTTTCAAATCAATGGTTAAGATGAAAGTGTAGGAGAAAGGAGGAGTGCAAGGGTATCTTGGGAAAATCCTATTTATGGACTTTCTCTCTCCACATGCAAGGCACATGCATATTTCACCTCCATTTTTTAAACGTTCATAACTTTTTTATACGACATTATTTTTTCATAAAAATTTCACCATAAAATCGAGCGTCTTTTTATCTTTAATTTGAGTACTATATTGCTATATAGATTATGAAGACTAAAAAACCCACTAAAATGTGTTGTATTTCTATGTTGTATAACATTTTTTTGTGCTAGATTTTTGTACTATATTTTTGTACTAAAATTTTTGTGCTGATTTTTTTTGTCTTAAATTTTTTTTCTCAATTTTTTGTGCTGGATTTTTTTGTACTACATTTTTTTGCTAAATTTTTTGTACTAGATTTTTTTGTGCTATATTTTTTGTACTAGATTTTTTTGTGCTATATTTTTTGTACTAAATTTTTTTTGCTATATTTTTTTGTACTAGATTTTTTGTGCTATATTTTTTTGTACTAGATTTTTTTTTGTATTTTTTAAAAACAAAAGGGGTGCCACATGTTATTTTCACTCCTATTTATAAGGACCAAAATGCCCTTGATTCCTAATTATTAGGAGTGTCACATGTCATCATCACAATCCTTCTTAGGCTACTTAGGCAAAATCCACTTTTTAGTGGATCCTTCCCGTATATATATATATATATATAGGAACAGGATCAGGAGAGAACGCCTCAAAGTGTGAGAACGATTCTCAGCCACAAGATCTTAGTGGTTTGTGGCTGAGATTGATGCGGTGGCATTTTTGTAAATAATAGGGGTTTTGGAACTACCAGGAGGGGTAAAATAGGAAGATCCAAACAAAGGTGCACATGATAATCACATGCCATTTTCCTCCATCATATTTAAACGACAATAACTTTTTTATACGTGATTATTTTTCCAAAAAATTACACCATAAAACTTAGCGTTTTTTATCTTTCCAACGAGTATACTATTGATATACTTTTAAAAAAAATTAACCGGGTTTTATGGCGTTTTTCTGAACTGGGTGTTTTATGGTGTTTTAGATTAGGTATTTTCATGGCGTTTTTCTGAACTAGGTGTTTTTATGGCGTTTTTCTGAACTGAGTGTTTTATGACGTTTTCAACTGAGTTTTTCATGGCTTTTTTCTGAACTGGGTGTTTTATGGTGTTTTTACAGTACAAATTATGATTTTTCTGAGCTCAAAAAATATTAATTTAGGCGGATGGCTCAAAAAATTGGTTTTTTGATCTGTTGTAAATTATAGCTCAAAAAAACAGTTTTTTTTTTGTTATGGCGTTTTAACTAGGAATTGGGGCTGGCTCAAGAAAATGGTTTTTTTGAGCTATTATAATTTATAGCTCAAATAATAGCTTTTTTTTTGTTATGGTGTTTTAACTTGGGAGTTGGCTCAAAAAATGGTTTTTTGAGCTGTTGTAATTTATAGCTCAAAAAAATAGCATTTTTTTGTTATGGCGGGAGCTATATGGCTCAAAAAAATGGTTTTTTTTAAGCTATGTAAATTATAGCTCAAAAAATAGCTTTTGAGTGTTTTATGGCGTTAAAAAATGGTTTTTTGAGCTGTTGTAAATTATAGCTCAAAAAAATAGCTTTTGAGTGTTTTATAGCGTTAAAAAAAATGGTTTTTTTGAGCTGTTGTAAATTATAGCTCAAAAAATAGCTTTTGAGTGTTTGACGTTTTTCTGAATTGGGTGTTTTATGGCGTTTTATTTGAACACCCAGTTCATGTGAGTGAGTTTTTTTTGACAATATTACCCGTTAGTGTAATTTAACATTAATGCCACATGTCACCACCAAAATCGTTCTCACCGTTCTCACACTTTTCACCGTTCTCTCTAAATCCTGACCATATATATATATATATAGGGTGATGATCATTTAGAAACCAACATTTATCGTGATAACCGCTTGTGAACACAACCAAACATAAAAATAAATTATATTTTTACATTAAAATCGCAACTTTTTATTATTATTTGGGTTGGGGGGTTAGTTTTTTTATGGGGGGGGGGGGGGGTTAGGTTTTTGGGTGGTGGTGGGGCGGGGGTTTATATGTAGGATTCGGTTAACACCGAATTTTTTTTAGAAAAAGTTGATTTTTAACATGTTAAGTTAAATTTTTAAAAGTGTTCCCTGTTTCCTCAATGAACTCTCCCCTATATATATATATATATAGGACAAAGATCCGTTAGGAACCACCCTTTATTGCGAGAACCGCGAGAACCAGTGTGAACACAAACAGTAATTCCTAAAAAAATCTAAAAAACACCCAAATTTTTTTTTACTATTTTTTTTTTTGAAAAAATCGCAATATTTTGTTAATAAAAAAAAATTTCAAAAAAAAAAAAAATTTCAAGTAACAGTTATCTATGCACATGTGCATATGTATCGTTTCTTTGTCAAATTCCGTAATTCATTACAAATAATAGTCAATTGCACTTTCATTTACGCTACCACGTGTAATACACTACTTTTTACGTTAACAATGTTAGAAATGCACATGTACATTTATATGTATTAACAGGAAATAAGGTGTTTTGGTACACTACTTTTTCTTTCATCTATCATTCCATCCATAATACACAAGCATGCACATGTGCATTTTTTCATTTCTTTGACAAATTCCGTAATTCATTACACATATTAGACAATTGCACTTTCATTTACACTACCATATGTAATACACTACTTTTTACATTACCAATATTAGAAATGCACATGTGCATTTATATGTATCAACATGAAATAAGGTGTTTTTGGTACACCACTTTGAATACACTTTCCCTTTCATCTATCATACCATCCATAATACACTACCATTTACCTCCTAACATCCATAATACAATACCATTACCTCCTACCATCCATAATACAATACCATTAACAATATTTTCACTTTATTACATGTATGTAAACACCATTTATACTATCCAATCAACATATTACATAAAAAATTGACAACTATAACCAACCATCAACCACTAGATATAACTAACCAAAAAACATGTATATAGGCCTACTTCTCCATTCAAAATCACAAACTTTTTGTACCAAAACACGTTATATCATGGTTATACCTAATGATGCACATGTGCATTTTGAATATTGGTAATGTAAAAAGTAGTGTATTACTAATGGTATTGTAAATTAAAGTGCAATTGTCTATTCCTGATAACGTATTACCGAATTTGTTGAAGTAATGATACATATGCACATGTGCATAGATAACTGTTACTCGGAAAAAAAAAAGTTTTTTTTTTTTATGGTAACGAAATATAGCGATTTTTAAAAAAAAAAAATATTAAAAAAAATAAAAAAAAAATTTGAGTGCTTTTTTGATTTTTTTTAGATTTTATTTTGTGTTCACATTGGTTCTCGCGGTTCTCGCAATAAGGGTGGTTCTCGCATGAACCTTACCCTATATATATATATATATATATATATATATATATATACTAGGTTATAACCCCGTGTATTACACGGGTTGAATAAATATAATTTCATATATTAAATAATAAAAAGTTATATCTATAAGAACCATATTGTATGGATTGAATAAATGTAATTTTATATACCAAATAAAAAGTTATATCTTTAAACTCACGTGTATTACATGTTTTGAATAAATGTAATATTGTTTACCAAATAATAAAATAATGCATCTTTAAAAAACCTCATTTATTACATGTGTTGAATAAATATAATTTTATATACCAAAAATAAAAAAAAGTTACATCTTTAAAAATATGCGTATTACACGGTTTGCATAAATGTAATTTTCTATACTAAACAATAAATATATATATATATATATATATATATATCCTTAAAAACCCCGTGTATTGTATGAATTGAATAAATCTAATTTTATATATCAAATAATAAAAAGTTATATCTTAAAAAACCACATGTATTACACGGGTCGAGTAAATGTAATTTTGTATAATGAAAATAAAAATATTAAATATATTAATACAAAGTTTGGTTTTCATGATAAAAAATTTGTTTTATTTAAAAATATTTTAAATTAACAATTTAAAATTTAGGATAATAATTAGAAAAATCGAATAATGGTATTTGAAATTTAAAGTAGGATAAAATTTAATATTAGCTCATTATTCATTTATTTATGTAATTAATATAAGATAAGTTTGGAAGTGGGGCATGAAAATCATAAAATTAAACACCTACAATGAACGACAGGTGTCACACATTAATGCTTTATTATATAGTATTAATAGAAGATAAGTTTGGAAGTGGGACGAGAAAATCATAAAATAAATGCCTACAATGAACGACAGGTGTCATACATTAATCTATACTATATCATAATGCATGATTAAGGGGCATTTTAAGATACCCAAAAAATAAGAACTTTTTCTCACTTAATTTATAAATACACCCCTAAAATGAGGGTAAATTAGTCTTTTAAACAATAATTATATTTTAGTCCCTCGTTTTATTACACTTAAACCCCTAAGTTTTAAAATAATTATAGGTAATTAGTTACACTTTACTCCCTTCACAACCAACTTATAATTCTTTTACGTATTCTTTTCATATCTTATAAACTATAATGTTTTAAAAAAAATCCAAAAGTACCGTGATGACCTACTCATTTTTGTCGACGTTTCGATAGTTGTCTTGGTCATTATTGACGTGTGTATTAAAAAGTACAAATAGATGATTCTTTAGTGTACAAGTGATTAAAGCCCAACATACTTAGCCATTATCCCAGAAAGTTTAATAGCTAGAGAATGTCAAGTAATTAAACACTCATCTTTAACAAAATTACAGATAATTAGTTAGCAGTTAGACTTTATCTCCTTATAAAAAACTAACTCACCTCTCCCGATTTTTAAACGGCCATAACTTTTTGGTATGTTAACCTTTTTTTTAAATTACACCATACAAACGAGTATTTATTCTCTTTTATTTGAGTATAGTATTGCTATAGTTTCTTTAATTAAAAATATTGATATATTACGTGTTTAAAAGTGTCTAAGGGTTGAATTGTTAATTGAAACCGAACTGAAATCAACCAAAAATTGAGTTAACTGAAAACTAATTAACTAAAACCCAAATTAACCAAAAACGGTTATCGATTTTTTTGTACTCTCATTTCACCAAAATTAACTGAACCAGACCATTCATATTTTCATATATTTCTAGCTTTTATACTTTCATTTCATGTATTTATACCTAAATTTCATGAATTTCTAATCAAAAGTTTTAGCCAAACTTTAGTTTTGGCTATTAAGCGAAATTAAATGAATCAAACAAAAAAAACGTCAATCTAACTAAATAAACAAAACCAATTAACGGAATACGGGTTGGTTAATAAAATAGACTAATCGATGACCTCGATTTTGGTTGAGAATAATAATCTAACCAACCGAACAATGCACATCGTGACAACTATGTTTCCTGCCGCATCACGCGCGCACCTATCGGTTATTAACTAAAACCAGTTATCGGTGAGCAATAACTAAATCGTTAGCCTAAACCAAGCTGAAAACAGACGAAACTGAACCGAAATCAAGCAAAAACTGAATTAACTAAAAACTAAATTAACCAAAAATCGGTTATCAATTTTTTTGTACTCTCATTTAACCAAAATTAGCTGAACTAAACCATTCGTATTTTAATATATTACTAGCTTTTATACCCCCAGTTCATATATTTCATATTTTATATCTCCATTTCATATGTTTATACTTTCAATTCATGTATTTATATCTCAATTTCATATATTTCTAATCAAAAGTTTTAGTCCAGGTATGGTTTTTGCTGTTAACTAAAATTAAATGAACCAAACTGAAAACCGTCAATCTAACCGAATAAACCAAAGTGTTTAACCGAGGACCGACTGGTTAATAAAATAGACCAACTGATGCCTTTGGTTTTTGGCTTCGGTTGAGGATAATAACTTAACCGACTGAACCATGCAAAACACAATGAAATGGATTACCCGATTACTTCGCTTTTGATGTATATCTATCACAATAATGCTACAATAAATATAAAATATTATATGAATAAGAAAACTACCAAAACCAGTATCGCAATGCGATGTGTCTCTCCCGCCGCATCGCGCGGGCATCCTGCTAGTGTTTTATTATATAGTATGGTATTGATAGAGATTTAAATTGATATAGATAGATTATTCTGTTGTAGCAAAATTTGTTAATGAAGTCTCAATAAATTTAACCCTTTATTTAAAACTCCGTAATGTACAAATGATAAATAATATTAGTTAATTTTATTTTAAGTTTCGTAAAATCTATTTGGTACCAAATTAAACAAAATGTTCAAATATATAGTTAGAGTTAATTTCCAAAATCGTCCCTGAGTTTTGGGCAGGTTTGTCATTTTCGTCCAAAATGACACTTTTGTACCAAATTGCCCCCAACGTTTGTAACTTTTTGCCATTTTCATCCAAACCACTAACTTAGTTTATTTTTTCTGTTAAGTTGAGGATATTTGGATGAAACTGGCAAATATAAAACCACAGGGACGATTTTGGCAATTTACTCAAACTCTTTTAAATTTCTTTTATTTAATTAATTTTGCTACATATATAATAAAAAAGAATATACATGCAATTTTTATATGAAAAAATAATAGCTTTGTCACACAATTTTTATAAATTTTCATCCAACCCCTAACTAAGTTAATTTTTATATTAAGGCGAAGGATGTTTATAAATTAAGATAGAAATTAATTTCAATTTTTTTATATTGATCAGTTTTATAAGAATAAAATCTACTTAAACCTCTAAATTTTATAAAACTAAAATACTGGTGACCTTATTGAAAAAGGTTAAATAAAAAATCTTATCATATGTACCAAGTTTGTAATTCATCTTCTACTCTTTTAAATTTGCTCCTAAGGAAAATACAGAAGCTAGTACCCCCCCCCCCCCCCTATCAAACAACGTATCGTTACCAAACCTTAAAATTACCCACTAAATAAGTATTAATTAGTTACCCTCATAATCTTAATTAAATAAATATTTTATTTCTACCAACATATTTCCTAGGTGCTCAACACATTTAAAAAATATGTAACGTTTTACAATTTTTTTCTATCTCTACAACTGATAAATACTAAAAGTTGTAATCGATTGTTATGTGTTGCACACCAATGACGTTTTCTCTTTATAAAACTGATTTATGTAAAGAAGCTATAAATTAATTTCTGTCTTAATTTATAAAATTTAAAACATCATTCACCTTAACAGAAAAATAAACTGAGTTAGTGATTTGGATGAAAATTTATAAGAATTATATGACAAAACTATTAATTTTTTTTCTAAAAACTCCATTTATATTCTTTTTTATTATATATGTAACAAAAATAATTAAATAAAAGAAATTAAAAAGAGTTTGAGTAAATTGCCAAAATCATCCATGTGGTTTTATATTTGCTAGTTTAATCCAAATATCCTCAACTTAACAAAAAAAAAAAACTAAGTTAGTGGTTTGGATGAAAATGGCAAAAAGTTAAAAACATTGGGGGCAATTTGTACAAAAGTGTCATTTTGGATGAAAATGACAAACCTGCCCAAACCTCAGAGACGATTTTGACAATTAACTCTAGTTAGAGTTAATATCAAATTAGATAACTAAGTTTGAATTTGAAGTAAATAGATAAATATAAAAGTAATAATTAATTCGAATAAATAATATTATAAATGAGAAGGACATTAAACTAAATAATAATTATCCATAACATATCAAACTAAATAATATTTAGTACGAGGGTTATCCATAATTAATTAGAAGGGATTAAACTAAAATAATAATTATCTGTAAGACAATGGTCTAATATAATGACGAACGTCCCCCGAAGGGGTTTCTTTTATTATATATATATATATATATATATATATATATATGGGACCGCTAAAATGAAAACCACCTCTAGTTGTAAGAACCGTGAGAACTACACCGTACGGGGCGAGGTGGACCAATTTTTTTTTCAAAAACGTAGATGTGTGTATTATAAACACATTTGTAAAAAAAATTCAAAAAAAAAAATGTCGTGTGTGTAGTTTTGATCACCACAAGTTTGCGTTTACGGGACCCGTAAACACAAACAAAACTACACACACGACATTTTTAAATTTTTTTTTTTTTTACAAATGTGTTTATAACACACGCATCTACGTTTATGAAAAAAATTTTGGTCCAACTCGCCCCGTACGGTGTAGTTCCCATGGTTCTTACAACTGGAGGTGGTTTTCATTTTAGCGGACCCATATATATAAATATATATATATATATATATATATATATATATATATATATATATATATATAGGACAAAGATCCGTTAGGAACCACCTCTTATTGCGAGAACCGCGAGAAACAATATTAACACAACCAAAAATGTCTAAAAATAGCTAAAAATCACACAATTTTTTTTTAAATATTTTTAATAAAAAAATCGCTACTTTTCGAAGCAAAAAAAAATTAAAAATTAAAAAAAAAATTTAAACTTTTTTGATTTTTTAAGATTTTTTTTTAGATTTTTTTAGGTTTTTTGGAGGTTTAGTTTTTAGCATTTTAGCTTGAGGGGAGGGGGTTTAGGTTTTTGGGGGGTGGGGGAGGGGGTTTAGGTTTTTTTTTTTGGGGGGGGGGGGGTAGGTTTTTTTTAGATTTTTTGGGGGGGTTTAGTTTTTAGCATTTAGCTTGGGGGGGGGGGGGGTTAGGTTTTTTTAGGTTATTTTTTAGGTTTTTTTTAGCTATTTTAGGTTGTGTTCACATTGGTTCTCGCGGTTCTCGCAATAAGTTCTCGCAATAAGGGTGGTTCTCGCATATATATATATATATGGAGCCACTCAAAATAGAAACCATCCCCAGTTGTAAGAACCGGGAGAACCACTCTCAACCAATCAGAATAAGGGGTAATTTGGTCATTTCCTTCAAATGTCCAATCTCTCTATCTCTCTTCATTAAAAGTCATCTGACTTTCTTCTCATCTCTCATATATCATCACTTTCCTCTCTCTCTCTCTCTTCATTTTCAACTTTTGAAAATATCATAGGATCTCTCTATTCTTCATCTCTGATGAAGACGAAGACCGCGACCCCTAAACACCACCGTCTCCCACCTCCACCCAAACTCTAAAATGTCTTCCACCTACACCCCATCCTTCTCCGGTGACCCACTCCTTCTCCGGCGACCCCCTCCTTCTCCGGCGAACCCTTCTTTCTCCGGTGAACCCCTCCTTCTCCGGCGACCCTCTGTCTTTCTCCATGGCTGTAGTTCAAGCTAAGAATTTATTAGAGGATTAGATACAGCTTGAAAGGCGGTGTAGTGGGTTTTTCTTTAAGGTTTTTCGGGGGGGGGGGGTTCTTCCGGTGGTGGTGGGTTGACGGCGACGGTGGTGGGTTGACGGCGACGGTGGTGGTGGGTTTCGACGGCGACGGAGATGGTGGTGGTGGTGAGGATTGACGGAGACAGTGGTGGCGGTGGTGGGTTTTGACAGCGACAGTGGTGGTGATGAGGATTGACGGAGACGGTGGTGGTGGGTTTTGACGGCGACAGTGGTGTTTGGTTAGCTCTGTTTCTCTGAGATATTTTATCAAACAACTTTTTTGTGATTTTGGTTTGCACCTTCATCTTGTTTGGTTAGCTTTGTTTCTCTGAGATATTTCTCTGAAATGGAAGTTTGAAGGTAGAATACTGTTGAAATTTGATTATTTGTTTTCCTTGATTTGGGTATTCTTTATGAAAACGGGTGTTGGATGTTTTATTAGAAATGCTTTTTGTGTGCTTCTGTTGGCCGGCTTCGATGTTGACTGTTTTTACAGGTGACCGATTTTGTAAGCGGTGCCCAGTGGTGCTCCGTGGTGCCCACTGGTGCCCCGTTGTGCCGATCGAAAAGTTGTCAGATCAGGGAGTGAGTTTTTTTTTGTGTCGTTTGGTAATGATAATGCGAAACTTTTTTCTGACAATTGATATTGACGATGGCATTCTTGGCAGTGATGATACAAAAAAAAAAACCACAGATTTTGATGACGATGACGCGGCAAGGATGGTGGAGGGTAGGTTTTTGAACTTGCAACCCCACTTTGCAGCCTTTTGATTATCGAAAAATCTGAGCCAAACCCCGTTTTTTTTCCAGAATCCACACATTGTTTTGATGTTGTTGGTTTTTTACATTTTTTCCTAGTCGATGATGATAACAATCTATCTGAGACACCTACCGATAGGGCTGTATACGAACCGAACGAACACGAACAAGACCTTGTTCGTGTTCGTTTATTAACAAATATACGTGTTCGCGAACCGTTCACGAACACTTATAAAACGAGATTTTATGTTTGTGTTCGTTTGTTAAGAAAATGAACTTATTCTTGTTCGTTTGTGTTTGTTTGTTAATTTTAGGCAACGAACGTTGAGAAACACAAATGAGCACAAACTAATGTTCATGAACACAAATGGAAACAAACGAACACAAACAATCGTTTATGACCAGAATATACAATACACTGACACTTATTAGATATTTAATTTTTCAGAATTTTGATATATTTAAATAAATATAAAAACTAAAAACACTAATGAACTATCGAACATAAGCGAACACGTTACCGAACGTTCACGAACATAAATGAACGAACACGATCTCTGTTCATGTTTGTTCATTTAACTAAACGAACGAAATTTCTTGTTCGTGTTCGTTTGTTTAATAAACGAACAAACATAAACGAACTTCCCGCCGAACGGTTCACGAACTGTTCGCCGAACGTTTGGTTCGTTTACAGCCCTACCTACCGAGTTGCGATTTCTGGGTGCATTCGTTTTTGCGTAAAAAAAGTTTTTGTAAAAAAAAAAAGTTAAAACCGTAAACTTTTTAACGTAAAACGTAAACTTTTTAACGTAAAACGTAAAGTTTTTAACGTAAAACGTAAAAAGTTTAACGTAAGACGTAAGACGTAAAACGTAAAACGTAAAAAGTTTAACTTAAGACGTAAAACGTAAAAAGTTTAACGTAAAACGTAAGTTGTAAAAAGTTTAACGTAAAACGTAAAACATAAAACGTAAACGGTTTAACGTAAAACGTAAAAATTTTAACGTAAAACGTAAAAAGTTTAAAAAATCTGAATTTAAAAATGCTTTTAATAAAAAAATTATGTTTCAAAAATAAAAACTAATATAATAATACAAAAAGTAATAAAAACAATAAAGACAAAAAGACAAAAAAGAGTAATTTTACTAAACTACCTTTTTATATTAAAATATTAAGGGTTATTGGATTTTATCACCCCCAACTATTGGCTATTGGCCGCTGCCACCCTCAACTATCACTTTAACGTCCGTCACCACCAACTTAACACTTAGTGTGTTCTATCACCACATCGTTAACTAATCACTAACTTTTGATCATATTGCTATACTTTTGCGGGTGTCATAGGGATCTTACAAAGGTTTTAGGGATCTTAGGATACCCCAAATGTATAGTAACATGATCAAAAATTAGTAATCAGTTAACAACGTGGTGACAGAACACACTAAGTGTTAAGTTCGCGGTGGAGGGCGTCAAAGTGATAGTTGGGGGTGACAGCGGCCAATAGCCATTAGTTAGGGGTGATAAAATCCAATAACCCAAATATTAAAGACATAATAAGACAAAAAATACTTAATATTATTTTTATATACTTTTAATCTTGTCTATCAATCTTGTTGATCTAGTGGCTAGAACGTGGTTCTCTCGGTTTTTACAACTGGAGGTGGTTTTCATTTTAACGGTCCCCTATATATATATATATATATATATATAGGGAGAGGATAATGAGAAAACTACATCTAAATGAGAAAACTAGAAAACTAACTAAAAAAAAAAAAGCTAAAAAACATACCAAATTTTTTTTTTACAAATTTTTATAAAAAAATCGCTATTTTTTATATATAAAAAAAATTCAAAAAAAAAAATATTTGTTGTACTACACATGTGCATTATATGTGTACTACACATGTGCATTATATCCGTAATAGTGCACATGTGCAATACACCAAAATAAAATTTATTTTTATTTTTCTGAAATTTTTTTTCCATACATAAAATATAGCGATTTTTTATAAAAAAAAAAGTAAAAAAAAAATATGTATGTTTTTATGCTTTTTTAGTTAGTTTTTTGGTTTTATCATTTAAACTAGTTTTCTCATGATCCATCCCCTATATATATATATATTGGGGAGGGTTATCTTGAGAACGTTAAATATTGCGAGAACCCTGAGAACGAATAAAAAAACCAATTAAAACCAATTTTTTTTAATACAGACCCCATTGTAATTAAAATACAACATCAAAAAAGAATTTACAACATCAAATAATTTATTTCTCCTTTCAAAATCACTGTTACTAGATTTTGTACGCATGTGTAAATATAACAAATTTACACATGTGTAAATTTTCTTTATTTACGAATTAACGTAAATTTAAACGTGTAAATTTAATTTCTAACATTGTATTCAAAAAATAATGTTAAGTGTAAAAAGAAATTTTGAATTGTTTATGACCAAGTTCTTGTGGTTTTTCATTTGTTATCACCGTTCTCGCGATATTTAGCGTTCTCATTTAAACACTCCCCTATATATATACATATATATAGGGGAATGATGTATAGAAAACCCACTTGTAGCGAGAAAACCCGGGAAACTCAAAGCTCCGATTTTTTTTTTTTGAAAACATTTACACATGTTATATACATGTTTTTAAGGGTTTTGGGCAAAAAAAAAAATCAAAAAAGCGCCAAATGGATATTTTTTAAAAAAATTAACACGTTTTGGTGTAACATATGTTACATTCGTCTGACATATGTTACCCCAGAAACTTGTTTTTTTATATATATCCACTCGGCTCTTTTTTGATTTTTTTTGCTCAAAATCCTTAAAAACATGTATATTACATGTGTAATTTTTTTCAAAAAAAAAAAAAAATCAGGAGGTTAGAGTTTCCCAAGTTTTCTCAATTATAAGGATTTTCTTCGGATACTTCCGTTATATATATAGTAAGTATAAAAAGGTAGGGATTCTAAAAGAACCTACCCTAACTTGAGAACCAAATGAACCATTAAATGCCCTTGATTTTGAGATAGATTAATGACATTATTGTAATTAAAAATACATCAAATATAACTTAAATTTTAATGGAAAAGGTAAAATTGTAAACTTATGTTTAAATTGTATAGAAACTTGGCAACACTCATTTTCGTTTGAAAAGATGACCCCGAAAAGACGCATATGATCAGTTTCAATTAAATCTTCCCAATTAAGGGCTCATTTTCGAAAAACAACCCCCAAAATTACAAGTAGCTTCCGTCATCGGTTCTCTCAAGGAAAAATAAATGGACGACTAGATTTGGTTCTCTAAGTTCTTAATTGAACCCTAGGTTCTTATTTGAAACTAATCCTATATATATAATTTTAACAAATAATAAATATGACCCACTGAACTATTGATTGTGACCCACCTAAAAATTGAATGTGAACTGAATATGATTATATGACACATTGAATGTGAACAAACTATGCACTAAACTACTAAATGTGACACAATAAAGGAGATTAACTGAATATGTGTTACATATATATTGTTTGATATATAGATACTATTAAGAAATTGTATATTTTATTGTAGTTGTCCCATCTAATAAATTCAAGCTTATCCAGGTGTTCATTTTTCCTTCTTATGCGCATTAGGTTTTCAAGCATTTTCAGGAAGACTTGGATTGAAGGCTCAAGGGATGAGAGATTCACATGTATATTCATAAAACAAAAATAATGTTTTGTACTTATTGTAATATTGCTAGGTTGGGGTTTTACACACACATAGTTAGAGAATCATGAGAAACTCTTTCTTAGGATCAACGGTTTAGTTTTTAGAGTTTAGAGATTGGCTTTTAGGGTTTAACTTTAACATTTAATTTTTAGCTTTTTGGTGTTAGCCTTTAGTGTTTAGGGTTTATTTTTTAGGGATTAAGAATTATAGTTTAGGATGTAATAATAGTTAGATATCATTTCCTCACAAAGAGTAGTATTCTCATGATCCATCCTCTATACTTTAAAAAAATACATTATAATACGAGCGTTTTATATCTTTAACATGAGTATCATATTGTTATAGAGGGGAGGGGAGGGGGATCATATGAGAAGAAAAACAATCTAAAAAGAAAAGAAAGAAAAGAGTATAATAGTATAATAATAAAACATTAGATAGTTTATAAGTCTTTACATTAATTGTTCCCTCTCTAATTAATTAGTAAATTTCATTTTATACTACACATTATCGAATTTTATACTACATATGTCAAAATTTATCTTACATTTTATCATACACTCCTCATAATTTATTATACACTCTATATTAATTTTATTTTTTTAAAATATATTGAAAAAAAGTTATCAACATACCCTTACAATAACATTATATACAACTATTAAAAAAAACAAAACGAAGCATTCTTATTGGTTGAATTTTTTTTCTTCTTACCAAGGATTTATTCTTATTTGAACTCTCCACTATTGCTATATTTATAATTCCGTTTCTAATAGGTGCTTTTAGTCCATGGTATTTTTGGTTATGTTTATACAATTGTGTTATATTTGTAACATGTACATGGTGTTTATTTTGCATATAACAAATGGTTCATTATATGGTGTTTTATTTATAGCATGTACATCAGTGGCAGAGATAGCATGTAATCAGGGGTAGCATGGACTACCCCTCAACTTTGTCGGCGAAGTATAATATTAGTGTAAAAAACAAAAATTCATCTCCGTTTTATGTATTATATACACAATACACCCTGAGCATATATTAGAATACCCCTAACTCTAATTATTTTTTAGGATACCCCTGAATTATTTTTCTAAATCCGTCACTGATGTACATTGTGTTTTATTTTACTATTAACAAAGGGTTGATGGTGTTTTATTTTGCATGAATTGTCTAATTTACTCTTATTCTCTTTACCCTGATTATTAGAGCGCTTAAGAACTACCCGATTTCCATTCGGGTATCTACTATTAGGGATGAGCTCGGTATTAGTACTGAAGGTACTGGTACGGTAGGTACCGGTATTTGAAAGTAAAATTCAGTAAAATACCCGTACCATATCAAAATGAAAGTACCAGTAACGAAAACGTCAAAAAGTGGGTACTGAATCTATACCGAAAATAATTCAATACGAGAAATTCGATGTAACATCCCTATATATATATTTTTTTTCATATAAGAATTACCGGTTTGGTTAAATTTATTAACCACTAGTAACTAGTTTATTTTTAATATAAATATTCAACCCAAATAGTTTTAAACACTATTTTATATATAGTTGGTTGAAATATTATTGGCCTGTATATGAGTGACCTTTCTAATAAAATAAAAGTCTATAAAAACTTATATTATTAGACAGGTAACTTACAGGTAGGTTGACCGTAAGAAATATGAAGTTCCTAGACGGGCCTACGAACCGTATAATAATTAAATTATAAAATACATTATATTTTGAGCCTACTATATTTTTAATGAAACTTAGACCCAAATGTAGACAAAAATATTGTCGTTCTAATAATATATTTATTATTTTTTAGAACGTTATATTTTAGAAGTTATACGTGCCAAATAAGTGAAGCAGTTAAATTAATTATAATATATATAATAATAAAATAATAAAAAATAAAACTTAAATTACAATTCATTTATGAGAATTGTTTACGTATACTAAAATTAGAAATCGAAAAATCAAAATATATAATAAAAATGAGAATTGTTTACCCATGGCATTATAGCCTAGTGGTATCTTGGTGGTGGGATAAGGCTTATGACCATTAGGTCATGAGTTCGATTCCCACAAAGGGGGTTTTTCCCAGATTTATTGGGTTTCCTCCTGAATTGGTGTATAGGCATTATTGCCTAGTGGAGATGGATATGATCGGGTGGTTCTACTGGTGGCACGATGATACTCCAGTGGTCCGTCAGTGATCCAAATTTGCCGTTCAAAAAAAAATATATAATAAAATTCAATATTTGCATGTGTAGGACATTTGAAAGAAATGCATGTATATAGTATACGTGGAAGGTTGTAATTCAAAAGCAATTAAGGAAAGTGTACGTGTACAGGAGAAAACGTGAGCTCCACGTTCAACTTGCAACATAAATAGAGAATGCAGTGCAACTTTTTCCTCCGCTCAGTTCCTCCTTTCTTTCGCCCCCTCCCTCGGCTCTTTATAATCTACTTCTTTTTCTTTAAATATTTTACTTCAAAGCCCAGTCCCGTTTTAAGTGTTTTAACTCCCGATCACCGCTACCCTTTCCGATTGATCTGAGCCTCATAACGTATGTCAGGGCTCTGCCCGACTAAGTTGTTAGGATTCTGTCTCGGGACATCGGGACAAGGTTGATTTAGGGGTACTATACTTAATATATATATATATATTTTTAAATAGCTCAAAAGTTATATCCAAAATTTATACCAAAAGACTTTCTAGTTAAACCCTAAAGTTACAAAGTGGGTCCATTATATTTTCTCACCATCTTATTCCCTTTTTGACCCAAACTATAACAACTTTCACCAAAACTATTATATTATTATTATTATTATTATTATTATTATTATTATTTATATTTTGTCTAAAAAGAAACCCTAATTGAGACACCCAAGTAATCCTGCACAATCCCTAACATTTTCATAAGAATCAGAATCAGGATTCGGACCCCTAAAACTCAAGGGGGGTATTCCCCACTTGACGATTATCTTCATATCTCGCTGTAGAAATAGAAAATTTATATTCCGTCGACTCACCAAGGCTATACAAGACACATGGCAGGCCTAGGCCGGACCGATCATCGCCGCGATACGCGGGGGTTACCCCGGTGCCTTCCGCGACTCGCGGGGGGTGCCAGTTTGGGGTATATAACAGGCAGCAGTGGGACTTGATTAAATTGCTCAGTTCGACGGTCTAAAACGTCGTTCTACTCTTTGTATCTCCATTTCCTCCAATCAAATCCCCTAAACCTTGAAACTCTGTTCATTATCTGGGTAATAACTAGATCGCTGCTACGATTCAATGTCCGATCGATTGAAACTATCTGATGGATGTTTTAGTACTATCCTTTGTCATTAGTCGTGATTCCGACAGGATGTTTGAGTACCACCCGAACTCGGGGAATACTCTGTCATTCGTTGTAACTCCGATGGATGTTTAAGTGATTGTACTTTGTCATTCGTTGTGAGGGTTTTAATCTCGTGAGTTATCGTAAATGCTGTATTAGTTACTTCCCTAGTTCGTGTGCACTAGGTTACAAGGCTAATCAATAGGATAAGCTCTGCCTGTATAAATCTACAATATATCAAGGCTTATCTGTAGACTAAACTTTGGCCGTATGAATCTGCATGCTTATAAAGTGAGTCATTCTCTTTTTATCAAATTACTTTCAAAATCATGTTTATTTTCAAGGTTATAATTACAGGGATTAAGTCTTGTTATCTGAAATTACTGCCAGTATGTGGGGGAATGTGCATATAGCTACTAATTATTTATCACTTGTGGGTGAAAGGACCTAGCAAGTGATATGTCCACAGTCACAAGTCCGGTCAAGTGACAACTGGGTCAGTTAATTCAAAAGATAGAAACATTGTAATCGCTCTTAATACTGTAAATTATAACAAACAGGTCGTTTTAGTAAAATGAATGACTCACTCAGTATTTCCCGCTGACAAAACCTTTTTAAAACGCGTTTCAGGTAATTACAGTAGATTGGAGTAAGAGATGGATACGGCACTGAAATGCTTCAAGAAGTGGCTTATTTTATCAAATTAAGAAATATTGTTTTATGTAATTAAATTATCTTTATTAAAGCTACCATTGTAAAACATGGGTTTATCCCATCTATTAAATAAATAAAATCCGGTGTTTTCTAAACTCTGATATTTTTCCTAACTCACGGTCCTGATGAAATTTCCGCTGCGATATTTTTCAAAATAATCACCGGTACCACTGGGCTGTTCGCGACTCCCGATTCCGTCCAGGGTGGGTCGGGGGCCGTGACAGAAGGTGGTATCAAAGCCACTGCTTTAAGCCTTTAGGTGTTGTAATAATAATAATACCTAAGTTTATATAAAAGAGTTAGGAGATTGCCATTAACTGGTAGCACACATGATAGCATTTAGACTTGAGCTTAAGAAAAGATGCCTTAGAATCAGCTTCGAGATAAGTTAAGTACTTGTGTAAATAAAGTATGATGGGTTTTGATATACCATAAGAATGGTAATTAAAATATTGCAAGATATGATAAATAAGCAAGAATTAATAGTAATTATTGCTTAGTGATATTAATTGGGCTAGAATAAAATATGTTAAGGGAATACAAATTTCCCTGATTCTGGATAAAAGCCCTAATAAAAGAGGCACTTTTAAAATCTTGAAAAGATACTATTTATGGGAAATAGAATATTTTCTCCGGCAAGACTGGGTATGGTGTAGCAGACTCTCTAGTTTGTCCAGATATACTAAGGTTACCTCTCCGGCGCGAACCGGGTAAGACGAGGTATATAATATGTCAAACGAGTGACAAGATTTCCCTAAATAGTATCATGACCAGATATCTGACTGGTTTTTGGAAATATGAATCTGTTAAATACATTGACCTAATAAATGGTATGTTTATTTCAGCATGTGAAATATATGATTATATAGATATATATATATCTATAAGGAATTCCAAAAGCCAAATAGGAATAAAGCACAAACATATGTGTCCAGATTTCTTTATTAGGAATCTCTTTTCCAATATCAAACATTATTTCGTTTAATTATCTGCCTAGTAACTCGAGCGACAATAATAACAATAGAAACCCATTAAGTTGGGATACCATCAAAAGTGTAAAGAATTTCTAACGCATTACCATAAACTATTAACGCAAGTAAGAAGCATGTAAAGTTGTGCTAGTGCACAAGAAAACACATAAAACTTAAAAAAAAAAAATTTATACGTCCACAGACATCGAAGTATATCACACACGACTTTCAAAGCAAGACCTTTGGAAAATATAAATTGGGCACAATGACACCAATGCTAATTCCGTCAGTAGAAGAACTATTAATAAAAAAAGAAGAACTTTGCCACGCGATCCTACAAACGACATGAATATTGCTAAGGTACGTTATAACAAAATTTCACAACCATCGGTGCACAGTTTAATTAGAGTTATAATTATTAGTACTGAAAAAGGAGTCATATACTTTTGCAATTCCCCTATTTTATTTTATTCGACATTCATTGGTAATGTCACTTAAACAACGGTTATCACACAAAATTCCAGATAGAAGTTCTTATATTTCTTTCGTTAAAATTCTGACTTCTGCATATCTACTTCCCCTAAATGGTCATCATCCCATGAGGATTTCTTTCATAGTAGCAAATATTGATCTATTTCATTTCTTGGTAAATCCACACGTTACACATGCACTGTTTGTTGCGCATGTGGTTCATTTGATTTATGAAGACCACTGGAGGGCTTTATTCCGATTTGTTATTTTATCCAAACTTAAATATCATTCCGCTTTTTGCACTGTGAACCGCATTATTGCAAAACGATGACTCTTTGATATCGAGTCAATGAATTTTGTTAAACCATTGAGGTGAAGAATTTATATTATATATATATATATATAAATTATATTGAGATATACTCTCATATTAAGTTTATGTTTAAGTTATTTAATTTTATTATTAGTAATAATATATATAAATAATATTAGTGTTAGTATTATTTTTAAATACTAGGGTTAGTATCAGAAGTAGGTATTGGGTAGCCTAGCCTTAGTTAGGCATGGACTGATCACCTATGCTTAAACAAGGCAGCATTAATCAATATCCACTATGATAATGACTAGTTAATATATATATAAATTAAAGCATCATACTTATTTAGCAAATTTTAATTATATATAAATATATTTTTTTATATATATAATTTGTACAGTAAGGAGAAGACATATTTTCATAAAACAATACAAGAATTTGAGGGACAAATAAAATTATATAAATAATTGTCTATCACATGTTTTGTGGTAACTATGTACCGTAACGCTCTGGCAAGAAAATGACCATATAAGAATAATATGGTAGTCATCAAATACGTTGGGTTAGGGGAACATTGTAATATATAAGAATAGTCCCCATTTTCACTTATTTACAATATTCGTAAATACCTTCACAACATTATATGGTTCAAAAAAAAAAAAAAAAAAAGTAATCACAAGAATCGACTCATTAAGTGATATATATTTACAAATATTTTTGTACAATAAATATTTTTAACTTTCATTTAACGTTATAAATAATAGTGATTTCTTTTACAAAATAATAATACTAAAATATTTTAACTTCATTGCGGTGTTTTGTAATAGTAAATATAAGTTATTTTACATAGTATAATAAAATACTAAAATAATATTTATTTAAAAGTGGTGACCATTTACATATAAAAAAAATTTATGTAACAAATAAAGTATATTACAATTGCTTTACAAATAGAATATAATATAATGGTTGGTCATGCCAAAACAACTTGTTCTTATTATATTTCGATCTCTAGGACATAGTATGAAAAATATGGTCACTAATAGTGTATTATCGCATTGTTTCACAATTAAAACAATTTGGAACTCTAAACAATGATACACTAATTCTATTATCTTTTGGTGTATCTTTGCAATTCACTCATCTCAACACTTTAATTTTCTCATATTATAAATATTTGACAAATCATTTTTCTTACTTTTATTTCATTTTGAACCTGTCAATTCTAAGTCTTTCAACTTATGGCCAATCAAAATAAGCTTTCTTTTGACAAAGAATTTTATTAATTCTAAAAGTCTTTCACATTCATTTTAAAATATCTATTGATCATATATCTTTTAACTTGAACCCAGTCACTGTGAAAATTATATCATTTCATCTCATTCGTTTGTCATCAACTAATTCAGTTGAACCATTGAGTCCTACTTATTGTACAACTCATATTCACAAAATTAGATAATTTGATTCTGTGTCATTTATCTTAATATTATTTTTATTGACTAAAATATGACATAAAGTCTAAAAGAAATATCGTAACCCAAATCTCGAGGACGAGATTTAAAATAAGGTTGGGAGAATGTAACATCCCTATATATATTTTTTTTCATATAAGAATTACCGGTTTGGTTAAATTTATTAACCACTAGTAACTAGTTTATTTTTAATATAAATATTCATCCCAAATAGTTTTAAACACTATTTTATATATAGTTGGTTGAAATATTATTGGCCTGTATATGGGTGACCTTTCTAATAAAATAAAAGTCTATAAAAACTTATATTATTAGACAGGTAACTTACATGTAGGTTGACCGTAAGAAATATGAAGTTCCTAGACGGGCCTACGAACCGTATAATAATTAAATTATAAAATACATTATATTTTGAGCCTACTCTATTTTTAATGAAACTTAGACCCAAATGTAGACAAAAATATTGTCGTTCTAATAATATATTTATTATTTTCTAGAACGTTATATTTTAGAAGTTATACGTGCCAAATAAGTGAAGCAGTTAAATTAATTATAATATATATAATAATAAAATAATAAAAAATAAAACTTAAATTACAATTCATTTATGAGAATTGTTTACGTATACTAAAATTAGAAATCGAAAAATCAAAATATATAATAAAATTCAATATTTGCATGTGTAGGACATTTGAAAGAAATGCATGTATGTAGTATACGTGGAAGGTTGTAATTCAAAAGCAATTAAGGAAAGTGTACGTGTACAGGAGAAAACGTGAGCTCCACGTTCAACTTGCAACATAAATAGAGAATGCAGTGCAACTTTTTCCTCCGCTCAGTTCCTCCTTTCTTTCGCCCCCTCCCTCGACTCTTTATAATCTACTTCTTTCTCTTTAAATATTTTACTTCAAAGCCCAGTCCCGTTTTAAGTGTTTTAACTCCCGATCACCGCTACCCTTTCCGATTGATCTGAGCCTCATAACGTATGTCAGGGCTCTGCCCGACTAAGTTGTTAGGATTCTGTCTCGGGACATCAGGACAAGGTTGATTTAGGGGTACTATACTTAATATATATATATATATATATATTTTTAAATAGCTCAAAAGTTATATCCAAAATTTATACCAAAAGACTTTCTAGTTAAACCCTAAAGTTACAAAGTGGGTCCATTATATTTTCTCACCATCTTATTCCCTTTTTGACCCAAACCATAACAACTTTCACCAAAACTATTATATTTTTATTATTATTATTATTGTTATTATAATTATTATTTATATTTTGTCTAAAAAGAAAAACCCTAATTGAGACACCCAAGTAATCCTGCACAATCCCTAAAATTTTCATAAGAATCAGAATCAGGATTAGGGCCCCTAAAACTCAAGGGTGGTATTCCCCACTTGACGATTATCTTCATATCTCGATGTAGAAATAGAAAATTTATATTCCGTCGACTCACCAAGGCTATACAAGACACATGGCAGGCCTAGGCCGGACCGATCATCGCCGCGATACGCGGGGGTTACCCCGGTGCCTTCCGCGACTCGCGGGGGGTGCCAGTTTGGGGTATATAACAGGCAGCAGTGGGACTTGATTAAATTGCTCAGTTCGACGGTCTAAAACGTCGTTCTACTCTTTGTATCTCCATTTCTTTCAATCAAATCCCTAAACCTCGAAACTCTGTTCATTATCTGGGTAATAACTAGATCGCTGCTACGATTCAATGTCCGATCGATTGAAACTATCCGATGGATGTTTTAGTACTATCCTTTGTCATTAGTCGTGATTCCGACAGGATGTTTGAGTACCACCCGAACTCGGGGACTACTTTGTCATTCGTTGTGACTCCGATGGATGTTTAAGTGATTGTACTTTGTCATTCGTTGTGAGGGTTTTAATCTCGTGAGTTATCGTAAATGCTGTATTAGTTACTTCCCTAGTTCGTGTGCACTAGGTTACAAGGCTAATCAATAGGATAAGCTCTGCCTGTATAAATCTGCAATATATCAAGGCTTATCTGTAGACTAAACTTTGGCCGTATGAATCTGCATGCTTATAAAGTGAGTCATTCTCTTTTTATCAAATTACTTTCAAAATCATGTTTATTTTCAAGGTTATAATTACAGGGATTAAGTCTTGTTATCTGAAATTACTGCTAGTATGTGGGGGGATGTGCACATAGCTACTAATTATTTATCACTTGTGGGTGAAAGGACCTAGCAAGTGATATGTCCACAGTCACAAGTCCTGTCAAGTGACAACTGGGTCAGTTAATTCAAAAGATAGAAACATTGTAATCGCTCTTAATACTGTAAATTATAACAAACAGGTCGTTTTAGTAAAATGAATGACTCACTCAGTATTTCCCGCTGACAAAACCTTTTTAAAACGCGTTTCAGGTAATTACAGTAGATTGGAGTAAGAGATAGATACGGCACTGAAAGGCTTCAAGAAGTGGCTTATTTTATCAAATTAAGAAATATTGTTTTATGTAATTAAATTATCTTTATTAAAGCTACCATTGTAAAACATGGGTTTATCCCATCTATTAAATAAATAAAATCCGGTGTTTTCTAAACTCTGATATTTTTCCTAACTCACGGTCCTCATGAAATTTTCGCTGCGATATTTTTCAAAATAATCACCGGTAGTTCGCGACTCCCGATTCCGTCCAGGGTGGGTCGGGGGCCGTGACATTCGATATCGATACCCGGTACCAAATACTCATCTAAACCCACTCCCCTGTCAGAAACACCGCCACCGGTCCGAGTAGTGGTTTCGGCTTCTTTACTCGGGTGATACAAGCCGCCGTTGATTGAAAGTGGGTAGGTGATGAATATGTTTGATATATAAATTTAAAAGTGAGAAAGCCAGAAAGGTATTGAATATGTGTTTTCAATGATGTACTTTTTAGGCAGGGTGTGGGGATATGGTTGGTAAATGATTTGCCACGTAGGAACATGAATGAAAGGTTAAACCATCCTTTTGCATGATCTACCAAGGTTTGCATGGATTAAACCATAACAACCATTGTTCTACTTTCCATTTTTCAAGAAATCATTTCCTTTTTCTTTAGATAAAGATAAATTAAAATAAATAAAATGATAGTGGTTTGGGTCATGACCACACCATTAGGGACTTAGGGTATTGATTTTGAATTGTGGATTAAAGATGGGGACATGACACTGACATGGAGGGTCATGGTGGTTATAAGGGTCATGATAAGTATATTATATTAAAAAAATAGGAAAATTGGTTTTTAATAAACCAACCTTTGCCCCATTGGTAAATAATAATGCTACCTACAGATTTGGTAATTAATAATCCTACGTTTCAATATGTTGGTACTCAATGGACATCCATTAGTTTTTTTTAACTGAAGTTAGTTTTTAACTTTTATTTATTACACAAACAGTCCCTCTAGTTATAATTTACTAGTTTTAAGTTTTATTTATTACACAAACAGTCCCTGTAGTTATAAAAAATCATAAAAATAAAAAAAAATCAAAAAAATCATAAAAATTCTAAAAAAATCAAAAAAATCATAAAAAATCAAAAAAATTCTAAAAAAATCAAAAAAATTCTAAAAAAAATCAAAAAAATCATAAAAAACCGTTTCGAACCGTACCGTTTCGACGCGAACCGTTTTCGACCCGGACCGTTTCGACCTAGACCGTTTTCGACCCGGACCGTTTCGACCCACCACCACCACCACCACCACCACCACCGCACCGCCACCACCACCACCACCACCACCGCACCACCACCACCACCACCACCACAGCACCGCCACCACCACCACCACCACCACCGCACCGCCACCACCACCACCACCACAGCACCGCCACCGCCACCACCACAGCACCGCCACCACAACACCGCCACCGCCATCACCACCGTTTTCGAAACGGTCCGGGTCGAAAACGGTCTGGGTCGAAACGGTCCGGGTCGAAAACGGTTCGGGTCGAAACGGTACGGGTCGAAAACGGTTTCGCGTCGAAACGGTATGCGTCGAAACGGTCCGGGTCGAAAACGGTTCGGGTCGAAACGGTACGCGTCGAAACGGTACGCGTCGAAACGGTACGGGTCGAAACGGTACGGGTCGAAACGGTACGGGTCGAAACGGTAAGGGTCGAAAACGGTTCGGGTCGAAACGGTACGCGTCGAAACGGTACGGGTCGAAACGGTACGGGTCGAAACGGTACGGGTCGAAACGGTACGGGTCGAAAGCGGTTCGGGTCGAAACGGTTCGCGTCGAAACGGTACGGTTCGAAACGGTTTTTTATGATTTTTTTGATTTTTTTAGAATTTTTATGATTTTTTATGATTTTTTTGATTTTTTTATAATTTTTTTGATTTTTTTAGAATTTTTATGATTTTTTTGAATTTTTTAGATTTTTTTTTATTTTTATGATTTTTTTATAACTACATGGACTGTTTGTGTAATAAATAAAACTTAAAACTAGTAAATTATAACTACAGGGACTGTTTGTGTAATAAATAAAAGTTAAAAACTAACTTCAGTTAAAAAAAACTAACGGAGGTCCATTGAGTACCAACATATTGAAACGTAGGATTATTAATTACCAAATATGTAGGTAGCATTATTATTTACCAATGGGGCAAAGGTTGGTTTATTAAAAACCAATTTTCCAAAAAAATATTATGTGGATTCAAGTAATATATATAGAAATTTATTAATTTCTATAATTCACAACTTCCGACAATTAGATTATTTCTTTTATTTTGTCTTAAAAACTACCTTATTTTATAGTTTGATTATGATCCAAAAAAAAATGAGTTGCTGATTAAGATTCACATTCACCAAATATCATTGTTCAAAAACCTATTTATAGAAAAAATCACTTTTAGTCAATTTCATGAAAATAGTTTCATTCAGTGTATCTTTTAATTTATTTCTAATGAATGTTTAGTTCAATGATTAATTTATTTGTTTTTAAATTATTTTTAAAATTAAAATAATTAATATATTTTTCGAATAAAAACAAAAATAAAACGAAAAAATGGTTTTAGGGAAATGGTACCACCAAATTGGGTATTTAAGAATATCCCAACGGGTCGTCCTATGGGGTGGTTCACTTGGCAAACCAAAGGCAAGCGGAGTTGCCTTGTTGGAGGATATGAGGTGGCCTCGTCCGTTGAGGGGTGGTTCGCTTAAGCGGACCCGTCCGGTGGTGGTGTCGTGGGCCCCATAGTGAGGTTTTGGCTTAAATAAACCTATTTTTTTTCTAAATAAACTCTTATGTTTTTCTTAAATGACAAAAATTATTAAATTATACAAAAAATATACAAAAAAAATATACTAAACAAATTACAAAAAATTACATAAACCTAATCAAACAATAACACAAACCTAATAATAATTAAACTATTACATAAACCTAATTAAACATACAATATTAATTCCTAATTAAACATATAAAAACAACCTATCCCAATCATCCATCACGACCGTCCGATCTCGCATCTTGACGCAAGCGTCCGAAGTTAGAAGATGGAGGGTAAGGTTCATCGTGCACTGGTGATAGGTATTCGTCACACGGGTAGACTTCGTACCTTTTAGCCCAGTTGGATACGACTTATGTTGGACAGAGGTTTGTGGGTGGATGGTTTGTGTGGAAGTTTGTTCGACTCTCTCTTAGTCACAGACCATCAAATTGGAGTTGTGTCATGGTGTAGTCGTACGCCAAGTTCGCTTTCTCATATGTGTTACCATCCCAAGGATCATCTTGTGGAGGTGATGGGTTAAAAAGATGAGGATTTAGACGAGATAATCGTCGTGGTCTTGCTACCAGTGGTTGGTAGACTCTTGTCAGTGGTGGGTAGACTACTATAGGTTGACAGTTTAACGGAGCAGGTTGAGGGTTAGAACGTCGACGAGGCGATTGCATGAGATTTGGCGGTTTGGCTGCACCACTTGGATTATAACCACCACCCATATCTTGTAGTGATTTGTGAAGTAAGATGTGCAAATGTGGAAAAGTGATGTATTTGTAGGACTAGAAAAATATTTGTTGGAAAAGAGCCTTTGGAACAATAATATTTGAAAATATAATCGATGGAATAGTAACCGTTTGAGAATAAAAAATAAAAAATATATAATTTAAAATTTTTTATTATCATATATTTAAACTTTAATAAATAATTAATATTTATATAGTTTATAAATGCAATATATTTTGTTAATACAAAAGAATTACAATTATTTTTTATATGAGTTTATAAAAAGATTACGCAAAATATATATATTCTAAATAAAATGAAAAAATAGGTGATGAACTGGAGATTTGAAGTGGTTTAGGCCATACTGTGTGGAAGGGCTTGAAAATTAGGCGTTATTCGACATGTGGATGACACGTTAGCGCGCCTCAGAAACGAGGAGTGGTGCCAAAACGTGGGTGTAGGAATGAGCGTGAAAGAGTGACATTATTCGACATGTGACAGCTAGTTTTTGTTATTCAAAACTATAAATGTGTATTAAAATTTTTAAATACCTATATAATAACAATATTAAAAGAAAAGATTACCTAATGTAAATAAAAAAATTCGCAAATTAAAAAAAAAGGTTACATAATTTAAGTACGAAAAAGGACTTCTTAAATTAAAAAAAAAAAACAAAAGGAAAGCTAAAAACCGAATGACTTAAAAAACTGAAACTAAGTACAATATTTTGATTTGATTTCTTCTTTTAGTTTCTCGTACATTTTCCTCTCTTCGTCGTCTAGGTGATCGATCTTCATAACAAGGAATTTCATATCCGATTTCCTTTCTTTTTATAAAAGGTTGAAAGATTTTATAGAAATGAAGGTTGTGTAGAACTAGAAGAGAATGAGGTGAAAACGGTGAAAAGTGTTGAGTTTTTTTATAGATGTGGTAAAATATTTTTTGTAAATGGAAATTCCTTTTTTTTTAAATAATGTCGTTAGGGTCCAACGGCTACATGCCATCCCATTCACAGCACGTCACGTCGAGTCTTAACGCTGGTGGAGAATTCCAAGCCCGTCCGTAAAAGCCGTTGACGACGCCGACGGCGTTGTGTTGTGTGCGGCATGGAGAGGCATAAACACCACGGATCCACATGACACGCCCACACTATGTGGACTTATTGTTGGAGGAAAAAGTGTTGGTTTGGAGTGGTGGTAGTTTGAAATGATCTGGCATGCTAACTTGGCAGTCTGAAGTTTATACCAAGGTTATTGTTGTAGATGCTCTTAGAGTAGTAGATGGAGAAAGTGATATGGCACTTCATAATTGAAAAAGATCAAATACCTTCATAAGAACTAACACATGTCACACTCTTTTATGACTATGACTTTGTAACCAACTCTAACCATATATACATTACAAGTAATGTTGATAGAACATAACAAAATGTCAAACTCATGTCCAGCTTACACCAATGCATCTTTTTTGTTCTATTAGTGACGTAACTCTAGGTTTTCCACATAGTAAAAACAAAACTCAAGGATGACACCACAGATGACAAAACTGATTGGCGACAAAAAGGCGGTTTCGTTTCTATGGGTTAAATCTTCAGAAGGCCTCTCAGAAATAACCTGAGAGAAATGGAGGAGTTAATTATCTTCTGAGCTTTAGTTTGTATTATGGTTTCTTTTTTTATTCTGCATTTCTGTATTTGCACTTCTCCTTTCCTGTACTGTATTTGTCTTGAGCTCCTTGTTTAAGTTTTTTTTTTAATAAATTACCGCCTTTCGTCAAAAACATATGATACATATTCGTGAAATTATTAGACCACCCGTACTGGGCGTTCTTTTTTCAAAAATAATGCCCAATCACGCCCCTAAACGCCGCACAACCGCCCCCCATGGCGTGTTTGGGCGTGTTTGATCAATTTTGTTGTTTTGGCGTGTATCACGCTAGAGGGGCGAAATTTTGACAAATCACATTTAATCTTCATTTTTTTTGGCCAATAGCTTTTTTGGTTGTTTTTTTTATTTTTATTTAATTCTCTACACCCTTTTAACATAATGCGCACATCCCCACTACACACATTTTAGAAAAAAAGGCCCAATAATGCCCCTTGCTAACTGTACTGCCACATGGTGGAAAACGTCCAAGGGTAGGGACATTATTCACCCTTACCACTACGCATGGTCATATATATGTAATAGAGCAAGTTGTTGGTTAGAGTATTTGATTTTGTTGTCTTTTTGTAAATTTCACCCTTCAACTTTTATTATTGACATTTAAACCCTCTAACTATTACATATTTGTATCTGATGTTTGAATAACGTGACTTTTTGACATGCTCTATATATATATTTTACTTGTTGACGTGCTCTTTTATACTTTTCTTTTTTCACAATATCAATCATACAAACACTTTATAGTGTGATAACTTATAATAAGTTTACCTGTCAATGCTTTCTCTTAATCTCCTTAAGAACTCAGCATGGTGATCGTTCATAGCTTCAAGCACACTACCATTCATTAGCTTCTTATCATGGCAGACTTTACTGTAACTGTCTTCATGATCAGGACGCTCATTCTCGGAATCTAAAAAATCACCACGGCCACAGACGTTCATTGCAGCCACAAAGATAATATTTCTGACTCTCAAGGGGGCAGCCCTGAAAAATTATATAGTGGTCATGAAGGATTACTTTAATTTAAGGATACGTAAATGCACATGCGCCTAGTTGATTAGAAGTCAGCTGTCATTATATTTGTTGTTATAAATGATGAATTTAAACCTATGATTTGATTTTATAGCACTGCTAGCAAACTTGACAATTGTCATCAAAATTTTCTACCGACAAAATCGGTGGCAAATTTAGCCACCTATTTCCCACGTGCGCCTAGTTGGTTAGAAGACAGCTGTCATTATATTTGGTGTTATAAATGATGAATTAAAACCTATGATTTGATGTTATAGTGTGTTACGCTATTGGGTGTGGAGGTGTCCACGCCAGTTGGTGTGGAGATGAGCATACAAAGATGGACCTAGGGTGTAGAGATGGGCCACAATGTATATATATATATATAGGGGAGCGCTAAAATGAAAACCACCTACAGTTGTAAGAAACGAGAGAACCACTCTCTAACCACTAGATCAACAAGATGGATGGATGAGATTAAAAGTAACTAATTATGTCTTTAATATTTTAATCCAAAAGGATTTTCTAGTAACATTACTCTTTTTTGTCTTTTTGTCTTTATTTTTTTTTTACTTTTTTGGTTTATTATATTATTTTTTAAACAGAATTTTTTTATTAAAAGCATTTTAAATTCAAATTTTTTAACAAAACAAATTTTTTGCGCGCCGGTTTTTGCACGCCGTTTTTACGCCCGGCATTTTCACGCATCGTTTTTTAACGCGTCGTTTTTGCATGCCGTTTTTTACGCTCGGCTTTTTCAAGTGTTGTTTTTTTAACGCGGCGTTTTTTACGTCCCGTTTTTTCATGGCGTTTTTATGCACCGTACTCACGCCCCTTGTTTAGGCGCCGTTTTATCACACGGTTTTTTTTTTACGTTTTACAATTTACGTAGAAAAATTTTTACGTTTTACGTTAAATATTTTTTACATAAAAGTTTACGTTTTACGTTAAAAAGTTTACGTTTTACGTTAAAAAGTTTACGTTAAACTTTTTAAACTTTTTACGTTTTACGTTTTACGTTAGAAAGTTTACGTTTTACCTTAAAAAGTTACGTTTTACGTTAAACTTTTTACGTTTTATGTTAAAAAGTGTACTTTTTACGTTTTACGTTAAACTTTTTACGTTTTACGTTAAAAAGTTTAAGTTTTACGTAAAATATTTTACAACATAAAAAGTTTACGTTTTACGTTTTATGTTAAAATTTTTACGTTTTACGTTAAACTTTTTACGTTTTACGTTAAAAACTTTTTACGTTTTACGTTAAAAAGTTTACGTTTTACGTAAAATATTTTACATTGTTTTTACATCGTATTTCTAGTGTAACATTTTTACAATATATTTTTTTATATTCGATGTAAAAAAACATTTTTTATATCGACTTATACAAAAAAAAAATTACATCGAATGTAAAAGATATTTTTTTTACATCGAATGTGAAATACTCTTACATCGACTTTTACAATACGCAATCATTATTTACAACTACAACATACAACGGTTAAAAAAAAAAAAAAAAAAAAAAACGTCCCCGAACAATTTTATGTTTATTCTAACACACATGTATGTAAAAAAGATAAATACAAATTTGTAATAAATGGGTAAAATAAGCCAACTCTAGGAGACTAATAAAACCAACAAAACAAAGCATCGAAACACATGTACGTACATGTTAGTTGTGACCCCCCCCCCCCCTTATAATTTTTGTGTGGGGGCTGAGAGTCATCTTGGTATGGACCACCAGAACTAAGATTTAATGTTGCAAAAAAAAAAAAACCCACATGTATCTATTTGTTACATCATCATAAACCATACCCCTAAATGACTCAAAACAAGCATAACCAATAGGTATGTAAAACCTAAAACCAAAATTACACAACTAGAAAAAGCAAGAAAAAAAGTAAAAACCTTTAATAAATGGGTAAAATAAGCCAACCCAGGTTTCGCCAGAGACAGGGGTCTTCGTTAGCGGAGGTGGCCGGAGTGGTGTGATGAGGGCCGGAGTTGGTACGATGAGGTCTGAAGTTGTTCACAATCTCCAGATCTGGTTTGGGTGTTCTCCATCAGATCTGGTTTTGGTTTAGGGGAGATTAGATCTGAACATAAACAAGGGTTTAGGGGAGATTAGATCTGAACGTAAACAAGGGTTTCCTGCTTGAAACATCAACATGCTTAAAACATCAACCGGCACCACTGTCTACCGCCGCCGACCAACCACCTCCCACCATCGTGTTCCGCCGCGGACCAACCACCTCCTCATCACCGGACTACTCCGCCGGTCTCTCTCCCTCTCTCTCTTTCTCTGTCTACTCTCTCTCTCTTTCCTGCTTGAAACATCAACCTGCTAGAACCCAGTTTCCTCTTTACAGTAACATGTATGGTGTTGAAATTTGAAGAGAGAGAGAGGTGAGATGAGGGATTTAGATTTGAAGAGAGAGAGAGAGAGGTGAGATGAGTGATTTAAATTTGAAGAGAGAAAGATGAGAGATGTGATGAAAAGTCTGTGGACATTAAATGCGGTCAAAGAGAGAAAGAGAGATTTGACATATGGGGTAAATGACCAAAATACCCTTTAGGTTATAAAATAATATTGGTGGAAAGTGGTTCTCGCGGTTCTTACAACTGGAGGTGGTTTTCATTTTAGCGCTCCCATATATATATATATATATAGTGGGGATCCTACGGAAAGTGTGTTTTTCCTAGAAAGTTTAGGAAGCGATCTGGGCCATCCAATGAGTGTGTTTAATGGTTGAGATCATTTTGGTAATATGTGTTTCTTAAAAATAGGATTATTTAATTAATCAGGGGTAGATATGTCATTTAGCTTGTTTTAAATATGGAAATAATTGTCATTCCATAACCACCCCACATTTCTTGCGATTTTCTCTCTCTCTCTCTCCCTTTCTCTCTCTCTCTTCCTTCTATCCTTCATGAAGAAACACATCGTATTAATCTGCTTGCTGTTAAAACATAGCGTCAAGAAATCCTCCAGCATTACCAGCATGGATGGTAAAACACAGCGTATGAATCTGCTTGCTCTTAAAACACAACTGTTGAATCTGAATGCTAAAACACAACTGTATGAATCTGCTTGCTGTTAAAACACAACTGTATGAATTTGCTTGCTGTTGAAACACAACTGCATGAATCTGTTTGCTGTTAAAACACAACTGTATGAAACTGAATGCTAAAACACAACTGTATGAATCTATTTGCTGTTAAAACACAACTGTATGAATCTGAATGCTAAAACACTACTGTATGAATCTGCTTGCTGTTAAAACATAACTGTATGAATCTGAATGCTAAAACACAACTGTATGAATCTGCTTGCTGTTAAAACACAACGTCAAGAACATTCTAGTGGTTTCCAAACATAATTAAAAATCGATACAGACCAGATAATAGTAAACAGAAAAAGAAGTGTATTTGCCATATCCGCAATCAAGATTTGTGTTTGAAGCCATAACTATCTCTCACGTAAAAAAATGATTTACGAATAAAGTTGATCAAGATTGTGAAGGGAACGAATGAGAATTTGATTGATATTTACATCTGGTAGTAATTCGCAAATCATGGAGAATCAGTTACCATAAAATCGTGCATAGTTAGTTAATGAGATATAAATTCCAAAATTAAAATAAAATGTCAAATTACACAATTGCCCTTTTAGTTAAAATCCTTCAATGTCACATGTCACGTTCTGATTGCTTCCTAGACTTTCTAGGAAAATAAGGCTTTCTACCCAACTCCTACTCTCTCTCTCTCTCTCTCTATATATATATATATATATGTATATATATATATATAGGACAAAGATCCGTTAGGAACCACCCTTTATTGCGAGAACTGAAAGAACCAATGTGAACACAACAAAAAATACCTAAAAATAGCTAAAAAACACACAAAAAAAAATTTAATATTTTTTTTATAAAAAATCGCTACTTTTAGTAGTAAAAAAAATTAAAAAAATTTTTTTGGGCTACTAAAAGTAGCGAGTTTAACTAAAAAAATATTAAAAAAAATTGTGTGTTTTTTTTATTTTTTAGAATTTTTTTGATTTTTTTAGGTTTTTTGGGGGTTTAGTTTTTAGCATTTTAGCTTGGGGGGGGGGGTAGGTTTTTAGGGGGGTGGGGGTGGGGGGTTTAGGTTTTTTTTGGGGGGGGGGGGGGGTTAGGTTTTTTTTAGGTTTTTTTAGCTATTTTAGGTTGTGTTCACATTGGTTCTCGCGGTTCTCGCAATAAAGGTGGTTCTCGCATGAACCTTACCCTATATATATATATATATATATATATATTATGTTTTTAATATTTTAATTTAAAAGGGTAGTTTAGTAAAATTACTTTTTTTGTCTTTATTATCTTTTTATTAGTTTTTTTGTTTTGTTTTATTATATTACTTTTTATTTTTTTAAAAGAATTTTTAAATTCAAAATTTTTTAACAAGACAAATTTTTTTGCGCTCCGGTTTTACATAAAACTTTTTACGTTTTACGTTAAACTTTTTACGTTCAAATTTTTACGTGTTACGTTTTACGTAAAATGTTTTACGTTTTACATAAAACTTTTTACGTTTTATCTAAAAGTTTTTTACACAAAACGAACGCACCCATAAAATCGCTACTCGGTAGGTGTCTCAGATAGATTGCTATCATCATCGACGCCTGATGTGCTGAAAATGGTTTAACAAAAACAACTAAATTAACCCTAAATTCTAGACTCTCTAAGTTTTAAATTTATAAGACTAAGACTCTCTAAACCCTAAAACACACAACCGGCAAGTGTACCGATCGTATGTAGTATAGCCTAAGGAAGTCCGAGTATCGAACCCAAGAGACTCTACTGATTACGCTAAGACTCTATCTAGACTAAGACTGACCCGACTTAACTATTAATTTATTGATGGGGGGGGGGGGGTTTCTAAAAATCCTAAAAATGCAATTAACGACTAACTAGATTAGCTAAAGAACTAACACGAACTCGGACGACGACTGAACTCAAGAGATGATGAAAGCTACCTAGGCTAGACTCCTGTTTAACTTGGATTGGATTTCTAAATGATAGTCTTGTGGTATGGAACCGGGATCTTTGGATACTAAACCTATTAAGACACCACTAAGCCCCTCAAACACTCTCAAGGCGATTCTTGTGGCACTACCTAGGATGTTATGCTTACCGGTTTGCTAGATTTCTTTTCCGTCCTCTAGTTTCTTGAAAGTGCCTATGTAAGACGCTCCACCTTGCAGCGCGAACGTCTAAAGTGACTATGGGTTTCAATCTTGGCTGAATAGACAATGGAATGTTAAGGACTTATAACCAAACCTAGACCTATTAATAACCTCGAGCCTTTCCGCGACGAGTTTAGCAGCACACTTGATTTTATTAAATTACCGAATATTACTTCTAAGGTTACTTGTGCACTTTTCACCCTAAAGGATTAATGACCTATTATGTGATATAGACAGTCACCTAAATCAAGAACCCTAGCCCGACCCTATTCCGTGATAAAGACCGTCACCAAGAATCGAACGAAGCAATAAACAATAATAAAATAATCACAAGCACACATACGCACCAAGTTAAATTCCCAAAGCTTTTACAGTACAAGAAAGATCCAAAACCACGACAAAAATCCAATTAAAAATCCAATCTTTGTTAAACATTCATCATAGCCTAGGTAGTACGGAAAGTCTAGCCAATAATCATCGTATCAATCGACATAACAATCATGGTAAAAACAGAATTCATCATCAAATAACAAGAAACAAACGAAAACGAGAGAAACAAGATTATAAAACCCGTGAACTCCAATCCCGTGTGCTCCCGCGCTTCAACAATGATTCCACGTCTTCCCGAATGCACTAAACAGCTCCAATCAGCCTCCAAAGAGCCAAACAATGTCCAGAATTCGTAATTGTGATGTTTTTTTTCGGCTGTTGATGATTATGATCTTAAATAACCTCCAAAACCCTAATCCCGTAACTTGCTAATCTGTTTTCGCGACATAAGGGTCTCTCGCGGCCCGCTTGAAGTTTGGTGTAAGTATACGCGGGCCGCCTGCCAACTATTATCCGGAAACATATGTTTAGTAGATGCGGCCCGCTTGCAAATGTGTTGTAAGTTAATGCGGGCCGCCTGGAACCTCCAGAACCGCATTTTTTCGCTTCGTTACACTTCCGAACTCATCGATTTCCGTGCCAGTCTTTCCCATTGCTAGATTTTACTCGTTTCCGCTTCCTTGCAGCTTTAAGTACCTGAAAACACAATTAAATCAAAAGTATGTACAATCTAAACTAAACACGGACAAAAACGACTATTTACTGACTAAAACTAGACGCGAATAAAGATGTATTTTGCAATACATCAAATATCCCCACACTTACTCTTTTTTCGTCCTCGAAAAAGAATTATGCAAACGAAATCATAGTCGGAATAGTTGAACGGGCCAAAGTATAAGTTATTTTATTAAAATCGAAACTCGTGTTAGCCGCGATTGCAAGTATATCGATCCACTTAAACCCAACCCGGTTCTGAGCCCTTATCATGCAATTTAGTTCAAGTTCGGTCAATCTACCTAGGGTCTCACACTAAGAAACGCAAGTCCACCTAATCCCCCCTCAAGCTTATAGGACAAAAGGAACAACCACTGGGTTATTTCCTAACCGTTTTATACCAAGATAAAGAGAGTTTAAAATCAAATCTATTTTTCCATTTTTTTTCTTTTCTTTTTGCTTGCTTTTTTTTTTTCATTCATGAAGCTAGACGATGCTTTCCCTAACCAAGCGGTAATCCGACTGTAGAGTCGCTATCCCCAATCACAGACTACATAGGTTTCGGTACTTTTATTCGGCAAGTCAATTTCACACATCCCAGAGGCATTCCGGCTGTAGAGTCGCTATCCCCAACTCGGATTACATAGGCCTGTGCTACTTTCATTTAGTTTCTAGCTCACTTTTTATTCTATTTTTTTTTCAGCGAGATAATGACTAAAAACTCTAACTATCTTAGCTTATAACGGCATCCCTTATACTATTTTTGGCGGTTTCAGTTTCCCCACTTTCCCTAGATGAGAACCCACTAGTAGACCGACAATTAGGTATATTAAGATCAAAGAAACCCAGAACCGAACCGAGCCTACCCGCGCATCCCAAACTAGACACAAGCACGATTATTTTATCTCATATTATTATTATTTGAACCCGAACAAAAATCCAACTTTTCTATCATTTTCCGTTTTTATTTTGCAAACTTCTTATTTCAAAAGACATTTTTTCATTTTTTCAATTTTTTTTGGATTTTTCAATTTTTTTAATTTTTTTTGTATTTTTGATTTTTTAAGACTCAACTAACTAAACTAACGACACTAAACGATAGTTCCCATCCCCACACTTAAACTTTACATTGCCCTCAATGTAGAATGGAAACCGACTCAAAAACTAAAATAAATAAGAAATAAAAACAAAAGGGCAAATTCGGAAAGGACTTAGCTGGTTAAAAAAAACGCGTAAGCTCCAAATCTCTCGTCCAATCCAGCTCGATCGTATAGCATTTCATTCGCGATCGGCTTTGACTTTAACTGGTATGCTTAGTAAATGCCTGATATTCGATAGGCAGCTCCAAAATCACCCGAATGGAGATTGAGTACAGGTGGTACATATTCAAACCTGCATAGACAAAAACAAGCAAAAACCAAAGCAATACCGACTCGACACCAACTGACTCAAAAACTACTAACTTAGACGCATGGTACAAAATATAAAAGTATAATGCAAGCACATACCCCGTATACGACAACCCGAACCAGCAATGGTGATATGGAACAATGGTGGTGATGATGAAAATGATGGTTTAATGGTTAATGGATGGTAAATGGTAATTTTTTAAAACAAATTTGGGCTTAAAACTCCTGTTACCGAAAAACATGACCCACGTGGCCCGCTTGGGGATAAAGGTTAAGCTGATGCGGGCCGCGAGTGTCCAACAAGTCGATAGTTTCTTTAAGTTCATGCGGCCCGCCTCAGGATGTATCATAAGTTCAAGCGGGCCGCCTGAACAGCAAACAGCAACAAACTAAACAGCAGCAACAGCAGCCTGCTGTTTCCAACTTTTAACTAATTCCCAAATTGCCCCCAGCCCCGTTTTTCGTTGTTTTGAACAGTAAACTTACCTGGGCAGTACTCGTTTGCTGTGTTTGACCTTCGTGAAGCGGCGTGTACCTGCAAAAAAACTTTTACGACACACAAAATACGCAAAAACACGAAACAACGCAAACTACGCTAACAACCTAACTAACGACACGAAACCAAGTACGACTCACTATACAAACTCTACAAGTAATCACAATTGTTCACTAAATTACGGAGGATCGTATATGCGGAGCTCACCTCCACACCAACTCGTACGGGCCGTAGCACTACAATTCACAAAATCGCCCGAATCTCTCCTAACTTTCTCATACTCTCGCCACTCTTCATCAAACGGGGTGAACCTAAATGTATCATCTTTATACCTATCCCCACACCGAGCCTTGCTCAGTTTCTCTATCTTAGCTTCTAAACTCATCACTCTCTCTTCCAAATCTTCGACTCTCGTATCAGGTGGATCCCCACACTTGGGTTTTATAACCTTCTCTAGACTGGGCTCACTCACCACCTCTTTCTCATCTCTCTCATCCTTCTCACTCTCCTTCACCGACGCTACCGCCTCAACTCTCTCACTAGGCCCTCTAGCATTATTCACCTTGAAAACTACCGAATCATCGCCTGCTCTAAGTGTGATTGTGCCTAAGAAGACATCTATAAGCGCTTTAGCCGTGTTCAAGAACGGGCGCCCTAAAATCAACGACACTCTATCATCGGCCTCCATATCTAGCACTACAAAATCGGCCGGAAACACAAACTTATCCACTTTCACTAACAGATTCTCTACTATCCCCCTAGGATACTTAACTGTCTTATCCGCTAACGAGAGGGTCATACGAGTTGGCTTCAAATCACCAAGGCCTAGTTTTTCGTAAAATGAATATGGCATCAAATTAATACTAGCACCAAGGTCCGCTAACGCGTGGTTTTTAACATCACCACCAAACAAACAAGGAATCGTGAAAATGCCCGGATCAGTGAGTTTCTCAGGAAGTTTATTTAGGATCACAGCAGAACACTCTCCACTCAATGAATTACTCGAACACTCTCCTACCCCATCCTTACGCTTGAGAAAATCCTTAAGAAATTTGACGTATTTGGGCATGGATCTCAGGGCCTCTATGAACGGAAGATTCACCTTCAGCTGGGTGAACATCTCTAGAAATTTCTCGTATTCACTAACATATAGCTGCTGCCTAGCACGAGCGGGAAACGGAAGACGAGAAATATCAATCACTCGCGGCGGTGGCCGAACCTTCTTCGGCTGCTCCTCTACTTTCTTCTCTACTGGCGACTTCTCGGCGTGTGTGGTACTTGCTGGGTCTAGCCTATGTTGCACCTTGCCTGGAGCCTCCAACTCAATCACCTCATCTACATAATCATCTTCTTCTCCCTCTACTCTCTCTCTCACAACCTCTCCTAGACTCAACCCACTATGAGTAGTAATTGCTTTCACAGAATGGTGGACTGGGTGGGTGGTACCTGAATACTGACCAGAAGGAGACTCTTTCAACTGCCTAGCTATATCCCCTACTGTTCTCTTAAGATCTAGAAGAGTGGACTCTTGATTTTTAAGCTGAAGTTCATGCCTCTGATTAATCTGCTCCTGATTCTTAGCTACAGTCTGATTATGCGTCATCATCTGAGCAAACATCTCCTCTAACCTACTCAAACTACCCTGTAAAGCCTTATCACTACCTTGACTCTCCTGATTCGACCCTCCACTCATAAACTGACCACTCGAACCTGAACCACTACTCGTGTAAAGACCCGGCCCCCTATTTTGATACTGACCAGACGGGAAACCAGGGGGATTTCCAGAAGAACGATAACTACCACCACTACTACCCTGCCAGCCAGGGTTAAAACTATTATTACTACCGAACTGACCCCTAGACTGGCCTGCTATGTACTCAACCTGCTCTAACGTAAGTGTGGGACACTCGAGCGTGTCGTGACCTCCCCTACAAAGCTCACACCTATCAACTTTCTTGTTTAACTCATCAATCTCTCGCTTCAAAATCTCGACTTCAGCAACTACCGATGAATCCAAACTAACTTGGTTTACCCCTCGACCGGCCGAGGTGGTACGAACAGGAATGGAAGTCCTGCTGGTAGAGCTGTAGTCCATATCGGAATGTGCAAAACTCTCAAACAAATCAATGCACTCAACCACCGTCTTCTTTCCCATAAGCTGCCCTCCTGCTGAAGTATCGAATCGCGCTCTAATCTCAGGAGTAAGTCCGTTATAGAACTTTTCAACTAACGCCCAATCAGACAAACCGTGATGAGAACAACGAGAAAGAAGCGTCTGAAAACGCTCCCAAGCTAAGTGATACGGCTCATCAGGCTCCATACGGAAGGAGTGTATCTGATCACGAAGGCGAGATGCCTTCGCTGGTGGAAAATACTTGGCTAAAAATGCATCGCGAAGACCTGCCCAAGTAGTGAAAGTGCCTGCGGGCTGAGAATCGAACCAGACGGCTGCGCGTCCAGCGAGAGAGAATGGGAACACCTGAAGGTACCTAGCATCAAGATTGACACCCTCTATGGAGTAGGTGCCACAAAGACGAGTGATGCGATTTATGTGGGCGGGTGCATCCTCGTCGTCACGACCATGAAACTGGCAAGAATTGGTGATGGCGGTCATGATATAGGAAGGAATCTGCCAAGACCTATCATTCGCTATGTCGGGAAGGGTGATGGGTGAAGTAGCACCGGTGAAACCGGTGGTAGCCTGCTGGTAAACGGTGCGGTTCGCCATGACAGGTGGAGGACTAGGCGAACGTGAACGGGAGTGTGGTGGGGAAACGTGTGGTGAAACGTGTGGTGATGGCTTCGGTGTGAAATCGAAGGTGGGGGTGGAATGTGGAACTGAAGAAGACGAAGAAGACGACTCAGAAGACTTGACTGTAAACAAAGGTGGCGGCGGTCCCTGCGAGCGCGTATGGGGCATCCACCAACTACGAACAACGAAAAGACTCTAACAACGACTCACTAACCTAGAAAAGACACTAAAGCAAATATTTTTGGATTTTTATAGTTTTTAGACTCCTACGACTCAACTAACACAAATAGCACGTATGATGTCAAATAAGTCCAAACAAAGTAATTAACGCAATCGCCAAGAATCCCCGGCAACGGCGCCAAAAACTTGATGTGCTGAAAATGGTTTAACAAAAACAACTAAATTAACCCTAAATTCTAGACTCTCTAAGTTTTAAATTTATAAGACTAAGACTCTCTAAACCCTAAAACACACAACCGGCAAGTGTACCGATCGTATGTAGTATAGCCTAAGGAAGTCCGAGTATCGAACCCAAGAGACTCTACTGATTACGCTAAGACTCTATCTAGACTAAGACTGACCCGACTTAACTATTAATTTATTGATGGGGGGGGGGGGGTTCTAAAAATCCTAAAAATGCAATTAACGACTAACTAGATTAGCTAAAGAACTAACACGAACTCGGACGACGACTGAACTCAAGAGATGATGAAAGCTACCTAGGCTAGACTCCTGTTTAACTTGGATTGGATTTCTAAATGATAGTCTTGTGGTATGGAACCGGGATCTTTGGATACTAAACCTATTAAGACACCACTAAGCCCCTCAAACACTCTCAAGGCGATTCTTGTGGCACTACCTAGGATGTTATGCTTACCGGTTTGCTAGATTTCTTTTCCGTCCTCTAGTTTCTTGAAAGTGCCTATGTAAGACGCTCCACCTTGCAGCGCGAACGTCTAAAGCGACTATGGGTTTCAATCTTGGCTGAATAGACAATGGAATGTTAAGGACTTATAACCAAACCTAGACCTATTAATAACCTCGAGCCTTTCCGCGACGAGTTTAGCAGCACACTTGATTTTATTAAATTACCGAATATTACTTCTAAGGTTACTTGTGCACTTTTCACCCTAAAGGATTAATGACCTATTATGTGATATAGACAGTCACCTAAATCAAGAACCCTAGCCCGACCCTATTCCGTGATAAAGACCGTCACCAAGAATCGAACGAAGCAATAAACAATAATAAAATAATCACAAGCACACATACGCACCAAGTTAAATTCCCAAAGCTTTTACAGTACAAGAAAGATCCAAAACCACGACAAAAATCCAATTAAAAATCCAATCTTTGTTAAACATTCATCATAGCCTAGGTAGTACGGAAAGTCTAGCCAATAATCATCGTATCAATCGACATAACAATCATGGTAAAAACAGAATTCATCATCAAATAACAAGAAACAAACGAAAACGAGAGAAACAAGATTATAAAACCCGTGAACTCCAATCCCGTGTGCTCCCGCGCTTCAACAATGATTCCACGTCTTCCCGAATGCACTAAACAGCTCCAATCAGCCTCCAAAGAGCCAAACAATGTCCAGAATTCGTAATTGTGATGTTTTTTTTCGGCTGTTGATGATTATGATCTTAAATAACCTCCAAAACCCTAATCCCGTAACTTGCTAATCTGTTTTCGCGACATAAGGGTCTCTCGCGGCCCGCTTGAAGTTTGGTGTAAGTATACGCGGGCCGCCCGCCAACTATTATCCGGAAACATATGTTTAGTAGATGCGGCCCGCTTGCAAATGTGTTGTAAGTTAATGCGGGCCGCCTGGAACCTCCAGAACCGCATTTTTTCGCTTCGTTACACTTCCGAACTCATCGATTTCCGTGCCAGTCTTTCCCATTGCTAGATTTTACTCGTTTCCGCTTCCTTTCAGCTTTAAGTACCTGAAAACACAATTAAATCAAAAGTATGTACAATCTAAACTAAACACGGACAAAAACGACTATTTACTGACTAAAACTAGACGCGAATAAAGATGTATTTTGCAATACATCAACGCCTCAAAAAAAGTATAAAAAACCAACAAACAAAAATCAAAAGAACGAGTAGATTCTTGAAAAAAACGAGGTTTTGGCTCAGATTTTCTGATAATCAGAGGCTGCAAAGTCGGGTTGCAGGTTCAAAAACCTACCCTCCATCATCCTTGCCGTGCCATCGTCATCAAAATATGCATTTTTTTTGCATTCATCACCGCCTAAATCCAAACGGATCAAAACCCACATAGTTCACTGTTCGAAAATCTACCAAAAAGCACCAGCAAAACCCACAGATTCAAACATTCAAAAATCACCCAGCAAAAAAATCACTGTTCGAATCTACCAAAATGACTGTTCAAAACATTCAAACATTCATACTCACCACCAAAATCCAGTAAAATCACTGTTCGAAAATCTACCAAAATCACTGTTCAAACATTCATACATTCAAAACCATAGATTCAAAACATTCAAACATTCATAAGAATCACCAACAAAAAACATTAATAAAGCATACCCAAAAATCTCAGAGAAACAGTGCTAACCAAACACCACCACCGTTGCCGTCAAAAACCCTCCACCGTCACCCACCACTGCCGCCACACCACCATCACCCACCAAACCCACCGCCACACCAAAATTCAAACATAAATTTACAACAGATCAAACCAAAAACTCAAACCAAAATTCAAACCCACAAAATTCAAACCTGCATCCGGCTTCACCGGCTCAGCCGCCGCCTTCCCTGGCTCAACCACCATCGCCGCCACCGGCCCTCTCCACCCACCCACCATCCCCAACGCCACCGCCACCAACCCCAAACGCCCCCACCACTAAACAGGATACCAGAATCGGGGTTTAAAATGCTCGTTTTAGGGGTGTGTTATCGGAGGAGGAGCTCACCGGTCGTCAGCTCGAAATAACCACCATCGTCGGTGGTCTCACCGAAGATCAAGAGGGCATTTAGGTGCGTCATTGTCGGAGAAGGGGGGCGGGGTGTCGGCGAGTGAACAGCCAGAGCTCACATCGGTGGTCGGAGTAGCGAGGATGAAGACTGAGAAAATGAGGTGGAGAGACAAAAGCTGGCGAAGGGTTACCGGTGTCGTCGTCGCCGCTCACGACGGTGGTAGCAAGTGGATTTCAGCAAAAGGGACTCGGCGGTGGTGGTGTTTTTATGTTCCCGACGGGTTCACCGGTCTCCCCCTCTCTCTCTTTCTCTTTCCGCTCCCTATCTCTTTCCTTTAAATCTGATGAAGATGACGAAGAGTTTGCTTTTGATAGAGGATGAAGATTTGCTTCATCAGTCATGGATGAGTTTCAAATGAGAATGAGGAGAGAGAGACAAAAGATGGGTTTTAATACAATATGACACTTTAAAAAAGCTGGTGGTATTTAATGTGGAGAGAAGTAGGATTTGACAATTGGGGTAAATGACCAAATTTCCCTTTTTGTTGGCAGAATATGATTGGTGGAGAGGGGTTCTCACGGTTCTTACAACTGGGGGTGGTTTTCATTTTAGCGGCTCCCTATATATATATATATATATATATATATAGGGTTTATTTGAGAACCACTCTTATTGCTAGAACCACGAGAACCAATGTGAACACAAAAAAATACCTAGAAAAACAAAAAAAAAATTTAATATTTTTTTTTATAAAAATCGCTAAATTTTTTCACTAATTTTTTTTTCGAGTAACAAATCGATGTACATGTGCATATGGATCATTTCTTTGACAAATTCCTTAATACATTACCAGTATTATGCAATTGCACTTTCATTTACACTACTATATATAATACATTACTTTTTACATTAGCAATATATAAAATGCACATGTGCATCATTATCTATGACCATCATATAACGTGTTTTGGTACAAAAAAATTGTGATTTTGAATGTGAAGTAGGCCTATATACATGTTTTTGTTTAGTTATATCTAGTGGTTGATGGTTTGGTTATATTTGTTACTTTATGATGTAATATGTTGTTTGGTATGGTATAAAGGGTGTTGATGTACATGTGCATAAAGTGAAAATATTATACATATTGGTAATGGTAGTGTATTATGGATAGTAGCAGGTGATGGTAGTGTATTATGGATGGTATGATAGATGAAAAGGAAAATGTATTCAAAGTATTATACCAAAACACGTTATATCATGTTCATACATATAGATGCACATGTGCATTTCTAATATTGGTAATGTAAAAAGTAGTGTATTACGGATGGTAGTGTAAATGAAAGTGCAATTGTCTAATACTGGTATTTTATTATAGAATTTGTCAAAGAAATGATACATATGCACATGTGCATCAATACATGTTACTCGAATTTTTTAGGGACGAAATATAGCGATTTTTTTATAAAAATATTAAAAAATTGTGTCTTTTTTAGATTTTTTAGATATTTTTGGTTGGGTGCACATTGGTTCTCGCGGTTCTCGCAATAAAGGGTGGTTCCTAACCGATCCTTATCCGGATAAGGATCCGTTAGGAACCACCCTTTATTGCGAGAACCGTGATGTGTGTAAAATGCAACATATAAATTACATCAAAGGAGGCATAAAACTAACCCTTTTTAGTACTAATGTTGGAAAAAGTGTGCTTTTGTCTTCCTTTTGTATTTTCAGGACTAAATGAGCGTAAATGAAAAAAAGGAACAAATATGCAACAAAATCTAACATAAAAACAAGGAAAGGAAAAAACGTGGCATGCCCGACCCCTCGACAACATCTTCCCAAGCAAAAACAAGAAAACAAAAGGCTGACCACGTCCCCGTGCCCACCGGACACGAGGGCGTGGCCAGACAATTGAAAAAAAGACAAACTCATAGAAGCTTCTATTCCCAGCATGGGGGCGTGCCCAGCTCAACACGGGTTGTGGTCAACGCTAAGATTCGCAAAATCTTGCAAATCTTGATAGTACAGATTCTGTTCTGCACACGAGGCCGTGCCCAGTGAACACGGGGGCGTGTGGAGCCTAATGATGACAATTACAATTAATGAAGAAAGAGAAAGAGGATGGACACGGGGCCGTGTCCAATGAACACGGGGTCGTGTCCGAGCTTCTACACAGGCTATAAATAGGGTTGCTTGGCTCACTTGCAAATCATCCCTTGGCAAACCACCTCTCTACATCTTCACCCACACTCCACCACCATCACAACACCCACATCCACCACCATCATCCATCATCCATCTAGAGTGTGTGTAGTAGTCTCGGGATCCAAGATTGATAGTAAGAGTTCTTGACAATCAAAGGCCATGTTTGCCTAAGTCTCTTACATCACTTGGTGAAGACAAGCATTTAGTGTAATACTTTTGATTTTTAATCTTTTCGCACTCTTTATATGGTTTTGTATTATTGACTTTAATAACTAGTTTCTTATGTTGAAGGTGAAACTTCCTTATCATTTGTCCATGGTGTCTTGACATTATTTTACTGCCTATATAACATAAAAGATTTTCACCATTCATATCTCTACGGTCTATATAGAGATATGTTGGCTACCTGGTCGGGGGTTAAGGAATGGTTTGGTAAGGTTCTTGCCTTTTTCAATGTATAGATCCTGCAAGGACCTGTGTCAAGCTTACTAGGACCTCCTTCAATACCCACTGGTATTGGATGGCGGGGGGTGCGAATGGCTTGATCCCCTCAAATGCAAACTACTATTAATACATTAACCCGGCTATTTGGGATTGTATCCCTGCTGACTCAAACCACTTAGCCAAGGGTAACGTCACCTTTAAAAGAGGGGCCTAACACATTACGCATTAATAACTTAATTAATTATCTTCCAATATTCCAATCCTTTAGGATTGTATCCTTGCTGACTCAAACTACTGGGTTGAGGGTAACATCACCTTCAAAAGAGGGGCCTACTACTATAACTAAGCTAATCTCTTAAAAAGTGCAAAAGTGCGGATATCATCAAAGGTTACACTAAAGGCGAGTCGGATCAAGTGATTCATCTTGTCTATCTGTTTTTATTTTATTTTTATTTTCAGCATTTTTAGTTTTGTTTTCATGTTTAAAACTTTTTTCTAAATTTTTGATTTGGTTAGACGTTGAGGATAAACCAGTACTAAAAGCTCTTGTGTCCTTGGATGACCTCGGTATCTTACCAACGCTATACTACGCTCACGATGGGCACTTGCCCATATGTGTGTTTAGTGTTAGTAGACGATCGTGTTTTATAAATTTAAAACTTGACTAAAGTGTTAAAAAGGGCTTAAAATATACATAAAAATATACCACACCTAACGCACATCAAGTTTTTGGCGCCGTTGCCGCGGACACAAGGATTTTAAGAAAACTTAAAATCGACGGCCTAATCAGTTTTTGAAAACCTTTTTAAAACCGCGCTTATTTTTCTGCATTTTAGTTAGTTTTTGCATTTACAGTAGACTGAACACGGGGCCGTGTTCACTTAACACGGGGCCGTGCTGCATATTATTTTTTAAAAACACCTAGATACAGAGTCCAAACACGAGGTCGTGCTCACTGAACACGCCCCCGTGCTGCATAAAACCAGTCACTTTTATTAAAAGTCCCAGATACAGAACCTAAACACGGGGCCGTGCTCACCGAACACGGGGCTGTGTCCAGCCTCTGTTTCCGTTTTTATTTTTGTTTTCTGGTCTCGAGACCCTGTTATGGTCTGCTGAGTGATTCTTATGGATCAATACTCAGGAGATTACAACTACCACTATGAGGAGGATGATTATTGGGAAGAGTATTGTACTATTCGTGGCAACCCTCATTCGGTGCAATATTGTGACTTATTTCAACCATCCCCTTCATACAACCACTATGAGGAGCCCAGGTACGAGCCATCAACTTCATACACACCCTATGAAGAACCAAGGTATGAACCTTCTCCCTCATACTCATATTTTGATGAACCAAGGTATGAGCCTTCATACTCATACTTTGAGGAACCAAGATATGAGCCTCCACCTTCATATGCTTACAATGAGGAACCATGGCGTGAACAACCCATCTCATATGAGTATTATGAAGAACCAAGTTATGACCCTTATCCATCATATACTTACAATGAGGAACAATGGTGTGAGCCATCTACCTCATATGAGTACTATGAGGAGCCAAGGATCGAACTTCCGAATTCAAGCTTTGATGATAATTTTTCAACTCACTTTGACGAACCACCCACTATCTCACCCGTAGCCGAAAAGATAGTAGAACACCTTAAACTATCAAGCGCTGTATAAAAGAAGCCCGTGCAAGGGAAGAGGAATCCCGCGCAAGGGAAGAATTAACTCGTAATAAAAAAGAGATTGTTGAAAAGGTAAAAATGGAAGAACAAGTAAGTGAAAAGCCGACACATGAGTTAAACAATGAAAAAGGTGAGTCCGACAACGTTAAAATTCAAGAAGAGTCTAATTTTAAAGAAATTAATCTCTTGTCACCTTCTTTCGAGAATCATTGTTTAGTACCCACTCATGCTAAGTTTTTAAAAGAGTTAAACACTAACACTAAAATTAATGAAATGGTAAGCATTAAATTGACAAATGATCAAACTACGCAAATAAAAGAAGATCCTTTTGAAGTTAACATTACACCGGTTCCATGTTTTTTTCAAAATTCCTTTATTAGTAATATTACAATTGATAAAGATCTTTGTGTTAATATAATGCCAAACTACATTTTCGAAAATTAAGTATTGGTGATTTTTCTCCACATCAAATACCTATTTTTCTATCTAATCGGAAAACGGTAAAATCAATAGGGATAGTTGAAGATGTGTTAGTCCAAACAAATCAAATGGTAATCCCAACTGACTTCGTCATCCTTGATGACGCTCCGTTAGTGTTGGGACGACCTTTTGTAAACACTCATGAAGCTTTGAAAAATCGGAAGAAAAACAATCTACCCATTCAATTAGGGGCATTCAAAAGAAGTGTCGATCTTGAGCGATCAATGAAATATCCATTCGGCAACAATGACCCCCTAATTGAAGATGAAGATGAACCACCCGATACGAGAGAAGAAATTGACCACTTTGTTGAAGAAGATGTCGCCATAGAACAAACCTTCTTAGTTCTTGATCAAAATTAGCAACCGAATAAGGAGTCTCCTAAAGACCCACCTCTTGAGCTCAAGAAACTTCCAAAAGGTTTGGAATATGCTTTTCTCGATAAAGATGGTAAATTACCCATAATTATTTCATCAAAATTAACTAGGTTAGAAAAAGAAAATTAATTACACTTTTGAAAAAACACAAAAAACGGGATCGCTTGGAAACTTGTAGATATTAAAGGAATAAGTCCTTCCATGTGCACGCACAAAATTTTAATGAATGATGACTATAAATCGGTAATACAACCACAACATAGAGTAAATCCAAACGTCCAAGAAGTGGTTAAAAATGAAGTCATCAGATTACTTGACGCCAGACTCATTTACCCAATTTCTGATAGTCCTTGGGTAAGTCCTATCCAAGTAATTCCTAAGAAAGGAGGTATGACGGTAGTAACCAACGAGAAAAATGAATTAATACCAACAAGGCCCGTCACAGGATGGAGAGTATGTATAGATTATCGTCGATTAAATGAGGCAACAAGGAAAGATCACTTTCCTTTACCTTTTATTGATCAAATGTTAGAAAGATTATCTGGTCACAAATTTTATTGTTTCTTAGATGGTTTTTCAGGTTACTTTCAAATACCGATAGCACCCGAAGACCAAGAAAAGACAACATTCACATGTCCCTACGGAACTTTTGCTTATCGACGCATGCCTTTTAGTCTATGTAATGCCCCCGCAACCTTTCAACGTTGCATGTTGGCCATCTTCCATGATATGATAGAAAAGACAATGGAAGTCTTCATGGACGACTTTTCTATCTTTGGAGATTCATACGACCAATGCCTCGATAATCTTGAACGAATGCTATTCCGATGTGAGGAAACTAACCTCGCCCTTAACTGGGAAAAATGCCATTTCATGGTAACGGAGGGAATAGTACTCGGTCACAAAATCTCAAGCGGAGGAATGGAGGTTGATCGAGCAAAAATAGATACTATCTCTCGATTACCACCCCCATCCTCCGTTAGAGCTATCAGAAGCTTCCTTGGGCATGCCGGATTCTATAGACGATTTATCAAAGACTTTTCGAAAATCTCAAGACCTCTAACAAAATTACTTGAAAAAGATGCCCCTTTCATCTTTGACAAGGATTGCAACCAAACATTTCTAACGCTAAAAGAAATGTTAGTCAATGCGCCTATCATGATAGCGCCTGATTGGAAATTACCTTTCGAAATCATGTGCGACGCAAGTGACTTTGCAGTTGGAGCCTTCTTGGGACAATGAAAAGATAAGCATTTTCACCCAATTTATTACGCTAGTAAAACACTTAATGATGCACAAGAAAATTACACAACAACAGAAACAGAATTACTAGCTGTAGTATTTGCTTTTGATAAATTTCGTTCTTATCTTGTTCTTTCTAAAATGATAGTTTATACAGACCATGCAGCCATTCGATATCTCTTTAAGAAACAGGATGCTAAACCACGTTTAATTAGATAGATTCTACTCCTCAAAGAATTTGACATTGAAATAAAACACAAAAGTGGAGCAGAAAACACCGCTGCAGATCATGTTTCCCGCTTGGAAGATCCAGCTTTGGATGCAAACTAGGGACGAAGTAATCAATGAAAAATTCCCAACGGAGTCCCTAGAAATGGTGGAATACCGAGAAGAGCCATGGTACGCCGACTATGCTAACTACTTAGCTAGCGGTATAGTCGCAAAAGGATGGCCACATCATAAAAAAAAAAAAAAAAATTCTTTGCCAATGTAAAGCATTATTTTTGGGAAGATCCTTATCTTTTCAAAATGTGTGCCTACTAGCTTATCCGTCGATGCGTACATGGTATTGAAGCAAGAAGAATTCTCCGCCATTGTCATGAAGGTCCATACGGAGGACATCATGGTGCTGCTAGTACCACACGAAAAGTATTTGATTCAGGATTTTATTGGTCAACCATTTACAAAGACGCCCAAAGTCTTGTCAAGACATGTGACACTTGCCAAAGATCAGGTAATATTTCTTCCAAAAATGAAATGTCACAAAATGGCATCCTTGTTTGTGAAATTTTTTATGTGTGGGGAATCGACTTTATGGGACCTTTCCCACCATCAAAAGGAAACAAATATATACTTGTGGCAGTAGACTACTTGTCTAAATGGGCCGAGGCCGAAGCGCTTCCAACAAACGATGGAAGGGTCGTAGTAAGATTCCTGAAATGATTATTCTCTCGTTTTGGAACTCCAAAAGCATTAATAAGTGATAGAGGTACCCATTTTTGTAACCATCAACTTGAATTTTTTTTAACAAGGTATGGGGTCTATCACAGGATCTCAACAGCATATCACCCTCAAACAAACGGACAAGCCGAAGTGACTAATCGAGGTTTAAAAAGAATACTTGAAAAAACCGTAGGATTAAATAAAAAGGAATGGGCTGATAAATTAGACGACGCTTTATGGGCTTTTCGAACTGCACATAAAACAACGATAGGTACAACCCCATATAAGCTTGTCTATGGGAAAAGTTGTCATTTGCCGGTAGAAATAGCACACAAAGCCTACTGGGCAATTAAAAACGTAAAAATCGATTTTGCCAATTGAATGAATTAGACGAATTAAGAAATCACTCATACTCTAACTCCGAAATTTATAAGGAAAGAATGAAAAATTTGCATGATAAACACATTAAACCTAATGAATTTCGGGTAGGAGATCAAGTTCTATTTTTAATTCACGACTTCGATTATTTCCTGGTAAGTTAAAGTCTAGGTGGACGGGACCTTTTTCAATCACCACATTTTTCCAGACGGTGCAATTGAGATTAAATCTCGGAATGGAATCCCATTCAAAGTCAATGACCAACGGCTAAAGCTGTATCAAGGATTTATTGAGGATGAAGAGGAGGAAATCTCGCTACAAGCGGCCGAAGAATAAAACGAAGGTTTGAGCATCAACATCATATCTTGTAAGTTATGAACATCGGGAATGCATCTAAATCGGTAAGGTTTCTAAAACCAAGTTTCGGGAAACAGGGCACTCACATGAGCACTAATATATATATATATAGGATAAGGATCATGTGAGAAGTAGTAGGCTATTTGAGAAACTTGAGAAGCATTCTGGACCACACATTTTCCCTAAGCAAAAAAATGTAAAAAAAATGCAATTTTTTTTTTGAAAAAATCGCAGCTTTTTCTTTAAGTATTTAATTTTTAATTTTTTATTTTAAATTTTTTTTTTGGGGAATTATACACATGTGTATATTGTTAATCTTCTAACTATACATATATGTATATTGTCAATTATTATACATATATGTATATACATGTTTAAAATTAAAAAATAAGTGTTATTTAGGGTTTAGCATTAGTATTTAGGGTTTAGGGTTTAGCTTTAGGGTTTAGCATTAGGGTTTAGTAATAGTATTTAGGGTTTAGCATTAGGGTTTAGCTTTTGGGTTTAGCATTAGGGTTTAGCTTTAACTTTTGGGTTTAGCTTTATCTTTAGGGTTTACATTAGGGTTTAGCATTAAGGGTTTAGCTTTAGGGTTTAGTTTTAGCTTTAGGGTTTAGCATTAGGGTTTAGCTTTAGGGTTTAGAATTAGGGTTTAGCTTTAGGGTTTAGCATTAGGGTTTAGAATTAGGGTTTAGCTTTAGGGTTTAGGGTTTAGCATTAAGGTTTAGCTTTAGTGTTTATGGTATAAGGTTTAGGATTTATAACACATATTTTTTCAATTTTAAAGATGTATATACATATATGTATAATTGATAATATACATATATGTATAGTTAAAAGATTAACAATATACACATGTGTATAAATCCCAAAAAAAAAAGCATTTAAAAAAAATTAATCCTTAAAGAAAAAGCTGCGATTTTTCCAAAAAAAAAAAAATGCATTTTTTTCACATTTTTTTGCATTTTTTTGCTTAGGGAAAATGTGTGGTCCAGATTGCTTCTCAAGTTTCTCAAATAGGGTGGACTTCTCTTAGGATCCCTACCCTATATATATATAGGGTAGGGTTCCAGCGTGAACAACCTCCCAAGAGTGAACTGCGTGAACAGATCTGGACCTTTGATTTCCTTTTTAGTTGTTAAGGGTAGGATTGTAATTATATAAAAAATTAGATTTAATTCATTATTTTAATAATTGAATTAAGTTACATCTTTCCTATTTTAAATTCATTATCCACATTAAGTTATATTTATTAATAAGATAATTATCAAAACAAACAACAAATCATCAAATTTCAATTTTAATTTTTATTTCAGATTTCATCACCAGAATTCAAATTTTGATTTTTAAGATCCACGTAACCTTCATATTTCAACGGTATACACATGTGTACTTGGATATAAATAGAACATTACACATGTGTACTCAGCATCGTACATATGTGTAATTAGCTACATAATACATACATAGAAACAATACCTGTAAAACTATTTTATATTTAACAAATTACAAGTTCCATAATGTTTTCCAAACCAAACAAAAAAACATATTGTTACAAGTTCTAGTTTCGTAAAAACAATAAACCCAACATAATCGAAAAAACAAAAAACATAATCTTTTACAACTATTCGCCACGTTGTATGCTGAATCATCCTTATCGACCAAGCAAACAAACATATGTGAATCGTCCTTATCGACCTCATACGTGAATCATCCTTATCGACCTTCCATCTCCACTTTTCTCGTTAACGACATCTCCTATAACAGAACAAAAAAACTCAACAACTAATATTTTGCATAACTCACAAGTGTACATTAACAACTTTACACATTCAATACACAAAAAAATATGAGATATCACAAAAACAGACGCTATACACATGTGTATATCACATTAAAAACAGAGGAAAATCATAATACACGTGTGTACTTCGCATAAAAAACAGAGCAAAATCGGAATACACATGTGTACACCCGCTTCAAAAACATAACATAACAAACAAAAAACACATTGTACATATGTGTACAACCCAGTGTACAATCTTCATCACATTTCCCCTAAAAACAATAACAATAATCGGATACACATTAATCATATAATAAAATCAAAAACTTACCGCAACAAAAATTAAGAACTATGAAAAAAAAAAACACTCACAAAACCGACCAAATCCAAGCAACCTTAAAAAAAAGGAATTAAAAAAAGTCTTAATCATCTCCAAATTCAATCAATCCAAAAATAAATCCATCCCTAAAAACTATGAACAAATGCAAACGTGATAATCTGTCAATCTTTAATTGAATCCAAATGATCAAACCATATACTATTCTCTTATTGGACCACCTTCATTCTCTAGATCAAATAATTGATAGAATCAAGAATTTCACATGACAATCTATGACACAAAGAGAAAGTTATTGGACCTCAAATCGTGAATCACGTGAACCTTTTGAAAACTAACAATTTATGATAACTTCACATGAACCTTTTTTCCAATCGATGTCGGTAGTGGTGAATTTCGTTGATGCCGATCGATGTCGGCAGTGGTCTCCTCTGCTTTTCGTTGATGTTGGCGACGCTGCTATGTGAGAGAGAAAGATTTGTGTGGGATTTTGAAACCTAAATGTGGAGATAAACGAGATTTATGCAATCAAGTTAAAATGTAAATTACACACATACCCTTATTCACTTAATTAAATAGTAACAAATAACCAAATAATTACCATCTTGCCGTTCACTAAAAATCTCAAGATCATAAAGATTAATGGCCCAGATCAGTTCACGCAGTTCACTCTTGGGATTTTGTTCACGTTTGAACCTAATCCTATATATATATATAATAAGAATTGCCCGCCCACGGGGCCGTGTTCAGCTGAACACGGGGCCATGTTCGCGTAACTGTCGGGGATAAAACCCCTTTTTCCTTCATTTTTTCATTTCAACACGCCCCGTTTCCCCGCAAACTCTCTGGTTCCACCGAAAATTTCTGCAGATTTCCCCGTTTTTCCGACTTCCGACAAGATCAAGGTATGATTCTATCATCATAATTAGTTTGTTTAATCACTTGCATGTAGTTTAACATCAAAAATTTGGGGAAAATCTAGGGTTCTTCAACTTGAACCGAATCAAACCCCAAATTTTTGCTTAGATCTGTTAGTATTGGTTTAGATGCATGTTATAGGAAGTAAATCAACTTGAATTGTTTGTAGATTTGCCTGACTTCTCACAAAAACCTCAAACCATTGTTTTTTAACCGAAAAAGATGAAATTGAAGGGGTAAACAATTTGTTTTGGGAAAAACGGCCTCCACTAGACCAAAAATTTTAAAGTTTTCAGGACTGGGTCGAAAAATGAGATTTTTTGGAAACAGACGCCTGAGCACGGGGCCGTGCTCAGCGAGCACGGGGGCGTGTTCAGCTGACTGTTTTCAGTTTTCTTTGAAAATTCTACTGTTTCATGCGAATTGTTTGGTGTTTTCTTTCAGATGGCCAAAAAATTTACGGGGTTCAGCCCGAATGAGTGGGCTGCTCAAGCACGGTTTAAGGTTCTCATGACTAGGCCCGAAGAAAACCCCCGACAAGTTTGCTTGGATACTCTAGAAGCAGTAGGCCAAATCGACCGCTTCAACAACCTTGTTACGGGCCCACTAAGAGCAAATCTTTGCACTCCGCTCCACTCCGTTGTGTAGGGTTTATGTACTCAATTTCAATTGCACAATTTGGGTCTATCATCCGGTTGTATGCCGAAGAGGATGCTGGAGAGGAGGAGAACACTGGTGGTCTCCGTGAACTCCCATAGGACCAACACCAAGCAGCATGGGCTCAGATTGGGGAGGGGCACTATAACCCGAGCCAGACCAAGAGCACACAGTTGAGGGACCCTCTCTACCGCTACATCCATAAGGTCCTCAGCTACTCCCTCTGCCAGAGACGTGATAGTGGTGGTGTTGTAACCTTGCGTGATCTGATAGGTCTCAACTGCATTCACAACCGTATAAGCCTCGATGTTCCACACCTGCTACTTCGCAACATGCACTTGAACCAACTTGCTACTCACCCGACCCCAATTTTCTATGGAGGGTGGATCTACCGCCTCTTCAAGCATTTCGTACAAGGGATGCCAAGGTCTTTCCATAGGGGCCCATGGTCGGGGAAAGTGGACCTTGTCATATGTCGCTCCATGAATTTAATCAACGAAGCAGATGATGGGACAGTCAGATTTCAGACGGTTAAAGGGCATGTGTGGAACCCTCAAGGAGCTCTAGTCCTTCACGCTCCACAAATCCGTCCTACTCCACAGTACCAGTATCAGCCCCATGGTGATCCGGGCCAATCCTCCTCTCAAGGAGGTGGTTTTCCTAATTTTCAAAGTTTACATGATTTGTTGCAGGAAAACCTCATGTGCACCCGAAACACCTACAATATGGCAAGCAACACGTACGCCCGAGTCGGAGTTGTGGAGAGAAACATCTCCGAAATTCAAGATGACATCGGAAATATCCGGGAGTACATGGTGGGCCAAGGAGGGGATGATGAGGACGAGGATATGGATTGAGCATGAGGTGTTGGTGGTGGCATTACACGGTTGAAGGTCGTAACAGGTTAACCCCTTATCTCTAACAAACAATTTCATGGCCTGCATGCCATTGTTGAACAATTTATTTTGCCTTTAACACTTTTAGTTTCCTGCATTTTTCTTTTTAGTTTGTGTTGTGGATGTTTGAACGTATGGTAAATTAGGATGTTGGTTATTTTGTTTGATGTGGTATATTTAAGTAAAGCAGGTACCTACAAGGCTTGGAAGCACTAAGTACTAGGGATGGGATTGGTACAGTACCCGTACCTATACCCGTACCAGTACCGAAAATACTGGTATCGAATTTGAACAAAACTAGGTACCAAATACCGTACCAAATATATAGGTACGGTACGGGTACGAGTACGGGTACTGGTACGGGTATTTTCGGTACAATACCCGCTTGGTACCATTTTATTTTTATTTACTTTTTGAGCACTTGTACGAGTACTAAATAGGTAAAATTGAGATGAATACCAATATAGTACAAGTACCAAATAGGTAAAATTGGTACAAGTACACTATAAAATCAATACGAGTACACTATAAATACCATAATATGAAATAAAACATAATACAAAAAAAAAAAACTTTTAAAGGTATACATAGAATTCGGTACCAGTACCCGTTTTTACCCGTACTCGTACCCGTACCAATACCGAAAGTACCGAATACCAAAATCAATAAAACTGGGTACCAATACATGTACCAAATACCTAAAATCTGTACGGGTACGAGTACGGTACGGGTACGAGTACGGGTATTTGGGAAAAAAAATCCCATCCCTACTAAGTACTAGTGCTACATAAACCTGGAAACCAGAACTGGAAGCAAAAACCTGTTTTTACAGACTGCAGATTGTCCACACGGGGTCGTGCCCAGCCAACACGCCCCCGTGTCCACCACCCCATTGCTGCTGTTTGTTTAAAGCCTGCCCAACACGGGGTCATGTCCACCAGACACGTCCCCGTGTCCACCTTCTGTAAATTATCGGTACTGGCAGTCTGACCACAGGGCCGTGCTCACCCAGCACGGGGCCGTGTCCAGCTGCCCAGTAACACCAAAACCTTGTTTTAAACACCTTTTTACACATTAAATCAACCTAAAAACTTATTTTTGGGACACATTGAGGACAATGTGTAATTTAAGTGTGGGGGGGATGCTAAAACCTTGAATTTTGCAAGTCCTAATAACAAGCCTTACACAAAACTCTATTGGAACCGCTAATCACCCCGAATTTTTTCAAAAACTTTTCATTTTTTTTACTTATCTTGGTTTAATTTGGGAATAGCAAGTTCTAAAAAGGTTTTAGTTTTACAAATTTACAACCGATAGCGTCGTGATAAAAAAAACCAACACAAGAAAATTATGAAAATGCATGACAAATCTAGTTAAAATTTGATTATATATACTTGATCACATTATAAACCCATTCCCACAAAAAGTGAGTTTTGAGCCTTTATTGAGCATACAAATATACATCTTTAAACTAAATGCTCATTTTTCGTTTTTTGTGTGAATAGCCGCTTGGTTTCTTACGACTCTAGAACTTGCTATGACAATACATTCCCGGTCCTTACCAACTTAAACCCAAGTAAGTAAATGATGGAGGCATTAGGCTAACCCTTTTTCTTTTCAACACCATTATTTTTCATTTTTTTATTACCTACCCAAAATCCCCCTAGTTAACCCATTTGAGCCTAAACCTTTTCATTTCTAAACCCACAAAACAAACACTCTTTACCCACCAAAACCCTTTTTATTTTTAAACCCTTTATTTTAGTAAAAAGCTCGGTCTTCATGTGACATCCCTTATCAAAAAAATGAAGAATAACAATAAACAAACAAGTTCCTCAAAGAAACTTTGTTTGAAAATGCTTTGTTTAAATAAAAAGTCACAAAAACAAAAAGTTTTACGACAACCGACGTTTTTTACGCTTTTTCGATCTTTTTACTAACCACTAACCCAAAACCACCTACCTTTAACCCAAGCCTAACCCTTCCCCAAGTCCTCTTGATATTTACAAAGGTTTATAGTTAAAAAGGAGGATGATTGATTGCTTGGAAAGCTTATGGTAGAAGTAAGTTCCATGCCGGTCTCGAGTGTTTCACAAAAATACATCTTCGGCCGAGTGTTGAGTGATCTCCCGTGAGGTATGTGAACTTGTATATAAATGGAATTTTAAAGAGGCATGTTATGCCCAAATAAGTAATTCTTCTATTGAAAAGTTCTAAATAAATCATAACGAATATGATTGTAAATAGAATAAAAATAAAACCCAATAAAGTTCTTGGATTCCCGACACTCAAGACAAGCCCACAACTTCTCTCCTACCCATTCCATTTGGGCGTGTAAGCCACATTATAAAGAGTTTTGCTTGAGGACAAGCAAAGATTCAAGTGTGGGGGTATTTGATGTGTGTAAAATGCAACATATAAATTACATCAAATGAGGCATAAAACTAACCCTTTTTTAGTACTAATGTTGGAAAAAGTATGCTTTTGTCTTCCTTTTGTATTTTCAGGACTAAATGAGCATAAATGAACAAAAGGAACAAATATGCAGCAAAATCTAACATAAAAACAAGGAAAGGAATAAACGTGGCATGCTCGACCCCTAGACAGCATCTTCCCAAGCAAAAACAAGCAAACAGAAAGTTGACCACGGCCCCGTGCCCAGCGGACACGGGGGCGTGGCCAGACAATTGCAGAAAAGACAAACACGTAGAAGCTTCTATTCCCAGCATGGGGGCGTGCCCAGCTTAACACGGGCTGTGATATACGCTAAGATTCGCAAAATCTTGCAAATCTTGATAGTACAGATTCTCTTCTGCACACGGGGCCATGCCCAATGAACACGGGGGGGGGGGGGGGGCGTGTGGAGCCTAATGAAGACAATTGCAATTAATGAAGAAAGAGAAAGAGGATGGACACGGGGCCGTGTCCAATGAACACGGGGCCGTGTCCGAGCTTCTGCACAGGCTATAAATAAGGGTGCTTGGCTCACTTGCAAATCATCCCTTGGCAAACCACCTCTCTACCACTTCACCCACACTCCACCACCATCACAACACCACATCCACCACCATCATCCATCATCCATCTAGAGTGTGTGTAGTAGTCTCGGGATCCAAGATTGATAGTAAGAGTTCTTGACAATCAACGGCCATGTTTGCCTAAGTCTCTTACATCACTTAGTGAAGACAAGCATTTAGTGTAATACTTTTGATTTTTAATCTTTTCGTACTCTTTATATGGTTTTGTATTAATGACTTTAATAACTAGTTTCTTATGTTGAAGGTGAAACTTCCTTATCATTTGTCCGTGGTGTCTTGGCATTATTTTACTATCTATATAACACAAAAGATTTTAACCATTCATATCTATACGGTCTATATAGAGATATGTTGGCTACCTGGTCGGGGGTTAAGGGAATGGTTTGGTAAGGTTCTTGCCATGTTCAGTGTATAGATCCTGCAAGGACCTGGGTCAAGCTTACTAGGACCTCCTTCAATACCCACTAGTATTGGATGGCGGGGGTGCGAGTGGCTTGATTCTCTCATATGTAAACTACTATTAATACATTAACCTGGCTATTTGGGATTGTATCCCTGCTGACTCAAACCACTTAGCCGAGGGTAACGTCACCTTCAAAAGAGGGGCTTACCACATTACGCATTAATAACTTAATTAATTATCTTCCAATATTCCAACCCTTTAGGATTGTATCCTTGCTGACTCAAACTAATGGGTTGAGGGTAACGTCACATTCAAAAGAGGGGCCTACTACTATAACTAAGATAATCTCTTATAAAGTGCAAAAATGCGGAAATCATCAAAGGTTACACTAAAGGCGAGTCGGATACAAGTGATTCATCTTGTCTATCTGTTTTTATGTTATTTTTATTTTCAGCATTTTTAGTTTTTATTTTCATATTTAAAACCTTTTTCTAAATTTTTGATTTTGTTAGACGTTGAGGATAAACCGGTACTAAAAGCTCTTGTGTCCTTGGACGACCTCGATATCTTACCAACGCTATACTACGCTCACGATGGGTGCACTTGCCCATATGTGTGTTAAGTATTAGTAGAATATCGTGTTTTATAAATTTAAAACTTGACTAAACCGTTAAAAGGGGCTTAAAATATACATAAAAATATATCACACCTAACACACATCAAACTGCGAGAACCAATGTGAACACAACCAAAAATACCTAAAAAACGTACAAAATTTTTTTATTATTTTTTTTATATAAAAATCACTACTTTTAGTTTCTAAAATTTTTTTTCGAGTAACAATTATTGATGCATATGTGCATACGTATCATTTCTTTGACAAATTTCGCAATACATTAACAGTATTAGAGAATTGCCCTTTCATTTACACTATCATCCGTGATACAATACTTTTTACATTACAAATATTATAAATTCAAATGTGCATCTATATGTATGAACATGATATAACGTGTTTTTTGGTACACTACTTTGAATACACTTTCCTTTTCATCTATCATACCATCCATAATACACTATCATTACCTCCTACTATCCATAATAAACTACCATTGCCAATATGTATAGTATTTTTCACTTTATGCACATGTGCATCAACCCCCTTCATACCATACCAAACAACATATTACATCATTAAGTGACAAATATAACCAAACTATCAACCACTAGATATAACTAACAAAAAACATGTATATTGGCCCACTTCATCATTCAAAATCACAAACATTTTGTACTAAAACACGTTATATCATGTTCATACATATAGATGCATATGTGCATTTTATATATTGTTAATGTAAAAAGTAGTGTATTACGGATGGTAGTGTAAATGAAAGTGCAGTTGTCTAATATTGGTAATGTATTACGAAATTTGTCAAAGAAATGGTACATATGCACATGTACATTGATAATTGTTACTCAATTTTTTTTGGTAACGAAAAATAGCGATTCTAATTAAAAAATAATAAAAAAAATTTGTGCGTTTTTTAGGTATTTTTAGGTTTTTTTTTGTGTTCACATTGGTTCTCATGGTTCTCGCAATAAGAATGGTTCTCAATTGTACCCTATCCTATATATATATATATATATAGGCCAGGTAACGTACAAAATGGCTTAACTTACATTGCGTACACGATTGTTTTCCAACGTGCGATTCAATGTTATATATATATATATATATATATATATATATATATATAGGCCAGGTAACGTACAAAATGGCTTAACTTACATTGCGTACACGATTGTTTTCCAACGTGCGATTTAATGTTTCACCCATGCGATTTGTGATTTAAAACACCCCCATGCAATTTGTATATGCCCCATGCGATTTCACCCACATACACAACATGCGATTTTCCCAATTTTATGCATATGTCTATTTTATATAACACACGATTTCAATTCGCGTACATTCGTACGATAAGACCTATTGTGCGTTACAGGCGGCCTTCTCCAGACGATGACGACGATGATGGGCTTAAGGGGGCGTTGTTGTTGGTCTGCGTCGGAGGTCGACGGGCAGGGGACGAGCTCCACACCCTGCAATCTTATGTTTAGTGGTGTGAGTTTAAATTTTTACAAATGCAAGTTGAAAAAAGATTGTTGTTAAAAAAAACAATAAACTATAAAAGGAATTTGATTTGAAATTAATGGCCTTTATTCATCATTAACCAACTATCAAGCAACACATTTATTCATCATTAACTAACCGTCAAGCAGCACATTTATACTTTTCCACCTATTATGGGTATGTTTGGCAAAACTAGCTGGTGGCTGGTAGCTGGTAGCTGGTAGCTAGAAGCTGGTAGCTGGTAGCTAGAAGCTGGTAGCTGGAAGTTAGTAGCTAAGGTGTTTGGCAGAGTATCTGAAGCTTTTAATAAAATGTATAAAATGACCAAAATAGCCATAAATAAAAAAACATAATATTAAACGTAATCTCTCTCACACACACACACACATATATATATATATATATATATATATATATAAGTTATTTCTTAAATGAATAAAACATGGTCATTTTCAATTAAATAAAACATAGTTATTGACAAACAGTCATAACACGATATAATACTATTAAATCATTAATGTCGTGCATTCCATATCAAAGTAGCAATTTCGTTGCGAACATGTTTCATCTCATTCGATGTTCCTTCAAATAGATCGCTAGTGCTTGTGTCATGGTTACGAACATCATGCAGTTCATCTCGTGGTATGTAGTTTGGATGTTGCTCCATTGCAGTAAACATGAAATCTTCTTGAGAATTACATATATAGTTATGCAATGTAAATGTAGCCATGATAACATCAATTTGTGTTTGCACGCTATTGTCACACCCTGATATTTCCACATATTACCGGTGGGCCCGGTGGGGAGTATCGTGACGTAGTTGATATCATCATAGTCTATAATCACAGTTTAAATGCACAGCGGAAGTCTAAAAATAATTTATACAAACCGAGTTGAAAGTAACATAAAATATTACACAACGGAATGTAAGTGGATCCACAGGCGGATCAAAACAAAAGAAGTAATGTTCAACTGACTTAAAGTGATAAAAGCTTGCAAAACTCTTTATTAATCACTCAGGAGTTCCAGCCCATTTCGCTTAGTACCTGCACTTAACCTTTTTGAAAATACGTCAGTTTACACTGGTAAATACAATTAACTAACTCTTTTGAAAAGTGTTTATAAAATTGGTTTGAATGCACGAGGCATAAAATCTTTTATAACTTGGGACAATTATTAAAAATAATCTTGTATATAGTTTTACATGTTTGTCGTCCATTCGGGACCCGGTTAGAAGAACCGGATTAGATTAATTGACACACCACAAGTATATGCCCACAAGAGAGTGAGATACCGTTTATACATACGCAACTGTCAGGTGTATGCCTACATCCCGTGCTTAAGCCGTGGCCATTTCTAATAAATGTGCCGAGGATATATATCCAGGACATGGTCAGTAACCCCCAAAGGCATTGCATCAAACAAAACAGATTAAAATGGGTTATGTAAATGTATTAATCACAATCCGATTTAAATAACTACATACCCGACCAAGCAGTATTATTATAATACCGTATCCCAAGCCCGTATAACGGAAAATAAGTTAAAAGTATTTACCTGAGCAAAATATAATTTAATCTCAGCCGTATAACAATCAGCAAGTGCAAATAGCTTTTACTGGGCTCCTAGATCTGGAACGAAGGTTTTAATAACCTATTATATTCCTAATGGGTCTTACTTAAGTTTAAACTTAGACCGATTAGTTTTAATGAAAGGTTTACGGTTCAAAACGCACGATTAAGCGAAGACCGGATTAGAATGTGATTTGGACCCGACAAGTATGAAGACTTGTGTATCATGGGTAAACTAAACACATTCTGGATTTTGAAGTAAAAATGATAAGGTTTGACCCGTTTCGGTTAATTTATGCAAACTAGTCACATAAACCGAACCGAACGCGAATATGCATAACGGGTAACCGAATGAGTTATGTACAGGTTCCACAAGTTAATATGCTTAAAATATGTTATGATATCAGTAGGATATCTTCCATTATGCCCAAAACGAATTTAAAACCAATTTAAGACCCGAAAGGGTATTTTGGTCATTTTAAAGTTTATAAAAGAGGTCAAATAGCAATCTGATGTTTTGGTCTAAAATAATCAGTAAAAACATGTATTTTAATAAGTTATATCAGTAAGATATTATATATATGTGAAATTTGTCATTTATGACCAAACTATGCACCGTAGGGGCATTTTGGCCATTTCACATATACTATAAGGGTCAAATTTGGAAATCTTAGTTCAAAACTTTTACTTACTATATAAGTATAAAAAGTTATTCATGAAATCAGTAGGTAACAAGTCTTAGGTGCTAAATATGGTTTTAAACCATACTATGCGTTTAAAAAGCGTAAAAGTCGGTATTTGACGGTATTCGGGTTGATTAAGAAAATCTGAGATTTTGATCAGCCTCTACTGTTTAAAATAGTTTATTTAATGTATAAAATATGTAGAAAAAGGTTTGATATGTAAAGGATGTGTAAAACTCATTTTATTAGCAAAAAGGACAAAACCCGTCAATTACCGAGCCTATGCAAGAAACCTACGTTATGATCAGTTAAAAATTCAACAAAAATTTCCAAAAATCCATAAATATTATATCTTAACAGTAGGTAGAAAGTTTGGTGTCAAAATTTGGGTTTAAATGGGTTTTATGCCAAAAATGCCGTTTAATTAATAAAAAGCTTTCATTTTACGATATCGCGCATAACTTCTATTTTAGACCATAATCTGATGTCAAACTTTTAGGACATACTTAAATATCAGTAATAAAGGTTTTTGTCCTCTCACATTTTCTAAAATCTCGTTTTAATATCAAAAGGGCATAATGGTCAATTTTTAAGCATTTAACGGAAACATGCAATGAACTAGGATTTCTATGGAACCAAGTTGTATAACCTCAGAAGGTTATACTAACCTATAATATGGTCCTAAAGGAACCCTAAGGCATATCTAAAATAAGCTAAATTGGGTCAGAACTGAAAGTCAAAGCAAAAGTCTACTTTTGCGACTTTCGGTTCCGAACCGAGCCTAAACTCAGAATTGTCGGGTTGAACATGCTTAGTTATGTTCTTATATTGTTTAACAAGTTATTTTAATGTTAAAACATGTTCCATAACCTTTGCATTATCAGTTATGAATTAATTTGTAAAAACTGATTCTGTTGACTTTTTATTAATAAGTTTGACCCGACTATTGACCAAGTAAAATTGATAATCAGTAGGTGCCCTTTTAAGGGTTTATTACCTACATAATTACCAACTCATAGCCACTTTCAATTCAAATAATGGCTGGACCGTTTGTGATTAATCACAAAGTCAAAGCTTAATTACGATAACTTTGACTTTTGGTCATTAATCTAACAAAACTTAACTAAAGAAGCTAAGAACACTTACAATAGTCCTTAGCACGAAGATTATCACTAAGAGAGCTTCCTTCAAAGTCAGGTTGCTCCAGAGAAGTGAGTTTGAGTGTGAAATTGAATTGTGCAAGTGAGGAACTTCAACTAAAGCTTCTATTTATAGTGCATTGGGAATTCTAGGATCAATGCAGGTGTCCCTCAGGTGAAATCTGATGCATACAGGTGTCTTGAGGTATTTCAAAACCGTTAACAAGCAGCTGGTTTCGAGAAAAGGGGTGTAGAAGGAGACAACCCGCAGCTGTCCATTTTCACTGCCCAGATACAGTCCTTACGGACCGTAAGCCGAGGCTTTACGGTCCGTAACCGCTTTTCAAATTTTATCGCCCAGCTAAGCCACCTTACGGTCCGTAAGGTGGTCTCTTTGCGGTCCATAAGCATCTGATCAGAAGACAAAACTTTGAGGACTTTAATAGGTGACAACTTTGCTCTGTAATCGTTGTACAATGTAAAACAATGTTAATTATCAATAAAACAATGTGTTTTGGTGTTATTATATGTGTATTTGTGTTTGATGATTTTATGATTTGATTCGATTCCGATTTCAAGCTTTAAATAGCTTTCTGGAAGGTTATACGCAAACTGGTGCGTAAACGCAGTCAGTTCAACGCGACAAACACTCCAGAATAGTGACATAGGCTTAACATACCTTAAATAACCTTTACATAACTTAGAAATAAATTTTTGATGGTTTGGTGTGTTGAAAACAAGTCTATTCGATCGAAGGGACTATTTGTGTCAAACTGTGAAACTATGCTGATTTATATAGTAACGAATAGTCCAGAACTTGATCATAAGCTAAACATACCATAAATAACCTAAACATAGCATAGAAATAAGCTTTGAGTGGTTTGGTGTGCGAAAATATGCTTATTTGATCTTACAGGGACTAAAAGTGTCAAAAAACGGCGTAAGTTTGCATTTACGCGCATATCTTACGTTCTGACCACATCTGGACACCCAAAATTTTTGTAGACACTAAAATATTTTATTTTAGTGATTGGCATGCAAAAATACCATCCATCGCTTAATTTGGATCGTTTTCGCGTCCGTTCGAGTTTCGTCGTAATTAGACGAATAACACGACCGTACGACCAAACGAGCCGATATCTGAGAGTTTTCTGAGCATATTTTGAGTCCTCTAAACTTTAATGACCTTATACAGCCTTGAAAATTGCTTAACGGGTGTTAAAAGTGCCAAAAATGGACTCAAACACATGCAGGGACCAAAGCTGTCAACATTGAAACTTTTGCTGAACTGTGAGGACTAGGCGGGCCGCGTAAGCCTGTCCCTCAGCTTACGTGGGGCGCCTAAAAGTGCCCAGTTCCAGATTTTCAATTTTCAGCAAACTGTTTGATGTTCAAGGGCTGTTTATGCAAATTTTCTTGTGTGTTAACCAAGTTAACACCTCTCCAAGGCTTCTAATCAGCTCTTAACACATGTATGGTCATGATCTTTTGCTTGGAGGTTACATAAACACATGTCTTGATCTTGTGAGTTTCCAACAAGTATAAATAGCATGCCATTTCATTTGAATTCCTCACCCTTGATCTAATTTCTCTAAGTTGAAGTTGCAATACTTCATACCTGAGATTTTACGATCAAGTTCTCCCTAGCAAGGACCCTTTGTAAGCTTCCTTCGTTCTTTCATCGCTTTCCTAGCATAAAAGTCAAACAGTGTTTGACTTTCAGCTTTGACCAGTCAATGGTCAACGCAAAGTTCGTTTGAACTTCGCAACATGTGCGTAATCACGATGGTTATAGTCCCTAGTGACTATACCTACTGATTACCACGTTGACTAGGCGTAGTGACGAGTCGTAGTTTCGGTCAAAATGCGTATTTATGCGTATTTTGTAACCAAACTACTCTTGGGTATCAAAACACTTTATTTTGATATCAAAAACCTGTTTTCTAACTTAGTTAAGCATGTTTTAACATGCTTAGCTCGTCACTTTTAGTTTAGTGTTTGTTTAGAGTCGTCAGTCAAGCGGTCTAAACCACCGGTTAGACTTTCGAACTCGACCCGTTTGGTAGATCATTAGGATCAGACCAAGCATGTTTAGTGACCATAGTTGCATAGGGAATAACCTTCGAGGTTATACCTTATGGTCACATAGTTTAAGTAGTTGTATGATAGGTAGTTTATATACCTTCGAGGTTATAACTTTTGTCACTTAACTAATTATGCAACATAATTAAACATGTTTAGGCATATAATACCTGTCATAGGACTAGTTAGACATCTCGAATGTGTTTTTGCGCAAACGACGCGTTAAAGTGGCGTAAGTCACCTTAATGGGTCGTAACGGGTCGAAAGCACTTAGGTTAGGTTCCGATTTAGAATGTAGGCTTTGTTAAACCATATCAAATGAGTTCCAACACTCATTTGGTTTACAAGACCTCATTCTATCCGATCTTCCAATTTAGGTGTCGATTTATTTACTAGTGATCCGATTACTAGGTACTACTTGAATTTCCTTGATTTGCCTGAGCTTCGCTAAGTTGTTTAGATCAAGGATACCCTTCTATTCAATGTGAGTACATAGTTTCCCTATTTTACTGTTTTCAATTGTTTTGGGGTGATTCATATGTATTTAAACGATTTCGATATTTAAACGATGGTTTCAAAAACGATTAAGATGGTTTATATTAAACTAATAACAATTTCGATAATGTGAACAAACTTGTTGGACGTAGTTACATAACGAATGACATTCATTAGCATTGATCAAGCCGACCAGTATTAGGTTATGGTACCATAGGATCTGACAAATCCCGTTAATTGACTACAGCCATGGTTATGTGTGGGGGTTATGTAGGTAACGACCGAATCTGATGATTGTTAACTTACCCTTTGGTGGTTTGTTAATGCGAGTTTCGAGATAGTCGAGTCACGAAGGTTTGAATGTTATTAGCGAGACGACCATAAGTAGTTTCACAATTAAAACGAAAACGATTTTGGGACGAGTTAAACGATTTGAAACGACTTAAACGAGATAAACGATTTGAACGAACGATTGGTTTGGGTTGTGATTAGGTAATGGGATGGGTGTAACATGATAAAAGCATGGTAGATACGCCGCTGGTACATCTTATATATAAGTGCTTTTATCATATTACATACCGTGTCATTATTTAGTTCACTTGGGAAACGATTTTTGAAACGATGTCACTCAACGAGGTTTTCTAAAGGATATAAACCATACGAGTTTTATTAACGAGTTTTTACGAGATGTTTTACGAATTGGTTTACTAAAACAAATGTTTTTGGGTTAAGAATCATGGCTACGAGATTTTATAAACTATAACCAATTTGATTTGAGTTGGTTAATTATGTTGCAATACACTTTTCAAAACGAAGTTTGTACTTTTGACTCTTGTAGTCTAATAAGGTACTGCAACATATAAACGAGCCATGAATCCGATACTCTCCTAAAACCTATGTGCTCGCCAGCATTTCTTTGCTGACTTTGCTTTTACATATGTTTCAGGTGTTGTTGCATGATGTTGATTGCTAGGAAGAATGTTCACTTAGGATCTGGACGTGGCCTTAGTGACATAATAACAATAATAGACGATGTGTAGCTTATTTGTTTGGTTTAAAGACAATGTACATTATTTAATAAATCAATAAAACAAAACTTTTGTATCCATGGTTGTGAAACAATAATTCTATTACAACACTCCCCGACGTTTCCGCCATGATTTGTTGTTTTACGTGGTCAGGGTGTGACAGAAGAGTTGGTATCAGAGCCAATGGTTATAGGGAAGTAGGTTATTAGTAATGCTTTGACCTAGACTATAACTTTCTAGGACCCTAACACAAGTTTACTTGTGTTTAGATTTTAAAACAATACTGTCACCTATCTTTAGGTGATAACCACAACAAGAACACAATAACAAATCCGCTTCGAAAATTAATCATCTATCCTTGGATGACTGATTACAAGGTTTTGATCCCTCTTAGTTTTCAAAATCTCGTCAAAGTTTGGGTCTAAATAATGTGAACACGTGCAAACTGGAAGAGTGAATGCATGTACCCTGAGTTTTCTGTCTAAGGCTAGAGTGTTCGTACAAATCCACAGTATCGGACCAGTCACTCTTACTTGGGAACTCTTGGGGTGAGTATTCACTTATAGGCGAGCATGTCTTCAGTGACACATTATATTAACCCATTTACTTTGATTTGTCACTGCGTATCGTTTGTTTGTTCGAGGCAACGAACGAATGATCGCCTACCTTGTGTTTTGTCGATGTTTTCAATACGTCTTTTGTTTTTCCAATTGTCGATCTCACTCGATTCCCCTGTTTCCTTGTTAGACAATGCCTCCTCGACGTGGTGCTCAACCTTTTACTGCTGAAGAAGTCGCAGCCCTTGTCGCTCAGCAAATGGCCGCAGTACTTCCTGGCGTAGTAACCCAGATCCATGAGTTATATAACAACAATAATGCACACTGTAGTTTCAAGAACTTCAATTCCGCTAAACCGTTGAAATTTTCTGGGTCTCAAGGAGCAACCGCGCTCCTGCAGTGGTTCGAAAGTTTGGAAAGCACGTTCAGACATGTGCAATGTCCGAATAAGCGTAAGGTTGAGTTTGCATCTAGTGTGTTCGAGAAGTGTTCTCTTACATGGTGGAATAGAGTGATGCGTGATAGGGGTGCCGATGTGGCGATGGTACAAACTTAGGAAGAGCTCCGAGCTCTCATGATGAGAGAGTTCTGTCCCCGTCACGAAATTCGAGCTTTAGAACGAGAATTCGATGATTTGAAACAAGATGGGGGAGAACACCGTGCTTATACGGATCGATACGAGGAGCTCAGTTTGTTGTGTCCTACTATGGTTACCCCGTTGGAAAAGGCGATTGAGAGGTATATCGACGGATTACCCGATTCTGTGCAAGATTTTGTGACTGGCAGTAATCCTACCACTGTCCGTCAAGCGATTGAATTGGCTGCTACTCTGACCGAGTCTCAGGTCAGAAAGGGTAAATTGACCCGTAAGGGTGATAAGAAGAAATCAGCCGATTCTGCACAAGACAAGGGTAAGGGTAAGGGTAAGAAGTAGGGTGATACTTCTAAAAAGTTGAGGAAGGGCAAGGCTTCCCAGAACTTTGCTGTCACCAACCAGAACCCTCAGAACCCACCAGCCCTACCTCCCGCGAAGAAGCAATATGCTGGTACCGCACCTCATTGTGCTCTATGCAACGGTCATCATGTTGCCAACAGGCTTGCAAGCAGGGCACCATGTGTGGTAGACTTGGGCTTCTGGCCAACATTTGTCGTTTGGGCTAGAATCAGGCTGCTCAGGTTCCAGCACAAGTTCAAGGGAATGCTGCGAGATTCCCACCTGGTTCGTGTTTCAATTGCAGAGAAATGGGTCATTTCCGCAACAACTGCCCGAGGTTGGTAAATGCAAATGCGAATCCGAACGCAATCGTGAATGTGAATCCCGCTCGTGGACGAGCATTCAATCTGAACGCGAATGAGGCGAGGGCGGACAACGAGGTTGTTAACGGTATGTTCCTTGTTAACAATCAACTTGCATCTGTTCTTTTCTATTTTGGTGCCGATAGGAGTTTTGTTTCGTTATACTTTGAGCCTTTACTTGCGATACCTAGAACTAAACTGAGGAAACCCTTATCTGTCGAGGTTGCTACTGGTAAACCACTCATACTCGATTCTGTTCTTCGTGGTTGTCAATTGAACCTCGATAACCATCTTTTTCCTATTGACCTTACGCCGATGCAACTTGGGAGTTTCAACATTATCGTGGGGAAGGATTGGTTAACCAAACATCATGCTGAGGTGATTTGTTTCGATAAGATCATTCATATTCCTCTTTCCTCTGGCGATGTTCTGGAAGTTCGTGGTGAGAAACCATCTGGTGAATTGAAACTCATGTCGTGTACGAAAGCCCAAAGTTACTTACGAAAAGGATATGTTGCCTTCCTGGCACATGTCACCGAAGAGAAAGGCAAGAACAAGAGTATTCAGGATATTCCGATTGTTCGGAATTATCCAGAGGTGTTTCCTGATGAACTGCCTGGTTTGCCTCCAGTTCGTCAAGTCGAGTTTCATATTGACCTTGTACCCAATGCCAACCCGATTGCGAAAGCACCTTATCGTCTTGCACCGTCTGAGATGCAAGAGTTTTCGAAACAGCTTCAAGAATTATCTAATAAAGGATTCATCCGACCTAGTTATTCACCTTGGGGTGCTCCTGTCCTCTTTGTGAAAAAGAAAGATGGATCTTTTCGAATGTGTATCGATTATCGTGAGCTTAATAAGCTTACCATCAAGAATCGATATCCCCTACCTCGAATCGATGATCTCTTTGATCAGCTGCAAGGTGCTACCTGTTTTTCCAAGATCGATCTGCGTTCTGGGTATCATCAACTTCGTGTACTCGAAGAAGATATTCCCAAAACTGCTTTCCGCACGAGATATGGGCACTACGAGTTCACTGTCATGCCTTTTGGTTTGACGAATGCCCCAGCTATCTTTATGGACTTAATGAATATGGTCTGTAAGCCTTATTTGGACAAGTTCATCATTGTGTTCATCGACGATATTCTCATTTATTTGAAGTCTCGAGCCGATCACGAGCAACACCTTCGTTTGACACTGGAACTGCTGAAGAAGGAACAACTTTTTGCTAAATTCTCCAAGTGTGAATTCTGGCTTAAAGAAGTTCAGTTTTGGGACATATTGTCAACGAGCAAGGTATTCATGTGGATCCATCCAAAATAGCTGCTATTAAGGTTTGGAATACACCCACAACACCCATAGAGATTCGATCTTTTCTTGGTCTGCTGGATATTATCGTCGTTTTATTTCGAACTTCTCGAAGATTGCGGTTCCACTCACTGCTTTGACTCAAAAGAATAAGCCTTTTGAGTGGAGACCCAAACAAGAAGAAGCATTCCAAACGCTAAAACGGAAGCTCTGTGATGCTCCTGTTTTATCTTTGCCTGAGGGAATTGATGATTTCGTTGTCTACTGTGATGCATCCAACTTAGGCCCTTGGTTGTGTTCTTATGCAACGAGGTAAAGTTATAGCATACGCGTCTAGATAATTGAAAGTTCACGAGAAGAACTACACGACTCATGATCTTGAGTTGGGAGCTGTGGTTTTCGCTCTTAAAATCTGGAGACACTATCTTTATGGCACGAAGTGTATGGTTTTCACATACCACAAAAGTCTCCAGCATATTCTTAACCAGAAGGAGCTGAACATGAGGCAACGACGTTGGGTTGAGCTCTTGAACGACTACGATTGCGAGATTCGCTACCATCCTGGTAAGGCGAATGTCGTAGCTGATGCGCTTAGTCGAAAAGAGCGAGTCAAGCTTCATTCTGTTCAAACTCTATCTGATCTTCAAACTCGTGTCCTTCAAGCTCAGCAATTTTGTGTTTCACAAAATTTGATGGGTAAGGAATTACCACATCAACTTGAGCTTAAACTCGAAGCGAAAGGCGATGGTTTATTCTATTTCAAGGATCGTTTATGGATTCCGAAACAAGACGATCTTCGCACTTTTGTGATGGACGAATCTCATAAGTCTCCATATTCTATCCATCCTGGTGCTGATAAAATGTACAAGGATCTTCGTACTCAGTACTGGTGGCCTGGTATGAAGAAGGATATTGCCTTGTATGTATCAAAATGCCTAACTTGTCTCAAGGTCAAGGCTGAACATCAACGACCATCTGGCTTGCTTGTACAACCAGAGATACCGGCTTGGAAGTGGGAGAACATTGCTATGGATCTCATCACTAAATTACCGCATACATCTAAAGGTCACGATGCTATCTGGGTTATCATCGATCGATTAATGAAATCAGCTCATTTTATTCCGATTCACGAGGATCTATCTGCTGATAAACTTGCAAAGATTTATGTTGATGAGATTGTATCTCGACATGGTGTCCCTTTGGATATCATATCCGATCGTGATGCTCGATTTTCATCTCATTTCTGGAAGACCATGCAATCTGCTATGGGAACCCAACTAAATCTAAGCACTGCTTATCATCCCCAAACAGATGGACAATCTGAGAGGACGATTCAAACTTTGGAGGAATGCTTAGAGCATGCGTGATTGACTTTGGTGGTAATTGGGATTCTCATATGCCATTGATCGAGTTCTCTTACAACAATAGTTATCATGCTAGCATCAATATGGCACCGCTCGAAGCTCTTTACGGTAAAAAATGTCGTTCACCTGTCTGTTGGAATGAGATCGGTGAAGCTCAACTTACTAGACCTGAGCTCATTCTGGAAACAACAGACAAAATCAAGAAAATTCACGATAATCTTGTGACAGCTAGAAGCCGTCAAAAGAGTTATGCGGATATGCGACGCAAGCCCTTAGAATTTCAAGTCGGAGACCATGTTGAAAGAGTTGGAAAGGTTGCCTATCGACTAGAAAGGAAAACTTGCACCTCGATATGTTGGACCATTTAAGATTGTTGAAAGAGTTGGAAAGGTTGCCTATCGACTAGAGCTACCTCCAGAGCTTGGAAATATTAATCCGAATTTTCATGTGTCCAATTTGCGAAAGTGTTTAGCTGACGCTAATCTTCACATTCCACTCGACGAAATTCAAGTTGATGAAACGATGCACTTTGTCGAGAAACCTGTGGAGATAACGGACCGTGTATTCAAACAGTTGAAGAACAAACGGATTCGATTGGTCAAGGTTCGTTGGGAATCCAAACGTGGCCCAGAGTTTACCTGGGAACATGAGGACCAAATGAAGGCAAAATATCCGCAATTGTTCTCACAAGTTTACTCTAGTTAAAATTTCGGGACGAAATTTCCTAAAGTAGGGGAGACTGTGACAACTGTGCTCTGTAATTGTTTTACAATGTAAAACAATGTTAATTATCAATAAAACAATGTGTTTTGGTGTTATTATATGTGTATTTGTGTTTGATGATTTTACGATTTGATTCGATTCCGATTTCAAGCTTTAAATCGCTTTCTGGAAGGTTATACGCAAACTGGTACGTAAACGCAGTCAGTTCAACGCGATAAACACTACGGAATAGTGACATAGGCTTAAAATACCTTAAATAACCTTTACATAACTTAGAAATAAGTTTTTGATGGTTTGGTGTGTTGAAAACAAGTCTATTCGATCGCAGGGACTATTTGTGTCAAACTGTGAAACTATGTCGATTTATATAGTAATGAATAGTCCGGAACTTGATCATAAGCTAAACATACCATAAATAACCTAAAAAAAGCTTAGAAATAAGCTTTGATTGGTTCGGTGTGCGAAAATATGCTTATTTGATCTTACAGGGACTAAAAGTGTCAAAAACGGCGTAAGTTTGCATTTACGCGCATATCTTACGTTCTGACCACATCTGGACACCCAAAATTTTTGTATACACTAAAATATTTTTATTTTAGTGATCTTCATGCAAAAATACCATCCGTCGCTTAATTTGGATCGTTTTCGCGTCCGTTCGAGTTTCGTCGTAATTAGACGAATAACGCGACCGTACGACCAAACGAGCTGACATCCGAGAGTTTTCCGAGCATATTTTGAGTCCTCTAAACTTTAATGACCTTATACAGCCTTGAAAATGGCTTAACGGGTGTTAAAAGTGCCCAAAATGAACTCAAACACATGCAGGGACCAAAGCTGTCAACATTGAGACTTTTGCTGAACTGTGAGGACTAGGCGGGCCGCGTAAGCCTGTCCCTCAGCTTACACGGGGCGCCTAAAAGTGCCTAGTTCCAGATTTTTAATTTTCAGCAAACTGTTTGATGTTCAGGGGCTGTTTATGCAAATTTTCTTGTGTGTTAACCAAGTTAACACCTCTCCAAGGCTTCTAATCAGCTCTTAACACATGTATGGTCATGATCTTTTGCTTGGAGGTTACATAAACACATGTCTTGATCTTGTGAGTTTCCAACAAGTATAAATAGCATGCCATTTCATTTGAATTCCTCACCCTTGATCTGATTTCTCTAAGTTGAAGTTGCAATACTTCATACCTAAGATTTTAAGATCAAGTTCTCCCTAGCAAGGTCCCTTTGTAAGCTTCCTTCGTTCTTTTATCGCTTTCCTAGCTTAAAAGTCAAACAGTGTTTGACTTTCAGCTTTGACCAGTCAATGGTCAACGCAAAGTTCGTTTGAACTTCGCAACGTGAGCGTAATCACGATGGTTATAGTCCCTAGTGACTATACCTACTGATTACCACGTTGACTAGGCGTAGTGACGAGTCGTAGTTTCGGTCAAAATGCGTATTTATGCGTATTTTGTAACCAAACTACTCTTGGGTATCAAAACACTTTGTTTTGATATCAAAAACCTGTTTTCTAACTTAGTTAAGCATGTTTTAACATGCTTAGCTCGTCACTTTTAGTTTGGTGCTTGTTTAGAGTCGTAAGTCAAGTGGTCTAAACCACTGCTTAGACTTTTGAACTCGACCCGTTTGGTCGATCATTAGTATCCGACCAAGCATGTTTAGTGACCATAGTTTCATTGGGAATAACCTTCCGAGGTTATACCTTATGGTCACATAGTTTAAGTAGTTGTGTGATAGGTAGTTTATATGCCTTAGGTAAATGACCAAAATGCCATTTTCATGCATAATTGGATTTTAAGCATATGTAACCTAAACTTTTGTCACTTAACTGATTATGCAACATAATGAAACATGTTTAGGCATATAATACCTGTCATAGGACTAGTTAGACGTCTCAAACGCGTTTTTGCACAAACGACGCGTTAAAGTGGCGTAAGTCACCTTAATGGGTCGTAACGGGTCGAAAGCACTTAGGTTAGGTTCCGATTTAGAATGTAGGCTTTCTTAAACCATATCACATGAGTTCCAACACTCATTTGGTTTACAAGACCTCATTCTATCCGATCTTCCGATTTAGGTGTCGATTTATTTACTAGTGATCCGATTACTAGGTACTACTTGAATTTCCTTGATTTGTCTGAGCTTCACTAAGTTCTTTAGATCAAGATTACACTTCTATTCAATGTGAGTACATAGTTCCCCTATTTTACTGTTTTCAATTGTTTTGGGGTGATTCATATGTATTTAAATGATTTCGATATTTAAACGATGGTTTCAAAAACGATTAAGATGGTTTATATTAAACTAATAACGATTTCGATAATGTGAACAAACTTGTTGGACGTAGTTACATAACGAATGACATTCATTAGCATTGATCAAGCCGACCAGTATTAGGTTATGGTACCATAGGATCTGACAAATCCCGTTATCAGACTACACCCATGGTTATGTGTGGGGTTATGTAGGTAACGACCGAATCTGATGATTGTTAACTTACCCTTTGGTGGTTTGTTAATGCAAGTTTCGAGATAGTCGAGTCACGAAGGTTTGAATGTTATTAGCGAGACGACTATAAGTAGTTTCACAATTAAAACGAAAACGATTTTGGGACGAGTTAAACGATTTGAAACGACTTAAACGAGATAAACGATTTGAACGAACGATTGGTTTGGGTTGTGATTAGCTAATGGGACGTGTGTAACATGAAAAAAGCATGGTAGATACGCCGCTGGTACATCTTATATATAAGTGCTTTTATCATATTACATACCGTGTCATTATCTAGTTCACTTGGGAAACGATTTTCCAAACGATGTCACTCAACGAGGTTTTCTAAAGGATATAAACCATACGAGTTTTATTAACGAGTTTTTATGAGATGTTTTACGAATTGGTTTACTAAAATAAATGTTTTTGGGTTAAGAATCATGGCAACGAAATTTTATAAACTATAACCAATTTGATTTGAGTTGGTTAATTATGTTGCAATACACTTTTCAAAACGAAGTTTGTACTTTTGACTCTTGAAGTCTAATAAGGTACCGCAACATATAAACGAGCCATGAATCCGATACTCTCCTAAAACCAATGTGCTCACCAGCATTTCTTTGCTGACTTTGTTTTTACATATGTTTCAGGTGTTGTTGCATGATGTTGATTGCTAGGAAGCATGTTCACTTAGGATCTGGACGTGGCCTTAGTGACAACAATAATAGACGATGTGTAGCTTATTTGTTTGGTTTAAAGACAATGTACATTATTTAATAAATCAATAAAATGGAACTTTTGTATCCATGGTTGTGAAACAATAATTCTGTTACAACACTTCCTGACGTTTCCGCCACGATTTGTTGTTTTACGTGGTCGGGGTGTGACATAACATTTGACCATGCAACCTTTCATAACTCGAATCTATGGTCATTTTCAGTAGAAGGGGACCACATGATCAGGCCTGAATGCTCTTGGAAGTGTTGCCATGCATTAACATTGATTTGGAGTCTTTGAATGAACCATGTGAATGAAAGATTGTCGTTATTGAACATAGGATCCCATTTCTTTGAATGTTGAATTATTCATTACAAAGTTTAACCGGATACTTATGAAATCCTTATTAAACATTCATAAGAATGTATTTATATTTTACTAAAGTTTGGAAACGTTAAAAGGTCACTCATAGGTAATAATTAACATGTTGACACTTTTAATCCCTCCATATAACTTTTAACTTGATCCGGGTTTATAACACATTTAAGGTTCATGACACGAGTCTTTATTATAATGGGCATGATTTTTTGCGAGGTGTTACATCCTCACCCCCTTAAAGAAATCTCGACCTCGAGATTTACTGAAATAAATGAGGGTACTTTTGTTTCATTGTGGATTCAACCTCCCATGTGTATTATGGGCCTCTTCGTGCATCCCATTTTACCTTCACAATCGGCACATGCTTCCTTCGAAGCTTCTTAACTTGTCGATCGTCAATCGACAAAGGTTTTTCAACGAACTTCAAGCTCTCATCTATTTGCACGTCCTTATGCAACATTGCTAGCGATTCATCGGCTAGACATTTCTTTAAGTTGCAGATGTGGAATACGTTATGTATTCCACTAAGCTCTTCTTGCAGATTTAGCTTATAAGCTACAGACACATTCGATGATCTCGAATGGTCCTATGTATCTTGGGCTAAGCTTGCCCTTTTTGCCAAAACGCATCACCCCTTTCCATGGTGACACCTTGAGTAATACCTTGTCGCCTACCTCGAATTTCAGAGGTTTACGCCTTTTATCCGCGTAGCTTTTCTGCCTATCCCTGGCAGCTTTGAGACGATCACGGATCTGAACAATCTTGTCCGTCGTCTCCAGGACTATATCAGGTCCTGATAGTTGGATATCTCCAACTTCCGCCCAACAAACTGGCGTCCTACACTTTCTTCCGTACAAAGCTTCGAAATGTGCTGCTTGAATACTCGAATGATAGCTATTATTGTACGAAAATTCAATCAACGGAAGATGATCATCCCAACTTCCTCCTAAAAAATAATACAAGCTCGTAGCATATCCTCGAGTGTTTGTATCGTACGCTCGCTTTGCCCATCCGTTTGAGGATGATATGCAGTGCTGAAATTTAATCGAGTGCCTAAAGATAGCTGAAAGCTTTTCCCAAAATGCGATGTGTATCTTGTATCCTTATCAGAGATAATAGACACTGGCATTCCATGAAGAGATACAATCTCATCCACGTACAACTGAGATAGCTTGTCGGAGCTGTGAGTTTCTTTAATAGGCAAGAAGTGGGCTGACTTGGTCAATCTATCGACTATAACCCAACTAGTATCATTTCCGTGCTTTGTCTTTGGTAACTTAGTGATAAAATCCATGGTTACCATTTCCCATTTCCATGTGGGAAGTTCAGGTTGTTGCAGCAAACCTGATGGCTTTTGGTGCTCTGCTTTGACTTGTGCGCACGTCAGACATTTAGCCACATAAGTGGCTATAGATTTCTTCAAACCTATCCACCAATAATTTGCCTTTAAATCCTGGTACATCTTATCACTGCCAGGATGAACAGAATATTTGGAGCTATGGGCTTCTTGAAGAATCACATCCCTAAGTCCTCCATGGATTGGAACCCATATTCGTCCATTCAATCTTAGGATTCGATCCTTGCCATACGATAACTGTTTAGCAGTTACTCCTAACTTCTCATTCGGATAGTTAGCTTCTAATACAACTTCCTTTTAAGCGGCTAACAACCTTTCATTCAAGTTGTTCTTTAATTCAATGCTCTTGGCATTGATTCTAATAGGCTTAACCCTTTCTTTTATACTCAAGGCATCGGCGACTACATTCGCTGTGCCTGGATGATATCGGATTTCACAATCATAATCATAATCATTCAGTGTCTCCATCAATCGACGTTGTCTCATGTTCGGATTCTTCTGGTTAAACAGATGCTGAAGGCTCTTATGATCAGAATAGATCACGCACTATGTCCCATAAAGGTAATGCCTCCAAAGCTTCAGTGCAAAAACAACGGCACCCAACTCCAAATCGTGGGTGGTGTAATTCTTTTTGTGCACCTTTAATTGTCGGGAAGCATAAGCAATAACTTTGCCCTTCTGTATAAGCCCACATCCCATATCTGTGTGCGATGCGTCGCAATAAACCACAAATTCTTCAATTCCTTCTGGAAATGTCAACACAGGTGCATTGGTTAACTTCTGTTTAAGGTTATCAAAGGACTCTTGCTGTTTGGGACCCCAGTCAAACTTGACATTTTTACGAGTTAACGATGTTAGAGGTGCAGCAATCCTTGAGAAGTTTTCGATGAATCGTCGTTAGTATCCTGCTAGACCCAAGAAGTTGCGTATCTCTGTGGGAGTTTTAGGCTCTTGCCAATTCATAATTGTTTCAATCTTAGCGGGATCCACTTGGATACCATGCTTGCTTACCACATGTCCAAGAAATTGGACTTCATGAAGCCAAAACTCGCATTTAGAAAACTTGGCGTAGAGCTTTTCTTGCTGTAGAAGTTTAAGGATACACCGAAGGTGTTTTTCATGATCGGCTTGACTCTTCGAGTAAATAAGAATGTCATAAATGAAGACAATGACAAACTTATCCAAGTATGGCTTGCAAACACGATTCATGAGATCCATGAATGCTGCAGGTGCATCAGTGAGTCGGAAAGGCATCACCAAGAACTCGTAGTGACCATAGCGAGTTCTGAATGCAGTCTTATGCACATCTTCATCTCTGACCTTTAGTTGATGGTATCCTGACCTTAGATCGATCTTGGAGAAATAACTTGCCCCTTCCAGTTGATCGAACAGATCGTCAATCCTGGGTAACAGATACCTGTTCTTGATTGTCACTTTATTCAGCTCGCGATAATCGATGCATAGACGCATCGAGCCATCCTTCTTTTTCACAAACAGGATCGGAGCTCCCCAAGGGGACGATCTAGGTCGAATAAAACCCTTTACCAACAAATCATCCAACTGAGTCATGAACTCTTTCATCTCAGTTGGTGCCAACCGATAAGGTGCTCTTGCAATTGGTGCAGCTCCAGGAATGATATCGATTCTGAACTCCCTTGCCTATCTGGGGGTAAACCAAGTAGTTATTCAGGAAAGACGTCTGGATATTCAGAAATAACATGGATGTCTTCAATTTTGGGCTTTGGCTCATTAATGGTTACCTGTGCCATATAAATGACACAACCTTTCTTCATACACTTCGACGCCTTAAGCAAGGACACTTGCTAAGGTAACCCGTACTGAGTATCTCCTTGTATTGTTAACGGCTCACCGTAGGAAGTCCTGATCACCACTTGCTTCTTATCGCATACAATTTGGGCTTGGTTACGAGATAACCAATCCATGCCTATCACTATATCAAATCCTGCTAATTTCAACGGAAGCAAGGACAACGGGAACAAGTGATTCCTAATGGATATAAAACATCCATCTAGAACTGTTGAGGCAGTCTCTATAGTACCATCGGCTAATTCTACCTCATACCTTATGCTTAGGGTTTTAACAGGCAGATTTAATAACTTACAAAATTTATTATCTACAAAAGACTTGTCTGCACCCGAATCAAACAATACTCTAGCATAAACATCATTGATAAGAAAGGCACCTGTTATCACGTTGTCATTTTGCACAGCCTCCTGAGCGTTCATTTGAAAGACCCGATCATTGGTCTTCTTAGCCTCTTCAGGCGTCTTTGCAAACTTTGGGCAGTTGGTCTTAATATGCCCCTTCTCATTGCAACCGTAACAGGTTGCGTCCTTCATCTTTTTGCAATCCAATGTCTTATGCTCCTTGGACTTGCAGATCCCACACCCGATAGGCTTTGACTATGATTACGATCTTGACTCAAGTCTACATTTCCCGATATGACGCTTCTGGCAGGTCTTACATTTGGGTTTCTCACCCGACTGCTGGTCATCCTTTTTAAACCTAGAACTCTTCTTATGATCTGAGTTCCCTTTATGTTTCTTATCAGAACGGCGTGAGTTCTCCTCCTCACGTTTCCTCTTTCCTTCATCGAAATTGTTAAGTGATCTCTGCCTGACCGCATCGAAAGTAAGAGATAACGACAAATCAACCACTGACCTGAATGTGGTAGGTCTAGATGCTTTCACACTTGCTTTAGTTTCTGGAGCTAGACCTCCAATAAAACGAGCTATACGTTTCGGTTTCGGTGTGACCAAGTAAGGAACCAATCGAGAGATGGTGTTGAAACTGGTGAGGTATGCCTGACAATCTAAATTCTTCATGACTAAGGTCAAGAAGTCAGTTTCAATCCTTTCCACCTCATGCTGAGGACATAAATTATCTTTGATCAACATGACAAACTGATCCCCCAAGACATGTTGTAAAGTGGGATCTTTCCTGTAGCTTGGATTAGGGACCTCCACCAAGTTAAAGCTTCGCCTTTAAAAGATTGTGAAACAAACTTCACAATGTCCTGTTCGGCACAACCACTAATATCAACCATTGTATCCATCTCATCTAGCCACGTCATGCAATCAATGGCTCCATTCTCCCCTTTGAAGTCCTTGGGATTGCAGGAGACAAAATACTTATAAGAACATGTCTTAACACGTGGCTCTTGACTGAGCACAATCTTCTTAGACGGGACACTCCTTTGATTTGATGAGTGATGAGAATCGTCTTTGTGTGATGCGTGCGGCTTAGATGGTGGCTTTGAATGAGCTACAGATAGGGTCCTGTTATGAGTACCACTAGATTCTTTAAACTGTCTGTCCATAGCTCGTGTGACAGCATTATCAATCATGGCTTGCAGATCTGCACCAGCTACATTAATCCTGGTGGTATCATTATTCTCTCGAGGGTGACTGTTAACTTCTTCTGATTCAGCCATGTAGCTTGATTGCTACAATAAAAATGATGACAATAATTTATTCAGAAGTCTTGTTATGGTATTGTCATTGTGACAATCCATTAACCATGGTAAATATAAACCATATTGGTTATTCTGTTAGTTATATTCATTATAATTTAACCTTAGTTACAAATCATTAGAGATATTGGAGTGGCACAAAAGGCCTAGTCACAAGGACATATTAACTCATAAGCCTTGATCTCGTAAGATCGGGGCTTTAAGATTTGAACATAGTTCATTCCTTTTTTTTTTTACAGGGAGTCGTAGACTACAACTGTCTTTTGTCTTATTTGACAATTATTATGGCCCGTAGGCACTTCATCACTAATGGATGTTTTAGTTAAATAGAGGAAAGAAATTGGAAGAATCCAATATGAGGATGACTTGTGTGATTTTATCGAATCACATTTGCCAGGAGTGCTAACATATTTTTAGATGTTAACAAGGATTTGAATCTTAAAAAGGTTTCACCATCTGGGCCATGTCTAAAATGACATATAGGCTAGGTTATACCTTTAAGATTTTCTTTCAATATTTATTGGCAGATTTATTATAAAAAAGAATGATATTTTGATTTATTTTATATAATATATTCATACATATGATGACAAATGAAATTTAAATTTAAAACATCCCATAATAAATAAAGAGAAGTACATATTTGCCCTAAACGGGACTTTTACATAAACAACTTGCCCACACAGGGGCTAAAACAACAATACAAGCCCTCGCAGGGACCAAATACATAAAATAAATGTCCACACAGGGACTTAATTGAAAATAAGAATTACAACACAAATAAATAAGGAATTTTCAAAAATCCCTCTTCTTCTTCCCCTTGATCAGATTCGCCAAACCCTTAAGCAGACCCCGGCGGCCTCTACGCTTCTGCGGTGGCTGGATCAGTGGCGGCTGCGGCGGCTGCTGCTGCGGAGGTGGCGGGTATTGATACCCATAGGCTTGGTACCCAGATTGGTACGAAGCTGCGTAGGGCCCTTCAGGGTGAAGAGCATTGTAGTTGGCCGCCTCGAGGTACGGGTCGACGGAAGGGGCATTGTAATAGTTGTAGCCAGGATAAGCTGGCTGCTCAAATGGGTTTACGCCGCTGCACCGGCGTATGAAGGAATTGGGTTATCATAACCATTAGTGGTGGTGGTGCGACTGGAGCTGAGTCAACTTCTGAAGCTGGGTTTGAAGGCCCACCCATCTGCAGGTCTTCATACAATGGCGGGTAATGGCTGCCACTGGAGTGTTGGGGGGTGCTGAAGTGGAAACCCCCTCGCACGGGCATCCGTGCACCTGATCTCCTTCGCCTCGGTGGTTCTGGAGGCGGCTGCTGCTCTGGCGGCGGTGGTGGCGGTGGCGTAACCGCCTGGAAACATGAATCCTCAGAGGGATCCTGCTGCTGCTGCTGAGGTGGGTTGAAAGGGGGAGTAAACTCCTAGTGGTTTGTGGCCCACCTTTCTTGGAAATTGTCTGGGACTCGGTATGGCAAACCATGAAAAGTTGATCCTTCAGAAATCTCGATGGGATGCGTTGGCGTCCCAGTTGGCATCTCCGGATCCCGATCTTCATCCATCTCCATATCCTGCATCTCAAGATTGTGGTCGTCTGGCCCTAAAGGGTTTGGACCCTCGGGTTCTGGAATTTGGTTCATCGGATTGAACCTGCTTTGAAAGTACGGGGTTGGGTCCTGAAAATCCCGGTGTGATCCCGATCGCTGCAATGGAATAAAGGAGTGGTGTGAGTGGTCGGACTCGTTATTCTGGTGGAGCCCAAATGAGTCGTGGTATGATGGTGAGGAACTGAGCGAGACAGAGCGTCTCGCAGGCTCCAGGTAAGTCCTCCAATCCTCGTGAGGACTTGAGCTTAAAGTTGCTAAAGGAGTTCGCCGGTGTGATGGCCCGGCCTCGTGGTCATTAGGAGTAGTGATTGGCGCCTTGCCTCGACCACCTCTTCCTCTGAATCGTGGCGTCATTGCCGTTTGTACATGCCAAAACAAACAAAGGAAACAAACAAAAGAAAACAACAAGATTAGGATTAGTCCTAAGTCATTTGACTAGACTCGGAAGTCAAGGAATGTGCAAACTGTGTCATTGAGATTAAACACAAAAGGCTAGTTTTAATTCACTCAATGTTGGCTCTGATACCAACCTGTCACACCCCGATATTTCCACATATTACCGGTGGGCCCGGTGGGGAGTATCGTGACGTAGTTGATATCATCATAGTCTATAATCACAGTTTAAATGCACAGCGGAAGTCTAAAAATAATTTATACAAAGCAAGTTGAAAGTAACATAAAATATTACACAACGGAATGTAAGTGGATCCACATGCGGATCAAAACAAAAGAAGTAATGTTCAACAGACTTAAAGTGATAAAAGCTTGCAAAACTCTTTATTAATCACTCAGGAGTTCCAACCCATTTCGCTTAGTACTTGCACTTAACCTTTTTGAAAATACGTCAGTTTACACTAGTAAATACAATTAACTGACTCTTTTGAAAAGTGTTTATAAAATTGGATTGAATGCACGAGGCATAAAATCTTTTATAACTTGGGATAATTATTAAAAATAATCTTGTATACAGTTTTACATGTTTGTCGTCCATTCGGGACCCGGTTAGAAGAGCCGGATTAGATTAATTGACACACCACAAGTATATGCCCACATGAGAGTGAGATACCGTTTATACATACGCAACTGTCAGGTGTATGCCTACACCCCGTGCTTAAGCCGTGGCCATTTCTAATAAATGTGCCGAGGATATCCAGGACATGGTCATTAACCCCGCAAAGGCATTGCATCAAACAAAACAGATTAAAACGGGTTATGTAAATGTATTAATCATAATCTGATTTAAATAACTACATACCCGACAAAGCGGTATTATTATAATACCATATCCCAAGCCCGTATAATGGAAAATAAGTTAAAAGTATTTACCTGAGCAAAATATAATTTAATCTCAGCCGTATAACAATCAGCAAGTGCAAATAGCTTAGCTTTTACTGGGATCCTAGATCTGGAATGAAGGTTTTAATAACCTATTAGATTCCTAACGGGTCTTACTTAAGTTTAAACTTTGACCGGTTAGTTTTAATGAAAGGTTTACGGTTCAAAACGCACGATTAAGCGAAGACCGGATTAGAATGTGATTTGGACCCGACAAGTATGAAGACTTGTATATCATGGGTAAACTAAACACATTCTGGATTTTGAAGTAAAAATGATATGGTTTGACCCGTTTCGGTTAATTCATGCAAACCAGTCACATAAACCGAACCGAACGCGAATATGCATAACGGGTAACCGAATGAGTCATGTACAGGTTCCACAAGTTAATATGCTTAAAATATGTTATGATATCAGTAGTATATCTTCCATTACGCCCAAAATGAATTTAAGGCCCGAAAGGGTATTTTGGTCATTTTAAAGTTTATAAAAGAGGTCAAATAGCAATCTGATGTTCTGGTCTAAAATAATCAGTAAAAACATTTATTTTAATAAGTTATATCAGTAAGATATTATATATATGTGAAATTTATCATTTATGACCAAACTATGCACCGTAGGGGCATTTTGGTCATTTTGTTGATGCATAATGTCTATCGCCTGCGTCATTAGTCTATGTCGTGTCGTTTGTGTTTAAAGTTTAAGTTTTGTATGTATTGAGTCCAGGTCGCATGACCTGATAAGGTGAGGTCGCTCGAGCTGGAGTTGTCCAGTTTGTGCGAAGTGGGCTTGTTATCTCGTGCGAACTGGTCAGCCTATAAATAGGCTAGTGGTGTTCTTCATTTGAAACATTCTGGAGAATTCTGTAATGAAGTGTTGTCCGATTCTCTCTGTACCAAAACGTCTAAAATCAATGAAGAACATGTTTAAAGTGCTTTATTCTGATTCTGGAGACGAAGTGCTGCCGAAGTGTCGAACGATCTGTAAACACTATCAAATCAATACAATCGACAATTAAAGTGATTCTAAGTGTGAATCTAGCTGATATAACATTAATACGTCTGATTTCGCCTTTCGTATTGATCGAGAAGTCTTCTGAACGACTCGTTTGATCGAATCCTCGATCCTACAAGTGGTATCAGAGCTCAGGATGAGTCAAATCTGTTGATATCGGTGTTTTGAACGGTTTAGAATCATATACTTCTACTCTTTCTTGGACTTTCAGACGAATTCACGGATAAAATGGTCTGAATTTTAGATATTTTGTGTAAAACATCATTTTGAACAATCGTACAAAGTTACAGACCATAAATCACACTAAAACTGATCCAAAAATGTCAAGAACTTGAAACTAAGCCTTCAAACGAAGTGAAAATGTCCAAATCATGTGAAAATGATGCTCAAACCGTGTGAAATTGATTAGATCATTTGAATTTTGCTCAAACCATTTGAAAAACTTGTCCAGTTCGCACGAATTGGACCAGACCGTTTGAAAATTTCAAAATTGTATAACCAGATCGCACGGGTGGAACATCTCACACGAATTGAGTGATCAGTTCACACGAACTGAAATTTTTTAACTAATATTTGTCACTTCGTATGGCTTGGCAGTCCAGGTCGTTTGAAAAGTCCAGGTCGTCTGAAATTCCAGATCGTTTGGAAGTCCAGGTCGCTTGAAATTGAAAATTTTCAAAACTTATAATTTTTTTGAATTTTTTTTCAAAGTATAAAAATGGACAATCAAGAGTTTTACAATGCGTTTTTCGGAGGAGGTATGACTGTTTAAACTCCAGCAAGTATAGCCCAGAATGTGAATATGGAGAACGAGCTAGGAACCATGCAAAAACCACCGAAACTGCTCAACATTGAAGATTATTCGGGGTGGCAGGATAGATTTCGCACGTGGGTTTAGGCGAATCACCTTGAATGTTGGCTGAAAGTTGAAACAAAATATGTAGTTCCTACGAATGATGCTGGTCTTCCGAAAACACTTAACACGTTAACTCCGGCTGAACAAGATAACTTTAAAGCCAAGAAGAAGATGGTCAGTATATTACAACAGGCAATTAAGGAAGACATTTTGGTACTGTTACAGCATCAGGGTGACGCGCAATCTATTTGGAACTCTCTTAAAATCAAATTTCTTGGGAGTACTGCAATGATCAAAAGCAAAAAGGCGTTACTGAAAAAAGAATTCGACATTTTTACTGCTATCAGTGGAGAATCAACGAAAGAGTTAATTGAGAGGTACTGTCACTTGGTAGTGGAGATGAAAAATTAGAATATAGATAAAACAGACGAAGAGTGGGTTGATAAGTTGGCTGACGCACTACCGCAAGAAGAGTGGGGTACGTTCTTATTGGTTTTGAAGAACAATTTGGAATACGTGGGTTTCAATTTGAGTACGTTTATCGAGAGAATTGAAGCTCAAGAGCTTGAACTTCGGAAGATGAGGAAAATGAAATCTGCTAACGTACAGCAAGATGTTCAACTTTATTACAAAGGAAACTCATCTGCCACATCTGCTCCGAGTCCAAAGATTCAAACGGCATTCAGTGCAGATTCTTCATCGGGAGTACCTCAAAGCATGCCTAACAACAACGTTTCACCGTTTCCAAATTATGAACCGAATCCTAAGTTTCAGAGTTTTCAAGAACAGGTTTCTTCTCAAAGTTCTTCAGGTTTGAACAATCAGAGTTATAGTCATGGGATACTGTGCTATATCGCTGTTAATATCAAAAATGGTCAAGATTTTACCGAGACAGCCTCAAAGCAGCATATAGCACTTCTAGCTTCTGTACTTGAGTCTTACGAGAGTCTAATAGCAGGACGAATTGGTAACCCAGACATGACTAAAAAAGATTACGATCAAATTGATCCCGAGGAACAAGAACTCATCGACATAAAATGGGGTATGGCAAGCATTGTGAGAAGAGCTCAGAGGTTCATGGAAATTACCGGAAGAAGTAGTCTCGCAAGTCCTGATCCTAAACTTGGATTCGACAAATCGAAGGTGACTTGCTTCAAGTGTAAAGAGAAGGGGCACTTCAATCGCGAATGTCCGAACAGAGAAGTTAATAACCACCAGAATCCATTCGCCAACGATTATTACTGACAGGCCATCTATCATAAAAACAGTCAACAACCATTCAATCCACGACCTCAAATCAAGAACAGTCCACCCAAACAAACAGAAAAAGCTCTTTTGGTGAATCAAGATGACGAAAAGATTCCAGAAGGTTTCAGTTTGGATAAGTACATTCCAGGAAGTGGTCTTGCAATGATGGCTGAAATTACTGAAGAGCCGGAACCAGAAATCGAGGAATGTGTTCCTAAAGTTGAAGAAGTCAGCGAAGTGGTGAATGAAGAAAGTTTTATGGATCTAGAAGAGGAGGCAGCAGCGGTCTACTATTATCAGTCTGAACAGGAGGTTATTACTAATGCATTTAAATCTATAATGCCAGCTAATATGTTTAATTCTTTTGCAGGTTTCATTAGTGAACCGACTACGGGTTTTTGCCCACAGTACGAAGTTGAACAAACTCCGGTTCAAGAGATCATTGATGTCTCAAAGGAATTGAATGAAGAGACTTTGAAAGATACATCAGACAAAGCTCTTATGGTCAAGCTGCAAGAGGTAGAACAAACTAAAACACCTTCTGATAACAATGAGACCAAAGATGCAACTCAAGAGTTAGTGTCTGTTGAAAAGGAGTCAATTATCGAGACTTGTGATACGTATGAGTCAGGAAAGAAGTCTGAGTCCGATGACAAATCAGAAAATGTGAAGTCCGACTCCGAAGAGAAATCTGAGTCTGAGTCCGGAGAGATTGGTAAATCGGAAAGTAAAAATGATAAACAAGAAAATGTTTTTGAAAAGGTTGATCCAATTCTTGAAAAGCCATGCGAAAACTGTTTGAAACCATGCATGGAGTGTCTTGAAAAAGACAAACAGTTTCAAGAATTGAAAAAGTTTAACGACAAATTAAAATTTGATTTTAATGATGTTAAAGAAGCTTATGACACTCTGTCACGATCAATTAAAATGATTCACACTGAGAGTAAAGAAAATGATAAAATTGCTAATTTGCTCAAAGCTACGTTCATGGATAAGCAAATGTCGATTAACATCCATCTGGACACAATCGCATCTCTAAAGAAGGAACTTGAACTGATGCGCATTGAGACAGAAAGAGTCGACAAAAAATTGATCAGTTATCTTTCATCTTCATATGTGATTGATCAGATTGTTCCTTAACAAACTGAAGTTAAACCAGCTTTCAAAAATGTTCCACCCCCAATGTGGAATCATTATTCTTAGAAATATCCAGAAGGGGTGGAGGAGGCATTAAATCTCAAACTGAGAACAGAGGAGAATGAGTTACCGGAAAACATAGATGTTACATTCTCTCTGTCTGACACCGACAACGAGTCACAACTGGTTAAAACAGTTGTAGACCAAGTGTTAGATGAAGAGAGTGATAACACTGATTTCAAAACAGTTAAAACTCATTTTGAGAATTCCAGTTCAGATTCTGAAGATGACGGAAACTTTCTTGATAAGTTTATCCCAAAGTCAGATAAAGTTTTGGATGACGATTCGATCATTGTGGTTTACACGATGACCGAAACTAACAAAATGTATACTGATTTTGAGTACCCGATTCAGAATGTGAATCTGGAAAAGGTTGAAAAAGTTTTTAAACTCGTGGAAATTGATATCTCAGAAGTTAACAACAATTCGTTTCTATCAAAACTGAAAAAATCTTTTGTTAAACAACAACCGACAAACAACCCGGGAAAGAAAAACGAATGGGTGGGTAACAATGGTAATAACAAGAGACATGGTAATAATTACAAAAAGGAAGGTGTTGGTTTTGAGATGAAAATGGCTAAGAAAGGAGTTAAGCCAAAAGAAAAATTGAGTGAAGTGTTTGTGGCTGGTAATAACACAGAAGTCGAAAAGGATTATATCTTTAGTAAGCAAGTAATTGGCGATTTTATTGTGGCCAAAAAGATAAGAGACGAGACCAACAGATCCACTTTTGTTGAATATGACAAAAGAATCTGTTATCGATGCAATGAAATAGGTCACATGGCCAAACAATGTGTCAAAAAGATAATAAAACCAGTTTTCCATAAACCAAAACCAAAAATTTCAAAGGATGATAAGGGAAAATCACCTATGGTATCCCCCGTGCGTATTCTTAAACGCGGTGAATCATTGAAGTCAGAGGACAAACCAAAATCAACTTTTGAAATTGGTGAATCTTCAAAATCACAAAAGACTTCAAAGGTTTATCTTAAATCAAAGACTTCCCAAAGTCAATCATAGATGGAGAAACCTAAACATTATTTTGAGGAAAAGAAAATGGAAAAAGTTTTAAAATCTGAACCGAAAATCTTTGTAACCACCGATAAGAAAATTGAGTTTGAGTTGGAAAAGTTGATTGAAGAATTCCCACCTATCAAGGAAGGAGCTCTAAAATCAAAACCAGAATCTGATGTTCGAAATGTTGTTTTTAACATTCCAAAAGTTGACATAGCAGCTCATGATATTGTCTTTGGTAGTGTACCAAATGTTGAAAAATCTTGGGTATCATTGTTTAAGTAAATGTCTTTTGATGTGTGTAGGGGCTTCCAAGGTCTATCATTTCTAAATGGATAATGGATAGCGGCACCTCACGACACATGACAGGGATGTTAGCACTGCTATACGACGTCAAATCAATCAATGGAGGTTATGTCGGGTTTGCTGGAACTCAAGGTGGAAGAATTGTTGGAGAAGGAATACTTACTAACGGGGTCGTAACATTTGATATGAATTACATTGCTGAGTTAGAAAACAATCTGTCGAGCATTTCTCAGATTTGTGACAAGTCATTCACTGTTCATTTTACAAAAGATGAATGTCTGATTCTTAAACCAGAGTTTAAAATACCAGAAGAAATGGTGTTGATGCGCGCTCCTCGTGAACACGATCTCTATATACTAGACATGAGTGTTGCAACAACGACAGATAAAAAGGCACAATGCTTTGTGAGTAAGACGAAGGCGACTGAAAAAGAATCCATCATGTGGCATCGTAAAATGGGTCATATTCACTTGAGAAAGATGAACTTTTTAGTTCATAATGATCTTGTAGACGGTGATAATGTGAAAAGCTTCCATCTTAACGATGATTGTATTGAATGCAAGAAAGGGAAGCAGACGAAGAAATCGCACCCGAAAAAGCTCTTGAACTCCATCAGATTACCGCTCGAAAGACTCCATATGGATCTTTTTGGACCGGTAAATGTGAAAAGCATAAGTGGAGATCTATATTGTTTAGTTATTACTGACGACTTTACAAGATTCTCCTGGGTGATGTTTCAAGAGAGAAAAGACGAAACATTTGATTCTTTGATGAGGCTATTCAAAAAGATGGAAAATCTTTACAAACTGCCGATTAGACGTATTTGAAGCGATAATGGCACGGAATTCAAGAACAACCGTATGCTCGAATTCTGCAACGATAAGGGCATTCTTCATGAGTTCAGCGCACCGTATACTCTTCAGCAAAACGATGTCGCAGAAAGAAAAAATCGTACGTTGATCGAAACGGCTCGTACCATGTTAGCAGATTCGAAGTTACCGGTATATTTTTGGAGTGAAGCGGTTGCCACGGCATGTTACACGCTTAATCGCGTTCTTACGGTGAAGAAGTAAAAGAAAACTTGTTTTGAATTACTTCATCTTTACAAACCGAATCTGAAATTTTTAGAACCATTTGGATAACCATGCACATTCATTGATCCAGACGGTAAATTTGGTGCGAAAGCTAATGAAGGTTTTTTTGTAGGATATGCTAGTCCGTTGAAGAGAGTTTTTGTTCCGAGTTTGGGGAAGATCATACAAGTTCAACATGTTGACTGTCAACAGTATACAACTCCTATTCAACTTCCCGGAAACAGGTTGCTATTTGATTACGATAATCGTTGGGAGTCATTCCATTTACCGACAGAGCCGAATGAGGAGGAACTGGTGTTCTTATACCAACAACAGCAGTCTCTTTCACAAGAACAAGTGCCGAGACCGTTGGTAGTTTCCTCGCCCACCGTGGGTTCAAATGATCATGAGGCTGGTCCTAGTGGAACTGCACATGTACCCCCAGAAGAAACAACTCCAATATTTGACCAATCTGACGACTTAAAATCGGAAACCAATTCGATTTATGACGAGGAACCAAATATTGCGACTTCAAATGATATTGATCACACGGGTGATCAGAATATAACAAATTTGCAATCGGAAGTGAGCGTACCGGATACAGTCATGCCAAGAACGTTATCTTACCATCCGTCAGAGCAAATCATTGGTGACCTTCAAAGCAGCGTGAAAACCTGCGAACAAATAAACAAAGGGCTTACATGTTTTTACTCATCTGTAGCTCCTTTACAAGTAGACTTCTCATTAAAATATTTTATCTCGCAGGTAGAATCGAAAACGTATAAAGAAGCATTGACCAAAGAGAGCTGGGTAAATGCAATGCAAGAAGAGTTACAACAGTTTAAAAAGCTTGGAGTGTTGAGGTTGGTTGAACTCCCGGAAGATCAGAAGTTGATCAAGACCAAGTGGTTCTTCAAATGTAAGAGAGATGATAGAGGGGTTATAGTAAGGATCAAAGCACGGTTGGTAGTCCAAGGATTTAGTCAGCAAGAAGGGATTGACTTTACTGAAGTACATGCTCCCGTTGCTCGACTTGAGGCAATCAGAATCTTCTTGGCGTTCGCGTCATGGAAGGGGTTCAAGGTCTATCAACTTGATGTCAAATCTGCATTCCTCTATGGCAAGATTAAAGAAGAAGTGTATGTCGGTCAACCACCGGGTTTTACCGATCCTATACACAAAGACAAGGTGTATCTACTCGACAAGGCGTTATACGGATTACACCAGGCCCTGAGAGCCTGGTATGAGACGCTTTCCCAGCATCTGCTGACCAACGGGTTCACCAGAGGGACTGTCGATAGTACCCTGTTCACTAAAGAGGTTGCAGGACATCTTCTGATCATGCAAATATATGTTGATGATATAATTTTTGGATCAACGAACGATGAGTTGTGTAAAGAGTTTGAGAAGGTCATGAAGCAGAATTTTGAAATGAGTTCAATGGGGGAGACAAAGTTCTTTCTCGGGCTTCAAGTTGAGCAACTGCCCGATGGAATCTTCATACACCAGACCAAGTATGTGAATGATGTGTTGGACAAATTCAATATGTCCGAATCATCTCCCATATCAACCCCTGGCTTTGAATCATTGCATATTTCCTGATGAAAGTGGTGAGAAAGTGGATGAAACGCATTATCGGTCAATCATAGGATCGCTAATGTATCTGACAGCATCACGACCGGACATCATGTATCCAACCTGCGTCTGCGCCCGGTACCAGTCAAGTCCCAGAGCATCACATATGACGATAGTGGAGAGGATCTTACGGTATCTCAAAGGTTGCCCAAGCACCGGCTTGTGGTATCCCCGATCGGGTGACTTCTCTCTAACTGGATATTTTGACTCTGACTTCGGGTGCTGTAATTTGAACGCTAAGTCCACAACTGCTGGTTTCCAGTTCTTCGGAACTCGGCTAATCACTTGGCAGTGTAAGAAACAGACCACAGCCGCTCTCTCGACTTGTGAGGCTGAATACGTTTCAGCTTCTAGCTGTTGTTCTCAGATCCTCTGGATCCAACAACAAATGAGGGACTATGGTTTGCAATTCTTAGACACACCAATTTTTGTGGACAACGAGGCAGCCATTAATATCACTAAAAATCCGGTTCAACACTCTAAAACAAAACATATTGAGATTCGACATCATTTTATTCGTGATTTCTACGAGAAAAAAATGATTCGAATTGATTATATTCACATCGATGATCAGAGAGCTGATTTTTACACTAAACCCTTTGATAAAACAAGATTTAATTATCTTTTAAAATTGAACGGGTTAAAGAATTTGTTTTCTGGGAGGGTGGTAGAGTGTGTGGCCAAGGCGGACGGCGATCAGAAGTGAACTGCGTCTAGTTGTCATGTTTTCTGTACAGTTTCTTTACTGCTTTTGATAAAACCAAAAACACAAAAATATGTTTTTGATTTTAGGGGGAGAAAGTTTATAGAAAATACAAAAACATGATAAAATTTCATAAATACAAAAACATTGAAAAATCAAAAATGAGTTTTGTTGTGAAAAAGAGGAAATGATAGCACATCAGTGGTCTATCACAACATGCTAAAGAAATGGAAAGTCAAAATGTTTTTAAACAAGTCTCACTAATGATGTGCCAGTAGACTTCACACAATTAGTAGATTGAGTTCGAGATATAAACATAACGAATAACTGCTTATCTTCGTGGGGAACATCTCTCGGATATATGGGTAACCCCCGAAATCTTGTTTGAAGGGCTTTCTATTTCTGACATACTAGGTCTTTGTGCGTGATGATATCTGGGGTATTATACCAGGACTTCTGATTTTGCGGGAGCAATAGCCTAGTCCTCGTATAATACTCTGCACTGCTTTATTCTTAAAGCTCACCGTCAGCATAAAACTGATGAAACATTGAAAAATGCTAATCATGTGTTGTTGAAGAAAAGATCCCCAAGAGGGACCCACCTAAAGTCGAGCCATCATCTCTCTGATTGAACGGAAGTTCTAGCCTGAGCTCTCATGGCCTCGCATTACCCATTTACAGATATCATTAGTGTACATTCACCTGTAAGACCGAATATAGGAGTCTGGATACGGGAGTATATTCTGAGGTGGGACACGTGAATAAGTTAAGTTTTTAAAACACTAATTCGTATCTTGGATCAATTGAAACTTGTGTAGAAGTTTAAGTGGACAACAATACTGACAATCAGAAGTGAATTTGTTTAATACTTAAAGATTTATCAAGATCAACGGTGTTAGTGATAAGTCTCAAAAACTGATATGATCCTCTTGCACAAACTCACAAAAAGTTGTCTGTAAATATGTTTGTACCGTTTCCAGTTTCTTCAATTCCAAAAGATTTTATGTTTGTTTAGCTAAAACGTTGAAATATTCAAAAAGATTTGTCATTTCATCTTATTTTCGACAACAGACGTTGGGGATCTGATGATCAAAGTCCAACAGTGCTAAACAAGTTGGATCATTTGGGTTGGATAAGAAAAATGTGAGAAAAGTATTGGTAATTGTTCAAAATGCTTAAAAGTTCATTAATTTGAACTTAAAATGTTTCAAAATTGTCAGCGAGATCATAATTTGGTCGGCCAAAGTCATTAATTTGGATTTGGCAGGCTAAACAGTTGACCAGGGTCATTAACTTGGACTTGGTTAACTGAGTGTGTTGGTAAAAAGTTAAAAAGTTAAAAAATTCAAAAATAATGAAAATCAGTTGGTTCACACGAGTTGACCAACTCGCACGAACTGGCCAGATAGTTTTAACTTGGCCAGACCGTTCCAAAAATGCCAACTCGTGCGAGCTGGCCACACCGCCTCAACATCAACCCGTGCGACCTGACAACATCTATATAAAGCGGAGACCAGATCGCATGAACCGTTTTTCTGTCTTCACACCGCACCAGACACACATCTTCAAGAGATTTGAGCGATTTGAGAGATTTCATCGTTTTTCAAGCATTAATCTTGTGATCATTGTGTTCGGATTCCTTGTATAAGTTGGTTCGCATAACTTATATCATGGGAAAGGTACAGATTGATGATAAATTGAACCGAATCTTATGAACACGTTTGAACTTGAACAAACAGATATTTTGAACTTAGATCTAGGCTTCTAAAATGGATTAAATCGATCAAAAATCATATCAATGTGATCGGTTTTTGTTGTAGAACAGATCTAAGGAATCAATTTCATAATAAAACATGTTTTAAAAACCTGCAATTCACTGTTCATATATGGTTATTCAAACGAGGTGAAGCAGTTCAAACGATGTGGATGATTTTTTTGACCAGATCGCACGAGATGGTCAGATCGTTTGAAGTTCCACACTGTTTGAAATTGGTCAGTTCGTTTGAGACCAGATCGTTTGAAATTATCCAACTCGTTTGAATCCAGGTCGTTTGGAGTTGGTCAGATCGTTTGACCACCAGTCCATTTGAGTAGACACATCATTTGAAACCAAATCGTTTGTAAATGCTCATCATGATTGGCACGAGGTCGCATGAACTGGTCACATCGCATGAAGCCAGTTCGTGTGAATGTTTGTTGTGTCTTGAAAATTATGCAAAATGTTTAACTTGTTTGTTTCTGTTTGTTTTTTCAGGCATCGAATGTGTTGTTTGATCCATCGCACAATATTTGCTGTGTTTACGATGAAACACTACCAAAGATGAGTGTGTTTAAGGAGATTTTGCCATTCATGAGACGTTTACCAATTCAGAAAGCTTTAACGGATCAGCACAAAGTATTCAAATCTCATGTTCATCATTTTTGGAAGAATGCTAGTTATGATGAAGAGAATGATGTTATTAATTCAAGTGTGAGTATAAATGATGAAAATAAAGAAATCATAATCACAGAACAGCTTGTACGACTAAGTTTTAGAGTTTCCATATGACGATAATTCGCCAACAGGGTTTCCAGAAAGGATGGTCAAAGGTTGTATGCTTAGAATGGGTTATAACGGTCCGCTGAATAAAGCAAATTATTTGAACGCCTGTTTTATGAAGCCGTATAAATTCTTCATTCACTCAGTGATTCATGCGCTAAATCACAGGAAAGGTGGATACGATGTTATGAAAGATTATCAAATGTGTATGGTGACGGCGTTGGTGCTAAACAAGAAATACAACTTTTCTAGAATTGTCTTTCATTACATGAAAGAGAATATTATTTTTTATAGTCGAAGTTGGATGTATCCAAGGTTTATGCAGATGATGTTGGATCATGCGTATCCAAATCTGGAAAAAGATGAACAAAATGATCTAATGATGTTGCATCACATGGATAATGAAACGTTAATCCGATTATCCAAGTATACAAAGCATTGGTTTGAACCAAAGAAGACAGAGTTTTTCGGGTTCATCAAAAGTGTTAAGTATGAGGATCCAGATCTAGTAAATCATTTAAAGTGGAGGAATGATGCTGAAATGCAAGAAAAGAGTGCAACTGATGAATTAACGAAGTTAGAAGATTTTTGTGTAACTCGAAATGATTGGTATACAAGAGAAGAAAAATAAAAGAAGAAAAAAGGTGGAAAGAGAACTCCTACACCAAAAGCTCAAGCTGAAGAAGGATCATCTTCTCAACCACAGAAAAAACGTAAAAAGAAAGGGGTTGAAACATTGTTGGTTGATGAACCAGAAGAAGATGAGACAGAAGCTAACGTTGAAAAAGATCAAGAACAATTATCTCCTGAAACTGAGCGATTGATGAAATATATTGATGATAGTTTGGAAGCTGGGAAATCAGCTAGTAAGATAGTAGTTGATGATGAAAAAAAAGAGTTTATCTGGTTCAGAAGATGATGTTGATGCTAAAGTTGATCGTTGGATCAAAGAAAACTATGATCCAAAAGATAGAGAGAAACAAAAGAAGAGAAAGAGGAGTTCGGATGATGATGATGAGACATATATTCCACCAGAGAATGTTCAGGTTGTAACACCACCATCTTCAGGAGGAAGAAAGAAATCAACATCAAGAAAACGTGTCGTAACCCCAGCAGCACGAAAGTTAAAATTCAAGCTGAAACTAAATCCACCACCAGAACCACAATCTAAACCACCATCACCACCACAAAATCAACCAATATCACCACCACCACAACAACCATTACCTGATCCTTTCCAATCACCACCACAATATCATACTTCATTACCCATTCATGAACAACCTCAAATAACTTCACCACACGTCCAACAAACACCACCAACCACACAACCACCAGTTCATACTACTCCTGGATCATCTGGTTTTGAAAATTTTCCACATATTCCAGAGAGTACAGTTCTTGAACAGCTTGATGATTTTAGCTTTGTGAATGATGATCTTGTAAAGAAGTTGCAAAAGAAGGTGGATGAGTTGTTAAGTGAGAAAAAGAAGTTAGAGAAACATGTCAAGTCTGTTGAATCTGAGAATTCATCTTTGCTGAAAAAGATTGAAGCTGATCAAGTCGACATAGACATTCTGAAAGTTCGAATAGCTGACTTGGAAGAAGAAAAGGCTCGAAGGGATGAGCAGAATGAGTACTTCAAGTTGAAAAATAAAGAGTTAGAAGCCAAGAACGCTAAGAAGGATCATGAAGATTATATGTTAAAGAAAGTGTTGGAAGACTTGATTGGTAAGCCGATTGAACAAATGTTTGAAGAGATAGAACTTGAGGAAGTTAGAGCAAGACGTAAAGCTGAAATAGAAGCTGGAATGAAAGATAAGGGTAAAAGTGTTCAAGTTGAAGATATTGTTCAAATGACTGAGAGAGCAATTGTTCTGACTGAGCCAAAATCTCCATCAAAAGTTCCAGAATCGACTATTCTAGATCATTGTCTGATAACTTCAGTATCTGGTGAAGATGATGAAGGAGATGAAGATGATAATCTGAAAGATGATGCAGATGAAGTATATTCTGTTCATAGTGATGATGATGATGATGGTAATGATGATACTGCTCAAGGTACTTCGGGTATCAAAGTGACTGAAGTGTCACAAGAAGAGAATATTGATGATTATCTTCAAGATGATGCAAACGAAGAATCAGAAAAAGCAGGAGGAAAGGGGGAGCATGGTGATGCTGAAAAAAATGATGAGATTGTTGATCAGGGTACAAGTTTGATTCTACGTCTTGAACATGATGTAGAGGAAGGTGAGATATTGCATACTTATACTAGAGCTGAGATCGTTAAGATGATGGTTATTGAAGACAGTGAGTTTAACTTCGATTTTGAAGAGGAGTTGAACAAGTTTGATATCAATCGTCAACCTGAATATCAGTATAAGTATGTTGAAGATGCTGATAACTATGATAAAGTGGAAGTAGAAGACTGGAGCGACGATGATCGGTCTGAAAATGTTAATGTTGATACTTCTAGCTTTCCAACACTTGTTGAGTTATTCAGTCAAGCAAATGAGGATGAATTGAGAAGAAAAGTTGCTGAAAGTGTTAAGAGTAAGAGTTTTAAAGAAATGTCAAAAGAAGAATAACGCGAAGAACGAAAGAAGTGGTTCAGGAAGGATACAGAAAGAAAATTCAAAAGTCCACTACAGTATTACAGAAGGGATAGAGATGTTTCTTTGGGAGATATCATAAGCTGGGGTTACTTGCCACAAGTCAACGCTTATGCTATTAGAAGAGAATTTGGTGTTTAATATTTTCAATATATTCAAGATATAATGTCTCTACCTTGGTGGGATGTTGAAGAGTTATCCAAAGTAAGAACATTATCATATCCTGTCAGAGTTCATGATATGCCAACATGGGGCTTGATGAAATTTGAAGCATTCAGAGAATTTAAACACTGGAAGCCACATTATCCAAAGAAAGTCAAAAGGAATGATCTAGTTACAGGTATTGAGGAAACAATTCTGAAGATCAAGAAGCCCAGGGTAATAAAGAATATTCCATTGCCAAAGATGGAACAGAATTTTCATGAAGGGTTTGTATGCTGGGTTTATAGTTGTATGACGACCGAAGCAGTGATTGTGTACAAAGTTGGGGATGAAATCAGATATATTCACCTGTACGATCCGATGTGGATAGTGAATTGTTCCGCAAAGGATAATGAATGTATGTTTGTGAACAAGATTGGATACAAGGCAGAAGATAGAGAACAAGCTCTGCAGTTTTAGAAAGTTGCTACAATATGTTTTCAAAAGAGTATAAATTCTGAAAATATGTGGTTAACAAGCTGGAGAGAGATTGAAAGAGAAGAGTCTTTGAAAGCAAAGAAGCTGAAAGAAGAGCGTGAAGAGAAAGACAGGATTGCTAGAGCTACATGTGTGCAAAGGCTAGCTGAAGAAGAGCAGAGAGCTGCTAAGGAAAATGAAAAGCTCAGGAAAGCATTATTGAAAAAGCCGAAGCAAAGATAAGAATTTTTCAAGTCTTTGTGAAGGATGTTTTTGAAGACAGGCTGACTGAAGACTGCGACAATTTCCAAGGGGAAGTTTGTTGATGCATAATGTCTATCGCCTGCGTCATCAGTCTATGTCGTGTCGTTTGTGTTTAAAGTTTAAGTTTTGTATGTATTGAGTCCAGGTCGCACGACCTGATAAGGTCAGGTCCCACGAGCTGGAGTTGTCCAGTTCGTGCGAAGTGGGCTTGTTATCTCGTGCGAACTGGTCAGCCTATAAATAGGCTAGTGGTGTTCTTCATTTGAAACATTCTGGAGAATTCTGTAACGAAGTGCTGTCCGATTCTCTCTCTACCAAAACGTCTAAAATCAATGAAGAACATGTTTAAAGTGACTTTCTACTCTTCTACTCCTGTTCTAACACTGATTGCAAGGTTTCTAGTCTGATTCCGCCTTTCTAGAAACTAGATCTGACTCTGATTGACTCGTTTGGACGAATCCTCGATCCTACACATTTCACATATACTATAAGGGTCAAATTTGGAAATCTGAGTTTAAAACTTTTACTTACTATATAAGTTTAAAAATTTATTCATGACATCAGTAGGTAACAAGTCTTAGGTGCTAAATATGGTTTTAAACCATACTATGCGTTTAAAAAGCGTAAAAGTCGGTATTTGACGGTATTCGGGTTGATTAAGAAAATCTGAGATTTTGATTAGCCTCTCCTGTTTAAAATAATTTATTTAATGTATAAAAACAGTAGAAAAAAGGTTTGATATGTAAAGGATGTGTAAAACTCATTTTATTAGCAAAAAGGGCATAACCGTCAATTACCGAGCCTATGCAAGAAACCTACGTTATGATCAGTTAAAAATTCAACAAAAATTTTCAAAAATCCCTAAATATTATATCTTAACAGTAGGTAGAAAGTTTGGTGTCAAAATTTGGGTTTAAATGGGTTTTATGCCAAATATGCCGTTTAATTAATAAAAAGCTTTCGTTTTACGATATCGCGCATAACTTCTATTTTAGACCATAATCTGATGTCAAACATTTAGGACATACTTAAATATCAGTAATAAAGGTTTTTGTCCTCTCACATTTTCAAAAATCTCGTTTTAATATCAAAAGGGCATAATGGTCAATTTTTAAGCATTTAATGGAAACATGCAATGACCTAGGATTTCTATGGAACCAAGTTGTATAAACTCATAGGGTTATACTAACCTATAATATGGTCCTAAAGGAACCCTAAGGCATATCTAAAACAAGCTAAATTGTGTCAGAACTGAAAGTCAAAGCAAAAGTCTACTTTTGCGACTTTCGGTTCCGAACCGAGCCTAAACTCAGAATTGTCGGGTTAAACATGCTTAGACTTGTTCTTATATAGTTTACCAAGTTATTTTAATGTTAAAACATGTTCCATAACCTTTGCATTATCAGTTATGAATTAATTTGTAAAAACTGATTCTGTTGACTTTTTATTAATAAGTTTGACCCGACAATTGACCAAATAAAAGTGATAATCAGTAGGTACCCTTTTAAGGGTTTATTACCTACATAATTACCAACTCATAGGCACTTTCAATTCAAATAATGGCTGGACCATTTGTGATTAATCACAAAATCAAAGCTTAATTATGATAACTTTGACTTTCGGTCATTAAGCTAATAAAACTTAACTAAAGAAGCTAAGAACACTTACAATAGTCTTAGCACGAAGATTATCACTAAGAGAGCTTCCTTCAAAGTCAGGTTGCTCCAGAGAAGTGAGTTTGAGTGTGAAATTGAATTGTGCAAGTGAGGAACTTCACCTAAAGCTTCTATTTATAGTGCATTGGGGATTCTAGGATCAATGCAGGTGTCCCTCAGGTGAAATCTGATGCATACAGGTGTCTAGAGGTATTTCAAAACCGTTAACAAGCAGCTAGTTTCAAGAAAAGGGGTGTAGAAGGAGACAATCCACAGCTGTCCATTTTCACTGCCCAGATACTGTCCTTACGGACCGTAAGCCGAGGCTTTACGGTCCATAACCGCTTTTCAAATTTTATTGCCCAGCTAAGCCACCTTACGGTCCGTAAGGTGGTCTCTTTGCGGTCCGTAAGCATCTGATCAGAAGACAAACCTTTGAGGACTTTAACATTTGACCATGCAACCTTTCATAACTCGAATCTATGGTCATTTTCAGTAGAAGGGGACCACATGATCAGGCCTGAATGCTCTTGGAAGTTTTGCCATGCATTAACATTGATTTGGAGTCTTTGAATGAACCATGTGAATGAAAGATTGTCGTTATTGAACATAGGATCCCATTTCTTTGAATGTTGAATTATTCATTACAAAGTTTAACCGGATACTTATGAAATCCTTATTAAACATTCATAAGAATGTATTTATATTTTACTAAAGTTTGGAAACGTTAAAAGGTCACTCAGAGGTAATAATTAACATGTTGACACTTTTAATCCCTCCATATAACTTTTAACTTGATCCGGGTTTATAACACGTTTAAGGTTCATGACACGTGTCTTTATTATAATGGGCATGATTTTTTTGCGAGGTGTTACAGCTATACTTGGGCATCTTACCAAGTATCTTAAATCGTTTCTTCAAAATTCCAAATGACTTCGTAAAGATGAATGTGAACATTTGAAAGCTTCTTGCATATTATTCGAGGGCTCTCTTTGAAGTTGAGATTGATGGTATCTTGTCTTGGAATATGGAACAAGGTATCCTTTTCTATCTGGATATCCTTTATCAACCAAATAATATATGTTATGGGTCATTTTCCGAGTATATATCCTGACTAATATTCTGCTTTTGATTGTTTACTTGTGATCAGGATACCGGATCAGGATATTGGTAACATCCTGGTTCGATATCCTGGTATTAACTGAATTGATCACGTGCAGATTAAGAGTTACAAGTCTCCAACGTTCAAGAAGACTTCTTTCCCCAAGACTCTGGCAAATCAGTTGGGATGGAAACGTTGATCCCGAAAGACCAGGACTACAACGGCTACTAGGGAATATTCGGGGTATCTCGGTTTATTAGGAAAGTTAGTTGTTTTTGGTTAGCTATAAATAGTATGATCGGATCAAGTTAAGGCACTCAATTCATTCGCACACTTTACTCTCTAGCTACTAGCAATCACTACACACCAACACTTGTACTCAAATTATATTGTAACACCTAGTTGATCCGCATCATATACTGCACTGTATCCTGATATTTGAAACAATAGAAGAACAAGGCAGCTGCGATTGTCAGCTCCCGAGGTTTTATGCCGATGATCTAGATTGATCAATGGCTTTCCTCGTACATCTCGTGTGACCCCTTTACATTTTTGCTCATAGTTTGATCACATATACAGCTCTATATCCTGAGTCGTATCCTGAAAACTATTTTTACAAACAACTTAATCAAAATATTTTCAACACATATTTCTAGCACACTACCTCACTTAACTAATTTGATCAGTAAATTGCTTCGGTAATTTTTTACCAAAACAATTTGGCGCCCACCGTGGGGCAAGTGGTGCTATTTTTACTAAAAACTTTAGTAAAACCATTACTCGGCTTTCTATTGTCAAAAATTTTTGCTACATTGTTTTCAATGGCCTCGAGGTCAAACATGAGCTCTTCCACCATGTCTGCTACAACCTCTACAACAATTGGTTCGGTGCTTCCACCTCCTCCTCCAAGAATGCAAACCTCTTCACAAGGAGCTGAAAGTCATGTGGCTCGGGATGTTATCCCCGCTCCCAGTGCCCAGGGATCTGGTCCTGTTTTGGCTTCTAATGAGGAAATTCTGAATTTGTTTGGTAGTGTATAGGAACAGATGAGGCAGTAGCAGGAAACTAATCGGATGCTGATGAGAGAGATACAACTCTTGAAATCCGGCCCAAGTAGGCCTGCTGAAGAAACTGTCACTCCTTTGCAACCCAGGGATTTGAACTTCAGTTCTGCTGTTTACACTGAGGATAACCGGGGGAATATCGTGCCAAGCCATTCCCAGAATCATACTCCTGAGATACCCTCTTCAATAAGAGTATCAACCGTGAGAAGTTCAGGATATGCTTCAGGATATGGCCAGAATCCCCAGACTGGTAATGTATCTAATAATAATAACACTCTTGCTACTAATGATGTTGGATCTTTGCAGGATGCAGGTATGACATCGGCATTTTCCAGAGAACTCCAAAAGCTGAAAGAAATGATATCCAGTGTGCCTGGGGTGGTCCAGCCGATTCCAGAAGTGTCCCAAGACAGTCACAGGATATCCCGGTTTGCGCATCCTATCTGTGATGCTGAAATCCTGAAAAGATTTCAAACCCCCAACATGAAACTCTATGACGGAACCACGGATCCTGAAGAGCATATCGCCCAGTATAGGGAAAGGATGGAGATCAACCCTATCCCTCCAGATCTCAAGGAAGCATGTCTCTGCAAGGGTTTTGGTTCTACCTTGACAGGATCAACCTTAAAATGGCTGTTAAACATTCCTCCTCACTCAATTACTTCGTTTGCTCATTTGGTTAATTTATTTAATAGTCAGTTTTCTTGCAGCCAGAGTTTTGAGAAACTAACCAGTGATCTTTACAGGATAACTCAAGGGCCTCAGGAATCCTTGAGGGATTATGTGAACAAGTTTAGTCGGGAATCCTTGGATATCCCACATCTTGATGTTGCAACAGCTGTGCAGGCTTTTAAGATGGGATTACAAAAAGATTCTCAGTTTTATCAGGATCTTGTAATGAATCCCTGCAGGAGTCTCAACGAAGCTCGTAACAGGGCATTGAGATATATTCGCTTGGAGGATGATAAGAAGATGCAAGAGAGGATGAATTCCACCTCGACCTATGAATCAACCAATAGGAAATCAAAATCCTCGTATAAACCATATCGCTCCAAGCCATATGGCAGAAATGACAACAAGAAAGTGAATGCTGTTGAAGATGAGGATCCTGAAAAATATCCTGAATTATCTGAATATTGCTTTTCTGTTAACATACCTGAGTTAATGTATGCTATGCAGGGTTTAGGAGACAAAGATAGGTGGCCTCGAAAGAATCAACAAAAAGCTGATTGGAAGGACAAATCCAAATGGTGTGCCTTCCATGAAGATTTCGGACATATAACTGAGGATTGCATTGCCCTAAGAAAGGAAATAAGTTATCTTCTAAGCAAGGGATATCTGAAGGATCTCCTAGGAAGAAAGAAGAATAAGGGTCAGGATACTGAGAAGGATCCTGAACGACCAGCATCACCCCCTGCGGATGCCAAGATAATCAACTTTATTTCAGGAGGATCCGACATTTGTGGGACTTCATATTCTGCGGCCAAAAGACATGCAAAGGAAGCTAAGGCCGAGAGGGGAGATAAACCAGCCAGGATGACTACCCTCACAACTGATAAAGTGATCACTTTCGACAGTGATGACAGGGATACTGTCCAGGATCCTCACCATGATGCTCTCGTAATAACATTATACGTGGCTAACCATTTTGTACACAGGATATTGGTGGATAATGGCAGCTCCGTCAACATAATCCAACTAGAAACTTTGAAAAGAATGAATGTATCTCCAATGGATATTACTTCAAAATCCACCGTGCTTGTTGGGTTCAGTGGAGAGGCCAGGAACACAGTGGGAGAGATAAAGTTACCAGTATATGTTGAAGGGGTCAACTCGATACAATGTTTCTGTGTGATGGACTCCCTATCCTGCTATAAAATAATACTAGGCAGGCCATAGATCCACGACATGAAGGCTGTGCCATCGACTTATCATCAGTACATCAAGATCCCTACCCCTTGGGGGGTTGTCAAGGTTGATAGTGATCAGCAGGAGGCGAAGGAATGCTACTCATCCTCGATGAAATCCTCAACCAAGCCTAATGCAGCATAGCAATTAAAGATGCGGGCCCAGGATATCATGGAGGCTTCGGAGCAGGATGTAAAGAAAGTTATCCTGGACCAGGATAATCCGGATATCTCGGTGTTTGTAGGAACCAATATCCCTCAGGATATTGAAAATCAATTGACTAATTTTCTAAAATGCAGGATGTCGATGTTCGCGTGGAAACACGAGGATATGACAGGTATTTCCAAGGATATTATAACTCACAAGCTTGGAATTGACAGGTCTTTCAAGCCTATCCAGCAAAAGAGAAGGAAGTTTGCTCCAGAACGAAACATAATTATTCAAGAAGAGGTTGAAAGACTATTGAAGTCTAAGATGATCAGGGAAGTCAAATTTCCCAAGTGGCTAGCAAATGTGGTCGTGGTTCAAAAGAAGAATGGGAAATGGAGAGTTTGTGTAGATTACACAGACTTGAACAAAGCATGTCCTAAAGACCCATTCCCTCTGCCTCATATAGACTCGATGGTGGATGCCACTGCCGGTCATGAGATGTTAACCTTCATGGATGCATCCTCAGGATTCCAGCAGATCCAAATGGAACCTTCAGACCAGGAGGATACTGCTTTCATGACACCAACAGGTATTTACTGCTATGCCTTTTGGTTTGCAGGTGCAACGTACCAGAGATTGGTGAACATGATCTTTAAAGACAAACTGGGGGACACCATGGAGGTGTACATTGACGATATGGTAGTCAAGTCTAAGAAGGCTGAGGATCATCTCCAGGATATTAAAGGAGCATTTGATATCCTGGACCAGTACAATATGAAACTAAATCCTACCAAGTGCCATTTTGGAGTGGGGGCAGGAAAGTTTCTAGGATATATGGTGACTAAAAGAGGAATAGAGGCAAGCCCAGAGCAGATTAAAGCTATCTTGGATATCAAATCACCTTCAAATATGAAGGATGTTCAACGGTTAACAGGGCGAGTAGCAGCATTGAACAGATTTATCTCAAGATCCTCCGAGAAATGCAAGGAATTTTATGATATCCTGAAGAAAAACAAGAAGTTCGAATGGAAAGAGAAGCATGAAGCAGCCCTGCAGGATTTGAAGCAATATCTCTCAACTGCACCTCTATTGATGAAGCTTGAAAATGGTGAACCACTGTCCTTATACCTCGCAGTATCAGGGAATGTTGTAAGTGTCGTTCTTATAAAGGACCATGAAGGTCAGCAATATCCTGTCTATTATGTTAGTAAAAGTTTATTAGATGCCGAAACTAGATATTCTCATCTAGAAAAATTGATATTAGCCCTAGTTATGGCATCAACCAAACTTAGACATTATTTTGAGACACATAGGATTCATGTTAAAACTAATTATCCTGTTAAGAACTTGCTTAGGAAACCCGAGATGTCGGGCAGGATGGCTAAGTGGTCAGTAAAATTAAGTGCCTATGATTTAGTTTATGAGCCTAGAAATGCCAAAAAGTCTCAGGCTTTAGTTGACTTTGTGGCTGATTTCAGTAGTGACATTCAAAATGAAGTAGACTTAGAAGTACAGCAGCTAGGAGAAAACTTAGATTCCTGGACATTATATACTGATGGTGCATCTAATGTAAGAGGTGTAGGTTTAGGTATACTACTAAAATCGCCACAGGGGGACATATTACCCCAGGCTATTAGATGTGAATTCCCTGCCACTAATAATGAAGCAGAATATGAGGCTTTAATTGCAGGATTAGAGTTGGCTAAAAATATGAATATGAATATTAAAAATTTGCAAGTATATGTCGATTCCTTGTTAATTACTAATCATTTTAAGGGATCATATGCAGTTAAAGGCGAGAAATTAATCGAGTATCTCGAAATTCTCAAAAAGTTAGCAGGATATTTCGATATTTTCACACTTAAACAGGTACCAAGAGAGGATAATGCTGAAGCTGATGCCTTGGCGAATTTAGGATCATCAGTCAGGATACTGGAAGGAACCCAAATACCAATGTTACATATCTTATATCCTGCGACGAATCCTCAGGAAAAGGAAGTACTAAGTATTCGGGATCCTGATAAGAATCCTGAGAAGAATCCCAAGTCCTGGATGGTTCCAATTATAAGATATCTCAAGGAAGGACACATCCCAAAGGATGAGAATCCTAAGGCCTTCAGGATGAAGGTATCACGATTCACTATTATAAATAATGTCTTGTATAAGAAATCTCTTGCAGGACCATATATGAGGTGCTTGGAGGATCCCGAAACTAAGGAAGTGCTTCAGGATATACACGAAGGGGATTGTGGTAACCATACTGGGGGCAGGTCATTGTTCTCAAAAGTATTGAGAACAAGATATTATTGGCTAACGATGAGGAAAGATGCTGCAGAATATGCTCGAATATGTGATGCATGTCAAAGGCACAGTAACATACTACATCAACCAGTTGAACCACTATATCCTATAGCTTCCCCTTGGCCATTCATGAAATGGGGGATGGACATAGTAGGGAAATTACCAAAAGCTCCAGGAGGAAAAGTCTTTATGCTGGCAATGACTGATTATTTCTCTAAGTGGGTTGAAGCTGAAGCATTTGTTCAAGTTAGAGACCAAGAAGTAGTATCCTTCATAAAGAGGAATATCCTGACCAGATTTGGAGTACCAGCTGAAATCATTTGTGACAATGGATCCCAGTTTATAAGTAAAAGGACTACTGACTTTTGCAAGAGTTGGGGAATCAAAATGATCACGTCTACTCCGGTACATCCTTAAGCAAATGGACAAGCAGAATCCTCAAATAAGATAATTGTCAACAACTTGAAAAAGAGACTAGGGGCTAAGAAAGGAAGATGGGCAGAAGAATTACCCTTTGTTTTGTGGGCTGATAGGACGACAGTGAAGAATGCTATTGGGCAAACCCCATTTTCCTTAGTATTTGGAGCAGAGGCAGTAATCCCGACAGAGATGGTGATACCTACAGCAAGATCCAACCTCCGGGATCCTGAGCGGAATCCTGAAGTCCTATGCCAGGAACTGGATACTATTGATGAAACAAGAGACGCAGCAAGGCTAAGGATGGCAGCATATCAACAGAGGATATCTAAAGCATATAACAAGAATATAAGGACTAGAAGATTTCAAGTTGGAGATTGTGTATTGAGAAAGGCTTTTCAGAATACTACTAATCCTGCTGATGGAAAGTTGGCTCCAAAATGGGAAGGACCCTATGAGGTTGAATCAGAATCGGGAAAAGGAGCATACCGACTCAAGAATATGGAGGGAGATATGCTACCGAGATCCTGGAATGCTATACATCTAAAACTCTATTTCAAGTGAGTATGGAATTTAAATTCTAACTCAGGATGGTATGGATTCTGTCTCTTTTAATAAATTTTAATATTATTTACTGTTTTGAACCCATTACTGACTTAAGCATCGGAGGGGTGTTAGCCAGGCTAACACCCACCTTAGCTTACAGTTGTTTTGCAGTATATGCTTCGAGATATAGCTCCAGGATATACATTCAGGATACTTCAGAAGATTAGAGGACTGGCCCCATCTCTCACGTCTAAGGGATCCTGATCCCTTCACAGGTTTAAATGTATTCACCTTTCTTCCGAATTGGGTTTAAACACCCCGCCTGGAGAGCAAGTTATTCGGGAATAGTTCAAGGTGGCGGGACCAGTTCATGTAAAAGTGGCTGACAATTTCGTTACTGTTGGCTATATCCTGAATCCTAAAGGTATATGAGGATTGATCACCCTCTCTCACGAAAGGGTATTTTCATACTCTCTAAGGTTTAAAGGTTATCACCTTTCTAAGTCTTGGAGTTTATACACTCCCGCCAGTAGCCATGAAAATTTGGGATTTTCCCCAGGATACTAAGGATTTATCTCCAGTATATTTTTGGGTTTAACCCCTGTAACACAAGAATTGTCTAAACAGTTGGAACTGATATTCAAAAAATTTTCTAAGTGTTTATAGACTTCATGCACAGGGGACATTCCTTCTAAAGCAATTGTGTGAAGCTCAAAAGATCAAAATTGGGCTAAGTGTCTCGGACTGGGGATATCTTAGTGGGAAAAGTCACAAAAGGGGTTGGAAGTTAATACTAGGGTTACACTCAATTCCTGGTATGATCTTTCCTTTGTGAACCTTACATGAATTGTTTAACTCTGTTTAAGGCTCAAAGCATCCTGATTAGGATATATCATTAAGATATATTCTCGGAATACGATTCAGGATATCCGGTTAGAATATCTGGGATACAATACTTGAATTTATAAAAAGAACCGGAGTTAAAAAAGCTATCAAAACAAGGTTTATAAGTTCTAAGCAAACCATATTTTTCCTTTAAAAACCCTATTGTTCGAGATTTTGTAGAATAAACTGTTTTACAGATATTGGTTGAGTATCCTGGTCAAGATATTTTGCAAAATTGAAATTCGAACTAAGCAACGAAAAATTGAAAGGCAATAGCAATCAAATTGAAAGATGAAATTATCTTAAATAAGCAATACCAGTTGATAACCGAAGGCTTCCTCCTAAAACCTAGGACCCATCCACCTTCGGCTATCAAGTTGTTTTAATGCGGAAATAGAAACTGTTCATAGGACAAGAAATAAAATTGTTCGAACAAGCGTAACTCTCAAATTTAAGGGATATAAGTTTTAGGAGGCAGCGCCTTCTTCGTTCGTGACATTTTCCGCAGCATCCGTCTCAGGATCAACCTGAGCATCCATCTCAGCATCAGTTGGTTTTTCAACTGCCTTTGAAGATCCTTCAGCTGCAGGTTTAGCAGAAGTGTCGCCGAGACTCCTTAGCTTTGTTTCCCAGGCATTGATGTCCCAAGAAGGACATTCGAAGCCCAGTGCTTTGGCTTCGTGGGCCATCTTTAGCCTGGCCTGGAGAAGGGAAGTGATGACGGAACTTTTAAGGCTTTCCCGGTAGGTGATCATGTCCTGTTCGTGTTGAGTATGGGCAGCATCAAGATCGGCTTGGGCCTGGAGAGCAGCTTTGTTGAAGGCGGCCTGGTGTTCTTAGGTCATAGCCTTGAACTTGTCTTCGTAATGCCGAGATTTGGCGGCTGCAATCATACCCTGATCAGAGATGGTAACCTCGGCTTTCTTCAACTTGGATTCAAGCGTCTTGTTGAGCCCACAGGATTCTTGATATAAATGAACCAGACGTTCGAGACCCTGCAAAGTAAGAGGACATGTATTGATTTTAATAAATACTTATAAGCGGTATAAGGTGCAGGATATGGCTCAAGGATAGTAACCTGGTTAAGAAAAGAAGTCATGAACCCGTGATTTTCATAGGGGAATGTATCAGAGATAACAGGAGAATCAGGATCTTTCCTTTTACGGGAAATTGAACTACGGGGCTTAGTAGCTGGCGAAGGTTTGGGAATGATGATGGCCTTGGAGCTGCTGGGCATGGATGAGGCCGTGGCCTTGGGACTAGGTTCCTTCTTGATCTGGACCTGATCAGAATAACTGTCCAGCTCATCAAGGTCGAAAACCTCAGGGATCTTGGCTGGTGCTGCATAAAGAAAAGTCCTCCATCCTTATTACTCTTTATTATATTATATTACATTGAATAGTCATTTCAAAAGTAACTCTTACCAGACATTTCGGATGATGAATATTGGCTGGAACTCGAGATATGTGTGATAAAACTCCTGTCACTTGCAGGCAATTGGTAAACTGCTTTGATTCTTTTTTCTGATTCCGCAGTAGGGGGAGCTACTTCCTTAAAATTCACTGCGAAAAGATCAAATAAGAAGATATTAGCACAAGATAGAAGTTTAGAAGTACATGGGGACATTCATGATCCTACCGGTGGTTAACAACTCCACCAGAAGACTAGCACCCTCATGAATGGAGTCTCGTTTGACGAAGAAGAACTTGCGTTGCCATCCATCTTCGTTTTTGGTGGCTTTAAGAACAAGCGGTTTGCTGGAAGTTGATAAGAGCAGGAACCGGCTGGAACCATGGGATCGGAGGCGGTAAGCGATTGGCATATCTTCGATGCAAAGGTCGGGATAGTGAAGGTTTTTAATTTGGTTGAGCACGATTAATACTCTCCAAACCATGGGCATGGTTTGGGCAAAGGAAATACCGATAGTCCGGAAGAATTGCATCATGAATTCGGGAAACGGGTACCGAAGACCTAGCGAGAAAGGGTATGTCGGGAAGCAGACCCAATCAGCAGAAGAAACGTCCGATCGAATTGATCGATCAAATGGTCTGAAAACCGTGCCATCGGGGAAAGCACCGGAGGCTCTCAACGCTGCAATGTCCGCGTTATCAAAAGCACAGATCTCCTTCTCGGGATTTTTAAGAAGATTTTGCTGGATAAAGGTATTAGACGATTCGCCGGTTTGAGAAAAAGTTCTAGTAGCCATTGCAGGTAAAGGAAAAAAGATTGACAGGAAATGAATAAGAAGTAAGGAATTACCTGGAGACTCCGTTGATGATATTTGGTTTTCAAACAAGAAGAGAGAAGATATAGAAGCGTTGTAGATGTCCATCGAGTTAAAAGCGCGTTGGAAGTTGTATTGTGCAATCTTGACCGTCATCTCGATTTATTTGCCTTGATTCGCGAGAAAGGGTTTTTGAAATATATCCGTTGGATTGGTATACCAACAAATATATTTGGGGACAATTGTTATGGGTCATTTTCCGAGTATATATCCTGACTAATATTCTGCTTTTGATTGTTTACTTGTGATCAGGATACCGGATCAGGATATTGGTAACATCCTGGTTCGATATCCTGGTATTAACTGAATTGATCACGTGCAGATTAAGAGATACAAGTCTCCAACGTTCAAGAAGACTTCTTTCCCCAAGACTCGGGCAAATCAGTTGGGATGGAAACGTTGATCCCGAAAGACCAGGACTACAACGGCTACTAGGGAATATTCGGGGTATCTCGGTTTATTAGGAAAGTTAGTTGTTTTCGGTTAGCTATAAATAGTATGATCGGATCAAGTTAAGGCACTCAATTCATTCGCACACTTTACTCTCTAGCTACTAGCAATCACTACACACCAACACTTGTACTCAAATTATATTGTAACACCTAGTTGATCTGCATCATATCCTGCACTGTATCCTGATATTTGAAGTAATAGAAGAACAAGGCAGCTGCGATTGTCAGCTCCCGAGGTTTTATGCCGACGATCTAGATTGATCAATGGCTTTCCTCGTACATCTCGTGTCACCCCTTTACATTTTTGCTCATAGTTTGATCACATATACAGCTCTATATCCTGAGCCGTATCCTGAAAACTGTTTTTACAAACAACTTAATCAAAATATTTTCAACACATATTTCTAGCACACTACCTCACTTAACTAATTTGATCACTAAATTGCTTCGGTAATTTTTGACCAAAACAATATCTACCTGATAAAGGAGTTGAAAAACAAAAGGCGTTAGAATTTATTAAAAGTAACATGAAACAATTCCAAATTTATGTGTAAGTAATTCGAAATATTACATTCAGGTGGTTGTGGGAAGTTGAATTTACTATTTTGGGTCGCGTTAATGAAAACACGCGTGTCATGTGCTGATCCCTCCCATCCGATCGATACGAATGTGAAACACATATCGAAATCACATGTTGCCATTACGTTGAAAGTTGGTACGCCTTTTCTACCAATATAAGGTAGTTGCTGACTCTCTGGGATGCAGGCCCCTATGTGTGTACCATAAATACATCCAATACAATCCTATATATAATTTGAACATTAGTCAAGTAACATAGTACACAAGTAGGAATGACATTAATCAATTTAATACCTTGAAATACGACATGTATCTTTTGTCATTCAAGATTTGAGGTGGTACGAACTGAAAAGTTGGATCTTTTGGTTTTATAACGTCACATGCTAGACCTTGAAAACCTTTACCTCTACCAGTTATTGCCTCTAAAACTTCATGAAAGGCTCTACCGATAGTCTCCTCAGAACGTTGAAAACGCTCCCCAACATCCCTGTTAGATAAACCCAATGCCAATGTATACAAAAATATCCCCACCTTCTCACAAGTTGACATTCTATCACTTGACTACAATCCATAGTTTGATTCAAGCTCTCTACATAATTTCGTAAACACGTTTGGATGCATTCTGAATGCATTTACACATCGTATAGGATTGCCATTTAAAACTTCCATCATCCAAGCCTGTCCCGTTTGAGGTGATGTCATGCATGGTTCCTTGTACATATGCTTATAATAATAGTATGCAGCAACTAGATCACATGTATAGGTTGAATCCAACAAAAAATTATAGCAATGCAGTTTGTGCTTCTTCTTACTTGTTTCATTATTCATTGTAACCCTGATAATAAATTCAATATCAGCTTAACATATAAACACTTTAATAGCTAAAATATAAATGGAAACCGAACAAAATACTGACAACGCCGACAATTACGAATTTTATACGCGTATTTTATACTTATAAATTTAGTTTTTCGAATTTGTCGTGCTTCCATACGCCACAAAGCGCAAACGTGAACGAAAAACGCGACCGCAGGAACGCACCGGTAACGAAACGGAAGTATCGGACACGCGTATTGCTTCCAAAACTGAAATTTTATGACATAACTAGCCTTGTAATTAAATTTTAACAACCGTGGTCGAAACCGGATAAAAAACGGTTTAAAACGACAAACGACGCGACTTTATGCGATATTTACCGTTATCGACGAACGAACGCGCAAACGACATCTACCAGCACTATTTTACATGTCTTAAATCTAAAATTTTAGTTTACGATGTTACAGTGAATTCGGGTTTTGAAAACAGGTTCGTAAGTGTTGACGGGCCGCGTATATCACGAGAAGCGGGCTTGTTGGGCCCAAGCCCACTTAAAACCTAGTATATATAACTACTATGTTAGCCAAAAACCCTAGATCATTTTTCAGTTCATCAGCCGCACGTAATAATCTGCTCTCATATTCCCTCCCAAAAACCTTATCTTCTCAAAAACTCCTAACATACCGAACCATATCAATCATATACACACACACTTTATCCCCTCCATAACACACACACCTCTCGATCTCCCTCCTCTCTCTCTCTCTCTATGATTGGTGACCGGAAACCGGGTGAAGCAGGGAACTACGGCAGCTACCGGTGGTTCCTTCTGTCAGGCGTAACCCCCCACTCTTTCCTTTCTCTGGTGAAACGACAACCACCTCCACCCCCCTCGTCGATGAAATAGACCACCCCAGCACCCTCCGGTGGTGGCGAGCAGTGGGCGACAACAAGATCAGAAGCGCCGACAGAGAGAGCGAGAAAGGAGATTGACGGCGAAAAACGCCGTTTTCCGGTGACGAACCGCCATTGGCGGCGGAGCCGCGGCGGCGACGGTAGTGTTCTGTTTCGACGCATTTTTCCGGTAAACACCCCCCTCTCAACTCCTTTTCTTTTTCTTAAATCCTTTCAAAATGCTAGTGTCAAACGACACAAGACGCTTTGTTTTCTGTTTTCGGTGATCAATGATGATTGATGATGATGATGATGTTGCAGTCGTTACTGAAGATGATGATGACTGTTGTTAATGGACAACAGAAGACATACGGCTCCGCCGTGCGGCGGCGGCAGTCGTGGTGGCCGTCTTGGTTCGGGTTCGGGTGGGGTTAACTTGGTCAGCTCCCTTCCGGTTCGGGCTACGGTTCACTCGGCTCACAGATTTGGTTGGTTCAAAATGATTCGGATTCGGTTCAGGCTCGACAAAATTCTGGGTTGGTTCGAGTTCGGTGTTCGGGTCAAGGTTCGGTCAACATAAGTTAACACCGGTCGACACCGGTTAACAGCAGTCAACGCCTGGTCAACTCACGAGACCTGGTAACATTTAATCATCGCGAAAGTTAGATTAGATTGATATAAATTTCAGAATTTTATTTAGTATACGCGAACCGAGCTCGACCCGACTAACTAACGGTTTGAATTTAGTGATTTTGTTTCGTATTCGACGTTTTGATATATTTAACGTAAAATTTATAAAATGATTGTTGAGTGATTATTGAATTTTGACAAATAACTACAACTTGAGTTGTCGGGGTTATTTCCAAAAACAGAGGAAACTTTGTCCGTTTTTTTTTGTAAAATCCGTTACACGAAACAGTTATAATTCCTATACGACGCCTACCGGATGTCAAAGTATATTTTTCAAAACAAATATAAAGTGTAATATTTATTTTAACGGCATATGATACATTAAGGAATGACTTCAACATTATTATTCGCGCCGTTTTGACAACAAACAACTGGAGCCGACCCTAACAAGCAACAATCATATTATTATTATTTTTTTATTTAAAATTATTCACTAGATCCGACGTTTATATATGTATACATTTGTGCTTACCTATATATATATGTATATATGTCCACATCATATAAAACACTACGATGAGTCGTAATATGATCCGTCAACGGATATGACGACTAATACAATTCATAAATGTATTTATATTTTATATAAATATATATCTTTAAACTTCTCGAACACTAAGTGTTCCTAAGACTTAGTAAATATCACCAAATTTAAATGGGATTAAATGAGGACAACATTACCGTTTCCCTAAAGATAACAACACTTTCACATAGTCGTTTAGTTAACGATTCGGTAGAGCTCGGACACATAGTATAGCTACGTTTATATTAGAAAACTCATAAGTATTCCTTCGTAGGAATGTCATAGGTGCACGCTAGCTTATTCACGTTCTTGGAATGACACTACGACATCGCAAGCTAAGCTAGCTTTGCACAGGAAAATCAAGGTGAGTTCATAACCCCCACTTTTCACTGTTTTACATTTTTATAAATGTTTTCGAGGGTGGAAAGACATGACAGTTTTGCAAAACCACAGTGTTTCGATAAACAAAAATCACATGTTTCTAAACCATGTCGCAACAGGATTTCAACGAACTCAAATGGTTTACGAAAAGGTTTAAGCTAAACTTACCGGTTCTAACAACAATACAAGGTTTTCGAAACATGCATGAGTTCCAATGACGTGGGCAAAGGCCCAATGACATGGGAAAAGGCCCAAGGACATGGGCAAAGGCCCAATAACGCTAGGTATGTAGCTATGGAATTAGATAATAACAGATCACTGTGCGTAAGTAGGAGGATGACATTAGTAACCATTAATCACGTAGTGACCAAGGTGCAAGAGGTATAGATCTGTCGAGTTTGAGGCGCGCTCCACTCCGGGTTTGGTAACCCTTTATGAGTGCTTTTTCGATCCTAATTGATAACAAAGTTGTCTCGGTTTGGTTACTTACTTATGGCATAGGTCACTGTATTAGCTACACACTGATTGATTCTTAGATTCCATAGGTATCCTACATACTATGATTTCAATACCGGTTTACAAAGATAACAAAAGACATTTCAATACCGGTTTACAAAGATAACATAAATCATTTCAATACCAGTTTACAGATACGACAGAAAACATTTCATTACTGGTTTACAAACTCAGCAGTAACATGTATCGGTTTATAAACATAATAGAAAACTTTTCGTTACCGATATACAAAGACGACATTTCAAATGTTTTGAGATATTAAGATCTCACAAACCGGTTTTCAAATGCAAGATTACAAGTGTTTTAAAACGCATTTGATACAAAACAAACAAGCTATGAACTCGCTTAACTTTATGTTGATTTTTCGCATGTTCTTTCTCAGGTTGAATTTTCAAAACTATGAAATGGTTGGAATAGGAGAACTCATGGGAATTCGAGTACTTAGCAGACGTTCAATTTCTAGAAGTCTTAGCTCAAACACTTCCGCTGTACAATGAAGATACCAGTCCAGTCACGCCAAGCTCTGATATTTCAGGGTGTGACAGATTGGTATCAGAGCTATACGTTTCAGCGAATTAGGTTTCTGTAGAGATGCCTAGGCTTTAACCTCACTCTCCTCTGGGGACTTAGATATCAAGAACTGAACGCATACAGAATGGCTAAGACTCAAATATGGGTTCCAACCATTGCCAAAAACAATGAGTCAACAATTTTGGTTTAAACAAACACAAGTGTTATGTTCATACACAGTTCACGAAACAGATTCATATATTAATCAAAACTTTGAGAGTTTTGGATAACATGCATTTAGGACCTTTGGAAAGCTTATGTGAAACTCATTAAAGGTCCTCACTTAGAAACCGTGACTAACAACTCGGGCAAACGCCATTATATTATGTCGTCTATGCTATCTTACTTACTGAGCAGGTAACCTACGCAGAACGAAACGCTAGTGCACATGAATACATGAAACTCAAATTATACGTCAATGGATGTCGGAGCACATCATATTCTACGCAGAACGAAACGCTTGTGCACAAGTATACATGAAACTTAAACTATACGTCAGCGGACGTCGAGGTATATCACCCACGATTTTCGAGGAAGGGCCTTTGGAAAACATGATTGGGCATGACAACAATGATCCTAATCCCGTCAGCGGGAGAACTACAGACCAAAATGCGGCAATTTGCCACACGATTACACAAGCGACATGAATCACGCGGGGGTACGTGAAACAATATTTCATAACGATCGACACTTAGTCCAATGAGACTCACAACTATTGGCGCTGCAAAAGAAGTCACATGTCTCCGCATTCCCCTACTTCATTAATGACGATTATGCTATGTTTGACATCCAATTGTAATGTCACTTAACAACGGTTATCACATGAATTTCCAGGTAAAGTCCTCAAATTTCTTTTGTTGAAATTTCAACTTTTTGCATATACCCCTACTCCTCTTAATGGTCTTTTATCATAGAGATTTTCTTTCATAATAGCGAATACTCATTTGCTCATTCTTGGCAAATTCATATGTTACACATGCGTTGTTTGTTACGCATGTGGCTTCACTCGAAATTGTTGCTTTATCAAAGTACAAATACCATTTCGCTATGTCCAATTATTGCATTGTGATCTAACTGACCTACGTTATTGTTACGTGTTGACTCCTTGGGATCGAGTCAACGGATCTCTTGGAAAACTCATTCTCTTTTGAGTGGTATACATGGTTTTTTTCGTTGTAACCATGTCAAAACTTTCTTATTGATACAACAATTCATTGTTGGATTATGTTTCAACAAAGTTCAATTGATTGAACTTGCTCGTAATATATATTCGATTCAAGATTCCATATGATGGATTGAGGCCATCATATTTGAAATGATCCAAACAAGCACTTCATTTGTTTTGAACCATAGCAGGCTTGTTTGGTCTTCGACTTCATTGTATCGTTTCTTTGATCACGATCACCTTATGGTGATGTTTTTTCACAAGTTTGAAGCTTGCGCTAATCTCGTTGCTCACCTCATGTACAAATTTAATTAATTATTTATTTGTTTATTGATATTAAATCCGCTTTGTTGGTTTATCATATTACAACAGTCTTAACACAATCGTGTGTTAAGATTAATGGTACACAAGTTCATGTCACATTTCGGTGTACCTCTTAACGGTTCTTTCAGCATCGATCGAACATTTTGTGATATTCGTTACTTTTTCCTCTTCAATCGAAAAACAATAATTATTTGTTTCATTTCAATTGAAAATCCTATGAGATTTGTTTGAAACAAACATTCAAATTTATTTCGTTGAACCTTCAGTTGAATTCAAACACGGTGAACTTGTTTGATCACCACTATTATTGAATTATCTCCATCACTACGACACCTTGTGGTGTCGGAACGAACTTGTAGCTTGGGCTAATCATGATCGAGCGTTTTATGCAAAACACGGTGATGCTTGTTCGGTCACCGCTATTGTTGAATTATTTCATTCACTACGACACCTTGTAGCGTCGGTATAAACTTGTGGCTTGTGCTAATCACGATCAATCGCTTCATGCGAAACTACGTATGCTCTTTGTTTGACTAATCACTCAAATAGTCTTAATGCAACTATGTATTAAGACGATGATACACCAGGTTCGGTTGTATTTCATTTCGGTGTATCCTTGCAACTCAACAATGTTAACACGTTGATTTCATCTTATTCATTTAATGGTTCGATAGTTGACAAATCATTTTTATGATTCTATTTATTTGAGCTTGTTGAATTCGTGTTTCATTATACAACATTCAATGCAAGTTTCCGTTGATAGTGAATTCTGTTGTTTCAAAAATTGATATTGTGAACGTTCATTTGGAATTCTATTGGTCGAAATTCCTCTTTTGTTGAACCCTATAAACTTGGTTGCATTGGTGATAGTATCACTACGCTTCGTTCACTTGACATCGATTTCTTGAACAAACTCAGTTAAACCGTTGGTTTCCTATTGATGCAAAATGTTCTTGCAATCATGTAATCTGAACAAGTTTTGGTTCGATTACACAGTCATTCACTTTGTTATTTTTTGGACTTACCTAGGAACGTCATAACTCTAAGGAGATAACATAGACTAAATTTCGAGGACGAAATTTCTATAACTGGGGGAGAATGTGATAACCAGTAATTAACTACTTCTAATTACGTGATTAACAAATGTTTAAGTTGATAATAAGTAGTGTTTATAGCACGAATTAACTTAAATAGGCTCTTGGTATGCCTAGGAACGCTTATCGGACGTTACAGTGCGCGTATGACGATTTTCGGGAAATCTGCTGGATATTAAGCGACACCAAACGGAAACCGAACATAGTACTGACAACGCCGACACTTACGAATTTTATACGCATATTTTATACTTATAAATTTTGTTTTTCGAATTTATCGTGCTTCCATAAGCCATAAAGCGCAAACGTGAACGAAAAACGCGACCGCAGGAACGCACCGGTAACGAAATGGAAGTATCGGACACGCGTATTGCTTCCAAAACTGAAATTTTACGATATAACTAGCCTCTTAATTAAAATTTAACAACCGTAATCGAAACTGGATAAAAAACGGTTTAAAACGACAAACGACGCGACTTTATGCGATTTTTACCGTTATCGACGAACGAACGCGCAAACGACATCTACCAGCACTATTTTACATGTCTTAAATCTAAAATTTTAGTTTACGATGTTACAGTGAATTCGGGTTTTGAAAACGGGTTCGTAGTGTTGACGGGCCGCGTATATCACGAGAAGCGGGCATGTGGGCCTGGGCCCAAGCCCACTTAAAACCTAGTATATATAACTACTTTGTTAGCCAAAAACCCTAGATCATTTTTCAGTTCATCAGCCGCACATAATAATCTGCTCTTATATTCCCTCCCAAAAACCTTATATTCTCAAAAACTCCTAACATACTGAACCATATCTATCTCTTAAAGTAAAGCAAAATAATGGTTGACTATTTGACTTTGATGTGGCTATTCTCTTTGGCCAGAGAATTGGGATTTTAGGCGCCATCTCTCAATTCTCCTTCAAATCATATACCGCCTCCCATAAATTCTCTCCATCAGTTTCAAACTTTTCATAGTTATGAAATCCTTCTCTTGCAAGTTCTATATTCAAATTAAAAACCCTCAATCTTTCCCATGTTTTGTTTTTCCACGGGCTACAACCTCTGTATCTGCTTCATCTTTCAAAATTGATTGAGCCCTAAACATGAGAGAATCACAGCATATTCCGATGAAGAAAACCCTAAATCTTCATATGAGCTTAATCAACGCCGCCACCACCACCTGTATGCGTGATTCTTTCAAGGTAATTTAAGCGTTCTTATTTCGTTTATGAAGTTCTTTTTGTTAGAATGGATGTTCATTCTTTTGATTTTTATTTTGATTGTTAATCGACAATGGAACAGGAGGCTCAAACAATGGATCAGGATTCATGTCTCCCATCAATTAAAACAAACCCTAGAAATCTTCTTCTGCCATCACAATCAATAAGGCCAGTTTTCTTCCATCTCCAATCTCATCAAAGTATGCTTTTTTTCATCTCTTCTTCGTTCATCACCGCTTTGTTAATCGTTACTTTGTGCAAATCCTATATCCAACATCGCTTTCTTCGTGAATCACAAATTAATTGACTGTGTTTGGAAGCATTGATTTGAGATCTGTAAATTTAGGTAAAATCTTTCCCATCCTGATTTTTATACAATATTTATTTTTAGGGCTAAAAACTTGATTTATTGTTGAATTGTTTCATACTTTTTATATTTAGTTTAAAGTTCTAAATTTAAACTATTAGAAAATCAGATGTATTTGTTTTTTTTATCACGCATTCAGATTTATGCATTTGAATTTCTTTTTCTTTCACAGGTTAGATTATGAAAAATTGTATTTAAAAATTGCACAGGGAAATTTTGGTGTGCAATGAAATTTTGAGGAATTTATATCTCATGTTTTAGCAGGTCTCAGTTGAGGTGTTAGTTGTTAGGGGTGTTTTAATGTTAGACATGTAACTGCGGGTTTACTAACCCGAAAACTAAACTGAACAGGTTAGTTGGGTTGATCACATTGGCCGGACAATCTAAAGCGCGCGTGCTTTCATGGTTTAAGCTTCTTCTTTTTTTCAACATCATTAATTTGTATTAACTTTTTTGTATTCATGAGCTGGTGTGTGTGTGTATATATATTGTTATTATTATCATCATTATATCATTTGCTTTCAATTTCTTTTCTCTACATATTAGAATGTAGTTTTATCCAAGCATTAGTTTATATGACCATAAATTTATTGTTTTGTTATTCTTGCAGCCTGTGCGTGTTATGTACGTGGTGCAATATATGTTGTTTGTTGGATTCTGGTTATTGAACAAGGTATCCTTTTTATCAACTCTCTTTTGGTTTGATAAGTATTTATATTGTTTTAAGCATTCCAAGTTTGACGGCATTAGCATTAGAAAGTCAATTCAATATAAAATGCACATGAAAAGGATTAATGGCATACAGATTAATAAGATCATATTGTATATACATGCGTGTGTTAGTGCAGTAAGAAATGTGATGGATATGAATGCTTTTTTGGTCGTTTTGCTGCTACTTTAGCATCCGATCCATTGTGGGTGATGAATGTTGTTGCAGACTGCAAGCCTTCAACTTTGGGTGTCATTTATGATAGGGCTTATTGGCGTTTATCATGATTGGTAATTTTCTTATAGTTTGATTTTGCTTTAAAACTATTATATTCATTTTTCAATATTTGCACAACTTTATATCATTATCTTGTGATGTCTCTAGGTGTGAACCTTTCTCAAGTTATCCTCGAACTTATGATTTCATTCATGTGGTTGCAACTGAATCCCTCATAAAGGATCCAGTTACCGGCCAAAACAGGTAATTTATTGTTGTTTGCTACAATTTATGATCTTATAACTAAAATGGTAGCATATCATATTTCTTTTTTCCGAGTCATCTCTCAGTCAGTCCTATGCGTCATTTGTTTCATCTATTACTTCTTCATCTTTGTCATTTTCTGTCCTATGTCCATAGTATTGCTTCAATCGAACTCTCTTCCGTGGAGTGGTCGCATTCAGTTTCGTCGGCTTAATATCAAGAACTATTCTCACCTCGATGGCCTTATTAAGTGTTCCGATCTGATAATTCATCGATCTCTGTTTCATTATTTTGTTTTTCTTCAATTTTTATGTTCACATGCCCTAATTTTATTATATGTTTGTGTGTTGAAGAATTTTTCATTGTTAGTTCAGTATGGTATGGGATTATAATGTTAAGATAGTTGATGTTGATCGATGTTGTTATTGTAAAAGAACCTACATGATCCTATTGCAATCGTACAAATTTCGTAGGATGTTATTGCAATCAATTGACCCACAAATCTGTACATGGAATAATGTAGTTTTTTTTATTTTAAAGAACCTCTGTCTCATGTAATAGTGGGGTAAAGTAACTAAATTTGAGTTTATGATCACTAAATTAAATGAGATGAAAATTAATGATTAATTAAATATTAATTATTAGGATACCTTTATTAGAGGATTTAAGGAAACAATTATGGGTGTTAAGCATCATGATATGGATTTATAGTGATAGCATATTTGAAGTGGAATGTCGGATCATTATATAGGTTATTTGGACAACTTTGCGTGTTTCAGATATGTTGGAACTCTATTTGTAAGTGATGTAAGATATCGTTTTTTGAAATCACGGGTACACATCAAACCTTATTTGAACACTGAAGCGTGGAGATGGACAGCTGGCGGCAACTGGTTTATACAAATATATCATATGTGGAAAGCTAAATCTTGTGGATATTGTTGGTTCAGAGGTGTAAATTAGTTTCATGATATTTACTAGACATGGAAAATTGGGTGGGTTGGCTTGGTAACCGGGTAAAACAGGTAATTTTTTGAGTAGTTAAATGGGTCTCGTTGGGTGTGCTCTAACACTTTGTCCCATCTGTTCTTTTTTTTAATGTTATTAATAGTTTGTGTGTCAAATATGATTGCACAAATTATATCATTTTAAATTATATTGTAATAAACTGAAACAAACAATTTAGGAGGGTTTATTCATTAAAAGTATACTTAGGCGACCCCGATCCATTTGAACAATCTGAACTTTTCTTTTAAGATTTTTTTTTGTCCGTTTGACCCGTTAGAGTTAAAGCATAACCTAATCCGACATGAAATTAGTAAATGTGTTGAAATTACTTGATACTAAAGATGAGAGTTTTGAATTTTGAGGTAAGCCCCTTGATTTCATCTTCATGGCAGGAAAGTGCAAGGGAAGCTGGTGAGATTAACAAAAGCCTGCTTACACGCGGCACACTTTAAGCAATACGGCACACTTTCACGTTTCAGTTGTCCAGAATTTATTAAAAATTTATGACTATTTCAATATTAACATAGAGCTATTTGTACAAAAAAAGTGGAGTTACTTAATAATTAGTTACTTTGTTTCTTGCCCATGTAGAATCACTTTTAATGCTGCTTGGATGGCAAAAGTTAGATTCAAGGTAACCTTGAAATTCTTTCCATTAAAAACGGCTGATATTTGGGAGTTGAGTTAGGTGGCAACAACATATCAAATTTTAAAAGGGGTTCATGGTTAGCTTAGAAATAAATATATTCATGATCAACTTACTCAAAAGCAGGTCGAAATTGCAACTTTAGAAACTACACAAAATATATAAATTTTGTTTTATTAAAAGACATTTTATGTGTAAACATGAAGCCATAAATTAGAAAAAAAAAGTAACAATAAATGTAAATTTGAGCGTAAAAAAGATGAATATCTACATAGTTGAGTTTCAATGTTGTTCTTAGTTGCTGAAATCCATACACCATTAGTGTGATAATTGAACACCAGCCTTCATACGGGGCGGCATATAATAAGGCGATTTTGTGTTTTACGGGCCATATGATAGTAACACATGCATGTATTTCTGGCCACATGGCATGTACTTAAACCACTAGATGCCACGTGGCACTCCAATACCACTCCCTCAATCCCTTTGAGATCCATTCTCTTTTATGCTTACATACAGGTTGCTCTGAGCTTTACGGATGACTACTATCCTGTTTGAAGTTCATTTTCTCTATTAAACCAAGTAAGCATATACAACCTTATTTTATTAAAATCCAAAATATTTAATTTGATGTTTTCTAAATCGACCTTCAAGGTGTAACATTTAGCTTTACTTCCTGTTCAAACAGATTAGCGCTTGACTGATTTTTACACTTTGCTTGAAAACATTCACGATTTGAAAGAAAGGAAGGCGATTGAAGTTCCTATATATGATTTCAAGTATAGCTTTTGCATGGGCTACAGGTTTTGTGTATCTTCTTTTACAACTTGGATGGTGTTTGGACATGTGTTTGGAAAGTCATAACAAACTACAACTTAGATAACCAGTTATAACTTATAATATAACCGGTTGGTGAAAAATAGTTTTCGTCCTTTTGGACATGCATTTGCTGTATGGGGTTGTAATAATCAAATAATCAGTGTTTTACTTCATAATAAACATTATTATTTGATTTATATGTTATTATATAAATTTTGGAAGGACACCTTATGTTGAATTAGTTTCAAACTCATTTCAGTTTTCATTTTATCAACTATTTTTTAGTTACATCTTTACTGAGCTCAGTTGTCTTTTCGGCTGATCCGGATCAAAGAATTTGGAATCTGCATTCGTCTAGCAGTTTTTTGGTGGCCAACATTAAATATATCATTATAAAGTTTGGTAGATCCTCGCCCGAAGTCCCTTTTGTTTGGAATAGTATCTCAAAGAAAGTCGGATTTGTTGTTTGGATGGAAGAGAAAAAAACTTCTACTGACAAGAATGGCCTTTGCTGTCAGAAACACTGAGGAGGTTAAAAATATGGGTTTCTTATAGATAAAGGCCTGGTCTAAAGAGATGTCTATGACCTGGAGGGACTTGAGTTCATTCAGCATGTTCACTTAATATCTTTTTTTTTGTCCTGTCTCTGTTTTGTTTTGGCTGGTGTAATTTCCTTTTAATGTAATATTTGGTGTAAAGCGCCTTGCTTATCTAATAAAACTTTCATGTTGTTTGTTAAAAAACAATTTTATTATTTATATGACTATCTCTAACGTTGTTTACTTCAATAACATTAAGTCCTTTGTAATTTTTTTCATGACGGTATGTGTGAGTATTATATATGTTTCAAAATGTTCTTTACCTTCATGAAGGTTTTGTATAGTTCGATTCGTTAGACTATTGGTTATAATTCGCTTTTAGTATATATATTTATATGGTACTTAATTGTAATATCAAACTCTCTATATAGAACCTTTGTACCAGTATCGTCAAATCAAAAAATTCAAATTATTGAATATGTGTTGTTCTGAACATCTTATATGTAGTGGTAATATCAATGGGTCGGGTAATGGGTCAAAACATAAACATGTAACTATTAGCGTGAGTCAAAAGAAGTTGAGTCGAGTCAGTCTGCAAATATTTTTATCTTTTCATTTGGAAAAGTATTAGTGTGTTATATATGACCAAAATGCATGAAAAGATCATGAAGGGTTTAGTTGACAAAAAGTTAATATGCAAATGAGATGAGCGAGATGTACTATTCGGTTGTGCTCAACGGTCTCAAAATATTAGGCTTACCAAATCATAGGTTAACGTTTGAAGTTGGTGTTCCAGTAATGCTATTATTATGATATGTTTAGAATGTTTTATGTGTTTAGTTGGTGTTAAGCCATCCGCGAAACTCGCGGGATCTTAGACTAGTCTATCATATAAACACACACACTTCATCCCCTCCATAACACACACACACCTCTCGATCTCCCTCATCTCTCTCTCTATGATTGGTGACAGGAAACCCGATGAAGTTGGGAACTCCGGCAGCTGGCGATGGTTCCTTCTGTCAGGCGTGACCCCCCCCCCCCCCCGTTGTTTCCTTTCTCTGGTGAAACGACAACCACCTCCACCCCCCTCGTCGATGAAATAGACCACCCAGAATCCTCCGGTGGTGGAGAGCAGCGGGCAACAACAAGATCAGAAGAGCCGACGGAGAGAGAGAGAGAGCGAGAAAGGAGATTGACGCCGAAAAATAACGTTTTCCGGTGATGAACCGCCATTGGCGGCGGAGCCGCAGCGGCGGCGGTAGTGTTCTGTTTCGACGCATTTTTTCCGGTAAACACCCCCCTCTCAACTCCCTTTCTTTTTCTTACCTCCTTTCAAAATGATAGTGTCAAACGACACAAGACGCTTTGTTTTCTGTTTCCGGTGATCAATGATGATCGATGATGATGATGTTGCAGCCGTTACTGGAGATGATGATGACTGTTGTTAATGGACAACAGAAGACATACGGTGCCGCCGTGCGGCGGCGGCAGTCGTGGTGGTCGTCTTGGTTCGGGTTTGGGTGGGGTTAACTTGGTCAGCTCCCTTACGGTTCGGGCTGCGGTTCACTCGGCTCACAGATTTGGTTCAGTTTTGGTTGGTTCAAAATGCTTCGGATTCGGTTCAGGCTCAACCAAATTCTGGGTTGGTTCGTGTTCGGTGTTCGGGTCAAGGTTCCGTCAACATAAGTCAACACCGGTCAACAGCAGTCAACGCCCAGTCAACTCACGAGACCCGGTAACATTTAATTGACATGAAAGCTAGATTAGATTGATATAGATTTCAGAATTTTATTTAGTATACGCGAACCGAGCTCGACCCGACTAACTAACGGTTTACATTTAGTGATTTTGTTTCGTATTCGACGTTTTGATATATTTAACGTAAAATTTATAAAATAATTGTTGAGTGATTGTTGAATTTTGACAAATAACGACAACTTGAGTTGTCGTGGTTATTCCAAAAACATAGCAAACTTTGTCCGTTTTTTTTTTTTTTTGTAAAATCCGTTACACAAAACAGTTATAATTCCTATACGACGCCTACAGGATGTCAAAGTATATTTTTCAAAACAAATATAAAGTCTAATATTTATTTAAACGGCATATGATACATTAACGAATGACTTCAACATTATTATCCGCGCCGTTTTGACAACAAACAATTGGAGCCGAGCCTAACAAGCAACAATCATATTATTATTATTTTTTTATTTAAAATTATTCACTAGATCCGACGTTTATATATGTATACATTTGTGCTTACCTACATAGGGGGCCGCTAGAATGAGAACCACCTCCAGTTGTAAGAACCGCGAGAACCACTCTCAACCAATCACAGAAAAGGGTAGTTTGGTCATTTCCTTTAAATGTCTAATCCATTCTCTCTCCTCTCTCCTCTCTCCTTTTTAAAGTTGCAGACTTCTCTTTCAATATGTCATATCTCCTCTCTCATTTACTCTTCATCTTCAAAACTCAAGTAACATCTTCAAGACCCAGCCATGAACAACATCAGTGACACCCCCCACCCCTCCCCCTGCTTGATGAAGACCGGCGACCCATGTCCGGCTTCTGTTTCCGGCAAGATACCTCCCCCTTGCTTGATGAAGACCGGCGACCCAGGTCCGGCTTCTCTCGATCTCCTGTCCGACCGACACAGGTCCGGCGACAGGGGTATCTTTGGCCCCCCTTTCCTCTCCGCCGCCACCCTTGCGACTAGTGTTTGGTTGTGTTGGGGTTGGTGGCGGAACCCTAGGCGGTGGTGGTGGTGGTAGAGGTGGGGGTAGAAGTGGTAAGAATTTCAAGCCTTGAATTTGTGGTTTTTGAATTTGGTTCTTAGTGATTCTGGAATTTGGGGTCTTTTGTGATTCTTGATTCTGTGGTTCTTGAATTTGGGTCTTGTGTCATTCTGTTTTGAATCTGGGTTTGAATATGGATTTTGAATCTTTGTGGGTTTGTCTTGTGGGTTTGAATCTGGGTTTTTAATTTTGTTGAATCTGGGTTTTTATTGTTGTTGAATCTGTTGAATCGGGGTTTTTGTTGCTGTTGAATCTGGATTTTTGTTGCTGTTGAATCTGTTGAATCTGTTCAATCTCGGGGTTGATTCTGTTGAATCTGTTGAGTTTTTTTTGAAACTGTTTGAATATGTTTGATTGATGTTCTTGTCCCTTTTGAATGTTTAAGTCAGTTGAATATGGTGCCTTATTTGAATCGGCTGTGATGATGCAAAAAAAAAAAAACTGACTATGGCGCGGCAAAGATGGTGGAGGGTAGGTTATTGAACCCGTAACCCCACTTTGCAGCCTCTGATTATCGGGAAATCTGAGCCAAAACTTCTTTTTTTTTAACCCGTTTTTTTTTTCGAGATACACTTTGTTTTGATGTTGTTGTTTTTTTATTTTTCCCCCTAGTCGATGATGATAACGATATATCTGAGACACCTCCCGAGTTTGCGATTTCTGAGTGCGTTCATTTTTGTGTAAAAAAGTTTTTGTAAAAAAAAATTAAACCGTAAACTTTTTTTACGTAAACCATAAACTTTTTTAACGTAAACCGTAAACTTTTTATTGTAAAAACGTAAAGCGTAAAAAGTTTTACGTAAAGCGTAAAAATTTTTACGTAAAACGTAAGACGTTAAACGTTAAAAGTTTTACGTAAAACGTAAAATGTAAAAATTTTAACGTAAAAAACGTAAAACGTAAAAAGTTTTACGTAAAACGTAAAACGTAAAATTTTTAACGTAAAATTTTTAACGTAAAATGTAAACTTTTTTAACGTAAACCGTAAAACGTAAAAAGTTAAACATAAAACTTAAAAAGTAAAAAGTATTAAAAGTATAACGTAAATAAAGTTTAAAAAACGTCAAAAAAATGGCGCGTTAAAACGACGTGTAAAAAAACGTGCAAAAAAAAGGGCGTGTAAAAAAACTTGTAAAAAACGACGCGTTAGAAAAACGTGTAAAAAATGACGCTTTGAAAAAACGGCGCGTAAAAAACGTCGCATTCAAAAACGACCCCGTTAAAAAACGATGCGTGCAAAAACGACCCGTTAAAAAACGATGCGTGAAAAAGCCGGGCGAAAAAAACGGAAAACGTAATTTTTTAACGCAAAACGTAAAGTTTTTTAACATAAAAAAAAATCTTAAAAAAATTACAATAAAAATTTGATTTCAAAAAATTTGTTTAACATAAAAATCTGTTTATAAATAAAAAATAATTAAGTCAAAAAAGTAATTAATAAGATAGGACAAAAAAAGTAATTTAAAATTAATATATATAAAAAGACAAAAAAAGACAAAAAAGACAATTTTACTTAAATACCCTTTAAGAATAAAATATTAAAGATATAATAAGACAAAAAATACTTAATATTATTTTTAAATACTTTTAATCTCATCCATTCATCTACTTGATCTAACGGCTAGAAAGTGGTTCTCGCGGTTCTTACAACTGGAGGTGGTTCTCATTCTAGCGGCCCCCTACCTACATATATATATATATATATGTGTGTGTGTGTGTGTGTGTGTGTGTGTATGTCCACATCATATAAAACACTACGATGAGTCGTATTATGATCTGTCAACGAATATGACGACTAATACAATTCATAAATATATTTATATTTTATATAAATATATATATCTTTAAACTTCTCGAACACTAAGTGTTCCTATGACTTAGTAAATATCACCAAATTTAAATGGGATTAAATGAGGACAACGTTACAGTTTCCCTAAAGATAACAACACTTTCATAGAATCGTTTAGTTAACGATTCGGTAGAGCTCGAACACGTAGTCTAGCTACGTTTAAATTAGAAAACTCATTAGTATTCCTTCGTAGGAATGTCATAGGTGCACGCTAGCTAATTCACGTTCTTGGAATGACACTACGACATCGCACGCTAAGCTTGCTTTGCATAGGAATATCAAGGTGAGTTCATAACCCCCACTTTTCATTGTTTTACATTTTTATAAATGTTTTCGGGGATGGAAAGGCATGCAAGTTTTGCAAAAACATAGTGTTTCGATAAACAAAAATCACATGTTTCTAAGCCATGTCGCAACAGGATTTCAACGAACTCAAATGGTTTACGAAAAGGTTTAAGCTAAACTTACCCGGTTCTTACAACAATACAAGGTTTTCGAAACATGCATGAGTTCCAATGACGTGGGCAAAGGCCCAATGACATGGGCAAAGGCCTAAGGACATGGACAAAGGCCCAATGACATGGGCAAGGGCCCAATAATGCTAGGTATGTAGCTATGGAATTAGATGATAACTGATCACTGTGCGTAAGTAGGAGGATGATATTAGTAACCATTAATCACGTAGTGACCAAGGTGCAAAAGGCATAGATCTATCGAGTTTGAGGCGCGCTCCACTCCGGGTTTGGTAACCCTTTATGAGTGCTTTTGCGATCCCAAATGATAACAAAGTTGTCTCGGTTTGGTTACTTACTTATGGCATAGGTCACTGTATTAGCTACACACTGATTGATCCTTAGATTCCATAGGTATCCTACATACTATGATTTCAATACCGGTTTACAAAGATAACAGAAGACATTTCAATACCAGTTTACAAAGATAACATAAATCATTTCAATACCAGTTTACAGATACGACAGAAAACATTTCATTACTGGTTTACAAACTCAGTAGTTACATGTATCGATTTATAAACATAACAGAAAACATTTCGTTACTGTTGGACCGTTTTGCGACCCCGAAAAGTCAGTTAAGGATGTTCATCTTCACGTATAAAGGCGGAATCAGTATACACGAAGTTACACAACTTTTCCTTTTCAATTCCTTCTCTTTTATTGCTTTATGAATCAATTTTGACAGAGTTCGGTTACACAAGCAATGAACAGGTCTCGCTCCAATGGACAAACATCAATGACAAGGTTTCGCTCCTATCAGCTATATATAGGCCATGTGGTTTCGCTCCAATGTCATTGACATATAAGCGAAACCCCCTAAAGACACATAAGCGAACCTACTTTTTGACCCTATGAGCGAAACCCTTGACTAATAAACGAAATCACCTAACAACTATGTACATAAAAGCGAAATACCTATCTACACATGTACATTCAAACGAAATACCAACATTAAATCCTAATTTGACTTTGAAGCTCCTATGTTGACCTATCTTGACCTAAGACATGATGTAGAAGTAGTCAACGGACATTCCATGCACCAACATCTGTGCGTGGTTTAACATACTTTTTTCTCAATGCACTCCCAAGATCTTAAATGATTTGCTTGGACCCAATTTTCAAACCGGTCTTTCCAACCATCATACTCTTCAATGCTCATTAGCTTCGGGGGTTTTTGCAAAGTTCCGGTCTCATTTTCCAAGTTCATGTTTTGAGTAATGGCAGCTGGACTAGTCGGGGATGTTGCAAATGCGTTATAAAATTCTTCACTCATGATTTCGTATCGAAGAATTTCTCAAGCAAGTTTTCAAACGAACTGGTTCACCTCGTAAAACACCTGTATCATCTGACAACAAACAAACAAAACACAATCAGTTTAAAGGCTTATCAATTAATAGAATAAGACTGGTATTCGAACTGGTGAATATTCTGTGAGAACTGAAGGTTGACACACTGTGCAGACTGCTATGACCCGGATCAAATTCAAACGACCTTTTCCAATAACCTGGCTAAACCACACGACCTGGAACGAGTTTGAATTCAAACGGACTGAACCACCTCTTGTGAACTGGTATGCTTTGAGCTAGATTAAAAAAAAAACTTTGAACTTGGGCCGAGAATATATCACATGGGCTGTAGATTGAACCGAATATATGAGCTGACAAACACTTGGACTAGTCAAATTAAACCGATGACATCATGTGTAAATAATAATGACCATTTACTTCTTATTAGACCTCAAAATCCACTAAACCGACAAACAAACAATGGGCTGTACTGATTTACTTTGATCTAATATTCAATTAAAATTGACCGACAATTTTGATTACTACTCAATTCCCATTGGACCACTCGAATTAGTTGACTGATTCTTTAATTCATCAATTGGGCCGCTGATAGTTATGTGACATGTGTCGACAACAACTTTGAAACTTGAATTTTAATTGGACCGCTTATGATAATTCACGTGAAGACTGTTGAACTCTTCAAACGAAATCTCTTATTTTGTTTGGAACTTCAAACGAAATAGCAGACTTGAAACGAAATTGTAGCTTTCAAACGAAATTACTCAAACGGAATCATAATTTCAAACGAGATTCCTCAACTTTTTAAACGAGATACCGTATTCAAACGGAATCAACTAGTAAACTCAAATAGAATTAGACAGATTGTGTACTCTCAAACGAAATCAACAAGTTCCTTCAAACGAAATCATGCAGATTTGACACTTTCGATCTGATTTTGGTTCAATTGGTCAAGCAAATGGTCGATTTTAGTTCTAAAACTTTCTAGGTTTGTTAAAACAGTGTTGCGCACATGATATGTGAAAATCAGCCGTTTTTAACCGTGAAAACTTGTTTAATTGTGAAAGAAGGTGTAGAAAACAGAAAAATGCAGCTGAATTTGTATGAACTCTTCCTCCTGAGCTCTGATACCACTTGTAGGATCGTTTTCAGACCCGAACGAGTCGATCAGAAGAATTTATCTCAACATGAGAGGCGGAAACAGACGTGTAGAGGTCAATTCAGCAAGATATACACTTTAAACTGTTGTATGATTGATTTGATAACAATTTACAACCTGACAACACTTCGGCAGCACTTCGTTGCTCTGACCGGAAAGTTACAAATGAAATCAAGACTTCTAGTATTTATAGGGTTAGCTATTTCGTTTGAAAGTGGCAAGATGTCTTTCAAACGAAATTAAACCTTCTAATTTCGTTTGAAGATGTCAGTTACCATTTCAAACGAAATTACATCAAGTGCCCTTAAATCCTACCCTATTTCTCGTAAAACGCTCCCTGATCTAACAATTGTAATGTAAGACTCGATACAAGACGAAGTCGACAGACGCATGCACCAACAGATATAAGCTTTTTGATGAATTAAATCCTTAGGACAAGTATAAAAGGGATGATATGTAACCTTAGTGTCAAATGAATTGAAATGAGTAATTTCCGTAAAACGACAACCGAGGGGTAAAACTTGAAATAAACGATTTACTACACTAAATCCACCACAATTATAATGTGCTGGAAGACAAGTTGATAATTAAAAATGTGAATGGGATATAAACCAAGAAGAAGCGCGATTTAAGCTTAAAGGTGTTTAAAATACCCTTAACGGGTCAAAATGAATAGATGTGTAACACGGGTTAAGACTTGCATAAGAAACCCGTAACTTGAACCTTTCTTATTAGTAATTTGATATAATGTGATATACATGATAATTTAAAAGTAATTAACAAGTTTGTTTGATCAAATCATAAACGGGTCGAAAGGTGTCGTAATTAAACTTCAAGCCGACATCTTGAAATCTATAATTTTTTGAATTCCGATGTCGGGTTTTTACTCCATGAGATGGAGAATTTAATTATGAACGCGTAGGAAAAAGAATCATGCAAATCGGACAAACGGATAAAAAGTTATGAAGGTTTCCGTATTAAAAACGGAAAACAAACAAAATCTGCTGATCAGACCGTAAGCTACGGTCCTGGCCCGTAGCCTACGGTTCAGGAGTTCTGTTTGAACATCAGAGGTGAACCGTAAGCTACGGTTTGAAGACCGTAGCCTACGGTCTAGTTCCACACAAAATTATGACTTTGTTGATTTGATGGTTTTGAGCTTTCGGGTCCGTTTAGACGGGTTCTAGGGTCTCATATACTAACATTTGTGATAAATTTACAATGTATGTGTGTTTAAACTTAGGATGGATGACCATCAAGCTCAACGAAGAACCGAACACATTCAAGAATCAAGTTTCCGCAATATATTTTGTCGTAATGTTTAAACGACAGTATAAATACAAGATGTTGAAATGCTTTAAATCTTAAAAATGTTTTAATGGAATCGTATTTTTGTACGTACGTGTAATCGTATAATCCCGTATTTATATGAAACTTATATAAAAGATTGTATAATTGAGTAAGGGTGTTACAGTTATGCAATTCTTCCATGAAACCCAGTCGCTGCTTTGCCATGATGTTCTCTAGCCAGTAGACTTCATGCTCTCCGCTGTCGTATGTAACCGTCACCATGTCTGTTTCATCATCAAAACGCCATGATGTCATGACAGGGTCTGGCTTCACATCTCCTTTGATTGGTCCAAATTTGCTGGTTATTGCTTTCATAAGCATATGCGTTTCATGGCATTCGTTGTTTAGAGCGATGCCAATGGATAAGATTTGTCTTTGTATCTCTTCTTCGATCTTCAAAATTTGTCTGATCGTCTTAACATACACCGTCCTTCTGTTGTCAAAATGGAGGACGTATCGCCTGATTCCCAGAGTGTATCTCCACGAAACGATTGTTGCCATTTTTGGCGTTTTGTTTAAATTGTCGTTTTTTGTTAACGATTTTTTTTTTACAGAAATTGGATAGATTGAAGTGATCATGGAAGCTATGTTTTACCTTTGTTTATATAATGATGTTTTTGGCGCGTAATTTAGGAGGGAATTTCTTCTAATAAATGTTAATAACTGAAATTCAGTTATTTGTGTTGTTTCATCTTCCTGTAATATTCAACGCGTTTTATTACTAATTTTTGGCGTTTTGTTTTTAATGGCATTTTATTTTTTTGTATGGCGTTTTATCATTTGATGGCGTTTTGAATATGAGGGGTAAAAGACCCCTTTACCCTTAATGAAGTGCGTCCCACATAATAATATTGATGTTATTTACGAAAACGCCACCGCACAATCTAGTCCATGGATTGTTTTGATCGGACGATCCATAAGCGTTCTCACCGTTCTCACACTTTACACCGTTTTCTCTAAATTCCGACCCTATAGAGAAACGGGTTCGGGAGAAAACGCTCATAATTAAGGGGTTAGCATCGGTCGGCATTTGACAAAATACAAGTTTTAAACATGAGCACATGCAAGAGACGATACACAATAAATCATTTTGATAGGTTTAGAGGTCATGAAGAAGAAAGAGATAGAAATAAAGAAAATAAATGAAAGTTCATCATGTGTCCAATGTTATTACGTGCCTCATTTTGCTACATACGCATGTGTATCTACCTAACCATCAATACCAACTAAAAAGATAAAATACTTAGACCGCCCGTAGTGGGGCGTGTTTTTTAAAAATTTATCAAAAAAAACGCCCTATAACGCCCCGGTAACCGCTACACCCGGCGTTACCGGGCGTTATTTTCGAGAAAAATTGCGTCCGGCGTTTAAATTAAAACGCTTAAAATGAGGGGGGCCCACTTTTTTTACCGTTGACAAACGGTCAAAAAATGTATTTTTTTTTAATTTAAAATATTACCCCACTATATATATATATCACCCCACATTCTCACCTTTTTTATAAAAAACCCACTTTATCTTCTACTTTCTCTCCCACTTTTCTTCTATTTTTTATAAAAAAAACACCCACTTTCTCCTACATTTTTATACAATCATGCATCCATTTCGACCCCCTTTTGGTGTCCCCGCAAGACCCACGAACCCGAACACAACTCAACCGCAAAACCCGTATAACCTTCAAGACATGGACCCGAGCTTTTTAACGTACGCGGCTTACTTGAGTGGCGCCCCTCCGTTAGTGCCTCCCACTTTCGGCTATGGTCAAGCCGGCGGGTCTCAACCCGAATCCGAACCCGATGTCGAAGTCGTGCCGGAGACGCAACCCGAACCAGTGCAAGAAACATCGAAACGCGGCAAAAGGTCGCATAAGAAGAAGGAAAAAGACGCACCACGGCGTACAAAAAATATCATTAAGTGGACGAAGGACGAGGAATTCACGTTGGCTCGGGCGTGGCTCGATATTTCGGAGGACGAAGATACCGGTAACCATTTTATATATATATTATTTTACTTATTTTGTTACTATATTTTTTAACATACAACTTATAATTTTTTTTTAATTTGTAGCAAACTTTCAAACTGGCCCGGTTTTTTGGGATTGGGTTCGTGCACTCTTTTTTACTACGTGGGGTCAAGGCGAACATCGGGACAAAGATTCCATTTCTAGCAAGTGGACCGACATCAACAACAAGTGTCATGCGTTCCAAGAAGTCTTCCAACGTAACTACGATAATCGCCCGAGCGGTGAAGGTGACGTCTGGGTTTTAACGAAGACTTTGGAGGAGTTCGAGAGGACAAAATGCCCTTTCACGTACTATAAGTGTTGGGAGCTACTACGAAAAAGTCCAAAGTGGGCGGTAGTTAATCCAATGACGTCAAGTAGTAGACGTCGGGCTAAAAGGTCAAAAACATCATCCTCCGCTGACCCGTCAACTCCGACATCGGATGCCCGCAATGTTGATTTAAATGAGGCGGTGGACGTTGACGAGGGAATTCAAGAAGAGTTGGTCCGACCCACCGGTAGAAGAAAGGGAACCGGGAAAAAAACGGTCGAGTCGTCTTCCGATCTCGAGTTAAAGGAAGATTTCGAGGATATGAACCGTCGTCTCCAAGACATTCGCGACCTCGGCCACCAACGTTATGAGATTATGAAGGAACGAGTGGCCGAAACCAAAAAATTTAACGAGATGCAAGAGGCGAGGCAAATGGAAAAGGACATTGAGTTTTTATCCAAACCTATCGACCACCTACAAGGCGATGCGTTAATCCTTGCGCAAATGCGTCGCCAAAAAATTAAAGAAAAATATGGACTCTAGATCATGTTATTTTTTTTAACTTTATTTTATTTTTTTCGGTTTTTTTTTCTGTTTTTTTTTATTTTCGGTTTTTTTTTTCTGTTTTTTTTTTTATTTTCAGTTTTTTTTTTAATTTTTATTTCAAGTAATGTAATTTTTTTTAACTAATGAAGTTTTTTATGTTTTAAATTAAAATAAATAATTGTGAAATGATTGAATGGGGGGTTATTGGCATAATGCCCCACTACGCCACTTTTGCTATAATGCCCCATCGCTGACTAGGACGCCACGTGTCGGATAATGCCCCATGGTGCGGGCATTATAACACATTACCACTACACATGGTCTTAGACCGCCCGTAGTGGGGCGTGTTTTTTAAAAATTTATAAAAAAAAACGCCCTATAACGCCCCGGTAACCGCTACACCCGGCGTTACCGGGCGTTATTTTCGAGAAAAATTGCGTCCGGCGTTTAAATTAAAACGCTTAAAATGAGGGGGGCCCACTTTTTTTTACCGTTGACAAACGGTCAAAAAATGTATTTTTTTTTAATTTAAAATATTACCCCACTATATATATATCACCCCACATTCTCACCTTTTTTATAAAAAAACCCACTTTATCTTCTACTTTCTCTCCCACTTTTCTTCTATTTTTTATAAAAAAAAACACCCACTTTCTCCTACATTTTTATACAATCATGCATCCATTTCGACCCCCTTTTGGTGTCCCCGAAAGACCCACGAACCCGAACACAACTCAACCGCAAAACCCGTATAACCTTCAAGACATGGACCCGAGCTTTTTAACGTACGCGGCTTACTTGAGTGGCGCCCCTCCGTTAGTGCCTCCCACTTTCGGCTATGGTCAAGCCGGCGGGTCTCAACCCGAATCCGAACCCGATGTCGAAGTCGTGCCGGAGACGCAACCCGAACCGGTGCAAGAAACATCGAAACGCGGAAAAAGGTCGCATAAGAAGAAGGAAAAAGACGCACCACGGTGTACAAAAAATATCATTAAGTGGACGAAGGACGAGGAATTCACGTTGGCTCGGGCGTGGCTCGACATTTCGGAGGACGAAGATACCGGTAACCATTTTATATATATATTATTTTACTTATTTTGTTACTATATTTTTTAACATACAACTTATAATTTTTTTTTAATTTGTAGCAAACTTTCAAACTGGCCCGGTTTTTTTGGATAGGGTTCGTGCACTCTTTTTTACTACGTGGGGTCAAGGCGAACATCGGGACAAAGATTCCATTTCTAGCAAATGGACCGACATCAACAACAAGTGTCATGCGTTCCAAGAAGTCTTCCAACGTAACTACGATAATCGCCCGAACGGTGAAGGTGACGTCTGGGTTTTAACGAAGACTTTGGAGGAGTTCGAGAGGACAAAATGCCCTTTCACGTACTATAAGTGTTGGGAGCTACTACGAAAAAGTCCAAAGTGGGCGGTAGTTAATCCAATGACGTCAAGTAGTAGACGTCGGGCTAAAAGGTCAAAAACATCATCCTCCGCTGACCCGTCAACTCCGACATCGGATGCCCGCAATGTTGATTTAAATGAGGCGGTGGACGTTGACGAGGGAATTCAAGAAGAGTTGGTCCGACCCACCGGTAGAAGAAGGGGAACCGGGAAAAAAACGGTCGAGTCGTCTTCCGTTCTCGAGTTAAAGGAAGATTTCGAGGAGATGAACCGTCGTCTCCAAGACATTCGCGACCTCGGCCACCAACGTTATGAGATTATGAAGGAACGAGTGGCCGAAACCAAAAAATTTAACGAGATGCAAGTGGCGAGGCAAATGGAAAAGGACATTGAGTTTTTGTCCAAACCTATCGACCACCTACAAGGCGATGCGTTAATCCTTGCGCAAATGCGTCGCCAAAAAATTAAAGAAAAATATGGACTCTAGATCATGTTATTTTTTTTAACTTTATTTTATTTTTTTCGGTTTTTTTTTTCTGTTTTTTTTTTTATTTTCGGTTTTTTTTTCTGTTTTTTTTTTAATTTTCAGTTTTTTTTAATTTTTATTTCAAGTAATGTAATTTTTTTTTAATTAATGAAGTTTTTTATGTTTTAAATTAAAATAAATAATTGTGAAATGATTGTGAAATGATTGAATGGGGGTTATTGGCATAATGCCCCACTACGCCACTTTTGCTATAATGCCCCATCGCTGACTAGGACGCCACGTGTCGGATAATGCCCCATGGTGGGGGCATTATAACACATTACCACTACACATTGTCTTATAATGACATTAAATGCACCGCTGACAATCCTCCTATAATTACGAGCCACGCAATATATGTATGGGTATGTATATATTCACAATAATACCATTGTACCAAAACTCTCTCTTTTCAAATGCAATTTGTATTTCACAAGTCATAGTGACTTGGTATAATTGGCTACATAATAAACAGTGACCTTTTTTTACATATAAATATTTGACCGTTTGGTGTATTTATATATCTATATCCCTAGATACATACCCATACGTACACCTTTCTCCCTCTCCATACCCTGAAATAATGGTGAATGGCAACCATGGTGGTGATTCTTCTTATTCCGGTGAGGTGACAAGCAACCGCCATTGGAGTCTGGAAGATTATGATGATAATAAGGTCACGGATAGCGTACATGAGGCTGCAAATGACGATCACGTCAAGTTCTTGAGGAGAATAAAAGAAAGATTTCACAGGTAAAACATCTTTTTTATTTTGTTAACTTATTTATTAATGGACAACTATATATTATTCGTTTTATCATTATTTATGATATGCTGTCATGAAAATTGTAATACATAATCATTTTTTTTTTAAAGTAAACTTCATTAAAACACACCTCCGACTCAAACCGGTAAAAGGCCAAACAACAACACCCTAAAATATCTTACGGGCTTCATCTAATCTGCTTGAAAACTAGTTCATTTCTTCCTTTCTAGATACACCAACACGGAATCATCACTAAACCGTGAATTAGACTCTTTGCTTTCTTACCTAGACTCGTTAAATTGTGTATTTCCATAATTTCTTTGAAGTCGAAGCCGTATATCTGGGGCAATTTACACCAAGCGCTGAATGCCAACCATACCCTCTCCACCACCGAACAAGCAGTATATAAGTGCTCCACCGTTTCCTCAATTTTTTCGCAAAAAGTGCACATAACCGAAGTAACATTCACACAGTGGCGAAACTAGAACATTAATTCAGGGGTATCAAAAAAAAAAAAAAATTACCGTGTAATCAGGGGTATCCCCTGATTAATCTGTCGCCCATTCAATCTTGGGCTATTATTTAGTTAGTTGGGCTAATCTAATGTGCAATTATTTGGGCTTATTATTTACCTTCTCATTGGGCTTATTATTGGTTTGTAAAAATTTTTTGAGGGGTGTCCTCGTGGTTGTTTAGGGGTGTCCTTTGTATAAAAATCGAAAAAAAAAATTTGCACTACTGGTAAAAAGTTGAGCCGTAGCCCGTGCTACGCCTGGAAAAAAGCAAGGTCCGCCCCTGCCTTCACATTCCTTCTTCTTAAGTTAACTCTCGTAGCTAATCTATCCAGATTACATCTCCACGCCATAATATTGCATTTGATTGGCACTCATTTACACCATTCAAAGTTAGGGAGATGACTAACTCCTTTCTCCTCAATTAGAGCCAGTTTGACGGCCTTCACCGATCCGTAATTTTTCCATTAAGTGGTAAGAAGCTCCTTTAATTGTTTTTACTATGATAAGTTTCCACCACCTTTCTCCATAAATATATATATATATATGTGTGGGGGGGGGGGGGGGTAAGGTTCATTTGAGAACCGTGTGTGTGTGTGTGTTTGTGAAAGTTCTATACAGAACACTAAATATTGTGAGAACATGTAGAATACAATGAATCACCCATTTTTTTAATCCTAAAAACCTTAAAACTAAATGAAAATGTTACAAATGTAAACCCACGGTCTGTAGTAGTAATTTGTTGATCTTGATACCGGCGTAAACACGGGAGAACTAGAGCTTAGAGGCGCAACCCTGTGTTGAGGCAGTTGAAATAGCTGTTGCTACCGCTGATGTAGCGGGAGACAGCGTAATCCCCGTTCCTGAGGGTGGGAATAGAGGTGCACAAACCAGTTAATTTTAATAACCGGTTCGGTTAACCAGTTATACCGGTTAATTTGACTTTTTGACTTTAACCGGTTATTACTTTAACCGGTTATTTTTTTAACTGGTCCGGTTAATTACTTTAACCGGTTCGGTTAATTAACCGGTTATTTTCGGTTATTAACCGGTTTTTTTGCCTTTTTTTTGAATTTTTCGGTTAACCAGTCTATCGGTTAAAAAACCGGTTTAAAAAAACCGGTTAATAACCGGTTATTATACTAAACACTTATAACCGGTTACTAACCTACGGTTAAAAATAACCACTAACCAGTTATTCCTAAATCGGTTATTAACCGGTTACGATTTCGGTTAATAACCGGTTACGGTTAATTAACCGGTTATTTTGTGCACCTCTAGGTGGGAACCCCATTCTTGAAGACGTGGCGCCCGCCTACCCCCTTCATATCCTGGAGGCAACTCAGTGTCAAACTCGAGTGCCAAAGACCTAGTAACTGCTGGAGCTTGAACTGTAGTCGTAACACTCGCCGCCGTTGTACCTCCTCCTTCAGCAACAGAAGTTAATACGGTGCTAGAAATTGCAACACTTACGTTCGGAGCACTCATCGTGATAACAGGCTCTTTAGTGTCAACCCCCATTTATGCCCGTTATTTAAACAGTGACATTTTATTACATATGCGTAACAAGTGCTTACAAATTTACATTTGATTAGTTTATTTAAATAAGTATAATGATATATATTAAATAAATAACTTTTTGATTATTTGATAGGATTTATACAGGTTTTCTTATTTCACGTTGAATTTTGTTTTATCCTCTATATAGTAATAATATACACAAAATATGGAGGTGAAGTTAAGGTCATGATTAGGGCTGTAAACGAACCGAACGTTCAGCGAACAGTTCGTGAACTGTTCGGCGGGAAGTTCGTTTATGTTCGTTCGTTTAATAAACGAACAAACATGAACAAGAAATTTCGTTCGATTAGTTAAATGAACGAACATGAACAGAGGTCTCGTTCGTTCGATTGTGTTCGTGAACGTTCGGTAAGGTGTTCATGAACGTGTTCGTGAACATTCGTTGATTTGCGTTCGTTTATGTTCGTATGTTTGTGTTTTAATTAAAGATCTTATTACTTTCTTATATTTTATTTGTACTTTTTATATTATTAAACTTTTATTTATTTTATTTCCCTAACCATTAAACTAGGAAACCCACTTTCACCTTGTTTATGCATTATTTCCTTTTCATTTCTCATTATTTACATCCACGAATACAATCGACCTCCGTTCCACAATAAGGGATTCAAGTTCGAGTGCTACTCTCTGGGCCATCTATCTTTATCCTTCGTCGTGTTCGCCAAATTTATTTGTGTTCGTTTGTGTTCGTGAACCGTTCGCGAACACGCTCATTTCCTTAATGAACGAACATGAACATAAAATCTCGTTCGGTAAGTGTTCATGAACCGTTCGTGAACACATTTATTTTCTTAACGAACGAACACGAACAACGGCTTGTTCGTGTTCGTTCGATTCATTTACAGCCCTAGTCATGATTTCATTGAATACTCCACCTCCTCAACTGCTTTTTGACAGGGCATATTTATGCATTTATTAGATATAGTTGGACAATCTTCTTCGTGGCCCATCAACCTTTTTGATTGGTTTTATGATAGGGGTGTGATAAATACACCCAATATAAAGATAAATCTACCAATTAGTCAAACTTGGTAATAATTAAGCACTTTATTACATTATTTTATTATAAAAGTCAAAGGTAATAATTATGTCTTTATGTTATTTACTTTATTACATTATTTTATTATAAAAGTAAAAAATAATAATTATGTTTTTATGTTATTTTATTTTATAATACTTTTGTTACTTTTTTATATTTTGTATCTACTACATGTCTTGTATAACAAAAAAGAAATACATATTTGTATATACAGTTAACATCTGACAGTTAACCATTACAATTTTATATATAAGGGTACATAGATATACTAATTAGTTATATTTATATAACTAGTTAGAAAACCTAATATTTATTTATATAAATATAACTATTTATGTATTTATTAAAATCTAAATGAACGTAAATAAACAAACGAACGTTCACGAACATGGTTAATTTATGTTTATTCGTGTTTCTCACTCCTAACCTTATTGGATAAACACAATTAATTAAATAAATATCAAATTAATCATGTTATTTGTTCTCTCATGTAACTTACTTTTTTGTTAAGAATCTTACTTTTTTTTTTATTTATAAAACTTTAATTTAAAAAAACAATATTTTGAAAATCTAAAAATCAATATTTAATAAATAAAAAAAATCACTTTCACGACGATAAAGTTGGGTATATAATTCTAGACGCCACCAATGCATTGTCTCTCATCATACTAATGTTGCTTCATATACGTTTTATAATTAATAAAGACATTTATCTTATTTTTTTCAAAGCACCATAGCTTTATAAATGTTATTTAGAATTGTTTTTGCTAATACGAAACGCCATAGCTTTAAATATTAACCATCTTAAATTAAAAAAACTAAAACATTTATATGATAAGTTGTTGTCTTTTAATATTTTTACACATTTCAGACCACTTTTTATTCAACTAGATTGGTTTAAAAGTTGAATAATTTATTCAAAAACATTTGTCAAAGTATGTGTGTTATAACAAAGATTAAGAAAACTCATTACATAAAAGTTTGATTGTATAAAAAATATTTTATGTTCACTTAAAAAATAATATAAAAGCTAAAAACTAATTATTATAATTAATAATTAAAAAATAAAATAGAAACATTAAGTAATTAATGTTTTGGGTAATTAATAACAACCCTTTTCTCTCTCCTACCCACTTTTCTCTCTCTTGAAAGCTGACTTTTGGGTATTTGGGTAATTAAATGACAACCCTTTTCTCTCTTCTACCTACTTTTCTCTCTCCTGAAAGCTGAGTTTTGGTATATTTAACAACACGCTTATGATATCATATGTCTTTCTTTTGGTACACCACCTTTAGTTTTTGGGATTTATACATCATCTTAAACTGCCGTTGCTAAAGGTGAACTGTAGTTTATTTTTATTGAAAACATTTAAACCTTTTTTAAATGAACTGCACTTTACTGTGTTAATAAAGTTTAGTTTACTTTTTATTTCATAAATAACTTTTTGATCATTTGATAGGATTTATACAGGTTTTCTTATTTCACGTTGAATTTTGTTTTATCCTCTATATAGTAATAATAAACACAAAATATGGAGGTGAACTTAGACCATGGGGTAATCCCCTTCCGTGGCCCAGTGGTTCCCATTGGGTATGTTGGGCCGGTTCCTCCTTTGGGAGGTCACCGGTTCGACTCCCACTCGTGGTCTTAGGGGGGGGACGTCCCAATGATAGACCGTATCCTACCGAGGCATGGTGCGGTCTTGAGGGCAACCCGGTTTTACCCAGCTGTTACCCCAGCGAGTCTCTCGTGTGGGGGCAGTATGGTTTCCGGGCGAAGGTCAGTCAGAGCGGCAGCCGGGGCCCGATAGAACATCGCGTCTGCGAAAGCTGGGCTGACGGGTAACCGTCCTAGACGGGAACCCGGTGACCAATGGTCAGTACATATCGAAAGTCACCCTTCAAAAAAAAAAAAAAAAAAAAAAACTTAGACCATGGGGTATGGGGCTTGGGTTGGGGCGTGGGTTGGCTGAAAACGCCCAAGTCATCACCCCGGGGGCTTGGGTTGGGGCGTGGCCCTTGGGGTTTGGCTTTGAAGCCGGACGTGGGGCGGGCTAGCAAGGTGACATGGCAGACTCTCAATGGCCAAACCAAACTCATGCCCCCAACACAAGCCCCACCATACCCCATGGGCGTGAGTTTAAATTTGCTTTTCACATGTCAACCAATGCCCCAACCCAAGCCCCACCATACCCCACGGGCCTTAAGGTCATGATTTCATTGAATACTCCACCTCCTCAACTGCTTTTTGACGGGGCATGTTTATGCATTTATTAGATATAGTTGGACAATCTTCTTCGTGGCCCATCAACCTTTTTGATTGGTTTTATGATATCATATGTCTTTCTTTTGGTACACCACCTTTAGTTTTTGGGATTTATACATCATCTTAAACTACCGTTGCTAAAGGTAAACTTTAGTTTATTATTATTGAAAACATTTAAACCTTTTTTGAATGAACTGCACTTTACTGTGTTAATAAAGTTTAGTTTACTTTTTATTTCATGAAAAATGTTTATCTATTTTGTTTGTGTTATCATGTTTGTTTATTATTTAACTAATTTAATAATAATAATAATAATAATGATGATGATGATAATCTTTCTATACTAATAAACGAAAATCATTTTTGAACACGTGTCATTTTCTGGTGCTTTCTCACCATATTTTCTTATTTATCTTTCATATTAAATAATATTAATTTTAAACAAATATTAGATAAGAATAAGAGTAAATTACTTTTTGAGTCTCTGTGTTTTAGTGGTTTTAACCATTTGAGTCCAAAATCAAAAAGTTTGACGCCCTGAGTCCCTACCCATTTATTTTATAACGTTTTGAGTCCAATTTTGTTCATTTTATAACGATTTGAGTCCAAAAAATTGGACTCAAAAGGTTAAAATTTGGACTCAAAAGGACTCAAATGGTTAATGAAAATGCTTATAGGGACTCAGGTCGTTAAACTTTTTGCTTTTGGACTCAACTAGTTAAAACCACTAAAACACAGGGACTCAAAAAGTAATTTACCCTAAGAATAAATATTTAGATAAAGATAAACGTTTGTTTTTATTATCATCATATTAAATAATAATAATTAAAAAAAAAAGAATATAAACGTTTATTTTATTATAATCAAGTAAATAATAATAATAATAATAATAATAATAATAATAATATGAAACAAAAAAAAATATACTTCATTCAAAGAGAATTAAATTCTTGATTTTACGGTATAATTAAAAAAAAATGATGAAACACATAAAAACGTAGGGATTGATGAAACATATAAACGAGTGTATTATGAATGAAATAAATAAATAAGTATAAAGGTGCATAAAACTAACTAAAATAATTCTATCTCATAATTTGAATGTATAATAAAAACGGTATTCAACCATATGTAATACATGTGTTTTTAACCTAATAATAAATTAAAAAAAAAAGAGTAAAATGTTATAATAAGTAAATAGTAAATCAATGTTTATTTTTAAAACATAAATCCTGATGACTATTTGTGTTAACATATGACATTATATTTTATTCAACACGTGCAATATACGAGTTTTTTTTTAAAGATACATTATTTATCATATAAAATTAAATTTATGCAACTCGTGTAATACACGGGGTTCTAACCTAGTAATAATAATAAAATAATGTATTTTCACAATAATCATTGTAATGTTTTTTTTTTTAATTTGCAAAGATTTTGTATATATCTTAATAATAAATTTTTGAAAATACTATTGAACCAATAAATAATATGATGCACTTTAATAATTATTATTTAAATAACTAAATAAAATGATAAAGAAAACTGTAAACAACATATATACAAATTACGTCGGCTAAAGCTACTAAACTTATAAAATTAACTCTTCTCGGTCGTACCCAAATTCTTCACGCAGATAGCACATAATGTGGAGACTATACATGAAAATCAAAATCCTTATCATAATCAACATTTGGATTGTAATATGACCATGGGTAACAACCATAGGGTGTAAGCACAGATTAAAACTCAATATGTAAATTAAATAATAATGATATCGTAACAATGTACTAGTTTTTTTTTTTTTTATTTCGTATTATTATTATAGACATAACTACTAAATAACTGATATCTATAACTAATAAAAATAACAAATAACTTATGTATAATAAAGAGGAGTTTATAATTAACAAAATATAAATAGTATAATAAAATATAAATAGTAAAGAAATTATGATAAGTTAATAATAAATAATAAATAATAAAAAGTAAATAAATAATTTTTAAATAATAAATTTATAATATTAAATAATAAATAGTTTAGAAAATAAAAACTAAAAAATAATTATACATAACGATAAAAGAGTCAATTTATTCAAAGTTTTATTGTTTAGTAAACTGCAGTTTAGTATAGAAAATTGTGGTTTACTTTTATACATAAAAACCAATAAAATAGTATAAACTACAATTTACAAGTTCCTAAACTGCAATTTTCAATAGTATCTGCATAAATAAATAAAAACATTGTAAAATGTAGTTTAGCTTGTTGTAAACTGCAGTTTATAGACACTGGTGTAGATTCTCCAAAGTACATGGCGTATGAAACTAAAATTCCCTTTGTTTAGATAAAGATAAACGTTTAACAATAATAATATTGGTCTGAAGTTGTTTTCTTGTAATTGGTTCGATTGAAACTGATACTCGCTATAACTTACGTATTAAAAAATTAATCTATTTAGAAAACAACTCTGTTTTCAACAAAAATTATTTGGAAACGTTGATGTCAAAAATTTTAATACAACAACGTTAAAAGTGTTAACCAACGTAAATATTAGAGAAAAAAATTAAATAAAAATAAACGAGTTAACATCGTTTATTTTTATAGTATAGGGGTATTAAATACAAAATATGACGATTTGAAAGCATTTATTAAATATAGTGTAAGGAGTGAAATTGAAACTAAGGGGCTGTTTGGCTAAGCTTATTTTTTTGACTTGTTTACTTATTTGAAAAGCAAATAAGTCATAATGGAATGACTTATTTACTTATTCCTCTCACATAATAAGCTAACCCAAACACCTTTTAACTTTTCAAAAAGTAAATAAGTAAATAAGTCACTAAAATAAGCTTAGCCTAACAGCCCCTAAACAAACACTCAAAATATGACGATTTGAAAGCATTTATTAAATATAGTGTAAGGAATGAAATTGAAACTAAACAAACACTCAAACACTATGAATAGTAAATTATGTAAGTATATGGGTTTTGATATACAGGGTAAAATTCATTTGAGAACCACTCTTATTACGATAACCAATATGAACACAAAAAAAATTACCTAAAAAATCCAAAAAACACACAAATATTTTTTTAATATTTTTCTAATAAAAATCGCTATATTTCGTTACAAAAAAAAAAAATAAAAAAATTTGAGTAACAGTTATAGATGCACATGTGCATATGTATTATTTCTTGGATAAATTCCGTAATATATTACCAGTATTAGAAAACATGCACTTTCATTTACATTACAATCCGCAATACACTAATTTTTACATTACCAATATTAAGAATGCACATGTGCATCATTAGGGGAGAGGGGGTGGTCACTAGTGATAGAATTCTATCACTCACAAGCACCAATCAAGTTCCGCCATGTCATCAACCATTTTTCCATCACTCACAACCTTTTTTGGTGGCAATGGTTATCACTCATCACCACACCCAACAATTTCCCCACAACCAACAATTACCCTCACAAAAAAACCATCACGACCGTGAAGAAATTAATGAAATCGGATTTCGTGGTGATATAACGTGTTTTCATTTATGGTGGCAGTAGCCCATCACGCGTTGAAAATGGCCATCACGGTCATAAAAGTGACCGCCCCGCCTGGCCTTATGTATGACCATCATATAACGTGTTTTGGTACAAAAAGTGTGTGATTTTAAATGATGAAGTAGGCACATATACATGTGTTTTGGTTAGTTATATCTAGTGGTTGATGGTTTGATTATATTTGTCAGTTTATGATGTAATATGTTGTTTGGATACTTTATGATGTAATATGTTGTTTGGATGATATAAAGGGTGTTGATGTACATGAAATAAAGTGAAATATTGGTAATAGTATGGATGGTAGGAGGCAATGATATTGTATAACGGATGGTAGGAGGTAATGATAGTGTATTATGGATGGTATGATAGATGAAAGGGAAGGTGTATTCAAAGTGGTGTACCGAAACACGTTATAACATGTTCATACATATAGATGGACATGTGCATTTCTAGTGTTGTTAATGTTATAACAAGTTCATATATATAGATGCACATGTGCATTTCTAATATTGTTAATGTAAAAAGTAGTGTATTATGGATGGTAGTATAAATGAAAGTGCAATTGTGTGATATTAGTAATGTATTACGGAATTTGTCAAAGAAATGGTACATATGGACATGTGCATGGATAATTGTTACTCGAATTTTTTTTTTTGGTTTTTTTTTTGTGAATAAATATAGCGATTTTTTTTTATAAAAAATAGAATAAAAATATTTTTTTGAGTGGTTTTTTGATTTTTTTTAGATATTTTTTGGTTGTGTTCACACTTGGTTCTTGCGATTCTCGCAATAAAGGGTGGTTCCTAATGGATCATTCTCCTAAATATATATGTATATATATATATATATAATAAAGTGTATCGTACAATATGACTTAATGCACGAAGTGTACGCAATATCAAATTCGCACATTCCTTCAAATTCTAATTATTATATATATATATACTTGAAGAAGTTGTTAGCTACAATGAAATTATATTGACATGTAGGTGACTCACCAACATAATATTATCCAACTATGTTAAATGTGATGTCATCTCATTAATTAATAAGTATTTTATATGAAAAATCTAATATAATATTATTATAACTAGGTTATAGACCCGCGTATTACACGGGTTGTGTGTGTATATATATAATATACATCTCTAAATACATCATAGGACCGAAATTACATTTTCATGTATGATAGTGGAAACAATCAATTAAAGTCGTATTTTGTCGGAAAGATCAACTGAATAGCATGTTTAATTTTAAAAAAAAGCAAAAAAGTAAAATGACCAAATGTGTCAAAATATGTTTTCGCTACTCATAATATATATAAAAAAAATAGGATGCACAAAAGGTGTTGAAAAGTTGGCCTAACATGACTCAAATCCTTTTGACCCGTAAAAAAATCACATGTTTTAACATGAACCCGTTACAACCTAAAAAGAAAGATAAATAAGATTCAAACACTTCCCATTAAAAAGAAACAAAAATCCTATTTTACAAGTAGGTGGTTGAACTGAGTAGTTCATAATATTCATCTTAAAGATAAATTATTGTGAAATACAAAAATAAATTGAAAACCACAACTAATATGTAGAACATGAAAATTACATATTATATAAAAAAAAACTTAAGCATGCTTATTCATTTTAAAAAGTATTAAAATCATAGGTTTTAAAATTATAGATAATTGTCATTAAAAAAGATAAAGAAAAGTTGAAGTATTCTTTTAATAAAAACTTTAAGTATTTACATAATACTATTAATAATCGTTAATTAGAATTAGATATAAATTAAATAATATTATTAACTAATGATTTGAAGAAGAAAATGTCATGTGACATTAGTTGTAACTTTGAATAAGAAAATGTCATATGACATTAGTTGGAGTTTTTTATTATAATTAAATTTTCATGACTTCTACATTTATTTAATTAATTTTATTAAGGTAACATCTTTATTTTATAATTAAAATTGAAAAAGAAAAATAAATAGAATTAATTATTATGAAGTCATATGAGTTTAGTATTTGTGTCGTTTGTATATTTAATAGAAGTCTATAATTAATTGAAAAGTTCTATTTGAAATATGTTATGACATCCAACTACGATTAATAAATACAAAATTGCGGTAAGATATAGGTTCAAACGTATCAACACAACATAAGATCCGACTACAATTAATTTTCTCAAACAACTTTGGAAGTATCTAAAGAGTTGGAAATGTAATCGCTCATTATTTTTTTTTCAAAGGAAATTGAAAAAAATCCGTACGCTTAAATCGCATTAAATAAACTAGACCCGCAACGCGGGGAATCAATTCTAGTTCCTATACAAATTCCAATTCCAATACATTCCGCGAAGCAATGTGAATGCTCTAAGTTATAAAATACAATGTTCTCTAAAATTCTTATTATACCGTTGCGACGTGGCTATTTTTATATAGGTCTTGGTATGATTTTATTTCCAAAACGAGAGATGAGTAGTAATGTACAAGATTGAATGACATACGTATATGTTATCAAATCTAGCTACCTCTCCTCTACCTTAGATGTATTCTCTTAATGTCTAAAGCGTCAGATACATTCTAATTAATTTAAAATTGCCAAGAATTAGATATTTTCATTGCTAGTAAGTGTAATGTTTGATTTATTACTATCTCCCATAACCTTAATTTATGCAGGGATGGAATTGAGACACCAAAGATTGAAGTGAGATATGAGAACTTATCAGTTGAAGGAAAAGCTTATGTGGGTGATAGAGCTCTTCCATCTCTTTATAATGTCACTTTAAACTCAATTGAGGTACACTTATTCTTCAAGTTTTTTCTTAAAGTATGATATCTATTGGCTTTCTAAGATATTAAACAAAACTGAAGAACATACTGCAATCGACTGGGCTCACTCCTTCGAAGAAGAGAAATGTGAAGATCCTTCAATCCATTAATGGGATTATTAGTCCATCAAGGTAATTTACTTTGTTTCCTTATTATATTTACAATGAAACACACAGATTCATTCCATGTGGTATGTCGAAATACGTATCAGAAATTATTATAATAATTTTTTTTAGTGTTTCAAGTAATTTACTATTTCTTAAAAATATGATGACCATCTCACTGTGCAAAGATTTTGTACATTTATTATTATTATTCTATTAAAAGTATTATTAAATACAGGTTGACACTGCTTTTAGGTCCACCCGGAGCGGGAAAAACCACATTGTTGCTAGCACTTGCTGGGAAACTCGATCACGATCTGAAAGTAATATTATTCTCGTCACATCTTTTTGAAAACCTCATTGTGTTTGTTCACTGTTGGATGATCGTTTCATGAAGCAGGTGTCTGGAAATGTTACCTATTGCGGCCACCAATTCCACGATTTTATTCCTCAACGTACATGTGCTTACGTAAGTCCACATAACCTTCATACTGGTGAGATGACGGTTAGAGAAACATTGGACTTTTCGGGACGATGCTTGGGGGTTGGGCCAAGATATAAAATACTTACAGATATCTTGAGGATGGAGAAAGAAGCTGGAACCAAAGCTGACCCTTATATTACACTTCCAGGCAGAGAAACCAGTTTGATAACTGATTATGTTCTAAAGGTTTATTATACCAACTCAATCACTTGCTTTTTATGTTCTCAAGGTTTACTATACCAATTCTTATAGACTAAAATGTCAAAATCGTCTATGAGATTTGATCAGTTTTGCCTTTTAAGTCCAAAAATGGAACTTTTTGTAACTGGACCCCCGAGTTTTCATTTTTGTTGTCATTTTCATCCAAATCACTAACTCGGTTAAATGTACCATTAACTCACATTGACAATTTTGGCAATTATCAAACCTCTGAGACGATTTTGGCACTTTCCCATTTATTCTTTTGTTTTTTGATTTCATAAAATTTACTTTTATCTTTAAATAAAAAATAAGAATAATTATAAATAAAATATATAAAACAAATCAAAAAAATTATGAAATGAAGTGAAAATATGTTTTTTTTGTTGCCTCTTGTTAGTTTCAGTTCATACATACATAACTTGGAAGTATAAATATTTTCTTATTAGATACTTGGGCTGGAAACGTGTGCTGATTCTATGGTTGGTGATCAAATGAGAAGAGGTATCTCTGGTGGAGAAAAGAAACGTCTCACTACTGGTATGCCCTTCGTTATTTGTTTGTTTATGCACACAAGTATGTTCAAATAAGAAGTGTCCCTTTTTAATATCATTTCAAAGAATTGGTAGCCTATTTTACACATGATAACTCACTTTTTCTGTAGGTTCTCCTACACGCTTATAGTTACCACCTTCAACTTGACTATTAACCGGTTTGCATCCTAGCCTTCATGTTTCCTCCAAAAGATCCAATGTGTACTTCCTAGAATAAACTAAATACCCTTTTCGCTCCTTTCAAACTCCATACCTAGTAAATACCTCAAGGCTCCAAGATCTTTGACTTTAAACTATTGTGCCATTAAGTTTTTGGTTTTTTAACAATAACAGAACCAACATACACGACAAGACCTGCAATCTACCCATGTCTATGAGTAACAAACATGGTATGATGGTCTCATTCTTTGAATAATTCTATATTGCAAAGGTACTTTTAAGAATATATCTAACCATGGAGATTGTTTTAGACCATTTAAGGAGTTGTTGAGTTTACACACAACCTTGTGGTGATTCCAACAAGTTTCATTTATAATTCTGTTTGAGGTCTGGAATTTCATCAAGAAGAAAATTTCACTAGAGAATACATAGGGCCTTGAAGAGGTATGGTCCCAATTCCTTGCCCACATGGCAAGGACCACACCACTTTTCCATCCTATGTGGCGCTGACATCAACAAGATCATCCAGAAGCTTCTAGAAGCTTCTGGAAAACATCAAGGTGGCACCAAAGATGCTCCATTCGACAAAAAGGACAACACGTGTCACCAGTCATCAAGCGCCAGGTAGGCCTGCGACGAATCAAGGAGCAGTCCGACAGCACCAGTACGACGTCTCCAAAATAGGCAAATGTAAGCGCGCCACGTGTACCACTACACTGACCACGGCAGAGGAGACCAAAGGGATATTCCCCTTGGTCAGACAGCTGGCGCGCAACCACAGCTGGCACTGTGTGCTCCTCCCTCCTTCACCCTCCGGCTATAAATAGAACCCTTCATCACCCAGGTTGATCCATCTTGCTCCTTATACTCTCACACTCTACACACACTGTTTATTCTCCCTCAGAACAGTACTTATTCTCACGCCAGAGCCTGGTTAAGAGGGAAACCCCCATATTCCCCTCTTAACGAGACTAACGGTGTTGCTGTTTTGCAGGACCCAAGTCATTTCTACGAGTGAAAGAGGAGATTGAACCCACAGAAGAAATAACCCCACCGATTAACCCTGGTGTTAACCTGTGTTTCATCATTGGCGCCATCCGCTTTTAGTAAAAACCACTCTCATCTCTTTTCTTTTTTGAAAAACACTCGTCAAAATGGCTGAAACAAACCCTTCCCACCAAGTGGACGGAGACGTTTCTTCCTTTGAGCTCGTTTCGGACACTGTGAACGTCCAAAGGGGCCAGAGGAACGAGACTATCCAGGAAGGACAAATGAACAACGATTTTCCTAGTATCTTTGGGAGTACATCCAGGGTTGTTAGCCAAAATACAACTGGTGCTACTTTCCAAACTCCACCGAGAATCATCACCCAAACTACAAACGGAGCCACTTTCCAACCTCCGTCCGGGGTAGTCCAACAAACACCTCCACCAGTGCAAACACAGAGCCATGGAGCTGGCCCCTCAGCTCAATCGGATCAAACTCAACTGAACTTCTCTGCACTACTAGGGCTACCCGAAGGAAAAACTCTGGCTTCCTGGTATGCCGAACAAATGGCGTCTATAAACCTTGTTTACACACAGCTCAGCGCGCAGCAAGCTCTACTCCAAGCACAAGCCAACCAGTCCACATTTGTCACCCCACCGCAAAGGCCTTTGAGCGCTCCCATGCCTCAACAGGCTAATGCATTCAACCTACGTCCCGAATCAGGGCCTACACCAAACATTAGAAGACCAAGCGCGCACGACACGCGCGACACATATGGTGAAACAGAAAGCAATTATGTGCAGTACTCTCACCCACCAAGGAAGCCAATACAAAGTCGTTTAGGTCCGCGCAACATAAACGACGAGCTCGATAACTATGAAGAAGAAGACGAGACATACAAAGAGAGTACAGTGTTCAGTAGGTTGCCGCCAGAGCATGAAGCATACAAACCTCGCAAGCGCGCAGGTTATAACCCGAAAGCAGAGCATGATTACACTTTGAGCTATCGTCCAGACGACATGGCTGAAAATTCAAAATTCATTAGAGAGATTGCCACGGCCGCTATCGATAAAACGAAATTGCCACACAACGTGGGCAAATACAACGGGTTGACAGACCCAGATGATCACCTCCAAGTTTTCAATGGTGCTGGAGCAACAGGCGGATGGAACTTACCAACATGGTGCCATCTTTTCGCTCAAACCTTCGTCGGCGCAGCGCGCGTTTGGTTTGACAGCCTACCAGCAGGAAAAATCAAGTCATGGGTCGATTTCCGAGAGAAGTTCCTTGCACACTTCTCTCAGCAATGAAGACACACCAGAGACCCAGCTGATTGCCTAAACATATGGCGCAGAGACCACGAGAGTGTGGAAGACTTCATCACTAGGTACAACAAAGAATGTCTGGAAATAGGAGACGTGGGCGAAAAGATGATGCGCGCACACTTCATGAGGGCAGTCAAGTGCGACGATTTAATCAAACGCGTAAAAGGAAGAGACGGAGGACCCAAAGACTGGGAAACCTTCATTGAAGCAGCAAAAAACATTGCACAGTCTGACAGACAGTTGACCGGTGATGACCACCGTCAACGCGGATATAACCACAACGACCGGCACAACAAAAAGGGCAGAAGCCAACCATGGAAAGCGTCCGGTCACAGAGAGAGAAGCCCAGCAAGGGAGGATGCGCGCCACACAATCAATCAGATAGCCCACCGGAAAGAGGTAAAAGAGAAAATAGGGAGAAACAGTGGACACTACTAACAAAGACCCCTTCCGAGGTCTTAGCCACTAAAAATCACCAGTTCAAACCACCCCTACAAATGCGAAACAAGAGGGGTCAAGACCCCAACCTTTTCTGCGAGTTTCACAAAGACACGGGTCACTTAACTGACGACTGCTTCAGTCTAAAGCAAGAGATAGAAAGGGCTTTAAGAGATGGAAAACTCACTCACTTGGTAAAGGGCGGAAAGCGAGACTACCGCCAAATACAAAGGAGAGAAGAAGGACCAGATAACAAAAAGCTCCGGAAATTAGAAACCCACATGGTTCAAGGGGGTCCACAAAAACCAAGAAAAAATTATAACAAGCGCACGCAAGATGACTCATGGCGCGAGAAACAAGTTGTTTTCCCGGTTGTAAGAGGAGGTCCAAGAGAAAGAAGACCCATAGTCATCTCGGGAGTGATCGGTCACGATCAAACCGACTACATTTTCATTGATCCAGGGAGCACCGCAGATATCATATATGAACAATGTTTCAATCAATTCGATCAGGAGGATAAGGCGCCCTTAGAACCAGTTGATTACCCACTCACTGGTTTCTGCAACGAGGCCGTCTTTCCCCTCGGACAGATATCGTTCCCGGTGTTACTCTCGGATGGAAGGAATTCAAGAACAGAAGATGTTACCTTCATGGTGCTACCCGCACATTCAAGACATGACATCCTGCTGGGAAGAGAGTCCCAAGGAGACTTCAGTATGATCTGCTCTGGCCCACATTCAGCTGTGGGATTCCCAACAGAAATGGGGGTAGCAATAATATACGCAAGCAAGGAAGTCTTAGCAACAGATGAACTCAGACCAGCAAAAGCAAGTAAACCAGCACCACGCGCGGAAGCAGAGAAATGGGTGTTGAACAGCGCATACCCGAAACAGACAGTTACATTAGGACCTGCAATGTCCGATCTAACGCGCGCGATGCTAAAAAAGCTGTTGTTCCAAAACATGGATGTGTTCGCCTGGACACCAGAAGACATGGTGGGTGTTCCACGGCACATAGCTGAACATCGATTAAACGTCTCAAAAGAAGCAAAACCAGTGGTGCATGCCAAACGCCACCTGGGAGACATAAAACGCGATGCTATGAAAGAGCAGGTGATGGAGCTGTTAAATGCGGGAATCATCAGAGAAGTCAGATACCAAACATGGGTGGCGAGCCCAGTAATGGTACAGAAGCAAAATGGTAGTTGGAGAATGTGCGTAGATTACAAGGATCTAAACAAGGCATGCCCGCGCGACTGTTACGCCCTACCAGACATTGATGAAAAGATTGACTCGCTGGCAACATTCCGATGGAAATGTTTTCTTGACTGCTACAAGGGGTACCACCAGGTACAGATGGCTGTGCAAGACGAAGACAAAACCACATTCCGCACACCGACGGGGCTATATTGCTACACCAAGATGCCTTTCGGTTTAAAGAATGCGGGCGCGACTTATCAGAGGCTAATGAATGAGACATTCCACGATGCTATCGGCAAGTACATCGAAGTGTATATGGATGACTTAGTCATTATGAGCAAAGAAGAGAATACAATGCTGATGAACATCCAAAAAACGTTTGACACCCTGCGTGGAGTAAGTATCAAGCTAAACCCAGCGAAATGCTCTTTCGGCATGGAAGAGGGAAAATTCCTGGGTTTCATCGTCACAAAAGATGGCTTCAAAGTGAATCCTGATAAAATACAAGCAATTGAACGCATGCCTTCACCTACGCCATACGGCTGGATTTCAAGAGCACGAATAATGAAGTTGAATATGAAGCCTTCCTTGCTGGCTTAAGATTGGCAATCAAAATGAGAGTTAGACACATCGAAGCACATGTGGACTCCATGTTAGTGGCCGGGCAAATCAACGGGCAATATGAAGCCAGAGGAGATGTAATGGCGCTCTACCTGAGTCAAGCAAAGACGTTGTTACAAACCTTCTATTCCTACAAGGTGCACCACATTAATAGAAGTGAGAATAAACCAGCAGACGCGCTGAGTAAACTCGCATCTACAAGTTTTCAACACCTAGCAAAAGATGTGTGCATAGAAGTTTTGAGCAACCCATCAGTGCCATTAAGAGAAGTAAGTGTCATTCAAGTAGGAACGACGTCATGGATGACTCCGATAATAGCGTACCTTCAATCTGGGATACTCCCAGAAAACAAGGCTGAAGCACGAAAGATTCAATACAAGGCCGAGCATTACCAGATGGTCGATGGAATCCTATACCGAAAATCATACCTCGGACCTTTGTTAAGATGTGTCGACCCAGAAGACGCGAACTATTTGATCAGGGAAGTGCACGAAGGGATCTGCGGCATACACGCCGGACCAAGAATGGTTGTAGCAAAAGTGATGAATGCCGGGTACTACTGGCCCGGAATGCATTTAGACGCGGTGAAAGTTCTAAGAAAATGCAGCGGGTGTCAGAGACACGCCCCAAAGACGATACGTCCCAAGAACGAGCTAGTCCCCGTGACAACGGCATGGCCGTTTCAACAAATGGGATAGATATGGTTGGTCCCTTCCCCGAGGCCCCGGGTGCTAGGGGTGTTCAAGATCGGATAATCCGGTTTTCGGATATCCGAAATTTCGGATAGTGAAATATTGACATCCGAACCCGAATCCGAAATTTCGGATATCCGATTTTCGGATATCCGAAATTTCGGATTCGGGTTCGGATATCTAATCGGATATCCGAATACCCAATTTTTTATTTAATTTTTAATTTTTTTATTATTTTTTAATATTTGGAACCAGATTTTTCGGATAGTTTCGGATATCCGAATATAAATTTCGGATACTTCGGATATTTTTCGGATACTTCGGATATTTTTCGGATATTTCGGATATTTTTCGGATATTTCGGATATTTTTCGGATACTTCGGATATTTTTCGGATACTTCGGATATTTTCGGATATTCGGATATCCGAAAAAAATAAAAATTAAATTTTCGGATATTTTCGGATAATCCGATTATCCGAAAATTCTCAAAATCACTATCCGAATCCGAATTTTCGGATTATCCGATTTTCGGATATCCGAAAATTCGGATATTTCGGATACGGGTTTTCGGATATTTCGGATTCGGTTTCGGATTCGGATTTTTTTGAACACCCCTACCGGGTGCTGTCAAATTCATAATAGTCGTCGTCGACTATTTTACAAAATGGGTAGAGGCAAAGGCATTCGCGTCAACTACATCCACGGTCGTCAAAAGGTTCATATGGGAACAAATGATATGCCGTTTCGGACTACCACTCAGGATCATCACCGACAACGGAACAAACTTTGCCGCAGACAATCTTCAGCAGTGGTTTGAAGAATTACACATTGAGCACACCTTCTCCTCGGTTGCGCACCCGCAGGGGAATGGTCAAGTGGAAGCTGTCAACAAAAGTATCGTCGATGGAATCAAGGCAAGATTGGGAGACAAAAGAAGAGGTTAGGTTGATTAACTGCCCAGCATATTATGGGCCCATAGAACAATGCCGAAAACAAGCAACGGAGAGACACCGTTTAGCTTAGTTTATGGGTCTGAAGCTGTGATACCAGCAGAAATCGGGCTACCATCGCCAAGAATGCTTTCCATAAACGCGATCAACAACGAGGAAGAGCGGAGGTTAGACCTTGATCTCCTAGAAGAAAGAAGAGAGATGGCGGCGATAAATGAAGCAAAGTACAAGACAAAACTGGAGAAGTACTACAACTCCAAGGTCCGCATCTGCACCTTCAATCCAGGAGATTACGTCCTAAGAGACAATGAGGCGTCTAACGCCGAAAAACCGGGAAAGCTGGCTCCCAAGTGGGAAGGACCTTATGTAGTAGATGCGGTACTCGGAAAAGGGGCATACAAGTTACGCACCCTAGACGACAAAGAAGTTCCAAGAACCTGGAACGCCCAACAATTACGAAGATGCTACATGTAAAAGGCCGAAATTTTTTATGTACTTGTAACGGCCGCGCGCCAACACAGTTAACATTAATACAAGAAGTGTTTGGCTACTCCTTTTCATGCGAATTCCTTGTCACAACTGCATATATTACTTTGGGCATACACGAAAACATCAATGGCTCGACCTTAGGAAACGTTGTAGACCTCCAAGGCCTGTCACAAACAAGTGCACAGCCGGGTCAAAAACACAACTAAAGCCTAAGAAAACGCCAAACAAATACTTCGTGCCCACATAAACACGAAAGCATCGAACACATGGTAAACAAACATTGTAAAACCCCCAAGGCTGAATACAGCTGGGTGCACACAATAACCTGTAACTCGATCACTTCGTATTCACGAGCAAACCTGCGCACACGAACGACAGAATAAAACGTGTTAAATAACACAACACAACCTGTCAGCGCCATCACTCATTCGTGATACCTGAATCAAAGTAATTATACATGCACATATTATGACGATAACAAAAATTCGCATAAAACAAAGGCAACTATTAACACAACAAACATCAAGTATAGTTAAATGTTCACAAGCATAATAGGTAAGCAAAAATTAATGTTGTTCACAAAGTTGTCAAATAGTTACAAGGCCGTCTAAGGCCATACGCGGCATGCAGGCCGGAATCCTTCATTCCGGATGACTGGAACCAGCACCCCCAGCCGCATGATCCTCATCTCCAATAGCTTTTTTCAACAAGGCAACACCATCAGACTCCCGAGCCAATTTTTGAGCAGCCTTAACAACAACAAAATCTAAAGACGCGAACTCTTGTCTTTTTGCGGTATAAGCAGCACCACAATCCTCCTTATATAACTCGAAGTGATGGTCCTTCTCACTATAGAGAGCCGCAGCTCTACCCTCGTTATAACCATCCTTGCGCCCGCTATTGTACCCAGCTTGCCCAAACTCAAACATATAGTTGGCAAGTTCGTGGGAGTTCACTATGCGACCAGCAATCTACGAGAAACACACAGCAATGTAAATAGAGTAACTAACGTAAACCAAAATCAAATATAAAACAAGGGAGGTTACCAGAGGTACAGCACGCGATAGCAACCACTTGCAATCCGCGGACGCCTCTTCAGCTAGGAGTTCAGAGGCTTTACACTCAGCTATCTTCTTCCCAACAAACTCTTCTAACGCAATTATACGCTCAACATACTCTGTCTCCCTTTTCTCAAACGCAACACGTGCCTGCTCAGCCTCCTCACCAACCTTCCTCTTCTCAGCAGACAACCGCACAATCGCATCACGTTGCGACTGCAACTCCTTATTAGTGCGTTCACAGGCAGCCTCCCAATCCTTCTGCTTTTGCGAATTCACCTGTTTTTCCGCAGCAAGCTTGTTCTCCGCATCCGAAACCCTCCACATCAAACCTTTCTTTTCAGCATTAAACTTCTCCTTCTCTTCGGCAAACATTTTCTTCTCATTTTCAAACTCAAGTGTGTCCTCCCCCATCAGTTTCCATTCACGCACAATCTTCTGAGAGGTGGACAAAAAGTTGACCCCTGCACGAACATGATCGTCTAGTAGCTCTAAACGGTGACGTCACTTCTGGAACAACCTCTCAGCTGGGGGGAGGGACAAAGAAAAGAACTCATGGCAGTTGTCAAGGTCATTCATCCGGGAGCCTTGGGTAAGATTCCAGCGAGGAGCATGTGGCATATCATCACACGCCGGGTTCTGAGTATCCCAAGAACCACCTTGAACATGCTCAAAATCGGGACTCCGAACCACCCCAGATGTCGCACCACCACCAGCACCTGATGGACGCTTGGTATATATCGTTTGATGAGGAGTGGTCTCACTTGACTCCAATCCGACTTCAATGTTCTTACCACGTTTAACACCACCAGCACCACCCGCAACATCACCGCCAGCGCCACCTGTATCACCACCACCCTCCCCAACTTGCTCAACATTCATGATATCTTCTTTCCTCTTCTCACCAAGACCACCACGAGGAGGCGACAACTCAAAGGTCCTCGAAGGCGGAGAGGCAGGGGGAGTAATTTTTGAAATATCAATTTTGTGTGAATTCTTGGCTGGTTTGGCACCTGCCCCAAAACGAGCAACACATTTAGAGAAAAGAAGGGAAAGTAAGCAAAAATAAAAGACAAACGGGAAACTGATAAAACGAGTACCAGAAGCCTCAAAAATTTTCTCCAACAAATTCCCAGTTTTCTCAGTAAAAACACCCATGTCAACCTCCGACTCCAAACGGGCAGGAAGATCCTCTTTCTGGAGTTTAATCTTTTTTTATGCAAGCATGGCAGCAGCCTGCTCGTCAAGCTTTCGTTTTTTATCTTCAAATGCCTTTTTCTGCATCATCTCTGTCAGTGTAGCGCGGTCTTCAGGATCCGACCCAGGATGTTTCTCTCCGGTCCCTAAGCCGGACAACGTATCAGAAACTACAACGTAATCTAGGAGAGGAATAATAGAAAGTCGCTTACGAGGAGTTTCAGTGGCATGTTCCTCAGCCTTTTTCCCTTTCCCTTCTGGTTTGTCAGCTTTTGTTTTTCTCCTTGTTTCCAACTGCTCAGCAGTCTCAACCAGAATCTCGACGTCATCATCAATGGGTTCATTAACAGGCTCACGCGCAACCCCTGGTGCTGGACCTGCACGCGGGGAATGAGAAGTTAGGCCTTTACAAGATCTGTCAGAGCCATCACTCGAAAGAATAACAACTTCTTCCCGAGTAGGATTAATAGCATCATCATCCTCACTATCTTCACCTAAGACAGCATTGGCATAGGTGGTAAAACTCTCGTGGGTCGGATGCAAGAAACGACCGCGAATCTGATCCAACCAGGGTTGTTTCTCAGCCTTTTGAATCGCCTCAACCATGGCACCACCGGCCTTCGAATCCAGAACATTCAACAAGGTGTAACCCACTGCAAAAAACACGAAGATGAAGAACAATGACAAAAACAACACAAAAAATATATATAAAAGAGAGACAAAAGGTTATGGAATGACACATACATTTGCCATTATAACCATAAACTGGGACCCCCAAAGGATGCTTCGGAACCCACAAAATACTCATGCCGGCACCCACCAACGCCATCTAGGGGTGTTCATCGAATCGAATATCGAATTTTCGAATTATTCGAATCGAATTAATCGAATAATTTTTTTTTCTCTTGAATTCGAATTCGATTCGAATTCGAATAAGACACATACTATTCGATTCGAATTCGAATTCGAATAAAAATTTCAATTCGTATTCGCTTCGTATTCGAATAAAAATTCGAATTCGAATCGAATTCGAATAAATTCGCTTCAATTCGTATTCGCTTCAATTCGTATTCGAATAATAGATATGGTATTTGGTTGATGGTTCATCATGTCATGGGCCATATGCCCATATCATATGTAATGGGCTTAGTAATAACTTAAATGGGTAATTTTATATAGCCCAATTAATTTATATATGTATTAAATTTTAAATTATATATATTATATATATAAAAATAAAAATACATGTATAATTCTTATTCGAATTTCGAATCGAATTGAATTTAAAATTGTAAATTCGTATTCGATTCGTATTCGATTAACTTGACTCGAATCGAATCGAATTCGAATTCGAATTCTTGCGACTCGAAACGAATTCTTGATAATCGAATCGAATTCGAATCGAATTTCGAATTTTTCGAATCGAAACGAATTCTGAACACCCCTAACGCCATCTCTTCAAGCTGAAGAATAGGAGTGGCTTTATGAGTCAACTTTTTATACCAGTCTTGTTCAGAAAAATCTGCAACCACATCAACCTTGGGGATACCCTCATCCACCGACCGGTAATGCATATCCATAGGGACAACACCCCGACGAATATAGAAAAACTTTTGTTTCCAGTCATGAAGACTCTTCAAGGGAACAGAACAAACTGGAGCAACACCGGTCCGAGCGCTAAAGGAGTAAAAGCCACTAGTATACGTAACAGAATAGAAGACGTTGAACATCGCAAACGTCGGATCCAAACGGTTAGCCATGCAAACAAACTCAAAATGAGTAATACGGGGAAGCCCGATAGCATTGATCTGAGAAAGATGGAGCCCGTAGTTCCTCAAGACGTCGGCGGTAAACCTGGTGATTGGAAGCCGGAAGTTGCCCTCTCGAAAAAACGCAGCATACAAAGTCATATAGCCCGGGGGTGCATCTATAGCAGTCGAACCGGCAGTCGGATACTGGGCTCCCCATTCAGGCAAGAACCCCATCTCTCTCACAATATTGTGGAACTCCTCTTCTTTCCACCCTATGACCGCCTGGTCAGGACCCGGAGGAGTTTTCCCCTTATTTCTCTTCTTCCTCTGAGAAGGAGTCACCCCAGACATAATGAAGATAATCAGAAGTTAGATAGAAACTCTCAAAGAAAAGGAAGAGAAAGAGTGAACGAATGGGAAAGAACCAAACTTCAAATTTTGAAAAGTGAAGAAGAAGGAGAAACCGCCTAATATTTATACCCATCGCATTTAATGCGATGGGTAGTGGGCCGTCAGAATCCAGAAAGGCAATCAATGGGGGAGAGACACGTCATAAGAGAGAGAAGACGTCACCTCTTTTTTCGGGAGCGTGGGAAACAGACGCCTGCCACCTTGACATAAAGTAACTGACATGACTGAAAAGGCGCCTGTTCACCTCCGATAAGACAGGGGACACTAGACAGTCACATCAGTTGCTCCCTCCCAAGACAACAAAACTTCTTTCAGAAGAAAACAACAAGTGCCATTGCGCCATGCGCCATGCGTCCATTTGGCTCAACTTTTGCAAGTTGCCAAAACCCATGCGCCATGCGTCCATTTGGCTCAACTTTTCAAGTTGCCAAAACTCATGCGCCATGCGTCCATTTGGCTCAAATTTTCAAGTTACCAAAACCCATGCGCCATGTGTCCATTTGTTTCAATTTTTCAAGTTTCCCATAACAAACACACGCCATACAACCACTACTTCCATAAGTCCAGAATCCCTCCTAGACGATCAACTCAACTAGAAGGCACACTGGACTGGGGGGACTTGAAGAGGTATGGTCCCAATTCCTTTCCCACATGGCAAGGACCACACCACTTTTCCATCCTATGTGGCGCTGACATCAACAAGATCATCCAGAAGCTTCTAGAAGCTTCTGGAAAACATCAAGGTGGCACCAAAGATGCTCCATTCGACAAAAAGGACAACACGTGTCACCAGTCATCAAGCGCCAGGTAGGCCTGCGACGAATCAAGGAGCAGTCCGACAGCACCAGTACGACGTCTCCAAAATAGGCAAATGTAAGCGCGCCACGTGTACCACTACACTGACCACGGCAGAGGAGACCAAATGGATATTCCCCTTGGTCAGACAGCTGGCGCGCAACCACAGCTGGCACTGTGTGCTCCTCCCTCCTTCACCCTCCGGCTATAAATAGAACCCTTCATCACCCAGGTTGATCCATCTTGCTCCTTATACTCTCACACTCTACACACACTGTTTATTCTCCCTCAGAACAGTACTTATTCTCACGCCGGAGCCTGGTTAAGAGGGAAACCCCCATATTCCCCTCTTAACGAGACTAACGGTGTTGCTGTTTTGCAGGACCCAAGTCATTTCTACGAGTGAAAGAGGAGATTGAACCCACAGAAGAAATAACCCCACCGATTAACCCTGGTGTTAACCTGTGTTTCATCAGGCCTCTTTAATATTCTTGCGATTGACTATGTTATATAATCCGGATGTGAATGCATGGAATGAAGAAATGTTGCTTAGCTCACATCCTAACACCCTTTTCTTGTATGTGAGAATCTTGCCATCTAGTTATATTCTTGGATATGATAAGGGTTCTTGGTTTGATTGTGTTCTTGAGTTGGTCCTCTTCTTGCGTAAACCATTTGCTCCCTTTGTTTCAGGAGTGTTTGCATCCTCCTTGTTTCTAGATATGACACTTGTATAGTCAATTGATTTTGTCACGTGATAACATTATTATCGCCTAATTTGACAAAAATGACAAATCATGCGGGTGGGTGCACACCTTAACCTCCCTAAAATATATCTAAAACTAGTGGAATCGTCTGGTTCTTCATCTTCAACTTTCTCAAGCCTTAGGTTTGGCCTGTTGAGTTACACTCATTCATACGTAACTCATTCAAGATCCTTTTTTGAACAAGTTGTTTGTTTAAATGACACACCTTCCTTTCTATGTGATAATTCTGTTACCAGAAAGTATGTAAGTAAGATTAGTCATTTTGAATTTTGTCCTTGAGTTATTTGATTCCATCTTCTGCTGAACTATTATAACAATGAGGCCATTTACTTACTTTGTCCTTGTCGTTGACAGTTTCTCCACAATTATTTTAATTGGTGTCTTATTATATTATTGAAGTAATATTACTCAATCCCACAATCTAGTGTGCAAGACGTTACAATAGAATTGATTACTTTGGATTTTAATTATTGTGGAAGATCATTTACTTGGTTCGTATTTATTGGTGTCGTATATTTCTCATTCGTATTTGCGTTCGTCGCCCAGTTCGCTTTTGGTGTTGGATTGTTACATATGGGAATATTGTAGTTGTTCTTCGTCGTTCGTATTTAATTATTTGCAATATGGCTGGAAAAGATTATTCTCTTTGGTCCATTAGTACTTAATTGGATGGTAAAAATGATGCATACTGGAGTTATGTCATGAAAAATTTTCTTCGTGGAAAACATATGTGGGGTTATGTCTCTAGGGTTAAAGCCAAGCCTATAAACGAGAAAGATGAAAATTATGCACTATTGCTTGACACATGTGAAAGTGAAAACTTCAAAGTTATCACTTGGATCAACAACTTTGCAACACAATTAATTGGTATTCAATTGGCTAAGTATGACACAAAAAAGGAAGTTTGGGAGCATTTGGATAGATTATTTACAAAGTCTAATTTTGCTAAGCAGTACCAGTTCGGATATGATATACGTGCTCTTCAACAAAGTGATATGGGTATTCAAGATTTTTATGCTGCCATGTCTGACTTGAGGGATCAATTTGCCCTTAAAGAATCTAAAGATTTGAAAGTTTTTAAGGCATACATTACAACGAGGGAAGAGCAACGTTTGGTTTAGTTTTTTATGGCGTTACGTTCAAATTTTGAAGGATTGTGTGGAACAATCGTTCATCGGTCTCCTCTTCCCACAGTTGATTCAGTTGTTCATGAACTGACTGTAGAGGAGATTCATATCAAGTCTCAAGTTGATAAAGGGTCTAAAGTTGTCACACCCCCAAAATCCACACACGGAGTATCACCGCTTGGAGGCGTGACTGACCAGGATCAAGCCACCAATCATATTGAACAATGTATGTAGTAAATATAATTCAACCAAACAATATGAAAGGTGTTCAAAACCAAAGCATAGTTTAGTGTTTAGCGGAAGCATAATTGTAAAACCCAATGTAAACATTAAGTACGAAGTAAAAAAAATGTTTTTAGCATGGCACACACTGCCATGTCCCACAACGACTGCGCCTCCCTGTGCAAGCTCCATGAGTACCTAACGACCTGCAAGACATGTAACAACGAATCAACAACAAAGTTGAGCGAGTTCACAGTTGGTTGTTTAGTAATAGTATTCGTTTCATAAATTGTATGTTCGTTTGTAAACCATGTATCGTATTAATTCGTATCGCGGTCACCCTGACATGTTTGCGAAGATTAGTGGGGGCTTCCCATGTGTTATTAGACCACGCGTATCGACTGCTACGAAAATGTAAGAGGTGCCCTAAGTCAATGTCTATCAGCATTGACCCTTTGCCCATAGTCCATTAGTACACGCCCGTCCGACTGGCACGGTGTGAGGTTTGTTAAACCTAATAGCGCTATTAACTAATGACCCGCTCGCCATAGGCCTCGGCGATTAAGTCGATAAATGAGGGACTTAAAGTGATAGAGTTGATGGTCTTATAGTCGTACGTATCCTGTTGTATGGGGAATACGCAAGTTCGTAGTTACCGTTCAGTTCTTTAACCCATTCCCAACCCTTGGGAATCCCATGCCTTGGATAGAGTGTGAACTCACCTTGGTTTGCTCGGCAGATACACAGAAAGGTTACTTGAGCTAAATGTGGTCAACCACGTCCGATTAAAGAATGGAATGAGAAGTGATCCGAATAGAGTCTTCGGTGGAGAAAGGATGTGGCTGCCGTTGAGTTTGAGAGGAGAGAAAGAGAGAGTAGGGTTTGTGTGTTCTTGTTTTGCAACAAATGAGAAACAAACCCAAATGGTAGGTGCTTGTATGCGTATAAGAGAGAGTGGGCCGAACCCTTTACATGGGCTCCCCTTTGGTTCGATTACAAGTTGTGCGGCCCAACAGGGCTTGTGCGATCGAGTTGCGTTGTGCGATCGGTTCATTAATATACAATATAGTTCAATACACATAAGCACATAATGTAACATCAAACATAACATTCAATTAATCAATCAAGATCATATAATCACATAATGTTCTCACTGGTTACATCAAGGTACAAAGAGAGGTTCTAAAATACGAGTTGTCACAAAAGCCACAACCACTCCTGTCATGTTTGCTGTTCCAACTAAGCAATGTAGACCATCATGATCTCAACCTTCCAACCAATCTAGACAAACTCCTAAAGTTGCATTTGATGAGTGCGCACTTTGCAAACAGAAAAATCACTGAAAGTCTCAGTGCCCATTGTTACTTAATAGACCTAAACAACCACAATCAGGGCAGCAACAAAAATGTGGTCAACTAAACAGATCAGGTGGACAATTTTAGTTACGTTCTTCTACTCCATCTTGGTCACCTCGTCTTCCACAATTCACAGCCGCTTCTGCACCATCAATAGATATCGAGGCTTCTAGCACCATGCCACCTTCTGCGTTGGATCTCTACATTTTCTAGTAGTTCAAATAGTATCTAACCTTTAATCCTACTACCATGTCAACATCCTTGTGGATTTTGGATTCTGCTGCATCTCATCATATGTCACCTTATTTGTCAGTGTTTGGTTCTTTGTCACGTGTTTCACCAGTCTCTGTTTTGTCTACTAGTGCTACATCTATTTCAGTGGAGGGTGTTGGTTCTGTTACTACTCCCCACATTGCTCTCTCTGATGTTTATTATATTCCTAAACTTGCGTTGAATCTTGCTTTGGTCAGTCGGTTGTGTAAATTTGGTCATTTGGTCATTTGGTATTCTTTTCTTATTCTCTTTGTGTGGAACAGGATCAACGCACTCAAAGGGTCATTAGGGTTGGCCGTAGGTTGGGGGAACTCTATGTTTTTGAAGAACTTAAAGTGTCTGGTGTTGCTGCCTCTAGTATTGATTTGTCTTCTTTTCGTTTGAGTCCTTTGTCTTCTTAGTTTTATGTTTGGCATTCTCATTTAGGACATGTGTGAGCGTCACGTTTACGGTTTTTAGCCTCTACTGGTGCTTTAGGTCATTTGAACACTTGTGATATTTCTGATTGTAGAGGTTGTAAACTGGCAAAATTTTCTGCTTTACCATTTAATAAAAGTGTGTCTTATTTTGTTGTTCCTTTGGATCTTGTTCATTCTGATGTGTAGGGTCCATTGCCAATATCCACAAAGGGTGGCTCGAACTATTATATATCATTTATACATGATTATACTCGTTATACGTGGGTGTATCTTATGAAGCACAAATCTGATTTTCTTGGCATTTACATCAACTTTAGACTCTTGTAAAGGCACAACATTTAGCTGTGATAAAGTGTTTAAGGTGTGAATTAGGGGGATAATACACCTAAATTTTGAATTATGTGAATTCGAAACGCTTGAGTACCCCCTTTTTTGAAAAGGTTGATCAATTTGTTTAGGTTGCTTGTTCCTGAAGTATATACTAGTCGTCTTTCATCGACACTCCTGAACACAATGGTGTTGTATAAAGAAAACACCGCCATATTATTGAGACTGCGCGTTATTTGCTTTTATCTGTGAGGTTCCTAGTACCTTTTGGGGAGAAGCTGTTCTTATTGATGTATATGTGATTAATCAAATTCCCACTTCAATGAATTCATGGATTTCTCCATTCGAGAAGTTATATGGTCATCTACCAGACTACTCTACATTACGAGTTTTTGGATGTACTTGCTTTGTCCTTTGCCCTCATGTTGAACGAAATAAGTTGGGGCCAAAATCAGCTATATGTGTATTTTTGGGGTATGGTATTAGACAAAAAGGTTATTGTTGCTATGATCCTGTAAGTAAAAAACTATATGTTTCAAGACATGTAATTTTCTTGGACCATATTCCTTTCTTCTCGATTCCTTCTAAATCACAGAATGTAACGAAGTCAGATCTTCTGCATATTGATCCTTTTGGTATTGACACAGAGGTTTCTGCTTTTGAACCATCTATGACACCTAATGTGTCAGTTCATGAGATGTCTACATAGTCAGATAGTGCTTCCGCTCTATCTATGCCGCATGTGGCTGCTCCTTCGATTATTGAGACCATAGATTCACGACCTTGAGGAGGTCTACCCATTCATGTAAGTCCACAAAACCACCAAATTTTGCTCACTCTACTTACTCAGGTTCGTTTGCTTCCTTTATTGCAAACATACATCATTGATCTAAACCCAAGTCATATAGAGAGGCTGTGTCTGATCCTCTTTGGAAGAATACCATGGCTGAAGAGCTTACTTCTTTTCATCAAACCCATATATGGGATTTGGTTCCACTCCCACCTAGAAACATACAACTGGTTGTCGATGGGTATATAAGATAAAGACAAAGGCTGATGGGTCTGTTAAGCGATACAAGGCTAGACTTGTTGCAAAGGGGTACTCTCAAAAGTATGGTATGGATTATGAGGAGACGTTTGCCCCAGTACCAAAGATGATGACAGTTCGTACTATGATTGCAATTGCATCCGTTCGTCAGTGGAAGATTTTTCTAATGGATGTCAAGAATGCATTTCTGAATGGTGAAGTTCATGAGGTAGTTTATATGGCTCCTCCTCGGGGTATTGCTCACCAACCGGGTGAAGTTTGTCGGCTTCGAAAAGCCTTATATGGAAACAAGCCCCTCGTGCTTGGTTTGAGAAGTTCTCCACAGTGATTACTTCACTTGGTTTTGTCCCAAGTAATCACGACTCAACGTTGTTTGTTAGATGTACGAATGCAGGAAGAATTATGTTGTCCTTATATATTGATGCTATGGCTATTACTGTTGATGATCATGATGGTATTAAGTCATTGAAGCGAGATTTGGCTCACCAGTTCGCAATGAAGGATTTGGGATTGTTACGTTATCTTTTGGGTATTGAGGTGGCTCAGTCTAAGAAAGGTTATCTCTTTTCTCAGACTAAATATATATCAGATTTGTTTCACCGGGCACGACTCTCTGACAACTGGACTGTAGACATTCCTCTTGAAACCAATGCATGGTATTCTCCTAGTGATGGTGTTCCTTTAGCAGATCCGAGTCTGTACCGTAACATTGTGGGTAGTTTGGTTTATCTTATAGTTACTCGCCCAGATATAGCTCACGCTATGCATGTGGTTAGTCAGTTTGTTACTGCTCCTACTTCTGTTCACTGGGGCGCTATACTTCGTATTCTAGGGGATGCTGATTGGGATAGTGATCATGATGATCGTAAATCCGCTACTGGTTTCTGTGCTTTTCATGGAGATTCATTAATCTCATGGAAAAGTAAGAAACAAGATGTTTTTTCTAGATCTTCCACCAAGGTTGAGTATCGTGCTATGGCCGTGGCTACATGTGAGATTGTATGGATACGTTGGCTTCTTGCAGATATGGGGGTCAACATTTCTTAGCCTACTCCTCTGCGTTGTGATAACAAAAGTGCTATGCAAATTGCAAAGAACTTTGTTTTCTATGAGCGAACAAAGCATATTGAGATTGATTGTCACTTCACTCGTCATCATCTACAACACGGGCTTCTATCGGGATTCTCTGTGTTTAGTTAGGGATTATGTTTATGGCTATATATAGCCTTTATTGAGGGCGAACAAAGCATATTAACGGTGGATGTTAGCCTAATAAGTTTCATAAGTTTGGCCCTTCTATCGGGCTTCTCTATGTTTAGTTAGGACTTATGTTTATGGCTATATATAGCCTTTATGTCTTCTCTGTATTATACATTTCCTACTCTCTAATAATAAACCCTAGTCACATTCATTGTATATCTTGTTAATTAACACCTATGAGACAGTTATGGAAACGGTTGGAGGGTGATTGGCGACAAAAACTATTCGAAACCATTTGATGACACAACTTCCAAATCCATCTTAACATAACTATCGAATTAACCTTGATAGTATCTTAAATAACGTTTAACTATTGTTAATTAAAATAATACAAATCTAACAAATACAATATAAATAATTAGGTTTATGTATGTCCAACAATATGTCGTATATCAGCTGCAAGAATTACAATCTAAGGACAATTGAATGATCCACCTATTATAAATAAAAATTAAAAACTGTGACTGAAATGAAACTAATGTGTATTGATTTGTAAAATTATACAGGAGAGATGTTAGTTGGGCCAGCAAACGTGTTTTTCATGGATGAAATGTCGACTGGATTGGACAGCTCAACCACTTGTCGAATCACCAAGTTCTTAAGACGGATGGTTCATGTAATGGACTTAACAATGGTCATATCTCTTTTGCAGCCTGACCCTGAGACATACAAGCTTTTTGATGATGTCATATTGATGTCAGAAGGCCAAATTGTGTATCAAGGCCCTTGCCAAAACGTTCTTGAGTTTTTTGAGTGGATGGGATTTAAGTGCCCAGAAAGGAAGGGGGTAGCTGACTTCCTTCAAGAAGTAATTTCAAAGAAAGACCAAAAACAATACTGGTTCAAGAAAAATCAACCTTACCAATTTATCACAATCTATGAATTTTCGCACGCGTTCAAGTCTTTTCACATTGGACAGAAACTTGAAACAGATATTCATATTCCATATGATAAATCCAAAACACATCCCGATGCTTTGGTAAAAGAAAAATATGGAATATCAAATCTTGAATTACTGAAAGCGTGCTTCGATAGGGAATGGTTGTTATCGAAGCGTAATTCTTTTTTGTACATATTCAAGACGTTCCAGTTGACATTTATGTCATTGGTAGGCATGGCCATGTTTTTCAGAACTGAAATGCATGTGGGAAGTTTAGAAGATGGAGGGAAGTTTGTTGGTGCACTTTTCTTTGGCCTCCTTATTGTGATGTTTAATGGGATGGCCGATCTTGCATTGACAGTCATGCGGCTTCCAGTATTTTATAAACAAAGAGATGTGTTGTTGTATCCCGCATGGGCTTTTGCTCTTCCCATTTGGGTGCTTAGAATCCCCTTATCTATTATGGAATCAGGTATTTGGGTGGTTCTTACATATTACACTATAGGCTTTGCTCCAGGTTTCACCAGGTAAAATAACAGTGACTTGTGCTAACAAAATTTCATCATTATGTTTCTTCAATATCTAACAGTTTTTGTGGTTTAGGTTTGCTCAACAGTTCTTGACGTACTTTGCCATACATCAAATGGCTCTCTCCCTTTTCCGATTGATTGCTGCTGTTGGAAGAACAGAAGTACTTTCAAACACTTTGGGTGCCTTTACCCTATTGCTGATAGTCACCCTTGGAGGATTCATAATAGCAAAGGGTACAATTTTAATTCTATTTATATATCCAAAATTTGGGCTAGTGGGCTCACCATGTTAGATATGTAAAAAAAAGTTTTCACTATTAACCCGAACATAACCCAAGTTGACCAATTTTCACATATGCGTGTTGCATTTGCCCCTTTAGTGTCATCTATGTTCGGGTTTGTGGTGAAAACTTTCTTTTACATATCTTACATGATTTTTGACCCATGAAATTATCATCTGATACCATATAAATACAAACTGATATATCTAATGATGTAACTTCAGATGATAGTGAGCCATGGATTTCATGGGGATTCTATGTCTCTCCTATGATGTATGCACAGAATGCCTTGGTTCTAAATGAATTTCTTGACAAAAGATGGAGTGCTGTAAGTTAACTCTTGATAACACACTTCAATTAATAGAAAGTAATGATTTTCCTTATAAAAATACATGTAGAACTGCAGAATTGACTGTTTGATAAGATTATCATTGCACCTCAATAAAATAAAGTCTCCTTTATGCAGCCCAATATTGATCCGCGAATAAATGCATCAACAGTTGGGAAAGCCCTTCTCAAATCAAGAAGCTTTTATACAGAGGAGCACTGGTTCTGGATATCTGTTGGAGCACTCCTTGGGTTTTCGATTATCTTCAACATATTATTTATTGTAGCACTAACTTTCCTGAATCGTACGTATAGCTTCGCATCACATTTTCTTCCTCACTTCTCGTTGTAGATTTGACTCTATGAATCCTTTCTTTCAGCCCTTGGTGATGCTAAACCTGTGATCAGAGAGGAAAATGATGTAAATAATTCAACGAATCATAGCAGTAGAAAGGTCTATGAAGGTGAGCCTTTGATTTTTATATCATGATGCTTGGTCTTTGTAAAAAGGTAATAAATTATGTTTGACATGTTGTAAATGATCATGAAGGTACTGATATGGTCGTGAGAAGCAGTTCAGGAAGAAGCATTTCAACCGTTAAAAGAAGAGGAATGGTTCTACCATTTCAACCTCTTTCACTTGCTTTCAACCATGTGAACTACTACATAGATGCGCCTTATGTTAGTCACTTTACAATCCATCATTTTCTATATTATTTTTACTATGGATTCTCCTATTTAAAATCAACTGTATTTAATCAACGTAAGTCACAGATATTATCACTACATTGTGGTAATTTTGACCCATTTCATGGGCCCATTTGGTGAATTTTGCTGCTTAGAAGGATTAAGCTAAAAAGATGTAACTAAATTATATTAGAGTTAGTTATTATATTTTCTAGTATTAGTTGAGTTTTTTTGAAGAGAGTTAGTTGTTGGAAATTTCGAATTAAAAGAGTTTCCTTTGCGTGCAAGGCAAGGAACCATGGAGTGGATAATTATTAGAATATTTAAACGTGTTTAGGTTTAATTATTTAGTGATAATTATCATGTCCAATATAATAGGTTTATTAGCAATCCTAGTTATAATCTAATAGGAGTGTTTAGATTATAAATACCATGATTTGGGTATTAGTGATTGTAATTCAAGTTTTGAGTCAGTTTCTTGAATAATAATAAACGTTTGGGTGTTAGCCAAATACTTTGCAATTTCCGATTTCAGTTTCCGTTCGATGCCGATTCATCTTAAATTGGTATCAGAGCATACCTGGGGTCCTCGATTCAGCAACCTGCAAACAAGGGGTTAGGATCAGTAAGCTGCAACGAGGGAGGTTGTCGCTTCCTACCGTGGAATCAATCGACGCTCCTTCTTCGGACAAGAGGAGAGGGCGGCTGGAACAGAAATCAGATCTGGTTGCTGCGAATTCGAAGAGAAGGATCAAAATAGGTGACAGCAAGTGCGAAGTGTTGCTGTTGGTTCTGTTCTCAGGCGAATCGAAGAGGGCAGCCGGAAATTACCGCGGTGGTGTGTCGTTGGTGTGAGAAAGGGTTGTTTTATCAGAAGAAAGTGGAAAGGTGCTTTACCAGATTTGTTTTTGTTTCTCTGGTGTGATTCCCTATAAAAAATTAATATTGTTTATACCAGAAGCACAAAACACAAAAAACTTTAAACTAGTGTGGTGCATCTGACGTTTCAAGTGGAATTAATTCATCTTGAATTAATTAAACATAAAATGTATTTTGAACAGTGGATTAAAATTTGGAAAACGTAAACTTATTTTAATCAGCTCTTGAGTCCACGTCGAAGTCCAAACTCAGGATTTAAACGTGTAGACCGGAAGAAACTAAACCAGTTACACTGGGTACGTTTAATCTTACGTATAGTTGACGAAAGAAAAATATGGTTGGAAGCGACAGTGGTAGCGGCTCGAATACCGAGAAATCGGTTCCAAATTCAACATCGCTTCAATGCCCAATGTTGAATAAGGTTAATTATACAATTTGGGCGTTGCGTATTCGCATGATTTTTAACGTTCATGGCGTGTGGGAGGCCATTGAACCCGGAACTGAAACCGATGTAAAGAAAAACAATATGGCGATTGCTTTGTTGTTTCAATCCATACCGGAAGAACAGATCTTGCAAGTTGGTAATCTGAAGACGGCAAAAGAGATGTGGGATGCACTGAAAGCGCGCCATCTGGGAGCCGATCGGGTACGTGAAGCAAGACTACAGACACTCATGTCAGAATTTGAGGCGTTAAAGATAAAGGATTCTAGTACAGTTGATGAGTTTTCGAGCCAGTTAACAGGAATGTCTTCAAAAGCGGCGTCTCTTGGTTCTATAATAGAGGAACAAAGGATTGTGAAAAAGTTTCTCAGTGGTTTACCAAGACAGTTCATCCATATGGTAGCCTCAGTTGAGCAACTTGTGGATCTAAAAACAGTTGCATTCGACGATGTTATTGGTCGAATAAAGGCGTATGAAGAACGCATAAAAGATGAAGAATTGCAGTCGGATAATCACGGTACACAAACAAAACTAATGTTTAATAATTCTAATGCCTCTTCAAGTTCTAGACAGACTTCACGCGATTCGAGTAAGGGACGCGGGAAAGGCTCGAACCGTGGACGTGGTGGTGGTGCACGCGGTCGAAACCAATTTGGTCAAAATCGTGGGTCACAAAACGGGTCCAACAAATGGGATAAACAACAAGGAAAGAAAGATTATTCGAAGGTTCAATGTTTTCGATGCGACAAGTTCGGTCACTTTGTTTCGAGATGTCCAGAGCGAAAGAAAGAGAAACAAGCAAACTTGATCGATGCGGAAGAAATTGACCCGTCTTTGTTTATGGTGCAAGATGTTCAAGAAATCGTTTACTTGAATGAAGAAAAGGCCATTCCAAAAAATTACGAGAGCGGTTCGGAAGAAAAAGACTTGTAGTATTTGGATAATGGCGCGAGTAACCATATGACGGGTAATATCTCTTTTCTCTGAATTAAATAAGCGTGTTGGTGGCAAAGTTAAATTTGGGGATGGGTCTCAAGTCGAAATATGGGGGAAAGGGTCTATATTACTATTGGGTAAAACGGGGGAGCAAAGGTTAATGACCAATATTTATTATATCCCTAGTTTACGTAATATAATTAGTCTAGGTCAAGCAACGGAGTGTGGATGTGATATTCGTATGAAAGACGATTATTTATTAATGTGTGACGCTCAAGGCAAGGTATTAATGAATGTTACTCGATCTAAAAATCGTCTTTATACGATTAAATTAAAAGTTGGAAAACCCGTTTGTTTGAAAGCTCGGATTGATAATGAAAATTGGTTATGGCACGCGAGACTTGGTCACCTAAATTTCGAGTCCATGAAACAAATGGTGAATAAAGATATGGTCGTGGGGATGCCAAAAATCAATCATGAAAATCAAATATGTGATTTGTGCTTAGTCGGGAAGCATACGAGACAATCTTTTCAGAAGACGGCGTCGTTCTGGGCAACGCGTGCCTTGGAACTTATTCATGGAGACTTATGCGGTCCAATTTCTCCGAGCACAATAGCGGGAAATAGGTATGTATTTGTCTTGGTTGATGATTTTTCACGTTTCATGTGGACTTTTCTTTTGAAGGAAAAAAGTGATGCGTTTGAAACCTTCAAAAAGTTTAAAGTCATGGTGGAAGTGGAAGTTAGTAGAAAAATCAAGACGTTTCGAACCGATCAAGGGGGAGAATTTACGTCTCATGAGTTCAATCGGTTCTGTGAAAACGAAGGGATTATTCGACACTTAACCGCTCCATATTCACCTCAACAAAACGGGGTGGTGGAGAGGCGAAACCGTACCTAAATGGAGATGACTCGAAGTATATTAAAAGCGCGACAAGTTCCTAATTTTATGTGGGGGGAGGCGGTGAGGCACTCAACCAATTTAATAAATAAAACTCCAACACGGGCGTTACACGAAGACAAAACACCGTACGAGATGTTAAAAGGAAAGAAACCGGATCTTAAATTTCTTAAGGTTTTCGGATGTGCCGCTTATTTGAAAATTGTTGGCGGACATCTTCCAAAATTAGACGATCGTTCGACTCGTCTAGTTTATCTTGGAAGCGAAAAAGGTTCGAGGGCGTATCGCTTATACAATCCAACGACTCGAAGAATTGTTGTGGGTCGAGACGGGGATACGGAGTTTGATGAAACGCGTGGTTGGAATTGGGGAAAAAATATTGTTTTTAATGACGAAGAGTCTTGCGAACCGGGTATGTTTTGGGTAGACTTTGGTGGCGTAATTGACACCGGAGATGGAACCGTAAATACCGAACTTGGTGGGTCCACTTCTGGAACAGATGTAAGCTCGGAAAATTTTAATGATGAGATTGGGACTGAGTCAACTGGTCAGTTGACCAGCAGCTCAGAAGAACTCATCAACAGCAGTTCAGCACGTACACATAGTCACAACCCATTAACTATGACATCTAGCTCACTAGGCCCAACTAACAATGGAGTGAATATTTGCTCACGTGATTTGTTGCAGCAAACTCCAACAACTACTAACATTATTTCACAAAAATCAAATTGGAATAATGGATCACATGGCTCAAATCATGAAGGCAGTATAGTTGGGCGTGAATGTCAAGGAAATATTAACTCTAATTTTGTGAACAGTAATGCACAACAAAATAATTTTATGACGCCCGAGCCAATTGTTCGTAGATCGAATCGTGCTACGGTTACCCCGGTACGTTTTAATGATTACGTACTAAATTTGAGTACGATTGATGAAGATTTTTTATTGCTTACGGATGATGAACCGGTTCGTTTTAACGATGCAAAATCTAAACCGGAGTGGATGAAAGCAATGCGCGCAGAAATTGAATCAATTAATAAAAATAATACTTGGTCGTTAACCGAGTTACCGCGCGGTGCAAAAGCGATTGGTTTGAAGTGGGTTTTCAAGGTTAAGCGAAACGCGGATGGCTCACTAAATAAACACAAGGCTAGACTCGTGGCGAAGGGTTATGTTCAGCAACCTGGAGTCGATTTTGACGAAGTGTTCGCGCCAGTTGCTTGACTTGAAACAGTTCGGTTACTTTTATCTCTCGCAGCGAATGAAGGGTGGGAATTACATCATCTAGATGTTAAATCTGCATTCCTACATGGCGAATTAAAAGAAGAAGTTTATGTCGTTCAACCGGAAGGGTTCGTTAAAAAAGGCGAAGAGCATAAAGTCTATAAATTATCGAAGGCGTTATACGGGTTAAGGCAAGCTCCATGTGTGTGGAATACGAAATTAAATAATATTTTATTAGATATGAAATTTCACCGGTGCTCGCAAGAACAAGCCGTATACCGAAGAACCGTTGGAACGGACATCTTATTAATCGGCGTGTACGTGGACGATTTAATTTTGACGGGTTCAAATTTGAAACTTATTATGGAGTTTAAGCGTGGTATGGCTAAAAACTTTGAAATGTCGGATTTGGAATAGCTTACTTATTATCTTGGAATTGAAGTGTTGCAGAGCAAGGACGGGATAAAAATTAAGCAGGAGGCGTATGCAAAGAAAATACTGACGGAAGCCGGTATGATTAACTGCAATCCTACTAGTGTTCCCATAGACCCGAACGTGGAAGTTTCTAAATTTGAAGACGAATAAGATTTTGATGCAACGACATATCGAAAGATTGTCGGGTGTCTCCGGTACCTTTTACAGACTCGACCAGATTTGGTGTTTTCGGTCGGAGTAGCAGTCGGTACATGCAATGCCCGAAGCAATCTCATGCAGCTCTCATCAAGCAAATTCTTCACTATTTAAAAGGTACTTTTAGTTATGGCATTACCTATACTCGAGGAGAAAATATGTTGGTTGGTTACAGTGATAGTAGTCACAACATAAATCCGGACGATGGAAGAAGTACTACGGGACACGTGTTTTATTTTGGGTCTTCCCCAATTACTTGGTGTTCTCAAAAGCAAAGTACGGTTGCTTTATCATCGTGTGAGGCAGAGTGTATGGCGGCTAGTGCAGCCGCGTGTCAGGTGGTTTGGCTAAAAGAATTGATCGGTGAATTACTCGACAAGAAAATTCAGGCGGTGGTGTTACGTGTTGATAATACATCGGCGATAGCTCTCATAAGGAACCCGGTTTTCCATGGAAGAAGCAAACACATAAAATCCCGGTTTCACTACATTCGGGAATGTGTTGATCGTGAAGATATCGTGGTCGAGCATGTTAGTGGCATTGATCAAAAGGCGGATATTTTGACGAAGGCTCTTGGGAAGATCAAGTTCAAGGAGATGACTGAAAAGCTTGGAGTTGAAGACTTGTCAGATACGAGTTCGAAATTCCAGGGGTGATTGTTGGAAATTTCGAATTAAAAGAGTTTCCTTTGCGTGCAAGGCAAGGAACCATGGAGTGTATAATTATTAGAATATTTAAACGTGTTTAGGTTTAATTATTTAGTGATAATTATTATGTCCAATATAATAGGTTTATTAGCAATCCTAGTTATAATCTAATAGGAGTGTTTAGATTATAAATACCATGCTTTGGGTATTAGTGATTGTAATTCAAGTTTTGAGTCAGTTTCTTGAATAATAATAAACGTTTGGGTGTTAGCCAAATACTTTGCAATTTCTGATTTCAATTTCCGTTCGATACCGATTCATCTTGATTAGTCTTCTAACTTGAGAAATGTTGGGTCAATCTTGATGGGTTAAACTCGAGTTATGGATCTGGTTCGGTGCTGATTTCAGTATGGGTCAGTGGGAACAATAAATGAGTCTTAGAGAGGGATAGTTGTCATTTTTATTTATGCAAGTAGTGTGTCTAGGTCATGGGTATTAGTAGTTATTTCCTTTGTTTACCTTGCATGGAGTCTTCCCTATTTATGTAAGCTTTGAGTATGAATGAAGTGTGGTTGTTTCAAGTAGTAAAATTTGGTTCCATTTCTGTGTCATCACTAGTCATAAGCCAGGGACATCAAGACATACATAATTTTCAATAAACTTTCTCTCTATGTTAGGTTAGATCTGGAATAGTTTAGGATAGATTAGTTTAGTTTTTGATTCCTTTAGGTCATATGGGTTGAACGCATCAAACTGTTAAACATATTGAAATGCATAAATTAAATCCTGGTAAATTGCTATATTAAAATAAGTTTAGATTGTTTTAGTTAGTATAGTTTTCTTTATCTAATTTAGCATGCTATTGAACCATAAAGTTAAATGAAAAAGAATAAAACATGTTATGGGGTCAGGTTGGCTGTTTTTGACATGTTATCTTGCCTGCCCATTTTGCCACCCCTAATTATCAAACTATATATGACCAGGAAATGAAGGCTAGAGGGGTTAAAGATTGCCGACTGCAATTGCTCAAGGATGTTAGTGGTGCTTTTAGACCAGGGATATTGACTGCACTTATTGGAGTTACTGGTGCTGGAAAGACAACCTTGATGGATGTGTTAGCAGGTCGTAAGACTGGTGGATACATTGAAGGAAATATCTTTGTTTCAGGATACTCAAAGAATCAATCAACATTTGCTCGTGTTAGCGGTTATTGTGAACAAAATGATATTCACTCGCCAAATGTCACTGTTTATGAATCTCTTTTATATTCTGCATGGCTTCGTCTATCTTCAGAAGTTGATACAAGTACACGCAAGGTATTTACTTATTATTTATTACCTTTTATGACTTTTTTCATTATAATTATCACTATTTAAGTTCAGAATCCTCTATGTTCTTTCTTGTGTTGACAATTTTTGTGAATTTTAGATGTTCGTTGATGAACTGATGGAACTAGTAGAGCTTCATCCTTTAAGGAATGGAATTGTTGGGCTTCCAGGTGTAAATGGTCTTACGATAGAGCAACGGAAGAGGTTAACAATAGCAGTAGAGTTGGTGGCGAACCCATCCATCATCTTCTTGGATGAACCAACCTCTGGCCTTGATGCTAGATCTGCAGCCATTGTCATGCGTACTGTAAGAAACACAGTTGACACGGGGAGAACTGTTGTTTGCACAATTCACCAACCAAGCATAGATATTTTCGAATCTTTTGATGAGGTTTGTAGCATACAAATGAGAGATTTTGAAAATGGGTCGTGTTGGGTTGACCCATAAATACCTCGTTTGTCATTTTAAATAGAATTTATAGATAAGTATATGCTCAGAGTAACATATATCATACAATAATATTTGAAGTCTTTGAAGAAAATGAATTTTAGGAGGTTGTATGTATTAAAAGTAGACTTTTGACAACTGTCAATTCACTTTACCCATTCTCCATATAGACAAAAATAATTATTTGACCTGTATGAGATAAAACAATGCTCAAAATTAACCCATTCATAAGTGAATGGGTGAAAATTGCCATGTCTCGGGCAAATCTATAGAATTGTCATTTTTATGCTAATCCTGGTGTGATGCTTAAATTTGCAGTTACTTTTGATGAAGATTGGAGGACAAATTATCTACGCTGGACCATTAGGTGACCGGTCTCACAAGCTTGTGGAATATTTTGAAGTGAGTATGAGTATGACCAGCAAATATTAGCCATGATCTTGTGTACTTTAAATGAAATTTTCCTAATTTTTATTTCCTTTAGGCTATTTCAGGGGTGCCAAAGATCAAGAATGGTTATAATCCTGCCACATGGGTATTGGAAGTGACTTCTTCTTCAGCTGAAATTCAACTTAATGTTGACTATGCTCAGATTTATGCCAATTCCACCCTCTATCAGTAATTTCTACGTCTTATATCTGGTATAATTGTTTTCGTTCTATATTTCTAATATATGTTTTATGGATAATCTATGGTGTTATCAGGGACAATCAAAAACTAATTGCGGAACTTAGTGTCCCACCAAGCGGTTCCAAGGATCTCTCTTTTAAAACCAAGTACACACAACCGTTTATCATACAATGCAAAGCGTGTTTGTGGAAACAACATTGGTCGTATTGGAGGAACCCGCAATATAACGTCATTCGCTTTGTTGTCACCATCGTCATTGCTGGTCTATTTGCTGCTATTTTCTTCAAAAAGGGTGAAAAGATGTATGGCTATTCATACTTTGCTTCGTCAATCTTAATAATTTAACCTCTTCTACTTAATCTATCCATGATTTCACTTTAGAAGGCCACATAAAAGAAACTTATATGTATATAAATGTATTAACTAAAAAAGAGTTATTACACTTTCTTTTCATTTCTCTTATCTGAAAATTTAAAGTGAAGATAAACGAATTGATCACAAATTAATCATCAAAATACTGCTAGAGAAGCATATGAATAGTTCAACATTACCTTACCTTTGAGTTTGTGCATACAGACATCAACTACAAGATCTTCTGGATTTGTGTGGAGCTTTGTATGCTGTTGTTCTCTTCCTTGGAGCAATAAATCAAAACTCAGTGCAGTCTATTGTTTATGTAGAGAGAACAGTTTTCTTTCGTGAAAGGGCTGCAGGGATGTATTCATCCTTACCTTATGCACTTGCCCAGGTAAGATATGAGTCAGAGAAACTCGAGTTTTTAATTTACTATATAATAGGTAAGAACTTATTATAACTTGAATGATGACATTGTGCAGGTGACCATAGAGTCGTTATATATTGCTATTCAAACTAGTGTTTACACCTTCTTTTTGTACCCGATGATGGGGTTCGAGTGGACAACTGCTAAGTTTTTGTGGTTCTACTACTATATGTTTATGAGCTTTATCTACTTCACTTTATTTGGTATGATGACTGTGGCATTGACACCAAACCCCCAAATATCTGCTGTTTTGATATACTTTTTCATCTGCCTTTGGAACTTGTTCTCTGGAATCATCATCCCAAGACCGGTATTTTGTCTTGCTTTACACCTTCTTCCTTTAAGAGTCACCATAGTAGTGTAAACTAATACCAATGGGGTGGTGGTCCATTGGCAAAGGCAAAGCCTTTAAACACCTTGGGAGGGAGAGGTCTTGGGTTCAAGTCCCACAGACGACAGGAATAAAAGAAATTTGCCGTTAAAAAAAAGTAGTGTAAACTAATATGTATAGGTGCAAAATGCGCATGTTGGATAGCGAGCGAATAAAGATGTGGGTGAAAATTGGTCGGGTGTCGCTCATACACAAACCCATGTATTATATAGTTTTGGAATATTATAAATTTAATGTTACATTATTAATCTAACATTAAGAAAAGTATGATGTTAATATATTTGATACAAGTCCTTTTTGACCCTTTTCCTTTATAGTAAATCTTTTTAACTTAATCATTTGGTCCGTTAGAGATAAACCATAATCCGATATATCCCATTCAACAAACGCTTGAATTTCTTTTATAGTAAATCTTTTAACTTAATTATTATAATCCGACGTATCCCATTTAACAAACGCTTGAAACTAATAAACTTATTTTTAATATTCAGCAAGCACCAATATGGTGCAGGTGGTATTACTGGGCAACCCCTTTCAGCTGGACAATCTACGGCCTCATAACCAGCCAACTTGGTGATGAAAATTACATGTTCGAGGTGCCTGGATCTGGTAACATGACTGTGAAAGGCTTCATCAAAGAACGCTTCGGGTACGAGTATGAATTCCTTCTTGTGGTGGCAATAGCACATGTTGGTTGGATCCTTCTATTTTTCTTTGCTTTCGTGTATGCCATCAAGTTCCTCAATTTCCAACATAGATAACATCTGGTTGTTCATTTATATATATGTAATCATTTTGTTTCTCCATGAAAGCTCACAAGATAGAGTGAATAATGGTCAACTTCTGTAAAACATCAAAGGAACGTTTACGATTTATGCCAATAATAGAGGTATAAGTATAGTAATAATAAGCAGTCGATCTTAATACATATTGAGGGTTTAAGCATTAATCACACAAGAACAAAACAAAGTATGTCGGGATTCATGTCAATCTTTTGGTCCAATTGGTGTAAGTTTGATTTTGTGTAATTTGATGTAGTTTGTTGTTTGGCTGCCTATTGGCTTGGTGGTTTTGTGAATGAAGTTGAACTTTCAAAAAAAATAGACTCGTTCACGGTTCACCTGCTAACCCGTGAGCTGTGAACAAACCCCGATTAGACCAACATGCACCCCCTAATCGTTATAGTTGTTTGTTGATAGGGGGCCAATAACCCAAATGAGCAACACATTTGTCAATCGATGGGAATGCGGGAAAAAGAGTGAAAAACAACCCATAAGTCCATAACTCACAAAATAATAATCACAAGACCTTATTAATTATAATTTAGTTTTCTTTTATATTTTTTGATTGTATTATTTATTTTAACTAAGTCCGGAGTTTAGGTTATGTTGACAAAAATTAGGGTTTGTTTGGTATGGGGTAATGGAATGTACGGGTGAACGAAATGGTCGGGGTAATTGTGATAACTCGTGCAAATTCCTGAACGTTTCGTTTTACTATGTAATTTCATGTACGTTAAATTAATTGAATTTAGTGATTTATTTTATTTGAACGATTGTGTGCTTGGTAATGTGTAATGTGAATTATGTGAAACCGAAACCCGAAACTGAAATATTAGAATACGTTATTTTGTGAAACGAAGCGTTGTATTATTTTGCTTTATGATGCAAAACGTTTTAATTAGTTAGCGTGTGTAACTTGCGAAATCGTCACTTAGCAAATCCAACCCAAGCCCACCCCCTCTCCTCTTGCGCCACCAACCGGCCCAAACCCCCACCCCATACCCTTGTTCGAAAATTTAAGCCCAAACCCACACCCTTTTGTGTCTTGTATCCCATTAGCCCAACTTCCTTGTGTTTTAATTATTATGCACTTGACTTTGGGAATAAGAAATCAAAAATCAAAACCCTAAACCCCCCCCCCCCCTATGTTCGTCGACCAGAAGAAACCCCCCCCCCCCTGCGCAAATCAACTCCCAGTTCAGCTTCTTGATTCGCCTTTCACTTCCTTGTAATCCCTTCTCTTGCTCCAAGGTTAGTATTCTTGATTTGGATTGTGGTTCATGGTGTGATTTTGTGGAAACATGGCTGTGATTTTTAGTTGACATGCTAGGGTTTTGATGTTACATGATTTATTTCGTTTGAGTATGCGACTTGTTGAATTAATCGATGATATGTATGCATAAATGATCATTGGCTGCGTTTTTGGTGAAAATCATGATGTTTTGTATCTAGGGTTCTGTGATTTTGATATGATTAGATGGTAATTGATGGTTAGCCTGTTGTTGGTTGTTATAAGGAAGAGTCGGAATCGCTTACACGCGTTTTAGTGTCGTTTAAATGTAAAACAGCATGCTGATTGACGAAAACAGTCAACTTCAGTTGGCTGTAAACGGACCATTATAAATCGAAAAATTGATTTTCTGAAGTCTAAATTAAACGTTTTCGAAAAACTCTTCAAATGGCACAGCAATCATATTTTTTTGAGGTCGTTTGTTATTTTTAAAGGTCCGTTTTGTACAGCAGCAAAAGCTGCGTTTTTACTGCAAAAAATGTGTGTTATTTTTTTCGTCATAACTTGAAATCTGGAAAGAGTTAAGTCATGAAATTCGTAAAGTAGATGGCCACGGGTGTCATCGTAAATCTCCAACTGGAATTTCGTCAATCAGACTTACGATGAATTTTAAATGAATTTTTTCGTGGACTGCATTCAGAAAGTGACGAATCTGACTGCAGCCCGGTAAATGATTTTTATAAAATAATTAGTAATTAATTGAGTCCCGATATTTTTACACAATGTGATGTGGACCGTTTAGAACATTCTGTAAAATTTTGGGAATTTTTGGAGCAAGTTAATTATTTTATTAAAATACCCGAAAACAGCCCAGTTTTGAATGTTAAAGCTGAAACAATATAAGTGGTGATTTGCGTGTCTAAATGTCGGTTATGTTATCTGATAATGATCCAACTTGTTATATGTCAACGAAAGTGTCATGTGAAGTATCGTGTGCTTACTCTTGAGTAGTTATAGGTGGAATGTATATATGGGCGTGAACTGTCAAAGTGAATGTATGTTATGTGGTAGATGCGTGTAGGAACTTTGTGCCCTATTTGAAACCACTAATGGACTAACTGGTAATCATACTAGGACGTGATTAACCGACCTTGACTGTTAGCTATTTTTAAGAGTCAAACCGAGCAACCAAAGGTGAGTTCTCACTTTTCTACAAAGCATGGGATTCCTGGTGGTTTGGGAATGGGTTAAAGAACAACTATCCCCCTTGGGTGGGATGCAACCTGCGTATTCTCCTTAGGTAGAATACGTACCTCGGTCCTCCTTGGGTAGGACAACCTTAAACTTACTAGACAACAAATCTATCATGAAGTCCCTCATTTTTATATCAACTTAATCGTTGGGCCATTGGCGAACGGGTTATTAGTTAAATAGCGCTATTAGGTCTGACAAGCCTCACACCGTGCCGCAGAGGACGGGAGTGGACTAATGTACTTGGGCACTTAGTCAATGATGATAGACATTGACGCAGGGCACTCAAACATGACTTAAGTCAGTAGTCGATATGGTAACGGGTCTAGTGGTTTACAACATGGGGTAGCCCCCACGGTATATGGTTATGGGAACAAGAAACTGGATAACTTTTGGTTTTCGAAACAACTTATGGTTTTTGGAACAACTTAAAAACGGACAACCAACTGTGAACTTGCCAACATTTTAATTGATATGCTACTATATGCTTTGCAGGTCGTTAGGTTATTTGCTGGAGCTTGCATGGAGAAGGAGTCGTTGTGGGACATGAACTGCTGTGTGTTCATGAGAAACTTTATGAAACTTTAAACTTATATTTTGGTTTTGAACTTAATGTTTCCGCTGTTAACTTAGACTTTGCTAAATTGTTTGACACCAATTATATTGTTTGTGTTGGGTTTTATTTACTTATTTATATTGTTCAATATGGTTGGTGGCTTGATCCTGGTCAGTCACGTTCCCTGCGGTGATACTCCACGTTTAGGGGTGTGACAGATTGGTATCGGAGCCATTGGTTATAGTGAACTTGGTTTTAAAAAGGGAAAAATCTTTTTTGATAAAAACCAGACTATAACCTGTTTAGTGCTCAACGATCCACAACGACACTTCGCTCCACATGCAAGGCTCAACACTTTAGATGGTATGGTCTATGTTTATGTTACCTACTTGTTAGTTACATTTGCATGGTGCGATGTCTATGGTATGCCTAGTTAACGTAGTAGCATGTTGCCCTTATTAACCCTAGTGTGCTCGCTTTGGCACTCAACTGTTTACTTGAAACTTGACAAGTAGTGATCAAATTCTTTTCTTGTTTTCTCTTCACCCCATTACGACAACTGTTTTGTGCGTTCTATTTATTCATACGATTGTCTCGACATGACGTCGCCGTTACAGCTAGAATTCAGATCTGACCCTCTGTACATTCGGTTTGTACGACAACATTCACATGGGCCAGAACCGGCCCAAACAAACTCGGATTTAGGAGAACAATATACCCACGCGTCCATGTTGACAAACCCCATCATCTCCACTAGTCGTCGTCACCAGAAACGAAGCAGTCACAGTTACACACGTTTGTCGTTGTACAACTCGAAACCCTGTCTTTCGAACTCTGTTTTGAACAAATGATGTACTCACGTGACCATGATGCAACGAACTTTCTTATCGTGTTTTTGCCACCATCCACCATTACTGGAACTGCCTCTGGAGAACATAATAGTTTACAGAATTCTTCGGTTATTTGTTGGATTTTTAGTTTCGCTTAATTCTTTGTATGAACATCACCAACCTCCTGTTTCTTCAATCCGCAACCGATATAACGAAACGCTAACAACCATACCACGATTACCACCGATCACACTAATCTGTGCTTTAATGACTGTGCATGATTGAATTAACAAGACAAATGAATTTCTGATTACTGCCATATACATACAAAGGCATTTCATGTTGCAAGATTTTTCATCATTATTACAGGCAACACAATATGGTTCAATTAGTGCACAGAACAAAGCTAGCACAGTTATCAGACAAATCAGAAGTACTGACGGGAGTTCAGTACTCAGACAGACATAATGTTAAGACACAAAATGAGCCCGAAACCAAGAGTTACACTAGAATAGTGGGTAGGAAACTTGGGATTACAAAACTGCCTTTCTAGTGATGATTTGGGTGCCGGAAAGTGCCAGCAACACACTAAAACTGCATAATTCTGCAGAAAACAACCAAATTCAGCAAAAATCAGCTTTCTAACATCAAAATATAATGCAAAATTTTGGTTTAATGGTCCAGAATACCTTCCCAAGTGTTGGGAATCAAAACTGTCATAAAGTGGAACATAAAGCACACTAAACTGCGTAATTTAGCACCTTAACGAACCGGTAACCAACCGGACACTACCCGAAACACCAAATTTTCACTAGAAGCACTGTTTTAGCATTTCCGAGCTAGTTATGGTCACCGAACATCATAACATGTCTTATAAACACATAACACCTAAAACACTAAACGTTATACTTGAAATCTAACTTGAATCTTTAACTAATCATTACATCTTAACCAAGACCCCCCACCCCACCTCCAATTCACGGTTCAACATGGGGACCCACCCATGATTTTCCTTCATTTGTTTAATAGATTTTCTTAATACTTTTGAGACACAAGAACCATTAGACAACATGTTGTTGGAGAACTTTACTTATAACCTCAAGACTTAACATACCACTCATTTCATCACTTAAACAACTTACCCTCCTCCCTCTTCCTTCCCTTCTTGCTCTCGGCCTTAACTCACACACACACCACCACCATTTTCATTCCATTAACAACCAATCAAAGGTGATTCAAGGGTGCTAGGAGCTAAGTTAAGAAGCTTGAAGGTATTGGAACTTGAAGGACCACTCCTTAGAGCTTTTATCCACCTTGTTCATCATCTTCCTCATCTTTGATTCTTTCCTAGCCCTTGTGCTAGTAGTAAGCTCTCTACAACTTGATTTTACTTCTCATTTTGATGGTTAAAAGGTTATGTAAATGGTTAATCATAAGAATCATAAAGAAACAAGAAGATGATATTTCACATAAAGCTTAATAACATAAGAATCTATGTTGATTTAGTATATGTATGATACTTGATTGTTGATTTCTTGTGATTTTGATGTTGATCATCCTAAGAAGCTTGCTATATTGTGATTAAACACATGATCTAGCAAGTGAGAGGATGAATCTTGTGCAAATCAAAATGATCATCCTTTATGTGGAACATGAACTTGAAAATGAAGTTGTTTTTGTGTATGATGATGATTAATACATGTTATAAGTCTTGTAAATGGATGATTTCAAAAATAATTTTCTCAAGAAACCAAAGTTATTTACAAGATTTACATAATCATGATTTTTAAAGAAACTAATCATGTTTTAAGTGTTAAATCAAAGCTAGAAACATGTTGTTAGCAAGAAGAATACAAGAAAAATCATTTTTAGAAAATCATCTTGTAAGTTGTAAAAGACTAAATTTTACAAGAATGAGATTTATAAACAAATAACCATATTTTTAGGGGTAACTGAACTTACTTAACAACATATTAAGTTACTACAAACTTTTACAAATTTTCAAGTTCATGATGTAGTGTAAATTGCATGATTTTGGCTAATTGTAAGTCTTGAATGAATGATTGATGATTGATGATGATTTTAAAAGAAATTGATATGCTTTTAAAGCATGGAAACCTCCATTTTTAAGGGAAAACTATGGCAAAATTTTTGTAGAAATTAAACACTTAGGAAAATATTTTTAAACAAGTGTTTACAAATAAATTTTAACCATGGTTTTCATATAAAAATTTGCCATAATTTTTGTTACAAAAGTTGGAGGTTGATTTTTGATAAATAAAAGTGACTAAGTATATATTTAGGAAAATATATATTTAGATGTCACAACTTGTGTGCTACTTGTATATTATGTGTATTAGTTATATTATTTTAGGACTTGAAAATAATATAACTCACAAAAATACCCAAAATTGTAATACAAAATATTACCAAAATTCCAAGAAAATGAATATATATATAATTTATACCCGAATATTGGACAAACCGAACAAGGACTATGGACTATATATATATATATATATATATATATATATATATATATATATTCCGGAATTAAACTCATATATATTTTGACAAATGAGTTAAACAGTATTTTGGAGACCAAAGAAACGGAAAATATGTTTTTTACAAGTATTACAAGATATATCATATTTTATCAAGTAGAAAATATATTATTTTTTAGTGGAGAAAAATATATATATTTTCTTGAACAATTAGGAGATATATTATTTTTGAAGACAATATATATTTTCTTAAACAAAGTAAGAATATATTATTCTTGGGTAAAAAAATTAGAAATATATATTTTCTAAACCTAATCTTAAAAATACATATTATTTTTGGGGTTTATATAAAAGTATATTTATTATTGCCAAGTAAAGCTTATAGATATTTTTCTATAAGAATACAAAGTTGGTGATTTTTAGTTGTCTAAAAATAATATTCCGGAATATTAAATACAAGTTAAGTATAAAATACTTAATATATACAAGAAAATAAGTATCATCATACGTATAAATACACACCGGAATACACCACCAATACTTGGCAAAATACCGTATACAAATACACAAATACAAGCATACCCATACTTGGGAAAAATATTTATGAAAGGAATACATAATGAACTAAGTTAAAAAAAATATATTATTTTTAACAAAATTACAAATAATTGGAATAAATATAATTTAAGTTAAAATATTCCTATTTTAACTAATACTTATATAATTTGGAATTATATAATGTACGTCCAACTTATAACTCAAAGTACGCCAAGAATTCCAAAATAAGTCTTAATAAATGAATAAGACTGAGAGTCGTTACACGACCTAAACGTCTAATAAAACATGGCACGTGTGTAGGTAGTTGTACGACTCCTAGAAGGACCTTTGAGTATACGAGGTAGCAGGACGCAAACTTGTGAGTTCATGTCCCCCTTTTCTCTTAACTGTTTTCGGATTTATAACTCTCGGGGGTGAAATACATGTTACATATGTTTCAATGGTATGATTTGGCTATGAAATGAACTATTAGGTCATGTGAGCATAGGCTGAAACTGAAATGCCAATAACTCTCATAAGAATCATGGACAAGGGTTAGATCTAACGGGTAAGGCCGAGCCCCACTCATGGTCCCTATGTGACCACTTAGAGTGTTGTTGTGTCCCAGTCGAGGTGATTCGGCAACGGTCAAGGTGATTTGACACAGTCGAGGGGGATTCGACACAGTCGAGGGGATTCGACACCGATAATTGTCTACTCGGGTTGAGTACTCCCTATGTCTTCACATACATTAATTTCCTTGCAAAGCATTAATTGATCTGTTCATAGACGTTTTTCATACCTGTTTTCAAATGAGTCTCTCAAATGTTTACAAGTTTATCAGTACTCATACAAAACGCATGAACTAGCTCAACTTTTGTTGATGTTTTCAAAATTTCATGTATTTCAGGAAACAAGTTGAATCTTGGGCGCTGGTGTTGTTTCGGGATGTAAATTTCAAGTTTAGATATCATCCACTTTTGTTGGTTTGTAACTTAATCAGAGGTTGTGTTGTTAGAAACTTAAATGACTGGTGTTTGTAAAATTTTAAACTTTATGAATGGATGAACATCATTTTGATCATATAGTTGTTTATTATAATCGAATGCAATGAGAACCGATCAAGTCACACGCATACGCTTCCACAAAAGTCAGGGTGTGACAGTTTGGTATCAGAGCTTCGATTGTAGTGAACTAGGATTCCTTCTCGAGTCTAGACTACAATCACTAGGATTCTCCCACGAAGACATTTTTACAAAAAGGTTTTTCATTGCATTTACGAAAGCGCCAAGATCCATGAGTCAACCATAATTTTTTAAAGGAAAGACAAAGCAAGGACATTAGTAGGGAGGAGAATGCCCCAATTAAAGTACCAATTGAGGTATAGTCTACGTGAGATAGACTTACCAAAGACGAAATGACCCCCCCCCCTGAAAGGGCAAACGAGAGTTATATGTGACATGATGCATTTATTTGCCTGTTTATACTAAGTAACATATTTATTCATTAATAAATATGCGTATAAGTGTATGGAATAATTATTAATGTGAACGAGATACCTTCGAATTCCATTATTGTTCTTGACTCGCACAATGAGACTATCGACCTCGTGCTTATTACGGAGCTCATGGCTGAAGTGATTACCAAACGAGACCCTGAGCTTGCTTCCGTAGAAAATGGTTGTTCTTCCCTCTCGAATGCGAAGGTGCCTGACTACGGTAGTGACGGCGAGGCAGAGGAGGCAACCTTGGTCAACACCCTCATCAGTGGGATGAGGTCCCTGTGGCTTTTGTGGAACAAGATTGACGACACTCTTTTCCAGACAAGGAAGATGAGGTACTCATCTTGAAGGTGCCCCTCCAACTACTAGGAATTCTCCTTATTCCTATTACGTCTAAGCATTGTGCCTATTCGCGCGTAACGATAACGAATGATAGCGCGTGGACCACCATAATGGTCCTTTCCATGTCGGAGGTATAAGGACAGTAGTGTCCCCTCTATGGTTAATCATCTGCTTTGAACGAGGGGAAATTAGGGTGACCATGCAAGACAATTTATTATTACGGGGGCCCACGTAATAACGACTTGTAGTGCATGTAAATCCTGGTGGACTCTGCGGGTCAAGCCAATGATCACCACCCATTTGAAACTTCGAAGTGTTCACACCTCCAGCTAATGAAACAATATTGGGGTAGTTGCTATAACGCTCTGCAATGTAGGAAGTCTGTCTTTGCCTACTTCATGCCTAACACTTATACCCGTAATACGAGTCGTTTGGGAACCGATATCTACGAAAGAAAAGATGGTTAACACCCAGGAAAGATTCAGTGACTCCACACTCTCTATCCCATAAAGTACTCCGTCGTTTGGGTAGTGCATTCGCGCCTTAAAAAAAGCTGCTCTACGATTGCTACAAGGCACAATTCGGTTTCGAGGAAGAAGTCACGTACCCTCACGACCTTATCTCTGCATTTTCACTATCACCCCCCCCCCCCTATACGTGGTAGAAATACACAACCCTCATCCCTTGGGAAGTATACCCGTTTCTGTAAAACTGAAGACCTAAGAAGACCAATGTAGAAGGAAAATAACTACTACTTTCAAATTATGGAACTTGCATGACCGAGGTAATGTAACCTCAAGTTCATTTTGTTTTCCTCTGTTAAAAACAATAAGTCAAGTTGTCAAGCATATATGAAAGCTCAGTGGTTGTTTTCTTACTTATACATTGTTGATTATATATGCATGTGATGTTAGGTGATTACATGTTTACTTGTGGTGATGTGTACCTCATAGACAATTATTGGTGAATGTTGTCTAACCTACCCAATACCTTTTTGCCAGAAGAAAATGCTGCCCAGACGTGACACAGACACTAATACGTTACCAAGGACAGAAGCTGAACTGCAAGAACGCATCTCACAAGCAATTGCCCAGCATGAGGCCAACCGCTCCGAGCATAGCGGTGATACCTCTGGAAATAACCCTCCAATCGGTTGTACCTACAAGCAGTTCTTGGATTGCAAGCCCCTTAACTTCGATGGCACTGGGGGTGTTGTCGCTTTCGTACGTTGGGTAGAGAAAACTGACTTTGTATTAAGGATGAGCAAGTGTGCTCCGGAACAAAGGGTTACATATATTTCTAGGTTGTTTCTGGACGGAGCGCTTTCATGGTGGAACCTCCAAGTCCAGACACTGGGCGAAACTGCGGCATACGCATTAACATGGGATGAGCTAAAAGAGTTAATGTGCAAGAAGTACTGCTCACGGGCTGAGATTCAGAAACTTGAGACAGAATTCGGGAACTTAAAGATGGATGGTCCGAAAATAGCCGAGTATATCCAGCGCTTCCATGATTTATCAAGGGTCGTTCCCTATCTTGTCGAGCCGGAATTCAAGAGAATCGAGCAGTTCATTTGGGGACTTGCGCCTAAAATTGTCACATCCTGGCTTTTGCTGAAGCGTGGGTTTATTTGGTGTGAATTCTTAATACCATAGCACAATCATAACAATGCTAAATGAAAATAAAACACATGATAGTCATCCATTCATTTAGTTTTAAAAGTTACCACAACATCATTGTTTTAAAAGTCGACACATAAAAGGACATACAACCACGACACAATTAAAAACATGTTCATACGACATGACAAAAGACTTGACTAGAGTTACGGTTTAAGACTTGAACCCGTCCAGGCAAGGGTCACACTTCCTAGACCTGGATGACATCATTATTCCTTACGTAGCTTGACGTGATTGCATACCTTGTCAGATCCACTAATCTCCTGAAATACATGTAGTTTGAAAAATCAACAAAAGTTGAGCGAGTTCATGTAAAAGTGAGTATGTTTATAAATCGTTAAAGTACGTCTCAGTGTAAAAATGTTCCTGGTATGTAGCAATTAAGGAAAAAGAGATCACCACTGGGTTGCAAAGCCACTGGTATGTGTGAAGTGATGCAGGAAAACTCAAACCTAGCAAATTTGTACCGGGCCTCGGCTGTAAGACACAGTCACCTCTATGGGTCACCCTGACCTCACGGGTGTGGGCTTGCTACACCCAAATAGATCTATCACTCTTGTGTCCCTCGGTCCTAACAACGAGGATTAATGGCTTTAAGCGTTGTACCCACCACACACATGATCTGAACGTCCTAACCCTCCTTAAGCTAACCATACCATGTATAAAAATGTCCTAAATAATTGTAACATGTATTTCACCCCCGAAGTTATAAAACTGAAAACAGTTAAGAGAAAAGGGGGACATGAACTCACAGAAGTGCGTATCCTGTAACGTCAACTTCAAACTAGATCTGCTGCGCGACGACCTACACGTACTAACGTCTATTAGTCGAACGGGTCGTGCCGTGGCTTAGGGTTTAGTGTTTTGAGTTGCGTTACTTTGATATTATACTTGTCAAAATAATAATAATTATTTTAACTTAACTTTAGTCTTTAGGAAAAATAGTTAGGCAACTATTTCGTATCTACACTTCTCAAGTATTTATATGTGTATTTTCCTTCCCAAGGATGGAGGTATTTATACATGTACACTGGTAATTCCGAAAAATATATTTTAAGCCCCACTTAGAAAAATATATTTTAATCACTTGTCTAAAACATCTTAATTCCAAAATATATATATTTTTCCCAAAAATATTATATTTTACTTCATAAATTTTCCAAAATAATATTTTTACCAAAAACATACGTACAAGAGTATTTTTCCGAAATACTATATAAGTGACGTTCTTAGCGCTTCGTAATACCACAATACTCGCGTAACTTAAATATTATTATTTTGGAGTCGTAATATCATGGTATACATAAGTTATATTATTTTTCCCTAACAATAATATAACTAGTCCTCAGAATAAACAAATAATCATACAAGAGTTTTTGTGTAAAATATATATTCTACATATACATATTTATCAAACTTTATTTACGAAAGTCAACCTCCGACACTTTTATTTTGTTACAAAAATATGGCGAAGTTTATAGTCGAAACACAAGTCATAAAATATATTTGTAATATTGGTTTGGAAAAATATATTTCTAAGTCTTGGGATTTTTAGAAAATTTCGCCAGAGTTTCCCCTACGGGAGTGTCCATGCTAATAAGCATATCGTTTTCTTTTCGAAATCAATCAACAATTACCAATAATCAATTCTTACTTTACCAAGAGCAAAAATATATGCGTTACACTCTAGTCATGAACTTGATATTTTTCGAAAAAGCGTAGTAACTTAGTAAAGCTTTTAGTAGACTTAGTTACCTTCCGAAGTGTAGTTATTCCATCAAAAATCATTTTCTTAAACGAGTTACGTTTTCACAACTTGTAAACAATATTTACAAAAAAAATAACTTCTTGAACTCTTCTTGTAAATAAAAGCTTTTTACACTTATTTTACTTACAAAAATTATGTAAGAGTATGTAAAAGTCATAAACTTTTAGAGATTGTTTCTTGAACTTGGTTTGTTTACAAAAACCTTTTGTAAAACTTGGATTAACATACCCATCAACTTACTAATTAGTTTATATTTTGTGAAAAATCATTCTTATCAAGTTCATGTCTTACTAGAAAGTGGTTATTTATGTAATATATAACCATTCTCTAATCTTGATAAATCATTTTATTAGATATTATTTAACAAGATTCATAAGATGATTATCACACAACCAAAAATCATCACAAGTTTAACAACATACTACTAGTCATATTTCATCTTCAAGTAAACTTTTTATGTAGGATTTTATGTAAAGTTTCATGTTCATCTTTTTAGTGTTCTAGTTCTTGTGATTTAAACATAATAACATACTACAACTTGTGATCACAACAACAAGGTGAACAATGGTGTACAAGTAACTTACTACTAGCACAAGGCTAGGGTAGAATCTAGTGAGAAAATGTTGAGAAAATATGATGAACAAGCTAGAAACCAAGCCCTTATGAAGCTCCACACAAAGCAAGCTCTCTTGTATCAACCTTTAAGCTTGAAAGTTACTTGAAAATGGAAGATGATGGTGGTTATGTGGTGGTGATGGTGGCGGTTTGGGGTGGAGCCGAAAGAGAGAGAGAGTGAGTGAAGTGAGGGTGTAAGATTGTGAATGATGAGTGAATCTAGAACTCCATACTTATAAGATGTCTACTACATATTATGTCCACTTCAACAAGCATTCTATCTATTATAAAATTAGAATGAAATTAAAGGATGATAGGAAGTATGGTGAAAATGATTTGTAGGTCCATGGGGACCGAAAATTGGTTTGGGGGGGGGGGAGCTTGAATGAAACATTTGCAACTAATATGTAACCATAAGTTAGAATTCAAGTAACTTGTTTATATGCGTTAGTTAATTGATTTTTAATGGGTGTTATGATAAACGGGGATCATGACTAGCCAAAAATAATAAAACAAAGTATTTGACAAAAATTTAGTGTTCCGGGTAATGTCCGGTTATCCGGTTAGATACCGTCCCGTTAAAGTGTTTAATTAGTCCGAAACGTGTCTTTTATATATATTTTTGTAACACAAATTATTCCCGGCACTTAGGAAAGTATACAGGACCATTCTGCCAAATTTTTGTACTTTACTAGCATAATACAATGCTGAATTTTAATAATAAATGCAGAATTCTGCATTTAAAGTGTGTTTTAGGCACTTCCCGGCACTATAACTATCACCTAGTGACGCAGTTTTATGGTCCTCACCTCCCTACACTCCATACTAGTGTAGTGCCCTGTCCCTGGCTCATACTGGCCTCAATATCCTTGTATGTCTATGTGTTGGCATTGTCAGCATGTTTCTGAATCAATCGCTCAGTGTGCTAACTGTGCTGTGTGCATCAAGTATGTCACTAATGTTTGTGTGTAATAAATGGAGTGACTGTATAAATTATGATGCATGTGTATGTATGATATAAAAATCATAAAGCAGTTTAAATTGTCAGTTGTAATCAAGCACAGTCATTAAGCACATAATTAAAATTAATTGATTGTACAGTACTTGTAATTGTGAGGGTTGTCATATTCTCCCCCCGTTAAGAAAATTTCGTCCCGAAATTTTAGGTTCTGCTTCTAGTTGCAGGGGTCTTGGGGAATAAATGTGGGTACTTGGCCTTCATACGATCCTCACGTTCCCACGTGAATTCTGGGCCGTGTCGTGCATTCCATCGAACTTTGACGAGTTTGACACTACTCCGGCGTGTCTTGTTAATCTTCCAATCAGTGACCTCAACAGGTTCTTCAACAAAGTGGAGTGTGTCGTCGATATGAACTTCATCAGCAGGAATGCAACTGTCTCTTGAGTTGGACTCTTTTTCAGGTTCGATACATGGAATGTATCATGAACGCCATTAAGTTCAGCAGGTAAGTCCAACTTGTATGCTACAAGCCTAATCCTTTGCAGGATTCTGAAAGGGCCAATGTAACGCGGATTCAACTTCCCACGCTTCCCAAAGCGTGCCACACCCTTCCAGGGTGAAACCTTTAACAAAACCATATCCCCAACTTGAAACTCCAAAGGTTTCCTCCTTTGGTTTGCATAGCCTTTCTGTCTGTCACGAGCCGCCTTGATGCGTTCTCGAATTTGAAAGATCTTGTCTGTTGTCTCTTGGACCAATTCCGGCCCAACCAGCTGTCTATCACCCGCATCAGCCCAGCATAGTGGTGATCGACACTTACGTCCATAAAGAGCTTCAAATGGCGCGACTCCAATGCTTGTGTGGTAGCTGTTGTTGTACGAAAATTCGACCAATGGTAAGTGATTGTCCCAGCTACCACCTAGGTCCATTACACATGCTCTCAGCATATCTTCCAATGTCTGAATAGTTCTCTCGCTCTGGCCATCAGTTTGTGGGTGAAAAGCAGTGCTTAGATTCAACTGCGAGCCAAAAGCTTCTTGGAAGGATTGCCAAATCCTTGATACAAATCTCCCATCTCTATCAGAGATTATCGAGAGAGGCACTCCATGACGTGCAACAATCTCCCTCATGTATATTTCAGCAAGTTTACTCGTGTTGTCTTTTTCCTTGACCGGCAAGAAGTGTGCAGACTTTGTTAGACGGTCTACTATTACCCAAATCGTATCGTGGCCCTTGGGCGTCTTTGGCAATTTCGTTATGAAGTCCATGGAAATATGTTCCCATTTCCATTTGGGTATTTCAGGTTGCTGCAGAAGACCTGAAGGCTTCTGGTACTCGGCTTTCACTTTGGCGCAAGTTAAACATTTGCCAACATATACTGCAACATCGCCTTTCATCCTAGGCCACCTGTAGAAATCCTTGAGGTCTTGGTACATCTTATCCGCACCGGGATGAATCGAGTACCGTGACTTGTGAGCTTCATCGAAAATAACCTTTCTCAAACCACCAAACAGAGGAACCCAAATCCGTTTTATGAAGCATAAAGTTCCTTCCTCGTTTGGTACCAACTGCTTCTCCATCCCACGGAGATATTCATCTTCAATATTCCTTTCTTTCAAAGCTTCTCTCTGCGCGGCACGAATGCGCAAAGAGAGGTCTGTCTGGACGATCATTTCCAAAACCCTAACCCTTATGGGCTTAATCCTTTCCTTTCGACTCAGGGCATCGGCGACCACATTCGCCTTCCCTGGGAGATACTTGATCTCGCAATCATAGTCATTCAACAGCTCTACCCAGCGTCTTTGCCTCATGTTAAGCTCTTTTTGATCAAATATGTGCTGTAAGCTCTTGTGATCAGTGAAGATTGTACATTGCGTACCATACAAATAATGTCACCAAATTTTCAACGCAAACATCACCGCACCTAACTCCAAGTCGTGCGTGGTATAATTTTTCTCGTGAATCTTCAACTGGCGTGACGCATATGCTATAACCTTCTGGCACTGCATCAGCACGCAACCCAAACCTTGACGCGAGGCGTCACAATATACCACGAAGTCGTCCGTTCCTTCGGGTAGTGATAAGATCGGTGCGTCACAAAGTTTGTTTTTCAACAACTGAAACGCTTCTTCTTGCTTGTCACCCCAATCAAATTTCTTGTCTTTCTGTGTGAGTGCGGTCAGAGGTTGAGCGATTTTAGAGAAATCCTCAATGAACCTTCGATAATAACCAGCCAAACCTAAGAACTGTCGAATCTCGGTTGGCGTCTTTGGAGTCTCCCATTCCTTGATTGCCTCGATCTTTGTGGGATCAACGTGAATTCCATTTCCATTTACCACATGACCAAGAAACTAGACTTCGCGTAGCCAAAACTCACACTTCGAGAACTTAGCGTACAACTTCTCCTTTTTAAGTAGCTCTAAAATAGCTCTTAAGTGCTGTTCGTGCTCGTCCTTCGTCTTTGAGTAGATTAGAATGTCATCAATAAACACGATCACAAACTTATCCAAGTACGGCTTGCAGACTCTGTTCATTAGATCGATGAAAACTGCCGGTGCGTTTGTCAACCCAAACGGCATAACCAGGAACTCGTAATGTCCATAACGAGTCCTAAAGGCCGTCTTCGGGATACTTTCCTCTTGTATCCTTAGCTGATGATATCCTGATCGAAGGTCGATCTTTGAATAAAAGCTCGAACCTTGCAGCTGATCGAACAGGTCATCAATCCTTGGCAAAGGATATCTGTTCTTGATAGTCAACTTATTAAGCTCGCGGTAGTCTATACACATACGAAAACTACCATCCTTCTTCTTGACGAACAGAACTGGAGCTCCCCAAGGTGAGAAGCTTGGCCTGATGAATCCTTTGTCCAATAGCTCCTGGAGTTGTGTTGACAACTCCTGCATCTCCGAAGGTGCAAGTCTATAGGGTGCCTTGGCTACAGGCGCGGCGCCTGGAACCAAGTCAATGTGGAACTCGACTTGTCGCTGTGGCGGCAATCCTGGCAAGTCTTCTGGAAAGACTTCAGGATATTCTCTTACGACCGGAATGTCTTCTATCTTTAGCTCCGCGGCTTCTTTATCCACGATGTGTGCCAAGAATGCAACACATCCCTTCTGTAAACACTTTCTAGCTTTCAGACAGCTAATGATTCTCAGCGGCGTATCACGCTTCTCCCCATGTACTACGATTGTTTCTTCATCCGTCATAGGGATGCGGACGGTCTTCTCGTGGCAAACAATCTCGGAATTGTTACTTGACAACTAATCCATCCCCACTACCACGTCGAAGCTTCCCAACTCGACAGGCAGCAGATCTAGCATAAATTCGTGCCCTCCCAGTCCTATCACGCATCCTCTGATGACTTCACCCGTTTCAACTAGTTTCCCATTCACCAATTCAATCGAGTATGGAACATCTAACTTACTAGTGGCCAACCCAAGTATATTCTTAAATTCTAACGATACGAAACTATAATCGGCACCAGTATCAAACAGAACAGATGCAAAGCATTGGTTTATAGGGAACGTACCGGTGACAACGTTTGGATCCTGGCGCGCTTCCCTCGCACCAATGTTAAAGACTCTTCCTTGCGCCTGATTCAGTTTTGGGCATTCCCTTTTAAAGTGCCCAGCGTCTCCACAGTTGAAGCATCCTGGCCCTCGGCCATTCCCATTGTTGGACTCTGTATGCCCAAGACACATATTAAATTGATGTGGCTAGTACGTTATGATCCAAGTCGAGTCATACCCAAATACAAGCTAGACAAACACTATAATATTTATTTATGATATGATCAAACAAATAAATATTAACACTTACAATATTTAGAAATTGGTTTTCTAAATAATTACACTTGAGAAACCAATAAATTATGTGGATAATTTATTTTGAGAGAATATTTTATTTTGTTATTTAATGGGTTAAATAACATTTTAAAAGGTTGTATAAAGTCTTGCATTTATGTAGTGTTATATTTATAAAAGTTATAAATATATATATATGAACCAAGACTTAAATTTTATAAAAGAAATTTATTTTTTTTATAAATAAAGCTAGGGCCGCCCCCACCCTCCCCCATGGGAACTCACAAAATGGTTTGGTCCAATGGGATGACATGCAATTGTCATAAGCTAGAGAAGATTTGATTGGGTGGTCTAACCAAGACCATTTTGGTCCAATAAAAGAACATGCAAGTTGTCATAATTGCATGGGTTTTGATTGGGACTTGATTATGGCATATTCTCTAAAAAATTATAAAAGATTTAGATGACAAAAGAAAAGAAGAAGACCTTCCTTTTGTGCTCTAAATTTTCGGCCATATAGTGTGGTGTTCAAAGAATTTTTCAAGTATCATTCAAGTGTTGAAATCCTAGCTACAATCGTAGTGTTTGTTGGAAGCTCGGGGTATACAAGCTTGAGGCCTTCTACACTTGAAGGCAACCATTCAAGAAGTATCATCCATTTCATTCTTATTACTCCAAGAAGGTAGTTTCCTAAACATCCTATGGTTGTGTTTGATAGTATGCATGTTCATATATGGATCCGAGTTTTGGGATTTTGCTTATAAATGAAATTTATATCTTAAAAGGAAACATGTTTTAAATATTATTTCCGCTGCGTTTTTATTTCATATGGATGAAATGACTTTGATAAACATGTTAAAATCCCATCAATGGCATCTAGAGCCGCTTATATGAATGCATGCTTCAATAGATTAAAAATTTCGGGTTTCAGGTTTGAATAAAACCCTATGGCCGAAAATTTTAACATGGTTATCCCTTGGTTTTTCAAGATTATTTTCTTACATGCATAAGAGAATCTTGAAAAATTATTTCATATGGATGATTTGTTTGTTTGGACAAAACTTACCTTTTCGGTTTTTTGGACATAGCCGAAAATGGTTATTAAAAGGGAACCATTTTATGCTTCTTGAAATTAATATATATGTATATATTTGGATATATATTTTGGTGCATATAACCTAGCCATGACCTTGTGTTGAATGATTGTGTTGTGATTTATTTTATTTATTATTTCAATGGGTTGTAATAATTATTATTTTGTTCTTCCATTTGTAAGATATGTAATTTATTCATTTTTATTTGGTATGTAAAATAAATAGATTAGGTGCATTTTATTTTACTAGAAAAAATGTATTAGGATATATTTTGTAAAAGAAGATGCACACAAAAATGCAGTTTTGGTTTGGACCATAATATTCGGTCCAAAGAACTTCATCGTTCTCAACGGGATTTTAACCCGATAACCAAAACATATTTTTGAAGTCCAAAAGAGTTTGGAGCTGAATATATAAGACTTTTGGAAGCTCAAAGAAGGTGGAAAAATCACAACACAAGAAAGAGACTTGAAGCAATTTGGATGCGGGATCAAGTGGGAGTTCAACGACACATCGCTTGTGTCATTTTTCACCCCTTAGGAAGGACCTTTTGGCACACTTGTTTTGGCTAACAAGTGTTGTCAAAATAGTTGGCTATGGTTATGCACCTATTGTTATGAATGATGTGCTTGTTTGGTTGTTTATTTTGTTGTTTAGATGATATGTAGACATGCATGACTTAACAAACTAATAATCAACAACAAGCGTAAAATTGGTTCTTGACAAAATCATTAAAATGTTTAATAAAGGTTTTATTAAAAATTAATGGTTTTATAATAAAATGGGTTTTATTAAAAAGAACCTTGAAAATTTGTTTTCACTAAAGTACCATTGATTTGAATGCATGCAAATGTATGGTACATAATATTTTCTAAACTAGAATTTTGAAATATTGAAAACCCTTTAATAAAACAAGTCAAACACCATCCTTTTATACAACACTCGAAACACTTGGGAACTCTTATTGTGGGATAAAGGTCACCTAACCACATTTGAGGGAACTTGTATGTTCGAGGTGGGTTTACCATGTTTGTGGGATAAAGGTCACCTAACCACTTATGTGCATAAACTCACACGTGTGTATAAGTTGGACGACTTGATTTGGAAACCATGAACTTAGGGTCACCAAAGCATGGGGAACAAAGGTGTTGATGGGATTAAACATGCCAACTAAACATAAAGATGTTTAACCGATCCCATATGGCTAGAAGTTGCAAAGAGTTGCAATTGTCAAACGTTGACTACCTTGTTAATTTAAATAGAGGGATAAAGGTCACCTAACCAATATTTAAATGTAACGTTGGATTCTAGATTTTAATTATTAATTGTCTTTAAGACACAAAAGGGTATTAATGATTAAAATATAATAATATCGAAAATACTAAAATTGAACTTGTTAAATTTTGTAGATGGCCGCTAACAATGCAAACCCGATTAACCAACCCGTCCGAAACCTATCACTAAGAACCATCCTTGAAAAGGATCGTCTCAACCACAACAACTTCATGGATTGGTTTCGAAACTTGAGAATCGTTCTCAAGCAAGAGAAGATATCCTATGTGTTGGACGATCCTATTCTCGATGAACCTAACATGGAAGATGTGGAAGCCTACAACGATTAGGTTAAGTATACCGAGGACTCCATGCAAGCCTCATGCCTCATGCTGGGAACTATGATTCTCGAAATTCAAAAGGATTTTGAACATCACGGGGCATACGACATGATTACCCAGTTAAAGGAAATGTTCCTACAACAAGCAAGGGTAGAACGCTTCGAAACTGTTCGAGCGCTTCATGCATGTCGAATGGAGGAAACCCAATCGGTATCATCTTATGTCCTTAAGATGAAAAGCCACATTGATCGCCTCGAAAGGCTAAATTGTCCCATCTCTAAAGAGTTGGCTACGGATTTGATCCTCAACTCTTTAACAAAGAAATTTGAGAGCTTTGTAATGAATTACAACATGAATGGATGGGACAAAAGCATTGGTGAGCTTCATGCAATGCTCAAAACGGCTGAAGCGAGTATGGGCAAAAAGGCTTTACCCGTCCTAGCGATCAATGAAGGAGGCAACAAGAAAAGGCCCCACCCCGACTCTAAAGCAAACTATGCTAAAAGAAAGGGACACGTCAAGGGAAAAGGAAAGGGAAAAGCTAAAGCAGAACCCACCAAACCGAAGGAGAAGAAGCAAAAGGTTGCTACGAATGACCCATGTTTTGAATGTGGTGAGATAGGACATTGGAAGAGAAATTGTCCAACCTATCTCAAGGAGTTGAAAAACAAGAGGGATGCAGGGCAAACCTCAGGTACTATCTTTATGATACATGTTGAGCTTAATGTTATTTCTTCTAACACATGGGTACTAGATACCGGATGTGGAACTCATATTTGCAATTCGTTGCAGGGGTTCAGAAGAAGTAGACATTACAAGAAGGGAGACACTAGTCTCTTTATGGGCAACGGAGCAAAAGTTGAAGTCGAAGCTCAAGGAGACTACGTTTTAAAGCTTCCAAGTGGCTTGGAAGTTATTTTGAAAAATGTTTTGTATGCTCCTAGTTTAACTAGGAACATAATTTCAGTTTCCCTTTTAAAACAATGTGGTTTTAATTTTGAATTTGTTAACCAAGACATTTATGTTTCTAAGAATGGTGTGTTTTATTTTAAAGCTATGTCTTTAAATGGTATTTATGAATTAGATCATGATAACACATCATATGATAGCTCAATGTACCAAGTAACCAACAAGAAACTCAAAATGGATTTGAGTGATTCCTATCTTTGGCATTGTCGCCTTGGACATATAAGCAAGAATCGCATGCATACACTTCAAAGAAATGGTCTTCTGAATACAAATGAAGATAATTCATATGATGTATGCGAATCTTGTTTACAAGGCAAAATGACCAAGACACCCTTTAGTGGAACTTTTGAAAGGGCTAAAGATTTACTAGGTATCATACATTCAGATGTATGTGGTCCTTTTAAGCCGATGACTAGGAATGGTGAAAAATACTTCATTACCTTTATCGAAGACTATAGTCGTTATGGTTATGTGTACTTACTAAGACACAAGGATGAAGCATTTGAAATGTTCAAAGACTTCAAAAGTGAAGTAGAAAATCAACTCAAGAAAACAATCAAAGTCCTTCGTACTGATAGAGGAGGTGAATACCTTAGTGGTGTCTTTCAAGATCATCTTAGAAGTTGTGGGGTTATCTCACAACTTACTCCACCTGGAACACCACAACACAATGGTGTGTCCGAAAGGAGAAATCGAACTCGATTAGATATGGTTCGATCTATGATGGCTAGAAGCACATTACCTCTATCGTTTTGGGGTTACGCTTTGCTCTCCGCAGTGCGTATATTAAATATGGCCCCAACCAAGAAAGTGGAAAAGACACCTTTTGAAATATGGCATGGAAACCCTCCATCATTATCATTCTTAAGGGTTTGGGGTTGTGAAGCTTATGTTAAGCAATACACCCCAAATAAACTGGAAGTCCGATCTACTAAGTGTATCTTTGTAGGATATCCTAAAGATGATATAGGATATTATTTCTACGACCCAACCGAGCAAAAGGTATTTGTTGCTCGAAAGGGTAAGTTCTTAGAAGCTAAGTTCCTTATGGAAGGAACTAGTGGTAGAACAGTGGAACTTGAGGAGGATCAAGAACCACAAGACGATACACGTTTGGTTGATACTAGCACTCAACAAGAGGTTGTTGAAAATGATCAAAAGGTTGATCAGAACACACAAAATGTTCGCAGATCTGGTAGAATTAGTAATCCACCTGAAAGATATGGTTTTTTCATGGATGGATGCTACGTGGTAGATTCAGATGAACCAACCACATACCATGATGCAATGTCAAAATCCGATTGTGACAAATGGCTTAAAGCCATGAACATAGAGATGCAATCCATGTATGACAACCAAGTTTGGGAATTGGTTGTGCCACCACTCAACTCCAAAGTAGTTGGAAGTAAGTGGGTTTTCAAGAAGAAAACATATATGCATGGTAACTTGGATACTTACAAAGCAAGACTTGTAGCAAAAGGTTTCACTCAAACTCAAGGGATTGATTATGATGAGACCTTCTCGCCTGTGGCGATGCTAAAGTCAATCAGGATATTATTTGCCATAGCTGCATATTATGACTATGAGATCTGGCAATTGGATGTCAAAACGGCTTTTCTTAATGGATATCTTGATGAAGATGTCTATATGGTTCAGCCTGAAGATTTTGTCGATCCAAAACATCCTGACAAAGTATGCAAGTTTAAGAAATCAATCTATGGATTGAAACAAGCATCTAGAAGTTGGAATCACCGTTTTGATGAAGAAATTAAGAATTTTGGATTCATCAAGAACGGCGATGAAGCTTGTGTGTATAAGAAAGCTAGTGGGAGCATCATCACTTTCTTAGTACTGTATGTCGATGACATTCTACTATTTGGGAATGACATTCCAACCATGGAAGATGTAAAAGCTTGGCTTGGAAGTTGTTTTTCCATTAAGGATCTTGGTGAAGTCACCTATATTTTGGGAATAAAGGTCTATAGGGATAGATCAAGGCGCTTGATAGGTTTAAACCAAAGTGCATACATTGACAAAGTCTTGAATAGGTTACAAATGGAGAACTCTAAGAAAGGTTTTGTACCTATTCAAAAGGGGACAATATTGAATACATCTCAATGTCCAAGCTCAAAGGATGAGCAAGAGAAAATGAAAAGAAACCCATATGCGTCAGCTATAGGATCCATCATATATGCAATGATATGCACCAGACCGGACGTCTCATGCGCCTTGAGCATGACGAGTAGATACCAGCAAAATCCAGGTAACAATCATTGGATGGCTGTTAAAAGCATATTGAAATATCTTAGGAGGACTAAGGATTTGTTCTTAATATATGGATCTGGTGAGGAGGAGCTCGTTGTAAAGGGTTACACGGACGCGAGTTTCCAAAACGATCGAAGTGATTCTCGATCACAATCGGGGTATGTCTTCATTTTAAATGGTGGAGCAGTCTCCTGGAAAAGCTCAAAACAAGACGTACTAGCATTGTCCACAGCAGAATCAGAATACATCGCCGCTTCATTGGCAGCCCAAGAAGCTGCATGGTTGAAGAAATTCATAGCCGACCTAGGGGTGGTTCCTACTAGGGGTGTAAACGAGCCGAGCCGAACCCGAGCTCGACCAGGCTCGAGCTCGGCTCGTTAGGTTTTTATGAAGCTCGAGCTCGAGCTCGGCTCGGTTCGAGCCTACTTCTTTGAGCTCGAGCTCGACTCGCGAGTAAAACCCAAAGCTCGAGCTCGGCTCGAACTATTTTGAGAACAACCTTAAACGAGCTAAAAGTTCGGCTCGAGCTCACTTCAATATCGCTTAAACGAGCCAAAGCTCGGCTCTAGCTCGGCTCATCAATGTTATCATCATTATTAATATATTATATATATAAAAATTAAAATTTTGTATAGGCTCGTTTAGGCTCGCAAGCCTAAACAAGCTTTGTATTTCAGGCTCGAGCTCGGGCTCGATAACAAAATGAGCTCTAGTTCAGGCTCGGGCTCGGGCTCGTTAAGGCTCGGCTCGTTCGAGCTTTTAACCGAGCCGATCACGAGTAGCTCTCGAGCCTCTAGGCTTGTTTACACCCCTAGTTCCTACCATTCAAGACCCCCTAGAGATCTTTTGTGATAACGAGGGTGCGATTGCTCAAATCAAGGAACCTCGTGCACACCAAAAGACTAGACATATTGAGCGGAGATTCAACTACATAAGGGATGAAGTTGAAAAGGGAAAGATATGTATCCGCCAAGTTCACACCGATCAAAACATTGCGGATCCACTCACGAAGCTCCTTGACAGGGCAAAACATGAGGGTCATACATGTGCCTTAGGACTTCGATATTCTAGTGATTGGATTTGATCTATTTTGTATTTGGATATTGAAACAATTATTAATTTAACTCTTTTATGGTATTTTGAGTTACGTTTCATATTAGCATGTTTAAATCCGTGAATAATTTAATTATTCTAAATGTCCGTAGTCGATCATAATTGTGGGAACAAATATGAATGTAAGACTATTATGAACTTGGATTGGTGGATATTCATTTAGTATGAATATAGAGCAAAGTGTTGCTGCCAAAGTTCATAGATATTTATGGGATACAAATATTGGACTGACTCGCTCTCAAATATTACTGCATGGAATCATTTGTGATTGATCATAAGTAAATTTTGAGTAAAGGCGAATATCATAGTATCCTCTGACCTGAGATACATATTGGGTCTTAATATTCACCAAGTATTATACCTTGACCTAGTTCTTAGCTGTCTGTAATAAGGCAGTACACAAGGCTAAACTCAGGTGTGGTACAAGGTGATTGTGAGAGACGTATGTAGTCAAGAAGGGATTTGTTCCTCTTATTCATTGAGAGTAAGATGTCTAAGGCCTGATAAAGTTGAATCAACAGAGAGTGATCACTCTATGTCTCTGGATTTAACATGACATCTGTAACGAAAGGATAAATGATAGATTCACCTAAATCATGTTCAAGTAAGGGACTTGAAAGGGATGATGTTATTGAATGGCAAATATAGTAATACGTATTGGGGGTAGTAAACCGTAGTTAGGCGTCATTTACTGCTTGCATCAATATTCTATGTATCTTGTGCAAGTGGGAGATTGTTGGACTCTGTATGCCCAAGACACATATTAAATTGATGTGGCTAGTACGTTATGATCCAAGTCGAGTCATACCCAAATACAAGCTAGACAAACACTATAATATTTATTTATGATATGATCAAACAAATAAATATTAACACTTACAATATTTAGAAATTGGTTTTCTAAATAATTACACTTGAGAAACCAATAAATTATATGGATAATTTATTTTGAGAGAATATTTTATTTTGTTATTTAATGGGTTAAATAACATTTTAAAAGGTTGTATAAAGTCTTGCATTTATGTAGTGTTATATTTATAAAAGTTATAAATATATATATATGAACCAATACTTAAATTTTATAAAAGAAATTTATTTTTTTTATAAATAAAGCTACCCCCCCCCCCCCATGGGAACTCACAAAATGGTTTGGTCCAATGGGATGACATGCAATTGTCATAAGCTAGAGAAGATTTGATTGGGTGGTCTAACCAAGACCATTTTGGTCCAATAAAAGAACATGCAAGTTGTCATAATTGCATGGGTTTTGATTAGGACTTGATTATGGCATATTCTCTAAAAAATTATAAAAGATTTAGATGACAAAAGAAAAGAAAAGAAGAAGACCTTCCTTTTGTGCTCTAAATTTTCAGCCATATAGTGTGGTGCTCAAAGAATTTTTCAAGTATCATTCAAGTGTTGAAATCCTAGCTACAATCGTAGTGTTTGTTGGAAGCTCGGGGTATACAAGCTTGAGGCCTTCTACACTTGAAGGCAACCATTCAAGAAGTATCATCCGTTTCATTCTTATTACTCCAAGAAGGTAGTTTCCTAAACATCCTATGGTTGTGTTTGATAGTATGCATGTTCATATATGGATCCGGGTTTTGGGATTTTGCTTATAAATGAAATTTATATCTTAAAAGGAAACATGTTTTAAATATTATTTCCGCTGCGTTTTTATTTCATATGGATGAAATGACTTTGATAAACATGTTAAAATCACATCACCCATTACCATTCCCGCCTCGATTTCCGTTTGTTCCCCGGTTACCAGCTTGATTTGCGACATTCCCACGATTACCATTTCCTCCATTATTTCCTTGCGGCCAGTTTCCATTACCACCGCGATTGTTGTTATTGAAACCCCTTTGGCCACCCTGGCCTGAACCAACCCAGCAAGTATCCTTCAAGTGGCCAATTTTCCCACAAGTTTCACATTTTCTATTCCTGCACGGGCCAGCATGATGATACTGGCATAATCCACACTTGGGCAGAGTGCCCATGTAACACTTTTCCTTTGTTCTCGACACCGGTTGTGGCTCTTGTCGGCGTGCTCGATTCACTCCTCTTGTTCACATTACTGGTACCTTGCTTGAAGTTGGAAAATTTTCGTTTGTTTTCACCAGATGATTCAGCATGTGTCTCCTTTTTCTTTGGTTCAGAAACTGAGAACTTATTCAACCTAATGGCCTCCTCAGTAAGCGCCACACTAAGATCGATGGCTCCCGTGATCGTTGCAGGCTTGGACGTGGTAACCATACTCATGATTTGGGGTGCCAATCCCCAAATGAATCGCTCAACACGTTTAAACTCGGTCGTGACCATATACGGCACTACATGAGACAAATCGTGAAACCTTTGAACATATTCCGCAATCTTGGGACCTTCCATTCTTAGGTGCCAGAACTCAGTCTCTAGCTTCTGTATTTCAGCTCGTGAGTAGTACTTCTTTCTCATTAGCTCTTTCAGCTCATTCCAGGTTAACGCATAAGCTGCCGCTTCTCCCAACGTTTGCACTTGTAGATTCCACCACGATAGGGCACCATCCAGAAACAGCCCTGAGATGTAGGTCAATTGTTGCTCGGGAGCGCCTTTACTCATTCTTAGGACAGAGTCTGTCTTTTTAGCCCACCTAACAAACGCAACAGCACCTCCAGTGCCATTGAAATTCACGGGCTTACAGTCGAGGAATTGCTTGTAGGTGCACCCTGCACATACGTTAGATTTTACAAATGGTATCAGCGGTCGTGCTATAAATATCCAAATGTATCGTAATATGTCTCAAACGACTTGGACATTACCATTGGGTGGATTGTTATTGCCGTTGTTGTTCGAGAAACTCCCGCTTGTTCCTACCTGGGAGGCTGCATACTGTGCTATAGCTGCGGAAATTATCCCCTGGAGTTCCGCCTGGGTAGTAGGCATGCGTACTTCGCGTCTTGGAGGCATCTTCTAAAAGATGATCACGTTGGTCAGGTCATAGTAAGTATAATAAATACACATATAAAGTAGCATCCATCAAGCACATAATATCTCATGTTATAAATTAAAACAAATAACTCAACAAAGCATGTAGTGAGAACGTTGCCATTGAGCTTTTCATTAATCACGACCACAATATTGTTTTACAAGTTTTGTAGTACATCATACATCCAAATGATATCAATGGGTCACATCACCCTCAAAAATACAAGTCAAACTACAACTAACATATACAAAAGTGTGATCTCTCAAAAGTCTTCGTAAGCTGGCTCAATCGCGACTTTCTCACCAAAATGATAGACCTGCATCAAACCAAAAATATCTATGCTGATGGCGGAGGAGGAGGAGGAGGAAAATGAGAGAAAAGCAAACGACGCATGTGTAACCAGTCCTCCTCTAAGGCACGACAGACGCGCAGCAAATATGCAATCTGCTGCTTAGATGTCAAGAAACGAACGTCTGAATCGGGGGAAAGCGGACGTGGAGTGTGCAGTGCTGCAAAGGGGGTCTGACAGTGACAAGGCGGTCGTGGAGATCTCTCTAGCTCCTGAATACGACGGCTCAGTGCGTCCTGTTGTAGCTGCAGCGACGCTAGTATATCCTCCGTAGAGTACCCCACATGAAATGGGTGGTACGGGTCAGGTAATGGCATAACAGGGGGCGTAGTCCACAAAAACGGCTCGCCTGATGGTACGAATGATGGTGCAGTAGGTGGTGCAACATGAGGAAACTGTGATAGAAACGGAAAAGATGATGACAGTACGGGTGGAACAGAAACAGGCGGCTGCCTCGATGAACCCTCTCCAGGACGAGGTGGCGGTATATCCTGGAGGAATGTGATGGGGAGATCAGTGCGATGGACGTCAGTGGTGTGTGGGTGAAACAGTGGGATATCAGTGGGTGTAGAAACAGGTGCTACGGGAGGTGTGACAGGTAGCACAAATGGTGGGTAATCATCGTCGTCGATCCACCCGTTGAGGGTGTCGGCGTATCGAGGGTCAATGTGAGAAGCAAACGGTGCATGGTCAGCATGCACTGGGGCTGAAACAGATACTACAGGTGCAACAATGGGTGCATCAATAACAGGATCATCCACCAATGGTGGTGCAACAACGGGAAGGTCAACAATGGGTATATCATCAACAAGAGGTGCAATGGCCGGTGCACCTATATCCGGCGGTGCAAAGGCTGGGGCATCATGAAGAATAGGGCCATGGTCAACGACAGGCTCTGGTGCTACGACGGGCTCAGGGTCGTCAAGGTCCATATCGAAATTAGCAGGAATGTCAAACAACGGATCAATGGGAGCCACTGGCGCCTCTAAAGGCTGGTCCATATGTATAAACTCGATCTCATGATCAAGATCGAAATCAGGGGGAAAACTGGGTCAACATCGTCATCTACCTCATGGTCAAACTCAAACTCGTGTGACGGACCAGGTGAAGCTGACATCGCCATGTCGGGGTCGGCGTCAGGAGAGTGATGCTGCACACCCTGGTCGTGCAAGGACGTGGATGCCACAGACTCCAACGAGTCTGGGACAGGTGAACAAAGAGGAAGCTCCTCTACAGGGACCTCAGCAATAGGAAGGATAGCATCAACATCGATCGGGGCCCCGCCCTCATAGTCGCCCTCAGGGGGACCCTCCTCGAACAGGTCAATGTCGTCATCAGATACGGCATCGAGTGGCACATCCGCCATGGGAAAAGCAGCAAGCGGAACAGGAGCAGGGATCACCGCAAGAGGTAAATCCCCAGTAGGAATGCCATCAGCAGGCTGAATCTCAACTCCGATGTTTGGCAGAGCGAACGGCTGAAAATCATCGTCATCTGTACTCGTGGTGTCGGACGTGTAGACGTCTCCCTCTGATGTTACCTCGTCGTCTGACACAACTGCCATGGGGTCCACTATGTCTGATACTCCTGTGTCGGAAGAAGAAACCATGGTGTCTGTAACACAACCACATATATGCACATATATCAATCATGAAGTCAAATAAATATGTAAGTTTCAATAAAGCAAACAAGTAATTCTCCTAGTCTCCCCAGACTACCCCTCCCAGCCTCTCAGACTGAACTCCCTAGCCTCTCAGACTAACATCCCTAGCCTCTCAGACTAACATCCCTGGTCTCTAAGACCAACCTCCCAGTCTCTAAGACTAAACCTCCCCAATCTCTAAGATTGAACCCTTCAGTCTCTAAGACTGAAACCTCCCTCAGTCTCTAAGACTGAACTCCCTCAGTCTCTAAGACTGAAATATAAATTTTGAAAAGTGTATTTGGGTCTTTTTGTTTGTAAAAATGTTTGTGCCCTGGATCTGGACGTTTAGTGTATGCAATGTAAAAATGTTTTCGTGAGAGCCCAAGTGATCATAGTCTAGACTCGAGAATGAACCCTAGTTCGCTATGATCGAGACTCTGATACCAAGCTGTCACACCCTGGCTTTTGTGGAAGCGTGGGTTTATTTGGTGTGACTTCTTAATACCATAGCACAATCATAACAATGCTAAATGAAAATAAAACATATGATAGTCATCCATTCATTGAGTTTTAAAAGTTACCACAACATCATTGTTTTAAAAGTCGACACATAAAAGGACATACAACCATGACACAATTAAAAACATGTTCATACGACATGACAAAAGACTTGACTAGAGTTACGGTTTAAGACTTGTAACCCGTCCAGGCAAGGGTCACACTTCCTAGACCTGGATGACATCATTATTCCTTACGTAGCTTGACGTGATTGCATACCTTGTCAGATCCACTAATCTCCTGAAATACATGTAGTTTGAAAAATCAACAAAAGTTGAGCGAGTTCATGTAAAAGTGAGTATGTTTATAAACCGTTAAAGTACGTCTCAGTGTAAAAATGTTCCTGGTATGTAGCAATTAAGGAAAAAGAGATCACCACTGGGTTGCAAAGCCACTGGTATGTGTGAAGTGATGCAGGAAAACTCAAACCTAGCAAATTTGTACCGGGCCTCGGCTGTAAGACACAGTCACCTCTATGGGTCACCCTGACTCACGGGTGTGGGCTTGCTACACCCAAATAGATCTATCACTCTTGTGTCCCTCGGTCCTAACAACGAGGATTAATGGCTTTAAGCGTTGTACCCACCACTCACATGATCTGAACGTCCCAACCCTCCTTAAGCTAACCATACCATGTATAAAAATGTCCTAAATAATTGTAACATGTATTTCACCCCCGAAGTTATAAAACTGAAAACAGTTAAGAGAAAAGGGGGACATGAACTCACAGAAGTGCGTATCCTGTAACGTCAACTTCAAACTCGATCTGCTGCGCGACGACCTACACGTACTAACGTCTATTAGACGAACGGGTCGTGCCGTGGCTTAGGGTTTAGTGTTTTGAGTTGCCTTACTTTGATATTATACTTGTCAAAATAATAATAATTATTTTAACTTAACTTTAGTCTTTAGGAAAAATAGTTAGGCAACTATTTCGTATCTACACTTCTCAAGTATATTTATATGTGTATTTTCCTTCCCAAGGATGGGGGTATTTATACATGTACACTGGTAATTCCGAAAAATATATTTTAAGTCCCACTTAGAAAAATATATTTTAATCACTAGTCTAAAACATCTTAATTCCAAAATATATATATTTTTCCCAAAAATATTATATTTTACTTCATAAATTTTCCAAAATAATATTTTTACCAAAAACATACGTACAAGAGTATTTTTCCGAAATACTATATAAGTAACGTTCTTAGCGCTTCGTAATACCACATTACTTGCGTAACTTAAATATTATTATTTTGGAGTCGTAATATCATGGTATACATAAGTTATATTATTTTTCCCTAACAATAATATAACTAGTCCTCAGAATAAACAAATAATCATACAAGAGTTTTTGTGTAAAATATATATTCTACATATACATATTTATCAAACTTTATTTACGAAAGTCAACCTCCGACACTTTTATTTTGTTACAAAAATATGGCGAAGTTTATAGTCGAAACACAAGTCATAAAATATATTTGTAATATTGGTTTGGAAAAATATATTTTCTAAGTCTTGGGATTTTTAGAAATTTCGCCAGAGTTTCCCCTAAAAACGGGAGTGTCCATGCTAATAAGCATATCGTTTTCTTTTCGAAATCAATCAACAATTACCAATAATCAATTCTTACTTTACCAAGAGCAAAAATATATGCGTTACACTCTAGTCATGAACTTGATATGTTTCGAAAAAGCGTAGTAACTTAGTAAAGCTTTTAGTAGACTTAGTTACCTTCCGAAGTGTAGTTATTCCATCAAAAATCATTTTCTTAAACGAGTTACGTTTTCACAACTTGTAAACAATATTTACAAAAAAATAACTTCTTGTAAATAAAAGTTTTTTACACTTATTTTACTTACAAAAATTATGTAAGAGTATGTAAAAGTCATAAACTTTTAGAGATTGTTTCTTGAACTTGGTTTGTTTACAAAAACCTTTTGTAAAACTTGGATTAACATACCCATCAACTTACTAGTTAGTTTATATTTTGTGAAAAATCATTCTTATCAAGTTCATGTCTTACTAGAAAGTGGTTATTTATGTAATATATAACCATTCTCTAATCTTGTTAAATCATATTATTAGATATTATTTAACAAGATTCATAAGATGATTATCACACAACCAAAAATCATCACAAGTTTAACAACATACTCATAACAACATACTACTAGTCATATTTCATCTTCAAGTAAACTTTTTATGTAGGATTTTATGTAAAGTTTCATGTTCATCTTTTTAGTGTTCTAGTTCTTGTGATTTAAACATAATAACATACTACAACTTGTGATCACAACAACAAGGTGAACAAGGGTGTACAAGTAACTTACTACTAGCACAAGGCTAGGGTAGAATCTAGTGAGAAAATGTTGAGAAAATATGATGAACAAGCTAGAAACCAAGCCCTTATGAAGCTCCACACAAAGCAAGCTCTCTTGTATCAACCTTTAAGCTTGAAAGTTACTTGAAAATGGAAGATGATGGTGGTTATGTGGTGGTGATGGTGGCGGTTTGGGGTGGAGCCGAAAGAGAGAGAGAGTGAGTGAAGTGAGGGTGTAAGATTGTGAATGATGAGTGAATCTAGAACTCCATACTTATAAGATGTCTACTACATATTATGTCCACTTCAACAAGCATTCTATCTATTATAAAATTAGAATGAAATCAAAGAATGATAGGAAGTATGGTGAAAATGATTTGTGGGTCCATGGGGACCGAAAATCGGTTTGGGGGGGGGGCTTGAATGAAAAATTTGCAACAAATATTTAACCATAAGTTAGAATTCAAGTAACTTGTTTATATGTGTTAGTTAATTGATTTTTAATGGGTGTTATGATAAACGGGGATAATGACTAGCCAAAAATAATAAAACAAAGTATTTGACAAAAATTTAGTGTTCCGGGTAATGTCCGGTTATCCGGTTAGATACCGTCCCGTTAAATTGTTTAATTAGTCCGAAACGTGTCTTTTATATATATTTTTGTAACACAAATTATTCCCGGCACTTAGGAAAGTATACAGGACCATTCTGCCAAATTTTTGTACTTTACTAGCATAATACAAGGCTGAATTTTAATAATAAGTGCAGAATTCTGCATTTAAAGTGTGTTTTAGGCACTTCCCGGTACTATAACTATCACCTAGTGACGCAGTTTTATGGTCCTCACCTCCCTACACTCCATACTAGTGTAGTGCCCTGTCCCTAGCTCATACTGGCCTCAATATCCTTGTCCGTCTATGTGTTGGCATTGTCAGCATGTTTCTGAATCAACCGCTCAGTGTGCTAACTGTGCTGTGTGCATCAAGTATGTCACTAATGTTTGTGTGTAATAAATGGAGTGACTGTATAAAATATGATGCATGTGTATGTATGATATAAAAATCATAAAGCAGTTTAAATTGTCAGTTGTAATCAAGCACAGTCATTAAGCACATAATTAAAATTAATTAATTGTACAGTACCTGTAATTGTGAGGGTTGTCACATAAATCCTAAGCATGGTTACTCCCGCAAAGCCTCCAACCATCGCGGAGGCTATTGATTTGAGTGTTAAGCTTACTAAAGAAGCTCTTCGAATGGGAAAGTTTTCGGAATCCGAGACAAACAAGAAGGAGACTCACGTGGAGTCTTCAGGCAACAACAAAAGAAAGATTTTGAACCTGAAGAAAGGCACCCAAGTCAGTTATGACAACTCTAATGCAAACAAAAGAAGGGAAGCGAACCCGCCTCGTGGCATGAAAGCTTATGGAGCAACTAATAAGGCCGGTGGAAAGGTATATATGGAGACTAAGCCGAGGTGGGACGAAAGCAAGTTTCACCATGAAGGTCGATGTCTGAGGCCTAAGTGTGACAGGTGTGGAAAAGAAGGACACAGCAAGGATGCCTGTTGGGCAAAATATCCCAAACAAGGAGGAAATGATAACTGCAACCAGGACGGAAACGATAATGGTAGAGTTCCAGGTTGCTTCAACTGTGGCGACGTGGGGCACTTTAGGAAGGATTGCCCTAGGAAGAACCAAGCGAGGAAGAATCTTCAAGATCGGAGCTCGTGAAGCACGCTAGGATCCAAATGCGGTTACGGGTACATTCCCTATTAACCAACACTATGCATCCATTTTGATTGATACTGGAGCCGACTTTAGCTTGTATCTACAGAACTTAAGAACCTACTTGGTCTAGAAGAAAGTAAGCTAGATACCCCCCCCCCCCCTATTCAATAGAGTTAGCAAATAGGCAGTTAGTCAAAAAGGATGAAGTTATTAAAGATTGTACTTTGGAACTTGGAGAGCGGGAATTTTCTATTGAGGCCCTACCTGTTGATTTGGGAAGTTATGATGTTGTAGTCAGCATGGATTGGCTATCTAAGAGTAGAACCGAAGTTGATGTCATGAGAAAATCATTTGCATCCCTCTTGCGAATGATGAAACACTTAGTCCACAGCCTTCATGCAGTTGATGCGAGGGCGCTTGGCCCATAAGGCGGTGGATGGCGGCATCCCACATTGGTCATAAAGGCACAGAAGTGCCTCCGAATAGGGTTGCATAGCCTTTCTTGCTCATATGGTCGATAAGGAGACCAAGGAGCCGGAGCTAGGAGACATCCCCGTTGTGAAGGAAATTCCAGAAGTCTTATCCGAAGACTTTCCTGGGTTACCTCCACAGCGACGAATGGAGTTTAGAATAAACCTAGTGCCGGCAGCGGCACCCGTGGCGAAGGCACCTTACCGAATAGCTTCGTTCAAGATACAAGGACTAACGACTCGACTACAAGAACTGCTAGAACGAAGGATTTATTAGACCAAGCTTTTCGCCTTGGGGAGCTCCAGTGCCATTCGTTAAGAAGAAAGATGGCAGTTTCTGTTTGTGCATCGACTTCAGGGAATCGAATAAGTTAGCTATCAAGACTCGGTATCCTTTTCCGAGGATTGATGAATTGTTTTACCAATTACAAGGCTCTAGTTACTACTCGAAGATCGACTTGAGGTCAGGATATCCTCAACTACGAATACAAGAAGGAAGTACCCCTAAAACGGCCTTTAGGACTCGCTATGGACACTATGAGTTCCTTGTCATGACGTTTGGCTAAATGAACGCGCCAGCAGTGTTCATGGACCTCATGAATCGGGCATGCAAGCCATATCTGGATAAGTTTGTGATTATATTCATCGATGACATCCTTATTTACTCGAAGACCAAGGAAGAACATGAGCAACATCTGCGAGTTATCTTGGAACTTTTGGAGAAAGAACAGCTGTATACAAAGCTGTCAAAGTGTGAACTTTGGATTCACGAGGCGAAATTCTTAGGTCACGCGGTGAATCAGAATGGGATTCATGTCGACCCTGCAAGCAAGAACTGAGGAGTCCCAAAGACACAACTGAGATACGACAATTTCTGGGGATTGCAGGCTATTACAGACAATTCATAGGGGACTTTTCAAAGAATTCTCAACCGCTAACAACCCTAACCTAGATGGTACCTATCTTGTCTTTACCCGACAGTACCGATGGATTTGCAGACAGAAGTGACGCTTCTCGACAAGGTCTCGGTTGCGTGTTGATGCAACGAGACAAAGTCATCGCGTACGCATCATGTCGATCGAAGGATCATGAGAAGAACTACACCACGCACAACCTTGAACTAGGTGCAGTGAATTGCGCGTTGAAGATTTGGCGTCATTACTTGTATGGAAAACGATGCACGATCTTTACTGATCATAAAAGTTTGCAGCACATCTTTGATCAGAAGGATTTGAATATGAGACAACGAAGATGGATCGAAATGTTGAATGATTACAAGTGTGAGATTAAGTATCACCTAGGCAAGGCGAGCGTTGTGGCAGACGCCTTGAGCCGCAAGAAACGCGCAAAGCCTCTAAGGGTGCGAGGCTTAGAGATGACCATACAGACGAATTCCGCTACTTGGATTCGTGAAGCTTAGCTAGAGACGCTCAAACCGGAGGACCTACAAGCTGAAGCATTACGTGGAATGGGAGTGCAAATATTGCCTAAGGAAGACGGAACCTTAAACTCCATGGGATGACTTTCCGTTTCACGACAATTTACGTACACGCTTACTCGATCCATCCTGGATCCGACAAGATGTACCAAGACTTGAAAGGTTAGTATGGGTGGCCCAAGATGAAAGCTGATATAGCTATATAGTGGGTAACTGTCTGACTTGTGCCAAAGTTAAGACAGAATACCAGAAACCATCAGGGCTGCTGCAACAGCCTGAGGTTCCCATGTGGAAGTAGGAACAGATCTCAATGGATTTCATTACAAAGCTACCGAGAACCCAACGAGGACACGATGTGATTTGGGTGATTATTGATCGACTCACAAGGTCTGCACATTTCTTACCGATCGACGAGATAGATAGCACAGATATACCTCAAGGGGATTGTGGCACGTCATGGAGTGCTCGTATCTATCATATCCGACCGAGATGGTCGCTTTGTGTCAAGGAGTTGGCAAACATTTTAACAGGCATTTGGATCTCAGCTGAACCTTAGTACTGCCTTTCACCCTCAGACGGACGGCTAAAGTGATCGGATGATACAGACCTTGGAAGACATGCTACGTGCTTATGTGGTGGACTTTGGTGAAAGTTGGGATACTCACTTACCTTTAGTGGAGTCTCCCTATAATAATAGTTATCACACCAACATTCAGGCAGCCCCATTTTGAAGCTTTATATGGACGTAAGTGTCGGTCCACGTTGTGTTAGGCGGAGACCAAAGATAAACGATTTATTGGCCCCGAGTTGGCTCAGAAAACTACAGACAAGATCGTTCAGATACGTGATCGTATCAAGTCAGCACGTGATATACAGAAAAGTTGCGCCGACAAGCGATGGAAACAGTTGGAATTTGAGGTTGGAGATATGGTTTTATTGAAAGCCTTGCCTTGGAAAAGCGTGGTGCGATTTGGTAAACGTGGGAGGTTAAACCCACGATACATTGGACTTTTTGAGATCCTGGAGAGGATTGAAACCGTTGCATACAAACTAAAGCTTCCAGAAGAGCTTAGTAGAATTCATGACGCGTTTCACGTGTCTAACCTCAGGAAGAGTGCTACTCAAGAAATAGTCGACATTCCCACAAACAAGATTCACCTCAACGACAAACTCCAATTTACTAAAGAACCTGTTAAGGTTACGGACTGGAAGTCCACAAAACAAGGAGAAGTCGTATTAAATTTGTTAAAGTTTGTTGGAATTCACATCATGGCCCAGAATTTACTTGGGAACATGAAGGCCAAATCAAGTCTAAGTATTCACATCTATTCACAACTCCCCTGCAACCGATAACACAGCTTGAATTTCGGGACGAAATTCTTTTAACGGGGGGAGAATGTGACAACTGGCATTTTTCCATGAATTCCGTACAATAATAAACACTAATCTATGCTTTAATGACTGTGCATGATTGAATGAACAAGACAAATGAATTTCTGATTACTATCATATACATACAAAGGCATTTCATGTATGGAAAACGTGTATTACCGGACACATTAACTGGCCCACACCATTTCCCCGATGATGGTGGAGGTTTCCCCCTCGTTTGGTCCCCCCCCCCCCCCCCCGTCAGAGACTAAGGTTTAAGAGCGAGAGGGCAGGAGCTAACTCAGTAGGCCAAGACAAAGCGACACGGAATCGAACTCGTATTTTGTGGAACTAAACCACGCCAGGGACCACTGAGCTACACCCCTGAGGGCAGGCATTTCATGTTGCAAGATTTTTCATCATTATTACAGGCAACACAATATGGTTCAATTAGTGCACAGAACAAAGCTAGCACAGTTATCAGACAAATCAGAAGTTCTAACGGGAGTTCAGTACTCAGACAGACATAATGTTAAGGCACAGAATGAGCCCAAAACCAAGAGTTACACTAGAATAGTGGGTAGGAAAGTAGGGATTACAAAATTGCCTTCCTAGTGATGATTTAGGTGGCGGAAAGTGCCAGAAACACACTAAAACTGCAGAATTCTGCAGAAAACAACCAAATTCAGCAAAAATCAGCTTTCTAACATCAAAATATAATGCAGAATTTTGGTTTAATGGTCCAGAATACCTTCCCAAGTGTCGGGAATCAAAACCGTCACAAAGTGGAACATAAAGCACACTAAACTGCGTAATTTAGCACCTTAACGAACCAGTAACCAACCGAACAACCGACACTACCCGAAACACCAAATTTTCACTAGAAGCATTGTTTTAGCATTTCCAAGCTAGTTATGGTCACCGAACATCATAACATGTCTTATAAACACATAACACCTAAAACACTAAACGTTATACTTGAAATCTAACTTGAATCTTAAACTAACCATTACATCTTAACCAAGACCCCCCCCCCTCCAATTCACGGTTCAACATGGGGACCCACCCCATGATTTTCCTTCATTTGTTTAACAGATTTGCTTAATACTTTTGAGACACAAGAACCATTAGACAACATGTTGTTGGAGAACTTTACTTATAACCTCAAGACTTAACATAACACTCATTTCATCACTTAAACAACTTACCCTCCTCCTTCCTTCCCTTCTTGCTCTCGGCCTCAACTCACACACACACCACCACCATTTTCATTCCATTAACAACCAGTCAAAGGTGATTCAAGGGTGCTAGGAGCTAAGTTAAGAAGCTTGAAGGCATTGGAACTTGAAGGACCACTCCTTAGAGCTTTTATCCACCTTGTTCATCATCTTCCTCATCTTTGATTCTTCCCTAGCCCTTGTGCTAGTAGTAAGCTCTCTACAACTTGATTTTACTTCTCATTTTGATGGTTAAAAGGTTATATAAATGGTTAATCATAAGAATCATAAAGAAACAAGAAGATGATCTTTCATATAAAGCTTAATAACATAAGAATCTATGTTGATTTAGTGTATGTATGATACTTGATTGTTGATTTCTTCTGATTTTGATGTTGATCATCCTAAGAAGCTTGCTAGATTGTGATTAAACACATGATCTAGCAAGTGAGAGGATGAATCTTGTGCAAATCAAAATGATCATCCTTTATGTGGAACATGAACTTGAAAATGAAGTTGTTTTTGTGTATGATGATGATTGATACATGTTATAAGTCTTGTAAATGGATGATTTCAAAAATAATTTTCTCAAGAAACCAAAGTTATTTACAAGATTTACATAATCATGATTTTTAAAGAAACTAATCATGTTTTAAGTGTTAAATCAAAGCTAGAAACATGTTGTTAACAAGAAGAATACAAGAAAAATCATTTTTAGAAAATCATCTTGTAAGTTGTAAAAGACTAAATTTTACAAGAATGAGATTTATAAACAAATAACCATATTTTTAGGGGTAACTAAACTTACTTAACAACATATTAAGTTACTACAAACTTTTATAAATTTTCAAGTTCATGATGTAGTGTAAATTGTATAATTTTGGCTCATGGTAAGTCTTGAATGAATGATTGATGATTGATGATGATTTTAAAAGAAAATGATATGCTTTTAAAGCATGGAAACCTCCATTTTTAAGGGAAAACTATGGCAAATTTTTTGTAGAAATTAAACACTTAGAAAAATATTTTTAAACAAGTGTTTACAAATAAACTTTAACCATAGTTTTCATATAAAAATTTGCCATATTTTTTGTTACAAAAATTACAAAAGTTAGATGTTGATTTTTTATAAATAAAAGTGACTAAATATATATTTAGGAAAATATATATTTAGATGTCACAACTTGTGTGCTACTTGTATATTATGTGTATTAGTTATATTATTTTAGGACTTGAAAATAATATAACTCACCAAAATACCCAAAATTGTAATACAAAATATTACCAAAATTTCAAGAAAATAAATATATATAATTTATACCCGAATATTGGACAAACCGAACAAGTACTATGGACTATATATATATATTCCGGAATTAAACTCATATATATTTTGACAAATGAGTTAAACGGTATTTTGGAGATCAAAGAAACGGAAAATATGATTTTTACAAGTATTACAAGATATATCATACTTTATCAAGTAGAAAATATATTATTTTTTAGTGGAGAAAAATATATATATTTTCTTGAACAATTAGGAGATATATTATTTTTGAAGACAATATATATTCTCTTAAACAAAGTAAGAATATATTATTCTTGGGTAAAATTTTGAAGACAATATATATTCTCTTAAACAAAGTAAGAATATATTATTCTTGGGTTAAAAAACTAGAAATATATATTTTCTAAAGCTAATCTAAAAAATATATATTATTTTTGGGGTTTATATAAAAGTATATTTATTATTGCCAAGTAAAGCTTATAGATATTTTTCTATAAGAATACAAAGTTGGTGATTTTTAGTTGTCTAAAATAATATTCCAGAATATTAAATACAAGTTAAGTATAAAATACTTAATATATACAAGAAAATAAGTATCCTCATACGTATAAATACACACCGGAATACACCACCAATACTTGGCAAAATACCATATACAAATACACAAGTACAAGCATACCCATACTTGGGGAAAATATTTATGAAAGGAATACATAATGAACTAAGTTAAAAATATATTATTTTTAACAATATTCCAAATAATTGGAATAAATATAATTTAAGTTAAAATATTCCTATTTTAACTAATACTTATATAATTTGGAATTATATAATGTACGTCCAACTTATAACTCAAAGTACGCCAAGAATTCCAAAATAAGTCTTAATAAATGAATAAGACTGAGAGTCGTTACACGACCTAAACGTCTAATAAAACATGGCACGTGTGTAGGTAGTTGTACGACTCCTAGAAGGACCTTTGAGTATACGAGGTAGCAGGACGCAAACTTGTGAGTTCATGTCCCCCTTTTCTCTTAACTTTTTTCGGATTTATAACTCTCGGGGGTGAAATACATGTTACATATGTTTCAATGGTATGATTTGGCTATTAAATGAACTATTAGATCACTGAGCATAGGCTGAAACTGAAATGCCAATAACTCTCATAAGAATCATGGACAAGGGTTAGATCTAACGGGTACGGCCGAGCCCCACTCATGGTCCCTATGTGACCACTTAGAGTGTTGTTGTGTCCCAGTCGAGGTGATTCGGCAACGGTCAAGGTGATTTGACACAATCAAGGTGATTTGATACAGTCAAGGGGATTTGACACAGTCAAGGTGATTTCACACAGTCGAGGGGGATTCGACACAGTCGAGGGGATTCGACACCGATAATTGTCTACTCCGGTTGAGTACTCCCTATGTCTTCACATACATTAATGTCCTTGCAAAGCATTAATTGATCTGTTCATAGACGCTTTTCATACATGTTTTCAAAGGAGTCTCTAAAATGTTTACAAGTTTATCAGTACTCATACAAAACGCATAAACTCGCTCAACTTTTGTTGTTGTTTTCAAATTTTCATGTATTTCAGGAAACAAGTTGAATCTTGGGCGCTGGTGTTGTTTCTGGATGTAAATTTCAAGTTTAGATGTCATCCACTTTTGTTGGTTTGTAACTTAATCAGAGGTTGTGTTGTTAGAAACTTAAATGACTGGTGTTTGTAATATTTTAAACTTTATGAATGGATGAACATCATTTTGATCATATAGTTGTTTATTATAATCGAATGCAATGAGAACCGATCAAGTCACACGCATACGCTTCCGCAAAAGTCAGGGTGTGACACGAGCCCGACAACTTAGACAGAGGTTTCGGTGAACCATAACACTACAAACTCGTGCGACAACCATTCTTCTATGGTAATCCTTGTTATGCATAATATACCAACGTGGCACCTCTATTCGGCAAACGTCGTTCTTCATTTTAACCTTATGCAACTTGTGTACGACCAGCTATACCCTCGACAACAGGTAAACCCCTGCTACGGATTGTTAAACGCCTACGCATCGATTGCGACTACCCTTTTTGCATGTTTCCACATCCATTCACGAGATACTTCTGGAATCCTGTGATCCTTATCCTAACAACATTCTTCGCGAACTCTCACTTGGAGGAGTTACTCTCTACGAATGATACGCTAGGAGCAATGGGCCATGAATATCACAAATATGGAGGTATCACAAGAACTGTCCTTAGAACTCGATACGACCGAGATAGGTTCCCAGTCACAACATTCGAATTTAGCCTACCTTGACAGATATGCCACTTGTTTTCTTTGACGACATCTGAAACTACTCCAAGAACTAGTAGGAATCCGAACGATACCTACACCTTACCATGGAGCCCCTACAACACAAACAACCTTATGTTTAGTTTCCAACGAACGACTTTTGACGTTGCGAAGCCCGCTTTTCTTGATCGTATGCACAATCCCTCGCAACTCTAACTCGAAAGATTGCTCAGGAATCCGCGTTTCAATACTTGAAGGTGAAACTCTGTAGTACACCCATTCTTTCGTTACCAGAAGGCACAGATGATTTCGTTATTTATTGTGACGCGTCTATCCAAGGACTTAGTTGTGTGTTGATGCAACGTGAGAAAGTCATTGCTTACGCATCACGGCAACTCAAGGCTCACGAAAAGAACTACACCACCCATGATTTGGAGTTGGGAGCAGTAGTGTTTGCACTCAAGATATGGAGACATTACTTGTACGGTACCAAGTGCACCATCTACACCGATCACAAGCGTCTCCAGCATATCGTGGATCAGAAGGAGTTGAACATGCGACAGCGTCGATGAGTCGAACTCCTTAACGACTACGAATGCGCAATCAAGTATCATCCAGGCAAACCCAACGTTGTGGCTAACGCCCTCAGTCGTAAGGAAACCAAACCTAAGCGTGTACGTGCGTTACAGCTTACTATCCACTCCAGTCTTCCTACCCAGATTCGTGACGCTCAGATTGAAGCATTGAAGGAAGAGAACCTCAAAGCAGAATCCCTATGGGGCATGGAGAAGAAACTAGAATGCAAGGAAGACAGCACTTATTATTTCATGGAACGTGTATGGGTTCCATTCTATGGAAACTTACAAAAGCTTGTGATGGACGAAGCACACAAGTCTCGTTACTCAGTGCATCCTGGTTTTGACAAGATGTACCAGGATCCCAAGACTCTCTACTGGTGGCCCCACATGAAAGCTACTTGGACACCTGTAAGCGATATGATGATTGAATTGCTGACCAACCCGAAGGCTGCTATGTATATGCCTGCTCCTAAAACCGGTGAAGGATCAAGTAATACTCCTTCCGATGCTGAAGTGTTGAAAGCAGCGTCTTTATTAGAACAAGCTGTGAGAGAAAGTGCTACAACAGCTGAACCTGCTCGAGAAGAAGTTCGAGAACCTGCCAGCAACCTGGATAGTGAGAATTTATTTGGTGACGTTGATGTTGGAGTGTTGTTGAAGAGGATCACTGCACTTGAAGAAGATAATTTTTTTTGAGAATGTGTAGATCGCAAGCTTATTAGAAGAGATTACTCACAAGAATCAGCAAATTCAAGAACTAGAAACTAATATGGGATCACTTTCAGCTATTGTAATGGATCTTAAGCAGAAGTTGGAAGGGAAGTTCGAGAAGGAGTTTGCTGAGCCACCAAAAGAATATACTACAGCCAGTGTTGTAGTAATCGCTAGTCGCTAGTCGGGCGGCGGGGTGGGGACTAGCGATTAATCGGGGATTAATCGGAATTTATGGGGATTAATCGGGATTATTTTGATTAATCGGTGACTAATCGGGGATTAATAGGAGATTAATCGGCACCTAGTCGGGATTTTTACAACCATGACTACAGCTGAGAAAGAGCAGATGGATAAAGAACATGAAGAAGCGATAAAAAAGTATATTCAAGATCCTCCGCGTACAGTGAGTCAAAGAATGAAACAAAAGGAGGTGGTTATGAGGAATGTGGGTAGTAAGAAGAATTATGGATTTCAGGATTTGCCTGATCGATACATAATCAAGACAGACAAAGACAAATTTGATCGATATGGGAACAGATCCGGAATTAGAAGTTGGGCTTACAATGAAGAGAAAGTGTAAGGACCTGCAAAAATGTACAAAAACGACCCGTAAGTAGAAACCCGGACCCCTGAAACCCTAGTGTTCATGAAAAACCAAGAAATCAAGATTTTTAGGCTTCACGCGGGCCGCGTAAGCCATAAGGTAAGGCCTACGCGGGCCGCGACAGAACAACAATTGACCGGGAAACGTTCCAGGCCACGTGTCAGCCACGTGGCTAGCCTACACGTGACACGCTAGCCCTAGACGTAGAATAGGTGGCCCTCGCGGGCCTCGTAAGAGTCTTGTGAAGGTTTACGCGGGCCGCGTAGAACCCAAAAACTGGCTATAAATGGGACAGGCATGAGCAGTTCATCTGTGTGCGAGAAAACTATCAAAATCACACATTTTATGTTCGAAAATCAAGTCTAAACTAGGAAAACGCTGCTACGATAAAGGGTAATAACTCGATCACTGCTACGATACAATGTCCGATCGATTGAAACCGATCTGATGGATGTTTAAGTGCTGCCCGTATTTGGGCTATACTTTGTAATTCGTCGTGAGGGTTTTGATCTCGTGAGTTTATCGTAAATGTTGTATTAAGTTACTGACCTAGTTTCGTGTGCATTGTCATTTAACTAGGGTACCTGGCTAAAATCAGTAGGCAAAACTCTGCCCGTTTAAATTTGCAATGTGAGTCATTCTCTTTTTATCAAATTATTTCCAAAACCCTATTTATTTCAAAGTTATAATTACAGGGATTAAGTCTTTGTAATCTTCAATTACTGCCGGCATGTGGGGTTTTGTATACATTACTTGATACCCGTCACCATTGGACAAAGGGTTAGCCAATTGGTGATCTGACCATAGTCACAGATACTGTCAAGTGACAAATACCGATATGGGGTAATTGATTGATAGAAACATTGTAATTACCCTTAATACTATGTATTATAACAATGTGTCGTTTTGTACCAATTGAGTGACTCGCCAGTATTTCCCCGCTGATAAAATCTTTTTAAACATGTTTCAGGTGATTTACTGTGAACCAGGGATAAGTACTGTGTAGCACCCCAGCTTGAAGAATGTGGCTCAGTAAATAAAATAAATAAACATGTTGTTTTTGTAAAAATAAGGAATTTCCTCGTGAAATTTCCTTTATTGTAAATTACAGGGTTTGCCCCAAATTGTAAAATAAAATAATTGGGCATTTTCAGTTTTCACGATCCCGTTAAAATTTCCGCTGCCAAAATAAACATCAATACCACGGGTTTCTGTCCCGCGGCTTCTGGATCAGGAAAAACCAGGCCAGGGCCGTGACAGAAAAAGGTGGTATCAGAGCCACTGATTTAAGCCAATTAAGTATTTAGAAATACTTAATTTTTTTAATTGCCATTTTGTGATTCTGTGAAAATTTAAATTACAATAAATAAATAAAAATTTAACTTAAGTTTGTGTGTGTTTCTTCATGTGTGTTATCAGCATGAACGAACTGTCGGAGGCACTCCGAAACTTTACTATCCATAGCATCGATATGGATACCACAGGAAATCCATCTGGCTACCAGGCAGATACGGAGGAACCACTAACCTTCCAGTACCAAGCCCAGGAGAAACCAAAGCCGAAAAAGAGGAGGAGAATATTGGACTGGAAACGTGGGCGTAGGAAGAAACCAGCGGCGCAGAAGGTTAAAAATACTGAGAATCTGAAGGATAAAGGGAAAGGAAAAGAGATCGGGGAAAGTTCCGGGCAAGCCCAGGAAATGCCACCATGGGAGGAGTTGGATCGCAAACTGGCGAATTGTGACCTCATCGGACCTGCCGATGAAAACCTCTTCAATTACCCCGCTGAATCATAACTTCCATTCAATCTGGAGCCTGCTATCCCAGATCCTATTATCAACCCCCGACCTCTACCTGGAGAGCTGGAAGAATGGTGGACAAACGACTGGCAATTTCAGAATTTCATGAATAACCCTAACATCTATTTCCCCCAGTTTGACCCGGAGCCTGCACCAAACCCACCTATGAGCACAGAAAACTTGGCTGAACTCCGTCACTATGGTGAGGAGCTGATGGAAGCAGGAAATAGAATTCGGGATGTGGGGGAGAAAATCACGTGGAAATACGACGAGAGGGAGCGTCGTTTCTGAGATGCCAGCTGACTGTGGTTGTGTGGTTGGGTGACTGTGTGTTTAATAATAATAAATAATAAAAATATAATCATGTAAAATAACTTAAAATAAAACTTTTGTAATATATCTGGTGTGTATGGATGCATACTAATACTAATATATATATATATATATATATATATATATATATATATATATATAAATATGAAAGTCGCAGAGTCGACAATTTTGGCTATATGTGTTGACATGATTATGTGTGATTGCTTATTTGCGTTTGGTTATTATTTATTTTGTGCCAATAACTTATATATATTGTTAATTATCAGATGGAACATGCCGTTAATGAACCAGTTAACGAAGTTAACCAATCTGAGCAAAACAATGAGGATCACTTTCTTAATAGGCAAGATCTAGAAAATATCGTTGCCCAGGGAATAGCAAATGTTATCCCAGCAATCGCCGCTGCTGTTAAAAGCCCTGTTGAGCCTTCACAAGCCAACCCCAGCAAACGTACTCGCGACGACAATTTCAGTAATAGTGTAAATGGAGGCGGCAACAATAATAATAATGATGTGATGCAAGCCCCATTTCTTAAGAAAATGAAATCTGCAACGCCTGGTTGCACTTACAAGGAATTTCTTGCCTGTAAACCAATCGAATTTGCAGGCAATGAAGGGGCAACTGCTGCACTGCGTTGGTTAGAGAAAACCAAAGCAGTAATTAAAATAAGTAAATGTGCCAAGAAAGACAAAGTCATGTACGCGTCGCATCTTTTTAAAGAAGGGGCGTTAGAATGGTGGAACACGGTACTACAAGCCAAGGGAAGTGATGTGGCTTATGCCATGAATTGGGAAGAATTTAAGAGATTGGTGGAAAGAAAATTTTGTCCCAAATATGAAAAGGAACAAATGACAAATAAGTTCCTGAACCACCGGATGGTGGATGTTATTGTCGAGGATATACTTCGACATTCTTCGAGTATGCTAGAATCGTACCTACCCTGGCTTCGCCAGAACCGATACTTATTTCTCGCTATATTTGGGGGTTGATTAGCGAGATTCGTGACATCGTCAAAGCTGCGAGACCCCGCACAATTGACGATGCGGTGGAATTAGCCAACACCTTAACTGACGGGTTGGTACGAACGCGAGAAGAAAACAGGAAAAAGGAGTTAGCCAAAAATATTACCCAAGAATTCCGTGGGGGTAATATTTTCAAGAAAAAGGGAACTGGGCAATCTTCCACCCCACCATTCTGCAGAAATTGTAAAAAGAAACATTTTGGAAGATGTAATGAAACCTGCAACTTCTGCAAAACTCTAGGGCATCGAGAAGAGGAGTGCAGAAAGAAAACAAGGATCTGCTACAACTGCGGCGAAGCTGGACATTTTAGACCAGAATGTCCAAAGATGGTTAAACCAGCTGACAATAAGGCCAAACCTGCCGAAGGGACTACTAAGAAAAATGCAAGAGCCTTTCAGCTGACGACCCAAGAAGCAGATCTGATCCCTGATGTGATAGCAGGTACGTTCCTAGTTCATGATGTTTACGCAAAAGTATTATTTGACTCTGGTGCAAACCAAAGTTTCATAAATACTTCATTCTGCCAAGCTCTTAAGCAACCTTTAACCAAACTTAGACAAGTTTTTACGGTAGAAACGGCAGATGGGAGTTCTGTTAGCATAGATAAGGTTTTGCAAAAAGGAAATATAGAACTCTTAGGCCATAAATTTTCTGCAAACCTGTTACCTATGAATTTAGCCGGATTCGATGTTGTGTTAGGAATGGATTGGTTAATAGCCAACCATGCTCGAATCCTCTGTGACAAGAATTCCATAGAAATTCATACACTCACAGGAGAAATAATTATGGTTACAGGAGATAAGCCACAAAAACCAATGAAATTCATTTCAGTAATGAAAGTGGCTCGTTATTCAAGAAAACAAGGAATAGTGTATATGGTTTCGGTAGTTATTAATACTAAAAATAAGGAACTCAAGGAAATTCCTGTAGTATCAGAATACCCGGATGTATTCCCAGAAGAGCTACCAGGATTACCACCCGATAGGGAAGTAGAATTTAGAATTCATCTAATTCCTGGAACTACACCGATAGCCAAGGCACCCTATCGGTTAGCACCCACTGAAATGTTAGAATTGAAAAAGCAGTTAGATGCATCATTAAGCAAAGGATTCATACAACCTAGTTCATCCCCTTGGGGAGCACCAGTGTTGTTTGTTAAAAAGAAAGATGGTTCGATGCGAATGTGTATCGATTACAGGGAATTGGATAAGGTTACAATTAAGAATCGATACCCATTACCTAGGATTGATGATCTTTTTTATCAACTTCAGGGGGCTAGATATTTTTCTAAGATAGACTTACGCTCCGGATACCATCAGTTGAAGGTACAAGAAGAAGACATACCTAAAACTGCTTTCAGAACTAGGTATGGTCACTACGAGTTTACATTCATGCCCTTTGGACTAACAAATGCTCCGGCAGCATTCATGGACATAATGAATAGGATCTGTAAACCATATTTGGATAAATTTGTAATTGTCTTCATTGGCGATATACTTATTTATTCCAAAAGCCAGGAAGAGCATTGTGAGCACTTGCATGCACTCTTAACTCTGTTAAGGAAAGAGAAGCTTTACGCCAAATTCTCGAAGTGTGAATTTTGGCTACAGGAAGTGCAATTCTTAGGTCACATGGTGAATCACGAAGGTATTCACGTAGATCCTTCTAAGTTAGAAGCAATCCTAAAATGGAAAGTTCCGCAATCAGCCACGGAAATTAGAAGTTTTCTCGGATTAGCTGGATATTACAGGCGCTTTATAAAAGATTTCTCTAAGATAGCCGTGCCATTAACTAAGCTAACCTGTAAAACAGTTAAGTTTGAATGGGGACCCAAGCAAGAAGAGGCCTTTAGAATTTTGAAGCAAAGGTTAACAAATGCCCCAATTCTAGCTTTACCAGACAGAACAGAAGATTTTGAAGTTTACTGTGACGCTTCTAAGATAGGATTAGGATGTGTGCTGATGCAACGCAAGAAGGTAATTGTGTATGCCTCACGGCAATTGAAAAAGCACGAGGAAAATTATACGACTCATGACTTGGAGTTAGGAGCCATAATTTTTGCCCTTAATATTTGGAGACACTATCTGTATGGAAGTAAGTTCAAAGTCTATACAGATCATAAGAGTTTAAGGTACATATTTGGGCAAAAAGAATTAAACATGAGGCAAAGAAGATGGATGGAAATTCCAAGTGACTGCGACTGTGATATTCAATATCACGAAGGAAAAGCAAATGTAGTAGCAGATGCCCTAAGTCGTAAGTATCATGAGAAACAACAACGAATTTGTGCTCTTAGATTAAGTTTACAATTAGACTTAATGGAACAACTGAAGAATGTTCAGGAAACAGCAATCAATGATGATGCTGAAGGAATGAAGGGACGAATAAAGGAACTAGAGCAAGGGGTTGATGGAATTTGGAGATTCCACAAGAAAAGGATTTGGGTACCTAAGCAGGGAGACTTAAGAAATAAAATTTTAGAAGAAGCCCATAAATCTAGATATACCATGCATCCTTGTAATAATAAGATGTACCAAGACTTAAGGAATAACTTCTGGTGGATAGGAATGAAAAAGGACATAGCTAGATATGTATCTAAGTTTCTCACTTATTCACAAGTTAAGCAGAACATCAGAAACCTTCAGGTTTGCTTCAACAATTAGAAATGCCTGTATGGAAATGGGAACTCATAACAATGGACTTTGTTACTAAATTGCCCAAAACCAGAAAAGGTAACGACGCGATTTGGGTAATTGTGGATCGATTAACCAAATCAGCTCATTTCCTGCCCATAAAGGAAACCTTTAGCATGGAAAGATTAGCAAAGTTATATGTAGACGAGGTAGTATCCTTACATGGAGTTCCACTCTCCATTGTAACGGATAGGGATAGTCGTTTCACTTCACATTTCTGGACAAGTTTCCAAGAAACCATGGGGACACAATTAAATTTAAGTACAGCTTACCATCCCCAAACAGATGGACAAAGTGAAAGGACGATCCAAACCCTAGAAGACATGCTTAGAGCGTGTGTCATAGATTTTGGGGGAAACCGGGATGACCACCTACCTTTAATTGAATTATCCTATAACAATAGTTACCATACAAGCATCGAAGCTGCCCCGTTCGAAGCACTGTATAGACGAAAGTGTAGAACTCCATTTTGTTGGGCAGAAATAGGAGAAAGCCAACTATCAGGCCCTGAGATTATACAGGAAACCACCGACAAGATAACTCAAATCAAGGAAAGACTAAAGATGGCTCGAGATCGCCAGAAAAGTTATGCAGACAATCAACGTAAGCCGTTAGAATTTCAAGTTGGAGACAAGGTACTCTTAAAAGTTTCTCCTTGGAAAGGAGTAGTTCGGTTTGGTAAGAAAGGAAAGCTAAGTCCAAGGTACATAGGACCATTCCCAGTAACCCAACGAATAGGACCAGTTGCTTATCAATTACAACTACCAGAAGAGCTAGCCGGGGTACACGACGTATTTCATGTATCCAATCTCAAGAAATGTTTATCTGACGAATCCTTAGTAGTACCCCTTCAAGACATAAAGGTAAATGAAAAGTTGAAGTTCGTGGAAAAACCGCTCCAAATAGAAGACAGAAAAATTAAATTCCTCAAGCATAAAAGATTAGTACTAGTCAAAGTCAAGTGGGATTCAAAAAGAGGACCTGAGTACACCTGGGAGCTGGAATCGGAAATGAAGCGAAAGTATCCTCACTTATTTCAGTAAATCTCGAGGACGAGATTTTAAATAAGGTGGGGAGGATGTAAGGACCTGCAAAAATGTCCAAAAACGGCCCGTAAGTAGAAACCCGGACCCCTGAAACCCTAGTGTTCATGAAAAACCAAGAAATCAAGATTTTTAGTCTTCACGCGGGCCTCGTAAGCCATAAGGTAAGGCCTACGCGAGCCGTGACAGAACAACAATTGACTGGGACACGTTCCAGGCCACGTGTCAGCCATGTGGCGGGCCTACACGTGACACGCTAGCCCTATACGTAGAATAGGTGGCCCTCGCGGGCCGCGTAAGAGTCTTGTGAAGGTTTACGCGGGCCGCGTAGAACCCAAAAACTGGCTATAAATGGGACAGGCATGAGCAGTTCATCTGTGTGCGAGAAAACTATCAAAATCACACATTTTCTGTTCGAAAATCAAGTCGAAACTAGGAAAACGCTGCTACGATAAAGGGTAATAACTCGATCACTGCTACGATACAATGTCCGATCGATTGAAACCGATCCGATGGATGTTTAAGTGCTACCCGTATTTGGGCTATACTTTGTCATTCGTCGTGAGGGTTTTGATCTCGTGAGTTTATCGTAAATGTTGTATTAAGTTACTGACCTAGTTTCGTGTGCATTGTCATTTAACTAGGGTACCAGGCTAAAATCAGTAGGCAAAACTCTGCCCGTTTAATTTTGCAATGTGAGTAATTCTCTTTTTATCAAATTATTTCCAAAACCCTATTTATTTCAAAGTTATAATTACAGGGATTAAGTCTTTGTAATCTTCAATTACTGCCGGTATGTGGGGTTTTGTATACATTACTTGATACCCGTCACCATTGGACAAAGGGTTAGCCAATTGGTGATCTGACCATAGTCACAGATACTGTCAAGTGACAAATACCGATATGGGGTAATTGATTGATAGAAACATTGTAATTACCCTTAATACTGTGTATTATAACAATGTGTCGTTTTGTACCAATTGAGTGACTCGTCAGTATTTCCCCGCTGATAAAATCTTTTAAACATGTTTCAGGTGATTTACTGTGAACCAGGGATAAGTACCGTGTAGCACCCCAGCTTGAAGAATGTGGCTCAGTAAATAAAATAAATAAACATGTTTTTTGTAAAAATAAGGAATTTTCTCGTGAAATTTCCTTTATTGTAAATTACGGGGTTTGCCCCAAATTGTAAAATAAAATAATTGGGCATTTTCAGTTTTCACGATCCCGTTAAAATTTCCGCTGCCAAAATAAACATCAATACCACGGGTTTCTGTCCCGCGGCTTCTGGACCGGGTAAAACCGGGCCGGTGGCCGTGACAGAAAGTGCTATTCTTGGTGACTAGAAATAATGGAAAGGTAGAATATTACAATTCTTCTAGTGCATTTGAGTCATGGACAGCAATTGATTTACGTGAGTTAAGCTGGGCTCCCTGTCATGATCAGTGTAGAGACCCGAACTGCAAGATTGGGTGGAACTTTTATAACAAGCTACAAAGACAAGCGTTAGTGAACTTTAAAGACATGAATCTGCAGAAGTCTTTTGTTAAAGTGCACAAAGACGTAATTGATCCTTCTACAAATCAGCCACTAAAAACTGTTATGTGGCCTCCAACAAAACAAACCAAGACAATTCCACTGCTCAAGGATATTCCAGACAATAGCCTGCAAGATTTCAAGTTCTGGATGTACGATCCTGTCTCTGGTCAAGTCGTTATCATTTGTGAACATGATGAGTATAGAGTTGTTGATATTCGTGACCTTATGCGGTTTGGAGAAAAAGATATCCATTTACTTGGAAGGTCTCAAATCCAGAGTGATCCACAATACGAAGTTTGTGCCAAATTGTTTACTACTAGAATTGCTCAAATCATACTGTTGAAGATGTGGTCTGGACAAAGAGGAAGAGTAGAAACACAGTTGTTTGGTCCATACATTGGAAACAAGATTCCAGACGTTCAGCAACAAAAGAAGAAAAGACGCAAGTCGAGCTTGAATAGCCAAGACAACATAAACCTAGGGGGATATTGTAAGGGCATGGTCTAGTAAGTTTATGTTTATCTTGTATACGTTAGTAATGGGTTGGTTAGTTAAAGTGTTTGGGGTTGATTAGTTTGTTTATGGGTGTACGGTTTGGGCTTGGCCAGTTGTAGCTAGGTCGCATCCTATGTGCTATAAATAGGGTGCACCTAGGTCTTAGTAGAGCTGTTGATTGCTTTGTGTTTCATGCGAATTGTACCAGATAAGTCTTAGAACTTGTGTGCAATATACATTAATCCAATCGACTTTCTTCATCTTCGTTCTATCACTTTCTTAGTTTTCCGCACTTTTATTATGGTTGTGATATCCGATTGATAAGATTTTTGGACTTACAACCCTACCCCTGGATAACCGCACCACCTCCTTCACTTACCGCACCACCCCACCCTACCCCTAGATAACCGCACCACACCTCCTTATTTTCTCTCTCTAGAAAGCCCTAAAATATGAGAGATTTTTGATGAATTTTTTTTAAGTAGAACGTGTTTTAAGTTTGATTTGTTAATCTTCTTCTTCTTTTAGAGTTTCTAGTTTGTTTGAACCACCTTACAACCCTTTCTCTCTCTAGGAAAACCTAAAATATTAGAGGTACAGAGAGAGATTGATGAAATCTTGTTAGTAGAAAATGTTATTCAATTTGATTTGATATGTTCTTTTTGTTTCAGATTTTTTTTAATTTATATAATTATCTTTTCTGATTATTTATAACTTACATATAATTATCAGTCAATAGGCTATACTAATCACAAGTTATGGATTTTAATTTGTTATGGATAGGGTTTGTGGATGGATTAGACATGGAGATGGTTCATATGTTTTAAGATTAAGGGTGTTTTTAGTTTTAAGAATAGGTCCTTGAGAGTAACGGGTCGGGTCTGTTTATTGCTTTATGGATGATGGTGTATGGTGGTTGTGGTTTATGATGGTGGTCTACTTGGGGATATTTTAGACGGCGACAGCTCGGATCTATGGTTTCCGGCGGTGGCGGTGGTAATAGGCGACGGTAGTGGCATGTGGTGGATCTGTCGTGCGATGGTGGCAGGCGGTGGGTTGTTGGTTGCTGGAGGTTAGAGGTGGTGGCGTTGGATGGTGGATGGGATAAAGAGAGAAGGGTGAGATATGGTGGTGCTGGTTATTAAAGGATTTTAAACGTAGATAAAAGAAAAAAGTTAAATGACATTTTTGCCCTCACATGATGTGCACGTGACTTCACTTAACGTTTAAAGCTAACCTGGTTAGTACTAAAGGACGAATGGTGTAATGGTTTTAACAAAGAAATGATTGTGACTGTAATTATTGAACACACACATAAAGGACGAAAAATGTAATTTACCCAATAAATTAATTCAATACGGAGATATGAGTTATCCTGACGGGCCTAGTAATTTTATGAAATGAAGCCGAGCTAAATGAATTCGAGTTTTTAACAACTAGTTGATAGGGTATCTTGGGAGTACCCAAAAGTTAACATACGTCGAATCCACATCGGAATGAAACTAAAAATGAAGTACAATGAGTTGAAAATTGGAACATTATAGATTACGAGAGGGATGTTAGTGAAAACTTGGAATAGATCTACAGTATTGACCACCTTTTGTCTGCTTTCTTGCACTTCCATCCTCTCTACTCTACACACCAGCAGTCAGTCATTATTGCTAATCTGTAAGTTCCAGTTCCACCCTTACTTACTTTTATGGTAGATTTCCACTTGATTTCTCTGATTGGATTCAAAGGGTGGGTTGTTGATTTGAGTCTGTTATCAGTTGAAGCTTTGATGCTAGTGAATCTACTGTAGATTAGAGGGTTTTTGGTTAGAAATCATGAGGAGAACATTGTCCCCAGTGCCTAGACCAGGGACTTCATTAGGAGGAGAATCAACTTCAGTTGCTGTTGCAGTTGGTTCTCCACTCTCCAAGTGCAATCATGATCCTTCATCTTTTGCATCAACACAATACGGTTTCGTGCTAAATCTTTTCCCCAAAACTAGTTCCACATCTTTAGAGAAGCAAAAGCCCAAAGGGAATGCTTGGAGGAGGCCATTTTTCCATTTCTTTTTATCTTTTCTTGTTGGGGTTTTTCTTGGATTTACGCCTATTGTTTCATTGACAACGTCAACCTATGTCCACTCCAGAAGCCAAGCGTTTTCGTTTGAGCAACTTGGGAAGGTTCAGTTGTATGATGTTGTTAATCATGTCATGTCTGCAAACATGTTGAATGATTCTGTGAAACAAGAAAGCCAGACGCTTGAGAGGGGTTTTGGAAAGTTTTTGATAATTGTGACCACTGCCCCGACGAGGGGGTATTACCTTCATCGTTTGGCGCATACATTGAAGACGGTAGAGCCGCCTTTGTTGTGGGTGGTTGTGGAAATGACGAGGCAGTCAAGGGAAACGGCTGAAATTTTGAGGAAAAGTGGTGTTATGTATAGGCATCTTGTATGCACAAAGAACGCAACAGAGGTTAGAGATCCGAGGGTCCACCAGAGAAATGTGGCTCTGTCTCATATTGAAACACACCGGCTTGATGGCATCGTCTACTTTGCAGATGATACTAATATCTACTCCACTCAACTTTTCCAACATTTGAGGCAGATCAGGTACATTGCTTGCTTTGCTTTAATTGCTTAGTGTGAAATATGATCAAGAACTTTGAAAATGATGTGCCAAATGAGTGTTTTTAATAGTGTAATGATAGAATAGAACTTGCATTATGTTACACCATTCATTTTTGAGATAATATAAACTTTTAAGAAACAATTGTATTTTGGGTTGAAGGCGTTTTGGTACTTGGCAAGTAGCCAAACTAAAGAAGAGCACACGGGTAGCTGCTACTTTTGTGGGACCTATCTGTAACGGGACGCAAGTGATTGGATGGCATACAACTAATGTCATGAGAAGATATCATGCAGAGTTATCAGGCTTTGCTTTCAACAGCACTATCCTTTGGGATCCAAAACAATGGCACCGCCCTTCGACTCAACATATCAGGCACCTTGATACTGTCAAGGACTTGTTCCAAGTTAGTCTGTTATATTCTGAAAACTGGTTATTTTGAGCAGAATATAAAATGATTTTAGTTGTGCTTGACAGGCAAGCGCGTTCATTGAACAAGTTGTAGAGGGCGAGACAGAAATGGAAGGGATACCAGAGGAGTGCTCAGAGGTATTAGTTTGGTATGTTCCTATGGAAATCAATCAGCTATCCTCATCCAATGCTACTATTCTTGATCCCCTTTCAATATCAATGTGATGCCACAGCCCAGCTTCTTTTCTAAGGTACATTCATAATTTGTTCCTTTGTAGATTTTATGAACCCACTGTTCCATAGATGGGAATTTACGTAAAAATTGGCCCATTTGAGTTATTTCTTTTTATCTTGAAACGGTGAAATAAAAAAAATTAGCTAAAAAGGAATGGGTTAGACGAGTCTAATGCATACCGCCTCCCTATTTTATATGATTATTATTGCAACAATTTAATCAAACAAACAAATGTACCCAACATAATGGAGCAGAGCTATTGGTAGGGTCAGGGGAGAGTGCAATGGGGGCACCTTACCTCCCACTAAGACCCCAACTCTGAAAATCTTTTTTTTTTCTTATTTATCTTACAGTATATGAATTCAAATAATGTAACATGAAGCTAAAAGGATAAAATCAGACAACCATACAAAAGTACTGATATTATTGCACGAATCTAGTATCTACAAAATGTTTAGGACTTTAGGTTCTTATGGAAAAAAGATTTACAAAAAAGTAGCCATTTCCACATGTGACCTATTTTGACTATGATGCAGATTTTGTGTAGGCTTATTGTCAAGGTTTACATGCCTAGCTTCGTCCCTTCTCTGAGTTAATAGTCCCTAAATCACTGACTGCAGGCAACACTTCATTTTTCTTGGTGACGACCAGCTTTACCAAAAGTTACCATTTTATACCAAGATATCTAAATCTGGATCATAATCGGTTTACCCAACTAACCAATACTCATTATTGTTACTCCTAATATCCATGACAATTGAAATGCTTTAAAGGATTTAAACAAATTATGTTTCATGTCAAACTTGACAATTAGTTTTGGGATAGTCACTTTTGTGGGTTCATGAGGGAATCTTTTGAACAATTTACAATACTAAGTTTATTTAAATATATTATGGCTTACAAAATGGGCTGGCTGCGCGTGTTGGCTAATGCGTCAAACGGGTGGGTCAAGCAGCCTCTTTTTTTATGAGTCAAAAGCACAAACCTTTGTTATTTGTCTCAATTTATAAATAATCCATATGTTAAGTGAGTTTGATTACATAACTTTATTATTATTTGATTTTGTATCATCTAGCAATGTAGCAGATTTTGTGCATCTGGCTGGACCCATTCCGAGTGACTTTATACCCATCTCATCTGTTTCATTTATAGCTTAGTGTTTTAGCTTCACCTATTTGACTAGTTAGAAACACTTGCAACTCAAAAGGGTGGTTGCATTTTTTGTTCTATTTTGATTATCTTACCTTTTATTGTTCTGGTTTGGTCACTAAAAGCATGATTTATTTGTATACGAACAATTTAAACATATCTCTATTTACATTCGATTTTACGTGTATGTATTGCAGGGAATTCGGATTTAGTGGAGTGTTGCTCTAGATGTATAGAAACATCATCATTGTCTGTATCCTAGACGTAAATATTTGATTTTGTTTTGTTTTGTTGTTAAGGTTATGTAAGATTTGAGGCTTGTACAGTTGCTGCTGTTTTTTTTTTTTTTTTTTTTGTTTTGCAAAGAAGCGGTAGAATGCTGTGTTTGGAACGATAGGATTTGGTCCATACCGAAAAAATACACCTTTAGAGACGTCTGTAGTGCTCAATACAACCGCATCTCAGAGACAACCCAGAAGTCTCTAAATAGTAAACAGTGAAGACTTTGTCTTCTCAGCCAGCTGAAGAACGATAATCACTGTCACAACCAGGAGTAGGCAACTTGTTGAGAATGCTCAAAACCAATATGCATAAACTCGACCCGACTCCTATAGTTACAACAACCAATAAAATAAATGGATTTGCCAAAGTAAACTATTCTTGATTTGATACATCATGCATGCTTTGGTTCCTCAGTTATATGTTGTGTAATAGTTTTGATTATTGTTGAGATCAATGAACAATCCAATGAAAACAAGACGGTAAATATATTATTTTTTGATAAGATGTGGTTTGTTTCATAAGTTGAGTGAATTATAAAATAAACTAAAAAAGTATGAAAGAGAATGAAAATCAAGAGATAGATGAAATAATAAAAGAGAGAACAACTTTACCCATCAAGTGGAATCAAGTGGAAGTGCAGCAAACCATCATTTCATGAAACCTTTAAACTAAAATACCAATCATTTACATTCCTTGTTTTTTTAAACGTAGATTGAAAATTCCATTATAACTCTTTCACTGAAATATGAATTTCAACTGGAATTCAAGTCCCATTCCATGAATCTAAATATGATGACTCTTTTAGTAATTATGTATAAGATTTATCATATAATTGAGACAGAAAATAATGATGTTTAAAATGAAATTGTAAATAGTGATATACTTATATTATATATATGTGGGTAAGATTAGTGTAAAGGTAACATTTTTCTAACAAAGTGTAAGAAGTCTATATAGGTATGGTGTTTTAAATTTTAGGTATGGTGTTTTGTATTATTTTGATATCGTATAATATAGAAAAACATCAAACACAACAATTTATAACACAATTGTATGTATTCTAGTCATTTAATTTAAAACACATTGATTAAATTCTTCGCGTGGTGTTTTAGATTTCAGTCCTAGAATACATTCAATTGTATTTTAAAATTGTTATGTTTCGTATTTTTCTATATAATACCATGCCAAAAGAATATAAAATATCATACCTAAAATCCAAAACATCGTGTCTACATAGACTGCTTACACTTTGGAGGAAAAATGTCCTTTTTAGAGGAATCCTTATAATATATATGTTAACTAAGCACATGTTTGTAACATTACTAATATAAGTTGGCCTGTAAACGAACCTCACTATCATGAAGTGTTCGACGGAAAGTTCACTTATGTTCGTTTACATACGAACAGGAACACACGTTTTGTTTGTTCATTTACGTTCGCTTATGTTCGTTCATTTATGTCTGTTCAATTAGATTGTAAACACATATACAAGTTACATAGGTTTATATAAAATAAACATAAAAAGGCTTTCTGACTACTTGTATACATATAACTAATTAGTAATAGGACTTTCTAGTAATAAAAAAAATAAGCTTTTCAATTGAACGTATCATAATTGATCACCAATTTAAATGTTTTTTTATGGATGGTGATATATTAGACATGGTCGGTTGTGCCCATGAATGTTTATTTAGGTTTTTTGATTAATTACGTTCATTTGTGTTCGTTTATGTTTGTTTGTGTTCATTTATGTTTGTGAAATGTTCGTTTAGGTTTTAAACGAATGAATATGAACGAACATCATGCCCATTTTCTTAATGAACGAACATGAACAAAAAGAATTGTTCGATTATATGTCCGTGTTCATTCAATCCGTTTACATGCCAACTAGCATGCTATCAAGAAACTAGCTACTGCATCATGTTTAATAACAAACAAACATAAAGTTTCACTTATAGTAATGCTAGTAAGGTACGAGGATGGTAGAATGGTACAAATCTTTCCTCTAGACTACAAGATACATCCCAATAATTACTGAACACCAAAAATTGTTTGTAAGAATTGATTATTTTAGAGTAAAGTCGTAAACGGCATCCAAATTTATTTATCATACACGTTTACCTAAAATTATTATCTTTAAAAACACAAAATTGCCTGTGTGTGTTTAGTAATTTAAAATGAAAAATATTGAAAATGAATATTAATATTAGTGATGAGAAACCTGGTTCTAATTTTAAATATAATTCAAAAGAAAAAAAATAAAATAACTTAGGGTACCATTTTCGTTTATTCAAGTCACCTAATGAAAAAAGTTATAAAGTTGAAATATCTAAAATAACAATTTTACACACAATAGTTGCAATAAGTGTATTAGCTTAACATTTTTTTTTTTTTGAAAGGTGTGAATTATTCGCGAATGTCGGGAGGTCTAGCATACGTTGTCTTAACCGGGTCCGCGCTAGAGAGCCCCCTCGCACAATAGATCCCCAATTTAAACCCCTCAATGAGAAACCCCTATCACCAAGACTCAAACTTGAGACCTTGAGGAGAAAACTCACCCGGGCCCACCATAAGTAGGACTTAAATACCCGTGGTCACCACTAGAGCACTAGTGGTTTGTTGGTTTCCAAGTTGCTAATGTATTAGCTTAACATAGTAATGTTGTTTTATTCCTAGTGTTGGTATTAAATAATTGATTTTAGAAAACAAATCCAAATGCATGCTCTCCACCCACCTAAACGACTTTTTCTAATGATGTGGATGGGATTAGGTTGGGGGTATTGCTTGACACGTAACGAGGGTAGGATCTACAAGCTTATGGTGAAAAATGAGGGGTGTGATGTGGCGTGGCTTAACTTGACGTGGCTAGCCATGTGAATTTTTTTTTTAATTAAAGTAGCCAACCAAAGCCAGCCATATTATTTGTAGAACAACTAGTTTATGCCTCGTCTGGGTTACAGGGCGATAAACGTAATATTTCTTAGTTAATGAAGGTCTATATTTCGATTACTTGTACATGCTACTTATAACACGATCTCAATAAAAATTAAACCGATACATAGATAAAAATACGCATATCAAATAATTTTTGTTTTAATAAAGTTTAGGAATTACAAAATAACTTTATTAAAGTCAAAGAGTAGTAGCGGTGCCCACCAACAGCTAACGGTCACTATTCCCCTGGGTTGATTCATTATGGCAGCAAGGGAAAAAACTAAAAGATGAAACACTAAAAGGAATAAAAGTAGAAAGACTAAACATGTACATTACCAAAGTTAAAGTAGAGAGACTAAACACGCACATAAACAAAGTTAACAAATAAAAAGAAAACATTTTTAAGAAACGGAGAGGCATACTTACAAACATGAAGGTTTGAAAGTTATATACAAAAAGAATCGACCAACGAGAGGGTTTCACCCGTATATAGTAAACTATACAAAAAAATAGGGTACAATTCTGCAAATATTAGAGAATTATCTTATTATAGGTGTATTCATTCGTGAATACTTTTAGTGGTTAGACCGTGGGGTATGGTGGGACGGGGATTTGGGGCATGGGTTGACACGTGGATATGGGGGGCACTCAATACACAAACCCAAGTTCTAGGGGTATGGTGGGCGTGGCTGGGCTGGCGTGGCCAAGCCACTTCATTTTTTTTAATATATATTTATAACCATTAAAAACTACATAAACATACATAATAATTACAAAAAAAACATAGTATAAAAATAAAAACAATCATTCTTCGTCGTCTTCGTCGGTTTCGAACCCAAGAATCGTTGAAACATGATCCACCAAATCAGATCGAAGGTTGTGATGTATATCCCTTGACTTGCCATGCGGTTGGACAAAGTTCCCAAGGCCATTTCATACAATCTAAACTACCTAGCATCTCGGGTAGCCCATGATAATCTGTGTGATGTTCCAAAATTTGTTGCATGTCACTGAACGAGGGCTTTCTCAAATATCTTTTCTTATAAAGTTCTAAAATACAAGAACAAAAGTTGTGAAGACTTTCTCTAGCTACACGTGCAGACATTTTTAAATAGTCATCCATAATGTCCGAACTATTGCCGTACGCTAACTGTCTAAGTGCGGCCGTGACCTTTTGCCACGTACTAAATCCTAATTGCCCGGTTACATACGGTTTTTGTTGGAAATAAACATACTTCTCCTCAAGATCTCTAGATATCCTTAAAAATAGGTTTCTACTCATACGAAAACGATGCCTAAACATTTTTTCATCATACTTAGGTTCCGCTGAGAAATAATCGCTTACCAACAAATTGTTAGCGGTGTGCCGTTCACGAGCGATGTACCTCCTCCGTTTAGGTTGCGAAGTCTCTTCCTCATCGTCTTCCACGATAGCTTTCACCACCGTCGCGATCGTTTGTAGAAATATTTCCGCATCATCGTTAGATGATGATGACGATTCACTTGAACTTGAAGAACTCATGGCAAGATTCTGTTTTATGTGTTTGATATTGTGTGAGAAAAATGTTAAATATAGTAAGGTATTTATATAGGAAAAAGGATTTTTTTTTTTAATGCCCAACGGCTAGTTTTGTTGGCCAATCACATCCCGCCATGTCATATTGATAGACCCGCCCCACGTCCGGCCTCAAACTCCCGCCCAAGGGGCCACGCCCAAACCCAAGCCCACCCGGGGTGATGACTTGGGCGTTTATGGCCAACCCACGCCCCAACCCCGCCCCATACCCCATAGTCTTATGTAAAAACAATAATACATACATTCCTAATGATGCATGTGAGAACTCGTCGATTTTCATTTGAATCCACTAGAGTAGGAAGTAAATTTGGATGTTTGTTAGTCGAGAATTAAAATAAAGTTTTGACGAAGATGATGTTTGCTGTAAGTGATAAGGTTTTAAATGTATATATATAAAATTAGTCATGGAGTAGTAAGGAGGGACCTCTACCAAACATCCCCTAAATTCAGTAGTTTGTAATCATGAGGTCTGCCGCTCCCTCCCCATATAAACAAACCACCTCTTGTTGTTCTTGCAGTCACTACTCCAATTGTAAGAAGTAAGTAAGTAATGCCTTTGAATGCTAATAATATCTTCATTTTAATTAATTTAGTTTTGTTGTTGTTGTTGTTGTGCAGTGTCCACAAGTAAGCTGGAAAACATAAAGGAGGAGGAAGAGCCATGTCCATGTCGATTGCCTGAAACCCCAACCGAATCTATGGAGTTCCTTGGGAGGTCATGGAGTGTTTCCTCTGTGGAACTCTCAAAAGCCCTTTCCCATAATTTTCTTCAACATAAAAACCCAAACTTATTCTGCTCACCACAAAAAGATGTAAGCAACATTTACTAAAAGAGATACTAAGCTTATGTATTTTAAATTTATTTATTTGGTTTCATTGTATTGTAGGAACCTCAACCATCATCAGAAAAGGCAGAGACCCCTCCTAGAAAAAGTGATGAATTCAAGGTAACTAACTATATCTTAACTATCTAACTGAAAGGTCACCCTCACCAGTTTAATCCCAACTTCTAATTAACATTTTAGTTTTTAACGACGTTATACAAGGTTTGGTTTCCTGGTTAAAAGAGGAAGCGGTTCAGTTGATTTGTTAACCACGGCTCAACTCATTTCAAACAAAAAGTTTGATTGGATTGTATGGTAAACATGTCGAACGATACGGCAAAAAAATTAAAATATGGGTCGTATTGGGGCCAAATTATACGGGCAATATGACTTTTTATTAAAGAGTAAAATTGCCAAAATCGTCCTTGACGTTTAGGCCTGTTTGGCAAACAACCCTTCATCTTTGACATTTTTTTTCATTTACATCCAAACCACTAACTTAGTTTACTTTTTATGTTAAGTTAAAGAATATTTAAATGAAACTGACAAATATAAAACCTTAGGGACAATTTTGGTAATTTAGTCAAACTCTTTTTAATTTCTTTTATTTAACTAAGTTTGTCACATATATATAAAATAGAATATACATACAGTTTTTATAAAAAAAAAAAAAAACTTAATAGTTTTGTCACATAATTTTTATAAATATTTCATCCAAACCACTAACTCAGTTTATTTTTTCTGTTAAGGTGAAGGATGTTTTAAATTTTATAAATTAAGACAGAAATTAATATCCAGTTTTTTTATATAGATCAATTTTATAAAGAGAAAACAATATATAAAATAAATATCAGTAGAATCGATTACAACTTTTAGTATTTAATCAAATGTAGAGATAGAAAAAAATTGTAAAACGTTACATATTTTTAAATGTGTTGAGCACCTAAGAAATATGTTGACAGAAATAAAACTGATGTATATAAAAAAATTGGAAATTAATTTTTGTCTTACTTTATAAAATTTAAAAGATCATTCACCTTAATAGAAAAAATAACCGAGTTAGTGGTTAGATGAAAATTTATAAAAATTACGTGACAAAACTATTAAATTTTTTATAAGAACTGCATGTATATTCTGTTTTATATATATGTGACAAAATTAATTAAATAAAAGAAATTAAAAAGAATTTAAGTAAATTGCCACAATTATATTTGTCAGTTTCATCTAAATATCCTTCAACTTAATTGGATGAAACTGACAAACAGACCTAAACCTCAAGGACGATTGTGGCAATTTACTCTTTATTAGATGATTTTTTTCGCACTCTATATCATACTGTGTTGTATGGTTTACCATGCAAGCTGATGTAGACTAATGGAGGTGGTGTATTTTAGCAGCACTCTTCATCTTCAATCAATTTGGGGTTTTTTTTTTTTTTTTTTTTTTTTTTTTGTCAATTGGAAAAGATAGATTAGTTACAAATTCCAGAATAGTGACTTGTATCTCAAGCAGTGAAACTTATATATCTCAATATCAGCATTTATTAAGATAAAAAAGTAGGCGACGGATCTAGATTGTTTTAATGAAAGAAAACAACAGGATTTAACTAAATGGAAGCATAAAGTCACGTCTACCAAAAGATGGTCTTTTCATGTGCCTTTGGATTTGAACACTTGCATGTGGGTGAGCCAAGTTGAGACGGTCGAGCTCGAGCTCGAGCTCAATTTGGCTTAGATTGTAAACCTGATTGAAAACTTGACTCAGCTCGGGCTAAAAAAAAAAAAAAAAAAAACTGGCTCAATTTGGTTTTGGCGTAGTTTAACTTGCTTGGACCGTATAATGAAGACTTGGGGCTTAAAAGATTGAATGTCTTATACTTGGGCTACAAAGTGAGTTAATTTAAGCGAACCAATGAACGAGCCAACCTTGGATCGAGCTCAGCTCGTTTACAAACTGAGCCAACTCAGGGTGCCTCGTTTACAACCAAGCCAGATTCGAGCAAGCTCCAAGCCACGAGCTATTTGGTCAGTCCTAGGTGTAACGGGTAGTTTTTTATGTGGGTTGAACCGAACTCGACAGGCTAACCTGTAAACACTGCATGATTTATGTTTATACAAACAAATAATGTGTTACTCATGATTAGAAAACACTAATAATATTTATCGATAGAATGACTAAAATTGAGACCTTTAATAAAGGTCACATAAAAAGATGGTTATGAGTGTAAATGAACACATACTCTCATTCTACAGCATATGCATATCGTTCGTGTTTTGAGCATTATTCAGTAACAATTTAACCTGATGCAGGAGTTGTATCTAATTCATCACGCCCTCAACCAAGATTTTGTGTCTAGCCATCAATTGCTCAGAAATGGGGTATGTATATAGCCTAGTTTGACTATTAACATTTTGAGTGAATTGCACAATATAGCACATTTCAGGCGGTGCCCTTTGCCTTTAAAATTGATAAGTTTTGTACTTAATGTTTCAAAATCTTGCATGTTACGTCCTTTAGCCCTAACCCAGTTAATATTTAACCTTAGATTTTAGTCACCCAAGGGTCTTTTAATCTTTTTACCTATAAAGGACCATATTTGTAGTAAAACAAAAATAAAATTTAAATACTAAATATACCCTTTTCTCACCACCCTTTCTCTCTTTAACCCCTCTCTTTCTCTACCTGTTATCCTCCGCCACCGGCCACCAACCGCCTTTTCTCCTCTACCTATTCTCCTGATATTCCTTACTCAAACCTAATGCATATTTGGTCTTACTATAAACCCAGATCCAAATATTGGCAAACCATCCACCACTACCATCAGGATGAACATGTTTAAATAGTAAATCAGAACTTAAAAAGGTCAAACAGAACTGATCTGATCTAAACACAAAAAAAACAGAGAAACGATATGTATATTGTATACAACAAATAGCAACTTCGTAAAATCACAAAACATATCAAATTATCAATAACACTAATACAGCAAATTATTCAACACAACTATGACAAAAACGAATAATAAACTTGTAATAATCAAATCTACGTAGTCGATTTGAATCTAATAACAGATAAACAAGTTGAAAAAGTATATTAGAACATAAACGAAGTCAAAAGGAACAGATCTAAACAAACACTAAAGCAAAAACGATAAAATATACACCGAAACCCCTGTATTTTACCCGCGACGTCCTGGTGTAGATCATATTCTGTAAAGACAGTTTGGTTTTGCGATATTGCTTCAGATCTGGTTGGTGATATTTTGATTATCAACGGTGATGTGGTTCTGATTTTAGTGGTTGCCGGCAATTTGTTTAAGGTTTGGTCGGTAATACCCTAAGAAACCAACCTTTTTCTCCGGCAACACTTTCTTCTCCCGAGCAGATCTGGCTCAAATCGGACTTGTGAGCAGGTGTGGTGGGGCAGTGGTAGCGGTTCAGATGGTGGGGTGGTGCTCTTGGTTTTAAAAAGCGAGAGGCGCACAAAAGCGACGATGTCTAAAAATAAGGTGCAAAGCGCAAAAGCGGTGGGCTTTTCGTACCCGAGGCGCAAGAAGATTATATAAATTTTTATATATATCCCATAGGTTTTTAACATCCCTTATCCTAAATATAGTTATAACTAAGATTTCTATATGATTTTACCTACATGTACAAGCCAAAAAAAACCTATTGTTCAACATTTTCATGCATAAAAACACCCAAAATACAAAAGGCGCGCGCCTCAGACCTCAAAAAACCCAAAAAAAATGTGCTTTTCTTGCGCTTTGTGGAAAAAGCGCGCCTCATGCGCGCTTTTTAAAACCAAGGTGGTGCTTCACCCGAGATGGTGAAGGGGTGCGGTGGTAGGGGTTCAGATGGTAGGGTGTGGCCATGCCAATTGGTGTCTCTATGGCGGTGGTGGTTCACCGGAAAAAAAAAAACACCAGTGTTTAGAGAGAGGGGGCAAAGAGAGTTGAGAGAGAGAAAGGTTTTAGGACTTCTTTATATATCTTATTATTTTATTTTTATCTTCATTTATTTAAGATACATATTTAAAATCATCATCATCATCATCATACTCAGTAAATCCCACCAATAGCAAAGCAAAGGTAGGGTCTGAGGAGGGTAAGATGTAGACAGCCTTACCTCTACCCCGTAGGAATAGAGAGGCTGCTTCCAGTGAGACCCCCGGCTCGATAGTAGTTTTGCATCAAGCCTTGGACATAAGGCACATAACACTCGGCAATCGGGACAAAGACCGATTAGTGCATGTACCCTTTTGTCTTTCAGCTATCAACGCCACCACATGATGCATGATTAACCGTCCTCCACTTTTAACGTTATTTTCACGAAATTAGTAAAATAACGTTAAAATTAGTGCACTTTTACTTTTGCCCCCCGATGGCCCACACATATATACATTATATGCGCATACCGCAAGCGGGGCGTTAAGATACATATTTAAAATAAAAGGGCTAAATGACCAAATTGTCCTCATGTGCCTTGCACATGACCCAAGTTAACATTAAAAGCTAAAGGACGTAACATGCAAGTTTTTGAAACATAAACTACAAAACTCATCAATTTTAAAGGCAAAGGACACCGCCTGAAATGTGCTATATAGATAAAGGACAAAACTTGCAATTCACTATTAATTATAATAATGACATAACAATTTAGTATTTTTTTTTATATATAGCTTTACAGGAACATAATGAGAGGAAGGACAATGGGTAGATGGATAAAAGATCAGAAAGAAAGGAGAAAGCATGAGGTCAGAACACACATAGCTCAACTGCATGCAGCAGTATCGGTGGCAGGAGTTGCCGCTGCTGTGGCCGCTCTTACTGCCACATCAGCAACATCATCATTAGTCAATGATAATAATAACAGTAATGATAAGGAAGAAAAAGGGTATTCAAAAGCATCAAATGCAATAGCATCAGCAGCAGCTCTAGTGGCATCACATTGCATAGAGATTGCAGAGGATATGGGAGCTGATCATGAGCAAATATTATCAGCTATCAATTCTGCAACTACTGCAAGGACTAATGGAGACATAATGACCCTAACTGCAGGAGCTGCCACAGGTACCGTTTTTTTAAGACAAAATCACCAAAGTAGCCAGCCATTGTGTCATGCAATCTCAACAATGTCACACATGTTAGCCATGAGATGCACAATTTAATAGTCGGCTGCGTATATGCTTTTACCCGCGTGTTCATAAGAAACGGTTTCATCTGCCCATGATAAACGCTACGCGAATCGAATTCGAGCAGCATTAAAAAAAATACCTTTTCGACTGCCAGTAATAAATGCTATGAGAATCAAATTCGAGAATCTGATTCGAGTAGCGTTACCAAAATACCTTTTTGTCTACCAATAATAAATGTTATGTGAAACAAATTCATATCTAATTCGCATAGCAGTAAAAAAATGCCTTTTTGTCTTCCTATATAAACTGTCACGCGAAACAAATTTGAGTATCTGCTTTTTTTCACTCATGTAACTCATGGTTAATGTACAAGACTATAAAATCACGTATCTCATGGCGATAGGTGTGAAACTGTTTAGCCGTGACCAACACACTAGAAAAAATGGCTACTTACATGATTTTCTCCTTCTAAAATATTGTTGAACTAACCTTCTATTAGTTCTAATAATGATAAGAATAATACCACTACCACTACCACTAATAATAATAATAATAATGACTACAGCGTTGAGAGGAGCTGCCACATTAAGAGCAAGGCTGCAAACGGGAGCTGAAACCATGGCTTTGGGTGAGGAACAGGGGGAAGAAGGCAAAGAATCGAACATATTGGCAACCTTGAATTTTGTTTCTAAAGGGGGACAACTTTTAAAGCTTACCAGAAAAGGTAATTCCATCAAAACTAATGTCAAACGGACATGAGGTTTAAGAAGGGATAGTAATATCATTTAATTTGCTAATTCAGGAGACCTTCACTGGAAGGAAGTTTCTTTCAAGGTCAACACAAAATGGCAGGTAAGCATATCAAGATTCTTCTAAAGATATAATACATATATATTTCATTAACAAGCCGTGTTTATGGAGGGGCAACAGGTGGTAGCAAAACTGAAAAGCAAGCATATTGCAGGAACTTTTACAAAGAAAAAGAAGTGTAAGATATGATACCGTATTGTAGTCATAAGACTTGTTGTGTTCATCTGAAATTAGCATTTGACGATATACTCCTGCTGCAGATGTAGTCTCTGGCGTATATGTTGAATGGTCTGGAAGAGAGATGGATGAAGAGCGGCAGTATTTTGGGATAGAAACGTCTGAAAGAATAATACAATTTGAATGCACCACTAAAGAAGAAAAACATAAATGGATAGAGGGCCTCCAGCATTTGCTGAATTGCAGAGCTAATATGGCAAGGTTTACACAGCAGCACTAATCCCAAGTCACTGGGAATTAAGAATGTGTAGTGTCGTGTCATGCCAAACTTCCAACTTTTTTGGACTTATATCTATTGTGATTGATTGATCGATTGTGTTTATCAATAAGAGTGAGAGTGGAATGATTTATCAGTTTAAGGAATTGGCAAGACATCAATTTTCAGTATAAACTCTATAGATAACTGCACAGCTCCTCCATCAATCATGTTTCCTCACTCTAGTTCTTTCATGAAATCAATGTTATCGACAAATACCTGCAATATGGGAATATGAGCAAAATAAAGAGTTAAAGAACCAGAAAACAGTTTGTAGAAAACTTGCCGATTTCCATCCATCTGGATCCAAACAGGCTGTTATCTTTGTGTTTAAGAACGGCAAGGGCCCAGGTTGAAGCACTATATCCCCACCAAACAGTTTTACAACTTGTGCAGTCTTATACACATCATCGGTTCCTATGGCAATCTGAATTGTTAAAATAGACTTGTTTAAGACATTGGATTGTTGAAAGAAGTGAATAATACACAAGGGTTTAGCGATTCACCTGCCCATAACCATTTCCTTTGTCATATTCCGTGATGCCATAGTTGTATGTCAATTCCAACACTGCACTTGCATCTTCAGACCCATACCCCATTATGGCTTTTGTGCACTGAAAAACCATTACATGGCAAACTATTTGTATATGAGAGAAGAGAGTGCTACAATAGAATCACCTTGTTTTCAGGTTCATCACTTTTCCGGAGGAGTTTCATTCCATATGCCTGTAAATATAAGAGGGTAACTCTACACAAGAAGAACATGTGGCTATAATTTAAATATTTAATTGCGTGTGGGTGGTTGACCTGCTGATAGAAGTTAATGGAGCGATTCATATCTCCTACTCTTAACATCACTTGACATAGAGGCTCGGAAACACGGCCCTTCCTCTCAATGAGCTCAAACGTGTAGCCATCTGGATCTTCAATCAGCGCCTTTACTGGGCTAGCTTCACTCGTAACTTTTCCACCCTTGGCTTTTACAAGATCCACAGTTTTAGCAACCTAAACACAGATTCATGCAGTTTTCTTTCAATACCATTTTCATACAAAGGAAAGGAAGAGACCGCATTTTGTTAACTTTAAAAATACAGGACGTCATTTCTAATCTGAAATATAGCTAGATCAAGCCAACTTACGTCCTCAACTGCTATACCGAAATGTCCAAAACCATTTCCAATGTCATACTTGTCAACTCCATAATCTGCATGAACATTGTTAGAAAATGAAAGCCAGGATCAGTAAGAAGCAATGATGTATGTAACTCAATAAAACTGAAGTTAAGTTATATGGACCAAAGGGATACTAGATTAAATATCCATGTTGAAGGTGACAACATACTGTAAGTAAGTTCAATAACAAAATTAGTCTCTTCAGGTCCATATCCCACAAAAGCATTTGCATATCTTTCTTCTGGTATGTTGCGTTGCCTTAACACTTTCATACCCAAGCACTCGGTATAAAATCTAGAAAAATAAACATGTAGTATTATTAAACTTCCAATTGCAAGCCTGCATCACTGATCATACATACAAGAAGAGCACAAGGGCCGTACTTTATAGTTTTCTCCAAATCCCCAACACGATATACAACATGTAACATTTTTCTATTATCCTTTCTTGACCAATCTATTGCATTTTCCTCAGTGATAGGCAGTGATGTAGTAGTTTTAGCTGTGCTAACATCAGATTTCAGTAATGTGGATGCACCCACACCAAATAACTGTGTCTGAGGTATAGCTGTAGGATTCAGTAACTAAATAAGATTAGTTATCAATGCATTGTCATATGAAGCTAACACATAATTAATGTACGAGTAAGCTAACATTACTAAATTTGTTCATAAAAGTTGTATTCCTGGCTAATCTTTTTGACCCTTACACACATACATGCTGGAATCAATGCCAAGAGTTTAAAACCATTCAATTCGCGTGAAAAATAAAATTAAATACACAGTGTGGCACTCAATTCCATGGAACAAGTACAACACAAAAAGCTTTCAACAATTTCCAGTTTGTTATTTTTGAGTTAAAAAGATACAACTTTGTTGCAACAGCATCCATCTATGGTTTTGAATATTGGTAGGATTCGATGACACATAACAAATTGAGAAATCCAGTGTAACGGTCGATTGAATAAGCTAAAAGAAATACAGTTGAAGGAAGGAAGGAAGAGTAGGGTTGGGTTGGTTTACCGGCGGCTCCAAGCTGGATGAGAGCAAGTCTGCGGGAAGTAGCAGGAAGAGATACGTCGCGCCGTGAAGAAGAAGAAGAAGAAGAAGAAGAAGAAGAAGAAGAAGAAGAAGATGGAGGTTGACAAACAACACCAAGAGACCAACACGCCATTGTTGGCAGATCATTATCCTTCCCATTCAGATAACAACTTAGGGCATGTTTGGCTAAGCTTATTAGAGTTAAAAAGGACTTTTGGAAAAGGACTTTTGGGAAAAGGACTTTTTGAAAAGGAGTTTTTAAAAAAAGTGTTTGGATTAGCTTATTGATGTAAAATGACTAAAATGGGCATTCTTTTAGATATAAGGGGGTAAAGAAGGGGTAATTTAATAATTTCATTTTTGAAAAGTCACTTTTGGATCCAAAAGTCATGAAATCTTGGCTTTTCAAAATCTCATTTTCCTTCTTTGCAAAAAGCTATTTCCAAAAGTCCTTTTAGTCTATCCAAACACAAAAACAACTTATTGGCTTCTTGATAAGTCAATAAGCCAATAAGTTGTTTTGAAAAGCTTATCCAAACATGCCCTTATATGCTCTCAAATTCATAGATAGATAGACAGACAGATAGAGGGTGTTTGGAACTTTGGATTCCTTCTTTTCCTCTCACAAAATACTTTTAACACTTTTAACATTTCAAAAAGTCAATAAGTTAGGGGACTCGGGGCGGTCCCGTGATACATGGTCATCACTCGTTGAAGTGCAACGGAACACCGCCGCCGGTTCATGTATCACGCGTTATATATGTAACGCGTTACACCCACAACGCGTTGAACTTTGAATTTTGGAACGTTGGAACATTACCGTTTGGGTATTTTTTGACCGTTTGGGATGATATTTGATCCTTTTTTTTATATAAATCCAACCTATTTCAATACAAAAAATCAATAAACTCTCCAACTATTCTCACACTCAATACAAAAAATTAAAAAACTCTCCAACTCAATCTAAATAATTTTACAAGAAATATGGAAGGTTCAAGCAAGAGAGGTGGGGGTTCGAAAAAAAGAGGTTCGGGTACGAAGAAAAATCCCGTAAGACCCAAGGTTCGAGCGAATCTTGGCGAGCCGACGCGCTTTAGGTTGCAAGACGAACCCGACCAAGTCCCACCCTTTCAAACCCAACAATATCCACCCTTTCAAACCCAACAATATCCACCCTTTCAATCGCAAACGTACCATAACCAACTGTTCGTTCCACCGTTTCAACCTCACCAATTTCAATCGCAAACGTATCAAACCCAACCCCACACACTCGACCCACTACTAGAAGACAACACAATTCTCCATCATTTTGCAACCGCGTATCGTGAACCACAACAAAGTCTTGACGACGATGATGATGATTACGATCAAGAACAACCGTTCGAAGACGAGGAAGATGAAGAAGAAGAAAAAGAAGAAAATGATGCCGTTCACGAAATCGTCCAAACCGGCCGACAACTTTGGACGAGCGAGGAGGAGGTGTCCTTGGTGCAGGCGTATTTGCACATCTCGGAGAACAAGAAACATGCCAACGAGCAAAAAAAGGATGCGTTTTGGAGACGGGTCATTAATCATTTTAGGCAACTTCCCGGTGCAAAGATACGAAACATGGACCAAATGACGTCGAAGTGGACGGATTTGAACGGGAAAATTAGTAAGTTCAACGCTTGTTTCATTCAAAAGGTATGTTTTTTATTAAAGTTTTAATCTTTTTTCAAAAAAAAAAAAAACAGAACAGTTTAAAAAAAAAAAACAGAACAGTTTTTAAAAAAAAAAACAGAACAGTTTTTTAAAAAAAACAGAACAGGTTTTTTTATTAAAAAAAAAACAGAACAGTTTTTTAAAAAAAAACAGAACAGCTTTTTAAAAAAAAACAGAACAGTTTTAAAAAAAAAACAGAACAGTTTTTAAAAAAAAAAACAAACAGAAAACAATTTTATTTATAAAAAACAGAAAACAGTTTATTTAAAAAAAAAACATAACCTTTTATATATTTTGTAGAACCGAAACCCACAAAGTGGAGCGAGCGAGGCGACAATCATGCAACAAGCAACCGAAATGTATTGCGACGTCTACGGCAAGAGGAGTTTTCCACACGTGAAGGCATGGGAAGTTGCGAGAAGTCACCCGAAGTGGGTCCCCGTTGAGTTGGTTGACAAGCGTGGTCCTACGGCTCCAAAAAAACGAGGAGGAGGTAAAAGATCAAAAACATCCGATTCGGGGAACTACATGACTTCCGCGTCGGATAACTTGCCCCAAATGAACTTAAACGACGACCCCCTTGACGAACCCGATCAACCCGATAACGACCCCGTTGAAGAAGTTACACCTACAAGGCCACGACGCAGGAGAGGTGGTGAATCGTCAAGCAAAGGGAAGGAGGCGGTGGCGGAGTCGATCTCCAGAATCGAAGAGGAGAAAATGACCCAATTCAAGAAGGCCGAGCAAAGAAAAGAAACAATTGTGTCCTTAAAAGTTGAACGCGAGCAGGCGTACAAGGATCACTTGAAGACGATTGAAAGACAAAATGATTTAAAAATCTTGTGTGAAAAGCACAACCATCTCGACGAACCTTTTAAGTCAATTGTCATTCAACAAAAGCGCGAGATTTGCGCAAAGTGGGGTTGGGAGATGCCACTTTAGTTTATTTTTTTTCTAATTTTAGTTGTTTTTTTATTTTCCTATGTAATTTATTTTTTAAGTTTAATGAAATTTTTAATTTTAGTGTTTTATTGTTAATTTCTAATTTTAAAATGAAATTTAAAAAAAATTGGGAGTGATAGAATTCCATCACTAGTAATACTACCCCGCCTACATTTCTATCACTAGTGATAGAAATTTGGTTGATGACATGGCATGATCCGATTGGACAATGGGAGTGATAGTTTCTATCACTAGTGAACCACCCCTCCTCCCCTTAGGCCAGATGGTGGGGGGCTCCATCGTACCACCTCATCACCTGTAGCGTCATACACCCACACCCACCGATTCAACAAGGGGCGCTATAGGAGGGGCTCCATCATGTTAACGCCAAGAATGAGATGTTTAGGTGGGGCCCACTTGATTTAATCCAATGAATTTTTTTTTTAATTTTGTTTAATAGGGGGCTCCCACACCCTGCAGGTTAAAGGGGGCGTGATAAAGCCTCCTGGCTAACGTGGATCCTACGTGTCGCTTAGGTGTCCTGATAAAGCCCCCACGGGCTCCATCCCACACCCTCCAGCCTAAGAGCATTCACATCCATTCCATCAAATTCTGTGTGTGGAATTTTTATAATATAAGGAGTATAAAAAGTGGTTGTGAGTGCAGGAGAGAGAAAATGTTATTGTTCATCTGTATATTTGGGGGAGGCACTGTTCACCCCCTATAATTTTTTAATATATTTTGAAAGTGGTTGTGAGTGGAGGAGAGAGAAAAGATAATAATAAAGGTATAAAAAATATTATTTAATTGAAAATGAGAGAGAAAATGTAGTTTTTTTTAGTGTAATTTAGGGTGAAAATATGATGCAATGGATGTGAATGCTCTAAGTCTCTAAAATAAGCACTCCCAAACACCCCCTAAAAGTCAAAAGTCAGAAATTACAAATTCTAACTTCTCATTTTCTTCTTTTTCAAGTATAAAACTTCTTCTCAACCTTTATCCAAATAGTATCAAAAGCAATGTTTTAAAAACCGGTTCAAACCGGCCGGTTGAATCGTCCGGTAGAACCAGTTAAACCACCCGGTATACCCGGTTGAACCGCTCGATACACCCGGTTAAACCGTTTTTTAGTCCAATCTGGTATGGCATAAAAACCGGATTTTAAAACGCTGATCAAAAGAACTTATTAACTTTTTATAAGTCAATAAGTTAAAAGTAGCTCCAAAATAAGCTAACCCAAATACCCACATAGATAAGAGCATATGCAAATGTTATCCACTTATGCTTATGCTAGGCCAAATTTAAAAACTGTACCATTTTCTTCTCTGATATCTACACACTAACCGATGGCGAAACATAGTGAGAAGAAAACGAGATTGCAACAGAATTCATAACACTATTTTGCGACAATATTTAATAAAACAAAATTTTATTTCATTTCTAATATTTCAAGTACAACATTTGAAGCAAAGTACAATAAAAGAACATGAAACAATTACAACAATAATACTAAAACTATAAAATGCGTTTCTAGTCAATCCTACTAGATTTTATCGTCATCAAATTCCTGCAACACGTTTCAAAGTATAGTTCAATACAAAAGTATTGGCGAGTATACAAGTTTAACAACTAGCATAAGTATAAAAAGTTTAAAAATTTCCACATGCATAATCGTTAACTTAAACTAACATAATATACTAGCATGCAACTATACAAGTCAAACCAAAGATTCCCGCTAGCGTAATGTAATCATAGCAATGAATAGAACGTTCTGTTTAACTTAACATGACCTCAAGAATACGGGCGGTGCGTTACTCCTATAGCGCTATACATGTTAAGGGAGGCTTGTACAAAGTTAATGACAAGTATAAAGCATAAGAATAGTCTAGCATATATGTGTTCATGTATAACGTATAAGCATGTATGTTTGCGATTTTAAGCATAAAGTATGTGTGTTTCGTGTGAGTTTAATAGCATGAACGTGTGCACCCAAAAGTGTAACAGTAAAAAGGGTGTCGAGTATACTCACGGTTTTGCAAAGCTTTCCTTTCTAATCCGTGAGTTGACGATTGAGAGGGCTGGAACACCGATGTTACCCTACAGTGGGGAAACGAAGGTGTGTGAGTTATTCGGATTTGGACGAAGGATTCGGATTAGAATTAAAGTACAAAAAGTATATATACACGAAAGTTATCTTGTCTAGTGTAAGGATCTGCACGAAAAAGTCCTAAAACACTCCGTAAGTGGAAACTCGGACCCCTAAAACCCTAATCTTTATAAAAAATCAAGAAAATCAAATTTTTAAAGTTGGTCGCGGGCCGCGAAAGATCCAAGGGAGGTCTACGCGGGGCGCGACAGCCATGTAACTCTCCGGATAAGCTTTAGGGCCACGTGTCGCACACGTGGCAGACCTAGGGGGTGACACGGCAGCCCTAGCCGTAGCAGGGTGGCCCTCGCGGGCCGCGAAGGATGTTCCTTCAGGTCTACGCGGGCCGCGAGAGACCCAAATTTTTGCTATAAATAGTACGCTGCATGGCCAGTCTTATGTGCTCGAAAATTCCTTCAAAATCATTATCATTCTGCTCTAAAATTTCGTTCAAAGAGTCGAAACGCCGCTACGATAACGGGGTAATAACTCGATCACTGCTACGATATGATGTCCAATCGATTGAAACCGATCCGATGGATGTTTAAGTGCTGCTTGGATTCGGGCTATACTTTGTCATTCGTCGTGAGGGTTTTGATTTCGTGAGATTATTGTAAATGATATATTAAGTTACTAACCTAGTTTCGTTTGCATTATTTAACTAGGTTACCAGGCTTAATCAGTAGGCAAATTCTGTCCGTCTAAATTTGCAATGTGAGTCATTCTATTTTTATCAAATTGCTTTGTAAAATCTTTATGTTTTCCAGTTATATTTTGCAGTGATTAAGTCTTTGCTAATCTTAAGTTACTGGCAGTAAGTGGGGTATTGTGCACATTACTGCTGTTGTATCACTTTAGGTGGGCGAGCCTAATTAGTTATATGCGTCACTGTTGGGTGACAGGACCAAATAGTGATATGACCACAGTCATAGATCCGGTCGAGTGACAACTGAACCAGCTAATTATAAGATAGGGGCAAATGTGAAAACTCTTAATGCTGGAATTTATAACACGGTGTCATTTTGTATTTTGCAGTAAAAACATAAACTAGCTTTTTTTTGTTGTGTAACTACATTCAGTAAGCCCCTATGATATTATAGGAGCAGCAAAGACATATGCAAATGAAGGTTAGTTAGGGCTTTAATTTTGTATTTTGTTTATTAAACATGGTCATAATGCTGTCAGATTGAATCTAATTAGTTACCAATTGGTCCAAAATTGAATTGACCAAAATTTAGCGAGTAAGTTGTGCTTGAATGAACTGATTGAAATGTACAAGAATTTTATTTTTAAAGGTAGGTGGTTCAGAGATGGAAGTGTTTCTGGTGGGAGTGTGTTTTCAAAGTGAGATTAGGTAGTTTGCCGATTGATATAGCAGACTTGATAGGGGTGTCGAATGTGACAACCCTCACTAAACCAGGTATCTGTACGACTTAATTAATAATTAATTACTGCTTAATTACTGTGCTTATTTGAACTTGTGGATAAATTGCTACTTGAATGCTGATACATGTACTTACTTGCATCATACTTTACTTGCTTTCACTCCATGTTTTGCTTACAGCACCTTTGTGACAACCTTGATGCACCAAAAGCACAGTAGCACAATGAACGGATAACCTATTAAACGTGCTGTCATAACTAGCACCAGGCAGGTACTACCTCTAAGGCCTGTAAGAGCCTGAGATAGTTGCTACACTAGTAGAGAGTGTAGGGATATAAGGGTTGTAGAACTGCGTCACTAGGAATGAGATTACAGTGACCGGATGTGCCTAAAACGTACTCTAAGTACAAAACTCAGCACTTTAAATAATAATTCAGCATCTAGCTAACTAATAAAGTGCCAAAACATGAGAAAAATATTACTAGACACTTTCCAAAGTGTCGGGAATAAGTTGTGTCACTAAAAATAATAATAACGACACTTTAAAGCTTTGTTAAGCACTTTAACGGATCACTATCCAACCGAACAACCGGACTACACCCGGAACATAAAAATATTGCCATTAACATAGTTTTTCTTTTTCTGAGCCAGTTAGGGTCCCTGAATACCCTAACACCGGCACAACGCACTACATGCTAGTAATTGGTTTAACCTCCTAATCATCTAACCAATACTTAACACTTAGTTGGAAATGAACTAGACCCCCCCCCCCTCTCTAACCGAATCGTCCCCAAGGGGGACACCCCTTGTACCTTGTTGATTTATTTAATCTCTAATGCCTAATATCTAATAGACACTTAATCCAATGGTTAATGCTCATGAGAATTGTCTATAAGTTCCAAGCTTAACACACTTAACATTTCCATCACACAACTCAACTTCACAACTCTCTCTCTCTCTCTCTCTCTCTCTCTCTCTCTCTCTCTAAGAGCTCTCGGCCGAACACCCCTCTACCATCCATTCATTTTTCGGTTTTGATCTTCTCATTCCAAGAGCATACAAGTGCTAAGGATCGCGTATAAGGAAGCTTGGTGCACTCGGATTGCGAAGGACCTCGCTACATTGCTTTTCTCCACGCGTTTTTCGACTAGTTTCTTCCCTAGCCTCGAGCTAGTAGTAAGTTGCTTGAAACACATTCTTGATCCATTCTAAAGTGGTTAAAACGATATATGACGGTTAAAATTTATGAACATGCAAATGATATGAAAAAGTCTACTAAAAATGCTAAATATGTTGGTTAAAAGCTTGATTGTTGTGTAAATCATGTAGGATTTGTTTTGTGTAATTATTTAGTGCCGATCTATGTTGTGGTAGCTCGGATCATTGTTTAACCCGGATTGGTCATGATCATGGATCATGACATAGAGCTTGTTTATGTGCAACAAGGGTTAAGTAATGAAACTCTACCACACGAGAAACTTGAACTTGTGTAAAAACGATTTTACTAACGAGATAGTGTTTAAAACTAGTAGATCTACGGATCTACAAGCGGTATTTTCAAAGGACCACGTGTCAAGAGAAAACATACTTTTAAAGACGGATCTTACATAAACAAAAGTGCTTTTGTAAACACACAAGTGTGTAGACACTTGTGTAACACAAAGTTTTGACAAAAGAACTATTTTTGTAAATGTTGACAAGAAGTTGTGGAAATTTATTTTCTTTAAAAACGAGACTTTTACGAAACCGGATTGATTTATACAAAAGATCCACTAAAAGTAATGGGATTTACTTCATATTTTAGATAAACCACAAGTTCATGTATTTTTGCGATTTACATCTATTTTGACTAGTTTGATGGTTTGAATAATGTCTATTGATTGAATGAGAAAATTGTTGGTTTGAGTTGTAAAAGAAAATGATACGCTTGAAAGCGTGGCCACCTCCAGTTACAGAGGAAACTCTGGCGAAATTTTTCCAAAAACCTAACACTTAGAAATATTTTCACTACAAGTGTTAGAAATACATTTTTAACGTGTTTTCGAATTATAGATTTCGCCATGACTTTATTTACAAAATGTCGGAGGTGGGATTTTCACAAAATAAAACCTGAAATATATATATTTAGAATATATGTTTTTCATAGCGTCACTTATAAAATGTTTATGATTATTTTGTGAAATATACAAATATTATTTTTAGGGTAAAAATAATATTACCAAATGATAACGATTCCAAAATAATACGAACGCACATGTATAAATCCCCCATCCTTGGGAAGGAGAATAATTACCAAGTATTTACAAAAGTATAAACACGAAATAGTTGTCTAACTATTTCCCAAAAACTTAAACCTTAAGCTAAGGCACGGCCGTCCGTCTAATAGACTTAGTACGTGTAGGTCGTCGCACAGCTGCTTGATCAGGAGATATACTTGGTAGAGACGCACCACTGTGAGTTCATGTCCCCCTTTTCCCTTAACTGTTTTCAGTTTTTAACTGCGGGGGTGATGAAACAATGGTTAACCGGGTAGGGTTAACTCACTGGTCTCGTCAAGAGGGTTAATCCCTTCTTTCCGAGGATTGCTGGCTGGATCGTTTGGTGGTGGGTTTCCTGCAAAAGGAAACAAACCGTGACTCGTAACAAGGAGGATGGGGTGGGGGGTGCTCCTTGTTACCACTCTCCGGCGTGAGAATCAGTAAGTTGCTTGAGAAGCAAAGTATGATAGTAGTAGTATTGAGAGAGTTAGAAAGTGATACCTCAAACCTGGTTTGGGGTGAGTATTTATAGCCGAGGAGTGAAGGAGGGTAGTTGAGTAGTTAGTCTGACATCGCACAGCTATTTGCAGGTGTGTCAGACCTGTCGGATGCTGTGGTGATGCCACGTCCGGCTGTGGTGTCAGACTGTTGTTCATACGTGGACTAGTAGGCGACTGTTCCCAGTGCCACTTGCACTGTGGTGTCAGACCCACTTGCTTTGTAGGCAGGATGCGGTGTCAAGCCGCATCGCTGCTTGCGGTCATTGATGTTGTTCGCGCATTGGTTGTTCCATCCATGATTTGCGAGGGATGCGGTGTTGTGCCGCATCGCCTGTTGAGCGACTTGTTACTGTTGTCCAGATCCCTTGTCGTGACGAAAATGTTCATAGGATGCGGTGCGAGGCCGCATCGCTATGCGTAACATTAGTTTCCGTCTTTAAGGTAAGTCTTCTCATCAATGGACAGATTGGACCGCAGTGTCCGCGTGTATCTACGCGTACACTGGACAGTTAATTGCTTGTTGGGGGTTTTTAATGAGGGTAATGGTCATTCGCGGTCGTGCTGACGCGATATTTGGGACCATACCCCTTCAAGTCCCCCCAGTCTAGTGTTCCTTCCGTATGCGAGTCGCATGTGGGAGGGATACTGGACTATGTTGTCTAGAAGGTTAAGATTATGCCATGCAGATGGCATCTTCTTTAAGTAGTAGGCCCTTTCTAGTGGATTGTTTCTTCCTTTGAGAAGGGTGTATGGTGAGCAAGTTCCGTCTGATGCGGAATTCTCAGCCAAAGACTTGACTGTTTCTACCTTTTTCTGATGTCATCAGCCACCTGTTGGTGTTTCGGACCAACCTTTGAGATGGTGACTGAAGGTATTAGCAGAATTCGAACCAACCTTTGAGATCGTGACTGAAGATGTTTTCTTCAGTGTAGTTGGAATCTCTGCGTCAGTTGGTGCAAAGTTGTAAGTACTTTGCTCAAGCTCTATGTTCAGCAACTGGACATGTAACGATGATCCCTGTTTTATGGGGTGTTCGTGTTCTCCAGTTAAGCTTTCTAGTAACCGCACGTCTTCTGCGGTTTATCTCTCAAGTAACCGCACATCCTCAGAGGTGAAGCTCTCTGGTAACCGTTCGTTCTTTGTGGTTACCTCGTTGCCGAACTTCGTTTGCCATGTTTCGTTGAGGATCGTGGGGTAGTTGCGTCATTGTTGGCCGTGTTTGGTCGAACAATGTGAATCTGGACTATGGGCAAATAAACATGATCATAGGCAGGGTTGTGCCCACCATTGTTTATTCTATGCGGTCCATAGGTGGGTAACTAGTCATAGGCAGACTTGTTACCGCTGTTCTGGAGCCACTTTCCTTCACGCTTTGGTGGAAAGTAGTTTCCCTGTAAGTAGCGTTGCCGGAAGAGATCGTTTTAGATACTTGGGAAGTTGGTTGAAAATCTTCCGCATTCGTTTTGTAGCCACTTTCCTTCACGTTTAGTTGGAAAGCAGTTTTTCTTGAAATAGCTTTGCTCTTCCGCGTGGTGGCTTAGTTGTGGCTCTTCCGTAGCTACCGTTCGCATAGTTGCGGTTTGCAGTAACTACCTAAGAATGGTTGCGGTTTGCAGCAAAGAACTCGCTTCTAGAAGTCTTGTAGCCTGGATGTGGCTCTTGAAGGTTCAGGGGACAGGGTTGCTGATGTGCGGTTGCTCAGCATACTTGTCCTGTTCCTTAAGGAGAAGCTGTTTGCGTTCCCTTCGTGGTTGTGAACCGGAAACGAGGGTTTTGAAGCTTGAAGAAGCTTTCATGGGGTGCGGTTTACCGCATCCTGAGAAACGGGTTTCGCAGTCCAAAGAACCGTGCTGGTTCTGAGTATCTGACACACCTGTGCGGGTTGGTGTGCGTCATCTCCGCATATTCCGCGTGTGCTCGTGGATATGTGCGGTTTATGACTTATACCCCTTTATATAATTTAAAGATATATATTTTTGCCTTTTTTGGGGGGTATGTAAAAAACGACATGCGGTATGGGTTATGGTGCGGTAACCAGGGAAACCGCATGCCGCCTGTGTTTGGATAAGGTTGTCGCTTTCTGTTGCTTACGTCACGCTTGCACGTGTGGGTTGTTGAAGTTGGTAGGATTCTGACATGTGCTGATTTGAAAAGACGTTTACACTGACCGAGGTCATAACTGCACTGTAGCAGGAAGTGAAAAAGTCTTCATTGTCAGGCGCGTGGACGGCCACGCGCGCGTGATAACCGTCAGCGGAAAGGTCGTTGTCCACGTGTCGCCTTGTAACTCGCCTATTTTGAACGTGTTGAGGCGGTTACTGTATCGCATTTATTGCGATGAGTATATAAAGGGGGAACCGTTTGGTTTCTCCTTACTGTTCAAAATTTTCGAAAAATCTCTGTTGATAGAGAGAGACTTCTCTTCGTCTTCTCCGATCAATCTGTCTTTTATTCCGGCAATCTTTTGAGTTTTCTGAGTTTTTTCTTCCACTCGAAACTTCTGTTCTACATATTTTCTGATGGCTGATCCATCTAACCCACATAATGTGGAGGGTGAAAACCCTGAAGCATCTTCTCCGGTGGCCGGAGAAGAAGAAGATGATGGTGGCAGTGTTCCAGGTGGTGGTCTACCACCATTGAAGTGGCCGAAAGCTTCATTCGACCAACTGATGGCCAAGATTGAGATGCCTCACGAGTTTGGGGCGGAATATCCCCAACCTGGTGATACTGGTGCCAGTGCTCCGGCCGGTTACATCACCATGTGGGCGGAGTGTTTTACTGATGGTAACCTTCGTTTACCATTAACAATTTTTGTTGCTCAGGTCTTGGAATATTACAAGATCCATATCTCCCAGATGAGTCCTTTTGGGATGATCCGTATTAGACATTTTGAATCAACTTTTCGAGCTCTTGGTCTGCCGGTTACCGTTGAAAACTTCCGGGGGTTTTACCAGTTGACGGTGAACACCGGTTTCTTTTCCTTTAGAGAACGGTATGGAAGCATCAAGTTGATGACCCCTCCGAAGGGTATTACGAAGTGGAAGTGTAAGTTCTTCTACGTTAAAGCTGCCGCAGTTGTTGTGGACATGAATATGCGGAACGTCAATGATCCTATCCCTGCGGAGGATATTGCTATGCCTACCGCAGAGACTGCGGAGTGGTTCTCAAAGCTGAGATCTATTGAGCATAGGCAGCTGACCAATAATGAGTTGTGGGTGCTGCGGATGATGTTGACCCGGCCTAAGAGGAATTTTACGCCTGTGGTGCGGGAGAAAACTGGTGGTAAGTGTTGCCACCCTTTTGCGGTTTCTTTATTCCCGTGTTTGTTATTAATTTGGACATGTATTATCAGAAATTGTGGAAGTGTGGAAGATATTTGATCCAACTTTTACTGGCAAAGTTGATCTTATTCCGACTGCGGAGGGTAAAGGTTTTAACTTGACGATTGTCCCTCTCTTCCGCATTGCTTCACGTGCGGTGATGACTGCACCCCTGCCGCAGGGCAAAGGTAATAACTCATAACCTTTATTGCTTAACTAGGTTTGTTGCTGATATTCTATGCGCAGGTACACTTGGGGACCTTGGTAAATTTGAGCCAAAGGGCGCCCCCAAAAAACATGCGGAGAAAAAACCAGTGGACAAACCTGGGCGGGGTCGCGGTGTGAAGAAACCTGTTTCTGTTGTTCCGCCTTTGGTGAAGCAAACAGCAGGTATCTCTTGTTCTCATTTCCGCAGATATACCGATTACGTGGTAGTATCTGACACCCTAGAGGGCTTGGGTGTTCCAGGTGCTGGTGCGGCCACAGGGGGAACCACTGCGGGTTCCAAACCAGGTGACGAGAGGAAGAGGAAAACGGGGGAAGTTGGTGATGCCGGTGGGAGAAAGAAACCGAAGATTCAGACCAGGCGCAAGCCTTTTGTCATACCAAGCCAGCCTGCGGTTGTGTCTGGTATGTAACGTATGGCTAACAAATATTTCGTGTTTATACTTGTTCTGTAAAGTATTTCTGTGTTGATTTCAGAGCCTCAAGATGAAGGGTTTTTCGACTTTGATGCTCCTCCTCCCCCTCCCCCGCACGACACTGCTGCGGGTGCGGGGGTTCATAAGGTTGTTACTCCTGAAGCCTCTGTGCGGGGGGTGGATACTGGAAAAGGTCCTGCGGCTCAAATCCATGACACGGTTGATTCGAGTGATAATGTTATCACCCCAGAGGATACTGTTGATATGGATTTGAAGTTTGGTTACACCGGAAAGCCAAAGTCTCCTGTTGCTGAGAAGGCTTCCGGTTCTGCTTCTGGTGGTGCGGGTTTTGTAGAGACTCCTATTCAGCCTGACGAGACTGAATTGGAGTATTATTATCGCTCCTACACAGAAGCGCGGGCTACGGCCTATCACCGCCCCCCGTGGGCCGTATTGCAAGGGGATGACATTACCGTTGACCCCTCCGCTTGTAGGGAGGTTTTGAACGGTTTGGGCACCCCTTTTGAGGTAAACCGGGCCCGTTCTTTACCGACTGAGGTCCAGATGAACCAACTCTCCTCCATGCTTGTGGGGGGCTCCATAATGGCGAATGCACTTATGGAGAAGTGCAAGGTGCTGGGGCGCGAGGGGGAGGAGAATGCGCGTTTACGGGCCGAGGCCGAGGAGTTGGTGAAGGCTGCACGTGAAGGTGCAACGCAGCTTGAGAGGGATAGAGAGCAGCTTGAGAGGGATAGAGCTGCGTTTGAGAAGCATAAGCAGACTGAAGAATGGGCTGCAACTGCTGAGCTTAAACAGGTTCGTACTCTTGCAAAACTGTTGTCTGATGAGCGTAAGCGTTGGAAAGAAACTCTTTCTAATGAGCGCAAGACGCTATCTGATGAACGCAAGACTTGGAAAGAATCTTGGGGTAAACAGAATGAAACTCTCTTTCATGTTCGTCAGGAGCTTATCAATGCCAAGGCAGCAGTTTCTGCGTTGGCTAAAGAGAAAGCTGAGGCTGTTGCGGCTGCCCAAGGGGCCAAGGAAGCAGAGGTTCGTCTTGCCAAGGCTCTGGAAGAGGCCAAGGAGGCGGAAGCTCGTTTTGCAAAAGCTCTTGAAGGGGCAAATGTTGACCGCAGCAGGTTAAGCAAAACTCTCTTGGACCTTCAGGTATTAGTTTTCCCTAACTTTGAAAATTGTGTTTCACAAGTTTGTTGATTCTTTTTGCATACTTCTGATTCCTTGTTTTAAAGGCTGAAGTGCGGACCCGAGGGGACACTATTGAGGAAATCTCTGCCCGTGCTGCTGAAGCTGAAGTGCGGGCAAGAGAGGCTGAAGAGGCTAGGGATAGCCACGCCTCTTCACTTGGGTTGCTCAAGGCTGATCATGTGTAACACCTCGAAAATTTACGCCCAATAATGTGTTGACACGTGTCATGGGCTTTGAATGTGCGAAAACATACTTTAGAGGGACTAAAGTTGACAAACAGTGAAAACTATGGAACGTAAGGGTCCAAAGTGTCAACAATGGATAAATAGACTCTATAATAACCCTACATAATGTTTATAACCTTAAACGGATGGATCATGGATCATACGAAGCGGAAAATGCACGAAAGTGAGGAATTACAAACTATAGGGACTAAAAGTGTCAACATGTTGAATTTATACCTCTGAGTGAACTTTTGGCAGCCCCGAAGCTTTGTAATGCTAGAATATACTCACTAGAATATGTGGTAAAAATTTCATGAAGTTTCGTTATCGTATGAGAAAGTTATGGCCAAAACCGTACTTGAGGGGTTAAAAGCGTCAACGTCAAATTTCATGGCTTTTCGGGTGAGCGCAAAGTTATCCGAGGACATTACCATGTTGGTAAATGTCCCAAGGTTCTTAAAAACCAGATTTGAGGGTTTACGAGTCAAGATTCATAGCCAAAACCTCGCGTGCAAGGACAGGGACCAAAACTGCCAATAATTAGCAAAGTTTGGCAGCTGCCAATAAACCCAGGTGCAGCAGATTGCGACCAGGGGCTGTTTAGTCCATTTTTTTAGTGTAAAACAGCTGTGAGCACCTCCATTTCTCACCAATAGATGGCCATGCATGTCTAGGACACCTGGTGCACTCTTACAACTCCTGAATTCACAATAAATCTGATCAATTCATCACTTTTTGAGGACTTGTGTAACCACCAAGAACACATACAATTTTGCAAGAACTCTCAAGGCATTCCAGGAGCTTTCTGGTCGTCAAGGCAGCCTCCAAGTGCTTTCTAGGCTTCATTAGGACCTTTGTAAGCATTCATATCATCCTCTAATCCGTTCTAGCATAGATTATTAGTTAAAAGTCAAACCGTTGTTCATATAGTTTGACTTTTCGATTAAACGAATTTGGCTCTGTCATTTCTCAAATTGAAACCACTTATAAGTTGGTATTTATGTGGGAAACAAACCCTCAAAAGGGTATTCTCTGATTCCCACTCTAAGCATGCTATTTGTCGAGTCAAAGTTGTTCTTAAAAAGTCAACAGAAATTGTTTTGTGAAATATAGCATAAATGGTAATGTAGATGACATGCAATCAGTTTGATCATCAAGAATAACTTTATAATGAATGTAAGAATATGTTTTACCATGATCAACTCGACAATCTTTGGTATAAACCCGGATTGGAACCGAAAGTCTTATAAAACGACTTTTTCGTTGACTCTCGATTCGGATCCGTGCATGCATGTTTGAGATCTGTATTAGAGTTTATTTTTGACCATTTTTATTTATGTATGACTCTCTGGAATTTTTATAACTTGAGTCTATGCTTAACCGATTCGTATGCATGTTTCCGAGTTATGCTTAAAGTTGACTATTTTGCCCTTTTTGATATAAAACGTGATTTTTGGAAAAGTGAAAGAGTAGAAATCTTTATTACTAATTTATAAACTTGCACCGAAAATTTGAGATCAGTTGGTGGTCCAGATTTTGAGTTATGGCCGATATCGTAAAACTATATCTTTATGTACATAAACGGCGCCTTTAGCGTATAACCTATTTAAGGCCACTTTTTGGTATAAAACTTTTTACCCACTGATGTTATATAATATTTTGGGATTTTTGATGATTTTTATTTAATTTTTGGCTGATCGTTTCATAGGTCGCTAAGTTGATTCGGTTAATGCCGGTTTTGACCTTTTTGGCCATAAAACGAGTTTTATAAATCCGATTGACCCCAAACCACTTCCTACTGATTTTATTTATTAAATAAAGTATGTTGAACCTTCTGGAAGTATAAAAATCTCAGCTTTCTTTTACAAACCCGGAAACGGCTCCAAATCGCCTTTTTAGGCATTTTTAACGCGTAGTATATCCTATAACCATATTGAACATGTAAGACTTATATTTACTGATGTGTTTAACATATTTTTATAAAATAACAGTAAGTACAAGTTATAAACTCAGATTTCCAAGTTTGACATTTTTAGCCTTTGTTAAATTACCAAAATGCCCCTAAGGCGCATAGTCTGGTTTTAAATGATAAGTTTTGCTTACGGGTCATACCATACTGTTATAACATGATAAATTAAGTATATTTACTGTATAATTAAGACCCGTAACTCAGATTTGCAAATAAGATCTTTTATAACCTTTTAAATGACCAAAATGCCCCTATGAGGCATAAGTTGAGTTTAAATCCGTTCCGGGCATAATAGAAATAACTTTGCTGATATTTTAACATATTTAAAGCATATCAACTCAGGAAACTTGCATATGACTCTCATGGTCGCCCGTAACGCACTTTTCGCGTTCGGTTCGGTTTATGTAACTAGTTTACATGAATTGACCGAAACGGGTCAAACATTATCATTTTTGTCTCAAAATCCAGAATGTGTTTAGTAAACCCATATTATACAAGTCTTCAAACTTGTCGGGTCAAATTCACATTCCATCCGGTCTTCGCTTAATCGTGCGTGAACCGTATCGTCATTTAAAACTAACCGGTCTAGGCTTAGGCTTAAATAAAGACCCGTTAGAAATCTAATAGGTTATTATAAACCTTTGTTCCAGATTAGGAGCACCAGTAAAAGATACTTGCATTTTCTTGATTGTGATTGATACTATACGCAGGTAAATACTCTTTGGCTTATTTTCCCTATACGGGCTTGGGTTACGGTATATAGAATACCGCTTGATCGGGCATTAAATCCTCCACCATTTCGTGGGTAGTTGGAATAATTTAATCGGCACGTTTAAACAGTCTTGTTCACTTAAGGCCTTTGGGGGGTTAATTGACCATGTCCCGGATATCCTTGGCATCATCTTACGAGATGGCCACGACCTGAGCACGGGGTGTAGGCGTACATCTTTCCGTGTATAACTCTTTAATGTGGTGGGTCCATTGATCTTTAGCCCGGACTAGATCCGGGCCACTGAACGCAAGGAACATGTAATTCGTTCACATGATTATTATATTAAATAATTGACCCAAGTTAATAAAAATGTTTTGTGCCTTGTGCATTTAAATCAATTTTCAACCTTTTTCAAAATGAGTCAGTCGGATTGTATTTACCAGTGTAAACTGACGTATTTTCCCAAAAGATTAAGTGCAGGTACTATACGTAATAGGCTGGCAGGCTTCTAGAGCGTCCACGATAGGTCTCGCAAGCTTGGACGACAATAAACTGTTGAACAATTATCCTATTTTATTTTTCGATCCGCCTGTGGATCCGTTTCGACTACTTGTGATAATTAATATTATAATTTTTATTTAAAGTTGAAACGAATCTATCTTTTTGCTTCCGCTGTGCATTATTATATTGTGTGGTTTGTCTATGATGATACCAACGACGTCACGATACCCCCACCGGGCCCACCGGTGACACGTGGAAATTAGGGGTGTGACATCATGAATGGATGCGTACGCGCGGGATCGGGCATGTAAGTATCCGTTGCTTCGTTTATTTTTGTTGTAGGTTTGCCTTTGATAACCATTGTATTCATGTTTCGCAGATTGTTACTGCCATTCTTGATGCACCCGAGACCGTAGCAGGTATTAACGAGATCAGGGAGCGCGCACGGGATGCTGGTTTCAAAGCTGGCTACAATCGCTGTATCAGTCATTTGAACGTTGCAGCGCGTGGCGGGCTTACTGATGAGCGGTCCGGGTTTCATGGTGTGGACACTGAAGCGCTTCTTGCTTCTGCGATTAAGGAGTTTAATGATACAACTCTCACAGATCTTGAAGAACTTGAAAAGTGTCTGGAAGCGGAGGATTATGTGGACCGCTTGCGAGTTTTATACGCTGTTGAAGATGAAGATGAGGAAAAACCAGATGTTGAGGGCACGGAGGGCACGGATGGTGCGGGCCCCAGTGGCACAAAGGAAGATTAGATTTGGCCTGCGTGCCTCTTTTGGTCCCTTATGTAACCGTTACAAAACTTTATGTAAAGTCCTTGCGCACCGCGCAGGTGTAGGAATTTTTTGCATATAAAGAATTGTTGTTTCAATTTTTACAAGTGTTTTTAGTACTTGCAAGTTTGAATTTGTACGCGTTTAGTATTACTGTGAGTAATACTAAATCTGTAATTGCCTTTTGCATATCTAGGTGATATGCAAGTATAAAGATTTGTTTCTGGCTAAATAGTATTGCCATTGCTGGCCTATTACAATAGTTGCGTGTGGTTACCATTCTGTGTGGGTATCACGAATGAAGATTTTGCTAATCTGTTTTTGTGTATACATCAGAGTGTAACACGCATTTGTAATAGAAATAAATAAACAATATTGCATTGAATCGTCTATTTATTTATTTGCAAATGGCCTGCGGCCCAATAGATTACATGCAGTAAACATGGCTTACATATAACAGCGTCGAAGTTGCTGTGCGTTCCATGTGCGTGCGATAGTTTCACCTTCTAATGTTTGTAGTTTATACGCGCCTTTGCCCAGGACCTCTTGGATGAGGTACGGTCCTTCCCACTTGGGGGCAAGTTTCCCTGGGCGTTCTGCGTTGGATGCTTCGTTGTCACGAAGGACGTAGTCTCCAGGGTTGAAAGTACAAATGCGAACGCGTGTATTGTAGTACTTTTCCAACTTAGTTTTGTACTTGGCTTCGTTGATGGCAGCGTTTTCGCGCCTTTCTTCCAAGAGGTGTAAGTCAACCCTGCGTTCCTCATTGTTGTCCATCTTGTTGATGGCCAACATTCTAGGTGAGGGGAGGCCTACTTCCGCGGGAATCACCGCTTCAGTACCGTAGACTAAGCTGAAGGGGGTCTCGCCATTGCTTGTTTTTGGGCTTGTCCTGTGAGCCCATAGAATACTTGGGAGTTCATCAACCCAGCCGCGTCTGGCTGTTCCCAACCGTGCTTTGATGCCTTCGACTAAGCTTTTATTGATACTCTCGACTTGGCCGTTCCCTTGCGGATGCGCCACTGACGAGAATATGTGTTCAATGTTGAGCTCTTTTAGCCATTTTTGAAAGTCGTCGGCAGCGAAGTTGGTACCGTTGTCGGTGACTATGCACATTGGTAGACCGAAACGGCAGATGATATGTTCCCACACGAATTTTCTTGTTATCATAGCGGTGGTTGATGCAAGTGGCTTTGCTTCTACCCATTTTGTAAAGTAATCAACAGCTACTATGATAAATTTCACTGCTCCTGGTGCGTCTGGAAATGGTCCCACCACATCGATTGCCCATTTTTGGAATGGCCATGCGGTGGTGACGGGGATCAAGTTGTTCTTGGGACGCAAGGTCTTGGGAGCATGTCGCTGACAATTGAAACACTTGCGTAGGACTGTGACTGCATCCAGGTGCATGCCTGGCCAATAGTAGCCGGCGTTCATGATTTTGGCCACCACCATGCGTGGTCCTGCGTGAATGCCGCATATTCCCTCGTGAATTTCTTTGATAAGGTATGTGGCATCTTGGGGGTTGACACATCGTAGGAGTGGCCCCAGGTATGATTTACGGTATAAGATACCGTCTATCATTTGGTAATGACACGCTTTGTGTTGCAATTTGCGTGCCTCTGCTTTGCTTTCGGGGGTAACCCCTGATTGTAAGTATGCGATGAGCGGTGTCATCCAGGATGTTGTACCGTATTGGATAACATTGACTTGGCGCAGGGGTACTGACGGGTTTTGCAGTACTTCGATGCGTACCTCTTTTGCCAGGTGTTGGAAGCTGGTGGACGCAAGTTTTGATAGTGCGTCTGCTGGTTTATTTTCACTCCTGTTGATGTGGCGAATATTGAAGGAGGTAAACTTTGACTTCAGTTGCAGTGCTTGTTCCAGATAGAGGATCATGGTATCCCCCTTTGCGGTATAGTCACCGCGTATCTGCCCTGCAACTAGTAGTGAATCGACGTGTGCTTCCAAATGTTTGACGTCGAGTTTAATTGCTAAACGCAACCCTGCCAGTAGAGCCTCATACTCCGCTTCGTTATTCATACTTTCGAAATCGAGGCGTATTGCGTAGGTTAGCTCTTGGCCATCGGGGCTGACAAGTCGCAAACCTGCGCCCGAACCATCTTCGTTGGATGCACCATCTGTGAATAGTGCCCAGGTTTCTGTGGAGGATGGTTGTGATACAGGGTTTTGTTCTTCTTCGCATTCTTGGATGCGGTTTGCTGGTATTTCAGCGACGAAGTCAGCCAAGACCTGGCCTTTGATTGCGGGGCGCGGCTTGTAGTTCAGTGAAAGCGCGCCCAGCTCGATTGCCCATTTTGCTAACCTCCCAGAGATGTCGGGTTTTGATAGGATCGGGCCGATCCTATAGTTGGTTAACACTGTGATGACGTGGTTTGCAAAGTAACGTCGTAAACGTCTCGATGCGTGCACTAGTGCCAGTACCAATTTTTCCATGATGGAGTACCTTGTCTCTGGGTCGTTGAGCATTTTGCTAATGTAGTAGATGGGTGTTTGAACTCCTTCCCGCTCCACTATAAGTACCGCGCCTACCGCGTTGTCCGCGGCAGACAGGTATAAGATAAGTGGCTCATCTTTTCGTGGTGCGGTTAGAGTTGGGAGTTGGATCAAACACTCTTTCATTTCCCGGAAAGCTTTTTCGGCTTCCGCGGTCCATTGGAATTGTTCCTTTTTTAGACAGCTCCGTAGAGTCTTGATGAAAGGGTAAGACTTAGCTGCATGGTTGGCTAAGAATCTATTGAGCGCGGCTAGCCTACCGGCTAGTCGTTGCATTTCCTTCATCGTAGAAGGCGATGGCATGCGGTCGATCGCCTGAACTTTTTCCGGGTTCACCTTGAATCCATCTTTGGTTACGATGAATCCAAGGAATTTGCCTTCTTCCATTCCAAACGAGCATTTCCCTGGGTTGAGCTTCATGTTAACGCTTCGCAGAGTTTGGAATGTTCTGTCGATGTCGTCGAGCATGGTGTTTTCCTCCATGCTCATGACGACCAGGTCGTCCATATAGATTTCGACACTTTTGCTGATTTGACCGCGAAAGGTGTCGTTCATCAATTTTTGATAGGTTGCGCCCGCGTTGCGCAGCCCGAACGACATTTTGGTGTAGCAGTAATTCCCGGTAGGAGTGCGGAATGCCGTTTTATCTTCATCATCGATTGCCATTTGTACTTGGTGATAGCCTTTATAACAATCGAGGAAGCACTTCCATCGAAATGGTGCGAGGTTGTCGACCTTCTCGTCGATCTCTGGAAGCGCGTAACAATCCTTGGGGCAGGCCTTATTGAGGTCTTTGTAATCGACACACATGCGCCAGCCCCCGCTTGGTTTCTCTACCATGACTGGGTTGGACAGCCACGTCTGGTACTTCACTTCCCGCAGGATGCCTGCGGAGAGCAGTTCCTGTACCTGCTCTTCCATCGCCGCGTTTTTTGCTGATCCAAGGTGGCGTTGGCCTTGGATCACGGGCTTGATACCTGGCATGGTATTCAAGAAGTGTTGCGCGATTTCGCGTGGTACCCCTGTCATATCTGCGGGTTTCCACGCGAAAATATCTTGGTTTCTGAAGAGGAGTTGCTTCAGGCGCGCTCTGATGGTAGGTGTCAAGGCATGGCCCAACGTGACTGTTTGTTCTGGGTGTCTTGCGTTAAGAACCCATTTTTCCGGTTGGGTGTTGGGGGTAGGCCTTGCTACCTTTGTCGGACGTAGTTCGTCCGTAGACATGACTTCTCTTTGGGCGTATATTATCGCGATCCCCGTTTCGGTTGGAAAACCGATGGCAGAGTGGGGGACGGATGTTATCATGTTGAAGTCGCCTTGGGACTCCCTCCCGAGAATCACGTCATACTTTGAGGTGTGAGGTAAAACCATGAAGTTTACCTCCTCCGTCCTTGTGTGCCTTCCGTTGGTGAGGCGCACAGGGAAAGTAATTTGTCCCAGGGGGAACACGGTTTCCCCTGAAAATCCAGCCAGCGGGTAGTCTGCTGGCTACAGTCGATCTTTGTCTTCTTGATCGAACTGGTTGAAGCACTGCTCGTATATAATATCGGACGTACTGCCCGGATCGATGAACAATCGCTCGGTGCAGTAGTGAGCCAGGTGCCCAGTGATAACCACGACGCGCCTATCGCGTGGTCCGCCTCGGACTTTTGGAAAGACGACTTGCTCGTCCTTCCAGTCATTGTCCGGTCTTCTCGCCGCCTTACGCGGTCTTCCTTTCCCTCCATTGATCATGTGGGTAGAGGCCACGTACATGGCCCTTTTACCCGAGGAGGTGCCCTCGTTGTGGGGAGTGATGCGCTTTGTGGCTTTTTGTGCGCCTGTCAAAAGGTGTTGCAGTTTCCCCTCCTTTAGGGCTCGCTCAATCTCCAGTCGGAGACTGATGCAGTTGTTTGTGGTGTGGCCCGAGTCCTTGTGATACTCGCACCAGAGTGCGGGATCTTGATTCTTTTTGGACTTCATTGGTTGGGCCGGTCTCAGGAACTGTGCATCCGTGAGGAGAACGTCGCTTGGCGACTGGTTGATCTCGGTCCAGTTGCGGTCCCGAGACTCTTTCTTGGACGCCCGGTTTTCTCGTTGGGCGTTGATTGTAGCCCTTGCATCGGGCTGGTTGTTCCGGGGGACATATGGCTTGGGATCGCTGCCGCGATTCCATGTGTCCCTGTTGCGCTTGGATTCTTGTCGGGAAGACTGGCCTTCCGCCAGGGGTTGTGCCTTTGACATGTGCGGTCTGAGAGACCGCTGCGTTTGGGCATAGGTTTTGACCTTAGCCATGACATCTTCCCACCTCTTAGGCAAGCCGTTGCCGCCTGAAATGTTCATAACCATTTGTTCGTCTTTGACTGCAACAATGAAATGGTTACGTGCCATCTGGTTGTCAACGTCGCCTATCTCTAGGATTTCTTTATTGTAACGGACAACGAACGCGTCGAGCGATTCGTTGTCCCTGCGCCAGATGTTCATGACGTCCATTGAATCACGTTCATGGCGTCGTTGCTGGCTGAAGTGTGCGAGGAACTTTTGTTGTAAGTCCTCGAATGAGGTCAGTGATGCTGGTGGGAGAGAATCGAACCATGCCTTGGCCAGACCTGTTAGGGTCTGTGGGAAAAAATGGCACCAGGTGATGGAGAGGGTGAAACCCGAGTTTTAGAGTGGCTAAATATGATGTTTTATGTGTATTTGATGTGTTTATTTGACTGGAATGAAGTAACTATGAGATTTTGGTGATTTGTAGGTAAAACACGTAAATCGGTGCATTTACGATGGTTAAAGATGAAGTTGTGAGCTTTGGATGGGATATTGCAGCTCGAGGATGAATATTGAAGTTTGTTCGGGTGATATGAAGGCTCACGAGTGAAAGGAGTATGAAAGAACAAAGTTCAGGGACCATTCGGTACTTAATTGGAAGTTGCTTGGTGCATAAATGTGCAAGAAACGAGATTCTACAAAGTCTAGGGACCAAAAGTGAATATGTGAAAGTTTTATGTAGGTATTCATGTGGAGATGTTCATTTTCGTTTTCACCCACGGTACAGGAACTGTGGGTCACATTATGGGGTTGAAAGGATAAAAAGAACAACAGGGAGTTTGTACTGTGACCCACAGATCAGACCTTCACCCACAGTGGAGGTAATTGTGCCAGATCTGATGTAAACTGTGGCTCACGATTCTGAACTGTGGGTCATGCTGGGACAATAGGGGACGCGAGTTTTGTGATTTTTATGGGTTTTTATAAGAGGAAAACCCTAGTTTCTCATTATCTAACACACACAATCGATCCTAGGCTTTAAGATACTCAAGATTCAAGGTTTCTTCCATCCAATTCCATCAAGATTCTCAATTTCATCACCGAATCAACCATGATTTCTTCATCAATTCAAGCTTTTGAAGATTCTTCGTGCGAGATGAGCGGCTAAACTTTTTATGGTTTCCTCCGGATGGAGGGTTTGTGTAATTAGGTACTTTTATGTGTTTCTAATCATTGTAACTTGGTGATCTAAGCATCCGATGCTTTTCACCATGGATTTAATTGACTGATTGTAACTGGTTGCATTTATTTAAACCTTGATTTCTAAGCATTCAGTTCCCGAGAGTTCTAGTAATTGGGATATATTTGACATGGGATTAGGGTTTGTAATTGTAATTGATAATCATTCGATAACCTCCCGTTATGTATTGATCGGAGTACTTAGTCGTTGGTTATCACAATTGGTTAATTAGGTTAAACATTTATGTCTATGTGAATGTTTTGATTAAACACATAACTGAACTTGTTTGCAAACCTGAAATCTGGAGGAACCATCTTTTCTCCCATTGAATTAAACCACAATTTTTATTCGTTAATTTAGTTCTTTCGCATAATCAAACAAACCGATCTTTCAATTTGGCATTAGTTAATTAACATTTAGCATAATAACACTTTCCACAGTCCTCCCTTGGTTCGATACCCTGCTTATTCTATACTAATAGTTTAAATAGGTTTTTGCATGTCCATAACGACAGACATCAAAATGGCGCCGTTGCCGGGGAGGCGTGCGCAAAGTGCCTAGTGTTAAGTTCTAGTTTTAGTTAAATATACAAAAATCAAAAAAATAGTGTCTTTTTATTTTGTTCTATTTTGTTCGGATTTACGCGAGGTTTTCTTGTTTTTGTTTGTGCAGGTGATATAGGAAGTGTATGCATCATACTCGGAATTCCGGGAAATCATCACCATTAGTGTTCGACCCGGAGATCGAGAGGACAGTAAAGCATACGAAGAGAGTACTACATCGTGAGAACAAGATTCTTCAATCACCAACATCAACACTCAAAACAATGGAGAACTTAGCAACACCGGAGAAACAACCCGCAACTTCACAACCACAACAATTTTCACCAACACCTACCCACCCTTCACCAAATACTACCATACCAGTTCCACCACCACCACCACCACAGTCTACACAACCTACTTCTACATCTCCAGTACCATCATTCTCAACCTTTTTCCCAAACTTTGACAACACTCAACCAACTTCCACCCAAGCAACATCCCTTAAATACCCAAGTGCTACCCAGACGGTCAATTTACAACATTCGTCTCCTTATGTCAGAATCATTCCCGATGATGCTGCAGCACCAAGTCAGACTCAAGCACCTAATGCAACATCAATTCCAACAGCCGCCCGACCAGTTATTTCACAGCAAAGTCAGCCAATGCCAAATCTTTATAGATCAACCATCTATGATCAAGGAAATAACTCAGGAGATTTTGATGATGGCTATGAGGAATATGATAACTACGTGGGTCAAAACGAGAGACAAATGGTTAACACGGGTAGCTATGAGAGGCAAACAGTCGGATTGGGTGTGGCCGAGAGAGTCAATCAAGGGAACGTAGGGTATCAACAATATGTGCAACCAACGCCTATACAACAAATGCCACAACAATATCATCAACCTGACCCACTCAATCAGCAGCCTGCTCCGAGAAGGCCGGTAGTGGACATTCCATTACCACCGCCGGCACCTCAGATGCAGGGTCAGGCAAGACCGCTGCCACGAAATTTACACCGACCAGTGATTTTACCGGAAGGAATTCCACGTCGAAATAATCAAGGTCCAGTTAGAGGTATAGAGAGCCACTTCAGGCCTGCTATAGTTAACAACCCATCACCGGTTGTGATCCCGCAATTACAAGGAGGGCGGTCATTCGAAGTACGAACACAATCAATATCCAGTCTGCCTAAGTTTCATGGTCACGCACATGAAGAACCATATCTACACATTGCTGCGTATGATGCACGTTGCAACACAATCAGCAGCCAAGGTTTCTCAGTTGATGATGTGAAATTGGTACTTTTCCAATTCACACTCGAAGACAAAGCACAGCAATGGTTTCATTCGCTACCGTCAGCTTCGATCTTCACATGGGGCGAAATGCAGCAACAATTTTTAGATGAGTTCTATACTCATTTGCGTACTAACAATGCAAGGAAGGATATTCGAGGGTTTCGACAACAGCCCGGTGAGTTATTTCACGAAGCGTTCAATCGTTTCAAAATGATGCTCAAGAACTGTCCACATCATGAGATATATTTGTGGGAGCTTATTAATACATTCCATGAAGGCCTAACAGATGAAGATGCCAGGGATGTAAATTCAATATCCAATGGTACTTTTGGAATGAATTATGAAGAAGATGATTGGGAATATTTGGAGAGAAACGCAAGGGCGTCAAAACGCAAAGCTCAATCCTCTAGAAGTGCACGACATTCGACAGTGAGAGCAGTAGAGAATCCACCGGAGGTAAATGGTCAGTTTCCATTGTGTGGACATTGTGGAGATCTAGGGCATATAACGGATCAATGCCCAGGCATAATTGGTGAAAATGAAGATGTGAACTATCTGCAAGGTGGGGGTGGTGGAAGAAATTTTAACATGCAACCCAACACATATCACCCGGGCCTTAGAAATCACCCGAATTTTAGCTATGGGAATGCGAATAATCAGCAAAATCCGGGATTTCAAGGCAACAATCAGTCTGGTGGTCAAAGAAACTTAAATCAGAACAGATTTCAGGGCAACTTTCAAGGTGGCTACCAAAATGATCAAAGAGGACAAGCTGGGTCGTCTAACACTTCGGGGGGTAACGATATGATGGAGATGTTGAAATCAATTCAGCTCGACTTACAGAGTCAAAGACTTGAATTGAAAAATCTTGCTCAGAAGGAGGAGATGCGAGAGAAAGCCGTTCAATCATTAACCACACAAATGGCCCAACTTGCAACCGATGTGAAGGAGTTGAAGCAGCAAAACGGGAAGCTTCCCAGTGACACTCAAACGAACCCCAAGCACGGGAAGAATATACCAGTCAGCGGGGTAAGTTTCGTTCCTAAAAACAATTTGAATGATAAATTTTTAACTTCTTCTATTTCCCATGTGATTGCAGGTTTAAGTGGCGCAGATGAGGATGGAGATGGGTGTGACTCAGGAGAGCCGGTCGTCCCGATTCGAGTGGGAAAGTTCAAAATCCACAAGGCATTGTTGGATTATGGAGCCGGGATGAGTGTTCTTCCCGGTAGCCTTTATGACCAGTACGACTTTGGTCCGTTGCACGCAATTGATCAAATGGCCATGTTTGCGGATGCGAGTTTAAAGCAACCTCGAGGGGTTGTAAAGGATGTGGTAATTCAGCTCGGCGAGTTCTACTACTCGGTCGATTTTATGGTGGTTGATTATGCACCTGCACCGACCTACGCACAACCGAAGGTAATTTTGGGTCGCCCGTTTCTGTATACAGCAAATGCACAAATCGACTGCAGGAATGGGATGGTAATTTTAAGTTATAAGAATCGTAAGCTGTATTTTAATGTATTTTTAAAATCTATTGCTTATGATCTTCTGAATGATGTGAGTCCCACAGGTGCTACTAATGAGATTGGTTCAAGTGGAGGTAATTTTTGCAGGTCTGAATTAACGAATGATGGAAGGCAGGTGAACAAGACAGCTATGAGAGGAAGAGCAATTGCAGGAAAACCACCTGATGGTGGGAGTGAGTGGGGCAACAAGGCTGAGGTTGAACTCAACTGGCGTGGAGTTGCGAACCTTCCACAAGATTGGACGATGATGTATGGAGAGAAATGGGGAGGCAAGCGTTCAGATGAACCTCCCTGAGTACATCATGAGAAGTCCGGCTGAAGACTAAAACTTAGCGCTACCGGGAGGCAACCCGGATGTTCGGTACATATTTCTTTTGTTTTTTTTATTTTTTTTATTTTTCATGTCTTTCCATTGTTTGATGGTTTGAAAAGGTTTTTTGAGTTACCCACGGTTTCAAGCAAGTGTGGGGACGTTGAAGATACCCAGGTATGTCGCTAATCTCAGTTGTGTGTCGAGGACGACACGATTTTCTTACGGGGGGTGGAGCGGGCATGTGAATGAGAAACCGAATCATTCGGTTTTATTAAAAAAAAAATTATAATGAAAAGGTCACATGGGTCTTTGAAACGAACAAAATCCTTAAAAACCATTCATTTATTCATCAAAAAAAAAAAAAAAAAAAAAAACCTTAATAAAAAAAAATAATAATAATAATAATAAAAAAAAGATAAAGATAATCGTTCAACATTACACCGTTCAAGTTATCACAGTTCGTGACCCCCACTTCAGATTGTGACCCCCAATTCAAGGTCCCTGTGGTGCACAGCAACATTACACCGTGACCCACGGTTCGGAACCGTGGGCCACTGTTCAGATCCCTGTATGGCTGTGGTCATCAGCAAGTTTAAACCGTGACCCATGGTGTGGAAGTATGGGCCACGGAACGGCGGAATTCAGCGAGGAGTAGTGGTCGGGTCGGGTAAAACTTGAAACCTAAGATACAAATAAATCCATTCGCGGGACCCGATCCATCTTGTAACACCAAACACAATTTTAATTCAGATTTAAACCTCTGATATATCCCAAAATCACGTAATACCTTCTTCTTCTTCACAAGACTCCATAGCAACCTTCATAACTTGCTCGTTTCTCCATCAAATCGAGTGATTCAAAGCTCTAACTTGCATATTTTTTCGAGAGGAACACATCTACGACCTCGGTTTCCTCTGAAAACATCCAGAATCTCACGAATCATATCGAGCACGAAGAACCCTAATTTCCAAATTTGGGGGTTTTTCTTCTAACGTGAATCTAAAGCTACATAAGTGTTTTTACAAGCCTCCTAAGACAGAAAGGTATGATTTTTGCCCCTGCATTCTTTGTAATCGATGAACTCAAGGTTTGGTGAGTTGTTTTGCGTTTGATTCTTGCATGATTAGTCAAATTATGTTTGATTAAGAGTGTTAGGAGACATACATTGATGAATAGTGTTCTTGAATTGCTGAACTAAAAAGGGCAGGGGTATACACATGTTTTAGATGAACATATGACCATTGATGATAATGTAAGACTTGTTTAAAAGCTGTTAATGATGACAATTCTGAAGTTCTTATTGAAAGTAGTGAATCGGACCTTATAGGTGATGATTTCACGAATTAATAAGTATGGTCATGATGTAGAACAAGTGTGGGGATGTTCACGGGAACATACACTTGTTCTTGATTGCGCTTTAAGCCGAAGTAAACTGATTGAGTGTTGTGTTGTTTGGTTAATTGTGCGCAGATGGCTCGAAAGAGAGATGTAAGAAAACAGAAAGCGGTGGAGCCTGCCGCACCGGCTAGAGAGAGGAAAAGAAGAGGCACTGGAATCGAAATTAGGGATGCTGAGATGGAGTAAGCGCAAGCATTGGTCATAGAATCGCAATACTGCTTGGCCGATATACCGTATGAAGTTCAATGGAAAGAGGGGCCACTTAGCAAGATGCCCGCCGCTTATCAACCGGAGTTATATGATGAAAAAAATGGGCGCGGAGCTGACGATTAAGGTTAATTTGGGCGGTTTTTTATGGTGGACCACCGGGTCCATCATATCAGTGAGCACTCTCTGACATGTTCAGGTCCATGTGTTCTTTCCTTTCTGAACAATTCACTGTCTTTTTATTTTTTGTTTCATGTTATGTACTTGGTGGTGTTTAAACTCTATGTGTCGTTTTATGGGATGTGTTTGGTTTGGTTGTTTGTGATGAGTTAGCCGCTCATGTAGGTTTGTTTGGTTGGATTCCCGGGCTTATATTTTAAAAGCACCATACATTGGGGACAATGTATCCCAAGTGTGGGGATGGGGGAGCCTGGGAAAGGATTTGTGGATAAAGCTTTGAAGCGATTGAAAGTGGTTGAAATCGATGAAAATTGAAAACAATTGAAAATTGTGAAAATTTTGAAATTTTTCATCGCCTTAAACAAGCTAACTGGATACGAAAACCTAAAGCTTCAATCACTAATAGGCTTCTTACCAGTAGTAAGCTAGATTAGTCCCTTGTCATGGTTATCCCTTTAAGTTTCATGAGAGTAGGTTTGACAAGCGTTTTATAGGAAATGAGTTGAAAAGAGATGTCTATTTAGGGGTAACATGTTTTAATTGCATATGCTACATGTCGTCAACCTTTTTACCTTTTCTTGGTGAGATCTTGAGCCTGTAGATGGATAGGATACATTATATGATGAATTCATTTGTTGAGTGCAGGCTACATGTTATTCTGTGTTAGAACTTGTGTGATTCGATGCATGCTGAGACTGTGGGTTTGACATGTGCACATGGATGATAAAGGCATTAGGATTTTCCTGTTACACCCTTTTGTGTTTGTGTTTCTTTCGTGTTATTCACCAATTTACCTTAGTAGCCCTGTTGAGCCTAACTACCTTTCGTTTGTTCGCCCGTTATCTACTGTGAAAAACCGACCGTGATGATATTGTTATGAAAAAGAAAAATTTGAAAGAAAAAAAAAAGAAAAAAAAAAGAAAAGAGAAAAACAAAAATAGAAAAATATGTGGAAAATGAAAAGAAAAGAACAAAAAATAGAAGTATGTGAATATCGTATATGTTCTTGGGTAGAAACCAACCCAAAAGTATAAGTTGTGTTGAATAAAGTCATCACGGTTTGGTTATTGTTTGTGAGCCAATTAGAAAAGAAAAAGAACCTACAAAATAATTCCCTACCTTTACCCTAAGCCCAAAACCGAAAAAGTCCTTTTGATATGTGCCATGTTGGATGATACAGTGGAGGTGTGATTGTCATACAAGCTTATGATTGCAGGATTTCATGTTTGCTTTTTGGAGTGTTCATATACTAGCACATTACACGCTAGTCCAGATATTAACCCGAGAGGAGAGTACATTGTGAGTGGTGTGTAGCATGTGTCTAATTGTAAACATGTTAGTTTTAGATAGACAAGTCTTAAGTTTTTAAAGTTGCATCATTTACTTGTCAGACTGTCAATCTCGATTGTGTCAGTCTATGGGATGGGTATGACTTGGGACTGAACAGGTTGAACCGGTTAGGGAGTTTAGAGGTGTTGTTGCTATGGTGACTAGTTCTAGTTGGTTTGCTTGAGGACAAGCAAAGGCAAGTGTGGGAATGTGATGGAGAGGGTGAAACCCGAGTTTTAGAGTGGCTAAATATGATGTTTTATGTGTATTTGATGTGTTTATTTGACTGGAATGAAGTAACTATGAGATTTTGGTGATTTGTAGGTAAAACACGTAAATCGGTGCATTTACGATGGTTAAAGATGAAGTTGTGAGCTTTGGATGGGATATTGCAGCTCGAGGATGAATATTGAAGTTTGTTCGGGTGATATGAAGGCTCACGAGTGAAAGGAGTATGAAAGAACAAAGTTCAGGGACCATTCGGTACTTAATTGGAAGTTGCTTGGTGCATAAATGTGCAAGAAACGAGATTCTACAAAGTCTAGGGACCAAAAGTGAATATGTGAAAGTTTTATGTAGGTATTCATGTGGAGATGTTCATTTTCGTTTTCACCCACGGTACAGGAACTGTGGGTCACATTATGGGGTTGAAAGGATAAAAAGAACAACAGGGAGTTTGTACTGTGACCCACAGATCAGACCTTCACCCACAGTGGAGGTAATTGTGCCAGATCTGATGTAAACTGTGGCTCACGATTCTGAACTGTGGGTCATGCTGGGACAATAGGGGACGCGAGTTTTGTGATTTTTATGGGTTTTTATAAGAGGAAAACCCTAGTTTCTCATTATCTAACACACACAATCGATCCTAGGCTTTAAGATACTCAAGATTCAAGGTTTCTTCCATCCAATTCCATCAAGATTCTCAATTTCATCACCGAATCAACCATGATTTCTTCATCAATTCAAGCTTTTGAAGATTCTTCGTGCGAGATGAGCGGCTAAACTTTTTATGGTTTCCTCCGGATGGAGGGTTTGTGTAATTAGGTACTTTTATGTGTTTCTAATCATTGTAACTTGGTGATCTAAGCATCCGATGCTTTTCACCATGGATTTAATTGACTGATTGTAACTGGTTGCATTTATTTAAACCTTGATTTCTAAGCATTCAGTTCCCGAGAGTTCTAGTAATTGGGATATATTTGACATGGGATTAGGGTTTGTAATTGTAATTGATAATCATTCGATAACCTCCCGTTATGTATTGATCGGAGTACTTAGTCGTTGGTTATCACAATTGGTTAATTAGGTTAAACATTTATGTCTATGTGAATGTTTTGATTAAACACGTAACTGAACTTGTTTGCAAACCTGAAATCTGGAGGAACCATCTTTTCTCCCATTGAATTAAACCACAATTTTTATTCGTTAATTTAGTTCTTTCGCATAATCAAACAAACCGATCTTTCAATTTGGCATTAGTTAATTAACATTTAGCATAATAACACTTTCCACAGTCCTCCCTTGGTTCGATACCCTGCTTATTCTATACTAATAGTTTAAATAGGTTTTTGCATGTCCATAACGACAGACATCACCAGGTAGGTTCGTCCCACCGACCGTTACACCCAGCACCGACGAAGATGTTGTTGTGATCATCTGGGTCGGTCGAGCCGTTGTATTTCCCAATGTTTAATGGGAATTTTGTGGTTGTGACATCGGCGTTGGCGATCTCTGGGACGAATTTAGAGTTTTCGGCCGCAGATTTCGGCCTGTAAGGTTTGCCCTGGTTGCGCTTTGCAGCGCGGAGGTATGTAGTGCGGGGTTGAGTGGGAGGAACATAATCGCGTCCTCCCGGTCTGCTGTTAGTGGCATGGGACTCCCCGCGGTATGTACTGTCATCTGGATCAGTATGGCCATACCCTTCATGGTGGGACTGTGGTCCCAAACGGCTATGAATGTTTGTGTTGCGGCGCATTGTAGACTGCCGCCTTCTTTCATCTTGAGAGCCTAAGCGGCTATGTACGGAGTCCCTGCGGCGGGACCCGTATGAGGAATCGTCCTCATTGATTGTGCGGACATCACAATATGAGGAGCCGTGGTCTTCCTGCCTGCTTCTGGAGGCTGGATGTGTGGGGGTCCTGTCGTCGTATCGTAAAACACGACCGGCAGGTGTACGCGGTATCGGGGTAGGTCCGATACCTCCTTGCTCGTCTGCACAAGCTCTGTTGTACGTTGCGGCCAGAAGGGCCGCTTGTTGGTCATACCAGGTGTGAGGGTTCATGCCTGGAGGTATGACAGCAGCGTATTGTGACAGATCATGTCCAAACGTAAGGGATACGCCCCCTTGCGCTGATGTGCCAATGTGTTCGGCATTTGGGCCTAGGGGATTGGTTCCCGCAGGCCCTTGATGTGTGGGGTTTAGGTTATCCCCGGTAGTGTTGTTTTGACGATCAGACATCTTTGGAAAGAAAAGGATGATTGGAAAAAGTGCTAAGAGTAGCGGTGGGCGCCAATGATGAAACAATGGTTAACCGGGTATGGTTAACTCACTGGTCTCGTCAAGAGGGTTAATCCCTTCTTTCCGAGGATTGCTGGCTGGATCGTTTGGTGGTGGGTTTCCTGCAAAAGGAAACAAACCGTGACTCGTAACAAGGAGGATGGGGTGGGGGGTGCTCCTTGTTACCACTCTCCGGCGTGAGAATCAGTAAGTTGCTTGAGAAGCAAAGTATGATAGTAGTAGTATTGAGAGAGTTAGAAAGTGATACCTCAAACCTGGTTTGGGGTGAGTATTTATAGCCGAGGAGTGAAGGAGGGTAGTTGAGTAGTTAGTCTGACATCGCACAGCTATTTGCAGGTGTGTCAGACCTGTCGGATGCTGTGGTGATGCCACGTCCGGCTGTGGTGTCAGACTGTTGTTCATACATGGACTAGTAGGCGACTGTTCCCAGTGCCACTTGCACTGTGGTGTCAGACCCACTTGCTTTGTAGGCAGGATGCGGTGTCAAGCCGCATCGCTGCTTGCGGTCATTGATGTTGTTCGCGCATTGGTTGTTCCATCCATGATTTGCGAGGGATGCGGTGTTGTGCCGCATCGCCTGTTGAGCGACTTGTTACTGTTGTCCAGATCCCTTGTCGTGACGAAAATGTTCATAGGATGCGGTGCGAGGCCGCATCGCTATGCGTAACATTAGTTTCCGTCTTTAAGGTAAGTCTTCTCATCAATGGACAGATTGGACCGCAGTGTCCGCGTGTATCTACGCGTACACTGGACAGTTAATTGCTTGTTGGGGGTTTTTAATGAGGGTAATGGTCATTCGCGGTCGTGCTGACGCGATATTTGGGACCATACCCCTTCAGGGGGTGAAATACATGTTACTATGTTTACGAATGTTTCTTACATGGTATGGTTAGCGTAAGGAGGGTTATTATTTAGATCATGTGAGTGGGTAGGCGGAAACTTGGGACTATTAATCCTCATAGTAGGACCGAGGGGCAGGAGCGGTAGATCTATCTGGGTGTAGCGAGCCCAGCCCCAGGCCCAAACAATACGGACCTCGGGGTGACTTTGTACCCAACGCATAAATCTGCTAGGTTTGAGTCTTCCTACTTGCACTTCACACATATCAATGGCCTTGCAAACCATTGGTGATCTCTTTTTCCTTATTTGCTACATACCAGGATTTTTATACATACAAAGGTTTATTTACTCACTTACACATGAACTCGCTCAACATTATTGTTGATTTTTCAACTTACATGTATTTCAGGGAATTAAAGATCTGGCGCGGTATGTTGTGTCTTCCCGCTGCATATGGGTTCCGAGGTCATCCCGGTTTAGGAAATGTGACTTTTTCCTGGACGAGTCACAAATCTTAAACTGCGTTTTATTCATGTTGATGTTTATGTCTTTCAAAACAATGTTTTATGTTTTGGTGTTGTAGTCCCTAAGACAATGTTATGTTACTTCGGTTTTTAAAACTTAAATATATGGATAATCTTGCATGGTTTTTATTTCATATAGCTTTGTTATGATTAAGCTATGGTATTAAGAAGTCACACCAAATTAACCACGCTTCCGCAAATCCAGGGTGTGACATCGAAAGCTGGCTGAAAGTACACATGCAATGTTTTCTGGCAAATCTTCAAAAGCCCGCTGATGGATACTGTGGAATTCTGAAGTCCGCCGGATGAGACGGTGGGCTTGCTGGCTACATATAGAAATTGGTAGCAGCCAGCAGGGCACAATGCCTAGATTTTCTGTTACAGGTAAAATATTACATCTTTGGATAATTTGTAGTTTCTTGAATTGATTAAACTTAAATATAGGGATGAGCTCGGTACCAACCGGTACCGAAAAATCCCAAGAAATGGGTACCGGTACTGATCGGTATATAAGGGTAAAAATCAGTAAATTCCGATACCGAATCGGTACCGAAAACGCTACATGTCGGTACTGAATTGTTACCGGAAACACTTAATGTCGGTACTGAATCGATACCGAAAATCGAGTTGGTTCAAGAATTTCGGTACCGGATACCTGGTAGCATTTGCTGATCCCTACTTTAATGTACGTGTTCAACGGGTGAAAAAAGAGGATGGCATAAAAGTTATTAAATATCACGCTGAAAAATTACTGATAATTTTATATACTCAAAAAAGATAAAGTCATTATAGTTAAATGTTGACTTTTTATATATAATTATATGATGCAAATTTTCCGAAATGTCCTATAAAATTTCATAATATAATATTGTCTTATATTTTTTGACAACAATTTTTTTTATCCCAAAGTAGTAAGTATGTTAGGATCTCTCCATGTTGATGGGTTAACAGATCTTCATTTTCTTGCTAAGTGTGAAACTTTGCTATATAATCATTCTACATTCATACTCATATGTCTAGAAAGTAATATAACTTTACAACTTTCTTTTGTTGTTTGCAGTGTGGATCATAATAAAAAGACGTTAAATATACAAGTTAAGAAGTGTTGAAGTTGATAGTTAGGCGCAATGAAGGTTCTTTTTATAAACCATTTGTTGTAAATTTTATGATGTTTGAAACATGAATAACACAATAATAGTTGGATATAGATTTAAACTTAGCCAAAAAGGTAATTGTGAATTACAATTTGCATGTTAATGAGTATTCTCGCACCATTGTTTCTAGCATTTGGGCTATAAGTGATGTTACTTATTTCAGTATTGTCGTATTTGATTATTTTACTAAATGAACATTATGAATTCTGAGTTTTCATTGATTAGATTTTGTTATTCGAAATCGTCAACAAATTTTAGACATGAAGTTTTTGAACATGTGTATGTATAACCTTATCATGATATTATAACATTCTTATCTACTTTTTGGTGGATTATGAACATGTGTGTATAACCTCACCATGATGTTAGACATGAAGTGTACACTTCTTTTCAAAGGGAGTTAAATGTAATTTTAGTCATGAAATGGTAAAAGTAAACAAACCACATGGATGAAAATGACAGTTAACTCTAAAAGAATAAAGTGTTAGGTCAAATGTTGGCTTTCGCCTTCGTTGCAGGTTCTAGGGGTGTTTATGGTTCGGTTTAAAACTGTGAAAACCGGTCATCGGTTTGGTTTCACAGCCAGTTTTTTTCTTAACTTTCGGTCGGTCAGTTTTTAAAATATCAAATCGCGACAAACGTTGGTTTATACCGAAAACCGGTTGTATAAAACAGTACTGGACCGTAAGATTTAACAACATATTATGTGTTTAGTTGGTATTAAGCCACCCGCGAAACTCGCGGGTTCTTAGGCTAGTTATCACTAACAACTAGGGCTGTAAACGAACCGAACGAACACGAACGAGGCCTTGTTCGTGTTCGTTCGTTAAGGAAATAAATGTGTTCACGAACGGTTCATGAACACTTACCGAACGAGATTTTATGTTCGTGTTCGTTCATTAAGGAAATGAGCTTGTTCACGAACGGTTCACGAACACAAGCGAACACAAATAAATTTGGCGAACGCGATGAAGGATAAAGGTGGATGGCCCAGAGAGTAGCACTAGAACTTGAATCCCTTATTGTGGAACGGAAGTAGATCATATTCGTCGATGTAACTAATGAGAAAATAAAGGGAAATGATGCATAAACAAGGTGAAAGAGGGTTTCCTAGTTTAATTGTTAGGGTAATGATATAAATAAAAGTTTAATGGTATAAAAAGTATAGATAAAATATATGAAAGTATAACAATCTTTAATTAAAACACGAACATACGAACATAAACGAACGCAAATGAACGAATGTTCACGAACACCTTACCGAACGTTCACGAACACAATTGAACGAACGAGAGCTTTGTTCATGTTCGTTCATTTAACTAGTCGAACGAAATTTCTTGTTCATGTTCGTTCGTTTATTAAACGAACGAACATAAACAAACTTCCCGCCGAACGGTTCACGAACTGTTCGTTGAACGTTCGGTTCGTTTACAGCCCTACTAACAACGTAACCCTCAATGGGATAGCTGGATAGGTATTAAACTAGTTGCCTTCCAAGTCGCAAGCCAATATATAGAAAATCAACTCCAACAGCCGTGACTGATGAGAAAACTCACAAATAAACCCTAATCCCAAAATATCACAATCCGATTTAATGAATAAAGAATAGAGTAATTCCCAAAATATTCCTTGATCGAATTCGTTTATACGGAACCCTGAAAGCAAGTATTTATTCTCTACACGAAACCTGTGGTGGTTGCGGATTCTCGATTTCGCTTTCAAATTGGTTTTGCACCAGCAGGAGAAGAGAATGGTTGATCCGTTTCAAGCAGGTTTCGTCTTTTCAGATGCATGTTTGCTATACTTATTGTTACTACACTTAAATTATGACATTCTATTTCAAATGGGGCATTGAAATATATATCTTCTCAGTTGGACCTCTATGTGCAATTACTTAATCAACTGAATTACTGCAACACTGTACGAAGTTTTGTTTAGGGCTGCAAACGAACCGAACGAATACGAACAAGTCCTTGTTCGTGTTCGTTTGTTAAGAAATATATTTGTTCACGAGCTGTTCATGAACGCTTACCGAACGAGATTTTATGTTCGTGTTTGTTTGTTAAGGAAATGAACTTGTTCATGTTAGTTTGTGTTTGTTTGTTAATTTTAGGCAACGAATGAAAACGAACAATGATGAGCACAAAGTAATGTTCATGAACACAAATGGTGACAAGCGAACACAGACAAACATTCATGAACAAAATATATAATACATTGACACTTATTAAATATTTTATTTGTCGGAAAGTTGAAGTGTTTAAATAAAATATAAAAGCTAAAAACACTAATAAACTATCGAACACAAACGAACACATTACCGAACGTTCACGAACATAAATGAACGAACGCGCCCTTTGTTCATGTTTGTTCATTTAACTAAACGAATAAAATTTCTTGTTTGTGATCGTTTGTTTAATAAACGAACGAACACAAACGAACTTCCTGCCGAACAGTTCACGAACTGTTCGCCGAACGTTTGGTTCGTTTGCAGCCCTAGTTTTGTTCAATTCATTGCGATTGATTCTTGTTTTTGAAAATTCTGCTACAGATGCTCTTTATCTTATTTTCTGATTAGCGTTTTTGGTATGATTACATTTTAGTTGACCGTGTGTTAGTTTAGGGGTATTATATTTATTAGTAGCCAGCCATATTTACTGTTAGTTCAAGATAAAACTTTTGAATTTGGGTGTTTGTTTTATTTTGTATCAGGCTTTGATGGTTTGCGCTAGCTACTATTCCATGTCTTTGTTAGGGGGGCTAAGAAAAAGTTCTTGGTCCCCCAATGTTTGAGGTGCAAGCTGAGACATGACTACTTTTATGTGAAAGATAATGAGCAATAGACTACTTTATAACCCATTTGTTGGGGGACCTTTCCCATGCATTTTTAAGCAAAAACTCATCAAATCTAAACCACCCAGAAAAGCTTGTCTTCCGCACGCCAAGAAACATGACTGGATATCTCATGGGATTCGGTATTGTGGAGAAAATGTTGAGATTTTATGGAAGAATATAGGATTAAGAAGTGGTTTCGTGGTGAAATCTGTCAAGGCGCCCTTCGCTAGAAACAAGACTCTCGTAAGGTCATTGGAGACAGTGTGGGCGGAAGGCTTGTTTGTATTTAGGTGTTCGGTATTTTGTGCTGTGGTCTCAGGGGTGTGCTTGTTGTTATGGTATGGGCAGCGAAAAGCCAAGACATTGGTAGAATCAAAGCTTTTACCTTCGGTTTGTACAGCACTAAGCGGTTATATCCAACGTGACCTTCATTTTGGTAAAGTGAGAAGCATTTCTCCTTTGAGCATTACGTTGGAGTCGTGTTCAATTGGACCTCATAAGGAAGAGTTCTCATGTGGTGAGGTCCCCACGCTTAAATTACGTTTTCAGCCCTTTTCAAGTTTGAGGAGGGGAAAGATTGTAATCGATGCTGTTTTGTGTAATCCTACGTTGTTGGTTGCACAGAAAAGAAACTATTCTTGGTTAGGCATACCCTTTACTGATGCGGGGGTTTTGCAGAAGCACTTGTCGACTGAAGAAGGTATCGATAATCGTACGAAAACCAGGAGAATTGCTAGAGAGGAAACAGCAGCCCGTATGAATAGAGAAAGAGACGATGCTGCTCTAGAGGCTGCCAAAACAGGATATGTTATTTCCAATAATGAAATACAAGGTGAAGGTGGTCATGGTGATGTTGTGAATAAAAATGTATTTTCGATGGATGAGAAACTGCGTTGGCAGGACCACCACTGCATGGATGCTGGTGTAGAGTATGATATGAAACATGCAGATTTAGAAAAATCATTTGGTGTGAATACACCAGTTGCAGGGGTGAAATTTTGGTCACCTGGTGGACCGTTAAAGCGTAAAAGAAGGAAAGTGGTTAACGGCATTAATGATGGTATAGCTGCCAAAGAAAAAATTCTGGAGCAGAGTGCATCAGCAGCACTTGCATTCTTCCTGGATCCTAGCCTTGTTGACAAAAAAGATGAGAATCAGATTGAGGAATCATATTCTCATAATCAAATATTACAAGATGCTGATCCGGAAATCTATGAATTAGAGAGAAAATCTCTTCTGGAAGGTGATTAACTGCTTACTTTCGTTATTTACATTCTTCTATCCGCACTAAACTTTTTCATTGTGACTAAAGGTGGCAATTTCAACCAATTTATATGAAAATGGGCCATCTTGGGGTGTATATGTTTGATAACGGGTAAAATATATAAAAATAGCTAGAAATGAAAAAGGGTAAAAGTGTGCGTTCGAACTCATACAATCTCTTGTATCTTTTTCTTTTAATATATTTTTTTATGATACCGGTTTTCTAATCATTTATATTTACAAAGCCTTTTTTTGACAAAAAAAATATCGGTGGTTTAGCCTGCACAACCCAAATTTGATGTGTTACCCTAACATGTGTGTATCCTTGTGTTCAAAAGGTAATTTGACTCTTTGTAAATATTTACATGCGCCGATGTTACTGTCGATGACTTGAGTTCTTTTTTTGCCAAACTTTTCTTCCCTTCACTGAATCTAGCTCCTAGTTCTGAATCTTGTGACACATCAGTCTCTATTTTTCTAGTATACATACGAAAGGTTGTTTTAATGATCTGGTACGATTTCATTTGTCCTTTCTAAAGGCAACACAAATGTCTGGAAGATGGCACGAGTTGAGTAGGAATATAGAGCTATGGTGGATATGTGATGTGAGATGACATGGGTTATGACTTAAGAGAGTCTTTATAGATTTGAGATTGATTACAGATAACTTGATGGGGCTTTAGTGTGATAGCCAGTCAATTATCCATGTAGCCAAGAATCAAGTTTTTTCGAGAGAACCAAAAGTCCAAAACATATTGAAGTTGATTGTTGGTTTATTAATGACCGGATTTCGGGGACAAAGACTCCTCATCAATCTTGTTGGTCAGGACCAATATACCAAATATTAACTTCCAAACATTCTCACGAAACCATTACACAAATCTTTATGCCCTCTCTGATATAACCATGTACATATATATCAGATATTGTTTTAAGTAAGTAATACTTATGAATTGCTTTATGCTGTAGATGAAGACATGGATTCCAAGCAGCAGCTGAGCTCGTCTTTTCAAGGTTCAACTTACGCCAACGACAGGGGCACGGGAGATCTGTGGTCATCCTTAATAGTTGGTCCCATCCAAAAGATTAAGTCACTTATTATCCCGGAAGTTGAAAACATTGTTGGTGAGCTTGTTGAGGGGGCTAACGAGGAGAAAACAGTAGGGATTGAGAAAATGGTTCCTATTATTCTCGATTCTGTACATTTTAAAGGTGGAACATTGCTGTTACTTGCATACGGTGACAATGAGCCAAGGTCGATTTCACTTCTGTTTGTTGATATCTTTTTAAATGATAATTATAGTGTTTATGGCTTAAGACTGGTATATTTCGATGCCTAGAGGCCAGCTGAAACTATAGGACTTGAATGAATTGTAAGAAAACATGTCATCAGTGAAGTTTATGCACTTATGCGTTTAGAATTAGAATACATGTGCTCTGGGAAATCATGCTTCTTCCGATGATCGCATAAATAATCTCATAAGCTTATGCAGTGTTTCTGATGTATTTTTACAGAGAAATGGAGAATGCAAGTGGACATGTGAAGTTCCAAAATAATTACAGTCGCGTGCATGTACAGTTGAGTGGTAATTGTAAGATGTGGAGATCGGATGTAACATCTGAGGATGGTGGATGGTTGTCTACAGATGTTTTTGTGGACATATTGGAGCAAAAGTGGCATGCCAATCTTAAAGTTGTCAATCTCTTTGCTCCGGTAAGGTATATAATTAAGTTTGGCTGGTTAGGAAAATTACACAATATATCTTTTCTCTTCTGTTCAACCAAGTTATAAGGTTTCTCTATTTGTCGTGTGCAGCTCTTTGAAAGGATTCTAGAACTTCCTATTGCATTCTATGAAGGAAGAGCTAGTGGTGAGGTGATTCACTTGACAGACACTCTCTTTCTTTCTACATGTTCATAATCATTGTTTCTTATACACTTTTTTTTTAATTGGATGTGTATCTATGATGCAGGTTCACATATGCATGTCAGAAGGAGAAAGTTTCCCAAATCTTCATGGGCAGCTTGATGTGACGGGTTTGGCTTTTCAAATATTCGATGCACCATCTTCATTTTCTGTATGTACCGACTTCTCTTTCGGTTCTTATTCACATATCATTTTTAGATTTGACAAATCTCTCTTTCCTTTGTAGGATATATCTGCGAGCTTATGTTTCCGGGCTCAACGTATATTTTTACACAACGCGAGTGGTTGGTTTGGCAAGGTTCCTTTAGAGGCTTCTGGAGATTTTGGAATTGAACCAGAGGAAGGAGAATTTCACCTTATGTGTCAGGTTCCTTTTGTGGAAGTGAATGATCTCATGAAAAGTTTCAAAATGAAACCTCTATTGTTTCCGGTATGTGCTTTTCTTTACAGTTTATTACCTTAGTCAGTTCATTTTATTAAACTAGTTTGTGGATAAAGTAGAAAATAAGAATTAAGAGAATTTGCATGGTGACAGAAAGATAGAACGTTGATGAGGTGGTATGTAATCTGTGTTGTTTGCTTGGCAGTTGGCAGGGTGTGTGACAGCTGTTTTCAACTGTCAAGGGCCTTTGGATGTGCCTGTATTTGTGGGAAGTGGATTGGTATCAAGAAAAATGTCTAGTTGGGTTGCTGATAATGATGTTCCTACATCAGCAGCTTACGACGCAATCCTGAAAAATAAGGAGGCTGGTGCTGTCGCAGCATTTGACAGAGTCCCCTTGTCTTATGTATCAGCTAATTTCACTTTCAACACTGATAATTGCGTAAGTTGCTCGTCTATCTCTCTCTCTTGCGTGCAAGTATGAGTCAAACATTCTTTAATCAGTACAACTTGTATACATTGCAGGTTGCAGATTTATATGGAATAAGAGCTACTCTTGTTGATGGTGGTGAAATTCGTGGGGCCGGGAACGCATGGATCTGTCCAGAGGTACTTACATTTGAACAAAAGACGAATCACATTGTAGCTATTTATGAAAAATAACATCCCTGGGTCTTTATCGCTATCTTCATACGTTTAACGTTTTCCTTTTGAAAGTTAATTGGATATTTTATATCGTTTAAGGGTGAGGTTGATGACACAGCAATGGATGTGAATTTTTCTGGAAGTTTATGCTTTGATAAAATAATGGATCAGTATGTCCCTGGTTACAATCATCTTATACCCTTTAAATTAGGGGATTTGAATGGAGAAACAAAACTCTCAGGCTCATTGCTCAAACCGTAAGGCTTCAACAACATTTTATTGTGTACACTATTATCAACTATGTGTGGCAACATTGACCTGTTCACTTACAGAAGTTCGGGTCTATTATCATTATTAACTGTTATATTATTATCATCATCATTATAGGAGATTCGATATTAAGTGGACTGCACCAAAAGCTGAAGGGTCGTTTGGAGATGCTCGAGGAGATATGATTATATCTCATGAATTCATCACCATTAGTTCTTCATCGGTCGCTTTTGAATTGTTTACCAAGGTTGAAACTTCGTATCCTTATGAAAACTGGTTAGATAGGAAAGAATTGGCTGTGATTATTGAAGGAGTGGAATTGGATCTACGTATGCGTGGTTTTGAGATTTTCAACTTGGTTTCCTCATCATTCGCATTTGATTCTCTACGCCCAATTCATCTTAAAGCGACTGGACGAATCAAGTTTCAAGGAAAAGTTGTTAAGCCTGCTACTGATGTGTCAAAGATTCTTGCTGGTGATGTTTCAATCACAGGACTTAAGTTAAATCAGTTGTTGCTAGCCCCTCAGTTAGCTGGACAGCTCAACATTTCACCTGATTGTATTAAGGTAATTTTTTTTTTGTCCCAAATACATTAAATTTGAATGATCTCTCAAAGTTGTGAGTATGCAGTTAGATGCGACTGGTAGAGCAGATGAAAGTCTTGCAGTGGAAGTCAGTGGACCTCTGCAATCTTTTTCTGAGGACAACATAATTGGGACGAAGTTGTCATTTTCTCTTCTGAAGGGACAATTAAGGGCCAATGCGTTCTATCAACCTTTTCAGTCAATCAATCTAGAGGTACTTGCAGCACTTTTATATCCAAATCATCAGTGTAGGTAGTTAGATTATCTTCTAACTCTGATAAATAGAATTATTTAAGTATCATTGCTAACCCTTTAGGTCAATTTGATTCAGTTTTGTTGTATTCTTGTAAACTCACATGTATAACTTGTGTGCAATAAGGTCCGGCATTTACCACTTGATGAACTGGAGCTGGCTTCACTTAGAGGAATGTTACAAAGGGTAAGCTCGTTTCTGTTAATTTTCATGGCATGCACCTGTAGACATATTTTTTTTTTTTTTTTTTTGCATTTTATTCCTGATTTGTTGCAGGCAGAAGTCCAAATTAATTTTGAGAAAAGAAGAGGTCATGGAATCTTATCTCTGCTGCATCCGAAATTCAGCGGTGTGTTGGGAGAAGCTCTAGACCTGGCTGCTAGATGGAGCGGTGACGTTGTTAGTACACAAACCTAATACTTTCTTTCAACTTCTTGCTATATGTTAACCATTCGTGTTTTTGTTTTTAAGCTACATATACATATACATAAAAAGTAACTAGGTTGGTAACTGTGCAGATAACTGTTGAAAAGGCTGCTTTGAAACAAAGCAATAGCGAGTATGAGCTTCAAGGTGAATACGTATTGCCTGGTTCAAGAGACGGGAAAAAAGAAAGAAGAAGAGGGAGTGATATTGGGAGCGTCATATCTTCAATGGGTCGCTGGAGAATGAGGCTTGAGGTTCCTCGCGCTGAAATTGCTGAGATGCTTCCACTTGCCAGGCTTGTTTCGAGAACTACTGATCCAGCCCTTCAGTTCAGATCAAAGGTGAACTCACTCTTTATTGTTTATGTATATAAACCATATTCTTCTTTTTAGATATTAATCTTCCATTTTGGTAGGATCTGTTTATGCAAAGCATACAGTCAGTGGGGATTGCTGCTGAAAGTCTCCAGAAGCTTCTTGAGGTAATTGTGTGTGTGTGTGTGTGTATATTAATCCATAAAAGTCGGTGGAACAATATACTTTTCGGATTTTTGAATTTGAGGGCAGTAGTTTTTACCTTTTGCTTTTGGACACTTAATAACATTACTACTATACGATTAAATTATTTGATTAGAAATAAAATTGTGAGCATAGTAGGTGACTAGGGTGATGACGATGGCTCTTGCCATATACACCTGTCTCAATCTCCATCTATTTAGAAATTTCTAAAATCTGTATATTATATGTTTTTTATACATTTACTTTTATTAATTTCAACAGCATATAAATGTATATAGCTTTTATGTTTATTACCGAGAGTTACCAACTTACCATTGGGTTGGTGGTCGATTGCATAACTTTTAAAGATTGCTACTAAAAATGAACTTGCTAAAAACTATTGTTTTTCCTTCGGAGTTTTTATATTTTCTTTTTTATCCTAAAATACTAACATTGAGTTTTTCTTTCGACTCCTAGAGCAAGTGTCGCTACCATAAAGAAGCAAAACGATACCAACCGAACACCCGCTGTGAAGCGCGGGGTAATTATGCTAGTTATTAGTAATTTACTATTCACAAATTCTTATTGGACCTAAAGCTGACCATACTATGTGTGACATCTTGATTAGCTGAACCTACTTATTAATACTTGAATAAAATTCACACACGAAATAGGATTTCAGCGTGTTTAAATACTGTCTTCTAGTGAATAGTTTCTACACTTGCAGGAAATCCGTGGGCATTCTACTCCGACAGATGAAGTTATCCTGGAAGAATTAAACCTTCCAGGTTTAGCCGAGCTTAAAGGCCGTTGGGGTGGATCTTTAGACGCAAGTGGCGGAGGCAATGGTGACACAATGGTAGGCCTGTTATGTCTGTGTATTATCTTTAATTATGTTACAAGAAAGAAATTTCTGTAATATCTCCTTGCTTATTGATTAATCTTGTACATACATACATATATCCTATGAAATGTGCAGGCAGAATTTGATTTTCAAGGGGAGGAATGGGAGTGGGGAGCTTATAAAACTCAGCGTGTCCTAGCAGCAGGTGCATACAGCAACGACGATGGGTTGCGCCTTGAGAAAATGTTCATTCAAAGAGATAATGCCACAATCCATGCTGACGGGACTTTGTTGGGGCCAAAAACCAATTTGCATTTTGCAGTTCTCAACTTTCCGGTTAGTCTAGTACCTACTCTAGTGCAGGTTCTAGAATCATCAGCAAACGAAGCTGCTGTTCATTCATTGAGGCAACTTTTAGCACCTATAAAAGGAATACTTTACATGGAAGGAGATCTTAGAGGAAGTTTAGCGAAACCTGAATGCGATGTGCAAGTAAGACTCCTTGATGGTGCCATTGGAGGCATCGATCTCGGACGCGCTGAAATTGTTGCGTCTTTGACGTCAACGAGCCGGTTTCTGTTTAATGCAAAGTTTGAACCTATCATACAAAATGGACATGTACACGTTCAAGGAAGCATCCCTCTCAATATTTTATTAGTCCAAGATGAAGAAAATCTTGAAAAAGACGATAAGAAAAATGAAGAAGCAAGTTGGGCTCCATGGGGGGTTAAAGGGAAAAACGATGACAAGAAAGCAGCATCTTGGAATGAACAAGGTTGGGATACGCAGTTGGCAGAGTCCCTTAAAGGTTTGCACTGGAACGTGTTGGATGCCGGTGAAGTTAGGGTTGATGCCGATGTTAAAGACGGTGGCATGATGTTGCTAACGGCTTTATCTCCTTACGCCAACTGGCTCAACGGGAGTGCTGAAGTTATGCTTCAGGTTGTTAACTAATTATGTAACATATCTAATAATCAACCTCTTCTAATGCAATTGTTTAACGAGCACTTTTGTTTGTTTGCGATATTTAATAATAGGTGAGAGGTACTGTTGAACAACCGATTGTTGATGGGTCGGCATCTTTTCACAGGGCAACGATATCTTCACCTATACTTAGGCAACCGCTAACAAACTTTGGGGGCATAATTCTAATGGACTCTAATAGATTATGCATCAGATCTTTGGAAAGTAGGGTTAGCAGAAAAGGGAAGCTGTCGGTGAAAGGTAACCTACCCTTGAGGACAACCGAAGCGTCACTTGCTGATAAAATTGACTTAAAATGCGAAGTTTTGGAAGTACGAGCAAAGAATATGTTAAGTGGTCAGGTGGACTCCGAGCTGCAGGTAACGGGGTCTATACTGCAGCCAAACATATCTGGGAACATCAAATTGAGCCATGGAGAAGCTTATCTACCTCATGAGAAAGGTGCTGCTATGAACCGTGAAGCATCAGATGCTTCAAGCATGCCAACTGGGGGATACAATCAAGTGGTTGCATCAAAATATGTTTCACGGTTCTTAAATTTGAAACCCACGGTTTTAAATACATCATTTCAGCAGCCTTCAGGTTTGTGTATCAAATCTTTTAATCTTTCTTATTGTTATGTAAAAACTAAAGACACAACACTAAAGAAACCTTTCATTGTTTTTGTACAGGTAAAGAGGCTGAAGTAGTAATAAAAAAAGGAATGGGACACTTGAATAGTAAACCAAAATTGGATATCCGGCTGACGGACTTGAAGCTGGTTCTTGGTCCTGAGTTGAGGATAGTTTATCCTTTAATTCTCAACTTTGCTGTTAGTGGTGAGCTTGAACTGAACGGTGTCGCTCACCCCAAGTTATTAAAACCCAAAGGTGTTTTAATGTTTGAGAATGGTGATGTCAACCTTGTTGCAACACAGGTTAGGCTCATCTAGCAGTGATTAAAGTTATGTTTTTAAATGTTCTGTTAATTAATAATAATGTCTTGCATTAGGTGCGACTGAAGCGAGAGCATTTGAATACTGCCAAGTTTGAGGCTGATTATGGATTAGATCCAATGCTGGACTTAGCTTTGGTTGGATCAGAGTGGCAGTTCAGGATTCAAAGTCGCGCAACAAAATGGCAGGATAGTTTGGTTGTCACATCCACACGTTCTGTTGAACAGGACGTTCTTTCACCCTCAGAGGTAGTATTAATAGTTGATGTTGGAACTGTTTGTTTGTTTTCTGAACATATTTAATCTTGTGTTGGAAGGCTGCTAGAGTGTTTGAGAGTCAATTGGCGGAATCTATCTTAGAAGGGGACGGTCAACTGGCGTTTAAAAAGCTTGCAACAGCGACACTTGAGACTCTAATGCCAAGAATAGAAGGGAAGGGTGAATTTGGGCATGCTAGATGGAGGCTTGTCTATGCACCACAGATCCCTAGCTTGCTTTCTGTTGATCCAACCGTTGATCCCCTTAAATCCTTAGCCAGCAATATTTCATTTGGTACAGAAGTCGAAGTCCAGTTGGGAAAACGCCTTCAGGTTTCTTTCTTTATTTGTTACTAGATATCATTGCTTATTATTATATTCTTATAGTACTAGAGGTAGGTGGCGATTTTCATCTATTTTTCTTATGAATGGGATGGTACGGAGTGTGTTTCATCTCCAATGGGTAAAATCAGTAAAATTAGCTTCAAAAAGAAATTGGCTAACGCACGTCAGAGTCGAAAATTGCAAAAGTATAGTTTATAATGCATTAAGTGGACATCCTAATTCTTTTTGAATCATAGAAGGTATGTAAATCATATTTGACTTGACATGCTAAAGAAGTTGCCCTTATTTGACCACCAGACGGCTCATTTTGCCACCTCTAGATTTGCTCACCCAAGAAAAGGGTTTGCATAAAAAAGGAGAATGGGATGCATGTAATTTCTCTCTCATCTTTGGTGTTACTTTGTGGCAGGCATCTGTGGTGAGACAGATGAAGGATTCAGAGATGGCAATGCAGTGGACATTGATCTACCAGCTTACGAGCAGATTACGCCTTCTTTTACAGTCGGCTCCTTCCAAGCGTATGCTTTTTGAATACTCCACCACATCACAAGACTAGTTACACGAGCTTTGTACATTCTTTTTTTAATCTTATGTCATTATTCTTTGGTTTGGATTCATTCTCACACCAAAACACGGGCGGGGAAAGATTAGCATAGAAGTAGGAACAAAGAATTTGAATTATGTCAATAGAAGCCGTGGACTTGTACTCAAGGATGATGATGATATTTGGATTTTGATCAGATCAGATCAGATCAGATCAGATCAAAGACAAGGTAGCAAGTAGTTTGATGATTGCTGAGATTTCAAATGGAACCCTGGTTGGTCAGATGAGAAATGGTTTAAGTGGCTTTGTAAAAATGACGATAACTAGTTAGGGTCCAATTGGTTCTTCTTGCAGAAAAACTTGTTGAATAGCAAGCAAAATTGAATAGACAAGTATTAAAGGTATCACACCTAATTTGATTTTAATGTGAAGGATTAGTATCAAATACAAAGGCTCCTTGTTGTAAGAAGGGTACAAAAATTGAATAGACAAGTATTAAAGGTATCACACCTAATTTGATTTTAATGTGAAGGATTAGTATCAAATACAAAGGCTCCTTGTTGTAAGAAGGGTACAAAGGCTTCTAAAAAAACTCACTACAAAAAAAAAAAAAAAAAAACCTAAACACCCATCACCACCCAAAAACCTAAACCCCCCACCCTCACCCCTCTCCATCACCCACCCAAAAAAAATATTATTTTTTGTTTTGTTTGTCAAGAGGGGGTGTGTGGTGGGGTGGGGGGTGTTTAGGTTTTGGGGGGGGGGGGGGGGGGGGGGGTTAGGTTTTTGGGTGGTGGGGTGGGTGTTTAGGTTTTGGGTGGTGGTGTAGTGTGTTTAGGTTTTAGGTTATTGGACACTTGTCACTCTATAAATCCTTCTTACACTTCTTACAGTTACGAGTCTTTGTAGAATAACTTAACTTTAATGTGAATCAAGTGTTTAAAGAATCAATCTTAATGTCGTCTGTCTACTGGGTGGAGATTTGAGATTGTTCACAAAAATAAATCATATTAGGTTTAAGGTAGACAGGGTTTTGTTTAGGTCAACTCGATAAGCCAATGACATACATCTTTTTCGATGCGTGTATTCTTCTATGAAAACGGTATTGTATTAAAATCATATTTTCCATTGTTAATACTTAGTAAATCAAAAATCTATATCTATAAAAAGGAGAAAACTCAATGACATAAAAAAAACTGATGTGGCAGCCATAGAGGCTGTCCAACAATGTCTTTCTTATGTCATTATTGCATCATAATCATAAGTCTTAATATATAAAATCACTTTAAAATTGATTTAAACATCTACCATTAAAAAGTCTGCCCATATTGATGTATTCATGTATACAAAATTCAAACCTCTGCCTAGAATTAAAATTCAAAATTTTGGCTCCAATCCGACTGTTTTCAAGTAAGAATTTATCATTTTTACATGATTACCCAACGTTTTCCACTGTGATTTTCCACAAGAATCATTTCGATTTCATCCAAACTCTTTTGTTTTCAGCTCAACTTCTTCTTTTTACAAAGAACTCCATCTTTTTTCATAAAAACCTTCATCTTTTTCATCAAATCTTCTTACTTTATCACGGATCTACACTTAACCGAGTGTATTGGGCCTAGCTTCGGCTTCCCAAGTTAGAAATCTACATATTTCACACTCACCGAGTGTTAGGTCTTAGTGAAAAACCCTTAAAACCATTTTTTTAAACTCGATTTTCACATTAAAACGGGCCTAAACGACATGTATTTTGTTCACTGGAGAGTGGAACGTAGTGTCGAAACCTCCTTGAATAGGACTCGAAAATACATCCGATTCAGGCAAAAACACACCTCCGAGCGCCAAGAACAGCCACGAATGCGAGCTGGACTGTTCTGTGCGAAGCCCGGCTTCGTACGAAGGCACTGCCTTCGTACGAAGGCACTGCCTTCGTACGAAGGCACTGGTTTCACACATCACAGCCCGATTCTCATCCGTGACTCAGACAAAGACTTATCTGACTCTAAGTTTAATTAGTAGCTTAAGGTTGGAGGGATGAACACTCGATTTTCCGAAGACAGACGCGAAGAACACTCGATTTTGGACAACGGAAGCATCACTTGTGCGAAGACCCCCTTTGTACGAAGGCACAACTTCATACGAAGCCTCTGTTTCCCACCGACACTTCGATTTTCGACCGTTTCAGCACTTTGGAGGACTTACGCTTCTGTTCCCGTACGCAGGCTGATCTGGCGCTCCCTTCAATCCATTCAGATCGTGTTTACTTGCTAGACACGCACTGTGAGTATACTCGAACCCTTTTTCGCTTAACGCACTTTTGGGTGTTACATACGTTCTCTATCAAAATACACAACACTTAAACGCTTTACAACGCTAACCGCACCCGCATGCTATACGTGATTAGATGAATACTTGTTGCTATGTTACACAATGATGACTTGTCAGACCGCCCTTAGCAACGATAGTACTATTGTTTGGACTCATCACCTGTTTATCAGGGGTTGTTAAGGATCACATACTTTACTTCACTTGTTCGCCTCGGTGAACATGTGTCACGCATACTCTACTCGCAGTCATGTGGTTAGCATGTATCATTGTTGATAGTTACTTGATTCGTCTGATACGTGTTACATGCTAGTTATGCGTAAACGCTTTTTATACTATAGTTATGCAAACTTGTGTACTCACCTTTACATTATTGTTTTGACTTTATTTTAACGTATGTGACAGGTTGATGATTATGTTGCTGCAAATGGATAGGAAGTCTAGAAACTCACCAAATAAAATCTAGGTTGTCGGACTTGTTTTGTTTGAGAGATGTGAACTCCGTTGTGACTGTTTGTTGATATATTTTTTATTAGTATGAGATAATGAACCTTTTAATTATTGTCATTAAATAGCTGTTATGGATTGTCTTGAGCAATCTGGTTCGCCTTGTGCCGCGCCCCGATGATTCCGCCATTGGTTGGGGTGTGACACCTTACCCTATATATATATAGGAGAAGGATCCGTTAGGAACCACCCTTTATTACGAGAACCGCGAGAACCAATGTGAACACAACAAAATAACCTAAAAAAACCTACCCCCAAGCTAAATGCTAAATGCTAAAAACTAAACCCCTAAAAAAACACATTTTTTTAATATTTTTTACTTAAAAATCGCTACTTTTAGTAGCAAAAAAATTAATTTTTTTTAATAACAAAACACAGCGATATTTAAGTAAAAAATATAAAAAAAAATGTGTATTTTTTTTAGCTATTTTTAGGTATTTTTGATTTTGTTCACATTGGTTCTCGCGGTTCTTGCAATAAAGGGTTGTTCTTAACGGATCCTTCTCCTATATATATATATATATATATATAGGTACGGGATCAGGAGAAAATGCTCTAAAGTGTGCGAACGGTGAGAACGTATCCTGGCCCAACACGTGGCAGGGGGCGCTAAATGATATGCAGGGGTACGATTGTCCTTTTGTACGTTCCCTCCTTATTCGCGTTATAATTTTGTTTCAAATTAAAACTCCAAAGATTTCGTATTAGTTGTTACCTCCTTTCCAAGCTTTCTCAGATCTATGGCGTCTAACATGAATTTTGTTCGACAAAGTAATATTTGATGACGTTTCATATTTTTGTTCCAGCAAATCATGCAACACATATACAATAGATATGACGTTTTGTTCTTTTATGCTTGTTTCATTGTTTTTTTTAAATTAATATTTTCATAATGTGTTGTATGCTTTTCAATGGCGTTGTTCATGTATCCAATTTATTCGCGTTTTCCTTGGTAGTTAAACAATTAGTAAGAACCAATAATTGGAGTTTTCATTATTAATTTTAATTGTCGTTTGGGATCTAGTATTTTTCTTATGTTTTTACTATCATTGGTGTTTTACACCTGATTAGTTTTGAATATTATTTAGTAGTATTTGTAAACATCAGTTATTACTATTTGTTAATTTGTAAACATCAGTGTGGTTAACTATGGCGTTTTCATTATCATGTTATATTTGTTAATTATTCATGTTGTTAATTGTTTTTAATTAGTCATCTCATGGTGTTTTGATTATCACGTTGCATTAATATTGTTATTTCATCATATTTGTTAATCAATCAAGTCATGGTGTGTGTATTATGGCGTTTTTATTACGGCGTTTTCAAATTATGTGTTTATTATGTCTTGTTTATTATTCAATTAATGGTGTTTTCATCGATAATGTTATCAGGAGACATTTTCTATTTTAATGGTGTTTTTCTGAAATTTGTTCCTCATTGTGTTTTTTTAGACGAAGGTGTTTCCTCGAATGAAAGGTTTTGCTCCAAAATTGGTTTACCATTTATCATTCCTGACGTTAGTGAAGAAATAAAGTCCAGAATGGACATGAGTTGGACAATATCCTCACATAAGGATTTTGCCATCACATTGTGTGAAACTTTACAGAGAAAATAGTGTATCTCAAAGAAACGTCGATTGGAATCTTTGATGTTTGGGTTTTTTGGCGTTTCTAAGATGAATGGTATATAGTAAAATATGGCATTTTGGTGTGTTTAATGGAAGGTCCGAGACGTTGTTTGTATAAGATGTTTTTGGCGCGTATTTTAGGCGGGATTTTATTATAATAAATGCTAGTAATGAAGTTCCGTCGTTTCAGCAATTGTTTGTTCAGCTTTATCGTTTAGAAACAAAGTTTGGCGTTTTATATTTAACAACGTTTAGATTAGGGTGATGTGTGCTTTGTAGGCGACAATTTAATGGCGTTTTATTCATGAGTTTGGTGTTTTGTGTATAGAAGTCTAAAGACATTTTTACCCTTAATGAAGCGCGTACACTTAATAAAATTGATGTTATTTACGAAAACACCACCGCGCCAATCTAATCCATATATTGTTTTGATCTGATGATCCATAAGCGTTCTCACTGTTCTTACCCTTTTCACCGTTTTCCCTAAATCCTGACCCTATACACACACACACACACACACACACACATATATATATATATAATGATAATAATTAATCCTTAATCTAAGCAAACTAATTACTTAAAACAAACTTGAGGCTTTAAACTAGACATGGACAGATCTCTTGACAAACAAATATATATGCTTTATATCTACAACAAGACCTTATGAGATATATGGACACGATGTAGGTTTAGACGAACACACTTGGACAAATATCTATTTTTAAGGAAACATATCAAGCAACAAGGTACAGATCCTTACTCCTTTCCTTTTTGTTATATTGTTCAGTTGTTTATTAACCCACTGACTATCGTTTCTTTTGGAACTCCTGATGTCTTTGGAATATCGATTCATTTGACTATCCATTCTTTTCATTTTCAGACTTTAGATTTGACTTAATATCATGCGATAGGATTATGATTATATTGTACTCATTATCTCATGTTCCGATACTAATTGCACGATTATTGTTTATTGTTAAACTGGATTACTGTTTCTGACGAACTGTACCCTGACTTCTACGCTTCTCGTGGAGTGTCACACGAGCACGTTATAGAGGCACCGATAACGTGTGCTCCTTCCGCAACGGGGAGATCAGTTCACGGCGTCCCAGTGTACAAGTGTGGTACATAGTGTGGATCTATCCTATGATTACTGATACTGAGGTAGATGGTTTGTGTGTGCCCACACCCATTATACCTGTTTGGGTGCATAGGTTAGCAGGTCTATAATCCACACTGGTTACTATTTGGCACAAGGATACATCCATATAATACAATTTGCTTGTGACTTGTTATATTGTATTGGAAACTTTTTTTGGTAATTGAAAATCGAAACCGAACTGTTGAAAATTAAAACCAAACCGAACCGTTACGAACAGTTTGGTTTCACGGTTTGGGTTTTACCGGACTTTTATTAAAAAGGCATAAAACATTTTGAACTAATCAATTTACAAATGAAATATGTGGGAACAAAAAATGAACTAACTAATTTTAATTTTTTTAACTCATTGTATATTCTATTGGTTATAGAATTATATTTGAACAAATGAGCCTTCTTCACCACCAAAATAATCACAATTTCCAACATATAAATAAGCAACACTTTCATGCTTCATGTTGTTGTATCATATGATGGGAGTTTTTCAAAAAAAAAAAAATTGCATTTTTCACTTTTAACTTAAAGATTTTATTTTTTGAATTTTAACCCAATGACTTTTTTACTTTCTATCCAAACCTTTTCATCTTTTGCAATTTAACCCCAATACTTTTTATTTTCAATTTAGTCCCTCATATTTTTCATCTCTCTCAAATTTATTGTTTTACGTTTCGTTCTAAATTTTGCGAGTCAACACGCCGCAATGTGCGTGTGGGTTCAACGTTTTTCATATGTTTTTTCCCGTTTGACAGTATTTTTTTCCGTTTGACAAGTTCGTAGCAACGTGCGATAACTAGATCGACTTAGTTATTATTTTCCGAGTTTTATATTTCTGTCTAATTTCTTCGCATTAACACCCCGCAATGGGTGTGCGTGGTTCAACGAATTTACGTCGGTTTTTCGTTCGCCGTTATTTTTAAATTTTTTATTTTATTTTTATGAGCTTTTCTGATGTTTGTGGTCGCTAACAGTGACCTGACATTAGTGCTACTTGGCACGATTTTACGAACATATTTAACCTATTAAGTTTTTTGCTAATACTTTGCTTTAAGTTTACCGCTATATCTCCTTTACTTCAGAAAAACTAATTTTTTTACGTGCATATTTTTATATACGTGTCGGTATAAATCCGATTTGCTCTACTTTTCGACGTAAACTTTTTCTGGAAACGAGTCAGGTCATATATAATACGTTTTCGTTTAAAAAACCGTTTTTACGTGCGTATTTTTATGTGCGTTTTGGTATAAATTCAAGTTGGTGTATGCTTCAACGTAATTTTTTTTGGAAAACGAGCCAGGTCAAATATAATATGTTTTCGGGATTAATTTTATGAATGTTTTGTAAATTTTGTTTCGAACCGAGTAGAGTCAAATTGTGGTTTCTTTTTCCCCTTTTTTTCCAAATGATCTAATTAATCTCTTTTGATTATACGTGTAAGTTTTTCCGTTATACACGTTACATTTTTATGTATGACTCGAGTCACATATAATACGTTATCTTTGTACCGTATAAATTTGATTTACTTTATGTTTTGATCTTACATTGAGTTCAATCAGATACGTCGAAACGCGTGCTTTCATATGGATAACGCATCACATAAGTTTGAACTAATCCATTCGAAGTTTGCGATGTAGCCGCGCTGCAACGCGCGCGTATCTTATTGCTAGTTAATGAAAAAAAGGAAGATAGGTAACTTATAAGTTTGATACAATTATAGTTTTATTTATTTTAATTAAACGTAATACAAAATATAGATATTTAAATACGTGTAATATAAAATATATAATAAAGCTAAAAATGTTATCGGATATTACGATTAAGTACGGTTTTATATGGTTGGTTTCTGGTATAAACCGTAAACCAAACCATTACTACGATTTTAAATTTCTTAAAACGACCCACCAAAAGTTAAAAAACAAACAACCGTGAAACCAAACCGATGACTCGTTTTGACAGTTTTAAGGTTTGAAAGCAAACCGTGAACACCCCTACATTGTATCATATTAGTGTTACTGTTATCACTATTCTTGATTGTTATTGTTACTGTTACCGATGTTATTTCAGCCTATTATTCTGCACTAGGCATTTGGCTCATTCAGTATATTTCATTCACCATAGGTTCATAGGTTACTTTGGGCGGGGTGAAGAATACCCTAAGGTGCTAACTAAAGATGTTTCGCCACTTTTATAAAATAAAAATATGTAATTTGGTCTTAGGGCTAACTTTAATAGTAACTAGTGAGATTTCCCCCCGCGCTTCGCGGCGAGAATTCTGTCGGTGTATGTTTGCTTCGTTACAGTTGATACTCACAATAGCCTATTGTAATCGAAAGAGAAAACCTTATATCGATCGAAAACAATAAAAACGAATATCAATACCGGTCTGACAGTTAATATTGGTTTAGTTGGTTTGCGTTCTATGTTTATTTTTTTTCAACATTGCCATATAAATTCTTTTGATAACGAATATTGTGTCGCACGCTATCATACTAAATTGAACCGAAACCACCTGAACATCTGTATCGGTACCTATTGTTTTCCTTTCGATAAATTAACACCGTATCACTACCATACCGGACCGAATAACATCATTTTTGGTACAAGAATTTGTTTATATTGTTTTTTCTTTAGATAAAGCTGACATCTTAGTGCTACCATACCATACCGAACACCGGTACCGGTACCTGCAATCTTTCTTTTTTATGGTTTTCGGTTTTAAAAAATTTTCATTTATACAACTCTATGATGAAAATGAATAACGTTACTAGTATTGTGACACTCTGAACCGGTCGGTGCCGTACGAACAACATTGGTGCTAGTACTGGTGGTCGTTTTTATCATTTTCGGTCATGTAAAACATGTGTTGATTTCTATACCAAGTGCATGTATCGTACTGGTGTTGTAATGAACTGAACTGATACCGATCTCATGCGCGCGCAAATAACTTGGAATGTTAAAAAATAAACATAAATGCGGATTTTATAAAAAGGGGTGGGGTTCGGCTACAAAGTCCATTTTTCCTACAAAGTGTACAAAGTCATAAAACACCACAATTTCAGCCATAAAACACACTCAAAACCTACAAATAACAGAGTGAAGATCACTAAAACACAATATCCAAACCCTAACAATCCATAAAAACTTCAAATACACCATCCTAGAACTATGAATATATAACACAACAGGATAATTAACATAAAACACACTAATGTTAGTCATTCGATAATCAAAGCCTTATCATCCAAAACACAACACAAAAACCACAAATATGGCATTTAGTAATCTTCACTTTGTTATTTGGGGGGGTTTTTAGTATGTTTTATAGTTGACATTATGGTGTTTTATGACTTTTTACACTTTGTAGGAAAAATGGACTTTGTAGCCAACTCCCACCCTTATAAAAAGTTAACACTAAAAACTCAAATTAAATAATCGACAAAATATTACTAATAAAAATACTTAAATCTTATTGGTTACTATTTATTACTAAAAATAATTAATAAATACTTAAAAATTATGATTTCCTATTCATCATAAGTTTCAATTAATTCCCTCTATATTAATTTACAATTTTTCTTTCCCTCACTATACTACTGTTCAATTTTGTACAATCTTTTATTGCACAGGTTTACTTTTGTACAATCTAATATTGCACAAGTACTACCATATTCACTGCACTTGCTCTTTTTCTCACTCAACAGATTTACTATCACTATGCTTTCTTCTCTCTCTCCCTCTGTCTCTTTGTCTTCAATCTTCTCTACACCTGTAACCGAATCCGACGATAGTGTGGTTGTACATTGTGTTGACTGTCCATACTTCTCCCCTAATAGCGATGGTGGTACATTGTGGTGACTCTCGGTTTTCAGGCACCACCCTCTCTCTCGAGTCACAACCTAAATCTTGATTTGAGAAAAGGAGACGCGCTAGGGTTTAGGCGAGAGGCGGTGCTTCCGATCTAGCAAAGGTGGAACAAGACCAGATAGCTCTTCCATTAGCTGTGGCGGACGGCGAGTGGTTGTCGATAGTCAGATCGGTGTTGCACTGTTGTGGTAGTGATGGCTTGGTGCTGATGACGTTGGCTGTCAGCCGATGGCATTGGCTGTTAGCCGTTGGTGGTGGCAGAGAGTGGTGGTTGTGTTGTGTGGCTGTGATGACTGGATGACTTTATTGGTTGGAATAGAATTTCCATTGGCCGTTCAACCAAAAAAACAGTAAAGAGTTACCTTTTCAAATTTCAAGTTTCATCTTCCTTTTTCCCAATACTACTTTTCTTTTGTAGTAGGAAGTAAATAAATAATATTTTTATACTGAGTATGTTGTAATTCAAATCTGTGGGTGTAAATGTCAAGAAACTATTAATAATGAAATGCAGGTACACAAACTTCTTCATGAATCATGAAAGAGTTTGAGGTTGAATACAACAAAATGTAGTTATTCACAGTTAAAAAACACATTTACTTCCAAGATTCACCATACTTGAATCTTTAAGATTTTTAAAATTCCATTTTTGTATTAGTCTACGTTTGCAAGTGAAAACGTCACAAAGCGTGTGCGTGGCTCAACGTTTTTACATATTCTTTTGTTCGGTTTACCGGTACTGCCGCAACGCGCGGGTCTTAAACACTCGTATTTATAATAATGGAACTATGACATGTTTCTGATTACCATTACTAGTAACACGTCACCCAATCCAGGGTGGAGTTCCCATCTTTGTAAATGGCTAGCATTAGATGTATATGAACAATAGACTCCAGTATTTATTTATAGATGTTAAAAAGGTTGTGGTATGACATGACAGAGTTGTCTACTAACAATGAAATGAAAATCAACTAAACATGACTCGCATTACATATCACAATCGTATCATCATCATCATCATACTCATTAAATCCCACCAATAGCAAAGCTAAGGTAGAGTCTGAAGAGGGTAAGATATAGACAGCCTTACCTCTACCCCGTAGGAATAGAGAGACTGCTTCCAGTGAGACCCCCGGCTCGATACATATCACAATCGTATTATGACTCCAAAAAACTACCAATCGAAAATAAATAGCAAGTCTCACAATGAAACAAGTGTCGGTTACACATGTTTTCTGTAGTGATTAAACCGTGACAAACTACAGTGTGTGAAATTTCACTCTTAACACTAGTAAACAAAGTGTCAAAATTGTACGCATATGAAATAGACTAGGAAATTAAAAAAGTACACATTAACTAGGAAAAGGAAGTGGTCACCTCCATTTGTCTTGCAGATCTTTCCTCTCAGACAAAACCCAGGTTACGAAGATGGCGATAACAAGGGCAACTATAGTTAGTAGAAGCAATGCGTAGTTGAAATCCTCTGTAAGTGAGTCGTATGTTTTTGATGGCGCAATCCGAGTATAAAAGAGATCAACTCCGTATGCAAACACAAGGCTTGTTGACTCCAGCTTTGCAGGTATCGTTTCTATGCCTCTTAGACCTTCTACTTTGAATGCATGTGTCACATACGACTGCCCCCATACACACAAAGTTGTTTTTGGTCAGTCACAAAACTATATATTATACATATAGAGTGACGTTCATTTCAGAACCAATAATACATTTAAAACTGCGAGAATGTTTTAACCTTTGTACTAATTATTATATAAATTGACTAGAATGTATAAGATTTCCATAAGTTTAAAATTTATTTAAAAAAAATACCGACACTCTTTTGTCTAAATGCACATACGCATATACACTATATGCACATGTAAATGCATATGCGCACATTTTTAAAGGAAATTAGAAAGAGAAGAAATAAAACCAAAGAAAGAGTGGGAAGAGAGAAATAAACGATTTTCATGACTTGCTTACTCTGAAATGATGCGCCCCTCTTATGTGTAATATAAATGGAAATTTTAATGACAGCAAAAGGGAAGAGGTTTTTTCTACCTGTGGAATAATCGGTAAAGCATCTGTGAGAGGTAAAAGACCCTCCTCTTTCTCAGCTTGTGTAGGGTTAAGGGACCTTCTTGGATCAACAAACCTCTTGTCAAGAGCTAACACCTATAAGTGAAAAATAGATGAATTTATGAAACATGGGATTTGGATGCGAATAAAAAAGAAAGATTACAAATTCATATTATTTGTGGGCTAACCTACCTGATCCCCAATTGTGCCAATAAGAAGGTGTTTGGAAGTTATGCCCTTGGCAGTTGAAGATACTGATATTGCTTTCACCGAATGTGTGAAGAAGTAAGATTGTGATTTGGTCGTAACCTCGGGCCGGGAATAAGATGAGACGGGTGTAGTCAGATTATGCTTTCCAACAATAAGCTTCAAAACATCTTTATTTTCCTGCGGGTGGTGATCGGGATTAAGCATCAAGGGATGGTTAAATATGAGAGAAAAAAAATTTAAGATCCATACCGCACGGGACTGGTCATATATCTCAATAACGGACATCTCGTATCTGTGTGCTCGTAAGTTGAAGTAATGGTAGACTACCCAGTTTTCACTAAGAACCTTCAAAACAATTTAAGTAGATAACTTAAGAAAAGTTGAAAAACAAGTTACTTCTTTAAATGTATATAATGCAAAGAGTTAATTACTGTTTTCGTCCCTGAGGTTTGTCAAAAATAACGGTTTCAGTCCATTAGTTTAAAAATTGCGATTTCAGTCCATTAGTTTCATTTTCGTAACCATTTCAGTCCACTTTTCAAACGGCGTTTGTTTTATGCAGTTAATGGAAGCACGTGCTTGTCACGTGATGGGCAATTTGGTCATTTCCATTCCAATTCTCACAAACCCAGTTGTATTAAACACCACCTACCCCTTATTCATCCAAACCCTGACCCCCAATTCATCCAAATTGCCCATCACGTGACAAGCACGTGCTTCCATTAACTGCATAAAACAAACGCCGTTTGAAAAGTGGACTGAAATGGTTACGAAAATGAAACTAATGGACTGAAATCGCAATTTTTAAACTAATGGACTGAAACCGTTATTTTTGACAAACCTCAGGGACGAAAACAGTAATTAACTCTAATGCAAACATTGAAACTCACTGCATGCACGGGACCCTGTGAGCCTAAATGAGTCATGCGGTGTAGTATGCGGCCAGTCACAGTATCGATAAGGTAGACCACCAGCACCGATTCGTCTGGAGTTGCTGAGCCAATAGGACCACTGGCTTTAGGTGAAACAGTAGCAACAAACACCATATTTTTCGATATGTATTTATACATCACATCCTCATCTGCAATCACCTTTGCTTGAGTGTGAACCACCTGAAAAACAACAATAATTTAATTTGATTTTCTTCTCCAACCAAATTTCATTTGCATTTTCAAAACACAAAACAAGTGTTAAAGAAAAACATACCTCATTTGGTTTTCTCGTCACTGTTGCGATTATTTTCTCTGATTCTGCTGGAAACACAATGGACCATAAGTTCCTAGCCTCAAAGGAGTACTCACTAGAATGAGTTTTTTTCACCCCATACCCCCTCAAGATACCAGCTTCAGATTCAACAGAGTACCAATACACGTTTTCAGACTCCCGTTGAAAGATGTTAGCAGCTTCAGGAGTTGTTGGGTACAAATGAGCGCGTTTATCAGCATCTATCAGCAAATGAAGCTGCTGCTCAGTGGAATCCCTGAACGGTAGCGTAATAACTTGCACAGTAGAATGTTCTGCAGGACCCAAATTTTGAAGCTCTTTTCCAGTGTAGGCATCAACAATCGACAGTGCACTAGGAGAGGTCAAAGAAAGTCCACATCTGCCAACAACAAGAACAGATGGGTTGTTATCCAGTGCATGATGATGCGGGACTTGCCACTGACGCAATTTGAGGCCAACACACTGTTGTTGTGATGTGGTGCGTAGAGATTGAAGTAGGGTTGACCAGACAACTCGTCCGTTTCCTGTATGTAAGGCGTAAAGTTTGCCAGCTCTTGTAAGCAGTATAAGCAGTTTACGGAAACCGTTATGGTCTCGGGTCATCTTGTTTTTTTGAGAACTCTGTAACCTAATTTGTTGTATAGCTGCTACTTCATCTGGTGTTGCAAGCATTAAAGTTCCTTTTAGCTTCAGCATATGACCCTTCAACAAAATTCATAATTTCTAAGATTCAGTATTAAACTCCATAATCTAATACACAAATAGTTATTTATTTAAGAGTTGATAAAACCGTCATGAGTTACTAATAGTCCACCTCTGGGACTGCAAACTAACCGAACGTTCAGCGAACAATTCGTGAACCGTTCAGCAGGAAGTTCGTTTGTGTTCGTTCGTTTAATAAATGAACGAACACAAACAACAAATTCCATTCGTTTAGTTAAATGTTCGAACACATACAACAAATTTCGTTCATTTAGTTAAATGAACGAACATGAATATATGTCGTGTTTGTTCATTTATGCTCATGAACACTTGGTAACGTGTTTGTTTATGTTCGTTTGTGTTCAATAGTCCGTTAGTGTTAAATTCTGACAGATAAAATATTTAGTATCAGTGTATTATATATTTTGCTCATGAACGTTTGTTTGTGTTCATCTTTTGTTTTCATTTGTGTTCATGAACATTGTTTGTGTTCGTTTATCTTCATGAACGTTCGTTGCCTAAATTAACAAATGAACATGAGCACGTTCATTTCCTTAACGAACGAACACGAACAGAAAATCTCGTTCGGTAAGTGTTCATGAATAACAAGGTCTTGTTCGTGTTCATTCGCAGCCCTGTCCACATCCCACTAAGAGGTTAAAGATTGTCAGGAGTTAACTGACTCAGAGAAATAACTCATTCTTATTTTATTAAAAAGGAGAGGGTTTTAACTTTTAACAACTGCGCGACCAAATTTAATATCAAAATGCCACATCACTTATTAGCAAAAAGTAATTATGACGATGCTTGAATAAATAAACATGCGCATATATTGAAAGCCTCTCAAGAAGTTTCATACCTTAAGCCACTCAAAAAGGCTGTGCTCAACTTTTGCTACCGATACGCCAATTTTTTCGACAGGTAGTTCTGATGTTGTGACATCAATAACAGAAGCAAGTCCATCATCTCTAGTCCAGACAATCTCACCTTGTTGAAGCAATAGTAATGAATGATCTTCCATTACAATCAATGCTCTAAAACCATGAGATCTATCTGTTCTAACGTAGTTATTGATGAAAATTTTGTGCACAAATCCTCTCTCGTGATCCATCTTGACAGTTTCCTTGAGGTGATTGCTACTCATGTCATGAACAAGCCTTACAGACAGCTCAATCTTACTATCTCCCTGTTGAACAAGTGCAAACGCTTGTTCACCTTCTGAAAGGGCCAATGCATCACTAACAACCACCGTTTTATCAACTTTCTCCATTACGTTTAATTTCCCTTCATCGGTCACTTTAACAAAAACTATGCAACTATCTGTTCTTAGAGAAAATATTCCTGAAAGCTTTGAAGGTAAAATAACGGTGTTTTCAGAAGACCCATGAATGAGATCTGAAACATGGATTTGTTGAAGGTGGATCGCTCCGTTGTTTACAGTTATTAAGAGCACAACTGACCTTGAAGCATCAAGCACCACAAATCTGTCACCCGAAACTGGCAAGATTTCCCCGTAAACGCCACCGGGAAACGATGCACTTGTATGTTTCAATAAGCCTCCATTCTTAACATCGATCTCGTAGGTATCGAACTGAGATGAATCCGTAACTCCTACAGCATGAACTACATCACTCCCGCCAGAAAGAATCAACTGATGAACATCAACGCTACTGCACAAGAAATACATAGATAAATCTACTGAAAGTCGCGTACTACAAGGAAGAAACTGTAAAAGGAACGTCAAGTCGTCAATAGTTGAATTGGTCAAACCTTTCGATTGCGAAGTCCTTCTTCCAAAGATACTCCCCATCAATGCTGGAAATGGCATGAAGACATCCACCACCGTAAACGAAAATTGGACTGTCCAGATCCACCTTCAAATTCGACTGAAAACACGTTTCGGTTCAGTTAACCAACCATGAGGGTTACAGAATATGACGAAGTGTAGAGTGCAGTAAGAGCATAAGAAGGCTTTATGTTACTCACGGGAACGGTTAATAATGCCTTGGAATACTTTGACCCTGACAGAAAAGACTCCCACACCATCTGACCGTCAGGAAGGTTCCAAGCTCTTAATATGCTCCCCTCTGATGATAGTGTAATAACATCTGAAATATAAAACAAGTTACCCTTCAGAAAAACATCATCATTAAATGACAACTTCATAACGAAGGGTTGCACTTGATAAGATTCCCAGTTATTATAACATTTATCAACTTATTGTTGCAAGAAATAACCATACAAGCAACCCACTTTCTTAATAACAAGAAATCAACCTCTTGTATAATAACAATGTGTCAAACATGTAGGTTTTGTTATAGATACATCTAAGTTCTCTTCTTTAAACTTTTTAGTTATATAAGCAAGGAAAGGTAGCTATATCTCTTCTTTTAATCATAGATATGTTTTTTAGCTGACACAACTAGTTTGGGTAAAAGCTCCATAGATTAAGTTAGATATTAGTTTTAAATTCTGGAAAATAAGTCCAAAATATTGTTAGCCGACTTTAACTACAAGGAAGAATACTAACATTTCCCAAGGGCGATATCAATTTTGTCAACAACATCATTGGGTCCCAAAACATGCCTCCAAACTGCAAAGCCAAAACGCATAAGTAAATACATATACTCTTTTAACAAATCGACGCCAATAATAGATGTAGACGAAAGATATACAAGAAGCCTAGATAATATGGATGGTAACAACAACTTACAAATCTCGCCTCGACGGAGATCAAGAGATGCAATAACATTCTCTTCAGTTGACACAAGAACACGTTTCCGGCCTGCCTTTTGCGTGTGGAATACTGCATGTTTTACTTTGCCTATGTAGCGTTGATGCCTGAACAACAAAAAGATATGCAGAGAAAGGGGAACAAAGTAAGTACTGAATAGCTTAGATCGAAGAGAACAAGAAGCATAAGCTGCTTTCAAGCCTCAAAAATTGGCCGCATAAGTTAGAATCTCAAAACACCATCGATTAACAACAGTTTAGTTGTTTCTACTTGATCTAACCGCTATTGCTATTGCTATTACTACGTAAACATTCCTGGCAAGTACAAAACTAAATGAATTTAAGTCAACAGCAACATTAATCGGTTATGATGAAATTCAATCTAGTTAGCAAACATATCTAGCAATATATCAATACTGAGACTGAATTTTAACATAACTGAATTGGATTTGAACTAGGAAAGTGGGGCAAACAAGCAAGCAGACACAGAAGATTAAAAAGTAGGTAAAGAGTGAGTCTGAGGTACCAGTCCATGAGTCCGACTTGATCTTCGAAGAGAGAGAAGGAAGGTGCTAATAAGGAGGATAGGCAGAGGAGAAGAATCAGAGAAAGCTTGATCGCCATAGCCATGGCGAATAAGCTGCTGCTGGCTGATCTAGGTTACCGATGGATGGATCTGAGAACACGAGGCTTCGGTCAAGCCGGCTTGATCTCCTTTATGACGACATTCATTCGGGTGGGTTATCCGTTCCTCAAATTTTTTTTTTTTAACGGCAAATTTGGATCACTGACAGACCACTGGAATATCATCGTGTCACGAGCATAATCATCTGATCATATCCATCTCCACTAGGCAATGCATATACATCAATTTAGAAGGAAACCCAATAAATATAGAAAAAACTCCCTTGTAGGAATCGAATCCAGGACCTATTGGTCCCGAAACGTTATCCCACCCTCAAGTGTGTTTGTCTAATTAAAATTTGTATCATTTTCGTCACTGACATTCTTAAAACATGCTAACTCTATTTGAGTTAACTGCCATTTTGGTCCTTGTGTTTGTCCAATTATGTCAGTTCAGGCCAAATTTCAAATTTGTATTATTTTCGTCCCTGACATTCTCGAAACATTATAGTTCCATCCAAAAAACTAAGGTTGAATCGAATAATTGGACAAACTATAGGGACGAAAATGGTAGTTAACTCGTGTTTTTGGGACGGAACTGACATGTTTCAAGAATGTGAGATATAGAAAAAACTCCCTTGTAGGAATCGAATCCAGGACCTATTGGTCCCGAAACGTTATCCCACCCTCAAGTGTGTTTGTCTAATTAAAATTTGTATCATTTTCGTCACTGACATTCTTAAAACATGCTAACTCTATTTGAGTTAACTGCCATTTTGGTCCTTGTGTTTGTCCAATTATGTCAGTTCAGGCCAAATTTCAAATTTGTATTATTTTCGTCCCTGACATTCTCGAAACATTATAGTTCCATCCAAAAAACTAAGGTTGAATCGAATAATTGGACAAACTATAGGGACGAAAATGGTAGTTAACTCGTGTTTTTGGGACGGAACTGACATGTTTCAAGAATGTGAGAGACGAAAATGGTACAAATTTGAAATTTGGTCTAAACTGGCATAATTGGACAAACTAAAGCGATGAAAATGGCAGTTAACTCTACTTTTAGTAAACTTCATTTTATGTCCCGTTTAGTTTATTTTTAATTTTAATTTTCAGAACAAACAAACGAAGCAATTCCACGCGAAACACAGTACGTCTGCCTAAAAGTACACGAGGCACGCCCCGTGTCTCGACCAAAAAATGACAAAAAAGATCTTCAGTGGGCTTTTGAAGATTTGATGTGACCCACAAGAGCGGACCATGCCACCGTGCCTCAGTACCACGGGCAGTGCCTCGCTCTCGAACAAATTTGTCAAGATTTGCTCAAGGCACATGTTGTGCCTTGTGTCACACCCCAACCGATGGCGGAATCATCGGGGTGCGGCACATAACAACTATAATGTGACAATATTTTTAATACGTTTAATATCCCATACTATCAAACAAAATAATCCACAAATAGTCATACAGATATCAAAATCTCTCAAACAAGTTCCAATCCGACAACCTAGATTTTATTTGGTGAGTTTCTAGACTTCCTAACTTGTTTGCAGCATAACAGTCCATCAACCTGTCACATACGTTACAATAAAAGTCAATACATAAAGTAAAGGTAAGTACACAAGTTTGTATAGATATAGGATAAAAAGCGTTTACGCATAACCAGCATGTAACACGTAACGGGCGAAGCATGTAAACTACCAACAATGATACATCCTAAACACGTGACTGTGAGTAGAGTATGCGCGACACATGTTCACCGAAGCGAACACGTGAAGTAAAGTATGTGATCCTTCGCAACCCCTGAACAAACAGGTGCTGAGTCCAAACTATAGTACTATCGTTGCTAAAGGCGGCTGGGCAAGTAATCACGGTATAAGCATAGTAACAAGCATTCAACTAATCACGTATAGCATGCGGGAGCGGTTAGCGTTAAAAGTGTTTGCGTTGTGTGTTGTGTTTTGATAGAGAACGTATATAACACCCAAAAGTGCGTTAAGCGAAAAAGGGTTCGAGTATACTCACAGTGCGTGTTTAACAGATCAACACAGTCTGGTTGGATTGAAGGGAGCGCCGAGTCAGCCTGCATACAGGAACATAAGTATAAGTCTTTCTAAGTGCTGACACGGTCGAAACCGGAGTGTCGAGTGCTCAACAGTCCATTCGGACGGATGGTATAGTTCATCCGGACGGATGGGCTTGTCTATCCGGACGGATGGGCTGTGTCTCATCCGGACGGATGGGCTGTGTCTCATCCGGACGGATGGGCTGTGTCTCATCCGGACGGATGGGCTGTGTTCATCCGGACGGATGGGCTGTGTTCATCCGGACGGATGGGCTGTGTTCATCTGGACGGATGGCCTATTTTGTCGGGGAGGAAACAATCTGACGTGCAACTGATGTTTTAATATAAAAGGAAAAGTTCCGGAGTGGTAGCAAAGTTTATCCGAACGGATGGACTGTGTTGGCAATTTGTAAAAATTTTGTTAAACAAAAGGTTTAAACTAACGGAGACGGTTGTGATGACGAAATCAAACAACAGACAGACATCAGGTCCAGTCCATCCGGATGGATGGGCATTGCCCATTCGGACGGGTATACTGTTCTTGACGAAAATTCATGCTTGACCCGTTAATCGGTCCATCTCTTCGGTAGAAATCAGCCATCGAGCCGGCTCTCGACTATGGGAAGAGTTGGGAGTCTGACGAGTTCCCGATTCCACCAAAGTTGTAGGAAAAATCGAAGAAAGTTCATAAACAAGTTGTGAAATGTTGAAATCCTTCATAACTTGATCCAATCTCGATTGTATGATACTCCACAACAGTTTGCCTAAGCAAAACGAGTGGAAACCATCTTCGAGGTGGCTGGAATCAAGGGTTTTGAGAAAAGTTAGAGTGTGTGTGCGTGTGTGTGTGTGAGAGAGAGGGAGAGAGTGTGTGATTATGATTAAGAGGATGGAGTAGAAGTGGAATGGAATGAAAGCTTGAGAGGGGATGAGAGAGCCAAAGTGTTGAAATGGAGTCAGAAGTCCACTATTTATAGTGGGGGGTGAAGGCTGGTTTATGTGCGGATGGGCTACCTTCGGATGGCTCCATCCGGACACATGGGCTCCATCCGGACGGATGGGCTCCATCCAGGCGGATGGCTGATTCGGACGGCTGAGATCGTGTTTGTTAGTTTCCCACTTTGATTCGTTTGTGAGTGATATTAAGTGTTGCGTTGCGTTTTGGTGTGTTAAATCGAGTTGTGCGAGTAAGCGTTTGAGCGTTTTGAGCCAGTATAATCCATAAACATATAAAGCACACACACGTCAAGCATATAAGAACACACAACATAACATTACTACTACAATTAATGTAACACCCGTCTCATTTATATAAGAATTTAATACAAAATAAGCAGTTTTAAACCAAAAACTTCGATTAATATTAAATACCAAACGGAAGTTTTCATAAAGTTAGCCTTCTAGTTAACAACTACTAGTTTTAACAACCCAAAAACATGTAGGATCGTTTTCAGACCCGAATGAGTCGATCAGAAGAGTTTATCTCTAAACGAAAGGCGGAAACAGACGTGTAGAGTTCAATTCAGCAAGATTCACGCTTAAAACTGTAGTAATATTTATTTCACACTGTTTTACAACCTGACAACACTTCGGCAGCACTTCGTTGCTCTGGCCGAAAAGTTTTTAAATGATGAAAGTTTGAAGCCTATTTATAGAAAGAGACCCCTGACCGTTTGAAAGTGGCAATACATCCTTCAAACGGTCACGAGCTTCAAACGGACATCTCTCAAACAAATGACACATTTCAAACGGTTACATCTTAAAACTTGTTTTGTCTTCATGATGTCATATATGTGATGTCACTTGTGATATCACATATATGATGTCATGTTTGATCAAACCCGCAACGAACCCAAGACTCGATATAAGACGAAGACGACAGATGTGTGCACCAACAGACTCCCCCTCAGATGTTGACGAGTCTTAAGTGTCGAGTCTTTGCATCTTCAGTCTTTATCAGTCCTCTCAAACTCTCTGAAGTGTCTGACGTTGTAAGTATCCTCAAGTCTTCTCTCTTCTCTTTTCATCATCAGCAAATTTCCCACAAGCAATCTCTACTCAAATGTCTTCAGACTCCCCCTTTCGATATGCTGGGATCGCAGTTTGGCTTGTTGAAATCACATAGTCATCAGGTATCGGAACCTGGCACTCTGTCTTCAGGTTCAAGATCGAAACCTGGCTACTCCTGCACATTCTTAACCCAGAAATAAATTTCACAAATTTAACATTTAACAAATTTATAAACCCAGATTCTCTCTCAAATTAAACCAGAATGATTTATCAATGATAAACTCTGATGAACCATTTGCAAAAATTAATCATTTTTCGTTTCAAAACACATTCTCCCAAACCATTTGTTCATCATATCTAGCACTTGGAATTTTGAAAATCAGCTCTCCAACATCAGTTGTCGAAAATCTTTTTGGATTTTCCAAAATTTTTTTTGCTAAAACACACTGAAAATCTTTTTGGATTTAGAGATATTAAGAAATGCAGTAAAGAAATATTTACAAACAATATTTTTGTGAGTTCGTGTAAGAGGATCATATCAGTTTTTGAGACAAGTCACCAACACCATTAAGCTTCATTTCATTTTAAGTTCTAAACAATTCACCTAGATTGTCAGTATATTTGTCCACTTAAATTTTCACACAAAGTTCAATTGATCCGAGATATGATGTTAATGTTTTAAAAGACTTGAACTTATCCGTGTGTCCCACTACTTGAATATACTCCCGTATCCAGATCCCAATATTCAGTCTTACAGGTGAGTATACCACAGATGATATCTGTAAGGGAATAATTTATAGTACGAAACCGTGAGAGCTCAGGTCAGAACTTCCGTTCAGCAGAGAGATGACGGCTCGACTTTCGGTGTGTCCCCTTTAGAGGATCTTTTTGATTTCAACAGCAGCGACTATCAATTTTATTGTTTCATCAGCTTGCTGAGGGCGATGCTATGTTTCAAGCATTTGCAAAAAGCATTATCCGGGGACTAGGTCAGAACTTCCATTCAGCAGAAGTCCCGGGATAATACCCCAGATATCACTGAGCATAAAGACCTAGTATCTCAGAAAGAGGGACCTTTCAAACGAGATTTCAGGGGTTACCTATATATCCAAGATGTTGTTAACCCACAGAACAAGCAAGTTTGAATTTTAGGTTTATATCTCGTCACAATCTACTAAATGTGCAAAAACCTACTGGCATATCCGTAGTGAGGTTGTTTATCACATTTTAACATTTCATTTCTTTAGCATGTTGTGACAGTCTACTGATGTACTATCATTTCCTCTATTCACAACGAAACTCATTTTTGAATTTTATCATGTTTTTGTCTTTTTCAAATTTTCAAATGTTTTTGAATTTTCTAAAATCTTACTCCCCCTAAAATGCAAACACATTTTAGGAAATTTGAAAACAAACTGTACAAACAATGTGACAACCGATATCAAATCGCATCAATTCGCCATCCACATGGCATAAACAATCAGAACTCCCCCTTTCAACAAACTATTTTCTCATTTAGATTTCAAAACACTTAAGTTTGTTTTAATCAAAATGATTTTTCCGGAAAATAAGTTTGATTTTACCACTTGTAAAGTTGGGGTTTGGTTCATCACATTGCCTTCAACCACTTGTAGAAAATCAAGTACAAATTAATGTCCTTGATTTACCACTTGTACGAAAAACACAATCAAATACAAAGAATGATGCCGATTCCTGATCCGCAATTACAAACTTGGGATCTCCGGCAATTCACAATCTGTAAAATTTAACAAACTTTAAGATTCATTTTCAAAAACAATTAATTACCTAAGAAAGATGCCGATTCCTGATCCACAATTACAAACTTGGGATCTCCGGTAATTCAGGTTTTTCAAGCAAAGAAAATGTCCACCCAAGCCTGACCAGTCTTGGGTGTAACCTTCTCAACTTCACTAGGGGTTGGGCTATAAGTTGCCTTCTTTGTAGCATAAAACTCCTTTACCCCTTTAACCTTCCCATCGATCATTTTTCCAAAAATTTTCTTTACGTTTCCATTAAAAGCTTTCTCAACATCAAATTCATTCTTATCAGAATAAAATTGATTTGAAATTTCAACCTTTCCAACCTTTGATTTAAAATTCTCAGCTCTCAATGGTGGAAAATGAACATCATCCATTAGAGGCACTGAGTTTTCTCTTTTTACCTCAACCTGTGGCTCCTCTGACTTTGTGGAATCAGATTCATCGCCAGATTTTACTTCTGATTTCTTAACAACCCATTTTTGGTTGTCAAGTTTCACACTTCGCTTGTAAAATCTCTTCGAACATTCACCAACTTCAAATGTTGAATTTTTGAAAACTTTAAATTTTTCAGTTGGTAGTTCGGTTTTATCAACAATAACTTCTTTCAGTTTTCCAGAAACTCCCTGTTTTGTGTTTGTTGCTTGAGGACAATTCCATGCAATATGACCAACTTCATTGCATCTGTAACAGGTTCTTGTCTCTTTCCTTTGAAAAACTCCTTTCTTCATCTTTTCATCAAGAAACTCCTGGTTTGACTGTTTCCAGAATGAGCTCTTTGATTCTTCTTCATGGCTAGTTCCTGCAACATATGTCATTTTTGATTTAAAATCTCGAACATATTTTTCATTTTTATAGTTTTCAGGTGGAATAAAACCTAAGCCTTTCTTTTTGTAGCTACGATTTTGGTTAGGTTTCTTTTGAAAACCAGAACCAGAATTGTAACCCTTTTTCTTGTTTAAACGTTGTTGTGCTCTTGAGGTGTAAGGTCTTGGTTTTCTTGTAAAATTTTCATCTTTTGTTTCAGAAATATTAATTTCTGTTAGTTTGAAAACCTTTTTGATCATTTCTGGTTTAACACCTCTTATTGGAAACTCTTTATCAAAATATAATTTGTCAGAATCATTCAAAGTATACACAACTTCAAATGTTTCATCATCCAAATTAGATTTTGACAATAAAAACTCTTTACTATAAACCCGTTTTCCCGACGATTTTGAACTCCTTTCGGACGAACTCGAACTCCCAACTGACTGACACGAACTTTTGGACTCAGACTTTGACTCTGACTCCTCATCCTTATCCAACACTTGATCGACCATTCTTTTTATTAATTCGGACTCATGATCTGTGTCGGACGCTGTGAACGTGACGTCAATGTTGTCTGGTAATACATCGGTTAACTCGGACTCTAACTTTAGATTGACTGCCTTTTGGACTTGTTCCTCATTCGGTTTTCTAGGCGAATACCCTTCCCAAATCGGAGGCGGACACTTATTATAACAGACATCCTGTTTCTTACCAGTATCCTTTTTCTTCTTTGGCTTTGTTTCTTCACCTTTAAATGCTTCAAATCCTTCAACTGTTGGATAAATTCTATCAATTATGTAGTCACAACCTTTGTAACTTTGCAACAATCTTCTGATTCTTTCATTCTCAGTTACTTCACTATCCAACTCTTTCTTCCGCTTTGCACATTCTTCTATGTACAAGTTGATCTCTTTCTGCTTTGTCATCATGGTAGCATTCAACATCTTCAAAGCTTTCTCTCTTTCAGAGTTAGTCTTTTCCAGACTATTCACAGTTCTGTTCAATACATCATATGACTGTTTCAATTTTTTTACATCAAACAACAACTTTTCTTTCAACTTTTCTAACTCACTAAACCTCTCATCTTTCTCTATACATTGTTTACATGACTCTAAACAAGTAAGACAGGGTTTTGTGATTTCAACGATCTTCTCGACTTCAATTATCTTTTCAACTTCCACAATCTTCTCAATCACTTTGACCTCTTTCATTTCCTTTGCAGTTTTCCTTTCTTTCAGTTTCTTCAATTTTTCTGCAAAATAAAATTCAAAAGTGTCAGAAGATAAATGTGTTTTTCCAAGATTTATCTGTTCCATCTCTTCATCATCACTAGTTTCAAATGAACTGTTTTCTGATGAAACAGATCTTTCATCTTCACTCTCCTCATTATCTGACATCACATCCATCCACTCCTTCAGCAACTCTGGCTTTTGCACAATCTGAGCAATAAAAGCTTTAACATTAGGATCAGCTGGAATGTACTTGTCCCAGCTAAAACCATCAGCCACTTTCTCGTCATCTTGATCCATGATGCCATAGTAAGCCTTTTTGTTTGCATCTTCAATCATTTTCCCATGTGCCGTTTGTGGATCTTTTTGTTGATGTGGTAGATGAGTAATTTGTTGATAAATGGAATTCCTATAATAATCATCTTTCCCAGACGACTCCTTTGCTCCTCTCGGCTCCTGATTCTTGCACTCTCTTTTAAAGTGGCCTTTCTCCCTGCAACGAAAACAGACAACTTTAGATTTATCAAATCCTAGATTAGAAAGGTTTGCATCCAAGAAATCATTTCTTCCTGTAACCAATCTAAATTTTTCTGTTCTCCTCAAAACACTAGCTAAGGCCCATTTAATATCCATCAGTTCCAGCTCCTCTGCATCGATTTGATCATAATCTTCCTTTGTGAGCATCGGATTACCAATTCTTCCGGCAATCAACCTTTCATAAGACTCTAAAGCAGTGACTAATAATCCCATATGATTCTTTACAATCTCTTCAGAATAATTTTGTCCATTTTGAAGATGTAAAGCCACATTGCACTGAATTAGATGACCATTTCCAGCAGATGAACTATGAACACTTGGAGGATTCACCGTTGAGAACCCACTAGTGTCGACTGATCCTTGACTGCTTGGTGTAGATTGATTTCCAGCACTAAATGCAGTTTGTATCTTTGGACTTGCTTCAGCAGTTTGAACATTTCCTTTATAATACAATTTAATATCTTGTTGATGAGTAGAACTGTTCATTCTAGCAATTTTCTGCTGCTCCAGATCCTGTGCCTCCAACTTCTCTATAAACTGTGCAATCGATAACCTTCTAAACTGTCCAGAATTTTTCAATATCATCAGATATGTACCCCATTCCTGTTGCGGTAACGCATCAGCAAGCTTTTCAACCCATTCTGCTGGAGTTTTTGTAATCTTCAACTGTGACATAGTGCGTACAAGATGACAGTATCTTTCAATAAGACTCTTTGTTGTTTCACCAGGCATGCACGTAAATAGTTCAAATTCCTTTTTCAACAAAGCTGCTTTACTTTGTAGCATTTCAGTACTTCCCTCAAATTTCTTTCCAAGAGCTTCCCAAATAGAATAAGCGTTTTCATCATGTTGAAGCAACACAAATATATCTTCTTTAACAGCTTGTTGTAACAAATTGATCATCATCTTTTCTCCTTTGTAACTCTCTCTTTCTTGCTCCGTGAATTCTGAAATGATTTTACCGACTCCCGCTGAATTCTTTGGCCTCTCATACTCAGTTTCGATGCTCTCCCAAGCTTTAGATGATTCGCCTGAACCCAATTCTCAAACTGTTTCTTCCATCCGTGATAATCTTCAATTCCCATAAGTTTCGGAGGTTTTTGCATTGTTCCGGTTTCATTCTCCATGTTCATGTTCTTAGTAATTTCGGATGGACTAGTCGGGGTTGTAGCAAAAGCGTTGTAAAAATCTTCACTCATGATTCGATATCGAAGAATTTCTCAAACTAGCTTTCAAACGAACTGGTTCACCTCGTGAAAACACCTTAATCACCTAACAACAAACAAACAAACAAACAAAATACAATCAGTTTAACGACTTATCAATTAAACGGATAAAACTGGTACTCGAATTGATAACTATTCTGAGCGGACTGAGAGTTGACAGACTGTGCGAACTGCTATGACCCGGATCAAAATCAAACGACCTTTTCCAATGACCTGGTTCACGAAGACACGACCTTGACCCTTTCACATGAACCGAAACTTGTATCAAACGACCTAACAAACCTTTAAACACTTTGAACTCCAAACCGTGTGACCTGAACTTAAGTCCAAATGACATGGACTTCTTGATTGTAAGCACTATACGACAAAAATGACTTGATCACCTTTAACAATAACACATGGGCCGATGATTCTCAAAATAAACTGCAATCAAGTTGAACTTTGATTGTTTGATTATCACAATGGCCAACAACTATGATTATTACTTTATTATCTTCCCAAGATCACATGCAACATTTATAGAACAATGTGTAAACTTTTTACATGCAATCCATTTAATAGCTGACAACAACACAAGCAAGCAATGAGTTGATGGTCGACAACCTTTAAATGTTCATGGGCTCTTTTAATGAATGATATTGATTGGGCCGTCCAATATGACTTTAATGTTACACATGCAAATTTTAAAATTTCAACAACACATACAAATCGATATCATCATGCAGATAGCCACTTAAACCGACAATTTGATATGATTCACACGGGCCTGACTAATCACGTGAATTTATATTTACAAGACAATATTCAACAGACAACAATTACTCTTCACAATTCAGTAACTAACAAGTTTTATCAAACCAAGCAATCTGAACTTCAATTTACGAGACCCTTAATGATGACATCACATGCACTTCATTGGGTTACTAAATCACATGTATATCTTCAATGTAAATGTCAGACAATTGATCAGAATAAGACATGTATCACGTGAACAACAAAACTACTTTCAAACGGACACCTTGTTCAAACTTTCATGTCCAGTTTCAAACGGTCATGTGTAGATTTCAAACGGTCATGTGTATATTTCAAACGGTCAGTCCATTTTCAAACGGTCACGATGGCAACTTTCAAACGGTCAGGTTAGTTTCAAACTGACAACCATGTATTTTCAAACGGTCATGTGCATTTTCAAACTGTAAGGTGCATTTTCAAACGGTCACGGTCAATTTCAAACGGTCAGACGCTGAACTCGTTCAAACGGTCACCGGTTTTCAAGCCATTTTTACCACTTTTACTTCGAGTTTAGGTCCGATATTCTCAAGGGTTTGTTAAAACACCATTACGCACACATTGTGAAAGTTTTAGCCGATTTTATCCGTGAAAACTTGTTCAGTTTTGAAAAGAAGGTGTAGAAGATAGGAAAAAACAACTGAATTGGTATGAATTCTTCCTCCTGAGCTCTGATACCACTTGTAGGATCGTTTTCAGACCCGAATGAGTCAATCAGAAGAGTTTATCTCTAAACGAAAGGCGGAAACAGACGTGTAGAGTTCAATTCAGCAAGATTCACGCTTAAAACTGTTGTAATATTGATTTCACACTGTTTTACAACCTGACAACACTTCGGCAGCACTTCGTTGCTCTGGCCGGAAAGTTTTTAAATGATGAAAGTTTGAAGCCTATTTATAGAAAGAGACCCCTGACCGTTTGAAAGTGGCAATACATCCTTCAAACGGTCAAGAGCTTCAAACGGACATCTCTCAAACAAATGACACATTTCAAACGGTTACATCTTAAAACTTGTTTTGTCTTCATGATGTCATATATGTGATGTCACTTGTGATATCACATATATGATGTCATGTTTGATCAAACCCGCAACGAACCCAAGACTCGATATAAGACGAAGACGACAGATGTGTGCACCAACAAAACAAATATTTAAGTGTCTACAATATAAACATTGTCTTTAACAAAGTTAACTAATCACGGACGCTTCAAAAGATTGTGTTCGGTTCTTGAAAAGATGCTTGATCGCCATCCGGATTAAGTCCATCATCACCTATAGCCAAAACCACACAAAAGATTAGTTTTGACACCTTAAATATAAGTCTATTTAAGTTCCATGCTCAAAACAAGGCCAAAACAACAAAATCCATCCATCCTGGACGGTCGCGCCGCGCGACGGATACCACCTAAGGTGGTCGCGTGACGCCAACCCCCGTCGTGTCGCGCGACGGGTTTAGTGTTTGGCCGTGGCGTAGCGCCACGGCATGATTTCGACAGACTGTTGCTTGTTGGAGCTGTATATCAGCCCAGCACCTAATTTTTAACATTTTAAACTTTAAATCAACATAACTTTTGACTCGTAAGTCCGTTTTAGGTGATTCTTTTTCCTACATGACTATAATTTAATTACCGACATGTCTATAATGTTTATCATACCGAAAATTTTGTTTACGGACCGAATGACTAAAATCACTATGCATTTATTGTATAGTTTTTGTCCCGTGTGGTAAAATACACATATTTGTCCCGTGTAAATTGTATAGTTTTTGTATAGTTTTTATTTGTTTTATTTAGTTTTTAGTATTGTATTACATAATTTGGTGTTTTGGCAGGTCCTGGTGCAAATGGAGCGAAAATGAGTAATAAAGAAATATCCAGCTAGTTGAGTAGAGTGGACCACCAGAGACCGAACTAAAATCGCCGCTATTTTCTGTGATTGGACCGAACCCACTTATCTCTATATTATAAAACTAAAAAAAAAAAGAAAAAAGGCTCAACATAATATATTATTGTTGTTTATGAACTGCCGCAAGGGACAAAAAGAAAAAAAATATAGAGAGGCACTATTTTTGAGAAGTAGGAGGCTGATTTGATACTAGACAGTGGTGGCATTTGTTGTCAACTGGGCCAAGCCCATGATACGAAGACAGAAGGCTGCCATATTGATTTAATGATTTTATTAGAAGCAATTTTGGAGTGGGCGGCAATTAGAGAACAACATTAGACGACAAGCAAGTGAAGGAGGCTATTATTTTTTTTTGGTTCGAAAATATTGAGAGGGCAGCACGTGAAAGGCTCCTAGTACATTAATTTGGGCGAAAGTTAAGTGGGCCAAGCCCAACGAAATCAGACGGCAGTAACAACATTATATTTGGACGAAAAGGGGACGAATAAAAGGGGATTCGCATTCCAGACGGCAAAGGGCATTAGGAGGACGATCTTGGAGCACTTGGAGGCTGATTAAAGGTCTTGGAAGCTTTCGGTTCGAGTTTCGAGCGTAATTGGTTCGTTAAACATCAGTTTTTCGTATTTCTTTCGATTTGAACTATGATTTCCATTGTTTTCAGACTTGATTCAGTTGTGTTTATGATTATTATGAGTAGCTAAACGTTATAAACTACTTGGGTTTAGATGAACTTGATGATTGTAATGCGATTTTGACACGATTATGGTTATTTGATGTGATTTACATAACTTTTCCTTGAAATTGATCTTGATATTGCATGTTGGTATGTTTTGATTGTTTTATTAGTCAATAAATTCAGCGGTTTAGGCACGAAGAAATTCCCCCTAGACTTAGGATTTAATTTAATTCGTTTATCTTTGGATTTTCGGGTTAGGTATTGTGTTGAGAAATTGACCAAGTTGACTAATAATTAAAATCACTATATTAAAACCTGCATCCTCATCTTGTGACTCAAAAGACGATTAGGGTGAGCTAGGTTATTAGCTAATCATTGGTGGGTAGATTGGGTGACCGATAGCTCGGGCTCGTTTATTACATCGTGGTTAAGGTTTCCTAGGATTTCAATCTTCATGGTTTGGTTTGCTTTGCGTTTTTGTGATCTTCTCTTAACATAATTGTCTCTGAGGTCAAAAGGATTCTATTTTCGTGGGATTTGGTATCGATAGGTCGAGCCGGTTCGTTCTAGCACTTCACATTTAGTCTTGCTCTTTCGGTTGGGACATCTCAAGCGGGGGGTCAATCGAGGGAAATAGATATTTAACCATCATCATTGTCACATTAGCATTGCATGATTCTAGGGATTCGAAGCCTGGGTAGTTCTTTCTCATCATTGTCTCCTTCCTGTCACTTCTTGCTTGCTTGCCCTGTTATCCTGTTTTCTTGCTTTATTAGTTTATTAAAAAAATCCTAAAAACACAAAATAAAAAACCAGTTAAGTAATTAGTTGAGTCAGAGTCTAGTTAGCGTCGCTAGTGTCTCGTGGGTTCGATACTCGGACTTCATTAGGCTTTACTACGTACGATAGGTACACTTGCCTGTCAGTGGTCTAGCATTTAGAGAGTCTTAGTTTATAAATTTAAAACTAGGGTGTCTTGATTAGGTTTAGTTTTTAGAGACCATATTTACCACATCAGGCTCCATCAGTGGTTCAGGTTTATCTTCCAACAGTTGTTCACCAACAACAGCAGTAACCACTGCTTTAGCAATTGCATCCACTGTTTCTGCACTGGATTCCCCTTCTTCTGTTTCCAGCCCTTCTAGGATAGACTCTAATGCTACAAAACAGAATTCATCACTAGAAACGTCATTCTTAGCATATAGAGCAAAGTTTTCATCAGCTAAATCTTCAGGCAAGCTACTCCAATCAACAAAGCCTTGGGTGAGGAAGCTTTGCTGATCTGCTTGAGCAGATGTTTGGGTAGCTTGTTGAGGTGCAGCTTGTTGCACCTGAACCTGAGGAGCTGGGGCCTGGACATACTGTGTCTGTGGGACGGGGGATTTGACATAGTGCACAGGAACAGGTGTTACAGGGTGTGCATAATGAGAAGTGTTTACATGAGTAGCAGGGGCATATTGGGAATAATGCATAGTGTTTTGGGTATTTTGAGGTCTAGAGCTAGGATGTGTGATGATTGGTCCATTATTTTGACTCCTACACTCTCTAGCAAAATGACCTAACCTATTACACTTGTAGCATTTTATCTTTGATTTATCCAACCCCGCTTTCAAGTTCCCATGTAACCCTGGAAAATTTCTCCCTGTTCTCTTATAAAACTTGCTGGTTCTAACACTCAACAGTGAAAGTTGGTGCAAAATATCCATTTCCTCTAGATCAGTTGGATCAAAGTGCTGGAGATCATTGAGTTCAAAAGACATATTATTAGAATTCTGGTTTTCTCCATTAGCTGTAAAAGCATAGTTGGATGAGTAAGAATCAGAGTTGTTAAAAGCTCCACCAGCTGTTATGTCAATATAATGATCATAACCCTGATCCTTACTACCACCAGATTCTTCCTGACCCAAAATGTGACAACTGGCAAAAATGATGGTAAATCCGTACAACTTAAACACTTGATTTAACATTTAATTTCTCTCTTTATGATTTAATTATTTCATGATTAGGTCGTATAAGTTCTAGCAATCATAGGACATGGTTAAAAATGCTAAACAATATTAACATAATCGCCATGTCGCGAGAAAGCCACAAACTATGTCCTAATATGTTGGCAAAATGCTGAAAACACTATTTACCTGAGCACACTATTCATGCCAGTTAGTTCTGAAAACTGTCGGAACAAGTAACGAAGGGCACGGACGCACTTGGTAGATGGAATACAAATAAAAATCCCAAACTAGGGACACTAAATCATTAAAACACTTCAACTTTCCGGTGAACACGTATGAATGCACTTTGTCCGCTCTGCGCCAAAATATAACCAAAATAAAGCGTCCGCAACACTAGAATCTATCATTTCTGTGTCCGTAAGACTTATAATAAATGTATACACCATAAATGGGCTTATGGATATCAACGGAAGACCCGGATCACAAGTTTCCGGTACTACGCCATAACGGTCACAACTTCGCCAATTTCGCGCCGACGATCTAGTAAGAGGCATTCTTACCATCTTAACACCTAAACAGACTACCGAGTGAACTAGTTAAGGTTATTTCACATCCGAAACAACATTGATGGTGTCAATGACTATGTCGAAACAATAATTCTGGTAATAAGACACATCTTTCACATAATGTTCGAAAGTGACTCGACGAGTAAACTAGTGGCGTTTTTGCTATCTAAAACTAACATCAACTAGTTATTTGAACTAGCCGAGGTTAATTAATGTCCTAAACCTCTAATCACTCCCTAATGACGCAAGGTCAACCCCTAACTAACATACTTAGCTAAACTACCTAAATATCTATAACATAAAGCATGTTATAACAAAATGTTACACATAACCCCCTAGTCATTTCTGTCAACACAAGGGGCCCACATGCCCCTTGACCATTCTTGGTAATCTTGGAAGATTATGGGAGCATGGTTGCAAGATATGATATTGACCATTTTTTTATAAAACCATTCCTTAACATCACTTCACATCATCACTTCATCTTTCAAAGAAAAATAAAATCACCAACATTCCTTCCTCCCTCCCTCTTGGTTTCGACAGCCCCTAACCCCCATAAACCCTTCATTTTGATCCATTAAAATCACCCTTTTAACTTCTAAAAACTCATTTTAAGATCATCCATGGAAGGTGCATGCATGGAGAACACTTAGGGCCTTGTTTGGAGCATAATCACTTCGAAATCATCACCTTAAGACACTTGCACATTTGTAAGCCTTTTACTTATCATTTTTAAGCTTATTATTATGTCTAGATTACTAAAGTACTTGTTGATCATCTTGAAATTGAAGAAAAATTTCACTTAAAACCCTAAACCAAAACTTAACAACTTACTAATCATGAAGTGTTACGTGTTTATTATGTGCTTTAGGGTTGTATGAGTTGTTTGATCTTGTTAATATTGGTTAAAATAGGTTGTTTAGCTTAGGATTTAAGTTGATCATGTTGTATGTTTAGTGTAGTAAACTAGATTAGTGATGATCTTGATGGATTAGTCTTAGAAATGTGATTTAAACACTTAGAAGTTTAAATCAAGAAAGATCATCACCCTTAAATCCATGAGATTTATATATATATATATATATATATATATATGTGTGTGTGTGTGTTTAAACTTGAAAGATTAAGGATTTAATGAACTAAACATGGTGATTAAGAACTAATAAATGTGATTTCTAAAAATAGCAAGTGATTTAATAAATGGTTATGAAAACCACACTTAAAAAGTCTTGGATTTCAAGACATAAAAGTGTTGGATTTTTTAGAAAATTTATATATATAAGTGCTCATGATTTAAGAAAATAAGTGGTATAAATTGTTTACTTAATGTTGTAAATTGTTGAGATTAGTAGATTAATGTTGATGGTAAATTGGAAATGATTTTAAACATGTTTTGAATACATGGGAAAAACGCCATAGTTTAGGGAAACTATGGCGAAATTTTATAAAAATCTAATCGTGATTAAAATGGGATTAACGGGGTGATTAGCGTGGTTAATCATGACTAGTAACCTTAATTGCGATTAACGACCTTAATCGTGATTAGACGAACCCTAATGACAAGGGTTAAGTATTAACTATCCAAGAGTTTATTTAAACACTAAAAGGTATTTTTATTAAATAAACATGGGGAAAATTATAAGTATACCAATAAATATAATTTTTGGAGAAAATTATATGTATATCTTTCAAATACTTTATTTGATGTACAAAGTGTGTAGATTATGTGTATATATTAGCCTTAGGAATACATACCAAAATTTTAAAAATAATACACATGAACAAAATACACTTACAAATAACCGAAACCTCACTAACATTCGCAAGCATGACGATAGCCGCAAACCCTCGCGAGCACTCGAAACACACTCGTGTAATACCATAACTCAAGGCGCGAACATCGGACGACGCTTTATGCGTCATCGGCGAAACGGACAACTTCGACACAAAAACTACATATACTAACCGAACGTTACGACAAGTGTAAAAATAAAATATTTTTAGACACTTCATATATATATATATATATATATATATCAAAGACAACGAAAGCCGGAAAGTTCAATAATAAAAATAACACTGTGTGTGGTTCTAAAAATTTACTAATATGGTTATATCATACTTAGTAAAAATTTGCCACAAATTCAAGAACACAAATATTGGATTAAGTTATATAACTTTGGGCCTTTAAAATTAATTTTGGGGTAAATTACATTTTTCGTCCTTTATGTTTGTAGCAGGTAGCAACGGATACCCTTTAACTTCAATAATTACAGTTACAATCCTTTATTTGAAAAAACTCATTACACCTTTCGTCCTTTACCACTAACCCAATTAAAATTTTAAGTTAAGTTATAACACATAAGGGTAATTTAGTCTTTTTACCAGTTTAATTAAAAATAGTTTAATAAAAATCAAAAACCTAAAAGTGAGTTTTGTAATCCTATTTGAGTCGTACCCACCTGCCACCAAACACCCTCTAAACCAGGCTTTCTTCCCCAACCAATCCCACCACCACCTGCCACCACAGTCAACTTCGTCTTCCACCCAACCGTTCAAATCAAGAACCCAAGATTTCAATTTATTCCAAACCAATCGACAATTGATGACATAAACATGAACCCACACAACCTATCTTCATCTTCACCTGCATCCTCTTCTACATCAGAACATCATGTTTTCTGGCATTATTCATGGTCGCAAGTCAAATACTTCAACCACAATTCTTGATCTGGTTAATGGTATTGTTTGATTTGAAGTTACATTTTTGGGAATTTCGAAGTTGGGTTATTGAGATTAGATGTGTGTTTGAGTTTGATAGATTAAAGTTTTGAAATTTGTTTGATTTTTGGGTTTTTTTCTTTCTTTTAGGTTGATTTTTCTGGGTTTGAAAGTTTAATGATTGTTGTTGTTGTGTGAAAATTTTGAAATTTGATGATTAGGTTTGTCTATTGTGTGAAAATCTTGCAATTGTTTTTCGGTCTATGGTGGTGGTGGTGACGCCAGGGTACAATAGTGGCAGGGGGAACGGTTGGTGGTGATGGTCAAGATATGGTGGTGGTCAAGATACGATGGTGGTGGCCGGTTGAATTTAGTAGTGGTGGTGCAGGTTATTTGGAGAGAGAGAGAAAGGAAAGAGATAACTTAGAGAGAGATAAAGTTATATGTGTGTGTATATATTAATTATTATATAACAAATAAGTAAAATTACCAATCTACCCTTATATGATCAGACTTAACTTAAAATTTCAACTTGGTTAGTGTTAAAGGACGAAAGATGTAATAAGTTTTTCAAATAAATGATTGTGACTGTAATTATTGAAGTTAAAGGGTATCTGTTGCAACCCGCTACAAACATAAAGGACGAAAAATGTAATTTACCCTTAATTTTGGGCTTAGAATAACATAAATATTGGGCTAAGCCCAACACCTTAAATCCATGGGCAAAGGCACATTTCCTAAAATACTTATAAACGCCCACTTACAATACTAACATGGACTAGGCCCAATAGCTTATAGAACTTGGGCTAGGCCCAAATGCCATAAAATATGAATTAAGCCCAAAACACTAAATTGTGGGCTAAGCCCAAGGTAAAATACATGTATATTTGTTGGTGCATACATCTGTCGACTTCGTCTTATATCGAGTCAGGTTGCGTTGCGGTTCGGAACAAGGATGATGTCATCATTATTGATGATGACATCATCATGCTTACATCATCATAATATGTCATCATCATTTCAACAGTACACGACAAGAAGCAATAGGATTAGAAATTAAGTTTGATTGGTCATTTGAAAAGGTCCAATTAGGTTGTCCGTTTGAAATGTGTGTTGACCGTTTGAAGTTGTAGGTGACCGTTTGAAATTACACGTCCGTTTGAGGGTGGCCGTTTGAAGATGTCATGTATAATTCAAACGGTCAGGTCCTCTACTATAAATAGGGTTCAAACTGTCATCATTTGTAACGATTCAGAAAGTGATACCGAGGTGCTGCCGGTTTATCCTTTGATTGTAAACATTGTAAATTCAATATAATAGAGGATTAAAGTGTATTTCAAGCTGTTTTTCACATACGTTTCTTAGTTTCCGCCTCTGAAACGTACGAGAGCTTTTCTGAACGACTCGTTCGGGTCGGCACACGATCCTACAAGTGGTATCAGAGCTCAGGAGGAAGAGTTCTTGCCATATTCAGCTTGAAAATCTGATTTCTACACCTTCTTTCACAAAATTAAAATTTTTACGGTTAAAATCGGCTCAAATTCTCACATATCACGCGTAATCATGTTTTAACAAACCCTTGAAAGTATTAGACTAAAATTCGACCTAAAACTGATAGATAACCGCCTGACCGTTTGAAAGTGTTCGATATATTGCTGATGTCATAGGGTTCCCGTTTGAAAATGATCCCTCCTGTTTGAATTTGACACCTTCCTGTTTGAAAATGAACCTTTCCGTTTGAAACATCGTTTGAGGATTGCATTCCATTTGAGGTTGTCGTTTGAATCTGATCCTTCATGTTTGAAACATGAATACCGTTTGAAAGGTGCATTGTGTCATGTGAAGTTCTTTGAGTTGTGTGAAAAGGATGTCAGGTTATAGGTATTAGGGTCTCGTAAATTGTAATCAGTTGCATGTGACCTACTTTTTGAATACATTGAACTGTTTGGCATGTGAAATTTTAAAAGAGTGTCGGCCACCATTCAGCATGTATGTGATTCTCGTATAGTGTGATAGCACATTCACGTTTTTGTTGGACATCAATTCTTTATGTGCTGATTAAGTTGCTACCTATTCAAAAGAGTTTTGAAAGTTAAAAAAAAAATTTTGTCTGCCAATTTTATTAGACCTTGCAAGTGAAGTGCCCAAGAGTCAAAGTTCAGAGTTCAAATTTCTATACAACAGTTAATTGTTTTGTCAGTCATTGAAAGATGTAATCACATGAATTGTTTGATTGATTGATTGTCGATTTATGTGGTAATATTGAGGTTCAATAATGTGATGTTGATAACAGTGTTTGTCTGCCATTATCATTGTTTGATCAAGTAAAGTTGCATGTTAAAAACTGATGTCATAGATATGTGTTAAAGTTGATGTAAGTGTTTGGTCAAATCAAATTTTTTAGAATATTAAACCAATTGATATTTTTTTTGAACATATATACTTGAAGTTCGGCCTAATCTCATTGTATATCATCGGCCATCTTATGTGTTTGATTCATTAAATTCGTGTATTACTACGTTATTTGTTTGCTAGTTGTATTGTAAAGTTGTCAGGTCGCGTGGTTTGAGTTTTTGGTGTCTATCAGTTCACACAAAAGACAATTCAAGTTTGCACGGATTGATCAAGATTGTTTGAACAGTCAGTTTGTTTAGTGTGGTCAGTTAGAGTGAAATTGTCAGTTTGTACGGTTCGGAGTTCAAAGGTTTCAAAGGGTCAAGTCAATTGATTCGGGTCCTAGAAGTCCGCACAGTTGGTCAATGTTCAGTCCGCACAGAAAATCATCAGTTCGAGTACTAGTTTGTTTCAGTTAATTGATAAGTCTTTAAACTGATTGTTGTTTGTTCTGTTTGGATTGTCAGGTTCTTGCCAGGTGTTTTTACGAAGTATCTTCTGATTACCAAAGACATGGAAGAGGAATTCTACAATGCCTTTGCAACACCGGTTGCACCTGTCACTGCTGCTGAGAATTTATACAGTGAAAATGAAACGGGGACTCATCAAAAGCCGCCAAAGCTCATGTATATTGAAGATTTTCAGGGTTGGAAAAATCGTTTTGAGAATTGGATTCAGGCTTACAGATTCGATGCTTGGTGTTCTTTACTGAAAGATTATGAGAATCCAAAGAATGAACGAGGGTTGGAAAAAGGTTTCAATGATTTTACTGAAGCTGATAAGTTGAAATACACTAGTGAGAAGATGATGATCAGCATTTTACAGCAAGCAGTTAAAGAAGACATCTTTGTCCTACTTCAACATAATGGAACTGCTAGATCAATCTGGGAAGCTTTACTTCAGAAATTCCGAGGGAGTGCTGATATGATTAAAAACAAAAAGGCCTTATTGAAGAAGTCGTTTGACATATTTACTGCATTTGATCATGAAACAACAAAGGAAACAATAGATAGATACTGTCATCTGGTTCTAGAAATGAAAAGATTGGGTATTCAGAAAGATGATGATGAGTGGGTTGATAAGTTAGCAGAGGCATTACCCCAACAGAAGTGGGGAACTTATCTGATGATTGTGAAACTCTTGAGAAAGACTGAGAGTATGAACTTGGCACAGTTTATCCAGAAGATTGAGGAACATGAGCTGGATATTCAAAAGACTGCTATAATGACGAATCCAAATGCCAAACAAGATGTCAGTTTGTATTACAGAGGGAACAAGTTTGAGGCCACTTCTAGCCCTAGCCCGAAGATTCAAACTGGTTATAGTGCTGACAGTTCATCTGGAACAAAGAGTAGCAATGTGACTCAAAGTGGTGGATTTTCTTCATCATTTTCAAGTTTTGATCCAAATAGCGCAACATCAACTTCTCAACGACAAAATTCAACACATCTTCAGTGCAATGTTACCTTAAACATTCAAAATGGTCAGAATCTGTCTCCAGAAGTTGCCAAGCAGCACATGGCATCACTGGTTACTATGTTAGAATCTTATGAAAGTTTGATCGGTGGGAAGATTGGGAATCCGATGCTTACCAAAGAAGATTACGACCAAATTGATGCTGAAGAACTTGAATTGATGGATATCAAATGGTGCTTAGCAAGTGCTTGGAGGAGAGCTGAAAAGTTTCAAGAGATTACCGGTAGGGATGAATTTCGAGGAATGGCTACTTCTCAACTGGGTTTTGACAAATCTAAAGTTACCTGTTTCCGTTGCAAAGGAAAAGGACATTTTAAAAGAGAGTGCAAAAGTAAAGAAGCAACCGGAAATCAAGAAAAGAACAACTATTATCAGAAAGCAATTTTCCATCAGATTGCTCAACAACCACAAACTGCACATGGTCATGTTATTGAAGATGGAAAGAAGAAAGCTTTACTTATCAATCAAGATGATGAATTTGTTGCTGAAGGATTTAGTTGGGACAAATACATACCTGGTTCAGCTTGTGTTGCAAGAATACTAGGTGAAGAGGCTAGTGAGAAAAGAATCCCGATATTTCCTGATCTTGGAAGCGATGTGGATACTGATGATGAAGAAGAACATCTCAACAGAGCTAGAAAAGGCATTGATCCTACTAGTTTTAATTTGTTTTTTGCAGAAAAAATGGAGATGCTGAATCAAAAGAAGATTGCAAGATTGAAGAAAGAGCTGGAAGTAGCAAGAAGGCTAGCTGATGAAAAGACAAAGACAGAAGCTGGAGAAGAAAAGGTTGATCAAGTGATTGAGAAAGTTGTGGAGAAAATTGTTGAAGTAGAAAAAGTTGTTGACAAGATTGTCGAGATTGAAAAGATTGTTGAAATTGAAAAACTTGTCGAAGTTGAAAAAATAGTTGAAGTTGAAAAATTTATTGAAGTTGAAAAGACTGTTGAAGTTGAAAAGATTGTTGAAAAAATGGTTGAAGTTGAAAAGCCATGTTTGAAGTGTTCAGAATCTTGCAAAGCTTGTGAAGAAAAAGATATAAAGATTGCTGAACTTGAGAAGATTAAGGAAGATTTACTGTCTGATGTGAAGTACATTAAAGAATCATATGATGTGCTAAACAGAACAGTTGACAGTTTGAAGAAAACAAATTCTGAGATTGAAAAAGCAATGGAGAAAATGAGTGGAACGTTAATGACAAAACAAAGCGTCATCAATGAGTATATTGAAGATTGTGCACAGTTAAAGAAAGAAGTGGAGCTTGAAAAGATCGAAAGTGAAAGGATTAAACGATTACTGTTGAGTTACACTACTTGTGATTATCTGATTGATCGTGTTTATCCTACTGTTGCAGGTCTGGAAGCTTTCATGGATAAAAAGACTGAAGATACTGATACTGGTAAGAAACCAAGTGTCAAGTATAACAGATGTCCGCCCCCGATCCATGAAACTTATTCTCCAAGGAATCCTAACGAGGAGCGTCTAAAAAGGCAGTCAACATCAAGTTAAAGTCTGAAATCATTGATGAATTACCAGATAATATTGATGTTACATTCACAGCGTCTGACACTGATCATGAGTCTGAGTTAGTAAAGAAAGTTGTCGATCAGGTGTTAGATACGGATGAAGAGTCAAAGTCGGAGTCTAAGTCAGATAGTTCGAGTTCGTCTGAGAAGAGTCCGAGTTCACCGGTTAACAGGGTTTACAATAGAGAGTTCCTGTTATCAAAATCTAATTTGAATGACGGATTAATCAAAGTGGCATATACTTTGTTTGATTCAGACAAATTATATTCTGATGAGGAATTTCCAATAAGAAGTGTCAAAACTGAAATGATCAAACAGGTTTTCAAATTAACAGAAATTAATATTTCTGAAATAAAAGATTTAAATCTTGATGAAAAACCTAAAAAGTACACTTCAAGAGTTCAACAGAGATTGAACAAGAAAAAGGGTTACGGTTCTGGTTATGGTTATCGAAAGAATCCAAACCATTATAGTAATCTCAAAAAGAAAGGTCTTGGCTTCAATTCTTCAGAAAATTATAAAAATCAGAAAACTTATAAACCAAAAACAAAATTTGTTTCAGGAGGAAGGTGTGAAGATGAACAGAAGAAACCGTTCTGGAAGCAATCGAATCAAGAGTTTCTTGCTGAAGTGAAAAAGAATGTGAGAAAGTTTGCTCAAAGAGTTGATCGAAGAACCTGTTTCAAATGTCAAGAAGTTGGTCATATAGCTTGGAATTGCCCCAAGACCAACTACCAAAAACAGGAAGTTTCTTCTAACTTTGTTTTGAAAAAGACTTGTGTTAATAAGAATGAACAACCTGTAAAAATTGTTAAAAAATTTGAAAATTCTACTTCTGAGGAAGGAGAAAGTTCAAAAAGATTTTACAAAAGAAGAGGTGATTTGAGTAAACAAAAGTGGGTGGTTAAATCTGAGGGTAATTCTGACAATGAATCTGATTCCATAAAATCAGAGGAGTCTTTGGTTGAGAAAAAGATTGTGAGTTCCGTTCCAGAAGTGAACGATGAGAATTTTCCTCCATTGTCAAAGGAAAATTTAATGAAGAAAGTGGGAAAAGTAGAAATCTCAAATCAATTCTTCGCTGATGAGGGAGAATTTGATGTTGAGAAGGTTTTCAATGGTAAAGTCAAGCATATTTTTGGTAAGATGGTAGACAGGAAGGTAAAGGATGCTAAAGAGTTTTACAAATCAAAATGTAGGTGGGACAGATGTTTGCCACCAAAATCACCCAAGGCTGGTGAGGCTTGGGTGGATGTAATGTTTGAGTAAAAACCTGACTTGCCGGAGCTCCCAGGTTGGTAAGAGTGGAGCAGGAATCGACATCTTTCTTAGCAAATGATTCTACATGTGGTACAGTTGGTAAATCTACAGGTGGTATATTTAAATTGTTATATTTTGATTTACAAGTGGTTATGGTTGGTGAAATGAACCTGTAAGTGGTTGAAAGAGGTTTTCATTGACAAGTGGTTAATCAAGGTCATTAAGTTGAACTTGATTGGACCATACTTTCATGTGATATTTTGGAGAATAATGTGATGAACCCCTAACCTACAATTGGTAAAATCAAATCTAATTTTCCGGAAAAACCATTTGATTAAAACAAACTTAAGTGTTTTGAAATCATAATGGGAAAATAGTTTGTTGTGAGGGGGAGTTCTGATTGTTTATGCCAAGTGGATGGCGATTTGAAGTGATTTGATATCAGTTGTCATTTTATTGTATAGTTTGTTTTCAAATTTCCTAAAATGTGTTTGCATTTTAGGGGGAGTAAAATTTTTTCAGAAAATCCAAAAACATTAGAAAATTTGAAAAAGCCAAAAACATGATAAAATGAAAAATGAGTTTTGCTGTCAAAAGAGGAAATGATAGTACATCAGTGGACGATCACGGCATGCTAAAGAAATGAAAAGTTAAATAGTGATAAACGATCTCACTGTGGATGTGTCAGTAGGTTTTTACACATTTAGTAAATTGTGACGAGATATAAACATAAAATTTACTTGCGTCTACGTGGGGAACACCTCCAGGATATATAGGTAACCCCTGAAATCTTGTTTGAAGGGTCCCGTATTCTGAGATACTAGGTCTTTATGCTTAGTGATATCTGGGGTATTTTCCCGGGACTTCTGATTTTGCGGAAGCAATGGCCTAGTCCCCGGAGAATACTTTCCGCATGCTTGAAAAATAGCGCAGCCCTCAGCAAATTGATGAAACAATAAAATTGATAGTCATTGCTGTTGTAATTCAAAAGATCCTCTAAAGGGGACCCACCAAAAGTCGAAGCCGTCATCTCTCTGCGTATCGAAAGATCGACCTGAGCTCTCACGGCCCTCGCAATTAATCCCTTACAGATATCATCTAGGTATACTCACCTGTAAGACTGAATACTGGGGTCTGGATACGGGAGTATATACTGAGGTGGGACACATGTAGATGTTTAAGTTCTAAGACATTAATCTCGTATCTCGAAACAATTGAACTTTGTGTGAAAATTTAAGTGGATCAGTATACTGACAATCTAAGTGAATCGTTTAGAACTTAAAATGTATAAAGCTTAACGGTGTTGGTGATTTGTCTCATAAACTGATATGATCCTCTTACACAAACTCACAAAAATATTGTCTGTAAATATTTCTTTGATGCATTTCATTTCTGTTATTTCAAAAATCCAAAAAGATTTTCGGTGTGTTTTAGCATAAATTTTGAAAAATCCAAAAAGATTTTAGACGACTGATGTTGAAAAGCTGATTTTCAAAATTCCAAGTGCTATACATGACGAACAGGTTTGGAAAAGTTTGTTTGAAGATGTTTGAAATGAAAAAAATGATATATATTCAAGTGGTTCATCAGAATTTGACATGATAAATCTTTCTATTCAGGGTTGTGTTTTCAAGGGACTAGCAAAGTTTCTAAATTTGTTATATCTTATTTTTTATGAAACTTACTTTTGGGTAGAGAATATGCAGGTGAATCAGGTTACGATACCTGAACCTGTGAAAGGCAGACTACGATCCCAGCACATCTTAAGGGGGAGTCTGTTAGAGAAAGAGAATTGGAAATAGGATAGAGCCAGCTGCTGATCCTGAAAAATACAAGAGAAAGTTAGAGTGAAGGAAACCCAAAGACTGATAAAGACTGAAGATTGAAAAGACTCGACACTTAAGACTCGTCAACATCTGAGGGGGAGTCTGTTGGTGCATACATCTGTCGACTTCGTCTTATATCGAGTCAGGTTGCGTTGCGGTTCGGAACAAGGATGATGTCATCATTATTGATGATGACATCATCATGCTTACATCATCATAATATGTCATCATCATTTCAACAGTACACGACAAGAAGCAATAGGATTAGAAATTAAGTTTGATTGGTCATTTGAAAAGGTCCAATTAGGTTGTCCGTTTGAAATGTGTGTTGACCGTTTGAAGTTGTAGGTGACCGTTTGAAATTACACGTCCGTTTGAGGGTGGCCGTTTGAAGATGTCATGTATAATTCAAACGGTCAGGTCCTCTACTATAAATAGGGTTCAAACTGTCATCATTTGTAACGATTCAGAAAGTGATACCGAGGTGCTGCCGGTTTATCCTTTGATTGTAAACATTGTAAATTCAATATAATAGAGGATTAAAGTGTATTTCAAGCTGTTTTTCACATACGTTTCTTAGTTTCCGCCTCTGAAACGTACGAGAGCTCTTCTGAACGACTCGTTCGAGTCGGCACACGATCCTACAATATTTTTATAAATATATATTGTACAAGTACACGTATAAATACGGTATACTTACACGTATAATACGGTATACCTACGTGTATAATACGGTATACCTAAGCGTATAAATACGGTATACGTACACATATAAAGCACACAAATACAAGTATACATACGGTATATGTATAAGAGACTCTAGTACATGATGATATACACACATACACTTGTTGAAGTGTACTCTCTCACTAAGGTTGTATACATACGACAACGTATTTCGACGTTAAAAATAAATATTTTCAACACTTTTTACACTTATATTTGTGTAACAAATATAAAGTCTCGAATCAAAGTATACCAGAAACAAATGCTAACATATTACTAAAATACACAAGTGTTCCAAGAACGAAAAGAAAATAATAAACGTTCAAGATGAACAACGAGTACAAGGTCTAGGAAGGACCGACGTGTCTAATGAGTTAGAACCCTTGTAGGTTAACTCTGTTAGTACATAACGTCTGTAGCTTCCGTCAGCATGTAGTCATATTTTGTATTCTGTGTTTATGTATATTGTTTGTATGTATGTAGTTAGCATAACAACTCAGGAGTAGGCTTTGTATGTAAAAGTGTTGGTTGGTACAAGTTCAATCCGTCCGGATGGCAATACGTACGCATGGCAATACGTACGAATGGTAATCCGCACGGAGAACTTATCCGCACGGATGGCCATACGCACGGATAAGCCATACGCATGGATAAGCCATACGCACGGATAGCCATACGTACGTACAATACTTCTTAGTCTTCTGAGGTTGTCTATAAATAGGAGGTCCGGTGCAACTATGTTAGAACTTTTGACTCGCACGGATAGTCTGTACTTCTACCAGATCTTTGTAACTTTCAGAACACTCAATAGAAAGAACAGACAAGCAGTTAAACGTTGAATTTTGTGTTGAACAAATCTGTGATTCGTCTTAATGGATTCCGCACATTAGACGAAGTCGATCATCTTGTTCCTTACGATTAGATCCTGTATCAACGGGACCAACAACAAGTGGTATCAGAGCTTCCAGGGAGCTGAATCGAGATCAACAACACCGAATTCACCAGAATTCAAGCTTTATTCGCTGATCAAAGTCAAATTTCACCGGAGATTTGACATCTATTGCCGATTTGAGTCAAATTTCACCGGAAATTTGACAGATTTCTTCTACTTCTACTTAGTTTTTGCATTCGTTCTTCATTCGTCACCATAAAATCAGAAAAACTTAAAATTGATCAAGAATCTACGGTTAAAATTTGATAAAATTGATATCAATTGATTCGCAATCATTCAAAGAATAATCATACTTAGTTTCATAATCAGATTCAACCTAAAACTAGATCAAATTCATCAAAAACCATGTTTAGCTGTTCGTATTTGATGACGTCATTCACCCGTGCGGACAACTGTCTGAACGGATTGGATTAGTTAGTTACTACAAGTTGTTTTGCTGACATCATCATTGTTACACGCACGGATTACAACCAGTGTGGATAACCTAAAAAGTCAAAAAGTCAATCGTCATTCATACGTACAACCATCCGAGCGGATCATTATCCGTGCGGATAACATCTGTCATTCGTCCGGATAAGTACTCGGACGGATCATCATTTGGTTCAAGTGTTTGAAATTTTTAAAATTTGTAAAAATTGTCTAAGTGTTTGAACATTGTTTCAGGTATTTGAAAATGGAAGAATTCATGAATCCCTTCAGTGAGATGTATGCTTTCGCGGGTAACTCAGGAGACGATACTTCCAACCATTCAAATGATAATCCGAACCCGAAGAAAACTTTGTCCGATGCCCTAAGTGTTGAAAGTGCATATGGTACTTATAACAAACCACCAAAGCTAATGGCAATCGAAGAGTATAATCGGTGGGCAAAAAGATTTGATGAGTGGCTGAAAGCATTCGCGTATCCAAGCTGGAAAAGTTTAAAGAACGGTTTTGCAGCCGGTAGACAAGATTGCGAGAATCTGTCAGAAACTGAAGATATAGAAAACTTTGTTGCTGAACAAAAGTGCGTGGCCTTGATTCATCAGTCTGTGAGAGACGACATTATTTCACTAATTGAATACACAAACGCAAAAGATCTATGGGAAAAGTTAAAAATAAAATGTGTAGGAAGTGCTGAAATAGTCAAAAACAAAAAGAAACTGTTGAGAAAAGAGTTTGATTTGTTTGGATGCTTAAAAAATGAGTCTGTTTGTAAAATGATTGAAAGATTTGGGCACTTAAAGTTGGAATTGGCAAGACACGGAATTCTCTATTCTCAAGAGGAGCTAGTTGACAAACTGTTTGATTCACTACCAGAGGAGATGGATTGGCAGTACTATGCATTGATGTTAAAGAATACAATCAAAGCTGAAGATCTGACCGTTGACTTGCTGATTGAAAGACTAGAGAGTCATGAATTGGAGATAAAGAAAACACACAAGATAAATCATTCATCATACCAACAAAACATGGAGCTGTACTATCCAAAGAGTATGATTCCCAAGAATGTTTCTCCAAGAACTGCTTTCTCTGCTGAAAATTCAAATCCTTCAAGTAAAGAAAGTCCAAGTTCAAACAATGGTTTTCATGGAGGTTTTTCATCCAATACTCCAAGCCAGGGATCTTCTTCAAATTCTTCAAGTCAACAACAATCTGTTCCAAAGAACGTGTTTCAATGCAACATTGCGGTGGATTTGAAGAATGCTCAGAATTTTGATGAAGAGTCGGCCAAACAGCAGATGATCTTTCTAGCATCTGTGTTGGAGTCGTATGAAGGATTAGTAGCTGGGAAGATAGGTAACACCAATCTGACGAAAGAAGATTATGATCAGACTGATCCTGAGGAAATGGAGCTGATCGATATTCGTAGGGCTATGGCCAGTGCTGTTCGTCGAGCACAACGTTTCATGGAAATTACCAGCAGGAAGACAATTGGTGGTCCATCTACCAAGCTGGGGTTTGATAAGTCCAAGGTGACGTGCTTCAAATGTAAGCAGAGAGGTCACTTCAAACGAGAATGAAGAAATGCATATGCTGATGAGTCAGAGAACCCTTTCAGAGATGATTACTACAAGAAAGCAATTTATCACCAGAATAAATTTGAGCCGCCTAGATTGAAGCAGGTTGAAGACTCCAAAGAAAAATCTAGAGCTCTAGCTGTAATCCATGATGATGAAGGTTTTGATTAGAGCGAACTGTTACCAGAGGAAGATGTGGTGGGTTATGCATTTGTGACGAAGATTGTTCCTTTTAAAGACAATAGGAATGAAGAAGAAAAGTTCGTCAACCGAAGAATGAAAGCCCAAACCAGGATGAGCAGAATTTATAACACATACAAAGAAGCTAAAAGAGCTAAGAGATGGGATGCCGACAGAGAATGTTATCTTGATCCACAAGGAAACATTGCAGTTGACCCATATTCCATTAGTGTTGATGCTCTCACCCAGCAATTTGCCGAGGAAGAAGAAGCTAGACAAAGAGAATGGTGGGGAGGTGGTGATGAGAAACTAGTAGAGAAAGAAGAAAAAGTCAAAGAAGCAGAACAAAAGCCAAAGTCAAAAAATATTGATGATGGGATCATTGATACATCACAAGAGTTAACGGCTGAAAACTTGAGGAAGATGGCTGATAAAGTTCTTGCAGCAAAAGAACTTGAGGTAGTTTCTGGTTCTGGAACTGAGTCCAAAAACAAGGTCAGTTCAAATGATACACATGTGTCAGGTAAGAAAGTTAAATCTGAAAATGACTGCAAAAGTTGCATGAAAGAGTGCAAAGTTTGTAGTACAATCACTTACCTCAATGGTAAGAAGGTTGAAGAATTGACTAGTAGAGTCAAAAGTGTTGAAGATTAAATCTTAAACCGTGACAAAATGCTGAAAGCTTCGAATGATAGATCAAAAGAATTAGCTGAGAAAATTGAAAATGATAAAAATGACATAGAAAGAATAAGAAAAGAAAACGAAAAGTTGATTCTTGAAAATCGTAAAATTTCTGAAAATTTTGAGAAGCTAAAGCGAACGGTTAAAGATTCTGATGACAGAAATGGTAAAACAACAAAAGAAAATCTTCAACTTTCAGGGGTTCTTAGGGTAAAAGAAGAGTTAATCAACCAACAACTTGATGAGATTGCGAAATTAAAGCTTCAGTTTGAAGAAGCTAAGATTGAGAATGAGCGTATTAATTTGAAACTTAACAGTTACAACTCTACAAGCTTTGTTTTGCAACACATTGTTCCAAAACCCATTGGGAAAAACAAAGCTGGCGAAGATGTATACTGTGATGGAACTGGGGTGGGGTTTCATCAAGTTCCTCCACCTGTTCTAAACAATTTTTCAAAGAAACAATCAGGGTTGGTTAATGATGAAGTTGAAACAAATGAGATAAAACTGCCAGAGTCAATTGATGTGACATTTTCTTCATCATCATCATCAGATGATAGTGTTCAAACTGAGATTGTTAAAGGCATGGCAGAAAGTGTTTTGGATAGTGATTCTGCTGAGGATGAAGAATGTTTTCTGAACAATTACATTCCGAAACCAAAATCTAAAAACAACTTAAATGATGAACCGGGTCTTGTGATGTACAAGATGGCGGGTTCTGACAAGTTGTATTCAGATCTTGAGTTTCCCTTGGAGAATGTGAATGTGAACAAATTGAAAAATGTTTTCAAATTGGTTGAAACCAATGTGTCTGAAGTAAAAGGTTTGAATCAGACAAAGAGGCAAATGAATTTTGAGAAAGATAAAGCTTACTATAAGAAACCTGTTGTTCCACCACGTTTTTCTAACAACAACCGAAATAAATGGTCGGGTGGATATCAGGGTGGTAAGAATTATCAGAAAAGAAATGTTCAGAACAAAAGGTTTGTTGAGAAGAAAGTGTTTGTAAACGGTTCAAGCTCACTTTCTGATGAGGAATCTGAAATTTTTCTAAAATCAAACGAAGAGTTCTTTGAAAAGAAGGCTTCACAGCCTCAGTCTGAAGGCACAAGTCGGGTAGTTGACACTCGAACATGCTTCAAATGCAATCAAGTTGGACATATTGCACGAAAGTGTACCAACTTGAAGCCTAAGACTGAAGCTATGACGAATTCTATCAAGAAAGATGTTGTGAAAGGAAAGGCTCCATTGATTGTTGAGAAAAATGTTTTGAAAAATGTAAACACTAAGATCAAAACTGAACCCGTTAAGAATTCGACATCTAAAAATAGTAAATTTTACCAACGGGTTGCATCACCTCAACAAACATGGAAGCCAAAAGTTGTTGAAAAGAAAGCAGATTCACCAAAGGTGTCTGAAACTGAAAAATCATCATCTTCAACCAAGAAGATGTATGTACCTTTGGATTTTTATGAGAAACAAAAATCGACTTCTGAAAAGAAGTATGTGGTGAAGAAAAACCAACCAACTGGTCAACCTCAAAAGGATGAATTTTTCTTATTCAAAGAGGTTGAGGTTGGGACTGCTGAAAGCTTAAAAATGAATGATAAAAACTTTCCGCCACTTTACACTACAAAAACTCACATTAATGTCAAGTTACCCGAGTCAAAAGAGGCTTGGGTAGCATCAAAATCTCATTAAATGTTTCTGATATGTGCAGGAGCTTCCGAGATCCGTTTCACGTTGGATTATGGATAGTGGAGCGTCTCGGCACATGACAGGAAAGACAGCACTGTTGTATGATGTCAAAAATATCAATGGAGGTTATGTGGGATTTGCTGGTCATGAAGGTGGTAGAATTATTGGTGAAGGAACGTTATCCAATGGGATTGTAACGTTTGAGAGAGTTAACTACATTACTGAGCTGGAGAATAATCTGCTAAGTATCTCGCAGATTTGTGATAATATGTATACCACTCACTTCACAGACAAAGAGTGTTTGATCTTGAAACCAGGATTTGTTGTTCCTGAAGAATGGATTATCATGCGGGCACCGAGAGTGAATGATTTATATGTGTTAGACATGAGTGTAGCAACTACAACAACAGGTCAAGCACATTACTTTGTTTCTAGAGCAACTGAAAAAGAATCAAGGTTGTGGCACCGGAAGATGGGGCATATACATCTTAGAAAAATGAATCATTTGGTGCACAATGATCTAGTTCTTGGAGTTGATATCAAAGGTTTTCATCTGGAAGGGGAGTGCATTAGTTGCATCAAAGGCAAGCAGAAGAAAAAGTCACACCTTAAAAAGCAAGTCAATTCAGTTTCCAGACCATTAGAGAGACTACATATGGATCTGTTTGGTCCAATAAACGTCAAAAGTATTACCGGGGATCTCTACTGTCTTGTGGTTACTGATGATTATTCCAGATTTTCGTGGGTATCATTCTTGAAAACAAAAGATGAAACGTTTGGCAGTTTGATGGGGTTGTTCAGAAAGATTGAAAATTTGTACCAAAGGCGTATCAGAAGAATTAGAAGTGATAATGGTACCGAGTTCAAGAACAACAGGATGGAAGAATATTGTGATGAAAGAGGTATCTTGCATGAGTTCAGTGCTCCATACACCCCGCAACAGAATGGAGTTGCAGAACGTAAAAACAGGACGCTGATCGAAACGGCCAGAACAATGCTTGCTGATTCAAAGTTACCGATAAATTTCTGGGCAGAAGCAGTTTCCGCCGCATGCTATACGCTCAACAGAGTTCTCACTGTCAAGAAATTCAACAAAACATGCTTTGAGTTGATCAATAACCGCAAACCAAATCTGAAGTATCTTGAACTGTTCGGGTCACCCTGTACTGTTCTAGAGCCTTTTGGAAAGTTTGGTCCGAAGAGTATTGAAGGAATATTCATTGGTTATGCAAGTCCGTTACGACGAGTCTTCGTTCCAAGTATGAAGCGGATTATTGAAGCACAAAATGTTGAATGCCAAGGTCATACAATGCCACCTCAGAATCCTGGCGACTCGTGGCGTTTCAATTATGATACTTTGTGGGATTCCTTCAACATGGAGGAAGAACCAGAGTTCTTTGATGAGTTGGATATTCTAAGAGAGTATGAAGATTCAGATGAAAGATTTCCAGCAGAAACTTATCGAAAACGACAAGCTTCAAATGATGATGAGGCGGGTCCAAGCAATGCTGGAGAACATAATGATATTGAGAATGAAGTTGCTCAAGACAATCTGACAGTTGAAAATGATAATCAAGAATCTGAAAACAGACCTGTATTTGATCGTGATGATTCAGAGTCTGAGGGGGAGATAGTCCAGTTTTCAAATCAAACTATTCCAGTCAGTGAACAAGTTGCAAATCAAAATGTCACAAATCTGGAAGGCGAGGTAGATGTCTCAGGCGAAGTGATGCCAAGAACGCTCTCATATCATCCAGAGGAATTGATAATCGGAGAGTTGCAGTCAGGAGTCCGCACTCGAAGACAGCTTGATCAAGGGCTTACATGTTTTTACACAAAAGTTGCCCCTTTACAAACTGAATTCTCATTAAGTTGCTTTATCTCGCAGATTGAACCAAGGACTTACAAAGAGGCACTTACTGAAGATTCGTGGGTAAATGCAATGCAGGAGGAATTAAGCCAATTCGAGAAGTTAGGTGTATGGAAGCTTGTAGATTTGCCGGATGGTCACCGGAAGATTAATACCAAATGGGTGTTTAAATGCAAGAGGGATGATCAAGGAGTTATCATTCGAAACAAAGCTCGACTCGTTGTCCAAGGCTTCAGTCAGCAGGAGGGGATAGATTTCACCGAAGTATATGCCCCTGTCGCAAGACTTGAAGCCATCAGAATCTTCCTTGCATTTGCTTCGTGGAAAGGATTTAAAGTTTTTCAGTTAGATGTGAAGTCGGCGTTTCTCTACGGCAAGGTGAAAGAGGAGGTTTATGTCGGGCAGCCACCGGGCTTCACCGACCCAATTCACAAAGATAAAGTTTATCTCCTTGACAAAGCGTTGTACGGCTTACATCAGGCCCCGAGAGCCTGGTATGAGACCTTGTCTCAACATCTGTTAGCCAATCACTTCACTCGAGGAAAGATAGACGCCACTCTTTTCACAAAAGAAGTCGACGGGCATCTTCTGATTGTCCAAATTTATGTGGACGACATAATTTTCGGGTCTACAAATGAACAACTCTGCAAAGATTTTGAATAAGTTATGAAGCAGAAGTTTGAAATGTCTTCAATGGGTGAGATGAAGTTCTTCTTGGGAGTTCAAGTTGATCAACTTCCCGAGGGAACTTTCATACATCAAACAAAATACGTTCATGATGTTCTGGAGAAATTCGGGATGTCAGGAATCTCACCAATGTCCACCCCATTAGCGACGAATCATGGGATAAACCCTGATCTCACCGGAGAGAAGGTAGATGAAACATTGTATCGCTCCATGATCAGCTCGTTAATGTACTTGACGGCATCAAGACCGGATATTATGTACCCAACCTGCCTCGCGGCTCGATTTCAGTCAAATCCTAGAGCTTCGCATATGGTAATTGTGAAAAGGATTCTACGCTACCTGAAAGGAACTCCATCTCTGGGGTTGTGGTATCCAAAAGTTGGCGACTTCACGCTCGAAGGATATTCTGATTCTGATTTCGGATGCTGCAAAGTAAATGCTAAATCAACAACAGCGGGGTGCCAGTTTTTCGGACCACGATTGGTCACCTGGCAATGCAAGAAGCAGACCTCTGTCGCTTTATCCACTTGTGAAGCTGAATATGTATCTGCTAGCAGCTGCTGCTCTCAGATCTTCTGGATCTAGCAACAGATGCGAGACTACGGTTTGCAATTTCTTAACTCCCCTATCTTTGTTGATAATGAGGCAGCAATAAACATAACAAAAAATCCTGTTCATCACGCTAAAACGAAACACATTGAAATTCGTCATCACTTCATCCGAGACTGTTTCGAGAAGAAGTTGATACGAATAGAGAAAATCCACACCGATGAACAAAAAGCTGACTTACATACCAAAGCTTTTGACAAAACACGTTTTAAATATCTTTTGAAACTTAATGGTATGAAGTTACTATCGGATGCGGAGGAAATAATTGGCGTTGATGAAGGTGCCACTGTAGATGATGTTGAAAAACAATCTGCAATGGTTTGTCGAATTTTTACTTGTTTTGGTTTTTAGGGGGAGATAGTAGTTTTATTTTCAGAAAATACAAAAACAATAAAAATTCGAAAAAGCCAAAAACATTAGAAAATTTCAAAAACCAAAAACATGATAAAATTTAAAAAAAGGAGTTTGTGTAAAAAGGGAAAATGATAGTACATCAGCTAGACGGTTACAGTACGCTAAAGAAATGGAAAGTTTAAATGCGTTAAACAGTCTCACTGATGATGTGTCGATAGGTTTTTACATATTTAGTAAGTCTGTTCGAGATATAAACCTAAAATCTGTTAGGACCGGTTTGACTCCGAAACGATTGCTAAACGAACGTGAAACGTGCGGAATCCGTACACGAACGCGACCGAAACATACAAGACGTAATATAAACGTGATTCTATTGATAAATCTGAAACGTACAAAGAACCTTGAATCACTTGGAGTACTTTCTCTCTCTAGACTCTCTCTCTAGAATCTAAGCTCTCCAAATGTCAAATGTGCAAAAGTCTCTAATGATTTAGCTTGAACCCTATATATAGTGTTGAGGTTTAGCTTGAAAATGTCATGACCATTTCAAGGGAAACCTTAGATTTAGCTTGAAATGAACATGTGTTCAGTTCAAGGGAAACCTTCACTATTAGATTTAGCTTGAAACTGTCAAGTAACATTTTCAAGGGAAATCACCACTTTCAAGCTAAATTACATTAAACATACTATTTCAAGATACAAGACGAAGTCAATAGACATAGTGCACTAACAGACTCCCCCTTGGATATTGACGAAGTCTTCAGTGACTAATCTCTGTTATGACACCTTCTTCAGACTTGATCATTCTGTCTTCTCTTTCAAGTTGTAACAATATAAGCATCTTCCAATCTTTATCTTCTCCATCAGCTCCAGGCTCCCCCTTTCATCAAGCTTCCGTGCTTTGGGATCGATACCTAGCTTTCCATCTACAAGCTCCTAACTTTCAGCTTGTCTTCATACTCCCCCTAAGACTCTGCTTCCGGGATCGTAATCTGGACTATCATCTGCAATTTCTCATCCATTTATAAGTAACAACATTTTCATGATATCAATCAATCTTCTTTAATCTACTCCCCCTATCAACAAACTTTACTGATATGGCAGTGTTAAAGAATCCAACTCCCTCACAGTTTATCATCCAAGTTCAAGCTAATGACCTTGGAGATATCACAAACTATTTTTGAAATTTTTGATTTTAATTCAAGTTTCAATTTAATGAACTTGTTTTATTTTTCAGAAACACAATCAGCTTACTTAGATTTTGAAATTCAGCACTCAGACATCGGTTGTCGAAAATAAAGCAGAAATCAAAATCTTTTTGTATTTTCTGAAAATATAAAGCAGTAAAGAAATATGTACAAACATATTTACAGACAATATTTTTGTTTTGAGTATGCGTCAGAGGATCATATTAGTTTATGACAAGTCACAAGTACCGTTGAGCTTAATTTCACTTTAAGAATTAAACAATTCACTTAGATTGTCGATATACTTGTTCACTTAAATTTTCATACAAATTTCAACTGATTCAGGATACGAATTAGGTGTATTAAGAACTTAAACCTATTCATGTGTCCCACCTCTTGAATATACTCCCGTATCCAGATCCCAATATTCAGTCTTACAGGCAATTATAACACAAATGATATCTGTAAGGGGTTAATAAATTATGAAGAATCATGAGAGCTCAGGTCAGAACTACCGTTCAGCAGAGAGATCATGACTCAACTTGTGGGTGTGTCCCCTTTAGAGGATCTTTTTTACAACAGCATTGCTAAGCAATTTTATTGTCTTATCATATATACTGAGGGTGATGCTATGTTTCAAGCATATGCGGAAAGTATTATTCGAGGACTAGGTCAGAATTTCCATTCAGCAGAAGTCCCGGAATAATACCCCAGATATCACTGAGTATAAAAACCTAGTATATCAGAATACAAGACCTTTCAAACGAGATTTCAGGGGTTACCTATATATCCAAGTAGTGTTCCCCACGAAATAAGCAAGTGTGAAATTTATGTTTATATCCCGAAAAAGTTTACTAAGTGTATAAAAATCTACCGACACATCTACGGTGAGATCGTTTAACACATTTAAACTTTCCATTTCTTTAGCATACTGTAACTGTCTACTGATGTACTATCATTTCCTCTTTTTACGCAAAAAACTCAATTTTTGAATTTTATCATGTTTTTGTCATTTTCAAAATTTTCAAATGTTTTTGTATTTTCTAACAATATTACTCCCCCTAAAATGCAAAATCATATAAAGAAAATTTGACAACCAACACTGATAGCTTTGTCTCGCTATCCATTTTCTGCTAAAAGTGTACTGATTTGTAGAAAATATAACATACCCCCATGATTTACAACCCATTGATCTTAACAGTTTGAAAACCGTATTTCAATCTGATGAAAGTAATCATGTTTGTTCAGCCGTGAGGGTTTCGGCATATTCAATCAACACATATTTTTGTATTTTTTTAATATTTGACAAAAAATAAAACAAACATATTTTTGGTTTTACAAATTTTTCAATTTTTAGGGTTTTTAAAATATTGTTTATTTATTTACAGAAAACATATAAACTTCCTGTTTCAACCAACACAGGATCCAGCAGCCTCCTCTCCTTGTTGTGTCAGGCTGCTCCAACCTCCATTCTCACAATCTTTGAATTCCATGAGCACCTGCACAAACAAACTACTCAATTACTTGAACAATTTAGCCCAGGCCTGTTGAACCTTAGGCATTTCAACACAATAATTTTCATTCAATGCTGGAAATTCTTTGTCATTTTTCACAAAAACTTTCTCAATTTTAACTTCAACTTTCTCATCTTTTACCAAATCAACACGTTTCTTAACACTCCATGTTTGACCTTTTGGTGTTCCTCGTTTGTAAAAATATGAAACTTTTTGAACATTTTGATTTTGAACAACAACTCTTGGTTTCCAAAACTCTTGAGGTTTTGTCATATCAACTGTGGTTTTCCAACTCTGTGTTGTTCTGAATCTGGGTGTGTGAGAATTCCAGGTCTGTCTTGAATCGAACCTATTCGGGTCTGATTTCCAGTTTTGATTTGAAGCAAACTTGTTTGTATTGAACCTCCAAGTTTGTTTCGAATCAAATTTGATTGACCTTTGTCTCACATTCTCAGATTTTTGTTTCTCAACATCAAATTTCTTTTTGTCAACATCCACAGGTTTTAGATTAGGACACTTGCGTGCAAGATGTCCTTTTTGATCACATTTGAAACATGTTCTCATGGACACATCTTTGACCTGTGGTTGTTGCTTTCTCTTTTTAGCAAAGAATTCATCATTAGACTGTCTCATTTTGAGTTCTTTTTCTTTTTCTAAACTACCTCCTTGAACAAAACTCATTTTTGCTTGAAAATTTGGCATCTCATTTTTGTTTCGATTCTGTTTCTTCTTATAACCCAACCCAGCCTTCATGTTCTTCTTTTTAAAACCAGGTTTGTTATATGAACCTCTATGACTCTTACCAGCAAACTTTGAAATCTCAGACTTTTCAATCTCAACCATTTTGAAAACTTTATCAACCTTTTCTGAAATCACATTCTGAATCGGGAAAACAATATCTAAGAATAATTTGTCTGATCCAATCATGGTATAAACCAATCCCTTTGAATCATCATTCAAATTTTTCTCGGATTTTGTGTTTTTCAGATATCCATCATGAAGATTTCCTTCATCTTCATCCTGTGATTCAGATTTACCTGTATCAACTGACTCTTCTTTCAACACACTTTCAACGACTTTACCTACCACCTCTGAATCATGAGAATCATCAGATTTGGAATAGGTTATGTCAATGTTGTCTGGCAATTGATCTACCATGTTAAAAGCCTTTTCAACCTTTTCCTCATCATAAAATGCAAATTTTCCCGGTGGTGGTACTTGATGAAACTCTGAGCCAATGCCTTTCTTATTCTGCTCAGACTCACTATCACCCGGTTTTATATTGAAAATTCGTTCAAGCACATATGACGACACATGGTAACTCTTTAACTTGTTGTTATCCTGTTCTAAATCAGCAATCTGTCGCTTCAACTTAGCAACATCCTCAATATAGGAATTAACAACATCTTGTTTTATAGCATACATTCGTTTAAGTTCTTTGGTTGTTTCAGACATATGATTCATTCTTGATTGAGCATATTTCATTTCATCTTTTACTTTATCATATGACTCTTTCGTAATGTGATATGATAATTTCATTGAGTCATATTCCTTTTTCATTTCTTGACAAGCAATTTCTTTTTGTTCACATTCATTTGTCATTTTCAAAACATTTTCTTTCAAAACTTCATTTTCTTTCTCTAATTTATTACATTTTTCTGAAAGTTTTTCATCATTTTCTTTAAAAACCTTTTCTTTTTCTAACATCTCTTTGCATTTTTCTTTGAAAATGTTTTCTATTTTTGTGAACTCAAGATCTCTTGTTCTGAATTGCTCATCTTTTTCAGTACAAGCTCTGCACGGTTCCATGCATTTCTTGCACTGATCAATCAGTTTCAAGTTTTCAGAATCAGAATTTACCTCAGCGATTGGCACTTCGGTGTTTTCAGCAACCTCTGTCTGCTCATCAACATCCTGCTTTTCTTCAACACCGACTTCATCACCAACATTATCAGCTTCCTCATTCTCATTCTTTTCTTCTATCTGCTGTTCTTCAGTAACAGCTTTCTCAACCTCTTCAATCACAACAACTTCTTCACTTTTGATTTCCTTCACAGCTTCAACTTCAACAGTTTCTGTTTTAACCTCTTCAGCATCTTTCTTCAGATTGTTCACCATTTCTTCAACATTCTTCTTCATCCTCTCCTCATCGCTTTTTCTCAAACACGATAACATAGCATATCTGATCTCCTTTTCAAATCTCTTAACATATGTGTCATCTTTCAATACATTTCTATAGTATTCAGCTCTCAATGGGACTTTGAGAAGAACATCATCGAAAATTATGTCTTTCTTGGGAACAACTGGTTCTCCTTCTCTGTTATAATAGCATTCTCTCTTTTTATCCCATCTTTTGCTACCGACAGCCATCTCATACTCCTCTTGCATGTCATCCATTCTGTTGTAGACCACATTTCTTTCTCTGTAGGTCTTCTCACTCAAGATCTCTTCTCGAGTTTTCTCTTTAACCTCAACAACAATATTTTCTTCTTTGTTTTCAGCCATGATGTAAACCTTGATATTCACACCTCGTAAATCACAACAAAAAAAAAACAATCAAATAACAATGATTATTTTCAACAAGAATATCAACCAACTGAAACAGACGAGTATCCGATCGAGTGAGTCAACACAAGTCAACAGTGACAATAATCGCGTGACAATGCTGTCCGTTCGGGTGGGATTGGAACTGTCTGAACGGATAACTTCTCAATGTATGGTACTAAACGACAAATGTGTTGTCCGTTTTGGGTGAAGACCGATTCTTTGACTTTAATGCAAAATCACATGCAAACTTGAACCAAACCTCGTGCAATAACAATCTCCAATTAATGTAGCCGTCAATTAACAAATCAACTTTAATCCTATTTGTCCTACAAAATCAAAGTCACATGGGCCGACACCTGTTCTGTTCACATAATTCTTGGGCTTGCAATTCTGATTATGATTGGGCCAAGCACAAATCCACTAAAACTACCACCAAATATCACTTTATATAAAACGATCATGTGCAACAAACTTTGATCGAGCCAACACTTACAATGTACACTAATCCGGAAACTATAGGACCTTACTATTAACCAATCATATGTGCTGACAAACACCCATCACATGCAGCCGGCAACTTACAACTTTTTAATACTGAAACAATTCTATTGGACCTCAAAAACTTTATCACATGTAACCCAATTTTCTATATCTCGAGAACTTTGTTTCTTGATTTTATAACCGACAACTTTGATATTAATCAATTTTTATTGCACCGTTCACATATGTAGACACATGATTTCTTTACCCGCACTACTGACAACCTCGTAAAGTGTTTCACAATTTTCAAAGTTCACCGTTACACAATATAGTCGGTTTCAAGCGAAATCTTTAAAATATTCAAGCGAAATCTGACTGATAAATCTTGCTGTTAGTTACGAAGTCAAGCGAAATCTTGCTGTTTGTTAAGAAATCAAGCGAAATCTTGCTGATTGTTACGGATTCAAGCGAAATCTTGCTGATTGTTACGAAGTCGGACACAAAAACTCGAAATTCTCCTAAACGATAAGGAATTTGAATCTGAAACTTGGCAGGATTGTATATCAACTATTTTCGCTCAATATTCTAAAAACTCAGCCGATTCGGACCATAAAATCCCGTTTAATTTGTCAAGAAACCATGGAAAACGTGAAAGAATAAGTAGATGATGAAGAAATGATGCGATTCAGATCTGAAAACGCTGTAATCTGGTATGAATCTTGTTGTTTGATCAACGCAATCGAGCTCCTGCTCTGATACCACTTGTTAGGACCGGTTTGACTCCAAAACGATTGCTAAACGAACGTGAAACGTGCGGAATCCGTACACGAATGCGACCGAAACATACAAGACGTAATATAAACGTGATTCTATTGATAAATCTGAAACGTACAAAGAACCTTGAATCACTTGGAGTACTTTCTCTCTCTCTAGAATCTAAGCTCTCCAAATGTCAAATGTGCAAAAGTCTCTAATGATTTAGCTTGAACCCTATATATAGTGTTGAGGTTTAGCTTGAAAATGTCATGACCATTTCAAGGGAAACCTTAGATTTAGCTTGAAATGAACATGTGTTCAGTTCAAGGGAAACCTTCACTATTAGATTTAGCTTGAAACTGTCAAGTAACATTTTCAAGGGAAATCACCACTTTCAAGCTAAATTACATTAAACATACTATTTCAAGATACAAGACGAAGTCAATAGACATAGTGCACTAACAAAATCTTACTTGCTTATTTCGTGGGGAACACTACTTGAATATATAGGTAACTCCTGAAATCTTGTTTGAAAGGTCTCATAATCTGATATACTAGGTCTTTATACTCAATGATGTCTGGGGTATTATTCCGGGACTTCTGCTGAACGGTAGTTCTGACCTAGTCCTTGGATAATACTTTCTGCAAATGCTTGAAACATAGCATAAACCCTCAGCATGCCGATGAAACAATAAAATTGATAGTCGCTGCTGTTGTAGCTAAAAGATCCTCTAAAGGGGACATACCGTAAAGTCGAAGCTGATATCTCTCTGCGTATACGGAAGTATCGACCTGAGATCCCTCGGCCCTCGCATACCTAATTTATGTACAGATATCATTGTAGTATACTCACCTGTAAGACTGATTATTGGGATTCTGGATACGGGAGTATATTCAAGAGGTGGGACACGCGTATAAGTTTAAGTCTCTAAAATACTAAATCAGTATCCTGAACAGATTGAAATGTGTGTAAGAATTTAAGTGGATCAGCATATCGACAATCTAAGTGAATTGTTTAATGTTTGGCATGAAATCAAGCTTAATGGTACTTGTGAATTGTCGGAAGCTGATATGATTCCCTAACACGCTCACCAAAAACATGTTTGTAAATAGTTTATTTTTACTATTCTTATTTTCTGTTTTTCATTTCTAGTCTAGTTGCTTCATTTAAAAATCCCAAAAAGATTTTTTTTTCTGCTTTATTTTCCGACAAACCAAAGTGGAGAGTTGATCTTCGGATTCGAAAGTTGATAGAAGATGTAGGAAGTTTCTGGGATGGAAGATGAGTTTGGAGCTAATCATAACTAATCTGTAATTGAAAATGTCATACACAAGTTCATTAAGTTGATACTTGTAATTTTTCAGAAAAATGTTTGAACAAAAATTTCAAAAGTCAGTATGTTTTGTTTCAGGTCAACCAAGGTCATTAAGTTGGACTTGGTCGACAAATTAAGTACCTTGGGTCATTAATTTGAACCAAGATACTTAAGTGGATCTCTAAAAATCTGACAAAATTTGAGAAAAATCAAAGTTTTCATTAAAAAGGTTAAAGTGTGTCTCATTCGGATGTTCATCCGGTCGGATAGCCATACGCACGGATGGTAATCCGCACGGGTGACAATACGTGTGTGTTGATGGTATATATAGAGGGTCAAAGAGTCAGTCAATGCTATCCGCACGTACAGTACTCTTTTTCTCTCACTCACACTTCAACTTTCTGATTTCGGAATTCTTTGCACGGATCTTTGTTTTCGTTGGTTTGCACATCATTAGCAATGGCAAAGGTATGTTTTTCTAACTCAAATCTGCTATAATCCGTTGTTTGATAACTGTTCATCTCGTATCTTTTCTTTCGGAGCTCTCATCTTAGATCTAGCCTGTGTTAGTCTGTTTTGTCATGAATAAATCATAGGGTATTGTTCGGAATGATTAGATCTAGAGTTTTACCGGTTTAATTTTTGTTATAACATGTTTAAATCTTGTAGATCTGATGTTTAGACGGTACGAAGGATCGGCTAGGTTTATGAGAAATTGAACTGTGAATAGGACTATTTAGACAACTTTGAACATAGGGTTTTGATCGCGTTGACATTCTCTGTGTAGATCTGTGTTCAATTTTAGATTTTGCCTTAGAAAATTTTTGATGTTTAAAGACTGTTCTTCATCTGTGATTTGTATCCGGACGGATAGTAATACGCACGGATAACTTGTACGCACGGATGACAATACGGGGCAAAGACAGGTTGTCCGTACGGATGACAATCTGGGCACACGTTGTACGCACGGATGGCAATCCGGGGCAATGTCATGTTGTACGCACGGATGGCAATCCGGGGCAATGTCATGCTGTACGCACGGATGGCAATCCGGGGCAATGTCATGCTGTACGCACGGATGGCAATCCGGGGCAATGTCATGCTGTACGCACGGATGGCAATCCGGGGCATAGACAAGTTGTCCGCACGGATAACTCATCCGCATGGATAAGTCATACGCACGGATAAGTCATGCGCACGGATAACTCTTTAAGTGTCAAACCGTGCGAATAACCCTTATATTGACAAATCATATGGATAATCTTTCACAAAGCATAGGAAGTTTTTCTTTGATAGAATATTTTGAGATCCCAAAATTATTTCTCAAATGAATAAAATTTATGCAGGATTGGGATAAATCTCATAATATTTATTGTGTGTTGGATAAAGAGTTTACCGAAAACACAATAGTTCAAGATGTTGCGAAATTCTTGAGAGAAAGCAGAATCTCTAAGGCTTTAACTGATAAGACTGTAGCATATGAATCTCATGTGAAACGATTTTGGAGTGCTGCAAGATATGAAGAGAGTGATAAAACTATTCATTCTGCTGTATCAAAGAAGGATAAGAATGGAAAAGATATAGATTTGGAGATGAAAGTGACAATTGGTGATGTAAGAAGAGTGTTGAATTTAGGAGACGCTGATAGTGACCCAACCATCGTTTCTGAACGTCTTGTTAAAGGGATGTGGTGTAGAATGGGTTTTGCTGGAAGTGTAAATGGAAAGATGCAGAAAACAAGTTTCAGTCATGCTTACAAATTCATGGCTCATTGTGTTCTTCATGCATTGTCACACAGAAAGGGTGGATATGATGAAACTCAAGACTATATCATGAATATCATAGCTTGTCTTGTCCTGAACAGACCGTACAATATTTCTCAAGTAATTTTTGATTACATGACGGAGAATGTAAAGGATGGTAGCAAGAGGTTCCTTATGTATCCTAGGTTTGTCCAGATGTTGATAAATGATCAGTTTGAAGGTTTAGAAAAGAGAAGTAACGACATTTTGGGATTGAGGCATATGGCACCAGACACAATCAGTAGGTTGATCAAGGGTCCAGATCCAGGAGCAAAAAGAATGATCTGCAAAATTTCAAATCCAGGCTATGTAGCTCCAGAAAATGATGCATGGAGACATGAAGATAGTAATTCTGATAATGAAGATGACAGGATGAGTTTGTTCTTTAAGAAAGATACTAGATGGTGGTGTATCAAAGATGGGAAAAGAAAGAGAACTCCAAAGACGTCCCCTGCAGTTTCTATTCCGAAGAATGTAGAAAAGGGTATTGTGAAAGGGGGAGTCATAAAGAAATTAGAATTTATGTTGTGAAAATTTCTAATAAATTTGTCAAATACTTGTTTTGCAGGGTCTTCTGGAGAACCACAACAAAAGCTGAGAGATGAAACAGTTTTGGAACCGTCAGCAGTTATTCAAGAAGGAACCGAGTTGTTATCTCAATCTCTTCAAAGCTTTTTAAAGAAGAACGAGGATGCTGCTAAAGGTATTAAAGGCAAAGATCAAGAAGGTGTTGTTCAAGATCTATCAAGTGATGATGATTCTGAAACCACTATATCAGAATCTGAACTTGATCCAATCACTCTTGGCAAAGGAAAAGCTCAGTTAAAGAAGAAGTCTCCAAAGAAAAAGAAAGGGTCAGATGAAGAAGATTCAACTTATGAACCTGTGAATCCAAAGAAACAAATCAAGAAAAGAAAAGCAGTTTTAGCTGGTTTTATTCCAAGAAGTGTTCGAGCAAGAAAAGGCGAAAGTCAAGTTCAAAAAGAACAAGATGGTAAAGATACACAACATGTTGAATCATCTCAATCTCATGAAGCAGAAACTAAAAAGCAGACTAGTCACGATGACTATGTTGAAGTTACCGAGGGTGGAGTCTTTTATTCAAAGTTCCCAAAAGTACCAGAAAATATAGAGATTCCAGAATCTTCACGTCCAAGAGACTCAGATGATTTCTTTAGCAATCTTCCACCTGCTTTAGGAGATCCATTAGAAGATGTGAATTTTGATGATGATTTGTTCAACAATGAAGCAGTGAGAGTTCTGGCAAAGAAAGTCAAAGAGCTTGAAAAAGAAAAAGAAAAGGCTGAAAACGAACGTGATCTTTTGTTGAAACAAGTTAATAAAATAATGAAAGCTCATGATCAACTTAGATCGGTGTTAATCATGGATGAAGACACCATGAAGAAAGTGAAGGAAGATGGTGATAATAATACTAAAGTGATTGAAGTTCTTATGGCAGAAATATCTTCATTGAATGAAAAGACAAAGAATCTCCAAGATGTAAATCAAACACTCAATCAGCTTCTCAATGAAATGAGTGAAGCTACTTCAAATGAAATGAAAGCTATGAAGTTGGAGATGGAAGCCATGAAAGCAGACAAAGTGATGAAAGATGAACAACTTAAGATGTTATATTCTGTTGTGGAAAATCTTTTGAAAAAGGATGTTCATGCTACCTTCAATGAAATTGAAGTAAGAAAAGTTGAAGAAAGAAGACTTGAAAGAGACAGAAGACTAGCTGAGGATGCTATCCAAAAGAACAAAAGTGTAGTTGAAGATGTTCAGGAAGCTGGTGGTTCTTCAAGTCAAGTTGATGCTGAAATGATTGATGTTAAAAATGCTCAAGAACAAGTTGCACAAGAACACATTGAACATGATCAAGATTTCATGTTAGTTGGTGAGCCTTCTCTACATGTTGATTTTGATGAAATTATGTGTAGAGTTGCTGCTATTCAAAAGAAGAAAAAGGCCAAAGAAGTATTGCTACTTGAATGGAAGACAATGCAATTTGTTCTCATTGGTGATGCATACACAGTGCCTCTTAACGTAAAAGATGCTCTTCACAGAATAAAAATTATGAATAGAAGAAAAGAAGCAAAGAAGGCTCGTGGAGAAGAAGTTAGTGATTCTGATGAAGAAATTCTTGGAGAAGATGAAGCAGATGAAGATGAAGAAGACAATGATGAGAAAGAAGACAATGATGAGAAAGAAGACAATGATGAGAAAGAAGACAATGATGAGAAAGACAACGATGATAAGAAAGATGATGATAAGAAGAATGATGACGATGATCAAGGTTCTTCAGGATTGATTGTGAAGAATCCTATTGATGAACAAAAGATTGAGGAGTTTCTGAATGATCAGATCAACGAACAAGAAGATGATGATCAGCAAGAAACTTCTACTTCTGGAAAGCAGCACATGGATCAGGTATTCCTCACAAATCCCACCGTCATTTTCTTACATGATAAAAATCGAGAGGAGATTGAGGTTAGAAGGTCAAGGGAAGAGATGTTAGAGGAATTGGGTTTGCAAGAAGGGAAATTTAAGTTCGATATTGAAGATGAGATTCCTGAGACTTCTGAAGATGTATTTGAGCCAAGATATGCTTTTGAAGCCGATCATTACAATGATGTAATTGTTGAAGATGCTTCAGATTCATCTGATGATGAAGTTGATTTTCATTATTCTGGAATTGATGCAACATTTCCATCGTTGGCGGAAATGTTCAAAGATCGAAATGAAGAAGAAATCAGGAGAAAGATAGTGGAGAAAGTGTCTACAGAAGGTATTCCAAATACCATACCGAGAGAAAACCTTGCAGAAGAAAGAAAGAAATGGTACAAAGTCATGCCAAAAGAGAGAAAGAAACTTCGGGCACTTCAATTCTTTACACACGACAAAGAACTCTCTTGGGGTGATATTCTCTCTTGGGGATACTTGGAAGACTTAAAAGTTTATGCAATCAGAAGAGAACAGGGAGTACAGTACTTCGAGTTTTTAGCTGATATCAAAACTCTACCATGGTGGGATATAGATGAGTTGGTGAAAACAAAGAATATCAAAGAATATTACCATGGGTTGGATGTGAAGCAACATAATCAAAGGTTATGGAACTATGTGAAATTGCAAGCACAGAAAAGATACCCTGATTGGAAACCACAATTCCCAGAGCAAATTGTCAGAATCTTAGAAAGTGGTGAAAAAGATATTACTCTGGATATCAAGCCTCCAAGTTGTTTGAAGAATATGCCTTTAAGGGTAATGGAGCAAGATTTCCATGAAGAGTTTGAAGGGTGGTTATACAATCAATCAACAGCCGAAGCAATAATTTCATTAAACAACAAGTCCACTGGTGAAGCAAGAAGGATCTGTGTGTTAGATCCTATGTGGCTTGTAAATTGCTCGAAGAAAGATATAGATTGTCTGTTCTACAACAAGATAGTTTATGAGAGACCTGACAGAGAGCAAGCTATGCAATATCAAAAAGTTGTGGATGTTTGTTACGCAAAAGACATCAACTCTGGAAGATACTGGAAAACTAAGTGGAGAGATCTGGAGATTGACGAGTTCTTGAAAGTATACAAGCGTGAACAACGTTCCAAAAAGATTGCTGAGCATGCTGCTATAAGGGGAAGACGTAAATTGGGGATTGTTCCTCCAACAGATCAAACACCAATTGAATCTGAAGAAAACAAAATTCCTAAGTGGGACCGGAAGCGTGATGGAGATCCTGTTTACAGAAATTGGTGGATGACTGAAGGAAGACTAAAACGAAAAAGAATGTTGGAGGAAAAGGCACAGAAAAGAAGGGAGAAAGCGCGTGAATGAAGACGCAGCAGAAGGAATTGAAGACTATGCTGGAAGGTACTACAGCTACATCCGAGGGGGAGTCTGTTAGTACATAACGTCTGTAGCTTCCGTCAGCATGTAGTCATATTTTGTATTCTGTGTTTATGTATACTGTTTGTATGTATGTAGTTAGCATAACAACTCAGGAGTAGGCTTTGTATGTAAAAGTGTTGGTTGGTACAAGTTCAATCTGTCCGGATGGCAATACGTACGCATGGCAATACGTACGGATGGTAATCCGCACGGAGAACTTATCCGCACGGATAAGTCATCCGCACGGATGGCCATACGCACGGATAAGCCATATGCACGGATAAGCCATACGCACGGATAGCCATACGTACGTACAACACTTCTTAGTCTTCTGAGGTTGTCTATAAATAGGAGGTCCAGTGTAACTATGTTAGAACTTTTGACTCGCACGGATAGTCTGTACTTCTACTGAATCTTTGTAACTTTCAGAACACTCAATAGAAAGAACAGACAAGCAGTTAAACGTTGAATTCTGTGTTGAACAAATCTGTGATTCGTCTTAATGGATTCCGCACATTAGACGAAGTCGATTCATCTTGTTCCTTACGATTAGATCCTGTATCAACGGGACCAACAACAAACTCGCATTTACGGAACACGTTGATTGAATATATCTCTATCAGGAACACAAAGCTGTGAGTTCATGTCCCCCCTTTTCTTTTAACGTTTTCGGTTTTACAACTCTCGGGGGGAAATACATGTTAACAATGGTATGATTAAGCTATGGAATGAATTCTTGGATCACGTGCGAATAGGCGCTAACTTAGGCACCATTAATCCTTTTAAGGACCACAAAACAGGGGGTAGATCTATCGGGTATGGGCGAGCCCCACTCACGGTCCTTGTGCGGCCACTTAGAGTGCTTTTGTGTCCCTGTCGAAGTGAATCGACACTTAAATCGTCTGCCGGGTTGAGTGCTTTCTATGTCGGTACACATATTAATGTCCTTGCAAAACATTAATGATCATTGCATTCATATACGCTCTACATACCTACTTATAACACTTGAACTTTCAAATGTTTTTGAGATTAATTTGATACTTACGAACTTAAAACACATGAACTCACTCAACTTTTGTTGATGTTTTCAAACTTACATGTATTTCAGGGAACTAATGGGACTTTGGTGCTGGTATTTACTATGAAGCTTTTGCATTACAAGTTTTCAGTGTCATCCCTTTCGGAGGGTTTGGTCCATATATCTCATCTTCAATGAGATATAGGATGCAAAGCCTTATGTTTTAATCTTATGTCAAACTCGACTTTTGTAAAACTTATAACTTATGTTGTTTGTATTTTAAACAACTTATGGTGTGTACTTTTAACTTATGTCAATGGATGAACATTGTATGTTTTTAATCTTGTAGTTGTTTACTTATATCGTATGCGATGTAAACTAATCAAGTTCACACCGTACGCTTCCGCTAATAGACAGGTGTGACAGATTGGTATCAAAGCTTCGATTGTAGTGAACTAGGATTCCTTCTCGAGTCTAGTCTACAATCACTAGGATCCTCTCACGAAAACATTTTGTTTTTGTAAAATGTTTTTCATTGCATATACAAAGGCACCAAGATCCGTTAATAAAACTCTTTTCAAGGAAACAATGCGAGGACATTAATTGGAGCATAGTCTATATGGGATAGACTTGCAAAACCAGAACTGAAACGCACAAGAACAATGTGATTACATGTGATATGCTACATTTATTTGCCTATGTATATAATAAGTAATGTTATTATTTATTGATATATATATATATGTGTGTGTGTGTGTATGTGTGTGTGTTGTACGGATTGTTTTTGCCAGGGTGCTATGGCCTCATCTGCTAGCAGTGGCATTTACGACGATCACGACCACATGGACGTATCATCTGATGACGAGCCCATGGTGGGGATCATTCCTTATGATGATGAGGACCTTGATGACTTCCAGCCGTTTGCACTGCCAAACCATGACATGGAGGATGATGTTCTAGCCGTGGGGCCACAGCTGAACCCGTTTGTTATCATTGGTCATCCTGATAGAGCTCACATCGTCGACTACATTCCACTGGATGTTGTCCCTCTCGCTGCGGTCCCAGGGTTTATCGTTGTGTCTGATGAGTCATCCATGTCAATCATTTAGACGATGAGATTAGTGATGGTGAGGACCTTGACATGGCCATTTTGGAGGTTTCCTCACCTGTCGTTTCTATAGTAGATATTTCCTCTTCTGATTCTAGTGACGACGCGTCATCCTCAGCCATCCGTTGTGCTGAATTGCGAGTGGATGCCACCGATTGTAGCGTTGACACCATACCCATCGCTACACAGTCTCTTATTCATACCCCTACACCTGTTTCGGCCCCCGTTGCTACTCCTGCAGTTGTCCCATCTGATACACCGACACCTCACCCTACCTCCGTCACTCCCACTACTGGACACCCACTTTCATCTCATGCTGCTGATCCTCACCATACTGACACACCTATCCTTTTCTCTCATGAGATTCCAGCACCCTGCCCTGGGGAGGGCACTTCTCGACAGCCGACCTATCCCGATACCCATGTGCCAGCTGATCACTTGTCTACACGATACCCCTTACCACGTATGTCTGAGTCTGATTCGTACCATCCATGTCACCATCCTATTTTCACTCCCGATGATGTTACTCTCTCTTTATAGCTACAGATTCGAGTCCTTTCCTGCCAGGTCTGGGAATTGCAGCAGTTTAGGGATTCTATGCCACCACTACCAGCCTATCCTCCACCACCTATTCCACCACCACCATCTCCACCACATTCACGTTCACTTGCTAGTCTCGAGGCTCGTGTGCTCACTTTAGAGCAGCGAGCCAATCTTTCTGATACACGTATGAGTCACATCCTGGATGAGATGGATCATCTCCACAGTCTGGTTGTCCCTACCCCACCTCCATCTCCTCCAGCCCCCTAGTTATCTTTTATTTGCAGGTACTTTTGTGTGGGAGTTGCAGACCGTCTTTCATGTACATATGAAGACCTAGTATGAGCTGAAGACACTTGAAGATTTTGGAAGACCAATGTAGAAGAAAAAGACTTACTACTTTTATGTATTATGAACTTGTACGACCGGGGTTGTGTAGCCTCGAGTCCTTTTGTTTCTTCTACAAAAAAATGTATCAAGTTGTCTAATATATGAAAGCTCAGTAGTTTATTTTATTTATTACACATTGTTGCTTATACATGTGCATGTGTTGCTTATGTGATTGCATGTTTGGATGATGTGATGATTATTTACCTTTTATATATATACCTTGGTAGACTGTATTTATCATTAAATATGTGTCTAATCTCTGTGATACTTCTTATTAGAAGACAATGCCACCAAGGAAAAGTACCAACACAAACCCACTACCGAGAACAGAAGCCGAACTGAATGAGCGCATCTCTCAGGCGATTGCGCAGTACGAAGCCAACCGCTCCGAGCATAGCGGTGGTACTGGAGGTACACCAGGAAGCAATCCCCCTACCGATAATGTTAAGTCGTCTATACACATTACAATACTCTCGTATATTGTATTCGTGCTATGACAAGGCTTATTCATGGTTTATGGTTGCAAATGTTTCAGGTTGCATGTACAAGCAGTTTTTAGACTGCAAACCTCTGAACTTCGATGGCACAGGAGGTGCCGTAGCATTTGTACGTTGGAGTGAGAAGACAGACTCAGTCCTAAGAATGAGCAAATGCCTTCCTGAGCAAAGGGTCACCTACATTTCCGGGCTATTCTTGGATGGAGCTCTGTCATGGTGGAACCTACAGGTTCAGACTAAAGGGGAAATTGTTACATATGCTATGAGCTGGGAAGAGCTAAAGGAACTGATGAGAAAGAAGTATTGTTCAAGGGCTGAGATTCAAAAACTTGAGACCGAGTTTTGGAATTTAAAGATGATCGGATCTGATATCACTGGGTACACACAACGTTTCCATGACTTGTCTAGAGTTGTTCCGTATTTGGTAGAACTGGAGTTTAAAAGGATTGAACGGTATATCTGGGGACTTGCTCCAGAGATTCTGAGCATGGTTACTTCTTCCAAGCCCCCTACAATCAGTGAGGCGATTGACTTGGTTGTCGCCCTCACCGAGGAGGCTCTTCGTTTAAACAAGTTTTCAAAGTCTGATGCTAACAAAAAAGAGACTCATGTGGAGTCTACAAGTGATAACAAGCGGAAGTTTTCGAACTTTAAGAAAAGCACCCGAGCAAACATTGACAACTCGAATGCTAGCAAGCGAAGGGGAGTGAACTCACCCCGTGGTACTAAAGCTTATGTTGAAACCAACGAAACCAGGGGTAAAGGTTATTTGGGGTCCAAGCCCAAATGTGATAGATGCAAGCTTCATCATGAAGGCTGTTGCACGAACATTAAGTGTGAAAAATGTGGTAAGGATGGGCATAGCAAAGAAACATGTTGGGTAGGAACGGGAAGGAGAAACGCAAACCGTGGAGAAAATGGTAACAACAATCGGGGTGGAAATGGCAATGGCAATGGCAACGGCAATGGCAACGGACAAGGATGTTACAACTGTGGAGACTTGGGGCACTTTACAAAGGATTGCCCGAAGGGAAATCAAGCTCGTGGAAGAGTTTTTACGATAGGAGCACGCGAGGCACGCCAGGACCCAAACGTAGTTACGGGCACGTTCCCTATAAACCAACACTTTGCATCTGTTCTATTTGATATTGGCCCTGACTTTAGTTTTATATCTATAGAATTTAAGAACCTACTTGGTCTAGAGTCGGGTAAACTAGACGTCCTGTATTCTATAGAATTAACGAACGGAAAATTAGTCGAAGGTGATGAGGTTATCAAGGGTTGTACACTCGAGCTTGGGGAGCGAAAATTTTCTATCGATCTTTTACTAGTTGATCTGGGTAGCTTTGACGTGGTTGTTGGAATGGATTGGTTGTCCGACAACCGGGCAGAAGTGGTGTGTCACGAGAAGACCATCTGCATCCAACTACCAAATGAAGAAACGCTTATAATTCATGGGGAGAAACGCGAGACACCCCTACGGATCATAAATGCATGAAGGCACAAAAATGTCTCCGAAAAGGCTGTATAGCCTTCCTCGCCCACGTAGTCGACAAGGAAACCAAAGAGTTGAAGCTAGAAGACATCCCTGTCGTGAAAGAATTTCCAGAAGTCTTCCCAGAAGACTTTCCTGGACTACCTCCACAACGTCAAGTGGAGTTCCGATTTGATTTGGTGCCAGGAGCGGCACCAGTGGCGAAATCATTATATCGGTTAGCTCCGTCTGAAATGCAGGAGTTATCTACTCAGCTTTAAGAGCTGCTAGATAAAGGATTTATGTAACACCTTGAAAAATCACGTCCAATGATGTATTGACACGTGTAATAAACCCTAATAAAGTCAAACGTTGAATTTAAGGGACTAATTTTTTGAAAAATAAAAAAATTTGAATGCGACAGGACTAAAAGTGTCAACGTGCTTAGTATAAGCCTTCAAATGTCGTTACACGGTGTTCCTATTCACATATGAGCCACTTGTTGGTCAAGAGTAGCCGTTTGCGTAATTAATTGAAAGTTTGCGCGATGATGGATTAAAAGCGTCAACATGTTAATTCTTACCTCTGAGTGACCTTTTAACAAACCGAGAGCTTTGTGATGGTTGATTATACTCTCGGGGATGCCAAATATTGGCCATCTAAGGCTTTTATGCCTATAAGTGACGTTGTGCGCAACTTTGCAAGTTTAAGGGGTTAAAAGCGTCAATATGTTTAATTATACCTCTGAATGACCTTTTAATGAACAAGAAGCATCGTGATGTTTAATAATACTCTCTAGAATGCCTAATATGGATTAGATAAGGCTTCGATGCTATTAAACGATGATATACGCAAGTTTGCGCATTAGAGGGACCAAAAGCGTCAACTTTTGAATCTACGCCTTTTGGTGACCATTTAAGTGAACGGGAGCATAGTAATATTTAAACACGTGCTTGGGAATACCCATTATGGGCCACGGAAGGCTTGGATAGCATTAAACGACATTTCGCGCTAGTTTGTGCGATTAAAGGACTATTTGCATCAAACTGCAAAAGTATACCGAATCGAATGGTAGCGAACATTCCGGAACTTGACCATAAGTTAAACATACTATAAATATCCTTTATATAGCTTAGATATAGGCTTAGAGGTGTTTGGTGCGCAAAAATAAACTTAATTGATCAACAGGGTCTAAAAGCGTCAAAAAGTGCATAAGTTTCCATTTTCGCGCATATCTTACGTTCTGAGTATATCCGGACATCCAAAAATTTATGTAATCACTAAAATAATTTATTTTAGTGTTTGGCTTGATAAAATTCCATTCGTCGCGTAATTTGGATAGTTTTTTGCGTCCGTTCGTGTTTCGTCATAATTAGCCGAACAATGCAACCGTACGACCAAACGAACCGACATCCGGCATATGTTTGAGCATGTTTTATGTTACTTATGTTCAAGCATCATTGTAGAGCCTTGAAAATTGCTTAGCAGGCCTTGAATGTGTCAGAAATGGCATTTAACATGTACAGGGGCTGAATCTGTAATTCAGCAAACTTGGTTCTGATCTTAACAACTTTCAAAAGCTGTTTCAAACCTGTAACCATCTGATTCAGAAGTCAGAGGGACTAAATATGTATTTTTATAAGATATATGGGTTTAAAAAGGCTGTTAATATGTAGTTACAAGAAGACAGGGACCAAAAACAGCATTTCAGCAAACTTTTTCGCTGGGCCGGACATCTAGGCGGGCCTCGTAAGCCCACCTGGGCCTCCTACGCGGGCCGTGAAGATAGAACAGTAGTAGAATCCTGTTTTGTTGCTGGTTTCTGATTATTCTGGTTTCCCACTCACACATATTCGACTCTAGGGGCTGCCAACTGAATTAAAAGATGGTATTACACCTGTTAGGATCTGGTTATACCTTCCGACACTTGTCACGATCCTATGCGATCCCGAAAACTATATATAGGGCCTTGAATTCATTTGAATTTTACACCATTTTTCTTGGGTTCTTTCTCTCTATCTCAAATCTGAGGATCCTGATCATTGGGAGCCTCCTTTTGAGTTCTTTCCTGTCCTAAGGACCACTTGTAAGTGTTCCTTTCTTGCTTAGTTATCTAGTTTGGCTCTTAAAGCCAAAAAGTCAAGCGTTCGCGATAAACGCTTTAACTTTTAAACAATCGAGCCATTGTTCGCAACGACCATGGCTACGTGATCGTAATTAGGTAGGTATTGAACCCTCAAAAGGGCACCTCATAATTACCACGTTTGCTTAGTTAATTGTCGGGTCAAATTAATTAAAATAAAAGTCAAACGAGTCGTTTTTAAAATAAAATTCATAACTAATGTTGTAAAGGCAATAAAATCAGTTTTGTCACGTTAATGACTTGGTAAATATTAATTGAACATGTCTAGGCATGTTCAACCCGACAATTCTGAGTTTTAGGCTCGGTTTGGAACAGAAAGTCGCAAAAGTAGACTTTTGCTTTGACTTTCAGTTCTGACCCAATTTAGCTTGTTTTAGTTATGCCTTTGGATTCCTTTAGGACCGTATTATAGGTTAGTATAACCCTCTGAGGTTATACAACATGGATCCATAGAAATCCTAGTTCATTGCATGTTTCCGTTAAATGCTTAAATGTTGACCATAATGCCCTTTTGACTTTAAGACGAGATTTTTGAAAATGTGAGAGGACAAAAACCTTTGTTACAGATTTATAAACATGTCCTAAAAATTTGACATCAGTTTGAGGTCTAAATTAGGAGTTATGCTCAATATCGTAATTTGAAAGCTTTTTATTAATTAAACGGCATAATTAGCATAAAGCCTATCTAAACCCAAATTTGGACACCAAACTTTTTACCCACTGATGTAATATAATATTTTGGGATTTTTGAAGATTTTTAATTATTTTTAAATTGATCATGGCATAGAGTTCTTGCTTTGATTCGGTAATTGTCGGTTATACCCTTTTTGCTAATAAAGTGAGTTTTACATAACATTTTGATACCAAACTTTTTGCTACTGATTTTATATGATAAATAAAATATTTTGAACTTTATAAACTGATCAAGAACTCAGATTTCCTTATATAACCTGAAAGACGCTTAAAACCGACTTTTACGCGTTTTAAACGCTTAGTATGGGTTAAAACTATTTTTGGCATATAAGACTTAATACCTACTGATGTTTTAAGTAAATTTCTATACTTTGACAGTAAGAAAAAGTTTTGAACTCAGATTTCCAATTTTGACCTTTAAAGCTTATGTGAAATGACCAAAATGCCCATACGGTGCATAGTTTGGTGATAAATGTTTAATTTCACATATATGCATGCAATACCTTACTGATATGACTTGAAAAAATAAATATTTTTACTGATTATTTAGACCATAAACTCAGATTATTATTTAACCTCTTTTACAAACATTAAAATGACCAAAATACCCCTACGGGGCATAAATTGGTTTTAAATTCGTTTTGGGCATAATGGAAGGTATCCTATTGACATCGCAACATATTTAAGGCATATTAACTTGTGAAACATGTTCATGACTCATTTGGTTACCCGTTATGCATTTATCGCGTTCGGTACGGTTTATGTAACTAGTTTGCATAAATTAACCGAAAAGGGTCAAACCTTATCATTTTCACTTCAAAATCCAGAATATGTTTAGTTTACCCATATTATACAAGTCTTCATACTTGTCGGGTCTAAGCCACATTCTAATCCGGTCTTCACTTAAACATGCGTTTTGAACCGTATACCTTTCTTTAAAACTAACCGGTCTAAGTTTAAACTTAAGTAAGACCCGTTAGAAATCTAATAGGTTATTAAAACTTTCGTTTCAGATTTAGGAGCCCAGTAAAAGATAACTGCACTTGCTGATTGTATACGACTGGGATAAATTGTAAAATTTGCTCAGGTAAATACTTTTAACTTATTTTCCTTTATACGGGATTGGGGTACGGTATATAAAATACCGCTTGGTCGGGTATTAAATTTTTAATCGTATGAAGGTTAAATCATTGAGATAACCCGTTTAATCTGTTTTGTTTATTCTAAGCCTTTGGGGGGTTAATGACCATGTCCTGGATATCCTCGGCTCATTCATTGAAATGGCCACGACTTAAGCACGGGGTGTAGGCATACACCTGCCGGTGCGTATGTAAAAATAATATACCCTCCTGTTCGAGAATAACTCGTCATGGGATATATTATGTGGTGTGTCTATTAATCTTTAACCCGGTTTTCAGCCTGGGCTACTGAACGTATAATAAACATATAATTCTTTAACAAGATTATTTTTAAATAATTACCCCAAGTTATCAAAGTTTATTTGTGCCTTGTGCATTTAAATCAGTTTTCTTAAACATTTTCAAAATGATTCGGTTAATTGTATTTACCAGTGTAAACTGACGTATTTTCCAAAAGGCTAAGTACTAGTACTGGAAGGAATAGGCTGGATACTCCTGGGTGAATAAATAAAGGTCTTGCAAGCTTTGTCACTTAAAAATCTGTTGAACAATTATCTTCTTTTATTTTGATCCGCCTGTGGATCCCTCTTTACAACCGTTGTAATAATTGATATTACTTTTCATCGGTTTGTAATACTTTTTTCTTTCGACTTCCGTTGTGTATTAAACTGTGATAAATTGTCTATGATAATATCAACTACATCACGATACTCCCCACCGGTAATACGTGGAAATATCGGGGTGTGACAGGTTAGTATCAAAGCCAACGTTTGAGTGAATTAAACACTAGCCTTTAGTGTTTGATGCGTGTGTGGTGTGTATATAATTTTAAGTATATTTTAGCCCTTTTTACACGTTAGTCAAGTTTTAAATTTATAAAACACGATATTTTACTAACACCAAACACACATATGGGCAAGTGCACCCATCGTGAGCGTAGTATAGTGTTGGCAAGATACCGAGGTCGTCCAAGGACACAAGAGCTTTTAGTACCGGTTTATCCTCAACGTCTAATCAAATCAAAAGTTAGATAAAGGTTTTAAATAAGAAAAAATAAAAACTAACTAAAATGCTAAAAAATAAAATAAAATAAAAACAGATAGACAAGATGAATCACTTGGCTCCGACTCGTGTTTAGTGTAACCTTTGATTATTTCCGCACTTTTGCACTTTTTAAGAGATTATCTTAGTTATTGTAGTAGGCCCCTCTTTTGAAGGTGACGTTACCCTCAACCTAGTAGTTTGAGTCAGCAAGGATACAATCCTAAAGGGTCGGATTATTGAAAGATAATTAATTAAGTTATTAATGCATATTATGGTAGGCCCCTCTTTTGGAGGTGACGTTACCCTCGGCTAAGTAGTCTGAGTCAGTAGGGATACAGTCCTAAGTAGCCGGATTAAAGTATTAATAGTAGCTTACATATGAGGGGATCAAAGAGTTTGGACCCCCGCCATCCAATACCGGTGGGTATTGAAGGAGGTCCTACTAAATTTGACCCAGGTCCTTGCAGGATCTATACACTGAACAAGGCAAGACTCTTACCAAACCATTCCCTTAACCCCCGACCAAGTAGCCAACATATCTCCATATAGACCGTGGAGATATGAATGGTGAAAATCTTTTATTTTATATAGACAGTAAAATAATGCCAAGACACCACGGACAAATGATAAGGAAGAATCACCTTCAATATAAGAAACTAGTTATTAAAGTCATTAATACATAACCAAGTAAAAAGTGCGAAAAGATTAAAAATTAAAAGTATTACACTAGACACTTGTCTTCACCAAGTGATGTAAGAAACTTAGGCAAACATGGCCTTTGATTGTCAAGAACTCTTACGATCAATCTTGGATCCCGAGACGACTCACACACTCTATGATGGACAATGGATGATGGTGGTGGATAATGGTGTTGTGATGGTGGTGGGTGGTGGGTGAAGTGTGAGAGAGGTGGTGTGCCAAGGGATGGTTTGAAAATGAGCCAAGCACCCCTATTTATAGGCTGAACAGTAGCTCGGGCACGGCCCCGTGTCCATTAGGCACGACCCCGTGTCCATCCTCTTCTCTTTCTTCATTAATTGCAGTTTGTCTGCATTAGTTGACCACGCCCCCCGTGTCCGCTGGGCACGCCCCCGTGTGCAGAAGCATATCTATACTATCAAGATTTGTCTGGATTCTGCGAATCTTATAGTTGACCACAGCCCCGTGTCCGGTGAGCACGACCCCGTGATGGGCGATAGAAGCTTCTATAGCTTTGTCTTTTATGCTGGCACTTGGGCACGCCCCCGTGTTCACTGAGCACGGGGCATGTTCATCCTTCAGTTCTCTTGTTTTGCTTGGGAAGATGATGTCGGGGAGTTCGGGCATGCCACACTTGTTCCTTTTCTTGTATTTATGTTAGATTTAGCTGTCTTTTTGCTTCTTTTGTTTATTTAAGCTCATTTAATCCTGAAAATACAAAAGGAAGACAAAAGCACACTTTTTCCAACATTAATACTAAAAAAGGGTTAGTTTTATGCCACAATTGATATAATTTATATGTTGCATTTTGTGCACATAGTGTTTAATCTCAAATGACACAGTAGCACATTCCTTAGACCTTCTAAGTCTAGTCCTTACATAGGAATGCTCTCATCACTACTAAGTAAATATTGTTTTCGATTGTATGTGTTTTGATTACTGTCGCCAAGCAGGGAAGCCGTTAATGGAAATTCTCCACGTCCGAAGCCAAGAAATGTCAAGCTTCATACCACGACTTGAATAAACGCGCGACCGGTTGAAGGGGGAGACCTTTACGGACCTATTCCCAACACCAAACCTATTTAAACCCTTATCCAGACTGCGGAGTCCATACCAGAAGGTCCCCGAGTCTCCCATATTGAGGATGCTGCATGTGGATGATATTAAACCCTAATTCTTACCTCCGAGTTTTCAAATTTAAAGTTTGGACTATACTAGTCAAACCTAATCTGTGATCCATGCCATTCCTTTAATCAGTGAATCCTTGGATTCTACTTCTGCAATGGATCCTGATTTGGAATATTACTTATTCGCTAAAATCTTCAGAGTCGCTACTGCGTACGATAAATAAAGATGAAGAAGCAATCAAAATAAAGAAAGGAAGACATTTGAAGACCCTCCTTCCATCATACTTCTTTTCATTTAAGTCCCTGTTTGGGCATTTGATTATTGTAGTCCTTTGTGGACATATTATTACATCATAGTCCTTGTAGACTAACCCCTTTTGATAAGACTCCATAAATATATACGTATATCTATTAAAAATCCCTTTGAGGACATTATAATTCACTATAGTTCTTTCAAGGATATTATATTCAATAATAGTCCCTTCGAGGACATCATACTTTAAAATGGTCTTTTCATAGACGTATCATTTCATTAAAAACCTTTTTGTTAACATATTATTTCATTAAAGTCCCTTACTGGACACAATAAGTCACTATAGTCCTTCCGAGGACATATAATTTCACTAAAGTCCCCAAATTGACAAACCTTATAGTCCTTATATGGACTTGTATTTTCATTTCAGTCCCTGTGTGGACTAGTATTACCTCAAAGTCCCAATAAGGACTTATCTTCCTGTGTAGTCCTTGCGTGGACGTTTGTTTACTATAATTCTAAAATGAATGTATCTTTCGTTTTAAGTCCTTTTATGGACATATTATTTCATTAAATCCCTATGGGGACATGTTATTTCTAAATAGTCTTTCCGTGAGCAAGATATTTCATTATAAGTCCCTTAATGGACATGATATTTCCTTATGACCCCTTTTGTAGACCTGATATTTTCATTATAGTCCTTTCATGGGCCGTCTGTTTTAATATAGTCCCTATACGGACTTGTGATATTTTTATAGTCCCTATATGGACATATAATTTCCTTTTAAGGTCCTCTATGGACAAATATGGTACTAAAAGTCCAGTTTAAGGCACTATGGTAATTTCTTAATGATTTATTGAAATTTTTGAAAGATTTTATATAGGTACTCATATCGTCCTTTATCATCCATTAGTATGAATTGATTCGAACTTTATCGAGCTGCTAAATAATTTCAAAAAGATCTTCTTAATGGTTTACCCCTGCCAAGTGGCAAGTCCGCGTTAGTTGTCCAAAACTTACGATAGTTAAGGATAATTATTCCTTCGACTATGATGGTTAAGGGAGATAACCCTTCTATCCAGAGGTGGTGAACTATGTTCAAGCCTCCAAACCTATATGATCAATGCGATCATAGTAATATCATGTAACCATTAAGACAAATTAATCCTTGTTAACATCTAAGAACATGTTAACACTCCTGGCAGTGTGACTTGAGAGACCACACTAGCCGTCAAGGTATTTGGACTATGCCCAAGCCTTAAAGCCTACATGATCAAATTTGATCATGGCTAGTATCATCAATGTGATGATCAAAATATAAACATCCGTTAGTGATGAAGTGCCTACGGGCTAAACTTGTTGTCCATTAAGACAACGACAGTTGTGGTCTATGACCCCCTGTCTAAAGATATTGGACTATGTCCAAGCATAATAGTCTATATGATCAATGCGATCATGACTAATATCAACTGATACGATGGTCGTATTATTTTTGAAATTCAGGCTTAGGCCTTCCTATATTCATAGTGAGATTTTAAGAAGTACTTTACGACTCGATAGTTATGGTTTATGCATAAATTTTCGGAGATTTAGATAACGAAACTAGAGTAATACAATAAACACATGGTGGATACGCCGTTAGTACTTCCTATATATAAGTGTGTTTATTGTATTACCCTTCGTGGCTTTATCTCGAATCACTAATAGGATTTATGTCGCCTACGGGTTATATACTATACTGTCCATTAGAGACATTGTCAAGAGTGGCCGTTATGGTTCATCGTCAAAAGGTGATGGGAAATGCCCAAGCCTTATAGTCTATAAGATCTGTTAGGACCGGTTTTGACTCCGTAACGATTGCGAACCGAACGTGTGACGTGCGGAATCCGTACACAAACGTGACCGAACACACGAGACGTAATTATAACTGTGATTCTATTGAAACGTATGAAATCGTACAACACCTGAATCACGTACACAGCACTTTCTCTCTCTAGCTTCTCTCTCTAACACTAGAGCTCTCCAAAGTGCAAATGACCAAAAGTAGCAAAAGTCCTAAATGAGAACCCTAATGGTTCTATTTATAGGCCAAGGTTATAAGGAGGTTCTCCTTATTTACAATTATGCCACCTTGCCTTTTAGTAACAAGATATTACAATATAAGCCTAGAATAAAACTATTTCTGCTACGATCTTGATTGACGGAGGCGATAGACATACTGCACTAACAGACTCCCCCTTGGATATTGCCGCAGTCAATCTCAACCATTAAGTCAAACTCGTAGTGTCTTGTCTTTCTCTCTCTGTGTGTCTTCTTGAAAGCTTTAACACGTTTTCATCAACGTACACTTCCTCTTGCTCAAACAGAATCCCGGTGGATCTGTCTTCAGCTCCAGCTCCCCCTTTCAGTAGACTCTTTAGGCTCCCCCTTTCGTTAAGCTTCCGTGCTTTTGGGATCGACACCTGGCTTTCCGGTCACAAGCTCTTTCAGGATAGTTACCTGACTCCTTGAATGCACGCTTCCCCTTGCGTTGAGCTCGTCTTCAGACTCCCCCTTGGACTCGGCTATCGGGATCGTAGTCTGGAGCAACATCTGCAAATCTCAAACGTTTATAAGTAAAACATTTTGATCATCCAGGATTGAAAACCCTGGCTCTCTCAACATAAACTAAAATATTTTGACAATGAAAGCAATTTCGATTTTCCAGGAATCGTAACCTGGCTCTTACAAACTTTCTAAATCAAGATCCTGGCTTTAAGATATAATAATATGAATATATCCTGAAATACTTGATTCACTCCCTCTATCAACTATCTTCAAAGATTTGGCAATTTTAGCGAACAAGATTGGAAACTAGCTCTTTTACATTACATGTTAACAATTTAAGAATCCAAATCCCTCACAGTAAATCATCCAAGTCCAAATTAATGACCTTGGAGATATCACAAACTGTTTTTGCTTTTTGATTTTAAAATTTCAAGATTCAAATTAATAAACTTGATTTATTTTCAGAAACACATTTAGCATACTTAGATTTTAAAACTCAGCATCCCAGACATCGGTTGTCGAAAATAAAGTGAAATCAAAATCTTTTTTGTATTTTTCTGAAACATAAAGCAGTAAAGAAATATTTACAGACAATATTTTTGTTTGAGTTCGCGTCAGAGGATCATATCAGTTTATGACAAATCACAAGTACCATTGAGCTTTAAACACTTTAAGTTCTAAACGATTCACTTAGATTGTCAGTATACTGATCCACTTAATTTTTCACACAAAGTTCAATTGATTCGAGATACGAGATTAGTGTTTTAAGGAATTAAACTTATTCGCGTGTCCCACCTCAGAATATACTCCCGTATCCATACTCCTATATTCAGTCTTACAGGTGAATGTACACTAATGATATCTGTAAGGGGTGAATGCGAGGCCATGAGAGCTCAGGCTATTGCTTTCGCAAAATCAGAAGTCCTGGTATAATACCCCATATATCATCACGCACAAAGACCTAGTATGTCAGAAATAGAAAGCCATTCAAACAAGATTTCGGGGGTTACCCATATATCCGAGAGATGTTCCCCACGAGATAAGTAAGTAATGATATTTAGGTTTATATCTCGAAAATAATCTACTAAGCGTGTAAAAACCTACTGGCATATCATCAGTGAGACCGTTTATCACATTTTAACCTTCCATTTCTTTAGCGTACTGTGATTGTCTACTGATGTACTATTATTTCCTCTTTTTACACAAAAACTCATTTTTGAATTTTATCATGTTTTTTTTTTCTTTTTCAAATTTTCTAATGTTTTTGGATTTTTCTGACAATTTCTTACTCCCCCTAAAATGCAAAACCATTTAAAGAAAATTTGACAAACCGATGTAGATAACATTGTCTCGCCATCCATTTTCTGCTTTTCGTGCATGAGATGCAGAATATATAACATGTAAAGCAGTAATTACCCCCATGATTTACAACACATTGATTTTTACAGTTTGAAAACTGTTTTTCAATCTTGTGAAATTAATCATGTTTGTTCCGCCGTGAGGGTTTCGGCATATTCAATCAACATATTTTTGAATTTTTTGACAAATTTAAAAACAAACATATTTTTGATTTTTTAAAATTTTGACAAAATAAAAACATATTTTTGGTATTTAAATTTTTCAATTTTTAGGGTTTTTGAAAATATTGTTTATTTATGTACAGAAAACAAACAAACTCCCTGTTTCAACCAACACAGGGTTCAACAGCCTCCTCTTCTTCTTGTGCCAGGCTGCTCCAATTTCCATTCTCACAATCTTCAGTTTTCTTGAGCACTTGCACATTCAACTATTTAGTCACTTGAACAATTTAGCCCAGGTCTGTTTGACCTTAGGCATTTCAACACAATATGCATCATTTAGCTTCGGAAAATCTTTGTCATTTTGTACAAAGACTTTTTCAATTTTAACTTCAACTTTTTCGTCATTAACCGAAGTCATTTGTTTCTTAACTGTCCATGTTTGACCTTTTGGAGTACCTCGTTTGTAAAAAAAGTGAATCTTTTTGAATATTTTGATTCTGAACAACAACTTTTGGTTTCCAAAACTGGTTTGGTTTTGTTGCATCAACTGTTGTTTTCCAACTTTGTGTTGTTCTAAATCTGGGTGTTACTGATTTCCATGTTTGTTGTGAGTCAGCCTTTGTCATTTTTGGCTTCCAAGTTTGCTTTGAATCAATCTAGGTTAACTTCTGATTCACAACATCAGACTTCTTTTTCGTTTCAACACCAACAGGTTTCAGATTTGGACACTTGCGTGCAAGATGTCCTGTTTGATCGCATTTGAAACATGTTCGCTTGGACACATCTTTGACCTGTTGTTGTTGCTTTTTCTGAGCATAGAACTCTTCATTAGACTGTCGTCTAAATTGGAGTTCTTTCTCTTCTTCGGAACTTCTTCCAATTCTGTTTCTTTTTATAACCCAACCCAGCCTTCATGTTTTTCTTCTTGTAACCAGGTTTGCTATAAAAAGTTTTGTGACACTTTCCAGCAAACTTTGGAATTTCAGACTTTTCAATTTCAATCATTTTGAAAACTTTATCAATCTTTTCTGAAATCACATTCTGAATCGGGAATACAATATATAAGAATAATTTGTCTGATCCAATCATGGTATAAACCAATCCTTTTGAATCATCATTCAAATTTTTCTCAGATTTTGAGTTTTTCAGATATTCTTCATGAAAACTACCTTCATTTCCATCCTGTGATTCAGATTTACCTTTTTCAACCGACTCTTCTTTCAACACACTTTCAACGACCTTACCTACCACCTCTGAATCACTTGAATTATTAGATTTGGAATAGGTTACGTCAATGTTATCTGGTAATTGATCGACCATGTTGAAAGCTTTTTCGACCTTCTCATCATCATAAAATGCGAACTTTTTCGGTGGTGGAACTTGATGAAACTCTGAGCCAATACCTTTCTTGTTTTGCTCAGAATCTTTACCATCCGGTTTTAGATTGAAAATTCTTTCAAGCACATATGATGATGCATGATAACTATGTAACTTGTTGTTATCTTGCTCTAAATCAGTTATTTGACGCTTTAGCTTAGCAATATCCTCAATGTAAGAATTGACAACTTGTTGCTTTATTGAATACTGTCGCTTAAGCGTAACAGTTGTTTCAGAACAGTATCTCAATCTAGATTGAACAAGTTTCATTTGGCTTTTCACATCTTCATATGACTCTTTTGTAATGTGATAAGCCAATTTTATTGAATCATACTCTTTCTTCATTTCTTGACATGCATTTTCCTTTTGTAAGCACTCTTCTGTCATTTTCAAAACCTTTTCTTTCAAAATTTCATTTTCTTTTTCTAAATTTTTACATTTTTCTGAAAGTTTTTCATCATTGTCTTTCAAAAACTTTTCGTTTTCTAACATTTCTTTGCATTTATTTTTGAAAACTTCTTTGATTTTATTGAATTCAATATCTCTTGTTCTGAATTTTTCATCTTTTTCAGTACAAGCACTGCACGTTTCCATGCATTTCTTGCATTGTTCAACAGTTTTTAAGATTTCAGAATCAGAATTTACCTCAGTGATTGGCACTTCGGTGTTCTCTGCTGCACCTGTCTGATCAGCATTTTTCTTCTGTTCTTCAAAATCAACACCAGCATCATTACCAACATCATTCAAACTCTCATTCCTTACCTCTTCTTCTTCTTCTTCTTCTTCTTTCTTCTTTCTTCTTTTCTTTCTCAATCTGCTGTTCTTCAGTAACAGCTTTTTCTTTAACAACTTCTTTTATCACCTTCTCTTCCTCTTCTATCTTCACATCCTCAACTTTCACAACTTCGACTTTAACTTCTTCAGCAACTTTCTTCAAATTATCAACCAAATTCTCAACATTCTTCTTCAATCTTTCTTCATCCCTCTTCTTCAGACTTGATGTCATGGCATCTCTGATGATTTTATTAAGCTTTTTTCTCATAACTCTTGTCTTTTTCACGATTTAAATAAAACTCGCCAGATAGAGGAATTACTAGAAGAACATCATCATGAACTATGTCCCTCCTGTGGACGATAGGTTCACCATCTCTGTTGACATAACACTCTCGCTTCTTGTCCCATCTTTTATTGCTTACAACATTTTCAAACTCTTCCTGCATTTTCTCCATTCTACACCCAACAATGAATCTTTCTCTTTCAGTTTTTTCTTTCAGAATCTCTTCTCGGGTTCTCTCTTTGATTTCAGCAACTAAAATATGATGTTTGCTCTTTGATATAGTTCTGCCATGAGCTGTGAGATGATTATCAACACGATCTTCTTCTGGAAGAATCTCACTCCAATCATACCCTTCATCATCATGGATTACTGCACAAGCTCTTGACTTCTCTTTGGGATTATTTTCGATCATTTTCGGCTCTTCTTTGCTACGGTGGTAAATCGCCTTTCAATAATAATCATCATTGAAAGGTTTCTCAGTTTCGTCAACTTCAGAATTTTTGCATTCTCTTTTGAAATGACCTTTTTGCTTACATCTGAAGCAGGTCACTTTGGATTTGTCGAATCCCAGCTTTGTTGACAGACCACCTATTGACTGTTTCCCAGTAATCTCCATATACCTCTGAGCTCTTCGTATGCAGCTTGCTAAACACCAGCTTATGTCAATGAGTTCCATTTCTGCTGGGTCGATCTGGTCATAGTCTTCCTTTTTCATCTCTGAGTTTCCAATTTTTCCAGATACTAGTCCTTCGTAAGATTCTAACACAGATGCCAGAAAACTCATTTGTTGCTTAGCTGCATTGATGCTCATAGCTGGAGAATTCTTCAGTTTAAGAGCGATGTTGCAGAGAACTTCTTCAGATTCTTCAGGGCTTGCTTTTGAAGAGGATAAGTGATATCCTGGATTGTAGCTTGATGAGCTTTTCTGTGGTTCTTTTGACTTTTCAACGCTGAATCCGGTCTTTGGTGAATCACCAAATTTCACTGAAGGTATGTTACATTTGTAATAAAGACCGACATTCTGTTGATGTGTAGAACTACTCATCTTGCTTTGCTTCTGCAGCTCCAGTTCATGATTTTCAATTTTTTCTATCAAAACATCAAGAGAAATTGTATCATATAATGCATCATTTTTTAGAATAAACACAAACGTTTGCCACTGATCAGCTCGTGGTAACGCTTCTATGATTTTATCAATTATTTCCTCTCGTGTTTTAACAATACCAAACCTCTCAAGTTCAATTTTCAAATGATAAAATCTTTCTATCATTTGTCGAACTGATTCACCTTTCAAGCTATCAAACAAATCAAATTCCTTTTTTAGTAAAGCTATTTTGTTTTTCTTGATTTGTTTACCCCCTTCGGCTTTAACCCTTAACGCTTCCCAAACCGATTTTGATGACCCATCATGATTTAACAAAGAAAATATATCATCTTGGATAGATTGTTGAATCAAAGCAATCATCTTCTGCTCATATGAGAATTTCCGTTTGTCTGCATCGGTAAGATCATTGAGATGGATCTCTTCATTGTTAGTGCATACGTCTGTCGACTTCGTCTAGTATCGAGTCTTGCATTGCTCATGGCACAAAGATCGAGAAAATAAGTTAATTGGCTGATTTCGCTTGAACTTATGATTTCGCTTGAATGAATTAGTTGTGATTTCGCTTGTAATGATTTCGCTTGGAGCTGTTTCAAGCGAAATCAGAAAACTATGAATAGATGATAGGTTATTTCATTTGGAGCAAAATTTAGATTGAGTGTTTCCGATGGCGAAGCTCTGTCAAAGTGTCTTCAGATCTGTAATCATATCAGAATCAATATACAAGACAATTTAAAGTGATATCTTGCTGAATTCGACTCATAATGTCTGTTTCCGCCTTTCATTTTGAGTAGAACACCTCTAATCGACTCGTTTTGGGTCAATAATCGATCCTACAAGTGGTATCAGAGCTCAGGAGGAGGAGTTCTGCAGTTTTCAGCTTGATTTCATCTCATTCTCTTTCATCTACACCTTATTTTATCATTTGAACAAGTTTTAGCAGTTAAAATGGGCTGAATTTTTCACAACACAAGCGTAATCTTGTTTTAACAAACCCTTGAGAAATTTAGACCAAAATTCAGCTTAAAAGTGACAAAATTGGACTTAAGTTCTTATTCCGCTTGAACGAAATAACTTGTTCCGCTTGAAAAGTGATATTTCGCTTGAAATATTTCAAGCGAAATCAGTGTTTTCACTCCAAGTGGTTATTCTGCTTGAAATTTCAAGCAAAATCAGTTGATTTTGCGTTAAGTAGTTGATTCCGCTTGAAAATAGTCTTTTTAAGCGAAATACGATATTTCGCTTGAAAGGGTATCTTGCTTGAACTTTAATTTCGCTTGAAAGTTGTGTGTGCAGGTTGATTTCGCTTGAAAGGTGATCGAGTTTGAAAATGTCCGACGAAGAATTTTACAACGCGTTTGCTACATCTCCGATTACTCCGGCTGCAATTGCTCAAAACATGAACGCAGAAAACGAAACTGGAACATTGCAAAAACCCCCGAAACTTATGGGAATCGAAGAGTATCATGGTTGGAAAAATCGTTTTGAGAATTAGGTTCAGGCAAACCATCTGAGAGCTTAGGAAAGTATTGAAAGAAAGTATGTTAGACCACAGACTGCTTTGAATGTTGATAAAATCATTTCAGAATTTTCAGACAACGAGAGAGATAGTTATAAAGGAGAAAAAATGATGATTAGTCTTCTACAACAAGCTGTCAAAGAGGACATTTTTTTTTGCTTCAGCATGATGGTAGTGCTTATTCAATATGGGAGGCACTTGGAAAGAAATTCGAAGGAAGTACGGAAATGATCAATAGCAAAAAGTCATTGTTGAAGAAAGAATTTGAGTTGTTTACAAGTATGCCAGGAGAAATTACAAAGACTCTCATTGAGAGATATTTCCATCTTGTGCGGATCATGTCTCAGTTGAAAATCACTAAAACTCCAGCAGAATGGGTTGAAAAGTTAGCTGACGCATTACCACAGAAAGAATGGGGTACTTATCTCATGAAGAATTCTGGAGAGTTTAGTAGATTGTCAATTGGACAGTTTATTGAGAAGCTTGAGGCACAGGATCTGGAACAACAAAAGATTGTAAGAATGAACAGCTCGAGCAATCAATAAGACATCAAATTGTACTATAAAGGAAATGTTCAAACTGTTGAAGCAAGTCTAAAGATCCAAACTGCTTTTAGTGCAGGAAGTTCATCTGGATCAGTAGGTCAAAGTTCAATCAACACTAGTGGATTTTCAAATGTTAATCCTCCAAGTGTTCAAAGTGAAAATGTTGGTAATGGACATATGATTCAGTGTAATGTTGCATTACATCTTCAAAATGGTCAGAATTTTTCTGAAGAAGTTGTTAAAAGTCATATGGCATTATTGGTTACTGCTTTAGAATCTTATGAAGGATTAATTGCTGGAAAAATTGGTAATCCTATGTTAACCAAGGAAGATTATGACCAAATTGATGCAGAGGTATTGGAGCTTATGGATATAAAGTGGTGCTTAGCAAGTGTTATGAGGAGAGCTGAAAATTTCAAAATGATTACAGGAAGAAATGATTTCTTAGATGCACATCTCTCTGCTTTAGGTTTTGATAAATCTAAAGTTACTTGTTTTCGATGCAGGGAAAAAGGTCATTTCAAAAGAGAATGCAAAAATCAAGAAGCAAATGGAGCAAAGAATCCGTTTGGTGGTCATGATTACTATCGAAAAGCCATATATCAACAAGTTGCTCATCAACCGCATCAAAAAAAGGATTCACAAACTGCTCATGGAAAAATGATTGAAGATGCAAACAAGAAAGCTTATTATGGTATCATTGATCAAGACGATGAGAAAATGGCACCAGGATTTAGCTGGGATAAGTTTGTGAATGAGAATGGAGAGTTTAAAGCTTTCATTGCTCAAATTGTTCAAAAGCCAGAATTGATGAAAGAGTGGATAGCAGTGTTATCTGATGAAGAGAAAAGTGAAGATGAAGAATATGTTTCTTCTGAAAACAGTTCAACAGATACTAGTGATGATGATGAAGAAGTAGAACAGATAAACATTGGAAAAGCTCATTTATCTTCTGACAGTTTTGAATTTTATTTTGCAGATAAATTGAAGAAACTTAAAGAGAGAAAAGCTGCAAAAGAAATAAAAGAAGTTAAGGTTGTTGAGAAGATAGTTGAAGTGGAAAAGGTAGTTGAAGTAGAAAAGATTGTGGAGATTGAAAAGATTGTTGAAGTCACAAAACCTTGTCTTACGTGTTTGGAATCTTGCAAACAATGTAAAGATAAAGATGAAAGGTTTAGTGAACTTGAAAAATTGAAAGAGAAGTTGCTGTTTGATGTAAAGAATGTGAAAGAGTCGTACGATGTATTGAACAAAACTGTGAATAGTTTGCAGAAGACAAACTATGAAAGAGAAGATGCTTTGACAATGATGAATGCAACAATGATGTCAAAACAAAAGGAGATCAATTACTATATTGAAGAGTGTGCTAAATTGAAGCAGGAGTTGGAAATTGAAAAGGTTGAAAATGAAAGAATCAGACGATTACTGAAAAGTTATTCAAGTTCTGATTATTTAATTGACAGAATTTATCCAACTGTTGCAGGTTTTGAAGCGTTTGACGACAAGAAGCCGAAGAAAAAGGATACTGGTAAGAAACAGAGTGTTAGTTATAAAAAGTGTCCGCCTCCAATTTGGGAAGGGTATTCGTCTAGAAAACCAAATGAGGAACAAGTAAAAAAGGCAGTCAATTTAAAGTTGAAGTCCGAGATAACCGCTGTATTACCAGACTATATTGACATCACATTCACAGCGTCCAACATAGACCATGAGTCTGAGTTAATAAAAAGGATGGTCGATCAGGTGTTAGATAAGGATGAGGAGTCCGAGTCAATGTCTGAGTCCAGGAGTTCGAGTTCGTCTGTCAGGAGTTCAAAGTCGTCGGGAAAACGGGTGTGTAGTAAAGAATTTTTGTTGTCAAAATCTAATTTGAATGACGAAACATTTGAAGTTGTATATACTTTGAATGATTCTGAAAAATTATATTTTGATAAAGAATTTCCAATAAGAAGTGTTCAAATTGAAAAGATTAAAAAGGTTTTCAAATTAACATAAATTAATATTTCTGAAATAAAAGATTTAAATCTTTCTGAAAAACCTAAAAAGTACACTTCAAGAGTTCAACAAAGATTGAACAAGAAAAAAGGTTACAGTTCTGGTTCTGGTTTTCAAAAGAAGCCTGTAGGATCGAGTCGTGACCCAAACGAGTCAATCGGAAGAGCTCTTATCCGTTTCAAAGGCGGAAACTAAGAAACGGACTTAAAAAACAGCTTGTTTCACTTAAATTTGCCTTGTATATTGAATTAACAGCGATTACAGTCACAAGAAATACCGGCAGCACCTCGGTACAAGTTCCTGATTCCCCATCAAATGACATGATCACTAGCCTATTTATAGAGTTTCTGATTCCCCACGAAAGTGCAATGTTCATTTCGTGGGAAATCAACATTTTGTCATTTCGTGGGAAATCAACATTTTATCATTTCGTGGGAAATCAACATTTTGTCATTTCGTGGGAAATCAACATTTTGTCATTTCGTGGGAAATCAACATTTCGTGGGAAATCAACTCTAAAACTCTATTTTCCCGTACAACGTGCCCTGATCTAACATATCTAGTACTAGACTCGATACAAGACGAAGTCGACAGATGTATGCACTAACAAACTCCCCCTCAGATGTTGACGAGTCTTAAGTGTCGAGTCTTCAACGTCTTCAGTCTTTATCAGCCTTCGGGCTTTTCCTGCTCTTGACTCGCTCTATCTTCTCCTGAATATCAGCACCAAGAGATAACTTCCCAAACTCTCTCTAACAGACTCCTCCTCAAAACATGCTTGGATCATAGACTGACTTTTACAGAATCAGGATCGCAACCTGGCTCGCTACTCTCAATCAGAATCCAGGCTTTCCTGCAAATCCTCTACCCAAAACATAAGTTTCATAAAAATAAGATACAACAAATTATGACATTACTAATGACCACTAGTAAACATATCATTCATTTTCATAACACTTTTCTTTCTATAGACTCCTTTTTTTACTTAAAAACTTTTCAATCACATTCTCCCAAACCTGTTCATCATGTTCAGCACTCGGAATTTTGAAAATCAGCTCTTCAATATCAGTTGCCTAAAATCTTTTTGGATTTTTCAAAATTTTTGCTAAAACACACTGAAAATCTTTTTGAAATTTTGTGAAATAATCGAAATGAAATGCAGTAAAGAAATATTTACATACAGTATTTTTGTGAGTTTGCGTAAGAGGATCATATCAGTTTCTGAGACAAATCACCAACACCGTTAAGCTTTAATCATTTTAAGTTTTTAAACAATTCACTTAGATTGTCAGTATACTGATCCACTTAAATTTTCACACAAAGTTCAACTGATCCGAGATACGAGATTAGTGTCTTAAGTGCTTAAACTCATTCGCGTGTCCCATCTCAGAATATACTCCCGTATCCAGATCCCAATATTCAGTCTTACAGGTGAGTATACCTAGATGATATCTGTAAGGGGTTAATTGCGAGAACCGTGAGAGCTCAGGTCAGAACTTCCGTTCAGCAGAGAGATGACGGCTTCGACTTTTGGTGGGTCCCCTTTAGAGGATCTTTTTTACAACAGCATTGATTAGAAATTTTATTGTCTCATCATTTATGCTGAGGACGGCGCTATTTTTCAAGCAAGCGTAAAGTATTCTCCGGGGACTAGGCCATTGCTTCCGCATTATCAGAAGTCCCGGGATAATACCCCAGATATCACTAAGCATAAAGATCTAGTATCTCCGAAAGAGGGGTCCTTCAAACAAGATTTCGGGGGTTACCCATATATCCGAGAGATGTTACCCACGACATAAGCAAGTTTGAAATTTAGGTTTATATCTCGTCACAATCTACTAAATGTGCAAAAACCTACTGGCATATCATCAGTGAGACCGTTTATCACTTTTTAACTTTCCATTTCTTTAGCGTGTTGTGATAGTCCACTGATGTACTATCATTTCCTCTTTTATACAACAAAAACTCATTTTTCATTTTATCATATTTTTGACTTTTTCAAATTTTCTAATGTTTTTGGATTTTCTGAAAATTTTTACTCCCCCTAAAATGCAAACACATTTTAGGAAATTTGAAAATAAACTGTACAATAAAGTGACAACTGATATCAAATCACTTCAAATCGCCATCCACTTGGCATAAACAATCAGAACTCCCACTCACAACAAACATTTTCCCATTGTGATTTCAAAACACTTAAGTTTGTTTTAATTAAATGGTTTTTCCGGAAAATAAGTTTTGTTGATTTTATCACTTGTAAAATAGGGGATAAACTCATCATTTTGTTCTCCAAAATACCACTTGTAAGTATGGTCCAATCAAGTTCAACTTAATGACCTTGATTAACCACTTGTCAATGAAAACCTCTTTCAACTACTTACAGGTTCAGTCACCAACTATAATCACTTGTAAATCAAAATATAACAATTTAAAGATATCACATGTACTTTACCAACTATACCACTTATAGGATCATTTGCTAAGAAAGACGCCAATACCTGCTCCACTCTTACCAACCTGGGAGCTCCGGCAAGTCAGATTTTCAGTTAGGAAAAACTTTCCCCCAAGCCTAACCAGCATTAGGATATTCTGGGACACATCTATCCCACCAACATTTTGATTTATAAAAATCTTTTGCAGTTTTAACCTTCCCATCAACCATCTTCCCGAAAATATGTTTGACTTTTCCATTGAAAGCCTTCTCAACATCAAATTCTCCCTTATCAGCGAAGAATTGATTTGAGATCTCTACCTTTCCCACTTTCTTCATCAAATTTTCCTTTGACAATGGAGGAAAATCCTCATCGTTCACTTCTGGAATGGAATTCACACCCTTTTTCTCAACTAATGACTCCTCTGATTTTATGGAATCAGATTCATTGTCAGAATTACTTTCGGATTTAACCACCCACTTTTGCTTGTTCATGTCACCTTTTCTTTTGTAAAAACGTTTTGAACTTTCACCCTTTTCAGAACTAGAATTTTCAAACAATTTACCATTTTTTAACGATTGTTCTTTCTTATCAACACAAGTCTTTTTCAAATCAGAGTTAGAAGAAACTCCCTGTTTAGTATATTTGTTCTTGGGGCAATTCCAAGCTATGTGTCCAACTTCTTGGCATTTGAAACAGGTTCTTCTGTCAACTCTTTGAGCAAACTTTCTCACATTCTTCTTCACTTCAGCAAGAAACTCCTGGTTTGACTGCTTCCAGAACGGTTTCTTCTGTTCATCCTCTGAACTTCCTCCTGAAACAAATTTTGTTTTTGGTTTATAAGTTTTCCGATTTTTATAATTTTCTGATGAAATGAAACCAAGACCTTTCTTTTTGAGATTACCATTATGGTTTGATTTCTTTTGGAAATTATAACCACAACCGTAACCCATTTTCTTGTTTACTCTTTGTTTAATCCTTGAAGTGTAAGGTTTAGGTTTTGCAGAAAGATTTAAATCTTTTATTTCAGAAATATTAATTTCTGTTAATTTGAAAACCTTTTTGATCATTTCAGTTTTAACACTTCTTATTGGGAATTCATTATCAGAATATAATTTGTCTGAATCATTCAAAATATAAGCCAAATTGATTAATTCATCATTCAAATTAGATTTTGATAATAAAAATTCCTTGTTTTAAACCCTCTTAACCGGTGAACTCGGACTCTTCTCAGACGAACTCGAACTATCTGACTTAGACTCCGACTTTGACTCCTCATCCATATCCAACACCTGATCGACAACTCTCTTAACTAACTCAGACTCATGATTTCAGAATTTAACTTGATGTTGAGAGCCTTGTCTACTCGTTCCTCATTTGGTTTCCTGGGGGAATAACTCTCAAAGATAGAAGGCGGACATCTGTTATACTTGACACTTGGTTTCTTACCAGTATCAGTATCTTTTTCTTTCTTCTTGAAAGCTTCAAGACCTGCAACAGTAGGATAAACACGGTCAATCAAATAATCACACGTAGTATAACTCAAAAGTAATCGTTTAATCCTTTCACTCTCAATCTTCTCAAGTTCCAACTCCTTCTTCAGCTTAGCACAATCTTCAATGTACTCATTGATGACGCTCTGCTTTGTCATTAAAGTTGCACTCATTTTGTCATTTGCTTTTTCAATTTCTGAATTCGTTCTTTTCAAACTATCAACTGTCCTGTTCAGTACATCGTATGACTCCTTCACATACTTCACATCAGACAGTAAATCTTCTTTCATCTTCTCTAATTCAGTAATCTTTTTGTCTTTTTCTTCACAAGTTTTGCAAAATTCTGAACATTTCAAACATGGTTTTTCAACTTCAACCACTTTTTCAACTATCTTCTCAAGCTCGACAATCTTTTCAATTTCAACAGGTTTCTCAATTTCAACAACTTTCTCTATCTCTACAATCTTTTCTACTTCGATAATTTTCTCCATTTCGACAACTTTTTCAACTTCAACTATTTTCTCTACCACTTTCTCCACTTCAACAATCTTTTCTATTGCATTCTTAATTACTGCTTCAACTTTTGTTTCATCAACTTCTGTCTTTGCTTTTTCATTTGTGAGTAACTTTGCTGCTTCTAGCTCTCTCTTCAATCTGTCAATCTTCTTTTGATTCAGCATCTCAACCTTATCTGCATAGAAAAAATTAAAGCTGTCAGGATCAATGCTTTTTCTACATTTGTTAAGATATTCTTCTTCATCATCAGTATCAACATCGCTTCCTAGATCTGGAAATATTGGAATTCTTTTCTGACTAGCTTCATCTTTCAGAACTCGGGCAACTAGAGCTGAATCAGGTATGTATTTGTAGAATTCCTCAGCCATGTTTCAATAATCAGGTGATACTTCGGGAAACACTTGTGTCGAAAATTCACGGACTTGTTCCAATGTTGTTCGGGTGAAATCAGTAAATGAATGGGCTTCTCACCCAAAACAACTCCTTAACCTGAACATCTTGGACTGATGACAAAATTCTCATTTGATTAGGCCGATAATGTGTATGAATCACGTGATAACTTGGGCTGCTCAACATCGGTTCAAACAATCGGATACACTAAGCCGACAACGAATCAATTAAACATCAATTCTCATTGGGCCGCAATTTTTAATGCAATAAATGGATTCAGAGTTCACACATGCAACCGACACACTATTTTTCAAACGAATCCGATTGGGCCGTCCATTTCAATTAACCGACAACTCCAAAGTTTATGAGAAAATGATTGGTCCGAGTAGTTGACTGACACTTATTTCAATCACATGCAATTGCTAAACATGAGCCGACAACACATTAATTGGGTTGTTTAATTTTTTTTAAATGCTACACATGCATTGGACCATAACTAATGTTGACTGACATGTTCAAATGAAAACGACGACATTGTTCAAGCGAAATCAAGCATTAAATTCAAGCGGAATACTTCAATAAGTCTCAAGCGGAATCCCATATTAATTTGGAGCGGAATCAAATATCACTTTCGAGCGGGATACCAGTTCGAGCGGAATCAACTCGAATTTTCAAGCGAAATATACAAATAACAATTTTGGAGCGGAATCAGTTGAATTTGGAGCGGAATCAGTTGTGTTTGGAGCGAAATCACTAATTTGGAGTGGAACCAGTGCACTTTCGAGCGGAATCAGACTATGTCCTTTCGAGCGGAATCACTTCTCGAGCCCATTTCTGCTATGTTTAATTCGAATTTTGTTCTGGTTTTTTCAAGGCTTTGTTAATATGCAATTTTATACAATCTGTGAAAAATTTGGCCGATTTTAACCGTGAAAACTTGTTCAAATGAAGAAAGAAGGTGTAGAAGTGAGAAAACACAATGAAAACAGGCTGATATATGCAGAACTCCTCCTCCTGAGCTCTGATACCACTTATAGGATCGAGTCGTGACCCAAACGAGTCAATCGGAAGAGCTCTTATCCGTTTCAAAGGCGGAAACTAAGAAACGGACTTAAAAAACAGCTTGTTTCACTTAAATTTGCCTTGTATATTGAATTAACAGCGATTACAGTCACAAGAAATACCGGCAGCACCTCGATACAAGTTCCTGATTCCCCATCAAATGACATGATCACTAGCCTATTTATAGAGTTTCTGATTCCCCACGAAAGTGCAATGTTCATTTCGTGCGAAATCAACATTTTGTCATTTCGTGGGAAATCAACATTTTGTCATTTCGTGGGAAATCAATATTTCATGGGAAATCAACTCTAAAACTCTATTTTCCCGTACAACGTGCCCTGATCTAACATATCTAGTACTAGACTCGATACAAGACGAAGTCGACAGATGTATGCACTAACAAAGCCAAACCATAACGGTAATTTCAAAAGAAAAGGATTAGGATTTATTCCACCTGAAAATCATAAAAATGATAAAATTTCTAAAACAAATACAAAAGTTGTTTCAGGGACAAATTGTGAAGAAGAAGCAAAGAGCTCATTCTGGAAACAGTCAAATCAGGAGTTTCTTGCTAAAAAGATGAAGAATGGAGTTTTTCAAAGAAAGGAGACTAGAACCTATTACAGATGCAATGAAGTTGGTCATATTGCATGGAACTGTCCTCAAGCAACAAAAACAAAACAGGGAGTCTCAGAAAAACTTAAAGAAATAGTTGTTGACAAAACTGAACCACCAACTGAAAGGTTTAAAGTGTTTAAAAATTCAACATATGAAGTTGGTGAGTGTTCGAAAAGATTTTACAAGAAGAGGGGAAATCTTGACAATCAAGCATGGGTTGTTAAGAAATCAGAAGTAAAATCTGGCGATAAATCTGATTCCACAAAGTCAGATGAGCCACAGGTTGAGGTTAAAGAGAAAAACTCAGTACCTTCAATGGATGATGTTCATTTTCCACCATTGAGAGCTGAGAATTTTAAATCTAAATTTGGAAAGGTTGAAATCTCGAATCAATTCTATTCTGAAAAGAAAGAATTTGATATCGAGAAAGCATTTAATGGGAATGTTAAGAATATTTTTAGTAAGATGGTAAATGGGAAGGCAAAAGGGGTTAAAGAATTTTACGAATCAAAGAAGGCAACTTACAGTCCAACCCCAGGTGAAGTTGAGAAGGTCACATCCAAGTTTATTCAGGCTTGGATAGTAGTTTTTCATGAGTAAAAATCTGACTTGCCGGAGCTCCCAGGTTGGTAAGTGTGGAGCAGGAATCGGCATCTTTCTTGAGAAATTCACTTTTGTGATATTTCGTCTTTCAAAGTGGTAAATCAGGGACATTAAGTTGTACTTGATTTTCTACAAGTGATATTGTTGTTAAAATTCTAAATTGTTATATTTGTCAAATGGTTGAGAAAAACAATGTGATGAACCCCTAACCTACAATGGTAAAATCAGCAAAAATTATTTTCCGGAAAAATCATTTTGGTTAAAACAAACTTAAGTGTTTTGAAATCTTAATGAGAAAATAGTTTGTTGAAAGGGGGAGTTCTGATTGTTTATGCCAAGTGGATGGCAAATTGAAGTGATTTGATATCAGTTGTCACGTTACTTGTACAGTTTGTTTTCAAATTTCCTAAATGATTTTGAATTTTAGGGGGAGTAAGAATTTTTTCAGAAAATCCAAAAACATTTGAAAATTTGAAAAAGGCAAAAACATGATAAAATACAAAAATGAGTTTGTTGTGAAAAAGAGAAAATGATAGTACATCAGTAGACAGTTACAGTATGCTAAAGAAATGTAATGTTTAAATAGCGTTAAACGGTCTCACTGATGATATGCCGATAGGTTTTTACACATTTAGTAAGCTTTTTCGGGATATAAACTTAAATTCAAACTTGCTTATTTTGTGGGGAACACTACTTGGATATATAGGTAACCCCTGAAATTTCGTTTGAAAGATCCCTCTTTCTGAGATACTAGGTCTTTATGCTCAGTGATATCTGGGGTATTATCCCGGGACTTCTGATTTTGCGGAAGATATGGCCTAGTCCCCGGAGAATACTTTACGCTTGCTTGAAATTAAAGCATGCCCTCAGTACAAAAAATGATGAAACATTGAAAAATGCTAATCATGTGCTGTTGTAAAAAAGATCCTCTAAAGGGGACCCACCAAAAGTCGAAGCCGTCATCTCTCTGCTGAACGGAAGTTCTGACCTGAGCTCTCACGGTTCTTCGCATTTAACCCCTTACAGATATCATCTGTGGTATACTCACCTGTAAGACTGAATATTGGGATCTGGATACGGGAGTATATTCAAGAGGTGGGACACATGAATGAGTTTAAGTCCTTAATACACATAATTCATATCCTGAATCAGTTGAAATTTGTGTGAGAATTTAAGTGGATCAGTATATTGGCAATCTAAGTGAATTGTTTAATCCTTATTGTGTAACTAAGCTCAACGGTACTTGTGACTTGTCAAAAACTGATATGATCCTCTTACACAAACTCGCAAAAATATTGTCTGTAAATATTTCTTTATTGCATTTCATTTCTTTTCATTTAAAAAAATCCAAAAAGATTTTCGACAACTGATGTTGGAGAGCTGATTTTCAAAATTCCAAGTGCTAAACATGATGAGCATGAAGTGAGGGGGAAATTGTGTTTAAATGAAAAAAGTTTTTGAATATACAAGTGGTTATTTGTAGTTTCTAACATTGATAAATCTTTCTAGTTAAATTTGAAGGAGAGTTTGGATAGATAAATTTATCAAATGTTAAATTTGTGAAATTTATTGTGAGGTAGAGGATGTGCAGGTCTCTGAGTAATAGAGAGCCAGGTTCCGATACCTGAGGACTCTGTGATTTCAACAAGCCAGACTGCAATCCCAGCATAACGAAAGGGGGAGTCTGAAGACATCCGAGAAGAGAAGTTTGTTTGAGAAGAGTCTGTTGATGGTGAAGAGATAGAGATACAGTTCGAGGATGCTTACAATGTCAGATACTTCAAAAAGCGATCAGACTGATAAAGACTGAAGACGTTGAAGACTCGACACTTAAGACTCGTCAACATCCGAGGGGGAGTCTGTTAGTGCATACTTCTGTCGACTTCGTCTAGTATCGAGTCTTGCATTGCTCATGGCACAAAGATCGAGAAAACAAGTTAATTGGCTGATTTCGCTTGAACTTATGATTTCGCTTGAATGAATTAGTTATGATTTCGCTTGTAATGATTTCGCTTGGAGCTGTTTCAAGCAAAATCAGAAAACTATAAATAGATGATAGGTTGTTTCATTTGGAGCGAAAATTAGATTGAGTGTTTCCGATGGCGAAGCTCTGTCGAAGTGTCTTCAGATCTGTAATCATATCAGAATCAATATACAAGACAATTTAAAGTGATATCTTGCTGAATTCGACCCATAATGTCTGTTTCCGCCTTTCATTTTGAGTAGAACACCTCTAATCGACTCGTTTCGGGTCAATAATCGATCCTACATTCATTCTTGTCATTTATCGGTCGACTGTATCCAAACTCTAAGCAGAACCAGCTCTCGTGAGCATATGCCTTGGTCCAGTTCAGGAATCTTTCTTTCCACCAAGTATAATCCTCTATATTCTCAAGCTTAGGTGGTTTCGAATAGGTTCCATAGAAGTTATCATGTTTTATGTTATCATTGATTGTTTTTGTTATTGATTTCGGTGTGACGGTTGATGTCTCAGACGATTCGGATGTAAACGCGTTGTAGAACGTGTTGTAGAACTCTTCAGCCATGATATGAACTTCTCGAATCACCTGAATCACGTGGAGCACACTTTCTCTCTCTAGCCTTTCTCTCTAACAATAGAGCTCTCCAAAGTGCAAATGACCAAAAGTAGCAGAAGTCCTAAATGAGAACCCTAATGGTTCTATTTATAGGCCAAGGTTATAAGGAGGTTCTCCTTATTTACAATTATGCCACCTTGCCTTTTAGTAACAAGATATTACAATATAAGCCTAGAATAAAACTATTTCTGCTACGATCTTGATTGACGGAGGCGATAGACATACTGCACTAACAAGATCGATAAGATCATGACTAAAATACTCGATTGCAGTAATTGAATATATATATATATATATAGATATGTGTATATATATGTAAACATCCATTACTGATGTCCTATGATGTGCCTATGTGTCAAAATGAATCTTCTTACAAGACGATGACAGTTGTAGTCTATGACTCCCTGTCCAACGGTAAAGAACTAGGTTCAAATCTTAAAGCCCCTGATATAATAAGACTGCGGCTCATAAATTAATGTCCTCCGTGACAGGCTTTTTGCCATATCTTATATTGTCCTTTGCGACTAGGCCTTCGTGCCATATGATTATTAAGTTTTTCCTAACAGACTCATATTTCATATTTAAAAGTCATTATAGCAAGCCTTCGAGCCATCAAAAATCATCAGTATAACAAAGACAGTTGTGACATTGTGATCCCCTAATCAAAAGGAAATGGACTCGGTCCAAGCCCTAAAGGCCATTGAGGGTCCTTTTGTGGCCTAGGCTGAATGTAATTGATGTTCATACAAATGACATTCATTAGGAATGTTCATACCCTATTAGCCGGTATGGTTTAAGGATACCACGGCTAATGTATGTTGGTCATCAGGACGATGACTAGCTATAGAGATGTGAATAAGCAATTGTTTAATTTTGGTGTTTAGTGCCAAGCTTCAAGTATGGCAAACTTGAATGAGACAAATAACAATCGTGATATTGATAATGCGACAAATACTAATGATGCAACAAATGTGAACCTCAAGGTTAATGGAGTTAATCTCCAAGCCGTGATTTACGCAGCTGTTAGAAAGGCTATGAGAAAGGTCATGAAAAGTTTCGAAAAGCCGAATGCTACTTGCTCTAAATCATATATCCCTGCTCATGAGAAGAGTTTTGCCCACACTTCGAATGCAAAGGACGAACCAAATGAGATGACATATAGTGAGGAGCCCCGTTCCTCTAAAGGGTGTACTTAAAAGTACCTTGTCTCTTGCAAGTCAAGAGACTTCAATGGAAAGAAGGGAGCCATTGATATCATAAAATTGTTGGATGAAATGGAAACCATTATGGACATCAGCGTTGTGCTGAGAAAGGCATTGTGAAATATGTATCACAGTCATTCAAGGGCAGTGCCCCTAATTGGTGAAAGACTTTAAGGAAGTTACAGAAAGAATACTCTTACACAATTTGGAATGGTCCAAGTTCAGGGACAAATCAGAGAAACCAATTGACTACGACACGGAATGGAAAAGGTGGAATAAGAATTTTCTGACTCTCACCATAAAGGACCTTGGCTGTCGACAGAATGTTACAAACTTTAGTTTATTATCTGAGATAGTATCCTATTCAGTTAACCCAAAAATCTAAGCTTAATGCAATAATTATTGGTGGCTTAGCACCAGTAGTAAGAGGGCGCATTAAGGTTTCAAAGCCTGTTTCTTATAAATCCATTATGGATCCATCTCAACTACTCACGTTATATAGTAAGAAATAAACCAGTCAAAGTTGAGACTGCCCTAAAATTGTCAAAGGTTTTACAACTAAGTATAGAAGGATTAAGAATGGAGGCGCCTAAACCCTCCTGATGAATGTTAGAGGCAGTTCACATTAATAATAACACCAGATAAATCCCTTATTGTGATTTTATTGCTAAGAGTTACGTTTGGATTCAGGTGCTACTGAGACTCTCATAAGACCACAAGCTTAGCAAACTTTTATAATTTTCTCGTAAGAACCCCAGATATTAAGTGTAAGGTAAAACTTACGGGCGAAATCATAGGAACCATTTCTTCTTTTCCTGTCAGAAATCTTCATTCGTGAAATTCTAGGGTACTCTTTCTCCAGATGGAGTACGTCAATATATGTTATTTTATTATCTCATTGATTTCTATCAACTGTGAATACCAGACTATATGATAAAAGCGCCATATGAGGATTGGTGTATCTTAATGTGTTCCATAGATTGCTTCCATGCCTGATCAATATGGAGGTTTAATGCATGGAACCACTGAGATATCCCAATGGTCATATTGTACTAAAGTCAGCTAATGGTATTCAGAGAAGATATCCAGAATAGAAATGTCCATGTAAGTGTCCCTAATTAGGGTATCCATGCTTCGTAAAGAAAATGTGTCATTTACCTGACACCGGCAAAGATAGAAGAACCAGGGCTTGAGATTTGGGATATCTCTGTAATCTCCGTGTGTCTTGATTATTCTCCCCAAGGAAATACCCTATTCACCTTCGAAAACAAGTAGAATTAAGATTTTCATCCCGCTTAGGGCTGCATCATTATGAAATCTCCATGTTGGTTAGTACCAACATTAATGGAAGGATTGAAACCCTAATCACATGAGTTGCAAGATAAAGCTTCATGAAACCTAATTCATAATTGTGAGAGCTCCGGCATTATTGTTTCAGAAAGACGGTTCGTTATGCTTATGCATTGTTTACCGCAACCCTATTTAGGCAACAATTAAGAATCACCATCAGCTGCCCTGGATCGTCAATTTGTTCAACTAACTGTAAGGATTAGCTATTCCTTAATATTGGTTCAAGCAGTAGTTGGGATAACTATCTCGCCTTAAATAAGCTTTTCTGTAATAGTTGTTATATAAATATCAAGGCTGCTCCTTTAGAAACCTTGTATAGATGGATGGTCGAACGTCCATTTGATGGACAGAATAGTGGTAAATCCAATTACCACGATTGCTTAGTTAATTGTTGGGTCAAAGTAATTAAAATAAAAGTCAAACGAGTCGTTTTTAAAATAAAATTCATAACTAATGTTGTAAAGGCAATAAAATCAGTTTTGTCACGTTAATGACTTGGTAAATATTAATTGAACATGTCTAGGCATGTTCAACCCGACAATTCTGAGTTTTAGGCTCGGTTCGGAACCGAAAGTCGCAAAAGTAGACTTTTGCTTTGACTTTCACTTCTGACCCGATTTAGCTTGTTTTAGTTATGCCTTAGGATTTCTTTAGGACCGTATTATAGGTTAGTATATCCCTCTGAGGTTATACAACATGGTTCCATAGAAATCATAGTTCATTGCATGTTTCCGTTAAATGCTTAAATGTAGACCATAATGCCCTTTTGACTTTAAAACGAGATTTTTGAAAAAGTGAGAGGAAAAAACCTTTGTTACTGATTTATAAACATGTCCTAAAAATTGACGTCAGTTTGAGGTCTAAATTAGGAGTTATGCTCAATATCGTAATTTGAAAGCTTTTTATTAATTAAACGGCATAATTAGCATAAAGCCTATCTAAACCCAAATTTCGACACCAAAATTTTTACCCACTGATGTAATATAATTTTTTGGGATTTTTGAAGATTTTTAATTATTTTTAAACTGATCATGGCATAGAGTTCTTGCTTTGATTCGTAATTGTCGGTTATACCCTTTTTGCTAATAAAGTGAGTTTTACATAACATTTTGATACGAAACTTTTTGCTACTGATTTTATATGATAAATAAAATATTTTGAACTTTATAAACTGATCAAGAACTCAGATTTCCTTATATAACCTGAAAGACGCTTAAAACCGACTTTTACGCGTCTTAAACGCTTAGTAAGGGTTAAAACTATTTTTGGCATATAAGACTTAATACCTACTGATGTTTTAAGTAAATTTCTATACTTTGACAGTAAGAAAACGTTTTGAACTCAGATTTCCAATTTTGACCTTTAAAGCTTATGTGAAATGACCAAAATACCCCTACGGTGCATAGTTTGGTTATAAATGATAAATTTCACATATATGCAATACCTTACTGATATGACTTGCAAAAATAAATATTTTTACTGATTATCTAGACCAGAAACTCAGATTATTATTTACCCTCTTTTACAAACATTAAAATGACCAAAATACCCCTATGGGGCATAAATTGGTTTTAAATTCGTTTTGGGCATAATGGAAGGTATCCTATTGATTTCGCAACATATTTAAGGCATATTAACTTGTGAAACATGTTCATGACTCATTTGGTTACCCGTTATGCATTTATCATGTTCGGTACGGTTTATGTAACTAGTTTGCATAAATTAACCGAAAAGGGTCAAACCTTATCATTTTCACTTCAAAATCCAGAATATGTTTAGTTTACCCATATTATACAAGTCTTCATACTTGTCGGGTCTAAACCACATTCTAATCCGGTCTTCGCTTAAACATGCGTATTGAACTGTATACCTTTCTTTAAAACTAACCGGTCTAAGTTTAAACTTAAGTAAGACCTGTTAGAAATCTAATATGTTATTAAAACCTTCGTTCCAGATTTAGGAGCCCCGTAAAAGATAACTGCACTTGCTGATTGTATATGACTGGGATAAATTGTAAATTTTGCTTAGGTAAATACTTTTAACTTATTTTCCCTTATACGGGCTTGGGGTACGGTATATAAAATACCGCTTGGTCGGGTATTAAATTTTTAATCGTATGAAGGTTAAATCATTGAGATAACCCGTTTAATCTGTTTTGTTTATTCTAAGCCTTTGGGGGTTAATGATCATGTGCTGGATATCCTCGGCTCATTCATTGAAATGGCCACGACTTAAGCACGGGGTGTAGGCATACACCTGCCGGTGCGTATGTAAAAATAATGTACCCTCCTGTTCGAGAATAACTTGCCGTGGGATATATTATGTGGTGTGTCTATTAATCTTTAACCCGGTTTTCGGCCCGGGCTACTGAACGTATAATAAACATATAATTCTCCAGCAAGATTATTTTTAAATAATTATCCCAAGTTATAAAAGTTTATTTGTGCCTTGTGCATTTAAATCAATTTTCTTAAACATTTTCAAAATGAGTCGGTTAATTGTATTTACCAGTGTAAATGGACGTATTTTCCAAAAGGCTAAGTACAGGTACTAGACGGAATAGGCTGGATACTCCTGGGTGAATAAATAAAAGTCTTGCAAGCTTTGTCACTTAAAAATCTATTGAACAATTATCTTATTTTATTTTGATCCGCCTGTGGATCCCTCTTTACAACCGTTGTAATAATTGATATTACTTTTCTTCGGTTTGTAATGCTTTTATCTTTCGACTTCCGCTGTGTATTAAACTGTGATAAATTGTCTATGATGATATCAACTACGTCACGATACTCCCCACCGGGCCCACCGGTAATACGTGGAAATATCAGGGTGTGACAATTTATTAGACCGATTTTCTCACCTTGGGGAGCTCCGGTATTATTTGTTAAAAAGAAAGACGACAGTTTTCGCATGTGCATTGACTATAGGGAGTTAAACAAGCTGACCATCAAGAACCGATATCCCTTACCGAGAATCGATGACTTGTTCGATCAACTACAAGGTTCCAAGTACTAATCCAAGATCGACCTGAGGTCGGGATACCATCAGTTGAGAACACAAGAGGAGAGTATCCCCAAAACGGCTTTTAGAACTCATTACGGACATTACGAGTTTCTTGTTATGCCGTTCAGCTTAACCAATGCATCAGTGGTATTCATGGACCTCATGAACCATGTGTGTAAGCCATATTTGGACAAGTTTGTGATTGTGTTTATTGATGATATCCTAATATACTCGCGAACCAAGGAAGAACACGAACAACATTTGTGAGCTATTTTGGAACTCTTGAGAAGGGAACAACTGTATGCCAAGTTTTCTAAGTGCGAATTTTGGATTCGTAAGGCTCAATTCCTAGGTCATGTGGTAAATGAGAAGGGAATTCACGTCGACCCGACCAAGATTGAGGCAATAAAGAATTGGGAAGCGCCTCGGACCCCTACTGAAATACGACAGTTTCTGGGATTAGTGGGCTATTATAGACGATTCATCGGGAACTTTTCAAGAGTTGCTCAACCGCTAACATCCCTAACACAAAAGGACAAGAAATTTAATTGGGGAGAGAAACAAGAGGCGGCTTTTCAACTACTAAAGGATAAACTTTGTGACGCGCCTATTTTGTCCTCACCCGACGGTACCGATGACTTCATGGTTTATTGTGATGCATCGCATCAAGGTCTTGGTTGTGTGTTGATGCAACGGGACAAGGTCATTGCGTACGCGTCTCGTCAACTAAAGGTGATGAGAAAAACTATACCACGCATGATCTAGAGCTAGGTGCGGTGGTATTCGCGTTAAAGATCTGGCGTCACTACTTATATGGTACTCGTTGCACAATCTTTACAGATCACAAGAGTTTGCAAAACATATTTGATCAGAAGGATTAATAGATGCGGCAACGACGATGGGTCGAGTTATTGAATGATTATGATTGTGAGATAAAGTATCATTCGGGCAAGGCCAACGTTGTGGCGGACGCCTTGAGCCGCAAAGAACGTGTAAAACCTCTAAGGGTGTGAGCCTTAGAGATGACCATACAAAATGATCTCACTTCTCGTATTCACGATGCTCAACAAGAGGCGCTTAAACCAGAAAATATACAAGCCGAATCCTTACGAGGAATGGAGGCACGACTAGTGCCAAAGGAGGATGGAACACTGTACTTTATGGGACGAATTTGGGTCCTGTTCTTTGGCGAACTACGAACAATTATCTTGGACGAAGCACACAAGTCAAGGTACTCTATATATCCGGGTTCGGATAAGATGTACCAAGATTTAAAAGAATTTTATTGGTGGCCTAAGCTTAAAAGTGACATTGCTACTTATGTTAGGAAATGCCTTACCTGCGCCAAGGTTAAGGCGGAATACCAGAAGCCTTTGGGATTACTCCAACAACCTGAAATTCCCGTATGGAAATGGGAACAAATCTCAATGGACTTCATTACTAAGTTACCTCAAACCTCGAGAGGCCATGATATGATTTGGGTAATTGTAGATCGACTTACAAAGTCCGCATATTTTCTACCGATCAGTAAGAAGGATAGCACCAAGAAACTGGCTGAAATATATCTCAAGGAGATTGTGGCACGATATGGAGTGCCTGTTTCAATTATATCAGACCGAGATGGTCGGTTCGTGTCAAGAATATGGCAATCATTCCAAAAGGCCTTTGGATCCCAACTGAATCTTAGTACAGCCTTTCACCCTCAAACGGACGGCCAAAGTGAACGAACGATACAAACTTTGAAGGACATGTTACGTGCTTGTGTGATGGATTTGGGTGGAAACTGGGATACTCACTTGCCCTTAGTGGAGTTCTCGTACAATAATAGTTATCACACTAGCATCCAGGCCGCCCTGTTTGAAGCATTATATGTCCAAAAGTATCAATCCCTGCTATGTTGGGCGGAAACCGTGGATAAACAACTCATTGGTCCGGATTTGGTCTAGGAAACCACAGACAAGATCATTCAGATACGAGACCATATTAAGACGGCTTGTGATAGACAAACGAGCTACACCGACAAATGACGCAAACCATTAACTTTCGAGGTCGGAGACATGGTATTGTTGAAAGTCTCGCCTTGGAAGGGTGTAGTAAGATTTGGTAAACGTGGAAAGTTGAACCCACGTTACGCTGGACCCTTCAAAATCATGGAAAGATCGGAACTGTTGCGTACAAGTTAAAACTACCAGAAGAACTGAACAGTGTACACGACACGTTTCACATGTCAAATCTCAAGAAAAGTCCTACACAAGAGACGGTTGTCATTCCAGCAGACGAGATTCACGTCAACGACAAACTTCAATTTACTGAAGAACCTCTTGAGGTTACAGACTGGAAGGTCCACAAGACACGGAGGAGTAGTAGGAAGCTAGTTAAAGTTCGTTGGAACTCATGGCACGGTCCCGAGTATACGTGGGAACGTGAAGATCAAATGAAATCCAAGTACCCTCACCTGTTTCCAGACTCCTCTGCAACCGGTAACACGACTTGAATTTTGGGACGAAATTCTTCTAACGGGGGGAGAATGTGACAACTGGCAAAAATAATGGTAATTTCGTACAACTTAAACACTTGATTTAACATTTAATTTCTCTCTTTACAATTTAATTATTGCATGATTAGGTCGTATAAGTTCTAGCAATCATAGGACATGGTTAAAAATGCTAAAAAATATTAACACAATCGCCATATCGCGAGAAAACCACAAACTATGTCCTAATATGTTGGCAAAATGCGGAAAACACTATTCACCTGAGCACACTATTCATGCCAGCTAGTTCTGAAAACTGTCGGAATGAGCAACGAAGGGCACGGACGCACTTGGTAGATGGAATACAAATAAAAATCCCAAACTAGGGACACTAAATCGTTAAAACACTTCAACTTTCTGGTAAACACTTATGAATGCACTTTGTCCGCTCTGCGCCAAAATATAACCAAAATAAAGCGTCCGCAACACTAGAATCTATCATTTCAGTGTCCGTAAGACTTATAATAAATGTATACACCATAAATGGGATTATGGATATCAACGGAAGACCCGGATCACAAGTTTCCGGTACTACGCCATAACGGTCACAACTTCGCCAATTTCGCGCTGGCGATCTAGTAAGAAGCATTCTTACCATCTTAACACCTAAACAGACTACCCAGTGAACTAGTTAATGTTATTTCACATCTAAAACGACATTGATGGTGTGACAACTGTCAAAATTTCAGGTATCTGTACAACTATTAAACCATGATTAGTGCTTAATGACTGTGCTGAATTACAACTAATGACTTGAACTGCTTTCTGATTATTGCTTTATACATACATGTACATCATATATTGAAAATGACATATCATTATTGCATGAGAACTTTATTGACTCAAATGATGCACGAAACACAGTTAGCACAGTTATCAGACAAATCAGAAAAATGCTGACGGAGTTCAGTACATAGACAGACAGACTAGGTGTTGAGACACAGAATGAGCCAGAAACCAAGTAATACACTAATATAGTGTGTATGAAAGTAAGGATCACAAAACTGCCTTCCTAGAGATAGTTTAAGTGCCGGAAAGTGCCTAAAACTCACATAAACTGCATAATTCTGCAGAAAATCAGCAAAATCAGCATTTAAACACTCGAATATCATGCAGATTTATGATTAAATGGTCCTGAATGGTTTCCTAAGTGTCGGGAATCAAAACTGTCACAAAAGGTAACATAAAGCACACTAAACTGCATAGTTTAGCACCTTAACGAACCAGTAACCAACCGAACAACCGGACAATACCCGAAACACCAAATTTACACTAGAAGTACTGTTTTAACATTACCAAGCTAGTTATGGTCCCTGAACATCATAACACACTATATAAATATCTAATAACTAGATTACTTAGAATCTAACTATGAAATCTAACTTGGTTTAAACCTAGACCTATACCCCCCCAACCTATGGATCGGCCAACATAAGGGCCCACACCAAGATTTCATATGATTATTAAATTGGATCTTGTTTCTCTTTATTAGACATAAAAACCAAAGGAAAATATGAGTTAATGGTTATAAGAGTTAACCTTGTGAACATAAGCTTCATTTCATCACAACACCACACTTCTCCTTCCTCCTTTTCTTGTGTTCGGCCGAGATCAACCATAAGCACCACCACCATCATCATTCATCTTCCATACATTATACATATACTCAAGGATGTTAGAAGTGTGACAACCCTCACCAAACCAGGTATCCGTACGACTTAATTAATAATTAATTACTGCTTAATTACTGTGCTTACTTGAATTTGTGGATAAACTGCTACTTGAATGCTGATACATGTACTTACTTGCATCATACTTTACTTGCTGTCACTCCATGTTTTGCTTACAGCACCTTTGTGACAACCTTGATGCACCAAACACACAGTAGCACAATGAACGGATAACCTATTAAACGTGTTGTTATAGCCAGCACCAGGCAGGTACTGCCTCTAAGGCCTGTAAGAGCCTGAGATAGTTTGCTACACTAGTGGTGAGTGTAGGAATATAAGGGTTGTAGAACTGCGTCACTAGGAATGAGATACAGTGACCGGATGTGCCTAAAACGTACTCTAGGTACAAAATTCAGCATTTTAAATAATAATTCAGCATTTGGTTAACTAATGAAGTGCCAAAACATGAAGAAAAATATTACTAGACACTTTCCAAAGTGTCGGGAATAAGTTGCGTCACTAAAAATAATAATAACGACACTTTAAAGCTTTGTTAAGCACTTTAACGGATCTCTATCCAACCGAACAACCGGACTTTACCCGGAACACTAAAATATTGCCAATAACATTGTTTCTCTTTTTCTGAGCCGGTTAGGGTCCCTGAATACCCTAACACCCGCTATATTGCATGACACACTAATAACCGAGTTAACCTTCACACTTAACTAACTAATACTTAGTGTTTGGTTGAAAACTAACTAGATTACTCCCCCCCCCCCCTAACCAAACCGTCCCCAAGGGGGGACACCCCTTGTACTTTGATGGATTATTTAAATCTTGGATGTCTAATATCAATTAGACACATGAACCCTTGGTTAATGGCCATGAGAATTATCTATAAGATCAACACATAACTCACATGAACATTTCCACTCAACACTCATCACAACAAACTCTCTCTCCCTCTCTAATAGCTCACGGCCGAACCCCCTACACCATCCATCCATCATTTCGATTTTAATCAAGCAATTCCAAGTATCTACAAGTGTTAAGGATCACATACGAGGAGGCTTAGTGCATTCGGAACGCGAAGGACCTCACTACATTGCTTTTATCCACGCGTTCTTCGACTAGAATCTTCCCTAGCCTCGAGCTAGTAGTAAGTTACTATAATCACACTCTCGAACTATTTTAAGGCGGTTAAAACGATATGTGACGGTTAAAGTTCAAGAACATGCAAGATGATGTGAAAAAGTCTACTAAAAATGTTGGTTAATAGCACAAGGGTTGTGTAAATCTTGTAAAATTTGTTTTGTGTGATTATTTAGTGCCGATCTATGTTGTGGTAGCTCGAATCATCATCTAACCCGGGTTAGTCATGTTCATGGATCATGACATAGAGTTGTTTAAATATAAAAAGGGTTAAATGATGAAACTCTACCACACACTAAACATGAACTTGTGTAAAATCGACTTTACTTACAAAATAGTGTTTAAAACTAGTAGATCTACGGATCTACAAGCGGTATTTTCAAAGGACCGAGTGTCAAGGAAATCATATTTTTCTAAAGCCGGATCTTACATGAACAAGAATGATTTTTAAACACACAAGTGTGTAAACACTAAGTTTCGACAAAGAAATTGTTTTGTCAAATTTTACAAGAAGTTGTAAAGATGGAATTTCTTTAAAAACAAGGTTTTTACAAAACCGGGTTGGTTTATATAAAGATCCACTAAAAGTAATGAGAATTACTACAAGTTTTGAGTAATCCACAAGTTCATGTAATTTATGCGATTTATATATATTCTGACTAATTGATGCTTTGAACATTGTTTTGATTGAATGAGAAAATTGTTGGTTTGATTTATAAAAGAAAATGATACGCTTAAAAGCGTGGCCACCTCCAGTTACAGGGGAAACTCTGGCGAAATTTTTCTAAAAACCTAACACTTGGGAATATTTTCACTACAAGTGTTGTAAATCTATTTTTGACTTGATTTCAAAGCGTAAGTTTCGCCACGACTTATTTACAAAAATTTTCTAAATATCGGAGGTGGGATTTTCACAAAATGAAACTTGATAAATATATATTTAGTATATATTTTTCACCACAACACTTGTGAGATTTTTATGATTATTTTGTGAACTATACAAATATTATTTTTAGGGTAAAAATAATATTACTAAATATTAACGGCTCCAAAATAATACGAACGCCTTCACAATAAATATTAAGTTACAACGGTATTATTATTACCACCCGAACTTCAAAGGTAACTTAGGGGCTGTTTGGCAACATCTGAATCAATAAGTGCTGAATGAATAAAAGGTCTGAATGGGTAAGAGGCTCTGAACCAGTAAGTGCTGAACCAGTAAAGTGCTGTTTGGTTGCACATCTGAATGACTGTGTAAAATGACATTTTTACCCCCTTTTAATTAAAAAAACCATTACTGAAAGTACATGTTCTTCCTAATTCCCCTGAACTACACCGTCACCACCATTCAATCGATCTACTCAAATCGACAAACAATCAAACAAATTAAGCACAATCCAGCTCCAATTCAACAAATCTACTCAGATCCACACACAATCAATCAACAAAACACATAAAACCTAAATCAAACTTGTTCAACAATCAATTCGAGCTACAACATCAACCGATCGAAAGTAATTTTAGAAGAAAAAAAAACGATAAATCTACTTACGCGGATCCTTGATTGTAAAGATCGATCGAAACGGAGACTTTTTCGGCGCCGGATTTGAGTCGGTTGAGTGTAGCTTTCTTGTGCGCTACGATGAAGGGAGAATCGGAAGTGGCGATTACCGATGATGAAATGATGAGGAGGAGTGTTACGATTGAGATGAGAGAGTTGTTCATCGTGAAGTTCGCCATTTTCGGTGGTGAGGAGGAGACGGTGGAGGAGCAGTGGAGGGGGAGGAGGAGCTGTGGAGGAGATGGGAGGAAGGGGCAGGTATGTCAAGTTTTTCATTCAGCAACTTCTCAAATCTGAACCATTCAGACTGAATGAAACCATTCAGAGGTAAGGGTTTTGTGAACCAAACAACGCAACCTCTGACCGATTCAGAGGTTAAGCTCTGAATGGATCCATTCAGATCCAAACAAACAGCCCCTTACGCATTTCGGAAAAATACTATTGAACGCGTGTTTTGACAAAAGTATTATTTTGGAAAAGTATATGGAATAAAATATAATATTTTTGGGAAAAATATTTATATTTTGGAAAGTAAAGTATTTTGGATAAATGGAATGAAATATATTTTTAAGTGAAACTTAATAATATATTTCGAAGATATACGAACGCACATGTAATAAATCCCCCATCCTTGGGAAGGAGAATGATTACCACGTATTTACAAAATATAAACACGAGATAGTTGTCTAACTATTTCCCAAAAACTTAAACCTTAAGCTAAGGCACGGCCGTCCGTCTAATAGACTTAGTACGTGTAGGTCGTCGCACAGCTGCTTGATCAGGAGATATACTTGGTAGAGACGCACCACTGTGAGTTCATGTCCCCCTTTTCTCTTAACTGTTTTCAGTTTTATACTTCGGGGGTGAAATACATGGTACAAACTGCTACGGACAATTACGAATGGTATGGTCAGCTAAGGAAGGAACTGTTAGGTTATGTGATTGGGTAGGTGAAATCTTAAGAACATTAGTCCTCGTATTACGATCGAGGGATACAAGTGATAGGCCTATTTGAGCATAACAAACCCCACCCATGCGCCCTAAGGTTGGACCATGTGGTGACCTTGTCTTAACACCACCCATGCGCCCTCAGGTTGGACCATGTGGTGACCTTGTCGTAACACCACCCATGCGCCCTCAGGTTGGACCATGTGGTGACCTTATCCTATCCCCTCCCATGCGCCCGCAGGTTGGACCATGTGGTTACACATTAACTGATATGTTTCCTTATTTGCTTTCATACCAGAGTTTACAAAACATTCATACTTACAATGATTATAAAGGTTTATTCGCGCGCACATACTAAACACATGAACTCGCTCAACAATTTTTGTTGATTTTTCCAACTTACATGTATTTCAGGGAACTAAGGATTCTGGCACGGTATGCTACGTTTTCCCGCTGCATAAGAGTTTCGAGGTCATCCAAGTTTAGGGGATGTGACTTTTACCTGGACGAGTCACAATCCTTAAACTGCGCTTATTTCGTGTTGATGTTTGTGTCTTCCGAACAATGTTTTATGTTATCAGGTTGTAGTTTCCGTTGCATGTGTCAACGCCTTAAGTCAATATTGTGTTACTTATGTTTTAAGACTTAAATCAATGGATGATCTTGCATGGTTTTATTTCATATAGCTTTGTTATGGTTAAGCTATGGTATTAAGAAGTCACACCAAATTAACCACGCTTCCGCAAAGCCAGGGTGTGACAAGAAGGCGCACAAGGAAGCTAGGAGCTTTCGGAAGTTGAAGGACCTTCACCATTTGCTTTTATCCACTTCATTTCTTCTCTTGATCATCCCTAGCCTTGAGCTAGTAGTAAGAACACTAAACTCTTCATTTTACATCTTGTTTAAGTGGTTAAAAGATGATACATGGTGTTAATCTTGAAGAACACTAAGAACCAAGAACATGAAACATGAACATAAGCTTAATATCTTAAGAAATCATGTTGTTTAATGTTGAATGTGCTACTTGATGATTGATTATTTATGTTAATGATATAGATCATCATATAATCTTGCTAGATGATGATTAAAAACATAATCTAGCAAGATGAGAGGATGAAAATATTATAGATTAATAAATCATCCTCATGAAAGACATGAACTTGAAAGAATAATTGGTTTTCTTGTAAAATGATGATTAAAGTAAGATGTAAGTCTTGTAGATCTAAGGTTTCAAGGATGATTTTTCAAGAAACCAAGTTAAAAATATAAAGTTTACTTAATCTTGATTCTTAAAGAAACCAACCATGTTTTTAGAGGTTAAACATGTGTAGAAACACATATGTAACAAGAGAAATCCAAGAAGAAACATTTTTAGAAAATGTGATCACAAGTTGTAAAGAACTATTTTCTTTAAAAATGATGTTTTTAAAGAATTAACCACACTTTAAAGGGTAACAAGATTTACTAAATACACTAGTAAGTTACTACACATTTTTATAAATTTTTAAGTTCATGAAGTGGTAGTTTATGCTTGTTTTTGGCAAAATTGGTAAGTGTAGATTGTTTATTGTTGATTGTGTTGATTTACAAAAGAAAATGATATGCCTTGAAGGCATGGAAACCTCCATTTTTAGGGGAAACTATGGCAAATTTTTTCTAAAAATTAAACACTCAGAAAAATATTTTTAAACAAATATTTACAAGTATATTTCAAACAATGAATTTTTACATAAAGTTTGCCATAATTTTTGTTACAAAAATTACAAATATTGGATGTTGGTTTTTATAAATAAAAGTGACTAAATATGTATTTAGGAAAATATATATTTAGATGTCACCATGTGTGTGATTATTTGTATATTATGTGTATTAGTTATATTATTTTAGGACTTGAAATAATATAACTCTTTAAAATACTAAGAATTTACAATCCAAAATATTACCAAAATTCCAAGGAATAAATATACAAAGAATACCCAAAATATTGGAGAAACCGAACAAAGGAATATAACTTACAAAATATTCTGGAAAACTTATTCACAAGTATATTTTGGTAAATAATATTTTGGACACCAAGTGAATGAAAATGTGATTTTCACAATTATTACAAATTTATATCATATTTTTGACAAGAATAAAATATATTATTTTTGGTGAATAAAAATATATATTTTCTTGGAATTATTAGAAGGTATATTATTTTTGGAAGAAATATATAATTTCTCGAACAAACATGAAATACATTATTTTTTAGAGAAAATGTATTTTCTTACATAAACTTGAAATATATTATTTTTGGAAGGAAAATGGATTTATATATATTTTCTAAGTTAGACTTGAAAATATATTATTTTTGAGACTTGTATGAGATTTTATAAATATTTTCGCCAAAGGAAAAATTATAAATAATTTTTTTCTAAGTAATATTTCTTGAAATATATATTGATGAATTTTTATTAAAGATATTATTCCGGAAAAGTTAATACAAAATTAAGTATAAGGATACTTAATAATTACAAGAAAATACGTATTCTCGTACGTACAGATACACCCCGGAATACGACACCAATACATGGCAAAAATATACAAGTTTAATAATACAAATACAAGTACACCCATCCTTGGGAAGGATATACATGTTTAAATACTTGAGAAGTAACAAGTTAAAATATATTATTTTAACTAATATTCCAAAATTTGATAAATATAATTTAAGTTAAAATATTTTTTATTTTACCAAAATAATTATATAACTTGGAATAATATTGAAGACACAAAGAACGTAACTCAAAGACACTAATTACAACGAAGTCAAGGCACGACCCGCTCGTCTAATAGACCTTAGTACGTTGTAGGTAGTCGTGTACATCCGAAGGAGCTTTGAGTTACTGTGATTACGAAGAACACAAGACTGTGAGTTCATGTCTCCCTTTTCTTTTAACTGTTTTCGGTTTTATAACTTCGGGGGTGAAGTACATGTTACAAACTGTTTACAAACGTTTATATGTGGTATGGTTAGCTAAGGAAAGGTACTGCTAGATCATGTGAGTGGTGGGTATAACGCTTAAGACCATTAATCCTCGTTGTAGGACAGAGGGGGATGAGTGATAGATCTATTTGGGTGTAGTGAGCCCCGCCCATGTGGACTAGGGTTTGGCCCATGAGGTGACTATGTCTTACAGCTGGAATCCCGGTGCAAAGTCTGCTAGGTTTGAGCCTTCCTGCATCACGTCATACATATTAATGGCCTTGCAAACCATTAATCGATCTGTTCTTTGTTTTCCTTGTTGCTTTTATACTGGGGTTTACAAACATACATACATACTTTCAACGACTAAAAAGGTTTATTCGTGCACACAAACTAACACATGAACTCGCTCAACTTTTGTTGATGTTTTCAAACTACATGTATTTCAGGGAATTAAATGTGGATCTGGCGGGCGTTTGGATGTTTCAAGAAATGTTGAGAATAAAAGATGTCATCCGAAGTCTAAGGATTTGGATAGTGTGTCTTATCCTAGATAAGATACACCTTTCAAAGCCTGGTTTTTATTAAAGTCTTTTATCGAGTCCTTATGGAACTCTAAACAAATTGCTTGGTTTGTATTATGGATTCGAAGTCTGTGTTGGATTTCTAAAACAATGCCGCTTGTGATGTTTTTGAACTATTCTAATGGATGATCATCTTTAGTTTTATCATGTAGATGTTTGTTATGGTTGAATGCAATGATATTAAGCAAGTCACACATAATCACGCTTCCGCAAAAAGTCAGGGTGTGACAGATGGTGTCAATGACTATGTCGAAACAATAATTCCGGTAATAAGACACATCTTTCACATAATGTTCGAAAGTGACTCGACGAGTAAACTAGTGACGTTTTTTGCTATCTAAAACTAACATCAACTAGTTATTTGAACTAGCCGAGGTTAATTAATGTCCTAAACCCCTAATCACTCCCTAATGACGCAAGATCAACCCCTAACCAACATACTTAGCTAAACTACCTAAATATCTATAACATAAAGCATGTTATAATAAAATGTTACACATAACCCCCTAGTCATTTCGGTCAACACATGGGGCCCACATGCCCCTTTCCCATTCTTGGTAATCTTGGAAAATTATGGGAGCATGGTTGCAAGATATGATATTGACCATTTTTTATAAACACCATTCCTTAACATCACTTCACATCATCACTTCATCTTTCAAAGAAAAATAAAATCACCAACATTCCTTCCTCCCTCCCTCTTGGTTTCGGCAGCCCCTAATCCCCATAAACCCTTCATTTTGATCCACTAAAATCACCCTTTTAACCTCTAAAAACTCATTTTAAGATCATCCATGGAAGGTGCATGCATGGAGAACACTTAGGGCCTTGTTTGGAGCATAATCACTTCGAAATCATCACCTTAAGACACTTGCAAATTTGTAAGCCTTTTACTTATCATTTTTAAGCTTATTATTATGTCTATATTACTAAAGTACTTGGAGAAAATTATATGTATATATTTCAAATACTTTTTTTGATGTACAAAGTGTGTATATTATGTGTATATATTAGCCTTAGGAATACATACCAAAATGTTAAAAATAATACACATGAACAAAATACACTTACAAATAACCGAAACCTCACTAACATTCGCAAGCATGACGATAGCCGCGAACCCTCGCGAGCACTCGAAACACACTCGTGTAATACCATAACTCAAGGCGCGAACATTGGACGACGCTTTATGCGTCATCGGCAAAACGGACAACTTCGACACAAAAACTACATATACTAACCGAACGTTACGACAAGTGTAAAAATAAAATATTTTTAGACACTTCATATATATATATATATATATATATATATATATATATATATATATATATATATATATAAAACAACGAAAGTCGGAAAGTTCAATAATAAAAATAAGACTATGTGTGGTTCTAAAAATTTACTAATATGGCTATATCATACTTAGTAAAAATTTGTCACAAATTCAAGAACACAAATATTGGATTAAGTTATATAACTTTGGGCCTTTAAAATTAATTTTGGGCTTAGAATACCATAAATATTGGGCTAAGCCCAATACCTTAAATCCATGGGCAAAGGCCCATTTCCTAAAATACTTATAATAGCCCACTTACAATACTAACATGGACTAGGCCCAATAGCTTATAGAACTTGGGCTAGGTCCAAATGCCATAAAATATGGATTAAGCCCAAAACACTAAATTGTGGGCTAAGCCCAAGGTAAAATACATGTATATTTTTATAAATATATATTGTACAAGTACACGTACAAATACGGTATACCTACACGTATAATACGGTATACCTACATGTATAATACGGTATACCTACGCGTATAATACGGTATACCTACGCGTATAAATACGATATACGTACACATATAAAGCACACAAATACAAGTATACATACGGTATATGTATATGTATAAGAGACTCTAGTACATGATGATATACACATATACACTTGTTGAAGTGTACTCTCTCACTAAGGTTGTATACATACGGCAATGTATTTCGACGTTAAAAATAAATATTTTCAACACTTTTTACACTTATATTTGTGTAACAAACATAAAGTCTCGAATCAAAGTATACCAGAAACAAATGACAACATATTACTAAAATACACAAGTGTTCCAAGAACGAAATGAAAATAATAAACGTTCAAGATGAACAACGAGTACAAGGTCTAGGAAAGACCGACGTGTCTAATGAGTTAGAACCCTTGTAGGTTAACTCGCGTTTACGGAACACATTGATTGAATATCTCTCTATCAGGAACGCAAAGCTGTGAGTTCATGTCCCCTTTTTTCTTTTAATGTTTTCGGTTTTACAACTCTTGGGGTCACGATCCGCCTAAATACAAAACTTTTTTCGCAAGTTCCGGAAGATTTCGGAACACTAAAGAGGTGTCTAGGGCTGCCCGGAAGTTTCCGGAACGGCCTACAAGTTGCTGGAACTTCTCGACACCATCGGAACATTCTAGATCAGCTTTGAAGGGGCTAGAATGGGCTGGAAGATTGCTGGAACTTTCAAGGATGATGCAAGGATCATCTAGGTCATTCTAGGCCATGGAATTCTCTAGAATAACCCATAAAAATCAGCCTAGAAATATCCAAGATATTATGTAAGGAAATCTCTAGATAAAGAATTCTCTAGAACTAGCTTAAGACTAGTATAAATAGGTGATGGGATCTCATTTGGAGATCACCCAACATCTTAGCAAGTTATCACACTTGCACTTGTAAACTCTCCTTTGTAAACATCTTGTAATCAATACAAAGTTGTTTCTTTGTAAACAATACTTGTAACCATCACCTGATTCACTCAAAACACTACATCGTTGGGGCACATAGCTTAACTTAGATCAAGTCTAAGTCGCTACACGTGAGTCAGAAGTTTACTCCGTGACAAGTGGTATCAGAGCGGGACGATTCATTCGGGATGGCAACTGAAACAAAAGGCGATGAAAGACGCACCACTAAGAAAGAACGAGAGGCAACATATGACAAGCGCATTGGTGACACCGAGGTGGCGGTCACTGAATTGGGTGCGCAACTCGACCTTGCATTCCAACGAGTACAGGCGTTGGAAACTGATTTCGAAACTTTCAAAGACGACGTCAAGTCTCTCATGGGAGTTTGGCGCCACGAGCTTACGACATTGTTCAAGGAGGAAATGTCGAATGTCACGGGGTTACTTTTCGAGCCCCGTGTGGCGTCCCCGAGTCCCCGGGGACAAGCCAATCCATCCCGCTTCTTTATGTGGGTCACTGGTTTCGTCCTGCCTTGGACTCATCAGGAGAGCAGCGCCAGCTCTCGACCAGTGGTGCGTTCGTCGTTTGCACGACTAGGCACGTACACCTCTTCATTGACACTGACTCCGTCCCCCGATAAAGTCCAGGACTAGCCAGTAACCCAAGCGTTCAAGCACAACCCATAGCATTGCGATCTTCAAATATTTGGCCCGTGACACTCTCCCACCACCATTTCATGCACGTCCTCGTGCATGCTCGCCGTCCCGTACCAGCTCGCATACTTGACAATGCATGATCCCCTTATGTTGAGCATGATTCACTTTGGGAGGGCAGGACACCCGAAAGCACAGCAACAATGATCTTCTGTCGTGCATGTTCAATATAGTACGTCAGTTTTGGTTATAAGTGGCGCTGACATCCGCCGCATCGGATTAGGTGCCGATGATTCACCTTGTTTCAGGAATACGGGGAACCTGAATAGTTGTAGCAGCTTTCACAAAACTTCCTTTTTACGGCGCTGCTTGAACCGTAGATTTTTGAACATAACACGGAGGGCTTCACTGCAACTATACTTGAGCGGCTCTCACGATCCCATACTCGCGGAGTACAAAGACCTTTGCCAAAGAAAACCCATATTTGGTCTTCTCCCACCACCATTGCGCAACCATACTCTAAATGTTAAGCTCATTTGGTTAAGAGTCACCATTAATCCTTTTAAGGACCACAAAACAAGGGGTAGATCCATCGGGTACGGGCGAGCCCCACTCACGGTCCTTGTGCAGCCACTTAGAGTGCTTTTGTGTCCCTATCGAAGTGAATCGACACTTAAATCGTCTACCGGGTTGAGTGCTTCCTATGTCGGCACACATTTTAATGTCCTTGCAAAACATTAATGATCATTACATTCATAGACGTTCTACATACCTACTTATAACACTTGAACTTTCAAATGTTTTTGAGATTCATTTGATACTTACGAACTTAAAACACATGAACTCGCTCAACTTTTGTTGATGTTTTCAAACTTACATGTATTTCAGGGAACTAATGGGACTTTGGTGCTGGTATTTACTACGAAGCTTTTGAATTACAAGTTATCGGTGTCATCCCTTTTAGAGGGTTTGGTCCATATATCTCATCTTCAATGAGATATAGGATGCAAAGCCTTATGTTTTAATCTTATGTCAAACTCGACTTTTATAAAACTTATAACTTATGTTGTTTGTATTTTAAATAACTTATGGTGTGTACTTTTAACTTATGTCAATGGATGAACATCCTATGTTTTTAATCATGTAGTGTGTTATGGGTGGAATTTCGAGCTTATATCCTGAAGCATATCCTGATATTATATGCTTGATGCTGCGGCCAGGATACTGAACCAGGATATTGGTAACATCCTCTGGGGGTATCCTGCTTGCTATTAACGATTTTCTTTGGTTGCAAGGTACCAACGTTAAAGGACTTGATCTACCTGAAGATTCGCTCAAGGTGGTTAAAAAATGGACGTGATGGTGGAAGAATGGGTCTTGTAACGGTCAGAATAGAAGAAAGGCATATTCCGCGAGAATATCGGATGCTGGTCAATGCTAACGGTCATATGAGCTGAAGACCCGGTTTTATAGTCAATAAGCACGTGGAAAACAAGTAAAAGCAGTCCCCCAACGTTCAGAATGGAATATTCCAAAGTATCCCGGAATAATAGGATAGTTTGTTAGTTTTTGTTACTATAAATGGGAGCGATCGGATCATAGGCAAACACAACTTTTTCCACACACTCTTTTTCGCACACTTTGCTCTCTAGCTTCTAGCAATCACTACACACCAACACTTGTAATCAAATCACGTTGTAACACCTAGTTGATCCGCATCATATCCTGCACTGTATCCTGTTATTCAAGCAATAAGAAGAACAAGGCAACCGACGATTGTCAGCTCCCGAGGTTTTATGCCGGAGATCTAGATTGATCAAGGGCTTTCCTCGTACATCACGCGTCAACCTTTACATTTTTGCTCATTGTTTGATTATAGATACAGCTCGTTATCCTGAGCCGTATCTTGAAACTGTTTTCGCAAACTAACAAACCAACATATTTTTTACAAAGTATTACTAGCACACTACCTCACAAAACTAATTTGATCACTTAATTGCTTAGGTAATTTTTGACCAAAACAATTTGGCGCCCACCGTGGGGCAAGTGGTGCTATTTTTAATCAATACTTTGTTAAAATCATTACTCGGTTTTCTGTTTTCGAAATTCTTTTCAAAACTATTTCTAATGGCTTCTCAATCGAATTTGAACTCTTCTTCCATGTATGTTTCAACCTCTGCTGCCGCTGGTTCATTACCTCTTCCACGTTCACAAGTTCAGACTTTTCAGAGGAGAAATGAAAGCCACACACCGAGAGAAATGCCTGCTGCTCAGAATGTTCCTAGATCCGGAAATTCAGGGAGAACCCATATCCTTGCTTCTAATAACGAAATTCTGTCTTTGTTTGGTAGTATACAGGAACAAATGAAGAGGCAGCAAGAAACTAACCAGACGAACATGAAGGATATACAACTTTTGAAGTCAAACTCCAGGAAACCTGTGGAGGATACAACTACTCCTCTATAGCCCAGGATGCTGATCTTTAGTTCAGCAACATTTACCGAGGATAATCAAGGCAACACGATACTGAGTCGGTCCCGGAGCAACATGCTGGAGATACCATCATCCGCCAGGATATCGACCATGAGGGATCCAGGATATGGCCCAGGATATGGCAAAAGTCAACATGCTGGTAACATGTTTGCCAATATCAGTATCCCTGCTACTAATAATTCTGATTCTTTGCAGGATATAGGTGTAACACCAGTATTGACCAGGGAACTTCAAAATTTGAAGGATATGATATCAAGTGTTCCTGGAGTAGTGCAGCCTATACCGATAGTATCCCAGGATAGTCACAGGATATCCTGATTTACTCATCCAATTTGTGATGCTGAAATTCCAAAAAGATTCCAGACTCCCAGCGTAAAGTTGTATGATGGGACGACGGATCCTGAGGAGCATATTGCCCAGTATAGGGAAAGGATGGAAACAAATCCAATCCTATCAGAACTTAAGGAAGCATGCTTATGCAAAGGCTTCGGTTCAACTTTAACGGGATCGGCCTTAAAATGGCTTTTAAATGTTCCACCTTATTCAATTACATCATTTTCTCATTTATTTAATTTGTTTATCAGTCAATTTTCTTGTAGCAGGAGCTTTGAGAAACTAACAAGTGATCTTTACAGGATAACACCAGGATCACAAAAATCCCTAAGGGATTATGTTAGCAAATTTAGTAGAGAATCCCTGGATATCCCGAATCTTGATATTGCTACGGCATTACAAGCGTTCAAAAGGGGGTTACAGAAGGATCGTCAATTTTATCAGGATCTTGTAATGAATCCTTGCAGGAACTTGGATGAAGCTCGAAACAGGGCTTTGAGATACATCAGGCTAGAAGATGATAAGAAAATGCAAGAGAGGATGAATGCATCCTCAACATATGAATCAACTAACAGGAAGTCAGAATCCTCGTACAAACCATATCGCTCCAAGCCATATGGTAGAAATGATAACAAGAAAGTGAATGCCGTTGAAGACGAGGATCCTGAGGAGTATCATGAGTTATCTGAATATTGTTTTTCTGTTAATATACCTAAACTAATATACGCTATGCAGGGTTTAGGAGACAAAGCCAGGTGGCCTCGGAAGAATCAACAAAAGGATGATTGGAAGGATAAGTCCAAATGGTGTGCCTTCCATGAGGATTTTGGACATATTACAGAGGATTGCATCGCTCTAAGGAAGAAAATAAGCTATCTCCTGAGCAAAGGTTATCTGAAGGATCTCCTGGGAAGAAAGAAAAACAAGGGTCAGGATACTGAGAAGGATCCTGAACGAGCAGCATCACCTCCTGCGGATGCCAAGATAATTAACTTTATTTCAGGAGGATCAGACATTTGCAGGACTTCATATTCTGCGGCCAAGAGACATGCAAAGGAAGCTAAAGCCGAAAGAGGGGAAAGACCAACCAGGATGACGACCCTAACAGCTGACAAAGTGATCACTCTTGATAGTGATGACAGGGATACTGTCCAGGATCCTCACCATGATGCTTTGGTAATAACATTATATGTGGCTAACCACTTTGTACGCAGGATACTGGTGGATAATGGCAGCTCAGTCAACATCTTCCAATTGGAAACCTTGAAGAGAATGAATATCCCCGAGATAGAGATTACCTCAAAGTCCACTGTGCTTGTAGGGTTTAGTGGAGAAGCAAGGAATACTGTTGGGGAGATAAAATTGCCCGTATATGTCGAAGGAGTAAACTCGATGCAACGGTTTTGTGTCATGGATTCATTATCCTGCTATAATATTATATTGGGCAGGCCATGGATTCGCGATATGAAAGTTGTACCTTCCACCTATCATCAGTGTGTCAAGATCCCTACTCCTTGGGGGGTAGTTAAAGTTGAAAGTGACCAACAAGAGGTGAAGGAGTGCTACTCCTCTTCAATGAAGGCCTCAAGAAAATCCAAAGCAGGATAGCAATTAAAGATGCGGGCCCAGGATATCGTGGAGGCTTCAGAGCAGGATGTAAAGAAAATTATCCTGGATCAGGATAATCCAGATATCTCGGTGCTCGTAGGAGCCAATATCCCTCAGGATATTGAAAATCAGTTAACTAACTTTTTGAAATGCAGGATGTCAACATTAGCATGGAAGCATGAGGATATGACAGGTATTTCTAAGGATATTATAACTCACAAGCTTGGAATTGACAGGTCTTTCAAGCCTATCCAACAAAAGAGAAGGAAGTTTGCTCCAGAACGAAACATAATTATTCAAGAAGAGGTTGAAAGACTATTGAAGTCCAAGATGATCAGGGAAGTCAAATTTCCCAAGTGGCTAGCAAATGTGGTCGTGGTTCAAAAGAAGAATGGGAAATGGAGAGTTTGTGTAGATTACACAGACTTGAACAAAGCATGTTCTAAAGACCCATTCCCTCTGCCTCATATAGACTCGATGGTGGATGCCACTGTCGGTCATGAGATGTTAACCTTCATGGATGCATCCTCAGGATTCCAGCAGATCCAAATGGAACCTTCAGACCAGGAGGATACTGCTTTCATGACACCAACAGGTATTTACTGTTATACTGCTATGCCTTTTGGTTTGAAAAATGCAGATGCAATGTACCAGAGATTGGTGAACATGATGTTTAAAGACAAACTGGGGGACACCATGGAGGTGTACATTGACGATATGGTAGTCAAATCCAAGAAGGCTGAGGATCATCTCCAGGATATTAAAGGAGCATTTGATATCCTGGACCAGTATAATATGAAACTAAATCCTGCCAAGTGCCATTTTAGAGTGGGGGCAGGAAAGTTTTTAGGATACATGGTGACTAAAAGGGGAGAGAAGCATGAAGCAGCCCTGCAGGATTTGAAGCAGTATCTTCCAACTGCACCTCTATTGATGAAGCCTGAGAATGGTGAACCACTGTCCCTATACCCCGCAGTATCGGGGAATGCTGTAAGTGCCGTCCTTATAAGGGATCATGAAGGTCAGCAATATCCTGTCTATTATGTTAGTAAAAGTTTATTAGATGCTGAAACTATATATTCTCATCTAGAAAAAATGATATTAGCCCTAGTTATGGCATCAACTAAGCTTAGACATTATTTTGAGACACATAGGATTCATGTTAAAACTAATTTCCTGTTAAGAATGTGCTTAGGAAACCTGAGATGTCGGGTAGAATGGCTAAGTGGTCAGTAAAATTAAGTGCCTATGATCTAGTATATGAACCTAGAAATACTAGAAAGTCTCAGGCTCTAGCAGACTTTGTGGCTGATTTCAGTAGTGATATTCAAAATGAAGTAGACCTAGAAGTTCAACAGAATCCTGGATGTTATATACTGATGGTGCATCTAATGTAAGAGGTGTAGGTTTGGGTATACTACTAAAATCGCCACAGGGGGACATATTACCCCAGGCTATTAGGTGTGAATTTCCTGCTACTAATAATGAGGCAGAGTATGAAGCTTTAATTGCAGGATTAGAGTTGGATAAGAATATGAATATAAAAAATTTGCAAGTGTATGTTGACTCCTTGTTAATCACTAATCATTTTAATGGAAGCTATGCAGTTAAAGGAGAGAAGTTAATCGGGTATCTCGAAATTCTTAAAAAATTAGCAGGATATTTCGATACTTTTACACTTGGACAGGTACCAAGAGAAGACAATGCTGAAGCTGATGCCTTGGCAAATCTAGGATCGTCGGTCAGGATACCGGAAGGAACCCGGATACCAATATTACATGTCCTATATCCTGCGACGAATCCTCAGGATAAGGAAGTAATAAGTATTCAGGATCCTGATGATGGCTATCTTGAGGAGGATCCTAAGTCCTGGATAGCTCCAATCATGAGATATATAAAGCAAGGATACATCCCAAAGAATGAGAATCCTAAAGCCTTTAGGATGAAGGTATCACGATTCACTATTATAAATGATGTTTTGTATAAGAAATCTCTTGCAGGACCATATCTGAGGTGCTTGGAGGATCCTGAAACCAAGGAAATACTTCAGGATATACATGAAGGGGATTGTGGTAACCATACTAGGGGCAGGTCATTATTCTCAAAAGTATTAAGGACAGGATATTATTGGCCGACAATGAGGAAAGATGCCACATAATATGTTCGAAGATATGATGCATAGTAACATACTGCATCAGCCTGCTGAACCATTATATCCTATTGTTTCCCCTTGGCCATTTATGAAGTGGGGTATGGATATAGTGGGAAAGCTTCCAAAGGTTCCAGGAGGGGAGGTTTTTATGTTGGCAATGACAGATTATTTCTCCAAATGGGTTGAAGCCGAGGCATTTGTCCAAGTCAGGGATCAAGAAGTGGTATCCTTCATAAAGAGAAATATCCTAACCAGATTCGGAGTACCAGCCGAGATAATCTGTGACAATGGTTCTCAGTTTATAAGTAAGAGGACTACTGACGTTTGCAGGAGTTGGGGAATCAAAATGATTACGTCTGCTCCGGTACATCCTCAAGCAAATGGACAAGCTGAATCCTCAAACAAGATAATTGTCAACAACTTGAAGAAAAGATTAGGGGCCAAGAAAGGAAGATGGGCAGAAGAATTACCCTTTGTTTTATGGGCTGATAGGACGACGGTGAAAAATGCAACTGCCTAAACCCCGTTTTCCTTGGTATTTGGAGCAGAAGCGATGATCCCGATAGAAATGGAAATACCCACAACAAGATCCAACCTCTGGGATCCTGAGTAGAATCCTGAAGTCCTATGCGAGGAATTGGATACTGTTAATGAAACAAGAGACACAGCAAGGCTAAGGATGGCAGCATACCAACATAGGATATCTAAAGCATATAACAAGAATATAAGGATTAGAAGGTTCCAGGTCGGAGATTGGGTATTGAGAAAGGCTTTCCAGAATACCACTAATCCTGTCGATGGAAAGTTGGCTCCAAAATGGGAAGGACCCTATGAAATTGAGTCAGAATCTGGGAAAGGAGCATACCGACTCAAGAATATGGAGGGGGATATGCTACCAAGATCCTGGAATGCTATACAAGTGAGTTTAGAATCTAATTTCTAACTCATAATGGTACGAACTCTATAACTCATTTATATTTTTGATATTATCTTTTATTTTGATACCCAATACTGACTTAAGAATCGGAGGGGTGTTAGCCAAGCTAACACCTACCTTAGTTTAATGGTGTTTTGCAGAATATGCTTTGGGATATAGCTCCAGGATACACACTCGGGATACTTCGAAAGATTAGAGGATTGGCCCCCTCTCTCACGTTTAAGGGATCCTGATCCCTTCACAGGTTTAAAGGTATTCACCTTTCTCACGAATTGGGTTTAAACACCCCGCCTGGAGCGCAAGTTATCCAGGGATAGTTCAAGGTGGCGGGACCAGTTCATGTAAAAGTGGCTGACAATTTCGTTACTGTTGGCTATACCCTGGATCCTTAAGGTATATGAGGATTGATCACCCTCTCTCACGAAAGGGTATTTTCATACTCTCTAAGGTTTAAAGGTTATCACCTTTCTAAGTCTTGGAGTTCATACACTCTCGCCTGTAGCGCACGAAACGTGGGTAAAATCCCCAGCAAAACTCAAAGACTTAAAGGTTTTCACCTTTTCAAGTCTTGAGGTTCTTATACTCCGGCTTAAATGCCTGGAAAATGGGTTTAGTCCTAATAAAATACAAAGTTTTTGGATAATCCCAAAGTATATTTTCAAAAAACATAATCATTTACAAGTCTACATAAATTTTTGAAAAAGATTGCTAAGTTTAAACAACTGGTTGAAGAATTGCTAAAGGATCATATCCTGCTACAACATACTGGTCCTGCACAGACAGGGGACATCCGTGATAGAACATGACGTATGCTGATACTATATCCTACTGGGGACATTTATGCTGGAGCAAGAAGGAAACCTATGCCAACACTATATCCCACTAAGGCATTGTGAGGAACTCAAAGGATCAAGTTTGGGCATAATTCGCCAAGTATCCTGGACTGGGGACACCTTCGGTGGAATGGTTGCGAAAGGACTGGAATGAAAGGATTGAGATGTCTTCTGTTTCGGTATGATCTTTCCTATTTTTGTTCTTTAAAAAACCTTATCTAGATTGTCTAAATTTCTGAAACTATAACATTTATGAGTATCCTGGTCGGGACATGTTCTCAGGATATATTCTCAAGATGTATTCTCAGAATATACTTCAGGATACTTGGATTGAAAATTGAAACTATATTCAAATCAAACTACTGTTATCAAAACAAGCTTTGCAAAATAAAAATGAACCATCCTTTTTCTTTGAAAACTTTATCGAAATTGTTTGAGTTGTAAAAACCCTATTTGACGGAAGTCTTAATAGGATATTTGCGAGTATACTGATCAAGATATTTTCATAAAAAGTAATAATTGCACTAAGTTTGGAACATTGGAATTCAGACTAAGCAATGCATAACAAATAACAACATGTAAGGCTAAAAGGTTAGTTTATTATTAATTGTATTCTCGGTTTCATCTCAAAAAGAGATCCATCCACCAAGAACACAATTAAGTTTTTAAAGTATATTTACATAAACAGTTGAAGGCTTCGTCCTGAAAACACGAGAACCCATTTGCCTTCAACTGTTGTATTGTTCAAAATAAACCATACTGATTGATGACCAAAGGCTTCATCCTGAAACTCAGGGCCCATCCACCTTTGGCCATCGTATTGTCTTAAGTGCAGGAAATATAAATTGTTCTAAGTACAGGACGACCAGATGAGTCAAACCCTACGAAGCAAAATACAGGTATCATTAAAGACAAACTAACCAGGATACAGGTTCAATATATGTGTACGGGATACAGGATTTGGATATTTACCTTATTAAGGAAGGAGTTCATGGGCTCGATGGATTCCATGAAGCCAAGGCTTGGAGTAACTGTCAAGCTCCTCAAGATCGAAGACAACAGGGACCTTAGCAGAGTCTACAGAAAAGGGAGTAGTTTCAGTCTTATCATATTATATGCTAATTAACCAAACATATGCAGGAATGTTCAAAATAGATATCCTTACCAGACGTGCCAGAAGACTACCTAGTTATGAGAAAGTATAACCTTGGAAGTTGCGTGAAGTCACATCAACATCAACATCCCATTAAGTGCATCGAACAACACAACGAAAAATATACCCGTTTGGATTTCAAGATCCTAACAGATATATTTTTGGGGACAATTGTTATGGGTGGAATTTCGAGCTTATATCCTGAAGCATATCCTGATATTATATGCTTGATGCTGCGGCCAGGATACTGAACCAGGATATTGGTAACATCCTCTGGGGGTATCCTGCTTGCTATTAACGATTTTCTTTGGTTGCAAGGTACCAACGTTAAAGGACTTGATCTACCTGAAGATTCGCTCAAGGTGGTTAAAAAATGGACGTGATGGTGGAAGAATGGGTCTTGTAACGGTCAGAATAGAAGAAAGGCATATTCCGTGAGAATATCGGATGCTGGTCAATGCTAACGGTCATATGAGCTGAAGACCCGGTTTTATAGTCAATAAGCACGTGGAAAACAAGTAAAAGCAGTCCCCCAACGTTCAGAATGGAATATTCCAAAGTATCCCGGAATAATAGGATAGTTTGTTAGTTTTTGTTACTATAAATGGGAGCGATCGGATCATAGGCAAACACAACTTTTTCCACACACTCTCTTTCGCACACTTTGCTCTCTAGCTTCTAGCAATCACTACACACCAACACTTGTAATCAAATCACGTTGTAACACCTAGTTGATCCGCATCATATCCTGCACTGTATCCTGTTATTCAAGCAATAAGAAGAACAAGGCAGCCGACGATTGTCAGCTCCCGAGGTTTTATGCCGGAGATCTAGATTGATCAAGGGCTTTCCTCGTACATCACGCGTCAACCTTTACATTTTTGCTCATTGTTTGATTATAGATACAGCTCGTTATCCTGAGCCGTATCTTGAAACTATTTTCGCAAACTAACAAACCAACATATTTTTTACAAAGTATTACTAGCACACTACCTCACAAAACTAATTTGATCACTTAATTGCTTAGGTAATTTTTGACCAAAACATAGTGGTGTACTTATATCGTATGCGTTGAAAACTAATCAAGTTCACACCGCACGCTTTCGCTAATAGACTGGTGTGACACAAAAGAGCTGTGTTATCGAAAGTGTAATCATCAGCTACATTCCCAGACTCTTGTAACTTCTTTTTCTGGTTCAACTCTCTCTCATAGGTGAGGAGTCGACCATGAAGTTGGGCCAGACTAAGTTCTTTGAACCCAACAGAGTTTCTAGTTACAAAAGCAATTGTGTCCCATTTTCCAGGAAGTGATCTTAGAAACCTGCTATTTAGAGTTGATTTAGCAAATTCAACATTAACAAGTTTCAATTCACTTATGAGACAACTAAAACGTTCAAATTGTTGTGTTAATGATTCACCCTTGACATGACAAAATGTTTCATACTGTTGATTCAAAACCTCCCTGTTGTTTTCAATTACTTCTTCAGTACCACCAAATTGTTCCTTAAGTGCATCCCACAATTCCTTGGCACTGTTACAATGTAACAACCCAGCATAGATATCATTGGGGAGTGTTGAAGCTACTATGCTAAATGCCTTTGCATTTAATTCAATTTTTTGATAATCCTGTTCAGAATAATTTTCGATGCTTTTGGGCAAAAAGCCTTTTGGACCTTCAGTACTAGGCACCATCAGAACATGTGGTCCAAAGGTAACCGACTTCCAACGTCCGGTATTTTGTTGAGCCAAGACGTGACCCATCCTACGCTGCCAGATGTTATACTCAGATTTGACCAACATAGGTGGTTTAAAGAGTGTGCCAGTGTTGTGAGTGTCTTGTGAATGTGACGCCATTCTGGTTGTTTTACAGGTCTTGAATAATCAACTTTTATACGTGATTATACCTTACTCTGTTTTTCAACTAAATACGAACAACTGAAAGTATCAATGAATTCGAGCTAAACTTTTATGTCAAAATGATTGTTAGATAAAATTTGACTGTCCAAGGCTCTGATACCAATTGTTAGGATATGAGTCTCTTTAGATTGTGTTTGTTTGAATTAATTGACGTAAAATGGTAGAACAGAGATGTAGTAATTGCAGCGGAAATAATAAGTAAACTTTGTAAACACAATCACGGAAGAAAAGCTTTAAGCAAACATGTTTTCCATTGAGTCGAATGATTGTATCAAATTACAATAATCAAAACAAATGCATGCATGCAACTAATCTCCCCCTCAGCCTGAGCTCACTAGGTAGTTTATACAGAATGAGTGTGTGCAAAAGAGCTAATAGAAGAATACATGTACTGTTCTATTTATAGTACAAATCTAACCACTGAGCATCTTTGCTGACGTCACTTAGACAGTGACATCTAACAACCTAACAACCTCTAAACACTGATCTATTACAAACACTGATTACAAATAGACACTGATACATAAACATTGATGATCATTCCACTGTTGTTTGCTTAAGCACCGATGTTGCTCATCAGTGCTTTCTTCATAGGTTGATCAGGTCTTGAGAATAGCAGTGCTTTGTCTTCATCAGTACTTTAATAAGCAACAGTTGTTGGGTCTTCAGTCCTTAGCATGGTTGTAAAAATCCCGACTAGTCTCCGATTAGTCACTAATCGGAGGTTCACCGATTAATGGCCGATTAATAGCTAGGCAGTCAATGACGGTCCTATTCTGACCAAATTTTGGCTAGATGCCAGCCAAATTTTGACCAAACCATAAAAATTCCTTTCAATTACTTAAAAAAATGGGTTAATGAGTGGTTAAAACATGTCTACTTTAAAAAAACTACATATAAAATTATGTATGTGTATATGTAACTAAAAATTACGTATAAAAATAATAATCCGATTAATTCCAATTAATCACGATTAATCGCTAGTCGGTACCCCACCGCTCGACTAGCGCCTAACGATTCTTACAACACTGGTCCTTAGGATCAGTGGTTGTAGAACAGTTGTTGAGTGGATCAGCACTTAGTGTTATCAGTTTATAGAAGGACTGCCGTTGGAGGGAAACTAGAACATGCACTGCTTATTGGTGATCAGTTGTTAGAGAACCAGTTTTGGCTTTCCTTATCATATGTTCTTCTAGGCTTGAAAGCATGGACCAACAGCTTTACATACCTGTTTTCAAAAGAATCTCTCGAATGTTTACAAGTTTCTTTGGAACTCATACAAAACATATGAACTCGCTCAACTTTTGTGATTGTTTTCAAACTTACGTGTATTTCAAGAAACCAGATGGATCTTTGGCGCTGGTGTTGTTTCAAGCTGTGAAATTTCAAGTCTAGATGTCATCCATATTTTGGAGGGCTTGGGTTGTGTATCTCATCTTTGATGAGATATAGAATGCAAAGCCTCGTGAGACAAGTCTGTTGTTAAACAAGTCCTTTTATGGAACTATGAATCTTATGATGGTTTGTAACATAACTAAATGCCCGTGTTGGTTGGAAACTTTTACAAGATAAGTTTTGTAATTATTTAAACTTGTGAATGGATGATCATCACCTATTTTAATCATGTAGTTGTTTGTTACGATCGAATGCAACGAAAACTGATCAAATCACACACATACGCTTCTGCAAAAGTCAGGGTGTGACATTTAACACACTATTGATTCCAGTTTCGTCTGAATCAGAATAGCTTCATATCAACTGCACACAAAAATTTCATAACTGTATGAATCATGAACGGCCTTGATTCGTAATCACTTCAACAATCAAACAACCAATGAATATAATCTATTTCGACCGGATGAAACAGTTACCTGGATGAACAAAAACTTCGGATGGGTTTTCGACCGAATGGGCGTGTTTCCGGATGGGGTCGTTCGGATGGAGTTGCTCGGATGGAATCGTCCGGATGAACTTTTCGTCCGGATGGGATTGACAGTGGATGGTCAGGATGTAGATTGTTTCGGATGGATGTTTACCCGGATGAAGATTGTCCGAATGAGAGTAGATGGTGGATGAAGGTTCTGGATGGGAGTATCTACCAGATGTGATGTGTTTAAATTATGGATGAATAATAAACCCTAAAAGAAGATACCTTTTCAGTCGTCCGGATAACCAAAACAGGAAACAAAACACCGGATGGACTTTTTAATATCACGAATGGGCTATAACTGGGCCTCTAAGTCCGAATGGACTATTAAAAACCAACGGATGGACCTCTAAAATTCCCGAATGGACATTTTGACGAACAACAAATGGACGAATGGGCTTTAAAAAATTCAACGGATGGCTTCTAGTGGTCCGAATGAGATACAACTTGGTCCGGATGGGCTTATAAACTACAGATGGGTAATATTTGGTCCGGATGAACTATATTTGGTCCGGATGGACAACTACCAGCTCAAAAAAACTTTAGTTTTTCATAAATTTGACCAAGAAAATCTTCAAATTTGAACTTGAAAATTTGTAGGATTATTCAACACCACTTACATCATATCCAAAAATTAGCCAATTCCAACCGTTAAATCTTCGTAGATCTGAGATTTTCAGTCCAAAAAGTGAAGAAATGGAGTAAAAGAAGAAATATGACAAATCTAACCAATTTTTCTTCGAATCTGATGAAAATCACTCTGATTCTTGTATATCTAATCCATGCAATCGATCTCCCGCTCTGATACCACTTGTAAACGCGTTTAGGATCGAATATAGCTCCCGAACGATTGCGAAACGACACGTACGATATGCGGAATCCGTGCATGTGTGTGGACCGAACACAAGAACGTAATTAACAGTGATTCTATTCAATGATTTGACAAAGATTACACCATGAATCACCTTGAACACTAGAATCTCTCTCTAAAAGCTCTAGTCTTCAAATGGCAAAAAGTTCAAATGTGCCAAAAGTCTTAAATGACTAACATAAGACCACTATTTATAGGCAATGGCATAAGGAAGATCTCCTTATTTACAGGTTTGCCACTCCTCATTCTAAAATAGACTTTTCCTATATTTAACATCATAAAACCTTGTCTTTAACAGTTTTCTGCAATGATTCGGGATTGACGGAGGTGATAGACATTATGCACTCACATATTTGCGGTGAGTTGTTGTCGCATGCGGTGAAGTTTTGAGAGAGGGGATAAAGGTGGGGCTCACTAGTATTCAACCAATCATGCCTTTTATTTTATTTTTTATTTTTTAAGACCATGTGTAGTGGTACACATGAATAATGCCCCCACCCTTAGTCGTTTTCCAACACGTGTCAGTCCAGTCATCAAAGGGCATTTTTCTAAAATGGGTGCAGTGGGGTATTATGTTAAAAGGGTGTTAAACAATTAAATAAAAATAAACCATTCAAAAATGTTATTGGGCAAACAAAAACCATCCAACCTGTCATTGGCCAAAGAGATTGAGCACGTCGTGGAAAAAAGAACCCCAAACCAATGGCGGTTCCAAGGCGTGGAAGGACGTTTTTTTTGGGAAAAACGCCCAACCCCCCTCCCCCCTACAGGTGGTCTAAAATGGTTTGGGTGAAACCACCCGTTGTGTTTTTGGCAATAGCGGTGTATTAAGTAGGGGTGTTCAAAACCGGATATCCGGAAATTCGGATATCCGAATTTCGGATATCCGAAATTTCGGATAGCTAAATTTCACTATCCGAATCCGTATCCGAAATTTCGGATATCCGAAGTTCGGATGTTCGGGTAGTGAAACGGATATCCGAAATTCTAAAAACAATTGTTCCAAAATAAAAATCAAACACAATATATCTTTTCAATCCAACAAATTGTTAACTAAAAAGGAACAAATCGAAAGCAAAGACATAAATATCTTATATAATGGAAGAACAAATTAAGTTTATTTATAAATGATAAAGCTTGCACATAAACATCTTTCTGTTTCAGATTCTTAAAAGCAAAAAAATATTCATAAATCCATTCACAAATCCAAAACAAACTTCTTGACTAAGTCACTAAATACCTTCACAGATCCATTCCCTATCCTTCGCATATATTACGAAATGAAGAAAAAATTAACACATCAGTCACAAACACTAGATTTTATCAATGTATTCATCACCATCGTTGTCATCCTTCGCATCGAGTTCACCGGCCGACTAGTATGATGTTACCGGCGGCGATGGGCGCTTAGTACCGCACATACGGCGGCGTATTTTTGATCATCTTCTTTGAAATGAGCTCAGATCTATTGGTTTCGACTTCGTTCTTACCACTGTTGTGATCCTCATGTGGTCGGAAGTCTGATTTCAACCGATATGGCTTGAAAGATTGAATTCAGAGAAGAAGGTTAGAAGTTAGATGTTGAGGGAGGCAGTGAATAGATGATATTAGGGGACTAGGGTTTCTCTACATGATATATATATTTAAATAAAATTAATAATTAAAAAATAACAAAATTTAACATTTCGGATATCGGATATCCGAGCTATCCGAAAATTTTCAAAACTGGTATCCGAATCCGAATCCGAATTTTCGGATATCCGAAATTCGGGTATCCGAAAATTCGGATAATTCGGATTCGGAATTTCGGATATTTCGGATTCGGTTTCGGTTTCGGATTTTTTTGAACACCCCTAGTATTAAGAGAGGAATTGACATGAAACATCATAATTAGGTGGGTAAAATTTTTCCTCTATCTCATAAGGGGTGCACCACTTACACCCTAACTAACTAAATAAATGGTGAAGATTTATGAACCAAAATCGTAATGTAAAACATATCATATTGTAGGTTGTTAATAATTAATAATATTTATTTATTTAACTAAATAGTGAAGAAAAACAAGGACCGTAGGTTATTTAATCCAACGGTTGTTGAAGTGTTGACGTGGTATTTATAGTCATATTGATGATTTTAGAAATATAAATCCACACAAGTTTCCCCCTTTCTACCCCTAAATACTCATAAAACAAGCCCTAGCCATCTCTCTCTCTCTCTGTGGTAAAAAAAAAAAAAAGGAATATAAAATAAAAAAAAAGGTTAAAATTGAATACCAATTCGGCAGATGATCTTGAATTAGGGTTTCGAATCAGAGGTCTGGTTTTTGGGCGTATCGAATTCTCTGGTTGAATCATCCAAATTGAGGCTGCATATCATCTGATCTTCACCGTTTCGATCTCATCCATGACAGGTACCTACTTCTTTTGCGATACTTTTGTTTCGTGTTAGTTACGGTTGTTTTTCTGAGAAAATGTTTACGGCTGTCGGTTGATTTTGTTGTGGCCTGCAGATCTGAAAGTGGGTTTAAGCTGTGTGAGATGGGATAGATAGATATAGATATATGAATTGGTGATTTCGGTGTGGGGCGTTAAAATTGAGGGGTTGTTGATGGAGATTAGTGTAGGAGCGGATCTCGAAACTGTTTATAAACCGGAGGTTGGTAACAAGGAAAGGAGTAGCTGGTTAGGAAATGGTGAGGGGGATGAGACAAAGTTGAAGAGGAAAGAGCTGGGTGTTTGTGGCTTTGATGATCTCACAAAGAGTAAGAAGGTTAGGCATAGCATAGATGATGATGATGATACTCAAGTTGACTCCCGATCGTCCTCTGGGTTTGGTCAGAAGACAAATGGTGGTGGTATTGGTGCTGATGGCCATGCTGTACTTATTCCAAAACGACCACGTGGAGCAGGCGGTCGGAGTAAGTTTGCTAAGGGCCATCTTTTGAATCCGTCTGCTACCCTTGAAAAACTTCACGACCAGAAAGAAATTTCTGGCAGCGGTCACAGTTCTGTACCAACGCCTGTTAAGTTAAATGGGGTTAAGTCTAGAAAAAAGGACAAGGGAGTTGTTGGTTCTAAAGGGAATAAAAAACAGGGGCCAACTGCAGTTGCTTCAGGTCGTCATGCAAAGAGTGGTGGAGATTTGGTTGAGTCATTGTTTTCGAAAGATGAAGTTGCCCAGTTAAAAGGTGAGATCAAGTTTCCTGGTGCAGCAGATGATGCACCCTTAAGCAGTAGCTCATTGGGTTCTAAAGACGATGTTGCCAAGTTAAAAAAACAGGAGAATCCACAGAACAAGGATGATCAGATGGGTAAGTTAAAAGGAAAATCTAAGATTATGGAAATAGATGGAAAACAAAAGCAAACAGAAGATCCTGCAGTAGTTGGTTCATTTCTTCTTGCAAAGGGGGAAGGTACTGATGTGGCTATGACTTCTAAAAGAAATGGTGGCAACCGTATGAAAAGAAAGAGGCTGGGATCAAACGGTGAGACTGTTTCAAAGAAGGTTGCTGCATCATCATCATCTGTTGACCTTGATCCTGATAATGATCTTGAACAAAATGCGGCAAGGATGCTCTCGTCTCGTTTTGACCCTAGCTGTACTGGATTTGCTTCAGAAAGCACAACATTGGGTCTGTTGTCTGTGAATGAGGGTGAGCAGGAAAAACATACTGGTAGCCAAGGGCCAATGACTGCTTCTGCAGAGGCTCAAGACAGAGTGTTACGCCCCAGGAGACATAAGAAAGGCAAGGGCACCTCTAGAAAGAGACGCCATTTTTATGAAATACATTCTGATGATATGGATGCTCACTGGTTCCTCAACAGGAAGATTAAGATCTTTTGGCCTCTGGATGAAAGTTGGTACTATGGCCTGGTAAATGATTATGATGCCGAAAAAAATCTTCATCATATAAAATACGAGGATCGGGATGAAGAATGGATTAGCCTTGAAAGTGAGAGATTTAAACTATTGCTTCTTCCTAGTGAGCTTCCAAGTAAGGCAAACAGTTTAAACTATACCACCCCATCAGAGGAAAGCTCACTCGTTCACATGAAGGATGATGGCTTTTTGGAATCAGAGCCAATTATCTCATGGTTGGCGCATCATCGAGTCAAATCATCTACTGCTACTTGTTTGAGAAAGCAAAATTTTTCCCGAGATGTGTGTAGCATGATGGAAAGAGAAACTGATAAGCTGAACTGCACTTCTGTTTTATTTAATACATCAGTAGAAGATAATATCGGCAGTGAAGGACATGTTCCTATTGTTTATGTGCGTAGGCGACGATACCACAGGTTTAGTGATGCTGAAGCAGCAGCACCACCCTGGCCCCTGAATAATGCAACAGCTGTGTTGAAGTTAGATACAACCCAACCGATAATACAACGTGACAAGTTTGAGATATGCATACCACTTTGGCCGATGCTTACATACTCCGTCCTTGGGGCGGATATATTATGGTTGCTTCGCAGTGTTTTCTTGCTTCAGTTTGGCACCCTGGTTACCATGTGGCCTACTGTTTTCTTGGAGGTTCTGTTTGTTGATAATATTGTTGGATTGAGGCTTTTTCTGTTTGAAGGTTGCTTAAAGCAAGCTGTGGCCTTCATCTTCCTAGTCATGAATGTGTTTTGTGAACATGATAAAGACGAGTCTATCAACCATCAAGTTCCAGTCACGTCAATAAGATTTAAACTTTCTTTCTTTCACAACTTCAAAAACCACAAGGTTTTTGCATATTTTAGTTTCTCAAAAGTGAGGGATTTTGACTGGCAGTACCTTGACTCTGTGTTCAAGCCACATTGTTTACTTTCAAAACACCTGTCTCTTTCTGAGTGCACATATGACAACATTAAACTACTGCAAGGTGTACCACAAACAAAGCATATACCCTATGCTGTTCAAACTGAGGTATTTGTCTCTTTTCTAAGTCTACACTCATAATACTTGTGATGATTCAGTTCTATTCATAGCAGTCATGTTGATAGTTGAAAAATAGAAACTTGTAGACGCTAGAGAAGTATAATCTGAATGAGTAATAACAGTTACAATCAGCAGTTAGGGGGACAAAAGATGATGACTTTACATATTAAGTGACCATAAGATAGTTGATTAGCTGCATTTTGAAATATGAATTCATATGAAGAAAAAATAATGATGAGAATATTTCTATCCTGCAGGTTTTCCATAAGAAGTCAAATGGTGGTGGTGGTTCCTTGCTCAGTAGTTCTAGATCATCGAAGCGTGTGCCTGGGATTCGGACAATTTACGGTTTGAGGCATGGAAATGTTCCTCCATTTGCTCTTTCTTTTACTGCTTCCCCGAATTTGTTCATTAGCTTACATCTCAAGCTTTTGTTGGAACGTAGTATTAGCCTTGCAGCAGCTGATGATGGCGATGATGATGAAGATTTTAGTCAGTTTGAAATATCTTCAGAAAGCTCTTCTTCTAAGGGCAGTAGTCATGATGCTGCCATTGATGGAAGGGGGATAGAGTCATCCACATTTGTTTCTGATTCCAATTTCAATGAAGCTGCTGGAAATTCACAAGAAAATAATCGATCGTCAAGACAGTTTAATGATCCTCACACATCTAACTTGAAAGGTATTATTAGTGTTGAAATCCCGGCATCGGATGAAGTTTACAGGCCCCAACAGCATCAGATGTCTGACTTCACATGGAATTTAAGTGATGGCATCATCTGTAGCCCCAACCAGCATTCTACAGGCCCTAAAACAAGTTTGTGGCATCATCGCAAACCGTGGGGTGATGGAAAGACAGAGATCTTTGGGAATGGGCCTAAGAAGCCAAGGACTCAGGTCCAGTACACATTACCTTATTCTAATAAGAATAAAGGCCATAATAATCTTCCTTACCAAAGAATTAGGAAAACAAATGATAAGAAAATATCAGACACTAAAAGTGGTGGTCCAAAGAGAAACCTTGAGTTGGTGACTTGTGATGCAAATATATTGATCAACGGTGGGGACAAAGGGTGGAGAGAATGTGGGGCACGGGTTTTCTTGGAAGCTGATCAGCAGAAAGAGTGGAAACTTGCAGTGAAGTGTAGTGGGGAATTAAGGTACGCGTATAAGGTACATCAGGATTTGCAGCCTGGGTCAACAAACCGCTATACCCATGCTATGATGTGGAAAGGAGGGAAGGACTGGGCCCTTGAGTTTCCAGAGAGGAGTCAGTGGTTTGTTTTCAAGGAGCTGCATGAGGAGTGTCACAATAGGAACATACGAGCAGCATCTATTAAAAACATTCCTATACCTGGTGTTCGCCCGATTCAGGTTGTTGACCATCCTCACCAACAAGAAGAATGTTTCACCCGCACCCCCTGGTACTTGCGCCAGGTTAGAGATGACGTCGAAATGGCTATGGATGCATCACGTGTTATGTATGACATGGACAGCGAAGATGAAGAATGGGTTTGTAGGAGCAGGAGTAAAGAGGGCAATGACGGTCCTGATATCATCTCTGATGAGCTTTTCGAGAAGGTGATGGATATGTTGGAGAAAGTTTCCTATGCTCAGAAGCGTGATCACTTTTCTTCGGGGGAAATTGACGAGCTTATTGCTAGAGTAACTCCCATGCAAGCTGCAAAATCCATCTATGACCATTGGCGTGAAAAAAGGCAAAGAAAGGGCATGCCATTAGTCAGACAACTCCAGGTTTGTCATGCCCTACAAAAATAGCTTCATATACATGTATATGTGTGTGTGTGTGCGCTCACCTTGGTGCTTTATTCTTTTATCCGTTTTTCTTTTTCAAAATCTGCAAACTATGATCAAGCTGTATAGGGCCTGATCTAGCTCATGCCGTAAAGAAATTTCTAACGATGTTATTGTGCTTGTGTTAAGTTATAATTTGCTTTTTTTTACTTGTTTAAGTTGAGCCAAGTGATAAGATAAGTAGAGATGTTTGTATACTTATATCTTGTCACCTCTTTTTAGAATCTTTTCCTTTATCATCCGTTTGTGACGGGCATTGATTCAGAAATATATGAGATGTTCTCCAACGTTGTGAATTCTGCTGCTATGTTGCTTGTATGAGAATCCCCCTTCCCCTAAAAAAGAATGTGCTGACAATATGCTCTTTTGATTGAGCTGCGACTCCTTTTATGCTCATTGCTATACTGCCATCTTATATCTTGTAATTATGGATGGATCATATCCGATATGAAAGATATGAAAGTGATGTCATAACTCAGTGGAATGTTTCAAGATTTGTGAAGATGAGTGTAGTTTTAGCATACTAGTTTCTCTCAAAGAGTCTTTAATTCTGGCTAAATGCTGGCTGTTGAGATTTGGATGCAGGCACATTTGATTCTTTAAAGAAAAAAGGTCGGCTTAATGAACAAGTTTTTGGCACTTTTTTGCAATCACTATTTTTCATGATCTTTCTCCTTCTTCATGTCTTTTGACCTCCTCCTTAGTTTTCTATTTATTATCTGCTCTATAAACACTGTTTATGTTTGCTGTGAGTTAGGAATTACATATGATAGGATAGGATTGGGGTGTAGCTATGATTGCGGTTTTCAATGCCCATGGGCTATATGGTCAACAGGGGCACCGGGATTAGCTCTATGTTTTAGATCTGTTTCTGTGCCAAGGGGCCCAAGTAGGGAGTAATTTGTTTCTTTTCTCTAGATTAAAGTTTATCATGGTTGTCCTGATACCATAATGATTTATGGCGGTAGCCAACCATTTTGAAACCAGAGTTAATGCCAGGCTTTATTTCTTTGTATAAAATGTATTACATTATGAATCTATATAATATTATCCTTTAAATATTAAATATTAATTTTTATCAATGACAAATATCAAACATTATTAATCAATAATGTGCACGTTACGTCTAAAGTAGTAACTACAGTAAAAAGCTAATAATAGATGGTAGTAAAGTAATAAGCTAATATATCAATATCAGTGGTTAAGAAATCCGTCCTAGTTATTCATAATTGACGTATAGTATGGAGTAACAAGTAAATATTTAAAGGAATAAGCATCAGAAAATTGCACCCTAATGAATAAAGTAAAAACACACTGAGTATGTATGAATTTGATATAGTTTCCTCCTTAGTAAGCTAAATGAAATACCACATAAACTTTTTGTTCCGGAAAATGTGTGATTGCTAGGAATAATCGGAATGAGAATAAATAGGAGGCCAATAGTTCCTAGTATAGCTATAAGCTAATGTATCAATAGCAATGGTCGAGGAACCCGTCGTAATTATTCATTATTGACGTATAGTACTAAGTAACAAGTAAATATTTAAAGTAATAAGTATCAACAAATTGCACCGACTTTTTTGTTTAGGATAGTGTGTGATTGCTTGGAATAACTGAAGTGAGAATAGATAAGAGTATAAAGCAGGCCAATAGTTAATAATGTTAAGGAATCCGTCGTAATTATTCATTATTGACGTGTAGTACAAGTAACAAGCAAATATTTAATAAGTATCAGCAAATTGCACCCTAATAAATAAAGTAAAAAACGAACTGCGTGTATGAACCAGATATAGTTTTCTCCTTAGTAAGGTAAATGAATATTACCATATAAACTTTTTGTTCAGGAAAATGTGTGATTGCTAGGAATAATCGAAGCGAGAATAAATGGAGCATAATGCAGGCCAATAGTTCTGAATAAAGTAATAAGCTAATATATGAACAGCTGTGGTTAAGGAATCCCTTGTAATTATTCACTATTGACGTATAGTACGAAGTAACAAGCAAATATTTAAAGTAATAAGTATCAGCAAGTTGCACCCTACCAAATAAAGTAAAAAACGAACTGAGTATGTGAACTAGATATAGTTTTCTTCTTAGTGAGCTAAATGGATAGCTGTGGTTGCTAGGAATAATCGAAGTGATTGCTAGGAATAATCGAGTTGAGTAAAAAACTGGTCAATAGTTGTAAAATATGAAAAGTCATAGAGTAGACCCCAGGATGTTATAATAGAAATAAACTACATATCTTTCTTGTATATCCAAGCTATAAGGGATGATGATATCCTTCCATTTTGGCCCTACTTAATCATATTCTCTACATATCTGATGGTATCTCGTTTATTTATACATGCATCTTAGAGTTGTCTTTATAGTTACATGCTCTCTATGCGAGTTCTCCGTCATGCGAAACTTGTACAGTCTAGGGGCTACCTTTTCTAGCGGATTATGGTGTCTTGCGTAGTTTTACTTAAAATGATGTTTCAGTTTCTGTTTGGAAACAGCTGTTGTCTAATCAGATTTTGCTTCTTTTTAATCATCAGCCTCCGCTGTGGGAAAGGTACCAGCAAATATGCAGAGAATGGGAGAAACTAAAGCCCAAATCGACAACAGGCCCGGGTAGTGGGTCCCAGGAGAAGGCATCTGCAGCAGCAGGAGATAAACCACCTATGTTTGCTTTTTGTTTGAAGCCCCGTGGGCTGGAAGTGCTCAACAAGGGTTCTAAACACAGGCCGCATAAGAAAATTTCGCTTTCTGGCCACAGCCTAGGTGATCACGATGCTCATCATTCTGGTAAGCTAATATTTACAAAAAATGTTTGCTGGTTTTTGATCTGTACTAACATTTGATTGATAGGTAGAAGAGTACATACATATGGTTTTGGAGATGAGAGGGCGGATTCGTCAGATGTCTCTCCACTGCTCGTTACTAAGATGTACTCACCAAGAGACACAGGCCACTTTTGGTTAGACGGTGGTGATGCATCCGACCATCAACTGAGAATCCAGAGCTCCAAGAGCAGCATTAGAACACTGGTATCACCAAAACTGGGTCCATCCGCCGCCTTAAGGAAGTCGTCATCAGTGAAGAGAAACAACAGTAAAAAGTTTAGTGATTGGCGTCATAACAGGGTTCAACAACAGCAACTAGTGTTGGGTGGTTCTGATCTTGATGAGTTCAGACTGCGGGATGCCTCCAGCGCTGCAAAGCATGCTCGTAATATGGCTAAGCTAAAGAGGGAGAGAGCTCAGAAACTTATGTTGAGTGCTGACCTGGCTATTCACAAGGCTGTCTCTGCTCTAATGACAGCTGAAGCAATCAAAGCTTCTTGTACAGGAGGAGATAACGAGTCAACCAGTCCCCCGTCTTCGGTAAGTTGATGATAAAGAAAGATATATTATTATATTCAGGTGCAGTTTTGGTACATTAGACAGACAGGCGATTTTGATGAGTTGGATATAGGCGTGTGTGGCAATTCCCTTCTCTTCTGTCTCTTTAGACATTTGATTTGTACAGAAATCATGTTTTGCTTCATTGCCACCCCGCCCCACCGACCCTACAAAAAGAAAAAAAAAAAAAGATCTTTGGTCAAGTTTTAGAAATGTAGTTGGAATAATAGCAGACTCATATGATTGGCATGAGAATACAAAGGGAAGTAACTGGCGGCAGTAATCTTTAGTTATTGCCTATAATTTTTTTTTTCTTTTTCTTTTTGCATATCCTTCATTGCATGTGTTTTGGGCTTAACTGGTCAAGTTGCATTGCTTTATCATCGATATTTTTGAAGTAATTGTGCTTGGATTAAACTCTAATGGGAAGACAGTTAACAATTGAAGGAAAAGAAAGAAAAATCCTTGGCATTATATTCTTGCAAAATCAAGTAAAACTTTGGCAATCAATAAAACTAAATCTTTGCAAAAATAAAAATATCCCTATGGTTTACTTGTAAGCGAAATAGGACATCTTTATTATATATGGAATAAATTGTCATGTTCATCCCTATGGTTTGGGCAAAGTTGCCATTTTCATTCAATAGTTTATATTTTTGTTTCTGGAACTTTGTGCCTTTAAAAATGTTGCCATTTTCATCCTGTTACATAACACCATCCAAAGTTCAAGTTAAATAAAAACTGTATAATTGTCCTTGTACATAATTTACATAACACCATACAAAATTCAAGTTAAATAAAAAATGTATAATTGTCCTTATACATAATTGTTTTATGTATTCATTTTTTAAACCTCATTTAAATATCCTCAGTATAATTCTTTTTTAAAGTCCTAATCGCATATCTTCCTTGTTTCTTTCCCTTACGATTCTCCGACATCTTCAAGAGAAAAATATTGATGCTCTGCTCCCATGCCAATCGCAAACCATAATTTGCACTTCATGGACGTCTTTGAACCCTGTTCGTCGGTTTTATTGATGCAATAAAAAGATAAGAGTAAATGCCCGCATAGTCCTTGTGAATTGCCATTTTTTCACATTTAGTCTCTAACTTTCTAAAATTACTTATATAGTCCTCAACTTTTCAATTTTTGTTCCCGGATAGTCCCTGGTATGGATGAGGGTTAGTTTTTGATGTTAAGTGAATGTGAAATTAGTAAAATACCCTTAAGTAAAACAAAATGAATTAATTAAGTATTATATATAATACCAGCCACATCTCTCTCTTTACTCTCCCCCTTTCTTTCTCACACACATGAGAGCATTCACATCCTGGGAATCAAAATCTGTGTGTGTGGTTTTTAAAATACAAAGAGTATAAAAAGTGGTTGTGAGTGGAGGAGAGAGAAAATGTTACTGTTCATCTATGTATTTGGGGGGACAATGTTCACCCACTATAATTTTTTAATATATATTGAAAGTGGTTATGAGTGAAAGAGAGAAAAATGTAATGATAAACGTATAAAAATATTATTTAATTGAAAAGAAGAGAGAAAAAATATTTGTTTTTAGTGGAAATATATTGATATAAGAGTTGTTTTGTAGTGGAATGTATGTATAATTTTAAGGAGCTGGATATGAATGCTCTCAGACCCAGCATCTATCACCTCACCTCTTTTCCATACCACCTGTGCAAAACTCTTCACTCAAACAAACTTCGAATTGAGGATGAAAAAGCACAGAGAAATCAGAGGCGTTAGGAATTATGGTTTGTGAAACACAATATATATATAATGCAAAAAGGAATCCAATAGTTGATCTCTTTGTGCAAAATTCTTCACTCAAACAAAGACTTCCAAAAGGAATCCAACTAACTGATCCAAAAAGCAACGTTGCTTTTTGAGGACAACACATATCCGCCATTGAAGCTTTCAAGTAACTTATTACAATCCACAACTCATGTTGCTTCCTTAACCCAATCTAGGTTTGTTTATCTCAATCATATTAACTAGACCCGATTGTTGTTGTTGTTCGATTGAATCCTCAGACCGGTTTGATTATTTATGTAATTGTGTAAATGTCTATTGTGGGATGTACTGGAATGGGGATTCTTTTATAGTGATGGTTGCAAACAAACTCTGAATTGAGATGAGATGAAGTGGTGGTGGGTGGTTTTTGAAGAAGATCAAGTAGCGGTGGGTGGTTTTTGAAGAAGATGAAATGGAGGTAGTGGAGGGTGTAGACGGTGGTGGTTGGTGGCGGTGGAGTGGTGATTAGGTGGTTGGAGGCGGCGGTCAAATGGGGTGGTGCGGTGTATCGAGGTAGGGGGGGTTGGGGTGATGAAGTGGCGATGGTTTGATGGTTCGTTTTTCTGGCGGTGGTTTGGTGGTGTAGAGGTGGTTTGATGATTATGGTTGTAGACAACTAGAAAGAGAGAAAAGGTAATTTCACCGTCGTGCCTACGGGCGGGTGGATTATCGGGTTTTCCCCGGAATTGGTGGTGGACTCGGGTTACTCTCGGAGTACTTCGTTTGTCCAGTGGGTGCCCCGAGAGTGCTCGGGATTGAGTTTGTTGGCCGTTTAAAAAAAAAAAAAAAAGAGAAAAGGGAAAGGGGGTGGGTAGGTGGGTAATGGTGTGATGGAGAGAGAGTAGAGAGAGATGTGGCTGGTATAATATATAATATTTAATTAATTCATTTTATTTTATTTAAGGGCATTTTAGTAATTTCATATCCACTTAAAATAAAACTAACCTCCAACCGCACCAAGAGTTATCCGGGAACGAAAATTGAAAAGTTGGGGACTATAGAGACAATTTTAGAAAGTTAGGGACTAAAGGTGAAAAAATGACAAACCATAGAGACTATCCAGGCATTTAACTCTCGCAAATTAGTTTTTTTTTTTAACTAAGAACTTCATATTAAATTTTGTATAGAAGTTCAGTTTGATTGCAATTATATGGAAGGCAAAAAGATTTTTCCTTTGCATATGGATCTGATTCATGTTTGATAGTCTGTAAGTCCTCTCCATGCGTGAAAATGATTGAACGATTTTGATTCTCAGGCTTTCCTTCTCCTAATATTGCGGGCCCAAGCAATTTTATCCTATGACGTGCAATGAAATCACCTCTAGTGGTACCAAACCACATCTCCAAGCCGATTAAAGTAGCATAATTGGTCTAGTTTTCTTCAATTATTAATTATTTTTTATTTACCTTCGAAGCAACAATTCACTCATAATATTGTAACCATCTTCAAACAAATTATTATCTTTATAACGAAATCTCAATTTTTACCCGATCCAAGTTTTGTCCTATCTAAAAAGCATTGGAGTTTGACATAGCTTTGACTAGAGTAGAGTAATAAACTTTATGGTTTCGTTTTTGCGAAGTTCCTCAACCTCATTTATATAAGCAACAGGTAGATGCAACGACTATGTACCTTCATCTTTAGCCATATCAAATGTTGTTGAATATTAATGTATACATTCGCAAGATCAGATTGGTCGTTCGTTTTATTAATAGATTCACAAAACCAGATTGCTTCTAACATTGCATTCAATGGTAATTGATTCGGTTGCTTCTAGCATCGATCTTTTTCTCTTGAGGATGTTGAAGAAATGAAGAATGTCATATGGGAAATGAACCTGAAACATATGCGATTAGGGTTTTAAACGGGAATTATACCAAGGATATTTACATGAGGGGATGGGTTATAATACAAAGGCCCATAAAAAGACAAAGTGTAACAAGGTTTTCTAGCCATTAGATCAGATCAAAAACTCATCAAGGGCTCTAAATTACACAGTGGCATCCCTGTAATTAAAAAGGGCGGTAAGGGTAGGTTTGTCCTTTGTCATAAAAACACCTTTTCATCTTCTTTCTTCCTCAGTAAGATTCACAAGTAGATTCTCAATCCTTTCTCCCATTCACAGCGATCCATTCAAATCCTTTTCATGTCAAATCCTTTCTTCTTCAACGATTCTTCATCATCATTCACAGCTATTCTTCATCTCCATTCACAACGATTCTTCTTCGATCTTCGCGTTTTCTTATGGACTCTTCAGCGCAACCGCCTCAAAATACACCGATTAAGCAACACGAAACACCGATTTTACTTCGTCGTTCACCGATTACAAGGTTATATACACAACTAACCGATCCAGTTTCTTCCGAGTCGATATTGCGTATTTCTGAAGTGGAAGAACAAGTTTCCAAACCGAAAACGAAGAAAAAAGCTAAAAGGAATCAAAAAACTGGTACATTGTTTGCTTTATAGGGTTTTTACATGATTGTGTTTATTTTAGTTCGGTGATTTTGTTATATAAAAGTCCATGACCGTTAAAATTACATAAAACAAGCTTAAACACAATGTCGAACTTTGATTGTGTTATGTGCTGACCTAGGGTTTGATTGTGTCTAATATTGTTGTCTAAGGGGGGACGGGGTGGTTCACTAGTGATAGAAACTATCACTCCCATTGTCCAATCATATCATGCCATGTCATCAACCAAATTTCTATCACTAGTGATAGAAATGTAGGCGGGGTGGTATCACTAGTGATGGAATTCTATCACCCAATATTTATATACATGTGTATGAATATATACATGTTTCGTGTACAGGTGTCATTTGAAGAGAGCCCCCATGCAGCCTTTATTCAAAAGTTCCACACGTGTCATTTGAAGAGATGCCCACATGCAGCCTTCTTCTACCTCCTGCTGCAGCCCTGCCATCTAGTCCCATCATCGACTCAAAGTGCTATTTAAATTCAATTGCAAACGACAAAAGGAATCTTTGTTCAATTCAAATTCAACGCGTTATGTGAAGCACGCGTTATATTACAACGCGTTAATTTAACGGGCGGCGGCGGTGTTCCGTGATCTTTCAACGCGTTTTGGGGTGGTATAACGGACCACCCCGTCCCCCCTAATTGTGTTATATATATGGTGTCTAATATTGTTGCGATTGTGTAAGGATTATGCCATTAAATGTGTCAGTAATGTGTTTTGTTTGTTTGTAGACTATTTAGTATAGGCTATTGTGTCATTATATGTGTAAAACACAATCGATAGGAAATATTGTTGTGATTGTTGTGTCATTAGATGTATAAAATACAATGTATAAGGTATATTCTTCGATTGTGTTATTTAAATTGATTCCGAACTGTTGTGCATAAGGATTATGTTATTAAATGCATAAGTAATGTGTTTTGTTTGTTTGTAGACTATCGACTATAGACTGTTGTGTCATTATATGTGTATAAAACAATCGATAGGAAATATTGTTGTGTCATCAGATGTATAAAATACAATATATAAGGTATATTGTTGCGATTGTGCTATTTAAATTGATTCCGGACTGTTGTGCATAAGGATTATGCCATTAAATGCATAAGTAATGTGTTTTGTTTGTTTGTAGACTATTGACTATAGACTGTTGTGTCATTATATGCATAAAACACAAACGCTAGGAAATATTGTTGTGATTGTTGTGTCATTAGATGTATAAAATACAATGGATAAGGTATATTATTGTGTCAATAAATGACTTACTATTTTGTTTGTAATTGGATCATTGTGTATCACTTATGTCATGTTTAACATAAAAGTTGGTGTAAACATAATGTATTTTAATTATTCTGTAATTGTGTAACTAGTGGGGTGCCCGCGCGTTGCGGCGGGTAACACGTACATTAGTGATTTTAAGGGTGTGCACAGGGCGGTTCGATGGGTTGTTTGCTTTTAAATGAGCAAAATAACTTTAGCTATACAAAAGTGTTGTTGTTCTCGTTTGTTCCCATGATTGCTTGCAACACTAAATCCCCCAAAACCCCATTGAAAATGCTACCGAATCTTGATATAGCGATACTTCAAATCACACTGAAAGCATACAGTTAAAACACACTTATCATGCATCCCTAGCTACATAATTCTCAAAACTCAGAAACAAAGTAAAAAACAACTACTTCTCAAGATCAACCGTAAGTTACATACAAATCTAAGCATGATGAACAACGTAACTCGTTTATTAACCGGCTCAATTCGAGCTCCGGCCTGGCGTGGCAAGGAAATGCCAGTACCATGGTGAAGACGGTCGGAGATGGCCGCGGCTCCGTCTCCACCTCCAGTTGCCTTTGGCGGATCCCGAAAAAGAATCAGAAAAAGAGAGAAATTGGGAGGATTTTTAAGAGATGAAAGTGAATGACTCAACTAACCAAGCCGTTTGTCATCAACATACCCCAGTTTCTACCTAGCCCAATGAGAGGCAACCACCCCCTCCTGCCCCAAACGGTCAAACAAAATCTCAAATTATTATTCAAAGGCAACAGATTAGAAAAGTGTTCACTTATAAAAGGTACAAATGATCATTATTTATTGTTAATTACCTTCATTGAAGCAAAGGCAGTATCAATGCGAGTGGACATTGTGTTCAAGCCAGCATCAAATTGGTGGGAATTCCCAGCATCATGTTGACTATACATATCATCTAGAACCATAATTTTCTTACACCCCTGTTGAACCCCGTCTAACACAACAGGCTTTGTTCGGGTCGTTTTGTGCCAGCGAAAGTCCCCGAAATCATCACCGTGTATCTTACGGCGTTTCCTAGTTCCAGTATTATACGCTTTAATTGCTCTGTGAATAAAGTGAGATACACTTCCATCTTGTTGGACTCCTAAAACAAAATAAAAAAAAGTCATATAACAAAAAATGTGTGTCCATCGTATAGAAGAAAATATAAACGAAAATGTATAAGTACCGGACAACTTTTGAGGATGAGTATAACAGATTCCGTCATTTTCATCGACCGTTGGAATAAACTCATCGATAAAAGGGTGAGGCTGGAAACCTTGTGCACCACTTTTAGCAAGTAAATGCCAGATAATTTCTTGATCCAACGGGTCAAATTTAACGCCTTGGGGCAACCCCGGCCATGCTTGATTAACCTAGAAGCATAGATATTTAAGTTTAGAAAATAACTTATACTTTAAAAAGCAATAAAGAACCTCGCAATAATGTGGGAATGTAGAATAGGGCGATATCACACTGGCAATGCAGATAACTCCAGCATCAGAGAACAACTTTGCAACTTCTCCTAAAAATCCATAATTAGTATACAATCAATATAGCAAATGCGAGTACTACAATTAGGCATTAGCTATGAAAGAATTAAACTCATCGATTCTTCTTATATTCTCAACATAGTCTTCTGGTTGGAACGTAAGATCACTGTTAAGACCATGCCTGACATTATCACCATCAAGGGCGTACGTTAGGTTCCCTCGAGAATTCAAACCGCTTGTTAATGCACAAGCCAATGTGCTCTTACCTGAATCACATTTGTAGTTGAAGCCTTTTGTCAGCTGGTTAATCATATATGCTGTTGAACACGTCGATAAATTGAGACCTTCGTAAGTGATACATGAACTGCGGGTAGAGAGAGAAATTCGTCGAAAGACGAAACGATGACGGGTCTTCCAGAATGTAGTCCCCGAACTTTGACGCGAAACGAATCAGCTCCTTATTGAGCCATCTCACCACCTCTCGAGGGAAATTCTTCCCAGTTTCGTGAACTGCAAGTCTAGCCATCACTGCACCGGCTGTTTCTTGGTCAAAACCGGCAGCGATTTCCGGTGCACCACCACTAACCCACCGTCTAGCTGCCGACGTTACCCGCTTTCGAATTCCCATGTTTCCGTGTCGGTATTTTGTTATAAACTGTTATAAAAATTTTCGGTGAGTATGCATCAAAGGTAACATCAAGTGAGTATGCATTTATAATAGCTACATAATATTGGTGACATTATAAGCTCAGTAGATGAACAAACAAACCTCAATAAGCTTTGCTGCCAGCTCATCAAGCAACTCGATTCGACTCTTTGTATTATCTAAAGCTTGCATAACCTTCTTCTTTTGAAATAACAGATCTCAAGCCTCGTTTTCTTTCCCGGCTTGAACACTACAAATTACATATAAAAATCCCAATCTGATTAATTAATCGCTAGTCGGTATCTCACCGGTATCCCAATCTGTTACAACACTGCTGGTGGATCATAAAAGATTTAAACTTAGTAATTAACCAAGAATGTAATCATAAAAAAGAAAAAAAAATATAAACTAACTATCTATGCAGTTAATATCGGTGATACATCGGTGAGATATCGGTTATATCGGTCTCCTCGTAAAATATCAGGGTCAAATATCGGTCAGATTATCGGTACCGATATTGTTGGCGATATTGATCGATATTTGACCGAGATATCACCGATATTTGACCAGGGATCTTCAGAATCATCTGCAATGTAATATAAATAATAAACAGTTAAAAAAATAACACCTCAAATTCCAGTGCTTGTTGATTCTCACAACGTATAACAACCTGCTTCACTTGATCATAAGTTGCTAATTCAGCAGCATTTATTATAGCATTACGGGCAATATTTGGGCCCAACCCAGTCCATAGAGCTCGAATCCCTTCCTATATGAAGTACATATAATTATAGATTAGAAGCTAAACGTAAATAATAGCAACCAATGAGTAGCGGAAGGAAGCTGGTACATTACTTGTCTCGCTATCGTTGAATACGCATTTAAAGGACCGGAGTAACGCCTTGGCACACCAGGTGCCAGTTTCCCTTCAGCTTGAAGGCGGACTTTCACTAAATCGGTAGGATTCGCTGCAGATATAGCAACAGCACCTGTGGGGAATAATAATAATAATAATAATAATAATAATAATAATTAATCATCAATACACGATATATAAGGCCGTTTAAGCTCAGCTCAATTTGAGCTTTTAGCGAGCCGACCTCAAGTAACTTGGCTCGTTTACAACCCTGCCCCTATTATACGAATGAAAAGTTTTATGGCTGAAAAAATGACTCACCAAGTTTCGTCCCAACAAGAACGATTGGGACACCAGGGGCGTAATGCTTCAATTCTGGAATCCACTGATAACATAAATAACAAAAATACGCAATAACTTTTAAGTCCAAATTATCAGTTATTTTAGGAGTTACAGAGAGACATATAAAAAAGAGGACTTTCACCTTCTTGGAGACGTTTTCATAGCTGGCTTTACTAATGAGAGAGAACGCCAAAATGAAAACATCGGCCCCACGATAACTCAACGGTCTTAATCTGTTATAATCCTCCTGTCCTGTTTGCTACAACACATGATCAATGTGTGAATCAAACAGATATTATGAAGTTGAGTAATACAGATTTTCATAAGGTTACCTGCAGTGTCCCACAAGCCTAGATTAACCGTGTCGCCATTGACAACCACATTGGAACTGAAATTATCAAATACCGTTGGGACATAATCCTCTTTAAACCACATTCAACAAAGGGTTTTAGCTCAGATGCGATGAACTGAATGTGAGGTTTAACTACAAAACATGCTTGTGTTCTAACTTTCAAATGAGCAATTTCCAAATGAATGAAAATTACTAAATAAGGTTGCTTTAAAGCTCAATTCAATGCAGAAAAATATGAAGGTAAAAAACCGGAAAATGCTTTAAAAATACCATCAATGTACTGGTTATTCTTTTTAAAAAATGACAAAAATGTATGAAATGAAGAATCAAAATCTTCTGTTTATAAAAACCAAATACAGGAGAAAATTGAATCTTTCACCAAATTGATACCCAACACGAATGTGATCATTACGCTACGTCCTCTAAATAGCTAGGAGCTTTTATATCTGTGATCAATAGCATCAATAACACGAAAACAACAACAACAACAACAACCATACCCAGTAAATCCCACAAATAGCAGTCAAAAACCCGAAAAGATGTAAAAAAAAAAAAACTCTAGAGAAATAACTGACAAAATCAAGAAAATTCATGCAAATTCTTCATCTGCATCGCGAAAATATTAGACCAGATTAGATACGAACAGAAATATCTCACAGTACCGATTTCGTAAATAAGATAACCATCAACCAAAATTCATCATCATCATCATCATCATCATCATCAATAATAACATAGTAGGTCTGGAACAAATTAGTTGAACAAAAACATTAAAACAACAATCATTAGACCTAGAACCAAAAACCCAACTAAAAAAATACAAACTTTACTTACAGATATGAAGCTGGTTGCCGGTAAATAAACCGCAAATCGTCGCCACAACCTGGTTCTTCATCACCGCTATAGTTGGAAACGTAGGGGTTCGCCGGAAAACTGTTGGCCGACTCCCCTTTTCAGTCGGTCTCTCTCGGTTGTGTGTGTTTTGTAAAGAAGAGAACTGAACCATATGACCTAATCGTATGAAGAATACACCAGCAATCTCATCACCGGAACCCCCTATCGTTGCCTAGGGTTTTAAACTATTGTTCCCATCTTCGTTCTCCGACCAATGATCACTGTCATCGTGATCGCCTCGTCTCACCTTCTCCATTGCCTCTCTCTGTCCCTCTTTCCCGTTTTCTCTCCCATCGGCGTTTCACTCTCTAACCCCTGGTCTTCTCTAAATATGCGAGACTGACGATTGAAGTAACAGGTTATAAATGTATCAGTTTCCATTGGTGAAATCTCTTAATTGCCCCCATGGTGTCTTAAAATTTTATTTTATTTAGCTTGGCTTTCCTTGTACCTAATGCTTTAAAATTTATACCTTTGGTAAAATTACAATATTGTACATCACTTCTCCTTTTTATAATAGTATAGATAATGGTGTTGTAGGTGATGTGATCAAGACTATTAAGGTGTTTGCAAATCCAAAAGTGTCAAATGAAGACAACGAAAAAAATGGAAGCAAACTAAAGAGGTTGAACCAAATGTACCAAAGAAACAGAAAATCAAGAGTTCATCAAATGAAGGAACGAAAAAAAAAAATCAAAAATCATCTCAAAAATACCATCCTTTCACAAATCAAAAGGCGACCTTAAGGTGTTCGCCTGGAAACCTTACTGACTTTATGGAAGGCTTAACTCTATCTCAGAAGAAGGTCGTTAAAGAAATGGGATTCGACAACATATTGTGTATAAATATACACACAATCCCGACTGCTTTTGCTTATTGGCTGCTTCAAAACTATGATCCCAACACACACAAAATATTTGATGGAACTCATGAAATTACTATTTCTAGTTCTTCGATCAATGATATTTTTGGGATTCCAAATGGTGGAAAGTTTGTTGAAACCTTTTAGACCAAACTCAAAAAATAAAGTTGTAAAGGAATGGCGTTGTCAGTTTGGAAAACCAATCCCACCGAAGATTACAATGAAGACTTTCAGTCATGACAACCGGCAAAAATAATGGTAATTCCGTACAACTTAACAACTTAATTATACATTTAACTGCGTTCGTTACGACTTAATTAATGTGTGATTAGGTCGCGTAAAGTCTATCAAGCATAGGACATGGTTAAATATGCTAAACAATATTGATACATTCGTCGCATCGCGAGAAAACTACTGTCCAAATATGTTGGCGAAATGCTGAAAACAGATTTGGACATAGTTTGTAAAAAACTATGTCCAAATATGTTGGCGAAATGCTGAAAACACATTATGAGTCGAACAAGTAGAAATGTTATATGCAAAACTTGGAGAGTTGATGTTAAATTGTACATAAAGTAATGAAAGAACTTGACAACAAATTCCGTTAGAAAGTATATCTGAAAGAATATTTGAAGTGATCATCATCAAGTTTGAATGAAGGTTTGGATACTAAGATGGATTGTTTTTATAAAACTAATTGCAATGTTTTGAATATAGGTTAATTGTCTTGATAGATCGTGCCATGTTGGAACGGACACACCGACTCGCACGCTTCCGCTATGATATTGAACTAAATGGGTCAAAACGTTTTGATGGAAACTTCCATGTTATGTTTTAGCCTTTGTAAATACTTATCTCTAAACACGATTTAGAACTCTTGTCAACTATGCTTATTTTGTTCTATGGTTTTTGGATATTAACTTCTATGAAAATGTTAACTTGCTTTTGTGTAAGTCAAGGTTCATGGTCGATCTTCATAGTTTGTATGTTTGACCCGTTTTGTTTTCATGGTTAAAACTCTCATGTTTTTAATAAGAATTTTAGACCTTACAAGTTGGTATCAGAGCCGAGGTTTGAGGGAATCAAGTATCAAAGATAAGATACTTGAACTCAAACCGAAAGCTCGTATGAAGGTGTGTTCATTCCAAGGCGCTATGCAAGTAAGTAATTTAAGAATTTTGATATTGTATTCTTAGTTTTAAATGGGAAGGGAATATGGTTAACTCATTAGAATAACCTAGGTAGGGACATTACAGAATGTTACTAGAGGTTTCGGGACTTCACGGGACCATTTTGGGTCGGAACGGGGCTTGGGAATGGATTTTTGGGTTGTTTGTAGTTAATATAGCGTTTGCAGACCAGAAGGGGCGTTGGCGATGGCCCCTAGGGCGTCAGTGACGCCACCCCTGATCCCCGATGCACCAGTTGACTGTCTACGCAAAGTTTCAGCGACGCCAACTTTTGGGGGGCGTCGGCGACGCAGGTTGGGGCATCGTCGACGCCGAAGACTGAACTAGGTTGCTGATTTTGTTCATTTCGTTATGCCAAAGCTCTGTGGATTCGAATCCTGGATCGAATCCTTGACCTTTGAATGCGTACGAACACGTAAGTTGTGCGGAATCCAAAATACGTGTGTGGATCAGACGAGCAGAGCTTCGCCTCAAAGTTTCTCAAAACTTACAAATGACCAAGACCCTAGGCTTCTATATATAGTGATAGTGCCTTCGTACTAAGGTGGATAATGCTCCCTTCGTACAAAGCGCCCCTTCGTACGAAGCTACCAGAACTCTAAAACATATACACTTTATGCTTTCTTCTGTTTAGCACCAGACTTGTATCATCTGTTTTAGCTACGATACGTGATTGACGAAAGTGATAGACATAATGCACTCATAGACCCCCCCTTGGATATTACTGCAGTCAATCTCGTAGCTTTCTGTCTCTATCTGAGTCTTCTAGAAATGTTAACAATTTCAACTAACAGACTCCCCGTGAATCTGCTTTCAGTGACATTTGCTCCCCCTCTCGTTTAACTCTTTCTTCAGGCTCCCCCTTGCTTTAAGCTTCCGTGCTTTCAGCTACTTGGATCGATACCTGTCTTTAACTCTACAAGCTCCTCCAAGATAGTTACTTGGCTCTTTAAATGCACGCTCCCCCTTGCTTTGAGCTTGTCTTCAGACTCCCCCTTAGACTCAGCTACCGGGATCGTAATCTGGATTAATACCTACACATCTCAAACCATTTGTAAGATATCTGACAACTCAAGTTTAGGATAAAAAACCTAGCTCTAAACATTTAACATGGATAAGCTGGAGCATTTCAAATATGTGACTGCACAAGACATCGTTTGATCACAGAATCAGTGACCTGACTCAAATTTAACAATTTAAACTATTATGGATTTTCCAAGAATGATTGCCTGGCCCTTAAACACATATATTCAGACTCAGTAACCTGGCTTTAAGTATCAAAATATGACAATTAAATCATCCAAAACTTTTATCAAATAATCATCCAAGTCCAACTTAATGACCTTGGAGATTTCACACACTGTTTTTGATTTTTCATTTAAAAACTTCAAATTTCAAATTAATGAACTTGTTTTATTTTCAGAAACATGTTCAACATACTTAGATTTTAAAACTCAGCTTTCAGTCATCGGTTGTCGGAAATAAAGTAAAAATCTTTTTGTACTTTTTTTCTAAAACATAAAGCAGTAAACAAATATTTACAGACAATATATTTGGTTGAGTTTGCGTTAGAGGATCATATCAGTTTATGACAAATCACTAGCACCGTTGAGCTATAAACACTTTAAGTTCTAAACGATTCACTTAGATTGTCAGTATACTGATCCATTTAAATTCTCACACAAAGTTCAACTGATTCGAGATACGAGATTTAGTGTTTTAAGAACTTAACTTATTCACGTGTCCCACCTTAAAATATACTCCTGTATCAAGATTCCCTAGATTCAGTCTTACAGGTGAATATACTATATTGATATCTGTACTCTGGGTTAGTGCGAGACCTTGAGAGCTCAGGTATGAACTACCGTTCAGTCAAAGAGATGAAGGCTCAACTTTGAGGTGTGTCCCACTTAGGGATCTTCTTTACAACTGCACTTGATTTATATCTTTCGATATTTTATCACTTTTTATGCAGAGACCAAGTATAATACCCCAGATATCAAACAGTATAAAGACCTAGTATCTCAGAATCAGGCAACCTCTCAAACGAGATTTCGGAGGTTATCCATATATCCGAGAGATGTTCCCCATGAGATAAGCAACCTATTGATTTTATGTTTATATCTCGACATCAATCTACTAAATGTGTAAAAACCTACTAGCATATTATCAGTGAGACCGTTTATCACATTTTAACTTTTCATTTCTTTAGCGTATTGTGATTGTCTACTGATGTACTATCATTTCCTCTTTTTACACAAAAACGCATTTTGAATTTTCTTTTGTTTTTGAGTTTTTCAAATTTTCAAATGTTTTTGTATTTGCTGAAAATTTTACTCACCTTAAAATTCAAAACATTTAAAAAAATTTGACAACCCGATGAAGATAGCTTTGTCTCGCCATCCACTTTCTGCTTATCATGCTCTGTTTTGCAAAAAATACCCCCATGATTTACAACACACTGATTTTTAACAATGTTAAAACCATTTAATCACTTGTAAAATAATCATGTTTGTTCAGCCGTGAGTGTTTCGGCATATTCAATCAACATATTTTTTCAAATTTTTGATTTTTGACAAATTTAAAACACAAACATATTTTTGTTTTTTAGATTTTTCTATTTTAGGGTTTTTAATTTATGGTTTATTTATGTAAAGAAACGAACAAACTCCTTGTTTCTCTGTCGCAGGGTTCAGCCCCTCTCGTGCCAGCCAGCCTGCTCCGCTCTTCATCTTGACAGTCTACCATCATCTGGAGCACCTGCACATATAACCAATTCAATTACTTGAATAAAGCAACCCAAACCTGCTTTGACTCAGGTAGCTTAATATGTATCTTTCCAGGTAATACTGGATAATTTCTGTCATTCTTTTCAAAAACATTTTCTTTAATTTTCTCATCAACAGAAACCTTTTGTTGTTTGACCACCCAGATTTGCCCTTTTGAAAAATTCCTTGGATAAAATTTTGAATGTTTTTATTTGGCACAACAACTTTTGGTTTCCAAAACTGGTTTGGTTTTCTCATATCAACCGTTGTTTTCCAACTTTGTGTTGTCCTAAATCTGGGTGTCACAGGTTTCTAAGTTTGTTGTGATTCAGCCTTTGAAATTTTCGACTTCCAAGTTTGTTTTGATTCAAACTTGGTTGATTTCTGATTCATAACATCAGACTTCATTTTCGCAACACCAACAGGTTTAAGATTTGTGCACTTGCGACCAATATGTCCAGTTTGATCACACTTAAAGCATGTTTTCTTTGAAACATCTTTAACCTGTTGTTGTTTCTTCTGCGCATAGAACTCTTCATTAGACTGTCGTCTAAATTGGAGTTCTTTCCCTTCTTCAGAACTTTTCCCATGAACAAAGTTCATCTTTTTCTGATAATTTGGCTTTTCAAAACATTTTTTTTTGTTTTGTTGATTTTTATAACCCAACCCAGCCTTCATGTTCTTCTTTTTGTAACTAGGTTTGTTATAAAAAGTTTTCTTGCTTTTTCTAGCAAATTTTGCAATTTCAGATTTCTCAATTTCTACCAATTTGAACACTTTGTCAATCTTTTCCGAAATCACATTCTGAATTGGGACCTCAACACCTGAGAATAACTTGTCCGATCTAATCATGGTATAAGCCAATCCTACGGATCATCATTCGCATCTTTCTCAGATTTTGATTTTTTAAGATAACTATCATGAAAACTTGCCTCATCTTCATCATGTGATTCAGACTTATCTGTTTTGGTACACTCCTCTGTCAAAATGCTTTCAACAACCTTACCTACCACCTCTGAATCACCAAGATCATCAGATTTGGTGTAAGTCACATCGATGTTATCAGGTAATTGGTCAACCATGTTTATTTCTTTTTCCACCTTTCGCCATCATAGAATGTATAATTATTCTCCAACGGTGGTGGAACCTGATGGTATTCTGACCCGATTCCTTTTTTGTTCTTTTCAGATTCTTTTCCATCTGGTGTGATGTTGAAAATGCGTTCCAGAATGTAGGAAGAAGCATGATAACTTTGAAGTTTATTGACCATCTTTTCCTTTTCAGCCAATTCTTGTTTAAGTTTGGCAACATCATCAATATAATTATTCAAAACCATTTGTTTTCCTTCATATCTGGCTTCAAGAAATTTAGTTGTCTTTTGACCTGCTGACAATCTATCATCCAGACTTTTGACTTTACTCTTCAAAGTTTCATAAGCTTCTTTACAGTGTGATATGACAATTTCATTCCATCATACTCTTTTTGCAACTCTTGAATAATTTTATCTTTTTGAACACATTCGTTGCAATCAACTGAACATTGTTGTTTCAAAATTTTATTTTCTTTTTCAAGATTTTCACATTCTTGTGTTAGTTCTTTTTCTTTCAAAAACTTTTCATTTTCAAGCATTTCATTACATTTTTCTTTGAATATCTTTTCTATTTTAGTAAACTCAATGTACCGAATTTTAAATTTTTCATCTTTTTCAGTACAAGCACTGCACGTTTCCAAGCATTTCATGCACTGTTGTTTAGCTTTATTATCAATTTTAATTAATGAATCAGAAGAATCAGTTTGAGTTGTTACCTCAGTTTTTATTACCGTGGCTTCTTTTGCCTTTTGATTATGTTCTTCTTTAACCACCTGCTGTTTCTCAGCAACAACTTTCTCAGCTTTCTCATCAGCTTTTTTCACCTCATTCACTAACTTCTGACTTTGATCAACGATTTCCTCTACCGTGTAACACCCCGACCGCGTAATACAACAAACCGCGGCGGAAACGTCAGGGAGTCAAGTCACAGAATTATTGTTTCACAACACATGGTATATGAAGTTTTGTTTTATATCATTGATAGATTCGTTGCTTTAAAACAAACTAAAATAAGTACAAAAAATTGTCTTTCATGTTTAAAAGTCGCTAAGGCACGAGTCCATCCTATGTGTAGCATGCAATCAATAATCGTCAGATAATAGAACCTGAAACATATGTGAAAAACAGTCAGTATAAAAAGCTGGCGAGTACATAGGTTTTGTGTGTCAAATTCATGGCTTTAAATTCTTATTGCAATACCTCGTTCAACCTCAAGAGTCGACGAGTGTAATACTTAAAATTAAAATGTGTTTGATATTGCAACATATATTTTATTAACATTATAAGTTGGTATAAGTAAAACAAAAACCTTTATAGCCATGAATATTGGCCGAAAACATTTGTCTTTGTTATAAAGTAGTAAATCGTCTTGAAAGTAAACATTGTATGGTTTATATCTTTAAGTAAACATCGTTGCATGACATCGTTTGAAAACATTCGTTCAAGTGATCTAGATAACGCTACGACATGTAATATGATAAAAGCACTTATATATAGGAAGTACCAGCGGCGTATCCACCATGCTTTTATCACATTACACCCATCTCGTTATCTAATCACTTACCATAAACCAATCATCCAAATCGTCATTGTTATAAACCAAATTGTTATTCATCCGTGTTATAAACCAAATTATCATTCGTCCGTGCTATAAACAAATCGTCACACGTCCTTGTTATAAACCAATCGTCATTCATCAGTGTTGTAAACCATTTGTCATAAGTCCTTATTTTAATTGTGAAAACTTTTGGTCGTTCTTTAATGAACACATTCAAACCTGTGTGACTAGACTATACCACCCATGGGGTATCTTTAATAGACCCTGAAAGGCCCTTTAACTCGACTAACAAATCAACACATGATTTGTTAAAATAACAGATTTAGTCATTACCCCAAACTATCCACCAAATCTAGTGGGTAGCCCGATAACGGGATTGTCAGTCCTATGGTACCATAACATACTACTGGTCGACTTGATCAAAACTAATGAATGTCATTCGTGTTATGAATTAACGCACCAACAAGTTCATTCACATTATTGAAATCGTCGTGTTTTATATAAACCATAGTCTTTGTTTTTGAAAACTTGAAAAGCATTTAGCACATATGAGTTACCCCAAAACAATTGAAAGCATAAAAGAGGGGAGCTATGTACTCACTTGGGATTGCAAAGAGTCCTCGAATAAAATGAGAAAACAAAGGTTCAAACATGTCCTAATGTGTCCTAACATCGGGTAACTATGTTAAAGTAATAGTACATAATCGGAGGAATCAGATAGAATGAGGTCTTGTAAACCAAATGAGTGTTGGAACTCATATGAAATGGTTTAACAAAGTCTACAGTCTGATTTGGAATGAATCCTAGGTGCTTTTGGCCCGTTATGACCCATTAAGGTAGTTTACGCTACTTTAACGTGTCATTTGCGCAAAATCACATTCGGATGGTTAAACTAGTCCTATGATAAGTCTTATATGCCTAAGCATGTTTAGTAAAGTTGCAATATTAGTTTAAGTGTAAAAAATTAGGTTACATATGCTTAAAATGAATTTATGCGCGAAAAGGGAGTTTTGGTGATTTTCTAAAGGCATATAAACAACCTATCATACAACTAACCAAACGAAGTGACCATAAGGTATAACCTCAGGAGGTTATTCCCTATACAACAATGGTCACAAATATGTGTTTGGTGGGATCCTAAGATCGACCAAACGGGTCAGATGCGAAAGTTAAAGCGGTGGTCAAACCGCTCGACTTACGACCCTAAATAAGCACTAAACTAGAAGTGACGAGCTAAACATGTTTAAAACATGTTTAACTTAGTTGAAAAACTGATTTGGTATCAAAACAAAGTGTTTTGGTACCTGAAAATAGTTCCGTCGTAAAATGCACATAATTGTGCATTTTAACCGAAACTTTGACTCGTCACTTCGACTAGTAAACGTGGTAATCAGTAGGTATAATCGCAAGGGATTATAACCATCGTAATTACGATCACGTTACAAAGTTTGATTGAACTTTGACTTGACCAATTCATGGTCAGAACTGAAAGTCAAGCGGCAGTCAAACTGTTTGACTTTCAGCTTAAAATAGCTAAAAGAAATGAACAAGACTAGGATAGAACACTTACTTGTGTTCTAGGATCCAAGAATGCTTAGTAGGAAGCCTCCAAAAGATGGTAGCCTCCAATTTAGAGCAGATGAGAAGAGAATGAATGAATGAGCAACGAATTGAGAAAAGTTGGGGGCTATTTATACTTGTTTGAAGTGCACAAGATCATGACAAGTGGTTTTTGTGTTCACCAAGGATGGAACAAGATCAATACAAGTGTCCAAGATCAGATTCTATACTTGTTCATCACACTATAGCCCACAAGATTGCATAAAAACTATGAATAAAAACCAAGGCTGCAAGATGAATTTAACATTTTGCCAGCACTAGTTCTTGCGCCCCGCGACCCAGTGAGCCCAAGCTCTCGTGCCCCGCTAGCCAGATAAATGGCGGAATTGAGTTTTGGTAGTTTTGGTCCCCGCAACTTGTTTTAAGGTGTTTTCGACGCACTTAACCCCCGTTAACCCAATTTTAAGGCTTTACAAGGATGTTAAAGCATATGGGACTTGAAATACTCTTGGAAATATTGTGGGTGTCGGTTCGTTCGGTTGTACGGTCGTGTTTTTCGCTTAATTACGACGAAAGCTCGAACAGACGCGAAAACAATCCAAATTGCGTAACGATTGATATTTTTGCATTCACATCACTAAAATACAATATTTTAATGATTACAAAATTTTTTGGATGTGCGCATATGGTCTGAATGCAGAATATACGCGAATTGCCATACTTTCGCAATTTGTCTCAAATAGTCCATGTGATCGAATAAACTTGTTTTTGCCATACCGAACCTTCCAAAACTTATTTCTAAGTTATGTAAAGGGTATTTAGGGTATGTTTATCTTATGTCACTGTTCCGGAGTGTATGTCGCGTTAAATTGACTACGTTTACGTAACAGTTTACGTATAACTTCCGAAAAAGCTTTTGAGAGTTCGAAATCTTACAAAGATTGAAATGTGTAAATGTCATATGTAATTATACAAATCCCGGGAATGAAACACAATGGTCGTAAAGGCACAAATGTCACAGTCTCCCCTACTTTAGGAAATTTCGTCCCGAAATTTAATTTAGAGGTAACTTGTGAAAACAGATGTGGATATTTCGCTTTCAAATGATCTTCCGTTCCTTGAATAAAACTCTGAGCCACGTTTGGATTTCGATCAAATTTTGTTAATCATACTCGTCTGTTGTCTTTAGGAAAGAGTTTAGGTCCGAAGATTTAAACTTCATTCCAATAGGTAGGTGTATGATTGAACCGAACCTCAAGAGCGTCTTGTTAATGTCAAAGTGATGTCCTTGTTGTAGTAAAATATGAGGAAAGTATGAACTTTGGAGTTTCGAACAATGGATGGAAGAATGTTTCCTATGAAGACTATTATAGGAAACTTGTGTGTGCTCAAAATTGGAGTCGGAGTGTGTAAGGTAAAACAACGTTGGTCAAGGTCCAGAACTTCTAGTACTTAAATAACGCCACATTTACAATGTAATAAGGAACATTTATATATAGGAAGTACCAGCGGCGTATCAACCATGCCCTTATTACATTGCTCCCGTTTCGTTATTCATATCACTATAGGTTCTTACACATGACAAAACTTGCTGTGGTTTCTATGCATTGAATTCCATAATTATGTATGCATCCATAATTACGTAATTCTTTTCACAGTCCGCACTGTTCATTTTATGATGTGTAGGGGAAGAAAATCAAACGAATAATCCTGTGATGACTTTGACTAGACCACCATAAGGTCTCTTTAACTAGATCAATGAATGATCTTTTTAAATAGACCACCAAAGAGTCTCTTCAACTAGATCACCACATGATCTCTTTAACTAGATCGACGAACGACCTCTTTAACTAGATTGACGAACAATCTCTTTAACTAGACCACCAAAGGGTCTCTTTAACTAGATCAACACATAATCTCTTTAACTAGATTGACGAACAATCTCTTTAACTAGACCACCAAAGGGTCTCTTAACTAGATCAACACATGTACTCTTTAACTAGATTGACGAACAATCTCTTTAACTAGACCACCAAAGGGTCTCTTTAACTAGACCAACACATGATCTCTTTAACTAGATTGACGAACAATCTCTTTAACTAGACCACAAAAGGGTCTCTTTAACTAGATCAACGAATGATCTCTTTAACTAGATTGATGAACAATCTCTTTAACTAGACCACTAAAGGGTCTCTTTAACTTTGGAATCCAAGGGTCTTGACTATTTGCATAGAAAAGCCCATTAATGATTTAAGATAGTACTTTTGGATATCCTTCTAAGAATCTATCATATGAAGATATGGAAGATTTTACAAGGATTTAGATAGCGAGCATTTGAATCTACTAAAAACACATAATCACATAATTGTCAACTTGGTCATCATTTTGTTATCAACTTGTCGTCAATTTATACATATGTAATGAAGTACGCAAGGAATCCAATCAAGGACTTCGATTTACACTTTAAACATCCATAAGGATCTAACTGTAAAGATAGGAAGATCCTATAAGAATTTGGTTTGGTCACATCGACTTGCATATTGTCATATTGCATAAGTCCAATTGAGGACTTATGAAAAGTACCCTTAGGTATCCAATCAAGGATTTAAAGGGGTACTTTGAGTATTCGTCAAGAGTTATAACTTGTACCTTGTACTTTGTTTCTTAGAATAAACGAGTACTTAGGATTTTCGTGGAGATCACGAGCGATCACAAAAATGAAAGAAACTACAAGAGTAGTTTAATTTGCAAGGAATATGGCTCCTTGGTGTCGGTTTCGTAGGGGTATACCATACATACACGTAATCACATTTGTTTTCATATTGTAGGATCGTTTTGTGACCCAAACGGGTCGATCAGAAGAGTTCTAATCTATTTCAAAGGCGGAAACAATGAAATAGACTTGTAAAACAGCTAGATTCACTATCAAATGTCTTGTATTATTGATTTAACAAGTTTTCAGATCAGTAGACACGTCGGCAGCACTTCGGTACCGGAAACATCAAAGTTACAAATGATCTCGCATGAAGGGTATTTATAGGAGATCTAATTTCGCATGAACCTGCCAAACGAAATTAGATACAAACGAAATTTAATTTTGTGCGAAATTACTATGTAATTTCGTACGAAATTACCCTATCACATTTCATGCGAAATTACCTAAAAACCTATTTTCTCGAACAACGTGCCCTGATCTAACAATTCTAGAATAAGACTCGATACAAGACGAATTCGACAGACGTATGCACCAACATACTCCCCATCGGATGTTGACGAGTCTTCAGTGTCGAGTCTTCAACGTCTTCAGTCTTTATCAGTCTCTGGGCTCTTTCTAAATATCTGACAGAGTAAGCGTCCTCAATCTTTATCTCTCTTTTATCATCAGGATTCGATTCTGGCTCTTGCATCTACAGACTCTTCTCTCCCTTGGATGTTGTTCTACTAGCAGACTCCCCCTTGAATTGTGCTGGGATCGTAGTCTGGCTTTCACATGATTCAAGATTGTGACCTGGCTCACATCCTGCTCAGGTACTAGAATCACAACCTGGCTTTCTCATAGCCATAACCTGCACATTCTCTACCCAAAAGTAAATTTCCCAAATTTTCAACTTGACAAATTTATAAATTACTAATAGAATTCTTTTAACAACACCACTTTTATTTTGAGTTAGATATGATTATAACAATTTTAATTTCTGATGACCACTTGTAAAGATAACATTTTCTTTCCACGCACTCCCAAACCTGTTCGTCATAGTCAGCACTCGAAATTTTGAAAATCAGCTTTTCAACATCAGTTGTCTAAAATCTTTTTGAATTTTTCAAAATTTATGCTAAAACACTCCGAAAATATTTTTGGATTTTTTTATATTGAAATGAAATGCTGTAAAGAAATATTTACACACAATATTTTTGTGAGTTTGTGTAAGAGGATCATATCAGTTTTTTTTTAGAAAAATCACCAACACCGTTAAGCTTTAAACATTTTAAGTTCTAAACGATTCACTTAGATTATTAGTATACTGATCCACTTAAATTTTCACACAAATTTCAACTATTTCGAGATACGATATTAATGTTTTAGATACTTAAACTTATTCGCGTGTCCCACCTCAGAATATACTCCCGTATCCAGATCCCAATATTCAATCTTACAGGTGAGTATACCTAGATGATATCTGTAAAGGGTTAAATGCAAGGGCCGTGAGAGCTCAGGCTATTGCTTCCGCAAAATCAGAGAGATGACGGCTTCGACTTTTGGTGTGTTCCCTTTAGAGAATATTTTCTTCAACAGCACATGATTAGCATTTTTCAATGTTTCATCATTTTTTATGCTGAGGGCGGGCTATGTTTCAAGCAACCGGAAAGTATTATACGGGGACTAGGCCATTGCTTCCGCAAAATTAGAAGTCCCGGGATAATACCCCAGATATCACTGAGTATAAAGACCTAGTATCTCAGAAGGAGGGACCTTTCAAACAAGATTTCGGGGGTTACCCATATATCCGAGAGATGTTCCCCACGATATAAGTTAGTTTGAAATTTAGGTTTATATCTCGACACAATCTACTAAATGTGCAAAAACCTACTGGCACATCATCAGTGAGACCGTTTATCACATTTTTCTTTCTAATTCTTTAGTATGCTGTGATCGTCCACTGATGCACTATCATTTCCTCTTTTATACAACAAAACTCGTTTTTGATTTTATCATGTTTTTGACTTTTTCAAATTTTCAAATGTTTTTGGATTTTCTGAAATTTCTTACTCCCCCTAAAATTCAAAATCATTTAAAGAAATTTGAAAACAAACTATACAAGTAAAGTGACAACTGATATCAAATCGCTTTAAATCGCCATCCACTTGGCATAAACAATCAGAACTCCCCCTGTCAACAAACTATTTTCCCATTATGATTTCAAAACACTTAAGTTTGTTTTAATCAAATGGTTTTTTCCGGAAAATAAGTTTTGTTTATTTTACCACTTTGTAAAAATGGGGTTTCATCACAATGTTTTCATTCCAAATACCACTTGTATGAATGATCAAATCAAGTTCAATCTAATGACCTTGATTAACCATTTGTAAGTGAAACCTTCTTCAACTACTTATAGGTTCACTTATCAACCAAAACCACTTGTAAAATTCAAAATATAACAATTTTAAGAACAACTACCACTTGTAGGTTTACCAAATAACTACTTGTAGGAGAATGCCGATTCCTGCTCCACGATTACCAACTTGGGAGCTCCGGCAAGTCAGTTTTTTAGTTTGAAAATGTTGTCACCCAAGCCTGACCAGCCTTGGGTGATTTTGATTCAACCCTATCCCAACCTCCTTTTGATCTGTAAAAATCTTTTGCACTTTTCACTTTCCCGTCTACCATTTTCCCAAATATATGTTTGGCTTTCCCATTGAAAGCCTTTTCAGCATCAAATTCTCCTTTACCAGAGAAGAATTGATTTGAAATCTCAAACCTACCTTTTGACTTTAAATTTTCCTTTGACAATGGCGGAAAGTTTTCCTCGTTCATTTCTGGAACGAAATTCTCAATCTTTTTCTCAACAAATGACTCCTCTGATTTTATGGAATCAGATTCATTGTCAGAACTTGAATCAGATTTTACAACCTATCTCTGTTTGTTCAAATCAACTTTTCTTTTGTAAAAACATTTCGAACTTTCACCTTCTTCGAAAGTTGAATTTTCAAACACTTTAGATTTCTCAGTCGAATTAAAAGACACTCCCTGTTTTGTGTTGTTGGACTGTTGGCAATTCCAAGCAATGTGTCCAAACTTGTGACATTTAAAACACGTTCTTCTCTCAACTCTTTGCTCAGTTCTCATCATCATATTCTTTTTCTTCTCAGCAAGAAACTCTTGATTTGACTGTTTCCAGAATGGTTTCTTCTGTTCTTCTTCTGAGCTTGTACCTGAAACAAATTTTGTGTTTGATTTATAATTTTTCTCATTTTTATGATTTCCTGAGGGAATGAACCCTAAACCCTGCTTTTTGAAATTACCGTTATGGTTTGGTTTCTTTCGATAACCTGAACCAGAACTGTAACCCTTTTTCTTGTTCAATCTCTGTTGAACTCTTGAAGTGTACGTTTTAGGTTTTTCATGAAGATTTAAATCTTTAATTTCAGAAATATTAATTTCTGTTAATTTGAAAACCTGTTTGATCATTTCAGTTTTGACACTTCTTATTGGAAATTCTTCATCAGAATATAATTTGTCTGAATCATTCAAAGTATAAGCCACTTTGATTGGTTCGTCATTCAAATTAGATTTTGATAACAAGAATTCTTTATTGTAAACTCGTTTAACTGGTGAACTCGGACTCTTTTCTGACGAACTCGAACTTTCAGACTTAGACTCCGACTTTGACTCTTCATCCATATCCAACACCTGATCGACCACTTTCTTTAACAACTCAGACTCATGATTAGTGTCAGACGCTGTGAATGTGACATCAATATTGTCTGGTAATTCATCAATGATTTCAGACTTTAACTTGATGTTGAGAGCCTTATTTAAACGTTCTTCATTTGGCTTTCTAGGAGAATAACTATTCCAAATCGGAGGCGGACACTTGTTATATTTGACACTTTGTTTCTTACCAGTATCCGTATCTTCCTTTTCTTTGTCTTGGAAAGCTTCAAGACCTGCAACATTAGGATAAACTCGATCAATCAAATAGTCACATGTTGTATAACTCAACAACAATCGTTTGATCCTTTCACTCTCTATCTTTTCAAGTTCCAAATCCTGCTTCAGCTTAGCACAATCTTCAATATACTCATTGATGACTTTCTGCTTTGTCATTAAATTTGAACTCATCATTGTCATAGCAGCATCAACCTCTTTATTTGTCTTGTTCAAACCATCAACTGTTCTATTCAGCACATCATATGATTCTTTCACGTACTTCACATCAGACAAAAAATTCTCTTTAAGCTCTTCCAGTGCACGAATCTTCTTGTCTTTCTCATCACAATCTTTACAAGATTCTAAACATTTCTGACACGGTTTAATAACCTCAACTATCTTGTCAACCTTGACAATTTTCTCAACTTCAACAATTTTTTCTACCTCGACAATTTTCTCAACTTCGATAAGTTTTTCAACTTTGACTATTTTTTCGAATTTAACAATTTTCTCTACCACTTTCTCCACTTCAACGATTTTTTCTATTACTTTCTCAATTACTGTTTCAACATTTGCTTCTTCAACTTCCATCTTTCTCTTTTTATCAACTATTATTCTTGTTGCTTCCAACTCTCTCATCAATTTGGCAATCTTCTTCTCATTCAGCATCTCAACTTTATCTGCAAAAAACAAATTAAAACTATCAGGATCTATACATTTTCTGGTTTTATTAATGTATTCTTCTTCATTATCAGTATCTATATCACTTCCAAGATCTGGAAAAATCTATATTCTTTTCGGACTAGATTTATCTTCATCTTCTTCCAGAATTCTAGCAACAAGACCTGAACCAGGTGGAATGTATTTATCCCAGCTAAATCCCTCTGCAACCTTTTCATCATCTTGATTTACAAGATATGCTTTCTTCGGTGCATTTTCAATAGCACGTGCATGTGCAGTCTGTGGTTGTTGAGCAATCTGATGAAAAATTGATTTTTGATAATAATTGTTCTTTCCAGACTGATCTTGTGTCCCGTTTGTCTCTTTGTTTTTGCACTCACGCATAAAATGACCTTTTTCTCGACACCTGAAACATGTAACTTTTGATTTGTCAAATCCTATTGGAGATTTAGATAATTCATTTAAGTCATCTCTTCCAGTGATTTGTTGAAATTTTTCTACTCTTCTAACTCCACTTGCTAAACACCACTTGACATCCATCAACTCAAGTTCCTCGGCATCAATCTGATCATAATCTTCTTTGGTAAGCATCGGATTCCCAATTCTGCCACCAATCAAGCTTTCATATGATTCCAACATAGCAACGAGTGATGCCATGTGTTGCTTTGCTATTTCTGGTGAAAGATTTTGACCATTTTGAATGTTCAAGGTAACATTGCACTGCAAATTTGTAGAATTCTGTTGTTGATGACTTGGTGTTGTAAAATTTGGATTAAAGCTTGAATACGAAGACGAAGGTCCACCACTTTGAGTCACAGTATTTCCATTTGTTCCAGAAGAATTATCAGTACTGAAACCAGTTTGGATCTTTCGACTTGGAGTAACTTCAAATTTGTTTCCTCTGTAGTATAAACTGACATCTTGTTGAGCATTTGGATTCTTCATGATTGCCGTTTTTTGGATATCCAACTCGTGCTCTTTAATCTTCTGAATAAACTGTGCCAGATTCATATTTTCAGACTTTCTCATGTGTTTAAGAATCAGCAAATAAGTTCCCCATTTCTGCTGTGGTAATGCATCAGCAAGTTTATCAACCCATTCATCATCGTCTTTCTTTATCTCCAATCTTCCCATTTCCAAAACTAGATGACAATATCTATCAATGGTCATTTTTGTTGTTTCATGGTCAAAGGCTACAAACATGTCAAAAGACTTCTTCAGTAAAGCCTTTTTGTTCTTGATCATATCAGCACTTCCTTTAAACTTTTGAGTCAATGCCGTCCAAATTGACCTAGCAGTACCTTCATGTTGGAGCAAAACAAAGATATCTTCTTTAATCGCTTGTTGAAGAATACTGATCATCATCATTTTCTCACTTGTATATTTCAATTTATCATTCTCTGAAAAATCACAAAATGCTTTTTCAAGCCCACGTTCATTTTTCGGTTTCTCGTAATCTTTCTCTAATGAACACCATGCGTCAAACTTATAAGCTTGCACCCAGTTCTCAAATCAATTCTGCCATCCTTTAAAATCTTCAATGTACATAAGCTTTGGCGGTTTTTGATGAGTTCCCGTTTCATTCTCACTGTACAATGTTTCAGCAGCTGTAACTGGTGCAACTGGTGTAGCAAAAGCATTGTAAAATTCCTCTTCCATGTTTAGGCAAATTGTTTTACAAAAAATACAAGTCTCACACAAAATACCAAACTCAAACGGAATTAACTTTTAAACGAAATCACTTGAAGCGGAATACCCCTTTCACACGGAATAACACTTTTGGTGCGAAATAACCTCTCACACGAAATCACTTTGAAACGGAATAACCCTATTCAAACGAAATAGCTGATTCAAGCGAAATTATCAAACGGAATTACTACTTGGAGCGAAATTACTAATTTCATGTGGAACGACTCAAACGGAATTACACTTTGAAGCGGAATCAGGTAATTTCGCGTGAAATCAAAGGTACTTTTCAAGCGGAATAGCAATTTCAAGCGAAAACAAGTTCTAATTTCGTATGAAATGCTGCTGACGTCACTTAATCCGAAATCATTTTCAAACGAAATTATGAATTTTACCAATTTTAGATCGAATTAAGGTCCAATTTTTCAAGGATTCGTTAAAACACTGTTTCGCTTATAATGTGTGAAATTCAGACCATTTTGATAGTAAAATTTTGTGAATTTTGTAAAAGAAGGTGTAGAAGTCAGAAATAAAGGTTGTTTTGGCAAGAACTCTTCCTCCTGAGCTCTGATACCACTTGTAGGATCGTTTTGTGACCCAAACGAGTCGATCAGAAGAGTTCTAATCTATTTCAAAGGCGGAAACAATGAAATAGACTTGTAAAACAGCTAGATTCACTATCAAATGTCTTGTATTATTGATTTAACAAGTTTTCAGATCAGTAGACACGTCGGCAGCACTTCGGTACCGAAAATATCAAAGTTACAAATGATCTCGCATGAAGGGTATTTATAGGAGATCTAATTTCGCATGAACCTGCCAAACGAAATTAGATACAAACGAAATTTAATTTCGTGCGAAATTACTATGTAATTTCGTACGAAATTACCCTATCACATTTCATGCAAAATTACCTAAAAACCTATTTTCTCGAACAACGTGCCCTGATCTAACAATTCTAGAATAAGACTCGATACAAGACGAAGTCGACAGACGTATGCACCAACACATACATCAAATTGGAATCACAGTTTATTTATTGCATTAACGAGTCTTGGGTAATTGTTTCTGAAATGACCCATTTCGCCACAATTATAGCAAGAACCTGGTGGAAAACGAGCTTGAGCATGATTTGCTTGAGGTTGGTTTGGAACACCTTGGTTCGGGGTAGTTCGACAAGCATTTGCCAAATGACCAAGTCGCCCACATGAAGTGCACTGACTACACTGTAGGTGATCTTGGTGGTGAGCATTACACTTGTTGCACAGCGGTGCTGTACCGGCATAAAATTTCCTTTCTGGAGGTTGAGCTGGTTGGTTGTGAGTGTTCTGGTTGGGTTGAGCAACAACCGCATAGTTTTGTGAGGCCTTACGCTTCTTAGAAGGTTTGACTTTGTTTCCCTTTTTTTCCTCTTGAGTAGCATTAGCTGCTTGTTTCTTGTCGCCTTTGCGGAACAGTTTTCTTTTTCTGATTTGAGATTCAGTTAAGGTCGCAGCTAATTCGATAGCCTGTCTGACAGTGGTAGGGTTGCTACCAGTAACAATGTCCTGAACTGGGTCAAGAAGGCCATCGATGTATTTCTCAATTGCCTTATCCAAAGGCGTAACCATAATTGGATACAACAAGCTCAATTCCTCGTACCGGTCGGTGTAAGCACGGTGTTCTCCGCTATCCTGTTTCAGATCGTCGAACTCCTTCTCAAGTGCCCTTTGCTCGTGACGTGGGCAGAACTCCTTCATCATAAGAGCTCGAAGCTCTTCCCATGTTTTTGCCATTGCCACTTCGGCACCCCTATCCCTCATCACACCGTTCCACCATGTTAGTTCTCTTTTCTGAAATACACTCGATGTAAACTCAACCTTTCGCCCATTCAGGCATTGAACATAACGAAAAGTGCTTTCGAGACTCTCAAACCATTATAGGAGCCTAGTTGCTCCTTCAAACCCAGTAAAAGCGGGTGGTTTAGCTGAGTTGAACTGTTTATAGTTGCATGGAGCTGGTGCGATTATGGCTGCCATAGTGGCATCTTGAGTTTGATCACGTCGAGGAGGCATTCTAAAAGAGCAGAGAAACATGAGACAAAACGATTGAGATGATATTGGATAGTCAAAATTGAACGTTAAAAATATTGACAAAGTATAAAGATTGTGGTCATTTGTTTGTTACCTAAAGCAAACAAATGACACAATGACTAATGAAAGTAAATGGGTCTTTATAATGTATCGCGAATATATGCTTTAGCCTATGGGTGGACACTCACCCCAAGAGTTCCCAGGTAAGAGTGACTAGTCCGATGATGTGGATTTGTATGAGCACTCTAGCCTTAGTCAGAAAACTCACGGTACAGGCACCCACCCTTATGGATTGCACATGTTCACATTATTCAAGCCCAAACTTTGACGAGATTTTGAAAACATCAAAGGCTCAAAAGCCTAAAATAACTCATCTAAGGATAGATGATTTCTTGTGAAGTTTTGGAAAATTTTTGACTCGAGAGAATGAATTATGTTTTGTTTTGTTTTGTTTTTGGCAATCACCTAAGGATAGGTGATAGTATTGTATTAAGAATCTAAACGCAAGTAAACTCGCGTTTGGGTCCTAGGAAGGTTATAGACTAGGTCAAGAGTATTACTAATAACCTAATTCCCTATAACCATGGCTCTGATACCAACTTTTCTGTAACACCCCGACCACGTAATACAACAAACCGCGCCGGAAACGTCGGGGAGTCAAGTCACAGAATCATTGTTTCACAACACATGGTATTTGAAGTTTTATTTTATATCATTGATAGATTCATTGTTTTAAAACAAACCAAATAAGTACAAACAATTGTCTTTCAAGTTTAAAAGTCGCTAAGGCACGAGTCCATCCTATGTGTAGCATGCAATCGACAATCGTCACATAATAGAACCAGAAACATATGTGAAAAACAGTCAGCATAAAAAGCTGGTGAGTACATAGGTTTTGTGTGTCAAATTCATGGCTTTAAATTCTTATTGCAATACCTCGTTCAACCTCGAGAGTCGACGAGTGTAATCCTTGAAATCAAAATGTGTTTGATATTGCAACATATATTTTATCAACTTTATAAGTTGGTATAAGTAAAACAAAAACCTTTATAGCCGAAAACATTTGTCTTTGTTATCAAACCAAGTAGTAAATCGTCTTGAAAGTAAACATTGTATGGTTTATATCTTTAAGTAAACATCGTTGCGTGACATCGTTTGAAAACATTCGTTCAGGTGATCTAGATAATGCTACGACATGTAATATGATAAAAACACTTATATATAGGAAGCTACGACATGTAATATGATAAAAGCACTTATATATAGGAAGTTATAATATGATAAAAGCACTTATATATAGGAAGTACCGGCGGCGTATCCACAATGCTTTTATCACATTACACCTGTCTCATTATCTAATCACTTACCATAAACCAATCGTCCAAATCGTCCTTGTTATAAACCAGATTGTTATTCGTCCGTGTTATAAACTAAATTGTCATTCATCCGTGCTATCAACAAATCGTCAATCGTCCTTGCTATAAACCAATCGTCATTCGTCCGTGTTATAAACCATTTGTCATTCGTCCTTGTTTTAATTGTGAAAACTTTTGGTCTTTAATGAACACATTCTAACCTGTGTGACTCGACTATACCACCCATGGGGTATCTTTAATAGACCCTGAAAGGCCTCTTTAACTCGAGTAACAAATCAATACATGATTTGTTAAAATAACAGATTTTGCCATTACCCCAAACTATCCACCAAATCCAGTGGATAGCCCGATAACGGGATTGTCAGTCCTATGGTACCATAACATACTACTGGTCGGCTTGATCAAAGCTAATGAATGTCATTCGTGTTATGAATTAACGCACCAACAAGTTCGTTCACATTATTGAAATCGTCGTGTTTTATATAAACCATAGTCTTTGTTTTTGAAAACTTGAAAAGCATTTAGCACATATGAGTCACCCCAAAACAATTGAAAGCATAAAAGAGGGGAGCTATGTACTCACTTGGGATTGCAAAGAGTCCTCTAATCAAGTGAGATAACAAAGCTTCACACGTGTCCTAATGTGTCCTAACATCGGATAACTATGTTAAAGTAACGGTACATAATCGGAGGAATCGGATAGAATGAGGCCTTGTAAACCAAATGAGTATTGGAACTCATATGAAATGGTTTAACAAAGTCTACATTCTGATTTGGAATGAATCCTAAGTGCTTTGACCCGTTATGACCCGTTAAGGTAGTTTACGCTACTTTAACGTGTCATTTGCGCAAAATCGCATTCGAATGGTTAAACTAGTCCTATGATAAGTCTTATATGCCTAAACATGTTTAATAAAGTTTTAATATCAGTTTAAGTGTCAAAAATTAGGTTACATATGCTTAAAATGAATTTATGCGCGAAAAGGGCATTTTGGTCATTTTCTAAAGGCATATAAACAACCTATCATACAACTAACCAAATGAAGTGACCATAAAGTATACCACCCATGGGGTATCTTTAACAGACCCTGAAAGGCCTCTTTAACTCGAGTAACAAATCAACACATGATTTGTTAAAATAACAGATTTTGCCATTACCCCAAACAATCCACCAAATCCAGTGGATAGCCCGATAAAGGGATTGTCAGTCCTATGGTACCATAACATACTACTGGTCGGCTTGATCAAAGCTAACGAATGTCATTCGTGTTATGAATTAACGCACCAACAAGTTCGTTCACATTATTGAAATCGTCATGTTTTATATAAACCATAGTCTTTGTTTTTGAAAACTTGAAAAACATTTAGCACATATGAGTCACCCCAAAACAATTGAAAGCATAAAAGAGGGGAGCTATGTACTCACTTGGGATTGCAAAGAGTCCTCTAATCAAGTGAGATAACAACGCTTCACACGTGTCCTAATGTGTCCTAACATCGGATAACTATGTTAAAGTAACGGTACATAATCGGAGGAATCGGATAGAATGAGGCCTTATAAACCAAATGAGTATTGGAACTCATATGAAATGGTTTAACAAAGTCTACATTCTGATTTGGAATGAATCCTAAGTGCTTTGACCCGTTAAGGTAGTTTACGCTACTTTAACGTGTCATTTGTGCAAAATCGCATTCAAATGGTTAAACTAGTCCTATGATAAGTCTTATATGCCTAAACATGTTTAATAAAGTTTTAATATCAGTTTAAGTGTCAAAAATTAGGTTACATATGCTTAAAATGAATTTATGCGCGAAAAGGGCATTTTGGTCATTTTCTAAAGGCATATAAACAACCTATCATACAACTAACCAAATGAAGTGACCATAAAGTATAACTTCAGGAGGTTATTCCCTATACAACTACGGTCACAAATATGTGTTTGGTCGGATCCTAAGATCGACCAAATGGGTCAGATTCGAAAGTCAAAGCGGTGGTCAAACCGCTCGACTTACGACCCTAAATATGCACTAAACTAGAAGTGACGAGCTAAAGATGTTAAAACATGTTTAACGTAGTTGAAAAAATGATTTGGTATTAAGACAAAGTGTTTTGATACCCGAAAATAGTTCCGTCGTAAAATGCACATAATTGTGCATTTTGACCGAAACTTTGACTCGTCACTTCGACTAGTAAACGTGGTAATCAGTAGGTATAATCGCAAGGGATTATAACCATCGTGATTACGATCACATTACAAAGTTCGATTGAAATTTGACTTGACCAATTCATGGTCAAAACCGAAAGTCAAACGGTAGTCAAACTGTTTGACTTTCAGCTTAAAATAGCTAAAAGAAATGAACAAGACTAGGATAGAACACTTACTTGTGTTCTAGGATTGAAGAATGCTCTAGGATCCAAGAATGCTCAGTATGTCGCGTTAAATTGACTACGTTTACGTAACAGTTTATGTATAACTTCCGAAAAAACTTTTGAGAGTTCGAAATCGTACAAGGTTTGAAATTTGTAAATGTCACACGTAATTATACAAATCCCGGGAATGAAACACAAGATTTCATTGGATTCGTAATTGTTCGGAATTGCACAATGGTCGTAAAGGCATAAATGTTACATACCGTCTTCTTCTTCTTTTCTAAATGGCATATATCACCTTCCTTATGCCTTCCTCTACCTTTTCTCTGTATATAAGAATTTCTTCGAGCCCTTTACACCAAACTCCCTCATTTGGAATAGCAGCAACAAGTGCCTCAAAATTCACCATATTAGGATCAACTGTTGGGTTTCCTTTAGGATCAACAAAACATTCTTTCTCTTCACTCCATCTATTTGCCCGTCGTGTTTCTATAAAAGCCTTGTATACTTCTCTTAAATACGCTCGTGCATGTTCTTCCTCTCGGCTTTGTTTCAACTCAGCAACCAACGCCCATTTTTCTATTCTCTCATCTATAATATATTTTCCCCAATTAAATCCTTCATCATGATGAAACGTACTGGGTCCAGTACTACCATCACGAATCATCAACATAGCTTACTTCTTCTCTTTAGATGATCCTTCTTCAATCTGGTTTCTTGATGGTTGCTCGTTGTTGCGATGATAGATAGCCTTTTTGTATTAGTCTTTGTGAAAAGGGTTCACACAATCATCTACTTTTTTGTTTGTGCATTCTCTCTTAAAGTGCCCTTTTTGCTTACACTTAAAGCAAGTAACTTTAGCTTTATCAAAACCTATCTTCATATCTGGGACTTCCAGACATTTCCTACCAGTGATTTCCATGAACCGTTGAGCCCTTCTGATGACGCTTGCCATACACCAGCGTATCCATGAGTTCCATTTCTTCTGGGTCTACTTGATCGTAATACTCCCTTGTCATATTTGTATTTTCAATCTTAACTGCAATTAAACCTTCATAAGACTCCAGAACAGAAGCCAAGAAACTCATGTGCTGTCTTGCGAAATCAGTGTTCAGGTTAGGCGAATCTTTCCAGTTTTGATTCGGACTGGATTTAGATGATGTAGATGATGAATGATATTCAGAATCATAACTTGGAGACTTGCTTTTCGATGAATCACCAGTATTATCTGCACTGAATGCTGTACTAATCTTTGGTGACTGATTGTTCAACAGCATACTTCTTCGGTAGTACAGATCAACATTCTATTGATAACTCGAACTGGTCATTTTGTTTTGTTTATGCAAATCTAAATCATGACCTACGAGTTTTTCAATGAGACCATCCAATGTGATCTCATCAAACTTGGCATCTTTTTTCAAAATTATCACATATGTCTGCCAGTCATCGACGTGTGGCAATGCCTCGATCAGTTTATTAACAATCTCTTCTCTATCTTTGTTAATTCCAAACCTCTCCAGCTTGATCTTGAAGTGACAAAACCTTTCTATCATTTGTCTAACATTTTCACCCTTCATACATCCAAACAGATCAAATTCCCTTTTCAGCAGTGAAATTGTTTTCTTCTTGATGTCTTTACCCCCTTCGGCTTTTAGCTTTAATGCTTCCCACATCGACTTGGATGTTTCACCATGTTGGAGTAAAAACAAGATATCCTCTCTAACCGATTGTTGCAATAATGTTACTTTTTTTATTTCATTAGAGTGGTTAGTTTTATCGATCTCTGAAAATTGTTTAATTGTAAGTAATACATTTTGATCATTCACCGGTTTTTCATATCAGAAAGTCATCATAATCAAACATTCATAGGCATAAACCTTCACCCAGTTCTCAAATCTCATGCTCCACCAATGATAATCTTCGATATTCATTAGTTTTGGTGGTCGTTGATGATTTCCGTACACACTGTCATACTTCAAACTCTCAGAAATAGCACTTGAAACAGTTTTTCTTGTAACTGGGTTTCTTCAGATGTGAACACGTTATAAAACGTGTTGTAAAATTCTTCAGCCATGATTACCTGCAAACACACAATCAAACACTATGATTAAACTTGAAATTTACATAAACAGTTAGTTCGTACGAAGCTGAAATGATGCCTTCGTACGAAGCTGCAAACCAAACTGATCAAACCAACACTGTGCGTTCATACGAAGCTAGATGTGGCTTCGTACGAAGGTACTTAAATTCTCAAACAAACTTGTTCTCTAGGTTCATACGAAGCTAGAGTATGTGGCTTCGTATGAAGCTACGCTGCGAAGAACAAAGTCACGTTTTTCATGGTTTTTCACCGATTTGAGTATGATTTTGTTCAAATTTTGATCTGAAACTTTGTAGGATTGTTCAAAAACGTTTTTCACACAACATGTTCAAACTTCAGCCAATTTGAACCATGAAATCTTCGAAAACCTGACTTTTAAGTTCAAAAAGAAAGTGTACAAGATGAGTAGAAGAAAATATGAAAAGAAGATGATGAATTCAACTCTGTTGTTGATGAATCAGCTTCAATCTTCATGTCTTCAATCCGTGCAATCAAACACCCGCTCTGATACCACTTGTGGATTCGAATCCTGGATTGATTCCTTGACCGTTGAATGCGTACGAACACGTAAGTTGTGCGGAATACGTGTGTGGATCAGACACTTAGATGTAATTATAAGTTGTTTTCTAATGATACTTTGACAGTATAAAACCGTGAAAACAAACGAGCAGAGCTTCGCCTCAAAGTTACTCAAAAGTTACAAATGACCAAGACCCTAGGCTTCTATATATAGTGATAGTGCCTTCGTACGAAGGTGGATAATGCTCCCTTCGTACGAAGCTACTAGAACTCTAAAACATATACACCTTTTGCTTTCTTCTGTTCAGCACCAGTCTTGTATCATCTGTTTTAGCTACGATATGTGATTGACGGAAGTGATAGACATAATGCACACACAAGCTCCCTAAACCATTTCCAAACCTCGATAAACTTTAGGAAAGCCCCAAAATGCCAATGGAATCATGGATACAAGCTAGTTAACAAGAATATTAATAGTGAATGCATGAAAAATAGAAAGTTAAGTATATAAATGAATGTATGCTTTGAGTAACACATCTAGAATGATTGTAAGGAAGGGTTATATGGGTCCATGACCTATGGGAATGAACTATTGAAAGCAAATAATGCATAGAATGATAAAGAGAATGAATGGAATGATAACTAACACAAGTATGTAATTGTAGATGGCAAACGGAAGAAACCCAAATACCATGGAACGAATAAATCAAGATGAACTATACAAGCTAATATCGGATGAAGTGGTAAAGGTACTTGATGCAAACATTGCACGAATAGCACAAGAAGTAGAAAGTCAAGTGCTAAGCGTAGTAGAAACTCTGATGACAAGTAAGATGGATGAATTGAAGGAAATGATAAACAAAGTACAAGGCAAGAAGAAAGCCCGACGATGTACATACAGGGAGTTTATGGCATGTAAGCCTGCATCTTATAATGGGGAAATAGATCGCATTGAATGCCAAAGATGGATTTCCAACATAGAAGGGGTGTTTATTCGAAGCCACTGTGAGAAGGAAGACCAAGTCATGTTTGCCACGAGGCAACTGCTTCGACAAGCTAAAGATTGGTGGGATGCTTATAGTAAAGAAGTCGGCGAGGATAAGCTCCAAACCCTAACATGGCAAGAGTTGAAGGAACCTTTCATCAAGTATCATTGTCCACAATCGGCTGTGGATCAGATTCAAGAAGATTTCCTCCGACTTTGACAAAAGAATTAAACAATCGACGAAAGTTTTTGGGGGTGGGGGGGGGGTTAGGTTTTTTTTAGGTTTTTGGGGGGTGGGGTTAGGTGTTTTGGGGTTTTTTTTGGTGAGGTATAGTTTTTTGATCAAAATTACTCTACAAGAACATTTTACAAAATTACTCTACAAGATAAAAATTACTTTACAAGAACATTTTACAAAATTACTCTACAAGATCAAAATTACTCTACAGGATCATTTGTAGAGTAATTTTGATAATTACCCTGCAAGCAAATATTTACGAAAATGCCACCGCGTTTTTTTTTCCTTTTTCATGTTATTCGTATGTTTAGTACGTTAAAATTATTTGTACGGGAAATTTACTCTAATAATATAATATTAAGTCACTTTCATACATAATACTTTGAAAACTAAAAGAATTTCATATTACGAAGGGTAAATTACATGTTTTGTCCTTTATGTTTTTAGCGGGTTGCAATGGATAGCCTTTAACTTCAATAATTACAGTCACAATCCTTTATTTGGAAAACGCATTACACCTTTTGTCCTTTAACACTAACCAAGTTTAAATTTTCAGTTATGTCTATCCATTTAAGAGTATTCTTGTCATTTCATTTTTTTATTTAAAATATTCATTAATAAATAAACATCATCTTCCCCAACCCTAACCCTAGAATCTCTCCTCTTCATCTCTCTCCAACCAACCTCTACCACCACCACTCATTTTCCTTTCATTTTCACCTTTCGTCCTTGGTGGCGGAGACACGACGACAGCGCTAACTACCACCACCCCAAAATAAATAAATCATATTTGTAATTTTTATGCTTAAGATTCAGCCATTTCGTCTTCTTCATTTCCTATTCTAACAATACTCAAAATCAAATGGCCAAAACTTGCGTAGACATCTTTTGATTCAACCAATTAAACTCTCTTAAATGCTTATAAACATAAACAAAGCACCCCAGTTATGGAATTGAACAGACCTAGAACATGAATGTTACTTGAAATCACAAAACGACGGTTATAGGTTTCTGTGGTGTTACTGGTATTCGACGAAGATGGTACGTGAGGGAGATGTCGACTGATGGCGTTCGACTACAGGTTATAGTGTAGCCTCTGGTCCCCGGAGTATCTATGTTCTTGCTGGAACTTCGAAAGAAACAGAGTAGATAGAGAGAGAAGTGACAAAGGGTAAACATTACACTTTTGTCCTTTATATGTTTTATTGCTTTTTAAGTTTTATTTTTAATTTGCTTTTTTAACTTTATTGATAGAATGACTGAATTACCCTCATGAGCAATATTAACAATATATAAAAGCTATTTATTTAATTCTATACATTATTTGTTTTCCCACACTTTTTGAATTTTAAAATATTTGTAATTTAGGAAGTCAAATATCTGTTGTATCACTTCCCGATATTCCTCCATAATTTATGTTGTAATCTCTTTAAATATTGTTTTGTGATAATGAGAATGATAACAGTTTCCAATACCAATTTCCACCACTACTGTTCGTTTCATATGGTATCAAGAGCTTGAATCATAAACTCTTGCGAGTTACCTTCGATCCTCTTCATCTCAGATTTTTTTTCCATGGCTTCATCCATTATCCATCTTACGGCTGCCACTCATTTTCCAATCAAGCTTACCTCTAACAATTTCCCTTCATGGCGAAAGCAGGTTCTCTAAACCCTTATCGGGTTAGAACTTGATAACCACATCGTTGGTAATACAACACCTCCGCCGAAAACTATACCTGCCGGTGAAACAATCAAATCTAACCCCGCATATCTACAGTGGTTTTGCCAAGACCAAATGATCATTAGCGCTCTCCTCGGGAGCTGATCCGATCAAATTTAGCCAATTGTTTCCTCCGCCGAAACCGCACGTCAAGCATGGGAGTTGCTCAACTCGAGTTATGCGAGTGGTTCGCGCTCGCGTATCATATCTCTCAAGTCACGGTTAGCCAAAAATCCAAGGGGCTCTCGATCTATTGCTGATTTTCTTCAAGACATGAAATCCATCTCGGACGAACTAGCCATTGCTCAAAGTCCGATTGCGGAAGAAGATTTAGTTGTTCATGTTATGAATCAACTTGGTGATAAGTACACCAACATTGTTGCTGGCCTAAAAGCCCGTGACACCACCATATCTTTCCCGGAGTTGTTTGACAAACTCCTCGACCACGAGCGGACTATCAAGGAAACCGCCTCAGATCCGATCATCCACACCGTGAATCAGACACAACGTCAGTTAACTCGCACCTACACCAGATCTATAGGAGATCATCGCCCCAACCGCCAATCTGCCAATCGCAACTCCTGGTCACAACGCACGCCGGCTCCAAATCCGCGCCATCACCGAACCAATGCATTCTGCCACTTTTACAACATTGCTGGACACGAGACGAAAGAGTGTCGCAAACTTAGTCGTTTTTTGCGAGACAATAATATTTCGGTTCTAGGTAATCCCTCACAACCTCCTGTGGTTAATTATACTTCACCACACTCCACTGCTACACATCCCACATGGATGTGGGATACTGGCGCGTCGAGTCACACCGCTCCAAATCAGAACTCCATACCGGTACTTTCAGAATACGGTGGCCCGGATGAGATTGCCTTAGGTGATGGTAAGACCCTTCCCATTACACATATCGGTCACACAACAATTCACACAAACTCACGTCCACTACTCTTAAATGACATCTTAATCGTTCCTAATTTACGTAATCATCTTATTTCTGTTGCCAAAGTTTGTCGAACTAATCGTGTTTCTGTTGAATTTTTTTCCATATCATTTTCTGTTGAATTTTTTCTCATGCGGGGAGTGAACGTTAATGACGTTTGCTATGGACCAACCACCTCATCCCCTCAACTTAATGCAACAACAATAGGCTCTCTACTCGCGTGGCATCATATCTTTGGACATCTTTCATTCCAAGTATTTAAGTCTTTAATCACTAGATTAGGACTTCAATGTAATAAAATGTCACAAGAGTCATTTCATTGTGAGTCTTGTTCTTTGAATAAAAGTCATAAACTTCCTTTTGGCAAAAATTCTTTTATTGCGACCAAACCCTTACAACTTGTTTATTCGGATGTTTGGGGATCGGTTCAAACCTCAATCGACGGGTTCAAATATTATGTTATATTTGTTGAGTACTATTCGAAATATATTTGGCTATACCCCATAAAGCGCAAATTGGACGTGTCTACGCTTTTTCTGCAGTTTAAAACGTTAGTTGAAAAATTCTTCAAGACACCTCTACTTGCATTATTTACCGATAACGGGGGCGAATATATTGGACTCGCATCATACCTCACTTCCCAAGGTATTTCCCACTGCACAACACCTCCTCACACACCCGAGCAAAATGGTGTCGCCGAACGACGTCATCGACATGTGGTTGAAACCGGACTAGCTTTGCTTCATTATGCCCATCTACCACAAAATTTTGGTCCCATGCTTTCCAAACTGCCACATATCTAATAAATCGACTTCCCACCTTTATTCTTAACAACAAATCGCCATACGATATAATGTTCAACACTACTCCCACTTATTCTAAACTTAAACCTTTCGGTTGTCTATGTTATCCGTGGTTACGTCCCTACACCACTTCCAAACTACAACCGCGCTCAAAATTATGTATTTTTCTAGGTTATTCATCATCTAAGTCGGCGTACAAATGTTACGATCCATTAACCGAAAAATTATTTCATTCAAGACATGTTGAATTTATATCTCATGTCTTCCCCTTCAAAAAAATAATACCCAACCATACTGCCACAACCTTGGAATCATTCTTGCATGCTAATCCAAACTCTTCTACATCTACCCTCCCATGCATTTCCCCACCAAATGTCACTTTATCTGACACACTCCCCACTACTCCTCCAACATCATCTGTTTCTTCATCCACTCAAAATCCATCTACTAGACCCCACTTGGTTAGTGCCCACTCACCTCAATATTCCATCCCTCCCATCTCGACCATTTCCCCAAACCAAGCACACCCCGACTCTACAACCTTACCCGTCACCACATCATCAACATCCGAACTCGACACACCATCATCAACACCCGAACCCGACACACTATCCTCTACACCAACCACCGGACCTCCCCAACCTATAAACACCACCACTACCGCTTCCACACCACCCCCTCATCGACGTCAACCCAAACCCAATCCCAAATATTACAATCCTAACTTTGTTAACTCCACAACTCTTCACCCACTGCCTACATCTCTCGAGCCTTCAACCTACACTCAAGCAATGAAAGACCCCATGTGGCGACAAGCTATGGATCTCGAATACAATGCTCTACTTCAAAAAAATACATGGGAGCTTATTCCTCACACCACCCAAACTCCAATCGGTTGTAAATGGGTGTTCCATATTAAACGAAAACCCGATGGTACTATCGAAAAATACAAAGCGCGACTCGTCGCAAAGGGTTTCCACCAACAATACGGTAAGGATTATTTTGACACTTTTAGTCCGGTTACAAAACCGGTTGTCACACCCCAACCGATGGCGGAATCATCGGGGCACGGCACTGAGCGAAACAGATTGTCCAGAAGTTTCCATAACAACTATCATTACCATTTAAGTAAAACATTACGTCCCATACCGTAACATAAATAGTCAAACAAGTTATTACAGACAACATCAAAACAAATACTCTGTTCCGACAACTCAAATTTAAATAAGTAGCAATTGTTTATCTGCTTCTAGAGACCCCTAATAAGTTATCTACAGACAACTATTTGTTGGGCTCTAAAGCTTTATTCTAGCTTCCATTTCCTACCACATGTGCATCCTAAGCACCTGTCACATACGTTAAAATAATGTCAATACATAAAATGTAAAGGTGAGCATACAAGTTTGATAATAGCATATAGAGTTCGAATTCGTTTACGCATAACCAGCACGTACACATGGTGAAATGAAGCACGTTAGTTATCGACATAGATCCATCGATACCAATGACTGCGGGTTGACTGCCCGAGGCAGTTCGCAATACACGATTACCACTGTAATCCATGCAAGTAAAAGATCCTTAACAACCCCCGTGAACGGGTGCTGAGTCCAAACTATAGTACTATCGTTGCTAAGGCAGGTAGACATCATTCCATGTGTAAACATAACAAACAAGCATTTATAAGCCACGTATAACATGCATTAATGGTTAAGCGTTAAAATAGCTTGAGTAGTGTGATAGTCGTAGTTTGAATAGTTGTAACGTATGTAACACCCAAAAGTGTTAAAAGCAAAAAGGGTTCGAGTATACTCACAGTTATTGTGGATTGAAGGGAGCGCTTTACAGCGAGTACGGTTAGCCCTGAATAGATTCGATAACGTAACGATAAGTGGCGCGTAAAACAGTACAAGTGAGAGTGGGTAGGATGACTGATCGTGCGGACCAGTTATCCGTGAGTAGAAGTCATCCGTGCGCATGACCTATCCATGCGGATGGTGATGCGTGCGGGTGGTGATGCGTGCGGGTGGTGATCCATCCGGATAAGTTATCCGTGCGTGCAACTGTCCGTGCGGGTGGTAACCCGTGCGGATTAGTTGTGCGTGCGGGTGACCTATCCGTACGGATAAGTTGTTTGTGAGGATAAATGTTCAAGTGGATTGTTTCTTCCTAAGATGTGTTTGTGTATGATGGCTTGTGCTTTGGAGTTTTCATTGTAGCATTTAGAAAACACATAAGTGTTTCTACCTTTCAAGCCGGTCGCGCGGACGACAGTCCGTGCGTATGGTAGTCCGTGCGGGCAGCCTGTGCGCGCGGGCAGAGGCAATCCGTCCGGATAGCCTGTCCGTGCGTACGACTTGGCCGTGCGGATGATGATTGTTTGAATTTTTAGTTTAAGGCCTTAGTATCTCATGATCCGAAGAGTAATTCCTTCAGAGGTCGTCCGTCCAGATTGCTCGTTCGTCGATACTCAAACCTTGTTTGGAAAGTGGGTCCCAAGGGTAGTCCGTGCGGGTGACAACCCGTACGTATGACTTGTGCGTGCGGATGGTAATCCGTGCGCACAGCTTGTCCGTGCGGACAGCTAGTCCGTGCGGACAACTGGTCTGATTGTCCCGTCCGTCTACACTTGGTTTCTGTTGTCGTTTATCGAGACGTTCTGATTACGTGGCAACCACTTGGAGTTGTATTCTCACCCGCGTGACTAGTCCGGTCAGGAACCACCCTAACTCGGCCTGTCGGCGACTCAGAACAGTCATTCCGGTTGACCCCGAAATCAGTTGTCTGTGGGTAGGATTTCAGATCTAGAACTAGTGAATCACTATTAACGAGTAGAACACTAGAACCGACCAGATTCGTACCGGTTTTGAGGGTAAAAGGAGGAGAGAACTTAGGTTTATTTCTTTCAACTCTTTTATCCTTAGAAAAGTTTAGATCTAGGTGAAGTTATTGTGAAATCTTGTGGAAATCGTTTAGATCTGAGATATTCTTGGTGGAATGAGGTCAAGTTTGAAGTTCTTATGAACTTCATGATGACGTCACCCGAGAATACCTCAAATCCGGGTGATTTCATGGTTAAAAGTGAAGTTTTGAAAGATGGAAATGTGTAGAATTGTGTAGTGATCAAAGATGTACAAGAATTAGTGCAAGATCTTACCTGGATTGAGAGAAATCTGAGAAAAAGTGAAGAATGCGTGCGGTTCGGACGTCACTTGCCAAAAGTGGAAAAAGTGGAGAGTGACCCGTGTATTTATAGGATGCCAAAAAGGGAAAGGGTGAGCCGTGCGCGTGGCACGCACCCGGGTAGGCTATCCGCGCGGACTGGTCATCCGTGCGGACTGGCAATCCGTGCGGATTGGCCATCCATGCGGATGCCGCCTGTTTTGGTGAGTTCGGTGCGATGTTGATTCGGTTTCGATTTGCGAGCGATTCGATAGGGTTTCCTAGTCAAATTACTTTCAGTCCCAACTACTTCTTATATGGTTCGACTCGGAATTCGGGTTCGGGTTCGTTTACCTTCGAGCTAGACTTCGAGTTCGATTGAGTTCGCTTGATTATCACAACATAACATAAAATAAACATGCACAGGTAACACGTAAGGCACACACACACGTATAACTGTCAAGTAAAATACATAGCTCGAGTTACGATTTTGATGTCGATTTGATTAGCATAGCTTGATTAACTTTATCGCATTGTTACTTCCTGTCGTTCACAGTCGTAGGTCGATTGAAATACGGTTAGTATGACTCGGTTATTGTAATGAACGACACTTACAACACATAATCTAAATATAATAGAAACAATTCTACGAGTCAAGTCGCGCGAAATCGGTCGTTGACTTTGACCTTGACTTTGACTTTCACTTGTGAAAACACGGGGTGTTACAGCCTCACCTTGTTTAGGGAATTTCGTCCCGAAATTAAGCTGAAAGCTGTAACTAGTTCGTGAATCACGTGTGAGAGTTCTTCGTTTGGACCATTGAAAATCGTCAAATTAATCGGGATTTTACGGTTAAAATCGCTGATTTTGGATATGATGTGCAAAAACATCTAACCTATAAGGTTTTAGATTTCAATTCGAAGTCGTTTGAGAGAAATCTTTTTCAATTTCCAATTTTTCATTTTCAAAACCTTTTTCTTTTTCTTTCAAAACTTTGATTATTGTAGGTCCGGATTTATCTCCGATTCGATTGCGTAACAATACGTTTGTCGTGCGGAAATCCGTGTACGTGTGTGACTGAACGTAATCGTAACGGAGCCAAAACCGATTCTACAAGTGGTATTTGAGCAGGAGATCGATTGCTCAGATTTGTCAAAGTTCTTCATCTTTCTTATCCATCGCGTTTTCCTCTAAAAATCGATAAATTAAACGTATACAATAATCGTGATTATATTGACTATGATGACGTGTACAAGCCGAGAATCACGTTTTGCCTTTTTCTCTCTACTTTCTCTCTCTAGCCCTTATTTACAACTATGCCACCTTGCCTTTCTTAATCAGACATTACTCATTCGTTAAACAACTGTGGATACCTTGCCTTCATCTCGCTTTCGAGTTCCCAAGTGAACTCTGCGCCTCGTTTGCCTTCCCAACGGACTTTCACAATAGGAATGCGCGAGCGCCTGAGTTCTTTGGTTTGGCGATCCATGATTTCGACAGGCTTTTCCACGAAGTGTAATGTTTCGTTCACTTGTAGATCATCTAGAGGAACATGTAAGTCGTGGTCGGCGATGCACTTTCGGAGGTTTGACACATGGAAAGTCGGATGGACATTGCTAAGTTCCTCCGGTAATTCGAGTCTGTAGGCGACTTTTCCGATCCTTTCTAGAATCTTAAAAGGTCCAACATATCGAGGCGCGAGTTTCCCCTTCTTGCCGAATCGGACTACACCCTTCCAAGGTGATACCTTTAGGAGTACGTAGTCAACAACGCCATATTCACGGTGCTTGCGCTTTTTATCGGCGAGAACTTTCTGTCTATCCCGAGCTTTCGCTAGGTTGTCTCGAATTTGGAAAATTTTGTCTGCCGTCTCTTGTAGCAGCTCTGGACCGGTTAGTTGCGAGTGACCGATCTCGTGCCACACAATAGGCGATCGACATCTTCTTCCGTATAAGGCCTCGAAAGGTGCCATCTGGATGCTAGTGTAATGCCCCGCGTTTTCATAACTTTCCATATTTAAAAACCATTGTTCAAATTCCTATTTTTGGAAACCTTGTGTCCTTGTATTAGTCATTTTGTTATAATCGTCGAAAATATTTCTTTAATCTAATTCGTTATAAGAATGGCTATCTATTCATGGTTTAATTAATTAAATTAATTGATTTTACTATTTAAAAGTTTATTTTTATAATAATCTAGTTAGTCTCGTTGAACTTTAAAGTTAGAAAATGATACAAATTAACCCAGTTAATTTAATTGTAAAGATTAGTTCTTTTAGAATATACGTATAACCTAGTTAGTTTGGTCAACTATGCTATATAACTTGCAATAAGTTAATTCAGCTAACTTATTTAAACTCTTCAAAGTGTAGGGGTTAGAATGGTGTTTCCTAAAACTAAAATGCAAGAAACCCTAATCCTCTTTTATAACAGCCGTTACCATGTCTTGTCCCTCTCAATACATCTAAAAAACTCATAACCAAACAAGCACTACTCCTTCATCTTCAACATTTCTAAACCCTAATCCACACAATGGAACCTCATCTTCACGCACTCCATCCCTGTTCCCTCTCTCTCTCTCTCGCGATTCATAAAACAAACACAGGAGTTCACCTTCTTGTCTCTTTCAATCAAACCCAAACAATCAGACATCTGCTCCTCTTGACCTCCGATTCCGATAACCAGCGGCGGCGACAGTCGCTCAGCTCCGATTCGGCTCGATTTCGGTCAGTTGTTTCGAGTTCCGGTTTGAGTCGAGTCTGTTTCGACGGCGGTTCAGTTCCGGTTCTGGTTCAGCAACAGTCAACAGTTCAGGTCTTGTTTTCGAGTCGGGTTTTGGCTCCGGCCTGTTTCAGTTCCTGTTCGAGTTTGAGTTCCGACCGACACCAAACAGTTCCTGTCGACTTTCAGATTCGGTTCAGGCCCGGTTCGATTGGTTCAGTTCTGTCAGGTTTGCTCTCGTTTCAGTTTCGAGTTTTCTTGTTTCGTTTCAGTTTCGAGTTTTGTTGTTTCGCTTCAGTCTCGTGTTGTAACTGTTTGGGGTAACCCGGTTCTGTCAGGTTCGGGTCTCGCTTGGTTCAAGTCTCGAGATTTGGTTACGGGAGCGGGTTTGTTTCAGATCCTATCTCGGGCGTCACGGGTTGGTTCAGTCCGAGCTAGTCAGCGGGTTCGGTGGGGTCTGACTTGGTTTCCGTTCACATGGTCAACAGTGGTTCAAGTCTTGCTTCGAGTTCATGTTTGGTGCGGCTCGGATCATTGTTCAAAGGCAGTCAGAACTATTCAAAACGAGACTTGGTAAAAATCTTAAACAACGCGAATTTATCCTTAATGTTTATATAGCTAGTTACTATTTTAAATCACGAAACATTTATTACTTGAATTTGTACATTAGACGTATCTTTATAACTTGTACAAATATAGATTTTCGTTATATTAACTCGTATAAATAAATAATGTTTCGTTGGTTGTTAAAATTAGAAAATTATATCGACACTTTAGTTGTCGGGATCGTCCAAAAACAGAGGAAACTCTGCCCGTTTTTCGTAAAATTCCGTAAAACGAAACCTATCAACAACGATTAGTTTTTTTTATAAAATAGTTATAAATGTATGATCAATTATATTTTTTTACAACCTTTCGACAATACTCTTGATAGACTTGATTTATAGTTTTTACGTAAACTATACAAAATATATATGAATATATATAATTATATCAACTGATTATACTCTAAAACTCCAATCCTAATCCTCCGTCATTATTCCGTTTACTCATGCACCATCGTTTACCCATATAGGGTGACCTCGGTGTTCCACCCTCCAAATCTCTTACACTCGTCAACACTTGGATAATCGGAAGACTTAGCAATTATGTGAGTATACTCGTATTTTCCCCTCTTTACTTTTACCACTTTTGGGGTGTAACATGTTTATCTATCAACAACTTACACATGAACTTTTTGCTTAAACACATGAACATTCTTATTAACATGCTTGTATACGTGATGGCTTGATACTTTAAACTTGGATGAATCTTATGTGTTGAACTTATCATTAACTTGTACGAGCCAAACCGTGACATATGTAGCGCTATAGGATTAACGACCCGCCGCCCGTAACTTGTGGTTATGTCATGAGCATATTGCGTTTTCTTGGTTTGATATGTTAGACACATACCATGTTTTTATGTTTATCCTGAATCACATGCTTGCTATGAGGAATTGTTCAAAACTTATCTTTTGCTATGTACGTACCAAACTTGTATACTCGCCATTGCTTTTGCATTGAATTGTATTTTAAACATGTTACAGGTTGATGATGACGATGATATGAAAAGAAGTAGCATTGATGCCTAGATACACATATAGACGTTTAGGTTTAATATGTTGTATCAATTTTGATCATGTTGTTCGTATTTCTTTTGAACTTGTTGTTATTTGAGATTATGTAATGTTGACAATTTGAAGTTATGGAATGAAATGGGAATTATTTAAATATTGTCACAAATAGCGTTATGATGTCTCTAGCAATCTTCACACTTCGTCTCATCCCGATGTTTCCGCCATTGGTTGGGGTGTGACAGATTGGTATCAGAGCCATAACTATAGGGAATTAGGAAAAGTAGGAATGCTTTAACCTAGTCTATAGTTTTAGAGCCTTATTCTTAGGTTTTGCTTGAAACTACTTGCATGCTACTTACTTGCTTCTTATCCTTTCTCTTTAAACTTTTAAGTACATATGTCGTCTTAACTTTATGCACTATACTTGCCATGCCATCCTTAGGTGTTAATACTTGTTTCATTATGTGTTAATACTTGTTTTATGATGTGTCGACACTTGTTTAATATTCGATTCTTATGTGTTATTCTTGACAAGCCTTCTTATGTGTTATTACTTGTTTGTTTATTTTCTTAACATACGTTTTTCTAAGGCTTTTGTTTGATTATTCTAAATCCGACAACACTCATCTTATACAAACGAGACGAGTTTACCAAAATAGGCGTGAAACCCACAATTTGGTAAACGACTCTCATCCGCTTGATTCTATTTTTGCACGAAATTCACCATTAAGTTAGGAGTGAAATCCACATCTTAATGGGAATTTCAAACTCTAGTGGACCATCGTCAACGTGTCGAAATTAAATTTTGACCCGACGAGTACCAACCACACTTAGGGTACGAAATCGTCAAGTTAGGGGTGAAACCCGCACCTTGTCGACTAGTTCCACTCTTTAATTTTCAAAAATCCCGCCAAGTATCGAATTTTCGATGGATTGGGAACATGTAGTAACTGGAAGGGTGAGTACCGTTAGCCGAGATATCGGCGAGAGTATTCCACCTATTAGGCCAAAGCATGTTTCCTAATTTCAAAAGATCTTTCGACCACTTTGGTTAGTCAATGTTCCGCTTGGAACCATCCAAGTTTTATTTGAGATTACGCTTTATTATTTTCGATCTTTTGTCAATTTTGAACAATTTTTCGAGATTTCATTTTGCGTAACATCATACTCTTACTTTTCATACGATTATACATTATTAGCATGCATGATTTCACGTAATTTTATTTACGCTTTTATAACAACGAGAAGAGACATATCATCGAGATAGGAGTGATTTCCTTACCTTGACGATTAAATTCGCTTCTTTTCTCATCTTACAACGACCTCACCAACGGATTTGGGGTGATTCCCTTACCTAGGTGATCGTTACCAATACTTTCTTTAATAGTCTATATTACGTAAACACGATCATGTTTATACCTAAATCATTTATCATGTATTTCAAAATGCTTCATTTATTTAAACGTACATCTTATTCTATAATCTATTTTCGCATCACTCGCATACACAAAAAAATTTAAATGTTACCATAAACGTGTGTTCCTCGGTTTTCAAAATTTCACGAAATACTACTTGTCAGCCTAGTCGGTTTAATAAATCTGTTGCCCACAAATTCACCAATCAACGTAAACATTGAAACACGCTCCTCTCACACCATTAAACTAGAGATTGTTATCCTCAATTGAGAATCAAATCAACTTTTTCGCACACACCTATAAAATATTACCAATATTATTTAATCATTTACTAAAATTCATTTTCAAAACCAATGAAACATTTTTCAACAATCACTAAGTTCATGTACCAAATTCCTTTTTCTAAAGGATCAACTTTTTCACAAGAAGCTGTAAGTTTCAAAATTTTCTAACACAAAGTCACTTAAAACGACGCAAACTTATTAATCTCTAGAACTTTTTCAAAACCCCACTCGATACGACAATTAAATTCAAAACATGTGGGCAAGGAAACTTCATAAGAACCGACAAATTTTCAACTTATGTAAACTCTTTTAAAACCGCAGTAGCACTTCCATTCCTTTACAAAGTACTTTCGACATAACCAATAGATGTTTTATACTCTCTTTACATTCACAAACTAGAGTCTATATTTCGTGACAATTCAATCTATTTTAACTCCACGTTTTGCGCAAACACCTATTTATGCATATCATTTTACACGTTTTAGTCAATGTTTCACAACAATCTCATGCGTGTCACTCAGCCCCTTTTTCTTTCATACTCGAAACTTTTAAACGTTTACGCGCATAAACTCGTGTAGTTTGATTTATACTATAAACAAAATCATTATTTTCTACATCCATGCTTATACATTTTATGCCTTCACTTATGTTCACACTTACACATTTATGTTATACTCATGAGTCAAAATTCGTACGTTTTACGTTAACACATACACTCACAATTATATACTTACGTTGTCCTTACAATCATGTCTATACTACATTCGTATTCATATTCATATTCATATTCATACGCTTTATGTTTTCATTTGCACTTACACAACTTTGTTACACTTATATTCATACACATATATTTTATTCATACTTAACCTTCATGTTTTACACCTATATTCACATTCATATTCATATCTATGCTCATACATCTTATGTTCACACTGATACTTGTATTTATACTCACACGCCTTTTAATTACGCTTATACTTATCCACATACTACTTACACGTTTTATGTTTATGCTCATACATACATGCATATTCATACCTAAACTCATGATTCATACATTCGTACCCGTACGCGAACGTAATCCGAGTGATTTGCCTACGTGGGTCTCATACATACTTAAGCATGGACTTGCTTACATACTACATTCTTACACGTACACATTTTAATTTTTTTTGTGTATACCCTGACTCATACACGACTAGTACAAGCTATGCGGATCATACGACGATCAATAAAATCACGGGTGCACACGGGATTATAGTGATAGGCGTATGAGAACCATAGAGTATACTATTGTGTATGGTAAGACACGGAACGTAACATGACACGAATAACGAAACGGACGTAACATGGTCAAAACATGGTGGATACGCCGCTGGTACTTCCTATATATAAGTGTTTCCACCATGTTACCAAACTTTCGTAAAACGTGCCACGAGAAATTCAGTGTTTTAGAAACCTTTTTGGACCTAATACAAACTTTAAACAACTCACAAACGCATTATATCCGATTATCCATGACGAGACCTTATCCTTAAGACTACTTTTGTCTATCCGATACTCATGCTATTCTTATACTCATAATCGTTATTAGACCAATCGTTCACCCTTGTACCTCAATTATACTCTGCTGTCTCAGACTCCAAGGCCTCAATTTTAAACAATCCTCTTCTGTTTGTCAAAACCCTTTCAAGTCTTCCTTCTAAATAAATTTCGGGATGAAATTTTCTAAAGGAGGGGAGACTGTAACGCCCCGCGTTTTCATAACTTTCCATATTTAAAAACCATTGTTCACATTCCTATTTTTGGAAACCTTGTGTCCTTGTATTAGTCATTTTGTTATAATCGTCGAAAATATTTCTTTAATCTAATTCGTTATAAGAATGGCTATCTATTCATGGTTTAATTAATTAAATTAATTGATTTTACTATTTAAAAGTTTATTTTTATAATAATCTAGTTAGTCTCGTTGAACTTTAAAGTTAGAAAATGATACAAATTAACCCAGTTAATTTAATTGTAAAGATTAGTTCTTTTAGAATATACGTATAACCTAGTTAGTTTGGTCAACTATGCTATATAACTTGCAATAAGTTAATTCAGCTAACTTATTTAAACTCTTCAAAGTTTAGGGGTTAGAATGGTGTTTCCTAAAACTAAAATGCAAGAAACCCTAATCCTCTTTTATAATAGCCGTTACCATGTCTTGTCCCTCTCAATACATCTAAAAAACTCATAACCAAACAAGCACTACTCCTTCATCTTCAACATTTCTAAACCCTAATCCACACAATGGAACCTCATCTTCACGCACTCCATCCTTGTTCCCTCTCTCTCTCTCGCGATTCATAAAACAAACACAGGAGTTCACCTTCTTGTCTCTTTCAATCAAACCCAAACAATCAGACATCTGCTCCTCTTGACCTCCGATTCCGATAACCAGCGGCGGCGACAGTCGCTCAGCTCCGATTCGGCTCGATTTCGGTCAGTTGTTTCGAGTTCCGGTTTGAGTCAAGTCTGTTTCGACGGCGGTTCAGTTCCGGTTCTGGTTCAGCAACAGTCAACAGTTCAGGTCTTGTTTTCGAGTCGGGTTTTGGCTTCGGCCTGTTTCAGTTCCTGTTCGAGTTTGAGTTCCGACCGACACCAAACAGTTCCTGTCGACTTTCAGATTCGGTTCAGGCCCGGTTCGATTGGTTCAGTTCTGTCAGGTTTGCTCTCGTTTCAGTTTCGAGTTTTCTTGTTTCGTTTCAGTTTCGAGTTTTGTTGTTTCGCTTCAGTCTCGTGTTGTAACTGTTTGGGGTAACCCGGTTCTGTCAGGTTCGGGTCTCGCTTGGTTCAAGTCTCGAGATTTGGTTACGGGAGCGGGTTTGTTTCAGATCCTATCTCGGGCGTCACGGGTTGGTTCAGTCCGAGCTAGTCAGCGGGTTCGGTGGGGTCTGACTTGGTTTCCGTTCACATGGTCAACAGTGGTTCAAGTCTTGCTTCGAGTTCATGTTTGGTGCGGCTCGGATCATTGTTCAAAGGCAGTCAGAACTATTCAAAACGAGACTTGGTAAAAATCTTAAACAACGCGAATTTATCCTTAATGTTTATATAGCTAGTTACTATTTTAAATCACGAAACATTTATTACTTGAATTTGTACATTAGACGTATCTTTATAACTTGTACAAATATAGATTTTCGTTATATTAACTCGTATAAATAAATAATGTTTCGTTGGTTGTTAAAATTAGAAAATTATATCGACACTTTAGTTGTCGAGATCGTCCAAAAACAGAGGAAACTCTGCCCGTTTTTCGTAAAATTCCGTAAAACGAAACCTATCAACAACGATTAGTTTTTTTTATAAAATAGTTATAAATGTATGATCAATTATATTTTTTTACAACCTTTCGACAATACTCTTGATAGACTTGATTTATAATTTTTACGTAAACTATACAAAATATATATGAATATATATAATTATATCAACTGATTATACTCTAAAACTCCAATCCTAATCCTCCGTCATTATTCCGTTTACTCATGCACCATCGTTTACCCATATAGGGTGACCTCGGTGTTCCACCCTCCAAATCTCTTACACTCGTCAACACTTGGATAATCGGAAGACTTAGCAATTATGTGAGTATACTCGTATTTTCCCCTCTTTACTTTTACCACTTTTGGGGTGTAACATGTTTATCTATCAACAACTTACACATGAACTTTTTGCTTAAACACATGAACATTCTTATTAACATGCTTGTATATGTGATGGCTTAATACTTTAAACTTGGATGAATCTTATGTGTTGAACTTATCATTAACTTGTACGAGCCAAACCGTGACATATGTAGCGCTATAGGATTAACGACCCGCCGCCCGTAACTTGTGGTTATGTCATGAGCATATTGCGTTTTCTTGGTTTGATATGTTAGACACATACCATGTTTTTATGTTTATCCTGAATCACATGCTTGCTATGAGGAATTGTTCAAAACTTATCTTTTGCTATGTACGTACCAAACTTGTATACTCGCCATTGCTTTTGCATTGAATTGTATTTTAAACATGTTACAGGTTGATGATGACGATGATATGAAAAGAAGTAGCATTGATGCCTAGATACACATATAGACGTTTAGGTTTAATATGTTGTATCAATTTTGATCATGTTGTTCGTATTTCTTTTGAACTTGTTGTTATTTGAGATTATGTAATGTTGACAATTTGAAGTTATGGAATGAAATGGGAATTATTTAAATATTGTCACAAATAGCGTTATGATGTCTCTAGCAATCTTTACACTTCGTCTCATCCCGATGTTTCCGCCATTGGTTGGGGTGTGACAGCTAGCCTGGTAGCTGTTGTTATACGAGAATTCGACTAACGGAAGGTGTCTATCCCAATTACCACCGAAGTCTAGAACACACGAACGGAGCATGTCTTCAAGCGTACGAATCGTTCTTTCAGTCTGACCGTCGGTTTGTGGGTGGAACGCAATACTTAGATTAAGCGTTGTACCGAGTGCCGTTTGAAATGTTTCCCACAATCGTGAAGTAAACCGAGCATCACGATCAGAGATGATGTCACGAGGCGTCCCATGTCGACAAATGATCTCGTCGGTGTAGATTCGGGCCAATCGTTCTACCTTGTAGTCTTCTCGTATTGGCAGAAAGTGAGCTGATTTAGTCAAACGGTCAATAACAACCCAAATGCTGTCGTGACCTGATGACGTGGTTGGAAGCTTGGTTACGAAATCCATAGCTATGCTTTCCCACTTCCACATGGGGATTGGAGGTTGTTCGAGCAAGCCAGAGGGTCTTTGATGTTCAGCCTTGATTCTAGCGCAGGTTAGGCATTTTCTGACGTAGAGAGCGATATCCCGTTTCATACCCGGCCACCAGTACCTATATCGAAGGTCATGGTACATTTTGTCAGCACCGGGATGGATGGAGTATCGGGATTTGTGGGCTTCATCCATGATAATCTGTCGCAGGTTGGTTCGCTTGGGAATCCAGATTTTGTCTAAGAAGTGGAATATCCCGTTTGATTTGCTCATAAGCTGGGCTCCATCGTGGTAGATTCTTTCTTTCTTCAAAGTGCGCTCGTTGAAACATGCATGCTGGGCGTCGCGAATAAGAGCTTCGAGATTGTGCTGGGCTTGAACATTACGAGTGCTAAGCTGATAACTCCGTCTGCTAAGTGCGTCGGCAACAACATTTGCCTTGCCTGGGTGATAACGAATCTCACAGTCGTAATCGTTGAGAAGTTCTACCCATCGGTGTTGACGCATATTTAGTTCCTTCTGATTAAAGATGTGTTGTAGGCTCTTGTGATCGGTGAAGATCGTACACTTGGTACCATACAGGTAGTGTCGCCAAATCTTTAATGCAAAAACAACTGCGCCTAGCTCGATATCGTGGGTTGTATAGTTCTTCTCGTGGATTTTGAGCTGACGAGATGCGTAAGCTATGACCTTGTCTCGTTGCATTAAGACACAACCGAGACCAAGGTTGGAAGCATCACAGTAGACAATGAAATTATCATTTCCGTCGGGTAGTGTGAGAACAGGAGCATTGCAAAGCATGTGTTTGAGGGTTCGAAAGGCAGACTCTTGTTTGGTTCCCCAGACAAAAGGCTGATCCTTATGAGTGAGAGAGGTAAGTGGTACAACAATCTTCGAGAATCCTTCGATGAATCGTCGATAATAGCCCGCTAGCCCGAGAAAGGAGCGGACTTCAGTCGGGTTCTTAGGTGTAACCCAGCTCTTAACAGCTTCAATCTTCACAGGATCGACGTGAATGCCCTGACTGTTTACGATGTGACCCCGAAACTGAACCTCCCCCAACCAAAACTCGCACTTGGAGAATTTGGCGTAGAGTTGGTTCCCCTGGAGTAACTCGAGAACCAAACGTAAATGTTGCGCGTGTTCGGCTCTCGTTTTGGAATAGATCAAGACATCGTCGATGAACACGATGACGAAACGGTCGAGATATGGTTTACACACTCGATTCATCAGATCCATGAAAACTGCTGGTGCGTTTGTCAGGCCAAAAGGCATGACAACGAATTCGTAATGGCCGTAACGAGTGCGGAACGCAGTTTTGGGTATATCTTCCTCTTGTATACGCAGCTGATGGTATCTTGAACGTAGATCGATCTTTGAGAAACACGTAGCGCCTTGTAGCTGATCAAATAAATCGTCGATTCGAGGCAGAGGATAGCGGTTTTTGATAGTCAACTTATTCAATTCCCGGTAGTCGATGCACATCCGGAACGACCCATCCTTCTTTTTGACGAAAAGGACTGGTGCGCCCCAAGGAGAGGTGCTCGGGCGAATAAAGCCTTTTTCAAGCAATTCCTGGAGTTGGGTTGAGAGTTCGTGCATTTCGAACGGCGCGAGTTGATAAGGAGCTCTGGCGATAGGATTAGCTCCAGGCATGAGATCAATGCGAAAATCGATATCACGCTTCGGAGGTAGACCGGGAAGATCTTCTGGGAAAACTTGTGGAAATTCTCGAACCACTGGAACATCTTTCACTTCCTTCTTCTCTTTCTTTTCCTTCTCCGCTGCTACGACATGAGCCAAGAAAGCCCTGTATTCCTTGCGGAGATACTTGCTGGCTTGTAGGCATGACATAAGCTTGAGACCCTTCGAAGTAGTATCACCATAGACGCACAATGAATCACCGTTTGCGAGTGAAAAACGAATCATTTTATCGAAGCACACAACTTCGGCATGGTTTTCGCGAAGAAAGTCCATGCCTACTATGACATCAAAGCTTCCTAGTTGCATTGGAATGAGATCGATCGAGAAGATGTGATTGTTGAGCTCGAGAGTGCAATCACGAATAACAGAGTTTACAGTGACGGTTCTTCCGGTAGCGACTTGAACATCGAACGCAGAGGAGAGTCGGGAACGTTTACGACTAAGGAGTTTCTCAAATTCGAGTGACACAAAGCAATTATCGGCTCCAGTATCAAACAAACATGAAGCATAAATTCCATTCACAAGGAACGTACCATTGACCACGTTGTTGTCGGCCTGGGCTTGACGCACATTGAGATTGAAAGTTCTGGCGCGTGCTGCCTGTTGTTGTTGTTGCTGCTGTTGCTGCTGCTGTGGCTGCTGCTGTTACGGTTCTTGTTTCACTACCCTGTTTGGGCACATGTTGGCGAAGTGATTCGGGTCGCCACACGTGAAGCATGCTCTGGCTTTGACTGCGGGTGCCGGAGGAGCTTGTTGACCCTGTGGGGCAGCGAGTAGAGCTTGATTGGCAGGAGCTTGACGAATACGGCAGTTGGCAGTAAAGTGGCCGTAAACGTTGCAATGAGCACAGAAGCGACATTGAATAGCAGTCGGGTGATGATAGGTGCAAGTAGGGCAGAGCGGGTGTGGCCCAGTATATGCACGCTTTGCAGGCGGTGCATTGGCCACAGGCGCCACTACTTGACGCTGTTGAGCAGGTACAGCTTGGATCGGTGCAGCAGTAATCGCACAGTTCTTGTTGGTGGAGCTGTTCTTTCTCTTGTTCTTTCTTTTGTTGCTTGACGAGGTGGCTTCAGCAGTTGGTGCAGTATTAGTGGCTTGATGCAGATGCTTGGAGGTCTTATCCCACACCCCAGCCTTGACCCTTTTGTCATTGATTTCAGCGGCCAGCAGATAGGTTTCTTCGATCGTGGCAGTCTTAGCCGCTTGCACGAAATCAGCGACGCAGTCGGGCAGGGCTCGGATGTACTTCTTGATGGTCATCTCAGGGGTCTTGACCTGGTCAGGACAGATAATGCTGAGCTGTTTGAAACGAGCAGTGAGGCCAGCATTGTCTCCATCCTTCTGATGTATGTGCCAGAATTCATCTTCAAGCTTTTGGCGCTCGTGAGGAGGGCAGAAGCATGACTTCTTTGAGCTCATCCCACGACAACCCGTAAGCTGCATCATTCCCTCTCTTGTTCCTCTCGGCCGTCCACCAGTCCAAAGCATGGGACTGAAAGACGCCGGTAGCGTTCAGAGTTCGAAGGTCATCAGGGCAACCACTTTGTCGCAGAGTAACCTCGATAGAGTCAAACCAGTGGAATAGAGCAGTAGGACCTCCTTCGCCTGTGAATTCTTTCGGCCCACATGACTTGAATTGTTTGAAACTGAAAGGTCTTGCGACAGCTCTAGGACCTTCAGTCCTCGATTCCTCGGATGATTTGCTGGCGTTCTCATAGGCATCGCTCACTGCCTTTGCTACAGCTTTCGCGACGATGGAAGCAAGACGTCTGTCTTTCTTTTCTTGGCGAGAGAGTGGATGACGGGATCCAGACGACATTGTCTGCAATAGACATCGCCATGGAACTCAACACATGTATTCGAATCTCACCTCACACGTCTACTACTACTAAAGCTCAGTAACACGTACCATGTAAACACATATAGCCACAAAATCACAGAATTGCACAAAGTCACATAAACACATAGAGCACATAATCACAATATTTCTAATCACGTAAGCATAACAGCATATAACTTAGTCACTATAAGCACCTACGAGCATACAAACCATTCTGACTGCCTCTATTGTCGATTCGCTAGCGATGAGTCGTGTGGGTTTTGTGTTTTAGCAGAAGCAATAGTGTTGAGTTGAAACCAATAGTACCTCAAAACGTTAACAAACAACAGAAAATGCATAAAATTTCATAAAGATCTATAAATCGAAGGTAGATTGTCTGTGGCTAATAGACTTCGACTAACCAAAGTAGCTCGACTATTCGCAAGGATCCTGCACAATGACCTCCAGGACTATGCCTTTGCCTCGATTCTCGGGCATTGGCGCAATTCCCATTGGTTATATTGTGTCTTTAGATCGTTGGAGTCCATCGAACTTCGGTGGGAGTTTTTGTATAAAAGCGGGACGAGTCGTCAAGGTTAGGGTCTCACCCCTAGCTTGCAACTTCCGTCCTCGTTTTGATAGAAATTGAGGAGATTATTCATCAAAATATGGATTTCACTCCTGATTTGGTATGATTCTCCTCGTTTGTAGCTAAAACGCAAGCTGATTAGGCAACTTTGGTCGAGAGTTTGCGGTTTTCACACCTATTCTCGGCCTTATTACCTGTTCACAACTTGAAAATTCGAGTGCAACGATAGAAAAGAGTGAGTGATAGTGGCGAGTTTACGCATACGCGTGAGTTGGTGTGTTGGTTCTTAACTATAGTCTAGGTCTCTAAGACTTCGACCCGGACTAGGTCGAGTCTTGCCTAATTCCCTATAGTTATGGCTCTGATACCAATCTGTCACACCCCAACCGATGGCGGAATCATTGGGGCGCGGCACTGAGCGAAACAGATTGTCCAGAAGTTTCCATAACAACTATCATTACCATTTAAGTAAAACATTACGTCCCATACCGTAACATAAATAGTCAAACAAGTTATTACAGACAACATCAAAACAAATACTCTGTTCCGACAACTCAGATTTAAATAAGTAGCAATTGTTTATCTGCTTCTAGAGACCCCTAATAAGTTATCTACAGACAACTATTTGTTGGGCTCTAAAGCTTTATTCTAGCTTCCATTTCCTACCACATGTGCATCCTAAGCACCTGTCACATACGTTAAAATAATGTCAATACATAAAATGTAAAGGTGAGCATACAAGTTTGATAATAGCATATAGAGTTCGAATTCGTTTACGCATAACCAGCACGTACACATGGTGAAATGAAGCACGTTAGTTATCGACATAGATCCATCGATACCAATGACTGCGGGTTGACTGCCCGAGGCAGTTCGCAATACACGATTACCACTGTAATCCATGTAAGTAAAAGATCCTTAACAATCCCCGTGAACGGGTGCTGAGTCCAAACTATAGTACTATCGTTGCTAAGGCAGGTAGACAGCATTCCATGTGTAAACATAACAAACAAGCATTTATAAGCCACGTATAACATGCATTAATGGTTAAGCGTTAAAATAGCTTGAGTAGTGTGATAGTCGTAGTTTGAATAGTTGTAACGTATGTAACACCCAAAAGTGTTAAAAGCAAAAAGGGTTCGAGTATACTCACAGTGATTGTGGATTGAAGGGAGCGCTTTACAGCGAGTACGGTTAGCCCTGAATAGATTCGATAACGTAACGATAAGTGGCGCGTAAAACAGTACAAGTGAGAGTGGGTAGGATGACTGATCGTGCGGACCAGTTATCCGTGAGTAGAAGTCATCCGTGCGCATGACCTATCCATGCGGATGGTGATGCGTGCGGGTGGTGATGCGTGCGGGTGGTGATCCATCCGGATAAGTTATCCGTGCGTGCAACTGTCCGTGCGGGTGGTAACCCGTGCGGATTAGTTGTGCGTGCGGGTGACCTATCCGTACGGATAAGTTGTTTGTGAGGATAAATGTTCAAGTGGATTGTTTCTTCCTAAGATGTGTTTGTGTATGATGGCTTGTGCTTTGGAGTTTTCATTGTAGCATTTAGAAAACACATAAGTGTTTCTACCTTTCAAGCCGGTCGCGCGGACGACAGTCCGTGCGTATGGTAGTCCGTGCGGGCAGCCTGTGCGCGCGGGCAGAGGCAATCCGTCCGGGTAGCCTGTCCGTGCGTACGACTTGGCCGTGCGGATGATGATTGTTTGAATTTTTAGTTTAAGGCCTTAGTATCTCATGATCCGAAGAGTAATTCCTTCAGAGGTCGTCCGTCCAGATTGCTCGTTCGTCGATACTCAAACCTTGTTTGGAAAGTAGGTCCCAAGGGTAGTCCGTGCGGGTGACAACCCGTACGTATGACCTGTGCGTGCGGATGGTAATCCGTGCGCACAGCTTGTCCGTGCGGACAGCTAGTCCGTGCGGACAACTGGTCTGATTGTCCCGTCCGTCTACACTTGGTTTCTGTTGTCGTTTATCGAGACGTTCTGATTACGTGGCAACCACTTGGAGTTGTATTCTCACCCGCGTGACTAGTCCGGTCAGGAACCACCCTAACTCGGCCTGTCGGCGACTCAGAACAGTCATTCCTGTTGACCCCGAAATCAGTTGTCTGTGGGTAGGATTTCAGATCTAGAACTAGTGAATCACTATTAACGAGTAGAACACTAGAACCGACCAGATTCGTACCGGTTTTGAGGGTAAAAGGAGGAGAGAACTTAGGTTTATTTCTTTCAACTCTTTTATCCTTAGAAAAGTTTAGATCTAGGTGAAGTTATTGTGAAATCTTGTGGAAATCGTTTAGATCTGAGATATTCTTGGTGGAATGAGGTCAAGTTTGAAGTTCTTATGAACTTCATGATGACGTCACCCGAGAATACCTCAAATCCGGGTGATTTCATGGTTAAAAGTGAAGTTTTGAAAGATGGAAATGTGTAGAATTGTGTAGTGATCAAAGATGTACAAGAATTAGTGCAAGATCTTACCTGGATTGAGAGAAATCTGAGAAAAAGTGAAGAATGCGTGCGGTTCGGACGTCACTTGCCAAAAGTGGAAAAAGTGGAGAGTGACCCGTGTATTTATAGGATGCCAAAAAGGGAAAGGGTGAGCCGTGCGCGTGGCACGCACCCGGGTAGGCTATCCGCGCGGACTGGTCATCCGTGCGGACTGGCAATCCATGCGGACTGGCAATCCGTGCGGATTGGCCATCCGTGCGGATGCCGCCTGTTTTGGTGAGTTCGGTGCGATGTTGATTCGGTTTCGATTTGCGAGCGATTCGATAGGGTTTCCTAGTCAAATTACTTTCAATCCCAACTACTTCTTATATGGTTCGACTCGGAATTCGGGTTCGGGTTCGTTTACCTTCGAGCTAGACTTCGAGTTCGATTGAGTTCGCTTGATTATCACAACATAACATAAAATAAACATGCACAGGTAACACGTAAGGCACACACACACGTATAACTGACAAGTAAAATACATAGCTCGAGTTACGATTTGATGTCGATTTGATTAGCATAGCTTGATTAACTTTATCGCATTGTTACTTCCTGTCGTTCACAGTCGTAGGTCGATTGAAATACGGTTAGTATGACTCGGTTATTGTAATGAATGACACTTACTCCACATAATCTAAATATAATAGAAACAATTCTACGAGTCAAGTCGCGCGAAATCGGTCGTTGACTTTGACCTTGACTTTGACTTTCACTCGTGAAAACACGGGGTGTTACACCGGTTACCATCCGCATTGTGCTATCCATCGCCCTATCCAAACAGTGGTCCTTACGGCAACTCGATGTTAATAACGCGTTTCTTCATGGTACCCTTCATGAAAACGTGTTCATGATCCAACCACCCGGCTTCATCAACACCGAATTCCCAACCCACATTTGTAAACTAAAAAAGTCGCTTTACGGACTCAAACAAGCCCCACGGGCATGGTACAACGAATTAACCTCCTTTCTAATCAATTTTGGTTTCCAAAAATCCTTATCTGATGCTTCTCTATTCATTTTTAACAAGGATGGAGTCACTTGCTACTTCCTTGTCTATGTTGATGACATTGTCCTCACGGGAAACAATAATCAATTTCTCGACCGCTTTGTTCGAGCCTTAGGAAACAAGTTCTCCATTAAAGATCTCGGGTCTCTTCATCACTTTCTTGGCATAAAAGTCATCCCTACACGTCGAGGCCTCTTTCTATCCCAACATCGCCACATTCAAGACATCCTTACCAACTTCAAAATGGATGGTGCAAAAGATGTCCTCACTCCCCTAAGTGTATCAGATCCACTTTCACCCATGGATCCATCCTCATCTGTTGATCCCACTCCCTATCGACAACTTGTCGTGTCACACCCCCAAAATACCACATGCGGAATTACCGCGGGGCGTGTGACGTACCAGGATCCAAGCCACAAATCACATTGAACTTCGCATAATATAATTAAATTAAACTTTCATTTATTGACATTAAGTGTTACAACGTTACAAACAATTCACAGTATACAGCGGAAGCATAATTAATTCGTTAAGTGTTTATAAACCATTAGTCTTGTGTTGCAATTCCATGTATCTCGACCCATGACCACTCCAGCCTCCCAGACAGCAAGTTCAACAATATGAACCTAAAGGCCTGCAAGGCATGTAACAACGAGTCAACAACAAAGTTGAGCGAGTTCACAGTTGGTTGTTCATTTTAAAGTTGTTCCAAAAATCATAAGTTCATTCGAAAACCAGTAGTTAATCAGTTCCTTGTTTCCCAAACCATATCCATAACCAGTGGGGGCTTCCCCATGTGAACCACTAGACCCGTTACCATATCGACCACTGACTGAAGTAAGTTGGTGCCCTAAAGTCAATGTCTATCATCATTGACGTACCCAGATCCATTAGTTCATGCCCGTCCTCTGCGGCATGGTGTGAGGCTTGTCAAACCTATATAGCGCTATCTAACTAATGACCCGCTCGCCATTGGCCCGACGATTAAGTCGATATAAAATGAGGGACTTCATGATAGAGATTTTTGGTCTAGTCTCCGTGTCGTCACCCTTTAATAAAGAGGGTGTGTATGTAATCCCCAAACTAGGAGATTACGCAGGTTCCAATCAAATCCTTATCGCATGTTGTCACCCTTCAATAAAGAGGGTGTGTACGTGTTCCAAACCAGGAGATCACGCAGTTTCAGTTTAAATCCTTTACCCATTCCCAACCCTTGGGAATCCCATGCCTTGTGAAAAGTGTGAACTCACCTTGGTTTGCTCGGTATGATTAGTTACTTTGTTATCAATTGATCAAGCACGTCCTAACATGGTTTATCAATAACAATCAGTGTCGTATTCGCATTGAATCACATAAACAAATGCAGCCCGGTAGAAGGTAAGGCCCACTTACCTTTGCCCATTACCCGTTTAATTTGTTAAAGCCCAAAACAGCTTTGTATATGTTACTTATTTCAATACATCGGCCCACTCACTATATACATTAACCAGCTAGCTATTTACAATTTGACCGGCCCAAAACAATTACTGTTATCCATATCATTAACAATAACCTATTTTCATATAACTAGCAATCAAATCACATAACAAGATGCCTCTAAATATTCAACATAGCTTAATCAGAAATCAGGAAAATAATCAACCAGTTTCGATGACTCCCTACTATGACTCTTATATATCAACACAACCTATATCAATTTAATCGGCCACACAACTTGTTTCAATAATCTGATCATTAATCTAAACCATAATTGTTGCAATAATCTGATCAATTTAATCGAAACCACACAACTTGTTTCAATAACTTGTTTCAATTAATACCTCTAATTCATGAGTTAAGTTAGGTTATCAATTATCAATTTCACGCATGACATACGGCTCAATCAATATACACAATCATCATAACGTTCCTAAATCAGATAAATCAACTAGCAATCATACGAGTTATTGCAATGTTACGCATAAACAAGAATAAAGCGATCGCGGAAAGTTGAATAAAATAGGTTCACTAACCTTCCAAAGGTGGTATCGTGTTTAAGGATGGTGCTAATCAGTGCCTAAGATTTGATCGAAGGAGGGGGTGGGGCTGCCGTTGCAATACAAGTGGGAGAAATAGGGTTTGCAATGTTTGTAAACTACCAAAATAATGATATCCGATGCATGTGTACATGCACTTAATTCCCACTAGTTGGGCTTATGTTATACATGTGTACGATAACAAAGTGGCCGGCCCAATCTCATACTCTCACTTGGGCTTTACTAAGCCCATGAACAAGTGCGACACAATCAAACATATATGTGAGCTCGGGTTGGGCTCGAGTGATCTCGCGGCCCACACGTGCCGAATAATTTCGCGGCCCCGTTTAGTTAGTTCCCTAAATCTAAATATACCAAACCACACTGTAACGCCCCAAAATCCGAATGTTCATATTCGTAAAAATGTTCTTATAAGATATATCATGAAATAAATAACTAGGCTATTTAACCTAGTTAAGTATATGGTAAAAACTATTAAAAGATGAAGGTTGTGCCAATTATGTTTTAGTGGCAAACACGGGGGGCTAAATGGAATAATATGAAAGTTGATTTATTAAATAACAAAACTCACACACAAACACACACATCGTGTGTGTTCGAGAAAGCTCAGGAGACTCCCATGGAGCCTAAAACCCTAATTTCATCTAATTCATCAAATTGGAAGGCTAAACGAAGCTCAAATTCACAACCGAACATGAATTAATGATCACCTTCACAAGGGGATCATAAGGTATGTCTTAAAACGTAGATTGGTGAAAGTTGAAATTTGAGTTAAGTAGGTTGCTTGCAAATGAATGGTTGGGTTATGATCCAAAGATGAAATAGAGTGTTTGTGTATGCTTAATCTTGTTAGTTTTGATGAAATTATGAGTTAATTGAGATTAGATCACTAGTAAGTGATTAACCAAGTAGGTTAGGAAGTGGGTTTTGATTATATGATGAAGTTAGTGATATAGGTGTGTTTAGAATCATAGTACATGAAGATGATAAGAAGATGCTTGAATAATCTATGAATTCGGGTAGGATGGGTTTTGTATAATATGATGAAGATGATGATATGCTTACGTTAATGATGTTTGAAATCATATGTGTGTGGATGTTTAAAGAATTCGGCTAAGATTTGATAGATTAGCATATTATAGGATCGAATGATAATGTCGATATAAGATCCTTAAAATGGAAGGGTGGTGATAAATGATGAACGAGCTAACTAGCTTGCGAATGATATATGGTAGTTGACGCTTGACAAGCTATGTGGAAGCTTGGGAAAAGAAACGGGTCAAACGGAACAGTTACGCACGGGAAGCATATTTGGATACGAGGTAAGTAAAGCTTACACCATTTTTGTAGAATATCTATTCATTGTATAGGTTACGGACATGATATGTAATATACGAATCATGACGTTCTGACAAGTGTTGATACGAGTCGGAACATGTGACAGGGATAAGAAACTATATTTGATGGTTAAAAGAGGGAAAAAGGGGGTAGTAAGATAATCGGATTACGAGACTAGCGAAGGAATACGTTATGGGGAGGGAATGATGGATAATTACAATCCCACAAAGATGAAATGGCATTTAGACTAAACGGGTCAAATGGTGACGATAACACCATTTGACGAAATGGACTAATGGTTGTTTATCGAATATTATAGTTTACAGGGTGACTAGCGAAAGGATTTGCGTTGCTAATTGTGACAACTCGAGTTTTCGACTTTCACATACACATTTATTACACGCTGATTTTGACTGTGTAGTTGTTTGACTTGTTTGTTTTGTAACCATACATGTTATGTTTTAATGAAACGTGTTATGTTTGTGCATATATGTGATTTATTGATGTTGTAAAATATAACATGGATTATTATAAAAACAATTAGAATGATTCACCATCAAACAACTCGACGAAACAGAAGCCTGTTTCGCCAAACCGAACTTGACGAAACAGAAACTGTTTCGCCGGCCCAAACCATTTCGCCGAAGCCCAATTGTGGCCCAACATGTTACGTGACTTTATATCCTCGGCGTTCTGTTCATTCGCCACTCTTGGCAACTTGAAAACCCTAGAGACTTGTGACGGCAACCTAGTATCCACAGAAGATTATTCATTGATCCAAATCATCGTTTTATACCTTTCGGTTAGTTTTAATCGATTATATGTGATTAACATGGCTTGATGTTGCAGATGATAATTGATTTCATAATTGGTTATGTGGTTTCTGTTTGACTTGATGATGCTCGTGTATACATGATTGATTAATCTGTGCGAATATGATGACAATGATTTACCTATGCTTTTACGTAAAATGGTGACGGCGATCTAGGGTTTTGTATGGATTGAATGTGATTGCATGATTACACGGTTGCACATAATTTAGTAGTCTGGTTATAAACATGGCGGCTCATATGCAATTAAACAAAATCATGTGGACACTTAATGATGATTGTATTATATGCATGAGTAATGATTGGGAGCATGTGATTGAATTGACTTGTAGGTAAGGTTAGGTCCAATGGTTTTCATGTATTCATGTGAATGTCAGTGCATGTAATCAGAATTTAAATTGGCCCAATCATTATATTACATTCAATTTTTGGTTGTCATATTCTCACATGAAGGGCTCCACGAATTGGAATTTAAATGGTGCATAGTAAATTCAATTGTGTCAGATCCACTAACTCGGTTCATTGAAATTGTAATGGGTTGATGCTCGGTCAAACAGCAGCTTAAAAACAAGCTGCACTTGTCGGCTATAGGTGATTATTAGGGTTGGGTGGTGTTATGACGTAACTGATGTTTCACGTAACTGCTTAATGGCGAATCTAAGTTTGGGACGAATCTGATATACGACGAATCAGGGTTTGATTCGTCAAGTAATTAAACGACGAAACTGGGGTTAGTTTCGCCGAGGGGACTCTCGACGAAACTGAAGTGTTTCGTCGAGTAAGAAATCTGGGTTAAACATTGTTTGTTTCTGTTAGTTTTTAACCGATCTAATTAACTGTAGTTAACTATATTACATGGTTTGTATGTGTTTAACTACGTGCTATGTGCTACGTGATGATTTTTGGCTCGATGTTACCACATTATATTCGCACATGAACTGATTATGTATACGTGCATTACCTTAGGACGTGATTGATTATTTACGAGCACATACTTAGCATACCGAGCAAACCAAGGTGAGTTCACACTCTTACCAAGGCATGGGATTCCCCAGTTGGGTTGGGAATGGGATTGAATGATTACCTGTACTTACATTACCACTAGACTACTTACCACGGTCCTCGGATTGGGAAGGATACCTGTGTCAAATTCTACATAAAGCCTACGTACTGTCCTCGGATTGGGAAGGACACCAGCACTAAACCTACGTAAAACCTACGTACTACCGTCCTCGGATTGGGAAGGACGCCAGTGCTAAACCTACGTACTACCGTCCTCGGATTGGGAAGGACGCCAGTGCTAAACCTACGTACTACCGTCCTCGGATTGGGAAGGACGCCAGTGCTAAACCTACGTACTACCGTCCTCGGATTGGGAAGGACGCCAGCGCTAAACCTACGTACTCGCTACGTACTGTCCTCGGTTGGGAAGGGCACTTACATAAAACCTGCGTAAACCTACACTTACTACTATCCTCGGATTGGGAAGGATACTTATGATTACGAATAGTCTAGGGGATATATATAACATGGAAAGCCCCCACCAATAGAACGTACTATCGGCCCAGTAGAGCCACATGTTACATACGAACTTACTATTACGCATTTACTTTCTGTGAACTCGCTCAACTAGTTGTTGATCCTCCGTTACATGCCTTGCAGGATCTTAGGTACTTATGGAGCTTGCACGGGAGGCGCAGTCGTTGTGGATAAGGATCGTGAATACTTGATTAGACATTATGACATTTCACACTTTATTGTGTTGGGTTTATTTATACGCTTCCGCTAAACAGTGATAACATATTTATGTTTTGGAACACCTCTCATATGGATTGGTTTGATTAAATTGCAATTACTCTTACTTTATACATTGTTCTATATGATTGGTGGCTTGATCCTGGTCAGTCACGCTCCCAAGCGGTGATACTCCGCAGGTGGATTTTGGGGGTGTGACACTAATAATTAGCAACTTGGTAAGGAAGTATTTAAAATAGGGTCATAGCGTTGACCCGGGCCAGGTACGTGTGGTTAGGGTTATAGCTAAATCGAAGGAATTTGGTTGAATATGTGCTGAAGTCCTTTGTCGTAAATGGTGGGTCTAGTTTGACTAAAACGACCTTGAAGGGTATATCGGGCAAACAACCTTTAAGAGTTGTTTAGAAACGAGTCAATTGATAAGAAAAATGTTAGAATAATGCTAGAGATGAATGGAAACAAATCATGTTTAAAAATACGCATAATTACCCTTAATGGGTCGTAATAATCACATAAGCGAAAACATGTTTAAAATATGTACGAAACCCATGACTTGAACTTAGCATGTTAGATAATGTTAAGTTATGAGGTTTATGAGAAATGGGGATCAAACAAATAGGTTTGTTTGATAAAAGTCATGAACGGGTCATTTTTTATAAATGATTACTAAGTCGACATCGCATAAGTAAGTAATTTCCTTAAACCGGATGGGGGATATTAATCCCATATGATAGAGGACCAAATTACGATCGCGTAGGAAGAAACGGTACCAAATTCGGATCAATAACGAAGAAGTTATGAACGTTTCCGTATCGAACAACGTAGCTGGGAATATGCAGCTTTCCAAGCTGCACTCGCTGTCAAAATGGACCCGTCGCGTAGCGCGACAGACCGTAGCGTCACGCGAGGCCTCTAGCGGCCCGCGTAAAGTTATGGTGAAGCGGGTCGCGGGCCGCGAGAACTTGAAATGACAGCAACTTCGTTGCTGGGTGTTGGTTTCAGCTACGGACTTGTTTTAAATAGGATTTAAACGCTTATGCACTATTGTCGACTAGTTTACCATATGTTTTAGGAGATGTATGTAAATATATATGTATATAGGCATGTATGTACGCGTGTAGGTAGGTTTGTATGCATGTAAATGGTTATGCGCGAACGTAAGAAGGTATGTAGTTATGTATGAAGGTGATTATGTATGTGGGTATAGATGTAGGTTGTCAAGTATGTGTGCGAGTAATGCAAGTAGTTATGTATGTATGTGTGTACGAATGTACGTATGGAGATTTAGGTGTGATGCAGGTACCGTGTCAAAGACTCGTCAGAAGTTAAGTACTCAGAGGGAAAGCTTAATGTAAAGAAATAAGGGAACGTAAATCATTCAAGGCTAAGCATCAGTTATATTTATAAAATATATTAATGTCTTGTATGTATTTGGTAAGTGCAGGTTGTTCGAGTCAGACTATCATTCTGAAGAGGAGCGATCAAGGACCGGGTCACAAAATAGATTGTACGGGAGTGTTGAGAATGTAACGGAGTGAAGCTAGGTTATGTTTTTCTTATTGTAAATGAGTTTAATAAGAGTATTTATTGTAAAAGAATTAACTTTATAGATGAATTTAAGTGCGTCAAGGTGTTTGTAACGAAAGAAATTTTATGGTACGATTTTTTCCGCTGCGACTTTGTTCAAATACGAATTAGGGTCTTACACACACAATTAAACGTATTACTAAACTTCACACATAAAACGTATTACTAAACTACACATATAAAACGTATTACTGAACTACACATATAAAACGTATAACGGTTCCTTGTAGCTAACTAGTCAAACACACGTAAACATATTCCATCACGTTTTACATTTAGCAAGTATATACGCGAAAGAGAAATAATAATAAAACAGGATCGCGTGACCAAGAGACAATAACCTTGAAAGTTTGGGTTGTCACATCATCCCCAACTTGAAAGAAATTTCGTCCCGAAATTTGATAAGCCAACACAGAGAGAAAAAAAATAAGGTAAACGATTAGGATGACTGTAGATTTTCCTCGGGTGCTACATGTCGGCACCCTACAATATCTAGCCTTCACTAGACCCGACATTTCGTTTGCAGTAAATAAACTCTCACAATTCATGCACAACCCCAAACAATCACACTGGCAAAGTCTCAAACGGGTTCTCCGCTATTTAAAAGGAACGGTACATCATGGGCTATTTTTAAATCGCAACTCGCCTCTCGATATCCAAGCCTTCTCGGACTCAAACTGGGGAGGGATTAATGATGGTGGACGTTCTACAACAGCCTACTTAATCTACCTTGGATCCAATATAATTTCTTGGAGGTCATCAAGACAAAAAACCGTGTCTCACTCCTCTACAGAAGCGGAGTACAAAGCCTTAGCAAACGCAGCGGCCGAGATCTCATGGGTTAAAAATCTTCTATCCGAACTTGGGATCCAATGCAACTGCACTCCTAAGCTACTTTGTGATAACACTGGTGCTACGTATCTTTGTGCAAACCCCGTGTATCACTCTCGCATGAAACATGTTGCCTTGGATTACCACTTTGTCAGAGAACAAGTAAATGCTGGTCAGCTTAAAGTTCTTCATGTTAGCTCGAAAGATCAACTTGCAGATGTTCTCACCAAACCACTTCCGAGACTGCCATTTCTATCTATGCGTTCCAAGATCGGAGTCTCCAACGGATCCTCCATCTTGCGGGGGCGTATTAACAATATATAAAAGCTATTTATTTAATTCTATACATTATTTGTTTTCCCACACTTTTTGAATTTTAAAATATTTGTAATTTAGGAAGTCAAATATCTGTTGTATCACTTCCCGACATTCCTCCATAATTTATGTTGTAATCTCTTTAAATATTGTTTTATGATAATGAGAATGATAACAGTTTCCAATACCAATTTCCACCACTACTGTTCGTTTCGTAAGCAAAACACATACCATATTTAACTGAAAATTTTAACCAGGTTAGAGTCAAAGGACGTATAGTGTAACGGGTTTTGCAAACAAATGATTGTGACTGTAATTATTGAAATTAAAGGCTATCCGTTGCAATTATGTATAAAGATAAAGGACGAAAAATGTAATTTACCCTATTATGAATCCTCATATGTAACACAAATTGACGTAAGTTTAAAAATGTGTAAATATGTATGTTTTATTATTATACCTTTCACGTAATTATATTCTCAAAGATATTTATTTTATAAAATACAATTTAAAAAATGTCTAAATTCTCATATGTAATACTAATGTAACTTATGTAAGTTATTATAAGAATGTATACGTACATAAAGAAAATACAAATATCTGATATTATGAATCCTTTTGTTTAGTGAATATTAGCAGCATTACACTCTCCAACGTTTATGGTGCATGTTAGTAAAATAACCAGTCATAAAAACTAAAAATTCGTATATACACAACCACATGTTATAAGCATATGTATAAGTTTGTTTTCTGCTTTTGTTTAAAAAAAAAACCCATATATATTATCCTCAAACACACCAAAATACAGAAGGCCATAGATTTATCTTCCAAGTACTTCTGCTTCAATGAACACCTCAGAATTCCAATATATATACGTGAAAGCACATAATAAACTTGTATAGCATAATGCAATAATGAACCACCAATCATCCTACGTTCATATATATAGTATTATCTGGATCAATTAAATTTGAATCCTGCGCATATTTTGTCATGTACGCTTCTCTGAAATGAGGGAATGGATAGCTTCCGAAAGCTTATTTATGGAGGTGATCAAAGCAGCAATACCTTGACGGTTAACTTCATTACGCGTTTCTTCCAATTGAAGCCTCTGCTGTTCAAGTTCGACTAACTGATTGTGCCGTTTTTCTTTATTGTCGTCATGATGTTTTAGTGTTTCTGACAAGAGTTTCGTGCTTCGAATAATGGCTGATCCTATGTCCTCGTCTCTCACCCTTCTCCTTTTCGTTTCGCTGTCCACTCTCTCCGCCTCGTCTCCTTGTGATTCTAGCGATTCTGCTGATGCTTCTAACGTATATTCAAAGCAGACAACTTCAATTTAGAACAACCAGAATAACAACTTATTAATCTTAGAAATAAAAGCCAGCATAAATTATAAACATGCATCAAAAAACATCTGTTCGAGCGTTACATTTATATTAAGATAAACGTGTCCTATATATCTTAAGTTATTAGTGTAATGTCATTGTAACAAATCATTTAATTTGCTACATTTTCTGGTTTTCATTTATGATAGACTTAATTGTAAATAGATCATATCTAATGTTGAGTGAAATGTTCTTAGAGTTTAGTAAAAACTGAAAGAGACACACATGGACCGACCTAGAAACACCAACCGACCCCACATTTTTTTTTTTCTTTTATCTTAACCAATACTACATGCCCCGCTTGCCCCGCTTGCGTTGTGCACATATAATATATATATGTGTGGGCGCTCAGGGGCAAAAGTGAAATGGTACTAATTTTAACGTTATTTTACTAATTTCGTGAAAACAACGTTAAAAGCGGCCGATGATTAATCATGCATCGTGTGGTGACGTTGATAGCTGAAAGACACGGGGGTACATGCACCAGGCAGTCTCTTTCCCGATTGTTTGAGTGTTATGTGTCTTAGGTCGAAGGCTTGATACAAAACTACAATCGAGCCGGGCAAGGGCAGATCTACATGCTAAGCAACGGGTTCACACGAACCCATCGAGTTTCGAGATTTTAATAGAAAACATATAATAAAAAATCTGGGTGAACCCATAAATAATTTATGAGATGAACCCATAAACACAGTTGAAGAGTGTTACGGTGGCAAAGAAATTGTGTATATAACCAATCCCTTGGACCTTACATAGTTATTTGCTATGTCCAGAGAGAGGTTTGTACTTATCTCAAGTTCCTCATTCTAATCTACGATACTAAAATCATTCTAATATAATATACCACCAGATGAAGAGTGAGTTAAACAAATTATTTCTTCATTTTGTTTCTTATGAATAAACTGGATAATGTAGATGTGTTAATTTATTTATGAATGGTTTAACTGGATAAGAACTCAAAATATTTCACATGCTTTATACGAATGATTTTTTGAGTGCAAATGTGGTCTTGTGCACTTAGTTCAGCGTTTGTTTCTAAATTCTAACCAGTACAGATTTTTGGTTAATCTAAATGTGTTCACATTTGTGCTGTTGTTCATGCTAGTAATAAAATTGTTTTGACATCATAATTAATATTTGGATAATTCATAAGTTTTTTTTTTTTTTGACAAAAAAATGTTTGCGGGTCAACTGAACCCGACCCGAATTGTTGAACCGACTCTAAAACTTTTATGTCCGGTCCTATGAACTTGGAGTCTCTAAAAAAAGTGAACCCACCTGAAAAAATTTCTGGATCCGCCACTGGAGCAGGGGTCCCACTGGAAGCAATCTCTCTATTCCTATGTGGTAGAGGTAAGGTTGTCTACATCTACCCTTCTCAGACCCTAACTTAGCTTTGCTATTAGTGGGATTCACTGAGTATGATGATGATGATATTAACCTATACCATAGTTAAGCTGACCCGAAGAATTTTGATTACTTAATAAAGATCGATCTCTACATTTTGCATTCAAAAACATGAAAAACAATTGGGGTTTCAGAACTAAAGTTATTCTTTTCAAATGTTTATTCAACAAAAATACAACTTTTTATGGTCATAATTTCGTTTTAATACCTAGCTCTTAGTTTGCAAAGACAAGTAAGTTATCAGGATCTATGTGATCAGGACAACCCAAAGGAGCTAAAAAAGCTGACCTGGAATGAAAAATTAAAGGGTTTGCCTCTGCATGTGCGTGTATAATTTCATTTCAAATAGATCGGTAGTTGAGATGAGAGCTCACCCCCTCGAATCTTTGATTCCCTAAATAGTTAAGTGTGCCTCTATGAATGAATTATGAGTGTTGTCTGTTTTTCTCGTATGATCATGGATGACTAACAACGTGGGTTTTTGTTAAACCGATGTTAGGTAGGAGGGGTTTAAGGTAAGCAATGATTAGTACGTAGTCAAAGTGTGGTGCAGTATTAGGTATTGCATGGGATGGGAGAATCTTTGTGTGCAGGTGACCACCATCATCAGTGTCACTACACTCCAAAATACCAAAAAAACTAATACTTTATAATCAAAACATGTAAAAAGAAAGCTCCAAAAAGGTTGAATACAAAGAGGACCCACATGATGGCATGAATGAGGAGCTTTTGCAGGTACTTGATGAAATGGTGAGGTTGTAAAGCAGTCTCAACAGCTGTTGACTGTACTGTATAAAATCCAACAACAATAAATGGAAGGAAAGGGAGGGATTGCAATAACTCTACTGTCACACAGTTTTCAAACCTGCATCTTTGACCAACATTATCTTTCCCCCTCTCTCTCTCTGTATCTATCTCTCACTCTCCGTCTATATACACATCTATAACCGACGCATAAACTTCATATCAACTTTTTATTTTTTATTTTTCCTCACATCCCCCACAATTATAATTATTATTTTAATTTATTCTTTCTCCTTTTTGTTATTTGTTTATTTATTCTTTTTGATCTAAAGTTTATAAACCGTGTACATATATATTTTTGGTTGCAAGAAAATTCGTTAACTAATATAATGTCCTTACTAATTACATCCAAAGAAATATATATGAAACCTCTTTCAACATTTTTATGTTCGATTGTATGTAATCATTATAATAGCATTGTTTTCCTATAGGTTTATTAAAGCATTCACATTTTATCCATCATTTTTTGACCCTATAATTATATTAAAAACAACTATTTTTTCTCTCTTCTTTTAATTAAATAATATTTTACCTTTATTATTATGAGTGTTCATCGGTTCGGTTTATGGTTTATTTGGTTCAGTTTATTCAATGTTCAAAAGTTTATACTCTCAAACCAAAAACCAAAAACCAAACCAAATTAGGAATATGCAAACCGAACCGAACCAAACCAAACCAAACCAAATTCAATTCGGTTTGTTTTGGTTTCGGTTAGAAACCAAATTCAACCAAATTGAACCAAAATGTACCTAAGTACTTTTCTTTCAAATTTATATTTATGTTTGTGTTCTAACTTTCGAACATCAAATCAGCAACTAATTTAAACCTAACAATATATAAATAAAAGATATAGTAAAACAAAACAAACATATCTATAAAATAGTCGGACAAACAACAAAAAAGTTAAAACTTCAAAACATAGATCATAAAAACTATAAATAGTCAACAAGCCTAGTAACACAAAATATAAATAATTTTCAAACTATGAAAATACATATACTTAGATATTAGACTTAGTATCTTACGCTAATAAAATGTATATAGTTTATTAAACATTATTATATTTATTTAATAATTAATTAAATTAACGGTTTATTCGGTTATCCAAATAAACCTAATAAACCAAATGAAAAAATGTGGCTCCAAAAACGGAACCAAAAACCATATTCACAATTCGGTTTCAGTTATAAACTAAACCAAAAACCGAATTCGTTGTTCGGATCGGTTTATTCGATCACAGTTACTGTTCGGTTTACGGTTTTTATTTGGTTACGGTTTTTTCTGAACACCCCTATTTATCATCACCTTTTCTCTCACTTCACTCACACACACACTTTTAAAATATATTAAAAATTAAAAAATTATAGAGGGTGAACAATAACACTTCAAATATACAGTAGTAACATTTTCTCTCTTCTCCACTCACAATCACTTTTTCTACCTTTTATAATATGAAAACTCATTCGCACATATTTTGATTGGTAGGTTGCGAATAATCTTAATCCCTAAGATTTAAAAAAAATGTAACATGTCTTAAATTAAGGTTAGAAAAACTAAATTAAAAAATAAAGAAGATACTAATAGATAGTTGTATACATAAAAAATAAAAACATACACATCTTCAAAAGAATTTTAATGGAAAATATAAATGATATATTGTTTTCTAACTTTGTTTAAATCACTCAGGTTTAATAATTTAGAAGAAAAAAACATATTTGATAACAAATTAATATTAAATCTTAAAACCAAGTTTTTTGAGTTACAAGGTTGATTGTCCTAAATAAATTGACTTTCCTATCATTGTCAAAATTTTAAATCGTTTAATTAATTGGATTTTTGAGTTGATGAGTTAGTCTTTTGATTATGTTTAGCAGGATTTTTGAGTTTTTTTAGATATGAAGTTTATATTATATATTTTACTTAGTATACATGGGAGATGCCACGTAGGTGTTAAAAAAGGTGAGATCTTTCCCACTTTACCTTGATCAATATATAAAATCTAAAGATAAACACATTGTCTATTTTACAATTGCAACATTTTATAAAAATATATATATGTATGGGTAAGTTTCAGTACAAAAATAAATAATTATTCAGAGAATAAAAATAGCAAACCTAAAATGTTTTTACTTGATTGTGCATTATTTTAAATTTTATCTATATTTTACTTGTAAAAGGCCCTCAGAGTGATCTGATTTGTTGATATGTTTTGTTCTTAAATTTGACTGTTTATATAAACTTTTGAGTTTCAAAAAATACTGAATAAAAATTATATTTCAATTTTCTTATATTTTGAACTAAGTAAAAAACATGAAACACATAAGATTAATACGTAGAGACAGTAATATAAATGCAGGTAATTGGTGTGTGTGTGTGACCTGAGGCAGGAGGAGGAGGAGGAGGAGGAAGCGGAGGTGGTGGCGGCGGAAGGGCGGAGAGAGGCTGCTGTAGAGGAAAAGAGGTCTTGTTGGGGAAGTGTTTCTTCTGAACGACGTCGTTCAATGCCTCGTAGATGTTGGGTAACATATTGGAAGGAAGATTGAGATGCTTGCGTTGGGTTTTATCCATGGCCCAATAAGAAGGTTGACCAGTTGACCGGTTTTGATAATCACGGACCTTCTTGTAGTCACGAAGCAAGTTATCCCACTTGTCATTGCACTGGTTCTGGCTGCGGAGGCACCCGTTGCTCCAGCAGTAGTTCTCCACCCACTTCCACCGCAGCTCCCCGCCGGTACGGCTGCTCGAGGTGGTGGTGATGCGACGTTCATCGTCCAGCCTCTTGGCGGTAATCAGGATCAGGGTTTCTTCCGGGGTCCAGTTGCCTTTGCGGTAGTCGCGGATGGTTGCTGCGCCGCCGTGGATGGTACTGCTGCTCAGATGGTGGTTTTTGTAGGAGATGGTGGCAGGATAAGGTGGTGTGGTGGATGTGTTGGGTGGTGGTTCAGACATTATTTTGGCAGTACAACACCTATATCAAATGTTGCTTCACTTACCTGTTTCTGCTTATATACATTCACATACAATTATATTCTTATTTTCAAGTTTAATAATAATAATAATAATAATAATAATAATAATAATAATAATAATAATAATAATAATAATAATAATAATAATAATAATAATAATAATAATATGTGATTACTCTAGTAATTCTTATATTGTTTTCCCAAAAAAATATACTTTGTTCTGAAAGAAACAATAATAAACCTTAGTAATAATGTAATGTGCTCCTTATCCCAAAAAATTATATTTTCTTCTGAAAGAAACAAAAATAAACCTTAGTAATAATGTAATGTGCTCCTTAAGGTGTTTGGGCGTCCCCGATTTGATCTCGGGTACTCACTACATGAGTGAGAACACCATCACCTGTGTTTCGGGTAATAGTTTTCGAGTTAGGTGAACGGGGATTGAAATTGTGACCATCGAGGTTAATAGCTAGACTAGTCGTTGGGTTTTATTTAAAATATCCTTACTATCTATCCATCTGTACCAGTTATAACACAACTTCTATCATCACTCTCATACACTACCAATTTTAAAACAATTTTTATCATCACTCTCATCTCTATTTAAAACTTTTACCCTCATATCCTTCCATTATTTTTACAAAATGTTTGACTTACAAGATGAGCTATTCATTCCATCGCTCAATATCAACAATGCCTTATTATAAAACAATAGTAGCCTACAATTTTTCACGGATATCGTCGAGCGAGCCCAACATGAAGACACTAAAACATTTAAAAGAGATATGTGTCACGTGATCGTGAAAAAGGTAACAATGTTCTATGGTAGATTATTTGCCAACAACCCCAAATACAACAAATGTATGTTTAGACAAAGGTTTTGTATGTCGAAACGTCTATTTTTAAAAAGGTTTTGTCCACATACGGACCGTAAGCTATGAGAAATTTTTTATTTTCTTGTTTTCTTGTGTTATTTACATTACCAAACTATATTTAACTCTTTTTAACTAACATTATGTTAAATGTTATATAGGTCTATGTTACGATGTACACAGATGGATCAAGATCGTACAAGAACCGAACACATATAAAGTTGAAGCTTCCGCACTCGTTTTAGTCATTTTGTTAATTTAAAATTATGTAAAAGTTTTAAACTTACTTTCGAATAGTTCTAAAATCCGAAACAACTAAGAATCATGTTGGGCGTTTTGTAAATTTGCATTTTTGGAATATAAAATGCAATCTTATTATATATTATACATTATAAATGGATACGGGTCTCGCACATACCCAAATTAAATTAAACTAGTGTTTTTCAATCACGCGTGTTGCGCGAGAGGCATTGGGGCTTTCGAATAGTCTACTTCATTGTTGTACTTTGGATATCCCCACAAATCGTTGCGGCGAGATCTTTTTGCTTCTTCAATCTGTGTTTTCTTTTATGTGATTGATGCGTGTGAAGTGTTATATATATTAGGTGTATATTTTAAGCCCCTTTAACACTTTTTTAGTCAAGTTTTAAATTTATAAAACACGATATTTACTAACACTAAACACACATATGGGCAAGTACACCCATCGTGAGCGTAGTATAGTGTTGGTAAGATACCGAGGTCGTCCAAGGACACAAGAGCTTTTAGTACCGGTTTATCCTCAACGTCTAATCAAATCAAAAAGTTTAGAAAAATGTTTTAAGCAAAGAAAAATAAAAACTAACTAAAATGCTGAAAAAAAAAATAAAAGAAAAAACAGATAGACAAGATGAATCACTTGGTTCCGACTCGTGTATAGTGTAACCTTTGATTATTTCCGCACTTTTGCACTTATTTAAGAGATTATCTTAGTTATTGTAGTAGGCCCCTCTTTTGAAGGTGACGTTACCCTCAACCCAGTAGTTTGAGTCAGCAAGGATACAATCCTAAAGGGTCGGATTATTGAAAGATAATTAATTAAGTTATTAATGCAAATTATGGTAGGCCCCTCTTTTGGAGGTGACGTTACCCTCGACTAAGTAGTCTGAGTCAGCAGGGATACAGTCCTAAATAGCCGGGTTATAGTATTAATAGTAGTTAACTTATGAGGGGATCAAAGAGTTTGGACCTCCGCCATCCAATACCGTTAAGTATTGAAGGAGGTCCTACTAAATTTGACCCAGGTCCATTGCAGGACCTCTAAACGCTGAACAATGGCAAGACTCTTACCAAACCGTTCCCTTAACCCCCGACCAGGTAGCCAACATACCTCCATATAGACCGTGGAGATATGAATGGTGAAAATCTTTTATTTTATATAGACAGTAAAATAATGTCAAAACACAACGGACAAACGATAAGGAAGAATCACCTTTAACATAAGAAACTAGTTATTAAAGTCATTAATACAAAACCAAATAAAAAGTGCGAAAAGATTAGAAATAAAAAGTATTACACTAGACACTTGTCTTCACCAAGTGATGTAAGAGACTTAGGCAAACATGGCCTTGATTGTCAAGAACTCTTACGATCAATCTTGGATCCCGAGACGACTCACACACTCTACGATGGACAATGGATGATGGTGGTGGATGATGGTGTTATGGTGGTGGTGGGTGAAGTGTGAGAGAGGTGGTGTGCCAAGGGATGGTTTGAGCTTGAGCCAAGCACTCCTATTTATAGGCTGAACAGAAGCTCGGGCACGGCCCCGTGTCCACATCCTTCTATTTCTTCATTTAATGCAGCTTGTCTTATTAGTTGACCACGCCCCCGTGTCCGCTGAGCACGACCCCGTGTGCAGAAGAATCTTTGTACTATGAAGATTTGCCTGGATTGTGCGAATCTTATAGTTGACCACAGCCCCGTGTCCGCTGAGCACGACCCCGTGGTGGGCAATAGAAGCTTCTACCACTTTGTCTTTTCTGCTGACACTTGGGCACACCCCCGTGCTGGCTGAGCACGGGGCGTGTTCAGTCTTCTGTCTTCTTGTTTTGCTTGGGAAGATGCTGTCGTGGGGTCGGGCATGTCACGTTTGTTCCTTTTCTTGTATTTATGTTAGATTTTGATGTCTTTTTGCTTCTTTTGTTAATTTGAGCTCATTTAATCTTGAAAATACAAAAGGAAGACAAAATCACACTTTTTCCAACATTAGTACTAAAAAAAGGTTAGTTTTATGCCACAATTGATGTAATTTATATGTTGCATTTTGCACGCATCAAATACCCCCACACTTGAATCTTTGCTTGTCCTCAAGCAAAACTCTTTATAATGTGGCTTTACACTCCCAAATGGAATGGGTAGAGAAGAAGGTTTTTGGGCTTGTCATAGAGTGTCGGGATTTCCAAGATTCTTTATTTAGTTTTATTTTTATTTATTTACAATCCTATTCGTCATGATTTATTTAAAGCTTTTCATAAGAGAAATTACTTATTAGGGCATAACATGCTTCTTTAAAATTCTATTTATATACAAGTTCACATACCTCACGGGGATCACTCAACACTTGGCCGAAGATGTATTTTTGTGGATCACTCGAGAGCGGCATGGAACTTACTCCTACCATAGGCTTGCCAAGCAATCAATCCTCCTCCTTTTTAACTTATATACCTCTGTAAATATCAAGAGGACTTTTGGGTGAAGGGTTAGGCTTGGGTTAAAGGTAGGTGGTTGGGTTAGTGGTTAGTGGTTAGTAGAAAAAGGGCGAAAAGCGTAACAAGCATCGGTTTTCGTAAGACTTTTTATTTTTGTAACTTTTATTTTGATGAAGCTATTATTCAAACACAGTTATTTTTTATGAACTTGTTTGTTTATTTTCTTTTGGTTCATCATCAACACATTTTTTTTTTGAAAAGTCATACGAAAGACCGAGCTAGTTACTAAAACAAAGGGTTAAAAATGAAAAAGGTTTTGGTAGGTAAAAGGGTGTTTGGTTTGGGTTATGAAATGAAAAGGTTTAGGCTCAAAGGGGCTAACTAGGGGGATTTTGGGTAGGTGGTAAAAAAAAGAAAAATAATGGTGTAGAAATAAAAAGGGTTAGTCCTAATGCCACCATCATTTACTTACTCGGGTTTAAGTTGGTAAGGACCGGGAATGTATCGTCATGGCAAGTTCTAGAGTCGTAAGAACTAAGCGGCTATTCACACAAGAAACGAAAAATGAGCATTTAGTCTAATGATATGTAATTGTATGCTCAATAAAGGCTCAAAACTCACTTTTGTGGGAATGAGTTTTTATGTGATCAAGTATATATAATCAAATTTTAACTAAGTTTGCCATGCCTTTTCATAATTTTCTTATGTTGGTTCTTTTTATCACGACGCTATCGGTTATAAATTTGTAAAAATATAACCTTTTTAGAACTTGAAATTCCCAAGTTAAACCTAGACAAGTAAAAAAAATGAAGATTTTTGAAAAAATTTGGGGTGATTAGCGGTTCCAATAGAGTTTTGTGTAAGGCTTGTATTTAGGACTTGCAAGATTCAAGGTTTTAGCATCCCCCCCACACTTAAATTACACATTGTCCTCAATGTGTCCCAAAAATAAATTTTTAGGTTGATTGAATGTGTAAAAGGTGTGATTTAAATAAAAAATTTTGTTACTGGGCACTAGACACGGCCCCGTGTTGTCCGGGCACGGCCCCGTGTTCAAGTGCCAGTAACAAAATTAAATCAAGAGAAACAGAAGCCTGGACACGGGGGTGTGTTGGGTGAACACGGCCCGTGTCCAGTTACCTGAACTGGGTCTTTTCTGCAGACTGTGCAGCACGGGGCCGTGTTGGGCGGACACGGACCGTGCCGAGCTTACTGTAAACGAAGAATTTCATCGGACGGCTTTGTTTTCCTGCATGGGGTGCTGGTTCAAGTTTCCCTTGTATCCTTTGCCATCTCAAGTGTGTTTTATTCATTTCAACACCACCTAAACACCAAATTAACTAAAACCATCATTCATTAGTCATAGAGAGAATTACATATTAGTCCTAAAAATTAAAATACTAGATAGTTAGGTCAAAGAAACACAAGAAATCTAAACCAAGAAGTTCTAGCCTTATTCTATTAGCAAAATTTCCGAAAAGGTAAATCTTCCGGTTAAATGTGGCTTTGGCAACTTCTCTTTCCGGGTATGGGGTCCTCATACGTTGGCGAGCCATTCTTTGATCTCACGAGGGAGAAGAAAAGCGGGCTCATTAGCATTGGTTTGAGGAGGTACAACTTCCACCGGGATTTCTTGGAGTTCTTCAAGAGGAGGTTCCGCCGGAATGTCATCCCAACCGGTAGGATTGTGGATTCCAAGTGCTAGGTTCCAATCCTCTTGAGGGAGGATTGGTTCCATGGGAGGTGTCACAAGAAAGTTTAACCTCTGGTGCAAGAGGTTTATTTCTTGAAAACTGTTTTCCAACCCCACCGAAAGATAATTTATACGGTCTATGAGGACCTCCTCTACCGAAGTCATCTCGTCAAGAGCTTCACGTAGCGCCATTACATATCTTACGAGAGTTGCTTCAATCGATGGCCTCTTTTCCCTTCGACTGTTTCTGGAGTGCGCAGAAGAGGTTCCACTGTTTTGGCTAGACATTCTACGAAAACAAACCAAAAATAGTTCGTTTTAATGAAACAGTACCACGGACACGGCCCCGTGCTCAATGAGCACGGCCCCGTGTTCAACTTTCTGCAGATTTTTAGAACAAGGAATCTTGGGGTTTCAAATTATTTTCTGAACTTATGAAGGTTTTTTGAGCAGAAATAACTTAAAACAATGTTGTGTAACTTATTTTTAACAAGATTCCTTGAACCAAAATTCAACAAACATCACAATAAAGCTTGAAATCAAGCTTTAATGGAGTTGTTGTTGCAAGAAAGATGAAGAAGAAGGTAATGGATAAAAGAGGAAAGTGTAGGATCGTTTTCTGACCCGAACTAGTCGATCAGAGAAGTTTTTATCAGTTTCAGTGGCGGAAACAAAGAAACTGACTTCGAAACAGCTAGCAATTCTCTTTAAACACTTTTCTGATTGATATTACAGCTTGTACAATCACTGGATAAACCGGCAGCACTTCGGTATCCAAAATCACAAAAGTTACAAATGAGATCGCTTGAAGTACTATATATAGGCACTATGGTTTCTCTTGAAAGTGACAAGACTCAGTTCAAGCGAAACCTACTTGGTTGCTTTATCTTAAAACTGACCTACTCCCTTTCAAGAGAAACCTATTCATTCAAGCTAAACCACTATATCTCGAAATAAGTGCACTGATCTAACATTCTATGCACAAGACTCGATACAAGACGAAGTCGACAGATGAATGCACTAACAGACTCCCCCTCAGATGTTGACGAGTCTTAAGTGTCAAGTCTTTGCATCTTCAGTCTTTATCAGTCTTTGAGTTCTTTCCAGAAACTCTAACTCTTGCTCTCCTTCTCTCTAGCAGACTCCCCACAAACAATCTCTACTCAGATATCTTCAGACTCCCCCTTTCGATATGCTGGGATCGCAGTCTGGCATGTTGAAATCACAGATTCTTCAGGTATCGGAACCTGTATCTCTATCATCAGGTTCAAGATCGAAACCTGGCTACACCTGCACATTCTTAACCCAGAAATAAATTTCACAAATTTAACATTTAACAAATTTATAAACCCAGATTCTCTCTCAAATTAAACCAGAATGATTTATCAATGATAAATTCTGATGAACCATTTGCAAAAAAATAATCATTTTCCTTTTCAAAACACATTCTCCCAAACCATTTGTTCATCATGTCTAGCACTTAGAATTTTGAAAATCAGCTCTCCAACATCAGTTGTCGAAAATCTTTTTGGATTTTTCAAAAATTATGCTAAAACACACTAAAAATCTTTTTGGATTTTTGAATGAAAAGAAATGTAGTAAATAAATATTTACAAACAATATTTTTGTGAGTTTGTGCAAGAGGATCATATCAGTTTATGACAAGTCACAAGTACCGTTGAGCTTAGTTACACATTAAGAATTAAACAATTCACCTAGATTGCCGATATACTGATCCACTTAAATTCTCACACAAATTTCAACTGATTCAGGATATGAGTTAGATGTTTTAAGGACTTAAACTCATTCATGTGTCCTACCTCTTGAATATACTCCTGTATCCAGATCCCAATATTCAGTCTTACAGGTGAGTATACCACAGATGATATCTGTAAGGGAATAAATTATAGTACGAAAACCGTGAGAGCTCAGGTCAGAACTTTCGTTCAGCAGAGAGATGACGGCTCGACTTTTGGTGTGTCCCCTTTAGAGGATCTTTTGATTACAACAACAATGACTATCAATTTTATTGTTTCATCAATTTGCTGAGGGCGGCGCTATTTTTCAAGCAAGTAGAAAGTATTCTCCGGGGACTAGGTCAGAATTTCCATTCAGTAGAAGTCCCGGGATAATACCCCAGATATCACTGAGCATAAAGACCTAGTATCTCAGAAAGAGGGACCTTTCAAACGAAATTTCAGGGGTTACCTATATATCCAAGTAGTGTTCCCCACGAAATAAGCAAGTTCGAATTTATGTTTATATCCCGAAAAAGCTTACTAAATGTGTAAAAACCTATCGGCATATCATCAGTGAGACTGTTTAACACTATTTAAACATTACATTTCTTTAGCATACTGTGACTGTCTACTGATGTACTATCATTTCCTCTTCTTTGACACCAAAACTCATTTTTGATTTTATCATGTTTTTGTCTTTTTCAAATTTTCTAATATATTTGGATTTTCTGAAAGTTTCCACTCCCCCTAAAATGCAAACACATTTAAGGAAATTTGAAAGCAAACTGTATAAAACTTGACAACCGATATCAAATTGCATCAATTCGCCATCCACTAGGCATAAACAATCAGAACTCCCCCTATCACAAAACTATTTTCACATTATGATTTCAAAACACTTAAGTTTGTTTTAACCAAAATGATTTTTCCGGAAAATAAGTTTTGTCGATTTTACCATTTGTAGGTAAGGGGTTTGGTTCATCATATTGTTTTTTCAAATACCAATTGTAAATATGGTCCAATCAAATTCAATCTAATGACCTTGATTAACCACTTGTAGGAAAAACAAGTACAACTTAATGTCCTTGATTTTACCACTTGTAAGTATAAACCTTCATCAACCAACTTTGTAGGAATATCACATCTACACAAATTCATTTTACCAATAAAGATGCCGATTCCTGCTTCACACTTACCAACCTGGAAGCTCCGGCACATGCTGCAGTATGAATTGCCAAAATTTATCAATTATAAAATTCAATCACACAATCAATTACTAAGAAAGATGCCGATTCCTGATCCGCGATTACAAACTTGGGATCTCCGGCATAGTCAGATGTTCAAGGGAAAAGAATTTCCACCCAAGTCTTTTCAGACTTGAGTGTTTTCAATTCTTGCTCAGTAGGGTTATAGGTGGCTTTCTTTGTTGCATAGAAATCTTTAACCCCTTTCACTTTCCCATCAAGCATTTTCCCAAAAATTTTCTTAACATTCCCGTTGAATGCTTTCTCAACATCAAACTCAGTTTTCTCAGAATAAAACTGATCTGAGATCTCAACCTTACCAACTTATGAGGTTGGTGAGTGTTCTAAAAAGAATTTTTACAAAAAGAAAGCAAAAGACAACCAAGTGTGGGTTGTTAAGAAGTTTGAAGAGAAAGTCGACGATGAAACTGGTTCCACAAAGCCAGAAGAGCCACAGGTTGATGTAAAAGTTTCAGTGAATGATGATAATTTTCCATCACTAAAGTTTGAAGATCAAAAATTCTGAATTTTTCAGTTGGTGGTTCAACATCAACAACTATTTCTTTCAGTTTTTCAGAAACTCCCTGTTTAGTTTTAGCATTTTTTGGACAATTCCATGCAATGTGACCAGCTTCATTGCATTTGAAACAGGTTCGAGTCTCTATTGGATGAAACACTCCAGTTCCATTCCTCTTCTTCTCAGCAAGAAACTCCTGGTTTGATTGTCTCCAGAAAGGTTTCTTCTGTTCCTCTTCTGCACTTCCTCCTGAAACAAATTCTGTTTTTGTTTTAGAATTTTTCTCATTTTTATAATTTCTTGGTGGAATAAAACCTAAACCTTTCTTTTTGTAGCTACCATTATGGTTTGGTTTCTTTCGAAAACCAGAACCAAATTTGTAACCCTTTTTCTTGTTTAATCGTTGTTGTACTCTTGAAGTGTATTTTTTAGGTTTTCCAGTAAGATTTAAATCTTTTATTTCAGAAATCTTAATTTCTGTCATTTTGGAAACCTTTTTGATCATTTCAAATCTAACACTTCTTATTGGAAACTCTTTGTCAGAATATAATTTGTCAGAATCATTTAAAGTGTATGCTACTTCAAATGTTTCATCATCCAAATTTGCTTTTGATAACAAAAACTCTTTACTGTAAACCCTTTTAACCGACGATTTTGAACTGTTGACTGACGAACTTGACCCTCCAGACTTAGACTTTGACTCAAACTCCTCATCAGTATCCAACACCTGATCGACACCTTTTTGATTAACTCAGACTCATGATCAGTGTCAGACGATGTAAAAACGATATCAATGTTTTCTGGTAATTCATCAGTTGACTCGGACTCTAACTTTAGATTAACTGCCTTTTGGACTTGTTCCTCATTCGGTTTTCTAGGCGAATACCCTTCCCAAATTAGAGGCGGACACTTGTTATAGCTAACACTCGGTTTCTTACCAGTATCCTTCTTCTTTGTCTTTTCATCATCTTTAAAAACTTCAAAACCTGCAATAGTCGGATAAATTCGATCAATAAGATAATCAGAACTAGAATAACTCTGCAATAATCTTCTAATCCTCTCATTCTCAATTTTCTCCTTCTCCAACTCTTGCTTCAATATAGCACATTCTTCGATATAATGATTTATAGCTTTTTGCTTTGACATCATCGTAGCATTCATCATCGTTAAAGCATCTTCTCTCTCAGAGTTAGTCTTTTGAAGACCAGTTACTGTTCTGTTTAAAACATCATATGATTCTTTCACGTAATTAAGATTAAACAGTAATTTTTCCTTCATCTTCATCTTCTCTAACTCTACCATCTTCTCATCTTTAGCTGCACATTCCTTGCAAGATTCCAAACACTTCAAGCAAGGCTTGATGACTTCCACAATCTTTTCAACTTCTATGATTTTTTCAACTTCAACCACCTTTTCTGCTTCATGTATCTTTTCTGGTTCAGCAATCTCCTCAGCAATACTTTTTACTTCTTCATTCTGAACAGCTTCCTTTGTTTGATCACCACTTTCAGATTTCTGTTTCATTTGTTCTTTTGCAGCTTGTTTCTCTTTCAGTTTTTCCAAGCGATATGCAAAATAAAAATGAAAACTTTCAGGAGAGAGATGAGATTTTGCAACATTAATATGTCTTTCTTCTTCATCATCACTACTGCTTTCTGTTGGCGATTGGTCAAACTCAATTGATTTGTCAGAATTATCATCCGAAGAATCAAAATCAGATGGTGTTTTATCAAAAACAACTTATTTTTCTGAACTTTCATCACTTTGTGAACTTTCATCTGAACTCTGTGAGCTTTCTGCAGATGCAACAGACTCTTTCTCCACATTCTTCACAGTCTCACCAATAGACTTCATCCATGTGGTAAACATAACTGGTTCCTTCACAATCTTAGCAATGAATGCTTTAAATTCTCCTTTTTCATCCACAAACATATCCCAGCTGAAGCCTTCAGGTAGCCTTTCATCATCTTGATCGACTAAACATACTTTGCTTTCAGGTGATATGTAATTGTTCCAGTTAAAATCCACCAAACACGCTCTCTTTGAATCCTCAATTCTTCTACCATGAGCCACCTGTGGTTCTTGCTGCTGCTGTTGACCAACTTGCTGATAAATGGCTTTCCGGTAGTAATCATCTTTTCCGAATGGATTCTTCACATCGCTTGCTTATCGGTTCTTGCATTCTCTCTTGAAATGACCTTTCTCCCTGCATCGATAACAAGTAACTTTAGATTTATCAAAACCGAAAGTAGAAACGTGTGCATCAAGAAAGTCATTTCTTCCAGTAATCAGCTTGAATTTTTCAGCTCTTCTCAGAACGCTAGCTAGACACCATTTGATGTCCATTAGTTCCATTTCTTCGGCGTCTATCTGATCGTAATCCTCCTTTGTGAGCATAGGATTCCCGATCCGCCCTGCGACCAAACCTTCATAAGAAAGTAGCACAGAACCAAGTAAAGCCATGTGATCTTTCGCAATCTCTTCAGAAAAACTTTGACCATCTGGAAGATTCAAGGCAATATTGCATTGTATCACATAACCACTTCCACTTTTAGTACTTTGTGAACTGAAACTTGAAGTTGTATCTTTTGGATTAACACTTGGGTATAAAGAAAAACCACTGCTACTTTTAGAACTTTGATCAACTTTTTCAGATGAATCTCCAGCACTAAATGCAGTTTGAATTTTCGGGCTTCTTTCAACTTCTGGAACACTGCCTTTGTAGTACATTTTTACATCCTGTTGACCACTTGGACTGTTCATCCTTGCGATCTTCTGCTGTTCCAAATCTTGACCCTCAATCTTCTCGATAAACTGAGAAATCGTTAACCCATCGTAAACTCCAGTGTTCTTCAAGATCATCAAGTATGTGCCCCACTCTTTTTGCGGTAAAGCGTCAGCTAACTTGTCTACCCACTCATCAGGATCTTTGGTTATACCAATCATCGACATAGATCGCACTAAGTGGCAATAACGTTCAATCAGCTTCTTCGTATCTTCTCCCGGTAAACTACTGAACAGATCAAACTCTTTCTTGAGCAATGCCTTCTTGCTCTTAATCATATTCTCACTACCCTCAAACTTTACACGTAGAGCATCCCAGATTGACTTTGAAGTTTTGTCGTGCTGAAGCAGTATGAAAATGTCTTCTTTGATAGCTTGCTGAAGTAAGCCGATCATCATCTTTTCAGCTCTATATATTTCTCGTTCTTGATCACTAAACTCAGAAATTGTTTTCACAACTTGTAACTCAGTACGTGGCAAAACATATTTCTTTAGAATACACTCCCATGACCTAAGATGGTTTGCCTGAACCCAGTTTTCGAATCTGTCTTTCCACCCATAGTACTCTTCGATACTCATTAGTTTCGGGGGTTTTTGCAACGTTCCGGTTTCATTTTCCATGTTCATGTTTTTATCAATTTCAGTCGGAGTAGTCGGGATTGAAGCAAATGCATTGTAGAATTCAGAATCCATGTTTCGGCAACATGTTTTTCAAACACAACACTTTCAAGCGAAACCTGATGGAATGTTCAAGCTAAACCTGATGGAATGTTCAAGGTAAACCTGATGGAATGTTCAAGAGAAACCTGATGGAATGTTCAAGAGAAACCTGATGGAATGTTCAAGAGAAACTTGATGGAATGTTCAAGAGAAACCTGATGGAATGTTCAAGAGAAACCTCAAATTTCAAGCAAACTTAGAACAGTTTGAAGCGAAACCTCCAATGATTGTTCAAGCGAAACCACAACCGAAGCCCATTTTATCTATTTTTACTTTGAATTTAGCTATGAAACTTTCAAGGATTTATCAAAATGCAGTTTTGCACAGTCTGTGAAAAATTTATCCAATTTTAACCGTAAAAACTTGTAAATTCTGAAAAGAAGGGGTAGAAAACAGAAATTTCGAGCTGAATTGGTAAGAACTCCTCCTCCTGAGCTCTGATACCACTTGTAGGATCGTTTTCTGACCCGAACGAGTCGATCAGAGAAGTTTTTATCAGTTTCAGTGGCGGAAACAAAGAAACTGACTTCGAAATAGCTAGTAATTCTCTTTAAACACTTTTCTGATTGATATTACAGCTTGTACAATCACTGGATAAACCGGCAGCACTTCGGTATCCAAAATCACAAAAGTTACAAATTAGATCGCTTGAAGTACTATATATAGGCACTATGGTTTCTCTTGAAAGTGACAAGACTCAGTTCAAGCAAAACCTACTTGGTTGCTTTCTCTTGAAACTGACCTACTCTCTTTCAAGAGAAACCTATTCATTCAAGCTAAACCACTATATCTCGAAATAAGTGCACTGATCTAACATTCTACGCACAAGAATCGATATAAGATGAAGTCGACAGATGAATGCACTAACAGAAAGGACAAGATGTTTGTTAGAACCTTCTTTTAGAACATACCTAGGATGGAATGTTAGAAAATCCTTTCAAATCTCTGTCCCTGGATGGTCCAAATGTGCAGGATTCTTGGCTGCATTTATAGAAAACGACAGCATGCTGGACACGGCCCCGTGTCGGCTGGACACGGCCCCGTGTGCAGGCAAGATCCTGACACGTTTTGTCCGTATTCTGACAAAAGTCAGAAAGGAATCTTTTGGTGGACACGGGGGCGTGTTAACCTGGGCACGGCCCCGTGTCGGAAGGCTGTCTTATGAATTGTGTCTATTTTCAAGGAACTTTTCTGGATCGGGCGGTTCCTTACTGGATGGAACAACCCCAAAGTGCCTAAGATACCTTAATTGATCTAGATTAAGACGAGAACGCAAGAGGTTGTCGGTGAGGGTGATTCCTATGCTATATGTAGGTGGACAAGTCCAACCCTTTTCCGGGCTCTCGTTAAAGAAGGTGTATGTCGAATCGCTTAGGTCTATGTATGCATCAAACGAAGTTGATGGGGAGTCCTTCACGGCACAATCGACACAGGGACGACTATCGCTCAAGTCCTCGCTAGAGTTAGAAGTATCGTCGGAAACAACGAAGTTGTTTGAATGCGTTTCCAACCCTTCTTCTTGGTTATCGTCTTGGAAAAGATTATTGAAATATTTTCTAAGTTCTTTTAACCAATTAAGAATTAGATCTTCTAATTGAAATAATTCATCGAGAAGCATTTCTCTTAGAAAATCTGGTTGGGAGCATTCGAGGGAGAGATAGGGATTATTTTTACTTTCGCCCCTCTTAAGGATACTAGGAAACGGTGGGTCTATATAGTGGGGCTTATAATTTAGAAAATAGCATTCTAATTCCTTATGGTTACCACCACATAATTGACACCACATAGTACCATAAGAGTGCCGAAAGTAAAAAGTATCAGTATCACTCATGTTTGTGTCAGAAATTACCAACCGTCGGGATCTTACGGTTCTGTTTTCAGTAACTGAAACTTGGGCACGGGGGCGTGTTGAGTGGGCACGGCCCCGTGTTCAGCTACTGTCTGACTTAAAACAGGATTGCCAGTTCCAATGATTGGGCACGGGGCGTGTTCAGCGGGCACGACCCGTGCTGAGTTATGCAGAAGCTGAAAAATTAAGAAAAATCTTAAAAAAAATGAAAAATAAGAAAAAAGATTAGGCCGTTGATTCCTAACTTTCTTAAAATCCTTGTGTCCCTGGCAACGGCGCCAAAAACTTGATGCGTGTGAAGTGTTATATATATTAGGTGTATATTTTAAGCCCCTTTAACACTTTTTTAGCCAAGTTTTAAATTTATAAAACACGATATTTACTAACACTAAACACACATATGGGCAAGTGCACCCATCGTGAGCATAGTATAGTGTTGGTAAGATACCGAGGTCGTCCAAGGACACAAGAGCTTTTAGTACCGGTTTATCCTCAATGTCTAATCAAATAAAAAAGTTTAAAAAAATGTTTTAAGGTAAGAAAAATAAAAACTAACTAAAATGCTGAAAAAATAAAAATAAAAGAAAAAACAGATAGATAAGATGAATCACTTGGTTCCGACTCGTGTATAGTGTAACCTTTGATTATTTCCGCACTTTTGCACTTATTTAAGAGATTATCTTAGTTATTGTAGTAGGCCCCTCTTTTGAAGGTGACGTTACCCTCAACCCAGTAGTTTGAGTCAGCAAGGATACAATTCTAAAGGGTCAGATTATTGAAAGATAATTAATTAAGTTATTAATGCAAATTATGGTAGGCCCCTCTTTTGGAGGTGATGTTACCCTCGACTAAGTAGTCTGAGTCAGCAGGGATACAGTCCTAAATAGCTGGGTTATAGTATTAATAGTAGTTAACTTATGAGGGGATCAAAGAGTTTGGACCCCCGCCATCCAATACCGCTAAGTATTGAAGGAGGTCCTACTAAATTTGATCCAGGTCCATTGCAGGACCTCTAAACGCTGAACAATGGCAAGACTCTTACCAAACCGTTCCCTTAACCCCCGACCAGGTAGCCAACATACCTCCATATAGACCGTGAAGATATGAATGGTGAAAACCTTTTGTTTTATATAGACACTAAAATAATGTCAAGACACCACGGACAAACGATAAGGAAGAATCACCTTCAACATAAGAAACTAGTTATTAAAGTCATTAATACAAAACCAAATAAAAAGTGCGAAAAGATTAGAAATAAAAAGTATTATACTAGACACTTGTCTTCACCAAGTGATGTAAGAGACTTAGGCAAACATGGCCTTGATTATCAAGAACTCTTACGATCAATCTTGGATCCCGAGACGACTCACACACTCTACGATGGACAATGGATGATGGTGGTGGATGATGGTGTTATGGTGGTGGTGGGTGGTGGGTGAAGTGTGAGAGAGGTGGTGTGCCAAGGGATGGTTTGAGCTTGAGCCAATCACTACTATTTATAGGCTGAACAGAAGCTCGGGCACGGCCCCGTGTCCACATCCTTCTATTTCTTCATTTAATGCAGCTTGTCTTATTAGTTGACCACGCCCCCGTGTCCGCTGAGCACGACCCCGTGTGCAGAAGAATCTTTGTACTATGAAGATTTGCCTGGATTGTGCGAATCTTATAGTTGACCACGGCCCCGTGTCCGCTGAGCACGGCCCCGTGGTGGGCAATAGAAGCTTCTACCACTTTGTCTTTTCTGCTGACACTTGGGCACGCCCCCGTGCTGGCTGAGCACGGGGCGTGTTCAGTCTTCTGTCTTCTTGTTTTGCTTGGAAAGATGTTGTCGTGGGGTCGGGCATGTCACGTTTGTTCCTTTTCTTGTATTTATGTTAGATTTTGATGTCTTTTTGCTTCTTTTGTTAATTTGAGCTCATTTAATCCTGAAAATACAAAAGGAAGACAAAAGCACACTTTTTCCAACATTAGTACTAAAAAGGGTTAGTTTTATGCCACAATTGATGTAATTTATATGTTGCATTTTGCACGCATCAGTGATAGTTGTGACATTACGATCATCATACAATTACGAATCCAATGAAATCTTGTATTTCATTCTCGGGATTTGTACAATTACATGAGACAAGTACACATATCAAATTTCGTATGACATTAGAGGTAGCCTCTGAATGGTCATTAAGAGGCTACCTCTTAATGTGTAGCCTACCTTCTCATTGGAAAAAATTTTTAATGGTTCCATTAAGAGGTAGCCTCTAAATGACCATTCAGAGGCTACCAAACAGCCCCTAAAAGCGTCAAAAACTGTGAAAGTTTGCATAAACGTGCATATCTCGCGTTCTGACCATATCCGGACATCCAAAAAATTTTGTAATCACTAAAATATTTTATCTTAGTGATAGGAATGCAAAAATACCATTCAGAGGCTACCTTCATTCTCGGGATTTGTACAATTACATGAGACAAGTACACGTTTATACAAACTTTCACAGTTTTTCTGGAAGTTATACGCAAACTGTTATGTAAATGTAATCAGTTTAACGCGACATATACTCCGGAATAGTGACATAAGCTTAAAATACCTTAAATAACCTTTACATAACTTAGAAATAAGTTTTGAAGGGTTTGGTATGGCAAAACCAAGTTTATTCGATCACAGGGACTATTTGCGACAAACTCCAAAAGTTTGCCGATTCGTATAGGAACAAACACTCCGGAACAAGATCATAAGCTAAACATACCCTAAATACCCTTAACATAGCTTAGAAATAAGCTTTGAGGGGTTCGGTGTGAGAAAACTGTGAAAGTTTGCATAAACGTGCATATCTCGCGTTCTGACCATATCCGGACATCCAAAAAATTTTGTAATCACTAAAATATTTTATCTTAGTGATAGGAAAGCAAAACTACCATTTGTCGCGTAATTTGGATCGTTTTTGCGTCCGTTCGAGTTTCATCGTAATTAACCGAACAACCCGACCGTACGACCAAACGAACCGACATCCGTGATGTTTCCGAGCATATTTCAAATCCCCCATGCTTTAACATCCTTGTAGAGCCTTGAAATTGGGTTAACAGGGGTTAAACGCGTCGAAAAACATGTTTAGGAGTGTGCAGGGACCAATTTTGCCATTTTTGAAAGTCTGAACTATGCCCTCGCGTCCGGTGACATCAGAAGGCCTATGCCGTCGCGCGACGCGATGCCCTGATCTGCGCAGAAACATGTTACCAGCAACAGCAGCCTGTTTTTGATGATTTATTTGATTGCTTTATGGTCTTGGTTACCAAGTTAAGTGATTTCCAAGCCCTCCAATCAGATTTCTACACTTGTTTTGATCTCATAATTCCTTAGAGGACACAAATACCACATGGCATGATCTTATGGCATTCCTACAACAATAAATAGGCCTCAAATCTGCCCATTTTCATTGCTTATTCCTCATTTCTCATCTCAAACCCTAAGTTGGAGTTGCTACCACTTGTGGATGCCTCCCATCTGAGTTTTCTAGTTCATTTTCCAGCCTTAGAGCACTTGTAAGTGTTCTTTCATGGCTAGTTCATTTATTTTCAGCAATTACAAGCTGAAAGTCAAACAGTTTGACTACCGTTTGACTTTCGGTTTTGAACATGAATTGGTCAAGTCAAAGTTCAATCGAACTTTGCAACGTGAGCATAATCACGATGGTTATAATCCCTTGCGATTATACCTACCGATTACCATGTTGACTAGTCAAAGTGACGAGTCAAAGTTTTGGTCAAAATGCACGACTATGTACATTTTGCGACGAAACTATTCTCGGGTATCAAAACACTTTGTTTTGATACCAAATCAGTTTTCTACCTTAGTTAAACATGTTTTAACATGTTTAACTCGTCACTTCTAGTTTAGTGCTTATTTAGGGTCGTAAGTCAAGTGGTCTCGACAACCGCTTAGACTTTCGAACCTGACCCGTTTGGCCGATCATTAGGATCCGGCCAAACATATTTTGTGACCATAGTTGTATAGGGAATAATCTTCCGAGGTTATACCTTATGGTCACTTAGTTTAATTAGTTGTATGATAGGTAGTTTATATGACTTAGGAAAATGACCAAAATGCCCTTTTCGCGCATAAATTCAATTTAAGCGTATGTAACCAAAATTTTGACACTTAAACTGATTATGCAACATTATTAAACATGTTTAGGCATATAATACTTATCATAGGACTAGTTAGGCTATCCGAACGCGCATTTGCGCAAATGACGCGTTAAAGTAGCGTAAACTACCTTAACAGGTCATAAGCACTTAGGATAAGTTTCAAAATCAGAATGTAGGCTTTGTTAAACCATATCATATGAGTTCCAACACTCATTTGGTTTACAAGACCCCATTCTATCCGATCTCCCGATTTAGGTCCTGATATTTAACATAGTGATCCGATACTAGGTGCCACTTGATTCCTTGATTTCCCGAGCTTTGTTAGGACACTTAATCAAGGATACTTGCAATCTCAAGTGAGTACATAGCTCCCCTCTGTTACTGCTTTCAATTGTTTTGGGGTGACTCATATGTGCTAAATGCTTTTCGAGTTTTCATAAACAAATGCTATGGTTTATATAAAACACGATGATTTCAATAATGTGAACGAACTTGTTGGGGCGTTAGTCGAAAGACATTCAAATGACATTCATTAACTATGATCAAGCTGACCAGTAGTATGTTATGGTACCATAGGATCTGACAAATCTCGTTATCAGACTATCCCTTTGGTGGGTAATGTGGGTAACGACAGAAACTGTTATCTGATTAACAAATCATGTGTTCGTTTGTTAATCTTGTTAAAGAGGTCTTTCAGGGCCTAGTTAGTTGTATTTCACAATTAAAACACGGACGATTTGAACGATTGGAACGATTTGGACGATTGGTTTATGGTAAGTGATTAGGTAACGAGGCGTGTGTAATGTGATAAAAGCATGGTGGATACGCCGCTGGTACTTCCTATGTTTTAGTTAACGAACAAATGGACGATTGGTTTGGGGTGAGTATCCACCTATAGGCTAAAGCATATCTTCGTGATACATTATAAAGACCCACTTACTTTGATTAGTCATAGTGTCATTTGTTTGTTTTAGTTAACGAACAAATGGTCACAATCCTCATGTTTCGTCGATATTTTTAACATTCAGTTTTGATTATACGATAACATCTCACTTGTTTTCTCTCATATTTTCCACTATTTTTAGAATGCCTCCTCATCGCAGCGATACTCAAAGGTACGAACTGGCTGCTACAATTGCCCAACAACTAAGCATAGTACTACGTGGGACCATCGAGTTAGCTGTCACCATGTCTCATCTCAATGATGAAACTACTCAAGAGGCACCTAAGAAGGCAAAAGCCAAGCCTTCAAGAAAATCAAAGAAGCGTAAAGCTTCAAGGAATCTTACAGCTATTGCTCCAGTTCCGCTTAGTCAAGTGGGACCTAGCCAGGTGGCAGCACCACCAGCTAAGAAACCATACAGAGGAAAAGCTCCTCTGTGCAATCAATGTAACCTTCATCACCATGCCAGTGTCCAATGCCGAAAATGTTCAAACTGTGGACGTTTTGGTCATACAGCAAATGTCTGTCGTTTAGCCCCTACGCCAAACGAAGCTATGTCAGTTCCTACTCAATTTATCGCAACTCCTCATGCGATACATGTTTTTCCTAACTACCCACACGGAACCTGCTTCAGTTATGGTTATCCTAACCACTTCAATTGACTTGGCTGGCAAATGACGACTCAACGAATGGGCACAAGATTAACACTAGCAATATCAAGGCTTGTGCTAATGTCTGCAAAAACACTTAAACTTTTGTGTTTCAGTTTCCTTTCCAAAGATCTTGAAACACTTTGGTTGTCCATAAATAAATTTGGTCGTTTCCATTTTATTTAGGAGTCAATGTTAACACGTGTATGTATGACATACCCCTACGATACCGACACTAAGGAACCATATTCCTTGCAAATCAAACTACTTACGTAGTTTCTTGATCGCTCGCGATCTCCACACAAATCCTAAGTACTCATTTCTTCTAAAGAAACAAAGTACAAGGTACAAGTTACAAACTCTGGACGAATACTCAAAGTACCACTTTAAATCCTTGCTTGGATATCTAAGGGTACTTTTCATAAGTCCTTAATTGGTCTTATGCCATATGTCTATGTACATATCATTACATTCTGGTTTTCATAACAATATACATAGTATATGATTTCAAAACATCATTCATGATTTCAAAAACATTTCATATGGTTTAAAAACATTTTAAACATAGTATATTTTCCCGATATGCCAAGTGCATAATTTCAAAAACATCATCCATGTTTTCCAAAAACCTCATACATGATTCCAAAGGCATTTCACGTGGTTTTAAAAACATTTTATAAACATATTTACCTAATATACCTAGTACATGATTTCAAAAACATTACATAAGGTTTTAAAAACATTAAACATATTTTCAAGGATCCCATGCATAGTTTTCAAAGACATTCTACTCGTATGTTGACTTAACATACGTGGTACACGATTTTCAAAGAACACTCTACTCGTATGTTGACTTAGCATACGTAGTACACGATTTTCAAGGACATCCTGCTTCGTATATTAACTTAGCATGCCTAGCACATTGATTTCAAGGATCCTATTTGCTTCATATGTTGGCTTAGCATATTTATCACTTTGATTTCATAAACACTATACTTCGTATGTTGACTTAGCATACCTAGTACTAGGTTTCGAAACAATTTCTCGCTACATGAATTCCAAAAATCCTTATAGATCTTCCTATCTTCATAGTTAGATCCCTGTGGATGTTTAAAGCGTAAAAATCAAAGTCCTTAATTGGATTCTTTGTGTGCTTTAATACGTATGTTACGATTCAATGAGGACAAAACCGAATCCTTATAAGATCTTCCTATCTTCATAGTTAGATTCTTGAGGATGTTTAAAGTACTAATTGAAGTCCATGGATTGGATTCCTGGTGTACTTTAAATGCAAGTGTACAAATCGATAACAAATTTATAACAAGTTGATGACCAAGTTGACAATTAAGTGATTATGTGATTATGTGTTTATATGTTTATGTGTGATCCAAATGCCCGCTATCCAAATCCTTGTAGAATCTTCCATATCTTCATATGATGGATTCTTAGAAGGATATCCAAAAGTACTATCTTAAATCCTTAATGGGCTTCTATGTAATAGTTAAGACCCTTGGATTGTAAAGTACTATTCCAAAGTTAAAGTAATCACGCGTTGATCTAGTTAAAGACATCATTCGTTGATGTAGTTAAAGAGACACCTTGGTGGTCTAGTTAAAGAGATCATGTGTTGATCTAGTTAAAAAGATCATGCATTGATCTAGTAAAAGACATCATTCGTTGATGTAGTTAAAGAGACCCTTTGGTGGTCTAGTTAAGGAGATCATGCATTGATCTAGTTAAAGACATCATTCGTTGATGTAGTTAAAGAGACCCTTTGTTGGTCTAGTTGAAGAGATTGATTCGTCAATCTAGTTAAAGATATCATGTGTTGATATAGTTAAAGAGACCCTTTGGTGGTCTAGTTAAAGAGATTGATTCGTCAATCTAGTTAAAGAGATCATGTGTTGATCTAGTTAAAGAGACCCACTGGTGGTCTAGTTCAAGAGGTCGTTCGTCGATCTAGTTAAAAAGATCATGTGTTGATCTAGTTAAAGAGATCATTCGTCGATCTAGTTAAAGAGATCCTTTGGTGATCTAGTTGAAGAGACACTTTGGTGGTCTATTTAAATAGATCATTCGTTGATCTAGTTAAAGAGACTCTATGGTAGTCTAGTCAAGTCATCACAGGATTATTCATTTGATTTTTTTCCCCTACACATTATAAAAATGAACTATGCTGACTGTTCAAGGAATTACGTAATTATGGATGCATACATAATTATGGAATTCAGTGCACAGAAACCACATCAATTTGTGTCATGTGTAAGAACCTATAGTGATAAGAATAACGAAATGGGAGCAATGTAATAAGGGCATGGTGGATACGCCGATGGTAGTTCCTATATATAAGTGTTCCTTATTACATGGTAGCGTTATTTAAGTTGCTAGAAGTTCTGGACCTTGAGCAATGTTGTTTTATGTTATACTCTCCGACTCCAATTTCGAGCTCACACAAGTTTCCTATAATAGTCTTCATAGGAAACATTCTCTCTATCCGTTGTTCGAAACTCCAACTTCTTGTCGAATTCACACGCTCTCCGTATTTTACTACAATAAGAATATCATTTTAACATTTACATGTCACTCTTGAGGTTCGGTACAATCATACACAAACATATTGGAATGGAGTTTAAATCTTCAGATCCGTACTCTTCCCTACAAACAACAGACGAGTACGAATAACAAAGTTCGCTGGAAATCCAGACGTGGCCCAGAGTTTTACTTAGGGAACGAAGGATTTATTTGAAAGCGAATCATCCACATCTGTCTCTACAAGTTTCCTCTAAGTTAAATTTCGGGACGAAATTTCCTAAAGTAGGAGAGACTGTGATAGTTGTGCCATTACGATCATCATACAATTACGAATCCAATGAAATCTTGTATTTCATTCTCGGGATTTGCACAATTACATGATACAAGTACACATATCAAATTTCGTATGATTCCGAACTCTCGAGAAACTTTTCTGGAAGTTATACGCAAACTTGTAGGATCGTTTTTTGACCCGAACAAGTCATTCAGAATAGTTTTTCTCAATACGAGAGTCGGAAACAAACGTATCAAGTTCAATTCAGCTAGATATACACTTTAAACTATCTTTTGATTGATTTGACAAAGTTTTACAACGAGTAGACGCTTCGGCAGCACTTCGGCACTGAATCCGAAAAGTTACAAATGACAAGGCATCAAAGGTATTTATAGGCAAGCTAATTTCGCATGGACCTGCTCAAGCGAAATTAGTTTCACACGAAATCTAATTTCGTGTGAAATCACCATCTAATTTCGTACGAAATTACCTAGATGTAATTTCATGCGAAATACCTCTAAACACACTTTTTCTCGTTTTACGTGCCCTGATCTATCTAATATAATACAAGACTCGATACAAGACGAAGTCGACAGACGTATGCACTAACAGACTCCCCCTCGGATGTCGACGAGTCTTCAATACATGTCTTCAACATCTTCAGTCTTTATCTGTCTTCCCGACTTCTCCCGAAATATCTAACAATGTAAAATATCCTCAATCTCTCTCTTCTCTTCATCTTTAGAATCTCGACCTGACTCTAATCTCTCTCTAATTCTCTTGATCAGATCTCTTGATTCCTTAAGTTCATCAGCATCCTCAGCTTGCATGAACATCAGATCCAGAATCAGAACTTGGCTCTTACAGAATCAGGATTGTGACCTGGCTAACATTCTGCTTAGGATCAAGAACCTGGCTAACCTGCACACATCTCTACCTCACAATAAATTTCACAAATTTAAAATTTGACAAATTTATTCTCTGCTTACCAATTGTAAACACAAATACAACATCATTTGCAGGTATTAAACAAATCAATAAATGATTTTACAATTTTAAACTCTGATGAACCACTTGTAGAAATAACATTTTCATTTCAAAATCTTTTCTAATTTCAAACAAACTCTCCCTCACTGACTGTCATCATGTTTAGCACTTGGAATTTTGAAAATCAGCTCTTCAACATCAGTTGTCAAAAATATTTTTTTATATTTTTCTAAATTTATGCTAAAACACACTGAAAATCTTTTTGGGTTTTTGATCTTGAAAGAAAATGTAATGAAGAAATATTTACATACAATATTTTTCCGAGTTTGTGCAAGAGGATCATATCAGTTTATAAGACAAATCACCAACACCGTTAAGCTTTAAACATTTTAAGTTCTAAACGATTCACTTAGATTGTCAGTATACTAATCTACTTAAATTTTCACACAAAGTTCAACTGTTTCGAGATACGAGATTAGTGTTTTAGAGACTTAAACTTATTCGTGTGTCCCACCTCAGAATATACTCCCGTATCCAGATCCTAATATTCAGTCTTACAGGTGAGTATACCTAGATGATATCTGTAAAGGGTTAAAATGCGAGGGCCATGAGAGCTCAGGCTATTGCTTCCGCAAAATCAGAGAGATGATGGCTTCGACTTTCGGTGTGTTCCCTTTAGAGAATCTTTTCTTCAACAGCACATGATTAGCATTTTGCAATGTTTCATCATTTTTTGTACTGAGGGTGGTGCTATATTTCAAGCAAGCGCAAAATATTATACGGGGACTAGGCCATTGCTTCTGCAAAATCAGAAGTCCCGGGATAATACCCCAGATATCACTGAGTATAAAGACCTAGTATTTCAGAAAGAGGGACCTTTCAAACAAGATTTCGGGGGTTACCCATATATACGAGAGATGTTCCCCATAATATAAGTAAGTTTGAAATTTAAGTTTATATCTCGTCACAATTTACTAAATGTGTAAAAATCTACTGGCACATCATCAGTGAGACCGTTTATCACTTTTTGACTTTCCAATTCTTTAGCATGCTGTGATAGTCCACTGATGTACTATCATTTCCTCTTTTTCACAACAAAACTCTTTTTCATTTTATCATGTTTTTGACTTTTTCAAATTTTTAAATGTTTTTGGATTTTCTGAAATTCTTACTCCCCCCTAAAATGCAAAATCATTTAAAAGAAATTTGAAAACAAACTGTACAAGTAACGTGACAACTATTGTGAATTGCTTCAAATCGCCATCCACTTGACATAAACAATCAGAACTCCCCCTTACAACAAACTATTTTCCCATTATGATTTCAAAACACTTAAGTTTGTTTTAATCAAATGGTTTTTCCGGAAATTAGTTTTGTTGATTTCATAAAACCACTTGTAGGTTAGGGTTTAGTTCATCACTTTGTTCTTTCAACCACTTTTAAAAATATAACAATTTAAAATTCAATCACCAAATACCACTTGTAGAAAATCAAAGTACAACTTAATGTCCCTGATTTACCACTTGTAAGACGAAATATCACCGAAGTGAATTTCTCAAGAAATATGCCGATTCCCGCTCCACTCTTACCAACCTGGAAGCTCCGGCAAGTCATACTTTTACATATCATAATAGGTTCCATCCCAGTCACAAACCTGGGATAACCCATCTTTACCTGGTTTCTTCATTTTCTTCTCATAAAACTCTTTCACCCCTTTGACCTTCCCATCAACCATTTTACCAAAAATATGTTGTACTTTGGGGTTAAAAGCTTTTTCAATATCAAATTATTTCTTTTCAGAGAAAAATTGATTTGAAATCTCAACTTTGCCAACTTTTTGTTTAAAATTCTCAGCCCTCAATGGTGAAAAATTGACATCATCCATTGGCGGTACTGATGTTTCCAATTTTATCTCAATTTGTGGCTCCTCTGACTTTATGGAATCAGATTCATCGCTAGAAAATAGCTCCTCTGATTTTAACGAATCAGAATCATTGCTAGAACTATCATCAGATTTCTTAACAACCCATTTGTGGTTGTCAAGATTTGCTTTTCTCTTGTAAAACCTTTTTGAACATTCACCAACCTCAAACTTTGAATTTTTGAAAACTTTGAATTGTTTAGTTGGTGGTTCATTCTCAACCATCTTTTCTTTTAGTTTTTCAGAGACTCCCTGTTTTGTTTGAATTGCCTTTGGACAGTTCCTGGCAATATGACCAACAATTTTGCATTGAAAACAGGTTCTCGTTTCCTTCCTTTGATCAGCTTCATTCTTCATTTCCTCTTGCTTCTTAGCAAGGAATTCTTTGTTTGTTTGCTTTCTGAATAATTGCTCCTTTTCTTCTTCAGTTGATATTCCTGAAACAAAAAGCAGTTTTTTGTTTATAAGTTTTTTCATTTTTATGATTTTTTAGTGGAATAAAACCAAGACCTTTTCTTTTGAAATTACAATTATGGTTTGGTTTCTTTTGAAAACCAGTACCAGAACTATAACCCTTTTTCTTGTTTAACCGTTGTTGATCTCTTGAGGTGTACTTTTTAGGTTTTTCAGAAAGATTTACATCTTTTATTTCAGAAATATTAATTTCTGTTAGTTTGAAAACCTTTTTAATCAATTCAGTTTTAACACCTGTTATTGGAAATTCTTCATCAGAATATAATTTGTCAGAATCATTCAAAGTATAAGCTACTTTGAACGTTTCGTCATTCAAATTAGACTTTGATAACAGAAATTCTTTATTGTAAACCCGTTTCTCCTTTTTGACTGTTGACTTTGACTTGTCAGACTTTGACTCTGAGTTTGACTCCGACTTTGACTCCTCGGTTTCATCGTTATCCAACACCTGATCGACCACTTTCTTTATTAATTCAGACTCATGATCAGTGTCAGAGAATGTGAAAATAACATCGATGTTGTCTGGCAATTTTTCTGAAGACTCAGACTCCCACTGTAAATTGGTTGCCTTTTTGACTCTTTCTGAATTTAGATTTCGTGGAGAATATCCATTTTCAAGCGGAGGCGGACACTTTGTATAACTGAAACCTTTTTCTTACAAGAATCATTCACTTCAGTATCCTTCTTCTTTTCTTCAGATATTTCTTCATCAAATGCCTTCATTCCTTCAACTGTTGGATAAATCCTGTCAATAACATAAGAAGTACATGAGTAACTTTTTAACAATCTATTTACTCTTTTTGTTTCAATCCTTTGGGTTTCCAGTTTCTGTTCCAGCACAACACACTTCTCAATATAATTGTTCACCACTTTCTGCTTTGTCATGAAAGTTCCTTGAAGTGTCTTCATTGCTGTTGCTTGCTCACTGCTTGACTGATTGTACTGATTCATTGCTTTGTTTAGAACATCATATGATTCTTTCAATCTGTTCTTGTTGTGAATCAAAGTACTGTTTTGTTTCTTCACTGCTTCACAATTTTCACATTTCACAGGAATCTTTTGTGCATCAGCTTCTGCTTCAATTTTGAAAACTGGAATGTTTTTTATTTTCTTCCTTATCACAGGAACTTCTTCATCAATACTGCTGACGGGTTTTTTTAACTTTCTTCTTTTTCTTTTGATTTTTTTCATCATCACTATCACTCTCCTCCATCAATCTTAAATGCTCTTCCATTCTCCTTGCATAATAATCATAATCATTATCACTGTCTTCAGCAACTCGAGCAACAAAAGCTTTGTGATTTGGAGTTTTGTTAGGATCATAATCATCCCAACTGAAATTTGCCCAACTAAACCCGTCTGGTAATTTTTCATCATCTTGGTTTATCAAACATGCTTTACTACCAGCTGAAACATATTTGTCCCAACTGAATCCTTTTGTTGACTTTATATCTTCTTGATTCACCATACAATCTCACTTTGATGATTCTTCAATTTCCTTCCTGGCATGAGCAGTTTGTGGTTGTTGTTGATGTGATTGTTGAGCAACTTGATGATAAATTGCTTTTCGATAGTAATCATTGTTGTTGAACGGATTTTGAGCTCCACTTGCATCGCGATTTGTGCACTCCCTCTTGAAGTGTCCTTTTTCCCTGCAACGAAAACAAGTAACTTTAGATTTATCAAAACCTAAAGTAGAAACATTTACATCACGGAAATCATCTCTTCCCGTAATTTGTTTAAACTTTTCGGCTCTCCTCAATACACTCGCCAAACACCACTTTATTGTCACACCCCGACCACGTAGAACATACAAAACGTGGCGGAAATGTCGGGGAGTGTTGTAACAGAATTAATCGTTTCAAATCCACGACAATTGAAGTTTCGTTTTATTAATCAATTATGAGAGTTTACATTGTTTAAACAAGAACAAAGGGTACATAACATAAGTTAACTAGTTATTGTCTCGTTTTAAGTCGCTAAGGCACGAGTCCATCCTAAATGTAGCATGTATCAACAATCATTGCAAAGCAGTACCTGAAACATGTGTAAAAACGAGGTCAGCAAAGAAATGCTGGCGAATACATTGGTTTTGTAGGAGTGTCGAAATCATGGCTAGTTTAGACGTTGCAATACTTTATTTAAAAACCTTGTTTTGAAAGGAGTATAATATTGCAACTTAATTAACCAACTCAAATCAAGCTGTTTAAAATTTGTAAAACCTCGTAGCCATGACTCTTAACCCATAAACGTTTGTTTTAGTAAATTATTTGAAAAACAATGATAAGTTCTGATGATATGTATAAATAAGAGAATAATGCATGATATAAATGAGTAACCATGTAACATGAGTTTGTATAAGATATGTTGTTTGTAAAACAATGTCTTGTGAAAAGTATGTTACTTGTATAAATGTTATATATTTCAAACTGAAATGATTCAAATAACGTTACAGTATGTAATACCATACAAGCACTTATATATAGGAAGTACCAGCGGCGTATCCACCATGCTTGTATCATATTACACACGCATCGTTACTTAATCACTTAATCAAACTAAACCAAGTCGATAGATAGATAGTACATTAAATATACCTTCGTTGTTCAAAAGAATAGATTTAGATAGTATAGTACAAGTATACTTCGGATTTATAGATAACATATCAAAATATGCTTTGGGTGTGATAAATAACATATTAAACTATGTTTTTGTTTAGTAAATAACATATTAAAATATGCTTTGGATGGTTAACAAAATATATGTTGGTTTGTACAATACCACACATGAGAGTATATCAAAATATACTTTAATAGTGTGATTTGAGAATTCAATCAGACCTAGTGCATCAAGATACACCTTTGAGACTATAGAAATACCACAAAGGCAATTCCTATTTGGATGGAGCAACAAATTGGTTTCAGACATTCCATGCCAACAGGAATGGGGTGTCAAATCCTATAGCGCTATATCATACTAACAATCGGTCTGGTGAACATAAAATAAGTACAATTCAACAATTTATTTTATGTTCTTTGAGAAAACAATGTTTAAATCATAGATAGTCATTCAATTTGTCAATAGATAAGTAATAACATGTATAATCAATTATACTTTTGGAAAACATGAAAGTAAACAGATAGGTACACATGCTTCACCCCAAAACAGTTTGGAAAACAGTAAAATAGGGGAATAATGTACTCGCCTGAGATTGCTCAGATGTCTAAAGATAATCACCAAGTAATGCTAGAGATCTCGGAATATCAAACGGCACCTAATATAGGTAACTACATTAATAAACCGGACCTAAATCTGAAGACTGGGTAGCATTAGGGTTTGTAAACCAAACGAGTGTAGAGACTCGTGTCATTTGGTTTAACAAAGCCTACATACTAAATGAAACTTAACCTGAGTGTCTACGACCCATTACGACCCGTTTAGGTAGCTTATGCTACTTTAACGCGTCGTTCGCGTGAAACGCGTTCGGACCGCCTAACTAGCCCTATGACAAGTGTTATATGCCTAAACATATTACATAATCAGTTATGTGACAAAGGTTTAGGTTACATATGCTTAATTACCAATTATACATGAAAAGGGTATTCTGGTAATTTACCTAAGGCATATAAACTACCTATCATACAACTACTTAAACGATGTGACCATAGGGTATAACCTCGGAAGGTTATTCCCTACCTACTATGGTCACCTAATGTGTTTGGTCGGATCCTAATGATCGACCAAACTGGGTCGGGTTCGAAGGTATAGGCGATTTATTAGATCGCCTACCCTACGACCCTAGACAACGTGGTAATCAGTAGGCATAGTCCCAAGGGACTATGACCATCGTGATTACAATCACGTTGCGAAGTTCTAACGAACTTCGCATTGACCATCACTGGTCAACGCTGAAAGTCAAACAAAGTTTGACTTTCTGACTCGAAAAGCAGTAAAAATAAGGAAAAGAACGAAAGAATACTTACGAAGGGTCCCCGAATGCTAATCCCGATCCAAGAACTCAGGTATGAAACAATGGTTTCAACTTAGAGCTCTCAAATTAGAATTCTTGTGCCTTAAAACAATGAAAGGCATGGGGTATTTATAGTTTTCGGGTAACCGTTAAGATCGTTTCATGGAAAAGAGGGCACGATCAAGGCCGTACACTTGTCGGAATGTTATGGTGCCTCAAAATGCTCACCACCATAAGGAATTGACATGTGGCAAGGGGTTAGGGAGTGCAAAACAGCTGCAAACAGCTGTTAAATACACTTAATCTGGTCTGATAGTGGGAAGCGGCCCGCTTCAGGATCAGCCAAAGACAATGCGGGCCGCATTGGCCCTTCTGATCTGCACATATGTTTGAAAAATGACAGTTTCAGTCCCTGCACGTGTTTAAGGCCATTTCTGACACTTCTAAGGCCCGTAAAGCCAACTTTAAGGCCCTAAAATGTTGCCTAAACATTGTGGACATGAAACATGTTCAAAAATATGTCTGATGATGGTTCGTTTGGTCGTACGAACGCAATGTTCGCTTAATTACGACGAAATGCGCACAAGCGCGAAAAACGATCCAAATGACGAAACGAATGGATTTTTCTTAAGGCGAACACTAAAATATAATGTAGTCATGCTTTCAAAAATTTTTGGATGTCCGGATGTATTCAGAACGTAAGTTATGTGCGAAAATGCAAACTTGTGCACTTTTTGACACTTTTAGTCCCTGAATGTTCCAAAAGTTTATTTTAGCACACCGAACACCTCAAAGCCTATTTCTAAGCTATGTAAAGGATATTTATGGTATGTTTAACTTATGGTCATGTTCCGGAAGGTCTGTTACAGTTCAAATTGGCATACTTTCGCAGTTTGTCAACTTTAGTCCCTGTAAGCGATTAAACTTTGATTTCACCACACCAAACCTTCCAAAACTTATATCTAAGTTATGTAAAGGTTATTTAAGGTATGTTAAGCCTATTTCACTGTTCCGGAGTGTTCGTTGGATTAAACTGGTTATATCTACGCATCGGTGCGCGTATAACCTTCCAGAAAGCGATTTAGGGTTTGAATTTGAACAAGAGTTGATATGTGTAAACGATACACATATTTTTTACAAATCCCAAGTATGAAATATAATATTTCATTGGTTTGGTATTTGTTTGATGGCCGTGAAGTGACACAGGTGTTACAGTCTCCCCTACTTTAGGAAATTTCGTCCCGAAATTTAATTCTAGAGGAAACTTGTGAAGACAGCTGTGACCGTTTCGCCTTCTAATAGTTCCATTGAACCCTTAAGTAAAACTCTGGGCCATGTTAGGATTCTTAGCGAATTTGTTAACCCTCAAAGTGAATTCCTTGTAGCAGTAAAACATGGAATTTTTGAACCACGGACAGAGGAACGTTTCTTATGAAGACTTATCATTTGAAACTGTGTGTGTGATTGAGACCAGAATTGAGAAGTGTGAGAATAAATGACATCGGTCAAAGTCCGAGACTTCTCCCGTATCATTATTCTTGTCACTTTAGGTCTTAACACATGACAAAACTTCTTGTGGTTTCTGTGCACTGAATTCCATAATTATGTAGGCCTCCATAATTACGTAATCTCTTGCACAGTCCGCACAGTCCATTTCATAATGCATAGAGGAAAAATCAATTGAATAAACATGAAATGCCTCGACTAGACCACCAAAGGGTCCTTTTAATTTGATCAACGAACGATCCTTTTAACTAGATCAACATATGATCTTATTAACTAAACCGTCGTACGATCTCCTTAAATAGACCACTTAAGGGATTTAATTATAGAATAGTACTTTAAAATCCAAGGGACTTGACTACAACGTAGAAGTCCATTAAGGATTTAAGATAGTTACTTTGGATATCCTATTATGAATCTCTCGTATGAGATATGAAAGATTTTACGAGGATTTGGATGGATCACATACAACCACAAACATGTAAGAAAACACATAAGCACAAAATTAGTTAACTTGATTCTTTAATTTGTTGTCTTTGAGCATGGATAATTAAAGCATACTAGAAATCCAATCCATGAATTTCATTCGGTACTTTAATCATTTCCAAGGATTCATCTAAAAAGATAGAAGGATTCTCAATAAGAGTTTGGCTTTGTTTCTTAGAAGAAACAAGTGTTTAAGGTTCTTGGGGAGATCACAAGTGATCATAAAATAACTGAACCATACGAATAGTTTGTCTTTGAGTTGACATCATATGATTGTATCCAACGATCACACAATCGTATCAGTTTTGCAAAAATAAAAACGATGAATTTTTATTTATATAACAACTGACTTGTCTTTAAACATCATAAGATAAAAGCCAAGGAAAAATAACAAAACACTAGTTGTTCACTGCCGCATCATTGTTCATGTTTGCCCCATTGATGTTGAACACTCGTCCATGCGCTGGAGGTGCGTTAACAAGTCTTGGGCAATTGTTCCTGTAGTGGGTAAGGTCACCACAATTATAACATGACCCCGGAGGGAACCGTGCTTGAACAGCAGCAGGGTTTGCAGCAGCTTGATTTGCATAACGACAAACATTGATCAAATGTCCCAACCGCCCACAGTGGGTACATTTGTGACACTGCTCTTGCGCTAGATGATGACGGTTGCACTTGTTGCACAAAGGTGCAGTACCAACATAGTTTTGCCTTTTGCGAGGTTGTGCTGGTTGGTTTGGTGCAACCTGTTTGTCTTGAGCAGTTACAGCGCAGTTCTGAGAGGCTTTGCGCTTCTTCTTCTTGGACACCTCAGCATTTTCTTCCTTTGGTTCCACATGAGCAGTCTTGTCAGATGGTCTTGGGTCGCCCTTCCGAAACAGCTTTTTCTTTCTGATGTGGGATTCAGTCAGAGTGGCAGACAGTTCAATGGCTTGTCTGACAGTAGTAGGGTTACTGCCAGTAACGATATCCTGAACTAGATCAGGAAGACCATCTGTATATTTCTCGATCGCCTTATCCACAGGAGTAACCATAGCAGGACACAACAGACTCAATTCTTCAAAACGGTCAGTATAGGCTCGATGCTCGCCACTGTCTTGCTTCAAATCATCAAACTCCCTCTCCAAAGCTCGCAGTTCATGACGAGGGCAAAACTCCTTCATCATAAGAGCCCTAAGCTCAGCCCAAGTCTGTGCTAATGCAACCTCAGCACCGCGATCTCTCATCACCCCGTTCCACCATGTAAGAGCCCTCTTCTGAAACACACTCGAAGAAAACTCGACCTTACGATTTTCAGGACACAGAACATGACGGAAGGTATTCTCAATGCTCTCGAACCACTGAAGAAGCCCAGTTGCTCCCTCAGAACCACTAAACTTGAGCGGTTTTGCCGAGTTGAAACTCTTGAAATTGCATGGAGCATTGTTGTTGTTGATGGTTTGCATCATTTGAGCATAAAGATTTGGGAAGGCAATAGCCATTTGCTGTGCAATGATTTCCGCCAGTTCGGCATTATCCATCTGATTGTCGCGTCGAGGAGGCATTCTAAAAGAGGAAACATGAAAGGAAACGAGTGAGAGAATTTAGACGAAAAGAATGAGATGCAACAAATCTGATGAAAGCAAGGATAGTGGTCATTTGTTCGCATTACAAAGCAAACAACTACACACAGTGACTAATCAAAGTAAATGGGTCAAAAATAATGTATCACGAAGACATGCTCGCCTATAAGTGAACACTCATCCCAAGAATTCCCAGGTAAGCACAACTGGTCTCGCGTCTGATGAGATGTATACGAAGTGCTTGCCTAGACAGAAAACCCAGAATACAGGCATTCACCCTTCCAGTTTGCACGTGTTCACATTATTTAAAACCCAAAACCTTGACGAGATTTTGAAAACTCAAAGGGGTTCAAAACCATATAACAGAGGGTTCAAAACCTAGTAATCAATCATCCTAGAACAGATGATTAGTTTTCAAAGCGGTTTCGAAAATTGTGTTCTCGTTGTGGTCGTCGCCTAAGGATAGGTGACGGTATTGTTTTATGACTAAACGCAAGTAAACTCGCGTTAGGGTCCTAAGAAAGTTATAGACTAGGTCAAAGCATTACTAATAACCTAATTCCCTATAACCATTGGCTCTGATACCATCTTTTCTGTCACACCCCGACCACGTAGAACATACAAAACGTGGCGGAAATGTCGGGGAGTGTTGTAACAGAATTAATCGTTTCAAATCCACGGCAATTGAAGTTTCGTTTTATTAATCAATTATGAGAGTTTACATTGTTTAAACAAGAACAAAGGGTACATAACATAAGTTAACTAGTTATTGTCTCGTTTTAAGTCGCTAAGGCACGAGTCCATCCTAAATGTAGCATGTATCAACAATCATTGCAAAGCAGTACCTGAAACATGTGTAAAAACGAGGTCAGCAAAGAAATGCTGGCGAATACATTGGTTTTGTAGGAGTGTCGAAATCATGGCTAGTTTAGACGTTGCAATACTTTATTTAAAAACCTTGTTTTGAAAGGAGTATAATATTGCAACTTAATTAACCAACTCAAATCAAGCTGTTTAAAATTTGTAAAACCTCGTAGCCATGACTCTTAACCCATAAACGTTTGTTTTAGTAAATTATTTGAAAAACAATGATAAGTTCTGATGATATGTATAAATAAGAGAATAATGCATGATATAAATGAGTAACCATGTAACATGAGTTTGTATAAGATATGTTGTTTGTAAAACAATGTCTTGTGAAAAGTATGTTACTTGTATAAATGTTATATATTTCAAACTGAAATGATTCAAATAACGTTACAGTATGTAATACCATACAAGCACTTATATATAGGAAGTACCAGCGGCGTATCCACCATGCTTGTATCATATTACACACGCATCGTTACTTAATCACTTAATCAAACTAAACCAAGTCGATAGATAGATAGTACATTAAATATACCTTCGTTGTTCAAAAGAATAGATTTAGATAGTATAGTACAAGTATACTTCGGATTTATAGATAACATATCAAAATATGCTTTGGGTGTGATAAATAACATATTAAACTATGTTTTTGTTTAGTAAATAACATATTAAAATATGCTTTGGATGGTTAACAAAATATATGTTGGTTTGTACAATACCACACATGAGAGTATATCAAAATATACTTTAATAGTGTGATTTGAGAATTCAATCAGACCTAGTGCATCAAGATACACCTTTGAGACTATAGAAATACCACAAAGGCAATTCCTATTTGGATGGAGCAACAAATTGGTTTCAGACATTCCATGCCAACAGGAATGGGGTGTCAAATCCTATAGCGCTATATCATACTAACAATCGGTCTGGTGAACATAAAATAAGTACAATTCAACAATTTATTTTATGTTCTTTGAGAAAACAATGTTTAAATCATAGATAGTCATTCAATTTGTCAATAGATAAGTAATAACATGTATAATCAATTATACTTTTGGAAAACATGAAAGTAAACAGATAGGTACACATGCTTCACCCCAAAACAGTTTGGAAAACAGTAAAATAGGGGAATAATGTACTCGCCTGAGATTGCTCAGATGTCTAAAGATAATCACCAAGTAATGCTAGAGATCTCGGAATATCAAACGGCACCTAATATAGGTAACTACATTAATAAACCGGACCTAAATCTGAAGACTGGGTAGCATTAGGGTTTGTAAACCAAACGAGTGTAGAGACTCGTGTCATTTGGTTTAACAAAGCCTACATACTAAATGAAACTTAACCTGAGTGTCTACGACCCATTACGACCCGTTTAGGTAGCTTATGCTACTTTAACGCGTCGTTCGCGTGAAACGCGTTCGGACCGCCTAACTAGCCCTATGACAAGTGTTATATGCCTAAACATATTACATAATCAGTTATGTGACAAAGGTTTAGGTTACATATGCTTAATTACCAATTATACATGAAAAGGGTATTCTGGTAATTTACCTAAGGCATATAAACTACCTATCATACAACTACTTAAACGATGTGACCATAGGGTATAACCTCGGAAGGTTATTCCCTACCTACTATGGTCACCTAATGTGTTTGGTCGGATCCTAATGATCGACCAAACTGGGTCGGGTTCGAAGGTATAGGCGATTTATTAGATCGCCTACCCTACGACCCTAGACAACGTGGTAATCAGTAGGCATAGTCCCAAGGGACTATGACCATCGTGATTACAATCACGTTGCGAAGTTCTAACGAACTTCGCATTGACCATCACTGGTCAACGCTGAAAGTCAAACAAAGTTTGACTTTCTGACTCGAAAAGCAGTAAAAATAAGGAAAAGAACGAAAGAATACTTACGAAGGGTCCCCGAATGCTAATCCCGATCCAAGAACTCAGGTATGAAACAATGGTTTCAACTTAGAGCTCTCAAATTAGAATTCTTGTGCCTTAAAACAATGAAAGGCATGGGGTATTTATAGTTTTCGGGTAACCGTTAAGATCGTTTCATGGAAAAGAGGGCACGATCAAGGCCGTACACTTGTCGGAATGTTATGGTGCCTCAAAATGCTCACCACCATAAGGAATTGACATGTGGCAAGGGGTTAGGGAGTGCAAAACAGCTGCAAACAGCTGTTAAATACACTTAATCTGGTCTGATAGTGGGAAGCGGCCCGCTTCAGGATCAGCCAAAGACAATGCGGGCCGCATTGGCCCTTCTGATCTGCACATATGTTTGAAAAATGACAGTTTCAGTCCCTGCATGTGTTTAAGGCCATTTCCGACACTTCTAAGGCCCGTAAAGCCAACTTTAAGGCCCTAAAATGTTGCCTAAACATTGTGGACATGAAACATGTTCAAAAATATGTCTGATGATGGTTCGTTTGGTCGTACGAACGCAATGTTCGCTTAATTACGACGAAATGCGCACAAGCGCGAAAAACGATCCAAATGACGAAACGAATGGATTTTTCTTAAGGCGAACACTAAAATATAATGTAGTCATGCTTTCAAAAATTTTTGGATGTCCGGATGTATTCAGAACGTAAGTTATGCGCGAAAATGCAAATTTGTGCACTTTTTGACACTTTTAGTCCCTGAATGTTCCAAAAGTTTATTTTAGCACACCGAACACCTCAAAGCCTATTTCTAAGCTATGTAAAGGATATTTATGGTATGTTTAACTTATGGTCATGTTCCGGAAGGTCTGTTACAGTTCAAATTGGCATACTTTCGCAGTTTGTCAACTTTAGTCCCTGTAAGCGATTAAACTTTGATTTCACCACACCAAACCTTCCAAAACTTATATCTAAGTTATGTAAAGGTTATTTAAGGTATGTTAAGCCTATTTCACTGTTCCGGAGTGTTCGTTGGATTAAACTGGTTATATCTACGCATCGGTGCGCGTATAACCTTCCAGAAAGCGATTTAGGGTTTGAATTTGAACAAGAGTTGATATGTGTAAACGATACACATATTTTTTACAAATCCCAAGTATGAAATATAATATTTCATTGGTTTGGTATTTGTTTGATGGCCGTGAAGTGACACAGGTGTTACATTTATATCCATCAATTCCATTTCTTCAGCATCAATCTGATCGTAATCCTCTTTTGTCAGCATTGGATTTCCGATCCGACCTGCAACTAAACTCCCATATGGCTCCAACACAGTCCCTAACAAAAACATGTGACTTTTTGCAACCTCTTTCGAGAAATTCTGATCATTTGCAAGGTTTAAAACAATGTTGCATTGAAGCATCTTGCCATTCTTTGTTGTTGACAAGTTTGAATCAAATGATGGATATGATGAAAAACTTGTTTTGCTGTTTGATCCTTTAGATGACCCTCCGGATGAACTTTTAACATTGAAAGCAGTCTCAACCTTTGGTGACATGTTGGTCTTATCACTGATTCCTCCTTTGTAATAAAGACCGATATCTTGTTCACCATCAAAATCTTTCATTCTTGAAATTTTTCTTTGCTCCATCTCTTGAGCTTCAAGTTTTTCAATGAACTTTCCTAGTGTCAAATTCCCAAAATCTTTCTTATTTCTCAACATCATGAGATATGTGCCCCAAGTTTCATGTGGCAAAGCATCAGCCAACTTTTCTATCAATTCTTCTTTATCTTTTGTGATGCTCACTTTCTTCATTTGGACTAACATATTGCAATATCTTTCGATGATCTGCTTGGTGCTCTCAGTTCTCAAACCACGAAATAAATCGAATTCTTTCTTCAAAAGTGATTTTTTTATTCTTAATCATCTCTTTACTACCGACAAACTTTGACTTTAATGCTTTCCAGATAGAATAAGCCATTCCATTATGTTGCAATAAAACCAAGATATCTTCCTTAACAGCTTGATGCAATAAACTTGTCATCATCTTTTCATCTTTGTATTTCTTTTTATCTTCAGCACTAAGATCTTTAATTGCAATAATCTCCTCATCATCAGTCATTGGTCTAACATATTTCGTTTCCACACATTCCCAAGCATCCAAATAATTTGCTTGAACCCAATTCTCAAATCGTTCTTCCCATCCTTTATACTCCTCGATGTTCATGAGCTTTGGCGGTTTTTGCATGGTACCCGTTTCGTTTTCCAACATTGTGTTTTGGACAATACTGATCGGAGTAGCAAAGGCGTTGTAAAATTCCTCTTCCATGATTCGGTTTCACAATTTACAAACAGTCAATTTCAAACGAAATTAGCCTTCAAACGAAATACCCTTTGGAACGAAATTACCCTTTTCAAACGAAATACCAATCCTGTGCAAAATCACTGATTTCGTGCGAAATAACACCCTTTCAAACGAAATAGGTGATTTCGTGTGAAATACACAAACGAAATACCAACTTGATGCGAAATAACTAATTTTGTATGAACCTCTCAAACGAAATTACAAACTGGTGCGAAATAAGCAATTTCGTGTGAACCTCTCAAACGAAATAAGCCTTATTACGTGCGAAATACTGCTGATGTCATCATCTCGAGCTGTTTTTGTCAAAATTGATTAGGTTTTTATCCGATTTTAAGTCTGAAACTTTCAAGGGTTATTAAAAACACTATTGCGCGTATAATATGTGAAATTCAAGACATTTTGACCAAAAAATGTTCAAAATCATAATTTTAAGCTGAATTGGTAAGAACTCTTCCTCCTGAGCTCTGATACCACTTGTAGGATCATTTTTTGACCCGAACGAGTCGTTCAGAAGAGTTTTTCTCTATACGAGAGGCGGAAACAAACGTATCAAGTTCAATTCATCTAGATATACACTTTAAACTGTCTTTTGATTGATTTGACAAAGTTTTACAATGAGTAGACACTTCGGCAGCACTTCGGTACTGAATCCGGAAAGTTACAAATGGCAAGGCATCAAAGGGGGAAGCTAATTTCGCATGGACCTGCTCAAGAGAAATTAGTTTCACACGAAATCTAATTTCGTACTAAATCACCATCTAATTTCGTACGAAATTACCTAGATGTAATTTCGTGCGAAATACCTCTAAACACACTTTTTCTTGTTTTGCGTGCCCTGATCTATCTAATATAATACAAGACTCGATACAAGACGAAGTCGACAGACGTATGCACTAACAAAACTGTTACGTAAACATAATCAGTTTAACGTGACATACACTCCGGAATAGTGACATAAGCTTAACATACCTTAAATAACCTTTACATAACTTAGAAATTGTCACACCCTGACTTTTGCAGAAGCGTGGTTATTGGTGTGACTTCTTAATACCATAGCATTCAATCATAACAATTCTATATGATAAAACCAAAAGATATTCATCCATATATTAAGTTTAGAAAATACCACAACAAACTTGTTTGAAACATCGACACCAAATTTAAGTTACAAACCACAACATGTTTTAATGAGTTCACGAAGACTCGACAACATAATTTAGACTAACCCGAGCTTAGGACCATGTATCTCATCCAGGAGTAAGATACATCTCCTAAACCCAACGACCTCGGATGACATCTTTGATTTATTACGCAGCTGGAAACACATGCACACACCTGCCAGATCCACTTAGTTCCCTGAAATACATGTATTTTAAAAATATCAACAAAAGTTAAGCGAGTTCATGTGTTCGTGAGTATGTATAAAACCTTTGTAAACTGTGTAAGTATGAATGTCCCGGTATGATAGCAAACAAGGAAAAGATCACCAATGGTTTGCAAGGCCACTGATATGTGTGACGGTGTAGGAAGACTCAAACCAAGCAAAGTTGCACCGGGCTTCCGGCTGGAAGACATAGTCACCCTATGGGCCACCCTGGTCCTCATGGGTGTGGGCTAGCTACACCCAAATAGATCTATCACTCATGCCCATCGGTCTTTATACGAGAATTAATGGTCCCAAGTATTCGCCTACCCAATCACATGATCTATGGTTCTTTCCTAGGCTAACCATACCAATAGTATCTGTATGTAATCCTTTTGTAACATGTATTTCACCCCCGAAGTAAATAAACAAAATAGTTTAAAGAAAAGGGGGACATGAACTCACAGTATTGCGTCTTCAGAACTAGTAACTCCGATCTCGTCAGCAAACACGACTTCCTACAATGTACTAGTGTCTATTAGGCGGACGGGTCGTGCCTTTGCTTAGTATTAATGTTTTGGAGTTACGTTTCTACTATGCCTCTAATATTATTCTGTACAATACTTCTCAAGTATTTATTTTCGTATTTCCTTCCCAAGGATGGGGTATTTTATACATGTATTTTCGTATTCTTGTATTTGAAGTTCCAATTTAATATATTTTCAAGTCTCACTTTAGAAAATATATAATAACGTATTTTATTCCAAAAATAATGTATTGTCCAGTAAATATATATTTTTCCCAAAAATCATATATCTTCTAAATATGCCAAGAAAATATATTTTTACTTCCAAAAACAATATATTTTCTTCTTGTCGAAAATATGATATACTTTGGTAATAATAAATAAAATCATATTTTCATCCCCATCGAGGGCTTAGGCCAAAAGATGTCAGCCGTTGAATACCGTGCTATCTTAAAATATCGGCTCATGATTCCTATGTTTCCTGATGATGAGCAATGCCCGATTTGCCAGAAAGCTTGCTTAGACCAATTTGGGGAGCATGCTCTGCACTGTAAAGAACTGCCAGGTTTTAAGTATAGGCACGACTGGGTGCGGGATGTCTTGGGGGACATCCTCAAACGGGCGGGGATCTCGGTGAAGAAAGAAGCCCCCGTAAACTTTTTGACAGATCCGAGGGATGGAAGATCCACATTGCGCCCCGCGGACGTTTTAGTTTTCGGGTGGGATGCAGGTAAACACGCTTGTGTTGATCTTACCGGGGTTTCCCCCCTTGTAGGCTTTCGGGATACAAGTTTTGTCCCTGGTCAGGCGATTGCAAGGGCGGCAGCGAAGAAAATGGACAAACATGCAAAAGCCTGCGAGGATAATCAACATTCCTTTATCCCTTTTGCCTTTGATACCTTTGGCTCGCTAGCCCCAGAAGCCATCAGATTTCTTGAACGGGTCCAAGGGGTTGTTCACAGCAACATTTCGTCTCCTAGAGATTGGGGTTTCGTTTTTACTAGGTTAGGTTTCGCTATTCAAAAGGGGGTAGCGGCGCAGCTTGTTGCCCGCTTACCGGCTATCTTGGTGTAATTTGTTTCATATGATATAAAATATTCATACTTTGAATCAAAAAAAAAAAAAATTTCATTCCTTTCGTATCCAAAATAATATTTACCAAAAATATATTTGTAACGGTACTTTCCGGAATATATTATAAGTTACGTTCTTGCGTTCGGTTTCACAATATTAAGTGTGTAACTTATATATTTATCCCTTGTGATCTTTGGTATTATTTTGGATTGCAAATTCTTGGTATTTGTCAAGTTATATTATTTTACCCTAAAATAATATAACTATTTCACAACGTATACAAATATTCACACAAGTGTCTTTTATATATATATATTCACCCATTTTTATTTATAAAAACCAACCTCCAATACTTGTATTTTTGTATCAAAGTCTATGGCAAAGTTTATATTGAAAATCATGGATTAAATACACTAGTAAATATTTGTTAGAAAATATTTCTTTAAGTGTTTGTATTTTTAGAAAATTTCGCCATAGTTTCCTCTAAAAACGGAGGTATCCATGCTATTAAAGCATATCGTTTTCTTTTCAAAATCATCAAAAGCATACAACAATCAATCTACACTTACCAAGTGCTAAAACAACGCTATCTACATAATGATCATGAACTTGAGTTTTCATAAAAACTTGTAGGAACTTGGTAGTGTATCTTGTAGGTTTAGTTACCCTCTAAAGTGTGTTTATTTCTTTAATAATCTCATTCTTAAAGAGTTTAGGTGTTTACAACTTGTAAACATATTTTACAAAAACGTTTCTTTGTGAGATCTTTTTGTTTCATAAGTGTTTATACACTTGTTTTATCACTAAAAATAGTGTTTGTTTAAGTAAGAACCAATATTTTCTAAAAATCATATTTTGAACTTGGTTCTTTTGAAATACCATTCATAAATCTTAGATCCATAAGATTACTAACTCACTTTGATTACTATTTTTCAAGAAATCTTTTTATTCATCAAGTTCATGTAAACATGAGGTATGATGATCATGGTTTTTCACAAGATCATCACATCAACTTACTAGATCATGTGTTTAATCACAATCTAGTACGTTTCATGTGATATCCAACATCACTAACACTAGTAATCAATCATCAAGAAGCAAATAATAACAAATTAACAAGATTTCATCAAGAGTTTATCATATGGCAAGCTTATGTTAGAGATTCATGAATATGTCTTTTAATGTTCTTGTGATTTACAACATAATACATCTTTTAACCAACTAAAATTAGAAGTAACAAAGGTTATGAGAGTCTTACTACTAGCACTATGGCTAGGGATGAACACAAGAGAATGAAGGTGACAAAGATGGTGGATTAAAGCTAATGAGAAGGGTCCTTGGAGTTCCACAAGCTTCACACTTCGTTAGACACCTCCTTACACCCTTGGATGGTCTTGGATTGAATGATCTTGAAGTGAAAATGGTGGTGGTGTGAAGAGGGGTGTTCGGCCGAGAGCTTGGGGAGGAGAGGGAGAGAGATGAAGTGTGTGTTAATGTGTGAAATGTGATGAACTCTAGAACTCTATGCCATACTTATAACCATCATTCCTAAATATCTTGTCAACAAGAGCAAGGCAAGATCTAATATAAAAAGGAAATAAAATCTTGAGGTATGGTGGTGATGGTATGGCCGATTGTAGGTGGGGGGGGGGGTATACAGTAGGCTCTAACTAGTTTGATTACTTACTAGTTCAAAACCAAGTATCTAGTTGGTTAAGTTAGTTACTAGATATTTTAGTGGGTGTTAAGGTGTTCGGGGATCATGACTAGCTCAAAAATAATTAAACAATGTTTCTAGTATAATTTTGGTGTTTCGGGTAGTGTCCGGTTGTTCTGTTAGATACCGGTTCGTTAAAGTATCAAGCTATTCCATTTAATGATCTTTATGTTACTTCTTGTGACACTTTTAATTCCTGACACTTAGGAAAGCATCCAGGACCATTTTACCATATTTTTGCACATAACTAGTTTGTTAAAAAGCTAAATTTTGCTGAAATATGCAGAATTCTACACTTTATGTGGGTTTTAGGCACTTTCCCGCACTTAAACTATCACCTAGTGAAGCAGTTTTATGGTCCTTACTTCCCTACACACCACACTAGTGTAGTACCTTGTCTCTGGCCCATACTGGGTCTCTAAACACTGTCTGTCTATGTACTGAACCTCGTCAACATATTCTGAGTTATCCGCCAACTGTGCTAACTGTGCTTTGTGCATCATGTATGTCAATATAGTTTGTATGTGATAATGATGTGACATTATGTAATATGTGATGCACATGTAAGCATGATGCAGTAATCAGAAAGCAGTTAAGTAATTTAGCACAATCATTTAGCACTAATTAATATTAATTAATTGTACGGATGCCTGTATTTATGAGGGTTGTCACATTCTCCCCCTGTTAAGAAAATTACTTCCCGAAATTTAAGTTCTGCTACTAGCTGTAGGGGTCTTGGGGAAAAAATGTGGGTTGTGACAACCTGAACTTTCAAGGTTGGTAACGTTCCATCTTTTGATCTTTACTTTTCGTTATCTTTCTTTAATATGTTAGAACGTTCTGCTCGTATAGCTTTGTTAAACTGATTGGTACAATAACGTATTAAGTAATGTTTTGACATTTGGGCCACACATCAGCTGGGCCGCATCTTCACACTTTAAAAACACGACAATGTATGGGTCATCGGAGCCCGCTACACACTTGTACAACTTAATCTCGGCCCATTACACAATTTGTGTATGTTAATATTTATCTCGGCCCAACACACAAATAGTGAATGCTAATATTAATTTCGGCCCACCTTAGGTTGATTGGCATAATATTAGATATTATGTTATGATCACCGGCCCACTTGTGTAATATTCACTTGTGTAATATTAACCTAGTCAGCCCAACAGTCTTGTAGCACAACCGGCCCACTGGGGTGTTATTAGCATTATAATCAGATTATACGTATCATAATATCTTTATATCTCATAGCAACAAACCCTATATCCTATTCCCCTGATCGCACGATTCCAGTGGAGACTCCCCCCCCTTCGAGACATCAGCCTGTCGATCGAACCTTTTGGGTTAGTTGTTACATATTCATGCTAACTTTTAATTAATGGTTGTGTTTATGTGTATTATATGTTGATCGTAAACGTGCGAAAAATTATATTATGTTCTTGTATGTTAATTAATGTGCACTTGATAGGAGAATCGATATGACGATGATTGTATAATGTGAAATTGACTGACTTATAGCTCTCGTGAATTCACTTATTTTAACCGCTTGACCTTTTGACCACTATTCCAATTGTAATTGGGCCGTTATCTGATTTTGATAGAAATCACGACAATCTTCACATGCTAAATGGCCGACAATCTCATTCATTACATGCAACTTACTTCAAAGTCTAATGATTCACATAAATTGATGAGTAATAATGACCAACATGCAATTCTTAGTAAATGGGCTGCAAGAATTTTAATAGAATTCATTCTATTGGACCAAAGAACCCAGTGAGCCAACAACATTAATATCCATCTTGAACACTATTGGACCACACATTGTTGAGGGATTGTTTGTAGGCTGACTCTAGTTGTTAATTAAATTAAATTGAGATAACCTAGTAACGTTTTCTGATGGAATTCACTAATGGGCCGCACATGTCGAGATAAGTATTGGGCCACACAATTAAAAGGGGGGTTATGTGTTGGATCTGGAAAGCAAGCGGGTTACACAATTGATATGGGCCGCATGACTTGTGGGCTAATTACACGGGCTGCAAATATTCTAATGCGACTGGTTTGGGGCTGTTGGGTCTCGGGTAGGTTTAGTCACATAGGTCTGGGCCTATTTGGGCCGGGAGGCCTGCTGGGTATCCGAAGGGTCTCGAGCCAGCTGGGTTGCACATGGTTGGGCCGTGTGACCGGTTGGGCTCGAGTGGCTTCATCTAAATAGTTGCATGTTGTTTAAGTTTATTTGATAAAGAGTGTTGTTCATTTAAGCGTAGTTTGCTAAACTGTTGTTGATTGGTACATGAGTTACTAAAATGCATAGTGAATGATTATGTGCTAAATGTTGAATGTGGTCCTAACTGTTGTCAATAATTGGAATATGACACATTTAATTAAGTACGAGCAAAGTAATTAGTCATACCGAGCAAACCAAGGTGAGTTCACAGTCTTTCTAAGGCATGGGATTCCCGGTGGTTGGGAATGGGTTAAAGAACTAAAACGAAACCTGCATATCCTCCTTGGGTAGGATATGTACCGCCATCCTCCATGGGTAGGATGCCAATATTAATCCTGTGTATTCTCCTTGGGTAGAATACGTACGTTCATCCTCCTTGGGTAGGACAACAACCTTAACTTACTAGACAAAACTGTATCATTAAGTCCCTCATTTTATATCGACTTAATCGCTGAGGCCGATGGCGAGCGGGTCATTAGTTAATAGCGCTATTAGGTTTGACAAACCTCACACCATGCCGGTCGGACGGGCGTGTACTAATGGATCATGGCAAACAGTCAATGATGATAGACATTGACTTAGGGCACAACTTACTTTCGTCAGTAGTCGATATGGTAACGGTCTAGTGGTTCACATGGGGAAGTCCCCACTGATTATGGATATGGTTTGGGAAACAAAGATACTGGTTAACTTGTGGTTTACGAAACAACTTATGGTTTTCAAAACAAACTTTTAAAACTAAATAACCAATTGTGGACTCGCTCAACTTTGTTGTTGACTCGTTGTTACATGCCTTGTAGGCTTTTTGGTGCATATCTTTGGAACTTGCTGTCTGGGATGCTGGAGTGGTCATGGGTCGAGATACATGGAATCGCAACACAAGTCTAATGGCTTACTTACGCGTGGTTTATATAACATTTAACAAATGAATTATGCTTCCGCTGTGTACTATGAGTTCTATGTAATGTTTTGAAATACTTTCTGTTAATAAATGAAAGTTTATTTAATTATACTTACGAGTTCAATGTGATTGGTGGCTAAGATCCTGGTCAGTCACGCCTCCGACAGTGATACTCCGCTTGTGGATTTTGGGGGTGTGACAGATTGGTATCAGAGCCATTGGTTATAGTGAACTTGGTTTTAAAAAGGGGAAAAACATTTTTGTAAAACCAGACTATAACCGAACAGTTTTGAAAACGTGAATACGACCATGACACTCAGCTCCAGATCACAAGGTTCATCTCTCGTATACTCATTGTACTCATAACTAGTGAACACTTACATATGATATTGCATGTGATTGCACGTTTAGCACAACAGTATGAAATCATGTATTACTTGCATGTGTTAGGTGACTGATAGTGTGGTATTTCCCTAAACCTTCATGACTTACGCTTCGTGATGCTCTTTGTTTGCTACTTGAGTTCGAGGAACCATTTGACATGAGTTAAGAGGAGTTGAGATGAGCATGCAAATCACAATATTATCGTGGGTGCACACATAATAGTAATGTGGGGTGAATGCGAGTCCCGGTGAGCCTTAGCAAGTGGAAAAGGGGTTCCGTTCCGTTATTTGACTGATGTGAAACATAACAAACCTATAGGGGTCATAGCAGTGATTATCCCCTACTCGAACGTGAACTTTTTTTCCTCTATGGATCCTTTCGAATCTCGATGCTATCGAGTATTACCTGAACACCCATCCAATCGCCTAGCGGACTGTGTAGAATATTAGGTGCTTGTATGAACATCCCCGAGTTGGATGTTGCAATGACAATGATTGGTCTATATCTTTCTCACCTTTCTTCGTTTGCTGGAAACTTAACATATTGACGCCTTAGATCCCGAAGTGCGATCACTTCTGCAACACCCTCGTGACATATCGTGTATTACTCAGTCAACTTGCAAGAACGATGGACTCTAGCATTTAAACGACCCTAGTTACCAACAATGAACATCAGCGATTTGACTCCAAACGAATACTTAACCCCAGCCAGCGACTCATGGGAATCAACTTTTACGAATTAATCAGGAGATAAGCATGAGAACTGACTGTAGAATGGAATGTGAAACTCCCCGCACAGTGAGTGGTGCCTTAGCACGTACCAAGGATTGTGAAGAGGTGGACCCTGTCGGTAAAAGGTCGTAGAGCTCCGTTTCAAACAACAGCATTAGAGGCAACAGTCATGGCAATAACAAGGTATTTGTAATGGTAACCAACAGTATGGAAAGTGAAGGTGACTACGGCATGGAGTGGCCGATGTTAAATCCAATGACAACAACCAAGAGAATGACGACCGTACTGGAAATCCTCGCAACGAGTACAACAACACGGGAAATGATGCTCATAGAGGGACATTAGGGATTGGCGTGGGCGACGCCGGGATTATAACAACATGGTGGCCTACGTGTTCTTAGTGACTAATCACTTCGCCACTGTTCTGCTTAACCCTGATGCTTCTTGAAACCGAACCTGTTATGGAATCGGCTGATGGCAAGACAATGGAAACCTCATATGATCGTTGGGATGCAAACTTGACCTTGTGGGACAAGTGTTCGACATCGACCTTTCTTCTGTTGTTCTTGATAGATGTACCCTGTGAAGAGAAAATTCAACGTATCCCTCTCCTAGTGGAGGATTGTTATCTGTTCTAACGCGTCAGAGTGGTGCAGAGGTTAGCATCAATTCAGCAGTGAAGGCCAGAAGTCTCCACGGAAGGATTATCCCGCTATGATAGCACTCATTACTTATGTCAAGGCTAAGGAAAAGAGGATCGAGGATCCACCAATTGCTCGTGATTCCTCTCGGTGTGCTATGGGAGGAACTATCAGGAGGGTTGCGAGAGTTGTCAAATTAGCAACAGGGACTGTTGGATAAGAGCTTTATCGGACCTGGTTGTTTTTTTTTGCTTTGGGGAGCCCCAGTTATATCCAGGAAGATAGGTTGTATCGTTGGATATGTGTACTGATTATCGAGAACTCAACAAGGTGACAGTCAAGAACCGTTCGCTTCGATCATGTAGTAACATCCTGTTAACCAGTTGCTAGGAACAAGCTTCCATTCGAGGATTGGCTAGTGAACGAACTATTATCAGATGGAACTCCAAGAGGAGAATGCTCTTAGAACAACATGTCGAACGCAATACAGCCATTTCAACTTTGTACATCATGATCATTGAGTTGATCAACACACCAGCAGCTTCAGGGACCACATAAATCAACCGTATTTGTTGACGAGGTTCGGAATCCTGACCAGGAGAAAGGAATGCCATGGGTGGCATTTGTATCTTATTTTAGAACTTCTGAGGGAGGAGCCACTCTGCGCAAAGTCTTGATAAATCTAACTTCTGGGTTCGAGAGGTACCTTTTGGGCATATAATCAGCGAAGTGGGAATGTACGTAGATCTTGCTAAGATCTGTCTTGGTTAGAAACTGATCGACACCAAAGAGTCCTTTGAGGATACAACAATTTTTGGTCTCGCTTAATACTATCGCAGATAAATCGTAGGATTTTCGAAGGTCGTGCAGCTTAAATCTTTCTAGCACAGCAGGGTGCTGAGTTCGTGAAAGACAGAACAGGAGGACGTCTTTTCAGCTTTCAAATCCCAACTCTGTAATGCACTGAGCATCGTCTTTACCAGAGGGTGTGGGTGATTCAGTGGTATATCCTTGTGGTTTGAATCAGACTCCCAGTTACACGTCGATGCGACACAAGAGAGTGATGACTTACGTAATAGAGTTACCAGAGGAACTGCATGACACAACCGGCGGTGGAAACCGTGGTATTTGGATTTACTTGGAGGCATTACTTGGACGGTATCGAATGCGTTACCTAGACCGATCACAAGGGCCTCCCGTATACCGCTGTTTCGAGGGAGCTAAATCATGCATAGACATCGCTGGATGGAACTTTGAATGATTGCGACTGTGGAACCTGAGCGTGTACGTGCTTTGCAGCTCACTGTCAACTCTAACTTGCCTGATCAGACTCGCTCTGTTCGAACTGGAAGAGGATTTTCAAGTTGAATCTACGTGGGGCATGGAGAAGCAACCTTTGGCAGGTCGGACGATACCCGTTACCTCATGGAACGAATGTGGGTCTTATTATATGGCTACTGTAGGGAACTCGTGTTGAGCAAAGCACACCGGCTTCAATATCCTAGTCGTCTGGGTTTTGATGTGAGGCATTAGGATCTATAAACCTTGTATTGGTGATCGGGCATGAAGGCCCACCTAGCTAGGTATGGGAATGATGTTTGACTTGTAGGAAAGTCAAGGTGAAGTGTTAGCAGCCAGAAACACCTATATGGAAAGAGAAAACAGACTGCCATAGGTTTGGTCGCTAGTTTACTTACAACTCGAAACGGAAACAATATCACCTGGATGATCATTGATTGTCTCTCGTAACCAGCACACTTTCTAGCCATCAAGGGAACGGATAAGTTTTCCACACTTGCAGTCATCTGCCTGAAAGAAGCGGTTGCTAGGCACCGGGGTGCCAACCTCCATTATCTCTGATCGCGACCCACGATTTGCATCTGATTTGTGGCAAGCGATGCACAAATCCTTTGGCTCACGTCTAGACATGAGCACGGCATATCATTCACAAACAGATGGGCAGACTGAATGCACCATCCAAACCCTTGAAGACATGCTTAGGGAATGTGTGATCGACTTTGGTAATGACTGGGAAAAGCATCTCCTGTTAGTGGAGTTCTCGTATAACAACAGTTACCACACCAGTATCCAGGATGCCTCGTTTAAGGCACTATACGGACAAAAGTGCCGATCACCTCTTTGTTGGGTAGAGGTAGGCGATAGTCAAATCACTGGCCCAGAACTTGTAGTAGATACAACAGAGAAGATTGCTCAGATACGACAACGAATGGCGGCAGCTCGTGACTGTCAGAAAAGCTACGCCGATAAGCGAAGGAAACCACTCGAGTTCCAGGTTGGGGATCGAGTGCTACTTAAAGTCTCACCTTGGAAGGGTGTAGTCCGTTTTGGTAAACGATGCAAACTCAACCCGCGATATGTCGGACCTTTCGAAATTATGGAGAAAATTGGCAAGGTGGCCTACAAGCTGAATCTACCTGCAGAACTCAGCGGAGTTCACAACGTATTCCACGTGTCGAATCTGAAGAAGTGTCTGTCAGATGAGACCCTCATAGTTCCTCTCAAGGAACTCACTATCGACGATCAGTTGCGATTCGTCGAGGAACCTGTATAGATTACAGACCGAGATGTTAAGGTTCTCAAGCACACCAGAATACCTCTTGTTCGAGTTCGATGGAACTCTCGTCGTGGCCCAGAGTTTACCTGGGAACGAGAAGACCAAATGAAACACAAGTATCCCCAGTTGTTCGAGAAACGTGAAATCACTACTGAGGCTGAAGCTACTGCGGAATTTCGGGATGAAATTCCAAACCAACGGGGGGATGATGTGATACCCCAGGAAAACTAGGAAACCACGCAACTTAACTAGCTCCCCCTCAGTAACCACGTGCTAAATTTTGGAAAGAAATTTCTTTCAAGTTGGGGATGATGTGGCACCTGGGGAAAATCCGCAACAATCTTGATGTATCACCTCATTCCTCTGTGCTTACTTATCAAATTTCGGGATGAAATTTCTTTCAAGTTGGGGATGATGTGACAACCCAAACTTTCAAGGTTGTGATCTTTACTTCTCGTTATCTTTCTTTAATATGTTAGAATGTTCTGTTCGTATAGCTTTGTTAAACTGATTGGTATAATAACGTATTAAGTAATGTTTTAACATTTGGGCCGCACATCAGCTGGGCCGCATCTTCACACTTTAAAAACCCGACAGTGTATCAGCTCACACTATGGGTCATCCGAGCCCGCTACACACTTGTACAACTTAATCTCGGCCCAGTACACAATTTGTGTATGTCAATATTTATCTCGGCCCAACACACAAATAGTGCATGAATATTGATTTCGGCCCACCTTAGGTTGTTTGGCATAATATTAGATATTATGTTATGATCACCGGCCCACTTGTGTAATATTCACTTGTGTAATATTAACCTAGTCAGCCCAACAGTCTTGTAGCACAACCGGCCCACTGGGGTGTTATTAGCATTATAATCTGATTATACATATCATAATATCATTATGTCGCATAGCAACAGACCCTATGTCCTATTCCGCTGATCGCACGATTCCAATGGAGACCCACCCTTCGAGACATCAGGCTGTCGATCGAACCTTTTGGGTTAGTTGTTACATATTCATGCTAACTTTTAATTAATGGTTGTGTTTATGTGTATTATATGTTGATCGTAAACGTGCGAAAAATTATGTTATATTCTTGTATGTTAATTAATGTGCACTTGATAGGAGAATCGATATGAGGATGATTGTATAATGTGAAATTGACTGACTTATAGCTCTCGTGAATTCACTTATTTTAACCGATTGACCTTTTGACCACTATTCCAATTGTAATTGGGCCGATATCTGACTTTGATAGAAATCACGACAATCTTCACATGCTAAATGGCCGACAATCTCATTCATTACATGCAACTTACTTCAAAGTCTAATGATTCACATAAATTGAGGAGTAATAATGACCAACATGCAATTCTTAGTAAATGGGCTGCAAGAATTTTAATAGAATTCATTCTATTGGACCAAAGAACCCACTGAGCCAACAACATTAATATCCATCTTGAACACTATTGGACCACACATTGTTGAGGGATTGTTTGTAGGCTGACTCTAGTTGTTAATTAAATTAAATTGAGATAACCTAGTAACGTTTTCTGATGGAATTCACTAATGGGCCGCACATGTCGAGATAAGTATTGGGCCACACAATTAAAAGGGGGTTATGTGTTGGATCTGGAAAGCAAGAGGGTTACACAATTGATATGGGCCGCAGGACTTGTGGGCTAATTACACGGGCTGCAAATATTCTAATGCGAGTGGTTTGGGGCTGTTGGGTCTCGGGTAGGTTTAGTCACATAGGTCTGGGCCTATTTGGGCCGCGAGGCCTGCTGGGTATCCGCAGGGTCTCGAGCTAGCTGGGTTGCACATGGTTGGGCCGTGTGACCGGTTGGGCCCGAGCGGCTTCATCTAAATAGTTGCATGTTGTTTAAGTGTTATTTGATAAAGAGTGTTGTTCGTTTAAGCGTAGTTTGCTAAACTGTTGTTCATTGCTACATGAGTTACTAAAATGCATAGTGAATGATTATGTGCTAAACGTTGAATGTGGTCCTAACTGTTGTCAATAATTGGAATAGGACACGTTTGATTAAGTACGAACAAAGTAATTAGTCATACCGAGCAAACCAAGGTGAGTTCACACTCTTTCTAAGGCACGGGATTCCCGGTGGTTGGGAATGAGTTAAAGAACTAAAACAGAACCTGCATATCCTCCTTGGGTAGGATATGTACCGCCATCCTCCATGGGTAGGATGCCAATATTAATCCTGTGTATTCTCCTTGGGTAGAATACGTACGTTCGTCCTCCTTGGGTAGGACAACAACCTTAACTTACTAGACAAAACTCTATCATTAAGTCCCTCATTTTATATCGACTTAATCGCCGAGGCTGATGGCGAGCGGGTCATTAGTTAATAGCGCTATTAGGTTTGACAAATCTCACACCATGCCAGTCGGACGGGCGTTTACTAATGGATCATGGCAAACAGTCAATGATGATAGACATTGACTTAGGGCAAAACTTACTTTTGTCAGTAGTCAATATGGTAACGGTCTAGTGGTTCACATGGGGAAGCCCCCACTGATTATGGATATGGTTTGGGAAACAAAGATACTGGTTAACTTGTGGTTTACGAAACAACTTATGGTTTTCAAAACAAACTTTTAAAACTAAACAACCAACTGTGGACTCGCTCAACTTTGTTGTTGACTCGTTGTTACATGCCATGCAGGATTTTAGGTGCATATCGTTGGAACTTGCTGTCTGGGATGCTGGAGTGGTCATGGGTCGAGATACATGGAATCGCAACACAAGTCTAATGGCTTACTTACACGTGGTTTATATAACATTTAAAAAATGAATTATGCTTCCGCTGTGTACTATGAGTTATATGTAACATTTTGAAATACTTTCTGTTAATAAATGAAAGTTTATTTAATTAAACTTACGAGTTCAATGTGATTGGTGGCTAAGATCCTGGCCAGTCACCCCTCCGGCGGTGATACTCCGCTTGTGGATTTTGGGGGTGTGACATGGGTACTTTGCTTTCATGCGATCCTCACGCTCCCAGGTGAATTCTGGGCCGTGTCGCGCGTTCCAACAAACCTTGACGAGTTTGACACTACTCCTGCGTGTCTTGTTAACCTTCCAATCAGTAACCTCAACAGGTTCTTCAGTAAAGTGGAGTGTGTCGTCAATGTGGACTTCGTCGGCAGGAATGACAACTGTTTCTTGAGTTGGACTCTTTTTCAGATTAGACACATGAAATGTATCATGAACGCCATTCAGTTCTGCGGGTAGATCCAACTTGTAAGCTATAAGACCAATGCTTTCCAGGATTTTGAATGGTCCAATGTATCGCGGGTTCAACTTCCCACGCTTCCCAAAGCGTGCTACACCCTTCCAGGGTGAGACCTTTAACAAAACCATATCTCCTACTGCAAACTCCAACGGTTTCCTTCTTCGGTCCGCGTAACTCTTTTGTCGATCACGAGCCGCCTTTATATGCTCTCGGATCTGTGTAATCTTATCAGTCATCTCTTGAACCAATTCACGACCAACAAGCTGTCTATCATCCGCGTCTGCCCAGCATAACGGTGATCGACACTTGCGTCCATAGAGAGCTTCAAATGGTGTAGCTTGGATACTCGCATGGTAGCTGTTTTTGTATGAGAATTCTACCAAGGGTAAGTGAGTGTCCCAACTGCCACCCAAATCCATCACGCAAGCTCGTAACATATCCTCCAACGTTTGAATCGTTCGCTTGCTCTGGCCATCTTTCTGCGGATGGAATGCAGTACTCAGATTCAACTGAGAACCAAAGGCTTCTTGGAAGGATTGCCAAATCCTCGATACAAACCTTCCGTCTCTATCAGAGATAATCGAGAGAGGCACTCCATGTCGTGCAACTATCTCTCTCAGGTATAGCTCAGCAAGCTTGCTAGTGTTGTCTTTCTCCTTGATTGGCAAAAAGTGTGCAGATTTGGTCAGACGGTCCACGATTACCCAAATCGTATCGTGACCTCTGGGTGTCCTTGGTAACTTCATTATAAAGTCCATTGAAATCTGCTCCCACTTCCACATGGGTATTTCAGGTTGTTGCAGAAGACCTGAAGGCTTCTGATATTCGGCCTTAACCTTGGCACAAGTTAAACATTTGCCAACATACATTGCAACATCGCCTTTTGATCTCCGCCACCAATAGAAATGCTTTAAATCTTGGTACATTTTATCCGATCCTGGATGGATCAAGTACCGTGACTTGTGAGCTTCGTCGAAAATTACTTCTCTTAGACCACCGAAGAGAGGAACCCAAATTCGTTTCATGAAGCACAATGTTCCTTCATTATTGGGTACTAGCTGCTTATCCATCCCATGGAGATATTCATTCTCAAGATTCTCTTCCTTAAGAGCTTCTCTCTGCGCGGCACGAATGCGCAATGAGAGATCCATTTGAACATTCATTTCCAAAGCTCGAACCCTTATAAGCTTGATTCTTTCTTTCCGACTCAAGGCATCTGCGACCACATTCGCCTTCCCTGGGTGATACTTAATTTCACAATCATAATCGTTTAACAACTCTACCCATCGTCTCTGTCTCATGTTAAGCTCTTTCTGATCTAATATATGCTGTAAGCTCTTGTGATCAGTAAAGATTGTGCATCGCGTGCTACACAAATAATGTCGCCAGATCTTTAATGCAAACACCACCGCGCCTAACTCCAAGTCATGCATGGTGTAATTCTTATCATGGATCTTCAACTGGCATGAAGCATAGGCTATAACCTTCTGTCGCTGCATCAGCACGCAGCCTAAACCTTGACGCGAGGTGTCGCAATATACCACGAAGTCGTCAGTGCCTTCGGGTAGGGATAAGATGGGTGCATTGCAAAGCTTGTTTTTCAACAACTGGAATGATTCTTCTTGCTTGTCTCCCCATTCATACTTCTTGTCTTTCTGTGTGAGGGAGGTCAAAGGTTGAGCGATTTTTGAAAAATCTTCAATAAATCTGTGATAATATCCTGCCAAACCTAGGAACTGATGGATCTCGGTTGGTGTCTTCGGAGTCTCCCAATTCTTGATTGCTTCAATCTTTGTAGGATCCACATGGATTCCATCTCCGTTAACCACGTGATAAAGGAACTGAACCTCGCGCAACCAAAATTAGCACTTCGAGAATTTCGAGTACAATTTCTCTTTTTTGAGCAGCTCTAAGATAGCTCTTAGATGTTGCACATGTTCTTCCTTCGTCTTCGAATAGATTAAAATATCGTCAATAAACACGATCACAAACTTATCGAGGTACGACTTACAAACTCTATTCATCAAATCCATGAATACTGCTGGCGCGTTTGTCAGACCAAACGACATTACTAGGAACTCGTAATGTCCATATCGAGTTCTGAAGGCAGTCTTTGGAATACTCTCCTCTTGTATATGCAACTGGTGATATCCTGATTTGTAGATCGATCTTGGAGAAACAACTCGAACCTTGTAGTTGATCGAACAGGTCATCAATCCTTGGCAAAGGATATCTATTCTTGATAGTTAACTTGTTAAGCTCGCGATAGTCGATACACATGCGGAAACTACCATCTTTCTTTTTGACAAATAGCACTAGAGCTCCCCAAGGCGAGAAGCTTGGTCTGATAAATCCCTTATCCAATAGCTCCTGAAGTTGTGTTGACAGTTCTTGCATCTCGGAGGGTGCAAGTCGATAAGGTGCCTTAGCTACAGGCGCATCACCTGGAACTAAGTCAATGTGAAACTCGACTTGTCTTTGCGGAGGCAATCCTGGCAAGTCTTCGGGAAAGACTTTAGGATATTCCTTCATGACTGGAGTGTCTTCTAGCTTTGGCTCTGCGGCTTCTTTGTCCACAATGTGTGACAAGAAGGCAACACATCCTTTCTGCAAACACTTTCAAGCCTTCAAACAACTGATGATCCTTAGGGGTGTATCGTGCTTCTCTCCATGTACCACAATTGTTTCTCCATTCGCCATCGGAATGCGAATGATCTTCTCGTGACATACAATCTCTGCTCGGTTGCTTGACAACCAATCCATCCCTACTACCACATCGAAGCTTCCCAACTCGACTGGCAGCAGATCAAGCGTAAACTCGTGCTCACCCAGTTCTATCACACAACCTCTGATGACTTCATTTGCTTCTACTAGCTTTCCATTAGCTAGTTCTATCGAATATGGAATATCTAGCTTACTAGCTACCAACCCAAGTATTTTCTTAAATTCTAGTGATACAAAAATATAATCGACACCGGTATCAAATAGTACAGATGCAAAGCATTGGTTGATAGGGAACGTACCAGTGACCATATTTGGATCTTGGCGTGCTTCCCTCGCACCGATGTTGAAAACCCTTCCATGAGCTTGATTGAGCTTTGGGCACTCTCTCTTGAAATGCCCCACATCTCTACAATTAAAACAACCTGGTCCTCGACCATTACCGTTCCCATTACCACCTTGATTGTTATTCGCTCCATGGTTTCCATTACCAGCTTGATTCCCAAAATTACCACGATTTCCGTTTCCGCCATTTCCTCCTTGAGGGCGGTTTCCGTATCCATTTCCACCACGGTTGTTGTTGCCATAACCTCTCTGACCATTGTTACCACGCCCAGTACCAACCCAACATGTTTCTTTCGAGTGACCAACTCTTCCACAAGACTCGCATCTTCCAGCTCGGCACAGTCCATTGTGATGCAATTGACACGCATCGCATTTGGGCAAGGTGCCCATGTACCCTTTTCCTTTGTTTTCAGCACCAGTTTTGGCCCTGGCTGGTGCGTTTCCCTCTTCCTTCTTGTTAGCACTGCTGGTACCTTTCTTGAAGTTTGAGAATTTCCTTTTGTTCTCACCTGATGACTCAACGTGAGTCTCTTTCTTCTTCTGGTCAGAAATCGAAAACTTGTTTAACCTGATTGCTTCTTCAGTTAGTGCTACACTCAGGTCGATAGCCTCGGTGATCGTAGCAGGTTTTGATGTCGTCACCATACTCATAATCTGAGGTGCCAACCCCCAAATAAAACACTCAACGCGCTTGAATTCTAGACTAACCATGTATGGTACCACGTGAGATAGATCGTGAAATCTCTGCACATATTCGGCGATCTTCGGGCCGTCCATCTTGAGGTTCCAGAATTCAGTTTCTAACTTTTGGATTTCGGCCCTGGAGCAATACTTTTTACGCATGAGTTCCTTTATTTCATTCCAAGTCAAAGCGTATGCTGTTGCCTCTCCCAGAGTCTGGACTTGGAGATTCCACCACGAAAGCGCTCCATTTACGAACAATCCGGAGATGTAGGTGACTTGGTGTTCCGGAGCACATTTACTCATTCTTATCATCGAATCGGTCTTCTCTATCCATCTAACAAAGGCCACAGCACCCCCGGTGCCGTCGAAATTCAGCGGTTTACAGTCTAAGAACTACTTATAGGTACAGCCTGTACACGTAACCTCATTCACAGAAAGCATTAGCGAACGTACATGGAATATCCAATTGTAACATAACGTGTCTCAAGCGACTTAAACATTACCATGAGGTGGGTTGTTCCTCGAGGTACCCCCGCTAGTTTCAGTGCGTGAGGCCTCGTAATCTGCTATCGCCCGTGAAATCCGTTCTTGTAACTCGGCCTCAGTAGTGGGCAATCGAGTTTCCCTTCGTGGAGGCATCTTCTATAAGAAGATTGTATAGGTCAGGTTTTATGTATATAAGTAGGGGGGATATTCCACGGTCCTCCCAACCGTTGGAGTGATCACACTCCACAAGCTAGCCTAGCCCCATAGCTGCCTGGGGGTGACTACCCAACCGAGAGCGAAGAGCTTGGCCGTGGGATGCAGGCACCAAGATTCGAACCCGGGACCTCTAGGGAGAGGGTGGGTGGGGCTGGCCAACTGGGCTACCCTAGAAGGTTATAACATTTATCAACGCTAGTAAACACATAACATCCCATGTCATAACACAAACAAGTAATTCAGCAATGTATGTAATGAGAATGTTGCGATTGAGCTTTCATATATTAAATGACCACAAATACAGTTTTACAAGTTTCACAATGTACCATATCACAACCAAAAAGGACTACAGGGTCACATCACCCTTGTCCAAACTATCCATCAACTACAACAATCAAAAGTCAAAAGAAATGTGGTCTTCAAAAAGCTGTGCAATTTGGGCTCAATAGCTGCACTCTCACAGTATGCTACCTGCATAAAACCAAAAACTGCTATGCTGATGGTGGAGGAGGAGGAGGTGGAGGAATGCAAAGCAACATGCGCAGATGCGCTAAATCCTCCTCAAGAGCATGAATGATACGCAACAGATAGCTAACCTACTGCTCCATAGTAAGAAAATGGACATCAAAATCTGGGTACGGCAGGAGAGGAGCGGGTGGAGTCGCGAATGGTGACTGACAAGGACAAGGCGGAGGACGCGGGATCCTCTCTAACTCCATGACTCTCCTACACAGCATCTCCTGCTGGAGCTGCAGTGACAAAAGCAAATCATCCCTCGTGTATCCAATGGGGAAGGGATGGTATGGATCAGAAATAGGCATCGTGTTGGGCGGAAACCAGATAAGTGGCTCGCCCTATGGTACAGAAGCAAAAGGTGCAGTATATGTAGCAGGTGCAAACGGTGGTATGAAAGGAAAGGCTTCTGACATAGGTGGTATGTGACTGGGCTGCTGACTCGATGGACCTTTCCCTGGACTGGGAGGAGGGATATCCTGTAGGAATGTGGTGGTAGATCTGTGCGGTGAATGTCAGACACATGTGGGTGAAACGGGGCGATATCCGCTGGTGCATGTGTAGGCGCATGTAGGGGAGTGACAGGTCTAACAAAAGGAGGTAAGTCATCGTCATCCTCTATCCACCCATTGTGGGTGAATGCATATCTGGGGTCAATCTGGGCTGCAAAAGGAGCACGATCAACAAGTACAGGGATCGGGTCGGGTAGAGGTAGTGCAACAACTGGTATGCCATCGGGTGCAGGGTCATGCACAGGTACTGTGTAACAACTCTCATTAAAAGTATTAATTCTTATTTTATTTTATCCAATAGGAATCCCTAATTGAGATCCCCAAGAAATATGGCATGACCCCTAAAATTTTCAGAACAATCGAAACTAGGATCAGGGCCCCTAAAACTCAGGGGGGTATCCCCTAAAGGATAATTATCTTCACAGTTTTTTGTAGAACGCGTATTTCGTTGAACTGTCGACTCATCCAGGCTACAAATACACGAGGCTACCCTACCCTAAAAGGGCGCCGTCGCGCCACGCGACAGCCTGTCGTGACACGCGGCAGGGACGGTTTTTCAGTATAAAATCCAGGGGTTTGGCACTTTCATGGCTGCGTTGGTTCGACGTTCAAATTCGTTTTGTACACTGAGTTATTCACTTTTTTGTTCAAAAACACAAACTAGCACGAAGCTCTGCTGCGATAACAGGGTAATAACTCGATCACTGCTACGATACAATGTCCGATCGATTGAAACCAATCCGATGGATGTTTAAGTGCTGCCCGTATTTGGGCTATACTTTGTCATTCGTCATGAGGGTTTTTATCTCGTGAGCTTATCGTAAATGTTGTATTAAGTTACTGACCAAGTTTCGTATGCATTGTTATTTTAACTAGGTTACACGGCTAAATCAGTAGGCTAAACTCTGCCCGTCTAAACTCGCAATGTGAGTCATTCTCTTTTTATCAAATTGCTTTACAAAACCCTAAATGTTTTCCAGTTATGCTTTGCAGTGATTAAGTCTTTGCTAATCTTTAATTACTGGCAGTATGTGGGGGGTTTTGTGCACATTACTACTAACGATTTATCACTTTAGGTGGGCGAGCCTAATTAGTGATATATCCACAGTCATAGATTCGGTCGAGTGACAACTGAACCAGATAATTAAGTGAAAAAGGGCAAATATAAAAACCCTTAATGCTGTAAAATTATAACAATGTGTCTTTTGTGCAACTTGAATGACTCGCCGGTATTTCCCCGCTGATAAAATCTTTTTAAACATGTTTCAGGTGACCTACTGTGAATCAAGGAAAAGTGCTATGGTGCACTAACAAGCTTGAACTTGTGGCTCAGTAAAATAAATAAACATGTTTTGTAAAACAAGGGATTTCCTTGTGAAATTCCTCTAGTGTAAATTACGGGGTTTACCCCAAATTGTGAAATAAAATAATTGGGCATTTTCAGTTTTCACGATCCTGTTAAAATTTCCGCTACCAAAATAAATAAATACCACGGGTTTCTGTCCCGCGGCTCCTGAACCGGGTAAAACCGGGACGGGGGCCGTGACAGAAAAAGGTGGTATCAGAGCCACTGATTTAAGCTAATTAAGTATTTAGAAATACTTAATTTCTCAATTTGCCATTCTGTGAAAATTCAAGTTGATAAATAAAATTTTAACTTAAGTTTGTATGTGTTTTTTTTTTCATATATGCTAACAGCATGAATGAACTATCGGAGGCACTCCGAAACTTTACTATCCATAGCACAGATATGGATATAACAGGAAATCCATCTGGCTATCAGGCTGATACTGAAGATCCAATAGTATTCCAGGCCCAGCCGCAAGAAAAACCAATGCCGAAAAAGAGAAGAAGACTCGTAGGCTGGAGACGTGTACGTAGGAAGAAGCCAGCTGTGCAGAAGGTTAAAAAGACTGAGGATCCGAAGGATAAAGGCAAAGGAAAGGAGATCGGGGAAAGTTCAGGGCAAGCCCAGGAAATGCCACTGTGGGAGGAGCTGGACCGTAAACTGGCCAATAGCGACCTCTTCGGACCTGCCGATGAAAACCTCTTCAATTACTCAGCTGAAGTACAACTTCCAGTTAATTTGGAACATGCTATTCCAGATCCTATTATTCACCCCCGACCTCTACTAGGAGATCTAGAAGAATGGTGGACAACTGATTGGCAATTTCAAAATCTCTTTAATAACCCTAACACCTTCTTTCCCCAGTTTGACCTTGAGCCTGCACCAAATCCACCTATGAGCACAGAAAACTTGGCCGAACTCTGCCACTATGGCGAGGCACTGGTGGACGCAGGAAATAGAATCCGGGAAGTGGGGGAGAGGATATCATGGAAATACGACGAGAGGGAACATCGTTTCTGAAATGCCAGCTGACGGGGATCGTATGTGGTTATGTGTTTAATAATAATAAAATAATAAAAAATATAATTATGTAAAATAACTTAAAATAAAAGTTTTGTAAGATAACTGGTGTGTACGGATGCATACTAAAATATATGAAAAATATCAACGTCGCAAAGTCGACAATTTTGGCTATACGCGTTGACGTGATTATGTGCAATTATTTTATTAAGTTGGTTATTTATTTTGTGCCAATAACTTATTTATATTGTTAATTATCAGATGGAACACGCTGTTAATGAACCAGTTAATGAAATTAACCAATCCAAGCAAAACAATAAAGAACACTTTCTTAATAGGCAAGATATAGAAAACATCGTTGCCCAGGGAATAGCAAATGTTATTCCAGCAATCCTTGCTGCTGCCCGAAATCCAGTTGAACCTCCACCACCTACTCCCAGCAAACGTACGCACGCTGATAATTTCAGTAATAGTGTTAACGGAGGTGGCAATAATGACAACATGATTCAAGCCCCGATACTAAAGAAAATGAAAGTTGCAACACATGGTTGCACTTATAAAGAATTAATTGCCTGTAAACCTGTTGAATTTGCAGGCAATGAAGGGGCAACTGCTGCACTGCGTTGGGTGGAGAAAACCGAGGCAGTAATTAAAATAAGTAAATATGCCGAGGAAGACAAGGTTATATACACGTCGCATCTTTTTAAAGAAGGGGCACTAGAATGGTGGAACATGGTCCTACAAGCCAAGGGAAGTGATGTGGCGTATGCCATGAATTGGGAAGAATTTAAGAGTCTAGTAGAGAGAAAATTATGTCCCGAATATGAAAATGGAACAAATGACAAATAAGTTCCTGAACCACCGGATGGTGGATGTAGACTGTCGAGGGTATGCTTCGACATTCTTCGAGTATGCTAGAGTTGTACCAACCATGGCTTCACCAGAACCGGTACTTATTTCTCGCTATATTTGGGGTTTGATTGGCGAAATCCGTGATATCGTTAAATCTGCGAGACCCCGCACTATTGACGATGCGGTGGAATTAGCCAATACCTTGACCGACGGGCTGGTGCCTACGCAGGAAGAAAACAGGAAAAAGGAGTTAGCCCAAAAGATTACCCAAGGATTTCGTATGGGTAATAATATCAACTTCAAGAGGAAGGGAACTGGATCCTCTTCCACCCCGCCATTTTGCGGGAATTACAAAAAGAAACATTTTGGAAAATGTAGAGAAAATTGTAATTTCTGCAAAATTCTGGGACATCGGGAGGAGGAATGCAAGAAGAAATTAAAGGTCCGCTACAACTGTGGAGAAGCTGGGCATTTCAGACCAGAATGCCCTAAATTGGTCAAGCCAGCAGATAACAAGGCTAAACCTGCTGAAGGAACTAACAAGAAAAACGCAAGAGCCTTCCTATTGACCACGCAGGAAGCCAAACTGATTCCCGACGTAATAGCTGGTACGTTTCTGGTACACAAGGTTTATGCGAAAGTATTATTCGGCTCTGGTGCAAACCAAATTTTTGTAAATACTTCTTTCTGCCAAGCTCTTAAGCTACCCTTAACCAAACTTAGGCATATTTATACACTAGAAACGGCAGACGAAAACTCTGTTAACATAGATATGGTTTTGCAAAAAGAAAATATGGAACTTTCAGGTTATAAATTTTCTGCAAACCTATTACCTATGAATTTAGCTGGATTCGATGTCGTATTAGGAATGGATTGGTTAGTACCCAACCATGCTCGAATCCTCTGTGATAAGAATTCCATAGAAATTTGTGCACCCACAGGAGAAGTAATTATGATTACAGGGGATAAGTCGCGTAAACCAATGAAGTTCATTTCGGTAATGAAAGTTGCTAGTTATGAACGGAAGCAAGGAATAATGTATATGATTTTGGTAATCATTAGCACTAAGGGTAAGTAACTTAAGGAAATTCCTGTAGTATCAGAATACTTGGATGTATTCCCAGAAGAACTACCAGGATTACCACCAGATAGGGAGGTAGAATTTAGAATTCATCTGATTCCTGGAACTACCCCTATAGCTAAAGCACCTTATCGGTTAGCACCTACCGAAATGTTAGAATTGAAAAAGCAATTAGATGAATTACTTAGTAAAGGATTCATACAACCTAGTTCATCCCCTTGGGGAGCACCAGTATTGTTCGTAAAGAAGAAAGATAGTTCGATGCGAATGTGTATCGATTATAGGGAATTAAATAAGGTTACAATTAAGAATCGATACCCATTACCTAGGATTGATGATCTTTTCGATCAACTTCAGGGGGCTAGATATTTTTCTAAGATAGATTTACGCTCCGGATATCATCAATTGAAGGTACAAGAAGAAGACATACCTAAAACCGCTTTCAGAACTAGGTATGGTCACTACGAGTTTACAGTTATGCCTTTTGGACTAACAAATGCTCCGGCAGCATTTATGGATATGATGAATAGGATCTGTAAACCGTATTTGGATAAATTCGTAATTGTCTTCATCGACGATATACTTATTTATTCCAAAAGTCAGGACGAGCATTGTAAGCATTTACATGCACTCTTAACTCTTTTAAGAAAGGAAAAGCTTTACGCCAAATTCTCAAAATGTGAATTTTGGCTACAGGAGGTACAATTTTTAGGACACATGGTGAATCACGAAGGTATTCACGTAGGTCCCTCCAAAATAGAAGCGATCACCAAATGGAAGGTCCTGCAATCAGCAATGGAAGTTAGAAGTTTTCTAGGGTTAGCTGGATACCACAGACGATTCATTAAAGATTTTTCTAAGATAGCTGTGCCATTAACTTAGCTAACCTGTAAATCAGTTAAGTTCGAATGGGGAACTAAGCAAGAAGAAGCCTTTAGGATTTTAAAACAAAAGTTAACAAACACCCCAATTCTTGCCTTACCCGAAGGGACAGAAGATTTTGAAGTTTACTGTGATGCTTCTAAGCTAGGATTAGGATGTGTGCTAATGTAACACAAAAAGGTGATTGCGTATGTCTCAAGGCAATTGAAAAAGCACGAAGAAAACTATACGACACATGACTTAGAATTAGGGTCAATAATTTTTGCCCTTAAGATTTGGAGACACTATCTGTATAGAAGTAAGTTTACCATTTATACAGATCATAAAAGCTTAAGGTACATATTTGGGCAAAAAGAATTGAATATGAGGCAAAGAAGATGGATGGAAATTCAAAGTGACTACGGCTGTGATATTCAATATCACGAAGGAAAGGCAAACGTAGTTGCAGATGCCTTAAGTCGTAAGTATCATGAGAAACAACGACGACTTCGTGCTCTTAGATTAAGTTTACAATTGGACTTAATGGAACAATGGAAGAATGTTCAAGAAACAGCAATCAAGGATGATGCTGAAGGAATGAAGGGAAGAATAAAGGAATTAGAGCAAGGAGCTGATGGAATTTGGAGATTCCACAAGAAAATGATTTGGATTCCTAAGCAGGGAGAGTTAAGAAATAAGATTTTAGAGGAAGCCCATAAGTCTAGGTATACCATGCATCCTGGTAATAATAAAATGTACCAAGATTTAAGAAATAACTTCTTGTGGATAGGAATGAAAAAGGATATAGCTAGATAAGTATCTAAGTGTCTAACTTGTTCACAAGTTAAGGCAGAACACCAGAAACCTTCAGGATTACTTCAACAATTAGAAATGCCTGTATGGAAATGGGAGCTCATAACAATGGACTTTGTTACTAAGTTACCCAAACCAGAAAAGGTAACGACGCAATTTGGGTAATTATGGATCGATTAACCAAATCAGCTCATTTCCTGCCCATGAAGGAAACTTTCAGTATGGAAAAATTAGCCAAGTTATACGTAGACGAGGTAGTATCCTTACATGGAGTCCCACTCTCTATTGTATCTGATAGAGATAGCCGTTTCACTTCACATTTCTGGGCGAGTTTCCAAGAAGCAATGGGGACACGATTGAATTTAAGCACTGCATATCATCCCCAAACAGATGGACAAAGTGAAAGGACGATTCAAACCCTGGAAGACATGCTCAGGGCATGTGTAATAGATTTTGGTGGAAACTGGTATAACCACCTACCTTTAATTGAATTCTCCTATAACAATAGTTATCATTCAAGCATCGAAGCTACCCCGTTCGAAGCACTGCATGGACGAAAATGTAGAACTCCAGTTTGTTGGGCAGAAATAGGAGAAACCCAATTATCAGGTCCTGAAATTGTAGAAGAAACCACCGACAAGATAACTCAAATCAAGGAGAGATTAAAGACGGCTCGAGATCGCCAGAAGAGTTATGCAGACAATCGACGCAAGCCATTAGAATTTCAAGTCAGAGATAAGGTACTCCTGAAAGTTTCCCCTTGGAAAGGAGTAGTTCGGTTCGGAAAGGAAAGTTAAGTCCAAGGTACGTAGGACCATTCCCAATAATCCAGAGGATAGGACATGTTGCCTATCGTTTACAACTACCAGAGGAGCTAGCTGGGGTACATGACGTATTTCATGTATCCAACCTCAAGAAATGTCTATCTGACGAATCCCTGATAGTACCTCTTCAAGATATAGAGGTAAATAAGAAGTTAAAATTTGTAGAGAAACCATTTCAGATAGAAGATAAAAGGTTAAGTTTCTCAAGCACAAACGACTGGTGCTGGTCAAAGTCAAGTAGGATTCAAGGAGAGGATCGGAGTACACTTGGGAGCAGGAATCAGAAATGAAACGGAAATATCCTTACTTATTCCAGTAAATCTCGAGGAAGAGATTTTAATAAGGTGGGGAGGATGTAACAACACTCATTAAAAGTATTAATTCTTATTTTATTTTATCTAATAGGAAACCCAAATTGAGAACCCCAAGAAATATGGCATGACCCCTAAAATTTTCAAAACAATCGAAACTAGGATCAGGGCCCCTAAAACTCAGGGGGGTATCCCCTAAAGGATAATTATCTTCACAGTTTTTTTAGAACGCGTATTTCGTCGAACTGTCGACTCACCCAGGCTACAAATACACGAGGCTACCCTACCCTAAAAGGGCGCCGTCGTGCCACTCGACAGCCTGTCGTGACACGCGACATGGACGGTTTTTAGTATAAAATCCAGGGGTTTGGCACTTGCATGGCTACGTTGGTTCGACATTCAAATTTCTTTATACACTGAGTTATTCACTTTTTCGTTCAAAAACACACACTAGCACGAAGCTCTGCTGCGATAACAGGGTAATAACTTGATCACTATTAAGATACAATGTCCGATCGATTGAAACCGATCCGATGGATGTTTAAATGCTGCCCGTATTTGGGCTATACTTTGTCATTCGTCGTGAGGGTTTTTATCTCGTGAGCTTATCGTAAATGTTGTATTAAGTTACTGACCTAGTTTCGTATGCATTGTTATTTTACCTAGGTTACACGGCTAAATCAGTAGGCTAAACTCTGCCCGTCTAAACTCGCAATGTGAGTCATTCTCTTTTTATCAAATTGCTTTTCAAAACCCTACATGTTTTCCAGTTATGCTTTGCAGTGATTAAGTCTTTGCTAATCTTTAATTACTGGCAGTATGTGGGGGGTTTTGTGCACATTACTACTAACGATTTATCACTTTAGGTGGGCGAGCCAAATTAGTGATATGTCCACAGTCATAGATTCGGTCGAGTGACAGCTGAACCAGATAATTAAGTGAAAAAGGGCAAATATAAAAACCCTTAATGCTGTAAAATTATAACAATGTGTCTTTTGTGCAACTTAAATGACTTGCCATTATTTCCCCGCTGATAAAATCTTTTTAAACATGTTTCAGGTGACCTACTGTGAATCAAGGAAAAGTGCTATGGAGCACTAACAAGCTTGAAGTGGTGGCTCCATAAAATAAATAAACATGTTTTGTAAAACAAGGGATTTCCTTGTGAAATTCCTCTATTGTAAATTATAGGGTTTACCCCAAATTGTGAAATAAAATAATTGGGCACTTTCAGTTTTCACGATCCTGTTAAAATTTCCGCTGCCAAAATAAATAAATACCACTGGTTTCTGTCACGCGGCTCCTGAACCGGGTAAAACCGAGACGGGGGCCGTGACATAGAGGATCATGAGCAGGTATAGGCTCGGGTGCAATCACAGGCTCAGGGTCAGCTGGTGCAAGCTCAAGATCAGCGGGTATATCAAAGAGCTGATCATCAGGAACGACAGGTGCCTCAAAAGGTTGATCATCGGGGACAAACTCAATCTCATGCTCAGGGTCAAAGTCGTGTGGAAAGACAGGATCCAACTCATCATCAAAATCAAAATCATGATCATCACCGTGTGGAATATCAGGTGCAACAGACATAGTTGTGTCAGAATAAGTATCGGTGGGATAACGCTGTAATCCCAGTGCGTGTAAAGTAGTAGATGACACAGACTCGAATGAATCAGGACCAGAATGGTCAGAAGAAGTCTCAACGACTGGAATCTCAACAAGCGGAACAACAATGACATCATCGACTGGGGCTCCATCATCCTGGGTGCCTTCTGGGGGACCCTCAATAAAAAGATCGATGTCATCATCAGACATGGCATCAAGAGGCAGATCCTCGAGAGGAAATGCAGCAAGAGGAAAAGGAGCAGGGATCTGAACAAGAAGTAGATCCTCGCCAGGAAGACCATCAGCTAGCAGTATATCATCTCCAAAATCTGGTAAAGAAAACGACTGGAAGTCATCATCATCGCTACTCGTAGTGTCATATGTAAAAACCTCAGGGTATGTGGCCATCTCATCATCCGAAACTATGGCCATAGGGTCTATGGTATCTGATACTCCGCTATCAGAAGAGGACATGGTGTCTGTAACAAAACATTCACAAGTATGCACATATATCAACAATCATTAAATAAGCGTGTAAGTAGTAACAATGTAAGCATGTGTGCATCCTAGTCTTCCCAAGACTATCCCACCCAGCCTCTTCGACTGACTACTTAGTCTCTCAGACTAAACCTCCCAGTTTCTCAAACTGAACTACCCAGCCTCTCAGGCTAAACCTCCTAGTCTCTCAGACTGCCCCAACTAGTCTCTCAGACTACCCAGTCTCTCAAACTGAACTACCCAGTTACTCTCTCAGACCAACTCCCAGCTAGTCTCTCAGACTAACTCCCCAGTCTCTCAGAATGAATTACCCAGCTAGTCTCTCAGACTAACTCCCCAGTCTCTCAGACTACACTACCCAGCTAGTCTCTCAGACTAACTCCCCAGTCTCTTAGACAGAAATATAAATGAATTCTTTGAAATGTATTTTGTGTCTTTTATTTGTAAAAATATTTGGTTCCTGGATCTGGACATTTTGTGTATGCAATGAAAACATGTTTTGTGAAAACATTTTAATGAGAGCCCTAGTGATCGTAGTCTAGACTCGAGAAAGAATCCTAGTTCGCTACGAACCTGGCTCTGATACCAAGCTGTCACACCCTGACTTTTGTGGAAGCGTGGTTATTGGTGTGACTTCTTAATACCATAGCATTCAATTATAACAATGCTATATGATAAAACCAAAAGATATTTATCCATATATTAAGTTTAGAAAATACAACAACAAACTTGTTTGAAACATCGACACCAAATTTAAGTTACAAACCACAACATGTTTTAATGAGTTCACGAAGACTCGATAACAGAATTTAGACTAACCCGAGCTTAGGACCATGTATCTCGTCTAGGAGTAAGATACATCTCCTAAACCCAACGACCTCGGATGACATCTTTTATTTATTACGCAGCTGGAAACACATGCACACACCTGCTAGATCCACTTAGTTCCCTGAAATACATGTAGTTTAAAAATATCAACAAAAGTTGAGCGAGTTCATGTGTTCGTGAGTATGTATAAAACCTTTGTAAACAATGTAAGTATAAATGTCCCGGTCTGATAGCAAACAAGGAAAAGATCACCAATGGTTTGCAAGGGCACTGATATGTGTGACGGTGTAGGAAGACTCAAACCTAGCAAAGTTGCATCGGGCTTCCGGCTGGAAGACATAGTCACCCTATGGGCCACCCTGGTCCTGATGGGTGTGGGTTCGCTACACCCAAATAGATCTATCACTCATGCCCCTCGGTCCATATACGAGGATTAATGGTCCCAAGTATCCGCCTACCCAATCATATGATCTATGGTTCTTTCCTAGGCTAACCATACCAATAGTATATGTATGTAATCCTTTTGTAACATGTATTTCACCCCCGAAGTAAATAAACAAAATAGTTTAAAGAAAAGGGGGACATGAACTCACAGTATCGCGTCTTCAGAACTAGTAACTCCGATCTCGTCAGCAAACACGACTACCTACAATGTACTAGTGTCTATTAGGCGGACGGGTCGTGCCTTTGCTTAGTATTAATGTTTTGGAGTTACGTTTCTACTATGCCTCTAATATTATTCTGTACAATACTTCTCAAGTATTTATTTTCGTATTTCCTTCCCAAGGATGGGGTATTTTATACATGTATTTTCGTATTCTTGTATTTGAAGTTCCAATTTAATATATTTTCATGTCTCACTTTAGAAAATATATAATAACGTATTTTATTCCAAAAATAATGTATTGTCCAGAAAATATATATTTTTCCCAAAAATCATATATCTTCTAAATATGCTAAGAAAATATATTTTTACTTCCAAAAACAATATATTTTCTTCTTTTCGAAAATATGATATACTTTGGTAATAATAAATAAAATCATATTTTCATTCCTTTCGTATCCAAAATAATATTTACCAAAAATATATTTGTAACGGTACTTTCCGGAATATATTATAAGTTACGTTCTTGCGTTCGGTTTCACAATATTAAGTGTGTAACTTATATATTTATCCCTTGTGATCTTTGGTATTATTTTGGATTGTAAATTCTTGGTATTTGTCAAGTTATATTATTTTACCCTAAAATAATATAACTATTTCACAATGTATACAAATATTCACACAAGTGTCTTTTATATATATATATATATATTCTAAATATATATATTCACCCATTTTTATTTATAAAAACCAACCTCCAATACTTGTATTTTTGTATCAAAGTCTATGGCTAAGTTTATATTGAAAATCATGGTTTAAATACACTAGTAAATATTTGTTAGAAAATATTTCTTTAAGTGTTTATATTTTTAGAAAATTTCGCCATAGTTTCCTCTAAAAACGGAGGTGTTCATGCTATTAAAGCATATCATTTTCTTTTCAAAATCATCATAAGCATCCAACAATCAATCTACACTTACCAAGTGCTAAAACAACGCTATCTACATAGTGAACATGAACTTGAGTTTTCATAAAAACTTGTAGGAACTTGGTAGTGTATCTAGTAGGTTTAGTTACCCTCTAAAGTGTGTTTATTTATTTAATAATCTCATTCTTAAAGAGTTTAGGTGTTTACAACTTCTAAACATATTTTACAAAAAGTTTCTTTGTGAGATCTTTTTGTTTCATAAGTGTTTATACACTTGTTTTATCACTAAAAATAGTGTTTGTTTAAGTAAGAACCAATATTTTCGAAAAATCATATTTTGAACTTGGTTCTTTCGAAATACCATTCATAAATCTTAGATCCATAAGATTACTAACTCACTTTGATTACTATTTTTCAAGAAATCTTTTTATTCATCAAGTTCATGTAAACATGAGGTATGATGATCATGGTTTTTTCACAAGATCATAACATCAACTTACTAGATCACGTGTTTAATCACAATCTAGTAGGTTCCATGTGATATCCAACATCACTAACACTAGTAATCAATCAACAAGAAGCAAATAATCACAAATTAACAAGATTTCATCAAGAGTTTATCATATGACAAGCTTATGTTAGAGATTCATGAATATGTTTTTTAATGTTCTTGTAATTTACAACATAATACATCTTTTAACCAACTAAAATTAGAAGTAACAAAGGTTATGAGAGTCTTACTACTAGCACTATGGCTAGGGATGAACACAAGAGAATGAAGGTGACAAAGATGGTGGATTAAAGCTAATGAGAAGGGTCCTTGGAGTTCCACAAGCTTCACACTTCGTTAGACACCTCCTTACACCCTTGGATGGTCTTGGATTGAATGATCTTGAAGTGAAAATGGTGGTGGTGCGAAGAGGGGTGTTCGGCCGAGAGCTTGGGGAGGAGAGGGAGAGAGACGAAGTGTGTGTTAGTGTGTGAAATGTGATGAACTCTAGAACTCTATGCCATACTTATAACCATCATTCCTAAATATCTTGTCAACAAGAGCAAGGAAAGATCTAATATAAAAAGGAAATAAAATCTTGAGGTATGGTGGTGATGGTATGGCCGATTGTAGGTGGGGGGGGGGGGGGTATAGAGTAGGCTCTAACTAGTTTGATTACTTACTAGTTCAAAACCAAGTATATAGTTGGTTAAGTTAGTTACTAGATATTTTAGTGGGTGTTAAGGTGTTCGTGGATCATGACTAGCTCAGAAATAATTAAACAATGTTTCTAGTACAATTTTGGTGTTTCGGGTAGTGTCCGGTTGTTCAGTTAGATACCGGTTCGTTAAAGTGTCAAGCTATTCCGTTTAATGATCTTTATGTTACTTCTTGTGACACTTTTAATTCCCGACACTTAGGAAAGCATCCAGGACCATTTTGCCATATTTTTGCACATAACTAGCTTGTTAAAAAGCTGAATTTTGCTGAAATATGTAGAATTCTACACTTTATGTGGGTTTTAGGCACTTTCCGGCACTTAAACTATCACCTAGTGACACAGTTTTATGGTCCTTACTTCCCTACACACCACACTAGTGTAGTACCTTGTCTCTGGCCCATACTGGGTCTCTAAACACTGTCTGTCTATGTACTGAACCTCGTCAGCATATTCTGAGTTATTCGCCAACTGTGCTAACTGTGCTTTGTGCATCATGTATGTCAATATAGTTTGTATGTGATAATGATGTGACATTATGTAATATGTGATGCACATGTAAGCATGATACAGTAATCAGAAAGCAGTTAAGTAATTCAGCAAAGTTATTTAGCACTAATTAATATTAATTAATTATACGGATACCTGTATTTATGAGGGTTGTCACAGAAATAAGTTTTGAAGGGTTTGGTATGGCAAAAAAAAATTTATTCGATCACAGGGACTATTTGCGACAAACTGCAAAAGTTTACCGATCCATATAGCAACAAACACTTCGGAACAAGATCATAAGCTAAACATACCCTAAATACCCTTAACATAGCTTAGAAATAAGCTTTGAGGGGTTCGGTGTGAGAAAATATGCTTATTTGATCAACAGGGACTAAAAGCGTCAAAAACTGTGAAAGTTTGCATAAACGTGCATATCTCGCATTCTGGCCATATCCGGACATCCCAAAATTTTTGTAATCACTAAAATATTTTATCTTAGTGATAGGATTGCAAAAATACCATTCGTCGTGCAATTTGGATCGTTTTTGCGTCCGTTCAAGTTTCGTCGTAATTAACCAAACAACGCGACTGTACGACCAAATGAACCGACATCCGTGATGTTTCCGAGCATATTTAAAATCCCTTACGCTTTAACATCCTTGTAGAGCCTTGAAATTGGGTTAACGGGGGTTAAACGCGTCGAAAAACATGTTTAGGAGTGTGTAGGGACCATTTTTGCCATTTTTGAAAGTCTGACCTATGCCCTCACGTCCGGCGACAGCAGAAGGCCTATGCCATCGCGCGACGTGACGCGACGCCCTGATCTGGGCAGAAACATGTTACCAGCAACAGCAGCCTGTTTTTGATGATTTATTTGATTGTTTTATGTTCTTGGTTACCAAGTTAAGTGATTTCCAAGCCCTCTAATCAGATTTCTACACTTGTTTTGATCTCATAATTCCTTGGAGGACACAAATACCACATGGCATGATCTTATGGCATTCCTACAAATATAAATAGGCCTCAAATCTACCCATTTTCATTGCTCATTCCTTATTTCTCATCTCAAACTCTAAGTTGGAGTTACTACCACTTGTGGATGCCTCCCAACTCAGTTTTCTAGTTCATTTTCTAGCCTTAGAGCACTTGTAAGTGTTCTTTCATGGCTAGTTCATTTATTTTCAGCAATTACAAGCTGAAAGTCAAACAGTTTGACTACCGTTTGACTTTCGGTTTTGAACATGAATTGGTCAAGTCAAAGTTCAATCAAACTTTGCAACGTGAGCGTAATCACGATGGTTATAATCCCTTGCGATTATACCTACTGATTACCACGTTGACTAGTCAAAGTGACGAGTCAAAGTTTCGGTCAAAATGCACGACTATGTGCATTTTGCGACGAAAATAAATCAGTTTTCTAACTTAGTTAAACATGCTTTAACATGTTTAACTCGTCACTTCTAGTTTAGTGCTTATTTAGGGTCGTAAGTCAAACGGTCTCGATAACCGCTTAGACTTTCGAACCCAACCCGTGTGGTCGATCATTAGGATCCAACCAAACATAATTTGTGACCATAGTTGTATAGGGAATAACCTTCCGAGGATATACCTTATGGTCACTTAGTTTAATTAGTTGTATAATAGGTAGTTTATATGCCTTAGGAAAATGACCAAAATGCCCTTTTCGCACATAAATTCAATTTAAGCATATGTAACCAAAATTTTGACACTTAAACTGATTATGCAACATTATTAAACATGTTTAGGCATATAATACATATCATAGGACTAGTTAGGCTATCTGAACGCGCATTTGCGCAAATGACGCGTTAAAGTAGCGTACACTACCTTAACGGGTCATAACGGGTCATAAGCACTTAGGATAAGTTTCAAATTAGAATGTAGGCTTTGTTAAACCATATCATATGAGTTCCAACACTCATTTGGTTTACAAGACCTCGTTCTATCCGATCTCCCGATTTAGGTCCCGATATTTAACATAGTGATCCGATACTAGGTGCCACTTGATTCCTTGATTTCCCGAGCTTTGTTAGGACACTTAATCAAGGATACTTGCAATCTCAAGTGAGTACATAGCTCCCCTCTTTTTCTGCTTCCAATTGTTTTGGGGTGACTCATATATGCTAAATGCTTTTTGAGTTTTCATAAACAAATGCTATGGTTTATATAAAACACGATGATTTCAATAATGTGAACGAACTTGTTGGGGCGTTAGTCGAAAGACAATCAAATGACATTCATTAACTATGATCAAGTCGACCAGTAGTATGTTATGGTACCATAGGATCTGACAAATCCCGTTATCGGACTATCCCGTTGGTGGGTAATGTGGGTAACGACAGAAACTGTTATCCGATTAACAAATCATGTGTTGGTTTTTTAATCTTGTTAAAGAGGTCTTTCAGGGCCTAGTTAGTTGTATTTCACAATTAAAACACGGATGATTTGAACGATTGGAACGATTTGGACGATTGGTTTATGGTAAGTGATTAGGTAACGAGGCGTGTGTAATGTGATAAAAGCATGGTGGATACGCCACTGGTACTTCCTATATATAAGTGCTTTTATCACATTACATGTCGTAGCGTTTTCTAGATCACTTGGATGAATGTTTTCAAACGATCACACACAACGAGGTTTACTTAAAGATATAAACCATACTTGTTTATTTTCAAAGACGATTCATTACTTGGTTTTACAAAGACAAATGTTTTCAGTCAAGATTCATGGCTACAATGATTTTGGTTTTACATATATCAACTTGTAAGTTGATAAAACATATTGCAATATCAAACACTTTTTGATTTCAAGGTACATACTCGACAACTCTCGTATTTGGACGAGGTATTGCAATATGGATTCAAAGCCATGAATTTGACATACAAAACCTATGTACTCACCGGCATTTTTATGCTAATTGTTTTCACATATGTTTCAGGTTCTGTTACGTGACGATTGTTGATTACTTGCTACACATAGGATGGACGCGGGCCTTGGTGACTTAAAATTTGAAAGACAATTATTGTATTTATTTGGTTCATATCAAAACAATGAGACAATTAACGAAATAAAACAAAACTTTAATTACCATTGTTGTGAAACAATGATTCTGTTACGACACTCCCTGACGTTTCCGTCACGGATTGTTGTATTACGCGGTCGGGGTATGACATTTTACCCTCCTATGTTTGTTACATATCACAAACCAGGAAGAAAGATATATGTTACTTTTTTCTAACGTAAATTGGCCTAAAGTAGTGAAAACATTAGATTGGCAAATGCAAATCATGCCTTCTAAAAAACATCAATGATGATTCGAATAAGTGAATAACCCATTTCAGTGATGAGATTTTAAAGCAATTGTAGAAGGTTCAGTTTTACACATCCTCCTATCTATACACGACTAAACACAACAAAAACCATCACAAGGTAAACCATTTACAACCATATATCTAAACGTACCATGTACAATTCCATCCATTTTGCCAACACTGAGTAATGCTCGTCTTTGAAACAACTTCTTTGTAGGCTTGGTGGGATGGTGCTCTTCATAACATCCCCTCGACCCAAATTTCGGAATCGGAACCATTTCTTTAAAATCCATGCACCATAGTATCATACGTTCGCTGATTCGATTCATACCCCTTTCGCCATATCTTCCGAGACAACTTAGAAGCATTAACATCTAGAACACCCAAATAAGCAAAACCACAAAAGCGACACATGTTTCCCAAACAATGCAAAATTAAGGCAAAAAAAAACATTCACAACCATTAGAACCAAATAAAAGTTAAACAAATACAACAATGAAGCAGGTTAAAAAAAGATAAACCTAGAAACGCAACACCCACAACCACAACACCGACCATCAGATTTGTATTTAGAAGTAGTGAATGGAGATAACAACAATCAAAAACATTATAACCCAATAATAAAGACAGAACTGACGGTACCAGCAGGCTCAAAAGAGAGAATGTAAGCCGCAAGAAACAACATGAAGCAACAATGGAGATAAAAAAAAGGTAAGGAAATATACCTTAAGAACGGCGTATATTTGTAGACACTCACCACCACCACCTTCCACTGCCACCACCACCCCACACCAACGCGACCTCAACGTCGTCTAATTAAGTATGTCCAATCGCCCGCCACTGTTGAAGATCTCTGCCAACACCTTCGACCTCTCCATCTCGATCCAGTAATATTATAAGAGGATACTTCGAGTGAAAAGTAGTTTCTCACTATCGTTAATCGATAAGGCTCAGAATTGGCTTTCCATTGTGGCTGCAAGTAATAATACTTGCCACGCCTAAACAATGAACATACAAGTTTTTTTGCATCATCACAGCCTCTAATAACAAACTCAAATTTCAGCAGATGTTATTTCAATCAATCCATTTAATATAATTTAATATACAAATAATTGAAGTTCAAACATGAAGAAATTATAGGCCACAATAAAAAGTTTTGTACCTTTTATCCGTTTCTGCAATAATGCTCATCCTTAAAACAACTTTGTAAACTCGCTTAGCTGATACCCTCTTCGTAACATCCCCTTGACCCAAATTTCAGAATCGGTTTTCCGACCATATCTATAAAATCCATGCACCATAGTTTCATACCTCCACTGACTCAGTTCATACTCCTTTCGGAGTATCTTTTGAAACAACTTAGAAGCATCATCCACTTATCTAATACATAATTTCCTTAAAATCATATAATAAGAGTATACATCGAGTGAAAAACAGTTTCACACGACCGTAAATAGTTTAGGCTCAGAATGGGTTATCCATTGTGGCTGCAAGTACTAATACTTTCCACGCTTAAACAACGGACACACAATTTTTTTTGCATCATCACAGCCTTTAAACACCATGGCTAGCTTCAATGGCTTTGGATGTGACAACTCTCCTTAACCAGGTATCCGTACAATTAATTAACTTTAATTATGTGCTTAATGATTGTGCTTAATTACAACTGATGACGTAAACTGCGTTCTGATTTCTGTAACATACATACATATGCATCACACTTCATACTGTCACTTCATTTATTACATACAAACTTTAGTGACATACTTGATGCACAAAGCACAGTTAGCACACTAAACGGATAATTCAGAAACATGCTGACAATGCCAGAACATAGACAGACGGTGTTTTGAGACCCAGTATGGGCTAGGAATAAGGTACTACACTAGTATGGAGTGTAAGGAAGTGAGGACCATAAAACTGCGTCACTAGGGGATAGTTAAAGTATCGGGAAGTGCCTAAAACACACTTTAAGTGCAGAATTCTGCATTTTCAGCAATAATTCAGCATTGTAATATGCTAGTAAGGTGCAAAATTATGGCAGAATGGTCCTGTATGCTTTCCTAAGTGCCGGGAATTAAAAGTGTTACAAAAATATATATAAAAGACACTTTACGGACTAATTAAACACTTTAACGAAACGGTATCTAACCGGATAACCGGACATTACCCAGGACACCAATTTTTTTGCCAAGCACATTGTTTATTTATTTCTTGGCTAGTTATGATCCCCGTTCACCATAACACCCACTAATTTCTCTAGTAAATATCATATGTAAACATATACTTGGATTCTAACTTACAATTACCAACTATCATCACAAAGTTACAACCAACCCCCCCCCCCCCCTAACCGAATTCGGTCCCAAGTGGACCCACAAATCATCCCCACCATACTTCACATCTTCTCTTGGATTTAATTTCAACATTATAATTAGATTGTTACTTGTTGGGTTGGACATGATATTTGAAGTAATCTATATAAGCATGGCTCCAAGATCATTCATCATTCCATAATCTTACACTCTCTCACTCACTCTCTTCTCTCTCTCTCTCAGCCACCCACAACCGCCACCACCCCCACCATATCACCACCACAATCTTCCATTTTTTTAAGCTTCATTCAAGTGTAGAAGAAGGATTAAAGGAGCTTGCATCTTGTGGAACTTCAAGGAGCTTTGTTTCTTGCTTTCCACCATCATCTTCTTCATCTTTTTCACTAGATATCAACCCTAGCCTTTGTGCTAGTAGTAAGTTCTTGTTAAACTCTTGTTCATCTTGTTTTTTTATGATTAAAAGTTAAAGTATGATGAATATCAAGAACATGAACTAAAAACATAAACATGAAGCTTTACATAAAGTTACACGAGGATGAAACTTGAAGATGAAATGTTGTTAGTAGGATGTTGATATGAATATGTTGTTGATTTCATGTTGATTCTTGGGTATGTGAGGTTAATCACCATATGGATCTTGTTAAATAATGTTTAAAAATGTGATTTAACAAGATTAGAAAGTGGTTATGTGATACATAAAATAACCACCTTCTAGTTAAACATGAACTTGATAAAAATGATTTTTCTTGAGAAATAAGTGAACAAAGTGAGTTGTCGATCTTGTAGATCCGGTATTTACAAAAGACCTTTCTAAATAAACAAAGTTAGAGAATCGATTTTTGGAAAATCATGACTCTACATACACTTACACCATTTTTAGAACTAAACCAAGTGTGAAAATATTTTATTTACAAGAAGAATTCAAAAGGTTAATTTTTGTAAAAATGGTTTACAAGTTGTAAACACTAAATTCTTTTAAGAAGGTGATTTCTAAAGAAATAAATACACTTTGGAAGGTAACTAAGTCCACTAAAAGCTTTACCAAGTTACTACGCGTTTTCGGAATGTATCAAGTTCATGGTTAGTATGTAACGCACATAGTTTTCGCTCTTGATGATGTAAAATTGTTTAAGGATTGGTTGTTGATTGATTTTGAAAAGAAAACGATATGCTTAATAGCATGGACACCTCTGTTTTTAAAGAAAACTCTGGCGAAATTTTCTAAAAATTCCAACAGTTAGAAAATATTTTTTTTTCTTTCCAAACAAGTGTTACAAGTATATTTTATAACTTGTGTTTCGAATATAAACTTCGCCATAATTTTTGTAACGAAATACAAGTGTCGGAGGTTGACTTTCTTAAATAAAAAGGGATAAATATATATTTAGATTATATATTTTACACTAAAACGCTTGTGTGATTATTTGTTTATTTTGGGAACTAGTTATATTATTTAGGGCAAAATAATGTAACTTAGCAAAATACCATCACACTTATAATTCTGGAAAATACTTTTACGAATATATTTTGGGTAAATATTATTTTGATACAAAGAATGAAAATATGTTATTTTTGGGAAAAATATATATTTTGGGACGGCATTATTCCGACGAATGTGTTAAATATATTTTTCTAAATGGAACTTAAAAATATATTATTTTCGGAACCACCAAAATACTTGTATAAATACCCCCATCCTTGGGAAGGAAATACGCACATAAAATACTTGAGAAGTATGAATACGAAATAGTTGCCTAACTATTATTTCAAGACCTAAAAATACAACGTAAGTTAAAATAATTATTATTTTAACCATAAGTTATAACTTGGAATAATATCAAAGTATCGTAACTCAAACGTAAATACAAAGGCAAGGCACGGCCCGATCGTCTAATAGACATTAGTACATTGTAGGGAGTCGTGTTTGCTGACGAGACCGGAGATTTGCGTACGATACCGGAGACGCACTTCAGTGAGTTCATGTCCCCCTTTTCTCTTAACTGTTTTCAGTTTTATAACTTTGGGAGTGAAATACATGTTACAATTATACAGACATTTTTATACATGGTATGGTTAGCTTAAGGAGGGGCTTTCATACACCGTTAGATCATGTGAGTGGGTAGGCGGCTACTAAAGGTCATTAATCTTCGTCGTAGGACCGAGGGACATGAGTGATAGATCTATTTGGGTGTAGCGACCCCACACCCATGAGGCCGGGGCGGCCCATAGTGGTGACTGTGTCTTACAGCCGGAAGCCCGGTGCAACTCCACTAGGTTTGAGTCTTCCTGCATCACTTCACACATATCAATGGCCTTGCAAACCATTGGTGATCTCTTGTTTTTTCCTTATTGCTACATACCAGGGACTTTCATACATACACCGTTTACAAAGGTTTATACATACTCACATACACATGAACTCGCTCAAATTTTTGTTGATTTTTCAAACTACATGTATTTCAAGGAATTGATCGGATCTGGCGGGTGATGCACGTTAAGTTGTGTATGAAATAAAAGATGTCATCCAGGGGCGTAGGGTTTGGGAGGTGTAACCCTTGCCTGGACGGGTCACATGTCTCCAAACCTCATTTTATTTAAGGTCTTTTAATTGAGTCCGTTGTGAACTCCTTTTTAAGTAAGTCATGGTTGTAACTTATTTTGGGTTGATGATTCAAGACAAGTATGTTATGGTATTTTCTAACTATATTAATGGATGAACTTCTTGTGTTTTTATCATATAGTATTGTTATGATTGTTGCTATGGTATTAAGAAGTCACACCAAATAAACCCACGCTTCCGCAAAAGCCAGGGTGTGATAGCTTGGTATCAGAGCCTCGATCATAGCGAACTAGGATTCATTCTCGAGTCTAGACTATGATCACTAGGGCTCTCACGAAAATGTTTTCAAACATTTTTTCATTGCATACACTAAAAGTCCAGATCCGGGGCACAAACATTTTACAAACAAAAGGCACAAATACATCGTTCAAAATTCATATTTCAGCCTTAGAGGCTGGGGAGGTTCAGTCTTAGAGACTGAGGGAGGTTTAGTCTTAGAGACTGGGAGGTTTGGTCTTAGAGACCAGGGAGTTGGTCTTAGAGACCAGGGAGTTGGTCTTAGAGACCAGGGAGTTGGTCTTAGAGACTAGGGAGTTGGTCTTAGAGACAAGGGAGTTGGTCTTAGAGATCAGGGGGTTGGTCTTAGAGATCAGGGAGTATAGTCTGGGGGAGACTAGGATGATTACTTGCTTACATTGTTGTGACTTATATGCTTACTTGACTATTATTGATATATGTGCCTATGTTGTGGTTGTGTTATTACAGACACTATGTCTTCTTCGAGTGGAGTTTCTGACCCCGTGGCAGTAGATTCAGATGACCCGATGCACACCGATCCGGAGGTCTTTACATCTGATGCAGATAGTAGTGACGGCGACGATTTCCAGCCTTTTAAGTTGCCGGATTTCGGTGACGATGTTCAGCTCGCTGATGGTATTCCTGATGGGGATCTACCCCTCGTTCCGATCCCTGCTCCCGTTCCACTTGCCGCATTTCCCGTAGAGGATTTGCCATCCGATGTTGTGTCTGATGACGACATCGACCTTTTTGTCGAGGGTCCCCCTGAGGACGACCATGAGGGTGGGGCCCCGATTGCGGATGATGTCACCATTCCTTTGGTTGAGGTTCCGGTTGTGGATGCTGTTGTTTTACCGCCTGTTGAGGCTCCCGCTGAGGAGATTTTAGCTGATCAGTCCGGTACTGATTCTTTTGAGTCAGTATCCTCTTCCACTTTGCACGCCGTCGGATTGCGTCGATATCCTACTGACTCTGACTCCGATACAGCTATGTCAGTTGTACCTGGTTCACCCCACGAGTTTGAGTTTGATCCTGTGTTCGAGGACGAGTTTGATCCAGTTTTTCCTCCTGATTTTGACCCCGATCACGAGATCGAGTTTATTCCTGATGACCAGCCCTTGGAGGCACCAGTGGCTCCTATTGATCATTTTCTTGATGTACCTGCCGACTTTGATATGGCCTTTGCTGACCCTGAGCCTGTCATGGCACCAGAGCCTGTTGTTGCCCATGACCCTATACCTGTGCACGACCATGTTCTTGATGATGCTCCAGTCGTTGCACCGCCTGTTGTGGATGCACCAGCCATTGCACCACCTATTGTTGATATTCCCGTTATTGCACCGATATTACCTGATTCGGCCCCTGTGTATGCTGACCATGCACCTTTTGCCACTCACATCGATCCTCGTTATGCTGACACCTGTAATGGGTGGATCGAGGATGACGATGACTACCCTCCGTATGTGCTACCAGTCACTCCTCCTGTGGCACCTGTTTCCGCACCTGTTAATGTTCCATTGTTCCACCCACACATCTTTGATGTCCATCGCACCGACCTTCCTATTACTTTCCTCCAGGACATTCCTCCACCTTGTCTTGGGGAGGGTTCGTCGAGACAGCAGCCTGCTTTTGTCCCGCCTGCGTCGTCAGCTATTCCATTCATGTCTCAGTTTCCTCACACTACACCATCTTTTGTACCTTCGGGCGAGCCGTTTCTGTGGTCTTCGCCCAATGTTATGCCGTTATCAGACCCATGTCACCCTTTTCATGTGGGGTACACGACGGACGATATACTTATCTCCCTACAGTTACAGCAGGAGGCACTGAGCCGGAGAGTTCATGAGTTGGAGAGGATTCCACGTCCTCCTCCGTATCATTGTCAGTCTCCTTTTTCTACTCCACCAGCTCCTCTTCCACTACCTCCGGACTCTGATGTCCGCTTCCTTACTCCTGAGCAGCAGATTGCATATTTGCTGCGCGTTGTCCACGCACTCGAGGAGGATTGGGTGCACATGCGCCGTTTGCTTTTCTCTTTTCCTTCTCCTCCTCCGCCATCAGCGTAGCTATATTTTTGGTTTGGTGCAGGTAGACTGTTTTGGTGAGAGAGTCGCAATTGGGCCAACATATGAAGACTTTTGGAAGACCACGTTTTTGTATATGATTTGTGTAGACTGACTTGTATTTTGGGGTGATGTAACCCAATGATCTTATTTTGATGTATGATGTACTGTGAAACATGTAAAACTATATTGTGGTCATGATTAAATGAAAGCTCAATGGCAACGTTCTCACCACATGCATTGTTGAATTATTTGTTTTATATTATAACATGGGATATTATGTGTTATGAGGTTGATGGATGTTATTACATACGCATATTACTTATTTACTACACTCACTATGACCTGACCAATATGATCTTCTTTTAGAAGATGCCTCCATGACGAGAACCACGTTTGCCTACTACTGAGGCAGAATTACAGGAATGTATTTCCAAAGTAATAGCTGATTATGAGGCCTCGCGTGCCGAAACAAGCAGGAATACCTCAAACAACAACAACAACCCACCAAATGGCTGTACTTACAAACAATTCCTTGACTGTAAACCCTTAAATTACGACAGCACTGGAGGTGCTGTTGCATTCATCAGATGGGCAGAAAAGACGGATTCTATTCTAAGGATGAGCAAGTGTGCTCCTGAACAGCAAGTTACATACATCTCAGGGCTCTTTCTTGATGGTGCTTTATCATGGTGGAATTTGCAAGTACAAGCCCTGGGAGAAGCGGCGGCATATGCATTGACGTGGGCTGACCTGAAGGAGCTCCTGAGGAAAAAATATTGTTCACGGGCCGAGATACAAAAGCTGGAAACGGAATTCAGGAATCTTAAAATGGATGTCCCAAAAATCGCCGAGTATGTTCAGAGGTTTCATGATTTGTCCCATGTGGTACCTTACATGGTTACGCCTGAATTCAAACGCGTGGAGTGTTTCATCTGGGGATTAGCACCTTAGATCATGAGCATGGTAACCTTTTCAAAGCCCACAACGATTACAGAAGCCATTGATCTCAGCGTGGCACTCACTGAGGAAGCAATTAGATTGAACAAATTTTCAATTTCTGAGCCGAAAAAGAAAGAGACACATGTCGAAACTTCAGGGGAGAACAAGAGGAAATTCTCCAACTTTAAAATGAGTACCGGCAGTGCCAACAAGAGGAAGGATGTAAACCGACCAGCTGAAAATAAGCGTGGTGCTGAAGCCAAAGGGAAAGGATACACAGGCACTCTGCCCAAGTGCGAATTATGCCAGTTTCATCATGCTGGCCGGTGCAGACTTAGCAAATGTGAATCCTGTGGAAGGATGTGTCACTTAAAAGACACTTGTTGGGTTGGTACTGGCCGTGGTGGCCAAAGAGGATTTGGTAACAACAACCGTGGAGGTAACGGGAATGGGAATCGCAACGGCGGAAATGGTAATCGCGGTAACTTCGGGAATCAAGCAGGAAATGGTAACCGCAATCAAAACAACAATCAAAGCGGTAATGAAGATGGTAACGGTCGAGGACCGGGATGTTTTAACTGCGGAGACATCGGGCATTTCAAGCGTGAATGCCCAAAACTCAATCAAGCTCGTGGAAGGGTATTCAACATTGGAGCAAGGGAATCACGCCAGGACCCGAATGTTGTCACTGGTACGTTCCCTATAAATCAACGCTTTGCATCTGTACTATTTGACACTGGTGCCGACTATAGTTTTGTATCGCTAGAATTTAAGAATATGCTTGGGTTAACTGCTAGTAAGTTTGATATTCCTTACTCAATTGAACTGGCTAATGGGAAGCTAGTGGAAACAAATGAAGTCATCAGAGGATGCGCGATTGAAGTGGGAGAGCGCGAATTTACACCGGATATACTACCAGTCGAGTTGGGAAGCTTTGACGTGGTGGTAGGGATGGATTGGTTGTCAAGCAACAAAGCCGAAATTATATGTCACGAGAAGACCATTCGCATCCCAATGGCGAATGGAGAAATGATTATGGTACACGGAGAGAAGCGTGATACGCCCTTAAGGGTCATTAGCTGTCTAAAAGCTAGAAAATATTTGAAGAAGGGATGTGTTGCCTTCTTGGCACACATCATGGATAAGGAAGCCGCTAAGCCGAAACTAGAAGATATTCCAGTCGTTAAGGAGTATCCTGAAGTCTTTCCAGAAGACTTGCCAGGATTGCCGCCACAAAGACAAGTCGAGTTCCATATTGACTTAGTTCCAGGCGCCGCGCCTGTGGCTAAGGCACCTTATAGACTTGCACCTTCGGAAATGCAGGAGTTGTCAACGCAACTTCAAGAGTTATTAGACAAGGGATTCATCAGGCCAAGCTTTTCGCCTTGGGGAGCTCCAGTTTTGTTTGTCAAAAAGAAGGATGGTAGCTTTCGCATGTGTATCGACTATCGGGAGCTGAATAAGTTGACAATTAAGAATAGATATCCTTTGCTAAGGATTGACGACCTGTTCAATCAGTTACAAGGTTCAAGTTTCTACTCCAAGATCAACCTTCGATCGGGTTATCACCAGTTGAGGATTCAAGAAGAAAGTATCCCAAAGATGGCCCTTAAGACTCGCTATGGGCATTACGAGTTCCTGGTTATGCCATTCGGGTTGACAAACGCACCAGCGGTATTCATGGATTTAATGAACAGAGTCTGCAAGCCCTGCCTTGATAAGTTTGTGATCGTGTTCATTGACGACATCCTGATCTACTAAAAAACGAAAGAAGAACACGAGCATCATCTAAGAGCCATCCTAGAGCATCTTAAGAAAGAGAAGTTATACGCGAAGTTTTCAAAGTGAGAGTTCTGGTTACGGGAAGTCCAGTTCCTTGGTCATGTGGTTAATGGAAACGGAATCCATGTGGATCCTACAAAGATTGAAGCAATCAAGAATTGGGAGACTCCGAAAACGCCAACTGAGATTCGACAATTCTTGGGTTTGGCTGGGTATTATCGCAGATTCATTGAGGATTTCTCAAAAATCGCTCAACCTTTGACCTCTCTCATGCAGAAAGACAAGAAGTTTGATTGGGGGGACAAATAAGAAGAGGCATTTCAGTTATTGAAAAAAAAACTTTGTGACGCACCAATCTTATCTCTACCCGAAGGCACGGACGACTTCGTGGTATATTGTGACGCCTCGTGTCAAGGTTTAGGCTGCGTGCTGATGCAGCGACAAAAAGTTATAGCCTATGCTTCACGACAGCTGAAGGTTCATGAGAAAAATTATACCACGCACGATTTGGAATTAGGCGCAGTGGTGTTTACTTTGAAGATCTGGCGACATTACTTATATGGCACGCGCTGCACAATTTATACTGATCACAAGAGCCTACAGCACATATTTGATCAAAAAGAGCTTAACATGAGGCAAAGACGCTGGGTTGAACTATTGAACGACTATGATTGTGAAATCAAGTATCATTTAGGGAAGGAGAATGTGGTCACCGATGCCTTAAGTCGGAAGGAAAGGATTAAGCCCATAAGGGTTAGGGCTCTGGAAATGATTGTTCAGACAGACCTCACATTGCGCATTCGTGCTACGCAAAGGGAAGCTCTTAAAAGGGAGAATCTTGAGAACGAGTATCTCCGTGGGATGGAGAAGCAATTGGTACCAACGGAGGATGGAACATTGTGCTTCTTTGGAAGAATTTGGGTTCCCCTCTTTGGTGGTTTGAGAGAAGTTATTTTCGATGAAGCGCACAAGTCACGGTACTCGATCCATCCAGGATCGGATAAAATGTACCAAGACCTTAAGGATTTCTATTGGTGGCCAAGAATTAAAGGCGATGTAGCTGTATATGTTGGCAAATGTTTGACTTGCGCCAAAGTGAAGGCCGAATACCAGAAGCCTTCAGGTCTCTTGCAACAACCTGAAATACCTCAGTGGAAGTGGGAACAAATTTCTATGGATTTCATAACAAAATTGCCAAGAACGCCCAGAGGTCATGATACGATCTGGGTAATTGTAGACCGCTTAACGAAATCAGCACACTTTTTGCCAATCAAGGAAAACGACAACACGAGCAAACTTGCTGAGATATATCTGAGAGAGATCGTTGCACGACATGGAGTGCCTCTCTCAATCATCTCTGATAGAGATGGAAGATTCGTGTCAAGGATTTGGCAATCCTTTCAAGAAGCTTTTGGTTCTCAGTTGAATCTGAGTACTACGTTTCACCCGCAGACAGACGGACAGAGCGAACGAACGATTTAGACATTGGAAGACATGTTGCGAGCTTGCGTAATGGATTTAGGTGGAAGTTGGGACACTCACCTACCATTGGTTGAATTTTCATACAATAATAGCTATCATGCAAGCATTCAAGCCGCACCGTTCGAAGCTCTCTATGGGCGTAAGTGTCGATCACCCGTATGCTGGGCAGACGCGGGGGATAGACAAATAGTTGGTCCGGAATTGGTCCAGGAAACGACAGACAAGATTGCACAGATTCGAGAGCGCATCAAAGCGGCTCATGATCGACAAAAGAGTTATGGGGACCTAAAAAGGAAACCTCTCTAATTTAAGGTGGGAGATATGGTTTTGCTGAAAGTTTCACCCTGGAAGGGTGTGGCATGCTTTTGGAAGCGTTGAAAGCTGAACCCCAGATATATTGGTCCATTCAGAATTCTGGAACGAATTGGTCTCGTAGCATACAAGTTGGATTTACCTACTGAACTAAATGGCGTTCATGATACATTCCATGTATCAAACCTGAAAAAGAGTCTAACACAAGAAACCGTGGTCATTCCTACCGACGAAATTCATGTTGACGACACACTCCACTTTATTGAGGAACCAGTTGAGCTTACGGATTGGAAAGTTAACAAAACACGCAGGAGTAGTGTCAAGCTCGTCAAGGTTCGATGGAATTCACGACATGGTCCAGAATTCACATGGGAACGTGAGGATCGAATGAAGGAAAAGTACCTACATTTATTCCCCAAGACCCCTGCAACTAGAAGCAGAACCTAAAATTTCGGTACGAAATTTTCTTAACGGGGGGAGAATGTGACAACTCTCACTAAACCAGGTATCCGTACAAGTAATTAACTTTAATTATGTGCTTAATGACTGTGCTTAATTACAACTGATGACGTAAACTGCTTTCTGATTTCTGTAACATACATACATATGCATCACACTTCATACTGTCACTCCATTTATTACATATAAACTTTACTGACATACTTGATGCACAAAGCACAGTTAGCACACTGAACGGATAATTCAGAAACATGCTGACAATGCCAGCACATAGACAGACGGTGTTTTGAGACCCAGTATGGGCCAGGAGTAAGGTACTACACTAGTATGGAGTGTAGGGAAGTGAGGACCATAAAACTGCGTCACTAGGGGATAGTTAAAGTGCCGGGAAGTGCCTAAAACACACTTTAAGTGCAGAATTCTGTATTTTCAGCAATAATTCAGCATTGTAACATGCTAGTAAGGTGCAAAATTATGGCAGAATGGTCCTGTATGCTTTCCTAAGTGTCGGGAAATAAAAGTGTTACAAAAATATATATAAAAGATACTTTACGGACTAATTAAACACTTTAACGAAACGGTATCTAACCAGATAACCGGACATTACCCGGGACACCAAATTTTTGCCAAGCACATTGTTTATTTATTTCTTGGCTAGTTATGATCCCCGTTCACCATAACACCCACTAATTTCTCTAGTAAATATCATATGTAAACATATACTTGGATTCTAACTTACAATTACCAACTATCATCACAAACTTACATCCAACCCCCCCCCCCCTAACCGAATTCGGTCCCAAGTGGACCCACAAATCATCCCCACCATACTTCACATCTTCTCTTGGATTTAATTTCAATATTATAATTAGATTGTTACTTGTTGGGTTGGACATGATATTTGAAGTATTCTACATAAGCATGGCTCCAAGATCATTCATCATTCCATAATCTTACACTCTCTCACTCACTCTCTTCTCTCTCTCTCTTGGCCACTCACAACCGCCACCACCCCCACCATATCAACACCACAATCTTCCATTTTTTAAGCTTCATTCAAGTGTAGAAGAAGGATTAAAGGAGCTTGCATCTTGTGGAACTTCAAGGAGCTTTGTTTCTTGCTTTCCACCATCATCTTCTACATCTTTTTCACTAGATATCATCCCTAGCCTTTGTGCTAGTAGTAAGTTCTTGTTAAACTCTTGTTCATCTTGTTTTTTTATGATTAAAAGTTAAAGTATGATGAATATCAAGAACATGAACTAAAAACATAAACATGAAGCTTTACATAAAGTTGCATGAGGATGAAACTTGAAGATGAAATGTTGTTAGTAGGATGTTGATATGAATATGTTGTTGATTTCATGTTGATTCTTGGGTATGTGAGGTTAATCACCATATGGATCTTGTTAAATAATGTTTAAAAATGTGATTTAACAAGATTAGAAAGTGGTTACGTGATACATAAAATAACCACCTTCTAGTTAAACATGAACTTGATAAAAATGATTTTTCTTGAGAAATAAGTGAACAAAGTGAGTTGTCGATCTTGTAGATCCGGTATTTACAAAAGACCTTTCTAAACAAACCAAGTTAGAGAATCGATTTTTGGAAAATCATGACTCTACATACACTTACACCATTTTTAGAACTAAACCAAGTGTGAAAATATTTTATTTACAAGAAGAATTCAAAAGGTTAATTTTTGTAAAAATGGTTTACAAGTTGTAAACACTAAATTCTTTTAAGAAGGTGATTTCTAAAGAAATAAATACACTTTGGAAGGTAACTAAGTCCACTAAAAGCTTTACCAAGTTACTACGCGTTTTCGGAATGTATCAAGTTCATGGTTAGTATGTAACGCACATAGTTTTCGCTCTTGATGATGTAAAATTGTTTAAGGATTGCTTGTTGATTGATTTTGAAAAGAAAACGATATGCTTAATAGCATAGACACCTCCGTTTTAAAAGGAAACTCTGGCGAAATTTTCTAAAAATTCCAACACTTAGAAAATATTTTTTTTTCTTTCCAAACAAGTGTTACAAGTATATTTTATAACTTGTGTTTCGAATATAAACTTCGCAATAATTTTTGTAATGAAATACAAGTGTCGTAGGTTGACTTTCTTAAATAAAAACGGATAAATATATATTTAGAATATATATTTTACACTAAAACGCTTCTGTGATTATTTGTTTATTTTGGGAACTAGTTATATTATTTAGGGCAAAATAATGTAACTTAGCAAAATACCATCACACTTATAATTCCGGAAAATACGTTTACGAATATATTTTGGGTAAATATTATTTTGATACAAAGAATGAAAATATATTATTTTTGGGAAAAATATATATTTTGGGACGGCATTATTCCGACAAATGTGTTAAATATATTTTTCTAAATGGAACTTAAAAATATATTATTTTCGGAACCACCAAAATACTTGTATAAATACCCCCATCCTTGGGAAGGAAATACGCACATAAAATACTTGAGAAGTATGAATACGAAATAGTTGCCTAACTATTATTTCAAGACCTAAAAATACAACGTAAGTTAAAATAATTATTATTTTAACCATAAGTTATAACTTGGAATAATATCAAAGTATCGTAACTCAAACGTAAATACAAAGGCAAGGCAAGGCACGGCCCGATCGTCTAATAGACATTAGTACATTGTAGGGAGTCGTGTTTGCTGACGAGACCGGAGATTTGAGTACGATACCGGAGACGCACTTCAGTGAGTTCATGTCCCCCTTTTCTCTTAACTGTTTTCAGTTTTATAACTTCGGGGGTGAAATACATGTTACAATTATACATACATTTTCATACATGGTATATGGTTAGCTTAAGGAGGGACTTTCATACACCGTTAGATCATGTGAGTGGGTAGGTGGCTATTAAAGGCCATTAATCTTCGTCGTAGGACCGAGTGACATGAGTGATAGATCTATTTGGGTGTAGCGAGCCCACACCCATGAGGCCGGGGCGGCCCATAGAGGTGACTGTGTCTTACAGCCGGAAGTCCGGTGCAACTCCGCTAGGTTTGAGTCTTCCTGCATCACTTCACACATATCAATGGCCTTGCAAACCATTGGTGATCTCTTTTTTTTCCTTATTGCTACATACCAAGGACTTTCATACATACACCATTTACAAAGGTTTATACATACTCACATACACATGAACTCGCTCAACTTTTTGTTGATTTTTCAAACTACATGTATTTCAGGGAATTGATCGGATCTGGCGGGTGATACACGTTAAGCTGTGTATTAAATAAAAGATGTCATCCAGGGGTGTAGGGTTTGGGAGGTGTAACCCTTGCCTGGACGGGTCACATGTCTCTAAACCTCATTTTATTTAAGGTCTTTTGATTGAGTCCATTATGAACTCCTTTTTAAGTAAGTCATGGTTGTAACTTATTTTGGGTTGATAATTCAAGACAAGTATGTTATGGTATTTTCTAACTATATTAATGGATGAACTTCTTGTGTTTTTATCATATAGCATTGGTATGATTGTTGCTATGGTATTAAGAAGTCATACCAAATAAACCCACGCTTCCGCAAAAGTCAGGGTGTGACATTGGATGCCATGCGACAATCGTTTCCATCTCTAGAGGATTACTACCAGCAGGTACACTAACATGAGATAAAATGTAAGAACCCCAAATGCCCCCAAGCAAATGCAAAATACCGAATATACCACTATGCACTTTTCATTCACTTTCTCTATTATTATAGAGAGAATGAAGAGAAGTTGTGAAAAGGGTTAAAAATACCCCTCTACACAGGGAAGAAAACCTACTCAACACGTGGCCAGTACACAAACCTAGCCAAAACGTGGCCTAAAGTCAGGAAAATGTTAAATTTAACGAAACCAGCAACGACTTTAGTTACCAGCAGGTACCAAAAACCCAAAATGCCTCCAAGCAAACACAAAATACCCAAGATGCCGTAAAACACTCTTCATCCCCTTTGCTTATTATTAGATTATAAAGAAACCCTTTGCACTGGGAAGAAAACCCACTCAACACGTGGCCTAAACGATAATAATCAGCAGGTATTAAAAATCCAAAATGCCCCCAAGAAAAAGCAAAAGACCAAAAATGCCATAAAATACTATTCATTCCCTTTGCCTATCATCAGATATTAATTATAATTATAATATAATACCAAAAAGTAAACAGAAACTAAACATGACCGTAAATTTTTTAGGCTCATAATTGGTTATCCATTGCGGCTGCAAGTAATAATATTTTTTTTGGGTAAAGGGTTACCCCGGTTCAATTTCATATATCACAAACCAAAAAATACAAGTAGTAAGGAGAGTCCTCACTAGTTCACTATCCTGACATGCCAGGAAGTGTAGACAAGCTAACACAGCAAACCACAAATAAAAACCAAACAGACTCTAGACAAACTAGAGACAAACAACTAAGACACTACATGCTACATGCTTGGAACATTCCATTTCTCCAACAAGCTCATCCCAGTCGTAGAGTTCTTGACCTTCACCGAAGCTAGTTTCAATCGACCAGTAGAAACAATAGCCTCACAAATCACGGCCACTGATTTTTTCTTCGTTTTAAATAGCCTCTGATTACGCTCTTGCCATATGAAGTACGCTGTGGCCGCAAAAAGTAAACAACCAATGACACTTCGCATAGACTTCTTAGCAGGAACTGAAATCAACCAATCCACAATCTCCTCCCACTTATGGGACCCAGGTGTATACCAGCCATAGATTTAATGGAAGACCAAACCTGCATTGAAACGAACATTCAAAAAACAAATGTTCATGCGAATCCGGCTCCGAGCAACACAGCGGGCAGCAAAGAAGATTCAAGTTAGTAGCACCTCCAACATCCCATTGCTTTAGTTTATCTTGCGTCTTTAACTTCTTTTTGCAAATGAGCCTGGCAAGAAATGCATGTCTTGGAATACAATTTGCGAACCACACTATTTCCACCCAAGGGACTTTATCACCATGAAATTTGATTGAATCCCACACCGCGGACGCTGAGTAGTCCTGCTCCACTGCACGAGTGTCACGCCAAACTAGAGAATCTGGTATGTGAGGGCTAATAGTTGGCGGCTGGACATTTATAAGAACTGAAAACATATCCAACCAAGCTCTCGGCCACCTCCTAACTCCATTATTCATAATATCTCTAACCTTCGACTGAGGATTAAAGCCCGCACTATGCAGCTGACAGGACGAGATAAAAGCACATAAAGGACCTACGCGAGACCAATTATCAGACCATGCATAAGTAGTTAAACCATCTCCAATCTTAGAGACAATGAATGGACGAATCCTGTCACGAAGATTCATAATATTTCTCCAACCCGTCGCAGAATTACCCCTTGAACAAATTTGCCAAAATGACTTTAATTTTGTGCTCATGAATCCAGTTAACCCATATAGAATTCCTCCTGGTAAGAAGACTCCAAACATGAGTAGTCATTAGCGCCATATTCATGTCACGAATTCTCCGAATGCCCAAACCACCTTCAAATTTTGGAAGACAAACATCAGACCATTTAACTTTCGCTCTACCTTGCTTCATAGGACCTTGACACCAAAGAAACGCCCTCATCTTTTTCTCTAAATCAGCTATGATACGAGCAGGAAGAATAAAGACATAGGCCCAATAAATATGCATGGAGGATAAAACAGATTTAATAAGCTGAAGACGGCCAGCAAAGGACAAAGTCTTATTCTTCCAACTATCAATTCTAGATTCCAACTTTTCAACTAGAATCTTGTAGTCTTTGTACACTAACCGTGACAAAATAAGTGGCACACCCAAGTAGCGAACTGGAAGAGAACCTTCCTTGAAAGGTATCAATTGTAAAATACTTTGCTTGTCCTCCCTATTAACATTTCCAAAGAACACGGTACTCTTTGCCATGCTAGGAACAAGACCCGACATATTCTTAAACATGCCCAACCCTTCCATGATGACCCTAGCCGAGCTGACATCACCTCTAGCAAACATAAATAAGTCATCCGCAAAACAAACATTCACAATTCTTTGTTTTTTTGCAAAGATTATGAAACTTGAAGTTAGAAGCTTTATTTACCAGATCTTTCAAAATAATCGTCAAAGCTTCCATAACCATAGTAAATAAATACGGCGACATTGGGTCCCCTTGTCGCAACCCCCATTTTCCCTTTAAAATAACCATGGATATTACCATTAACGCCAATAGAGAAAGAAGCAGTAGTAACACATACCATAATCCAATGCACCATTTTGGGATGAAAACCGAAACCCACAAGCAGAGACCTTAAGAACGACCAATCCACCATGTCATAAGCCTTTTGTATATCCACTTTAAATACACATTTAGGGGGACCCATATTTCGGTGATAATTGTGCATCAGTTCTTGGGTCAGCAGAATATTATTAGAGATCCGTTTTCCCAGGAACAAAGCCTGGTTGATTAATATCCACAACATCATCTAAACCAACCTTTATTCTGTTTGTGATAATTTTACTGATACACTTATACAAGACATTGCAACAAGAAATGGGATGGTAATCCAGAACCGAATTAGGAGTATGCACTTTAGGAATAAGTGCCAAAATAGTATGATTAATCTCCTTTAGCAATTTCCCATTAGCAAAAAACTCTTGAATAGCACAAGAGACATCATTGCTCATGACATCCCAAGAATGCTTAAAGAAAGCAGCTGAGAAGCCATCTAGACCAGGCGCCTTGTCATTACCAATCGAGAATATGGCTTCCTTTATTTCCTCTAGCGAAACAACCCGAACCATATTTTGAGCTTTCAAAGGGCAAAACCTCCTATGAAACAACTCAGGATCCATAACCTCAGAAATATTACCCTCAACTCCTAAGAATTGAGAATAATGATCAAAAAGAGCCCCTGGCACTTCCGTCCCTTCAAACACAACACCATTTCGATCTTTGATGCAATCAATACGAGTAACATGGTTCCGGTATTTAAGGGAATTATGAAAGTAAGCTGAGTTTGAATCACCAACCTGAAGCCATTCCACCTTGGATTTTTATTCCAGAAAACGTTCTTCATCCAATTTAGCTTCCGTAAACAGCTTGACTAAATCTGCCGCTTTATCATGCAAAGAACTATTAGACGGATCCCCATCAATGGCCATTTGGACCGCATCCAACTCCGCCCTCAAATTAACAACTTTCTCATGTAAATTTCCTTGCTTATACAGTAGATTACGCATAGGAGATTTAAGTAACTTCAATCGCTTAACAACACAATACATGTGATTACCACTACACGGGGAACCCCAAACTTTTGAAACCTCCTCCTTAAATTCAGCATTATGAACTAGAAAGTTTGCAAAGTTAAATGGTTTGGGCCCCAGTTTAGCGACATTAGGAAGCTTCAGAATACATGGACTATGATCCGAGACGCGATATGGCTGAAAAACAACATGAGCCGAAGACCACTCTACCAGAAACTACGGATTTCCCATAACTCTATCGATTTTCTTCGATATACCTACCCCCCTCTTCGGATTTTGATTCCATGTGTAATGTAGGCCCGAACGGTTAATATCCAGCACCTCAATCTGTTCCACACATTCTTTGAAATCCCTCATAGCCGTAGTTATTCTGGATGAACCATAAAGGTTATCCTCTAAGTTCAATGATGAGTTAAAATCCCTCAAAAAAGCCCATGGTTTATTGTTCACAAATCCCTTATGAACCATTAAATTCTGCCACAAATCCTTCCTCTTAACATAATCATTATCCGCATAGATGAAGGAACAAAAAAAGCGCTTTATTATCAGCTTTATATATCACTTGAGTGTGCATAACCTGATTATTTTGAGAAATAACCATGAGGTCAACTATATCTGCGTTCCATCCCACAATAATCCTAGTTCCCTTATCACAAACCGCACCATTAGATGTCCAGCTCCACCATCTACAAATATTTCAACAAACATCATAAACCTTAGACACATCCATATGAGACTCCAAAATCGCACAAACATTGAGATGATTTTCATTCACAACTTCCTGAACCTCTTTCTGCTTAAGGGAAAGGTTCAATCCCCTAATATTCCAAGCTGCAATACTACCCATTAAAACCTATTGAATCGGGAGTGCTTACCCCCTCAGAATTTGGTTTAACCCTTGCTTCCATGAAATTGGCAGTCTCATCATACACCGTTTCAACATCCTCATCATCATCAAGATTTATATCATTACGAGTTCTTTGAAAAGTAAACGGCCTGTCCTTGGTATTAGAACTCGAGGGCATTGGTTTTCCAGAACCATCACTGCTTTGGTCAAAAATTACCGAAGCAATTTAATGATCAAATTAGTTAAGTGAGGTAGTGTGCTAGCAAGGTTTGTGGAAAATATGCTGATTAAGTTGTTAACAAAAACAGTTTTCAGGATATAGCTCAGGATACCTAGCTATATCAACAATCAAACAATGAGCAGAAATGTAAAGGTTGACACGAGATGTACGAGGAAAGCCCTTGATCAATCTAGATCTCCAGCACAAAACCTCGGGAGCTGACAATCACAGCTGCCTTGTTCTTCTTATTACTTCAAAAGTCAGGATACAGTGCAGGATATTGCCCAGATCATTGCTAAGTGTTACAATGCTTGCTAGAAGTGTGTGAATTGCGAGAGAAAGTGTAAGTGTTCGAGAGCAGTGAATGTGACGTGTCCTTTGAGATCTGGTTATCCACATATTTATAGTTACAAAGAGAAAACTAATTTTCCTAAAATGGGGGGATGCCTTGAATATTCCCTTGTTAATGTTGCAGACCAGGTATTGCGGCTTCAATGTTCCTCTTCTAACAATCTGGATCGAGTCTTCAGGGGAAGAAGTATTCATGAACGTTATGGACATGTACTCGTAACCTGCAAACAATCCGTTAGTAATCATCAGGATACAGCATCAGGATGTTACCAATATCCTGATCCAGCATCCTGGTTGTGAACATGTATTATGTAATCAGGATATAATTCAAGATACTATCCAGGATATGGTCTCAGAATTTTACCCATAACAATTGTCCCCAAAAATGTTACCGTTGAGGATCCTGGGTCTAACGGTTATATTTTTTTACGAATACCAAGGTAACTAAGAGATAAGACTTGATGTGATTAGCTGTAACTGCCCAAGCTATAAACACTCATCACTTCCCTATAACTTCTCATTTCCACCGCCATTTATCTCCACCAAGAAATCATAAGGTAAAATACTTCTCTCCCTTCTCACTTCTTTCTTTCACATTATTCTGGCGAAGATATGGCAAGACAAATGAGGTCAAGCTCCAGCGATTCTGCTCCCATGTTTTTTCCTTAGAATATCTTTCAAGACCCGGAGAAGGAAATATGCTCATTCGACAGCGCTCATCTGTCAGCCCTCAAAACCTCCGGCATCTTCCCGGAGGGAACATTATTCCGGCCATTTGATCGGGAGATCCGATCAGACATGGTGTCTAACGAGTGGCTTTGTTTTAATGCTTTTCCATTCACTTTGGGCCTCCGATTCCCTTTCCCCGATTTTATCACCGTGTTTTTTCACATCACAAAAATTAGTGTCAGTCAAACCATGTCAATGCTTTGGCGAGTGTTGCTCGTTCTTGATCGAATCAAGAATGCCCACATTCCCGAGCTCTCCATTCATGATCTTCCGTTAGCATACCGGCTTAGATGCCATGGGTCTTGCAGATTCTTGTTTTATTCTACCTCCAGTGACCCTCTGATACTCCGAGCCACCAGGAACGGGGAGGAATGGAAATCCAAATTCTTCTTTGTGAAAAGGAGTTCGATCCCCGGTGGAGCGGAATATCCAGTGAAGTGGTTGAGAAAGGGTAGGATTTAGGGTTTTAGGATGATCCTGTCTTATATCCTATCATGTATCCTGAACTGATCTTTATTTTTGTTGTATGCAGCTGACTTCAGAAAACTAGCACCTCCCCTTGCTGACTCAGAAAGAAGAATCCAAGCCATCAGACTCCTTCCTGAGATTGAAAGAAGCTTCATTCTGTACCCAACATCTTCGAGTCAACATTCCAGTTCAAACATGTCTGGTAAGGATCCTATTTAATATCCTGCATACATGTTATTATTTGATGTTGTTATGTAGAAGGGTTTTAAAGTTACTCCCCGTATGCAGACGCCAGCAAAGTTCCAATTCTCATGGATCTTGAAGAACTTGACAGCTATCCTACTGCAGTCAATGTCAAGAAGGAGACTCCTACTGTCACTAGCTCCAAACCGGCCGCAGTTCCTGTTAGGGGAGGATTTCCAAATGATCAGTGATCCTCATTTACTGTTGGGTTTAGTGATCCTCACTTCTGGTTGAATTGGTGATCCTCAGAAGTATTGCAGGATCAGGATCATGGATCATCTTAAGGATCCTTATACTAACAATTGTCTACTTTGAATATAATGTTGTTTTGCAGGAGTACCAGCTTGGACTTGGTCTTGGCGATATTCCTGGAGCATATTCCATGACTTATTCCGCACGTGCTTACCTGAAGTGGACGTTATGGAGTTCGTGGGGGACTTGCATGAAATGCGGAATGTTAGTTAGTGTAGATATTTTCCATTTTTAAAAGGGGTAGCGAGCTAAATTGAAAACACTTGGCTATTTTTGGCTACACACACACTAGCAACTGCTCTCACCAGCTCTCGGCAATTCGCTTAGCAATTTCATACACTTTTCATACTCCTTTTGCACGTTACACTATAGTGATCCTTGTAATTAGCTCGCTATCATCCGAAGTTGTATCACATTTCTTGTTTAATTTGAGTTGGTGATCGGTAGTTTCCATCACCCAAGGTTTTTTATGCCGGAGATCATTCATTGATCAAGGGCTTTTTCCTCGTATAAATCTTTGTGTCACTTGTTCATTACATTCCAGAGTGATCCTTAGTGTTGTTCATCAATTCAAGCATCATACCTCACAACAGAAAGTTTGGTTGTATTATCATTGCTTGATTTTTGACCAAAACAGTTTGGCGCCCACCGTGGGGCAATTGGTGCTTCATTCCTAAGAAGATTCATACTTTTGTGGTTATTTCGGTTCATAATAACCAGGCAGATGGCCTCCTCAGCGAAGAACACTTCAAACTTGATGCCGTCATTCAGTTCTTCACAAGGCGTTCCTCCTTTGCCTCCACCACCTTCTGGATCCCAGAAGAATGCTGAGAATGCTGCGAAGAAACAAACCCCCATTTTCCAAAAACCACCAACTTCTTCTGTTTCAACTAATCCTACTACTAATGATCTTTATGCTCTGATTTTGCAGATGAGGAATCATGCACAAGAGTAGGACAAAACCAACGAAAGGATCCTCCGGGAGATCGATGAGATCAAGAAACAGAAGAAATTAGTGGAGGATCACTCCCCTCTGATGCCAAGGTCGCTGAACTTCGACACTCCAGTCATAACTTCCCAGCACTCAGCAGCTCCGGACGTGCAATACTTGGGTGAATTACCAGGAAGGCGTTATGGAACAACAACTATGAGTCAGGCACTTGGCTCTCACTTCCAGCCCCAAGGATCCTCTTTTCAGCATCAGGGATACTTTACGTCAGGAGGATATTTGAGAATGCATGCAGTTCAGGGATCCTCCCAGGTTCAAGGATCCTCCCAGTCCAAGGATCCTCCCAGGTCCAAGGATCCTCCCAGGTCCAAGGATCCTCACAGGTCCAAGGATCCTCCCAGGTCCAAGGATCCTCCCCTGTCCTAGGATCCTCTCTGGTTACAGGATCCTTTCAGGTTCAAGGATCACCTCAACTTCAAGGATCCAACGTCCTTCAGGATCAAGGATTCTTGAGAAGTATGCAGCCTCAGAGCTCGGACGTTCATCATGGAGACTTCATACCAATGCAGACCATTGCTTCCTCTGGTCCTTTAATCATGCCAGAGTCTCGTCAATACGGATACACATCTGGAATTCCAAACATGAATCCTCCGGGAGGTAACACTTTTAATAATTCATATAACACTAACCATGGCTTAATGCAGGATACGGGTATCAATAAGGCTATGGCTAGGGAGCTACAAAAGCTTAAGGATATGATATCCAGTGTACCAGGAGTGGTTAAACCCATTCCTGAAATTGCAGATGGTAGCCATAGGATATCTCGTTTTGCACCACCTTTATGTGATGCTGAGATACCTAAAAGGTTCCAGATACCATCTATGAAGCTGTATGATGGTTCAACGGATCCAGAAGAGCATGTAGCTCAGTACAGGGAGAGGATGGAGATCAATCCAATTCCTGAAAGGTTAAAAGAAGCATGTTTATGCAAGGGATTTGGATCCACACTTACAGGATCTGCTCTTAAATGGATGCTAAGTCTTCCCCCTTACTCTATTACTTCATTTGCTAATCTAGTTAATTTGTTTAATAGTCAATTCTCTTGTAGTAGAAAATTTGAACGATTAACTAGTGATCTATATAGGGTAACACAAGGTCAAAATGAATCACTTAGAGATTATATCACTAAGTTTAGTAAAGAATCCTTAGATATTCCTAATTTGGATATTGCTACAGCTGTAGAAGCCTTTAAAATGGGATTGCTTAGGGATTCACTATTCTATGATGATCTTGTTATGACACCTTGCAGGAATCTTGATGAAGTAAGAACCAGGGCCCTTAGGTTCATCCGCTTAGAGGATGACAAAAGGATCCAGGATAGATTGACAGGATCCTCAAAACAGGAGAAACAAGGATCCTACTTCAGGAACAACAAATCCAAGTTCTACAATAAGTCTGACAACCAGAACGTGCATTCAGTGGAACAAGAAGAGGATGATGAGGATTATCCTCCTATTTCTGAATACTGTTTTTCTGTTGATAACAATGAACTAATCCTTGCAATGTAGAATCTAGGTGAGAAAGCTAGGTGGCCAAGGAAAAGTGATAAACCAACTGCTACAAAGGATAAGTCCAAGTGGTGTGCATATCATGAGGATTTTGGGCATCTCACTGAAGAGTGTATTGCACTAAGAAAGGAAATTGGTTACTTGCTGAGTAAGGGGCATTTGAAAGAACTTTTGGGATGAAAGAAGTCAAGGATCCAGGATCCTGAAAGGATCCCGGAAAGAGCTCCTGCCCCTCCAGCAGATGCACAAGTTATAAACTTCATATCCGGTGGATCAGATATTTGTGGTACCTCCTTTTCAGCAGCAAAAAGACATGCTAAGGAAACCAAGATGGATAATGGAGACAGACCCGTTCGGACCTCCGTTGTCACCCAGGATAAAGTCATAACCTTTGATGAGGATGATCGTGTTGATGTCCAGGATCCTCATCATGATGGTCTTGTAATTACATTGTTTATTTCTAACCAATTTGTTCACAGGATCCTTATAGATGGAGGAAGCTCTGTGAACATCATTCAGCTTGATGTCCTCAAGAAGATGAATATCCCGGAGTCTGATATCATCCCAAGATCCTCAGTACTTATGGGATTCAGTGGAGAAACTAAGAATACATTGGGGGACATCAAACTCCCAATCTATATTGAAGGATTGCATTCTTATAAAAAATTTTGTGTTATAGATTGCTTATCATGTTGCAATGTTATCCTTGGTAGGCCATGGATACATGATATGAAGGCAGTTCCATCCACCTATCATCAATGTGTAAAGCTTCCAAGTCCTTGGGGAGTGGTGAAAATTGAGAGTGATCAACAAGAAGCTAAGAATTGCTATACCTCATCAATGAAGCCAGCCTCAAGACCAAGGGAGCAATAGCAATTAAAGTATCCTTCAAGAGATGTCTTGGAGGCAAGAGAGCAGGATGTAAAAGAAATCCTCGTGGATCCTGATGACCCTGAATCTAGGATCTTCATAGGGTCAGGGATCCTTAGCGAAATTGAACAGGAGCTAGTATCCTTCCTTAAAAGAAGGAAAACTACCTTTGCCTGGAAACATGAGGATATGATAGGTACATCTAAAGATATAATTACTCATAAACTTGGCATTGACAGGTCATTCAAGCCAATTCATCAAAAGAGGAGGAAGTTCGCACCTGAAAGGAATGCTATTATCCAGGAAGAAGTAGATAAACTACTTCGGGCAGGTATGATAAGAGAGGTTAAGTATCCAAGATGGTTAGCCAATGTGGTTGTTGTTCAAAAGAAAAATGGAAAGTGGAGGGTATGTGTCGATTTTACTGATTTAAACAAGGCATGTCCCAAGGATCCTTTCCCATTACCCCACATTGACTCCATGGTGGATGCTACCGCTGGTCATGAGTTGTTGACTTTTATGGATGCTTCATCTGGATTTCAACAAATTCAGATGGAACCATCTGATCAAGAGGATACAGCCTTTATGACTCCAACTGGTATATATTGTTATATTGCTATGCCATTTGGACTAAGGAATGCAGGTGCTACTTACCAAAGGCTTGTCAATATGATGTTCAAGGAACAAATTGGACACACTATGGAAGTCTATATTGATGACATGGTAGTTAAGTCCAAGAAAGCTGAGGATCACCTTAAAGACTTGGAGGAATCATTCAATATCCTTGATAAATTTAATATGAAACTAAATCCATCCAAGTGTCATTTTGGTGTTAAGGCAAGTAAATTCTTAGGCTATATGGTGATAAAGAGGGGCATTGAAGCAAGTCCAGAGCAAATCAAGGCTATTGTGAATATCAAATCTCCTGCCAATTCTAAGGATGTACAAAGATTGACAGGCAGGATCGCAGCCTTGAACAGATTTATATCCAAATCCTCAGAAAAGTGCAAGGAATTCTATGACATCCTGAGGAAGAACAAGAAATTTGAATGGACTGAGACGCATGAAAGTGCCCTTAAAGCTCTTAAGGATTACCTATCCTCAGCCCCAGCCTTGATGAAACCAGAAAATGGAGATGTATTATCCTTATACCTAGCAGAATCCTCAAAAGCAGTAAGTGCGGTCCTTGTTAAGGATCACCAAGGTACACAACATCCTGTTTATTATGTAAGTAAGAGTTTACTTGATGCTGAATCCAGGTATTCACACTTAGAAAAACTTATCCTTGCATTAATTATGGCATCTACTAAATTGAGACATTATTTTGAGACTCATGCCATTATTGTTAAGACTAATTAACCAATTAAGAATGTTCTCAGGAAACCTGAAATGTCAGGAAGGATGGCTAAGTGGGCAGTGAAGCTGAGTGCATATGATATAAGATATGAGCCTAGAACTGCCATCAAATCCCAAGCTTTAGCTGACTTTGTGGCAGATTTCAGTAGTGACTTGCAAAAGGAAGCTGAGTTAGAAGTCCAACAACTTGAAGAGACTAAGGATCCTTGGATTCTCTTCACTGATGGAGCCTCTAATGTAAAAGGAATAGGGCTTGGAATACTACTAAAATCGCCACAGGGGGACATAATACCCCACTCCATAGCTTGTGAATTTCAAACTACCAACAATGAGGCTGAATATGAAGCCTTGATAGCTGGTTTGCAAATTGCTAAGCATATGAGGATCAGGTATCTTGAGGTACATGTAGATTCATTATTAATCACTAATCACTTTAATGGATCCTATGCTGTTAAAGGTGAAAAGCTAATCAAATATTTTGAGATAGTCAAAGAATTGGCACTCTCTTTTGTATCCTTTAGTTCGACACAGGTACCAAGGGAAGAGAATGCAGAAGCTGATGCATTAGCCAACCTAGGATCATCCTTGAAGATCCCGAAAGATATAAGGATCCCTATTATCCACATCCTTGCCCCTGCTATTGAGGATCATGTAGCTATGGAGATAGGAGAAGATTTTGCAGTCATCCCTAGTGATGATACTCAATCTCATTCAGGATCATGGATCCTCCCAATCATGAGATACATACAACATGGAGAGATTCCTACAGGAGAAAACCCTAGGGCTTTCAAAATTAAGGTATCTCAATTTACAATATTGAATAATATGTTGTATAAACGATCTCTTGCAGGACCATATCTAAGATGCATTGAGGATCCTGAAATCCAAGAAGTCCTAAAGGATTTCCATGAAGGAGATTGTGGAAACCACACTAGGGGCAGGGCATTATTCTCAAGGATCCTGAGGACAGGATACTATTGGCCCACTATGAGGAAGGATGCTGTGGAGTATGCCAAGAAGTGTGATCCTTGTCAGAGGCATAGTAATATCCTTCACCAACCAGCAGAGCTCTTGCATCCTATATCCTCTTCCTGGCCATTCATGAGATGGGGAATGGATATAGTTGGGAAGCTTCCTAAGGCACCTGGTGGAAAAGTATTCATGCTTGCTATGACTGATTACTTCTCTAAGTGGATAGAGGCTGAAGCCTTTGCTCAAGTCAGAGAAAAGGAAGTTATATCCTTTATCAAAAGAAACATTATTACTAGATTTGGTATCCCTTCTGAAATTGTTTGTGATAATGGATCCCAATTTATTGGGAATAGAACCACTAACTTTTGTGACAGCTGGGGGATTAAGATGATAACATCAACACCAGTCCACCCACAAGCTAACGGTCAGGCAGAATCATCCAACAAGATTATCATCAACAATTTGAAGAAAAAGCTTGGATCCAAGAAAGGAAAATGGGCAGAAGAACTACCTTATGTGCTTTGGGGTGATAGGACAACTCCCAAGAATGCTACGGGCCAAACTCCATTTTCTTTGGTGTTTGGGGCAGAATCAGTGATCCCTACAGAGATGGTGGTTCCAACTGCAAGAACAAGTATTCGTGATCCTGAAGAAAATGCTGAAAACTTGGTTCAAGACTTGGATACTATAGAAGAAATCAGGGATTTGGCAAGGATAAGGATGGCTAGTTATCAACAAAAGATGGCTGGAGCCTACAACAAAAATGTCAGGATCAGGAAACTCCAAGTTGGTGATATGGTATTAAGGAAAGCATTTCAGAATACCACCAATCCTGCTGATGGAAAGTTGGCACCAAAATGGGAAGGCCCCTATTTGATTGAAGCTGAAGCAGGAAAGGGGGCATATCGATTGCTAACAATGGAAGGTGATTTGCTACCAAGAGCTTGGAATGCTGTCCATCTGAAGAAATATTTCATGTGATAAGGATCCATGATCCTAACATGACAAGTATCCTTGAAGGATCCTTAAAAGACAGATGATCCTCTTTCTGGTAATTTTATGATCTCAAACTATTTCATTCTTTTATTCTCTTATATAAGGATAAGGATCCTGCATCCTTTATCCTCCTTTTACATGATTATGAGTTTTGAAGGTCAGGTATCCTTGACTAAGGATTGAATATCCACAGAAGTATCCAGTTATTTGGGCTTGACCCCAGTTATTTGGGCTTGACCCCAGTTATTTGGGCTAGTCCCCAGTTTGGCCCTGTCCCCAGTTTCGCCAGTAGCGCACGATGATCCTGGTATAATTCATGGCAATGGGACCAGTACTCGCTTTAGGGGCTGACAATTTCATTGTACTGGCTATATTCAGGATCCTACGTATAATGGTAGACGTACCATACATCCGTTCCTAAGGTTTCTAACGTTTTCACGTTAGCTAAGGTTTTGGCATTTTCATGTCACTAAGTTTGGATAGTCGCCAGTGAGGGCCATACTCCAGTTTACATACGATACTTTGGGCTTGTCCCCAGTTATCGTTTGGGCTTGTCCCCAGTTATCCTTTGGGCTTGTCCCCTGTTATCCTTTGGGCTTGTCCCCAGTTATCCTTTGGGCTTGTCCCCAGTATATTGGGCTTGTCCCCAGAATTGTTGGGCTTGTCCCCAGTTACTAACTCTTATCTTATGTTGGCTTAGTCCCAAGTTGTATCCTATTTCAGGTTTTTGGAGATAAACGACCAAGGATCCTTGATCCTTACCTTCTACTAAGGTTTGTCTTTTGGGTTATCCTGATAATAAGTGTTAAAGGTTAGGATCCTAACTTGGATCCTCAGGTATGATCCTTAACTATTTTGATTTTATTCATTATTTATTTGAATATCGCTTATCCTTTGACAACTGAACTTGTGATCCTTAAATTATATTACTTTTCAGAACTTATCGATTATGGGATATGTGATCCTTGATCATATCCTAAACTTTTTGGGGATATTTCTTAAATTTTTTCTTTACTTGATAAGTTTAAACAAAATGAACATCACAACAGTTGGAAAGTAAAATATTAACAAGGATATCAACACAGGATAAGCCAAAAAGTTAAAGTTATTTTATTCACAAAAGATTAAACCCTTTAAGGTTGTCAAAATTGCCAACCCACATTTCTACCAGCAAAACGTGGCCCGTCCACATGGGCTGGCAAAGGGTGTCCATTGTTTAAGGGTCTTGGTAGTGCAGGAATCAAAAGACGGCAGGATCACAATGGCTTCATCCCCCAAACAGAGGATCCCTCCACCATTTGTAATCCTACCTATTGTTCAAAGGATCCATGATCCTTAGCCCAAATTACTATTGTTCAAGATACAACCCATCATTGTTCAACGAAAACACCATAACCAAATTAAACTACCAAATTCTAAAAAATGGGCTCCGGCTACGTCTAGAAATGTCCTTCATCGCCCATTCATGTAGCCTACACCTTCGCTGCATCACCATCTCCTCCAGCTCCCATATCCTTCGCCTGATCCTTGCCACTACCACCAGCCTCGATTGCCAGAACCTCATCAGCCTCATCTTCATCCTCCAACTCAGCCAGCCTAGCCTTCCAGCCTTCCATATCCTAGTTGCTCCTGTCAAAGGCAGGATCCTGAGCTTCTTGGGCCATCTGTAACTTGGTCTTGTACATGGCAATGGTAGCAGAGACCTTAGCATCCTCCGTGATCTCATGCTTCTCATAGTCAGCATTGATCTGGGCTGCAACCATCTGAGTTTTGACATCATTGAGATCCTTTTCATGGGAGACAATCTTGTGATCCTTGAGCTCCGCTACTTTTTGGAGATCGGAGTATTTCTCCTCAAGCTCTTCGACGTTCCCAACATAGTCCTCGATTTCAGCAAATTTCTGCAAACAAGACAATGTAAAGTTCAAGACCATGTGATCATTAAATGAGCAGGATAACTAAGCTAAGTCAGTGATCCTTACATCAGCAAAGTACTCGAGGAACTGATGGCGGATCAGAGGCAAGCCTTGTAGGTTGTCGGCTTCTGAGGTCTTCCTTTTCTTTCCACCTCTTCCCTTTGAAGTGGTTGCCTTGGGGATTGTGACGGAGGGGCTAGCAACAGACTTTTTCTTGGAGGATCGAACAGTGTCAAGATCAGTGACACTGAATTTGGAGGCAGATCTTGAAGGTTTTCCAGCGCCTACACACCCAAAACAGATAAGTATCCTTATCCTATTTCTATTTAACTATTTATTTAAACATTTAATTAAATATAAACATGGATACTTACTTGACATCGTGACAGAACCTGAGGATACCTCTTGAGAATCCTGGGTATTTGCTTTGAATGATCTTATTTCAGGATCAAGCCTCCGAAAAGCAGCAAGCCTTTCCTTCGTGCCAGGTGTTGTAATAAGGTGTGCAACAGTAATAGCTGCAAAAAGGGAACAAAAGTACGTTAGTGATCCTTAGACAAAAACAAGGTCATCTGGTGATCCTCCTCAGGATCCTCTATCCTACCATGGGTGCTCCATTTCCTTGGCAGATCCTTTCCATCAGAGATAGAATCCCTTCTGACAAAGAAGAAATGCTGTTTCTAGTTGGTATCATTCTTAGTGGCTTTGAAGATTGGGTGTTCTTCACCGGTTTTACGCTTGAGTAGATATCGGTGGGATCCAAATGTTACGAGGTCATACATCTCTGCCAACTCCGACATTCCCAGAGCAATTCCTTCTTGCTCAATGATCCTTTCAAGGGTGTATAATACCCTCCAGATCATTGGCATAGCTTGAATGTAGGAAATGCCGGTGAGGGAAAAGAAAGACTGGGTGAATTCAGGGATAGGGTACGAGTATCCTATTGTGAAAGGAGTGATCGGGAAAGCTACCCATGTTTCAGAAATATAATCACTTAGGACGGTGGGGTCAAATGGCTTGAAATCGGTGTTTGCTGGAAAGCAACGTCGGATTATGTCTATTTGTGGATCAGTGAAGCAGCACCTTTCATTCGCCGAATCTTTGATGATCCCCTGGCTCTTAAGAGGACTGCCTTCTTGTGATCCTTAGCCGGTGAGGATCTTAGCATCATCTTGATTATGAAGAAGGTGAAGAAAGAAGAACAGAGAAAGAAAATGTAAAGGAAGAAGACGAAGAGAGATACCTGCTTGATCTTTAGATGTGAATTTAAAGGGAGTTTCTCTTGAATTTAAATGCGGATTGATCCCTATCTCTAACTCCTATTTATAATGATGATCTTGTAGGATAGTCACTTCAGTGACGTCATGCTCGTAACGGCTAGTCCGACTCCAACGACTAGTTATCCGTTAATTTGTTACAGATAAGAACAAAAATATAATTCGTTTATTTACATAATTACTCCTTATATTTTGGGGGCAATTGTTAGGGGAGGATTTCCAAATGATCAGTGATCCTCATTTACTGTTGGGTTTAGTGATCCTCACTTCTGGTTGAATTGGTGATCCTCAGAAGTATTGCAGGATCAGGATCATCTTAAGGATCCTTATACTAACGATTGTCTACTTTGAATATAATGTTGTTTTGCAGGAGTACCAGCTTGGACTTGGTCTTGGCGATATTCCTGGAGCATATTCCATGACTTATTCCGCACGTGCTTACCTGAAGTGGACGTTATGGAGTTCGTGGGGGACTTGCATGAAATGCGGAATGTTAGTTAGTGTAGATATTTTCCATTTTTAAAAGGGGTAGCGAGCTAAATAGAAAACACTTGGCTATTTTTGGCTACACACACACTAGCAACTGCTCTCACCAGCTCTCGGCAATTCGCTTAGCAATTTCATACACTTTTCATACACCTTTTGCACGTTACACTATAGTGATCCTTGTAATTAGCTCGCTATCATCCGAAGTTGTATCACATTTCTTGTTTAATTTGAGTTGGTGATCGGTAGTTTCCATCACCCAAGGTTTTTTATGCCGGAGATCATTCATTGATCAAGGGCTTTTTCCTCGTATAAACCTTTGTGTCACTTGTTCATTACATTCCGGAGTGATCCTTAGTGTTGTTCATCAATTCAAGCATCATACCTCACAACAGAAAGTTTGGTTGTATTATTATTGCTTGATTTTTTACCAAAACAGTTCCTAATCCTAACCCAAGAACTCGTACTTCCATGTCCAAGAAGAGAAAGGGTTCAGAGACCACCACTCCAGCTTCTGAAGGGTTCTCCTATGAAGAGCTCAGCTTCACTGAGTCCCTGGAGCCTATGACCTCTTTCCTCAACAAGGTAATATCCTGGTGCTAGATCCTGCGCATATATCCTGATGGAATATCCTGGTTAGTAAATTTTAAGCCATACCTGTATTTTAAATCGCAGGGTCTCTAGCATCTGCTCCATCTCTACACCAATGCTTGCGGGATAGCTAAACTCCAAGAGGCCAGGATCAAATAACTTGAGACCACCATAGCTGACCAGGGTACGATTGCTGAAGCCAAGACCCGTCATTATGAGGACATGCTGAAGAAGGTCACCCAGGATGCCGAAGTGAAGCTGGCAGCCGCCCACGTTGAGCATAAAAAGTCCATGATCTCCTTCCGAGAGGGGATCAAAAACTCCGTTGTTGTCTCCCTGCTGCAAGCTCGAATCAAGATGGCTTATGAAGCCCAGGAGACAGGTCTTGAGTGCCCATCCTGGTAGGTTGACTCTTGGGTGGCGAAACTCAAGGAGCTTGGAGGCAATCCCGTGCCACATCCTGCTAAAGCTGGGGCTGGAGAGACTTCTAAGGCAGCCGAGGTGGTGGACAAGGCTGGAGAAAAGAAGGATGCTGGTGGAGATGCTGGTGAGGATGTTGCTCAGGATGCTGAGGCTGAGGAGGCGAAGAAGGATGGTGGTGATGCCGTTGTGTGAGGGCATTCAAGTAGACAATGATGGATATTATTGCTTAGGCCGGAGCCCACTTTTTTAAGTTTGAATGGTCTGTAATCCCAAAACAATTTACTTTTTCAACATTTACTTTTCCTGCACTTAGATACAATATGATGGCCAAAGGTGGAGGGATCCCGAGTTTCAGGACGAAGCCCTTGGTCATCAATGTTAATATGCTTTTGAACAATCAACAGTTGAAGGTGGAGGGATCCTGTGTTTCAGGATGAAGCCTTCAACTGTTTAAGTAAATATGGTTTAGAACTAGTTGCACTGTTGGTGGATGGGTCTCATTTTGAGATGAAGCCAATAGTGCAACCTTTTGCATGTGAATAATAAATAACCAACCTTTCGGCCTTATCTTTGTTGTTGTATTTTTATTACAGTGTGTGTGTTTAATTTGAAAGTATTTTTCTCCTTTATTATTTCAAATATCCTGGGAAAATACTTTGAGAAAATATCTTGAGAAAGTATTCTGAAAAATATCCTGATCAGGATACTGTTATTTAAACTTAGTATCTAATCAGAAATGTTCTGTTAAAATTTTGTCATAACTCCAAAAACTTAAGTTATTTAGATAAGGTTTCAAAAGATGAAAGGGAGATCGTACCAAAGACTCTTAGAGAATTGATTCCAATTTTCCACCTTTGAACCTTTTGCAACATTCCCCCCATGGATGTCCCCTGTGCACATTTAGGAAACAGAGTTCATCCTTCAGCATATTTGAATACTTAGGAACTTCTTGATGTAAACACAATCATATTTTGTTTGGAACCTGTCCATAGACTTTAGTTTTTCTGGGGATAAACCCTTATTTTCATGCGCTACAGGCGGGAATGTATAAACTCCAAGACTTACAAAGGTGAAAACCTTTAAACCTTAGAGAGTATGAAAATACCCTTTCATGAGAGATGGTGATCAATCCTCATATACCTTAAGGATCCAGGATATAGCCAATAGTAATGAAATTGTCAGCCACTTTTACATGAATTGGTCCCGCTATCTTGAACTATCCCTAAATATCTTGCGCTCCAGGTGGGGTGTTTAAACCCAATTCGAGAGAAAGGTGAATACCTTTAAACCTTTGAAGGGATAAGGATCCCTTAAACATGAGAGAGGGGGCCAATCCTCTAATCTTTCGGTTCATCTTGAGCATATATCTTGGAGTAATATCCTGAAACATATCCTACAAAACACCATCAAACTAAGGTGGGTGTTAGCTTGGCTAACACCCCTCCGATGCTTAAGTTAGTATTGGGTTCAAAAGAATAAATAAATCTAAACATATTTAAAAGAGATAGAATTCATACCATCCTGAGTTAGAAATTAAATTCTAAACTCACTTGAAATAGAGCTTGAGGTGTATGGCATTCCAGGATCATGGCAACATATCCCCTTCCATATTCTTGAGTCGGTATACTCCTTTCCCAGATTCTGATTCAACTTCAAAAGGTCCTTCCCATTTTGGGCCAAGTTTCCCATCAGCAGGATTAGTAGTATTCTGAAAAGCCTACCTTAACACCCAATCTCCAACTTGGAACCTTCTAGTCCTTAGATTCTTGTTATATGCTCTGGATATCCTCTGTTTATATGCTGCCATCCTCAGCTTTGCCGCATCTCTTATCTCATCCACAATATCTAATTCTTGGCACAGGGCTTCAGGATTCGCCTCAAGGTCCCGGAGGCTCGATCTTGCTATAAGTATCACCATTTCTGTCAGGATCACCGCTTCTGCCCCAAACACCAAGGAAAATGGGGTTTGCCCAGTTGCACTTTTTAGTGTTGTTCTATCAGCCCATAAGACAAATGGTAACTCTTCTGCCCATCTTCCTTTCTTAGCCCCTAGTCTTTTCTTCAAATTATTGACAATTATCTTGTTTGAGGATTATGCCTGTCCATTTGCTTGAGGATGTACCGGAGTGGATGTAATCATCTTGATTCCCAAGCTTTCGCAAAAATCGGTAGTCCTCTTACTGATAAACTGAGACCCATTATCACAAATTATCTCAGCTGGTACCCCAAACCTAGTCAGGATATTCCTTTTTATGAAAGACACTCCTTGGTCTCAGGATCCTCCAAGCACCTTAGGTATGGTCCTGTAAGAGACTTTTTATACAAAACATCATTTATAATAGTAAAATGAGATACCTTCATCCTGAGAGCCTTAGGATTCTCATCCTTTGGGATGTCTCCTTCTTTAAGGTAGTTTATGATCAGAGCTGTCCATGATTCAGGATTCTTCTCAGGATATTAATCGTCAGGATCCTGGATACTTGATACTTCCTTATCTTGAGGCTTGAAGTGATCCATCACTGGATACAGGATATGTAGTACTGGTATTTGAGTTCCTTCCGGTATCCTGACTGTAGATCCCAAATTTGCTAAAGCATTTGCCTCAGCATTATCCTCTCTTGGTACCTGTTCAAGTGTAAAAACTTCGAAATATCCTGCTAATTTTTTGACAATTTCAAGATATTCGATTAATCTTTCACCTTTGATTGCATAGGATCCATTGAAATGGTTAGTAATTAACAAGGAATCAACATATACTTGCAAATTTTTAATATTCATATTCCTGACCAACTCTAATCCTGCAATCAAAGCTTCATATTCTGCTTCATTATTAGTGGCAGGAAATTCACACCTAATAGCCTGGGGTAATATGTCCCCCTGTGGTGATTTTAGTAGTATACCTAATCCTACACCTCTCACATTAGATGCACCATCAGTATATAATGTCCAGGATTCTAAGGTTTCTCCTAGTTGTTGTACTTCTAGGTCTACTTCATTTTGAATATCACTACTGAAATCAGCCACAAAGTCTGCTAGAGCCCGAGACTTTATAGCATTTCTAGGTTCATATACTAGATCATATGCACTTAACTTTACTGGCCATTTAGCCATTCTACCCGACATCTCAGGTTTCCTAAGCACATTTTTAACAGGATAATTAGTTTTAACATGAATCCTATGTGTCTCAAAATAATGTCTAAGCTTAGTTGATGCCATAACTAGGGCTAATATCAATTTCTCTAAGTGTGAATATCTAGTTTCAGCATCTAACAAACTTTTACTAACATAATAGACAGGATACTGTTGACCTTCATGATCCTTTACCAGAACAACACTTACTGCATTCCCTGATACTACGAGATACAGGGATAATGGTTCACCATCCTCGGGCTTCATCAATAAAGATGCAGTTGAAAGATATTACTTTAATTCCTGTAAGGATGCTTCATGCTTTTCTCCCCACTCGAATCTCTTATTCTTCTTCAGGATATCGTAGAATTCTTTACATTTCTCTAAGGATCTTGATATAAATATGTTCAATGCCGCTAATCGTCCTGTTAATCTTTGCACATCTTTCATGTTGGATGTTGACTTGATATCCAAGATAGCTTTGATCTGTTCCGGGCTTGCTTCTATCCCCCTTTTAGTCACCATATATCCTAAAAACTTTCCTGCCCCTACTCCAAAATGGCACTTGGCAGGATTTAGCTTCATGTTATACTGGTCCAGGATATCAAATGCTCCTTCAATATCTCGGAGATGATCCTCATCCTTCTTGGACTTTACCACCATATCATCAATGTATACCTCCATGGTGTCCTCCAGTTTGTCTTTAAACATCATATTCACCAATCTTTGGTATGTTGCACCTGCATTTTTCAAATCGAAAGGCATAGCAGTATAACAGTAAATACCTGTTGGTGTCATGAAAGCAGTATCCTCCTGATCCGAAGGTTCCATTTGGATCTGCTGGAATCCTGGGGATGCATCCATAAAGGTTAACATCTCATGACCGGCAGTTGCATCCACCATTGAGTCTATATGAGGCAGAGAGAATGGGTCTTTAGGACATGCTTTGTTCAAGTCTGTATAATCTACACAAACTCTCCATTTCTATTCTTCTTTTGAACTACGACCACATTTGCTAGCCACTTGGGAAATTTGACTTCCCTAATCATCTTGGACTTCAATAATCTTTCAACCTCTTCCTGAATAATTACGTTTTGTTCAGGAGCAAACTTCATTCTCTTTTGCTGAACATGCTTGAAAGACCTATCAATTCCAAGCTTATGAGTTATAATATCCTTAGAAATACCTGTCATATCCTCATGCTTCCATGCGAACGTGGACATCCTGCATTTCAAAAAATTAGTTAACTAATTTTCAATATCCTGAGGGATATTGGCTCCTACGAGCACTGAGATATCTGGATTATCCTGCTCCAGGATAATTTTCTTAACATCTTGCTCTGAAGCCTCCACGATATCTTAGGCTCGTATCTTTAATTGCTATCCTGCTTTAGGCTTTGTTGAGGATTTCATCAAGGAAGAATAACATTCATTTGCCTCTTGTTGATCACTTTCCACCTTGACAACCTCCAAGGGGTAGGAATCTTGATACATTGATGATAGGTTGATGGGATAGCCTTCATATCATGGATCCATGGTCTGACCAATATAATATTGTAGCAGGATAAGGAGTCCATGACACAGAAACGTTGCATTGAATTCACTCCTTCAACATATACTGGCAGCTTTATTTCTCCCAAAGTATTCTTGGCCTCTCCACTGAACCCTACAAGTACAGTGGATTTTGATGTGATCTCCATCTGGGGAATATTCATTCTTTTCAGCGTTTCCAGTTGAATGATGTTGACGGAACTGCCATTATCCACCAGTATCCTGCGCACAAAATGATTAGCAATATACAAAGTTGTTACCAAACCATCATGATGGGGATCCTGGACACTATCCCTATCATCATTATCAAATGTTATCACTTTATCGGTTGTGAGGGTTGTCATCCTGGTCGGCTTGTCTCCCCGTTCTGCCTTAGCCTCCTTTGCATGTCTTTTTGCCGCCGAATAAGAGGTTCCACAAATGTCGGATCCCCCAGAAATAAACTTAATTATCTTGGCATCTGGAGGGGGTGATGCTGCTCGTTCAAGATCCTTCTCAATCTCCTGACCCTTATTCTTCTTCCTGCCTAGAAGATCCTTCAGGTATCCTTTGCTTAGCAGCTAGCTTATTTCCTTCCTCAGGGCTATGCAATCTTCTGTCACATGTTCGAAATCCTCATGGAAAGCACACCATTTGGATTTATCTTTCCAATCAGCCTTTTGTTGGTTCTTTCTGGGCCACCTCGCTTTATCTCCCAAACCCTGCATAGCATACATTAGTTCGGGTATATTAACAGAAAAACAATATTCTGATAATTCAGGATACTCCTCAGGATCCTCATCTTCCACAGCATTCACTTTCTTACTATCATTCCTGCCATATGGTTTAGAGCGATATGGTTTGTATGAGGATTCTGACTTCCTGTTAGTTGATTCATATGTTGAGGATGAATTCATCCTCTCTTGCATTTTCTTGTCATCTTCCAGTCTGATATATCTCAAAGCCCTGTTTTGAGCTTCATCCAGGTTCTTGCAAGGATTCATTACAAGATCCTGATAAAATTGAGAATCCTTTTGCAACCCCATTTTGAATGCCTGTACGGCTGTAGCAACATCAAGATGTGGGATATCTAAGGATTCCCTGCTAAACTTGTTCACATAATCCCTTAAGGATTCTTGAGGACCTTGAGTTATCCTGTAGAGATCACTAGTTAGTTTCTCAAAACTTCTACTGCAAGAAAATTGACTATTAAACAAATTAACTAAATGAGCAATCGATGTAATTGAATGAGGTGGAACGTTTAAGAGCCATTTTAAGGCTGATCCTGTCAAAGTAGAGCCAAAACCCTTGCAGAGGCATGCTTCCTTGAGGTCCGGAGGAATAGGGTTAATCTCCATCCTCTCCCTATACTGAGCAATATGCTCCTCAGGATACGTGGTCCCGTCATAGAACTTCATGTTGGGAGTTTGAAATCTTTTTGTAATTTCAGCATCGCAATCAGGATGTGCAAATCGGGATATCTTGTGGCTATCGTGGGATACTTATGGAATCGGCTGGACTACCCCAAGTACACTGGATATCATATCCTTCAACTTCGGAAGCTCTCTAGAGAGTTCCGAGGTTAAACCTGTATCCTGTAAAGATCCAAAACTATTAGTGGCAAGAGTATTAAAGTTATTAGACACGTTACCAGCCTGAGGATTTTGGCCATCCTGGAGCATATCCTGAACTGCTCACAGTTAATACCCTGACCGATGAATGTATCTCAGGAGTATGACTCTGGGAATGGCTAGGTACAATATTGCCCCGGTTATCCTCAGTATATACCGCCGAGCTGAAGTTCAATGCTCTGGGCTGCAAGGGAGTGACAGTATCCTCAGCACGCCTGTTTGAGCTAGATTTCAAGAGTTGTATTTGTCTTATCAGCATTTGGTTGGTCTCCTACTGTTGCTTCATGTGATCCTGTACACTACCAAACAAAGTTAGAATTTCATCATTAGAAGCCATAATAGGAGTTCTCCCTGAGGCAGCAGATCCATGGATATTCTGAGTTGGCACAATATCCTGAGATGTGTGAGTTTCATCCCTCCTCGGAGGAGCTTGAGGCTGCGAAGAAGCTTGCGTCCTTGGGGGTGGTGGAAGCACCAAACCAATTGATGCAGAGGTCATAGCAAACATGGTAGAAGAGCTCATGTTTGATTTTTAAGCCATTGAAAATAGTGTAGCAAAAAGTTTTGAAAAAGGAAAACCAAGTAGTGATTTTAAGAAAGATTTTAGTAGAAATAGCACCACTTTCCCCACGGTGGGCGCCAAATTGTTTTGGTCAAAAATTACCGAAGCAATTTAATGATCAAATTAGTCAAGTGAGGTAGTGTGCTAGCAATGTTTGTGGAAAATATGCTAATTAAGTTGTTAATAAAAACATTTTTCAGGATATATCTCAGGATACCTAGCTATATCAACATTCAAACAATGAGCAGAAATGTAAAGGTTGACACGAGATGTATGAGGAAAGCCCTTGATCAATCTAGATCGCCGGCACAAAACCTCAGGAGCTGACAATCGCAGCTGCCTTGTTCTTCTTATTACTTCAAAAGTCAGGACACAGTGCATGATATTGCCCAGATCGTTGCTAAGTGTTACAATGCTTGCTAGAAGTGTGTGAATTGCGAGAGAAAGTGTAAGTGTTCGAGAGCAGTGAATGTGATGTGTCCTATGAGATCTGGTTATCCACATATTTATAGTTGCAAAGAGAAAACTAATTTTCCTAAAATAGGGGGATGCCTTGGAATATTCCCTTGTTAACGTTGTAGACCAGGTATTGCGGCTTCATCGTTCCTCTTCTAACAATCTGGACCGAGTCTTCAAGGGAAGAAGTCTTCATGAACGTTATGGACATGTACTCGTAACCTGCAAACAATCCGTTAGTAATCATCAGGATACAGCATCAGGATGTTACCAATATCCTGATCTAACATCCTGGTTGTGAACATGTATTATGTAATCAAGATATAATTCAAGATACTATCCACGATATGGTCTCAGAACTTCACCCATAACAATCACCTTCCTTTTCCAGAGTAGAAAACGGGTTAGATGTTGACACCACATTGCTAGTCGAAGCTCCTCCCCCATGTTACCATGTTTTCTTTCTACGGGTCTATACACAAAAGTTGGTTTCGCTTTATTCACCATGACACCCTTCTTTTTATTAGGCTTACCATTGGTTATAATAAATCCATCAGCATCTTTCTCTACCATAGTATTTGTTATGGGTGGTTTTCTGAACATATATCCCGAATTATATCCTGACTATGATACTTGTGTTTGTGACCAGGATACCGGATCAGGATATTGGTAACATCCGGATGCAGTATTCTGGTACTTACTAATTGTTCACGTGCAGATTAGGATGGCATGCTTATAACGTTCGAGTGGACTAGTTCTCCTGAAGACTCGGACTAATCAGTTGAAAAGGGAACGTTGAAGCTGGAAGAAAAGGTCTACAACGTTCAAGAAGGGAATATTCGCAGCATCCCGGTTTTGTAGGATAGTTTGTTATCTTTATTTTACTATAAAAAGGAATGTACGGATCGATAGACACACACAATTTTTCACACACTTTTGCTCTCTACAAGCTGCAATCACTCGCAATCACCAACACTCACACTTGAAATTCTTTGTAACACTTCGTTGATCCGTACAATATCCTGCACTATATCCTGAAATTTGAAGTAATAAGAAGAACAAGGCAGCTGCGATTGTCAGCTCCCGAGGTTTTGTGCCGGCGGTCTAGATTGATCAGGGGCTTTTCTCGTACATCTCGTGTCACCCTTTACTTTTTTGCTCATTGTTTGATTATTGATATAGCTCGATATCCTGAGCTATATCCTTAAACCTATTTTTGCAATCAACAAAACCAGAATATTTTATACACACATTGTTAGCACACTACCTCACAAAACTAATTTGATCACTTAATTGCTTTGGTAATTTTTTACCAAAACAATTTGGCGCCCACCGTGGGGCAAGTGGTGCTATTCATATTAAAAACCTTGCTAAAATCTGTACTTGGTTTCCTTTTTTCAAAACTTTTTGCTACACTATTTTCAATGGCCTTAAAATCAAACATGAGCTCTTCTACCATGTCTGCTACAACCTCTGCAATGGTTGTGATGCGTGTTGAGTGTGATAGGTTTTTATGTATATTTTTAGCCCTTTTTACACTTTAGTCAAGTTTTAAATTTATAAAACTCGATATTTTACTAACACTAAACACACATATGGACAAGTGCACCCATCGTGAGCGTAGTATAGCGTTGGTAAGATACCGAGGTCGTCCAAGGACACAAGAGCTTTTAGTACCGGTTTATCCTCAACGTCTAATCAAATCAAAATTTTAGAAAAAGGTTTAAACATGAAAAATGAAAACTAAAAATGCTGAAAATAAAAATAAAAATAAAAATAGATAGACAAGATGAATCACTTAGATCCGACTCGCCTTTAGTGTAACCTTTGATTATTTCCGCACTTTTGCACTTTTTAAGAGATTATCTTAGTTATAGTAGTAGGCCCCTCTTTTGAAGGTGACGTTACCCTCAACCCAGTAGTTTGAGTCAGCAAGGATACAATCCTAAAGGGTCGGATTATTGAAAGATAATTAATTAAGTTATTAATGCGTAATGTGGTAGGCCCCTCTTTTAAAGGTGACGTTACCCTCGGCTAAGTAGTTTGAGTCAGCAGGGATACAATCCTAAGTAGCCGGGTTAATGTTTTAATAGTAGTTTACATATGATGGGATCAAGAAATTCAAACCCCCGCCATCCAATACCAATGGGTATTAAAGGAGGATCTATACACTGAACAAGGCAAGACGCTTACCAAACCATTCCCTTAACCCCCGACCAGGTAGCCAACATATCTCCATATAGACCGTGGAGATATGAATGGTGTAAATCTTTTATTTTATATAGACAGTAAAATAACGCCAAGACACCACGGACAAATGGTAAGGAAGTTTCACCTTCAACAAAAGAAACTAGTTATTAAAGTCATTAATACATAACCAAATAAAAAGTGTGAAAAGATTAAAAATAAAAAGTATTACACTAAATTCTTGTCTTCACCAAGTGATGTAAGAGACTTAGGCAAACATGGCCTTTCATTGTCAAGAACTCTTACTATCAATCTTGGATCCCGAGACTACTACACACACTCTATGATGGATGATGGATGATAGTGGTGGATGTGGGTTGTGATGGTGGTGGTGGGTAGGTGAAGTGTGAGAGAGGTAGTTTGCCAAGGGATGCCTTTGAAGTGAACCAAGCACCTCTATTTATAGCTTGCACAGAACCTCGGACACGGCCCCGTGCCCATTGGGCCCGGCCCCGTGTCCATCCATCTTCTATTTCTTCATTTATTGCAGTTTGTCTGCATTAGTTGACCACGCCCCCGTGTCTGCTGGGCACGGTCCCGTGTGCAGAAGCGTATCTGCACTATCAAGATTTGCTTGGATTCTGCGAATCTTAACGTTGACCACAGCCCCATGTCCGCTGGGCACGCCCCCGTGTTGGGAAATAGAAGCTTCTACAACTTTGTCTTTTCTTCAGACACTTGGGCACGCCCCCGTGTTCAATGAACACGTGGCGTGTTCAGCCTTCTGATCTCTTGTTTTTGCTTGGGAAGATGCTGTCGAGGGGTCGGGCATGCCACATTTATTCCTTTTCTTGTATTATTGTCAGATTTAGCTGTATTTTTGCTTCTTTTGTTCATTTAAGCTCATTTAACCCTAAAAATCCAAAAGGAAGACAAAAGTACTCTTTTTCCAACATTAGTACTAAAAAAAGCGTTAGTTTTATGCCACATTTGATGTAATTTATATGTTGCATTTTACACACATCAAATACCCCCACACTTGAATCTTTGCTTGTCCTCAAGAAAAACTCTTTATAATGTGGCTTACACTCCCAAATGGAATGGGTAGAAGAGAAGTTTTGGGCTTGTCTTGAGTGTCGGGAATCCAAGATTTAGGTTTTATTTTTATGTTATTTACAATCCTATTCGTTATGATTTATTTAGAACATTACATAAGATAAATTACTTATTTGGGCATAACATGCCTCTTTAAAATTTCATTTATATACAAGTTCACATACCTCACGGGAGATCACTCAACACTCGGCCGAAGATGTATTTTTGTGAAACACTCAGGACCGGCATGGAACTTACTTCTACCATATGCTTGCCAGGCAATCAATCCTCCTCTTTTTTAACTATACACCTTTGTAAATATCAAGAGGACTTTTGGGGAAGGGTTAGGCTTGGGTTAAAGGTAGGTGGTTTTGGGTTAGTGGTTAGTGAAAAAGGGCGAAAAGGCGTAAAAAGTGTCGGTTTTCGTAAAACATTTTGTTTTTGTGACTTTTTATTCTAATGAAGCATTTTTTTTTCGAACAAAGTTTCTTTGATGAATTTGTTTGTTTATTGCTAAACTTCATCATAATTTTTTTTTAGTGCGGATGTCACAAGAAAACCAAGCTTTGTACTAAAATAAAGGGTTTAAAATAAAAAAAAGGGTTTTGGTGGGTAAAGGATGTTTGTTTTGTGGGTTTAGAAATGAAAAAGGTTTAGGCTCAAAGGGGTTAACTAGGGGTATTTTGGGTAAGTGGTAAAGAAAAAAGAAAAATATTGGTGTTGAAAGAAAAAGGGTTAGTCCTAATGCCTCCATCATTTACTTACTTGGGTTTAAGTTGGTAAGGACCGGGAATGTATCGTCATGGCAAGTTCTGGAGTCGTAAGAAACCAAGCGGCTATCCACACAAGAAACGAAAAATGAGCATTTAGTTTAAAGATGTGTATTTATATGCTCAATAAAGGCTCAAAACTCACTTTTTGTGGAAATGGGTTTTTATGTGATCAAGTATATATAATCAAATTTTAACTAGATTTGTCATGTCGTTTCATAATTTCCTTATGTTGGTTCTTTTTTATCATGACGCTATCGGTTGTAAATTTGTAAAAACATAACCTTTTTAAAACTTGATATTCCCAAATAAAACCAAAACAAGTAAAAAAATTAAAAGTTTTTAAAAAAATTTGGGGTGTTTAGCGGTTCCAATAGAGTTTTGTGTAAGGCTTTTAATTAGGACTTGCAAAATTCAAGGTTTTAGCATCCCCCCCCCACACTTAAATTACACATTGTCCTCAATGTGTCCCAAAAATAAGTTTTTAGGTTGATTGAATGTGTAAAAGGTGTGTTAAAAACAAAATTTAATGTTACTGGGCATCTGGAGACGTCCCCGTGTTGAGTGAACACGTCCCCCGTATATAGATTGCCAGTAACGAGAACTTACAGATGGCGGACACGGGGGCGTGTCTAGTGAACACGACCCCGTGTTGGACAAAGGTCTGCATCATTTAGACAAACAGCAGATCTGGGCAATGGGCACGGGGGCGTGTCGGCTGGGCACGACCCCGTGTGGACAAACTGTAAACATGTAAAACAGGTTTTTGCCTTCGGCTTTGCTATCTCGGCTTTAGTAGCACTAATGTTTAGTGCTCTAAGCCTCGTATGAACCTGTTTAACTAATAAATACCACACCAAACGATAACCAACATCCTAAATTACCATTGTTCATCATCCACGTCACAAGTTAAAAGAAAAAGAAATGCAGAAATAAAAAAAAGCGTTAAAGAAAGTAAATTGTTCAACAAATGGCACGCAGGCCATGAAATTGTTTTGTGAGATAAGGGGTTAACCTGTGAGACCTCCAACCGTGTGCCGCTACCTCCAACTCCTCCCGCTCAATCCATGTCCTCGTCTTCATCATCATCATCATCATCTCCTCCGTGGCCTGCCATATACTCCCGGATGTTCCCAATGTCATCCTGCATGTCGGAGATATTTCTCTCTATCGCTCCGACCCGGGCGTATGTGTTGCTGGCCATGTTGTAGGTGTTCCTGGTGCACATAAGGTTTTCCTACAATAAATCATGTAAGCTTTGAAAGTTAGGAAACCCGCCTCCTTGAGAGGTGGATTGACCCGGATCACCCTGGTGCTGGTAGTGGTACTGAGGAGGAGGACGGATGTGTGGAGCGTGTAAGACGAGTGCTTCTTGCGGGTTCCATGCATGCCCTCGAACCGTTTGAAAACTGGCCGACCCGTCATCGACTTCATAGATCAAGTTCATGGAGTGGCATATGACCATGTCCACTTTCCGCGACCATGGTCCTTTGTGGAAGGACCTCGGCATATGCACGAAGTGTTTGAAGAGGCGGTATATCCACCGTCCAAAGAAGATAGGAGTCGGGGGAGTAGCAAGTTGGTTCAGGTGCATGTTACGGAGTAGCAGGTATGGAACATCAAGGTTGACATGGTTGTGGATGCAATGGAGGACTAGTAGATCCCATAACCCTACAACACCGCTGCTGTCGTGCCTCTGGCTAAGAGAGTAAGTGAGGACCCTGTGGATGTAGCGGTAGAGAGGGACTCTCAACTGTGTGCTCTTAGTTCGGCTCGGGTTATAGTTGGCTTCCCCGATTTGAGCCCAAGCAGCTTGACTTTGATTTTTCAGAATCTCGCGTAGACCGCCGGTGTTCTCTTCATCTCCAGTATCCTCTTCCGAGTACAATCCAACTATTGCCCCGAATTGTGCGATTGAAATCGAGTATATGGTCCCTCCACAACGGAACTCTACCCCATTATTGTCAAACGGATCAGCTCTTGTCTTGAAGACGAACATGCTGTAAAATTCCATACGGTATTCATGCACGGAGTGAAGCCGAGTGCAAAGGGCAGCTCGTAGTGGGCCGGTGACAATGTTGTTGAAGCGATCTATCTGGTTCACTGCTTCGAGTGTGTGCATGCACACTTGTCTGGGATCCTCGTCGGGCCTAGTCCTTAACACATCATAACGAGCTTGAGCAACCAAATCGCTTGCGTTGAACCTGGTGAATTTCTTGGCCATCTGAAAGAAAACACACCAAACAATTAGTACGAAACAGTGAAATTTTTGGAGAAAACTGAAAACAGTCGGCTGAACAGGCCCCCGTGTTCAGCGGACACGCCCTTTGTAGGACCAAATTTGGCTGGACACGACCCCGTGCTCGCTGAGCACGACCCCGTGTCCAGGCTTCAGTTTCTCCAAATTCTCAATTTTTTACCCGGTCTCGAAAACTTGAAAATTTTTGGTTCAGTAGGGGCGGTTTTCCTCGAAAATGAAACCCCAAGTGCCGTTTTTCTCAAAACAACCCGATTACCCTTTCAATTTTATCTTTTTCGGTTCAAAAACAAGGGTTTGGGGTTTTTGTGAGAAATCGGGTGAATCTACAAACAATACAAGTTGATTTACTTCCTATAACATGTATCTAAACTAATGCTAACAGATTTATGCAAAGATTTGAGGTTCGATCCGGTTCAAGTTGAAGAACCCTAGATTTTTCCCCAAATCATGATGTTAATCTACATGCATGAACTTAATCTAACTAATTATAAGGATAGAATCATACCTTGACGTTGTTAGAAGGAGGGGAAACGTTGAAATCTTGCAGAAAAATCGCCGGAACCAGAGAGATTTTGGGGAAACGGGGCGTGTGGAATGAAGAAACTGAATGAAAAAGAGGGTTTTATCCCGACTGTTGCGCGGACACGGCCCAGTGCTCGCTGAGCACGGCCCCGTGGGCGGGCAAATTTAAATTATTATTTTTTTAAGTGCTCGTGTGAGTGCCCTGTTTCCCAAAACTTGGTTTTAGAGATCTTATCGATTCTGATGTTTTCTCGATTGTTCGTAACTTACCAGGTATGATGTTGATGCTTTCGTTCTTCGATCGTTTGAAGCGAGATTTCTTCCTCCTCATCCACAATGAATCCTTGATAGAGCTTCAGCCGTTGGCCGTTGACTTTGAAAGGAATTCCATTCTGAGATTTAATTTCTACTGCACCGTGTGGGAAAATATGGGTGATGGAAAAAGGTCCTGACCACCTAGATTTTAATTTACCAGGAAATAATCGAATTCGTGAATTAAACAATAGAACTTGATCCCCTACCCGAAATTCATTAGGCTTAATGTGTTTATCATGCAAATTTTTCATTCTTTCCTTATAAATTTCGGAGTTAGAGTACGCATAATTCCTTAATTCATCTAATTAATTTAATTGGCAAAATCGATTCTTACCTGCAAATTCTAAGTCTAAGTTTACATTTTTAATTGCCTAGTAGGCCTTGTGTGCTATTTCTACTGGTAAATGATAGCTTTTCCCATAGACGAGCTTATATGGGGTTGTACCTATTGTTGTTTTATAAGCAGTTCGAAAAGCCCATAAAGCGTCATCTAATTTATCGGCCCATTCTTTTTTATTTAGCCATACGGTTTTTTCAAGTATTCTTTTTAAACCTCTATTAGTCACTTCAGCTTGTCCGTTTGTTTGAGGGTGATATGCCGTTGAGACCCGGTGATAGACCCCATACCTTGTTAAGATTTTTTCAAGTTGATGGTTATAAAAATGGGTGCCTCTATCACTTATTACTGCTTTTGGTGTTCCAAAACGAGAGAATAATCTTTTTAGAAATCTTACCACGACTCTTCCATCGTTGGTTGGAAGTGCCTCGGCCTCGGCCCATTTAGACAAGTAATCTACCGCCACAAGTATATATTTGTTTCCTTTTGACGATGGGAAAGGTCCCATAAAGTCGAGTCCCCACACATCAAAAATTTCACAAACAAGAATGCCATTTTGTGGCATTTCGTTTTTGGAAGAAATATTACCTGATCTTTGGCAAGCGTCAAATGTCTTGACAAGACTTTGGGCGTCTATGTAAATGGTTGGCCAATAAAATCCTGAATCAAATACCTTTCGTGCGGTACTTGCGGCACCATGATGTCCTCCGTATGGACCTTCAAGACAATGGCGGAGAATTCTTCTTGCTTCACTACCATGTACGCATCGGCGGATGAGTTAATCGACACACATTTTGAAAAGATAAGGATCTTCCCAAAAATAATTCTTCACATCGGCAAATAATTTCTTTCTTTGATGATGTGGCCATCCTTTCGCGACTATACCTCTAGCTAGGTAGTTAGCATAGTCAGCGTACCATGGCTCTTCTTGGTATTCCACCATTTCCAAGGACTCCGTTGGGAACTTTTCATTTATTTGCTCATCCCTGGTTGCCTCCAAAGCTGGGTCTTCCAAGCGCGAAAGATGATCTGCTGCGGTGTTTTCTGCTCCTCTTTTGTCTTTTATTTCAAAGTCAAATTCTTGGAGGAGTAGAATCCACCGAATCAAACGTGGTTTAGCATCCTGTTTCTTGAAGAGATATTGAATGGCTGCATGATCTGTATAGACTATTGTTTTAGAAAGAACAAGATAAGAACGAAATTTATCAAAAGCAAATACCACAGCTAGTAATTCCTTTTCTGTTGTTGTGTAATTTTCTTATGCATCGTTAAGTGTTTTACTAGTATAATAAATTGGGTGAAAATGCTTATCTTTTCTTTGTCCCAAGACGGCTCCAACTGCAAAGTCACTTGCATCACACATGATTTCAAAAGGTAATTTCCAATCAGGCGCTATCATGATAGGTGCATTGATTAGCATTTCTTTTAGTGCTAGAAATGCTTGATTGCAATCCTTGTCAAAGATGAAAGGGGCATCTTTTTCAAGTAATTTTGTTAGAGGCCTTGAGATTTTTTAAAAGTCCTTGATAAATCGTCTATAAAATCCGGCATGACCTAGGAAGCTTCTGATAGCTCTAACGGAGGATGTGGGTGGTAATCAAGAAATAGTGTCTATTTTTGCTCGATCAACCTCCATTCCTTCGCTTGAGATTTTCTGACCGAGTACTATTCCCTCCGTTACCATGAAATGGCATTTTTCCCAGTTAAGGGCGAGGTTAGTTTCCTCACATCGGGATAGCATTCGTTCAAGATTATCGAGGCATTGGTCATATGAATCTCCAAAGATAGAAAAGTCGTCCATGAAGACTTCCATTGTCTTTTTTATCATATCATGGGAGATGGCCACCATGCAATGTTGAAAGGTTGCGGGGGCATTACATAGACCAAAAGGCATGTGTCGATAAGCAAAAGTTCCATAGGGACATGTAATATTGTCTTTTCTTGGTCTTCGGGTGCTATCGGGATTTGAAAGTAACCTGAAAAACCATCTAAGAAACAATAAAATTTGTGACCGGATAATCTTTCAAACATTTGATCAATAAAAGGTAAAGGAAAGTGATATTTCCTTGTTGCTTCACTCAATCGACGATAATCTATACATACCCTCCATCCTGTGACGGTTCTCGTTGGTATTAATTCATTTTTCTCATTAGTTATTACCGTCATACCTTCTTTCTTTGGAACTACTTGGACGAGACTTACCCAAGGACTATCGGAGATTGGGTAAATAAGTCCGGCGTCAAGTAATTTGATGACTTCATTTTTAACCACTTCTTGGACATTTGGATTTACTCTACGTTGTGGTTGTATTACCGATTTATAGTCATCATTCATTAAAATTTTGTGCGTGCACATGGAAGGACTTATTCCTTTGATATCTACATGCTTCCAAGCGATCGCATTTTTGTGTTTTTTCAAAAGCGTAATTAATTTTTCTTTTTCTAAACTAGTTAATTTTGACAAAATAATTACAGGTGATTTACCATCTTTGTCTAGAAAAACATATTCCAAATCCTTTGGGAGTTCTTTGAGCTCAAGCGGTGGGTCTTTAGGAGACTCCTTATTTGGTTGCTCATTTTTGTCAAGAATCACAAAGGTTTGTTCTATGGAGACCCCTTCTTCAACAAAGAGGTCAACTTCTTCTCCTGTATCGGGTGGTTCATCTTCATCTTCAATTAGGGGGTCATTATTGCCGAATGGGTATTTCATTGAACGCTCAAGATCGACACTCTTTTTAAATGTCCCTAATTGAATAGATAGATTGTTGTACTTCTGATTTTTCAAAGCTTCGTGGGTTTTTACAAAAGGTCGTCCCAACACTAGAGGAGCGTCATCAAGGATGACAAAGTCGGTTGGGATTACCATTTGGTTGGTTTGGACCAAGACATCCTCAACTACTCCTATTGATTTTATTACTTTCCGATTAGATAGAAAAATGGGTATTTGAAGTGGACAAAAAATCACTAATACTTAATTTTTCGAAAATGTAGTTTGACATTATATTAACACAAAGATCTTTGTCAATTGTGATATTACTAATAAAGGAGTTTTAAAAAAACATGGAACCGGTGTAATGTTAATTTCAAATAGGTCTTCTTTTATTAGCGAAGTTTGATCAATTGTTAACTTAATGCTTACCGTTTCGTCAATTTTAGTGTTAGTTTTTAACTCTTTTAAAAACTTAGCATGAGTGGGTACTAAAAAATGATTTTTGAAACAAGGTGACAAGAGATTAATTTTTTCAAAATCAGACTCTTCTTGAATTTTAACGTTATCGGACTCACCTTTCTCGTTGTTTAACTCATGTGTCCGTTTTTCACTTACTTGTTCTTCCATTTTTACATTTTCAACTATCTCTTCTTTATTACAAGTTAATTATTCCCTTGCGCGGGACTCCTCTTCCCTTGCGCGAGATTCTTTTATGCAACGTTCGATAGTTTTAATGTGTTCTATTATCTTAGCGGCTACGTGGGCGATAGAGTAAGGATAGGGATCCTCAAAGCTTGAATCCGGATGTTCGATCCTCTGTTCCTCATAATACTCATAGGAAGTATGTGGTTCACACCATTGTTCTTCATTGTAAGTATATGATGGATAAGGGTTGTAATTTTGTTCTTCATAATACTAATATGAGGTGGGTTGTTCATGCCACGGTTCCTCATAATAAGCATATGAAGGTGGAGGCTCATATCTTGATTCCTCAAAGTATGAGTATGAAGGCTCATACCTTGGTTCATCAAAATATGAGTATGAGGGAGAAGGCTCATACCTTGGGTCTTCATAGGTTGTGTATGAAGTTGATGGCTCATACCTGGGCTCCTCATAGTAGGTGTATGAAGTGGACGGTTGAAATAAGTCACAATATTGTACCGAGTGAGGGTTACCACAAATAGTGCAATAGTCTTCCCTATAATCATCCTCCTCATAGGTGTAGTTGTAACCTCCTGAGTATTGATCCATAAGAATCACTCAGCAGATCACAACAGAGTCTCGAGACCAGAAAACAAAAATAAAAATGGAAACAGAGGCTGGACACGGCCCCGTGTTCAGGTTCTGTATCTGGGTGTTTTAATAAAAGTAACTGGTTTTGTGCAGCACGGGGGCGTGTTTAGTGAGCACGACCCCGTGTTCAGACTCTGTATCTGGGAGTTTTATAAAAAATATGCAGCACGGCCCCGTGTTCAGTGAACATGGCCCGTGTTCAGGCTACTGTAAATGCAAAGACTAACTAAAAGGCAGAAAACGTGCGCGCGTTTTAAAAAGGTTTTGAAAAACTGATTAGGCCGTCGATTTTAAACTTTCTTAAAATCCTTGTGTCCCCGGCAACGACACCAAAAACTTGGTGCGTGTTGAGTGTGATAGGTTTTTATGTATATTTTTAGCCCTTTTTACACTTTAGTCAAGTTTTAAATTTATAAAACACGATATTTTACTAACACTAAACACACATATGGGCAAGTGCACCCATCGTGTGTCACACCCCGACCACGTAAAACAACAAATCGTGACGGAAACGTCGGGGAGTGTCGTAACAGAATCATTGTTTCATAACCATGGATTAAATAATTTTGTTTTATTGAATTATTGAACTCATATTCTATTACAAATCAGATAAATACAAATATTATCTTTCAAGTTTTAAAGTCTCTAATGTCACACCCCCAAAATCCACCATGCGGAGCACAACCGCTTGGAGGCGTGACATGATCAGGATAGAGCCACCAATCATATTGAACATCATAATTAAGTAAATGAAACCAACCACAATACAATTGGTGACCAAAAGTTAATTAACCCAGTTCAATTTAACCAGCGGAAGCATAAGACGTTAAACCAAAACACAATTTCGTAGTTCATAAGTTTAAAGACCCAAACATAAGTTTCATAAGTTCATAAAGTTTATTCATTAAGTACGGAACATATCAGTTCGCATCCCACAACGACCACCTCCATATGCAAGCTCCATAACATCTAGCGACCTGCAAAGAATGTAACAACGAGTTAACAACAAAGTTGAGTGAGTTCACGTTTGGTTGTCCATTATAGGGTTGTTTCCAAAAACGTCGTTTAATCTCATTTAGCTATCCAGCCGTGGGGGTTACCCCATAGTTCGAAAATGTTTATTTGTTAACCATCCCATGTCCACCTTCCCTGGCTATCCAGCCCGGCACTCCGGCCGTGGGGGCTACCCCATTATTTAAACTACCGGACTCGTTTATCATATCGACTACTAACGAAAATAAATTGTGCCCTAGCTTCGGTGTCTATCATCACCGACGTGCCATAGTCCATTAGTACACGCCCGTCCGACTGGCACGGTGTGAGGTTTGTTAAACCTAATAGCGCTATTAACTAATGACCCGCTCGCCATAGCCTCGGCGATTAAGTCGATACAAAAAGGGAGGGACTTCGCTGATAGAGTTCTAATCTAGTAAGTCTAATCCGTCTCAACAGGACGAGGAATTTACATTCCTGAACACGTCCCAAAGGACGAGGAATCCCTATTCCTGAACCCATTCCCATTCCCACAGGGAATTACCATGCTTTGTAGAAAAGTGTGAACTCACCTTGGTTTGCTCGGTTAGATTCTCAAATATAGCTAACAGTCAAGGTCGGTCAATCACATCCTAGTATGATTACCACTTAGTTTATTAGTGACTTCAAATAGAACACAAAGTTCCTACACGTATCTATCACATAACATGCATCACTTTGACGGTTCATGCCCATATAAACTTACCATCTATTCCCCACTCATAAACAAACATACGACATTTCACATAACACTTTTATTGACATATAACATGTTATATCATTCTCAAATAACCTACCCGACATTTAGACACACAAATCACTACTTATGTCGTGTCAGCTTTAATCTTCAAAACTGGGCTGTTTTTGGGGATTTTAATAAAATAGTTAACTTACTCCAAAAATTCCCAACTTTTTACAGAAAGTCTTAAACGATCCAAATATTATTGTGTAAAAATCTCGGGATCCAATTCATCACCAATATTTTACAAAAATTCATTTTCCGGACTGAACTCAGATTTATCTTTTTCTGACTGCAGTCCACGGAATAATTTATATTGGTTCCGTTAACATGCTCAGCGAATAACAACATTTCTAGTAATCAATATTAACAAGTAATCAGCAAGAAATCAGCAACAACTCAAGACAACTTCATATTAACATAAATACATCATTTTTTCATCTTTATATTAAGCTTTATGTTCATCTTTTGGTTCTTGTTCTTTAGTGATTTGAACATACTAACATACTACAACTTTTGATCACAAAAACAAGATGAACAAGGGTGTACAAGTAACTTACTACTAGCACAAGGCTAGGGAAGAATCTCTAGTGCGAGATGATGAAAAACGATGATGAAAGTGGTGGAAGAAGTAAGAAATGAAGTTCCTTCAAGCTCCTATCTTCATAAAGAACCTTCTAATGGTTGAATGGAACTTGTAAATGGAAGATTGTGGTGGTTTAGTGGTGGTGATGGGGGTGGCACTAGGGAGCCGAGAAGAGAGAGAAGAGTGAGAAGATGGAGTGTGAAGATTATGAATGATCTTGTAAGAGGTATTGGCCATACATGTAAGAGATTCTCTAATATTTTGTTCATACTTGCAAGTAACAATCAAAGGAGATCTAAACAAAATATATGGGGGAAAATCATGGTGATCTTGGTGGGGTCCATTGGACCAAAAATCGGTTGGGGGGGGGGGGTCTTGTTGCAATTTTTCTAACTAAATGGTAATTGATAGTTAGAGTGCAAGTAACTTGATAGTATATGTTTGTGTGATGATTTTTGGTGGGTATTATGGTACACGGGGATCATGACTAGCCAAAAATAATTAAATAATGTGTTTGACAAATATTTGGTGTCCCGGGTAATGTCCGGTTGTTCGGTCGGATACTGTTCCGTTAAAGTGTTTAATTGTTCCGTAAGGCGTCTTATATATATATTTTTCTAACACAATTAATTCCTAACACATAGGAAAATATACCGGACTATTTAGTAACTTTTCTGTATACTACTAGTATGTTAACACGCACCTGTAAGTATAACACCGTAATCAGAGAGCAGTTAAATGATTCAACACAATCACCAAGCACTTTAATTATCATTAAATAAATTGTACGGATACATGGAATTACGAGGGTTGTCACATTCTCCCCCTGTTAAGAAAATTTCGTCCCGAAATTTAGTGCGTAGTTACTGAGGAAGCTAGTTAAGTTGCGGTGTTTACTGGTTTTCCTGGGGTGTCACTTCATCCCCCCGTTGATTTGGAATTTCGTCCCGAAATTCTGCAGTAGCTTCAGCCTCAGTAGTGGTTGCATTTTTCTTAAACAGCTGCGGGTACTTAACTTTCATTTGGTCTTCTCGTTCCCAGGTATACTCTGGGCCATGACGGGAATTCCAATGAACTCGGACAAGAGGTATCCTGGTACGTTTGAGAATCTTTTCATCTCGATCAGTAATCTCTACTGGTTCCACGATGAATCGTAGCTTGTCGTCGATAGTGAGCTCCTTAAGAGGAACTATGAGAGTCTCATCTGACAGACACTTCTTCAGGTTCGACACATGGAAAACATTGTGAACTCCGCTGAGTTCTTCGGGTAGATTCAACCTGTAGGCGACTTTGCCAATTTTCTCAATGATTTCGAACGGTCTGACATAACGCGGATTGAATTTGCCTCGTTTGCCAAAATGAGTTTGCACCCGGTCCCCAATTTGGAACTCGAGTGGCTTCTTGCGCTTATCAGCGTAGCTTTTCTGATGGTCACGAGCTGTTGCCATTCGTTGTCGTATCTGAGCAATCCTTTCGGTTGTATCTACTACAAGTTCTGGGCCTGTGATTTGGCTGTCACCAACTTCTGCCCAACAGAGAGGTGATCGGCATTTACGTCCGTACAATGCCTTGAACGGAGCGGCCTGGATGCTGGTGTGGTAACTGTTGTTATATGAAAACTCCACCAATGGGAGGTGCTTTTCCCAGCCATTACCAAAGTCGATTACACATGCCCTAAGCATGTCTTCAAGGGTCTGGATGGTGCGTTCAGATTGCCCATCCGTCTGTGGGTGATAAGAAGTGCTCATATCTAAACGTGAGCCAAAAGACCTGTGCATAGCTTGTCACAGTTCCGAAGTAAAACGCGTGTCACGATCAGAAATGATGGAGGTTGGCACTCCGTGCCTTGATACTACTTCCTTTAGGTAGATGTCTGCTAGAGTAGAAAACTTGTCGGTTTCCTTGATAGCTAGAAAATGTGCAGACTTGGTCAGTCGATCCACGATCACCCAAATGGTATCATTTCCGCGCTGAGATCTAGGCAGGCTAGTAACGAAATCCATGGAAATTTGCTCCCATTTCCATGTCGGGGTCTCTGGTTGTTGGAGTAGGCCTGATGGTTTCTGATATTCAGTCTTGACTCTCGCACAAGTCAAACATTTACTAACGTAGGTTGCTATGTGGGCTTTCATACCAGGCCACCAATACGTAGTCTTGAGATCATGGTACATCTTATCCGAACCAGGATGTACTGAATAACGGGACTTATGCGCTTCATCCATCACAAGCTCGCGTAAGTTTCCATAGAGTGGAACCCAGATGCGCCCGTTTACATAGTAGGCGTCGTCTTCCTTTTGTTCTAGCCGTTGCCTCGATCCTCGTAAGGACTCAGCCCTGATGTTCTCTGCTTTCAATGCTTCAACCTGAGCATCACGAATTTGAGCAGGAAGACTAGATTGGATGGTAAGCTGTAACGCACGTACACGCTTAGGTATAGTATCCTTTCGACTGAGGGCATCGGCCACAACATTGGCCTTGCCCGGATGGTACTTGATCGCGCATTCGTAATCATTCAAGAACTCGACCCATCGATGTTGTCGCATGTTTAACTCCTTTTGCTTGAAGATATGCTCGAGACTCCTGTGATCGGTGTAAATGGTGCACTTGGTACCGTACAGGTAATGTCTCCATATCTTAAGCGCAAAAACAACTGCTCCCAGTTCCAAGTCATGCGTAGTGTAGTTCCTTTCATGAACCTTAAGTTGGCGCGATGCGTAGGCAATGACCTTGTCACGTTGCATCAACACGCAACCCAGTCCTTGGATGGAAGCGTCGCAATAAACCACAAAATCATCTGTGCCTTCAGGCAATGAGAGGATAGGCGCGCTACAAAGTCTATCTTTTAAGTGCTGGAATGTGGACTCCTGTACATCACCCCAACGGTAGGTGACACCCTTCTGAGTCAGTGAAGTGAGAGGTTGCGCAATCTTAGAGAAATCCTTGATAAATCTTCTGTAATATCCTGCCAAACCCAAGAATTGGCGGATTTCTATTGGTGTACGAGGTGCAGGCCAGTTCTTGATCGAATCAGCCTTGGATGGATCTACATGAATCCCATCCTCGATTACTACGTGGCCTAGAAAGTGGACTTCGCGAAGCCAGAAGTCACATTTCGAAAACTTGGCATACAACTGCTCTTTTTGAAGAAGTTCCAGAATAAGCCTCAGATGTTGCTCGTGTTCCTCCTGTCTCTTAGAATAGATCAGGATGTCGTCGATGAACACTATGACAAACTTATCCAGGTAAGGCTTGCACACTCGGTTCATGAGATCCATGAAGACTGCGGGTGCATTCGTCAATCCGAAAGGCATAACCAGAAACTCGTAATGGCCGTAGCGAGTTCTGAATGCTGTTTTGGAGACGTCCTCCTCGCGGACTCTCAGCTGATGGTATCCCGATCTCAAGTCAATCTTAGAGTAATAGCTCGATCCTTGCAATTGGTCGAATAGATCATCAATGCGTGGAAGAGGATAACGATTCTACACGGTCACCTTGTTAAGTTCGCGATAGTCAATACACATCCTAAAAGTACCGTCCTTCTTCTTTACAAACAAGACTGGAGCTCCCCAGGGCGAAGAGCTAGGACGTATAAAACCCTTTTCCAAGAGTTCTTGTAGTTGCGTGGACAGTTCTTCAAGTTCTGACGGAGCAAGTCGATAAGGTGCACGAGCTATTGGTGCTGCTCCAGGAGCTAGCTTGATTTGAAACTCGACTTATCGATGAGGCGGGAGACCAGGTAATTCCTCAGGGAATACCTCAGGAAAATCGCGCACAATAGGAATGTCTTCAATTCTCTTCTCTTCCGTTGATGTGTCAGTAACGAGTGCCAGGATGGCAGTGTGGCCCTTTCGCAAACACTTCTGGGCCTTAAGGAAAGAGATAATGCCTACGACAGGACCACTCTTGTCACCATGAATCACAAGGGGCTCTTTACCAGAACGAGGAATGCGGACGATTTTCTCCTTGCAAACAATCTCCGCTTGATGATGAGATAGCCAATCCATCCCAATAACGACGTCGAAACTACCAAGTGTGATAGGAATAAGATCGATAGAGAAAGTCTGACCAGCTAAGACGAGGTTACAACCTTTAACTACGTGTGTGGCTTCAAGACTTTTACCGTTTGCTAGTTCTACCGTGTGTTTGGTGTTCAAAAGTGTTGGAGTGCGCTTAATCATTTGACTAACTTTTAGGGACACATAACTAGTATCGGCACCTGAATCAAATAAAACAGTAACAAAGAAGTCGTCCAGAAGAAACTTACCCATCACAACGTTGGGATCGTTCCTTGCATCACCCTGACCAATCACGAACACATGACCCCTTGCCCCATTACCATTGTTGTTTCCCCCATTGCCGTTTCCATTCCCCTGATTGTTGTTGTTCTGGTTCTGATTTAGTTGGGGGCAGTCTTTCTTGAAATGGCCCTCAGCACCACATTGAAAGCACCCTTTGTTGTTACCTTGTTGTTGCTGTTGCTGGCGTTGATTGGGTGGGGCTTGCTGTTGCTGCCGGTTCTAATTCGCCGGATGCTGACTCCTGCAATCCCTTGCAATGTGACCAGGCTTGTTGCATCGATGACAGTTGCCTTTACCACATGGCCCACTGTGGTGCAAGTTACAGCGATTGCATTTGGGGTGATTCCCCTTGTATCCACCCTGACCTTGATTCCCAGAAGACCGCTGACTGGGGCTCCTGTACTCATCTGTCTTTCGCTGCTGGGACTGAGCTGAAGTAGAACCTTTACTAGAATTCCCATCCCATTTCCGCTTGTTATCATTGGGAGCGTCAGTAGTAGCAGTACCAATACGCTTAGGCAGTCTGTTTTGTTCCACTGCCTGGTCGGTGAGACGGTGAGCCAACTTGATGATTTGTTGAATGGTACCCAGGTTAGCTGAAGTTACGTGACTCTGAATCTCTGGTACAAGACCCTTGAGGTAAAGCTCAATACGTTTGATGGGAGGGTCCACCATAGTAGGGCACAATATGGCCAGCTCGTTTGACCTTTTCGTATACACCTCAATCTCCGAACCCGTCATTTTCAGGTTGAAAAATTCCACCTCTAGCTTGTGGATGTCATCACAACTGCAGTACTCTTCCTTGATCAGTTCCTTAAAGTCATTCCATGGGGTGGCATTAGCAACCGCCAACCCAAGTAGTTGAACATGTGCTTTCCACCAGGTTAACGCAGCACCTTCAAGTGTTCCGGTAGCATATTTCACCCTACGGTCTTCAGGGCATTCACATATCTCGAAGACAGACTCAAGCTTCTCAAACCAGTGAAGGAGGCCTACCGCTCCTCCTGTGCCGCTGAAGGTACTGGGCCGGAAATCCATGAAGGTTTTGAATGTGCACACAGGAGGTTGAGCATGTTGACCTATTGCGCGAGAATAAAAGACAAAGTTAAACACAAGAGTTGGTTCGCGAGAGTAGGATCTAATCATCCTAAGATAGGTCGAAATTGTGACACCTGTGTCACTTCAACCATCAAACAAATGCCAAACCAATGAAATATTGTATTTCATACTTGGGATTTGTAAAAATATGTGTATCGTTTGCACATATCAACTCTTGTTCGATTTTAAGCTTTAAATCGCTTTCTGGAGGGTTATACGCGCTCTGATGCGTAAATATAACCATTTTAATCCAATGAACACTCCAGAATAGTGAAATAGGCTTAACATACCTTAAATAACCTTTACATAACTTAGAAATAAGTTTTAAAGCCTTTGGTATGGCAAAAACAAGTTAATTCGCTTACAGGGACTAAACTTGACAAACTGCGAAAGTATGCCAATTTGAACTGTAACAGACGTTCTGGAACATGAACATAAGTTAAACACACCTTAAATATCCTTTATATAGCTTAGAAATAGGCTTTGAGGGGTTCGGTGTGCTAAAATAAACTTTTGGGTCATTCAGGGACTAAAAGTGTCAAAAAGTGCATAAGTTTGCACTTTCGCGCATAACTTACGTTCTGAATACATCCGGACATCCAAAAATTTGTGTAAGCACTAAAATATTTTATTTTTGTGTTTGGAATAAGAAAAATCCATTCGTCGCGTCATTTGGATCGTTTTTCGCACTTATGCGCATTCCGTCGTAATTAACCGAACAACGCAATCGTACGGCCAAACGAACAGACATCCGAGATATTTTTGAGCACATTTTAAGTTCCCTATACTTTAACTTTATTTTAGAGCTTTGAAATGGGGTTAACAAGGCTTAAACGTGTCAAAAATGCATCAAATAGCAAGTTTGGAGCTTCAGGGGCCTGTTCTGCCATTTTTCAAAGTTTCTGGTCTGCAGGCCCTTGCGCACCTCAACACTCTGAGTGTTACGGTGCGTAAGTAGGGGTCAGATGCAGCAACTTGTTTAAACAGCCTGTCTCCAGCCCTTAACCCCCTCCAAAGGCCAATGCCATGTGTCCAACTCTTATGGTTGGAGCAAAATGAGTTACCACAACTTTCCGACAAGTGTACGGGCCAGATCATTCCCTCTTCTCCAAGAAATGATCCTAACGGTGAATCGAAATCTATAAATATCCAACCCCCTTTATTTCAAAACCCACTTGAAATCTGAGATTTCTCTAAGTTGGGGTGTTTCATCACCTCATACCTGAGAATACTTGGATTATCAATCTTGCGGGGACCCTTTGTAAGTGTTCCTTCGTTCTTTTATTGCTTTTTGAGTCCGAAAGTCAAACTTTGTTTGAATTTCTGCATTGACCAGTTTATGGTCAATGCGAAGTTCGTTTGAACTTCATAACGTGAGCGTAATCACGATGGTTATAGTCCCTAGTGACTATACCTACTGATTACCATGTTATCTAGGCTCAGTGACGAGTCGTAGTTTGGTGGTTTGGTTTGAGTAAGTGACTTAAGTAACGAGGCGTGTGTAATATGATACAAGCATGGTGGATACGCCGCTGGTACTTCCTATATATAAGTGTTTGTATGGTATTACATATCGTAGCGTTATTTGAATCATTCAATTTAAGTCATATAACATTTTATACAAATAACATACTTTTCATAAGACATTGTTTTACAACAACTTATCTTATACAAATTCATTTTTACTTGGTTATTCAATTAACCTTACATTACTCTTTTACGTATCATCTACTTTATCATCACTTTTCGAATGATTTATAAAACAAAACATTTTACAAGGATCATGACTAACTTTTGTTAAACAACTCTTTCTAAACTTATAAGTCATGAATCCTATATTCACAAAACCTATGTATCTCACAGGCATTTTTATGCTGACGTACCTATTTTTACACATGTTTCAGGTACTGCTTTGCAATGATTGTTGATACATGCTACATTTAGGATGGACTCGTGCCTTAGCAACTTTAAAACTTGGAAGATTATAGTTGTAATTATTTGATTGTATTAAAACAATGAGTTCATTTATTCAATAAAACAAAATTATTTATTCCCTGGTTACGAAACAATGATTCTGTTACAACACTCCCCGACGTTTCCACCACGTCTGGCTGTTCTACGTGGTCGGGGTGTGACAGAAAAGTTGGTATCCGAGCCAATGGTTATAGGGAATTAGGTTATTAGTAATGCTTTGACCTAGACTATAACCTTCCTAGGACCCTAACACAAGTTTTCTTGTGTTTAGTTTTAAAACAACACCGTCACTTATTCTTAGGTGACAACCACAATAAGTACACAAATTTCTATCCCGCTTTGAAAACTAATCATCTGTTCTAGGATGATTTATTATATGGTTTTGAACCCTCTAAGTTTTCAAATCCCGTCAAAGTTGGTCTAAATAATGTGAACACGTGCAAACTGGAAGGGTGGGTGCCTGTACCCTGAGTTTTCTGTCTAAGGCTAGAGTGTTCGTACAAATCCACATAATCGGACCAGTCACTCTTACCTGGGAACTCTTGGGGTGAGTGTCCACTTATAGGCGAGCATGTCTTCGCGATACATTATTTTTGACCTATTTACTTCGATTAATCACCGGGGTCGTTTGTTGCTTTGTAGTAACAAACAAATGACCACTATCCTTGCTTTCATCAGATTTGTTTCATCTCATTCTTTTCGTCTAATTCTCTCACTCGTTTCCTTTCATGTTTCCTCTTTTAGAATGCCTCCTCGACGCGACAATCAAATGGCGAATGCTGAACTGGCGGAAATCATCGCGCAGCAAATGGCTGCTGCCTTCCCAAATATTTATGCTCAAATGATTCAAGCCATCAACAACAACAATGCTCCATGCAATTTCAAGAATTTTAACTCGGCTAAACCGCTCAAGTTTAGTGGTTCTGAGGGAGCAACTGGGCTTCTTCAATGGTTCGAGAGCATTGAGAATACTTTCCATCACGTTCAGTGTCCTGAAAATCACAAGGTTGAGTTTTCTTCGAGTGTATTTCAGAAGAGGGCTCTTACGTGGTGGAACGGGGTTATGAGAGACCGCGGTGCTGAGGTTGCATTAGCACAGACTTGGGCCGAGCTTAGGGCTCCTATGATGAAGGAATTCTGTCCTCGTCATGAGCTAAGGGCTCTAGAAAGGGAATTTGATGATTTGAAGCAAGACAGTGGGGAACATCGAGCCTATACTGACCGCTATGAGGAATTGAGCTTGTTATGCCCTACTATGGTTACGCCTCTGGATAAGGCGATTGAGAAATACATTGATGGTCTTCCTGACGTAGTTCAGGATATCGTTACTGGCAGCAACCCTACTACTGTCAGACAAGCCATTGAATTGGCTGCCACTCTGACTGAATCCCATATCAGGAAGCGCAAGCTGTTTCGGAAGGGCGACTCAAGACCATCTGACAAGACTGCTCAAGTGGAACCAAAGGAAGAAAATGCTGAGGTGTCCAAGAAGAAGAAGCGCAAAGCCTCTCAAAACTACGCTGTAACTGCTCAAGATAAACAGGTTGCACCAAACCAGCCAGCACAACCTCGCAAAAGGCAAAACTATGTTGGTACCGCACCTTTGTGCAACAAGTGCAACCGTCATCATCTAGAGCAAGAGCAGTGTTACAAATGTACCCACTGTGGGCGGTTGGGACATTTGATCAATGTTTGTCGTTATGCAAATCAAGCTGCTGCAAACCCTGCTGCTGTTCAAGCGCGGTTCCCTCCGGGGTCATGTTATAACTGTGGTGACCTTACCCACTACAGGAACAATTGCCCAAGACTTGTTAACATATCTCCAGCGCGTGGACGAGTGTTCAACATCAATGAGGCAAACGTGAACAATGATGCAGCAGTGAACAATTAGTGTTTTGTAATTCCTTGGTTGTTATCTTTTGACACTTCAAGACAATTCGGTTGTTACATAAATAAATATTTATTGTAAAAGTTATGCGTTTATGTGAATGTTTGATGCAACCTTATGATGTCAACCCGATGACAAACTACTCGTATGGTTCAGTCATTTTATGATCACTTGTGATCTCCCTAAGAACCTTTAACACTCGTTTCTTTTAAGAAACAAAGCCAAACTCTTATTGAAAATCCTTCTATCTTTATAGATAGATCCTTGAAAATCATTAAAGTGCCAAATGAAATCCATGGATTGGATTCCTAGTGTGCTTTAAATATCCATACCTAAAGATAACAAATTAAAGAATCAAGTTAACTAATTTTGTGCTTATGTTTTTCTTACATGTTTTGTGGTTGTATGTGATCCATCCAAATCCTCGTAGAATCTTCCATATCTTATATGAGGGATTCATAGTAGGATATCCAAAGTTACTATCTTAAATCCTTAATGGACTTCTACGTTATAGTCAAGTCCCTTGGGTTTTAAAGTACTATTCTATAATCGGACCTCTTGAATGGTCTGGTTAAACAGATTGATTTTGAAAATCTAATTAGAAATATCATGTGATGATATAATTAAAAAAGATCCCTTAAGTGGTCTATTTAAGGAGATCGTACGACGGTCTAGTTAAGAAGATCATGCGTTGATCTAGTTAAAAGGCTCGTTCGTTGATCTAATTAAAAGGACCCTTTGGTGGTCTAGTCGAGTCGCTTCATGTTTATTCAAGTGATATTTTTTCCTACGCATTATGAAATGAACTGTGCGGACTGTGCAAGGAATTACGTAATTATCGAGGCCTACATAATTATGGAATTCAGTGCACAGAAACCACAAGAAGCTTTGTCATGTGTTAAGACCTATAGTGACAAGAATAATGATACGGGAGAAGTCTTGGACCTCGACCAATGTCATTTATTCTCACACTCCCCAATTCTGATCTCAATCACACACCAAGTTTCCTATGATAAGTCTTCATAAGAAACGTTCCTCTGTCCGTAGTTCAAAATTCCATGTTTTACTATTACAAGGAATTCACTTTGAGGGTTAACAAATTCGCTAAGAGTCCTAACATGGCCCAGAGTTTTACTTAAGGGTTCAATGGATCTATTAGAAGGCGAAACCGTCACAGCTATATTCACAAGTTTCCTCTAGAATTAAATTTCAGGATGAAATTTCCTAAAGTAGGGGAGACTGTGACACCTGTGTCACTTCAACCATCAAACAAATTCCAAACCAATGAAATATTGTATTTCATACTTGGGATTTGTAAAAATATGTGTATCATTTGCACATATAAACTCTTGTTCGATTTTAAGCTTTAAATCGCTTTCTGGAGGGTTATACGCGCTCTGATGCATAAATATAACCAGTTTAATCCAACGAACACTCCGGAATAGTGAAATAGGCTTAACATACCTTAAATAACCTTTACATAACTTAGAAATAAGTTTTAAAGGCTTTGGTATGGAAAAAACAAGTTAATTCGCTTACAGGGACTAAACTTGACAAACTGCGAAAGTATGCGAATTTGAACTGTAACAGACGTTCTAGAACATGACCATAAGTTAAACACACCTTAAATATCCTTTATATAGCTTAGAAATAGGCTTTAAGGGGTTCGGTGTGCTAAAATAAACTTTTGGGTCATTCAGGGACTAAAAGTATCAAAAAGTGCATAAGTTTTCACTTTCGCGCATAACTTACGTTCTGAATACATCCGGACATCCAAAAATTTATGTAAGCACTAAAATATTTTATTTTAGTGTTTGGCATAAGAAAAATCCATTCATCGCGTCATTTGGATCGTTTTTCGCGCTTATGCGCATTCCGTCGTAATTAACCGAACAACGCAATCGTACGGCCAAACGAACCAACATCCGAGATATTTTTGAGCACATTTTAAGTTCCCTATACTTTAAATTCATTTTAGAGCTTTGAAATGGGGTTAACGGGGCTTAAACGTGTCAAAAATGCATCAAATAGCAAGTTTGGAGCTTCAGGGGCCTGTTCTGCCATTTTTCAAAGTTTATGGTCTGCAGGCCCTTGCGCACCTCAACACTCTGAGTGTTATGGTGCGCAAGCAGGGGTCAGATGCAGCAACTTGTTTAAACAGCCTGTCTCCAGCCCTTAACCCCCTCCAAAGGCCAATGCCATGTGTCCAACTCTTATGGTGGGAGCAAAATGAGTTACCACAACTTTCCGACAAGTGTACGGGCGAGATCATTCCCTCTTCTCCAAGAAATGATCCTAACGGTGAACCGAAATCTATAAATACCCAACCCCCTTCATTGCAAAACCCACTTGAAATATGAGATTTCTCTAAGTTAGGGTGTTTCATCACCTCATACCTGAGAATACTTGGATTATCAATCATGCGGGGACCCTTTGTAAGTGTTCCTTCGTTCTTTTATTGCTTTTTGAGTCCGAAAGTCAAACTTTGTTTGACTTTTTGCATTGACCAGTTTATGGTCAATGCGAATTTCATTTGAACTTCATAACGTGAGCGTAATCACGATGGTTATAGTCCTTAGTGACTATACCTACTGATTACCACGTTATCTAGGCTCAGTGACGAGTCGTAGTTTCGGCCAAAATGCGCATTCTTGCGTGTTTTGTAACCAAACTACTCTTAGGTGTCAAAACCGTTTGTTTTGATACCAAACCTGTTTTCTAAACTTAGTTAAGCATGTTTTAGCATGCTTAGCTCGTCACTTTTAGTTTAGTGCTTATATAGGGTCGTAAGGTAAGCGATCTAAACAATCGCTTATACTTTCGAACCCGACCCATCTGGTCGATCATTAGGATCCGACCAAACACATTAGGTGACCATAGTATATAGGGAATAACCTTCTGAGGTTATACCTTGTGGTCGCTTCGTTTAAGTAGTTGTATGATAGGTAGTTTATATGCCTTAGGTAAATTACCAAAATACCCCTCTGATGCCAAAATTCATTTTAAACGTATGTAACATAACCAATGACCTCTAAACTGATTTATCAACAATATTAAACATGTTAAGGCATATCTTACTTGTCATAGGACTAGTTAGGCGGTCCGAACGCGTTTCACGCGAACGACGCGTTAAAGTAGCATAAGCTACCTAAACGGGTCGTAAGCACTTAGGCTAGGTTTCATTTAGTATGTAGGCCTTGTTATACCATACTACCTGAGTTCCCATACTCATTTGGTTTACGAGCCCTCATTCTATCCGATCCTCCGATATAGGTCCGGTTTATTAACATAGTACCTATATTAGGTGCCGTTTGATCCCGTGATCTCTAGCATTGCTTGGTGGTTATCTTAGGACTTCTGAGCAATCTCAAGTGAGTATATAGTTCCCCTATTTTACTGTTTTCCAAACTGTTTTGGGGTGAAGCATGTGTACCTATGTGTTATTTTCATGATTTCAAAGTATAATTGATTATACATGTTATTACTTATCTTTTGGCAAACTAAATGACTATCTATGGTTTAAACACCGATTTCTCAAAGAACATAAAATAAAAATGTTGAATTGTACTTATTTTATGTTCACCAGACCGATTGTTAGTATGATATAGCGCTATAGGATTAGACACCCCATTCCTGTTGTCATGGAATGTCTGAAACCAATTTGTTTCTCCATCCAAATAGGGACTGCCTTTGTGGTATCCTTATAGTCTCAAAGGTGTAGTTTGATGCACTAGGTCTGAATGAATTCTTAAATCACACATTTAAAGTATATTTTGATATACTCCCAAAAGTGTAGTTTGATATACTCTCATGTGTGGTATTGTACAGAACCAACATATATATTTTATCAACAAACCAAAACATATTTTTATATGTTATTTATAAAACCCAAAGCATATTTTGATATGTTATTTATGAAACCGAAACATAGTTTAATATGTTATTTACAAATCCAAAGTATACTTTTAATATGCTACTATAAGGTTATTCGTTTAACCTTACATTATTTTACAAAGCATAACTTTTGATTTATTCAAACACTTTGTTTTGTACATTTTTACTTGTGGTTTAAGAAATCTCATTTTACTTACCATACATAACTTTTGTTTACACATTACATGGTTTACATTTAACTTGAGTTATACAATAACATTGGACTATTGGTTTAAACATGAACATTCTATATTGGTGGTTTGGTTTGAGTAAGTGACTTAAGTAACGAGGCGTGTGTAATATGATACAAGCATGGTGGATACGCCGCTGGTACTTCCTATATATAAGTGTTTGTATGGTATTACATATCGTAGCGTTATTTGAATCATTCAATTTAAGTCATATAACATTTTATACAAATAACATACTTTTCATAAGACATTGTTTTACAACAACTTATCTTATACAAATTCATTTTTTCTTGGTTATTCAATTAACCTTACATTACTCTTTTACGTATCATCTACTTTATCATCACTTTTCGAATGATTTATAAAACAAAACATTTTACAAGGATCATGACTGACTTTTGTTAAACAACTCTTTCTAAACGTATAAGTCATGAATCCTATATTCACAAAACCTATGTATCTCACAGGCATTTTTATGCTGACGTACCTATTTTTACACATGTTTCAGGTACTGCTTTGCAATGATTGTTGATACATGCTACATTTAGGATGGACTCGTGCCTTAGCAACTTTAAAACTTGGAAGATTATAGTTGTAATTATTTGATTGTATTAAAACAATGAGTTCATTTATTCAATAAAACAAAATTATTTATTCCCTGGTTACGAAACAATGATTCTGTTACAACACTCCCCGACGTTTCCGCCACGTCTGGTTGCTTTACGTGGTCGGGGTGTGACAGAAATGGCAGGTTATACCTCCTGCTGGAATTGCTGCGAGTGCCTCAGCCACTCGTTCGTTGATTAGAGCCGCTAACTAGGCTTGAGTTAGGTTGATACGTCCTCCGCGTCCGCTCATGATCTTCACAATGAAGTAATGTGAGTGAGAAAAGTGTCGCTAAAGTGCGTAAGTGTGGGACGACAGAAGAGAGTAAGCACACAAGGTTCAAATTGCAGTCATCACGTTAACTAGTGCACAGTGTGAACTATCTAACCGACAATGTAAACATAAACCATACCACCTATTGTGTCGAGTCTTGCACATGGAGCGAAGCGTCGTTGTGGATCGTTGAGCACTTTATAGGTTATAGTCTGGTTTTGTCAAAAAGATTTTCCCTTTTTAAAACCAAGTTCACTATAACCAATGGCTCTGATACCAATCTGTCACACCCCCAAAATCCACCATGTAGAGCACCACCGCTTGGAGGCGTGACATGACCAGGATCGAGCCACCAATCATATTGAACATCATAATTAAGTAAATGAAACCAACCACAATACAATTGGTGACCAAAAGTAAATTAACCCAGTTCAATTTAACCAGCGAAAGCATAAGACGTTAAACCAAAACACAATTTCATAGTTCATAAGTTTAAAGACCCAAACATAAGTTTCATAAGTTCATAAAGTTTATTCATTAAGTACGGAACATATCAGTTCGCATCCCACAACGACCACCTCCATATGCAAGCTCCATAACATCTAGCGACCTGCAAAGCATGTAACAACGAGTCAACAACAAAGTTGAGTGAGTTCACGTTTGGTTGTCCATTATAGGGTTGTTTCCAAAAACGTCGTTTAATCTCATTTAGCTATCCAGCCGTGGGGGTTACCCCATAGTTCGAAAACGTTTATTTGTTAACCATCCCATGTCCACCTTCCCTGGCTATCCAGCCCGGCACTCCGGCCGTGGGGGCTACCCCATTATTTAAACTACCGGACTCGTTTATCATATCAACTACTAACGAAAATCAATTGTGCCCTAGCTTCGGTGTCTATCATCACCGACGTGCCATAGTCCATTAGTACACGCCCGTCCGACTGGCACGGTGTGAGGTTTGTTAAACCTAATAGCGCTATTAACTAATGACCCGCTCGCCATAGCCTTGGCGATTAAGTCGATACAAAAAGGGAGGGACTTCGCTGATAGAGTTCTAGTCCAGTAAGTCTAATCCGTCCCAACAGGACGAGGAATTTACATTCCTGAACACGTCCCAAAGGACGAGGAATCCCTATTCCTGAACCCATTCCCATTCCCACAGGGAATTACCATGCTTTGTAGAAAAGTGTGAACTCACCTCGGTTTGCTCGGTTAGATTCTCAAATATAGCTAACAGTCAAGGTCGGTCAATTACGTCCTAGTATGATTACCACTTAGTTTATTAGTGACTTCAAATAGAACACAAAGTTCCTACACGTATCTATCACATAACATGCATCATTTTGACGGTTCATGCCCATATAAACTTCCCATCTATTCCCCACTCATAAACAAACATACGACATTTCACATAACACTTTTATTAACATATAACATGTTGTATCGTTCTCAGATAACCTACCCGACATTTAGACACGCAAATCACTACTTATGTCGTTTCAGCTTTAATCTTCAAAACTGGGTTGTTTTCGGGGATTTTAAAAAAATAGTTAACTTATTCCAAAAATTCCCAACTTTTTACAAAAAGTCTTAAACGATCCAAATATTATTGTACAAAAATATCGGGATCCAATTCATCACCAATATTTTACAAAAATTCATTTTCCAGACTGAACTCAGATTTATCTTTTTCTGACTGCAGTCCACGGAATAATTTATTTAAAATTCATCGAGAGTCCGATTTATGAAATTCCAGTGGGGTAATTACAAATACATCATTTTTCATCTACTGTACAAATTTCATGAGCTGATTCATCATAGATTTCCAGTTATGACCAAAAACACATCACCCATTTACTGCAGCAAAAACTCAGCTTCAGCTGCTGTTTTTAAAAGGGTCTTTAAAAATAGTAAACGAAGTCCAAAAATTATGATTCCAGTGCCATTAGAACCGTATTTCATAATACATAAATCTAGACTTCATAAAATGCATTTTTCATTTTATTAAGGTTCGGTTACAGCCAACTGAAGTTGGCTGTTATCACTAAACAACTTTCTGTTTTTCAACTTTTACATTCTAATGCGAGTTATATTGGTTCCGTTAACATGCTCAGCGAATAACAACATTTCTAGTAATCAATATTAACAAGTAATCAGTAAGAAATCAGCAACAACTCAAGACAACTTCATATTAACATAAATACATCATGTTTCATCTCTATATTAAGCTTTATGTTCATCTTTTGGTTCTTGTTCTTTAGTGATTTGAACATACTAACATACTACAACTTTTGATCACAAAAACAAGATGAACAAGGGTGTAAAAGTAACTTACTACTAGCACAAGGCTAGGGAAGAATCTCTAGTGCGAGATGATGAAAAACGATGATGAAAGTGGTGGAAGAAGTAAGAAATGAAGTTCCTTCAAGCTCCTATCTTCATAAAGCACCTTCTAATGGTTGAATGGAACTTGTAAATGGAAGATTGTGGTGGTTTAGTGGTGGTGATGGGGGCGGCACTAGGGAGCCGAGAAGAGAGAGAGAAGAGTGTGAAGATTATGAATGATCTTGTAAGAGGTATTGGCCATACATATAAGAGATTCTCTAATATTTTTTTCATACTTGCAAGTAACAATCAAAGGAGATCTAAACAAAATATATGGGGGAAAATCATGGTGATCTTGGTGGGGTCCATTGGACCAAAAATCGGTTTGGGGGGGGGGGGTCTTGTTGAAATTTTTCTAACTAAATGGTAATTGATAGTTAGAGTGCAAGTAACTTGATAGTATATGTTTGTGTGATGATTTTTTGTGGGTGTTATGATACACGGGGATCATGACTAGCCAAAAATAATTAAATAATGTGTTTGACCAATATTTGGTGTCCCGGGTAATGCCCGGTTGTTCGGTCGGATACTATTCCGTTAAAGTGTTTAATTGTTCCGTAAGGCGTCTTATATATATTTTCGTAACACAATTAATTCATAACACATAGGAAAATGTACCGGACTATTTAGTAACTTTTATGTATACTACTAGTATGTTAACACGCACGTGTAAGTGTAACACCGTAATCAGAGAGCAGTTAAATGATTCAACACAATCACCAAGCACTTTAATTATCATTAAATAAATTGTACGGATACATGGAATTACGAGGGTTGTCACATCTAAGGCACGAGTCCATCCTATGTATAACATGCATCAACAATCATCACATAGCAGCACCTGAAACATATGTAAAAATAGGTACGTCAACATAAAAATACCTGTGAGATACATAGGTTTTATTCAAAATAGGATTCGTGACTTGTAAGTTTAAAAGAATGTTTAACAAAAAGTAGTCATGAACTTAAAAATGTTTTCGTTATAAATCATGCGATAATTGATAAGAAATCAGATGATATAAAAGAATTAATGCATATATAAATAAATAACCAAGTAAAATGAGTTTGTATAAAATATGTTGTTTTAAAAAAAAAACAAAGTTTTGATAAAAAGATTTGTAGTATATATAAAAATATACCTTGGTTTTAAGAAAGTCGGATAAGTAATATATTAAAATATATTTTAGTTCCAAAATAGTTAAACAGATAATATATCAAATATACTTTAGTTGTTAAATAATAGTTTTCGGTAGTATATCATAAGTATACTTTGGTTTTGTAAATAACATATCAAACTATGCTTTGGATTTGAAAATAACATATCAACTATGTTTGGGTTTGAAAATAACATATCAACTATGCTTTAGTAAATAACAAAATATATGTTGGTTTTGTACATAGTATATCAAACTATACTTTGGTAAACAATATCACATATGGGAGAATATCAAACTATACTTTGGAAGTATATCAAAATATACGAAAGAAAATGTGATTTAGTATTCATTCAAACCTCAGTGTATCAAACTACACCTTAGAGACTATAGAAATACCACAAAGGCAACTTCTATTTGGATAAAATTTGGTTTCTGACATTCCATACAACAGGAATGGGGTGTCTAGTCCTATAGCGCTATATCATACTACCAATCGGTTTGGTGAATTTATAAAATAAATACAACCCAACAATTGATTTTATAATCTTTGAAAAATTAGTGTTTAAACCATAGATAATCATTCAGTTTGTCAAAAGATAAGTACTAGCATGTATAATCATACAGTTGAAATCATGAAAATAACGAATAGGCACACATGTTTCACCCCAAAACAATTGAAAACAGTAAAAGAGGGGACTATGTACTCACTTGAGAGTGCTCAGAAGTCTTGAATAACAACCAAGCAAAGCTAGAGGGGTCACGGAAATCAAACGGCACCTATTATAGGTAACTAAGTTAATAAACCGGACCTAAATTGGAAGATCGGATAGAATGAGGTTTCGTAAACCAAATGAGTATAGGAACTCATGTAATATGGTTTAACAAAGCCTACATTCTAAATCGAAACCTAATCTAAGTGCTTACGACCCATTACGACCCGTTTAGGTAGCCTACGCTACTTAAACGCGTCGTTCACGTAAAACGCGTTCGGACTGCCTAACTAGTCCTATGACAAGTATTATATGCCTCAACATGTCTAATAATGTTACCTAATCAGTTTAGACATAAAAATTTAAGTTACATATGCCTAAAATGAATTTATGCATGAAAAGGGCATTTGGGTCATTTTCCTAAGGCATATAAATCACCTATCATACAACTAACTAAACGAAGTGACCATAAGGTATAACCTCAGAAGGTTATTCCCTATACAACTATGGTCACAAAATATGTTTGGTCGGATCCTAATGATCGACCAAACGGGTCGGGTTCGAAAGTCTAAGCGGTTGTTTAGACCGCTTATCTTACGACCCTATATAAGCACTAAACTAAAAGTGATGAGTTAAACATGTTAAAACATGTTTAACGAAGTTAGAAAACAAGTTTGATATCAAAACAAAGGGTTTTGATACCTAAGAATAGTTTGGTTGCAAAATACGCATAAACGCGTACTTTGACCGAAACTATGACTCGTCACTAAACCTAAATAACGTGGTAATCAGTAGGTTTAGTCACGAGAGACTATAACCATCGTGATTACGCTCACGTTACGAAGTTCAAACGGACTTCGTGTTGACCATTGACTGGTCAAAGCAGAAAGTTAAACACTGTTTGACTTTCGTGCTAAAAACGCATAAAAGCACGAAAGAATACTTACAAAAGGTCCAAGCTACAAAGATATGATCTATAAATTCTCAGGTATGAAGCTTTGAGCTTCAACTTAGAGAATATTCAGATCATGAGTGAGGAAAGAATGAAAATGGGTTGGGTTTATATAGATTTCGAAGAACTGTTAGGATCGTTCCTCGATAAACGAGCTTCGATCTGAGCCGTACAAGTGCACCCACTGTTTTGGAATACCATGGGTGCTTAAAACCAGCCCCTAGATTCATAAAAACCATGTGCAAAAGCAAGAAACCCAGCTGCTGATTGAAATCAGCTGTTTTACTGATCTGGGGAGCTCTCGCACCCCGCGTACGAGCTAGCCCCATTCTACGCGGCCCGCGACCGCCGGGTGAATCAGAAACAGTTTCATAAGTTGCAGTTTTGGTCCCTGCACATGTTTAAGGCCTATTTTGACACGTTTAAAGCCCGTTAAGCCATTTTCAAGGTTCAATGATGCCTAAGAATAGGGGACATGAAACATGCTCAAAAATATGTCGGATGTCGGTTCATTTGGTAGTACGATCACGATATTCGGTTAATTACGACGAAACACGAACGGACGTGAAAAACAATCCAAATTACGCAACGAATGGAATTTTATCATGCCAATCACTAATATATAATATTTTAATGATTACATAAATTTTTGGATGTCCGGATATATTCAGAACGTAAGATATGCGCGAAAATGCAAACTTATGCATTTTTTGACGCTTTTAGTCCCTATTGATCAAATAAGTTTATTTTTGCGCACCAAACACGTCAAAGCCTATTTCTATTCCATATAAAGGATATTTAGGGCATGTTTAACTTATGATCATGTTCCGGAATGTTCGTTACAATATGAATCGGCATACTTTCACAGTTTGTCGAAATTAGTCCCTGTAAGCGAATAAACTTGATTTCGACACACCAAACCCTCCAAAACTTATTTCTAAGTTATGTAAAGGTTATTTAAGGTATGTTAAGCCCATGTCACTATTCCGGAGTGTTTGTCGCATTAAACTGATTATGTTTACACCAGTTCGCGTATAACTTTCCAGTAGCGATTTAGAGCTCGAAATCGAACGAGAATCGATATGTGCAAATGATACACATATTTATACAAATCCAAAGTATGAAATACAATATTTCATTGGTTTGGCATTTGTATGATGGTCGTAGTGACACAGGTGTCACAGTCTCCCCTACTTTAGGAAATTTCGTCCCGAAATTTAATTTTAGAGGAAACATTTGAAGACAATTGTGATTGTTTCGCTTTCGAATGAATCCTTCGTACCCTAAGTAAAACTCTAGGCCATGTTTGGATTCTTAGCGAATTTGTCAACTGCCAAAGTGATGTCCTTGTAGTAACAAAACATGGAGTTTCGAACTACGGATAGAAGAACGTTTCCTACAAAGACTATTATAGGAAACTCGTGTGTGCTCGAAATCGGAGTCAGAGTTTGTAAGATAAAATGACGTTGGTCAAGGTCCAGGACTTCTAGTAACTTAAATAACGCTACGTTCGCAATGTAATAAGGAACACTTATATATAGGAAGTACCAGTGGCGTATCCACCATGCCCCTTTCTACATTGTTCCCGTCTCGTTATTCTCATCACTAAAGGTCTTAACACATAAAAAAAATTTGCTACAGTTTCTGTGCCCTGAATTCCATAATATGTATGCATCCATAATTACGTAATTCCTTGCACAGTCCACACAGTTCATTTCATAATGCGTAGGGGAAAAATCAATCGAATAAACATGAAGTGACTTGACTAGACCACCAAAGGATCTTTTTAACTAGATCAACGAACGATCCTTTTAACTAGATCAACACATGATCTCCTTAACCAGACCGTCGTACGATCTCCTTAAATAGACCACTTAAGGGATCTTTTCAGCTATATCATCACATGATATTCCTAATCAGATTTTGAATCAATCTTTTTAACTAGACCACTCAAGGGGTCCAATTATAGAATAGTACTTCATAATCCAAGGGTCTTAACTATTACGTAGAAGCCCATTAAGGATTTAAGGTAGTACCTTTGGATCTCCTACTATAATTCCCTCATATGGAGATATGGAAGATTCTATGAGGATTTGGATAATGAATATTCGGATTACAAAAACACAAGACATAAAAGAAATCACATAAGCACATAATCACATAATTGTATCAGTTTCGTAAAATAAACTTGAAACAACAAATTTTATTTATATAACAGTTGAATTGTTCCAAACGTCAAAGGATAACAAACAAATAAATATAAAAGGCTAATTGTTCATTGCTGCATTGTCGTTCGCGTTTGCCTCGTTTATGTTAAACACTCGTCCACGCGCTGGATTTGCGTTAACAAGTATTGGGCAATTGTTTCGGTAGTGAGTAAGGTCACCACAGTTATAACACGACCCAGGTGGAAACTGTGCTTGCGTAGCAACAGGATTTGCAGCAGCTTGATTTGCATAACGGCAGGTATTGACCAAATGTCCCAATCGCCCACAGTGGGTACATTTGTGACATTGTACTTGCTCTAGATGATGACGGTTGCATTTGTTGCACAAAGGTGCGGTACCAACATAGTTTTCCCTTGTACGAGGTTGTGCTGGCTGGTTTAGTGCAACCTGATTATTCTGAGCAGTTACTGTGCAGCTTTGCGAAACCTTGCGCTTCTACTTCTTGGATGTCTAGGCCTGTTTATCCTTTGGTTCTTCTTGTGCAGACTTGTCAGATGGTTTCGGGTCACCTTTTCGAAAAAGCTTACCCTTCCTAATCTGGGATTCAGTCAGGGTAGCAGACAATTCAATGGCCTGTCTGACGGTTGTGACAACCCTCACCAAACCAGGTATCCGTACGAATTAATTAATATTTAATTAATGCTTAATTACTGTGCTTGCTTACAATTGTGGTTAAATTGATCCTTGATTTCTGATACATACTTATACATGCATCATACTTTATTACTGTCACTCCATTAATTACACAAACATTAGTGACAACCTTGATGCATAAAAGCACAGTAGCACAATGAACGGATAACCCAGTAAACATGCTGACATAGCCAGCATCAGATAGGCACTGTCTCAGAGGCCAGTATGAGCCAGGAATAGATTACTACCCTAGTAGGGAGTGTAGGGAGGTGAGGATTGTAGAACTGCGTCACTAGGCGATAGTTATAGTGACCGGATGTGCCTAAAACATGCTCTAATTACAAAATCTTGCACTTTAATACAAAATTCAGCATTTAAGCTAACTAGTAAAGTGCAAAAACATGGAAAAATAATACTAGACACTTTCCAAAGTGTCGGGAATTCATTGTGTCACTAAAACAAATATTAACCACACTTTAAATGCTTATTTAGCACTTTAACGGATCAGTATCCAACCGAACAACCGGACTTTACCCGGAACATAAAAATATTGTCAATGACATTGTAGGATCGTTTTGTGACCCAAACGAGTCGTTCAGAAGAGATTTAATCCGTTTCAGAGGCGGAAACTAAGAAACGAAGATAGAAACAGCTTGAATATCACTTTAAACCTTGTGTATATTGAATTAACACTGATTACATGCAGAAAATATACCGGCAGCACTTCGGTATCGATTACAAGGCTCTGGTCTGGTAGCTTCAAATGAAACATGACATGCCTATTTATACTAAATGCTTGTTAGCTTGAAATGACACACACACGTTCAAGCTACCAGACACGTTCAAGCTATCAGACACGTTCAAGCTAGCAGACACGTTCAAGCTATCAGACACGTTCAAGCTACCAGACACGTTCAAGCTATCAGACAATGCAACCCAGACTCGATATAAGATGAAGACGATAGATGTATGCACCAACAAACTCCCCGTCAGATGTTGACGAGTCTTAAGTGTCGAGTCTTTTCAATCTTCGGTCTTTATCAGTCTGAACGCTCTCTGAAATATCTCACAGTGTAAGCATCCTCAAACTTTATCTCCTTCTCCTCTTCATCATCAACAAACTCTTCACGAACAATCTCTACTCAGATGTCTTCAGACTCCCCCTTTCGATATACTGGGATCGCAGTCTGGCATGTTGAAATCATACATTCATCAGGTATCGGAACCTGGCTTTCTATCATTCAAAAAACCTGCACACTCTCTACCCAAAAATAAATTTTCTGATAACTACTTGTAGAGTATATTTTAAAATGATTCAACATTAATAGTCTCTGATGAACCATTTGCAGAAATATCATTTTCATTTCAAAGAACTTCAAACAAATACTTTCCCAAACCTGTTCGTCATGTCTAGCACTTGGAATTTTGAAAATTAGCTCTCCAACACCAGTTGTCGAAAATCTTTTTGGATTTTTCAAAATTTATGCTAAAACACACTAAAATCTTTTTGGATTTTGAGATATTAAGAAATGTAGTAAAGAAATATTTACAGACAATATTTTTGTGAGTTCGTGCAAGAGGATCATATTAGTTTTTGAGAAGTCACAAGTACCGTTGAGCTTAGTTACACATTAAGTATTAAACAATTCAACTTAAATTCTCACACAAATTTAAGTTCTCACACAAATTTCAACTGATTCAGGATATGAGTTAGATGTTTTAAAGACTTAAACTCATTCATGTGTCCCACCTCTTGAATATACTCCCGTATCCAGATCCCAATATTCAGTCTTACAGGTGAGTATACCACAGATGATATCTGTCAGGGGTTAAATTGCGAGGGCCGTGAGAGCTCAGGTCGATACTTCCGTATACGCAGAGAGATGACGACTTCGACTTTTGGTGGGTCCCCTTTAGAGGTTCTTTTGTATTACAACAGCAATGACTATCAATTTTATTGTTTCATCAATTTGCTGAGGGCGGCGCTATGTTTCAAGCAAGCGGAAAGTATTCTCCGGGGACTAGGCCATTGCTTTCGCAAAATCAGAAGTCCCGGGATAATACCCCAGATATCACTGAGCATAAAGACCTAGTATCTCAGAAAGAGTGACCTTTCAAACGAGATTTCAGGGGTTACCTATATATCCAAGTAGTGTTCCCCACGGAATAAGCAAGTTTGAATTTTAGTTTATATCCCGAAAAAGTTTACTAAAAGTGTAAAAACCTATCGGCATATCATCGGTGAGACTGTTTAACGCTATTTAAACATTACATTTCTTTAGCATACTATGACTGTCTACTGATGTACTATCATTTCCTCTTCTTTGACACTAAAACTCATTTTTGTATTTTATCATGTTTTTGTCTTTTTCAAATTTTCTAATGTTTTTGGATTTTCTAAAAATTTCTACTTGTTACCTATATATCCAAGTAGTGTTCCCCACGGAATAAGCAAGTTTGAATTTTAGTTTATATCCCGAAAAAGTTTACTAAAAGTGTAAAAACCTATCGGCATATCATCAGTGAGACTGTTTAACGCTATTTAAACATTACATTTCTTTAGCATACTGTGACTGTCTACTGATGTACTATCATTTCCTCTTCTTTGACACTAAAACTCATTTTTGTATTTTATCATGTTTTTGTCTTTTTCAAATTTTCTAATGTTTTTGGATTTTCTAAAAATTTCTACTCCCCCTAAAATGCAAACACATTTCAGGAAATTTGAAAATAAACCGTACAAGAAACTTGACAACCGATATCAAATCGCTTCAATTCGCCGTCCACTTGGCATAAACAATCAGAACTCCCCCTTACACAAAACTATTTTCTCATTATGATTTCAAAACACTTAAGTTTGTTTTAACCAAAATGATTTTTCCGGAAAATAAGTTTTGTTGATTTAACCACTTGTAGGTTCGGGGTGTGGTTCATCACATTGTCCATTCAATCACTTGTATTAGGATTACATCAAGTTCAAACTAATGACCTTGAGTAATCACTTTGTCAGAATCAACCTCTTACCACTTGTTAGTATATCCAAAACGTTTAATCACATGTAGGAATAAATCATCTACACAAACCATTTTAAGCAATCAAAATGCCGATTCCTGCTTCACACTTACCAACCTGGAAGCTCCGGCAAGTCACACTTAACCTGTAAAAATTTAACCTTTATAAGATTCATTTACAATCAGATTTAAAGAATGATGTCGATTACTGATCCGCGATTACAAACTTGGGATCTCCGACATAGTCCTAAGGCTTTACGGGAAACAAACTTCCATCCAAGTCTTCTCAGACTTGATGGCTTTCAATTCTTGCGCAGTAGGGTTGTAAGTTGCCTTTTTAGTTGCATAAAAATCTTTAACCCCCTTTACTTTCCCATTCAACATTTTCCCAAAAATTTTCTTAACACTTCCATTGAATGTTTTCTCGACATCAAACTTAGTAATCTCATTGTAAAACTGATTCGAGATATCAACCTTACCAACTTTCTGTTTCACTTCTTCAAATTTCAGTGATGGAAATTCATCATCATTCACTGAATCTTTTGTCTCAACCTGTGGCTCATCTGGCTTTGTGGAACCAAATTCATCGCCAATTTTTACATCACACTTCTTGGCAATCCACATTTGGTTATCTTTTGCTTTCTTTTTGTAAAAAAATTTCTCTGAACACTCACCAACTTCATAAATCGAATTTTCAAAAATTTTAATCTTTCAGTTGGTGGTTCAACATCAACAACTATTTTTTCCAGTTTTTCAGAAACTCCCTGTTTAGTCTTAGCATTTTTTGGACAGTTCCATGCAATGTGACCAGCTTCATTGCATTTGAAACAGGTTCTAGTTTCTTTTGAGTGACTAACTTCAGTTCTATTCTTCTTCTTTTCAGCAAGAAACTCTTGATTTGACTGTCTCCAGAATGGTTTCTTCTGTTCCTCTTCTGCACTTCCACCTGACACAAATTCTGTTTTTGTTTTAGAATTTTTCAAATTTTTATGATTTTCTGGTGGAATAAATCCTAATCCTTTCTTTTTGAAATTACAATTTTGGTTTGAATTCTTTTGAAAACCAGAACCAGAATTGTAACCCTTTTTCTTGTTTAAACGTTGTTGAACTCTTGAAGTGTACTTTTTAGGTTTTTTAGTAAGATTTAAATCTTTTATTTCAGAAATATTAATTTCTGTCATTTTGAAAACCTTTTTGATCATGTCAAAACGAACACTTCTTATTGGAAACTCTTTGTCATAATATAATTTGTCCAAATCATTTAAAGTGTATGCAACTTCAAATGTTTCATCATCCAAATTTTCTTTCGATAACAAAAATTCTTTACTATAAGACCGTTTAACCGACGACTTTGGACTGTTGACTAACGAATTTGACCCTCCAGACTCAGACTTCGACTCAGACTCCTCCTCAGTATCCAACACCTGATCGACCACCTTTTTAATTAACTCGGACTCATGATCAGTATCGGACGAGGTAAACATGACATCAATGTTATCTAGTAAAACGTCAGTTGTGTCGGTTTTTAGCTTTATATTGACTGCTTTTTCAAGTTGCTCCTCGTTTGGTTTTCTAGGAGAATACCCTTCCCAAATTGGAGGCGGACACTTGTTATATCTAACAGTCGGTTTCTTACCACTATCTTTCTTCTTTGGCTTCTCATCTTGAAAAACTTCCATACCTGCAACAGTTGGATAAATACGATCAATGAGATAATCAGAACTAGAATAACATGGTAATAAACGTCTAATTCTCTCATTCTCAATCTTCTCTGTCTCCAACTCTTGCTTCCACTTAGCACTCTCTTCGATGTAAAAGTTGATGGCTTTTTGCTTTGTCATCATCACAGCATTCATCATCGTAAGTGCTTGTTCTCGTTCTGAGTTTGTCTTTTGGAGACCAGTTACTGTTTTGTTCAAGACATCATAAGATTCTTTTACATAGTTGAGATTGAACAGTAACTGCTCCTTCTTCTTCTCATACTCAGCAATTATATCATCTTTGGCTGCAAATTCCTTGCATGCTTCTATACACTTCGTGCAAGGCTTGACAACTTCAACAATTTTTTCAACTTCGATTGTCTTTACCACTTCAACCACTTTTTCTTCTTCTTTCACCTTCTCAGTTTCAATCATCTTCTCAACAACACCTTCAACATTCTCTTTCTGAACAACATCTTCAGATTTCATTTGTTGTTGTTCTTTAGCAGCTCGTTTCTCCTTCAGTTTCTCCATACGATTTGCAAAATAGAAATGAAAACTTTCAGAAGATAGATGAGATTTGGCAATATCAATATGTTTTTCTTCCTCATCATCACTATTGATATCATCAACTGGTGACTGATCAAACTATACAGATTTTTCAGAATCAGCATCTGATAAACCAGAATCTGACGGTGTTTGATCAAATACAACTTCCTTTTCTGAAGTAACATCCTTCTGTACACTCTCATTTGCACTCTGTGAACTTTCATAAGCACTTTCTGAACTTTCATCAGAAACAACAGACTCTTCATCCACACTCTTTACAATCACTCCAATAGACTTCATCCATGTGGCAAACATGTCTGGTTCTCGTACAATCTTAGCGATGAAAGCTTTAAAATTCCCATTCTCATCTGCAAACATATTCCAGCTGAAGCCTTCAGGTAGCCTCTCATCATCTTGATCGACTATGCATGCTTTACTATCAGGTGATATAAAATTGTTCCAGTCAAAATCCACCACACACACGCTCTTTTTGAATCCTCGATTCTTCTACCATGAGCCGTTTGTGAGTCTTGTGATTGACCAACTTGCTGGTAAATGGCTTTCCGGTAGTAATCGTCTTTTCCAAACGGATTCTGAGCTCCACTAGCTTCCCTGTTCTTGCACTCCCGCTTGAAATGGCCTTTCTCCTTGCATCGAAAACAAGTAACTTTAGATTTATCAAAACCTAAAGTAGATACATGAGCATCAAGAAAATCATTTCTCCCGGTAATTGTTTTGAACTTTTCAGCACGTCTTAGAACGCTAGCTAGACACCATTTGATGTCTATCAGTTCCATCTCTTCGGCGTCTATCTGATCGTAATCCTCCTTTGTGAGCATGGGATTTCCGATCCGACCAGCCACTAGACCCTCATAAGATAACAACACAGAACCAAGTAGAGCCATGTGGTCTTTAGCAGTGTCTTCTGAAAAATTTTGACCTTCTGGAAGATTTAGAGCAATGTTGCACTGAATCACATATCCATTTCCTGTCTTTGTGCTTTGAGACTGAAAGCTTTCTGGTGAACTTTTTGGATTAACACTCGGATATAATGAGAAACCGCTACTGCTTTTGTTTGAAATCTTATCAGCTTTTTCTGATGAATCCCCAGCACTAAATGCAGTTTGTATTTTCGGACTTCTCTCAGCTTCTGGAACCGGAACACTACCTTTGTACTACATTTTTACATCCTGTTGACCACTTGGACTGTTCATCCTCGCGATCTTCTGCTGTTCCAAATCTTGACCCTCAATCTTTTTGATAAACTGACCAATTGTTAACCCATCATAAACCCCTGTGTTTTTCAAGATCATCAAATAAGTTCCCCACTCTTTTTGCGGTAACGCATCAGCTAATTTGTCTACCCACTCTTCAGGATCCTTTTTTATACTAAGCATTGACATAGATCGCACCAAGTGGCAATAACGCTCAATCAGCTTCTTCATATCTTCACCCGGTAGACTGCTGAACAAATCGAACTCTTTCTTAAGCAACGCCTTTTTGCTCTTTATCATGTTCTCACTACCCTCAAATTTGACTTTAAGTGCATCCCAGATTGATTTAGCAGTTTTGTCATGCTGTAGTAATATGAATATGTCTTCTTTTATGGCTTGCTGAAGCAGACTAATCATCATCTTTTCAGCTCTATACATATCACGTTCTTTATCACTAAATTCAGATATTCTTTTGTCAACTTTCAAATCAGTCTGTGGCAAAACATATTTCTTCAAAATACACTCCCATGATCTCAGATGGTTAGCCTGAACCCAGTTTTCGAACCTATCTTTCCACCCATAATACTCCTCAATGCTCATTAGCTTCGGGGGCTTTTGGGTGGTTCCCGTCTAGTTTTCCAAATTCATGTTCTGAGCAATGGAAACCGGAGTAGACGAAGATGTAGCAAACGCGTTGTAAAAATCTTCACTCATAATTCGGAAACTTTGTCAAACAAGCTTTCAAACAAACTTACTTCAAGCTACCAACCCTTTTCAAGCTAGCTAACTAGTTAGCTTGAAACTGCTTTCAACTTTTCAAGCGACCAAGGAACTTTTCAAGCTACCAAAGAACCTTTTCAAGCTACCAAAGAACTTTTTCAAGCTACCAAAGAACTTTTCAAGCTACCAAAGAACTTTTTCAAGCTACCAAAGAACTTTTCAAGCTACCAAAGAACTTTTTCAAGCTACCAAAGAACTTTTCAAGCTACCAAGGAACTTTTCAAGCTACCAAGGAACTTTTCAAGCTACCAAGGAGTTGATGATGTCAGCAAACACGAACCAATTTCAAGCTAGCAGACCGATTTTATCAAGTTTTAGTTCGATTTTAATGCTGAAACTTTCCAGGATTTGTTAATACATGAATGCGCACAATATGTGAAAGTTTGAGCCATTTGTACCGTGAAAATTTTTTTGAATTTGTAAAAGAATGGTGAAGAAATCAGAAAAAGTGACGAAAACAAGCTATTTTTGCAAAATCTCTTCCTCCTGAGCTCTGATACCACTTGTAGGATCGTTTTATGACCCAAACGAGTCGTTCAGAAGAGATTTAATCCGTTTCAGAGGCGGAAACTAAGAAACGAAGATAGAAACAGCTTGAATATCACTTTAAACCTTGTGTATATTGAATTAACACTGATTACATGCAGAAAATATACCGGCAGCACTTCGGTATCGATTACAAGGCTCTGGTCTGGTAGCTTCAAATGAAACATGACATGCCTATTTATACTAAATGCTTGTTAGCTTGAAATGACACACACATGTTCAAGCTACCAGACACGTTCAAGCTATCAGACACGTTCAAGCTACCAGACACGTTCAAGCTATCAGACACGTTCAAGCTACCAGACACGTTCAAGCTATCAGACACGTTCAAGCTATCAGACACGTTCAAGCTATCAGACACGTTCAAGCTATCAGACACGTTCAAGCTACCAGACACGTTCAAGCTATCAGACATTGCAACCCAGACTCGATATAAGACGAAGATGACAGATGTATGCACCAACAGACATTGTTTTTCCTTTTCTGAGCCAGTTAGGGTCCCCGAACACCCTAACACCCGTTATATTTCATAACACACTAATAACTTAATTTTGACTCCTAACGAAACAAACTAGTTACTAACCATTTAGTTGAAATCAAACCAATTACCCCCCCCCCCTTGACCGAATCGGTTCCCCAAGGGAACACACACCACAATTTTTGATTAATTTAATCCACATGCTAAATATCTAGGTGACACATTATCTAGTGGGTAATGGTGATAAGTTTATAAATAAACACAAGAGATTATAACTTTCATTTTCACTAACCAACTCAACTCAAACTCTCTCTCTTTCTCTCTTGTCCGTCCGCCACCACCATCCCACATCCACCCATCATCAAGTTTGGTTCTTGCTATATCACATACACTCAAAGGTGAAAGGTCACACACACGGAGGCCCGGTGCTTACGGAATCACAAGGACCTCTCTACGTTGCTTTTATCCACCTAGTTTTCGCTTTGATTCTTCCCTAGCCTTGAGCTAGTTGTAAGTGATTCTAAACACCCTCTTGATCTTGTCTAAAGTGGTTAATAAGAAGTTTAACGGTTAAAACACAAGAAAATGCGAAAACAAAACTTAAAGTCTTGCAAGAGAGATGAACATGGTGGTTAAAGAGTAAATAATGGTGTAAAACTCATGAATCTTGTTTAGTTATGGTTATTTTATGTTGTTGGATGCTAGTAGTGGAACGGATCGTCATCTAACCACGCTAGGTCATGTTCATGGAACATGAACTAGTAATATGTTTAGTGTAAAAGTTACAAGATGACGAACCCTTTCATACATGAACATGAACTTGTGTAAAAATAGTTTTTCTTGTAAAATGGAGTTTTAAACTAGTAGATCTAAAGATCTACAAGTGGTATTTTCGAAGAACTAAGTGTAAGATGCAAATCATGTTTAATGCCGGATCTTTCATGAAATAAAAGCATTTATGTGAACAAACGAGTGAGTAAGCACTTGTGTGAACAAAGGTTTTAACAAAGAAATATTTTCGTAATTTTGACTAAGAAGTTGTAAAGTTACATGTTCTTTGAAAATAAAGATTTCAAGAAACCGATTTTATTTGTAAAGATAGAAAGATCTACTAAAAATGTTGGAAGATTACTACGTATTTTCACACAACTTACAAGTTCATGTGTTTGCGATTTATACTTGTTTTGACTAGTATAATGTTTGAATATTGTTTGTTGATGATTGGAAAATTGTTGATTGAATTTTGAAAAGAAAATGATATGCTAGTAAGCGTGGCCACCTCCAGTTACAGAGGAAACTCTGGCGAAATTTTTCCAGGAAATAACACTTAGAATATTTTTGTGACAAGTGTTATGAATATATTTTCAACTTGTTTTCCAAACAAACTTCGCCATGGTTTTTATTATAAAATAACCAAGTATTCGGAGGTGGATTTTCTTAAATAAAACTTGTTAAATATATATTGAGAATATATATTTCATAGTAAAACGCTTACGTGATTTTATGATTATTTTGTGAACTATATATTATTTTTAGAGTAAAAATAATATAACTGGAATACATTGTGAAAACACGACTCCAAAATAATACTAACGCCATCACAAATAAATATCTAAGTTACACCGGTATTATTATTACCATCCGAACATTAAAATGTAACTTACGTATTTTTCGGAAAATACTCTTAAATGTGTATTCTGACGAAGTATTATTTTGGAAGATTGTATGGAATAAAATATAATATTTTTGGGAAAAATATGTATATTTGGGAAGGAATATAACTATAAATAATTACGAAGTGTAAATACGAAATAGTTGCCTAACTATTTCCCAAAAACGTTAAACCTTAAGCCAAGGCACGGCTGTCCGTCTAATAGAAGTTAGTACGTGTAGGTCGTCACGCAGCAGGTTGATTGGGAGATACTATTTCGAGACGCACTTCAGTGAGTTCATGTCCCCCTTTTCTCTTAACTGTTTTCAGTTTTTAAACTGTGAGGGGTGAAATACATGTTACTATGATTACAATTACTTTTTAGATGGTATGGTTAGCGTAAGGAGGGTTACTACTTAGATCATGTGAGTGGGTAGGCGGGAACTAGAGGCCATTAATCCTCATTGTAGGACCGAGGGTCTTTAGCGGTAGATCTATCTGGGTGTAGCGAGCCCAGCCCCAGGCCCAACAGTATGGACCTCGGGGTGACTTGGTACCCGACGCAAAAATCTGTTAGGTTTGAGTCTTCCTACTGCACTTCACATATGTCAATGGCCTTGCAAACCATTGGTGATCTCTTTATTTCCTTATTTGCTACATACCAGGGATTTTATACTTACAAAGGTTTTACATACTCACTTACACATGAACTCGCTCAACTTTATGTTGATTTTTCAACTTACATGTATTTCAGGGAATGAGGGATCTGGCGAAGTATGCTACGTTTTCACGCTGCGTAAGAGTTATGAGGTCATCCACGTTTAGGGATTGTGACTTTTACCTGGACGAGTCGGAAGTCTTAAACGGTGTTTATTTTATGTTTGTGGTTAAGTCGTATGAACAATGTTTTTATTTTGATGGGCTGTAACTCGTTGCATGTGTTAACTTTAAACAATGTTGTGGTATTTTACCTTTAAAACTTGAATCAATGGATGATCTTCATGGTTTTATTTTCATATAGCTTTGTTGCGGTTAAGCTATGGTATTAAGAAGTCACACCAAATAAATCCACGCTTCCACAAAAGCCAGGGTGTGACAGCTTGGTATCAGAGCTTTGATCATAGCGAACTAGGATTCCTTCTCGAGTCTAGACTATGATCACTAGGGCTCCCACGAAAACATTTTTACATTGCATACACTACGTCCAGATCCAGGTCACAAAACATTTTTTACAAACAAAGGTATGAGCATTTTTTTTAAGTTATGGCTCAGTCTGAGAGGCTGAGGGAATAGTCTAGTGGGACTAGGAGGCTCAGTCTGAGAGACTGAGGGAGTAGTCTAGTGGGACTAGGAGGCTTAGTCTGAGAGGCTGAGGGAGTAAGTCTAGTGGGACTAGGAGGATCAGTCTGAGAGACTGAGGGAGTAGACTAGTGGGACTAGGAAGTTCAGTCTGAGAGGCTGGGAAGGTAGTCTGAGAGACTAGGAGGTTCAGTCTGAGAGGCTGGGAGGTTAGACTAGTGGGACTAGGAGAATTACTTGATTGCTTATTGGTGACTAACATGTTTATTTGATTATATGATTGATTGTTTGTGCATATGTATGTTTGTGTTACAGACGTCATGCCTTCATCCAGTACTGGGGAGTCGGACACTACAGATCCCATGGCCATAGTATCAGACGACATAGTTTCATCGGAGCACGAGGTGTACACTTCCGATACTACCAGCCCAGATGATGACGAATTTCAGCCCTTTGCGCTGCCTGATGTCGTAGCAGAGCCTGCTGATGGCCATCTTGTTAGGGATTTGCCACTCGTGGTGATCCCTGCTCCTGTGCCCCTTTCCGCTTATCCCGCTATTGATATGCCCCTCGACGTTGTCTCTGACGATGACGTTGACTTGTTTGAGGAGGACCCACTTGAGGGTGAGGCCCATATTGCTGCCGGTGATATCCTACTTCTTGCTGATGCTCCTGCGGAGGAGACTCCCGTTCATTCACCTGTTCCGGACTCCTTTGAGTCTGTGGCATCCGTACCTTCGTATACACAGGGAGTGCAGCACCACTCACACGACACCGACCCGGACATGGCGTCATCCGCTGCACCTGCTCCTGCGCACAGCTTTGAGTTCGATCATGATGTTGATGATGATTCAGATCCTATTTTTCCACCTGGCTTTGATCCAGACCAGGACATTGAGTTCGTACACTTAGACCAGCACTTGGAGGATCCTGTAGCCCCTGTCGACCCTATGTTTGCTGATCCAGCTGATTTTGAGATGGAGTTTGTTGATCCGGAGCCGGTCGTGGCCCCTGAGCCAGGCGTTGCTCCTGACCTAGCATTTGAGCATGACCCTGTTCATGCCGATGCACCTGCTGTTTCTCCTTTGGTTGATGACATACCTGTTGACGATCATCCTGTTGTTGTTCCACAGTTGGGGGATGATCATGTTGCTGACGCTCCTGTTGACGCTCCACTTCTGTTAGAGGATCCTATTGTCGCACCACATACTGATCCTATGCCAGTGATGTTAGACCATGCACCTTTCGCGACCCACATTGATCCACGATACGCTCACACCCACAATGGGTGGATAGATGATGATGATGATTACCCACCTTTCGTGATACCAGTTACACCACCTGTAGCCCCCGTTCCAGCTCCTGTTTCAGCTCCTATTGATGTTCCTTTAATTCCCCCACACACCACAGATGCTCACCGTACAGATCTTCAGATCACTTATCTCCAGGACATTCCTCCACCCCCGTCCTGGGGAGGGTTCGTCACGTCACCCGTTTGGTCATACACCTTTTATGTCAGGAGGAGATCAGTTCACACCTCAGATTTCTCATCCCACTGTTGTTCCCACTGTTGCACCATTTACTGTGCCATCCTTTGTTCCATCTAGTGAGCCATTCCTCTGGACCACGCCCCCCATTATGCCACCGACGGATCCGTATCACCCATATCACGTGGGGTATTCCACGAAGGATGTTCTCACATCTTTCATGATACAGCAAGAGGCGCTGACCCGTCGCGTACAGGAGCTAGAGAGAGCTCAGCGACTCCCGTGCCAGTGCCAGACTCCACCTGCAGTGTCACACCCTCCTCGTCCGCTTTCACCTGATTCTGCTGCTCGTTTTTGGACTCCGGAGCAGCAGATCGCATACTTACTACGCGCTCATCGCGCTATAGAGGAGGACTGGCTTCATATGCGACATTTACCCTTTTCTCATTTTCCCCCTCCTCCACCACCATCAGCTTAGGGCCATTTTGTACGACTCGGGTAGACTTTTGATGAGAGGACCGCGATTGTGCAGACTACACAGCTTTTGAAGACCGCATTTTTTATGATTGTGATTTTTGATGATTTGTATATTTGTCACTGTTGTCACAGACTAGATAGTTTGGACTAGGGCGATGTGGCCCTTAGTCACTGATGATGTATGATACAGTTATGAACTTGTAAACCTTACATTGTGGTCTTGATTTATGACAGCGCAATCGCAGTATTCTCATTATATGTTGGGTTGATTATTAATTGTTTATGCTCTATAACATGAGATGTTATGTGGTTGATTTATTTATAACATGAGATGTTATGTGTTGATATTGTTGAATACATACGTACACTTTACTTACTATGACCTGACCTACGTGAATCATCTTTTAGAAGATGCCACCAAGACGCCAAACGCGTATGCCTGCCAACGAGGCAGAACTTCAAGGAATCATTGTTGCCGCCATAGCGCAGTATGCAGCCTCATAAGGAGGAACCAGTGGAAGCAATTCGAACAACAACAACGGCAGTAACAATCCACCACATGGGTGCACGTACAAGCAGTTCCTAGACTGCAAGCCTGTGAACTTCGACGGCACTGGAGGTGCTGTTGCTTTTGTAAGATGGGCCGAGAAGACGGAGTCTGTTCTTCGAATGAGCAAGTGCGCTCCAGACCAACAAGTGACTTACATTTCTGGGCTATTTTTGGACGGAGCCCTGTCCTGGTGGAACTTACAAGTGCAAACTCTTGGTGAAGCCGCTGCTTACGCAATGACATGGAATGAGCTAAAGGAGCTCATGCGAAGGAAGTATTGTTCTCGCGCTGAGATTCAAAGGTTGGAGACTGAATTCTGGCATTTAAGGATGGATGGTCCCAAGATTGCCGAGTACGTTCAGAGATTCCACGACCTGTCTCATGTGGTACCTTATATGGTTACACTGGAATTCAAGCGAATCGAGCGCTTTATCTGGGGTTTAGCTCCACAAATCATGAGTATGGTCACTACTTCCAAGCCTGCAACAATCACAGAGGCTATCAATCTGAGCGTACCTCTTACTGAGGAAGCCGTCCGCCTGAACAAGTTTTCAAATGTTGAGCCGAGGAAGAAAGAGACTCACATAGAGTCGTCTGGTGAGAATAAAAGGAAATTCTCGAACTTCAAGCAGGGTACAAGCAGTGCTGGCAAGAAAGGAGAACCAAGCGCACCGATCCAAGCTGCAACCGGTGCTGGGAAGAAAGGAAAAGGATATATGGGTACTCATCCCAAGTGTAACACCTGCCAGCGTTATCATTCTGGCCGGTGTGGGCCAAAAGTATGTGAAGCTTGTGGAAAAGTTGGCCACTTGAAGGATTCTTGCTGGGCTAGTGCCGGCCGGGGAGGCGAAGGAGGTTTTGGTAGTAGGAACAATAATCGTGGTGGTAATGGAAATCATCCACAAGGGAATAATGGAGGAAATGGGAACCGTGGAAACAATGCAAATCAAGCTGGGGACGCGAATCGAAATCAAAACAACAATCAAGCGGGGAACGGAGGAGGTAATGGTCAAAGATTGGGTTGTTTTAACTGCGGTGACATTGGGCATTTTAAGAGGAACTGCCCAGGATTGAATCAAGCCCGCAGAAGAGTGTTTAACATTGAGGCGAGGGAAGCGCGCCAGGATTCCAATGTTGTTACTGGTACATTCCCTATAAACCAACGCTTTGCATCCATTTTGTTTGATACTGGTACCGATTATAGCTTCGTGTCATTAGAATTTAAGAATATACTTGGGTTGACGCCTAGTAAGTTAGACGTTCCGTACTCCATCGAATTAGCAAATGGGAAACTAGTTGAGACCAGTGAAGTTGTCCGAGGATGTGTGATTGAACTAGGAGGGCACGAGTTTACGCTAGACTTACTACCTGTCGAGTTGGGAAGCTTTGATGTGGTAGTGGGAATGGATTGGCTATCGAGCAACACAGCTGAGATTGTTTGCCATGAGAAGACCATCCGCATCCCACTGACGGATGAAGAAACGATCATAGTGCACGAGGAGAAGCATGATACACCACTAAGAATTATTAGCTGCCTGAAAGCTAGAAAGTGCTTGAAGAAGGGATGTGTTGCATTCTTAGCACACATCGTGGATAAGGAAGTTGCTGAACCGAGGATCAAAGACATTCCAGTCGTTAAGGAATATCCGGAAGTCTTTCCAGAAGACTTGCCAGGATTACCGCCTCAAAGGCAAGTTGAGTTCCACATTGATTTGGTCCCAGGCACCGCGCCTGTAGCCAAGGCACCCTATAGACTTGCGCCATCAGAGATGCAGGAGTTGTCGACAGAACTCCAGGAGCTGTTAGATAAAGGATTCATCAGACCAAGCTTCTCACCTTGGAGAGCTCCGGTTCTGTTTGTTAAAAAGAAGGACGGTAGTTTCCGTATGTGTATAGACTACCGTGAGCTTAATAAGCTGACCATCAAGAATAGATATCCTTTACCGAGGATTGATGATCTATTTGACCAGTTGCAAGGCTCAAGCTTTTATTCGAAGATCGATTTGCGATCAGGATACCATCAACTTAGGATACAGGAGGAAAGTATCCCGAAGACAGCCTTTAGGACTCGTTATGGACACTACGAGTTCCTAGTTATGCCGTTTGGGCTAACAAACGCACCTGCAGTTTTCATGGACATAATGAACCGAGTCTGCAAGCCATACTTGGATAAGTTTGTGATCGTATTTATTGACGACATTCTGATTTACTCGAAGACAAAGGACGAGCACGAACAACACTTAAGAGCTATTCTAGAGCTACTTAAGAAGGAGAAATTATACGCTAAGTTCTCGAAGTGTGAGTTCTGGCTGCGTGAAGTCCAATTCCTTGGACATGTGGTAAATGGAAATGGAATCCATGTTGATCCCACAAAGATCGAGGCGATCAAGAGTTGGGAGACTCCAAAGACGCCAACCGAGATTCGACAATTCTTGGGTTTGGCTGGTTATTATCGAAGGTTCATTGAGGATTTTTCTAAAATCGCTCAACCTCTGACCGCACTCACACAGAAGGATAAGAAGTTTGATTGGGGAATCAAATAGGAAGAAGCATTCCAGTTACTGAAAGACAAGCTTTGCAATGCACCGATTTTATCGCTACCAGAAGGAACTGATGATTTCGTGGTATACTGTGACGCCTCGCGTCAAGGTTTGGGTTGCATGCTGATGCAACACCAGAAGGTTATAGCTTACGCTTCACGCCAGCTGAAAGTTCATGAAAAGAACTATACCACGCATGATCTAGAGCTAAGCGTAGTGGTATTTGCACTAAAAATTTGGAGACATTATTTGTATGGTACGAAATGTACAATCTTTATGGATCATAAGAGTCTGCAGCACATATTCGACCAGAAAGAGCTGAATATGAGACAGAGACGTTGGGTGGTCGAATTGTTGAACGACTTCGACTGCGAGATCAAGTATCATCCAGGGAAAGTGAATGTGGTCGCTAATGCCCTGAGTCGAAAAGAAAGAATCAAGCCCATAAGGGTTAGGGATTTGGAGATGATTTTCCAGACAGATCTCTCTTTGCACATCTGCGTCGCGCAGAGAGAAGCTTTGAAGGAAAGGAACATCGAAGAGGAATATCTTCGTGGGATGGAGAAGCAATTGGTGCCAAACGAGGAAGGAACGTTATGTTTCATGAAACGGATTTGGGTCCCTCTGTTTGGTAGTTTGAGAAAAGTTATTTTTGATGAAGCCCACAAGTCTCGGTACTCAATTCATCCCGGGGCGGATAAGATGTACCAGGATCTTAAGGATTATTATTGGTGGCCTAGGATGAAAGGCGATGTTGTTGTTTATGTTAGAAAATGTTTAACGTGTGCCAAGGTGAAAGCCGAATACAAGAAGCCTTTAGGAATTCTGCAACAACCTGAAATTCCCAAATGGAAATGGGAACAGATTTCAATGGATTTCGTAACAAAGCTGCCAAGGACGCCTAGAGGCCATGACACTATTTGGGTAATAGTCGACCGTCTGACCAAGTCCGCACACTTCTTGCCAATCAAAGAGAAGGATAACACTAGTAAACTTGCAGAAATATACATGCGGGAGATTGTTGTACGTCATGGAGTGCCTCTCTCGATCATCTCTGATAGAGATGGACGTTTCATATCAAGGATTTGGCAATCCTTCCAAGAAGCTTTTGGCTCACAGTTAAATCTGAGCACTGCATTTCATCTACAAACTGATGGACAAAGTGAAATAACTATTCAGACATTGGAGGATATGCTGAGAGCATGTGTAATGGATCTAGGTGGTAGCTGGGATAATCATTTACCGTTGGTCGAGTTTTCATACAACAACAGCTACCACACCAGCATTGGAGCCGCGCCATTTGAAGCGCTTTATGGACGCAAATGTCGATCACCACTATGCTGGGCTGATGTGGGTGATAGACAACTCGTTGGTCCTGAAATAGTCCAAGAGACAACGGACAAGATCACACAAATTCGAAAGCGCATCGAGGCGGCTCGCGACAGACAGAAAGCCTATGCGGATCCAAAGAGGAAACCTTTGGAATTTTTCAAGTTGGGGATATGGTTTTATTGAAAGTTTCACCCTGGAAGGGTGTGGCACGCTTCGGAAAGCGTGGGAAGTTGAATCCGCGTTACATTGGCCCGTTCAAGATACTGCAAAGGATTGGGCTTGTAGCCTACAAGTTGGACCTACCTGCTAAACTCAATGGAGTTCACGATACATTCCATGTATCAAATTTGAGAAAGAGTCCAACACAAGAAACAATGATCATTCCTGCTGACGAAGTTCATATCGACGACACGCTCCACTTTACCGAAGAACCCATCGAGGTTACGGATTGGAAAGTTAATAAAACACGCAGGAGTAGTGTCAAGCTCGTCAAAGTTCGATGGAATGCAAAACATGGGCCTGAATTCACGTGGGAACGTGAGGATCGTATGAAGGAGAAATACCCCCATTTGTTTCCTAAGACCCATGCAACTAGGGGCAGAGCCTAAAATTTCGGGATGAAATTTATTTAACGGGGGGAGAATGTGACAACCCTCACCAAACTAGGTATCCGTATGAATTAATTAATATTTAATTAATGCTTAATTACTGTGCTTGCTTACAATTATTGTTAAACTGATCCTTGATTTCTGATACATACTTATACATGCATCATACTTTATTGCTGTCACTCCATTAATTACACAAACATTAGTGACAACCTTGATGCACAAAAGCACAATGAACGGATAACCCAGTAAACATGCTGACATAGCCAGCATCAGACAGGCACTGTCTCTGAGGCCAGTATGAGCCGGGAATAGATTACTACACTAGTAGGGAGTGTAGGGAGGTGAGGATTGTAGAACTGCGTTACTAGGCGATAGTTATAGTGACCGGATGTGCCTAAAACATGCTCTAATTACAAAATCCTGCACTTTAATACAAAATTCAACATTCAAGCTAACTAGTAAAGTGCAAAAACATGGAAAAATAATACTAGACACTTTCCAAAGTGTCGGGAATTCATTGTGTCACTAAAATAAATATTAACGACACTTTAAATGCTTATTTAGCACTTTAACGGATCCGTATCCAACCGAACAACCAGACTTTACCCGGAACATAAAAATATTGTCAATGACATTGTTTTTCCTTTTCTGAGCCAGTTAGGGTCCCCGAACACCCGAACACCCGTTATATTTCATAACACACTAATAACTTAATTTAGACTCCTAACCAAACAAACTAGTTAGTAACCATTTAGTTGAAATCAAACCAATTACCCCCCCCCCCCCTGACCGAATCGGTTCCCCTAGGGAACACACACCACAATTTTTTATTAATTTAATCCACATGCTAAATATCTAGGTGACACATTATCTAGTGGGTAATGGTGATAAGTTTATAAATAAACACAAGAGATTATAACTTTCATTTTCACTAACCAATACAACTCAAACTCTCTCTCTTTCTCTCTTGTCCGTCCGCCACCACCATCCCACATCCACCCATCATCAAGTTTGGTTCTTGCTATATCACATACACTCAAAGGTGAAAGGTCACACACACGGAGGCCCGGTGCTTACGGAATCACAAGGACCTCTCTACGTTGCTTTTATCCACCTAGTTTTCGCTTTGATTCTTCCCTAGCCTTGAGCTAGTTGTAAGTGATTCTAAACACCCTCTTGATCTTGTCTAAAGTGGTTAATAAGAAGTTTAACAGTTAAAACTCAAGAACATGCGAAAACAAAACTTAAAGTCTTGCAAGAGAGATGAACATGGTGGTTAAAGAGTAAATAATGGTGTAAAACTCATGAATCTTGTTTAGTTATGGTTATTTTATGTTGTTGGATGCTAGTAGTGGAACGGATCGTCATCTAACCACGCTAGGTCATGTTCATGGAACATGAACTAGCAATATGTTTAGTGTAAAAGTTACAAGATGACGAACCCTTTCATACATGAACATGAACTTGTGTAAAAATAGTTTTTCTTGTAAAATGGAGTTTTAAACTAGTAGATCTAAAGATCTACAAGTGGTATTTTCGAAGAACCAAGTGTAAGATGCAAATCATGTTTAAAGCCGGATCTTTCATGAAATAAAAGCATTTATGTGAACAAACGAGTGAGAAAGCACTTGTGTGAACAAAGGTTTTAACAAAGAAATATTTTCGTAATTTTGACTAAGAAGTTGTAAAGTTACATGTTCTTTGAAAATAAAGATTTCAAGAAACCGATTTTATTTGTAAAGATAGAAAGATCTACTAAAAATGTTGGAAGATTACTACGTATTTTCACACAACTTACAAGTTCATGTGTTTGCGATTTATACTTGTTTTGACTAGTTTAATGTTTGAATATTGTTTGTTGATGATTGGAAAATTGTTGATTGAATTTTGAAAAGAAAATGATACTCTAGTAAGCGTGGCCACCTCCAGTTACAGAGGAAACTCTGGCGAAATTTTTCCAGGAAATAACACTTAGAATATTTTTGTGACAAGTGTTATGAATATATTTTCGACTTGTTTTCCAAACAAACTTTGCCATGATTTTTATTATAAAATAACCAAGTATTCGGAGGTGGATTTTCTTAAATAAAACTTGTTAAATATATACTGAGAATATATATTTCATAGTAAAACGCTTACGTGATTTTATGATTATTTTGTGAACTAAATATTATTTTTAGAGTAAAAATAATATAACTGGAATACATTGTGAAAACACGACTCCAAAATAATACCAACGCCATCACAAATAAATATCTAAGTTACACCGGTATTATTATTACCATCCGAACCTTAAAATGTAACTTACGTATTTTTCGGAAAATACTCTTTAATGCGTATTCTGACGAAGTATTATTTTGGAAGATTGTATGGAATAAAATATAATATTTTTGGGAAAATATGTATATTTTGGAGATAGAATATTTTAGACAAATGAATAAAAATATATTTTATTAAGTGAGACTTAATAATATATTTTGGAATTACAAAAACGCACATGTATTAAAACCCCCACCCTTGGGAAGGAATATAACTATAAATAATTACGAAGTGTAAACACGAAATAGTTGCCTAACTATTTCCCAAAAACGTTAAACCATAAGCCAAGGCACAGCCGTCCGTCTAATAAAAGTTAGTACGTGTAGGTCGTCACGCAGCAGGTTGATTGGGAGATACTACTTCGAGATGCACTTCAGTGAGTTCATGTCCCCCTTTTCTCTTAACTGTTTTCTGTTTTTAATCTGCGGGGGTGAAATACATGTTACTATGATTACAATTACTTTTTACATGGTATGGTTAGCGTAAGGAGGGTTACTGCTTAGATCATGTTAGTGGGTAGGCGGGAACTGGAGGCCATTAATCCTCATTGTAGGACCGAGGGTCTTTAGCGGTAGATCTATCTGGGTGTAGCGAGCCCAGCCCCAGGCCCAACAGTACGGACCTCGGGGTGACTTGGTACCCGACGCAAAAATCTGCTAGGTTTGAGTCTTCCTACTGCACTTCACACATGTCAATGGCCTTGCAAACCATTGGTGATCTCTTTATTTCCTTATTTGCTACATACCAGGGATTTTATACTTACAAAGGTTTTACATACTCACTTACACATGAACTCGCTCAAATTTATGTTGATTTTTCAACTTACATGTATTTCAGGGAATTAGGGATCTGGCGAAGTATGCTACGTTTTCACGCTGCGTAAGAGTTATGAGGTCATCCACGTTTAGGGATTGTGACTTTTACCTGGACGAGTCACAAGTCTTAAACGGTGTTTATTTTATGTTTGTGGTTAAGTCGTATGAACAATGTTTTTATTTTGATGGGTTGTAACTCGTTGCATGTGTTAACTTTAAACAATGTTGTGGTATTTTACCTTTAAAACTTGAATCAATGGATGATCTTCATGGTTTTATTTTCATATAGCTTTGTTGTGGTTAAGCTATGGTATTAAGAAGTCACACCAAATTAATCCACGCTTCCGCAAAAGCCAGGGTGTGACAACGGTAGTAGGGTTGCTACCAGTAACGATATCCTGAACTGGGCCAGGGAGACCATCAATGTACTTCTCGATCGCCTTTTCCAAAGGCGTAACCATGGCAGGACTTAATACGCTCAGTTCCTCATAACGGTCAGTGTAGGCTCGATGTTCACCACTGTCTTGCTTTAGATCCTCGAATTCCCTTTCCAACGCTCTAAGCTCATGATGAGGACAGAACTCCTTCATCATTAGAGCTCGAAGCTCTTCCCAAGTTTGAGCTAGTGCCACATCGGCACCCCTATCATGCATCACACCATTCCACCATGTAAGAGCACGCTTCTTGAATGCACTAGATGCAAACTCAACCTTACGCTCATTCGGACATTGCACATGTCTGAATGTGCTCTCCAAACTTTTGAACCATTACAGGAGCGCGGTTGCTCCTTGAGACCCAGAAAACTTCAAAGGTTTAGCAGATTTGAAGGTCTTGAAAATACTCTAAGCATTGTTGTTGTTATTATTTTTGTATAACTAATGGATCTGGGTTACTATGCCTGGAAGCACAGCAGCCATTTGCTGAGAGACAAGGGCTGCGACTTCTTCGTTTGTTAGAGTTTGTGCATCTCGTCGAGGAGGCATTGTCTAAAAAGTACAAGGAAATATGAGAAACGAGTGAGGTTGAAAATTGGAAAAACAAATGTGGTATTGAAAGCATCGACAAAACACAAGGAAGGCGATCATTCGTTCGTTACCTTGAACAAAACAAATGATGCTCAGTGACTAATCAAAGTAAATGGGTCAATATAATGTATCGCGAAGACCTGCTTTAGCCTATAAGTGGACACTCATCCCAAGAATTCCCAGGTAAGAGTGACTGGTCCAATTATGTGGATTTATACGAACACTCTAGCCTTAGACAGAAGACTCAGGATACAGGCATCCACCCTTCCAGATTGCATGTGTTCACATTATAAGACCCAAACTTTGACGAGATTTTGAAAACTTAGAGGGTTCAAAACCTTATAATAAATCATCCTAGAACAGATGATTGGTTTTCAAAGAAGATTCGAAATTTGTGTTCTTATTTTGGTTGTCACCTAAAGATAGGCGACGATATTGTTTTAAGACTAAACACAAGATAACTTGTGTTAGGGTCCTAGGAAGGTTATAGTCTAGGTCAAAGCATTACTAATAACCTAATTCCATATAACCATTGGCTCTGATACCAACTTTTCTGTCACACCCCCCCCGACCACGTAAAACAACAAATCGTGCCGGAAACGTCGGGGAGTTTCGTAAAAGAATCATTGTTTCACAACCATGGATTAAATAATTTTGTTTTATTGAATTATTGAACTCATATTCTATTACAAATCAGATAAATACAAATATTGTCTTTCAAGTTTTAAAGTCGCTAAGGCACGAGCCCATCCTATGTATAACATGCATCAACAATCATCACATAGCAGCACCTGAAACATATGTAAAAATAGGTATGTCAGGATAAAAATGCATGTGAGATACATAGGTTTTATTAAAAACAGGATTCACGACTTGTAAGTTTAAAAGAATGTTTAACAAAAAGTAGTCATGAAGTTAAAAATGTTTTCTTTATAAATCATGCGAAAATTGATAAGAAATCAGATGATATAAAAGAATTAATGCATAGATAAATAAATAACCAAGTAAAATGAGTTTGTATAAAATATGTTGTTTGTAAAAAAAAGTTTTGATAAAAAGGTTTGTAGTATATATAAAAATATACCTTGGTTTTAAGAAAGTCGGATAAGTAATATATTAAAATATATTTTAGTTCCAAAATAGTTAAACAGATAGTATATCAAATATACTTTAGTTGTTAAATAATAGTTTTCGGTAGTATATCATAAGTATACTATGGTTTTGTAAATAACATATCAAACTATGTTTTGGCTTTGAAAATAACATATCAACTATGTTTTGGTTTGAAAATAACATATCAACTATGCTTTAGTAAATAACAAAATATATGTTGGTTTTGTACATAGTATATCAAACTATACTTTGGTAAACACTATCACATATGGGAGCATATCAAACTATACTTTGGAAGTATATCAAAATATACGAAAGAAAATGTGATTTAGTATTCATTCAAAACTCAGTGTATCAAACTACACCTTAGAGACTATAGAAATACCACAAAGGCAACTTCTATTTGGATAAAATTTGGTTTCTGACATTCCATACAACAGCAATGGGGTGTCTAGTCCTATAGCGCTATATCATACTACCAATCGGTTTGGTGAATGTATAAAATAAGTACAACCCAACAATTAATTTTAGAATCTTTGAAAAATTAGTGTTTAAACCATAGATAATCATTCAGTTTGTCAAAAGATAAGTACTAGCATGTATAATCATACAGTTGAAATCATGAAAATAACGAATAGGCACACATATTTCACCCCAAAACATTTGAAAACAGTAAAAGAGGGGACTATGTACTCACTTGAGAGTGCTTAGAAGTCTTGAATAACAATCAAGCATAGCTAGAGGGGTCACGGAAATCAAACGGCACCTATTATAGGTAACTAAGTTAATAAACCGGACCTAAATCGAAAGATCGGATAGAATGAGGTTTCGTAAACCAAATGAGTATAGGAACTCATGTAATATGGTTTAACAAAGCCTACATTCTAAATCGAAACCTAATCTAAGTGCTTACGACCCATTACGACCCGTTTAGGTAGCGTACGCTACTTTAACGCGTCGTTCGCGTAAAACGCGTTCGGACTACCTAACTAGTCCTATGACAAGTATTATATGCCTCAACATGTCTAGTAATGTTACGTAATCAGTTTAGACGTAAAAATTTAAGTTACATATGCTTAAAATGAATTTATGCGTGAAAAGGGCATTTTGGTCATTTTCCTAAGGCATATAAATCACCTATCATACAACTAACTAAACGAAGTGACCATAAGGTATAACCTCCGAAGGTTATTCCCTATACAACTATGGTCACAAAATATGTTTGGTCGGATCCTAATGATCGACCAAACGGGTCGGGTTCGAAAGTCTAAGCGGTTGTTTAGACCGCTTATCTTACGACCCTATATAAGCACTAAACTAAAAGTGACGAGTTAAACATGTTAAAACATGTTTAACGAAGTTAGAAAACAAGTTTGATATAAAAAAAAGGGTTTTGATACCCAAGAATAGTTTGGTTGCAAAATACGCATAAACGCGTACTTTGACCGAAACTATGACTCGTCACTACACCTAAATAACGTGGTAATCAGTAGGTTTAGTCACAATAGACAATAACCATCGTGATTACGCTCACGTTACAAATTTCAAACGGACTTCGTGTTGACCATTGACTGGTCAAAGCAGAAAGTCAAACACTGTTTGACTTTTGTGCTAAAAACGCATAAAAGCACGAAAGAATGCTTACAAAAGGTCCAAGCTACAAAGATATGATCTATAAATTCTCAGGTATGAAGCTTTGAGCTTCAACTTAGAGAATATTCAGATCATTAGTGAGGAAAGAATGAAAATGGGTTGGGTTTATATAGATTTCGAAGAACCGTTAGGATCGTTCCTCGATAAACGAGCTTCGATCTGAGCCGTACAAGTGCACCCACTGTTTTGGAATACCATGGGTGCTTAAAACCAGCCCCTAGATTCATAAAAACCATGTGCAAAAGCAAGAAACCCAGCTGTTGATTGAAATCAGCTATTTTGCTAATCTAGGGAGCTCTCGCACCCCGCGTACGAGCTAGCCCCATTCTACACGGCCTGCGACCGCCAGGTGAATCAGAAACAGTTTCATAAGTTGCAGTTTTAGTCCCTGCACATGTTTAAGGCCTATTTTGACATGTTTAAAGCCCGTTAAGCCATTTTCAAGGCTCTACAATGATGCCTAAGAATAGGGGACATGAAACATGCTCAAAAATATGTTGGATGTCAGTTCATTTGGTCGTACGATCACGATATTCGGTTAATTACGACGAAACACGAACGGAAGTGAAAAACGATCCAAATTACACGACGCATGGAATTTTATCATGCCAATCACTAAAATTAAATATTTTAATGATTACATAAATTTTTGGATGTCTGGATATATTCAGAACGTAAGATATGCGCGAAAATGCAAACTTATGCATTTTTTGACGCTTTTAGTCCCTGTTGATCAAACAAGTTTATTTTTGCGCACCAAACACCTCAAAGCCTATTTCTAAGCCATATAAAGTATATTTAGGGCATGTTTAACTTATGATCATGTTTTGGAATGTTCGTTATAGTATGAATTGGCATACTTTCACAGTTTGTCGAAATTAGTCCCTATAAGCGAATAAACTTGATTTCGACACACCAAACCCTCCAAAACTTATTTCTAAGTTATGTAAAGGTTATTTAAGGTATGTTAAGCCCATATCACTGTTCAGGAGTATTTGTCACGTTAAACTGATTATGTTTACGCATCAGTTCGCGTATAACTTTCCAGATAGCGATTTAAAGCTCGAAATCGAACGAGAATCGATATGTGCAAATGATACACATATTTATACAAATCCTAAGTATGAAATACAATATTTCATTGGTTTGGAATTTGTATGATGGTCGTAGTGACACAGGTGTCACATCGTGAGCGTAGTGTAGCGTTGGTAAGATACCGAGGTCGTCCAAGGACACAAGAGCTTTTAGTACCGGTTTATCCTCAACGTCTAATCAAATCAAAATTTTAGAAAAAGGTTTAAACATGAAAAATGAAAACTAAAATTGCTGAAAATAAAAATAAAAATAAAAACAGATAGACAAGATGAAGCACTTGGATCCGACTCGCCTTTAGTGTAACCTTTGATTATTTCCGCACTTTTGCACTTTTTAAGAGATTATCTTAGTTATAGTAGTAGGCCCCTCTTTTGAAGGTGACGTTACCCTCAACCCAGTAGTTTGAGTCAGCAAGGATACAATCCTATAGGGTCGGATTATTGAAAGATAATTAATTAAGTTATTAATGCGTAATGTGGTAGGCCCCTCTTTTGAAGGTGACGTTACCCTCGGCTAAGTAGTTTGAGTCAGCAGGGATACAATCCTAAGTAGCCGGGTTAATGTTTTAATAGTATTTTACATATGAGGGGATCAAGAAATTCGAACCCCCGCCATCCAATACCAGTGGGTATTGAAGGAGGTCCTACTAAGCTTGACCCAGGTCCTTGCAGGATATATACACTGAACAAGGAAAGACGCTTACCAAACCATTCCCTTAACCCCCGACCAGGTAGCCAACATATCTCCATATAGACCATGGAGATATGAATGGTGTAAATCTTTTATTTTATATAGAGAGTAAAATAACGCCAAGACACCACAGACAAATGGTAAGGAAGTTTCACCTTCAACATAAGAAACTAGTTATTAAAGTCATTAATACATAACCAAATAAAAAGTGCGAAAAGATTAAAAATAAAAAGTATTACACTAAATGCTTGTATTCACCAAGTGATGTAAAAGACATAGGCAAGCATGGCCTTTGATTGTCAAGAACTCTTACTATCAATCTTGGATCCCGAGACTATAACACACACTCTATGATGGATGATGGTGGTGGATGTGGGTTGTGATGGTGGTGGTGGGTGGGTGAAGTGTGAGAGAGGTGGTTTGCCAAGGGATGCCTTTGAAGTGAACCAAGCACCTCTATTTATAGCCTGCACAGAAGCCCGGACACGGCCCCGTGCCCATTGGGCACGGCCCCGGTGTCCATCCATCTTCTCTTTCTTCATTAATTGCAGTTTGTCTGCATTAGTTGACCACGCCCCTGTGTCTGCTGGGCACGGCACCGTGTGCAGAAGCGTATCTGTACTATCAAGATTTGCCTGGATTATGCGAATCTTAGCGTTGACCACGGCCCCGTGTCCGCTGGGCATGCCCCCGTGTTGGGAAATAGAAGCTTCTACAACTTTGTCTTTTCTGCAGACACTTGGGCACGCCCCCATGTTCAATGAACACGGGGCGTGTTCAGCCTTCTGATCTCTTGTTTTTGCTTGGGAATATGCTGTCGAGGGGTCGGGCATGCCACGTTTATTCCTTTTCTTGTATTATTGTCAGATTTAGCTGCATTTTTGCTTCTTTTGTTCATTTAAGCTCATTTAACCCTATAAATACAAAAGGGAGACAAAAGCACACTTTTTCCAACATTAGTACTAAAAAAGGGTTAGTTTTATGCCACATTTGATGTAATTTATATGTTGCATTTTACACACATCAGTTGGTTTGGTGCTTCCACCACCTCCAAGGACGCAAGCTTCCTCACAGCCTCAAGCTCTTCCAAGGAGGGTTGAAATTCACATATCTCGGGATATTATGCCTACTCAGAATATCCATGGATCTGCTGCCTTAGGGAGAACTCCTATTATGGCTTCTAATGATGAAATTCTAACTTTGTTTGGTAGTATACAGGATCAGATAATGCAACAACAGGAGACCAACCAAATGCTGATAAGAGAGATACAACTCTTGAAATCTAGCTCAAGCAGGCCTGCTGAGGATACTGTCACCCCCTTGTAGCCCAGAGCATTAAACTTCAGCTCGGCAGTATATACTGAGGATAACCGGGGCAATATTGTACCTATTCATTCCCAGAGTCATACTCCTGAGATACCCTCATCGGTCAAGGTATCAACTGTAAGAAGTTCAGGATATGCTCCAGGATATGGCCAGAATCCTCAGGCTGGTAACCCGTCTAATAATACTAATACTCTTGTGTCACACCCCGATATTTCCACGTGTTACCGGTGGGCCCGGTGGGGAGTATCGTGACGTATTTGATATCATCATAGTCAAATAATCACAGTTTAATGCACAGCGGAAGTCTAAAGTAATAATACAAACCGAATTGAAAGTATAATAAAATATTACACAACGGTTGTAAGTAGAACCACAGGCGGATCTAAAACGGAAAGTAAATGTTGTTCAACAGACTTTAAGTATTAAAAGCTTGCAAGACTCTTTAATTAATACTCAGGAGTTTCCAACCCATTTCGTGTAGTACCTGCACTTAATCTTTTAGAAAAATACGTCAGTTTACACTGGTAAATACAATTAACTGACTCTTTTGAAAAGTGTTTATAAAATTGGTTTGGATGCACAATGCATAAATCTTTTATAACTTGGGACAATTACATAAAATAATCTTGTATACAGATTTACATGTTTGTCGTCCGTTCAGGACCGAAATAGAAGAGCCGGTACAAGATTAATAGACGCACCAATAGTATAAGCCCACAAGAAGTTTCCTCACGAGTGAGATACCGTTTTACATACGCAACTGTCAGGTGTATGCCTACACCCCATGCTTAAGTCGTGGCCATTTCAAATGAATGAGCCGAGGATATCCAGGACATGGTCATATTAACCCCCAAAGGCTTTGTATCAAACAAAACAGATTAAAACGGGTTATCTTTTTTGTGGTAATAATTTACCGTATCCCAAGCCCGTATAAGGGAAAATAAGTTAAAAGTATTTACATGAGCTAAAATGTAATTTTATTCTCAGTCGTATATTCTAATCAACAAGTGCAAGTAGCTTTTATTGGGCTCCTAAACTGGAACGAAGGTTTTAATAACCTATTAGATTCCAAACGGGTCTTATTTAAGTTTTAACTTAGACCGGTTAGTTTTTAAGAAAGGTTTACGGTGCAAAACGCAAGATTAAGCGATGACCGGATTAGAATGTGATTTAGACCCAACAAGTATGAAGACTTGTATAAATTGGGTAAACTAAATACATTCTGGATTTTGAAGTAAAAATGATAAGGTTTGACCCGTCTCGGTTTATTTATGTAAACTACTTACATAAACCGTACCGAACGCGCATATGCATAACGGGTAACCGAATGAGTTATATACAAGTTCCACAAGTTAAGATGCTTTAAGTATGATATGATATCAGTAGGATATCTTCCATTATGCCCAAAACGAATTTAAAACCAATTTAAGCCCCGTAAGGGTAGTTTGGTCATTTTAAAGTTTATAAAAGAGGTTAAATAGCAATCTGAGGTTCTGGTCTAAAATATACAGTAAAAATATTAATTTTATCAAGTTACATCAGTAAGATATCATACATATGTGAGGTTTATCTTTCATGGCCAAACTATGCACCGTATGGGCATTTTGGTCATTTCACATATGCTTTAAAGGTCAATTTGGAAATCTGAGTTCAAGACTTATACTTACTGTTAAAGTATAAAAATTTATTTATAAGATCGGTAGGTAACAAGTCTTAGGCGTTAAATATGGTTTTAAACCATACTATGCGCATAATTAGCGTAAAAGTCGGTAATTGACGGTATTCAAGATGTTTATAAAATTCTGAAGTTTTGATCAGTCTCTAATGCTTAAAATATTTTATTTAACATATGATATCAGTAGGTAAAGGTTTGGTGTTTAAATCATATGTTAAACTCATTTTATTAACAAAAAGGGCATTACCGTCATTTACCGAATTTATGCTAGAACTCTATGTTATGATCAGTATAAAATTTGAAAAAAAATTCCAAAAATATCTAAATATTATATCATAACAGTGGGTAGCAAGTTTGGTGCCAAAACTTGGGTTTAAATATGATTTACGCTGAAAATGCCATTTAATTAACAAAACTTTGTTTTACAATATCTTGCATAACTTTTATTTTAGACCAGAAACTGATGTCAAATTTTTAGGACATACTTATATATCAGTAATAAAGCTTTTTGTCGTCTCACATTTTCAAAAATCTCGTTTTTATAACATAACGGCAAAATGGTCAACTTTTAAGCGTTTAACGGAAACATGCAAATGATTCAGATTTCTAAGGGACCATGTAGTATAACCTCAGAGGGTTATACTAACATATAATATGGTCACAAAGGAACCCTAAGGCATAACCAAACTAAGCTAATTCGGGTCAGAACTGAAAGTCAAAGCAAAAGTCTACTTTTGCGACTTTCAGTTGCGAACAGAGCCTAAACTCAGAATTGTCGGGTTGAACATGCCTAAACATGTTCTTATATTATTTACCAAGTTTTTTAAGTGATAAAATGTAATTTATAGCTTCTACATTATCAGTTGTGCAAAAACTGACTCGTTTGACTTTTCTGTTAAGTAGTTTGACCCGACAATTGACCAAGTAAATGTGATAATTAGGAGGTGCCCTTTTAGGGGTTTAACACCTACATAATTACCAACACATAGCCACTTTCAAAACGAATAATGGCTGGACCGTTAGTGATTAATCACAAAGTCAAAGCGTAATTACGATATCTTTGACTTTCGGTCATTACACTAATGAAAATTTAACTACAGAGGCTAAGAACACTTACAATGGTCCTTAGCACGAAAATTTGACTTGAGAAAGCTTCCTAGATGACCAGGATGCTTTAGTGGAAGGTCCAAAGCTTGAGAACTTTGAGAGTATGAAAGATTGAAGTGTGCAAATTCAAGAGCTCCAAACATGGCCCTTTATATAGGATTTTGAATGGTTCTAAGATCAATGTAGGTGTCCCCAAGTGAAATCTGATGCATACAGGTGTCCTAGAGGTTTTACAATACCAACAAACAGACCCTAGATTCGAGTTAAAGCTGAAATGGAGAAGAAACACTGCTGAACCTGCACCTGTGCAGGATTTCTATCATTTTTAGGCCGTCGCGTCGCACGACGGCAGAGGGACTTTGGTGTGGCGCGACGCCACCCCTATGTGGACCAGTAAAACAAGTTTTAAACTTGGCAGATTTAACCCCTGGACCTTTAAAACCTCATAACTTCAATTTTTTAGCACTTTTAACCCATAAAGTTTATATTTGTATGATCTTTAGGATATATCCAAACATCGTTAGGTCCGGTTTCATTAAACGATAACCAAAAACACTAGTTTTGCCTCGTTGACGCTTTTAACCCTTTATTTACAAAAGTTAACGTATTTAATATCAAACGATATCGAAACCTCGTGAATTTTCTGTCACTTGTTCTTGAGAGTATAAATAATCGTTACAAAGCCCCAGGTTCGTTAAAAGGTCACTCATAGGTAGTAATTTAACATGTTGACATGTTTAACCCTCGCGTCTTGTAAACTTCCACTTTCTTTTACAAACGGCTTCATACGTTTCACAATTTATTCGTTTAAGAGTATAAGCATCGTGTAGGGTTGTTGAAAGGAAAATTTTTAAAATGTTGACACTTTGGATCTTTTCACATACATACTTTCTTTGTTTGTCAACTTTAGTCCCTCGAAATCAATTCATTACACGTTTAAAATCCATGACACGTGTCTTTATTATATTGGACATGATTTTGCAAGGTGTTACATCCTCACCCCCTTAAAAGAAATCTCGACCTCGAGATTTACTAAAATAAATGAGGGTATTTCTGCTTCATTGTGGATTCAACTTCCCACGTGTATTATGAGCCTCTACGGGCATCCCATTTCACTTTTACGATCGGCACATGCTTTCTTCGAAGCTTCTTAACCTGTCGATCCTTGATCGACAAGGGTTTTTCAACGAACTTCAAACTCTCATCTATCTGCATGTCCTTATGCGACATTGCTAGCGATTCATCGGCTAGACATTTCTTTAAATTGCAGATGTGGAATACATTATGAATTCCACTAAACTCTTCAGGTAGATTCAGCTTATAGGCTACAGTTCCGACACATTCGATGATCTCGAATGGTCCTATATATCTTGGGCTCAGCTTGCCCTTTTTGCCAAAATGCATCACCCCTTTCCAGGGTGACACCTTGAGTAGCACTTTGTCACCAACTTCAAACTTTAGAGGTTTGCGCCTCTTATCAGCGTAGCTCTTCTGTCTATCCCTGGCAGCTTTCAAACGGTCATAGATTTGAATGATCTTATCCGTCGTCTCAAGGACTATATCAAGTCCTGACAGTTGGGTTTCCCCAACTTCCGCCCAATAAACTGGCATTCTGCACTTCCTTCCATACAAAGCCTCAAAAGGCGCAGCTTGGATGCTCGAATGATAGCTATTATTATATGAAAATTCAATCAAAGGAAGATGGTCATCCCAACTTCCACCCAAATCAATAACACATACCCTAAGCATATCCTCAAGCATTTGAATCGTACGCTCGCTTTGGCCATCTGTCTGAGGATGATAAACAGTGCTGAAATTTAGACGAGTGCCTAGGGATTGTTGAAATTTTTTCCAAAAGTGAGAGGTGTATCTAGTATCTCTATCAGAGATAATAGATATTGGCACTCCGTGGAGAGATACTATCTCATCCACGTACAGCTTAGCTAGCTTATCGGAGCTGTGCATTTCTTTAATAGGTAAGAAGTGAGCTGACTTGGTCAGCCTGTCGACTATAACCCAAATCGTATCATTCCCGTGCTTTGTCCTTGGTAGCTTAGTGATAAAATCCATAGTTACCATTTCTCACTTCCAGGTGGGAAGTTCAGGCTGTTGCAGCAAACCTGATGGCTTTTGATGCTCGGCTTTAACCTGAGCATACGTCAGACATTTAGCCACATAAGTAGCTATAGATTTCTTCAAACCTATCCACCAATAATTTGCCTTTAGATCCTGGCACATCTTATCACTGCCTGGATGGACTGAATATTTTGAACTATGAGCTTCCTGAAGGATCACGTCTCTAAGTCCTCCATGGATAGGGACCCAGATTCGACCATTTAATCTAAGGATTCCATCCTTGCCATAAGACAATTGATCAGCAGTGACACCTAACTTCTCATTTGGGAAGTTAGTTTCCAAAACGGCTTCCTTCTAAGCAGCTAACAGCTTTTCATTCAATCTTTTCTTTTGTTCGATGCTCTTGGCGTTGATTCTTATCGGTTTAATCCTTTCCTTTCTGCTCAAAGCATCAGCAACAACATTCGCCTTACCTGGATGGTAGCGAATTTCGCAATCATAATCATTTAGTATCTCCATCTAACGATGCTGCCTCATGTTAGGATCCTTCTGGTTTAACAGATGTTGAAGGCTTTTATGATCGGAATAAATCACACACTTGGTTCCATATAGATAATGCCTCCAAAGTTTCAGTGCAAATACAACGGCACCCAATTCCAAATCATGGGTGGTGTAGTTCTTTTCACTTTTAATTGATGTGAAGCATGGGCAATAACCTTGCCTCTCTGCATAAGCACACAACCCATACCTGTGTGTGATGCATCGCAGTAAACAACAAACTCTTCAATCCCTTCTGGCAATATCAACACAGGAGCATTGCTTAATTTCTGCTTGATGATCTCAATAGATTCTTGTTGCTTGGGACCCTAGTCAAACTTTACATTCTTGCGAGTTAACGAAGTCAAAGGTGCAGCAATCCTTGAAAAGTTTTCAACGAAACGTCTATAGTATCCTGCTAGACCCAAGAAGCTGCGAATCTCTATAGGTGTTTTTGGTGCTTGCCAATTCATGATCGCTTCAATCTTAGCAGGATCCACCTGGATACCATGCTCACTCACTACATGTCCAAGAAATTGAACTTCTCGGAGCCAGAATTCACATTTAGAGAACTTTGCATAAAGCTTCTCTTGTTGCAGAAGTTCAAGAATACACCGGAGATGTTTTTCATGATCGGCTTGATTCTTCGAATAAATAAGTATGCCATCAATAAAAACAATGACAAACTTGTCTAGATATGGCTTGAAAACGAGGTTCATGAGATCCATGAACACTGCAGGTGCATTAGTGAGCCCGAAAGTCATCACTAAGAACTCGTAGTGGCCATATCGAGTCCTGAATGCAGTCTTGTGCACATCTTCAGTTCTGACCTTCAACTGATGGTAACCCGACCTCAAATCAATCTTGGAGAAGTAACTTTCCCCTTGCAGTTGATCGAACAGATCATCGATCCTAGGCAATGGATATCGGTTCTTGATAGTAACTTTGTTCAGCTCACGATAATCAATGCATAGACGCATTGATCCATCCTTCTTTTTCACAAAAATAATAGGCGCTCCCCAAGGGGACGAGCTAGGTCGAATAAAACCTTTCTCCAACAAATCATCCAACTGTGTTCTCAATTCTTTCATCTCAATTGGTGCCAACCGATAGGGTGCTCTTGTAACTGGTGCTGCTCCAGGAATGACATCGATCCTGAATTCCACTTGCCTGTCTAGAGGTAAACCAGGTAATTCTTCAGGAAAAACATCTGAATATTCAGAAATAACAGGAATATCTTCAATCTTAGGCTTTGGCTCGTTTATAGTCACATGTGCCATGTAAATGACACAACCTTTCTTCAAACACTTTGATGCTTTAAGCACAGATACTTGTTTAGGCAATTCGTACTGCGTATCTCCCTGAATTGTTAATGGCTCACCATAAGGAATTTTGATAACTACTTGCTTCTTGTCACATACAATTTGGGCTTGCTTACGAGATAACCAATCCATGCCTATCACTATGTCGAACCCTGCCAAGTTCAACGGAAGCAAAAACAGCGGAAAAGAGTGACTCCTAATGGTTATAAAACATCCATCTAAGATTGTTGAAGCAGTCTCTATAGTACCAGCGGCCAATCCTACCTCATATTTTATGCTTAGAGTTTTAACAGGCAGATTTAACAGTTTACAAAATTTATTGTCTACAAAAGGCTTGTCTGCACCAGAATCAAACAACACTCTAGCATAAACATCATTGATAAGGAAAGTACCTGTTATAACATTATCGTTCTGTATCGCTTCCTGCGCATTCATCTGAAAGACTCGAGCATTAGTCTTCTAAGCCTCTTCAGGCTTCTTTGGGTTCTTAGGGTTCTTAGGGCAGTTAGTCCTTATGTGCCCCTTCTCGTTGCAACCATAACAGGTTGCATCCTTCATTTTCTTGCAATCCAAAGTTCTATGCTCCTTGGATTTGAAAATCCCACAAACCTTAGGCTGTGAATGCGATTGTAGCTGCGATTCAAGTCTGCACTTTCCAAAATGGTGTTTCTTGCAGACTTTACACTTGGGCTTCTCCCCTCTCTGCTGGGTATCCTTTCTAAACCCATAACCCTTCTTATGCTCAGAGTTCCCCTTTCGTTTCTTATCGGAGCGATGAGAACTCTCATCCTTGTCACACCCTGGCTTTGCGGAAGCGTGGTTAATTTTGGTGTGACTTCTTAATACCATAGCTTAACCATAACAAAGCTATATGAAATAAAATCATGCAAGATCATCCATTTGATTAAGTTTTAAAACCAGAGTAACATACCATTGTCTTAGAGACTTACAACATCGTAACATAAAACATTGTCTTTAAAAACATAACCATTAACATGAAATAAACGCAGTTTAAGATTTGTGACTTGTCCAGGAAAAAGTCACATTTCCTAAACCCGGATGACCTCGGAACCCATATGCAGCGGGAAAACATAACATACCGCGCCAGATCTTTAATTTCCTGAAATACATGTAAGTTGAAAAATCAACAATAATGTTGAGCGAGTTCATGTGTAAGTGAGTAAGTAAACCTTTGTGAGTATAAAAATAGTCTTGGTATGTAGCAAATAAGGGAATTGAGATCACCAATGGTTTGCAAGGCCACTGATATATGTGAAGTGCAAATAGGGAGACTCAAACCTAGCAGATTTCGCCACGACATTAGTATGTGGACAAAGTCACCCCGAGGTCCGTTTCTAGTTTGGCCTGGGGCTGGGCTCGCTACACCCAGATAGATCTACCGCTCCTGTCCCTCGGTCCCGTTATGAGGACTAATGGCCTCATATTGCTCCTACCCACTCACATGATCTAAGTAGTAAACCTCCTTACGCTAACCATACCATGTATAAAGTACTTGTAATCAAAGTAACATGTATTTCACCCCCGCAGTTAAGAAAACTGAAAACAGTTAGAGAAAAGGGGGACATGAACTCACAGTGGTGCGTCTCTACCAAGTATGCCTCCAAATCGATCAGCTGTATGACGACCTACACGTGCTAACTCTATTAGACGGACGGCCGTGCCTTAGCTTTATGGTTTAAGTTTTTGGGAAATAGTTAGGCAACTATTTCGTGTTTACGTTCTGTATATACTTGGTAGTTATTCTCCTTCCCAAGGATGGGGGATTTAATACATGTGTGTTCGTAACATTCAGATTTCACTATTAAGTCTCACTTAATATATTTTATTTCCTAACTCCAAAATATAAATATTCTTCCCAAAAATATTATATTTTAATACATGTGATTTTCCCAAAATAATACTTAGTAATATTATTTTTACTCTAAAAATAATATTTACGTAGTTCACAAAATAATCATAAACACTTATACAAGTGATGCTGTGAAAGAAGAATATATACTAAATATATATATGTATCACGTTTTATTTTGTGAAAATCCCACCTCTGATGTTTTGTAAATATAGTCGTGGCGAAACTTATATTTTGAAAACAAGTCAAAATGTCTTTCTAACACTTATAGTGAAAATATTTCTAAGTGTTAGGCTTTTTGGAAAAATTTCGCCAGAGTTTCCTCTGTAACTGGAGGTGGCCACGCTTTCAAGCGTATCATTTTCTTTTACAAATCAACCAACAATTTTCTCAATCAACCAAAACAATGTTCAAATCACGAACTAGTCAAAATATGTATATAAATCGCATAAATTTCATGAACTTTGATTTATCCAAACTGTGAAGTAAATCTCATTACTTTTAGTGGATCTTTATATGAAACTATCCGATTTTGTAAAAACCTCGTTTTTATGGAAGTTCCGTCTTTACAACTTCTCGTCAACTTTTACAAAAATAGTTATTTTGTCGAAACTTTGTGTTACACATGTGTTTACACACTTGTGTGTTCTAAAAACCATTCGTGTTAGTGTAAGATCCGTCTTTAGACAACATGATTTCTTTGATACTTGGTTCTTTGAAAATACCACTCGTAGATCCGTAGATCTACTAGTTTTAAACACTATTGTACAAACTAAAACACTTTTACACAAGTTCATGATTCTTGTGTGGTAGAGTTTCATCTTCTAACCCTTGTTATACTTAAACAAGCTTCATGTCATAATCCAAGATCATGACTAAACCGGGTTAAATGATGATCCGAGCTACCACAACATAGATCGGGTCCAAATAATCACATAAATCAACTACTACATGATTTACACAACACATGAGCTATTAACCACCATTTTTAGTGTTTTAAGTAGACTTTTATGCTTCATCTTGTAAGTTATCGAGTTTTAACCGTCATATATCGTTTTAACCACATTAGAATAGTTCAAGAAGGTGATTTAAGCAACATACCACTAGCTCGAGGCTAGGGAAGAATCTATGCGAAAAACGCGTGGATAAAAGCAAGATAAAGAGGTCCTTCGCCTTCCGATTGCACCAAGCTTCCTAATATGCGACCCTTAACACTTGTAGATGCTTGGAACTTGCAAGATCAAACTCGAAAATGGATGGGTGTGTGGGTGTGGGTTCGGCCGAGAGCCAAAGGGAGAGAGAGAGAGTAGTTCTTGTGATGTTTATGGAATGTGAATATTCAAGTGCCATCTCTAATTACTTATAGACAAATGTAAGATTAATAACCAATGGATCATATGTCTTTAGGATATTAAACATCAAGATTAAAATATTATTATGAAGGACCAAGTATGTCCCCTAGATGGGGACGGTTTCAGGGGGGGTAGTTTGGTTGGATTTCAACTAATCATTAGTTATTAGTTAGGTTAAGTAAGGTAGTTAAGTGCTTAACCCGGTTAGTTGTGTGTCACGCGTTACAATGGGTGTTAGGGTATTCAGGGACCCTAACTAGCTCAGAAAACGATAAATAATGAAAATGACAATATTTTCATGTTTCAGGTATAGTCCGGTTGTTCGGTTGGATAGTAATCCGTTAAAGTGCTTAACAAAGCTTTAAAGTGTCGTTAATACCCTTTTTAGTGACACAACTTATTTCTGACACTTTGGAAAGTGTCTAGTAATATTTTTCTCATGTTTTGGCACTTTATTAGTTAGCTAAAAGCTAAATTATTATGTAAAGTGCTGAGTTTTGTACTTAGAGTACGTTTTAGGCACATCCAGTCATTGTACTTATTCCTAGAGACGCAGTTCTACAACCCTTATATCCCTACACTCACCACTAGTGTAGCAAAATATTTCAGGCTCTTACAGGCCTTAAAGGCAGTGTTTGCCTGATGCTGGCTTTATCAGCATGTTCAATAGGTTATCCGTTATAGTGCTACTGTGCTTTTTGTGCATCATGTTTGTCACTAAGGTTCAGCATGTAAATAATGTAGTGACAGCAAGTAAAGTATGATGCAAGTAAGTACATGTATCAGTATTCAAGTAGCAGTTTATTCACAAGTTCAAGTAAGCACAGTAATTAAGCAGTAATTAATTATTAATTAAGTTGTACGGATACCTAGTTTGGTGAGGGTTGTCACATTCTCCCCCCGTTAAATAAATTTCATCCCGAAATTTTAAGTTCTGCTTGTAGATGCAGGGTTCTTAGGAAATAGGTGGGGGTTTTTCTCTTTCATCCGGTCCTCATGCTCCCAGGTGTACTCAGGACCGTGTCTGGCATTCCAACGAACTTTGACGAGCTTGACACTGCTCCGGCGGGTCTTGTTTACTTTCCAATCCGTAACCTCAACCGGTTCTTCAACGAAATGGAGCGTGTCGTCAACATGGATCTCGTCGATGGGAATGGCAATGTCATCTTGAGTTGGACTTTTCTTCAGGTTAGATACATGAAATGTATCGTGAACAGAATGAAGTTCAGCAGGTAGGTCCAACTTGTATGCTACTAGCCCTATTCTTTCCAAAACTCTGAAAGGACCAATGTAGCGCGGATTTAACTTCCCACGCTTTCCGAAGCGTGCCACACCCTTCCCGGGTGAAACTTTCAATAACACCATTTCTCCAACTTGGAATTCCACATGTTTCCGGTTTGGATCCGCATAGGCCTTCTGTCTGTGACGAGCTGCTTCGATGCGTTTTAGAATCTGCGCAATCTTGTCTGTCGTCTCTTGGACGATTTCGGGACCAACAAGCTGCCTATCACCTGCGTCAGCCCAACATAAGGGTGATCGGCACTTGCGTCCTTAAAGGGCTTCAAATGGCGCGACACCAATACTGGTGTGGTAGCTGTTGTTGTATGAAAATTCGACCAAAGGCAAATGCTTGTCCCAGCTACCGCCCAAATCCATAACACACGCTCTCAGCATGTCTTCCAAAGTCTGTATCGTCCGCTCGCTTTGCCCGTCGGTCTGCGGATGAAACGCAGTGCTCAGATTCAATTGTGAGCCAAAGGCTTCTTGGAAGGATTGCCATATCCTTGACACAAATCTTCCGTCTCTATCAGAGATGATTGAGAGAGGTACTCCATGGCGCGTAACGATCTCTCTCATGTAAATTTCGGCCAACTTGCTCGTATTATCCTTCTCTCTGATAGGTAAGAAGTGTGCTGACTTCGTTAATCGATCCACTATTACCCAAATAGTGTCATGGCCTCTCGGCGTTCTTGGCAGCTTTGTAATAAAATCCATGGAGATTTGTTCCCATTTCCACTTGGGAATCTCGGGTTGTTGCAGAAGTCCTGAAGGCTTCTGGTATTCGGCTTTAACCTTAGCGCACGTTAAACATTTGCTCACATAAACAGCAACATCGCCTTTCATCCTAGGCCACCAATAATAATCTTTGAGATCCTGGTACATCTTATCCGCTCCAGGGTGGATAGAGTACCGCGACTTGTGAGCTTCATCGAAAATAACTTCCCTTAAACCACCAAACAGAGGAACCCAAATCCTTTTCTCAAAGCATAACGTTCCTTCCTCGTTTGGTACCAGTAGCTTCTCCATCCCACGGAGATATTCTTCTTCAAGGTTTCCTTCCTTGAGAGCTTCTTTCTGCGTGGCACGAATGCGCAAGGAAAGATCGGTTCGGATAATCATTTCTAAAGCCCTAACCCTTATGGGCTTGATCATCTCCTTTCGACTTAGGGCATCGACGACTACATTCGCCTTCCCTGGATGATACTTTATCTCGCAGTCGTAATCGTTTAGCAACTCAACCCATCGTCTCTGTCTCATATTCAGCTCCTTCTGATTGAATATGTGCTGTAGGCTCTTGTGATCTGTAAAGACTGTACACTTTGTACCATAAAGGTAGTGTCTCCAGATCTTTAATGCAAATACCACTGCGCCAAGTTCCAAATCATGTGTGGTATAGTTCTTTTCGTGCACTTTCAATTGACGTGACGCGTAAGCAATAACCTTTTGGCGTTGCATCAACACGCAACCCAATCCTTGACGTGAGGCGTCACAGTATACCACAAAATCATCTGTACCTTCCGGTAGTGCTAAGATTGGCGCGTTACAGAGCTTATCCTTCAGTATCTGGAATGCTTCCTCCTGTTTGATTTCCCAATCAAACTTCTTATCTTTCTGGGTGAGGAGCGTCAAAGGTTGAGCGATTTTTGAAAAATCTTCAATGAACCTTCGATAGTAGCCAGCCAATCCCAAGAATTGTCGAATCTCGGTTGGCGTCTTTGGCGTTTCCCAATTCTAGATCGCTTCGATCTTGGTTGGATCCACGTGGATTCCATCTCCATTTACCATGTGTCCAAGAAATTGGACTTCACGTAGCCAAAATTCGCACTTGGAGAATTTGGCATACAGCTGTTCTTTCTTCAGCAGTTCCAAAATAGCTCTTAAATGCTGCTCGTGCTCAGCCTTTGTCCTTGAGTAAATCAAGATGTCGTCGATAAACACAATCACGAACTTGTCCAAGTACGGCTTGCAAACTCTATTCATCAAATCCATAAAGACTGCAGGTGCGTTTGTCAAACCAAACGGCATAACAAGGAACTCGTAGTGTCCATAACGATTTCTGAAGGCTGTCTTCGGGATACTCTCCTCTTGTATCCTTAACTGATGGTATCCAGATCGAAGATCGGTCTTTGAATAAAAGCTTGAGCCTTGCAGTTGATCAAACAGATCATCGATTCTTGGCAGAGGGTATCTATTCTTGATCGTCAGCTTGTTCAGCTCCCGGTAGTCGATGCACATTCGAAAACTACCGTCCTTTTTCTTAACAAACAGGACCGGAGCTCCCCAAGGCGAGAAGCTTGGTCGGATAAATCCCTTGTCTAACAACTCTTGAAGTTGTGTCGACAGTTCCTGCATTTCAGACGGAGCAAGTCTATAAGGTGCTTTAGCCACAGGCGCGGTGCGTGGAACTAAGTCAATGCGGAACTCTACTTGTCTCTGAGGTGGCAGTCCAGGTAAGTCCTCTGGGAAGACTTCTGGATATTCCCTCACGACAGGGATGTCTTCGATTCTTGGCTCAGCAGCCTTCTTATCCACAATGTGTGCCAGGAAGGCAACACATCCTTTCTGCAAACACTTTCGCGCTTTCAGGCAGCTGATAATTCTTAACGGCGTATCACGCTTCTCTCCGTGAACCACAATTGTTTCGCCATCTTCGGTTGGGATACGAACAACCTTTTCGTGACAAACTATCTCAGCCTTGTTGCCTGATAACCAATCCATTCCTACCACCACGTCGAAGCTTCCCAACTGGACTGGTAGTAGATCCAAAGTAAACTCGCGTTCTCCCAATTCGATCACACAGCCTCTGATAACTTCATTGGCTTCTACCAACTTCCCATTGGCCAATTCGATTGAGTAGGGAATATCTAACTTATTAGCGGCTAAACCAAGCATATTCTTAAACTCTAACGACATGAAGCTATAATCGGCACCAGTATCAAATAAAACGGATGCATAGCGTTGATTTACAGGGAACGTACCAGTAACGACATTGGGGTCCTGGCGCGCTTCCCTTGCTTCGATTTGGAACACTCTTCCACGGGCTTGGTTTAATTCTGGGCAGTTCTTCTTAAAATGCCCAATATCACCGCAGTTAAAGCATCCAAGTCTTTGCCCGTTTCCACCTCCATTTCCAGCTTGGTTGTTGTTTTGGTTTGCGTTGCCAGCCTGATTCGCAAAGTTGCCTCGATTCCCGTTTCCTCCATTATTTCCTTGTGAGCGATTACCACCCCGATTATTATTCCTATTCCCAAATCCTCCTTGGCCTCCCCGGCCGGCAATAGCCCAACAAGAATCCTTCAAGTGGCCCGGCTTTCCACATGCTTCGCATACTTTCACACTACAATGGCCAATATGATGGCGTTGACAGGTATTACACTTGGGTTGGGTGCCCTGATATCCTTTTCCTTTCTTTCCACTACCAGCTGTAACCTGAGCTGGCGTGCCTGATCCTCCTTTCTTAACCGCCACACTGGCGCCCTGCTTGAAGTTTGAGAACTTCCGTTTGTTACCTCCTGATGACTCGACGTGAGTCTCTTTCTTCTTAAGCTCAGCATCATCAAACTTGTTCAGGCGAATGGCCTCCTTTGTGAGAGCCACGCTCAAATCGATCGCTTCAGTAATGGTCGCAGGCTTGGATGAGGTTACCATGCTTATGATTTGAGGAGCTAATCCCCAAATGAAACGTTCAATCCGCTTGAACTCCGGAGTGACCATGTAGGGTACCACATGCGATAAGTCATGGAACCTTTGAACGTATTCTGCGATCTTCGGACCGTCCATTTTCAAGTGCCAGAACTCGGTTTCCAATCTTTGGATTTCCGCGCGAGAGCAGTACTTCCTGCGCATAAGTTCCTTCAGTTCGGTCCAGGTTAGCGCGTAGGCAGCAGCTTCACCAAGTGTCTGTACTTGCAGATTCCACCAAGAGAGGGCTCCATCCAAGAATAGCCCTGAGATATAGGTGACTTGCTGATCTAGTGCGCATTTGCTCATGCGAAGAACAGATTCGGTTTTCTCGGCCTAACGAACAAAGGCGACAGCACCTCCTGTGCCATCAAAGTTGACCGGTTTGCAGTCTAGAAACTGCTTGTAGGTGCATCCTGCACATACGTTATAACATACGATTGGCATTAGCATCATTGCTAAAGATATCCAATTAGGTCATGGTATGTCTAAATGACTTAGTATTACCATGAGGTGGATTATTGTTGTTGCCAGTGTTGCCAGAGTTGCTTCCACTAGTCCATCCTTGAGAGGCGGCGTATTGTGCAATGGCAGCAGCGATAATTTGCTGGAGTTCTGCCTCATTAGTAGGCATGTGTGTCTCACGTCTCGGCGGCATCTTCTAAAAGATGTGTTTACATCGGTCAGGCCATAGTTATAATACATAAGTCAGGTCATAATTTAGCGTATGTATATAACGATAGTAATAGTACATAACATCTCATGTTATAATCATATCAATCACACAACATCCCATGTCACAAACATCAATCACACAACATCCCATGTCCTAAAATACCAATAACCAAATCAAGCATCAAATATGATGAGAATACTGCGGTTGCCATATATCGAGACCACATAGTAAGCGTACAAGTACATCACAGTGTCATACAACATCAGTCGACTAAGGGCTACATCACCCTAGTCCAAAAACTATATCGAATCAGTGTCAATACATCAAATACATGTCAACAAAAGTCAGAATCATAATGTAGTCTCCAAAAATGCTGTGCAGTCAAAAGCATTCGCCGTCTTCTCACCAATGTCTTCCTATACGGTACTGAAGAGTTGTACACGGATGGCGGTGGAGGAGGGTGAAAGTGAGTGTAAAACAAGCGGCGCAAATGGAGCCAGTCCTCCTCCATGGCTCTCTGGGTGCGTAAGAATGAAGCAACCTGCTGCTCCAGGGCAAAAAGGCGTGCAGCATAGTCTGGTGGAACAGGTCGAGAGGGCTGCAACGGAGAGTGGGTCTGACCCTGGCACTGACATGGCGGCGTCTGAGCTCTCTCAAGCTCCTGAATGCGCTGTGTGTGTGCCTCGTTCTGGGCGACAAAAGACATAAAAACGTCCTCAATAGTATACCCCATGTGGAAAGAATGGTAGGGTTCAGTCGGTGGCATAGCAGAGTGTGGTGCCCAAAGGAACGGCTCACTGGTGGGATCAAAAGGTGCCACATGAAATGGAGAAACAAGGGGAAAAGTAGCAGACGGTGGTATAGCAGGGATAGATACCGGTATGTGTCCAAAAGGGTGAGCCGAAGAACCTTCTCCAGCTCGTGCCGGAGGTGTAAACTGAGGAAATGAAAAAGAAGTATCAATGTGACGGGTATCAGGGATCTGAGGAGGAATAGGTGGAACCTCGTCATCAGCAGGAAACCACCCACACTGGGCGTGCTCGTCTCGGGGGTCGATCCGTGCCTCAAAAAGCGCACGATCAAACTGGGCTGGCATAGGATCATGGTGAGGTACAACAAGAGGGTCAACTGGTGCATCAGCAATGAATGGGGGATCAACATGATCAGCAGCAAAGACATGATCGCCCTCCAACAATGGAGCATCTATAGGGTGATCATCAATAGGTGGGTCAGCAAAGGCAGGCTCAATAATAGGTGCGTCAGCATGAACTGGGTCATGCTCAAGTACTGGGTCAAGAGCAGGGTCTAGTGGCTGCTCGGGCTCATCAAAGGCCATCTCAAAATCAAACTCAGGGTCGATGGGATCAACTGGGTCGACTGGATCCTCCATAGGCTGATCCATGGGTATAAACTCTATATCCTCATCTGGGTCGAATCCTGGGGGAAAGACAGGATCGGAATCCTCCACATCATCGTGGTCGAAAGCAAAGCTAGGAATAGGGGCAACAGAGGATGCCTGGTCGGGATCTGATCCATGAGAAAAGTGATGCGCACTCTGAGTATGTGAAGGTGCGGAGGCCACAGACTCGAAAGAGTCTGGGACCGGAGAGTGAGCAGGTGACTCCTTTGCGGGAGCATCTGCGATCAACAAAAGATCACCAGCAGTAAGAAGGGCCTCGCCCTGAACCTCATCCTCCAAAGGCTCGTCATCAAAAAGATCGACGTCGTCGTCATCGTCGGCGTCGAGAAGCAAATCATAGGCAGGATAAACAGCTAAGGGTATGGGAGCAGGGATCTCCACTAACGGTAGGTCCCTGGCCAAAGGGCCATCAGCGAGCTCATCAGCACCATCAGGTAAAGCGAAGGGCTGGAAATCATCCTCGTCCGTGCTCGTAACGTCGGATGTGTGAACCTCGCGCTCAGAAGACTCTAGGTCGTCCGATACTATAGGTCTAGGTCCTGTGGTGTCTGAATCACCAGTGCCAGAGGTGTCCATGGTGTCTGTAACATAAACACAAACATGCACAAACAGTCAATCATACAATCAGATAATCACATAAGTTACCAAGTAAGCAATCAAATAGTTCTCCTAGTCCCACTAGCCCCCCAGCCTCTCAGACTGCTCTTCCTAGTCCCACTAGCCAATTCTCCTAGTCCCACTAGCCAATTCTCCCAGCCTCTCAGACTGCTCTTCCTAGTCCCACTAGCCAAATTCTCCTAGTCCCACTAGCCATTTCTCCTAGTCCCACTAGCCAACTACCTCGATCTCTCAGACCGAGCCTCGGCCTCTCAGACCGAGCCTCAGCCTTTCTAGACTGAGCCTATAAATAATAAAATGTGCTCAACATTTGTTTATGAAAAGTTTTGGATCTGGACTTAAGTGGTATGTAGTAAAAATGTTTTCGTGAGAGCCCTAGTGATCATAGCCTAGACTCGAGAAAGAATCCTAGTTCGCTATGATCAGAGCTCTGATACCAAGCTGTCACACCCTGGCTTTGCGGAAGCGTGGTTAATTTTGGTGTGACTTCTTAATACCATAGCTTAACCATAACAAAGCTATATGAAATAAAATCATGCAAGATCATCCATTTGATTAAGTTTTAAAACCAGAGTAACATACCATTGTCTTAGAGACTTACAACATCGTAACATAAAACATTGTCTTTAAAAACATAACCATTAACATGAAATAAACGCAGTTTAAGATTTGTGACTTGTCCAGGAAAAAGTCACATTTCCTAAACCCGGATGACCTCGGAACCCATATGCAGCGGGAAAACATAACATACCGCGCCAGATCTTTAATTTCCTGAAATACATGTAAGTTGAAAAATCAACAATAATGTTGAGCGAGTTCATGTGTAAGTGAGTAAGTAAACCTTTGTGAGTATAAAAATAGTCTTGGTATGTAGCAAATAAGGGAATTGAGATCACCAATGGTTTGCAAGGCCACTGATATATGTGAAGTGCAAATAGGGAGACTCAAACCTAGCAGATTTCGCCACGGCATTAGTATGTGGACAAAGTCACCCCGAGGTCCGTTTCTAGTTTGGCCTGGGGCTGGGCTCGCTACACCCAGATAGATCTACCGCTCCTATCCCTCGGTCCCGTTATGAGGACTAATGGCCTCATATTGCTCCTACCCACTCACATGATCTAAGTAGTAAACCTCCTTACGCTAACCATACCATGTATAAAGTACTTGTAATCAAAGTAACATGTATTTCACCCCCGCAGTTAAGAAAACTGAAAACAGTTAGAGAAAAGGGGGACATGAACTCACAGTGGTGCGTCTCTACCAAGTATGCCTCCAAATCGATCAGCTGTATGACGACCTACACGTGCTAACTCTATTAGACGGACGACCGTGCCTTAGCTTTATGGTTTAAGTTTTTGGGAAATAGTTAGGCAACTATTTCGTGTTTACGTTCTGTATATACTTGGTAGTTATTCTCCTTCCCAAGGTTGGGGGATTTAATACATGTGTGTTCGTAACATTCAGATTTCACTATTAAGTCTCACTTAATATATTTTATTTCCTAACTCCAAAATATAAATATTCAGGGACCCTAACTAGCTCAGAAAAAGATAAATAATGAAAATGACAATATTTTCATGTTTCGGGTATAGTCCGGTTGTTCGGTTGGATAGTAATCCGTTAAAGTGCTTAACAAAGCTTTAAAGTGTCGTTAATACCCTTTTTAGTGACACAACTTATTTCTGACACTTTGGAAAGTGTCTAGTAATATTTTTCTCATGTTTTGGCACTTTATTAGTTAGCTAAAAGCTGAATTATTATGTAAAGTGCTGAGTTTTGTACTTAGAGTACGTTTTAGGCACATCCAGTCATTGTACTTATTCCTAGAGACGCAGTTCTACAACCCTTATATCCCTACACTCACCACTAGTGTAGCAAAATATTTCAGGCTCTTACAGGCCTTAGAGGCAGTGTTTGCCTGATGCTGGCTTTATCAGCATGTTCAATAGGTTATCCGTTATAGTGCTACTGTGCTTTTTGTGCATCATGTTTGTCACTAAGGTTCAGCATGTAAATAATGTAGTGACAGCAAGTAAAGTATGATGCAAGTAAGTACATGTATCAGTATTCAAGTAGCAGTTTATTCATAAGTTCAAGTAAGCACAGTAATTAAGCAGTAATTAATTATTAATTAAGTTGTACGGATACCTGGTTTGGTGAGGGTTGTCACAATCCTCCCGTCTCCGCTTTCCTTCATCAGAAGCTTTGACAGACCCGTTTCTGACTGCATCAAGTGTGAGAGATAGAGACAGATCTACCACTGACCTGTATGTGGTAGGTCTGGATGCTTTCACATTTCCCTTGATTTCTGGAGCCATTCCTCCAATAAAACATGCTATGCGCTTTGGTTCCGGTCTGACCAGATAAGGAACCAATCGGGACATGGTATTAAAGCTTGTAACATATACCTGACAATCCAAATTCTTCATGACTAGAGTCAAGAACTCAGTCTCGATTTTCTCTACCTCATGCAGAGGACAGAAGTTTTCCTTGATTAGTGTAACAAATTGATCCCAAGACAAATTGTATAATGGAATCTTCCATGTGGCTTGGATTAGCGACCTCAACCAAGCCAAAGCTTCACCTTTAAATGATTGTGAAACAAACTTCACAATCTCCTGTTTCGCACAACCACTAATGTCAACTACTGTATCCATCTCATCAAGCCATGTCATACAGTCAATGGCTCCTTTTTCTCCTATAAAGTCCCTTGGCTTGCAAGAGACAAAGTATTTGTAAGAGCAAGTCTTAACATGTGGCTCCTGATTGAGCACAATTCGTTTGGATGGAATACTTCTCTGATTCGACGAATGATGAGAATCATCCTTATGAGATGTATGTGTCTTGGAAGGTGGTTTTGTATGAGGTACAGATTGGGTCCTGCTGCGAGTACCACTTGATTCCTTGAACTGTCTGTCAAGGGCTCTAGTAACAGCATTGTCTATCAATGCTTGTAGGTCTGCACCAGCTACATTTATTCTAGTGTTATGATTTCTCTCCCTTGGATGACTATTAACCTCTTCTGATTCACACATGCTGAAGCTTGATCGCTATAAAACAATTGACAATAGTTTGTTCAGAGGTTTATTATGGAATCATCATTTTCGATGACTCATTAACCATGGTGAATACAAACCATATTTGGTTAATTTGATAATCATATTTATTTTAAATTTTTCATTATAATTTTATCCCAGTTATAAATCATTAAGGATATTGGAGTGGCACAAAAAGGCCTAGTCACAAGGACAGTTTTAAGCCATGATCTTATAGGATCGAGGCATTAAGGCCTGAACATAGTTCATCACCTTTTCTTGACAGGGAGTCATAGACCACAATTGTCATTTGTCTTATAGGACAATAAGTATGGCCCATAGGCACTTCATCACTAATGGATGTTTAAATTATCAGGTAAGAATAAGGAATTGGAAAAATTCAATATAAGGATGACTAGTGTGATTTTATCGAATCACATTTGCCAGGAGTGCTAACATGTTTTCAGATGTTAACAAGGATGTGAATCTTAAAAAGGTTTTACCATCATGGCCATGTCTAGAATAACATATAGGCTAGGTCATACCTTTAAGATTTTCTTTTAATATTAATGGCAGATCAAGTAAAAATTGAATTGATATTTTGATTTAGGACATAATATATATGTGTACGTTTAATGCCAAAGTAAATTTTAAAAAGGAAACTTTTCATAGAAAGTTCTAATTATTACAAAAATTGCCCTAAACGGGTCTTAAACAATTAAATTTGTCCACGCAGGGACTAAAAATAAATATGTCCTTATAGGGATTACTAAAGAAATGAAATACAACTAAAGGAGTTTCTTCTTCTTTTTATTTCTGAAAGTTTTCCCCTTGGTTCACTGTGTGCGGTACGGATACTGAAGATTTTGGTAGGTAGTCGAAATCTTCCATATTAAGAACCTTTGCAGAAGTGGAATCCAAGGATTCTACGGCTAATGAATAATATGGATCACAAATAGGGTCAGAAGTGGTATAATCCAAGTTTGGGATTCCAAGACTTGGAGGTAAGAAATATGGATCATTTGGGTCCATAGGTATCATCTTTGGAGTGGGAGCCTCAGGGACTGCTGGTCTGCTGGTATGGACTCCTCCGATGTAGGCTTCTCATTTGAAGTTTCAAAAGTCTTAGGTACAGAATTTGAAATATGGTTAATGGTTTCAACTGGTTTGATTTTGGGAATGGGTCCAAAAAGGTCCTTTCTCCATATTGGCCGTACACTTATTTGAGCTGTGGTACGAAGCTTAACACTCTTAGACTTCGGGTTTGGAGAGCTTCCACCAATGGCAGCTTTACTCGGTGACATGTTCCTGAAATACACAAATACCGACAACAATGTATATATAATAGGGATGAGATCATTCCTAGTTCATGTCTAGACTCGGAAGTCAAGGAATGTGCAACTGTGTCATTGAGAATAAACACAAAAAGGCTAGTGTTTAATTCACTCAATGTTGGCTCTGATACCAACCTGTCACACCCCGATATTTCCACATGTTACCGGTAGGCCCGGTGGGGAGTATCGTGACGTAGTTGATATCATCATAGTCAAATAATCACATTTTAATGCACAGCGGAACTCTAAAGTAATAATACAGACCAAATTGAAAGTATAATAAAATATTACACAACGGTTGTAAGTGGATCCACAGACGGATCTAAAACGGAAAGTAAATGTTGTTCAACATACTTTAAGTATTAAAAGCTTGCAAGACTCTTTAATTAATACTCAGAAGTTTCCAGCCCATTTCGTGTAGTACCTGCACTTAATCTTTTAGAAAAATACGTCAGTTTACACTGGTAAATACAATTAACTGACTCTTTTGAAAAGTGTTTATAAAATTGGTTTGGATGCACAAGGCATAAATCTTTTATAACTTGGGACAATTATATAAAATAATCTTGTATACAGATTTACATGTTTGTCGTCCGTTCAGGACCGGAATAGAAGAGCCGGTACAAGATTAATAAACACACCACTAGTATAAGCCCACAAGAAGTTTCCTCACGAGTGAGATACCGTTTTACATACGCAACTGTCAGGTGTATGCCTACACCCCGTGCTTAAGTCGTGGCCATTTCAAATGAATGAGCAGAGGATATCCAGGACACGGTCATATTAACCCCCAAAGGATTTGTATCAAACAAAACAGATTAAAATGGGTTATCTCAATGATTTAAACACTAATCGATTAAATATTCAATACCCGACCAAGCGGTAATAATTTACTGTATCCCAAGCCCGTATAAGGGAAAATAAGTTAAAAGTATTTACCTGAGCTAAAATGTAATTTTATTCTCAGCCGTATATTCTAATCAGCAAGTGCAAGTAGCTTTTACTGGGCTCCTAATCTGGAATGAAGGTTTTAATAACCTATTAGATTCCTAACGGGTCTTATTTAAGTTTTAACTTAGACCGGATAGTTTTTAAGAAAGGTTTACGGTGCAAAACGCAAGATTAAGCGATGTTCGGATTAGAATGTGATTTAGACCCAACAAGTATGAAGACTTGTATAAATTGGGTAAACTAAATACATTCTGGATTTTGAAGTAAAAATGATAAGGTTTGACCCGTCTCGGTTAATTTATGTAAACTACTTACATAAACCGTACCGAACGCGCATATGCATAACGGGTAACCGAATGAGTCATGTACAAGTTCCACAAGTTAATATGCTTTAAATGTGATATGATATCAGTAGGATATCTTCCATTATGCCCAAAACGAATTTAAAACCAATTTAAGCCCCGTAAGGGTAGTTTGGTCATTTTAAAGTTTATAAAAGAGGTTAAATAGCAATCTGAGGTTCTGGTCTAAAATATACAGTAAAAATATTAATTTTATCAAGTTACATCAGTAAGATATCATACATATGAGAGGTTTATCTTTCAAGGCCAAACTATGCACCGCAGGGGCATTTTGGTCATTTCACATATGCTTTAAAGGTCAAATTTGGAAATCTGAGTTCAAGACTTCTACTTAATGTTAAAGTAGAAAAAAATATTTATAAGATCAGTAGGTAACAAGTCTTAGGCGTTAAATATGGTTTTAAACCATACTATGCGCCTAATTAGCGTAAAAGTCGGTAATTGACGGTATTGAAGATGTTTATAAAATTCTGAAGTTTTGATCAGTCTCTAATGCTTAAAATATTTTATTTAACATATGATATCAGTAGGAAAAGGTTTGGTGCGCAAATCATATGTTCAACTCATTTTATTAACAAAAAGGGCATTACCGTCATTTACCGAATTTATGCTAGAACTCTATGTTATGGTCAGTATAAAATTTGAAAAAATTTTCCAAAAATCTCTAAATATTATATCATAACAATGGGTACCAAGTTTGGTGCCAAAAATTGGGTTTAAATATGATTTACGCTGAAAATGCCATTTAATTAACAAAGCTTTTGTTTTACGATATCTTGCATAACTTTTATTTTAGACCAGAAACTGGTGTCATTTTTTTAGGACATACTTATATATCAGTAATAAAGCTTTTTGTCCTCTAACATTTTCAAAAATCTCGTTTTTATAACACAAGGGCAAAATGGTCAACTTTTAAGCATTTAACAGAAACATGCAAATGATTCAAATTTTTAAGGGACCATGTAGTATAACCTCAGAGGGTTATACTAACATATAATATGGTCACAAAGGAATGCTAAGGTATAACCAAACTAAGCTAATTCGGGTCAGAACTGAAAGTCAAAGCAAAAGTCTAAGTTTGCGACTTTCGGTTGCGAACCGAGCCTAAACTCATAATTGTCGGGTTGAACATGCCTAAACATGTTCTTATATTATTTACCAAGTTATTTAAGTGATAAAATGTAATTTATAGCTTCTACATTATCAGTTGTGCAAAAAACTGACTCGTTTGACTTTTCTGTTAAGTAGTTTGACCCGACAATTGACCAAGTAAATGTGATCATTAGGAGGTGCCCTTTTAGGGGTTTAACACCTACATAATTACCAACACATAGCCACTTTCAAAACGAATAATGGCTGGACCATTAGTGATTAATCACAAAGTCAAAGCGTAATTACGATATCATTGACTTTCGGTCATTACACTAATGAAAACTTAACTACAGAGGCTAAGAACACTTACAATGGTCCTTAGCACGAAAATTTGACTTGAGAAAGCTTCCTAGATGACCAGGATGCTTTAGTGGAAGCTCCAAAACTTGAGAACTTTGAGAGTATGAAAGATTGAAGTGTGCAAGTTCAAGAGCTCCAAACATGGCCCTTTATATAGGATTTTGGATGGTTCTAAGATCAATGCAGGTGTCCCTAGATGAAATCTGATGCATACAGGTGTCCTAGAGGTTTTACAATACCAGCAAACAGACCCTAGATTCGAGTTAAAGCTGAAATGGAGAAGAAACACTGTTGAACCTGCACTTGTGCAGGATTTCTTTCATTTTTAGGCCGTCGCGTCGCGCGACGGCAGAGGGACTTTGGTGTGGCGCGACGCCACCCCTATGGGGACCAGTAAAACAAGTTTCAAACTTGGCAGATTTAACCTCTAGACCTTTAAAACCTCATAACTTCTATTTTTTAGCACTTTTAACTGATAAAGTTTATATTTGTATGATCTTTAGGATATATCCAAACATCGATAGGTCCGGTTTCGTTAAACGATAACCGAAAACACTAGTTTTGCCTCGTTGATGCTTTTAACCCTTTATTTACGAAAGTTAACGTATTTAATATCAAACGATATCGAAACCTTGTGAATTTTTCATCACTTGTTCTTGAGAGTATAAATAATCGTTACAAAGCCCCGGGTTCATTAAAAGGTCACTCAGAGGTAGTAATTTAACATGTTGACATGTTTAACCCTCACGTCTTCCACTTTCTTTCACAAACGGCTTCATATGTTTCACAAATTATTCGTTTAAGAGTATAAGCATCGTGTAGGGTTGTTGAAAGGCAAAATTTTCAAATGTTGACACTTTGGATCCTTTCACATACATACTTTCTTTGTTTGTCAACTTTAGTCCCTCGAAATCAATTCATTACACGTTTAAAGTCCATGACACGTGTCTTTATTATATTGGTCATGATTTTGCGAGGTGTTACATCTTGCTACTAACGGTATTGGATCTTTGCATGATACAGGCGTGACATCGGCACTCTCTAGGGAGCTTCAAAAGTTGAAGGGTATGATATCTAGTGTACCTGGGGTGGTCCAGCCAATTCCAGAAGTGTCCCAGGATAGCCACAGGATATCCCGGTTTGCATATCTTATATGTGATGCTGAAATCCCGAAAAGATTTCAAACCCCCAACATGAAGCTCTATGAAGGAACCACGGATCCTGAAGAGCATATTGCTCAGTATAGGGAAAGGATGGAGATTAACCCTATCCCTCTAGATCTCAAGGAAGTATGCCTCTGCAAGGGTTTTGGCTCTACTCTAATAGGATCAGCCTTAAATGGCTTTTAAACGTTCCACCTCGTTCAATTACATCATTTGCTCACCTAGTTAATTTATTTAATAGTCAATTTTCTTGCAGTCGAACTTTTGAAAAACTAACCAATGATCTCTACAGGATAACCGAAGGTCCTCAAGAATCCTTAAGAGATTATGTGAAAAAGTTTAGCAGGGAATCCCTGGATATCCCATATCTTGATGTTGCAACAGTCGTGCAGGCATTCAAAATGAGGTTGCAAAAGGATTCCCAATTTTATCAGAATCTTGTAATGAATCCTTGCAGGAACCTGGATGAAGCTCGGAATAGGGCTTTGAGATATATCAGACTGGAAGATGACAAAAAGATGCAAGAGAGGATGAATTCATCCTCAACCCATGAATCAACTAACAGGAAGTCAGAATCCTCATACAAACCATATCGCTCTAAGCCATATGGCAGGAATGACAGCAAGAAAGTGAATACTGTTGAGGATGAGGATCCTGAGGGAGTATCCTGAATTGTCAGAATATTATTTTTCTATTAATATACCCGAACTAATGTATGCTATGCAGGGTTTGGGAGATAAAGCGAGGTGGCCCAGGAAGAACCAACAAAAGGCCGATTGGAAGTATAAATCCAAGTGGTGTGCCTTCCATGAGGATTTTGGACATGTTACGGAGGATTGCATAGCCCTGAGGAAGGAAATAAGCTATGTTGGACCGTTTCTTGACCCGAAAACGTCAATCCGAGTAGCTCATCTTCACGTGTAAAGGCGGAATCAATGCACGTAAAGTAACAACAGCTTGTTCTATTAATTTCCTATCTTTTATTGCTTTTCTACTGAGATTTTGACAGAGTTTGGCTCCAAGCACACACATACAACTATGAGATCCGCTCTAATGAACCCCCTATATATAGACATGCTGGTCCGCTTATACGACATACCGTATAAGCGATCCAGACACTTGACATTCGAGCGGTCCAGACTAATGACATTCGAGCGAACCAGACCTAGACACATAAGCGGACCAGACCTAACATAATGACATAAAAGCGAACTAGACTCATAAAATACATATTTTGACACTTTTGACCCTCTGTTGACCATTCTTAACTTCAGACTGTTTGTAGACGCAGTCAACAGACATTCCGTGCATCAACAGACTCCCCCTTGGATGTTGACGTAGTCTTTTAGTATCTTTAGATCCGTAGTCTTCAGTCTTAGTCTTTTCTTCAACTCTGTCTTTTCATCATAAGCACTCTATCTTCACATTCCCATTGATTGTTGATCCAGACTCCCTCTTTCACAGACTCCCCCTCTCGATATGCTAGAATCTGAGATATCTGGTTCAAGCTTTGACAAATAGCTTCCGTTGAGAATAATAAAGATCAAACCTGTTACTCAACCAACAAACATTACAATCTATCTTTTCAAACAATAAAAACAAACTCAATCAGTTATAGCAATCCACTCAAGTATTTAGGTCCAAATTAATGACCCTGATTACTCAATTAATCTACCAAGTCCAATTTAATGACCTTGGTTGATCATTTTGACGAAACAGACTGATTTAAAAACAACAATTTCAAACAATTTCTGAAAATAACAAGTATCAAGTTAATGAACTTGTTTTTGACTTTTCAAACAATTCAAACTTCTATCAAGATAAGCTCTCCTCATTCTTCAGTCCAGAATCTCCTACATCTGCTTCAAACATCTGAGAATCCAACAATCAACTCTCCACTTTGGTTTGTCGGAAAATAAAGCAGAAATAAAATCTTTTTGGATTTTATCAAAGTGTTCTAAACTAAGAAATGAAATACAGAAAACTTAAATTGCAGAAATTAAACAAAGTAAACCATTTACAAACATATTTTGGTGAGCGTGTCAGGGAATCATATCAGCTTTTCAGACAAATCACGAGTACCGTTAAGCTACATTACATACTTAGATTTAAACAATTCACCTCGATTGTCGATATACTGATCCATCTTAAATTCTCACACAAATTTCAACTTATTCAGGATACGATTTAGATGAATTAAGAACTTAGATCATTCATGTGTCCCACCTCTTGAATATACTCCCGTATCCAGAATCCCAATAATCAGTCTTACAGGTGAGAATACTACAATGATATCTGTATATAATTTAGGTATGCGAGGGCCGAGGGATCTCAGATCGATACTTCCGTATACGCAGAGAGATATCAGCTTCGACTTTTCGGTGTGTCCCCTTTAGAGGATCTTTTTGCTTACAACAGCAGCATATATCAATTTTATTGTTTCAGCATGCTGAGGGTTTAATTCTGTGTTTCAAGCATTGCAGCAAGTATTAGCCAGGGACTAGGTCAGAACCACCGTTCAGCAGAAGTCCCGGAATAATACCCCAGACATCATAGAGTATAAAGACCTAGTATATCAGATTAAGAGACCTTTCAAACGAGATTTCAGGGGTTACCTATATATCCAAGTAGTGTTCCCCACGAATTCACAAGTTTGAATTTAGGTTTATATCCCGAATAAATCTACTAAATGTGCGAAAACCTATCGACACATCATCAGTAAGATTGTTTAACTCTTTTATACTTTTCAAATCTTTAGCATACTGTAATCGTCTAGCTGATGTACTATCATTTTCCCTATATACACAAGCTCTTTTTCAAATTTTATCATGTTTTTGAATTTTTGCATTTTTTACTGTTTTTGTATTTTCTGAAAATAACTATGTACAAACATCTACTCCCCCTAAATACCAAAACAAGTAAAAATTCGACAAACCATTGCAGATTGTTTCTCGTCTTCATCCGCAACAGTACCCTCATCAACGCCAATTATGCCATCCGACACCGACAGAAGCTTCATACCATTCAGTTTTAACAAATATGTAAACCGATTTTTATCAAAAGCTTTGGTATGTAAATCAGCTTTCTGTTCGTCTGTGTGGATTTTCTCAATTCGTATCAACTTTTTCTCAAAGCAATCACGAATAAAGTGATGACGAATTTCTATATGTTTAGTTTTAGCGTGATGTACTGGATTCTTTGTAATATTTATAGCGGCCTCATTATCAACAAAAAGAGGTGTGTTAAGAAACTGCAAACCGTAGTCGCGCATCTGTTGCTGTATCCACAAGATCTGAGAGCAGCAACTGCTAGCAGAAACATACTCCGCTTCACAAGTAGATAACGCCACAGACGTTTGTTTCTTACACTGCCAGGTAACCAATCTAGGACCAAAGAACTGGCATCCTGCAGTTGTTGATTTTGAATTGACTTTGTAGCATCCGAAATCCGAATCGGAATACCCTTCGAGCGTAAAATCACCTTTTCTAGGATACCACAACCCCAATGAAGGAGTTCCTTTCAGGTAGCGCAATATCCTCTTCACAATGATCATATGTGATGCTCTTGGGTTAGACTGAAATCTTGCTGCGAGGCACGTTGGGTACATAATATCAGGACGTGAAGCAGTTAGGTACATTAAAGAACCTATCATGGATCGATAAAAAGTTTCATCAGCCCTGTCTCCGGTGAGATCTGGGTGAATCCCATGATTTGTTGCAAGTGGGGTAGCAGCTGGAGTAGAACTTGACATCCCAAATTTCTCTAGAATATCATGAACATACTTTGACTGATGAATGAAAATTCCCTCAGGAAGTTGTTCAACTTGTAAACCCAGAAAGAATTTCATCTCCCCCATTGATGACATTTCAAACTTCTGCTTCATCACTGATTCAAAATCTTTGCATAGATTTTCATTTGTCGACCCAAAGATTATATCGTCCACATAAATCTGAACTATCAGAAGATGACCATCAACGACTTTAGTGAAGAGAGTGGCATCCACTTTTCCACGTATGAACTTGTTAGCGAGTAGGTGTTGAGACAAAGTCTCGTACCAGGCTCTCGGGGCCTGATGTAAACCATACAGCGCTTTGTCCAATAAGTAGACCTTGTTTTTGTGGATTGGATCGGTAAAGCCCGGCGGCTGACCGACATAAACCTCCTCTTTAACCTTCCCATAAAGAAATGCCGATTTAACATCCAACTGATAAACTTTGCAGTTCTTCCAAGACGCAAATGCTAGGAAAATTCTGATTGCCTGTAGTCGTGCTACAGGAGCATAGACTTCAGTAAAATCAATTCCCTCCTGTTGACTAAATCCCTGAACAACGAGTCGAGCTTTGTTCCTTACGACAACTCCTCTATCGTCCCTCTTACACTTGAACACCCACTTAGTGTTAATTTTCCTATGACCATCCGGCAAATCAACTAACTTCCACACTCCCAATTTCTCGAATTGACTAAGTTCCTCCTGCATAGCATTGACCCAAGAGTCTTCAGTAAGCGCCTCTTTGTAAGTTCTTGGTTCAACCTGCGAGATAAAACAACTTAATGAGAATTCAGTTTGAAAAGGAGCAACTTTTGTATAAAAACATGTAAGCCCTTTATCAATCTGATTTCGAGTGCGAACGCCTTTCTGCAATTCTCCTATGATCAACTCCTCTGGATGATATGAAAAAGTTCGTGGCATCACTTCGCTTGGAACATCTACATTTCCCTCCAGATTAGTAACATTCTGCTCTGCATCTTGTTCACCAACTTGGTTTGTTTGACTTGAAAACTGAATTTGCTCCCCCTCAGAATCTGAATCTGAATCACCATGATCAAATACTGGCATGTTATCAGCTTCTAGATTATCATTCTGAGCCGACTGATTATCCTGAGCAACTTCATTCTGTTGGACATCATCATGTTCACCAGCATTACTCGGACCTGCTTCATCGTCATTTGAAGTCTCCCGTGGTCTTCTCGAATACTCAGCTGGGAATCTTAACTGCGACTCATATTCACGCAAAATATCCAACTCATCAAAGAAATCTTCATCATCCTCTGATTCTTCTCTCATGTCAAACGAATCCCAAAGTTTGTCATAATGATAACGCCATGAATCACCAGGATTCTGCGGCGGCATAGTATAACCTTGACATTCAACATTTGCAGCTTCAATAATCCGCTTCTCACTTGGAATGAAGACACGTCGCAATGGATTTGAATAACCAACAAATATACCCTCAATGCACTTCGGACCAAACTTTCCAAAAGGTTCTATAACCGTACAAGGTGACCCGAACGGTTCTAGATACTTTAAATTCGGTTTGCGGTTATTTATTAGCTCAAAGCATGTTTTGTTGAACTTCTTGACAGTAAGAACCCTGTTGAGCGTATAGCATGCGGCAGAAACAGCTTCAGCCCAAAAATTTATCGGTAACTTTGAATCTGCGAGCATAGTTCTAGCCGTCTCGATTAGTGTCCGGTTTTTGCGTTCTGCGACTCCATTCTGCTGCGGAGTGTACGGAGCACTAAACTCATGCAAAATACCTCTTTCATCACAAAATTCTTCCATCTTGCTGTTCTTGAATTCAGTACCATTATCACTTCTAATTCTCTTGATACGCCTTTGGTACAAATTCTCTATCTTCCTGAACAGCCCCATCAAACTGTCAAATGTTTCATCTTTCGTCTTCAAGAAAGAAACCCACGAAAATCTGGAATAATCATCAGTAACGACCAAACAATAGTAATCTCCTGTAACACTTTTGACATTCACAGGACCAAACAAATCCATGTGAAGTCTTTCCAGTGGTCTCGAAACTGAATTGACTTGCTTTGTAGGGTGTGACTTTTTCTTCTGCTTGCCTTTGATGCAGCTAATGCACTCCCCTTCCAGATGAAAACCTTTGATATTAACTCCCAATACCAAATCATTGTGCACCAAGTGATTCATCTTCCTTAAGTGAATATGCCCCATCTTTCGGTGCCACAATCTGGATTCTTTCTCAGTTGCTCTAGACACGAAACAATGTGCTTGACCAGTAGTTGTAGTTGCTACAGACATATCTAACACATATAAATCATTCACTCTAGGTGCCCTCATAATAATCCATTCTTCAGGGATAACAAAACCAGGTTTCAAAATCAAACATTCTTTATCAGTGAAGTGAGTAGTATACTGATTGTCACAAATCTGCGAGATACTAAGCAGATTGTTCTCCAGCTCAGTGATGTAGTTAACTCTCTCAAACGTCACAATCCCATTGGATAACGTTCCTTCACCAACAATTCTACCACCTTCATGACCAGCAAATCCCACATAACCACCATTAATGTTCTTCACATCATACAGTAATGCAGTTTTTCCTGTCATATGTCGAGATGCGCCACTATCCATGATCCATCTTGAAATGGCTCTTGGAAGATCCTGCATATACCACAAGTTGATTTTAAAACACTTCAATAAAAAATGCCGATTCATGCTTCGCGATCCAGGAAGCTCCGGCAATTCAAACTGCTTATTCAAACATGGTGTCCACCCAGGCCTCATCAGCCTTAGGTGTAACCTTGACTCTCGCAATTTGAATTTTGAAATTTTCAGCCTTCAAAGGTGGAAAATTTGCATCATAATCAACCGAAATTGATTCTTCAGCCTTTTTCACTTCAGAAGTTGAAATTTTCTTCTCTGTTTTAGGTTTCCAAATTTGTTCAGTTAATGCAACCCGTTTATAAAAATTGTCATTTTTAGTTACCACTTTCTTTATGGATTCATTTTTCACTTTGATGTTGTTATTTTTAACATTTTGCTTCTCTATCACTTTCTTCTCAACATACATTGGTGCTTTACCCTTCACATCAACCTTCTTTTGTTGAACCTTCACAGCTTCAGTCCTAGGCTTCACATATGTACACTTTCGTGCAATATGACCAACTTGTTCACATCTAAAACAAGTACGAGTATCAGCTACTCGACTCGTGCCTTCAGACTGAGCCTGCAAAGCTCTCTTCTCGAAGAACTCTTTATTTGATTTTGAAAAAAATTCATTTTCCTCATCAGAAAGTGAACTTGAACCATTTACAAACACCTTCTTTTCAGCAAACCTTCTGTTTTGAAAACTCCTTTTCTGATAACTCTTACCACCTCGATAATCACCCGACCAATTGTTTTGATTGTTATTATAAAAACATGGTGGAACAATAGGCTTTTTGTAATAAGTTTTATCTTTCTCAAAATTCATTTGCCTTTTTGTTTGACTCAAACTGTTCACCTCTGACAACTCAACTTCAACTAACTTGAAAACATTTGTCAACTTTTTCACATTAACATTCTCAATGGGAAACTCAGAATCCAAATACAACTTATCAGATCCAGCCATCTTGTACATCACAAGACCCGGTTCATCACTTAAGTTGTTTTTGGACTTTGATTTCTGAATGTATTTGTCTAAGAAACACCCATCCTCCTCAGAAGTGTCGCAATCCGGTTTAAGCACTTTGTCTACCACACTTTTCACCACATCACTTTGGACACCCTCGTCATTGGAAGATGTGAACATGACATCAATGTTTTCAGGAAGTTTAACTTCACTTTCTTCCTCAATTTCCACCAAACTAGACTGCTTTTTCGTGTAGTTGTCTAAAATTGGCGGTGGAACTTTGTGAAAACCTACACCCGTTCCATCAGAAAACACATCCTCGCCATCTTTGTTTTTCCCTATAGGTTTAGGAACAATATGCTGCAAAACAAAGCTTGCCGATTTATAGCTGTTAAGCTTCAACTGGATTCGTTCATTCTCAATTTCAGCTTCTTGAACTTTAAGTTTCAGTTTAGCAATTTGATCCAGTTGTTCATTAATCGATTCTTCTTTTAACCTCAAAACAGCTCTTAGATGTTCATTTTCTTTAAATGTTTTGCCATTACGATCATCACTATCTTTGACAATGTTTTTCAATTTCTCAAACTTTTCAAAAATCTGACGGTTTTCAAGAATTAACTTTTCATTTTCAGATTTTATTTTCTCACGTTCAGTTTTATCATTTTCAATTTGAGCCGTTAATTCTTTGATCCGTTCAGTTGAAGCTCTTACACTTTTGTCACGATCGAGAATCTGATTTTCAACATTTCTAACCTTTGTTGTCAGATTCTGAATTTTCTCATTATTAAGATACGTGACAGTGCTACAAAAATTGCATTGTTTGGTGCAATTTTTGCAATCAGCATTCCCGTCAATCTTGTTACCTGACTCAATTTTGTTACCTGACGCATTTGTTGACACACTTTGACTGACCGACCCCTTTGACTTAGTAACAGAATTAGAATCTACCTCAAGTGCTTTTGCAGCTAGCACTTTGTCAGCCATTACTCCCAAGTTCTCAGCTGTCAACTCTTGCGTAGTATCAATCAAGCCTGTATCAACCTGCTTTTCTTTCTTCTCTTTCTCCTCTTTCTCCTTTCTCTCTTTCTCTTTCTCTTCTTCAATCATTTTCGAAGTTGGAGTTCCCCACCATTTATGTTGCCAATACTCATCGTCTTCTTTGTACTCCTTGATGATGGCTTCGATATCTAGCGTTTTGTCATCAATCGCAATGTTGCCATACCTATCAAGATAGCACTCTCTATCTGGATCCCATCTGTTTGCTCTTCTAGCTTCCAGAAAGATACCAGAAAGTCTGATAATCTTGGTTTCAGCAACCATCTTCCGGTATTGATACTTCTGTTCCTCAGTACGATCATCTTTCCCCTTAATGGGTTCATCATTGCTTGCCATGAATGCATAACCCACCGCATCTTCTTCCGGTAGAACTTCCTTACTCCAATCATACCCCTCATCATCATAAATCACAGCAAGAGCTCTAGATTTCTCTCTGTTGTCTTCAACCTGCTTCAATCTAGGCGGCTCAGATTTATTCTGATGGTAGATTGCCTTTTTGTAATAATCATCTCGAAACGGATTCTCCGATTCATCAACATAAACGTTTCGACATTCTCTCTTGAAGTGACCCTTCTGCTTACATTTGAAACAAGTCACCTTCGATTTATCGAACCCCAGCTTGGTAGAAGCACCACCAATTGTTTTTCTTCCAGTAATTTCCATGAATCTTTGTGCACGACGAACAGCACTTGCCATAGCCCAACGAATATCGATCAGTTCCATTTCCTCCGGATCAATCTGATCGTAATCTTCTTTCGTCAGATTTGTATTGCCAATCTTCCCAGCTACCAATCCTTCATATGATTCCAACACCGATGCTAGAAAAATCATCTGCTGCTTGGCCGATTCCTCATCAAAGTTCTGAGCATTCTTCAAGTCTATTGCGATGTTGCATTGAAAACGATTCTTTGCATCAGAATGACTTCCAGAAGATGAAGATCCACTATGAAAACCACTGTGACTTCCACTACTTTGACCACTTTGACTTTCTTTGTCGACTGTCGACACATTTTCAGCAGAAAATGCAGTCTTTGGAGAAATAGCTTTCGGCATCATGCTCTTTGGATAGTATAAATCCAGATTCTGCTGATAAGATGAATTATTAACTTTAAACGTTTTCTTCAGCTCTAGCTCATGACTTTCCAGTCTTTCAATCAACACATCTGGAGTCAAATCTTCTGGAGAAATAGTGTTTTTCAACATCAGCGCGTAATATCTCCAATCCACTTCGTCTGGTAATGAATCAAACAGTTTATCAACAAGTTCTTCATCAGTATACGTGATCTTGTGTCGAGCAAGCTCCAGTTTCAGATGACCGAACCTTTCAATCATTTTACACACCGATTCATTTTTAAGACAACCAAACATATCAAACTCTTTCCTAAGAAGTTTCTTTTTATTTTTTACAATCTCTTTGCTTCCAAGACACTTCTTTTCGAGCTTTTCCCATAAGTCTTTAGAATTTGAGTAATCTATCAGTGAAATGATGTCTTCACGCACCGATTGAAACAATAATGCCACACATTTTTGTTCAGCCACAAAATTTTCAATCTCTTCAGTTGATCTTAATGCTTCACCATTCTTCTTTCCTTGGGCAAAACCATTCTTCATACTTTTCCAGCTAGAAAAAGCAAATGCCATCAACCAATCTTCGAACTTTGTTGCCCACCTGCTATAATCTTCTATAGCCATCAGCTTAGGAGGTTTGTTAAATGTTCCAAATGCACTTTCGGATTCCCAAGCTTCCTTCTTTCTTTCTTTCGGTGGACTTTTGTTTGCATCGCTTGAAGAAGTATCGTTGTTTCCTGAACTACCCGTGAATGCATACATATCGCTGAAAGGATTCATGAAAATATCATCCATTTTGATCGTACCTGCACAATCAATCAACACTTAGAAAAATTTTCGAGATTTTTGGAAAACAAAACCACAAAATCGAACCAATCTGTGCACGTGACAGATAAGCGAACTAAACAGTGTACAAATGAGCAAAACAGAAAGTGTCTGTTCGAGCGGACCAGAAAGTCTGTTCGAGCGGACCAGACTTTGTCCGTATAAGCGAATCAGATGTTGTCCTTTTGAGCGGACCAGCTGATGTTCGTTCGGGCGAACCAGCAGATGTTCAGATAAGCGAACCACACAAGCTGTTCGTTCGAGCGAACCAGCTAATGTACGTAACAGCGATCCAGAGAATGATCGTTCGAGCGGACCACGTAATGTCTGTTCGAGCGATTCAGAATATGATCCTTCGAGCGGACCAAATCTTTCGTAACAGCGGACCAGAAACTTGCGATGACCGAAAAAGCGAACCACAATTTTTAACCGATTTTAGTCCGAATAACACTCTGATACTTTCAAGGATTATACTACTCTTAATTCCGATCACAATGACATGATTTTCGTTCAATTCCGATCACTAATCCGTTCCAGATCTAAGTTTTAAATTTTGTCCGAAAACCGATCACGTTTTTAGATGAAATTGATTGATTTTTACTATGTTTTAAGGTCTAAAACTGTTACTGATTGTTTAACAACAAGTTTCGCTCAAAATACTCGAACTTCAAACCATTTTGTCCGACAAAACTTGTTAAAACCGAAAAATAAAAGAGAAAGTGAGTAGAAATGAGATTATAAAGCCGAATCAGCTGATGTAGTATGAGCTCCTCGTCCTGAAGCTCTGATACCACTTGTTGGACCGTTTCTTGACCCGAAAACGTCAATCCGAGTAGCTCATCTTCACGTGTAAAGGCAGAATCAATGCACGTAAAGTAACAACAGCTTGTTCTATTAATTTCCTATCTTTTATTGCTTTTCTACTGAGATTTTGACAGAGTTTGGCTCCAAGCACACACATACAACTATGAGATCCGCTCTAATGAACCCCCTATATATAGACATGCTGGTCCGCTTATACGACATACCGTATAAGCGATCCAGACACTTGACATTCGAGCGGTCCAGACTAATGACATTCGAGCGAACCAGACCTAGACACATAAGCGGACCAGACCTAACATAATGACATAAAAGCGAACTAGACTCATAAAATACATATTTTGACACTTTTGACCCTCTGTTGACCATTCTTAACTTCAGACTGTTTGTAGACGCAGTCAACAGACATTCCGTGCATCAACAAGCTACCTAAAGGATCTTTTGGGCAGAAAGAAGAATAAGGGTCAGGATATTGAGAAGGATCCTGAACGAGCAGCATCACCTCCTGTGGATGCCAAGATAATTAACTTTATCTCAGGAGGATCTGACATTTGTGGAACCTCTTAATCTGCAGCAAAAAGACATGCGAAGGAGGCTAAGGCAGAACGGGGGGACAAGCCAACCAGGATGACAACCCTCACGACTGATAACGTGATAACGTTTGATAGTGATGATAGGGATGGTGTCCAGGATCCCCATCACGATGGTTTGGTAATAACTTTATATATTGATAATCATTTTGTGCGCAGGATACTGGTGGATAATGGCAGCTTCGTCAACATTATTCAACTGGAAACGCTGAAAAGAATTAATATTTCCCAGATGGAGATCACTTCAAAATCCACTGTACTTGTAGGCTTCAGTGGAGAGGCCAAGAATACTGTGGGAGAAATAAAGCTGACAGTATATGTTGAGGGAGTCAACTCAATGCAACGTTTCTGTGTCATGGACTCCTTATCCTGCTACAATATTATATTGGGCAGACCATGGATCCATGATATAAAAGTTGTGCCATCGACCTATCATCAGTGTATCAAGATTCCTACCCCTTAGGGGGTTGTCAAGGTGGAAAGTGATCAACAAGAGGCAGAAGAATGTTATTCTTCCTCAATGAAGTCTTCAACAAAGACTAAAGCAGGATAGCAATTAAAGATACGAGCCCAGGATTTCGTGGAGGCCTCAGAGCAAGATGTTAAGCAAATTATCCTGGATCAGGATAATCCAGATATCTCGGTGCTCGTAGGAGGCAATATCCCTCAGGATATTGAAAGTCAGTTAACTAACTTTTTGAAATGCAAGATGTCCATATTCGCATGGAAGCATGAGGATATGACAGGTATTTCTAAGGATATTATAACTCACAAGCTTGGAATTGACAGGTCTTTCAAGCCCGTTCAGCAAAAGAGAAGGAAATTTACTCCAAAAAGAAACACAATTATACAGGAAGAGGATGAAAGATTGTTGAAATCCAAGATGATTAGGGAAGTCAAATTTCCCAAATGGCTAGCAAATGTGGTCATAGTTCAAAAGAAAAATGGGAAATGGAGAGTTTGTGTAGATTACACAGACTTGAACAAAGCATGCCCTAAAGACCCATTCCTTTTGCCTCATATAGACTCTATGGTGGATGCAACTGCTGGTAATGAAATGCTAACCTTTATGGATGCATCATCAGGATTCCAGCAGATCCAAATGGAACCTTCGGACCAGGAGGATACTGCTTTCATGACGCCAACATGTTTCTACTGTTATACTGCTATGCCTTTCGGTTTGAAAAATGCAGGTGCAACGTACCAGAGATTGGTGAACATGATGTTTAAAGACAAACTGGGGGAAACCATGGAGGTGTACATTGATGATATGGTGGTAAAATCCAAGAAGGCTGGGGATCATCTCCGGGATATTGAAGGAGCATTTGATATCCTGGACCAGTACAATATGAAACTAAATCCTGCCAAGTGCCATTTTGGAGTGGGGGCAGGAAAGTTTTTAGGATATATGGTGACTAAAAGGGGAATAGAAGCAAGCCCGGAACAGATCAAAGCTATCCTGGATATCAAGTCACCGTCAAACATGAAAGATGTACAAATATTGACAGGACGAGTAGTGGCATTAAACAGGTATATATCAAGATCCTCAGAGAAGTGCAAGGAATTCTACGATATCTTGAAGAATAATAAGAAATTCAAATGGGGAGAGAAGCATGAAGCAGCCCTACAGGAATTAAAGCAATATCTTTCAACTGCACCTTTATTGATGAAGCACGAGGATGGTGAACCATTATCCCTGTATCTTGCAGTATCAGGGAATGCAGTAAGTGCTGTTCTGGTAAAGGATCATGAAGGTCAGCAGTATCCTGTCTATTATGTTAGTAAAAGTTTATTAGATGCTGAAACTAGATATTCTCACTTAGAGAAATTGATATTAGCCCTAGTTATGGCATCAACTAAGCTTAGACTTTATTTTGAGACACATAGGATTCATGTTAAAACTAATTATCCTGTTAAAAATGTGCTTAGGAAACCTGAGATGTCGGGTAGAATGGCTAAATGGCCAGTAAAGTTAAATGCCTATGATCAAGTATATGAACCTAGAAATGCAATAAAGTCTCAGGCTCTAGCAGACTTTGTGGCTGATTTCAGTAGTGATATTCAAAATGAAGTAGACCTAGAAGTACAACAACTAGGAGAAACCTTAGAATCCTGGACATTATATACTGATGGTGCATCTAATGTTAGTGGTGTAGGATTGGGTATACTACTAAAATCGTCACAGGCGGACATATTACCCCAGGCTATTAGGTGTGAATTTCCTGCCACTAATAATTGTTAGGGATGGATTTTCTAAGCCTAAGGATCACGGATCCTCAAGTGCAGCCAGGATCACGGATCCTCAATTCTGTTTGAAGACGTTGCAGATTTAAGGATCCAGGATCCTCATTGTTATCCTAACACTAACGGTTGTTTCCATTACATTTAAGCTTGTTTTGCAGGAAGGAACGAGTGGGACTTGGTCTTACCGATATTCCTGGGGAATATGCTCTCAATATTCTGCACGTGCATAGCTTAATGACGGTTATGGAAGTTGTGCGTAGCTTGCATAATTTGTGGGATGTTAGTTATTTGGTTTATTTCTATTTTTAAAGGGGATAACAAGCTTGATAGTTAGAACAATTAGCAAACACACACACTATCGCAAGCTCTCTGCAACTTATTAGTGATTACATATATTTTACACACTAGTGATCCTTGTAACAAGCTTGTTATCATCCCGAGTTGTAACGATCATTTGTTTAATTATAGTTGGTGATCGGTAGTTTCCATCACCCGAGGTTTTTTATGCCGGAGATCATCTCTTGATCAAGGGCTTTTTCCTCGTACAAAATCCTTGTGTCACTTGTTCCTTTTATTTACAAGTTGCTTATACATTTGTTCATTGATTCAAGCATCACACCTCACAACAAAAGATTTGGTTGCATTATCCTAGTCTGATTTTTGACCAAAACAGTTTGGCGCCCACCGTGGGGCAATTGGTGCTTCATTTCTGAGAAATTTCGTTCATTGCAATCATTTCGGTTCATCACCTTTAACCACATGGCTTCTTCAGCAAAGAACACTTCAAGATCTATGTCGGCAGTCACTTCTTCACAGGGCATCCCACCTTTGCCTCCACCACCTTTTGGATCCCAGAAGAATGCTGAAAATGTTGCGAAGAAACAAAGCCCCGTTTTCTCAAAACCACCAACTTCTGCTGCTTCTTCTAGCCCTTCTAACAGTGATCTTTATTCTTTGATTTTGCAGATGAGGGACTACATGCAACAGCAGGACAAAACCAATGACAGGATCCTTCGAGAGATTGATGACATCAAAAAATTGAAAAGACCAGCGGAGGATCACCTTCCTTTAATGCTGAGGTCACTGAATTTCGACACTCCAGTCATAACTAGCCAACACTCTGCTCCAGCTGATGTCCAACTTCAAGGTGGATCATTGGGAATGCGTTTTGGATCATCAGCGATAACACAAGCTCAAGTGTGACAACTCGTACTTCAGAACCTAGTTTTGTATTAATGTAACGTATGTGGACCCTATGTGATTGTATGAACTTTGACGATTAATGAAATGTTATGCTTGATATGTGTTTATTGTGTAACGAATGTATGTATATAATATGATAGCATTAAACGAACCCAAGCGCATAACTCAACCCGATCGCACAAGCCCATTCGGGCTACACTCTTTGCATCCGAACCAAGGGAAGCCCATGATGGGTTCGGCCCACCCCCCTTGTGTCGCATAAACCATGAGGAGAGTGTATACTCCTCATTTGTTGCAATCTCATAGCACACACACAAAACCCTAATACCTCTCCCTCTCTCTCGAACCCGACGGCAACAACACCCATTCCCCATTGAGGAGTTTCTTGATTCGGATCACCCTTTCTATTTTATCTTCTAATCGGTAAGTGTTCTTATTATTGGTTATGTGTTTGATCGATGTTTTGATTGAAGTGATCCTACATGATAGCCTTAGGATACTTCGTAATTGATTGATGGTATGAAATCGGTTCACATGTACAGTATTGTAGATCAATATAGGATTGTTAATCATTTGATGTTGTTAATGATCTAGAATGATTGCATGATTAATCGGCTGTAGACTAATATATATGGATGAATTGGTTGGTTTATTACATTATTAAGCATGCTAGTGATTTAGATTGTGAGCCATGATTGAGATGTTTAAGTGTTATGATTATTGTTCATGTGTTATTCATAATTAGGGTTCATGAGAAATCGGTTAGAATATGCTTGTTTGATCGATTATTGTTTGGTTTGGAAACTATTAGTTGTTGATTGATAACTTCATGAATGGAAACCATATAACTGAATGCATGATTTAAGGAAATTCACAACCGATCGTACAAGATCAGTCGCACAAGTGCCATCACACAAGCTTTTGAATCACACAAGAGCTCAATCGCACAAGGCGCCTGATCGCACAAGTGTCAAACGCACAAGCACAGTCGCACAAGATAGGTACATCACACAGGGCACACAGTACTGCTAGGTTATACATGATCGCACAAGATTTGTGGATCGCACAAGACCGTGTCGATCGCAAAAAGTCTTGGGCCTTACACAGTGTTTTGGACTTAACGTATCATTGGGCCGAATGGCCCAAATTCCAGTCGCACAAGTCGTCCGGATCGCACAAGACATCCGGACCGCACAAGATCGGCATGTATTATTATTTGGGCCGGGTTATTCTATTGGGCTTCATTTAGGGAATCGCACAAGACTAATGGGCTAATGAACTTGTGCGAGCCCAACCTTCTGAGTCGCACAAGTTGGGTATTAGGTGGACTTGATTGTTTAAGTGATTTACGTGTTTGCCATGATCAATACGTGTTCGTAACCTGTTAGCTTATGTGTAAACATACGTGCACTACTTGAACATAGACCTGACTTGTATGGTAACCATGTTAGGACATGGTTGACCCTAGCAGCTCGATTTTACCTTTCATTTATCTGCCGAGCTAACCTAAGGTGAGTCACACTTTCTACAAAGCGTGGGATTCCCAGGGGTTGGAAATGGGTTAAGGATTATGGATTCCTCGTCCTTATTGGGTAGGACAGTACGGGTTCAGGAATATAATTCCTCGTCCTCATGGACAGTTAAATTTCACTAGACCAAAACTCTATCACGAAGTCCCTCCTTTTTATATCGACTTAATCGCCAGGCCAATGGCGAGCGGGTCATTAGTTAGATAGCGCTATTTAGGTCTGACAAACCTCACACCGTGCCGCAGAGGACGGGCGTGAACTAATGGATCAGGGCACGTCAATGATGATAGACATTGACGCTAAGGGCACATAAACATGACTATAGTCAGCGGTCGATATGGTAACGAGTCTAGTAGTATATACATGGGGTAGCCCCCACGACCGAAGAGCCAGATAATCAAACATGGGGTAGCCCCCACGGCTAAATATCCAGAGTAAACGGGATTAAACGAAACACGTTTTCAACTATGGGGTAACCCCCACGGCAGAGATGCCAGTTAAAGGAAACTGTTTTTGGAACAACTTAAAACAAACACCCAACTGTGAACTCGCTCAACTTTGTTGTTGACTCGTTACTACATGCTTTGCAGGTCAATAGGTACTTAGCTGGAGTTTGCATGGGGAAAAGTCGTTGTGGGACATGGACAGTTGTGTGCCATGTTAAACATTGAAACGTTTGAACTTAAATACTCTATTTGGGTTTTGAACTATTTGCTCCCGCTGATAACTTAGACTTATTAAATTGTTTTTGGACACCAATTATATTTTGTGGTTGAACTTTTGATTACTTTACTTTACTGTTCAATATGATTGGTGGCTTGATCCTGGTCAGTCACGCCTTCAAGCGGTGATACTCCGCATGTGGATTTTGGGGGTGTGACAGATTGGTATCAGAGCCATTGGTTATAGTGAACTTGGTTTTAATAAGGGAAAAGTTTTTGTTAAAACCAGACTACAACCTGTACAGTGCTCAACGATCCACAACGACGCTTCGCTCCACGTGCAAGGCTCAACACTATAGGTGATATGATTTATGCTTATATTGCCTACTTGTTAGTTACATAGACTTTGCTTGTGGTATGCTTAGATAAACGTAGCAACGATAGTTTGAAAACACATGTGTGCTTAATCTCTTCTGTCATTGCACTTTCACAAACCTCTCTCACTCATGTTTTCCTTTGATATGAAGATCATGAGTGGACGCGTTAACATGACTCAAGCCCAGTTGACGGCTCTGATTAACCAACAAGTTGCTGTGGCACTTGCAGCCGCACAAGCAGGAGGTATACCCTGCAGTCTAAACTCACTTTAGGATCTTTAGGTCCTACTCTCGTAAACCAACACTTGTGCTTAACCTTGTCCCTTCTTACACCCACGACAGGTCAACCTGCACAGCCTCCTGTGTGCACTTTCAAGACCTTTATGGACTGTCGACCTGGTACCTTCAGTGGTACTGAAGGAGCTGTCGGTCTCCTCCACTGGTTTGAGAAGCTCGAATTCGTCTTTGAGATGTGTGAATGCCCTGAGGCTCGCAGGGTGAAATATGCTACTGGTACTCTTGAGGGTATAACGCTCACGTGGTGGAACGCTTAGGTCCAAATGCTGGGGTTAGTTGCTGCTAACTCCACCCCCTGGAACGATTTTAAGGAATTGATTAAAGAAGAATATTGTAGCCGTGATGACATTCATAAGTTGGAGGTAGAGTTTTACAACTTGAAGATGACGGGATCAGAAATTGAAGCGTACACGAAAAGATCAAACGAGTTGGCTACTCTGTGTCCTACTATGGTAGACCCTCCCATCAAACGTATCGAACTGTATCTCAAGGGTTTAGTACCAGAGATTCAAAGTCACGTGACCTCAGCAAACCTTGGCACCATTCTACAGATCATCAAGTTGGCTCATCGTCTCACGGATCAGGCGGTGGAGCAGAATAGGTTACCAAAGCGCATTAGTGCTACTACTTCTGATACTCCCAGCGACAACAAGCGTAAATGGGATGGAACTTCAAGCAAGGGTTCAACTTCTATTCAGTCTCAGTCACAGCAGAGAAGGACTGATGACTACAAGAGCCCTAGTCAACAATCATCTGGTAGTCAAAGTCAAGGTGGGTACAGGGGAATTCATCCCAAATGCAATCGCTGTAATCTACACCACAGCGGGCCGTGCACCAGGAGTAACTGTCATCGGTGCAATAAGCCAGGCCATGCCGCAAAAGATTACAGAAGTTTATACCCCGCAAATCAGAATCATCAGCAACAGCAAACCCCACAAAATCAACTCTAGCAGCAGCAGCAGCAAGGCACCAACAAAGGGTGCTTTCAGTGTGGAGCTGAAGGCCACTTCAAGAGAGATTGTCCCCAACTGAACCAGAACCAGAACAACAACAACAACAACAATAATAACAACCAGGGGAATGGAAACAACGGGGGTAACAACGGCAATGGTGCCAGGGGTCGGGTGTTCGTTATTAGCCAAGGTGATGCAAGGAATGATCCCAACGTCGTGACGGGTAAGTTCCTACTAGACGACTTTTATGTTACTGTTTTATTTGATTCTAGTGCCGATACTAGCTACGTGTCCTTAAAAGTTAGCCAAATGCTTAAGCGTACCCCAACATTTTTGAACACCAAGCACACTGTAGAACTAGCTAATGGTAAGAGCTTAGAGGCCACACACGTAGTCAAGGGTTGCAATCTTGTTCTTGCTAATCAGACCTTCTCTATCAACCTCATTCCTATCGTTTTGGGTAGTTTCGACGTTGTCATTGGGATGGACTGGTTATCCCAACACCAAGCAGAGATTCTTTGCAACGAGAAGATCGTCCGTATCCCTCGCTCAGGTGATGAACCTCTCATGATTCGGGGTGACAAGAGTGGTGTTGTTGTGAGCATCATCTCTTTCCTTAAGGCTCAGAAGTGTTTGCGAAAGGGCCAAACTGCTATTTTGGCTCTCGTTACTGACACCTCGAAGAAAGAAAAGAAGATAGAAGATTTTCCAATCGTACGTGACTTTCCTGGGGTATTCCCTGAGGAATGACCTGGCCTTCCGCCTCATCGTCAAGTCGAGTTTCAAATCGAGCTGGCTCCTGGAGCAGCGCCTATAGCTCGAGCACCTTATCGTTTAGCCCCATCAGAACTAGAAGAGCTGTCTACGCAACTACAAGAACTCTTGGATAAGGGTTTTATTCATCCTAGCTCTTTGCCCTGGGGAGCTCCAGTGCTATTTGTGAAGAAGAAGGACGGTACCTTCAGAATGTGTATTGATTACCGCGAACTCAACAAGGTGACTGTGAAGAATCGTTATCCTCTTCCACGCATCGACGACCTATTCAACCAACTGCAAGGGTCGAGCTTTTACTCGAAGATTGATCTGAGATCGGGATATCACCAGCTGAGATTCCAAGAAGAGGATGTCTCCAAAACAGCCTTTAGAACTCGTTATGGACACTACGAGTTTTTGGTCATGCCTTTTGGGCTGACGAACGCACCTACAGTTTTTATGGACCTTATGAACAGAGTGTGCAAGCCCTACCTAGATAAGTTAGTCATAGTTTTCATCGACGACATCCTGATCTATTCTAAGAGTCAGGAAGAACACGAGCAGCATCTACGACTTATTTTGGAACTCCTTCGAACAGAACAACTTTATGAAAAGTTCTCGAAATGCGACTTCTGGCTTCGTGAAGTCCATTTCTTAGGCCACGTGGTAAACAAGGATGGGATTCATGTTGATCCATCCAAGGTTGATTCAATAAGGAACTGGCCTGCACCTAGAACACCAACGGAAATTCGCCAATTCTTGGGCTTGGCAGGTTACTACAGAAGGTTTATCAAGGATTTCTCCAAGATTGCGCAACCTCTCACCTCACTAACTCAGAAAGGTGTCCCCTATCGTTGGGGTGATGCACAAGAAACGGCGTTTTAGCATTTAAAGGATAGACTTTGTAGCGCCCCTATCCTCTCATTACCTGAAGGCACAGACGATTTTGTGGTTTATTGCGACGCATCCATTCAGGGACTTGGATGTGTGCTGATGCAACGGGATAAAGTTATTGCTTACGCCTCGCGCCAGCTTAAGATTCACGAATGGAACTACACTACACACGATTTGGAGCTAAGAGCTGTTGTCTTCGCACTCAAGATATGGAGACATTACCTGTACGGCACCAGGTGCACCATTTACACTGATCACATGAGTCTCGAGCATATCTTCAAGCAAAAGGAGTTAAACATGCGTCAACGTCGATGGGTCGAGCTATTGAACGATTACGAATGCGCGATCAAGTACCATCCAGGCAAAGCCAATGTTGTGGCTGACGCCCTCAGTCGAAAGGACACTACGCCTAAGCGCGTGCGAGCATTACAACTCACCATTCAATCTAGTCTTCCTTCCCAGATACGAGATGCTCAGGTAGAAGCATTGAAACCAGAAAACCTCAGGGCTGAAGCCCTACGTGGCTCAAGGCAACGTTTAGAACAAAAGGAAGACGGCGCCTACTATGTAACAGGACGCATTTGGGTCCCACTCTATGGCAACCTACGAGAGCTTGTGATGGATGAAGCACATAAGTCTCGCTACTCAGTACATCCTGGTTTAGATAAGATGTACCACGACTTGAAAACTACGTACCGATGGCCTAGCATGAAAGCCCACATAGCAACTTACGTCAGTAAGTGTTTGACTTGTGCGAGAGTGAAGACTGAATATCAAAAACCATCGGGCCTACTCCAACAACCAGAGATACCCCAATGGAAATGGGAGCAAATTTCCATGGATTTTGTTACTGGCCTGCCTAGATCTCAACGTGGAAATGATACTATTTAGGTGATCGTGGATCGACTCACAAAGTCTGCACACTTCTTGGCTATTAAGGAAACGGATAAGTTCTCCACTCTAGCAGACGTATATCTTAAGGAAGTTGTCTCGAGGCATGGGGTGCCCACCTCTATTATCTCTGATCGTGATGCACGTTTTACTTCTGAACTGTGGCAAGCAATGCACAAGTCCTTTGGCTCACGTTTAGATATGAGCACAGCTTATCACCCGCAAACGGATGGGCAGTCTGAATGCACCATCCAGACCTTAGAAGACATGCTTCGTGCATGTGTTATCGATTTTGGCAACGGCTGGGAAAATCATCTCCCATTAGTGGAGTTCTCGTATAATAACAGTTACCACACCAGCATACAGGCCGCTCCATTTGAGGCATTGTACGGGCGTAAATGCCGATCACCTCTTTGTTGGGCAGAGGCGGGGGATAGTCAGATCACTGGCCCAGAACTTGTGGTAGACACAACAGAAAGGATTGCTCAAATACGACAACGAATGGCGGCAGCTCGTGACCGTCAGAAAAGCTACGCCAATAAGGAAAGGAAACCACTCAAGTTCCAGGTTGGGGATCGAGTGCTACTCAAAGTCTCACCTTGGAAGGGTGTTGTTCGTTTTGGGAAACGAGGCAAACTTAACCCACGATATGTTGGACCATTCGACATCATAGAGAAAATAGGCAAAGTGGCCTACAAACTGAACTTACCAGCAGAACTCAGTGGAGTTCACAACGTTTTCCACGTGTCAAATCTGAAGAAGTGTCTGTCAGATGAGACCCTCATAGTTCCTTTGAAGGAGCTCACTATCGATGAGCAGTTGCAATTCGTCGAGGAACCAGTTGAAATCACGGACCGAGACGTTAAGGTCCTCAAGCGCACTAGAATACCTCTCGTTCGAGTTTGTTGGAACTCCCGTCGTGGCCCATAGTTCACCTGGGAACGCGAAGATCAAATGAAACAAAAGTATCCCCAATTGTTCGCAAACAGTACAACCACTACTGAGGCTGAAGCTACAGTGGAATTTTGGGACGAAATTCCAGATCAACGGGGGGAGGATGTGACACCCCAGGAAAACCATACAACTTAACTAGCTTCCTCAGTGAGTACGTACCAAATTTCGGGACGAAATTTCTTTCAACTTGGGGATAATGTGACAACTCGTACTTCAGAACCTAGTTTTGTGTTAATGTAACGTATGTGGACCCTATGTGATTGTATGAACTTTGACGATTAATGAAATGTTATGTTTGATATGTGTTTATTGTGTAACGAATGTATGTATATAATATGATAGCATTAAACGAGGCCAAGCGCACAACTCAACCCGATCGCACAAGCCCATTTGGGCTACACTCTTTGCATCTGAACCAAGGGCAGCCTATGATGGGTTCGGACCACCCCCTTGTGTCGCATAAAGCATGAGGAGAGTGTATACTCCTCATTTGTTGCAATCTCATAGCACACACACAAAACCCTAATACCTCTCCCTCTCTCTCGAACCCGACGGCAACAACACCCATTCCCCATTGAGGAGTTTCTTGATTCGGATCACCCTTTCTGTTTTATCTTCTAATCGGTAAGTGTTCTTATTATTGGTTATGTGTTTGATCGATGTTTTGATTGAAGTGATCCTACATGATAGCCTTAGGATACTTCGTAATTGATTGATGGTATGAAATCGGTTCACATGTATAGTATTGTAGATCAATGTAGGATTGTTAATCATTTGATGTTGTTAATGATCTAGAATCGATTGCCTGATTAATCGGCTGTAGACTAATATATATGGATGAATTGGTTGCTTTATTACATTATTAAGCATGCTAGTGATTTAGTTTGTGAGCCATGATTGAGATGTTTAAGTGTTATGATTATTGTTCATGTGTTATTCATAATTAGGGTTCATGAGAAATCGGTTAGAATATGCTTGTTTGATCGATTATTGTTTGGTTTGGAAACTGTTAGTTGTTGATTGATAACTTCATGATTGGAAACCATATAACTGAATGCATGATTTAAGGAAATTCACAACCGATCGTACAAGATCAGTCGCACAAGTGCCATCACACAAGCTTTTGAATCACACAAGAGCTCAATCGCACAAGGCGACTGATCGCACAAGTGTCAAACGCACAAGCACAGTCGCACAAGATAGGTACATCACACAGGGCACACAGTACTGCTAGGTTATACATGATCGCACAAGATTTGTGGATCGCACAAGACCGTGTCGATCGCAAAAAGTCTTGGGCCTTACACAGTGTTTTGGACTTAACGTATCATTTGGCCGAATGGCCCAAATTCCAGTCGCACAAGTCGTCCGGATCGCACAAGACATCCGGACCGCACAAGATCGGCATGTATTATTATTTGGGCCGGGTTATTCTATTGGGCTTCATTTAGGGAATCGCACAAGACTAATGGGCTAATGAACATGTGCGAGCCCAACCTTCTGAGTCGCACAAGTTGGGTATTAGGTGGACTTGACTGTTTAAGTGATTTACGTGTTTGCCCTGATCAATACGTGTTCGTAACCTGTTAGCTTATGTGTAAACATACGTGCACTACTTGAACATAGACCTGACTTGTATGGTAACCATGTTAGGACGTGGTTGACCCTAGCAGCTCGATTTGACCTTTCGTTTATCTGCTGAGCTAACCTAAGGTGAGTTCACACTTTCAACAAAGCATGGGATTCCCATGGGTTGGGAATGGGTTAAGGAATATGGATTCCTCATCCTTATTGGGTAGGACAGTACGGGTTCAGGAATATAATTCCTCGTCCTCATGGACAGTTAAATTTCACTAGACCAAAACTCTATCACGAAGTCCCTCCTTTTTATATCGACTTAATCGCCGGGCAAATGGCGAGTGGGTCATTAGTTAGATAGCGCTATTTAGGTCTGACAAACCTCACACCGTGCCGCAGAGGACGGGCGTGAACTAATGGATCTGGGCACGTCAATGATTATAGACATTGACGCTAAGGGCACATAAACATGACTACAGTCAGCGGTCGATATGGTAACGAGTCTAGTAGTATATACATGGGGTAGCCCCCACGGCCGAAGAGCCAGATAATCAAACATGGGGTAGCCCTCACGGCTAAATAGCCAGAGTAAACGGGATTAAACGAAACACGTTTTCAACTATGGGGTAACCCCCACGGCAGAGATGCCAGTTAAAGGAAACTGTTTTTTGAACAACTTAAAACAAACACCCAACTGTGAACTCGCTCAACTTTGTTGTTGACTCGTTACTACATGCTTTGCAGGTCAATAGGTACTTAGCTGGAGCTTGCATGGGGAAAAGTCGTTGTGCGACATGGACAGTTGTGTGCCATGTTAAACATTGAAACGTTTGAACTTAAATACTCTATTTGGGTTTTGAACTATTTGCTTCTGCTGATAACTTAGACTTATTAAATTGTTTTTGGACACCAATTATATTATGTGGTTGAACTTTTGATTAGTTTAATTTACTGTTCAATATGATTGGTGGCTTGATCCTGGTCAGTCACGCCTCCAAGCGGTGATACTCCGCGTGTGGATTTTGGGGGTGTGACATCAAGGATCCTACTTTCAGCCTTTAGGATCATCGTCTCAGTATCAGGGATCCTTCTTCAATTCTGGAGGATATCTGGGAGCACATACGGTTCAAGGATCCTCATCCCAGGGTCAGGGATCCTTTCAGGTTCAAGGATCCTCATCCCAGGGTCAGGGATCCTTCCAGATTCAAGGATCCTCATCCTAGGGTCCGGGACTATTCCAGGTTCAAAGATCCTCCTCTCAGGTTCAAAGATCCTCACCTCAGGTTTACGGATCCATGGAGTATCCTTCAAGACCCCCAATCACAGCACATCAAGGATCCAACATCTTTCAGGATCAAGTATTCTTGAGGAATGTACAACCCGGAAGTTCAGATGTTCATCTAGGAGACTTCATTCCAATGCGGACCATTGCATCATCTGGTCCCTCAATTATACCAGAACCCCGTCAATATGGATTCACATCCGGAGTCCCAAACTTGAATCCTCCAGGAGGTAACACTTTCAATAATTCTTATAACACTAACCATGGCTTTGTGTAGGATACAGGTATCAATCAAGCTATGGCTAAGGAATTACAGAAACTGAAGGATATGATATCCAGCGTTCCAGGAGTGGTTAAGCCCATTCCTGAAATTGCAGATGGAAGCCACAGGATATCTTGTTTTGCACCACCTATTTGTGATGCTGAGATACCGAAAAGGTTTCAAATACCAACCATGAAGCTATATGATGGTTCAACGGATCCAGAAGAACATGTAGCTCAGTACAGAGAAAGGATGGAGATCAACCCCATCCTGGAGAGGTTAAAAGAAGCATGTCTATGAAAGGGTTTTGGATCCACACTAACAGGATCAGCTCTTAAATGGCTGCTAAGTCTTCCCCCTTACTCTATTACTTCATTTGCTAGTCTAGTTAACCTGTTTAATAGCCAATTCTCATGCAGTAGGAAATTTGAACGTTTAACTAGTGACCTATATAGGGTAACACAAGGTCAAAATGAATCACTTAGAGATTATATTACTAAGTTCAGTAAAGAATCCTTGGATATTCCTAATCTGGATATAGCTACGGCTGTGGAAGCCTTCAAAATGGGTTTACTTAGGGATTCATTATTCTATTATGATCTTGTCATGACCCTTTGCAGGAATCTTGATGAAGTAAGAACCAGGGCTCTCAGATTCATCCGATTAGAGGATGATAAGAGGATCCAAGAAAGACTGGTAGGATCCTCGAAGCAGGAGAAACAAGGATCCTACTTCAGGAACAACAAGTCCAAATCTTACAACAAGTCTTACAACCAGAATGTGCATGCAGTAGAACAGGAAGAGGGTGATGAGGATTATCCTCCCATTTCTGATTATTGTTTTTCTGTTGATAACAATGAACTGATCCTTGCAATGCAGAATTTAGGTGAAAAAGCAAGATGGCCCAGAAAAAGTGATAAGCCAGCTGCAACAAAAGACAAGTCCAAATGGTGTGCATATCATGAGGATTTCGGACATCTCACTGGAGAATGTATTGCACTTAGAAAAGAAATCGGTTATTTGTTAAGCAAGGGGCACCTGAAGGAGCTTTTGGGAAGAAAAAAGTCAAGGATCCAGGATCCTGAAAAGATTCCAGAAAGAGCTCCTGCTCCTCCGGCAGATGCACGAATTATAAACTTCATATCCGGTGGATCAGACATTTGTGGCACTTCCTTTTCAGCAGCCAAAAGGCATGCCAAGGAGACCAAGATGGATAATGGGGACAGACCCATCCGAACCTCAACTGTTTCACAGGAGAAAGTTATAACATTTGATGAGGATTATCGAGTGGATGTTCAGGATCCTCATCATGATGGTCTTGTTATTACTTTGTTCATATCTAATCATTTTGTTCGCAGGATCCTAATCGATGGAGGAAGCTCGATGAACATCATTCAGCTTGATGTCCTAAAAAGATGAATATTCCTGAATCAGAGATCATCCCAAGATCCTCAGTTCTTGTGGGGTTCAGTGGAGAAACTAAGAATACATTGGGGGACATTAAGCTTCCCATCTACATAGAGGGACTTAATTCTTTTCAAAAAATTTGTGTAATAGATTGCTTATCCTGTTGTAATGTTATCCTTGGCAGGCCATGGATACATGACATGAAAGCAGTTGCATCTACCTACCATCAGTGTGTAAAGCTTCCTAGTCCATGGGGGGTGATAAAGACTGAGAGTGACCAACAAGAAGCAAAGAATTGCTATACCTCATCAATGAAGCCAGCCTCAAAACCAAGGGAGCAATAACAACTAAAGTATCCTCCAAGAGACGTCTTAGAGGCAAGAGAACAAGATGTGAAAGATATCCTTATGGATCCTCATGATCCTGAATCCAAAGTCTTCATAGGATCAGGGATCCTCAGCAACATCGAACTGGATTTGGTATCCTTCCTTAAGAGGAGAAAAACTACCTTTGCCTGGAAGCATGAAGACATGACAGGTATCTCTAAAGATATAATTACTCATAAGCTTGGTATTGGCAGGTCATTCAAACCCATACATCAAAAGAGGAGAAAGTTTGCACCTGAGAGGAATGCCATTATCCAGGAGGAGGTAGATAAGCTGCTCCGAGCAGGTATGATTAGAGAGGTCAAGTATCCAATGTGGTTAGCCAATGTGGTTGTTGTTCAAAAGAAAAATGGAAAGTGGAGGGTATGTGTCGATTTTACCGATTTAAACAAGGCATGTCCCAAGGATCCTTTCCCGTTACCCCACATTGACTCCATGGTGATGCTATCGCGGGTCATGAGTTGTTGACTTTTATGGATGCTTCATCTGGATTTCAGCAAATTCAGATGGAACCATCTGATCAAGAGGATACAGCCTTTATGACCCCAACTGGTATATATTGTTATATTGCTATGCCATTTGGACTAAGAAATGCAGGTGCTACTTATCAAAGGTTAGTCAATATGATGTTTAAGGAGCAAATTGGACACACAATGGAAGTCTAATAGATGACATGGTGGTTAAGTCCAAGAAAGCTGAGGATCACCTTAGAGATTTGGAGGAAGCATTCGATATTCTTGATAAATTTAATATGAAATTAAATCCTTCCAAGTGTCACTTTGGTGTTAAAGCAGGCAAATTCCTAGGTTACATGGTAACAAAAAGAGGCATAGAAGCAAGTCCAGAGCAAATTAAGGCAATTGTGAATATCAAATCTCCTGCCAATGTTAAGGATGTGCAAAGGTTGATAGGGAGGATCGCAGCCTTGAACAGGTTCATATAAAAGTCATCAGAAAAGTGCAAGGAATTCTATGACATTTTGAGAAAGAACAAGAAATTTGAGTGGACTGAAAAGCATGAAAATGCTCTCAAAGCCCTTAAGGATTACCTATCCTCGGCTCCTGCCTTGATGAAACCAGAAAAAGGGGATATATTATCCTTATATCTAGTTGTATCCTCTAAAGCAGTAAGTGCAGTCCTTGTTAAGGATCACGAAGGTACACAACATCCTGTCTATTATGTAAGTAAGAGTTTGCTTGATGTTGAATCATTTAGAAAAACTTATCCTTGCTTTGATTATGGCATCCATTAAACTAAGACATTATTTTGAAACTCATGCCATTATTGTTAAGACTACTTTTCCAATTAAGAATGTTCTCAGGAAACCTAAAATGTCAGGGAGGATGGCTAAATAGGCAGTGAAGCTTAGTGCTTATGATATAAGATATGAACCAAGGACCGCCATCAAATCCCAAGCCTTAGCTGACTTTGCGGCAGATTTTAGTAGTGATTTACAAAGAGAAGCTGAGTTAGAAGTTCAGTAGCTTGAAGAGACTAAGGATCCTTGGATACTCTTCACTGATGGAGCCTCTAATGTCAAAGGAACAGAACTTGGAATACTACTAAAATCGCCACAAGGGGACATAATACCCCACTCAATAGCTTGTGAGTTTCAAACTACTAATAATGAGGCTGAATATGAGGCCTTGATAGCTGGTTTGCAAATTGCCAAGCATATGAGGATCAGGTATCTTGAGGTACATGTAGATTCATTGTTAATTACTAATCACTTTAATGGATCTTATGCTGTTAAAGGTGAACGACTAATCAAATACCTAGAGATAGTCAAGGAATTGGCACTCTCTTTTGTTTCCTTTAGTTTGACACAGGTACCTAGGGAAGAGAATGCAGAAGCTGATGCATTGGCCAATCTTGGATCATCATTGAAAATTCCAGAGGATATCAAGATCCCTATCATTCATATTTTGGCTCCTGCTATTGAGGATCACATAGCTATGGAGATAGAAGAGGATTCTACAGTGGTTCCTAATGATAGTGCACAGTCTCATTCAGGATCATGGATCCTTCCAATCATGAGATATATACAACATGGAGAGATTCCTATAGGAGAAAACCCCAGGGCTTTCAAAATCAAGGTATCTCAATTTACAATATTAAATAACATGTTATATAAACGATGTCTTGCAGGTCCATATCTAAGGTGCATATAGGATCCTGAAATGCAAGAAGTCCTAAAGGATTTTCATGAAGGAGATTGTGGAAATCACACTGGGGGCAGGGCACTGTTCTCAAGGATCCTTAGGACAGGATACTATTGGCCTACAATAGAGAAGGATGATGTGGATTATGCCAAGAAATGTGATCCTTGTCAAAGACATAGTAATATCCTTCACCAACCAGTAGAGCTCCTGCATCCTATATCCTCTTCTTGGCCATTCATAAGATGGGGAATGGATATAGTTGGCAAACTTCCCAAAGCACCAGGAGGAAAAGTGTTCATGCTTTCTATGACTGACTATTTCTCCAAGTGGATAGAAGCTGAAGCTTTTGCCCAAGTCAGAGAAAAAGAAGTGATATCCTTTATCAAAAGATACATTATTACCAGATTTGGTATTCCTTCTGAAATTGTTTCTGATAATGGATCCCAATTTATTGGGAATAGAACTACTAACTTTTGTGACAACTGGAGGATTAAGATGATAACATCAACACTAGTCCACCCACAAGCTAATGGTCAAACAAAATCATCCAACAAGATCATCATCAATAACTTGAAAAAGAAGCTTGGATCCAAGAAAGGAAAGTGGGCAGAAGAACTACCTTATGTACTATGGGCTGATAGGACAACTCCCAAGAATGCTACTGGCCAAACTCCATTTTCTTTAGTGTTTGGAGCAGAATCAGTGATCCCTACAGAGATGGTGGTTCCTACTGCAAGAACAAGCATCCGTGATCCTGAAGGAAATGCTGAAAACTTGGTTCAAGATTTGGATACCATAAAAGAACTCAGGGATTTGGCAAGGATAAGGATGGTTGGTTATCAACAAAGGATGGCTGGAGCCTACAATAAGAATGTCAAGATCAGGAAATTCCAAGTTGGTGACATGGTATTGAGTAAATCATTTCAGAATACCACCAATCCTTCTGATGGCAAGTTAGCACCAAAGTGGGAAGGTCCCTACCTTATTGAAGTTGAGGCAGGAAAGGGGGCATACCGATTATTAACAATGGAAGGAGATTTGCTACCAAGAGCTTGGAATGCTGTCCACTTAAAGAGATACCTCATGTAGTAAGGATCCAGGATCCTCAACTATTTCTGTGTCCGATGTCCATGAAGGATCCTCAGAGGATAGATGATCCTCACTCAGGTAATGATCTAAACTCAATTTATCCACTTCTTTAATTAACCTATTTACAAGGAGAAGGATCCTGGATCCTTTATCATTCTTTCACTTAATTCTGAGCTTTGCAGAAGATTGGAATATCCTAAGCAAAAGGATTGAGTATCCACAGAAGTCTCCTAAGTTTTTATTGGGCTTGTCCCAGAATTTTTGGGCTTGTCCCCAGTTTTTTGGGCTTGTCCCCAGATTTTGGGCTTGTCCCCAGTTTCGCCAGCAGCGCACGATGATCCTGGTGCAGTTCAAGGTAATGGGACCAGTACCCGCTTTAGGGGCTGACAATTTCATTGTACTAGCTGTATTCAGGATCCTACGTATAATGGTAGACATACCATACATTCGTTCCTAAGGTTTCTAACGTTTTCACATTAGCTAAGGTTTTGGCATTTTCATGTCACTTAGTTTGGATAGTCGCCAGTGAGGGCCATACTCCAGTTTACACAAGATTCTTTGGGCTTGTCCCCAGTTTTTTGGGCTTGTCCCCAGTTTTTTGGGCTTGTTCCCAGATTGTTGGGCTTGTCCCCAGTTGCTAACCATTCTCTTATATTGGCTTAGTCCCAAGTTATATTCCATTTCAGGTTTTTGAAGTTAAACAACTAAGGATCCTTGATCCTAACCTTTTAATAAGGTTTGCCTTTTGGTTATCCTGATTGTAAGTATTAAAGGTTTAGGATCCTAACTTGGATTCTCAGGTATGATCCTTAGTCACCTTAATTTTATTCTTTGTTTATCTAAGTGACCCTTATTCTTTGACAACAGGATACATGATCCTTAAGCTACATCACTTTTTTGAATTTTTTGATTATAGGATATTTGATCCTTGATCATATCCTAAACTTTTTGACATAATCTATTAAACTTTTGTTCTTAACTTATGAATTCAAACAAAGTGTATTATAACAATTGAAAGGTAAAGTATTCACAAAAATAACAACACATGAGATAGTCAAAAGATTAAGCATTTATTTATTTAGCAAAAGGTTAACCCTGTAAAGGTTGTCAAAATTACCTACCCCAAGCATCTACCAGCAATCTGTGGCCCATCCGCTGGGGTAGGTAAAGGGTGTCCATGATAATAAGTTCTAAATAAGTGCAGGAATAGAAAGACGGCAGGATCACAATGGCTTCATCCCCCAAACAGAGGATCCCTCCACCATATGTTATCCTACCTATTGTCTGAAGGATCAGTGATCCTTAAACCTAAGAACTATTGTTTAGAGTTATTACAGACCAGCATTGTTTGTCATCAAAACATCAACAACCAAAAAACTACCAAACCATAAAAAATGGGCTCCGGCCGCGTCTAGATAAATCCATCATCGCCCATTGTTGCAGCCTAAACCTTTGCTGCTTCATCATCACCACCCGCCGCTTCATCCTCGGCCTTATCCTTCAGCCCACTGCCACCAGCCTCTATTTCCAGACCCTCTTCAGTCTCCTCTTCATCATCCAGCTTAGCCAGCTTAGCCTTCCAGCCTTCCTGGTCCCAGGCGGTCTTGTCAAAGTTTGGATCCTAAGCTTCCCTGGCCATCTGCAGTTTGATCTTGAGCATAGCAATAGTAGCAGAGAGCTTGGCACCCTCCATTACTTCAGCCTTCTCCTGGTCAGCAGTAATGTGGGCCATGACCAGCTGCTTTTTCACCAAGTTGAGCTCCTTCTCGAGGGAAGAGATGGTCTGATCCTTAGCCAGGTATAGCTTTTGGAAGTCCAACTCCTTTTGCTCAGCCTCTTCAGCATAGGAATCCATGAGCATTTGGATCTCAGAGAATTTCTGCAAAAAAAGAAAGACACAAGTCAGGATCCGTTATCCTCAAATGGGCGGAACAGACTTAAGGATCCAGGATCCTTACCTCAGAAACATACTCATCAAACTGATGCCGGATGAGGGGCAGGCCTTCAAGAGTGTCGGCAGTCTTTCTCTTCTTTCCACCCTTGCCCTTGGTGCTGACAGCCTTAGGAATCGGGATGCTGGGGCTGGTAGCAATTTGTTTCTTGCCGGACCTGGAGGAAGCAAATGCGTCAAGATCACTGACGCTGAAACGAGAGGCTGACTTTGAAGACTTTCCGGCACCTACAAAGGACAAATAACAGATAAGTATCCATATTCTATATCTATTTAAATATTTAACTATGCATAAATGAGAATACTTACTTGACATGGTGACTGAACCAGAGGATGCTTCTTGTGAATCCTTTGTTTTGGGCTGGAACGTTCTAATAGCTGGATCAAGGCTCCAAAAGGCAGCGATCCTTTCTTTTGTTGCAGGTGACTGAATGAGATGAGAAACTGAGATAGCTGCACACAAAAAGACAAAAAAGGATCAGTTATCCTAAAAGAAACAGAGTCATCCTATGATCCTTCTATAAGGATCCTATATCCTACCATGGGTAGTCCACTTCTTGGGAAGGTCTTTCCCGTCTGGGATAGAATCCCTCCTAACAAAGAAGAAACGGGTTTTCCAGTGGGTATCGTTTTTTGTGGTCTTGAGGATTGGGTGAGCATCACCAGGTTTATGTTTGAACAAGAAACGGTGTGAGCCGTGGCTGACAAGGTTATACAACTCGGCCAACTCAGACATTCCTATCTCTATACCCTCTTGCTCGATGATATTCTCTAGGTGTATAACATTCTCCACATCATTGGCATGGCCTGAATATAGCACATTCCAGTGAGAGTAAAGAAAGATTGAGTGAAGGCAGGGAAATGATAGGAGAATCCTATCAGAAATGGGGTGGCCAGAAAAGCAACCCAAGTGTCGGAGACAGAATCACTCTTCGCAGAAGGATCGAAAGGTTTAAAGACGGTATCCACCGGGAAACAATGGTGAATCCGGTCAATCTCCGGGTCGGTAAAGCGGCAGAGTTCCTTTGAAGGATTTTGGATAATGCCTTGGCTTTTTAGGGGACTATCCTTCTTTGGATCCTTAGCCGGTGAGGATCGAAGAACCATCTTCGTCATGGATGTTCAAAAAAATGAAGATCAGAATAAGTAAATGAAGAAAGAATGAGAAAGAGAGATACCTAATCGGTCTTTAAATGAGGATTTAAAGGGAAGTAACGCACGAATTTAAATGCCTCTCAATCCTTATCTCTAATTTCGAATTTATAATGATGATTCTGCAGGTTGTCACTTCGCTGACGCATGATGTGTAACGGCTAGTCCTACTCTAACGACTATATTTACGTTATTCAGTTCATTGCAGATAAGATCAAAAATATGACTCATTAAGTTATATTTTATTCCTCATATTTTGGGGGCAATTGTTAGGGATGGATTTTCTAAGCCTAAGGATCACGGATCCTCAAGTGCAGCCAGGATCACGGATCCTCAATTCTATTTGAATTAAGGATCCTCAGAAGATGTTGCAGATTTAAGGATCCAGGATCCTCATTGTTATCCTAACACTAACGGTTGTTTCCATTACATTTAAGCTTGTTTTGCAGGAAAGAACGAGTGGGACTTGGTCTTACCGATATTCCTGGGGAATATGCTCTCAATATTCTACACGTGCATAGCTTAATGACCGTTATGGAAGTCGTGGGTAGCTTGCACAATTTGCGGGATGTTAGTTATTTGGTTTATTTCTATTTTTAAAGGGGATAACAAGCTTGATAGTTAGAACAATTAGCAAACACACACACTCTCGCAAGCTCTCTGCAACTTATTAGTGATTACATACATTTTACACACTAGTGATCCTTGTAACAAGCTTGTTATCATCCCGAGTTGTAACGATCATTTGTTTAATTATAGTTGGTGATCGGTTGTTTCCATCACCCGAGGTTTTTTATGCTGGAGATCATCTCTTGATCAAGGGCTTTTTCCTCGTACAAAATCCTTGTGTCACTTATTCCTTTTATTTACAAGTTGCTTATACATTTGTTCATTGATTCAAGCATCACACCTCACAACAAAAGATTTGGTTTCATTATCCTAGTCTGATTTTTTACCAAAACAATAATGAAGCAGAATATGAAGCTTTGATTGCAGGATTAGAGTTGGCCATGAGTATGAATATTAAAAGTTTGCAAGTATATGTTGATTCCTTGTTAATTACTAACCATTTCAATGGGTCCTATGCAGTCAAAGGTGAAAGGTTAATCGAGTATCTTGAAATTCTCAAAAAAATTAGCAGGATATTTCAATGTTTTTACACTTGAACAGGTACCAAGGGAAGATAATGCTGAGGCAGATGCTTTGGCAAACTTGGGGTCATCAGTCAGGATACTGGAAGGAAACCAAATACCAATATTACATATCCTATATCCTGCAATGGATCTCTTCAAGTCTCAAGATAAGGAAATAGCAAGTATCCAGCATCCTGAAGATGAGTATCCTGAGCAGGATCCTGAATCATGGGTAGCTTCGATCATAAAATACCTTAAAGAAGGGGACATCCTAAAGGATGAGAATCCTAAGGCTTTCAGGATGAAGGTATCTCATTTTACTATTATAAATGATGTTTTGTATTAAAAGTCTCTTGCAGGACCATACCTAAGGTGCTTGGAGGATCCTGAGACCAAAGAGGTACTTCAGGATATCCATGAAGGAGATTGTGGCAACCATACTGGGGGCAGATCGTTATTCTCGAAGGTACTAAGAACAGGATACTATTGGCTGACTATGAGGAAAGATGCAGCAGAATATGCTCGAAGATGTGATGCATGTCAAAGGCACAACAATATACTGCATCAATCTGCTGAGCCACTATATCCTATTGCTTCCCCTTGGCCATTCATGAAATGGGGTACGGATATAGTGGGAAAGTTGCCAAAAGCTCCAGGAGGAAAAGTTTTTATGCTGGCAATGACGGATTATTTCTCCTTCATAAAGAGGAATATCCTGACTAGGTTTGGGGTACCAGCTGAGATAATTTGTGATAATGGCTCTCAGTTTATCAGTAAGAGAACTACCGATTTTTGCAAGAGTTGGGGAATCAAGATGATCACATCCACTCTGGTACATCCTCAAGCAAATGGACAGGCAGAATCCTCGAACAAGATAATTGTCAACAATTTGAAGAAGTGACTAGGAGCTAAGAAAGGAAGATGGGTAGAAGAGTTACCCTTTGTCTTATGGGCTGATAGAACAACAGTAAAAAGTGCAACTGGGCAAACTCCATTTTCCTTGGTGTTTAAGGGCATAAGCGGTGATCCCGACAGAGATGTTGATACCTACAGCAAGATCCAACCTCCGGGATCCTGAGAAGAATCCTGAAGCTTTATGCCAAGAATTGGATACTGTCGATGAGACCAGGGATGCGGCAAAGTTAAGGATGGCAGCATACCAACAGAGGATATCCAGAGCATATAACAAAAACCTAAGGACTAGAAGGTTTCAAGTTGGAGATTTGGTATTAAGGATAGCTTTTCAGAATATTACTAATCCTGCTGATGGAAAGTTAGCTCCAAAGTGGGAAGGACCATATGAGGTTGAATCGGAATCTGGAAAAGGAGCATACAGACTTAAGAATATGGAAGGGGATATATTGCCAAGATCCTGGAATGCTATACACCTCAAAGCCTATTTCAAGTGAGTTTAGAATTTAATTTCTAACTTAGCATGGTATGAATTCTATCTCTTTTAAATATAATTTTATTTTATTCCTTTGAAACCCAATACTGACTTAAGCCTCAGAGGGGTGTTAGCCAAGCTAACACCCACCTTAGTTTAAGGGTGTTTTGCAGGATATGCGTCGGGATATAGCTCCAGGATATATACTCAGGATGAATCAAAAGAGTAGAGGATTGGCCCCCTCTCTCACGTTTAAGGGATTCTTATCCCTTCAAAGGTTTAAAGGTATTCACCTTTCTCTCGAAATTGGGTTTAAACACCCCGCCTGGGGCGCAAGTTATCCAGGAATAGTTCAAGATAGCGGGACCAGTCCATGTAAAAGTGGCTGGCAATTTCCTTATTGTTGGCTATATCCTGGATCCTAAAGGTACATGAGGATTGATCACCCTCTCTCACGAAAGGGTATTTTCATACTCTCTAAGGTTTAAAGGTTTTCACCTTTCTAAGTTTTGGAGTTTGTACACTCTCGCCTGTAGCGCATGAAAAAATGGGATTATCCCCTATATACTTAGGGTTTATCTCCAGAATATTAAGGATCTATCTCCAGGATATTTAGGGTTTATCCCCTGTGATACTAAAGTTATATTCAAATAAAACATCATCATAATCGAGTTGATGCACATTCTTGGAAAATTGTTAAATGTTTAAGAATGGTATATGTTTTGGTCAAAAATTACCGAAGCAATTTAGTGATCAAATTAGTTAAGTGAGGTAGTGTGCTAAGAAAATGTGTTGAAAATATGTTAATTAAGTTGTTTGCAAGAACAGTTTTCAGGATACGGCTCAGGATATTGAGTTGTATCTATGATCAAACAATGAGCAAGAAGTAAAGACGATGACACGAGATATACGAGGAAAGCCCTTGATCAATCTAGATCGCCGACACAAAACCTCAGGAGCTGACAATCGTAGCTGCCTTGTTCTTCTTATTACTTCAAACTTCAGGATACAGTGCAGGATATTGATCAGATCACTAAGTGTTACAATGCTTTTTGTGAAAGTGAAAGTTGCGAGAGAGTAAAGTGTTAGAGAGCAGTGAGTGTTGTTGTGTCCTATTCGATCTGATTTATCCAACTATTTATAGCTAAGAAATACAAACAAAAATTCCTATAAACGGGGGATGCTTCCGAATATTCCATAGTTAACGTTATGGACCGAGTAAAGCGGCTTCAACGTCTTCCTTCGAACGACTTGGACCGAGTCTTCCGGGGAAAGAGTCCTCATGAACGTTACAAGCTTGGACGCGTACTCCTGCACATAATCCATTAGTAATCCTCAGGATACCATTCAGGATGTTACCAATACCCTGAATCTGCATCCCGGGCTTGAACATATATCATACAAGCAAGATATAATTTAAGATATTATCCAGGATATGATCTCAGAATTTCACCCATAATAATTGTCCCCAAAAAATGTTACCGTTTAGTATCCTGGCACTAACGGTTATATTTTTTACGAATAACGAGGCAATTAAGATATTAGACCTTGATGTGACAGCTTGTAACCGCTTAGTCTATAATTACTCATTACCTCCCTATAACTTCTCATCATCATCCTCTTTTAACCTTTACCGAAGAGAAAAAAGGTAAACATTTCTCTCTCAATCCCATCTTCCTCCTTCATTATGTTCAGTATTCCGGCACCATGAGACAAACAAGATCGAGCTCCGATGATTGGAGAACCGGAGAAGGAGATATGCTCTTTCGATAGTGCCCACTTGTCGGCTCTCAAATCCTCTGGCATCTTCCTGAAAGGGACGGTGTTCCGGCCGTTTGACCGGGAAATCTGGTCGGACATGGTTTCCCACGAGTGGTTATGTTTTAATGCCTTTCCCTTTACCTTAGGATTGCAGTTTCCCTTTCCAGATTTCATCACTGATTTCTTTAATACCACAAAAATCTGTTTTAGCCAAACAATGCCGATGCTCTGGCGAGTCCTGTCCATTCTTGATCAGATCAAGAGTAATCATATTCCTGACCTTTCTGTTCATGACCTCCCCCTAGCATATCGGCGTAGATGCCATGGTTCCTGTAGATTCTTGTTCTATTCTACCTCTGGAGATCCACTGATACTTCGTGCCACCAGGAATGAGGAGAAATGGCAATCCAAATTCTTCTTTGTAAAAAGAGACTCAATCCCTGGTGGAACGGAATATCCGGTGAAGTGGTTAAGAAAGGGTAGGATTTAGGGTTTAAGGATGATCCTGCCTTATATCATGTTTCATATCTTGTACTAATTTTCTTCATCTTCTTGTACACGGCCGATTTCAGGAAGCTTGCACCTCCCCTAGCTGACTCACAGAAGAGAATTGACGCTATCAGACTCCTCCCAGAGGCTGAAAGAAGTTTTAACCCATCTCCAACATCTCCAAGTCCACTTTCCAGTGCAAACATGTCTGGTAAGGATCCTACACAATATCCTGCATACATGTTTTTATTTGATATATTTAGGAAAGAATTTCACTCCCTGTATGCAGACTCCAGCAAAGTTCCAGTCTTCCTGGACCTTAATGAGCTTGATAGCTACCCCACTCCAGTCGATGTCAAGAAAGAAACTCTCGCCATTACCAGCTCCAAGCCGTTCCCGGCTCCCAAGCCTACTCTGAGAACCCGTGCTTCCACTTCCAAGAAGAGGAAAGGTTCTGAGGTCAGCACTCCAGGTCCTGAAGGGTTCTCATACGAAGAACTCAGCTTCACTGATTCCTTAGAACCGATGACATCCTTCCTCAACAAGGTAATATCCTGTGACTATATCCTGCACACATATCCAGATAGGATATCCTGACAGGATATCCTGGTTAATATATTTTGACTTATACCTGAATTTTGATGTACAGGGCCTCCAGCATCTCCTTCATCTTTACACCGATGCTTGCAGCACAAACAAGTTCCAGGAGGCCAGGATTAAACAGCTTGAGACCACTGTTGCCGACCAAGGGGCCATTGCTGAAGTCAAGACCCGGCATTATGAGGACAAATTGAAGAAGGTCACTCAGGATGCAGAGATAAAGCTGTTTGCCGTTCAAGTGGAGCATGAGCAGGCCATGGTCTCTTTCCGGGAAGGGATCAAGAACTCAGCCATTGTCTCTCTGCTGCAAGCTCGCATCAAGATGGCTTATGAGGCCAAGGAGACAGGTCTTGAATGCCCAACATGGCCGGTCGATTCCTGGGTGGCGAAGCTGAAGGAACTTGGAGGCAAAGCTGTGCCACTTCTTGCTAGGACTAGTGAATCCTCTAAGTCAGCAGAGCTAGTGGGCAAGGCTGGAGAAAAGAAGGATGCTGGCAAGGATGCTGCTCAGGATGCTGAGGTTGAGAAGACGAAGAAGGCTGGAGAAGATGTCGTTGTGTGAGGGCATTCAAGTGGGCGATGATGGATGTTGATGCCTAGGCCGGAGCCCACTTTTTTAAATTTGAATGTTGGTGTGTAACCCTAAAACAATTTACTTTTCCTGCATTTTATTTTTCCTACATTTGAACAATATGATGGCCAAAGGTGGAGGGATCCTGAGTTTCAGGACGAAACCCTTGGTCATCAAAGTTAGTATGCTTTACTTTTAGACAATATAACAGTTGGAGGTGGATGGGTCTTGGTTTGATACAAAACCTTCAACTGTTAAGTAAATATGGTAAGGAACTAATCGTGCTTTTGGTGGATGGACCTTGGTTTGAGGTGAAACCAAAAGCACAACTTTTGATATGTTAATAATATAACCTTCTTTTGGCTTTATTTCTGTTGTTATACCTTTACCGCATAAATTTTATTTATGAAAACAGTTTTGCTTGAACATTCTAGGGAACATATTGTAAGAGTATCCTGAGAGATATCCTGGTCAGGATACTGCCATATAACCTATAAAACTCAAGTTATCCAAATAAAAAGGAGAGATTATACCAGAGATTCTTAAAGAATTAACTCCAATTTTTCATCATAGGAATGTCCCCAGTGCACATTTATAAGTTTGAATCCATCCTTTAAATTGTATAATGTGTGTCCCCTGTGTTCACCATATGCAAGCATAGTTATACTTTAGCTTTTTTGTAGATAAATCCTGAATATCCTGGGGATAAACCCTTAATATCCTGGGGAAAACCCTTAATATCCTGGGGATAAACCCTGATTTTCATGCGCTACAGGCGGGAGTGTATAAACTCCAAGACTTAGAAAGGTGAAAACCTTTAAACCTTAGAGAGTATGAAAATACCCTTTTGTAAGAGAGGGTGATCAATCCTCATATACCTTTAGGATCCAGGATATAGCCAATAGTAACGAAATTGTCAGCTACTTTTACATGAATTGGTCCCGCTACCTTGAACTATCCCTAGATAACTTGCGCTCCAGGCGAGGTGTTTAAACCCAATTCGTAAGAAAGGTGAATACCTTTAAACCTTTGAAGGGATTAGAATCCCTTATACGTGAGAGAGGGGGGCAATCCTCTAATCCTTCAAAATATCCTGATCGTGTATCCTGGAGCTATATCCTGAGGCATATTCTGCAAAATAATCTTAAACTAAGGTGGGTGTTAGCCTGGCTAACACCCCTCCGATGCTTAAGTCAGTATTGGGTTCAAGATAATAAACAAATTCAAATATATTTAAAAGAGGTAGAATACATACCATTCTGAGATAGAAATTAAATTCTATTCTTACTTGAAATAGAGCTTTAAGTGTATAGCATTCCAGGATCTTGGTAGCATATCCCCCTCCATACTCTTGAGTCGGTATGCTCATTTCCCTGATTCTGATTCAACCTCGTATGGTCCTTCCCACTTTGGAGCCAACTTTCCATCGGCATGATTAGTAGTATTTTGAAAAGCCTTCCTTAATACCCAATCCCCAACTTGAAATCTTCTAGTCCTTATATTCTTGTTATACGCTCTGGATATCCTCTGTTGATATGCTGCCATCCTTAGCCTTGCTGCATCTCTTGTTTCGTCTACAGTGTCCAAATCTTGGCACAAAGCTTCAGGATTCTGCTCAGGATCCCAGAGGATAGATCTTGCCGTAGGTATCACCAATTCTGTTGGGATCACTGCTTCTTCTCCAAATACCAAGGAAAACGGGGTTTCGCCAGTTGCATTTTTTACCGTTGTTCTATCAGCCCACAAAACAAAGGGTAGTTCTTCTACCCATCTTCCTTTCTTAGCTCCTAGCCTCTTCTTCAAGTTGTTGACAATTATCTTGTTTGAGGATTCAGCTTGTCCATTTGCTTGAGGATGTACTGGAGTAGATGTGATCATTTTAATTCCCCAACTCTTGCAAAACTCAGTATTCCTCTTACTTATAAACTGAGATCCATTGTCACAAATGATTTCAGCTGGTACTCCAAATCTGGTCAGGATATTCCTTTTTATGAAGGATACTACTTCTTGGTTTCTAACTTGAACATATGCTTCAGCTTCAACCCATTTGGAAAAATAGTCAGTCATTGCCAGCATAAAGACTTTTCCTCCTGGAGCTTTTGGCAATTTTCCCACTATGTCCATCCCCCATTTCATGAATGGCCAAGGGGAAGTTATAGGATATAGTGGTTCAGCTAGTTGATGTAGTATGTTACTGTGCCTTTGACATGCATCACATCTTCGGGCATATTTTGTAGCATCTTTTTTCATTGTCGACCAATAGTATCCTGTTCTTAATACTTTTGAGAATAATGACCTGCCCCCAGTGTGGTTACCACAATCTCCTTCGTGTATATCTTGAAGCACTTCCTTAGTTTCAGGATCCTTCAAGCATCTCAGATATGGTCCTGCAAGAGGTTTCTTGTACAAAATATTATTTATAATGGTGAATCGCGATGCCTTCATCCTAAATGCCTTAGGGTTTTCGTCTTTGGGGATGTGTCCTTCCTTGAGATATCTTATGATTGGAGTCATCCAGGATTCAGTATCCTCGTCAGGATCATGACCAGGATCTTGGATGCTTCTTACCTCCTTATCCTGAGCTTTGAAGGGATCCACAGCAGGATACAGGATATGAAGTATCGGCATTTGAGTTCCCTCAGGTATCCTGACAGATGATCCTAGGTTTGCCAAGGCATCCGCTTCAGCATTATCTTCTCTTGGTACCTGTTCAAGTGTAAAAACATCGAAATATCCTGCTAATTTTTTTAGAATATCGAGGTACTCGATTAGCTTCTCACCTTTAACTGCATAGGATCCATTAAAATGATTAGTGATTAACAAGGAGTCAACATATACTTGCAAATTCTTAATATTCATATTTTTAGCCAACTCTAATCCTGCAATTAAAGCTTCATATTCTGCTTCATTATTAGTGACAGGAAATTCACACCTAATAGCCTGGGGTAATATGTCCCCCTGTGGCGATTTTAGTAGTATTCCCAATCCTACTCCTCTAACATTAGATACGCCATCAGTATATAATGTCCAGGATTCTGAGGTTTCTCCTAATTGTTGGACTTCTTGGTCTACTTCATCCTGAATATCACTACTGAAATCAGCCACAAAGTCAGCTAGAGCCTGTGATTTTATGGCATTTCTAGGTTCATATATTAAGTCATAAGCACTTAATTTCACTGACCACTTAGCCATCCTGCCTGACATCTCAGGTTTCCTAAGCACATTTTTAACAGGATAATTAGTTTTAACATGAATCCTATGTGTCTCAAAGTAATGTCTAAGCTTTGTCGATGCCATAACTAGAGCCAATATTAATTTTTCTAAATGAGAATATCTAGTTTCAGCATCTAATAAACTTTTACTAGCATAATAGACAGGATACTGCTGACCTTCATGATCCTTTACAAGGACAGCACTTACGGCACTCCCCGAAACTACGAGGTATAGGTGTTTTGGTCAAAAATCAAGCAATGACAATGTAACCAAACTTTCTGTTGTGAGGTATGATGCTTGAATTGATGAACAACAATAAGGATCACTATGAAATGTAATGAACAAGTGACACGAAGATTTATACGAGGAAAAAGCCCTTGATCAATGAATGATCTCTGGCATAAAAAACCTCGGGTAATGGAAACTACCGATCACCAACTCAAATTAAACAATAAATCTATTACAACTTCGGATGATAGTGAGCTAAGTACAAGGATCACTTTGGTGTATTGTGTAAAAAAGTGTGTAATCGCCAAGTGAGTTAACGAGAGCCGGTGAGAGCAGTTGTATGAGTGTGTGTGTGTAGCCAAAAATAGCCAAGTGTTTTCTAATTAGCTCGCTACCCCTTTAAAAATGGAAAATATCTACTCTAACTAACATTCCGCAAATGGTGCAAGTCTTCCACGACTCCATAACGTCCACTTCGGGCCAAGCACGTGCGGAATAAACATAGAATATGCTCCAGGAATATCGCCAAGACCAAGTCCAAGTTGATACTCCTGCAAAATAATTTCGAATTCAAAGTAGACAACTGTTAGTACAAAGATCCTTATGATGATCCATGATCCTGCAACACTTCTGAGGATCACTACTTCAGACAGAATTGAGGATCACTAAACCCAACAGTAAATGAGGATCACTGATCTTTTAGAAATCCACCCCTAACAATTGCCCCCAAAATATAAGGAGTAATTATGTAAATAAACGAGTTGTATTTTGTTCTTATCCATAACAAATTAACAGATAACTAGCCGTTGGAGTCGGACTAGCCGTTACGAGTATGACGTCACTGAGGTGACTATCCTGCAAAACCATCATTATAAATAGGAGTTACGGATATAGATCATTTCACATTTAAATTCAAGAGAACTCCCTTTAAATTCACATCCGACGATTAAGCAGGTATTTCTCTTCCTCTTCTTCCTTTACGTTTTCTTTCTCTGCTCCTTCTTTCTTTACCTTCTTCAAAACCAAGATGATGCTAAGATCCTCACCAGCCAAGGATCATAAGAAGGACAGTCCTCTCAAGAGCCAGGGGATCATTAAGGATTCAGTGAAAGAAAGATGTTGCTTCTCTGATCCACAAATAGACAGAATCCGGCATTGCTTTCCGGCGAACACCTATTTCAAACCGTTTGATCCTACCGTTCTAAGTGATTACGTTTCTGAAACTTGGGTAGCTTTCCCGGTCACACCGTTCACAATAGGATACACATATCCTTTCCCTGAATTCACCGAGTCTTTCTTCTCCCTCACTAGAATCTCCTATATTCAAGCCATGCCAATGATCTGGAGGGTCTTATATACCCTTGAAAGGATCATTGAGCAAGAAGGAATTGACCTAGGAATGTCGGAGTTGGCCGAGATGTATGACCTCACCACATTTGGATCCCACTGATATCTATTCAAGCGTAAACCCGGAGAAGAACATCCCATCTTTAAAGCTACTAAGAATGATACCAATTAGAAACGGCGGTTCTTCTTTGTCAGAATGGATTCTATCCCGGATGGAAAGGATCTGCCAAGGAAATGGAGCACCCATGGTAGGATAGAGGATCCTTAGAAGGATCATTGAGTAAACTCATTTATGATGATGATTACTAATATGCTTCTGTTTCTTTTGTACAGCCATCACTATTTCACATATTATACCCTCACCTGCACTGAGGGGAGACTTGCTGCTTTCAGAAAACTTGATCCTGCAACAAGATCATTCAAAACAAATACCCAGGATTCTCAAGAGGTATCCTCAGGTTCTGTCACAATGTCAAGTAAGTATCCTGTACTTTTTATATTTAAATATTTGAATAGATAGTTAAAAAGAAATAGGATAAGGATACTTATCTGTTTTGGGTGTGTAGGCGCTGGAAAGTCATCAAAATCTGCATCCAAATTCAGTGTCACTGAGCTTGACACCGTCTGATCCAAGAAAAAGTCTGCTGCTAGCCCCTCCGTTGTAATCCCCAAAGCTACCACTTCAAAGGGAAGAGGTGGAAAGAAGAGAAAAACCTCTGAAGCTGACAACCTCCAAGGCTTACCTCTGATTCGTCATCAATTCCTCGAGTACTTCAATGATGTAAGGATCACTGACTCATTTTAATTACCCTATCCACTTGAGGATCACCTGATCCTAATCTTTGCATTGTCTTTATTGTAGAAATTTGCGGAGATCGAGGACTATGTTGGGAACGTTGAAGAGCTAGAGGAGAAACACTCTGACCTCCAAAAAGTAGCCATGCTCAAAGACCTCAAGATTGCTTCCCTTGAAAAGGATCTCAACGATGCCAAAGCTCAAACAGCTGCCATTCTGATCAACTTTGATTATGAGAAGAGCGAGATCACGGAGGATGCTAAGGTCTCCGCTGCCATTGCCATGTACAAGACCAAGCTACAGATGGCTCAAGAAGCCCAGGATCCCGCATTTGATAGGAGCAGCTGGGACATGGAAGGCTGGAAGGCCAGGCTAGCTGAGTTGGAGGATGAGGATGAGGCTGACGAGGTCCTGGAAATCGAGGCTAGTGGTAGTGGCAAGGATCAGGTGAAGTATACTGGAGCTAGAGGGGATGCTGATGCAGTGAAGGCATAGGCTGCAGGAATGGGCGATGAAGGACATTTCTAGACGTAGCCGGAGCCCATTTTTTAGTTTGGTTATGGTTTTTATTTTGATGATGTTTTGATGAACAATGGTTGGTCTGTACTTAAACAATAGTAATTAGGGCTAAGGATCATGGATCCTTTGAACAATAGGTAGGATTACAAATGGTGGAGGGATCCTCTGTTCGGGGGATGAAGCCATTGTGATCCTGCCGTCTTTTGATTCCTATGCTCCTCACATTCACTGGACCGAATAAATCCATGTGAAGTAATTCATAAGGGGCATTAATGGAATTTACTGTTTTAGACTTATGAGGTTTCTTGTGTTGTTTTCCCTTTTGACATGGAAGACATTTATCTTCCACTTGAAACCTCAGCAATGGAACCCCTTTCACTAGCTCATTCTTAATGATATAATTCATTTTGCGGTAGTGAATATGGGCCATGCGTCTGTGCCACAACATAGATTCAGCTTCAGATGCTTTTGACAGTAAACACGCCACCGCAGCAGTTGGATCCTTGGCACCCATGTCCATGACATAAGTATCATTTTTCCTCGGTGCACGCATCACTATCCAATCGTCCGGAATAACCAAACCCGGTTTCAACACCAATGCTTCAGTCTTGGTAAAATGGACCGAGTGACCCTTGTCGCAGACTTGAGACACGCTCATCAGATTGTGTTTAAGCTGCTCAACATAGTTCACTTTGTCCAATGTGATCTTCCCATTCGTCACTTTTCCTCGTCCAGTAATCCTACCACCTTTAGCACCAGCAAAATTTACATGTCCACCATCAAATTCTTCAAATTCAGAAAACAACCTTGCATCCCCCGTCATGTGCCTGGAGCAGCCACTATCAACATACCATAAGTTGATAATCCTCCTTAGCAGCTCCTGCACACACCAACCAAAAGATTAGTTAGATTGGGGGACCCAAGCCTTAATGGTCTTGGGTCGTCCAAATTCACCAACTATTTGAACGTCCATCCAGCATCCATCACTCCTAACTGGAGTCTTGGATCTTGGACCTGTTGATGGAAATGGGGCATGATTTCCATAAGGTCTCTGGTCCTGAGGGTACCTATTTGTGTTTGGACTATGTGACCTTTGAAAATTTTGATTTTGATATCTTAAATTTTGATTCCAAGAAGCTTGATTGTTATAATTTCTAAAGTCATTGTTATAAAAATTTCGACAACCATTATTTTGATATCGATTTTGATATTGACCTTGACTTCTGAAATTATTTGCATTATAGTTGTTCACTCTTGGTGAACTGCTTCTAGGTCTGTCAAATCTGCCTGGTGGAGATCTAGGCTGAAATCTTTGTTGATTTCTTTGAAAACGAGGAACTTGTGGAGTTCCTTTTTCAGCCTTATCTACACCAACAGCAACATCCGATTGTTGCTTTGGAGCAGATTTCTTTGGAGAATTTGAGACTTTCTCCTCATTATCACCTTGCTTCTCAGGTGATTTCCCTCTTTGTTTCTCACCAACTTGTGCTTCACTCTTTTTGTTAGGACAGCAACTAGCTACATGTCCCTTGGTGTGACATTTGAAGCACGATTTCTGTTTCGAAGACTTCTTTTCTGAAGCCTTTGAACTAGATTCGGGTTTTTCTTCTGATGATGCCTTAGAAGGATTTGGTTCAGTTTGCTTAGTTTCAGAATTTTCTTTGTTCTTATTTTTAGCAAACTCTATATTAGATTCATTTTCAATAACAGCGGTTTCGTTTTTCATGTCACTTCCTTGAACAAAATTAACCTTTTTAACAAAAGTTGGATTGTTATTTTTAGGATGTGATGTATTCTTTCTCAAAACAGGTTTGCTGTTATTATCCTTCTTAGCATCAGCATTCTCAAACACATTTCCTTGACGTGACGTGGAACTACTTGGCAATGTTGACCCAAAGTCCATGAGCTCATCTTCATTAGGCAAGAAAGAATAGTCATGACTAACAGGAGGTGGAACTTCATTGAAACCATGAAATCCCACACTGGTTTTGTCATTACTTTTCTTCAAGCCACCCATCATATGTTTCATAACAAAAGTAGAATCCCTGAATTGACCTAATTTCTTTTCAAGTTCAACAATTCTTAGTTGTGCATCTGACAACTCTTTGCATTTATCAGAAATCTCTTTTGTTTTCTCAGCCATCATGTCATGAGCTAAGTTTATGACTTGAAGTTTTTCATTTAGTTTACAGGTTACAGCTTCAATTTTAGTTTCATAACCTTGTATTTTCTTCAAGTATGACGATTCGTTTCTTTTAGCAAAAAAGTTTGCTTCTTTTATGGTAGACATCTCGCCCACCAGACTTTGGTTTTGTGTGGACAACCTATCAACTTCACCCTGTAATTCACGACATTTTAAACACACAGAAATAGACTTTACCTCTCCTGTTTGTTTATCAAGGTTGGCCATAAGAGCTGCAAGCTGATCTTTCACTCTTTTGTATTCAGCTTCCTTTTCTTCAGCTTCCCGTTCCTGGTCAGACTTTTGCTTTTTCTCCTCAGCATCTGATGTCTGATCAGCCTTCTTTTCTTCAGCTTTACTCTCTGCCTTCACCTCTGCCTCAGCATCACTTTTCTTCTCAACTTTAACATCATCTACTGTAGCTTCACCATCATCAATTTGCGTTATCTCTGCCATGAACGCCTGAGTGACATTGTCATCATTCTCCAAGTGAACACTCCAGTCATATGAACCTTCTCTAGCAGTAGAGATCAGCGCTCTCGAGTTAGAGTTGTTTGAAGCATTTCTATTGTTTGAACTCTGACTCGAAGTATCCTGCTTTTGTTTTTGACATTCCCTGGCGAAATGCCCATAACTTTGACAGTTGAAGCATCTCACTTTGGTCTTATCAAAACCAACAGTCTTTCCTATAAACTTTCTTCCAGTTCGGTTCATAAACCTCTTCACTCTTCTAGTAATCATGGCCATTTGCCACTGCAAATCCATATCTTCAAGATCATCAGGGTCAATCTGATCGTAATCTTCATCTAAAGTGGCAGGATCAGATATCTTCCCCTGAATGTAGTTTTCATATGAAGCAACAAATGAAGCAAGTAGAGCAAGATGCTCTTCAGCAGACTTCACACTCATTGGCATCGACTTAACACCACTACTCTGCTTAGAAGCTGATGTTTTCTTGGCTCCTGTTGATCCACCTGAAGCAGCTACAAAACACACATCACCATCATCATTTACTGTGACCTGCTCATTTTCATGCGAGAGAAAAGCAGTGGCTGAGTCGCTAGAAGCATCATGAGATGAAGACGATGTAAGCCCATTGTAGATCCCTGGATCTTGAACCTGATCATATCCAGTGTCCTTCTTCTTCATGTTGAGCTCATAAGCTCTTAGCTTTCCAACCACTTCTTCTAGCTCCTTTGTGTCATAATCTGCTTCTCCTTTTATCATGAGAGTGTAGATATCCCATTTAGCAGGTAGAGCATCCAGCAGCTTGTCATTTTTCTCTATGTCAGTATAGCATTCTATATCATAATTGTCCAATTCTGACATCAAATGATAGTATCGAGTGATGACGTCCTCAAGAGACTCGTTTTTCATGTGCTTAAACACAGCAAACTGCTTCTTCAGTAAATCAACTTTGTTCTTCTTGACATCAGGATTTCCTTCATATCTCTTTTCTAGCGCATCCCACATTGCCTTTGAAGTAGTGTACTTCTTAAAGGTATGCTTGATGCCATCAGGTAAAGACATTTTAATGGCTGCCAAGGCTCTCTTTTCAGCCTCATACATTTTCTTCTGTTCAGCATCCATATCAACATAAGCAGTTACACGTTGTCTTCCCTCAAAGTCATGAGTTGGGTTCGCATACCCATCCTCTATACACATCCACATACGAGTGTCCTGGTACTCAACAAAGGATTGAAACCGATCCTTCCATGTCAAGTAGTTCTCCACCTTCATCATCTTAGGTGGTTTGTTCGTTGTGCCTACCTCATGTTCCATTCTTAAGAGTTCGTTTAATTTAGACATGTTCGACATTTTAAGTTAATCAGACTGGTAAAACCGTACAATTTTAGTCCGAATGCTGTTTTTACCAAATTATACCGTTAGATTCGTCTCGAGATTACGATTCCAATGATATATAATGTCTAAAACCGTTTTCGGGATTTTCCAGAGTCCTTTTTTTTTTTTTTTTTTTTTTTTTTTTTTTTTTTTTTTTTTTTTTTTTTTTAATCCGAGGAGTCCAACGGTGCAAACGGTTTGTCCAGATGAGTTACGGATAATTCTCTAAACACGAAACTGTGAAATTTTTCCTACGATTGCCTAGAAAAATTCCACCACTTTCAAAAACACTTGTTGCGAGTCGAGACCACAGTTGCGAGTCAAATCAGCACAAGCCGAAACCACTAGTTACGAGTCGTAACCACTGTTGCGAGTCGAAACCTTAGTTGCGAGTCTAGACCACGGTAGCGAGTCAACCAGCACAAGTCGCAATCACGGTTGCGAGTCAGTCAACCAGCACAAGTCGCAATCACAGTTGCGAGTCAACCAGCACAAGTCGCAATCACGGTTGCGAGTCAACCAGCACAAGTCGAAATCACTAGTTACGAGTCGTAACCACTGTTGCGAGTCGAGACCAGCTATTTTTCAACCAAAATCTCGAAAAATCAGCACCTTTTAAACCGTAGAATCTTCTGATTGATAACTTTCCAACTAAAACTCCAAAAAATCAGCAAACAACTTCCAAATAACACCAAAACAGATCAAAATCGTGAAAATTTTGACTGTTCTTCAATGTTCTTCGTGAATTCAAACAGCAACCCGAAAACTTGTTTCCTTCCGATCAGTTTTGAACCGTACAAAAGAGCAAACGCTCTGATACCAATTGTAGGTCCCTATCCCGTATGGATCGTAACAAAACTGACAATCTACCAAGGGTGCGGAATTCCCTTGATAAACCAAATAAACAGAAACAAGAACACGAACAGATTTACCAACTGATCTTCTATGATTATCCAACGAAAACGTTTACAATCACTAAAGATCTCCTAGAACCAACAGCCGATTTCTGTTTGTTCCAAACTCTCTCACAATACGAATTCTCTCCACAATCTCCAAAAGTCTAACCAATGTCTAACCCTAAACATGTAGCAAGAGGTTGTTTATATACCACAACCTCCCATACACGAATTGGGCTCTGGCCCGTATACACTTACATAAGAAATTCGGACCTAATAAACTTCATACAAACTTGGACTTGATTGGGCTTCAATAACTCGAATTCATTAAGTCTTCATAAGTCTTCGCGAGTCTTCGCGTCCCAAACACGTGTTCAATATCCAAAGACCAAACCAACGCTGTTGTCACATAACATGCACCAACAGTAGGGAAAAAATTAAGAAATATCCCCAAAAAGTTTTGGATATGATCAAGGATCACATATTCCATCGCCGATTAGAAGTGTGAAAAGTTATATGCTTTAAGGATCACAAGTTCAGTTGTCAAAGGATAAGGGTTATAAACAATGAATAAAATCAAAATAGTTAAGGGTCATACCTGAGAATCCAAGTTAGGATCCTAACCTTTAACAGTTATAAACAGGATAATCCAAAAGACAAACCTTAGTAAAAAAGGTAAGGATCAAGGATCCTTGGTTATTTATCTCCAAAAACCTGAAATAAGGTACAACTTGGGACTAAGCCAACATAGGATAAGAGTTAGTAACTGGGGACAAGCCCAACAATTCTGGGGACAAGCCCAATATACTGGGGACAAGCCCAAAGGATAACTGGGGACAAGCCCAAAAGATAACTGCGGACAAGCCCAAAGGATAACTGGGGACAAGCCCAAAGGATAACTGGGACAAGCCCAAAGGATCGTATGTAAACTGGAGTATGGCCCTCACTGGCGACTATCCAAACTTAGTGACATGAAAATGCCAAAACCTTAGCTAACATGAAAACGTTAGAAACCTTAGGATCGGATGTATGGTACGTCTACCATTATACGTAGGATCCTGAATATAGCCAGTACAATGAAATTTTCAGCCCCTAAATCGAGTACTGGTCCCATTGCCATGAACTATACCAGGATCATCGTGCGCTACTGGCGAAACTGGGGACAGGCCCAAACTGGGGTCAAGCCCAAATAACTGGGGTCAAGCCCAAATAACTGGGGTCAAGCCCAAATAACTGGGGTCAAGCCCAAACAACTGGATACTTCTGTGGATACTTAATCCTTAGTTAAGGATACTTGAACCTTCAAAACTCAGAATCAAGTGAAAGGAGGATAAAGGATGCAGGATCCTTATCACTATATAAAAGAATAAAAGAATAAAATAGTTTGAGATTAGAAGATTACCAAGATGAGGATCATCTATTCAGTAAGGATCCTTCAAGGATACTGATCAGATAAGGATCATGGATCCTTGTCACATAAAGTATTTCTTCAAATGGATAGCATTCCAAGCTCTTGGCTGCAAAGGATATGACTTCCTTTTCTCTGACTTGAGCAAAGGCTTCAGCCTCTATCCACTTAGAAAAGTAATCCGTCATAGCAAGCATGAACACTTTTCCACCAGGTGCCTTAGGAAGCTTTCCCACTATATCCATTCCCCATCTCATGAATGACCAGGAAGAGGATATAGGATGCAAGAGCTCTGCTGGTTGGTGAAGGATATTACTATGCCTCTGACAAGGATCACACTTCTTGGCATACTCTACAGCATCCTTCTTCATAGTAGGCCAACAGTATCCTGTTCTCAGGATCCTTGAAAACAATGCTCTGCCCCCAGTGTGGTTTCCACAATCTCCTTCATGGAAATCCTTTAGGACTTCTTGGACTTCAGGATCCTCAATGCATCGTAAATATGGTCCTGCAAGAGATCGTTTGTACAACATATTATTCAATATTGTAAATTGAGATACCTTGATTTTGAAAGCCCTAGGGTTTTCTCCTGTAGGAATCTCTCCATGTTGTATGTATCTCATGATTGGAAGGATCCATGATCCTGAATGAGATTGAGTATCATCACTAGGGATGATTGCAGAATCCTCTCCTATCTCCATAGCCACATGATCCTCGATAGCCGGGATCAGGATATGGATAATAGGGATCTTGATATCCTCCGGGATCTTCAAGGATGATCCTAAATTGGCTAATGCATCTGCCTCTGCATTCTCTTCCCTTGGTACCTGTGTCAAACTAAAGGATACAAAAGAGAGTGTCAATTCTTTGACTATCTCCAAATATTTGATTAGCTTTTCACCTTTAACAGCATAGGATCCATTAAAGTGATTAGTGATCAGTAAAGAATCTACATGTACCTCAAGATACCTGATCCTCATATGTTTTGCAATTAAACCAGCTATCAAGGCTTCATACTCAGCCTCATTGTTGGTAGTTTGAAATTCACAAGCTATGGAGTGGGGTATTATGTCCCCCTGTGGCGATTTTAGTAGTATTCCAAGCCCTGTTCCATTTACATTGGAGGATCCATCAGTGAATAGTACCCAAGGATCCTTGGTTTCTTCAAGCTGTTGGACTTCTAATTCAGCCTCCTTTTGCAAATCACTACTAAAATCTGCCACAAAGTCAGCTAAGGCTTGGGATTTGATGGCAGTCCTTGGTTCATATCTTATATCATATGCACTCAGCTTTACTGCCCACTTAGCCATCCTTCCTGACATTTCAGGTCTCCTGAGGACATTCTTAATCGGAAAATTAGTCTTAACAATAATGACATGAGTCTCAAAATAATGTCTTAATTTAGTAGATGCCATAATTAATGCAAGGATAAGTTTTTCTAAGTGTGAATACCTGGATTCAGCATCAAGTAAACTCTTACTTACATAATAGACAGGATGTTGTGTACCTTGGTGATCCTTAACAAGGACCGCACTTGCTGCTTTTGAGGATACTGCTAGGTACAAGGATAATACTTCCCCTTTTTCTGGTTTCATCAAGGCAGGGGCTGAGGATAGGTAATCCTTAAGAGCTTTGAGGGCACTTTCATGCTTCTCAGTCCATTCAAATTTCTTGTTCTTCCTCAGGATGTCATAGAATTCCTTGCACTTTTCTCAGGATGTCATAGAATTCCTTAAGAGCTTTGAGGGCACTTTCATGCCTATCAATCTTTGCACATCTTTAGCATTGGCAGGAGATTTGATATTCACAATAGCCTTGATTTGTTCTGGACTTGCTTCAATGCCCCCCTTTGTTACCATATATCCTAAGAATTTACCTGCCTTCACACCAAAATGACACTTAGAAGGATTAAGTTTCATATTATACTTATCAAGGATATTGAATGCTTCCTCCAAGTCTTTAAGGTAATCCTCAGTTTTCTTGGACTTAACCACCATGTCATCAATATAGACTTCCATAGTGTGTCCGATTTGTTCCTTGAACATCATATTGACTAGTCTTTGATAAGTAGCACCTGCATTCCTTAATCCAAATGGCATAGCAATATAACAGTATATACCAGTTGGGGTCATAAAGGCTGTATCCTCTTGATCAGATGGTTCCATCTGAATTTGTTGAAATCCAGATGAAGCATCCATAAAAGTCAACAATTCATGACCCGCGGTAGCATCCACCATGGAGTCAATGTGGGGTAATGGGAAAGGATCCTTGGGACATGCCTTGTTTAAATCTGTAAAATTGACACATACCCTCCACTTTCCATTTTTCTTTTGAACAACAACCACATTGGCTAACCATCTTGGATACTTAACCTCTCTTATCATACCTGCCCGAAGTAGTTTGTCTACCTCTTCATGGATAATAGCATTCCTTTCAGGTGCAAACTTCCTCCTCTTTTGATGAATTGGCTTGAATGACCTGTCAATGCTGAGTTTGTGAGTAATTATATCATTAGATATACCTGTCATGTCTTCATGTTTCCAGGCAAAGGTGGATTTCCTTCTCTTAAGGAAGGATACTAGCTCTTGTTCGATGTCGCTAAGGATCCCTGATCCTATAAAGATCTTGGATTCAGGATCCTCAGGATCCATGAGGATTTCTTTCAAATCCTGCTCTCTTACCTCCAAGACATCTCTTGAAGGATACTTTAATTGCTATTGCTCCCTTGGTCTTGAGGCTGGCTTCATTGAGGATGTATAACAATTCTTGGCCTCCTGTTGATCACTCTCAATTTTCACCACTCCCCATGGACTTGGAAGCTTTACACACTGATGATAGGTGGATGGGACCGCCTTCATGTCATGTATCCATGGCCTGCCAAGGATAACGTTACAACACGATAAGCAATCAATAACACAAAACTTCTGATAAGAATGCAATCCTTCGATATAGATTGGGAGTTTGATGTCCCCCAATGTATTCTTAGTTTCACCACTGAATCCTACAAGCACTGAGGATCTTGGGACAATATTAGACTCCGGGATATTCATCTTCTTGAGGACATCAAGCTGGATGATGTTCACAGAGCTTCCTCCATCTATAAGGATCCTGCGAACAAAGTGGTTAGCAATAAACAATGTAATTACAAGACCATCATGATAAGGATCCTGGACATCAACACGATCATCCTCATCAAAAGTTATGACTTTATCCTGGGTGACAACGGAGGTCCGAACGGGTCTGTCTCCATTATCCATCTTGGTTTCCTTAGCGTGTCTCTTTGCTGCTGAAAAGGATGTACCACAGATGTCTGATCCACCGGATATGAAATTTATGACTTGTGCATCTGCTGGAGGAGGAGGAGCCCTTTCCAGGATCCTTTCAGGATCCTGGATCCTTGACTTCTTTCGACCCAAGAGTTCCTTCAAATGCCCCTTGATCAACAAGTAACCAATTTCCTTTCTTAGTGCAATACACTCTTCAGTAAGAAGCCCGAAATCCTCATGATATGCACACCACTTGGACTTATCCTTTGCAGCGGCTGGTTTATCACTTTTCCTTGGCCACCTAGCTTTCTCACCTAGGTTCTGCATTGCAAGGATTAGTTCATTGTTATCAACAGAAAAACAGTATTCAGAAATAGGAGGATAATCCTCATCATCCTCTTCTTGTTCCACTGAATGCACGTTCTGATTATCAGACTTATTGTAGAACTTGGATTTGTTGTACCTGAAGTAGGATCCTTGTTTCTCCTGTTTTGAGGATCCTGCTAATCTATCCTGGATCCTTTTGTCATCCTCTAGGCGGATGAACCTAAGGGCCCTGGTTCTTACTTCATCAAGGTTCCTGCAAGGTGTCATTACAAGATCATCATAGAATAATGAATCCCTAAGTAATCCCATTTTAAAGGCTTCTACAGCCGTAGAAATATCCAAGTTAGGAATATCCAAGGATTCTTTACTAAACTTAGTGATATAATCTCTAAGTGATTCATTTTGACCTTGTGTTACCCTATATAAATCACTAGTTAATCGTTCAAATTTCCTACTACAAGAAAATTGACTATTAAACAAATTAACTAGATTAGCAAATGAAGTAATAGAGTAAGGGGGAAGACTTAGCAGCCATTTAAGAGCAGATCCTGTGAGTGTGGACCCAAATCCCTTGCATAGATATGCTTCTTTTAACCTTTCAGGAATAGGATTGATCTCCATCCTCTCCCTGTATTGAGCTACATGCTCCTCTAGATCCGTTGAACCATCATACAGTTTCATGGATGGTATCTGGAATCTTTTGGGTATCTCAGCATCACATAAGGGTGGTGCAAAACGAGATATCCTATGGCTACTGATGTGTGTAAAATGCAACATATAAATTACATCAAATGAGGCATAAAACTAACCCTTTTTAAGTACTAATGTTGGAAAAAGAGTGTTTTTGTCTTCCTTTTGTATTTTCAGGATTAAATGAGTACAAATTCACAAAAGAAGCAAAAAGACAGCTAAATCTAACATAAATACAAGAAAAGGAACATAAGTGGACTGCCCGACCCCTCAACGGCATCTTCCCAAGCAAAATAGAGAAGGCAGAAGACTGAACACGCCCCGTGCTCAGCCAGCACGGGGCCGTGCCCAAGAAGCAGCAGAAAAGACAAACCTATAGAAGCTTCTATTGCCCACCACGAGGCCGTGTCCAGTGAACACGGGGGCGTGGCGAAAGTACATCAGGCGCATTAATTGTAATTGCGAATTACAATTAATGAAGAGAGAGAGTGTCAGACAGGCACGGGGGCGTGTCCAGCGGACACGGGGCCGTGCCCAGTCTTCTGTTCAGCCTATAAATAGGAGTGCTTGGTTTCAATTCAACTCATCCCTTGGCACACCACCTCTCTCACACTTCATCCACCACCCACCACCATCACAACACCATCATCCACCACCATCATCCATTGTCCATCGTAGAGTGTGTGAGTCGTCTCGGGATCCAAGATTGATCGTAAGAGTTCTTGACAATCAAGGCCATGTTTGCCTAAGTCTCTTACATCACTTGGTGAAGACAAAGTGTCTAGTATAATACTTTTTATTTCTAATCTTTTGCACTTTTTATTTGGTTTTGTATTAATGACTTTAATAACTAGTTACTTATGTTGAAGGTGATTTTTCCTTATCGTTTGTCCGTGGTGTCTTGGCATTATTTTACTGTCTATATAAAATAAAAGATTTTCACCATTCATATCTCCACGGTCTATATGGAGATATGTTGGCTACCTGGTCGAGGGTTAAGGGAACGGTTTGGTAAAGGTCTTGCCATTGTTCAGCGTTTAGAGGTCCTACAATGGACCTGGGTCAAATTTAGTAGGACCTCCTTCAATGCTTCACGGTATTGGATGGCGGGGGTCCAAACTCTTTGATCCCCTCATAAGTTAACTACTATTAATACTATAACCCGGCTATTTAGGACTGTATCCCTGCTGACTCAAACTACTTAGTCGAGGGTAACGTCACCTCCAAAAGAGGGGCCTACCATAATTTGCATTAATAACTTAATTAATTATCTTCCAATAATCCACCCTTTTAGGATTGTATCCTTGCTGACTCAAACTACTGGGGTGAGGGTAACGTCACCTTCAAAAGAGGGGCCTACTACAATAACTAAGATAATCTCTTAAATATGTGCAAAAGTGCGGAAATAATCAAAGGTTATACTAGATACGAGTCGGAACCAAGTGATTCATCTTGTCTATCTGTTTTTCTTTTTATTTTTATTTTCAGCATTTTAGTTAGTTTTTATTTTTCTTAGTTCAAAACATTTTTCTAAACTTTTTATTTTGATTAGACGTTGAGGATAAACCGGTACTAAAAGCTCTTGTGTCCTTGGACGACCTCGGTATCTTACCAACGCTATACTACGCTCACGATGGGTGCACTTGCCCATATGTGTGTTTAGTGTTAGTAAAATATCGTGTTTTATAAATTTAAAACTTGGCTAAAAAAAAGTGTTAAAAGGGCTTAAAATATACACCTAATATATATAACACTTCACACGCATCAAGTTTTTGGCGCCGTTGCCGGGGACACAAGGATTTTAAGAAAGTTAGGAATCAACGGCCTAATCATTTTTTTATTTTTCTTTTTAATTTTTTTAGGATTTTCTTAGTTTTTTCAGCTTCTGCAGAGCTCAGCACGGGCCGTGCCTGGTCGGACACGGGCCGTGCCCAGCATTGTTACTGGCAGTTTTAGTTTTCCAAGTTACAGAAGGCTGACCACGGGGCCGTGTCGGTGCAACATGGGGCCGTGTCCAATTCTCCAGTAACTGGGATCAGGAAAACAATCACTGTAATTCCGACCACGGGCCGTGTTTACTGAGCACGGGGCCGTGGTGAACCTTCTGACCAGCATTCTTTTTTTGTTTTTATTGCAGGACTTGGAACCCGACGCCATCCTACATAGTGTATGAGCTCCATTTCTAATAAGGACATAAAAGAACCTCTAGAAGAACCCGAACGCTTTCTCAGAAAAAGACTTAAAGCTAAAAACCAAGAGAAAGTTTCGGGGAATCCACCTCCAATGGCGGACCAACGTACCCTCATGGATTATCTACGACCCACCGTAGGTAACCTAGGCGCCGCTATCAATGCACCGAATGTTGAAGCCAATAACTTCGAGCTTCGGCCGCATTTGATACAAATGCTCCAAAACTCCGCAACCTTCCATGGGCTTGCGGACGAGGATCCCCATCTGCATATTACTAATTTCTTAGAAATATGCGATACCTTTCGGATCAATGGAGCATCAAATGACGCCATCCGCCTTCGAATGTTTCCATTTTCACTCAAAGACCGAGCTAAGGCTTGGCTCAATACCCTCCCAGTTGGCTCGGTAAACACCTGGGATGAACTAGCCCAAAAGTTTCTATATAAGTATTTCCCCCCTGCTAAAACGGCTAAATTAATGACTGAAATTAATACATATTCACAAGAAGATGGGGAATCCTTATATGAAACTTGGGAAAGGTTCAAGGAGCTACTAAGAAAGTGCCCTCATCACGGTCTTGCGGTGTGGCAACAAGTATCCACTTTCTACAATGGGTTGTTGCCACACACAAGGCAAACACTTGATTCTAGCTCCGGGGGACTTCTAGGTAATCGTCGCCCGAATGAAATATATAATCAAATCGAGGAAATTTCTCAAACCAATTTTCAATGGCACACTCCCCGAGGTAATAAATCTATTGCCCCGGGCGCCCATAAGGTTGATGAAAGCACTTCTTTACAAGCCCAAATCGAGGCCCTCTCTTAAAAAATCAAAAAGCTAGAAATGATAAAAACGGCCTCGGTTATGGCTTGTGAAGGGTGTGGTGGGCCACATGAAAATTGGAGTTGTATGAAAGAATTAGATGAACAAACAGAAACGGTAAACTACATTGATAACAGACCTAGGCCGTCAGGTCCTCCAACGGGTACCTACAACCAAGGATGGCGTAACCACCCAAATCTTGGTTGGAGAGATCCCAGCAATAGTAGTAACCAACAAAACCAACGAACTAATTTTCAACAACCACAAAATTTCTCTCAACAACAAGGTGGAAGAGAAAGGCTTGAAGATACTGTATCTCGCCTCATCTCTGACACTGAAAAGAAAAAACTCGGATCGATTTCAACAATTGGAATCGAATTTTAGAAATCAACAAGCTAGCATTCAAAACGTTGAAAAACAATTAAATCAACTAGCTCAAAATTTCTCCGAGAGACCACAAGGCGCGTTACCTAGCAATACCGAAACCAACCCGAAAGCACAAGTACATCTCATCACATTAAGAAATCGAACCGTGGGTCCCGAGGATGCTCCATTGCCGCCAAATGAAAGAAGTTAATCTAGCCAGCCTGTGACTCCTCCTGCATCAGAAAAGGCTTCTCTACCAACTCAAGAGTCCACCAAGACTCCTCCAATTCCGTACCCCGGTAGGTTAAATCGTCAAAAGACCGATGACCAATTCGCAAAATTTGAAAATTTACTAAAACAATTGCATGTTAATATTCCTTTTATCGAGGTCCTAACCCAAATGCCTAAATACACAAAATTTATGAGGGATTTCCTTACAAACAAAAGGAAAATTGAATCATTGCAATTAGTTAACTTAGGCGAAGAATGCTCCGCCTTAGTACTCAACAAACTTCCACAAAAGAAAATCGATCCCGGAAGCTTCACAATTCCTTGCTCGATTGGGGAGTCTCCCGTTCGTAAAGCATTAGCCGATCTTGGGGCTAGCATTAACCTCATGCCCACATCGATGTTTAAACGACTCGGCCTAGGATCAACAAGCCCTACAAAGATGAGCATACAACTCGCCGACAAATCCGTCAAATTTCCACAAGGTGTCGCTGAAAATCTATTGGTAAAAGTTGACAACTTCGTTTTCCCAACCGACTTTGTCATCCTAGACATGGAAGAAGACACCGATGTCCCTCTCATCCTCGGGAGGCCATTTCTAGCCACCGCCCAAGCGGTGGTGGACATGAATGACGGAACGTTAACATTGAAGTTTGGGGATAAGGAGGTGAAGTTTGAATGTGGAAAAAGAATTGAGGACGAAGACCCGGTCAACTACATGAAGGTCATAGACTCAAGCTTGGATGATGCTCTCCGACGGTGTAACATGGGATGCAATACATCCCACTTGGGTGACATATGACCGGCTTTTGGGTCTAGCCAAGGACCCTTATAAACGTGGCGCACCACGGAGGCATTCCGCGGAACTATCCTTAGTTTAATTTAGATTAATTTTTATGTTTTCTAGTTAGTTTTAATTTTCAGGAATAAAACACACTCCTGGTGGTAAGGGATGAAAAGGGGAACAAGAAAAATGACCCCATGCACAAGAACAAGGCAACCCGGCATCAATCTCTCCATTACAGAAGGTTCAACACGGGTCGTGTCCAACCAACACGGCCCCGTGCTGAACCCCCTGCAGAAAAATGCCCAGTTCAGGTAACTGGACACGGGCCGTGTTCACCAGACACGCCCCCGTGTCCAGGCTTCTGTTTCTTTTCTTTAATTTTTGTTACTGGCACCTGAACACGGGGCCGTGTCCGGTCCCCACGGGGCCGTGTCCAGACTGCCAGTAACATAAATCTTTGCTTTTAACACCATTTTACACATCTAATCAACCTAAAAAATTATTTTTGGGACACATTGAGGACAATGTGTAATTTAAGTGTGGGGGGGGATGCTAAAACCTTGAAATTTTGCAAGTCCTAATAACAAGCCTTACACAAAACTCTATTGGAACCGCTAAACACCCCAAATTTTTTCAAAAATTTTCATTTTTTTTACTTGTCTAAAGTTTAAGTTAGGAATCATAAGATTAATAAGGTTATATTTTTACAAATTTACAACCGAGAGCGTCGTGATAACAAGAACCAACATAAGAAAATTATGAAACGGCATGACAAGCTTAGTTAAAATTTGATTATATATACTTGATCACATAGAAAAACCCGTTCCCACAAAAAGTGAGTTTTTGAGCCTTTATTGAGCATACAAATTTACATCTTTAGACTAAATGCTCATTTTTCGTTTCTTGTGTGAATAGCCGCTTGGTTCTTACGACTCTAGAACTTGCCACGACGATTCATTCCCGGTCCTTACCAACTTAAACCCAAGTAAGTAAATGATGGAGGCATTAGGACTAACCTTTTTATTTCTACACCATTATTTTTCTTTTTTTTTACCACCTACCCAAAATCCCCCTAGTTAGCCCCTTTGAGCCTAAACCTTTTCATTTGATAACCCAAACCAAACACCCTTTTACCCACTAAAACCTTTTTCATTTTTAACCCTTTGTTTTAGTAACAAGTTCGGTTTTTCGTATGATCGTTCAAAAAAAATGTGCTGATGATGAAGCAAAAGAAAATAAACAAACAAGTTCATCAAAAATAACTTTGTTTGAATAATAGCTTCATCAAAATAAAAGTTACAAAAATAGAAAGTCCTACGAAAACCGACACTTGTTACGCTTTTTCACCCTTTTTCTACTAACCACTAACCCAACCACCTACCTTTAACCTAAGCCTAACCCTTCACCCACAAAGTCCTCTTGATATTTACAAAAGGTATAAAAGTTAAAAAGGAGGAGGATTGATTGCTTGGCAAGCCTATGGTAGGAATAAGTTTCATGCCGCTCTCGAGTGATTCACTAAAAATACACCTTCGGCCGAGTGTGAGTGATTTCTCCCGTGAGGTATGTGAACTTGTATATCAATGGAATTTTAAAAAGGCATGTTATGCCCAAATAAGTAATTTCTCCTATGAAACATTCTAAACAAATCATAACGAATAGGATTGTAAATAGATAAAAATAAAACCCAAAAAGATCTTGGATTCCCAACACTCTATGACAAGCTAAAACCTTCTCTTCTACCCATTCCATTTGGGAGTGTAAGCCACATATTAAAGAGTTTTGCTTGAGGACAAGCAAAAGTTCAAGTGTGGGGGTATTTGATGTGTGTAAAATGAAACATATAAATTACATCAAATGAGGCATAAAACTAACCCTTTTTAAGTACTAATGTTGGAAAAAGAGTGTTTTTGTCTTCCTTTTGTATTTTCAGGATTAAATGAGCTCAAATTCACAAAAGAAGCAAAAAGACGGCTAAATCTAACATAAATACAAGAAAAGGAACATAAGTGGACTGCCCGACCCCTCAACGGCATCTTCCCAAGCAAAATAGAGAAGGCAGAAGACTGAACACGCCCCGTGCTCAGCCAGCACGGGGCCGTGCCCAAGAAGCAGCAGAAAAGACAAACCTATAGAAGCTTCTATTGCCCACCACGAGGTCGTGTCCAGTGAACACGGGGGCGTGGCAAAAGTACAGCAGGCGCATTAATTGTAATTGCGAATTACAATTAATGAAGAGAGAGAGTGTCAAACAGGCACGGGGGCGTGTCCAGCGGACACGGGGCCGTGCCCAGCCTTCTGTTCAGCCTATAAATAGGAGTGCTTGGTTTCATTTCAACTCATCCCTTGGCACACCACCTCTCTCACACTTCATCCACCACCCACCACCATCACAACACCATCATCCACCACCATCATCCATTGTCCATCGTAGAGTGTGTGAGTCGTCTCGGGATCCAAGATTGATCGTAAGAGTTCTTGACAATCAAGGCCATGTTTGCCTAAGTCTCTTACATCACTTGGTGAAGACAAAGTGTCTAGTATAATACTTTTTATTTCTAATCTTTTGCACTTTTTATTTGGTTTTGTATTAATGACTTTAATAACTAGTTACTTATGTTGAAGGTGATCTTTCCTTATCGTTTGTCCGTGGTGTCTTGGCATTATTTTACTGTCTATATAAAATAAAAGATTTTCACCATTCATATCTCCACGGTCTATATGGAGATATGTTGGCTACCTGGTCGGGGGTTAAGGGAACGGTTTGGTAAAGGTCTTGCCATTGTTCAGCGTTTAGAGGTCCTGCAATGGACCTGGGTCAAATTTAGTAGGACCTCCTTCAATGCTTCACGGTATTGGATGGCGGGGGTCCAAACTCTTTGATCCCCTCATAAGTTAACTACTATTAATACTATAACCCGGCTATTTAGGACTGTATCCCTGCTGACTCAGACTACTTAGTCGAGGGTAACGTCACCTCCAAAAGAGGGGCCTACCATAATTTGCATTAATAACTTAATTAATTATCTTCCAATAATCCACCCTTTTAGGATTGTATCCTTGCTGACTCAAACTACTGGGGTGAGGGTAACGTCACCTTCAAAAGAGGGGCCTACTACAATAACTAAGATAATCTCTTAAATATGTGCAAAAGTGCGGAAATAATCAAAGGTTATACTATATACGAGTCGGAACCAAGTGATTCATCTTGTCTATCTGTTTTTCTTTTTATTTTTATTTTCAGCATTTTAGTTGGTTTTTTTTTTCTTAGTTCAAAACATTTTTCTAAACTTTTTATTTTGATTAGACGTTGAGGATAAACCGGTACTAAAAGCTCTTGTATCCTTGGACGACCTCGGTATCTTACCAACGCTATACTACGCTCACGATGGGTGCACTTGCCCATATGTGTGTTTAGTGTTAGTAAAATATCATGTTTTATAAATTTAAAACTTGGCTAAAAAAAGTGTTAAAAGGGCTTAAAATATACACCTAATATATATAACACTTCACACGCATCACTACCATCTGCAATTTCAGGAATAGGTTTACCTACTCCTGGAACACTGGATATCATATCCTTGAGCTTCTGTAACTCCCTGGCCATAGCCTGATTGATACATGTATCCTGCATTAAGCCATGATTAGTGTTATATAAATTATTGAAAGTGTTACCTCCCACGGGATTCGTATTTGGAATCCCAGATGTGTATCCATATTGATGAGACTCTGGTATGATTGTAGGACCAGAGGGAGCAATGGTCTGCATTGGTTTGAAGTCTCCTTGATGAACGTCCGAGCTCTGAGGCTGCATACTTCTCAAGAATCCTTGATCCTGAAGGACATTGGATCCTTGAAGTTGAGATGATCCTTGAACCTGAAAGGATCCTGGGACCAGAGAGGATCCTGGGACCAGAGAGGATCCTGGGACCAGAGAGGATCCTGGGACAAGGGAGGATCCTTGGACCGGGAAGGATCCTTGGACCTGGGAGGATCCTTGGACCTGGGAGGATCCTTGGACCTGGGAGGATCCTTAGACCTGGGAGGATCCTTGGACTGCATGCATTCCCATATATCCTCCTGACGTGAAGTATCCCTGATGCTGAGAAGAGGATCCTAATGGTTGAGAAGAGGATCCTTGAGGCTGGAAGTGAGAGCCAAATGCCTGACTCATAGTTGCTGTTCCATAACGCCTTCCTGGTAATTCACCCAAGTATTGCACATCCGGAAATGCTAAGTGTTGGGAAGTTATGACTGGAGTGTCGAAGTTCAGCGACCTTGGCATCAGAGGGGAGTGATCCTCCACTGATTTCTTCTGTTTCTTGATCTCATCGATCTCCCAGAGGATCCTTTCGTTGGTTTTGTCCTGCTCTTGTGCATGATTCCTCATCTGCAAAATCAGAGTGTAAAGATCATTAGTAGTAGGATTAGTTGAAACAGAAGAAGTTGGTGGTTTTTGAAAAACGGGGGTTGGTTTCTTCGCAGCATTCTCAGCATTCTTTTGGGATCCAGAAAGTGGTGGAGGCAAAGGAGGAACGCCTTGTGAAGAGCTGAATGACGGCATCAAGTTTGAAGTATTTTTCGCCGAGGAAGCCATCTGCTTGGTTGTAGCGAACCGAAATGAGCACGAAAATACGAATCTTTCTAGGAATGAAGCACCAATTGCCCCACGGTGGGCGCCAAACTGTTTTGGTCAAAAATCAAGCAATGACAATGTAACCAAACTTTCTGTTGTGAGGTATGATGCTTGAATTGATGAACAACAATAAGGATCACTATGAAATGTAATGAACAAGTGACACGAAGATTTATACGAGGAAAAGCCCTTGATCAATGAATGATCTCCGGCATAAAAAACCTCGGGTGATGGAAACTACCGATCACCAACTCAAATTAAACAATAAATCTATTACAACTTCGAATGATAGCGAGCTAAGTACAAGGATCACTTTGGTGTATTGTGTAAAAAAGTGTGTAATCGCCAAGTGAGTTAACGAGAGCCGATGAGAGCAGTTGTATGCGTGTGTGTGTAGCCAAAAATAGCCAAGTGTTTTCTAATTAGCTCGCTACCCCTTTAAAAATGGAAAATATCTACTCTAACTAACATTCCGCAAATGGTGCAAGTCTTCCACGACTCCATAACGTCCACTTCTGGCCAAGCACATGCGGAATAAACATAGAATATGCTCCAGGAATATCGCCAAGACCAAGTCCAAGTTGATACTACTGCAAATTAATTTCGAATTCAAAGTAGACAACTGTTAGTACAAGGATCCTTATGATGATCCATGATCCTGATCCTGCAACACTTCTGAGGATCACTACTTTAGACAGAATTGAGGATCACTAAACCCAACAGTAAATGAGGATCACTGATCATTTAGAAATCCACCCCTAACAATAGGGATAGTGGTTCACCATTTTCAGGCTTCATCAATAGAGGTGCAGTTGAAAGATACTGCTTCAAATCCTGCAGGGCTGCTTCATGCTTCTCTTTCCACTCGAACTTCTTATTCTTCTTCAGGATATCCTAAAATTCCTTGCACTTTTCTGAGGATCTTGAAATAAATATGCTTAATGCTGCTACTCGCCCTGTTAATCGTTAACATCCTTCATATTTGAAGGTGATTTGATATCCAATATAGCTTTAATCTGCTCCGGGCTTGCCTCTATTCCTCTTTTAGTCACCATATATCCTAGGAACTTTCCTGCCCCCACTCCGAAATGGCACTTAGCAGGATTTAGCTTCATGTTATACTGATCCAGGATATCAAATGCTCCCTTAATATCCTGTAGGTGATCCTTAGCCTTCTTAGATTTTACCACCATATCGTCGATGTACACCTCCATGGTGTCCCCCAGCTTGTCTTTAAACATCATGTTCACCAATCTCTGGTACGTTGCACCTGCATTTTTCAAACCAAAAGACATAGCAGTATAACAATAAATACCGGTTGGTGTCATGAAGGCAGTATCCTCCTGGTCCGAAGGTTCCATTTGGATCTGCTGAAATCCTGAGGATGCATCCATGAAGGTTAACATCTCATGGCCGGCAGTAGCATCCACCATTGCATCAATATGAGGAAGAGGAAATGGGTCTTTAGGACAAGCTTTATTCAAGTCTGTGTAATCTACACAAACTCTCCATTTCCCATTTTTCTTCTGTACCACAACTACATTTGCTAGCTGTTTTGGTCAAAAATCAAGCAAAGATAATGCAACCAAACTTTCTGTTGTGAGGTGTGATGCTTGAATTAATGAACAATATGAAGGATCACTCAGAAATGTAATGAACAAGTGACACAATGATTTATACGAGGAAAAAGCCCTTGATCAAGAGTTGATCTCCGGCATAAAAAAACCTCGGGTGATGGAAACTACCGATCACCAACTCAGATTAAACAGAAAATGTATTACAACTTTGGATGATAGCGAGCTTGTTACAAGGATCACTAGAGTGTAATGTGCAAAAAAGTGTGTAATCGCCGAGCAAACTGTCGAGAGTTGATGAGAGCAGTTACGAGTGTGTGTGTTTAGCCAAAAATAGCCAAGTGTTCTAATCTAGCTCGCTATCCCCTTATAAATTTGGAAAATATCTAAGCTAACTAACTATCCGCATTTCGTGCAAGTCTTCCACGACCTCCATAACGTCCATATTAGTCAAGCACGTGCGGAATAAAAAGAGAATATGCTCCAGGAATATCGCCAAGACCAAGTCCAAGCACGTACTCCTGCAAAACAACTTCATATTCAAAGCAGACAATCGTTAGTGTAAGGATCACTATGATGATCCTGGATCCTGATCCTACAATACTCTCTGAGGATCACTAATTCAAACAGAATTGAGGATCCCTAAGCCCGACAGTAATTGAGGATCACTGATCTTTGGAGAATCCTCCCCTAACAATTGCCCCCAAAATATAAGGAGTAAAGTGTAAATAAACGAGTTATATTTTCTCGTTCTTATCTGTAACAAACCAACGGATATATAGCCGTTGCATCCTGACTAGCCATTGCCAATCTGACGTCATTGAAGTGACTATCCTGCAAAATCATGATTATAAATTGAAGTTAGAGATAAGGGTTAGGAAGCATTTAAATTCGTGTGTTTCATCCTTTAAATCCTCATTCGAAGATCTGATCAGGTACTTCTCTTTCCTTTCTCTCTTCATATTCTCATTCTGTTTCTTCTTCTTCACCATCATCATGACCAAGATAATGCTAAGATCTTCACCGGCTAAGGATCACAAAAAGGACAGTCCTTTGAAGAGCCAAGGGATCATCGAAGGCTCTGCGAAGGAATGATGCTGCTTTACTGATCCGCAGATAGACAGGATTCGCCATTGTTTTCCGGCGAACACCGTTTTTAAAGCTTTTGATCCCACCGTCCTGAGCGACTTTGTTTCTGAAACCTGGGTAGCTTTTTCGGTCACCCCATTTACGATAGGATACTCGTATCCTTTTCCTGATTTCACCCAATCTTTCTTCTCTCTCACCGGCATCTCCTACATCCAAGCGATGCCAATGATGTGGAGGGTCTTGTATACCCTTGAAAGAATCATTGAGCATGAAGGTATTGATCTGGGAATGTCGGAGTTAGCAGAAATGTACGACCTTGTGACCCATGGATCTCATCGATATCTATTCAAACACAAACCCGGTGAAGAACACCCCATCTTCAAAACCACTAAGAATGACACCAACTAGAAAAGGCGATTCTTCTTTGTCAGAAGGGATTCCATCCCTGATGGGAAGGATCTTCCAAGAAAATGGGTTACTCATGGTAGGATAGAGGATCCTTATAGAAGGATCATAGGATACCCTGTCTCCGCTGAGGATCACTGACCCCTTTGCTTCTATTTTGCAGCTATTACTGTTTCACACATTATTACAACATCTGCAACGAAGGAAAGGCTTGCTGCTTTCTGGAAGCTTGATACTGCAATAAGATCATTTCAAGCAAATACCCAGGATTCTCAAGAAGTATCCTCAGGCTCTGTTACGATGTCAAGTAAGTATCTAATTTTGTGCATAACTAAATGTTTAAATTAAAATAAAATAAGGATACTTATCTGTTTTGGATGTGTAGGTGCTAGAAAATCATCGAAGTCTGCTACTCATTTCAGTGTCACTGACCTCGATGCTGTCCGATCCGCAAAGAAGAAGCCTGCTGCTAGTCCATCCGTCACGGTCCCCAAGGCAACCACTTCTAAGGGAAGGGGCGGAAAGAAAAGGAAGACTGCTGATACCCTTGAAGGTCTGCCTCTGATCCAGCATCAGTTCGAGGAATACGTTGCTGAGGTGAGAATAACTGATCCTTAAATGTGATTCTTGTACATAATCCTCCCATACTGAGGGTAAGGGATCCTGAATTGTATCCTTTCTGTTGCAGAAATTTGCTGAAATCCAAGATTACGTAGGGAGTCTTGAAGAGGTTGAGCTAAAGTGTTTGGACCTCCAAAAGATCATGCTGGCCAAGGATCAGAAGATTGCCTCCCTCGAAAATGATGTCAATCTGGTGAAGAAGGAACTTGTCCTGGCTCATATCATTGCTGATCAGGAGAAGGCTGAAATCACGAATGATGCTAAAGTCTCCGCTGCCATTGCTATGTACAAAACCAAGTTGCAGATGGCCCAAGAAGCTCAGGATCCTAACTTTGACAAGAGCAACTGGGACATAGAGGGTTGGAAGGCTAGGTTGGCTGAGCTGGATGATGAAGAAGAGGTTGGTGAGGTCTTAGCAATTAAGGCTGGTAGCAGTGGAGTTAAGGATCATGTGGGTGATGCCGGTGCTGGAGGAGCTGGTGAAGGTGATGATGATGCAGCAAAGGTGTAATCTGCAGGAATGGGCGATGATGGACATTTCTAGACGCGGCCGGAGCCCATTTTTTAGGACTTGGTAGTTTTTTGGTTATGATGTTTTAAACAATGTTGGGTTGTATTTTGAACAATAGTTTCTAGGGTTATGGATCATGGATCCGTAGACAATAGGTAGGATAATGGGTGGTGGATGGATCCTCTGTTTGGGGGATGAAGCCACTTGTTATTCTGCCATCTTTTATTTCCTGCACTCTTAAGACCCGTTAACAATGGACACCCTTTGCCAACCCATGTGGACGGGCCACATTTTGCTGGTAGAAACGTGGGTTGGCAATTTTGACAACCTTGAAGGGTTTAACCTTTTGTGAATAAATAAAACCTTGACTTTTTGGCTATTTCCCGTGTTGTTATCCTTGTGAATACTTTACTTTTCAATTGTTGTGATATACATTTTGTCTGAATTTATTAAGTAAAGAAGAAAAAATTTAATAAATATCCTCAAAAAGTTTAGGATATGATCAAGGATCACATATCCTTTAGTCGGCAAGTTCTGAAAAGTAGTGTAGTTTAAGGATCATAAGTTCAGTTGTCAAAGGATAAGGGTCACTCATATAAATAATAAATAAAATCAAAGTAATTAAGGATCATACCTGAGAATCCAAGTTAGGATCCTAATCTTTAACACTTATAATCAGGATAACCAAAAGACAAACCTTAGTAGAAGGTAAGGATCAAGGATCCTTGGTCGTTTAGCTTCAAAAACCTGAAATATGATACAACTTGGGACTAAGCCAATATAAGATAAAAGTTAGTAACTGGGGACAAGCCCAACAATTCTGGGGACAAGCCCAATATACTGGGGACAAGCCCAAAGGATAACTGGGGACAAGCCCAAAGGATCGTGTGTAAACTGGAGTATGGCCCTCACTGGCGACTATCCAAACTTAGTGACATGAAAATGCCAAAACCTTAGCAAACGTGAAAACGTTAGAAACCTTAGGAACGGATGTATGGTACGTCTACCATTATACGTAGGATCCTGAATACAGCCAGTACAATGAAATTGTCAGCCCCTAAAGCGAGTACTGGTCCCATTGCCATGAACTGTACCAGGATCATCGTGCGCTACTGGCGATACTGGGGACAGGCCCAAACTGGGGTCAAGCCCAAATAACTGGAGTCAAGCCCAAATAACTGGGGTCAAGCCCAAATAACTGGATACTTCTGTGGATACTCAATCCTTTGTTAAGGATACCTAAACCTTCAAAACTCAGAATCAAGTGAAAGGAGGATAAAGGATGCGGGAACCTTATCCTCATATAAGATAATTAAAGAATGAAATAGTTTGAGATTAGAATATTACCAAAATGAGGATCCTCTATCCTGTAAGGATCCTTCAAGGATACTTGTCTGGTAAGGATCATGGATCCTTATTACATGAAGTATTTCTTCAAGTGGACAGCATTCCAAGCTCTTGGTAGCAAATCACCTTCCATTGTTAGCAATCGATATGCCCCCTTTCCTGCCTCAGCTTTGATCAAGTAAGGGCCTTCCCACTTTGGTGCCAACTTTCCATCAGCAGGATTGGTGGTATTCTGAAATGCTTTCCTTAACACCATATCACCAACTTGGAATTTCCTGATCCTGAGATTTTTGTTGTAAGCTCCAGCCATCCTTTGTTGATAACTGGCCATCCTTATCCTTGCCAAATCCCTGAGTTCTTCTATAGTATCCAAATCTTGAACCAAGTTTTCAGCATTTTCTTCAGGATCACGAATGCTTGTTCTTGCAGTAGGAACCACCATCTCTGTAGGGATCACTGATTCTGCTCCAAATACTAAAGAAAATGGAGTTTGGCCAGTAGAATTCTTGGGAGTTGTCCTATCAGCCCAAAGTACATAAGGTAGTTCTTCTGCCCACTTCCCTTTCTTGGATCCAAGCTTCTTCTTCAAATTGTTGATGATGATCTTGTTGGATGATTCTGCCTGGCCATTAGCTTGTGGGTGGACTGGTGTCGATGTTATCATCTTAATCCCCCAGCTGTCACAAAAGTTAGTAGTTCTACTCCCAATAAATTGGGATCCATTATCACAAACAATTTCAGAAGGGATACCAAATCTAGTAATAATGTTTCTCTTAATAAAGGATATCACTTCCTTTTCTCTGACTTGAGCAAAGGCTTCAGCCTCTATCCACTTGGAGAAGTAATCAGTCATAGCAAGCATGAATACTTTTCCACCAGGTGCCTTAGGAAGCTTACCAACTATATCCATTCCCCATCTCATGAATGGCCAAGAAGAGGATATAGGATGCAAAAGCTCTGCTGGTTGATGAAGGATATTACTATGTCTCTGACAAGGATCACACTTCTTGGCATACTCCACAGCATCCTTCTTCATAGTAGGCCAATAGTATCATGTCCTTAGGATCCTGGAGAATAGTGCCCTGCCCCCAGTGTGGTTTCCACAATCTCCTTCATGGAAATCCTTTAGGACTTCTTGGATTTCAGGATCCTCAATGCATCTTAGATATGGTCCTGCAAGAGATCGTTTATACAACATATTATTCAGTATTGTAAATTGAGATACCTTGATTTTGAAAGCCCTAGGGTTTTCTCCTGTAGGAATCTCTCCATGTTGTATGTATCTCATGATTGGAAGGATCCATGATCCTGAATGAGATTGAGTATCATCACTAGGGATGATTGCAGAATCCTTTCCTATCTCCATGGCTACATGATCCTCGATAGCAGGGGTCAGGATGTGGATAATAGGGATCTTCATATCCTCTGGAATCTTCAAGGATGATCCTAGATTGGCGAATGCATCAGCCTCTACATTCTCTTCCCTTGGTACCTGTGTCAAACTAAAGGAAACAAAAGAGAGTGCCAATTCTTTGACTATCTCTAAATATTTGATTAGCTTTTCACCTTTAACAGCATAGGATCCATTAAAGTGATTAGTGATTAATAATGAATCTACATGTACCTCAAGATACCTGATCCTCATATGCTTAGCAATTTGCAAACCAGCTATCAAGGCTTCATACTCAGCCTCATTATTAGTAGTTTGGAACTCACAAGCTATGGAGTGGGGTATTATGTCCCCCTGTGGCGATTTTAGTAGTATTCCAAGCCCTATTCCTTTGACATTAAAAGCACCACCAGTGAAGAGTATCCAAGGATCCTTAGTTTCTTCTAGCTGTTGGACTTCCAACTCAGCTTCCTTTTGCAAGTCACTACTAAAATCTGCCACAAAGTCAGCTAAGGCTTGGGATTTGATGGCAGTCCTTGGTTCATATCTTATATCATATGCACTAAGCTTCACTGCCCACTTAGCCATCCTTCCTGACATTTCAGGTTTCCTGAGAACATTCTTAATTGGAAAATTAGTCTTAACAATAATGGCATGAGTCTCAAAATAATGTCTTAATTTAGTAGATGCCATAATTAATGCAAGGATAAGTTTCTCTAAGTGTGAATACCTGGATTCAGCATCAAGTAAACTCATACTTACATAATAAACAGGATATTGTGTACCTTGGTGATCCTTAACAAGGACCGCACTTACTGCTTTTGAGGATACTGCTAGGTATAAGGATAATACATCCCCCTTTTCTGGTTTCATCAAGGCGGGGGCTGAGGATAGGTAATCCTTAAGAGCTTTGAGGTCACTTTCATGCTTCTCAGTCCATTTAAATTTCTTGTTCTTCCTTAGGATGTCATAGAATTCATTGCACTTTTCTGAGGATTTGGATATGAACCTGTTCAAGGCTGCGATCCTGTCTGTCAATCTTTGCACATCCTTAGCATTGGCAGGAGATTTGATATTCACAATAGCCTTGATTTGCTCTGGTCTTGCTTCAATGCCCCTCTTTGTCACCATATAGCCTAGGAATTTCCCTGCTTTAACACCAAAATGACACTTGAAAGGATTCAGTTTCATATTAAATTTATCAAGGATATTGAATGCTTCCTCCAAGTCTTTAAGGTGATCCTCAGCTTTTTTGGACTTAACCACCATGTCATCTATATAGACTTCCATAGTGTGTCCAATTTGTTCCTTGAACATCATATTGACTAGCCTTTGATAAGTAGCACCTGCATTCCTTAGTCCAAATGACATAGCAATATAACAATATATACCAGTTGGGGTCATAAAGGTTATATCCTCTTGATCAGATGGTTCCATCTGAATTTGTTGAATTCCAGATGAAGCATCCATAAAAGTCAACAACTCATGACCCGCGGTAGTATCCACCATGGAGTCAATGTGGGGTAATGGGAAAAGATCCTTGGGACATGCCTTGTTTAAATCAGTAAAATCGACACATACCCTCCACTTTCCATTTTTCTTTTGAACAACAACCACATTGGCTAACCACCTTGGATACTTAACCTCTCTTATCATACCTGCCCGAACTAGTTTATCTACCTCTTCCTGGATAATAGCATTCCTTTCAGGTGCAAACTTCCTCCTCTTTTGATGTATAGGCTTGAATGACCTGTCAATGCCGAGTTTATGAGTAATTATATCTTTAGATATACCTGTCATGTCTTCATGCTTCCAGGAAAAGGTGGTTTTCCTTCTTTTAAGGAAGGATACTAGATCATGTTTAATGTCACTAAGGATCCCTGGTCCTATGAAGATCTTGGATTCAGGATCATGAGGATCCATAAGGATCTCTTTCAAATCCTGTTCTCTTGCCTCCAAGACATCCCTTGGAGGATACTTTAGTTGCTATTGCTCCCTTGGTCTTGAGGCTGGCTTCATTGATGATGTGTAACAATTCTTAGCTTCTTGCAGGTCACTTTCAATTTTTACCACCCCCCATGGACTAGGGAGCTTCACACACTGATGATAGGTAGATGGGACTGCCTTCATGTCATGTATCCATGGCCTGCCAAGGATAACGTTACAACAAGATAAGAAATCTATAACACAAAATTTTTGTTAAGAATGAAGTCCTTCAATATAGATGGGAAGTTTGATGTCCCCCAATGTGTTCTTGGTTTCTCCGCTGAATCCCACAAGTACTGAGGATCTTGGGACAATGTCTGATTCAGGGATATTCATCTTCTTGAGGACATCAAGCTGGATGATGTTTACTGAGTTTCCTCCATCTATCAGGATCCTGCGAACAAAATGGTTAGAAATAAACAGGGTAATAACAAGACCATCATGATGAGGATCCTGAACATCAAGACGATCATCCTCATCAAAAGTTATGATCTTATCCTTGGTGACAGTGGAGGTCCGGATGGGTATGTCTCCATTATCCATCTTGGTTTCCTTGGCATGTCTTTTGGCTGCTGAAAAGGAAGTACCACAAATGTCTGATCCACCGGATATGAAGTTTATAACTTGTGCATCTGTTGGAGGAGCAGGAGCCTTTTCTGGGATCCTTTCAGGATCCTGGATCCTTGACTTCTTTCATCCTAAGAGCTCTTTCAAGTGCCCCTTGCTTAACAAGTAACCAATTTCTTTTCTAAGTGCAATACATTCTTCAGTGAGATGTCTGAAATCCTCATGATATACACACCACTTGGATTTGTCTTTTGTAGCAGCTGGTTTATCACTTTTCCTTGGCCACCTAGCTTTCTCACCTAGACTCTGCATTGCAAGAATTAGTTCATTGTTATCAATAGAAAAACAGTATTCAGAAATTGGAGGATAATCCTCATCATCCTCTTCTTGCTCTATTGCATGCACATTCTGGTTGTCAGACTTGTTGTAGGACTTGATCTTGTTATTCTTAAAGTAGGATCCTTTCTTTTCCTGTTTTGAGGATCCTGTCAATCTCTCCTGGATCCTTTTGTCAACCTCTAGACGGATGAACCTAAGGGCCCTGGTTCTTACTTCATCAAGATTCCTGCATGGGGTCATAACAAGATCATCATAGAACAATGAATTGTAACACCCCGAAAATTCACGTCCTATAATGTATTGACACGTGTCATAAGCATGAACGTGTGAAAGTATACTCTAGAGGGACTAAAGTTGACAAACATGGAAAGTATGTGAATATAAGGGTTCAAAATGTCAACAAGGGATAAATATACTTTACAATAACCCTACATGATGCTCATACCTTCAAACGAACAAATCATGGATCATACGAAGCTAAATATGAAAGAAAGTGAGAGATTTCAAACTACAAGGGTTAAATGTGTCAACATGTTTAAAAGTATACCTCTGAGTGACCTTTTAGCAAACCCGAAGCTTTGTAACAGTTAATTATGCTCACTAGAATGCACGATATAAATTTCATAAAGTTTCGTTATCGTATGAGAAAATTATGATCAAATTCGTATACGAGGGGTTAAAGCGTCAACGTTAAAAATTATGACTTTTCGGGTGATAACAAAGTGACCAAGGACTTAACAAAGTGGGTATAAGTCTTGAAGCCCTTATGTGTCAATATAGAGGGCTCAAAATGCAAGAAATAAGTTTGATTGACCTTTCGAAGGACCAAGAGCCAGGGATGCAAACTGAAAAGAACTTTGTTGCCCAGATGACTGGCTTACGGACCGTAAAGGTCCACCCTTACAGTCCGTAAAGGCCGCCCAGATGCAGAAAATCATGAAACTTGGCTGTTCATCCTTGGAACCGACATAGATCAGATATTTTCACTTCCATGCGCGTCCCCTACTAATTTTAGGGCTTAGGGACATGTGTTAATGATCAGGGATCACTCCTAGCATGATTTGTCATCATCAAATTGATCCAAGAACACTATAAAAAGGCCTTATGTTGCAACCATTTTGATCACTCATTCCATCTGCATTTGGGGAGCTTTCTGGAGCATAAGAGCAGACCCTAAGCATCCCAAATCGTGCATAGGACTTCAGTAAGTATGCTTAACCTTTCTTAGTTGAGTTTTTGCTTAGTTTTAGCTTAAAAGTCAAACCGTCGTAGTTAACGGTTGACTTCATGATTAATCACTAATGGTCCAGTGATTAGTCGAATTGAAACTAGTTATAAGTTGGTAATTATGAGGGCAATAAACCCTTAAAAGGGCACCCTCTGATTCCCACTCTAACTAGGTCAAATGTCGGGTCAAACTTGTTATTAAAAAGTCAACGGAATGCTTAAATTCCAATTTATGCATAATTAGCAATGTAGAACCCATACAACCTGTTTGATCATTAATATAACTTGGTAAATAATGTAAGAACATGTCTAAACATGTTCAACCCGACAATTTTCTGTTTAGACCCGGTTCGGAACCGAAAGTCGCAAAGCTTTGACTTTTGCTTTGACTTCAGTTCTGACCCGCTTTGGTATGTTTTAGAAATGACTTAGAACTTCCTTAGGACCAGGCTACATGTTAGCATAACCCTCTGTGGTTGGTTCATTGATTACCCGATTCGTTTACACGTTTTCGTTAATTGCCTAAACGTTGACCATAATGCCCTTTTGACCATAAAACGAGAATTTTGGATATGTGAAAAGACAATAACCTTTGTTACTGATTTATAAACATGTCCCTAAAGTTTCATATCAGTTAGAGGTCCAGAATAGGAGTTATGCTAAATAGCGTATTTAAGAAGCTTTTTGTTAATTAAACGGCGCGATTAGCATAAAGCCTATCTAAACCCAAATTTTGACACCAAACCTTTTACCCACTGATGTAATATAATATTTTGGGATTTTTAAAGATTTTTATTATTTTTTAACTGATCATAACCTAAGGCTATCGCCTTAATTCGGTAAATACCGATTATACCCTTTTCGGTCTTAAAATGAGTTTTACATAGTATTTTGACACCAATCCAATTGCTACTGATTTTATATAATAAATAAAGTATTTTGAACTTTATAACCTGATCAGAAAACTCAGATTTCCTGTATAACCCGGAAATCGCTTAAAATGGTTTTTAAAGCGTATTAAACGCATAGTTTGAGTTCAAAACCATTTTGTCATATAAGACCTATTACCAACTGATATGACCTAATAAAATAAGTTATTTTACTGATGTATTCGGACCCAAATCTCAGAATCTCAATTAACCTCTTTTATAATCTTTAAAATGACCAAAATACCCCTACGGGGCTTATTTTGAGATTAAACTCGTTTTGGGCATAATGGAAGGTATCCTACTGATATCACAACATATTTAAGGCATATTAACTTAGGAAACCTGTATATGACCCTTATGGATACCCGTTACGCTTCTTGCGCGTTCGGTTCGGTTTATGTAACTAGTTTGCATAAATTAGCCGAAACGGGTCAAACCTTATCGTTTTTACCTCAAAATCCAGAATGTGTTTAGATTACCCATATAAGACAAGTCTTCAAACTTGTCGGGTCTAAATCACGTTCTATTCCGGTCTTCGCCTTATCATGCGTTTGAACCGTATCTTCCTTTTGAAAACTAACCAGTCTAAGTCAAGACTTAATTAAATACCCGTTAGGATTCTAATAGGTTATTAAAAACCTTCGTTCCAGATTAGGAGCCCATTAAAAGCTACGTACACTTATTGTATTGGATTTATACTTTGCTCAGGTAAATACTCTTAACTTATTTTCCCTATGCAGGCTTGGGATACGGTACTATAAAAGTACCGCTTGGTCGGGTATGTAGTCATTTAAATCAGATTGTGATTAATGTATTTACATAACTCGCTTTATTCTATATTATTTGGTGTATGGCCCTTGGGGGTTAAATGACCATGTCCCGGATATCCTTGGCATCATTTTACGAAATGGCCTCGACCTAAGCACGGGGTGTAGGCGTACACCTGACAGATGCATTATGTAAAAACTGGTAATCCACTAAAGGAATCAACCTTGTGGGCATTATACCTGTGGCGTGTCAGTTAACTTAAGCCGGCTCTTCTAACCGGCCTCGACGGATGACAAATAAGTAAAACTGTATACAAGATTATCTACAAATAATTGTCCCAAGTTATAAAAGATATTTTGTGCCGAAGTGCATTTAAACCAATTTACAAACTATTTTCAAAATGAGTCAATTGAGTTGTATTTACCAGTGTAAACTGGCGTATTTTCCAAAAAGGTTAAGTGCAGGTACTATACGAAATAGACTGGCTACTCCAGGCATCATTAATCAAGTCTCGCAAGCTCTAGATGTCAAAGTCTGTTGAACAGTTTTCTTTTTATTTGATCCGCCTGTGGATCCTTTACCTTCCGTTGTAATACTTGATATTACTTTATATTCGGATCGTAATCTATTTATCTTTTGCTTCCGTTGTGCATTTGTGTATTGTGTTGTTTGACTATGATGATATCAACTACGTCACTATACTCCCCCACCGGGCCCACCGGTCAAACGTGGAAATATCGGGGTGTGACAAGAATCCCTAAGCAAACCCATTTTAAAGGCTTCTACAGCCGTAGCTATATCTAGGTTAGGGATATCTAAGGATTCTTTACTAAACTTAGTGATGTAATCTCTAAGTGATTCATTTTGACCTTGTGTTACCCTATATAGATCACTAGTTAATCGTTCAAATTTTCTACTACAAGAGAATTGACTATTAAACAAATTAACTAGATTAGCAAATGAAGTAATAGAGTAAGGGGGAAGACTTAGCAGCCATTTAAGAGCAGATCCTGTGAGTGTGGATCCAAAACCCTTGCATAGACATGCTTCTTTTAACCTCTCAAGAATTGGATTGATCTCCATCCTCTCCCTGTATTGAGCTACATGTTCCTCTGGATCCATTGAACCATCATATAGCTTCATAGTTGGTATTTGGAACCTCTTGGGTATCTCAGCATCACAAATAGGTGGTGCAAAGCGAGATATCCTATGGCTACCATCTGCAATTTCAGGAATGGGTTTAACCTCTCCTGGTACGCTGGATATCATATCCTTAAGCTTCTGTAACTCCCTAACCATAGCCTGATTGATACCTGTATCCTGCATAGAGCCATGGTTAGTGTTATATGAATTAGTAAAAGTGTTACCTCCCATGGGATTCGAGTTTGGAATTGCCGATGCGAATCCATATTGACGGGATTCTGGTATGATTGAAGGACCAGAGGAAGCAATGGTCTGCATTGGTATGAAGTCTCCTTGATGAACATCCGAACTTGGAGGCTGCATACTTCTTAAGAATCCTTGATCCTGAAAGATGTTGGATCCTTGAACCTGAGAGGATCCTTGAACCTGAAAGGATCCTTGGGGCTGAGAGGATCCTTGAACCTGAAAGGATCCTGGAACCATAGAGAATCCTTGGACCTGGGAGGATCCTTGAACCTGGGAGGATCCTTGGACCTGGGAGGATCCTTGGACTGTGTGCATTCCCAAATATCCTCCTGAGCTGACGAAGGATCCCTGATGCTAAGAAGAGGATCCCGATAGCTGAGAATAGGATCCTTGAGGCTGGAAGTGAGAGCCAAATGCCTGACTCATAGTTGCCGTTCCATAACGCTTTTCTGATGGACCACTTTGATACTGGATGCCCGGAACTGCCGATTGTAGGGTAGTTACAACTGGAGTGTCAAAATTCAATGACCTTGGTATCAGAGGAGAGTGATCCTCCACTGATTTCTTCTGTTTCTTGATATCACCAATCTCCTGGAGGATCCTTTCATTGGTTTTGTCCTGCTCTTGCATGCGATCTCTCATCTGCAAAATCAGAGTAAAAAGATCATTAGTAGTAGGATTAGAGGAAACAGAAGAAGTTGGCGGTTTTGGAAAAATGGGGGTTTGTCTCTTCGCAGCATTTTCAGCATTCTTCTGGGATCCAGAAGGTGATGGAGGCAAAGGAGGAACTCCCTGGGAAGAACTCATTGCCGGCATAGAGCTTGATGTGTTCTTTGCTGAAGAAGCCATCAGATTGATTGTAATGAACCGAAATGATCACAAGAACAATAATTTCTCAAGAACGAAGCACCAATTGCCCCACGGTGGGCGCCAAACTGTTTTGGTCAAAAATCAAGCAAAGATAATGCAACCAAACTTTCTGTTGTGAGGTGTGATGCTTGAATTAATGAACAATATGAAGGATCACTCAGAAATGTAATGAACAAGTGAGACAATGATTTATACGAGGAAAAAGCCCTTGATCAAGAGTTGATCTCCGGCATAAAAAACCTCGGGTGATGGAAACTACTGATCACCAACTCAGATTAAACAGAAAATGTATTACAACTTTTGATGATAGCGAGCTTGTTACAAGGATCACTAGAGTGTAATGTGCAAAAAAGTGTGTAATCGCCGAGCAAACTGTCGAGAGTTGATGAGAGCAGTTACGAGTGTGTGTGTTTAGCCAAAAATAGCCAAGTGTTCTAATCTAGCTCGCTATCCCCTTATAAATTTGGAAAATATCTAAGCTAACTAACTATCCGCATTTCGTGCAAGTCTTCCACGACCTCCATAACGTCCATATTAGTCAAGCACGTGCGGAATAAAAAGAGAATATGCTCCAGGAATATCGCCAAGACCAAGTCCAAGCACGTACTCCTGCAAAACAACTTCATATTCAAAGCAGACAATCATTAGTGTAAGGATCACTATGATGATCCTGGATCCTGATCCTACAATACTCTCTGAGGATCACTAATTCAAACAGAATTGAGGATCCCTAAGCCTGACAGTAATTGAGGATCACTGATCTTTGGAGAATCCTCCCCTAAAACTAGCCATCTTGGAAACTTGACTTTCCTGATCATCTTGGATTTCAATAGCCTCTCTACTTCTTCCTGAATAATCACATTTCGCTCCGGAGCAAATTTCCTTCTCTTTTGTTGGACAGGTTTGAATGATTTGTCAATACCGAGCTTATGTGTTATAACATCTTTGGAAATGCCTGTCATATCCTCATGCTTCCATGCAAATGTCGACATCCTGCATTTCAAAAAGTTAGTTAATTGTTCTTCAACATCCTGAGGGATATTGGTTCCTACGAGCACCGAGATATCCGGATTATCCTGATCCAGGATAATTTTCTTTACATCCTGCTCTGAAGCCTCCACGATATCCTGGGCCCGCATCTTTAATTGCTATGCTGCATTAGGCTTGGTTGAGGATTTCATTGAGGATGAGTAACATTCCTTCGCCTCCTGCTGATCACTATCAACCTTGACAACCCCCCAAGGGGTAGGGATCTTGATGCATTGATGATAAGTTGATGGCACAGCTTTCATATCATGGATCCATGGCCTACCCAATATGATGTTATAGCAGGATAGGGAGTCCATCACACAGAAACGTTGTATTGAGTTGACCCCTTCGACATATACTGGTAACTTTATCTCTCCTACTGTGTTCCTAGCCTCTCCACTGAACCCAACAAGCACGGTGGATTTCGAAGTGATATCCATTGGAGATACATTCATTCTTTTCAAAGTCTCTAGTTGGATTATGTTGACGGAGCAGCCATTATCCACCAATATCCTGCGTACAAAATGGTTAGCCACATATAATGTTATTACCAGAGCATCATGGTGAGGATCCTAGACAGTATCCCTGTCATCACTGTCGAAAGTGATATCTTTATCAGTTGTTAGGGTAGTCATCCTGGCTGGTTTGTCTCCTCTTTCGGCCTTAGCCTCCTTTGCATGTCTCTTGGCCGCAGAATACGAAGTCCCACAAATGTCGGATCCTCCTGAAATAAAGTTGATTATCTTGGAATCCGCAGGAGGTGATGCTGCTCGTTCAGGATCCTTCTCAGTATCCTGACCCTTATTCTTCTTTCTTCCTAGGAAATCCTTCAGATATCCCTTGCTTAGAAGATAACTTATTTCTTTTCTTAGAGCAATGCAATCCTCAGTTACATGTCCGAAATCTTCATGGAAGGCACACCATTTGGACTTATCCTTCCAATCAGCTTTTTGTTGATTATTCCGAGGCCACCTGGCTTTGTCTCCTAAACCCTGCATAGCATACATCAGTTCAGGTATGTTAACAGAAAAGCAATATTCAGATAATTCAGGATACTCTTCAGGATCCTCGTCTTCAAAAGCATTCACTTTCTTGTTGTCATTTCTGCCATACGGCTTAGAGCGATATGGTTTAAACGAGGATTTTGACTTCCTATTAGTTGACTCATAAGTGGTGGACGAATTCATCCTCTCTTGCATCTTTTTGTCATCCTCCAGTCGAATATATCTCAAAGCCCTGTTTCGAGCTTCATCCAAGTTCCTGCATGGGTTCATTACAAGATCCTGGTAAAACTGAGAATCTTTTTGCAGCCCCATCTTGAAAGCCTGCACATCTGTTGCAACATCAAGATGTGGAATATCTAAGGATTCTCGGTTAAACTTGTTCACATAATCTCTCAAGGATTCTTGAGGTCCTTGAGTTATCCTGTAGAGATCACTTGTTAGTTTTTCAAAACTTCGGCTGCAAGAAAATTGACTATTAAATAAATTTACTAGGTGAGCAAATGATGTAATCGAGTGAGGGGGAACATTTAAGAGCCATTTCAAGGCCGATCCTGTTAAGGTAGAACCAAAACCCTTGCATAGGCATGCTTCCTTGAGCTCCGGAGGGATAGGGTTAATCTCCATTCTTTCCCTATACTGGGCAATATGCTCTTCAGGATCCGTAGTTCCGTCATAGAGCTTCATGTTGGGGGTTTGAACATCACAAATAGGATATGCAAACCGAGATATCATGTGGCTGTCTTGGGACACTTCTGGAATTGGCTGGACCACTCCAGGTACACTGGATATCATATCCTTCAATTTCTGAAGTTCCCTAGAAAATGTTGATGTCATACCTGCATCCTGCAAAGATCCACTATTATTAGTAGCAAGAATATTATTATTATTTGGCGTGTTACCGGTCTGAGGATTCTGGCCATATCCTGAAGCATATCCTGAGCTCCTCACAGTTGACATCCTGATTGAGGAGGGTATTTCAGGAGTATGATTCTAAGGATGGCTAGGCACAATATTTCCCCTGTTATCCTCAGTATATACAGCTGAACTGAAGTTCAAAGTCCTGGGTTGTAAAGGAGTGACAATATCCTCAGCGGGCCTGCTTGAGCTGGATTTCAAGAGTTGTATTTCTCTCATCAGCATTTGGTTGGTTTCCTGTTGTTGCCTCATTTGTTCATGTACACTACCAAATAAGGTTAGAATTTCATCATTAGAAGCCAAAACAGGACCAGATCCCTGAGTGCTCCGAGTAGGGATAATATCCTGAGGTTGTGAAGAAGCTTGCATCCTTGGAAGAGGTGGTGGAAGCACCGAACCAGTAGTAGCAGAGGTTGTAGCAGACACGATGGAAGAGCTCATGTTTGATCTCGAGGCCATTGTAAATAGTGTGGCAAAAAGTTTTGAAAATAGAAAACCAAGTAGCGATTTCGCAAAAGTTTTTAGTAAAGATAGCACCACTTGCCCCACGGTGGGCGCCAAATTGTTTTGGTCAAAAATTACCGAAGCAATTTAGTGATCAAATTAGTTAAGTGAGGTAGTGTGCTAAGAAAATGTGTTGAAAATATGTTAATTAAGTTGTTTGCAAGAACAGTTTTCAGGATACGGCTCAGGATATTGAGCTGTATCTATGATCAAACAATGAGCAAGAAGTAAAGAGGGTGACACGAGATATACGAGGAAAGCCCTTGATCAATCTAGATCGCCGGCACAAAACCTCAGGAGCTGACAATCGCAGCTGCCTTGTTCTTCTTATTACTTCAAACTTCAGGATACAGTGCAGGATATTGATCAGATCACTAAGTGTTACAATGCTTTTTGTGAAAGTGAAAGTTGCGAGAGAGTAAAGTGTTAGAGAGCAGTGAGTGTTGTTGTGTCCTATTCGATCTGATTTATCCAACTATTTATAGCTAAGAAATACAATCAAAAATTCCTATAAACGGGGGATGCTTCCGAATATTCCATAGTTAACGTTATGGACCGAGTAAAGCGGCTTCAACGTCTTCCTTCGAACGACTTGGACCGAGTCTTCCGGGGAAAGAGTCCTCATGAACGTTACAAGCTTGGATGCGTACTCCTGCACATAATCCATTAGTAATCCTCAGGATACCATTCAGGATGTTACCAATATCCTGAATCTGCATCCCGGGAATGAACATATATCATACAAGCAAGATATAATTTAAGATATTATCTAGGATATGAGCTCAGAATTTCACCCATAACAGTATACACAGGGGACATTCATCCTAAGGCATTGTGAACAGCTTGAAGGATCAAGTTTGAACTTGGTTTACTAAGTGTTCCGGACAGGGGACATCTTTGATGGGAAGGTTGCAAGAAATTCAAAGTTTGAAGATTAGAATATATTCTTTGAATATTTCTGGTACGATCTCTCCTTTTTATCCTTTAAGAGCCTTATCTAAATAACGTAAGTTTTTGGAATTATGTTTGACGAGGTTTTGATAGAACGTTTTTTATTAAAATACTAAGAGTATCCTGACCGGGATATTTCCTCAGGATACTTGATCAGAATATTTGAAATGTTGGAACTACATTCAAATTAAACAACATATAACAAAATTTACAAAGTAAAAATAAACAACAAAGGATAAGGCCAAAAAAGGTTAGTTTATTATTAACATAGCAAAATATTGTACTTTTGGCTTCATCTCAAACCGAGATCCATCCACCAAAAGCACAATTAGTTTTAACATACTTACTTAAACAGTTGAAGGCTTCGTCTTGAAACCCAAGATCCCTCCACCTTCAACTGTTAAACTGTTCAAAATAAAGCATACTAAAGGTTGATGACCAAGGGCTTCGTCCTGAAACTCAGGATCCCTCCACCTTTGGCCATCAAATTGTTCTAAGTGCAGGAAATTAAATTGTTTAAAAGACAAGAAAAGTAAATTGTTTATCAACCACAACCATCAAGATTAAAAAAGTGGGCTCTGGCCTAGGCACAAATATCCATCATTGCCCAGCTGCTTTCAAGGGGCAGCACCCTCTTCAACCATGGCTTCCACCGCATCCGCATCACCACCAACATCACCGCCAGCATTCTTCCCAGCATCGACCACCTTCTCAGCCACCTTAGCAGGTTCCTCAACCGCAGGCTTTACAGGATGCTCCACGGGATTGCCACCAAGGTCCCTCAACTTTTCCTCCCAAGCATCGACGTTCCAGGAAGGACATTCGAAGCCCATGGCCTTGGCTTCATAGGACATTTTCAGCCTAGCATGGAGGAGAGAGACGACGACGAAACTCTTGAGGCCTTCTCGGTAAGAAGCCATATCCTGCTCATGTTGGACCTGAGCGGCGTCGGATTTGGCTTGAGCTTCGCGAGTGATCTTCTTAATGGCAGCCTGGTGTTCCTGGGTCATTGCCTTGTACTTGGCCTCATAGTGCTCTGACTTGGCGGTGGCGATTACTGCTTGGTCGGCAATGGTGGTCTCGGCCTTCTTCAGTTTGGCCTCCAACATCTTGTTCAGTCCACATGTGTCCTCATATAGGAACACTAGCCGCTCAAGACCCAGCAATCAGATAAACAGGTATCAATGTATGTACTAAAAATATATAGTCAGCATATATGTGCAGGATATAAGATAAGGATACCTACCTGATTGAGGAAGCCGGTCATGAACTTGCTGGACTTCGAGAATCCATGATTCTCGAATGGGAAAACATCAGAGGCAGCAGGGGAATTTGGTTCCTTCCCCTTGCGGGAACTAGAGCCATGTGGCTTTGAGGCGGTGGAAGGCTTGGGAACGGCGGCAGTCTTGGAGCTGGTAGGTTTTGATGTGACAGCTGGCTTGGGATTCTCTTCTTGTTTGACTTGCATGGGACCGAAATAGCTATCCAGCTCCTCAAGGTCAAAGACTTGAAGATTTTTGACTGGTGCTGGACAAAGGGAAGAAATACTAAGTCTTTATATACTGTTAAAATATAATCAGTTTAATATATGAGAATAACTTGTAAAACTATACTTACCAGACATATCAGAACTTGATTTTTGGCTTGAGCTTGTGAATAACAGGGAAAAGGTTCTTTCACTCTCCGGAAGCCGGTAGATCTCTTTCTGATTCAGCGTTTGGAGGGGCCAATTCCTTGAAATTTGCTACAAAAACATAAGATATATCAGGATGTCAGTTTAAGATATAGTCTCAGGATACGACTGGGGATATTCCTAAAACCCTAAATCATACCAGAGGTCAACCATTTCCCGGGAAGGTCAACACCCTTGTCAATAGAATCTCTTTTCACGAAAAAGAATTTTCGACTCCAATCATCCTCGTTTTTGGTTGCTTTGAGGATGAGGGGATCTTTGGAGGTGGAAAAGAGGAGAAATCGGCTGGAACTATGGGAACTTAAGCGATATGCAATCGGGAGATCCTAGATGCACAGGTCAGGCACATGATGAGACTTTATCTGGTCCAGGGTAACCAAGACTCGCCAAACCATAGGCATGGTCTGGGCATAGCTAAGACCGGTGAGTTCAAAAAAGCGAGAGATGAAGGCCGGGAAAGGATATCGGGGCCCTATCGAGAAAGGGTAGGCCAAGAAGCATACCCACTCGTCGGAATACATGTCCGATCGGACTTCTCGGTCGAACGGACGTATAACCGCTCTGGCGGGGAAAGCACCGGAGGCTTTCAGGGCCGTGATATCGGCATTATCAAACGAACAGATCTCCTTTGAGGGTTCTTTGAGGAGGTTTTGCTCGTTAAAGGTGGGTACAGAATCGGCAGTTTGGGATCTAGTTCGGCTGGCCATGGTGGAATTTTGCAAAGAAAACAGAGAAGAAAGCAGAAGAAGAATACCTGAAAATTACTCGGAATATTGTGATCAATATGCAGAAAATCTGAGTAGATATAGGCTGAAAATAGGGGGTATTGAGTAAAATTCATGTGGGAAGTTGCAGTAAGTCATTTCAAGCGTCCAAACATCATAATTGCCTTGATCCAAGTGATAAGTTCTAAAATATATCCGTTTGAATTCCAACAGATATATTTTGGGGACAATTGTTATGGGTGGTTTTCTGAACCTATATCCTGAATTATATCCTGACTATGATACTTGTGTTTGTGACCAGGATACCGGATCAGGATATCGGTAACATCCTGATGCAGTATCCTGGTACTTACTAATTGTTCACGTGCAGATTAGGATGGCAAGCTTATAACATTCGAGTGGACTAGTTCTCCTAAAGACTTGGACTAATCAGTTGAAAAGGGAACGTTGAAGCCGGAAGAAAAGGTCTACAACGTTCAAGAAGGGAATATTCGCAGCATCCCGGTTTTGTAGGATAGTTTGTTATCTTTATTTTACTATAAAAAGGAATGTACGGGTCGATAGACACACACAATTTTTCACACACTTTTGCTCTCTACAAGCTACAATCACTCATAATCACCAACACTCACACTTAAAATTCATTGTAACACTTAGCTGATCCGTACAATATCATGCACTGTATCCTGAAATTTGAAGTAATAAGAAGAACAAGGCAGCTGCGATTGTCAGCTCTCGAGGTTTTGTGCCGGTGGTCTAGATTGATCAAGGGCTTTCCTCGTACATCTCGTGTCACCCTTTACTTTTTTGCTCATTATTTGTTTATTGATATATCTCGATATCCTAAGCTATATCCTTAAACCTGTTTTTGCAATCAACCAAACCAGAATATTTTATACACACATTGTTAGCACACTACCTCACAAAACTAATTTGATCACTTAAGTGCTTAGGTAATTTTTTTACCAAAACAGTATTCTGCACCACCTTGATATTCTTAGGACAATTAGAATCTTGATGGCCAAACACTTTACATGTATCACATCTAGGAGGCCGCCATTCGTATTCCACTTTCATAGTTTCTTTTACATAACCTTCACCCTCTACCACCGGGAAAGCGATTTTTAATTCCTCCTTTAGCTCCTCTTCTGCTGAAGTTCAATTAGAGCCCGAGCAAAACTGCTCCTCCCCCATGAATCTGAACACATTTGTGACGTATAGGAATCAAGCATCTTCGGGGTACCCAACTTAGTTGCTAACATACTCAGACCATCATCTGAATAGGCTGCTAAGGGAACATTATGAATTTTAATCCATACTGCCACCTTCTTTATATCATTTTTTTTCAAAATTGTAGTTGGAGTCCAAGCATTTAACAAGAAAGGAGTATTCCTAATCAGCCATGGGCCACCCTCCAAAACCTCCTTCATCCCTTTTTCATCAGAAAACTTGAAAAAGAAAAAGCCATTCACGTACATCATTGATTTTGTAAGCCATAATTCACCCAGTTCTTTCTAGCAAAATACTCAACGACCTGAAATGCAAGTCTCTTCCCTAAGGAATAACCATATAACGTGTTTGCAAACTTATCCTGGATCGTTCTAACAGCCTCCATAGGAAGAACAATATCGACATCATCCAACACCTAATCAGATTTAAGAATTCTGAAATTAATAGGTTTAACCGTCTTACTTGATTTCAGCTTATCTGCATATGACACACCCGCATGCATCCCTCCATTAGAGCCATTAGTATCCTTGTTGTTGATATTAATATTCTGAGAACGATGAGCATTAACAATATTATCAACAACTCCACCCACCTGATCATGTTGAGCATTATCTACTTCCACCGGAACAGTGATCTTTTCCAATTCATCAATGACATTGATTAACCTAGGTTCAGATTGAGCTGATTGAGATTGAGACGTTTGAATAGTACCTCGCCATAGCATGAAAGGGTTCGCTAAACCCTGAAAAGAACCTGTAGATTTCAGACGCACATCTGGCAGATAACCAGCAGCTTTTTTACGATCATCCATTCAAGAAACCTCAACTCTCTCCGTTAACAAAAAGACAACCAACCATGCAAAACAGAATCCAAGAAAACCAGAAGACCAGACGACGCAACGAACAAGAAAACCCTAACCTAGCTAAAACCCTAGCCCATGCTTCTTACAAGATCGTATAGAGATATCGGTAAATCTAGGTTTCTGCCCAACCAGAAGGACCGACAAACCAAGAAATCTATACAATATGCTCGAACACACAAGATCAAGGCGGCGATTGGGAAAAAACAAACAGGAAACCCTAGTTTCAAATCGATCACTATTGCTAACAGGTTCGTATTAGATGTTTGATGAATCAAAGCTCTAATAACAGACTGTTATACAAAAGATCACGAAGAAAAAGCTAAGGTTGCATGAGGAACAGAAATCGCCTGGCTAGGGAGAGTCTACAAATATTTCGACAAACATCATAGACCTTAGACACATCCATATGAGACTCCAAAATCGCACAAACATTGAGATGATTTTCATTCACAACTTCCTGAACCTCTTTCTTTGCATCATCACGGCCTCTAAACACCGTGGCAAGCTTTAATGGCTTTAGATCATGAATTTATATCTCATGTTATTAACCAATGATAGCAAGTTCTCATTATCGAGATAAGTAACACCAAACATCCAGGAATTAATTTCTCTCAGATAAGCTATGCTTCATCATCGAGCCAAGCAACAACTCTTTCAAACCAATTATCATACGTTTTGCCACATCGCTTGGTGGCTTACCGCAACTAATAAACTCTTTCAAACTTCTCCAACATATTCATTTAACAATCATAATTTGTTTACTTGCATGGCAAATAAATAGAAAAAAGTACACACAAACTCTTCTCTAATTATAACTAAATCTCTCATCACTCATCACTCATCAATGTATGCAACACAACATAAGCCACAATGTAATATATCCCAACCCTTGACTGCAGACATGCCTCTTCTATATTTTCTATGACTTTTAAAACTTCGAAACCGATAAAGAATTAAATCGATGCGAACAGACACGACACGACAAGCACGGTTACGTTTGAAAAAACCTGTAGCAAATTTTATAACCTAACGCCCTAGGTTAGACATCAAGATAAAAAAAAATTAAGCATATAAAGATAAAATCTGAATAGAAACACATACACACACTATAACTAACCAAACACCTTTATCCGGATGAAATGAGCTACTGGAAGCTTCGCGTTCCGATTTGCTACCTAACAACTCCACACGACTAAGTCCACCACCTCCACTGCAACCAGGAGATCTCATAATCTTTGTAACAACAACTGGAAGCGGTTACCCTACTGCATCCATCGATTTCACCATAGCTAAATCAAAAACATCGTTAATGCTTCCGATTAGGGCCGCAAAAGACGGATGCCTTCGCCAGAAGCAGGATCGTGTAGATTAGGGTTTCAACTTTCAAACCCCCATGAAGTTCCGACGAATAAAACGTCGTCGACACCCTCCGCCACAATCACCGGCCGATTGTGACAACCATCTGAACGAAACCCCTACAAGTACCACCAACAATGGTGCACCGCCACCACAGTATGGTTGGAGGGGTTGATGGAAGAAAGGGTGAAATACAGAGAGATTGAAGAGAGAGCATGAAGAAATGTTGTGAAAAGGGTTAAATAAACCCTCAGTACAGAGAAGAAAACCCACTCAACATGTGGCTAATACACAAACCCAGTCAACACGTGGCCTAAACGTTAATAATCAGCAGGCATTAAAAACCCAAAATGCCCCCAAGGAAAAACAAAATACCAAAAATGCCATATAACACTATTCATTCCCTTTGCCTATTATCAGATATTAATTGATTACTTCCCCGACCTCGCCCCAGCTAAACAGATGTGTCCCAAGTTGCGCGCGAGGTCAAGACTAGTGGCGGAACTAGAAATGTTTTAACCGAGGGTCAGTATTGATCCAAACAAATAAATGTAAATAATAAATTATCTATCTTTTTGATGCTCTCTTGCCTAATGGCATCATGCGTTTATCACAGAGTTTAGAAGTAAATAATAAAGGGGTATTCACCTATTTAAAAAATTAACTAAACGCTAAAGAAAAAAAACTTGAAAATTTAAAGCTGAAAGTGAACAAGTAAAAAAAATTAACTAAATGAAAAAAAAACTTAAGAAAATTTACAGCTAAATTAAATAAGCATATATAAAAATAAATTAAGTGTTTCGATTGAAAAAAAAAATTATTATTAATAGTAAATAACAAAATAAAGTAGAAAAGGTTAATGTCAACCGTGGTTCAGTGGTTGACTTGTTTTCTATAGGTTGAACTTAAAAACGAACAAACTTTAAAGTAACATAGTTATAAAGTACCAAAATGCCCTTGTCTTTTTCACACGACTTTGATATCTTCCACACAGGTTTTTCTGCAAATCCTTGGTAAAAGATATTCCGACGAACATTGTTTTTTTCATTTTTCTTCTTTCACTACATATATTCTTTGCTTTAAGCACTTTTACCAAAATTTTGAAGGGTCAAACAACCAAGATCTACTGGTTGGATGATATCCTCTATAAGTAAAACTTGGGTGGTCGGGGGGTCAATGGACCCTCCTGACCCTCCTATAGTTCCGCCCATGGTCAAGACCAAGACGAGATCAGTTTTGACACTTAGCTCCTATGGCAATGGACCTATCTTCCTTGACCTTGTGCCGAGTACTCAGATTATGCCTAGAGTCGCGCAGAGGTAAGAAGCGCAGGTAAACATCAGACAAGTACAAAAGGTACAAATGACAGAGCAATTGGCTAATAAGCGTCCAACAGGCTGTACCTGATCGTGCCACACGATGGACAATCGTACGGGAGACAAAAAGGTACACAAGGACGTATGCATGGCACCAATCAGCGTGCGCCGACCATTGCTCCACAATGTCCACTCAGCTGCTGATGACAAACCGAACAACAAGGACAGTCGTCAGGACACGTGAATCCATTCAGCGTGCGCCGGCTACCCTCTCGCCAAGAATCACTAGCGGTCGTGGTAGAGGGGACAGAATGGATATTCCTTGTTGTCGTCTACTGGCCCAAGGCCCATCAGCCCATCTCCTTCACAAACCACCTCGGCTACAAATAGTGAACTTCACCTCCAGGTTTAAGGATCGCTCTCTTGCTTTCTCACTTTATACACACACTATTATCCTCAAAACCGATACTTATTCTCACGCCGGAGGGTGGTTACAAGGAGAACCCCCCGATTCTCCTCCTTGTAACGAGCTTATTTTGGAAGATCTTCATAGCTGTTTGGACGAGAAGAAAAAAGATTAACCTTTATTTGTCGAGGCACAAACCACAAACTAATCACCAGATTAGTTTGGTGTTTCTTCATAAATGAATATGACTTATTTTGGTGAGTCAATCGGATTTTATGTGTTATTATTTAGTATCTTAAGTTAGAGCAACGACCTTGTTAAATGTGGAAGAACTTTCTAAACTCAATTGTAATCTAGTATGCACATACTTGGCTATTCTACTGTTACATGTATATGAGAGAGAAGTTATATAACTCTTTCAAGTATGTTCGCGTGCATAATAGACTTGAGGGGGATTAATGTTTTCTTAAGATTTAGAAGGGCCAGCAACCACAAATGCATATCAAGGATGAGTGTGTGTTCCCTTACCCAAAGGCTAATATCACTTGCCACAAACATCTACAAATCACTAGTTTCATCCTTCATCAAGATGCCGGCTAGCGAGGCATCAAAAAGTTTAGGAACTTCTAACACACCTTTAATTAATTAATCGTTGAGGGACTCTGAAAGCTAGAGGTGGCAGAGATGAGGATGCTAAGATGGATGTGTGGACATACTAGGTTGGACAAGATAAGAAATGAGGTTTTTAGGGTAAGATTAGGAGTTGCTGGTATTTCAGACAAAATAAGGGAGGGAAGATTGAGATGGTTTGGGCATGTCAGGAGGAGGCAGATGATGGACCCGATTAGAATTGTTGAAACACTCACTGTAGATGGAATGAGGAGTAGAGGTAGGCCGAAAATGACTTGGGAGGAGCGGATTAAGCAAGATTTGCTAGATTTGCACCTCTTCGAGGACATGGTCGAGGATGTAAGATTAAATATATTACGTATTAATATTTAATATGTAGCCATTATAATCATTTACATTATATAGATCAAAATATATAACAATCCTATTAAATAATTAGTTGGTAATTGTTGATGGACCATATTACCCTTATTAACTAATTAGGGTTTCCTCCTGGGTGCTTATATAAGGAGAATTATGTGGAGGTTAAGGGGTTACTCAGTTACACAATTAGACACACCCCATAAGCCTAACATCATAATCGATCTCCATCTCCATACCGATTCCCTTATCGGTTTTTCTTAGCCACCATCATCAGTCAGCACCCTAAGGAGGAACCAGACCAAGATGACAATGATGTCAAACTTTAATGGTTGCGTCTCCATTGCTAGATTCTCTGCTAACCTGTGCTGATGCAACCAAAGGTATGTTTTCATGTTTTCCCTCATGTATAAACAGAACTGATCCAACATGTGGTATCAGAGCATATGTTGATTAGTCAGTTCTGTTTTCGTATCCATTATTCTGGGATCAAAAATCTGGAAAACGAAATTGTTAAAGCCTTGAAAAATCACGGCTGTTTTCGAGTTTTGTTGCCGAAATCACAGTTTTCGGAAGTTAATGAATTAATGTTTTGACTCGAAATCATAATGGACAAACCTAATATTCGAAATATGTTAACAAAATTCTTAAAATTTAGATTTCGGAACCCAGAATTATGTTTTTTATTTTTTAGGGTTCATAATGTTCTTAGTTAAAATTCGAAATTTCCCTTATGTTTTGGAATGTGTTTTGAATTATGTAATGTTTTTCCTAATTTGATCTTATTTTATCTAATAAGTTGTTTTCGAAATCTGTTAATGAGATAAACAATTATGATTTTCGAAATTTTATGATAAAATTAGATCAATGTTATAATAGGAAACTCTATCAAAATTCATAATTTTCGAATTTTAGTTATGTTATCACAACATACAGGCTTAAAGAGAGGATTCGAAATTAAACAGCCTTAAACATGTCGCACAAGATTGAACCACATAAGTGATAATCTGATCGCATAAGATAATCGCACAAGATCAGATTACATAAGAGATGATCTAATCGCACAAGACAGTCGCACAAAATTTGTACAACTCATTAAGCACATGGTACAAGTTAAGACTGCATAATCGCACAAGAATTGTGGATCGCACAAGACTAGTGGATCGCACAAGACTTGTGGATCACACAAGACCTTACTAATCGCACAAGGCATTACTGATCCACAAGTTTTGGGCCTTAATGATCGCACAAGTACTTGGGCCTTATTGATCGCACAAGTGTTTGGGCCTTATTGATCGCACAAGTTTTGGGCTTTACTAATCGCACAAGACTTGGGCATTACTGATCGCACAAGACTCAAAACCTCATTATTTTAAGCTGTTTAAAGGGAACTAAAAATTTTTGGGCCTTATTGATCGCACAAGTTCGATCCGCGCTAACGGGTGGTTTGCTATTAAATAATTGGTTTTGTAATCACTTAGTTAATTAATAAGGATCAAATAATATTTTACAAAACCAAAATGGCTTAACTTGAATGAGCTTCTGATGTATCAATTCTGGCCAAAGCTGATTTGATGCATCTACTTATCGTTCAAGTATTACGAAAGCTATGTTGTGTGTGCATCATAAGCATGAATGTCTTAATTTCTGGCCAAAGCTGATTTAATTCATTCATAGATGGCATACTCAACAAGTGCATAACTAAAGTGATTGTCTCAATTTCTGGCCAAAGCTGATTTATTACAACCACTTTGCACATATGCTTAAATGATTACACTTCTGGCCAAAGCTGTTTTGTCTTCGTTTAAGTAGAATTTTTAGCTATAGTCTATTATTTTGATGTTAGTAATAGACATATCACAATATCTTCACATAATGATCCTTAGATTAATGATCCTTAATTAAGTTTTTATGATCATTTCGTCTGCCTTATTCTTAGTAACCATAATTTTACTCACTATATTTTTTCTTCTATGTGTATCTCATCCACTCTAATTCCTAAACCTAAAATGTTTGCTTTATTTAAATTTTCTATTAGAATTAGCTCTTAAATTAAATCCTTGATTATTTCTTAAGACACGATAATCCTATTGCTCTCTTCTGATAAAGATTATAAAGAAGAACAATTAGAGCATGATGAATAGGACAAATCGAACATGATGTCTCTTATGATAATCAAGAACTCTCTAACGTAAATGCTATCACTAAAGTTATTCCAGATTAAGTCTTTCCTGAGACTAATCTTTATTTACGGAATAATCACTAGAACTCCTAAGATGCATGCCTTAATTTGAAACTCTAAACTATAAAGTTAAGTGGTATATGTGAATACATTATAATGTACAAAAACATGACCCATAAAGTTAAGGGCTTACGCATGGAAATAAGTACATTTTTCCAGTACATTACATATTAAGATTTTCACTTGTACATTTTGATGCCTTATAAATCAACTATAACACTCAAAATACCAAAGTATAACGAGTGTGTTGATAAGCAATATGTGTACAAAGAAATAAATGTTTAAAGCTGGAAAAATAAGTTGTTACTCACCTTACAACCACTAAAACGTATAAAAGAGGATTGTTCTAAGGTCCATAGACAAATTACAAGTGCTAATTCCAACTTTAAGGTTCTTCAAGGGAAAATCTCACTGCATAATTATGTCATTAGATTAGACATAAGCAACGAGACTATCCATTATTCTAAAGAACAGTTGGGTAAATTGATTAGATAGTCACTTATTAATGATATTTAAGTCTGATAATTTCAATATTCCAATTAACACATGATTAGTTGACTCTAGTTCCATACGTTTCCTTACCAGAACTCGACAAATAACTAACATGAGAGTTAGTGACAAAGTTAAATGTTAAGGCTATAAGAACCATAATAAGCAGTCTTCTAACAAAGTTTTTCGATACATTAGATATTTTGATTATTAATCAGAGTACAGTATCATTACTTAGGCTATGTTATGAAGGTTGTGAGGTTTGCATAGTCAACATAAAGTCACACTTATCTTAAACTCTCATCTTATTTGTTCTAAATATCTGGATAGAAACATTACTAAAATGAAACTAGATGATACCTTACATTTTCACAACTTTTGTTATCATGCAAATGAGAATTTGACAAAAGGAAAATGAGACTTATAAATTTCATTCATTATAACCGATCTTCATGAGAAATCATGACATGGTTAATAAGGATGATTATTCAACTAATCTCATTCTAAGTGATTTTAAATCATGACGTTAAAGCCCTACATATGACTTGGCTTAAGGAATAAGTATGGGTCCATCATAAGTCATTCATTGACATTCGTGGAACTTATTCCAAATGGAATATTCAGACATAATTTATTTATCTTTTAACAGACTATCAACTTGTATCTAAATTTTGTCACATATGGCCCACGTTCTTAGAAGAAGTCTATTCATGTATGTACTTAACAAGATTTCTATTAAATATGTCCCTAAAGTTTCTTATGACATTTGGACGTTAAGGAAATCAATTAAAGTCTAACATATATATGATAGGTTCCCACGTCACGTACCTCATTGAAACTTTTTTTGTAGCATTTCTAGAGATATCAAAGATCAGTGGGAGCATTAAGTGTCTTAATAATAACTTGCAATAGTTGCAAGAGGTGGGGAGTGAAAAATTTTACATTACTTCAATTTACACCTCTTATACAAGACACTGCTCCATTATGACACTGTTCTATCATAACTTATCTCCTTAAATCTAATGCTACTCTTACAAAAGTTTCATTGTTGCCTAATTGTGGGCCCACTTAGATTTCTTACCTGAACTAACATAATCCTCAACAAAAGAAACTACAACGACTAATGTCATTAACTCGTTTCTCTATTAGAATTTGTTGGTCGTTACATATTGACCATAAGCATGCTGAGTTCCTAAAGATTTCTAAGGTTAGTGGGAGCAGTCAAAGTCCTTATCATGACTTGCAAGGAATACAAGAGGCGGGGGGAAGAGTGTCATTAAATTTCACTCCGAATTTAACTCCGATGACACCTCTTGTACACCATACTGCACCAACTCTTATAGACTTAGAATCCTGAAAATGATAGCAACCTAACCAAAAGCTAATCCATAAAACTGAAACTTCTAATAAACCCAATAATCAACTCAGGAGGTCATCTAGGTTTAAAAGCCTACTAATTTTGATGATTACATAACCTCCCTAACTGAAGTTGAAATGGTTTTTACTGATCCTGTCTCTTAAAATTAAGCCATTAGTGTCAATCAATATTCTTAAGGGAATAAAACAGTTTTCTAGTAAAACTGATTTTATGTGTTCGTATAACGTTTGAGATTTGATTGAATTACCTAAGAGTGTTCATAACTAAATCAAATCCTAATATAAACGTTAAGACACTAAGAAGCATGTTTGATTGTCAAAGGTTATACTCAAGAAGAGATAAATTATGAAAGAGTCTTTCTTACCTATCTTACAAAAGATTTCTTTAAGGATCATCACTGTTCTAGTAGCTTATAATAATTTTGAGCTGCATTAGATGAACATTAAAACAATTTTCCCTAACAAATGGCTGATACATTTACATGTTCATAAAATAACCTGAAAGTTTCAAACTGAAGGTTAAAGAACATTTTATCTGTAAGCCAATAAAATCCATGTATGGGTTAATGCAAACATTATAATGTGATGAAATCTTAACATAATTATTTTCATCAACAATCAAGTGGATTAATGTACCTACCTCAAAATGAGTGGGAGCAACTAAGATAAACTTGTCTATATAGATGACATTCTTTTGACAAGTGTATGTTACATAAGTCAAAGCATTGTTAACACAAACTTTGATATAATAGATCTCAGAGATATCTCTTATGTAATAGATATCATAACGTACCGAGATAGACCCAATGGGACGTTAGTTTCGTTCCATAAGTTTAACCTTTAATGGGTCCTTACATATGTAACAAACAATACTGCTCTCCTTTAGAGGATAATAGGATAAGTGAGATTATTTATTTACGCTTCATTAATTGGAAGCCTTATGTAAGTTTAAGTCTATACTTGTTTAGATATTACTCACATTGCAACATACTAGATTTGTCTAGATTAATGTGAAGCATCTAATGGAGTATTACAATATCTTTAAAGAAACGAGAGGCTATTATTTGAAGAAGAAGTGAGAATTAAAACCGGTTTATTACTATAACTTTGTGATGTTCAAAGATGACAAAATGTAATTTCGGGTATATCCTTATGTTAGCAGACAAAACATATCTCATGGAGGAGTCATAATGTACTGATATTAACAACCTAAGTTATAACGACATAATATAGTCACTAAATGTTGTTAGAAATATATCAGTGGACTCATAAGTTTATTAACTCCATATAATTAATGTTTTGAAGACTTAGTGTGATAAAGTCAGCTACCATGACTCCTTGAACAGTAACAGTTCAAGAGGTGCTGCATTAAATTTCGATACGCAATTAATTGTTCGTTTATGAACGAATTGAGGAAACTAAGTTTTGTATCGAATACATTCATGATATGCTTAAGGATCCTATAACTAAAGGGCTATTACCCATAAGTCTTATTAAGAGAGCTCATAGACGGGTATTAGTTAATGGCCGTGCGCAATTGCATATCGTACTATGAATGACTAAGTATTAGTGAATTTTCCTCATCAGTTTGATTTTGTATGTCTCTAAGAATATGTCAAGCCGGTATAATGGCATATAAGACAAATAAAGTTACAAATCAAACAAAGGGCTTACGCGTATTTTGATCATGACGATTAGGTTTTAAATTAAGGCTATAGTATGATTAATGGGGGTCCTGAGTCGCATAATGATTCAACGGCTGTATTTCTCTGCTATAGTACTTGTTTAAGGCTAAAATGAGTGTTAACTCCTGATCAGGCTTATCTAATACTCATAGTAAATGATTACTCGGCTAAGTGGGAGAATGTAAGATTAAATATATTACGTATTAATATTTAATCTGTAGCCATTATAATCATTTACATTATATAGATCAAAATATATAACAATCCTATTAAATAATTAGTTGGTAATTGTTGATGGACCATATTACCCTTATTAACTAATTAGGGTTTCCTCCTGGGTGCTTATATAAGGAGAATTATGTGGAGGTTAAGGGGTTACTCAGTTACACAATTAGACACACCCCATAAGCCTAACATCATAATCGATCTCCATCTCCATACCGATTCCCTTATCGGTTTTTCTTAGCCACCATCATCAGTCAGCACCCTAAGGAGGAACCAGACCAAGATGACAATGATGTCAAACTTTAATGGCTGCGTCTCCATTGCTAGATTCTCTGCTAACCTGTGCTGATGCAACCAAATGTATGTTTTCATGTTTTCCCTCATGTATAAACAGAACTGATCCAACAGAGGATAGAACTTCGTGGAGACATAGGATTAAGGTTAAGGACTTTTAGGAGTTTGGCTTGGTTTTTGGTTTAGGTTCTTCTCCTATGAGTTTAAATTTTTTCGTTTTCTATAAGGTGTGATATAGTCGTTTATAAGTTTTCACTTATTCCCGGTGTCGAAGTTTTACTAACAATTACTTATTTATTTATGTGTTTATTTTTATTATTTCTCTTTTCCACCTTTTTAGTAGTTGTGTGCTTATATATGTTTCTCCAGAAGCTTTTGTCTTGGTTTTGGTTCTTTGGAGCCGGGGGTCTCACTGGAAGCAGTCTCTCTATCCTTAAGGCTTGCCTACATCCTACCCTCCCCAGACCCTACCAATAGCTTTGCTATAAGTGGGATTATACTGGGTATGGTTGTGGTTGTTGTTGAGGGACTCTGAAAGGATATACAAGAGTGACCAGAAACGCGCATTTAGGCACATTTCCACATACAATCAAAATTTATACCCGTCACAATAACCTAACATGTATCGAACTTCAAAATGAAGACTAGTTCCTGTTACCGAGAGAACTTCATTGCACATGTACGGAGAGGCCAATTCTTTCATTACAGAAAGTTGACTTCCGTCTATTTGGTGTTGTTTGGGGAAAAAATGGTTCACGGTTTTTGTTTACTTCGATGTGAAAAAAAAGGGCTTTTAAATGGTCAATATAGACCTGAAATTTTTAAAAGCGAACTTAGTTTAACACCCATTCTTGTGTTTTCTTAATTCTGAGCTTGATTCTGATGCAAGCGTTTTTCAGAAAGCTTGATTAATTCTGATGTTGATGGTCTTGGGTATAGTAATTCATTGTTCATTTTCTGTCCAGCAACACTTATTTGCAAAACACAGACAAATGGATCTAAAACAAGAGCACAGCATAAATTATCTTCTCCCTAATCGTTATAATCCAGCTCCGTTCAAAACTGCTGCAATGTCGTCCACAATCAGAGCTATACAAACACCCTCACCCTCGCAAACTACAAACCTGTTCACAATTGATCAGTCATTTCAATTACACCTAGCAAAATGAGACCACCAAACAGTTTTTTTGTTCTGATTAAAAAAGACAACAAATTATCAACAATATATTTTTGGGGAAAGTTCCTGTACAGATACAGTTAACGTACTAAACGTACGAATAGCATGAAAAAGCAAAAAGCACACGGTGTCATTTTTGTAATTATCTGCTTGTAGGGTAATTACCAAAATTACTCTACAAAATGATACTGTAGAGTTATTTTGATCTCGTAGAGTAATTTTGTGAAATGTTCTTGTAGAGTAATTTTGTAAAATGTTCTTTTAGAGTAATTTTGATCAAAAAACTATACCTAACCAAAAAAAAACCCCAGAAAACCTACCACCCCCCCCCCCCACACAAAAAAAAAACTAAACCCCCCACCCCCCAAAAACCTAAAAAAAAAATTACCCCCCACCCAAACTAAAAGCTAGAAACTAAACCATAAAGCTAAACCCCATAACTAAATGCTAACAAAATTACTCTACAAGATCAAAATTACTCTACAGGATCATTTTACAAAATTACTCTACAAGATCAAAATTACTCTACAGGATCATTTGTAGAGTAATTTTGAATTGTATGTTGTTTGATAAACTTGCAGGGTAATTTTGATTCACTTGTAAAGTAATTTTGATGCAGAGTAATTTTGATACACTTGTAGAGTACAAGAACATTTGTAGAGTAATTTTGATAGTTACTGATAATTACGAAAATGCCACCGCGTTTTTTTGTCTTTTCCTTCGGTTCGTACGTTTTGTACGTTAAAGTTATTTGTATTTGATCTTTTGTCTATATTTTTATGGGTCATTAAGTAAATGGGTAAAAAACATCAAGATCAGGCACAAGAATGACTTACTCATAATCAAAACAGATATGGATGTTTAACACAATATCAAGAAGTTGGCCTCTGTTGCAACACCAAATCATCAGCAGAATAGTAATCTGCAATGAGGCGGTACATGTATGATGGATTATGCCCTCCCCTGCAAACATAGAGGATTTAGTGAACGGTGCATTACCATATATATAGATTGAAAAGTGAGCTTACGTGTCAGTAATAAATAGGCTGACGAGCTTTGGCGGCACATAATCGAAAGCAGGGTTGACAACATGAAGAAGAGGGGAACCGGTGCCAGTCCCAAAATCCATACAATCTGACATCTCCCCGAAGTCCAGCAACTCAGATGGGGACTTGAGCTCATTCAGTAACACCTCCGGATTATGAGGATACAGGGGGCATAACTGTCATATGCCCCAAAACAACAATTGTTACACTTTTTTCTTCTATTTTTTGTTTCCCATTAGGTGCTTTTGAACTCTCATCAAAAGATATTAATCATAACTTTAAAAACACAAAAACTAGGAGGCGTAGTTACCTTGTGAATGCCAGCAAGAACAACGAAAGGAACAGCGTGCCTCTGAGCTGCTAGTGCAACCATATTTAACCCGACAGGAGCTATCACTCCGCCATTTGCCATGACAGCATGAGCCCCAACAATCACCTACCACCATGACATTCCAAAATGAGTCCGAAACAAGGAAAGCAATTAAGTTGATGAGAAATCCACATACCATGTTCACACGTGAAATCATGGCGAATACAGCAGAATCAGTGATTACTGTAGTCTGTAGTCCCCTAGCAACCAGTTCCTTTGCAAGAGTATGTCCTTGATATCTACATAAGATAGAAACCATCACTTGCTTATTAGGCAAGCTTGTAGAAGAAACGGAAAATAGCATCTCTCAAACAAAAAAGCAAACCTTGGAGCACCCTCTGCTACAAAAACCCTAAATGATCTTTTCTTCTCCTTAGCGGCACAAAGAAATTCAATCACAGTTCCCGAACTGCCTAAGGTCAATATAACCTCACTGCAGAAATCATTATTTTGACTAGTAAATAGCTTTTAACTTAGCAAGTGAAAATGAAATACGAGTGGAAGAGAAAAAGGGAAGCATTTTCACAGATTTTATTTATACTACAACTCTCCTGCATCAGGTTAAGGTACGTCAAACAGTCCAAAACTTTCTTCAATAACGGCTTATCCAAAAACAGACCCACAAGAAATCATTCATATGAGTCCTAAGCAGAATTTAGTGATTAAGGAGATGCAAATCCTTCACTTCTTGTAGAACAACAATACTTGTAAATGACCAGATAGTAACGACACATACTATACTACTAACTACATGTTTACTTGTAGTAGAAATAATAATGAAGGAATGAAAAAAATACTTATGGTGAATATGCTCCACGGCCTGCTCTGCTATCAGTTCATGACAGGTGGCGATATCCTGGATAAGCTCATTAACAGCCTCAATCACATTATGCTTTAGCTTTCGGCTCCTTGAATTTTTATCAGTAGCTGCATGCAAAAATAATTAAGTATATAAAACTGTCTGTCTGTAAACCAGCAAGAGAGAATATTTTTCAAACTAAACTAACATTTAGTCTTATCTTCAGAATCACCAGCGGAAGAGGAGGAGTGATGAAGAGCTGCTGCGGCTGCTGCAGAGTGAGGCGGAATGTCTTCAAGAAGAGTCTGCAAAGAAGGAGGCCTGAGAGTAGTTCTGGCAGCGGCGGCAGCAGCGGCGGCTGATACAAGTGGATTATCATCATCTTCATCATCATCACTCAAGCCTTGTAAGCTCAAGCCACCGATAGAAGCTATTGTTAGTGAAACATCCTCCTCTCTGATGATATGTAGCACACGCCTCACAATATTTCCAACAGCAACTTCTGCAGAGTAGCTGTCAAAGTCCAAAGAGCAAGCAACTACAAACGTATAGGATGGGGGGAGGTGTGTGGACTCACCAACAGGATTAGCAGCCGTGAGTTGGTCTCCAATGGCCTTGATGGCGTGAATAAGAGCCCCAGCTTGGTTGATGTTGGGGAGCCTCTGCTGTGAAATCACCGACCGGAGAAGCTCCGCCGTCAGCTTCGCAGTGGCCTTCGACCCCTCAATTTTACTGCCCAAACAAACAAACACATACATTAATTAATCAATCAAAACTAATAATCGACAGGCGCGGCAGGCACTCACCGCTTTTTAAGCTTGTTTAAGAAATCCGTAACTAGGGCATGTGTGTCCGGCATGATTGCTGCGTATGCATAAACCTCATGTGAGTTAGGGCAGACTACATACATACATACATATAATAATAAGGGCGGAGTGACGAATGTACCGGCAGTTGAAAACTAGGGCAACCCAGCGGAAGAGGAGGACGGGGACGATTTTGATGCAGCCAACCGCCTACTCGATTCTACTACAACTTACAATAAGCTAATAACTACTAGTTTTACTAATTTTAACATCATAATAACACAATTATTTTTTTTCTTTACATTATAAACAAAGTAAAATCTTATTCTCACATAGTGTATACGGGTCATATAAGGTTAAATGACCCATACAGAATAAGATGAACTGAAGCCTTTGTCAGTTCACTTTATTCTATATAGGCCAGTATACACCATGTGAAAATAAATGTTGGTTGTATACAATGTATACGATAGATTTATACAGTCCGTATAAGGTTATACGACCCGTATACATCGGATTTCCGTTTTTTTATGAGTTAATATTCACACATTAGGGTTTCGATTTCCTACTTTTTAAGATTCGCTACAAATTTGAGTCTGTAAATGCATTTAATTCCCTCACATCATTACAAATTGCCAAGACATGAAATAAGATCAAATTTACTTTGCAGTTGGTATGTGTTCAGGGCGAATATATCCATACATGCATTTAATTCACTCACATCATGTACAAATAGGTTTATTTTGTGAGGTTTTATCCGGAGTTTGTTGGGTTGTTTGCAGCTAGGGTTCAGAATGTTTGAAGTTTTATTATAAACTTTTTGTTGAAATGTATTATCTTTTGGGTCAAGTGAAGCAATGAATGGAGAAATATATTTTACTTATTTTATGTTTAATATATGAAGCATATTATATAAGTTTTAGATGGTGTTTGTAAGGTTTAATTGCCTTGTGTGACTTTGATTGACATTTTTCATTACCTTTTCACCCAGGCAGCACACCACTAGTAGTTTACTAGTCACCTTAACTCAAACTTTTCATCATCTCTTCCTCACCATTATCTTACAAAAAAAAAACACCAAAGGAGGATCTCCGTCGTTATTATTCACTTACACCGGTACCTACGGAGGTTATGTGGGTTCACTCGTCGGGAAGGATTACTGCCGGTGGTATGTTCAGAGCAAAAGTTCCCATGGCGTCTAAACCCTTGAAACGATGGCTATGGAAACAGTGGCTATGGAAACAGTGGTCATGGAAACGAAGGCTATGGGAACGATGGTTATAGAAGCTATCAACGCGGGGATGGGTACAGAAACCACCAAGGGGATAATGGAATTGGTAACAACTACCAAGGCGGCAGGGGACCGGATAACTACCACCCACAACGGTTCTCCAATTCCAGATCAGCGTTGTTTATCACCCTTTATGAGCATTGGAAGCCCGACAAACAGTCTTGCAATTAGTCAACAGTCATTACTTCTTAATGTTTGTGCTATGTGCTTTTATATATGGTGTTACTTGATTTTAGTCAAATTTATGCACAGGAAAAAGCTTGCAGATGTGGTTTCTGTTGAAGAATTCTCTGAAAACCCTCATTACTACTCAAACCATGGCGTTTAAACCCTTGAATCCCAACGCTTCTCCTTACATTCCTCATCATCGATCCTTGTACGTTGTTTTTCAATTACCCCCATGATTTACAACACATTGATATTTACAGTTTGAAAACCGTTTTTCAATCTTGTGAAATTAATCATGTTTGTTCAGCCGTGAGGGTTTCGGCGTATTCAATCAACATATTTTTGAAATTTTTGAATTTTTTACAAAACAAAAACATATTTTTGGTTTTTCAATTTTTTTCAATTTTTAGGGTTTATGAAATATTGTTTATTTATGTACAAAAAACAAACAAACTCCGTGTTTCAACCAACACAGGGTTCAGCAGCCTCCTCTTCCCGTTGTGCCAGGCTGTTCCGAATACCATTTTCACAATCTTCAGTTTTCTTGAGCACCTGCACATTCAGACTACTTGATTACTTGAACAATTTAGCCCAGGTCTGTTTGACCTTAGGCATTTCAACACAATATGCATCATTCAATTTCGGAAAATCTTTATCATCAAAGACTTTTTCAATTTTGACTTCAATTATTTCATCTTTTATCGAAGTCACTTGTTGCTTAACACTCCATGTTTGACCTTTCGGTGTACCTCTTTTATAAAAATGTGATTCTTTTTGAATATTTTGTTTTTGAACAACAACTTTTGGTTTCCAAAACTCTTGGGGTTTTGTCATATCAACGGATGTTTTCCAACTTTGTGTTGTTCTAACTCTGGGTGTGTGAGAATTCCAGGTCTGTCTTGAATTGAACCCATTCCGGTTTGATTTCCAAGTTTGGTTTGAAACAAACTTGTTTGTGTTATACCTCCAAGTTTGTTTTGAATCAAATTTGGTCGACCTTTGTTTCACATTCTCAAATCTTTGTTTTTCAACATTATCAGACTTCTTTTTGTCAACATCCACAGGTTTCAGATTCGGACACTTTCGTGCAAGATGTCCTGTTTGATCACATTTGAAACATGTTCTCTTGGACACATCCTTGACCTGTTATTGTTGTCTTTTCTTTTGAGCACATAACTCTTCATTAGACTGTTGTCTAAATTTGAGTTTTTCCTCTTCTTCAAAACTTTTTCCTTGAACAAAATTCATCTTAGTCTGATAATTTGGACTTTCATTTCTTTTCCAACTTTGTTTCTTCTTATAACCCAACCCAGCCTTCATGTTTTTCTTCTTGAAACCAGGTTTGTTATAAAAAGATTTGAGACTTTTACCAGCAAACTTTGAAATTTCAGATTTCTCAATCTCAACCATCTTGAAAACTTTATCAACCTTTTCTGAAATCACATTCTGAATCGGGAATTCAACATCTAAGAATAATTTGTCCAATCCAATCATGGTATAAATCAATCCCTTTGAATAATCATTCAAATTTTTCTCGGATTTTGAGTTTTTCAGATATCCATCATGAAAATTACCTTCATTTTCATCTTGTGATTCAGATTTACCTGTATCAACTGACTCGTCTTTCAACACACTTTCAACGACCTTACCTACCACCTCTGAATCACTAGAATCATCAGATTTGGAATAGGTTACGTCAATGTTATCTGGCAATTGATCTACCATGTTGAAAGCTTTTTCGACCTTTTCATCATCATAAAACACAAACTTTTCCGGTGGTGGAACTTGATGAAACTCTGAGCCAATGCCTTTCTTGTTTTGCTCAGACTCACCATCTCCCGGTTTTATATTGAAAATACGTTCAAGCACATATGACGACGCGTGATAACTTTTTAACTTGTTATTATCCTGTTCTAAATCAGCAATCTGACGCTTAAGTTTAGCAACGTCTTCAATGTAAGAATTAACAACTTGTTACTTTATTTCATAATTTCTCTTATACGTATCAGTTGTTTCAGAACAATATTTCAATCTTGATTGAATAAGTTTCATTTCACTTTTTACTTTTTCATATGATTCTTTTGTAATGTGATAAGCCAATTTTATTTAATCATATTCCTTTTTCATTTCCTGAAAAGCATTCTCTTTTTTATCAGATTCGTCTGTCTTTTTCAAAACTTCATTTTCTTTCAAAACTTCATTTTCTTTCAAAACTTCATTTTCTTTTTCTAATTGTTTACATTTTTCCGAAAGTTTTTCGTCATTATCTTTCAAAACCTTTTCGTTTTCTAACATTTCTTTGCATTTATTTTTGAAAACTTCTTCGATTTTAGTTAATTCAAGATCTCTTGTTCTGAACTTTTCATCTTTTTCAATACAAGCATTGCACGTTTCCATGCATTTCTTGCACTGTTCAATGATTTTGATTTGAGTTTTAGAATCAGAATTTACCTCAGTGATAGGCACTTTGGTGTTTGCTGCAATTTCACTCTGATTCTGATCAGCAACATTCTGCTTTTCTTCTTTTCCAAAACCAGCATCACCAGCAATATTTGCTGTACTTTCAACCTTCACATCTATCGAACTTTCCATCTTCTTCTTAGCTTCTTCAACTTGCTGTTCTTCAGTAACAGCTTTCTCAACCTCTTCATTCACCTCAACTTTTTCTACCTTCACATCCTCTTCTTTAACTGCTTCGACTTAAACTTCCTCAGCTACCTTCTTCAAATCATTCACCGGATTCTCAATATTTTTCTTCATTCTTTCTTCATTCCTCTTCCTCAGATTTGTTGTCATCGCATCTCTGATGATTTTATCCAGCCTTTTTACATATGTTTTGTCTTTTGCAACATTTGAATAATATTCGCCAGATCGAGGAATTACTAGAAGAACATCATCATGAACTATGTCACTTCTGGGAACAACCGGTTCTCCTTCTTTGTTGACGAAACATTCTTGTTTCTTATCCCATCTTTTGTTTCGAATAACATTTTCATATTCTTCCTGCATCTTCTCCATTCTGCATCCAACAATAAAAAATTCTCTCTCAGTTTTCTCTCTCAAAATCTCTTCTCGAGTTTTCTCTTTTATCTCAGCTGTGCCTTTTCTTCTTTGTTTTCCTCTTGAATTTTAGCAACAAAAGCATAATGATCATGTTTTTGAAGAGTTTCTACATCTTCCTTTGTTCTTATTTTGAATCGATAATCAATACGATCTTCTTCTGGACAAATCTGACTCCAGTCAAATCCTTCATCATCATGAAAAATTGCACAAGCTCTTGATTTGGGTTTATCTTCAATCATTTTTGGCTCTTCTTTGCTTCGGTGGTAGATTGCCTTTCGGTAGTAATCATCATTGAAAGGATGTTCATTTCCACCAGCTGCAGAATTATTGCATTCTCTCTTGAAATGACCTTTTTGCTTACATTTGAAGCAGGTCACTTTAGATTTGTCAAATCCAATTTAGTTGAAGCACCACCAAGAGATTGTTTCCCGGTAATCTCCATATATCTCTGAACTCTACGAATGCAACTTGCCAAACACCAGCGAATGTCTATGAGCTTCATTTCTTCTGGATCAATCTGGTCGTAGTCTTCTTTGGTCAATTCAGAGTTTCCTATTTTGCCTGCAACTAGACCTTCATATGATTCTAGAACTGATGCAAGAAAACTCATTTGCTGCTTAGCTGCATTGATGCTCATTGCAGGAGAATTTTTCAACTTAAGAGCAATGTTGCACAATATCTCCTCTGCTTCTGCAGGACTTGTTTTTTAAGATGAATGATATCCAGAATTGTAGCTCGATGAGGTTGTTTGTGATTCTTTCATCTTCTCACCACTGAATGCTGTCTTTGGTGAACTATCAGCTTTCACCAAAGGTAAATTGCCTTTGTAGTACAGACCAACATTCTGATGATGTGATGAACTGCTCATCTTGCTTTGCTTTTGCAATTCCAGATCATGACTCTCAATTTTTTCTAACAAAACATCAAGAGAAATTGTATCATACAAAGCATCATTTTTCAGAATAAAAACAAACGTTTGCCACTGATCAGCTCGTGGTAACGCTTCAATTACTTTGTCAATTATTTCTTCTCTAGTATTCACAATTTGAAACCTTTCAAGCTCAATTTTTAGGTGACAAAAGCGTTCAATCATTTGCCTAACAGATTCACCTTTTAAACCATCAAACAAATCGAATTCCTTCTTTAATAACGCAATTTTGTTTTTCTTAATTTGTTTACCCCCCTCAGCTTTCACCCGTAAAGCTTCCCATATAGATTTCGAAGACCCATCATGATTTAACAACGAAAAAATATCATCTCGAATCGATTGTTGAATCAAAGCGATCATTTTTTTGCTCATATGAAAATTTTCGTTTGTCTTCTTCTTGAAAACTCTTAAGCGGGATTTCTTCTCCTTTGTCATCAGTAGGTTTATCATAGCCAAACTCCAAGCAAAACCAACTTTCATGTGCATACGCTTTAGTCCAATTGATAAACCTTTCTTTCCACCAAACATAATCCTCAATATTATCAAGCTTAAGTGGTTTCGAATAGGTTCCATAAAAGTTGTCATGTTTAATGTTGTCTTTGATTGTTTTTGTTATCGCTTTGGGTGTAGCATCTGAAGCTCCCACCGTATCCGAGGTAAACGCGTTGTAGAAAGTATTGAAAAATTCTTCAGCCATGATGAAAATTCTTGAATCAATGTACCTGGAGACGAATAGTCAAACAAACACAATCAGTCTAAACACTATTAAACAACTTGAAATAAACTGACACTCGGTTGATGAGAAATGATCTTGATGCGAAAAATCCACTTTCAAACGAAATAAGGATCTTCAAGCGAAATCACTAGTTGAAGCGAAATAGCAACTTTCAAGCGAAATCCCTAGATGACCCTTCAAGCGAAATTAGAACTTCAAGCGAAATCAGATGAACTTTTAAGCGAAATAGCAGATTCAAGCGAAATCTCATGCAAATCTCAAGCGGAATAACAAATTAAAGCGAAATCAGCTAGACTTTTCAAGCGAAATCAGAATGTTTGTTCAAGCGGAATTACGTTTTTGGTCCAATTTTGTCATTTTTACTTCGAATTTTGATCTGAAACTCTCAAGGGTTTGTTAAAACACTGTTTCGCATGTACTGTGAAAAATTCAATCCATTTTGACCGTGAAATCTTGTCCAATTTGAAAAAGAAGGTGTAGAAGTCAGAAAACAGATGCAATCAAGCTGAACTCTTCTTCCTGAGCTCTGATACCACTTGTAGGATCGTTGTACGACCTGACTGAGTCGATCAGAAGAGTTGTTTATCCGAATCAAAGGCGGAATCAATGACACGGACGCTTGATTCAATTTAAATATCTCATATATTGATATAATAGTGATTACAGCATCTGGAGACAATTCGGCAGCACTTCGTTGCCGAATACAAGATCCTAATTCTGCTTCCAAATGAAACAGACATGCTCTCTATTTATAGTAGTGTGATTTCGCTTGAAATGGTCAAGGCGCATTCAAGCGAAATTAACATTGTTGATTTCGCTTGAAATGTACTTTGGCAGTTTCAAGCGAAATTACCAACAAATCCACATATCTCACTTTCTAGCAACTTGAGCACTGTTTATCCTATCCTATTACATTATATGACTCGATACAAGACAAAGTCAATAGACATAGTGCACTAACAGACGCATATAATTATTATTATTAATTTTGTGAGAATAGGGTTCAGGCAATACGACTATGTGATCGGTTAGTTTGATTTGAATTTTGAAAGGAGGAAGAATTATGGCAGAAGATAAATGGTGATAAAGTGATTTTCAATAATGCAGGATTGTATTTATAGTACATTGGAATTAGGATAGTATAAAAGCGTATGGTTATTTATGGCTTAAAATAGATCGAGATTCAAGTCAATCTCTTGGTCCAATTGGTGTAAATTCAGTTTTATGTTGTCACACCCCGACCGCGTAAAACAACAAACCGCGGCGGAAACGTCGGGGAGTGGAGCGACATAATTATTGTTTCACAACCATGGTAATTAAAGTTTTGGTCTTATTAATTAAAGTGTTTACATTGTCTTGGAATTTACAAAAACATAACATAATTAAACTGTCTTTTAAGTCACTAAGGCCCGAGTCCGCCTAAGTGTAGCATGATCAGCCTTAAACATTAGCTCCTGAAACACATGTGAAATTAGGTACGTCAGCATAAAAATGCCTGTGAGATACATAGGTTTTGTTGATGAAAGGTTCATGACTTGTAGTTAAAAGGAATGTTTAACAAAAGTAGTCATGAACCTTATAAAAAAGTTTTCTTTTGTAAAATCATGTGAAAATCGAAGTGAAAATCAGATGATATAAAAGAATAATGCATGGTTAAGTAAATAACCAAGTAAAAGTTGAATTTGTGTAAAATATGTTACTTGTAAACAATGTTTTGTGAAAATATGTCATATGTATAAAATTTGTCATGTCTTTGTCGAAGTGGTTTAAATAACGCTACGATATGTTATATAATAAAAGCCCTTATATATAGGAAGTACCAACGGCGTATCCACCATGCTTTTATCATATTACACATCGCCTCGATATGTAAATCACTTATCCATAACCACCCAAAAATGTCTTGTTTAAACAAATGTCAAAATGTTTATGTGTAAACAGTGTCAAATGTTAATATGTAAACCATGTCTTGTATAATCAATTGTAATGTATGGCAAGTAAAGAGTATTTTCTTAAACCATATGTATAATGTCAATGTGTAACCAAATGTCATGTATGGTGAATAAAAAGTATTTACTCAATCCCATATGTAAAATATACAAAACAATGTCTTTGAATAAACCTAAGTTTAAATCAAAAGTTATGTTTTGCAAAAACAATGCTTTATGATTACGAACATTTATGCAGTAATGTTTATCGCATACATTCAAGCCTTGAGACTGTCGGATAAACCCTTAACATGTCACACCCTGACTTTTGCTGAAGCGTGGTTAATTTGGTGTGACTTCTTAATACCATAGCAATCAATCATAACAATGCTATATGATAAAAACACGAGATGTTCATCCATTAATATAGTTTAGAAAATACATAACATACTTGTCTTGAAACTTCCACCCCAAAATAAGTTACAAACCATGACTTGTTTAGAACGAGTTCATAAGACTCAACAAAAGTCTTTCAATAAAACGAGGTTTAGAGACATGTAACCCGTCTAGGAAGAGGTTACACCTCCCAAACCCTACAACCCTGGATGACATCTTTATTTAGTACGCAGCTTGACTAACATGCATCACTTGCCAGATCCGATTAATTCCCTGAAATACATGTAGTTTAAAAATATCAACAAAAAGTTGAGCGAGTTCATGTGTATGTTTGTGAGTATAAACCGTTGAAATATGTCTTGTATGTATAAAAGTCCCTGGTATGTAGCAATAAGGAAAAACAGATCACCAATGGGTTGCAAAGCCAATGGTATGTGTGAAAATGGTGCAGGAAGACTCAAACCTAGCAAATTTGTCTCCGGTATGAAGACATAGTCACCACTATGGGCCGCGGCCTCATGGGTGTGGGCTCGCTACACCCAAATAGATCTATCACTCATGTCCCTTGGTCCTACAATGAGGATTAATGGCCTTAAGTGTCATGCCCACCACTCACATGATCGCGCAGTAAACCCTCCTTAAGCTAACCATACCATGTATAAAAATGTCTGTAATAATTGTAACATGTATTCCACCCCCGAAGTATAAAACTGAAAACAGTTAAGAGAAAAGGGGGACATGAACTCACTGTAGTGCGTCTTGTACCGTATCTTAAACTCTGTCAGCTACACGACAACCTACAACGTACTAATGTCTAATAGACGAACGGGCCGTGCCTTGGCTTAGAGTTTAATGTTTTTGAGTTGCGTTTCTTATGTTATCTCAAGTTATAATTATTTGTCTAAATAATTAATATTTCAACTTAAATTATATGTAGTGTTGGAATAATTGTTCATTCAATATTTTTTGTATTAATACTTCTAAAGTATTTACTCCGTATTCCTTTCCCATGTATGGGGGTATTTATACATGTATGTTCGTATTTGAAATAATATATTTTTAAGTCCCACTTAGAAAATATATATAACTTATTTGTCAAAAATAATGTATTCCAATATATATATATATATATATTTCCCAAAAATAATATATTTTCACTTCTTGTCCAAAAATAATATATGCCAAAAATATATAAGTAAAAGTAATTTCCGGAATATTTTGTGAGTTACGTTTTATCGTTCGGTTTCACAATACCAAGTGTGTAACTTAAATATTTATTCCGTGTGATTTTTGGTATTATGTTGGAGTTGTAATTTCATGGTCTTTTGTTAAGATATATTATTTTACCCTAAAATAATATAACGACTCCACAAATCAAACAAATATCCACACATGTGTCTTAATATAAAATATATATTCTAAATATATATTTGCCCCTTTTTATTTACAAAAATCATCCTCCAATACTTGTACTTTTGTTACAAAAATTATGGCGAGGTTTATGTTTGAAAAGCATAGATTAAAATACACTAGTAAACACTTGTCTAGAAAATATTTTCTAAGTGTTGGGATTTTTAGAAAATTTCGCCATAGTTTCCTTTGTAAATGGAGGTGTCCATGCTATTTAGCATATCATTTTCTTTTCCAAAAATCATTCAAACAATCAACAATCATACTCTAGACAATATTATGTTCACCAAGTGCAAAAATTATATGATTTTCATAACATCATGAACTTGATATTTCACAAAAACGCGTAGTAACTTGGTAACTCGTTTAGTGGACTTAGTCACCCTCCAAAGTGTGTTTACTTTTGTTAAAAACTCATTCTCGGGATTTCTAGATGTTCACAACTTGTGAACTCATTTTACAAAAATATTTATTTACAACATCTTAATGTTTTACTAGCCTTCCTACACTTATTTTATTTCCAAAAATAATGTAAGTGTTAGAAAAGTTATGATCTTTCAAAAATCATCTTTACAACTTGGTTTTTCTTGGATAATCATACTCAAGTCTTGGATTCACAAGTTTACTAGTTCACTAGGTTTATTACTTTGTAAGAAAATCATTTTTACTTTCAAGTTCATGTTTGTTCAAGAAGATGATTATTTCATGTAAACCCATAATCACCCTCTAACTTGTTAAACCATGTTTTTAATCATACTTTAACAAGTTCCATATGATGATCATCATCATATTATCAAGAAATCAACAATCAAATGCCATGCATGCTTTAATCAACATTAATCCAACAAGATTTTATCATATATCATCTTTATGTTTCAAGATTTAAGTGCAAGTCCTTTAGTGTTCTTGATATTTCATCACAATGTACATCTTGTAACCATAAAAATAAAAGTAAACAAGAGTAGCAAGAAGTTTACAACTAGCTTAAAGCTAGGGAAGAACACTAGTGAAAAAGATGATGAAGATGGTGAATGAATGCAAGTAAGAGAGCTCCTTGATGATCCACAAGCTTCAAGCTCCAAGAATCACCTTCTAATACTTGAATGAACTTGAAAATGGATGGATATGGTGGTGACAAGGTGGTGGTGGTGGTGGCGGTTATAAGTGAGCCGAGAGGGAGAAAGTGAGATGAGGGAGGTGGTGTGAAGTTTGTGTGAAGATATGAAATGATTTGGAAATCTTAAGGCACCATACTTATAATTCTTTCTTCTAATATTTTGTCCACCACAACAAGTAAAGATTTAATATAAAATAGAAACAAATCTAGGAGGTAAGGGGTGAATTTGGTGGGTCCCTTTGGTGACCGTAAATGGGTAGGGGGTTAATTGTAAAATTTGATAATAAGTAGGTAAATATTTAGGAGGTTAAGTGTAAATCTAGTGTATGATGTGTATGGTGCATTATATAATGTGTTGGGGGTATTCGGGGACCATAAATAGTCCAAAAATAATAAAACGATGTTTCTGACAAAATTTTGGTGTCCCGGGTAATGTCCGGTTGTTCGGTTAGATACCGGTTCGTTAAAGTGCTAAGTTGTTCCGTATAGTGTCCTTTATGTATCTTTTTGTAACACAATTAATTCCCAACACTTAGGAAAGCATTCAGGACCATTTAGTCAATTTTCTGCATAATACAAGTATGTTAAAATGCTGAATTTTGCTGAAAATGCAGAATTCTGCACTTAAAGTGAGTTTTAGGCACTTTCCGGCACTCAAACTATCACCTAGTGACGCAGTTTTATGGTCCTCACTTCCCTACACACCATACTAGCGTAGTACCTTGTATCTGGCCCACACTGGGCCTCAAAACGCTGCCTGTCTATGTACTGGCACTGTCAGTATATTTCTGAGTTATCCGCTCACTGTGCTAACTGTGCTTTGTGCATCAAGTATGTCACTAAAGTTTGTCTATGATAGATGGTGTGACAGTATGAAATGTGATGCACATGTATGTATGATGCAGAAATCATAAAGCAGTTTAAGTCAACAGTTGTAATCAAGCTCAGTCATTAAGCACAAATTTAATATTAATTAATTATACGGATACCTGTAATTATGAGGGTTGTCATATTCTCCCCCCGTTAAGAAAATTTCGTCCTGAAATTTTAAGTTCTGCGTCTAGTTGCAGGGGTCTTGGGGAACAAATGTGGGTATTTTTCCTTCATGCGATCCTCACGTTCCCACGTGAATTCTGGGCCATGACGTGCATTCCATCGAACCTTGACGAGTTTGACACTACTCCTGCGTGTTTTGTTAATCTTCCAATCCGTAACCTCAACTGGTTCTTCAGTAAAGTGGAGTGTGTCGTCAATGTGGACTTCGTCGGCAGGAATGACCACTGTCTCTTGAGTTGGACTCTTTTTCAAATTAGATACATGGAATGTATCGTGAACGCCGTTTAGTTCTGCGGGTGAATCCAACTTATATTCTACCAAACCAATCCTTTTCAGGATTTTAAATGGACCAATGTATCTTGGGTTCAGCTTCCCAAAGTGTGCCACACCCTTCCATGGTGAAACTTTCAACAAAACCATATCTCCCACCTCAAATTCGAGAGGTTTTCTTCTCCGGTCCGCATAACACTTTTGTCGATCACGAGCCACTTTGATGCGCTCTCGGATCTGTATAATATTGTCAGTCATTTCTTGGACCAATTCCGGACGCACAAGCTGCCGCACAAGCTGCCTATCCCCCGCGTCTGCCTAGCATAGCGGTGATCGACCACTTGCGTCCATAAAGAGCTTCGAATAGGGCGGCCTGAATGCTTGCATGATAACTGTTATTGTATGAAAATTCGACCAATGGTAGGTGAGTGTCCCAACTCCCACCTAAATCCATTACGCAAGCTCGCAACATGTCTTCCAACGTCTGAATCGTTCGTTCGCTCTGTTCGTCTGTCTGCGGGTGAAAGGCAGTACTCAGATTCAACTGAGAACCAAAAGCTTCTTGAAAGGATTGCCAAATCCTTGACACGAATCTTCCATCTCTATCAGAGATAATTGAGAGAGACACTCCATGACGTGCAACAATCTCTCTCATGTATAGCTCAGCTAACTTGCTCGTGTTGTCTTTCTCTTTGATTGCCAAAAAGTGTGCAGATTTCGTTAAACGGTCTACAATCACCCAAATTGTATCATGGCCTTTGGGCGTCTTTGGCAATTTCGTTATAAAGTCCATCGAAATCTGTTCCCATTTCCATTGGGGTATTTCAGGTTGCTGCAAGAGACCTGAAGGCTTCTGGTACTCGGCCTTTACCTTGGCGCAAGTTAAACATTTGCCAACATAAATCGCAACATCGCCTTTCATTCTTGGCCAGAAATCCTTTAGATCTTGGTACATCTTATCCGATCCTGGATGGATCGAGTACCTTGACTTGTGAGCCTCATAAAAAATAACGTCTCTCAGACCACCAAAGAAAGGAACCCAAATCTTCCCAAGAAACATAATGTTCCATCCTCCTTTGGTACCAGTTGCTTCTCCATCCCACGGAGATATTCATTCACAAGGTTTTCCCTTTTGAGAGCTTCTCTTTGCGCGGCACGAATGCGCAACGAGAGGTCCGTTTGTACAATCATTTCCAAAGCCCTAACCCTTATGGGCTTAATCCTTTCTTTCCAACTTAAGGCATCGGCGACCACATTCGCCTTCCCTGGATAATACTTAATTTCACAGTCATAATCATTCAACAGTTCTACCCAGCGTCTTTGCCTCATGTTAAGCTCTTTTTGATCAAAAATATGTTGCAAACTCTTGTGATCAGTAAAGATTGTGCATCGCGTGCCATACAAGTAATGTCGCCAAATCTTTAACGCAAACACCACTACGCCTAACTCCAAGTCATGAGTGGTGTAGTTTTTCTCGTGAACCTTCAGCTGGCGCAAAGCATAGGCTATAACTTTTTGTCGCTGCATCAACACGCAGCCCAAACCTTGACGCGAAGCGTCGCAATAGACCACAAAGTCGTCAGTGCCTTCGGGTAGAGATAAGATCGGTGCGTCACAAAGTTTGTTCTTCAACAATTGGAATGCTTCTTCTTGTTTGTCTCCCCAATCAAACTTCTTGTCTTTTTGGGCGAGGGAAGTCAGAGGTTGAGCGATTTTCAAGAAATCCTCAATGAATCTGCGATAATAACCAGCCAAACCTAGGAACTGTCGAATCTCGGTTGGCGTCTTCGGAGTCTCCCAGTTCTTGATTGCCTCGATCTTTGTGGGATCCACATGAATTCCATTTTCATTAACTACATGACCAATGAACTGAACCTCGCGTAACCAGAACTCGCACTTTGAGAACTTCGCGTACAACTTCTCTTTCTTGAGCAGTTCTAAGATAGCTCTTAGGTGTTGCTCATGTTCTTCCTTCGTCTTCGAGTAGATCAAAATATCGTCAATGAACACAATCACAAACTTATCAAGGTACGGCTTGCAGACTCTGTTCATCAGATCCATAAACACGGCTGGCGCGTTCGTCAACCCAAATGGCATAACCAGGAACTCGTAGTGCCCATACCGAGTCCTAAAAGCAGTTTTTGGAATACTCTCTTTCTGAATCCTCAGCTGGTGGTACCCTGATCGTAGGTCGATCTTTGAGTAAAAACTTGAACCTTGTAATTAATCGAACAGGTCATCAATCCTTGGTAAAGGATATCTATTCTTGATTGTCAACTTGTTCAGCTCCCGGTAGTCGATACACATGCGAAAACTACCATCTTTCTTTTTAATGAACAGGACTGGAGCTCCCCAAGGCGAGAAGCTTGGTCTGATAAATCCCTTATCCAAAAGGTCCTGGAGTTGTGTTGACAGCTCTTGCATCTCTGAAGGTGCAAGTCGATATGGTGCCTTAGCCACAGGCGAGGCGCCTGGGACTAAGTCAATATGAAACTCGACTTGTCTTTGTGGCGGCACCTGGAAAGTCTTCGGGAAAGACTTCAGGATATTCCTTCACGATTGGAATGTCTTCTAGTTTCGGCTCAGCGGCTTCTTTATCCACGATGTGTGTCAAGAAGGCAGTACATCCCTTCTTCAGACATTTTCTAGCCTTCAAGCAACTAATGATCCTTAGGGGCGTATCACGCTTCTCTCCGTGTACCACAATCGTTTCTCCATTCGCCATTGGGATGCGAATGGTTTTCTCGTGACATACAATTTCGGCTCTGTTGCTAGACAACCAATCCATTCCTACTACCACGTCGAAGCTTCCCAACTCGACTGGCAGTAGATCCAGTGTAAACTCGTGATCTCCCAGCTCTATTACGCATCCTCTGATGACTTCATTCGTTTCAACTAGCTTTCCATTAGCCAGTTCAATTGAGTACGGAATATCTAACTTACTAGCAGTTAACCCAAGCATACTTTTAAATTCTAGCGACACAAAACTATAGTCGGCACCAGTGTCAAATAGCACAGATGCAAAGCGTTGATTAATAAGGAACGTACCAGTAACTACATTGGGATCCTGGCGTGCTTCCCTTGCACCTATATTGAAGACTCTGCCTTGCGCTTGATTGAGTTTCGGGCATTCCCGCTTAAAGTGCCCCATGTCTCCACAGTTAAAACACCCTGGTCCTCAACCATTCCCATTACCATTTCCACCTCGATTGACGTTCGCTCCCCGGTTACCAGCTTGATTCCCAGTATTTCCACGATTCCCATTTCTGCCATTTCCTCCCTGTTGGCGGTTTCCATTCCCTCCTCCATAACCTATTTGATTACCACGACCAACACCGGTACCAACGCAGCATGTTTCTTTTGAGTGGCCAGTCTTCCCACAAGACTCACATTTCCTGAGTCTGCACAGGCCGGGATGGTGGTACTGGCATGTATCACACTTGGGCAGAGTGCCCATGTAACCCTTCCCTCTGTTTTCAGCACCAGTTTTGGCCCTGGATGGTGCGCTTCCCTCTTCTCTCTTGCTGACACTGTTGGTACCCTTTTTGAAGTTTGAGAACTTCCTCTTGTTCTCACTCGATGATGATTCAACATGTGTCTCCTTCTTTTTCGGTTCAGAAATTGAAAACTTGTTCAACCGGATGGCTTCTTCAGTTAGTGACACGCTGAGATCAATGGCTTCGGTAATTGTTGCAGGCTTGGATGTGGTTACCATACTCATGATCTGGGGTGCCAATCCCCAGATGAAACGCTCAATGCGTTTAAATTCTGGATCAACCATATACAGCACAACGCGTGACAAGTCGTGGAACCTTTGTACATATTCAGCAATTTTTGGACCGTCCATTTTGAGGTGCCAGAATTCAGTTTCCAGCTTCTGTATTTCGGCCCGTGAACAGTATTTCTTCCTTATGAGCTCCTTCAGCTCAGTCCATGTCAAAGCATACGCCGCCGCCTCCCCCAGGGTCTGGACCTGAAGATTCCACCAGGATAAAGCACCATCAAGAAAGAGCCCTGAGATATATGTAACTTGATGTTCAGGAGCACACTTGCTCATCCTTAAAATAGAATCCGTCTTTTCTGTCCATCTGACGAAAGCAACAGCACCCCCAGTGTTGTCATAATTTAAGGGCTTACAATCCAGAAATTGTTTGTAGGTACAGCCTGTACAGGCAATATCATTAACAGAAAGCATTAGCAGATGTGTAAGAAGTATCCAAGCGTAACGTAATATATCTCAAGCGACTTGGACATTACCGTTGGGTGGGTTGTTGTTCCTTGAGGAACCTCCGCTAGTCTCGGCGCGGGAGGCCTCATACTGTGCTATTGCTGCGGTAATTCGCTCCTGTAACTCTGCCTCAGTGGTAGGCAAACGTGTGTCTCGTCGTGGAGGCATCTTCTATAAGAAGATTGTATCGGTCAGGTCATAGTAAGTATAGTCAGTAAGTAATATGCGTATGTAATAATATCCATCAACACAACAATATATAACATCCCATGTCATAACACAAACAAATAAATCAACAATGCATGTAATGAGAAGGCTGCGATTGAGCTTTGCATATAACAAGACCACCAATACAGTTTTACAATTTTATCATATGTTAAAAGAGACTAAGGGTCCCATCACCCTTGTCTGAATCGTCTAACAATCTACAACAACCAAAAGTCAAATATCAAAAGTGTGGTCTTCGAAAGTCTTCACAATCATGGCTCAATAGCTGTCTTCTCACCAAAAGTAGCCTATCTACAGGAGACCTAAAACCCCTAAGCTGATGGTGGGGGAGGAGGAGGTGGAGGAATGAAAATCAATCTGCGCAAACGTGCCAAATCCTCCTCAAGAGCATGGACAACACGCAACAGGTAATCAATCTGCTGGTCCGTGGTGAGGAAGCGGACATTAGAATCAGGGTGCAGTCCGAGAGGAGCTGGTGGTGTCGCAAATGGAGACTGGCAATAACAAGGGGGAGGACGCGGGATCCTCTCTAGCTCCTGGACTCGTCGGCTCAACGCATCCTGCTGTAACTGCAAGGATAAAAGTATATCATCCGTTGTATACCCAACATGAAAATGATGGTATGGATCTGACAAAGGCATGACGTTGGGCGAAGACCACATAAATGGCTCGCCCGTGGGTGCTGAAGAAGTAAAAGCAGTGTGTGCAACAGGTGCAAAAGGGGGTATAAATGGAAAAGCTGCTGTCATAGGTGGTATGTGATCATGCTACTGAGTAGAAGGTCCTTCCCCTGGACGGGGAGGAGGAATGTCCTGAAGAAAAGTGACGGGTAAATCCATGCGGTGGACGTCTGACACGGGAGGGTGAAACTGTGGGACATCAAAGGGTGCAAAAACAGGTGCAGCAGGGGGAGTGACTGGTAGATCAAATGGAGGATAGTCATCATCATCCTCAATCCACCCGTTACGGGTGTCGGCATATCTAAGATCAACGTGTGTAGCAAATGAAGCACGGTCCACAAACACAGTGGCCGGTTCGGGCAGAGGTGCAACAACGACAGGAACTTCAACAACTGGTGGTGCAAGTACTGGAACATCAACAACGGGTGGTGCAACGACTGGTACATCATCAGGAATAGGGCCGTGCATAGGTAAAGGGTTGGCTAAAGCTGGCTCATGATCAGCTGGCATGAGGAGCTGATCGATCGGAAAAACAGGTGCCTCAACGGGTGACTCAGCAGGTACAAACTCAACCTCAGCATCCGGGTCAATGCCATGGGGAACAATGGGTGCAGCAGACATCGCCGTGTCTGAATCAGTGTCGGTGGAGTAGTGCTGTACACCCTGGGCGTGAAGAGTGGCGGATGATACAGACTCAAGCGAGTAGGAACCAGACGGATCGGGCAAGGCCTCCACAACAAGAGCCTCGATAGGTGGCACAACAATGGCATCAACAGCAGGAACCTCAACGACATGAACAACAGGGTCATCGACCGGAATATCAGCAAGTGGAATATCGTCATCCATCGGTGCCCCGCCATCCTGGTCACCCTCCGGGGGACCCTCGATGAATAGATCGATGTCGTCAACAGATAACGCGTCAAGAAGCTGTTCCTTAAAAGGAACTGCAGCAAGTGGGAGAGGGGCAGTTATCTGGACAAGTGGTAGATCCTTGCCCGGTAGACCATCAACTAAAGGCAAGTCATCTCCAAAGTCCGGTAGGGCAAAGGGCTGAAAATCATCCTCGTCGGTACTCGTGGTGTCTGATGTATAAACCTCCGGGTCCGTGGCTATCTCATCATCCGAGGTAATAGCCATAGGGTCTATCGTGTCGGACACTCCACTATCAGAAGCAGATGACATGGTGTCTGTAACACAACCACAACATATGCACATATATCAGATAAGTATCTAAGCAAATAACAATGTAATCATGTATGCATCCTAGTCCTCCCAGACTATTCTACCCAGTCTCTCAGACTAAATCCCTGGTCTCTAATGTCACACCCTGGCTTTGCGGACGCGTGGTTAATTTTGGTGTGACTTCTTAATACCATAGCTTAACCATAACAAAGCTATATGAAATAAAATCATGCAAGATCATCCATTTAATTAAGTTTTAAAACCAAATACAACCACATTGTCTTAACGGAAACACATCCTAACGACATTGTTCAACAAACACAAACATCAACATGACATAAAAACAGTTTAAGGACTGTGACTTGTCCAGGAAAGAGTCACATTCCCCAAACCCGGATGACCTCGAAACTAGTGCAGCGGGAAAACGTGCCATACCGCGCCAGATCCTTTAATTTCCTGAAATACATGTAAGTTGAAAAATCAACAATAATGTTGAGCGAGTTCATGTGTAAGTGAGTAAGTAAACCTTTGTGAGTATAAAAATAGTCTTGGTATGTAGCAAATAAGGGAATTGAGATCACCAATGGTTTGCAAGGCCACTGATATATGTGAAGTGCAAATAGGGAGACTCAAACCTAGCAGATTTCGCCACGGCATTAGTATGTGGACAAAGTCACCCCAAGGTCCGTTTCTAGTTTGGCCTGGGGCTGGGCTCGCTACACCCAGATAGATCTATCGCTCCTGTCCCTCGGTCCTACCATGAGGACTAATGGCCTCATATTGCTCCTACCCACTCACATGATCTAAGTAGTAAACCTCCTTACGCTAACCATACCATGTATAAAGTACTTGTAATCAAAGTAACATGTATTTCACCCCCGCAGTTAAGAAAACTGAAAACAGTTAGAGAAAAGGGGGACATGAACTCACAGTGGTGCGTCTCTACCAAGTATGCCTCCAAATCGATCAGCTGTATGACGACCTACACGTACTAATTCTATTAGACGGACGGCCGTGCCTTAGCTTTATGGTTTAAGTTTTTGGGAAATAGTTAGGCAACTATTTCGTGTTTACGTTCTGTATATACTTGGTAGTTATTCTCCTTCCCAAGGATGGGGGATTTAATACATGTGTGTTCGTAACATTCAGATTTCACTATTAAGTCTCACTTAATATATTTTATTTCCTAACTCCAAAATATAAATATTCTTCCCAAAAATATTATATTTTAATACATGTGATTTTCCCAAATTAATACTCAGTAATATTATTTTTACTCTAAAAATAATATTTACGTAGTTCACAAAATAATCATAAACACTTATACAAGTGATGTTGTGAAAGAAGAATATATACTAAATATATATATGTATCACGTTTTATTTTGTGAAAATCCCACCTCTGATGTTTTGTAAATATAGTCGTGGCGAAACTTATATTTTGAAAACAAGTCAAAATGTATTTCTAACACTTATAGTGAAAATATTTCTAAGTGTTAGGTTTTTGGGAAAATTTCGCCAGAGTTTCCTCTGTAACTGGAGGTGGCCACGCTTTCAAGCGTATCATTTTCTTTTATAAATCAAACCAACAATCTTCTTATTCGATCAAAACAATGTTCAAACCACAAACTAGTCAAAATATGTATATAAATCGCATAAATTTCATGAACTTATGATTTATTCAAACTATGAAGTAAATCCCATTACTTTTAGTGGATCTTTATATAAAACAATCCGAGTTTGTAAAAACCTCGTTTTTATGGAAGTTCCGTCTTTACAACTTCTCGTCATCTTTTTCAAAAATAGTTATTTGTCAAAACTTTGTGTTACACATGTGTTTACACACTTGTGTGTTCTAAAAACCATTCGTGTTAGTGTAAGATCCGTCTTTAGACAACATGATTTCTTTGATACCTGGTTCTTTGAAAATACCGCTTGTAGATACGTAGATCTACTAGTTTTAAACACTATTTCACAAGCTAAAACACTTTTACACAAGTTCATGATTCGAGTGTGGTAGAGTTTCATCTTCTAACCCTTGTTATACTTAAACAAGCTTTATGTCATAATCCAAGATCATGACTAAACCGGGTTAAATGATGATCTGAGCTACCACAACATAGATTGGGTCCAAATAATCGCACAAATCAAATACTACATGATTTACACAACATATGTGCTTTTAACCACCATTTTTAGTGTTTTTAGTAGACTTTTAAGCTTCAACTTGTATGTTTGCGACTTTTAACCGTTACATATCATTTTGACCACTTAAAAATAGTTCAAGAAGGTGATTTAAGCAACATACCACTAGCTCGAGGCTAGGGAAGAATCTATGCGAAAAATGCGTGGATAAAAGAAAAGTAGAGAGGTCCTTCGCCTTCCGTTTGCACCAAGACTCCTTATATGCGATCCTCAACACTTGTATGAGCTTGGAATAAGATGAACAAAAATCGAAAGTGGATGTATGCTCAAGGGGGTGTTCGGCCGAAAGCTTATAGGGAGAGAGAGAGAGTTGTTTTGTGGAGGAAAGTGATGAATGATCATGTTGTGTTAATCTTGCATCTTATAGACAATCATCAAGGTCTTTAACCAAGGGATTATGTGTATGTTAGATACTAGGCAAAGTTGATTATTTTAATCAATTATAGGACAAGGGTGTCCCCTCTAGTTGGGGACGGTTAGTGAGGGGGGGGGGGTCCTAGTCCGATTCCAACTAGTTAGTTAGGATAATAGTTAGGTTAAGTAAGTTAGTTAAGTGCTTAACCCGGTTAGTAGTGTGTCATGCGTGTTATGACGGGTGTTAGGGTATTCAGGGACCCTAACTGGCTCAGAAAAAAATAAATAATGAAAATAACAACATTTTCATGTTCCGGGTATAGTCCGGTTGTTTGGTTGGATAGTAATCCGTTAAAGTGCTTAACAAAGCTTTAAAGTGTCGTTAATACCCTTTTTAGTGACACAACTCATTTCTGACACTTTGGAAAGTGTCTAGTAATATTGTTCTCATGTTTTGGCACTTTATTAGTTAGCTAAAAGCTGAATTATTATGTAAAGTGCTGAGTTTTGTACTTAGAGTACGTTTTAGGCACATCCAGTCATTGTGACTTATTCCTAGAGACGCAGTTCTACAACCCTTGTATCCCTACACTCACCACTAGTGTAGTAAAATATTTCTGGCTCCTACGGGCCTTAGAGGCAGTGTTTGCCTGATGCTGGCTTTATCAGCATGTTCAATAGGTTATCCGTTATAGTGCTACTGTGCTTTTTGTGCATCATGTTTGTCACTAAGGTTTAGCATGTAAAAAAAATGTAGTGACAGCAAGTAAAGTATGATGCAAGTAGGTACATGTATCAGTATTCAAGTAGCAGTTTATTCACAAGTTCAAGCAAGCACAGTAATTAAGCAGTAATTAATTATTAATTAAGTCGTAAGGATACCTGGTTTAGTGAGGGTTGTCACATCTAAGACCAACTCCCTGGTCTCTAAGACCAAACCTCCCAGTCTCTAAGACTAACTCCCTGGTCTCTAAGACCAACTCCCTGGTCTCTAAGACCAAATCTCCCAGTCTTTAAGACTAACTTTCCCCAGTCTCTAAGACTGACCCCCCTCAGTCTCTAAGACTGAATTATCCCCAACCTCTAAGACTGTACTCCCCCAGTCTCTAAGACTGAACTCCCTCAGTCTCTAAGACTGAACTCCCTCAGTCTCTAAGACTGAATTACATACATAACCTTTTTGAAACGTGTATTCGTGCCTTTTGTTTGTAAAAATGTTTGTTCCCTGGATCTGGACATTTTGTGTATGCAATGTAAAAATGTTTGAAATCGTTTTCGTGAGCGCCCTAATGATCATAGTCTAGACTCGAGAAAGAATCCTAGTTCGCTATGATCGAGGCTCTGATACCAAGTTGTCACACCCTGACTTTTGCGGAAGCGTGGTTAATTTGGTGTGACTTCTTAATACCATAGCAATCAATCATAACAATGCTATATGATAAAAACACGAGATGTTCATCCATTAATATAGTTTAGAAAATACATAACATACTTGTCATGAAACTTCCACCCCAAAATAAGTTACAAACCATGACTTGTTTAGAACGAGTTCATAAGACTCAACAAAAGTCTTTCAATAAAACGAGGTTAAGAGACATGTAACCCCTCCAGGAAGAGGTTACACCTCCCAAACCCTACAACCCTGGATGACATCTTTATTTAGTACGCAGCTTGACTAACATGCATCACTTGCCAGATCCGATTAATTCCCTGAAATACATGTAGTTTAAATATATCAACAAAAAGTTGAGCGAGTTCATGTGTATGTTTGTGAGTATAAACCTTTGAAATACGTCTTGTATGTATAAAAGTCCCTGGTATGTAGCAATAAGGAAAAACAGATCACCAATGGGTTGCAAAGCCAATGGTATGTGTGAAAATGGTGCAGGAAGACTCAAACCTAGCAAATTTGTCTCCGGTATGAAGACATAGTCACCACTATGGGCCGCCCCGGCCTCATGGGTGTGGGCTCGCTACACCCAAATAGATCTATCATTCATGTCCCTTGGTCCTACAATGAGGATTAATGGCCTTAAGTGTCATGCCCACCACTCACATGATCGCGCAGTAAACCCTCCTTAAGCTAACCATACCATGTATAAAAATGTCTGTAATAATTGTAACATGTATTCCACCCCCGAAGTATAAAACTGAAAACACTTAAGAGAAAAGGGGGACATGAACTCACTGTAGTGCGTCTTGTACCGTATCTCAAACTCTGTTAGCTACACGACAACCTACAACGTACTAATGTCTAATAGACGAACGGGCCGTGCCTTGGCTTAGAGTTTAATGTTTTTGAGTTGCGTTTGTTATGTTATTCCAAGTTATAATTATTTGTCAAAATAATTAATATTTCAACTTAAATTATATGTAGTGTTGGAATAATTGTTCATTCAATATTTTTTGTATTAACACTTCTAAAGTATTTACTCCGTAGTCCTTTCCCATGTATGGGGGTATTTATACATGTATGTTCGTATTTGAAATAATATATTTTGAAGTCCCACTTAGAAAATATATATAACTTATTTGTTAAAAATAATGTATTCCAATATATATATATATTTCCCAAAAATAATATATTTTCACTTCTTGTCCAAAAATAATATATGCCAAAAATATATAAGTAAAAGTAATTTCCGGAATATTTTATGAGTTACGTTTTATCGTTCGGTTTCACAATACCAAGTGTGTAACTTAAATATGTATTCCGTGTGATTTTTCATTTAAACCCATAATCACCCTATAACTTGTTAAACCATGTATTTAATCATACTTTAACAAGTTCCATGTGATGATCATCATCATCATATTATCAAGAAATCAACAATCAAATGCCATGCATGCTTTAATCAACATTAATCCAACAAGATTTTATCATATATCATCTTTATGTTTCAAGATTTAAGTGCAAGTCCTTTAGTGTTCTTGTTATTTCATCACAATGTACATCTTTTAACCATAAAAATAAAAGTAAACAAGAGTATCAAGAAGCTTACAACTAACTTAAAGCTAGGGAAGAACACTAGTGAAAAAGATGATGAAGATGGTGAATGAATGCAAGTAAGAGAGCTCCTTGATGATCCACAAGCTTCAAGCTCCAAGAATCACCTTCTAGTACTTGAATGAACTTGAAAATTGATGGATATGGTGGTGACAATGTGGTGGTGGTGGCAGTTATAACTGAGCCGAGAGGGAGAGAGTGAGATGAGGGAGGTGGTGTGAAGTTTGTGTGAAGATATGAAATGATTTGGAAATCTTAAGGCACCATACTTATAATTCTTTCTTCTAATATTTTGTCCATCACAACAAGTAAAGGTCTAATATAAAATAGAAACAAATCTAGGAGGTAAGGGGGTGAATTTGGTGGGTCCCTTTGGTGACCGTAAATGGGTATGGGGGGGTTAATTGTAAAATTTGACGATAAGTAGGTAAATATTTAGGAGGTTAAGTGTAAATCTAGTGTATGATGTGTATGGTGCATTATATAATGTGATGGGGTATTCGGGGACCATAACTAGTCCAAAAATAATAAAACAATGTTTTTGACAAAATTTTGGTGTCCCGGGTAATGTCCGGTTGTTCGGTTAGATACCGGTTCGTTAAAGTGCTAAGTTGTTTCGTATAGTGTCCTTTATGTATCTTTTTGTAACACAATTAATTCCCAACACTTAGGAAAGCATTCAGGACCATTTAGTCAATTTTCTGCATAATACAAGTATGTGAAAATGCTAAATTTTGCTGAAAATGCAGAATTCTGCACTTAAAGTGAGTTTTAGGCACTTTCCGGCACTCAAACTATCACCTAGTGACGCAGTTTTATGGTCCTCATTTCCTACACACCATACTAGTGTAGTAGCTTGTCTCTGGCCCACACTGGGCCTCAAAACACTGTCTGTCTATGTACTGGCACTGTCAGTATATTTCTGAGTTATCCGCTCACTGTGCTAACTGTGCTTTGTGCATCAAGTATGTCACTAAAGTTTGTCTGTGATAGATGGTGTGACAGTATGAAATGTGATGCACGTGTATGTATGATGCAGAAATCATAAAGCAGTTTAAGTCAACATTTGTAATCAAGCACAATTATTAAGCACAAATTTAATATTAATTAATTATACGAATACCTGTAATTATGAGGGTTGTCACATAACAAGTTAAAGGTTTATCAATTATGTTTTCGGATTCTGTCATTCCCAACTTCCAAACAAACCTAGGAAGTCGGGAACGAGATTTGTCAAGTCCTATGGTACCATTACATACTACCGAGCGGCGTGATCAATGTTAATGAATGTATTATTGTCCCGTTAAACATACCAAATGTCATAAACAATGTAAGCATATCACGTGAAAACCATGTACTAAGTATGCTAAGTAAACATACATAGTAGAAATGTTCATGAAATCAATTGTGCCAATATGCTGAGTAAACATATGCAGCAGAAATGTAATGTAAATCAATGTGTCCATATGTTGAGTAAACATATGCAACAAAGTGTCTATGAAATCAATGTGCTAGCATGCTCAGTCAACGTACATAGCAAAAACATAATTGAAATCATGTACTATATATGTACTAAGTGAACATAGCAAGCATATGTCATAAAAGCATGAAAACATGAAAGTAACAAGTAGGCACATGTGTATCACCCCAAAATATTTGAAATCGGTAAAAGAGGGGACTATGTACTCACTTGGGATTGCTTATTAGTCTTGAAATAAAGACCAAATAAAGTTTCAAGGATCACGGAATCAAACGACACCTAATATAGGTAACTATGTTAATAATCGAATCCTAAATCGGGAGATAAGATAGAATGAGGTTCTATAAATCAAATGAGTATTGGAACTCATATGGCATGATTTAACAGACCTAACATTCTAATTAGAAAGATATCCCGTTTCGACCCGTTAAGGTAGTTTAAGCTACTTTAACGCGTCGTTTGCGTAAAACTAAGGTCGGATGGTTATCTATGTCCTATGTTAAGTCTTACATGCCCAATAAGGTTTAAATATGTTACTAATTCAGTTTAGATGTCAAAAACTTGAGCACATATGCTAAAAATGAATTTATGCTCGAAAAGGGCATTTTGATCATTTTCAATGGGCATGTAAACGACTTAATGAATAACTAACCAACCTAAGTGATCATAAGGTATAACCTCAGTAGGTTATTCCCTATACAACTTTGATCACAAAGTTTGGTCGGATCCTAATGATCGACCAAACGGGTCGGGTTCAAAAGTCTAAGCGGTTGTCGAGACCGCTTAACTTACGACCCTAAACAAGCACTAAACTAGTAGTGATGAGTTAAACATGTTAAAACAAAGTTAGAAAACTGATTTGGTATCAAAACAAAGTGTTTTGATACCTAAAAGTAGTTCCGTCGCAAAATGCGCATAAGTACGCATTTTGACCGAAACTTTGACACGTCACTACGCCTAGTCAACGTGGTAATCAGTAGGTATAATCGCTAAAGATTGTAACCATCGTGATTACAATCACGTTGCAAAGTTCAGTTGAACTTTGATTTGACCAATTGATGGTCAAAACCGAAGGTCAAACTGTTAGTCAAACTGTTTGACTTTCAGCTCTAAATAGCTGAAAATAATAACTAAGCCATGAAAGAACACTTACAAGGCTCTATGGCAGAAAGATTAGACTAAGAGAACTCAGGTAGGTGGCTCCCAATGATGGAAATCCTCCACTTAGAGTTCAAAGATGAAGAAAAGATGAATGTGAGCAAGAATGAAGTGAAAAATCAAGCCTATTTATACTTGTAGGATCATGACAAGTGGTTATGTATTGCCCCAGCAATAGATCTTGGCTATACAAGTGTTAAGGACAACTATCTTTGCTTGGAGAAGTGTTAACTTGATGCCCAAAACAAGGAATTTGCAAGAAAAGTCCCTGAAATTCAAGCTGCAGGTCAAAAATGGAGTTTCTTTCAATATAGGGGCATCGTGTGCCGTGATGGCAACACCCATTTACTGTGGCGCGACGCTACGGCCTAGCTGCAGGTTCAGAATTTTCAAAAATGGCAGAAACAGTCCCTGCACACACTAACTTGCATTTTTGACATATTTAACCTCCGTTAAGCCATTTTCAAGGCTCTACATGGTCTTCAAAGTATAGGGGACTTGAAACATGCTTGGAAATATCACGGATGTCGGTTCATTTGGTCGTACGGTCGCGTTATTCGGTTAATTACGACGAAACTCGAACGGACGCGAAAACGATCCAAATTAAGCGACGAATGGTATTTTTTGCATTCCTATCACTAAAATAAAATATTTTAGTGACTACAAAATTTTTTTGATGTCCGGATGTGGTCAGAACGTAAGATATGCGCGTAAATGCAACTTACGCCGTTTTTGACGCTTTTAGTCCCTGTGATCAAATAAGCGCATTTTCGCATACCGAACCACTCAAAGCTTATTTCTAAGCTATGTTAAGGTTATTTATGGTATGTTTAGCTTATGATCATGTTCCGGAATGTACGTTGCCATACGAAACGGCAGACTTTTGCAGTTTGACGCAAATAGGCCCTGTGAGCGAATAAACTTGTTTTTTCCATACCAAACCCCTTAAAACTTATTTCTAAGTTATGTAAAGGTTATTTAAGGTATGTTAAGCTTATGTTGTTGTTCTGGAGTGTTTGTCGAGTTAAAGTGATTACGTTTACGCATCAGTTTGCGTATAACTTTCCAGAAAGCGATATAGAGTTTAAAATCGATCAAAAATCAAAACGTGCAAAATGTCAAACATAATTAAACAATATTGGGATTAAAACACATTGTTTTATTGATATTGAATTGTTCAGAGTTGTACAATGATTACACAAGCATAGATGTCACATGTGTAATCTGATGTAGTTTGTTGTTTGGCTGCCTCACATGTTGGCTTGGTAGTTTTGTGAATGAAGTTAAACTTTTGGTAAAAAAAAATTAAAGTGTGAACTGATTCCACATTGCCTGTTGTTTCATTCATATAGATTCCAATCTATTTATTTATATCTTATAAGGTAAATTACTTTTTGAGTCCCTGAGTTTTAGTGGTTTTAACCACTTGAGTCCAAAATCAAAATGTTTAACGCCCTTAGTCCCTATAGCCACTTTTCTTAACCATTTGAGTCCAAATTTCTAACACAATTAGAATTATGTTGTTGAGTTTTGTTAAATGACCAAATTACCCCTATAATTAAAAAATAAAAAAAACTAATTTAAACTAGAAACCCTGCCACCACCATCGAACTACCGCCACTCTTCTCTCTCTTTATAAACACCACCGGACACCATAATAGACCTACTCTCCAAACCAGAAACCCTAACAGCTGAAACCTAACGTCACTCACCAGAATCTACTTTACCAGACTCCATCACCACCAATCTCCACCATGTACTGAGTTAACTCACTCCACTTGCACCGTTCCAGAACTCCATCAAGCTCCAGATCGTCCTTAATTTGCTCGAGATACCTCAAAGGCGGGCAAGCTGTACAGCCTCAAAGAAACCAACTTTTGTTATCACCCGTCGATCCATCCATCCACAGTCACACCCCAACCGATGGCGGAAACATCAGGTGCGACACTGAGCGAAACAGATTGTCCAAGAGATTCCATAACAACTATAATTACCAAATATTTTGTCACACCCTTCTAGTTGCGGAAGCGTGTGACGTAAAAAGTTAATCATTGCATCCAATCATGTATCACCGGCTCAAGACTTGTTTCCTGAAATACATGTAGTTTTAAAAAGTCAACAAAAGTTGAGCGAGTTCATGCAGTTATTGTTATCATATGAAATCTTTTAAATCTTGTATTTTAACCATGGTATGTATTAGCATTCATGGAGTTTAAGGATCTATCAGTGGGTAGCGAGCCCCTGATGTTATGTACCATAAGTACGCAACCAAACCGAGACAACTTTGACATTTTCAGGGATCACAAAAGCACTCCAGGGTATACCAACCAGGAGTGGAGCGTGTCTCAAGCTCAATAGATCTACACCTTTTGCACCTTGGTCACTAAATGATTAATGGTTACTATGTCATCATCCTACTTATGTACATTGATCGTGTTATCATCTAAACCCATAGCTAACATACCCGTAGTTTTAGCATGTATTTCCCCTCGATTGTTTTAAAAACAAAATATTGAAATCATTGAAAGGAGGGACATGAACTCACAAATTTGTGTTCCGTATTATGCAATACCGTAGGTGAGCGTCCGTACGCGTGAATAACCTACATGTGCACTAACTTGATTAGACACTAGGTCTTATCGGACCTCGTACAAGTTGTTCATCTTGAATTCTTTATTATGTTATCGCTTGTCATCTTTGGAACAACTTTGTATTTTTTAGAGCATTGGTAGTTTACTCGCTCGATTGTTATATATATTGAATTCATAAGTGTATACATGTATTCTATGTTTATTGAGTTATGTGTGAACGGGCTTCGCCCTTCACATGTCCTCGTGCCGTGCACGCATATCATTGAGCATTTGCTCATGTCATTGGGCCGAGCCCATGTCATCTATGTTATTGGGCCTAACCCATGTTTTAATGTTATTGGGCCGAGCCCATGTCTTTCATGTTATTGGGCCTAACCCATGTTTTAATGTCATTGGGCCAAGCCCATGTCTTTAAGTCATTGGGCCGAGCCCATGTTTTAATGTTATTGGGCCGAGCCCATGTCTTTTATGTCATTGGGCCGAGCCCATGTTTTAATGTTATTGGGCCGAACCCATGTCTTTTATGTCATTGGGTCGAGCTCATGTTTCTTGTCATTGGGCCTTGGCCCATGTATTTTAGTAATTTGGGCCTACCCCAAATAATTTATCATTGGGCTCTAGCCCATGTATTTTAGTAATTTGGGACTACCCCAAATGTTTTGTCATTGGGCCTTGGCCCAAATCTAATTTTTGTGAGCCCATTAGAAATAATCTTGCATTTTACTCAAAAATTTACCAAGTATGTAAACTTTTAAAATGTTCATTTTTCATATGAAAATACTTGGTAATTTTTATAGTTTCTGACTTTCCGGATTCTTGTTATCGGCCTCATAGATTTGTGTTTGTTAACTGTCTAAAAATGTGTTATTTTAGACTCGACATCGCAGTAATTTTCCTCGCGATGTCGATACACCCAATTGTCGTCGTCGAGTGTTATGTATTACTGTTTCGACCATTTCGTTTATTCATCTGTTTAATAGCAATTCATTAGAACATGTAGGAAACGTGTATATGTATTTTTTGTGTCTTTTTATACTTGTTACATACAAGTATTTCTTGTATTATGAGTGTATTATTTTTTTGATCACCCTAAAGGTATCTAAATACATACACATTGCACATGATACACATACTTGACAAGTTTCCAAAATATATAATTTTTCTTACCAAAAATTATACTTATACATTGTTATATTTTTACCCATTTATTTTTGTAAAAATATAAGTTTAAGTTCATAAGAACTTCTTGAATATTTAAACCTTAAATATTCCCATCAAAGTTTCCATAATGACGTTTAAGACCACTAATCACGTTTAACATTGTTAATCACCCTTTAATCCCCTCTTTAATCGCGATTAGATTTTTAGAAAAATTCGCCATAGTTTCCCCTAAAACTATGGTGTTCCCCAAGTTATAAAAACGCGTTTAAATCAATAATCAATTTCCAAATCACCATTATCCATTAAGTTTCTTACAAATATGTATTCTTAACAACATAACTCCACCTTTCATGAACTTATATATATATATATACTTTTCATACATAAAAAGTTAGACTTTTTAAGGTGACTTTTTATAATAACTAAGTTATTTAGCTTAATCTTGTAAGAACCAAGTTTACTAAACTTTCAAAACTAGGTTTTAAATCCATTTAAACAATTGTTTCTTTATGTCATCTCTAAATTATATGTTTAGTTCATGAAAGTGAAGATGATGATCTTTCATGATTTAAACATATCCAAGTTTAAATCATATATTTATGTTCATCATGGTAAGATGAACATATGTCTTGAATACTACTTGAATCTACTCACAAGATCATCATAAACATAAGCTTTAAATCACTAATATTAACAAGATCAACATAAACAACATGATCATACAAACTAACTACATTAATCTACACATATCAACACATAATATAGTTAGATTTAGTGTTTATTAGCTTTGAGATTAGGGTTTTTGTTCATGTTTAACTTTAAATTCAAGATCATCAACTTGTACTTTTGAGATTAACTAGTAATAAGAAGCATAAATATGGTGTTTAGAAGTCTTACAATTTTGCACAAGCCAAAATAAGAAAATAAGAAAATAAGAAGAATATTAAGCTCCAAAAGTGCTCCTAATGATGTTCCATGCTTAACCCACACTTGGATGATCTTGAAAAGCCTTAAAAGTGAGTAAAATAAGATGATTAATGGTAGCTTATGGTGGTGTTTACGGTGTTCTATGGCTGCCGATTTCTAGGGTGCGCAAGGAAGGCTTCTTTGAATTTTTAAAGTGAGGAATAGTGTTGAAAAGATGAGTTATGGAAGGATTGTAATAAGTATGGTGGGTGTTCCAATTTTTCAACACATTCCATGCCTTCTTATCCTTTAAAATCAACTAGAACATGGTGGGTAGGACCCACCATTTTCGTCCATAATGGGGGGGGGGTTATTTTTGTGACAACTGTGTTCTGTAATCGATGTTCGATGTAAAAAAATGATGATTATTAATAAAACAACGTGCTTTGGTGTTATTATATGTGCTTTGGTGTTATTATATGTGTAATTGTGTTTGGTGATTTTACAATTTGATTCGATTCCAATTTCAAGCTTTAAATCGCTTTCTAGAATGTTATACGCAAACTGGTGCTTAAACGCAGTCAGTATAACGCGACAAACATTCCGGAATAGTGACATAGGCTTAACATACCTTAAATAACCTTTACATAACTTAGAAATAAGTTTTGAAGGCTTTGGTATGGCAAAATCAAGTTAATTCGCTTACAGGGACTATTTGTGTCAAACTGCGAAACTATGCCAATTTGTATAGTAACGAACATTCCGGAACATGACCATAAGTTAAACATACCCTAAATATCCTTTACATAGCTTAGAAATAGGCTTTGAGGGGTTCGGTGTGCTAAAATAAACTTTTGGGTCATTCAGGGACTAAAAGCGTCAAAAAGTGCACAAGTTTGCATTTCGGAAAATACTATTTTCCGATACGGTCACTACGAGTTTGTTGTTATGCCCTTTGGTTTAACTAACACCCCCGCAGTTTTCATGGATCTAATGAATCGCGTGTGTAAACCCTTCCTCGACCGCTTCGTCATCGTGTTTAACGATGATATCCTGATCAATTTTCCGAACACGCGCAACATCTCCGTTTGGTTCTTGAACACGCGCAACATCTCCGTTTACTAAAATACTATGTACTTTTCAAAACAAGGTTTTTAATAAGATATTGCAACATGTAAACTAGCCATGAATCCGACACTCTTATAAAACCTATGTGCTCGCCAGCATTTCTTTCCTGACTTTGTTTTTACATATGTTTCAGGTGATGTTGCTTGATGTTGATAGCTACGATGCATGAGTCACATAGGATCTGGACGAGGTCTTAGTGACATAATAACAATATTAGTCGATATGTAACTTGTTGGTTTTGGTTTTAAGACAATGTTAATGTAAATATTCTAATAAAACGAAACTTTTTGTATCCATGGTTGTGAAACAATAATTCTGCCACGACACTCCCTGACGTTTCCGCCGCGGGTTTGTTGTTTTAACGCGGTCAGGGTCTGACAGAAGAGTTGGTATCAGAGCCAATGGTTATAGGGAATTAGGTTATTAGTAATGCTTTGACCTATACTATAACTTTTAGGACCCTAACGCAAGGAATTTTGCGTTAGATTTTAAAAAACAAAACCGCCACCTATCCTTAGGTGATAACCACAATGAGAACACAAATTCAAATCCGCTTCGAAGATTAATCATCTGTTCTAGGATGATTGATTACTAGGTTTTGAACCCTTCCGGTTTGACTCATTTTTGGCTTAGTGCCTTTTGAGTTTTCAAAATCTCGTCAAAGTTTGGGTCTAAATAATGTGAACACGTGCAAACTGGAAGAGTAAATGCCTGTACCCTAAGTTTTATGTCTAAGGCTAGAGTGTTCGTACAAATCCACATAATCGGACCAGTCACTCTTACCTGGGAACTCTTGGGGTGAGTGTTCACTTATAGGCGAGCATGTCTTCGCGATACATTATTTTGATTCATTTACTTTGATTAGTCACAGCGTGTCGTTTGTTTGTTTGAGGTAACAAACAAATGATCGCCTTCCTTGTGTTTTGTCGATGCCTCTTTTGTTTTTCCTAATTGTCAATCTCACTCGATTCCCCTATTTCCTTTTAGACAATGCCTCCTCGGCGTGATGCACAATCTTTTACTGCTGAAGAAGTTGCAGCCCTTGTCTCTCAGCAAATGGCTGCTGTGCTTCCAGGCGTTGTGACCCAAATCCACGAGTTATATAACAACAATAATAATAACAATGCACAGTGTAATTTCAATAATTTCAATTCTGCTAAGCCGCTAAAGTTTTCTGGGTCGCAAGGAGCAACTGCGCTCCTGCAGTGGTTCGAGAGTATCGAGAGCACATTCAGACATGTGCAGTGTCCGAATGAGCATAAGGTTGAATTTGCATCAAGTGTGTTTGAGAAGCTTGCTCTTACGTGGTGGAACGGAGTGATGCGTGATAGGGGTGCCGAAGTAGCATTGGCACAGACATGGGATGAGCTTCGAGCTCTCATGATGAAAGAGTTTTGTCCCCGTCACGAAATTCGAGCTTTGGAACGAGAGTTTGACGATCTAAAGCAAGATGGGGGAGAACACCGTGCATATACGGATCGTTTTGAGGAACTCAGTCTTTTGTGTCCTACTATGGTTACCCCGTTGGAGAAAGCAATAGAGAGGTATATCGATGGTTTACCTGATTCCATACAGGATATTGTGACTGGCATTAATCCTACTACTGTTCGTCACGCGATCGAGTTGTCGGCTACCCTGACTGAGTCTCAAGTCAGGAAGGGTAAACTTACCCGCAAGAGTGATAAAAAGAAGTCGACCGATTCTGTCAAGGATAAGGGTAAGGGTAAGAAAGGTGAGTTGTCGAAGAAGTCGAAAAAGCGAAAGGGTGCTCAGAATTTTGCAGTAACAGCTCAGAACCCTCAGAACCCACCGGCTCAACCCCCTGCGAAGAAAGCGTATGCTAGTACCGCACCTCATTGTGCTCGCTGCAACGGTCATCATGTTGCACAACAAGCTTGTAAGCAATGCACAACGTGTGGTAAGCTTGGGCATCTGGCCAACATCTGTCGTTTGGGTCAGAATCAGGTTGTTCAGAATCAGGCTCCAGTTCAGGGGAATGCTGCTAGATTCCCACCGGGTTCATGTTTTAATTGTGGAGAGTTTGGTCACTTCCGCAACAACTGTCCAAGGTTGGCGAATGCAAATGCGAATCCGAACGTGAATGCCAACGCGAATGTAAATCTTGCTCGTGGACGAGCATACAACTTGAATGCCAACGAAGCGAGGGCTGACAACGAGGTGGTCAATGGTACGTTTCTTGTTAACAATCGACCTGCATTTATTCTTTTTGATTCTGGTGTCGATAGAAGTTTTGTTTCGTTATCTTTTGAACCTTTACTTGCGATACCTAGAACTAAACTAAGGAAACCCTTGTCTGTCGAAGTTGCTACTGGTAAACCTCTTGTTCTCGATTCTGTTATTCGTGATTGTCAGTTCAACCTTGATAACCATCTTTTTCCTATTGACCTCACACTGATGTAACTTGGGAGTTTCGATATTATCATAGGGATGGATTGGTTAACCAAACATCATGTTGAGGTGGTTTGTTTCGATAAGATTGTTCGTATTCCTCTTCTGTCTGGCGATGTTCTGGAAGTTCGTGGCGAGAAGCCATCTGGTGGATTGAAGCTTATGCCGTGTACAAAAGCCCAAAGTTATTTGAGAAAAGGATATGTTGCTTTTCTGTCACATGTCACCGAGGAGAAAAGCAAGAGCAAGAGTATTCAGGATATTTTGATTGTTCGGGATTATCCAGAGGTGTTTCCCGATGAACTGCCTGGTTTGCCTCCAGTTCGTCAAGTCAAGTTTCATATTGACCTTATACCCAATGCCAACCCGATTGCAAAAGCACCTTATCGTCTTGCACCGTCGGAGATGCAAGAGTTATCAAAACAGCTTCAAGAGTTATCTGATAAAGGATTCATCCGTCCGAGCTTTTCACCTTGGGGAGCTCCTGTCCTCTTTGTGAAAAAGAAAGATGGATCTTTTCGAATGTGTATCAATTATCGTGAGCTTAATAAGCTTACCATCAAGAATCGATATCCCCTACCTCGAATTGATGATCTCTTCGACCAGCTGCAAGGTGCTTCATGCTTTTCTAAGATTGATCTGCGTTCTGGGTATCATCAGCTTCGTGTTCTTGAAGAAGATATTCCCAAAACTGCTTTCCGCACAAGATATGGGCATTACGAGTTCACTGTCATGCCTTTTGGTTTGACAAATGCCCCAGCTATCTTTATGGACTTAATGAATAGGGTCTGTAAACCTTATTTAGACAAGTTCATCATTGTTTTCATCGACGATATACTCATTTATTCAAAGTCTCAAGCCGAGCACGAGCAACACCTTCGCTTAACATTGGAACTCCTTAAGAAGGAACAACTTTTTGCTAAATTCTCCAAGTGTGAATTTTGGCTTAAAGAAGTTCAGTTCTTGGGTCATATAGTCAACAAGCAGGGTATTCATGTGGATACATCCAAGATAGTTGCTATTAAGGATTGGAATACACCGACGACACCTACAGAAATTCGTTCTTTTCTTGGTCTCGTGGGATATTATCGTCGATTCATTTCGAATTTCTCTAAGATCGCGGTTCCACTCACTGCTTTGACTCAGAAGAATAAGCCTTTTGATTGGGGACCTAAGCAAGAAGAAGCGCTCCAAACGCTGAAACGGAAGCTCTGTGTTCTTATCTCTACCTAAAGGAAACAATGATTTTGTTGTCTACTGTGACGCGTCGAATCTAGGACTTGGTTGCGTTCTTATGCAACGAGGTAAAGTCATAGCTTATGCATCTAGACAGTTGAAAGTTCACGAGAAGAACTATACGACTCATGATCTTGAGTTAGGAGCTGTGGTTTTCATGCTTAATCTGGAGACACTACCTCTATGTCACGAAATGTGTGGTTTTCACAGACCACAAAAGTCTCCAGCATATTCTTAATCAGAAAGAGCTGAACATGAGGCAACGACGTTAGGTTGAACTCTTAAACGATTATGATTACGAGATTCGCTACCATCCTGGTAAGGCGAATGTTGTAGCCGATGCGCTTAGTCGAAAAGAGCGAGTCAAGCTTCATTCTGTTCGAACTCTATCTGATATTCAATCTCGTGTCCTTCGAGCTCAACGATCTTGTGTGATCAAAGGCTTATTAAAAAATGAGCTACCGCTTCAACTTGAGCTTAAACTCGAAAGGAAAGACGATGGTTTGCTCTACTTCAAGGATCGTTTGTGGATTCCAAAACAAGATGATCTTCGCACTTTAGTGATGGACGAATCTCACAAGTCTCGATATTCTATCCATCCTGGTGCTGATAAAATGTACAAGGATCTTCGTACTCAGTATTGGTGGCCTGGTATGAAGAAGGATGTTGTCTTGTATGTATCGAAATGCCTAACTTGTCTCAAAGTCAAGGTTGAACATCAACGACCTTCTGGTTTGCTTGTACAATGTAACAACCATAATTTTATTTAGCGATTTCCGTAAATAATCACAAATTACTGAGTATTTATATTTAATCATTCATGCGCAAATACGGGTTTATTAAAACTTTTCTAAACTTGAAAGCAAAACAACATAATGTAATTTAATTCATCGTTTAAGAATAACGACGAAACAACTAGCGGAAGCTTCATTTAACGTGTGTTCGGTTCTTGCTTGACGCTTGATCTTCATCCGGGACTCTCGACATTCACCTATGATCAATACCAGCTTAAATGTTAGTATTGATAGTTTAAATAACGGTACAAGACAAGATAAATGATAATGGAAGGAAATCCCTAACATTAATCTCTTGATCCAAAAACAAGGACTTCAAACTGGCCTCCACCGTAACTTACGGTGGGCACCGTAAGTTACGGTGGATCCTGTATAAAAATTTCCCACACCGTAACACAGTAGGCAACTACCGTAACTATTTCAGCCCCACTGTAACTTACGGTGGGCACCGTAAGTTACGGTGGCCCCTGTATCATTCCCTTTCCTTTTTGCCGTTTTTGACACGAAAACTTACGTATCTTTCAATCCGCGTATCCGTTTGATCTCCCGTTTCTTCCTACATGATCGTAATTTGATTCTCCATCTCATGGAGTTTATATCCAACATTCAAACTAATAAAATTCTAAATTTTTAAGCATTCGGCTTATTATTAAAAACCCACATTTTGACCCGTTGGTATTTAAGACCTCCAAACTTGTTTCTAGTTAATCATAATTCTTAGACCAAGGTATTTAACTCAAAATATCTATCATGGATTCATAAGTTTTGTGAATTACACGGCAAAAACCCACGTTACGCGCGTAATTCATTTTGACCCGTTTAGGGGATCTTTTATGCATTTTGGTCTAAAACTAGCTCTTTTCTTTTCAATACTTCGTAATGTCACATCTAAATGATTGCTTATGTTCCACCACAATTATTTTTGTGGTGGATTTAACATAACTAACCTATTATCCCAAATTTACTCATCGGTTGGTCATTTTACGCAAATGACCATTTTTGTGCATTTGACCCGCAAATGTGTATTCCTATAACTTTTATTCATATTTAATGATTCTATAATCTTAATGCCAATTCTAAAATAACCCCCATGTGTCATTTGCCCCATTATACCCTTCAAGGGTGTTTTGGTCAACTTTAGTCCCTCACTTTACGACGAAGGACTTTCGCTAAATATTTGACCAAGATTTGTATGTTTAACTAAAAGCTTATTTATGCGTACCTGGCTCGGGTCAAAGTATTGAACCGTTTACATAACTTTTGCTTTAAATCTTTCTAGTTAAAGAAATGCAAGCTTATGTTTTTCCTGTGATTACAAAACTCAACAAGCGATTGTCAAATGGTGTTAACAACACCATTTGACCCACTAAGTCTAATTGACCATTTGTCCGTATAAGATGGTATTTAATTACCATTTCATCCCTTTAAACCTATCCCGGTTTTTCCCTTTAACTCATTTTACTAAAAACCGTTTTTATTGGTTCGTCATTACATGACTAATTTACCATTTTACTCTTTTTACCATAATTCATGATTTCTTACCATTTACCCTTGTTCCGACTCTCATTGAATCGTGTCGGAACATCAAATACCAACCACTTAGTAGCATTCATATACAATACTTGCAATTAAGTAATTTGTAAATAATGTAAAGGGGCGTAAGCTTTACTTACTTTGCATCCGAAACACGCTTTTCCTTTACACTTGATTCGTTTGACCCGCTTCCTTCCCAAGCCTTCACCTAGCTTGTCAAGCATCAAACTATAATCATAATTAGTAAGATGGTTAGACTAGTCATTATCACATACGACTATTCCATCTTACGAATTTTATGTTGAATCTACTATTCGACTTCATCATTTATTTGTTCAACTTATCAAAAGCTAACTACTTTTAATCACATGATTTTACATAGTTAGTCTAAATCAACATGATGTTTAGAACCCCTATTGCTTCATATTACGCATAATTTGTTATATCATTCACTTTAAATTTCAACACTTTGGTTCTTATTTAGGCATTTTAACAAACACCTAATGTGCATAATTTTATATATTTATAATCAAGTTCATAACTTGTTATTTTTACCAAGATTTTAACATCTTTTACAAGACAATCATCTAATTTATAGTTCAATATCAAAATTAACCTCATAGGATTCAAATAACACTAATTTACTCATCATGGTTCTAGTGTTCACCTTGTTTCTACAAAACCCACTACACACACATGGTGGATGATCATGAATTTCATAGTTTAAACATTAATTCAACAAACTAATGACTAGGGTTTACTCCTAGACATGATTTCATTACTATTTCACCCAAATAACGATCATGCAAGCTCAAATCTTAAATCTCATGTGTTCATCCAAATTTGAGATGGAACCAAAGTGGGAATTTTGACATACCTTATGATCCCTTCACTGGGGTGATCACTAGTTTGTGCTCGGATTTCGATTTGGGTTCGATTTCCCTTTCTAATTTGTTGATTTTGTGCTTGTTAGGGTTTGAGTAAGGGAACCCCCTTGGCTCCTGTGATTGTCTCGACCAGAACACACACTTAGAGTGTGTGTTTTGGTGTTGATGTTTTATTAAATAAAAGTAGTTTCCAGCTTATCACCTTTAGTCCCTCTCCTTTACCCTTGTTGCATATAACATGTTTTAACCAAGGTTTCTCATAACTACAAGACTTGTAATTAACTAGGTTATTTATTTCCTAGTTACTTTATCTTGTTCACAACCCGTTTTATTTTAAGTCCCGTTAAATCTCGGGCCCTTCTTATATACTTTGCTTTCTCAAAGTATTTCTCATCCTTTTAATAAATATTAGATTTATTTATTTAAATCCTAAAATTTACCGGGTAAGTTTTACCACTAACTGTATTTTACCCGTCCTGTAGTATTAACGTGGTTTGATTACCAAACCCGTTTTCGGGGTGTTACATACAACCAGAGATACCGGTTTGGAAGTGGGAGAACATTGCAATGGATCTCATCACTAAGTTACCGCGTACGTCTAAAGGTCACGATGCTATATGGGTTGTTATCGATCATTTAACGAAATCAGCTCATTTTATTCCGATTCGCGAGGATCTATCTGCTGTTAAACTTGCAAAGATTTATGTTGATGAGATTGTATCACGACATGGTGTTCCTTTGGATATCATTTCCGATCGTGATGCTCGATTTTCATCTCTTTTCTGGAAGACCATGCAATCTACTTTGGGAACCCAACTAAATCTAAGCACTGCTTATCATCCCCAAACAGATGGTCAATCTGAGAGGACGATTCAAACTTTGGAGGATATGCTTAGAGCGTGCGTGATAGACTTTGGTGGTAATTGGGATTCTCATCTGCCATTGATCGAGTTCTCCTACAATAGTAGTTATCATGCTAGTATTAATATGGCACCATTTGAAGCTCTCTACGGTCGAAAATGTCGTTCACCTGTCTGTTGGAATGAGATCGGTGAAGCTCAGCTTACTGGACCTGAGCTTATTCTGGAAACAACAAACAAAATCAAGAAAATCCGTGATAATCTTGTGACAGCTCGAAGCCGTCAAAAGAGTTATGCGGATATGCGACGCAAGCCCTTAGAATTTCAAGTCGGCAATAAACGCACTCCGTTTAAGATTGTCACCTTGGAAAGGAGTGGTGAGATTTGGAAAGAAAGGAAAACTTGTACCTCGATATGTGGGACCATTTAAGATTGTGGAAAGGATTGGGAAGGTTGCCTATCGACTAGAGCTACCTCCAGAGCTTGGAAATATTCATCCGACTTTTCACGTGTCCAATTTGAGAAAGTGTTTAGCTGATGCTGATCTTCACATTCCTCTCGATGAAATCCAAATCGATGAAACGATGCACTTTGTCGAGAAACCTATGGAGACAACGGACCGTGCATTCAAACAGTTGAAGAACAAACGGGTTCGATTGGTCAAAGTTCGCTGGGAATCCAAACGTGGCCCAAAGTTTACTTGGGAACGTGAGGACCAGATGAAGACGAAGTATCCGCATTTTTTTTCACAAGCTTCCTCTAGTTAAAATTTCCGGACGAAATTTCCTGAAGTAGGGGAGACTGTGACAACTGTGTTCTGTAATCGATGTACAATGTAAAACAATGTTGATTATCAATAAAACAATGTGCTTTGGTGTTATTATATGTGTTTCAGTGTTATTATGTGTGTAATTGTGTTAGATAATTTTACAATTTGATTCGATTCCGATTTCAAGCTTTAAATCGCTTTCTGGAAGGTTATATGCAAACTGGTGCATAAACGCACTCAGTTTAACGAAACAAACACTCCGGAATAGTGACATAGGCCTAACATACCTTAAATAACCTCCACATGACTTAGAAATAAGCTTTGGATGGTTTGGTGTGTTGAAATCAAGTTTGTTCGATCGTAGTGACTATTTGTGTCAAATTGCGAAACTATATCGATTTGTATAGTAACGAACATTCCGGAACTTGATCATAAGTTAAACATACCCTAAATATCCTTTACATATCTTATAAATAGGCTTTGAGGGGTTCGTTATGCTAAAATAAACTTTCTTGATCAGTAGGGACTAAAAGCGTCAAAAAGTGCATAAGTTTGCATTTTCGCGCATATCTTACGTTCTGAATATATCCGGACATCCAAAAATTTATGTAATCATTAAAATACTTTATTTTAGTGATTGGCATGATAAAAATCCATTCGTCGCCTGATTTGGATCGTTTTTGCGTTCGTTACGACTTCCGTCGTAATTAGCCGAACAACGCAACCGTACGACCAAACGAGCCGATATCTGAAATGTTTTTGAACACATTTTAAGTTCCCTATACTTTAACTTCATTTTAAAGATTTGAAATGGGGTTAACGGGGCTAAAACGTGTCAAAAATGCATCGAAAATCAAGTTTCTCAAGTGCAGGGACTAAATTGTCAATTTCTGAAACTTGCTGACCTGCAGGGTCCTTACGGACCGTATGCACTTCTCCTTACGGTCCGTAAGCAGGTACCAGATAGCAGAAACTTGTTTCCAGCTTGTTCTAGCTGTTACACACATTTGGACATGGTTTTGAGCAATCTATGGGCTGGTTTGAAGGCTCCCATGGTATTCAAATCAGTGGGCATGAGTTGTACGGCTGAGATTAAAGCACGGGAATCGAGAAACGATCCTAACGGTTCTAGTTTTCCTATAAATAGCTTACCCCACTTCACTTCATTCTCACTCAAATCTGATCTAAATGCCCTAAGTTGAAGCCTTTGCTTCATACCTGAGCTACTTGGATCAAGATTTGCTTGCTTGGACCCTTTGTAAGTATTCTTTCGTTCTTGTTTCGTTTTTCAAGCACGAAAGTCAAACTGAGTTTGACTTTCAATTTTGACCAGTCAATGGTTAACACAAAGTTCCGTTGAACTTTGTAACGTGAGCGTAATCACGATGGTTATAGTCCCTTGTGACTATACCTACTGATTACCACGTTGTCTAGGCGTAGTGACGAGTCATAGTTTCGGCCAAAATGCGCATTTGTGCTTATTTTGTAACCAAACTACTCTTGGGTATCAACACCATTTGTTTTAATACCAAAACCTGTTTTATAACTTAACTAAACATGTTTTAACATGTTTAGCTCGTCATTTTTTTAGTTTAGTGCTTGCGTAGAGTCGTAAGTCAAGCGGACTAAACACCCGCTTAGACTTTCGAACTCGACCCGTTTGGTCGATCATTAGGATCCGACCAAACATGATTAGTGACCATAGTTGCATAGGAAATAACCTTCCGAGGTTATACCTTATGGTCACTTAGGTTTAATTAGTTGTATGATAGGTAGTTTATATGCCTTAGGTAAATGACCAAAATGCCCTTTTCATGCATAATTGGTAATTAAGCATATGTAACATAAACTTTTGTCACGTAACTGATTATGCAACATATTTAAACATGTTTAGGCATATAATACTTGTCATAGGACTAGTTAGACGTCTCGAACGCGCTTTTGCACGCACGACACGTTAAAGTAGCGTAAGCTACCTTAATGGGTCGTGATGGGTCGAAATCACTTAGGTTAGGTTCCGATTTAGGAAGTAGGCTTTGTTAAACCATATCACGTGTGTTCCAACACTCATTTGGTTTACAAGACCTCATTCTGTCTGATCTTCCGATTTAGGCATCTATTGTTTGACTAGTGATTCGATTACTAGGTGCTGCTTGATTTCTCTGGTTTACTTGAGTTTGTTGAAGTTCTAATGGTTGAGGATACTTTGCACTTCATGTGAGTACATAGTTCCCCTATTTTACTGTTTTCAATTGTTTTGGGGTGATTCATATGTATCAAAACGATTTTCGATATTATAACGATGATTTCAAAAAACGATTAAGATGGTTTATACTAAACTAATAACGATTTCGATAATGTGAATGAACTTTTTGGTTGTAGTTACATAATGAATTACATTCATTAGCATTGATCAAGCCGACCAGTATTAGGTTATGGTACCATAGGATCTGACAAATCCCGTTATCGTACTGCACCCATGGTCATGTGTGGGTTAGGTGGGTAACGACTGAATCTGATTATTAACTTACCCTTTGGTGGTTTGTTAATGCCAGAAGTGAGATAGTCGAGTCACGAAGGTTTGAATGTTATTAGCGAGACGACCAAAAATAGTTTTCACAATTAAAACGAGGATGATTTAAAGGAGTTAATGATTTGGAAACGATTTAAACGAGTTAACGATTTGGAAACGATTTGAACAAGATTAAACGAATTGGATAAATGATTGGTTTTTGGTTAAGTGTTTAGATAATGGGACGGATGTAATATGGTGAAAGCATGGTAGATACGCCGCTGGTACTTCTTATATATAAGTGGTTTCAACATATTACATACCGTGGCGTTATTTAGTTCACTTGGGTAAACGATTTTGAAACGATGTCACATAACGATGTTTTCGAAAGGATATAAACCATACGAGTTTTATTAACAAGTTAATACGAGATGTTTTACAATTTGGTTTACTAAAACAAATGTTTTTGGGTTAAGAATCATGGCTACGGGGTTTTATAAATAATAACGTACTGTATTTGAGTTGGTTAAATTATGTTGTAATACTATGTACTTTTCAAAACAAGGTTTTTAATAAGATATTGCAACATGTAAACTAGCCATGAATCCGACACTCTTATAAAACCTATGTGCTCGCCAGCATTTCTTTGCTGACTTTGTTTTTACATATGTTTCAGGTGATGTTGCTTGATGTTGATTGCTAGGATGCATGAGTCACATAGGATCTGGACGAGGCATTAGTGACATAATAACAATATTAGTCGATATGTAACTTGTTGGTTTTGGTTTTAAGACAATGTTAATGTAAATATTCTAATAAAACGAAACTTTTTGTATCCATGGTTGTGTAACAATAACTCTGCCACGACACTCCCCCGATGTTTCCGCCGCGGGTTTGTTGTTTTAACGCGGTCGGGGTGTGACAAATTAATCAAGGAATGACATATCAAATTAACAATCTTTTCTTCCTTTGACTTTGACTTGTACTTTGACTTCAAAAAAGTCGGGTTGTTACATCCACGTTTAGTGCACGTGGACCCACGTGAGCCCTTGTGACGGTTCCACATCCTGCAAGTAACAATACATCAAGAAACACTAGTACACTACCATGCTTTGTTACAACAAATCTCATAAAATCATCCTTAACAAAACATTACCTTTGAACTTAGTATAGCTGTAGTATAACAACATTGTTGCTCTTCACCTACATCGTTCAATCCATTGTTAGATAATTCAACTCACTCCATTACTTCTAATTTTTCTTCGATATCAAGCACAACCAGGTACAATCTTTGATTCCCTGTCCATAATCGTCCTTAATTTGCTCGATTTCTGTTGTTTTAGATGGTGTTCATGAAAAGCCCTAAAAATGGAGTTATAAATTGGGTGAAAGAAATAAATTAGAGTAAAAGAGATGGATGGAGGATGGAATTATAAATTGGTGCCACCATTGATGGTGAGCTTGAGCTTTGTGAGAGATAGTGTATATGATGGGAGGATGGAGATGGTTTAGAGAGAAAGAAAGAAATATGAGATAGAAAGTTGCAGATTGAGAGATAGAGATAAGGATAGATGGATAGGAGGGAGAGAAATCTAAATAAATTAGTTTTTTTTATTTTTAATTATAAGGGTAATTTGGTCATTTAACAAAACTTAACAACAGAATTCTAACTGTGTTAGAAATTTGGACTCAAATAGTTAAGAAAAGTGACTATAGGGACTCAGGGCGTTAAACATTTTGATTTTAAACTCAAGTGGTTAAAACCACTAAAACACAGGGACTCAAAAGGTAATATACCCTATCTTATATTTAAATGAAATTTACTAAACAATTAAATGCTTTTAGATATTTTAAAACAATTACTATTTATAATCTATAATCTATAATACTATATTAAGAGAACTGGGTTTTCTACCCTTTTCGTAATTTTGCCTAGGTACAAATCTTGTAGCACCATGTACAAATGAAGCAAGCCATTTTAGAGGGAGAAAACTTGGACATTCTCCAAAGTTTTAAGACACTTTGAGGGCAATCTAGACATTTCATCTATGGAATCCATGTCCACTTATGTCTTCCATTAATTGAATTAAATTAAGAAATTTGATATTCGCTAATTTACACATATTCTAGTCCCCCGTTTTACCCCTATTTTATGCGTTTTCGGCCGTAAAACCGTCATTCGGATGCTTAATCATCTACACTTTTGTTTACAGGCCTAAAACAGCATACCAAACAAGATGATAGCGAAAACGAGGACTTTCCGGACAAAACGACGAAGCTGCGAACATCCTGTTAAGAAAACTGACATGTGCGTGTGGAACGGTCATGCGACCTAATGCACGACCGTGCATCTCCGACAAATGAAAATCAATCCGGAAATAAACGAGGGTGCGACTCAGCGTGCAAGGCATTCAAGGTAATCCCGGTGATGCACGGGCGTTCCATATCTTGCACCCCGTGCGGATCCGATGATCTAGCCAAACCTCGGAACTGAACGACCAGTGTGACTAGGCGTGCAACAAGAACCCGGGAACGAACGACCGTGCGATATGAAGAACGACCGTGCGTGACCTACGACTGGTCAAGATCTGTGACGTCATGCAGTATGGTGCACCATACTCCAATAATTGCTTAAAGTGAACCGTCGTGCAGCAGGACGCACGACCGTGCGAAACCGAATTTATATAAAAAACCTGCAGAAACATTCTGCTCGTAACTCTGGACATTTTGGAAGCGATTCTGGCGATTTTCAGGCTCCGGAAGCTTCTGCTTTCACCCGGATTCAAGCCACATTGTGCCGATTAGCTTCGTTATCTTCCAGATTCTTAATCTTATGCTTGTTTATGGTTTGGTTTTCTAATCTTTCCATGATTTTGTTAATCTTTCAAGCATTTAGATTAATGTTTATGTATTATTGTAGCCTTTGGGCAAAAATACAACAATCCCTTGCTTGATTATAGCCATTAGTGTGTTAATCTTTGTTGTAATGACATTTGGAAGTATTTTCTATGTTAATATTTGATGATTAGTTTGCAACCTTGTTATTGATATTGATTTCTTGATTATAAGTAATTGTGTTGGATGATTGGTATTTGGTTAGTTAAGATAGTTGAAAAATGAAGCTTAATTAATCTTGTATTAGTAAACTTTGAACTTGGTTAACTAGTTTAGCTTGGTTTAAATGTGTGCATCATGATACTAGAAATGGTTAGTGATTTAATAAAATGTAATTATTGTTAATCAAGAAAGCTTGCCGTCACGTAAGGACCTAAACGGGTTAAATGGTGTCGTTATGAATTCTTGCCATGATTTGTTAACTTAGTTAGTAGTTTAGGCCAAAATTGCTATCTTGGTGAATTTATGCGTAAGATTTGTAAAATGAACTCGGTTGTGATTTAATCTAGTTTATGCTTGTCTCGGTGGTTGCATTGTGTTTATCGGTGTCGCTTTCCTTGATTAAGTGCGGTTAGAAAACTCCCAACGGATGACTAACTTATTTTTAAGAGATTTTCATAGACATTTATCAATTGCACATTAAAGAACAATTTTAGGTGGCTAAAGTGTGTTTATCGTTTTAGCTTTCCGAATGATTGTCATGTTAGGATTCCCGAAAGGGATACTAATTGTCTTAAAATGGAAAATTGATCAAATGCTTCTAATGCCAAAACCGACTTAGTTGACATGCTTTGGTTGTGTATTAAGCAAGGCTATTTATCTATTATCTATTATGTTTTTATTAGTAGTTGTTTATGCTTACTTTAGTTTATTAAAAATCACAAAACTTATTTTTTACCGGTAGTTTAGTGACAAAGGTCTAGTATTATTCCTTCGCCCATTTCCTTGGATCGATACTTGGTTCTTACCGATACTTTACTACATATATGACGTGGTACACTTGCCTCTTTCGTGTGTGTTTTGATGTTAAAGTAATAATCACTTTTATAAATTTAAAACCGAATCGTGTGTAATTTCATTGCAAAATTATGTATATATACGCACACGTCAAGTTTTTGGCTCCGTTGCCGGGGAAATGGCGAGCTTTAGGAACGACCCACGTCATTGTGTTATCGGTGTATATACTTGTTAATATTTGTGTATACTTTCTTGATTATTTATTTGTTTATTTATTTGTTAATATTTCTTGTTTTAATTCGATTTATTCGTTTTCGTCATTATTTTGTACAAGTGTATATTTTTGTTCCATTTATTTATTCGATCCGGATTTATTTATTCATTTATTATTTGGGTTTTCGGCACCTTAAAATCATTTTTTTATTAGCCGATTCGATTATTTTTATTGTGTTGATTTTTATAAAATTTCGGGCCCATTTTTGGATTTTTTATAAAATTTTCAGCCCATTTAAAATAATATTCTGTTTCTTTTCAGCAAAAAAAACAGCATTATTTTATTAATAAAATATTCATTGTGTCAAATTTTCGTTTGCAGGTTAATGTTCTCGACCCCCGCTCCAGAAGTTGTTGAACCGTCAGACGAGCCCGAGCGTGATCTTAGGAGACGTCTACGCGCGAGAGGTCGGGCGGTTGGGCTACTGCTCGCTAGTGGTGAGCCGGAGCCGGTGGTACCTGTTGAAGCCGAGGGCTCAGGAGGAAACGCAATCATGGCAGACGATGAGCGACCTTTGAATGAAACAAATCAGCCCGGAAGGGCAGGCCTGGAGCCGAGTATCCTTCAGCCTACTATTGATGCACCTACTTTTGAAATTAGATCTAGTATTATTAATATGGTGCAGAATTCAGTACAGTTTGACGGGCGTGAGCATGAGGATCCCGAACGACATATAGCGGCTTTTCTCCACATTTGTTCCACGTTTAAGATTACAGGTGTTTCGGAGGATGCAATTCGGTTGAGGTTGTTTCCGTTCTCGTTACGTGACAAAGCTAGAGCTTGGCTTTTGTCACTCCCATCCGGGTCTATCAGGACCTGGAATCAGTTGGCGGAGCAGTTTATACAGAAATATTTTCCACCTGAGAAAACAAACAAGCTACGGAACCGAATTGTTTCCTTTCGCCAGGATGAGGGCGAGTCGTTGCATGCTGCCTGGGAGAGATTCAAGGATTTGTTAATTGATGTGCCCCATCATGGTTTCTCCAAGAGACAGCTGGTGTTGACGTTCTATCAGGGGCTCAGTTACAACACACAGGAGCGATTAGACGTGAACGCAGGAGGCGATCTAGGAACTAAGACGCCGACTGAGGCGTACGATATCATAGAAAAAGCTGCGTTGAAATCCAGCTCGCGTCGGGAAGGAGATAGAGGCCGGGCAACATCATCATCATCTCGCGCAGGAGTTCATGCTGTAGACGACTATACGACCATTACTGCACAAATCTCAGCTCTTGCATCGAGATTCGACAGGTCCCAGATGATTGCACAAGCTGGTTCGGGATGTGACCAGTGTGGAGTGTCACACGAGCCTGGTGCGTGTTTTCCGGGAGTCGTATATGAGGGCCACGAAGAAGTAGATTTCGTGAGTAATCAGGTGAGGCCGCAGAACAATCCGTACAGCAACACCTATAATCCCGGTTGGAGAAATCACCCAAACTTTGGGTGGCGAGCAAATACAGGCAATCAAAACCCATTGGGGTTCAATCCGTCCGCTCCAGCACCGCAGCAGGGTCAGGGTCAGCAGTTCCAGCAATACAACCAACCTTACCAGCAGCGTCCATATTCATATCAGAATCAGGGCACTGGGAGTAGCTCCCAGCAGCAGGCCCCTCAGTCTAGTTCCAAGCTGGAGGATATGATGGCTCAGCTTCTTACTAGCTCATCGAGTGCGAATCATTTGGCTGAAAAATGCTACCAGCAGAGCGAGGATCGTTTTCTTTCTCATGAGGGAGAAATAAGGAGTCACAAGGCCTCGATTCAAAATATCGAGAATCAGGTTGGTCAGCTGGCGCAGATGATGTCAAAAAGACCCCAAGGTGGTCTTCCGGGCAATACAGAGCCAAACCCAGGCGGACACAGGGATGTGAATGCTGTCATGACCAGGAGTGGAAAACCTACTGGACCCGTCATATCGGACTCAGCACCGATCACTGAAGCGGTCCCGACTGACACACCGGACGAGGTGCAAGCCAGGCTACGCCCAGCAAGTACAGCACAAGTCCAGGAGCCGGTCAAAGATTACACTCCTCCAATACCTTATCCAAGCAGGCTGAAGAAGCAGAAGAATGAAGAATAATACGGTAAGTTCCTTGAGTTATTCAAGCAGCTACACATTAATATACCGTTTGTTGAAGCCTTGGCCCAGATGCCAAAGTATGCGAAATTCCTTAAGGATATCCTCTCGAATAAACAGAAGCTCGAGGATATATCATGTGTGGTGATGAAAGAAACTTGTTCTGGCGTTCTACAAAACCGTCTGCCCATGAAAATGGGAGATCCGGGTAGTTTTACGCTCCCGTGTTTGATTGGAAACATGTCTGTTAGCAATGCATTGGCTGACTTGGGAGCAAGTATCAACCTTATGCCATATAAGGTTTTTACTAAACTGGATCTAGGTGAGCCGTCACCTACTAGGATGAGCATTCGGTTGGCAGACCGTTCAATCAAGTATCCGCGTGGATTTGTGGAAAACATGCTTGTAAAAATCGATAAATTTGTTTTCCCCGTGGATTTTGTTATTCTTGACATGGACGAGGATTCAAAAGTACCTTTGATACTTGGACGCCCTTTCCTCAATACAGCGAGGACGATTGTTGATGTGGCAGCTGGCCAAATCACCCTCCGAGTGAATGATGAGCATGTGACATTCGATATCAAAAGATCGATGCAGCATCCGCAAAGTCACGATTACATGCTTTATTATGTCGACATTGTCGATGCATGTGTGTGCTCTCATTTTCAAGGTACTGTTGACGAGATTGATTCGGACACACGTTTGTCGTGTGGGGACCTGATTGGCATTACGCAGGAGGGCCACGATTTCGAGCAGCCAGTCTATCAGATTGGTGACGATGGTTCCCAGAGTCCGGAGAGATTTCTTGAAATTGTCCATGTAGAAGAAGAGAAAGCAAAACCGTCGGTTGAAGATCCACCGTCTTTGGAGTTGAAAGAACTCCCGCCACATCTCGAGTATGCATTTCTTGACGAGGAGCGTCGCTTACCGGTCATAATTTCGGCATCATTAGAAAAGGTTGAGAAGAATCAGCTTCTTGAGGTTCTAAGACTTCATAAGAGAGCCATTGCATGGAAAATCATGGATATCAAGGGCATCAATCCTTCTTTCTGTACTCACAAGATTCTGATGGAAGACGAGTACAAACCATGTGCACAGCATCAGAGGCGTTTAAATCCAAATATGCAAGACGTGGTGAAGAAAGAAGTGATTAAGTTGTTGGATGCCGGGATGATTTATCCTATATCCGACTCTGTGTGGGTTAGTCCAGTGGAGGTTGTACCTAAGAAAGGTGGTAAGACTGTAGTCTCAAATGATAGGAATAAACTAATTCCTACCCGTACCGTCACTGGGTGGCGAGTTTGCATTGATTACCGTAAACTCAACGATGCTACTCGTAAGGATCACTTCCCGCTTCCATTCATCGACCAGATGTTGGAACGTCTGTCGGGGAAGTTGTATTACTGTTTCTTGGACGGGTTCTCTGGGTACTTCCAAATTGCTATCGCTCCTGAGGATCAGGAGAAGACTACCTTTACCTGCCCCTTCGGCACATTCGCCTACCGGCGGATGCCTTTTGGGTTGTGTAATGCACCAGCGACCTTCCAGAGATGCATGGTTGCAATTTTCCATGACATGATCGAGGATTCCATGGAGGTTTTCATGGATGATTTTTCGGTATTTGGGGATTCCTTCGATCATTGCTTGGAAAATTTGAGAAAGATGTTGAAGAGGTGTGAGGAGACGAATCTGGTCCTAAATTGGGAGAAGTGCCACTTCATGGTGAAGGAGGGCATAGTTTTGGGACACAAGATTTCTCATGCGGGCATGGAAGTCGATCCAGCTAAAGTCGACGTTATTTCACGACTTCCGCCTCCCACCTCTGTGAGAGCGATACGGAGCTTTCTTGGTCATGCAGGGTTCTACAGGCGATTCATAAAGGACTTTTCAAAAATCGCTAGGCCTATGACCCGTTTGTTGGAGAAAGACGCTCCGTTCATATTTGGAGATGATTGCCTGAGGGTTTTTGACCTTCTCAAGCAAAAGTTGATTGAGGCCCCTATTTTAGTTGCACCGGACTGGAGTCTGCCGTTTGAAATTATGTGCGACGCGAGTGATTACGCTATAGGGGCCGTTCTGGGTCAAAAGAAAGAAAAACACTTTCACCCGATCTATTATGCGAGCAAAACTCTTCACGACGCTCAAGAGCATTACACCACGACTGAAAAAGAGCTCTTGGCGGTCGTTTTCGCATTTGATAAATTTAGATCGTATTTAGTGCTTTCGAAAACCGTTGTGTATACTGATCATGCAGCCATTAGATACCTCTTCAGCAAACAGGACGCTAAACCGCGTCTAATCAGATGGATCTTGTTGCTGCAAGAGTTTGATATCGAAATCCAAGATAAAAAGGGTGCTTTGAATGTAGTGGCTGACCATCTATCTCGGTTAGAACATGGAGATATCGAGGACTCGCGTTGGGATTCAATCAATGACAATTTCCCACACGAGTCTTTGATGGGTGTAGAGATATGCGATGAGTCGCCTTGGTTCGCCGACTTTGCGAACTACCTTGCTTGTAGAATTCTGATTAAAGGGTTGACTCACCAGCAAAAGAGGAAATTCTTTTCAGATATCAAGCATTACATTTGGGACGACCCTTTTCTATTTAAGGTGGGTGCTGATCAGGTGATCAGAAGATGTGTATCAGGGACTGATGCGACCGATATTCTGCGCCAGTGTCATGAGGGACCTACCGGAGGCCACCACGGAGCTAACTTCACCGCGAAGAAGGTGTTGGATTCCGGGTTTTACTGGCCGACCATTTTTCGTGACGCGCAAAGTTGGGTAAAAGGGTGCGATGCTTGTCAGAGGGCGACGAACATATCGGCACGCGACGAAATGCCCCAGAACTGGATACAAGTTTGTGAAGTCTTTGATGTTTGGGGGACATACTTCATGGGACCGTTTCCCCCCTCACGAGGTAACAAATACATCCTGGTCGCAGTTGACTACGTATCAAAGTGGGCGGAGGCGTAAGCCTTACCCACAAATGACGCCAGGGTGGTCGTGAGATTCTTGAAAAGTTTGTTCGCCCAATTTGGCGCTCCGAAAGTGCTTATTAGTGACCGAGGGACTCATTTCTGTAACACACAGCTTGAAAAGGCTTTGTCCCGATACGGTGTGCATCACCGTTTGTCCACGCCCTATCATCCGCAGACGAGCGGGCAGGTGGAAGTCACGAACCGTGGGCTTAAGCGCATCCTTGAGCGGTCTGTTGGTGCAAACCGTAAGGAGTGGTCGGACAAACTTGAGGAGGCATTGTGGGCATTCCGTACAGCTTATAAGACCCCTATAGGGACCACCCCCTTTAGGTTGGTATACGGAAAGGCATGCCATTTACCGGTGGAGTTGGAGCACAAGGCTATGTGGGCTTTGAAAACCGCGAATTTGGACCTTAAAACCGGAGGTGAAGCCCGGTTTCTCCAAATTCATGAAATGGAAGAATTGCGTCAACAAGCCTATGAAAGCTCCGTACTCTATAAAGAGCGCACGAAGAAACTTCACGACAAACGCTTGAAGGACCACAAAGAATTCCAAGCGGGTGATCTTGTTCTTCTTTACAATTCACGGCTACGCTTATTTCCTGGGAAGCTTCATTCACGCTGAACAGGACCATACACAGTTAAGGAGGTATTTCCGTATGGTACTGTTGCAGTAGAGAACGCGGATGGCGTTACATTCAAGGTAAATGGTCACCGGTTGAAGTTGTACGTTGTCGGGCCGATAGAGTCGGCGGTGGAGGTAATTGAACTCCAAACCCCGCACACATCATAAGTGTGGGGAGGAGAGAGTCTACGCTACTGACTCGCGGATCAAAAATGTAGCAAGAGCGTATTTTGCTCTTTAGGGGTAGTATCGTCTTTTTAGGTGTTTTTCTTGTTTTAGCGTAATTTAGGTAAGTTAGGTAGTTTCCGTTAGTTTGTTTAATTTTCTTACGTACCGAGCGAAGGTTCTGTGTTGCAATATTGTTATAACAGTCGGCGTGTTGAAAAAATGGCAAAAAACGGCCAAAACAGTTGCTGGAAATGGCTTCTGCAGAAAATTCTGATCTGCAGCTGTCGCACGACCGTGCGTTTCCGAGCTGGCCGGCATGGTGAGTCGCACCCCCGGTGTATCTCCGAGAACAGCATGCATGGTTTGCAAAATGTAGGTGACGCACGACCGTGCGAGCTATCGCACGACCGTGCGAGAGGCAGGGGCAGTTTGGTCTTTTGGACATTATAAAAACCCCCATCCGCTTCCAAACCCTTCATTCGCGAACCCTAGCCATCTGCAGCCGTTCCAGAGCGATATTGCTTCAAATCGCACGGTCTTTTCGCACGGTTTCACACACATCTTCGCACGGTACGTTCCTTCTTGTAGATTATCTGTTTTTCCGCTTTCTAGGGTAGATTCATTTGTTTCTTTAAGGATTTTTAGGGTTCCCTTCATAAATACAAGCGAAACCCTAACCCTTGCAAGAACCATTCGTATCGTGAACATCCGGTTAAGTTTCTAACCCTTGTTTGTACAAAAAACGTGTTGATTTTGAGAAAATCAGGCTATTCATAGTTCAGGGTTTTGAAATCTGCAGAACAGGTGTCGCACGGACGTTCCTTGGATGGAACGGTCGTGCCATTCCGGATGATTCACGATATCTGCTTGTTGATCGGTGTTGCACGGTGGTGCCGTTGGTCGCACGCCGTGCAGTTTCGACAAATTTGGTCCACTGGTGCTTGTTCTCGACGATGCACGACCGTGCCACAGGCCCAGATCAGATTCACAGTTTCTTCATAATTGGCTGCTCGGCTGTTTTCGATTAAAATTTTTCCTGATTCCATCTTTCTAACGTTATTTCTCATACAGATGGACCATCCTTTTCTGCAATTTAATCCCGAAGATGAACGAGAGGCTCTTTGTATCCCGAGACGGGACGCCTTATGGGCAAGGAGAGGGCAATTCGGAGTCCCTAGGTGGCTGGATTGGGAAGTTATGGGGGAGCTAAACCAGAGTGACAGACTTGACAGCATGCTCACTTTCCCACTTGCCCGCTTAATATCTATCAACCGACCCGTCTACCTTGAGCTGACAATAGAGTTCTTTTCAACATATACCTATGAGAAACCAGTTGCTCATAGAAGGCCCAAATTCCGCTATAAGGAGCGGATAGCTTTTCGGTTGGGTAAAAAATGGCATAGTTGGACGGTGGGTCGATTGGGTCGGAAGCTCGGGATTTATACAAGAGAAGACATGGATTCCGATGTCTTCACGGATTAGTTCACTTTTCCATCTGATGCAGAGCGAAACCAGTTTTGGGCTGAAAATGCTATAGGTGACCCTTACGACCCAAGAATGTTGAAGGCTTCACGACTGAGAGACCCTTTGGTTCGGGTAATGCATCATGTGTTTAGCCACACAATTTGCGGGCGCATGGACAATCTTGGGAACTGTCTAACACCAGATTTGATTTTTCTCTATACGCTGGTTGAGAGAGTCCATATCAACCTAGCCGCAAGGATGGCTGAATACTTCATGAAGTGCTCGGGGCGGAAACCCAACAGTCAAATCCATGGCGGTCAGTACGTGACCGAAATTGCTTATAATCTGGATTTGATGACTGACGAGGTACTTCAGGGTCTCACTCTGATAACCGAGGGTGTTTATGTTGACATTAGGTCACTGAAGGCGATGGGAGTGATTGTTGAGTTGCCTCACGGGGATAGATTGAAGGGGTTAAACAACGAGGTCTGGGACCCGGGGCCTCCAGCTGTGGAGGAACATGAGGATGAGGTGATGCATAATCAGGAGCATCAAGAGCAGCATGATGAGCAGCACGTACCACATCCACCAACACCACCACATTCACCGCAGCACCATGCATTCCACCAGCATCAGGACTGGCCCGAGTTCTATTAGCAGTTCCAGCAGATGCAAGTTAACCAGGATCAGATCAGGGTTAACCAGGAACAGCATGGGGTTTATATTGACCAGATCCGGTCTAGACAGGATGAGATTATAGCCGCTCAGGATCAGATTCGGGCAAACCAGGATAGTTTGTATCAGGGAGTGAGTGCTGGATTTTCATATCTGTTCGGGGAGATGCATCATGCATATCCCGACTACTTTCAGCATCCCCCACAGTTCCCACCGTGGAAACCACCTGGTTATGGTGATGCGGGTCCGTCCTTCATGAGAGACGATGATGGTGATGACGAGTAGGAGTCGGTGGTATTGATTGTTGGTGGTTGTTTTTATTTCAGTACTTTATATTTTGGGTGTTCATTTTGTTTGTTATTTCAACACCCTCGGATTGTATTTTGTTTTTAGACAATTTACTTTATGTCTTGTATTTGTTTGGATGTTAGTCTTATATTTATGTACATTATGGTTTATTTTTGTTTATTCTGTTTCTGTTCTGTTTTGGTGTACATGTGACATACTTGCAGGTTTTGGCTATCAAATCTTGGACCGGAGCACGTGGCAGATACAGCTTCGGAAGTCTCGTTGCAACAACAACATCTTGAGGGGAGTACTATTATCCTTTTCTCTATATTTCGGGTCTCGCATTGGGGACAATGCGAAGTTCAAGTGTGGGGAGGGGGTTAACTTTGTTAACTTTGTTTGTCCTCATTTATATATACAAAAAAAATTAGAAAATCAGAAAAATCATTCAAAAATACCTGTATTGTGTATATATTTTAGTAAATAAACCGGTTGGTTGTGTTTTAGAAAGCTTCGGACTTGATAAAAACTCGACAAGCAAAATATTTTTGAAAAAGGAAACCGGAAATCATGACAAACAAAGAAAGACTTGCATGATAGTTTTCACACTTTTACCCATTCCTTCCGTTACGTGAGCATATTTGAGCCTTGATATTGTTATATATTTGTTCATTTCGGATATAGGAGTGAGCCGGATGTTATGTGTAATTTAGAACTTGTCACTAGTATGCTTGTTAAGACCATGAACTTGCGGAATTGTGTAGAAGTGATAGAGGCACTTAGATTACCCCTTTGTTGTAAACCTTGTTCTTTGTGTTGTGCTTCCCGTAAACCTTATATTACCCCTTAGGATTAACCATGTCGAGCCTTCCCGTTTACCTTTGTTTACCCACATTATCGCCCACTTAGCCAAATTTAGCCTTTTTATGTTTTAAACCTTTTTAGTGTTGAAACTCGGTCAAAATAATCGTTTAACTAGCGTTTGTTGTAGTTTATTGTTTATTTTTCTAGTTTCTTGTTTCAGCAAAAAAAAAACAGAAAATAAAACACCCTAAAATAGGGTGAAGTCGACGAAAATCGAGCAATTTTGAATGCTTAAATGTTAAAATATCGTTGATTAGCTCGATTGCGCAATAGTCGCCTTTTTAAGGCATTTGTATGTATAGTTGTATTGTTTGTTGCTAGTTAAACGCTACTTCCGAGTTTTAACCATTTTCGCCACTTTAAATATCCATTTACATACCCTTCGCCCAAGCCTAACGTTACAACCCGTAAAGACCTCTTGATTTACACTTTTTCGCATGTTAGTTGGTGGAGACGAGATCTTATGACAAGCTTATGATATTACACATTTCATTGACGAGGCGTTGAGTGTTTGCACGTACACATTTTATGTATGTTTCATAAATAAAACCGAGTGTGTGTGAACATTGTGAGTTGTGTGAAGATTAACATGTTGAGTCAATTAAATGTGAAGTCACGGCTTTTTGGTTGTCGCTTTATATTTGCATATGCTTGTTGGGTTTGAGTCTATTGATGTTGTCTTTCGAAAAACCGGCTAACCGTTTGTAGTAGTTTCAATAAAATATTGTGTAAATTATCGTTCTTGTTTAATTCTATCTTTTATTGTATTTTAGTTTAGCTTGCTTGAGGACAAGCAAGGTTCAAGTGTGGGGAGATTTGATATTCGCTAATTTACACATATTTTAGTCCCCCGTTTTACCCCTATTTTATACGTTTTTGGCCGTAAAATCGTCATTCGAATGCTTAATCATCTACACTTTTGTTTACATGCCTAAAACAGCATATCAGACAAGATGATAGCGAAAACGAGGACTTTCCGGACAAAACGACGAAGCTGCGAACATTCTGTTAAGAAAACTGACCTGGGCGTGTGGAACGGTCGTGCGACCTAATGCACGACCGTGCATCTCCGACAAATGAAAATCAGTCCAGAAATGAACGAGGGTGCGACTCAGCGTGCAAGGCATTCAAGGCCATCCCGGTGATGCATGGGCGTTCCATATCTTGCACCCCGTGCGGATCCGATGATCTAGCCAAACCTCGGAACTGAACGACCAATGCGACTAGGCGTGCAACAAGAACCCGGGAACAAACGACCGTGCGATATGAAGAACGACCGTGCGTGACCTACGACTGGTCAAGATCTGTGACGTCATGCAGTATGGTGCACCATACTCCAATAATTGCTTAAAGTGAACGGTCGTGCAACAGGACGCACGACCGTGCGAAACCGAATTTATATTAAAAACCTGCAGAAACATTCTGCTCGTAACTCTGGACATTTTGGAAGCGATTCTGGCGATTTTCAGGCTCCGGAGGCTTCTGCTTTCACCCGGATTCAAGCCACATTGTGTCGATTAGCTTCGTTATCTTCCAGATTCTTAATCTTATGCTTGTTTATGGTTTGGTTTTCTAATCTTTCCATGATTTTGTTAATCTTTCAAGCATTTAGATTAATGTTTATGTATTATTGTAGCCTTTGGGCAAAAACACAACAATCCCTTGCTTGATTATAGCCATTAGTGTGTTAATCTTTGTTGTAATGACATTTGGAAGTATTTTCTATGTTAATCTTTGATGATTAGTTTGCAACCTTGTTATTGATATTGATTTCTTGATTATAAGTAATTGTGTTGGATGATTGGTATTTGGTTAGTTAAGATAGTTGAAAAATGAAGCTTAATTGATCTTGTATTAGTAAACTTTGAACTTGGTTAACTAGTTTAGCTTGGTTTAAATGTGTGCATCATGATACTAGAAATGGTTAGTGATTTAATAAAATGTAATTATTGTTAATCAAGAAAGCTTGCCGTCACGTAAGGACCTAAACGGGTTAAATGGTGTCGTTATGAATTCTTGCCATGATTTGTTAACTTAGTTAGTAGTTTAGGCCAAAATTGCTATCTTGGTGAATTTATGCGTAAGATTTGTAAAATGAACTCGGTTGTGATTTAATCTAGTTTATGCTTGTCTCGGTGGTTGCATTGTGTTTATCGGTGTCGCTTTCCTTGATTAAGTGCGGTTAGAAAACTCCCAACGGATGACTAACTTATTTTTAAGAGATTTTCATAGACATTTATCAATTGCACGTTAAAGAACAATTTTAGGTGGTTAAAGTGTGTTTATCGTTTTAGCTTTCCGAATGATTGTCATGTTAGGATTCCCAAAAGGGATACTAATTATCTTAAAATGGAAAATTGATCAAATGCTTCTAATGCCTAAACCGACTTAGTTGACATTCTTTGGTTGTGTATTAAGCAAGGCTATTTATCTATTATCTATTATGTTTTTATTAGTAGTTGTTTATGCTTACTTTAGTTTATTAAAAATCACAAAACTTATGTTTTTACCGGTTGTTTAGTGACAAAGGTCTAGTATTATTCCTCCGCCCATTTCCTTGGATCGATACTTGGTTCTTACCGATACTTTACTACATATATGACGGGGTACACTTGCCTCTTTCGTGTGTGTTTTGATGTTAAAGTAATAATCACTTTTATAAATTTAAAACCGAATTGTGTGTAATTTCATTGCAAAATTATGTATATATACGCACACGTCAAAATTAAATAAAACTTTTATAATAATTAAAGAAATTAATTGATTAAATTAAATGTTAGACATGCAACATTTGGGATTTTCATGATTTAATAGTATGTATAAATATAATAAATAGATTTATATGGACTATAAATAGGTTTTTTACCCTTATGGTAATTTTACATTGTGTACATATTTTGAAGCAACATGTACAAGAGAGCCAAGCTATTTTAGAGAGGGTAAACTTGCACATTGTCCAAAAAAATTAAGACACTTTCGGGGCATTTTAGGGATTTTGGCCCCTTTTTAAATAAAAATAATTCAAAAAGATATGGGTACTAATAAGTAATGATCATCAAGGCCATCATTTATTGAATTGATGAGGAAATTAACTATTAGTATTTGAAGGGTTTAGCCTTGCACTAATCTATATACAAACCAAAAGCCGTAACTGATATTGAAGTTAAAACCCTTAAGTAAATGCTAAAAACACTCATGTGTATATAATATATATTTCGCTAGGAACATGTGTTGTATGTTCAATTTTTTTGCGAGCAATGTTTTATTTTGTTCATACTGGGAGATATAATTACATGCACATTGTTTTTCTTATCCATTGCAAAGAGAACATGAATTAAGTTTATTTGTCTAGGCTTTTTCTCAACATGTTTTTTTCGAAAGTGGTTAGTAGTTTGTAGTTTTAATATTTTTTCCACAAGATATTTATTGTAATTCAAATGCTATTGAGTGTTTGGTTTATAGTTTTTATATCTTAATATTTATCTACTATCCTTTTATTTTTTTCATTAGGTGGAAGGAAGGTAAAGGCTGATAGAGATGAGTCGTCTCCATAAGCAGCTATGCTTGCTGCACAAGATGTTTCAACAAGATGCAAGGTTTTTACTTGTTTCTTTTAGTGTCTTGCTATATGGTAATCATAACAGTTTGTTTTTGTTTGATACATTACAACTAACAAATTTCTGTTGTAACAACTGGAGCTTGGAATCAATGCCCTCCATAAAACTATGGGAAACTGGAGGTAACAAGACAAAGACACCCGGTCCAGGTGCACAGTTTGCCCTCAGAGCTCTTGCCCGTTCTGGCATGAAGATTGGTCACATTGGTATGCTTATATTCTTTATTTTTTATATACGAATTTTTGTATTTGTTATTTTTGCTCTTTGAAGAACTTTTATTTATGTTTAAGGAGTAGCTGACAAGTAAGTTGTATGTTTTGATGATGATAGAGGACGTGACACCAATTCCAACAGATAGCACTCGTCAAAAGAGTGAGAGAAGAGGAAGGAGGCTGTGATATGTTTTTTTGTCTACAATATGTTTTCAAAGTATCTGCAATTTGGATTATGGTTGTCTTCAACTTTTGTAGGTTATTTTTATGTTCTAGTTGACATTTGGGGGTGACATTCGTTTTTGTTGAACTGCTTTATATTTCTGTTTAATGATATTCTAATATTTACTTCATATATGGGGTTTTAAGCTTTAGTTTTGCTTAATCAGAAGTATTCTATGTGTAGTTGAGGTCAATATCAATTTGAGAGTTTCAGAGTGTGTTAAAGAGTTGAAATGTTTTGAGGATCTTGTCAAATCTGTATGTTCATTCTTTATCTTAGTAGACTTCAGTTGACTTTCAATGTAAGTTGATGTAGTAGAGATTTAGAATTTTACGATGAAAATGAATGTGTAAAAGTTCAAATTCTTTTATCTTCCTTTGATGCCGTTGTTGAGGTACACAATAGAAAATATACGAAACTTACATAAATTCATGTATTGAATATCAGTTGTGGTTCGTAATAGACATAATTGAATCTGATATTAGTTGGGATGTGGAGGGTTCAAATGAGAAGAAATCTTTTGTACGAATAAAAAAGAACAAACTTCAACCAATAAGAATGCTTCATTTTACTTCATTTAATTTTTTTATTTAATACGGGCGTAAGGGTATATTGGTAAAATTAGATAGATCATTAATTGTTAGTCTTCTTTTTTAATAGCTAACTAAATTAAATTTGTAACTTATTTTCAAAAAAATATATATTTTCAAAGAAGAAAAAAATAATTTAAAGTGTAGGATAAATTATGAGGTGTGTAGGATGAATTACGAGTTGTGTAGGATAAATTTCAGTATGTGTAGGATAAATTTAAAAAACGTGTAGGATAAATTTTGATGTGTTTAGGCAAAAATTTTAGTGTGGAGGATGATAGTCTTAATGACTAATTAATTAGTCAAAAATAATAATAAATGAGATGAGAGAAAAACTATTTAATGTTTTACAATTGTACCATTTGTTCTTTTTCTTCTCAATTTAATTTTCTTCTCAAATGAACCTCCCCCTAGTTGGGATACCCGCTGCAACGCGCGGGCCTTCCCACTAGTACCTTATTAAGAGAACTGAGTTTTCTACCCTTCTCGTAATTTTGCCATAGGTAAAAATCTTGAAACACCATGTACAAATGAAGCAAACCATTTTAGAGGGGGGAAACTTGGACATTGTCCAAAGTTTTAAGACACTTTGAGGGCAATCTAGACATTTCATCCATGGAATTCATTCCCACTTATGTCTTCCATTAATTGAATTAAATTGAGGAATTAAATAAAAAATTTATAATAATTAAAGGAATTAATTGATTAAATTAAAGGTTAGACATGCAACCTTTGGGATTTTCATGATTTAATAGTATGTATAAATATAATAAATAAATTTATATGGACTCTATTTATACTATGTATAATCTATCTATAATACCTTATTAAGAGAACTGGATTTTCTACCCTTCTCGTAATTTTGCCATAGGTACAAATCTTGAAGCACCATGTACAAATGAAGCAAGCCATTTTAGAGGGGGGAAACTTGGACATTGTCTAAAGTTTTAAGACACTTTGAGGGCAATCTAGACATTTCATCCATGGAATCCATGCCCACTTATGTCTTCCATTAATTGATTAAATTAAATGTTAGACAGACAACATTTGGGATTTTCATGATTTAATAGTATGTATAAATATAATAAATAGATTTATATAGACTCGATTTATACTATCTATAATCTATACTACCTTATAAGCCAATCAACCGTCATCAGTCATTTATGAGTTAGTCTTAAAGCCACCATCATTTCTCATTATAATGTTAATAACCACAACCTGTAACCGATGACTTATAAAATCATTTGAACCTTCAGATGTATACTTATATATTCCATATACGACCACATGAGTCCCAATATCAAGCTATGTCCGCTCTCTCAAACCTTCACCTATACATGTTAATTAACCCCCGCGCTACTGTCGTGGCCCTTATCCGATTCATCCGTCACCAGCTCGGTAGAAAATTGAAGTAAGTTTCTTATTCTTAAGAACTCGTGTTGCTTCGATCCTAAATAAACACTAAAACAAACCACTTTTATACATCAGATTCTCTGGTCGATCACCAGTAAGTAATGGAGATCATGAACGCTGCAATGCATACTAAAGAAAGTTCATCGATTTGGGGTTAGTCACTAAGTTGTATAATTATTTGGAAGTCCCCTAACTTTTATTCTACATCTATTAATTATAAATTTCTTTTATGATGCTATCAACATTCACTAGATATTTTACTACAAAATTTTGGCTTATTTCTCTACCCTCTTTTTAGGGGCAGAACCGGAAATAAAAGCCGTTCCACCCAATAGTGATTTAAATGTTGTTCATGACACCGGTTTTGGTATCTCCATATGTTCTGTCATTAGACGACATTGAATTGATAGTAAGAAGTAAATGTAACGCCTTAGTTTTTGTATTAATCAGGTTATGTTTTTTCTTTTTTTGTTTGAGATAGTACATATAATTTGTGATGACAGACATTAGAGCCTTATCATTTGTTGCTTTAAACAATAAAGGTATTATAAAAAGGTGGGATTAATGTGTTTTTTGGCAAATAAAAATGTATTATTAAAAGGTAAGATATATAGTTAGATTATTATTTTTTCGATAACAGGTATTACTATTTGGACTATATGAGTACAATTTGTAAATTGTTTCACTTTTTAATTGTGTTTGCATTACATTCTCATCATCTTGAGATTGAATTTGTTTTGTTGGATTTAAAATGCCAGTTAATTTATTTCTCCAGATTTCATTCTAAAAATCAAGACAACAGCTTCACAGAGGGCTTGAAAAAGTGGGCAAGCAGTCACTCACCTCGGACACATGGCTGGTGAGCATTTAGAAGCTAAATATGTTTTGATTTATCATCAAACAATTAATTAATAGAAATCTGAAACTATACATGCTAACTAAACTTTTCATTCATTAATTCTTACAAGTTAGCGGATTTTTACTAAAACCCAAAACCTAAAATAAACTAGACTTTGTAATAATTTGTTGTCATTATTTGTAAATAATTATGAAATTTAACGTTATGAAAAATAAATATTACAACTATCATTAATATGGAGGTAATTTTTAGAAACATGTTCTTCAAGTTTTGTAAATATTTGCCACCATCAGACCTAGAGTTCTACCAAAATCAAGTATTTTTTTTGGTAACGTACGCGATAGCAATTGACGTGGTAACGTACGCTATAGCGATTGACGTTACGGTTGCGGTATTGTGTGCACGAACCCAGCTACTTATGAGAGAACATCGTTGCCAGTATTTTGTGCTAGTAGAAACGATATCAGTGTTCACCTTTATGATTTTCGGTAGGTCAAACCGGATAACGACCAAACTCTTGCCACGTTGCGTGTGAAAGAAAACGACAACACCCCCGTCGCGAAGCGCGGGGAGAAACTAATACCATTAATATATAAAATTACATTTAGTCACTGAATTCGTTTAGTAGAGATTTAGAATTTTACGATGAAAATAGATACATAAATTTTAAGTTCTTTTATCTTATTTGGAAGCCATTGTTGAGGCACACAATTGAAATTATGTGAAACTTACATAAATTCATGTATGGTGGCTCGTAATATACGTTATAATTGAATATGATATTAGTCTGGACACCCGTCGCAATACGCTGACTTTCTCACTAGTTATATACTTATATTCTAATGTATAGTTTAGATTTTACATCACATTACTCAATCAATTAAGTTTAATACAAATTATTTCTTACGATTAATAAATCCTATTTTCTAATCAACTATTAAATGTAATTAACTTATTTTCATATAAATAAAGGATTTTGCCATTAGAAAAATATAAATACTTATTATTAGAATTACCTATCAGCGTTTTTGATATCCTAAAATATCTAATCCTCTAATGACCTTATATTTTTAAAATTCGTATTTAATTTAAAAAGCTTTAATACAAGCAACTTTCTCTAACCCGACAAGCTTTTTAATACAAACAACTTTCTCTAACCCGGTAAGTAATTCCGAGAGATAACCTTTTTTTTAATGGCCAATCCCGAGTGATAACCTAATTCTATAAATTCTAATTCTATAAATTCTAATCTAAATCTAATAATAGGAGAAGTAAATGAACAGTAAATGTAATGCGTGGGTATGCTTATTGGGCCAAAAATTAGCATTCATGGCCTTCTCACGCGTGGAAAGAAGGCCACGCGTCTGTTTTTTGTCATTAGAAAGATGAGTATTTGGAGATAACAGAAAGAGGGGAAGACATTAGGGAATGCATTAGAGAGAGAAAGATAAACAACGGTGGTTGTTCAGACGTCACCTCCCACCGCTTACCATACCAACAAAGAGATTATCCTTCACTTTCAAAAACGTTTTCCCAAGTTTCACCCATATAGAAAAACCCTAACATCTTCTCTGGTCTCTGAAACGATAATGTCATCGATGATGAACGCATATCAGGTGGCAGGTGACGAACGCAGGCAGTGAACTAGGGTTTCTTCACATCATTTTTTGGAGCTTTGGGCAATCAATGTTGAACCGCCTAAATCAGGTACATCATTAGTTGGTACTGTTCTTTGCTTTGATTTGATTTTTTGAGATTTATAAACCTGAAGTCTTCAATTTCACAGTCTGCAAAGTCGTCGTTCTATCCGAACCATTCCCACCGCAGGTGCACACGTCATCCTTCAGCGGTCTGGCTACTGCGGTTGTGACCAGCCAGCAGTCACTGTCCACTGCACCAGGTTTGTTTTTTACCTTTTCCAAATTGTTTTTTATTTTAATTTAATTAAAATTAGATGTGATTATGTGAAATTCGGTGATTGAATTGGTTATTTAAACATGAAACTTGATTGAAAATTGATGCTTAAGAGTTGGAATCTTGACCATACTTGATCAAAACTTGAATACAACCCACTACCAATTACGCAATTACTTTTCGATCAATATTGAAGACCATAGCAACCCAGATCCATTTTGGAATGACCCCTTAATGTTTACCACTACAAAGCTCTTGCTGACTGCTTACTGTATCAACCTTTTTTACTGATCTGTTTACCTATAGATTTTCATGGGACAAACCCTTTAAGAAAAACTATAGAAAGACCATCTCCAACATTTTATATTCACTTTGACTTTTTAGTCAACTTTATATATTGTTACTGCCATGATTCAAACATGTAGTTGGTACTTCAATGGTGTGAAATATGATGGTATGGAACAGGGGAACACATCCCGGTCACCTATGGTTCAGGTGTTGAATGTATCGACAATTAAGAAGGCGATGATGGTGGTTCTGGTTTAATTTGTTAAATGTTATTTATGGCTGCTGTAAGTTGATTTATTAACTATTAGTCCTTTTTTTAAGGTACACCTCATAACAGTTTGGAAGAAATGAACATGGTTGGTACAAAATGCAAAAAAGGAAGTCATATGGCAAATCGTCAGGCATGAACACTACATCTTTATGAGACCAAGTGAGTATTTGAGCTATGCCTAGCAACTCACTTTATGTTGAACTTAACATGTTTGTTTACATGTTTCTTCTTTCGGTAAAAGTTACAATCTTTATACCTCAATTGTAGCTTTTAGTATCACAACATTTTGAAGTCGAACCTTCTTTATTCTGATTATAAAAGTCATAATATGTGTGCAGATGGATTGATTGATACTATTGTGCAGATTGATGACAATGTAGGAAGCTGTGAATTTGTCACTTGGGAACCATTTCTCTTACCCTTTCGTTGAACCGGCAACGATAATAGAACACTTTCCTACGAATAGATAAAATCCAAATCACTTCACGTGAATAATGAAAGAAACAAAATGATATGTGCTAAGAGTAATGTTCTTGGGACAAGTTGTATAGGATATATGCGTGTAATTGTTCGGTATAAGGTAAATCGTAAAATCGAGAGTTTAACAATTTTGTCAAGATATGAGTCACAAAGTGGGTTTCTCTTGGCTTTTGGATTATGACATAACTATGATCCTCTAACTGAATGATTGAGTGTTATTTAATTGTAGATGGGTTACAAATATTTGGTTATTAAATTGTTTAGACCACAGAGAAAAATTGGTGAAGGCGGTTGTGATTCTTAGCATCAGTGAGGGTGTTGGTGGAGCTAATTTTTTAGTCAAGTGGCATAAGGTAATAATAGGAATGCACTCTGAATCTTGATGTTGTGTGGAGCTTTAGTTAATTTACTTAACTAATGTCTCAGGTGCTTCTACTACCATTATCGAAGACCTTGGTGGCCTCAAATTTGGATCTCATGATTTCCATGCTCATGCACTTGGTGACACAACCAATGGGTGATGTCAACTGGTATGTGTTCCTCAAGGAAATCTTCTAAAAGCAATGGTTTATTTCAAGATTTTTGGTCCCAAAATAATAATAAAAAAACCTTGTAACTACAAAATTCTGTTGTATCTTGATAATCTTTTATGTAAGAATAATAATTTATCCAAATCAGGATTCCATGTGTGTGTTTCATACTTACTACACTATTTCCTATCTAATTAACCTTGCTTGCTTATCACGCTCATTGGGCGTGGGGAATAACAAAACAATATAGATTTTATAGTTTAAGGGGTCCCAATCTTATTATTATTTTTCCTCTCATTCTCCAATTTTTAATTTTTATGATTTTTTTTTTGTTTCAAATCGACCCGTTACCCACACTTATATTGATCAGAGCCCCTTTTTATCATGTGCTTATTTTTATCAGAACCCCTTTTCACCCAACCCATATTGAACATGTTTTTAAGCGGTCCATTTCATTTTGATCTGTTACACAATCAAGCTCAGGGCTTCGAGCACATTCATCATTCAGGGTGTAATTCGTGTACAAAACACTTGTAACAGTTTGTTTTTGCGCCGCAACGCGCGCGTGGTTAAATCCCTAGTTCTTTAAATTGAGAAAGATTTCACAAATTTAGAATTTGAGGCATGGATGAAAACACCCCTTGTTGAAAAAAGGGGGTTAGAAGTAGAGAGAGAAATCCAACCAAGGCGACGCCATTTCATCTTCTTCTTCTTCCTCCTCCGTTCCAATGAAGCGAGGGTTAGAGTCAATCGAAATATCAGACGAGGAGTGGTCCAATCACGACTTCGATTCCTCCCGAATCCTCACCAAACCACCACCCTCCTCCTCTGCTTCCAAGGCACCACCGCCAATCGAGTCTTTCGCTTTCAGAGCCCGAACCTCTACTTCCTCTGACTCCTCTGACTGTGTCGAAATCATCAACCACCAGCAGCAGCACGAGGAGGTTTTGGAGGACGATGACTTTGAACAGCCTCCCTCCACCACCATTGCCAGCCGCGGCCGGAGGTTTATAATTGACGACGACGACGATGAAGATGAATATGACGGAGAAGAGAATGCGGATGTTGTTGGAAAAGCGTTGCACAAGTGCGCCCAAATATCTGCTCAACTACGGAGTGACCTCTACGGATCATCATCATCATCATCTTCTTCTTCTTCTGCTCATGCGTATGCTGAAGTTGACGCTTCCTCTCTCAGAATCGTCACTCATGTCAGTTACCTTACCTTACCTTACCTTACCTTACCACTACTCTCTCTCTCATTCACTTTACTCCACACATGTAATATATATATATCTATTCAATCTTATATAGGATGATATATGTGAAGCATGTGGAGCTGGGGATTCTGGATTTCAACCTCTTCTTAAACCCTACCAGCTTGTTGGTGTCAATTTCCTCATGCTTTTGTACAGGAAGAAAGTTGCAGGAGGTAGCTATCTTACTTTATTTACACAAGTTTTTCAGCATAAGCTTCACCTTTTTTTAGTATGTTAATGTACACAATTGGAGTATCATGTGTTCAAAGTCATATGCATATGTTACCCATGATTTTCACCCACGCAACAAGTAGCTAAGTCTGAATTTCGGGGCATCAATATCAGTAGTTAGTATTGCTTTCTAAGATCGCTACATATTATTGTTGAAAACATTCAGTTAAGACATAAATTTCAAGCGAGATATTGTATTTTCTTTGTGTTTCTGTAAGCTGTCTCTTAACCTTGTACGTTAAGATTTTGGTAAGTTTTAAGTTTATTGTTCATAAACTTTTGCTGGGTGATAATTAATCCCAACATCTTTCATGTGTATCGTGTTAGTCAGGTAGGACGACTGACGAGGAGCATGAAAATGCTTTTTAAGTATATAGTTACAAAGATTCCATACATCTAAGTGGACTTCTCTCTTGGTGTGCCACTTCATCACAGAATTTGCTTGTTATGCCATTGAAAGTTGTCATGATCCCGTATGCCCACTTGAATTATATACGTTAGTGTACTTGAAATTCTTTCCTAAGAAAGTGATATGTCAGTTTATAAAGTTTCTATTGGCTTAGTTAGGTGCAGTACAATGAGTCTACTCTTAAATGAGTTCGACATTACAGTCTAGTTGATCGACCAGTAGTTGTCTGTTGTTCTGGATCCCAAGTCCTTTTTTTATGTTGGCATATAATGAGTGAAGAAGTTTATACGTTGTATATGCTCTTGTTTTTTTTTATTATTGCCCCGCTTGCGGTGTGCGCATATAATGTATATATATGTGTGGACGCTTGGGGGGAAAAGTGAAATTGCACTAATTTCAACGTTATTATACTACTATAATGAAAATAACGTTAAAAATGGGGGACGGTTAATCATGCATCATGTGGTGGCGTTGATAGCCAAAAGAGACGGAGGTACATGCACCAATCGGTCTGTCCCGATTGCTGAGTGATATGTGCCTTAGGTCCAAGGCTTGATGCAAAACTACTATGGAAATTGGAGCCGGGGGGTCTCACTGGAAGCAGCCTTTCTATTCCTACGGGGTAGAGGTAAGGCTGTCTACTTCTTACCCTCCAGACCTTACCTTAGCTTTGCTATTGGTGGGATTTATTGAGTGATGATGATATGCTTTTGCTTTTATTTTAGATATTTGCACCTTTACTGTATGAGAGTCATATAAGATGGCATCCATTTCATTTGTCTAATGTTGTCTGTGATATTTTTTTATTTTATTGTTCAGCAATATTGGCAGATGAGATGGGACTTGGTAAGACTATTCAGGTATGATTGTTTGAATTTATGTTTGTGCAGATAGCGAAATGATATGTTTTACATTTACTGTTGTTTTGATCTGTAATTAGGCAATAACATATCTTACTCTGTTGAACCACTTGGAAGATGACCCGGGACCTCATTTGATCGTATGTCCTGCTTCTGTTTTGGAAAACTGGGAACGAGAACTTAAAAAATGGTGTCCTTCATTTACCGTTCTTCAATACCATGGAGCTGGAAGATCAGCTCATTCTAAACTCTTGAACTCTCTATCCAAAAGTCGAATGCCACCCCCGTTCAATGTCATTCTCGTATGTTACTCCCTTTTTGAACGACACAGGTTAGTGGTTCCTCATTAAAGCAATTTTTCTCCATTTCCTTATACAAGTTATCATGTTCTATCGGCTGTTATTGAAATAATTTCACCTTTGCACTCATCTGTATTAATATAACAAAAGAGGGTGTCTTAGGATTTAGGAATAGCACCTAAGACACAACCTCTATTTTTATTGTTTTTCTTTGCCAAATTTACAACAATGCCATCCAACCCAGGGTATTTTTTTTTCTTTTTGCGTGTTTAACCCTTCAACTTCTAGCATTGCCACTTACAACCCCTCAACATTCTAAAAACTTTGTAAAATTTCATTTTGACCCCCTTGAGTTTTACGTGCTTATATTTATGTACACGGGTCAACTATAATATGTTTTCGTGCTTATTTTTATGTACATTTTGGCATAGTTATCAAAAGCGCTCGCCTGTTGCGCCTAGGCGCAATTTTCAGGCGAGGCGCAACCATGCCGCTTTGCGCCGTCAAAGGCGCACTTCTGGTAAGTTTCCGGCCGAAAACAACTTTCCGGTGACTTTTCCGGCCAGATTCTTGTCAGTTTCCGGCGAACTTTTTGCAAAATGATGCTAAATTTCGTCTGGAACAGATCTCCGGTTGTGGGTGCATCATCGGAGGGGAGAAAGAAGAAGATGAAGAGTGAAAAAGAACACACCTAAAAAGCTTCCTTTTAAAGCTGTTTTGCAGAAAATTTTGGCACTGTTTGACCTTACCTTTGCAGTCACTTCTGCAGAAAAGACTATTTCAATAGTAAAACAAAATTCATTTTTCTTTTAACATATTTTAAATTACCATAGCAAGTACACAGATAATCTTAAATCGTTTTTTAAGTAATTAGATGATTTTAAAATCTTATTATATTAGTTCTATAATATATTTATAGAGTAATGTTAATTTTATATACCTACAAGATATATTTATTACTTTTTCAATACATAATATATTGTAATTATTTTTCTTTTAAGTTCGCTTTTTTTTTTCTCAGGCCCTCGCTTTTTTTGCGCTTTGCGCCTAGGCCCTAGGCGATGCCTATGCGCCTTGAGTGCGCCTAGCGCATTTGATAACTATGCATTTTGGTTGGTCTACGTTTTGTTCGGAAACAAGTCGGGTCAAATATAATACGTTTTCACTAGATGGTATAGATTCGAGTTACACTATGTTTCGACTCCACCGCAGCGCGTGGTACCATTCTTTAACGTTAAAAACACTATTTTTTACGCACTTATTTTTAAGTAAGTTTCCTTATTAATCCAAGTTGGTTTACGTTTCGACGTAAATTTTCTCAGTGACGAGTTAGGTCAAATATAACACGTTTTCTTGCTTATTTTCATGTGCGTTTTCAGTTGGTCTACGTTTTGGCGTAAATTTTGTTCGAAAACGCGTCGGGTCAAAATACTAGTTAGTTATATTTTCTAATTATTAAATTTTGGAAACAGTATTAAAGTATGTCAGGTCAATGGACAACCCATTTTGGTTTAAACTTTTTGTTCTGGTTTCTAAGATTTTGTTTACAGTGCACAACAGAAAGATGACCGCAAAGTCCTGAAACGTTGGAAATGGAGTTGTGTTTTGATGGATGAGGCTCATGCTTTAAAGGATAAGAACAGCTACAGATGGAAAAACTTGATGTCTGTTGCAAGAAATGCTAATCAGCGTTTAATGCTTACAGGGACTCCTTTGCAGAATGATTTGCATGTATGCTTTATTTCTACAGTTTTTTCTTAAGATAATAATAAAGTTTAGTTTTTTGGTTTGTTGATATATTGTTTTGATTGCAGGAGCTATGGTCATTGTTGGAGTTCATGATGCCCGATTTATTTGAAACAGAAGATGTTGACTTGAAAAAGCTGTTAAACGCGGAAGACACAGAATTGATTGCTCGGATGAAGTCTATATTGGGCCCGTTTATTCTAAGACGCTTGAAATCAGACGTTATGCAGCAGTTAGTTCCAAAGGTTCAAAGGGTATGCTAATTATTTACTATTCTCTATCTAATAAGAAGATTAAGGGGCTGTTTGGCAACATCTGAACCAATAAGTGCTGAATGAATAAGAGGTCTGAATGGGTAAGAGGGTCTGAATGGGTAAGTGCTGAACCAGTAAAGTGCTGTTTGGTTTCATATCTGAATAACAGTGTAAAATGACATTTTTACCCCTCCCCACAAAATAAACCCTTTATAGAATTTTTTCTATAAAACCCAATATCCTCATCATTCATCAGTATTTATCATCACCCCCCCACCCCCTTCCCCTTTCTCTCCCGCCACCGCCATCATCATCTCCGCCACCGCCATCATCATCATCATCTCCGCCACCGATCTGAGTTCAACAACAACACCCACCACCGCCACCGATCTGAGTTCAACAACAACACCCACCCATCTTCGTGCTCGTCAATCGCCTCAATCGTCGCCATCATCATCATCATCTCCGCCACCGCCATCATCATCATCATCTCCGCCACCGCCATCATCATCATCAAACCCAAATCAAGAACAAAGTGCTGTTTGATTCGAATCAAACCCAAATCAAATTCAAGAACAAATACAAAACCTGTTTGATTCACCTGTAACTGTGTCGAGGAGAGAGAGAAGAGCGGCTGTTCGGTGGTGAGGAGAGGGAGGAGGAGGGCGGCGGTCTTGGCTGATGAAGTAGGGTGGAGGCGTTCGGTGGTGAGGAGAGGGAGGAGGCGGCGGGGGGTGGTGAGGGAGGAGGAGGGCGGCGGGAGGCTTCGGTGGTGAGGACAGGAGTGGGGTGGAGGTCTTGGCTGATGATGGTGATGGCGACGAGAGAACAGAAGGAGAAGAGAGGTGAAAGGGGGTACCATTGGTCTTTTTTTTCATTCAGCAAGTTGTGAACTCTGAATGATTCAGCACTGAATCATTAAGAGGTTTGCCATTAAGAGGCACAACCAAACACCTTCACCTCTGACCGAATCAGAGGTGAACCTCTGAATGGTTTCATTCAGAGCTAACCAAACAGCCCCTAAGTATGTTATTCTCCATCCACTAGAAGATAGTTTTCTATCATGGACAACATAGTTAGTTTTCCAGTAAGTTGTATGAAACTATGAATGGTAAAATGTGAAAATGGTTAGTTTTGTTTGGTGTGGGCCCACACAGGTTGGTTAACCTTGGAACACATTGTGTTTATGTTTTTAATTATTTTATGCTATTAGTGTGTGAAATATGGTCATAAAAGTTATATTATTCGAATAATGATTTTTGTATTTAAATAAAATTGACCTGGGACTTTGTGCTATTTTTAATCTGTTTCTTTAAGTTACGGTATGTTTTATTTTATTTTACTATTTTACCTGTTCAAGATAAAACATAACATAAATTGTCCCATTCATAAATAGCTCTTTATATCTTAAACTCTCAGCCTTTCTTAACTGATAGCAGCTCAAATTAAACTTATATCATCTAGTGTGCCAAATGCTTCAGTGTATTTCGTATTACGCCCCGCTTGCGGTACGCGAATATAATGTATATATGTGTGAGTCATTGGGGGGCAAAAGTGAAAGTGCACTAATTTTAACGTTGTTTTACTAATTTCGTGAAAATAACGTTAAAAGCTGAGGACGGTTAATCATGCATCATGTGGTGGCGTTGATAGCTGAAAGACAAAAGGGTACATGCACTAATCGGTCTTTGTCCCGATTGCTGAGTGTTATGTGCCTTATGTCCAAGGCTTGATGCAAAACTACTATCGAGCCGGGGGTCTCACTGGAAGCAGTCTCTCTATTCCTACGGGGTAGAGGTAAGGTTGTCTATATCTTACCCTCCTCAGACCCTACCTTTGCTTTGCTATTGGTGGGATTTACTGAGTATGGTGATGATGATGATGATGATGATTATTTAATATAAAAATTTCAAATGTGTCTTTTATATATATTCGTATGTATGACATGTTTTATGCTAGGTTGAATATGTTCACATGGAAAAGGAACAGGGGAACGCTTATCAAGAAGCCATTCAGGATTATCGTGCAGCTGCACATGCTCGTATGGCCAAGTCTGCTCATCTTCCTCGCCGGCAGATTTCAAATTATTTTGTTCAGTTCAGAAAGGTTTTTACATTTGTTACTTTTTTTCTATAAAATAGTTACATTAAGGATACTTTTTCTTAGAACTACGTTTTTTTTTCTGCCAGATTGCAAATCATCCATTACTGGTGAGGCGCATATACACAGATAAGGATGTTGTTCGATTTGCTAAAATGTTACATCCCAGAGGTGTATTTGGTGATGAATGTACCTTGGACAGAGTAATTGAAGAGCTTAAGAGTTACAACGACTTTTCTATTCACAGGGTAACTATTTCACCTGCTTAAAATGGTTTCTTTTGTCAATTTTGTTCGCTCACTTTCTGGTATTTCAGTTATGGCCCTTCATTTTTATTTCTTTATTTATTTTTTAGCCCATTCATCACCCACCCTCATAGCCTACCAGAGTTTTGTTTCTATACAAGTCATATCCCATTAATTGTTACGGGGTTGTATTCTTCAAGTAAACATTCAAGTTTTGTTCAATTTAGCCCAAAAAAAGCTCTAGATGAATCATGCCACATTAATTGCACGTTCATTAAAAAAAATTATATTATATTATATTTGTCGTTCATGAGTTCATATTTTTCAAATTATATTCATCATCATCATACTCAGTAAATCCCACCAATAGCAAAGCTAAGGTAGGGTCTGAGCAGGGTAGATGTAGACAGCCTTAAAGATGGATGTAGAAATTGGTATGCACCTTTTCTACAACTAATTGTATGACTTTCTTTTGAGTCTTTTAAGAGTTCATTGTTTGTTTCTTGTAAAAGGTTTTATTATTATTTTTTTCCCGTTCCATTAAAGATAGATGTAGAAATTGGTATGCACCTTGCAGAAATGCATATACAGTACCACACTTGTATTGTCATAAAAAAGACCGACAAATACGTGTGCTAAAGTGAAAAGTTATACCGTTTGGCAGGGTGTTTGGATCTGCTTTTGTAGCTAGTTTTTGCGACTATAATTAGCATTTATCGGATTTTAATGTTTGGATGGTTGCATAATCTGCTTTTAATAATTTGGTTACTTCGGTGTCAAATTATCAGTTTCATATCAACTACAACAAAATGATCAGAATTTGTACACACTCTAATATAGGCTTGATCTCATCTTGATTCTCGCTTTTAGCTAGGTGTTCTCTAGTAGCTTGGCTCACTACGTCCCTACTCATTTTATTATAACCTGATAAGAGACTTTTGCTCTCATATTCAAGTAAAATCTATTTCCCTCACCCTTTTTTCACACTGTTTTCTTTGGTTTTTTTATCTACTAAATTATCAGAATTTGACAAACACTCTAAAAGCTTCAACTCCCTAACATTACTCTTGAACGACGGCTGTAAGATAGTTATTGTGGTTATTTTGTTATGGGAGCCCTAACTGATAGTTTTCATTTGTTACGTTACAGCTTTTGCTTTATCATGGTGATGGTAATTCGGAAAATCTTTCAGATGAGCATGTTCTGGATTCTGCAAAGTGCCGGGTATATTCATGAAATCTAATTTATTTCCTCTTAAAAAAAGCAGAATATTAATTACAATGCTTGCAGGCTTTGGCTGGACTTCTCCCTACACTTGTTGATGGAGGGCATCGGGTTCTTATTTTTAGTCAATGGACCTCAATGCTTGACATCTTAGAGTGGGCTCTAGATGTAATTGGGGTTACCTACAGACGTCTTGATGGCAGTACCCAGGTAACAGAAAGGCAAACAATTGTGGACACATTCAATAATGATACCTCTATAAATGCATGCTTGCTGTCCACAAGAGCTGGAGGGCAGGGTCTGAATTTGACTGGAGCTGATACCGTCATCATACATGACATGGATTTTAACCCTCAAATTGACCGTCAAGCCGAAGATCGTTGTCATCGCATTGGTCAAACCAAACCTGTTACTATTTACAGGTTCATTTCTCTTGCTATCTCTCTAGTTCCTTTTCTATTTATTATATGTGCCAAAACTGGTGGGTCGGTACGCTAAAATGGGTTGGACCGGCCACAAACAGATTCTGTATCTAGGTTTTTTTTTTCTATAGTTCTATTAATTAATAAAAACTGCGAAACATTTACAAAAGACTTGCAATCAAATCTTAGGGACGTGAATTTTTGACATGACATAGACCTTACATGAAATTCGTGGATTTGGGTTAGTCTAAACAGGTTCTGATCAGTTTTGGGACGAACCTGTGAACAAGTTTAGCTAAACAGGTTGTGTTTAAGTCGACTTGGTGGGTTTGTTATTATATGCATTTGAATTTTGGTTGTAAATTTGTACTTGTAGAGTATTAATAATATTAATAAAAAAGAAATCGGTTTAAAAAGGGTGTGCTCGTACAAACCCATGAAAACTCATGTTCGGATTCAGCTCATGGACACGTTTAACTATTTAACATCCCGAAGTTAAACCATTTTACTTGTTTGAGATAAAACATCCCAACTGAATTGCTAACTATATTTGCTCATATGTGATGATATCTTTTTCTTAAAGGTTGGTAACAAAAGACACCGTTGATGAGAATGTGTACGAGATTGCAAAAAGGAAACTAGTACTTGATGCAGCTGTGCTGGAGTCGGGGGTCGAAGTCGAAAACGAAGGCGAATCTTCGGACAAGACTATGGGAGAGATACTTTCAGCTTTGTTGTTGGGATGAGAAAATACTGCTGTTTTTTTTTTTGCAATGATACCTTAATCACATCAAACTGAGCATGTTAAACTATATTCTCAGAGTTGAACCCTCGCTTCACTGATTAAATGATTATTTAGGGTCGAGTTTGATTTATATTAATCAGTCTAACATTGTTTTTGCTATTTAGATCGGGTTTGATTTTATAATTTGCTATTTGTTACTTGACATTTTTTTTTACTTTCTTTTGGTTAGGGATTAAGATTATAACGTTTTAATAAATCATTCATAGCTGTCAAAGAACTTTTAAAGATTTTTAGACATGTTTTAGGCTGCATCTACAACAAAACAAGTTTAATGCTTAACTAATTAAAAAATTACATAAGCAGTAAACAACCTGGAAAAACAAAAAGAGAACCTAAAACAAATCAGAATAAAAAAAAGGAAACAATGTTCGTTGAACTGAGTCAACCAAAAAAAAAAAAAAAACAAAAATACATTTAGAGATAAAAAAAAAAAAAGTTAAACAAAAAACTGAAAAAGTAAAAAAGTTGATTTATATTGATCAGTCTAACATTGTTTTTGCTATTTAGATCGGGTTTGATTTTATAATTTGCTATTTGTTACTTGGACATTTTTTTTACTTTCTTTTGGTCTTTAGTTTTGCTTTTATATAGATAAAAATCAACATAAAATTTGATCAGGGAGTTGAAGTTGGATACCTTAATTCTTCTCACACAATAAAAGATACAAAAAAGTTTAGGGGTATTGGATTTTAATAATCCCAACTTTCACTAATTGGCCGGTAATAATCCCAACTTTAAAAATAGCCTACAACACTCCCAACTTGTAACATTTTGGCCAGCAATGATCCTTGTCTAACTGGGTTAGTTAAAAGTGACGTGGCAAGTGACGTGGCAGCTGACGTGTTTAAAACTTGAAATATTTTGGCCACCAATAATCCCCAGTTTCACTAATTGGCCGGTAATAATCCTCCAGTCACCACCATCATCTCCGACCTCCACCACCACCACCACAGCACCGCCACCACCACCACCACCACCACCGCACCGCCACCACCACAGCACCGCCACCACCACCACCACCACAGCAGCACCACCACCACCACCACCGCCACCACAGCACCGCCACCACCGCCACCACCACCACCACCACCACCACCGCACCGCCACTACCACCACCACAGCACCGCCACCGCCACCACCACCACCACAGCAGCACCACCACCGCCACCACAGCACCGCCACCACCACCACCACCACCACCACAGCACCACAGCCAGTGGTGGTGGTGGCGGTGCTGTGGTGTGGTGGCGGTGCTGTGGTGGTGGTGGTGGTGGCGGTGCTGTGGTGGCGGTGGTGGTGGTGGCGGTGCTGTGGTGGTGGTGGTGGTGGTAGTGGCGGTGCGGTGGTGGTGGTGGTGGCGGTGCTGTGGTGGTGGTGGAGGTCGGAGATGATGGTGGTGACTGGAGGATTATTACCGGCCAATTAGTGAAACTGGGGATTATTGGTGGCCAAAATATTTCAAGTTTTAAACACGTCAGTTGCCACGTCACTTGCCACGTCACTTTTAACTAACCCAGTTAGACAAGGATCATTGCTGGCCAAAATGTTACAAGTTGGGAGTGTTGTAGGCTATTTTTGAAGTTGAGATTATTACCGGCCAATTAGTGAAAGTTGGGATTATTAAAATCCAATACCCCAAAAGTTTAAGATTATAACGTTATAATAAATCATTCATAGCTGTCAAAGAACTTTTAAAGATTTTTAGACATGTTTTAGGCTGCATCTACAACAAAACAAGTTTAATGCAAATAACATTATTCAAGTAGTAAACAACCTGGAAAAACAAAAAGAGAACCTAAAACAAATCAGAATAAAAAAAGGAAACAATGTTCGTTGAACTGAATCAACCAAAAAAAAAAAAAAACCACAAAAACAAAAATACATTTACAGATAAAAAAGGCGAACAAAAAACTGAAAGTATAAAAGTTGAAAAACGAACTACACTATGGAGCGTCTAGTGATTTCTATGTTAACCGCAAGCTCACTGCTCAAATACAAAGATGTAGGACTAGGACTTACCTATTTAACATTTAACTAGTAATAACACCCGTGTGCATTGCGGCACGGGTACATTACAAAGGTTGAACGGATTAGTCAAAGCGTTATGTGATGCGCTAAACTTATGAAAACACGGGTTCCGACGTATCCGGTTGAACTCAACGTAACATATAGCTGCATTGCGATTAGATCAAAACATAACGCAAATCGAATTTATACCGTACAATCATAACGTATTATATGCGACCCGACTAACTTGAATTTACACCATCAAGTCAAAAACTCTCGAGGGGTCAAAGTGACATTTCACAAAGTTCATAAAAAGTTACGGGGTTAAAAATTACATTTCCTAAACTTAAGGGCTATGAGGGGGTAATAATGAGATTTGACAAAGTTGGGGGTAAAAAGGAAACTATGACAAAGTTGGGGGTATAAAGGACACTACCAAAAAGTTGGAGGGTAAAAAAGCAAACTACTTAATAAGACCTGTGTGCGTTGCGGCGCAGGTACATTGCAAACGTCGAATGGATTAGTCCAAGCGTTAATGATGCGCTAACCTTATGAAAACACGCGTTTCGACATATCCGGTTGAACTCAACGTAATAGCTGCATTGCGATTGGATCAAAACATAACGCAAATCGAATTTATACCGTACAATCATAACGTATTATATGCGACCCGACTAACTTGAATTTATACCGTCAAGTCAAAAACTCTAGAGGGGTCAAAGTGACATTTTTCAAAGTTCATAAAAAGTTACGGGGTTAAAAATTACATTTCCTAAACTTAAGGACTAAGAAGGGGTAATAATGAGATTTGACAAAGTTGGAGGTAAAAAGGAAACTATAACAAAGTTGGGGGTATAAAGGACACTACCACAAAGTTGGAGGGTAAAAAGCAAATTACTTAATAAGGCCCGTTCACGTTGCGGCGAGAGTACATTGCAAACGTCGAATGGATTCGTCCAAGCGTTATATGATGCGCTAACATTATGAAAACACGCGTTTCGAGGTATCCGGTTGAACTCAACGTAACATATAGCTGCATTGCAATTGGATCAAAACATAACGCAAATCGAATTTATACCGTACAATCATAACGTATTATATGCGACCTGACTAACTTGAATTTATACCGTCAAGTCAAAAACTCTCGAGAGGTTCAAAGTGACAATTTACAAAGTTCATAAAAAGTTATGGGGTTAAAAATTACATTTCCTAAGCTTAAGGGCTAAGAGGGGATAATAATAAGATTTGACAAAGTTAAGGGTAAAAAGAGAACTATGACAGTTGGAGGTATAAAGGACACTACCACAAAATTAAAGAGTAAAAAGCGAAGTAATTGTATGTCGGTGGCCAATGCCACTGACTTTATACTTTAAGATGTTATAGAATGTCTACTATTTCTCTTTTCATTTTTTGTGACCTATGCACTCAAGCAACCTGCAGCTTAGGCTGTTTTGGGACGGTTTCAGGCCTCTTTTTGGATGTTTCAGGTCATTGTTAGATGTTCAAAGAGTTGTTTAGACAGAAATTTGGTCAGAATTTGCAAAATTCGGCCAAAACTTTGCTGAGCAAGCCTGGATTGCCACGAGGCGTTTTCCTGCGTCTCGCCTACAGCGCCAATGGCACTTGCGTAGTTAGAAAACTTCTATAAGTACCAAACGTATTACATACACGTCTAGTATCTCCAAGCTCAAGCTTAAATGAGATTCTCCACTTCTAGAATCACAATTCACAGCAGAAAAGGAACTTTTTTGGTTAAGCATTCAAACAAGTCCTACAAGTATTGCCTGGCAGTACATCTAATTACAACTCATCAAGTTCATCTTCATCTTTCAATTTGTGGAAAATGTCATCCAGGGAATCATTGTTCTTGGATAGTATGCTTGCCTTCAAATTATGAAGCCCTGACTTGAGTGATAACCAGGTTGAGGATGATAATGGTCCATCAGTGGCGGTGCTAGAGTCGTCAGAATCAAGCAACGAGACTTTAGCTGCAGCAATGTTTGTATTTGAACCCCTAATGCCCCTAATGGCAGCATATTTGCTACTGATAGCTTCACTGCTCCTACTATATCTCCGACCATTGTCTCTTCGGCTGCTCGTTGGCTTCATTTAACAGGTCATTTAAATGGTACTACATTTTTAAAATATATACAACTAGAATCTGTTTCATAAACAACCCACAAGTTTTAAAATACTTACGTTTCGCAACTCTATGTCAATGCCTGAATCATTAAATTTTGTTGACAATGGAACAACTTCTTCACCAAGGCTGTGCCCTTGTTCAAGCCAAGCGCGCTCTACATAAGCAAGGACACATACTTGTTATACCAAGTTGTATTTATATAATGTTAAAATAAGTCGTACTTATTGAATTACCTTTCTTCAGAATAAGTAGCCCTGTTGGATCAACACCATCAAGATCATCCGCTTCATTTTGAAACACAATTCTCTTCCAAACTCCACTAACTTTAATTATCCTGTGAAAGAAACCGGTTGCAACTAGGAGAGTATATACAACCATAATGATTGGATAGATTTTGTTGAATCCTTCCCCGAAGAAAGGAACAGCATTGTCGATATTTCCCATCCGCTGCGGCGATATAAGCATGTTCATTAAAAGTGTGGTATTATCTTACAACTTAAATATGCGCATACCTTTTCAAAAATAGTCTTCTTCCCCCCATCTAGACTAACGAGATTGAGAAAATTGAAGGAAACTGGAGGAGCATAGCGTGCAACCATTCTGGGCCAGATTGTTGAAAGAATTTTCTACTTAAGTACAAAATTATTCAAACAAAAAGAATATGTTTAAAAGACAACGGGATAATTTCATATGCCCACTTTTTAATTTATGACATTTATACCCTCTTATCTTAGAACTAGGGTTTTGTATTACGTTTGTATATACTAGTAGATTGTAAAATACATGAAACACAAAACATCAATAAAGTATCTCTTTTACCTTCTTAAAATTTGCATTAAGATACGAGAGTTTGGATTGTAAGAAAACAGATTAGGGTATAATGGTTAGTTATTATAAACTGTATTTAATAATATGAAATTTTATGTATATACAAGCTTTCAAGGGTGTATATGAAACTGCAAAAAACAAAAGAATGTAAACCTTACGAGCATATCATGAGCAAGCTCACGGAGCTGGTGTGCCTTGGTGTAAATGAATAGAAGGTGAGCATACCAACTTTGAACAAAGAGTAGTATGAGCAAATGCACATGTAAAAAAGAGGAACAAATGCAGCAACCTACAGTAATAATAACATATACGATTGAGAACTAGAAAACTTATAGTTGATAAGAAAACCTTGTAAAAAGAGAGACGAAAAGTTACCTGGACAAGCACCTCCTGTGTTGCGAGAGAGTTTATTAAAATAGAGAAGACAGACAAATCGACACCACTAGGCAAGAGAGTCGCCTCTGCCAAAAGAATAGCAGCTGACATACAACCGAGGATGATGGCAAAGAGTCTATTAAGTTGCCTCCACACAATACATCGCCATATTACTTCTACAAACAAACCATCCACCATGAACAAACCAAATCTTTTTACTTACATATATATTAGAAAGTCATCTAAAGTGTATTATATTTAATGCATAAGTAGTACCCATTGTATCAAGATAGCTTCCTAAGGTACCATCCCTCTCAGGTCTCAAGCTTGAAACAAATTTCCTGCAATAAATTTTATATTATCATCATGCTTACATTCAATGATGACAAAACAAGCAGCAGAACTTTGAGAAAATAATATGGGAAAGCCATTTGAATTAACTTGGGTAAAAGTTGGTCAGATTTTTATATTCAACAGAAAAAAAAACCCTTGAAGTTATACTTTAGTAAATGATAACAAATATGATACAAACAATTATGCTTTATAGATATGCTGGATGTCTGACAGAAGCCTAGAGATAAAAAACAAAATGTATCAGCTAATCCGTTTATAGGCATATGAACCGTTTAGGTCTGTACATATGTGACGTATTAAGCAACTGATGATTTTACACACATAATTTGATTACAAGTGCACTGAGAAAATATATTCTAGTTGGTTTCTTTACTATTTATGTGGTGAGAAATAATTTTAAATTTATATAAATCACACGAGCAAGAAGTGCATATTCAATCAGAAGGCAATGGTCTAAGTTACAAGAGCTTATACATAAATAGACCTATATAATGTACCAACGAACGAACCAAACGCACAACTTAAAACAGAAAAAGGATACAAACATACCACCCATTCTCATTGCGTTGTTCATAATTCTTTATTGTTTCTTCTAATTTGAGGGCTTCCATGACATGTGTCAAATACTCGCTGCAATATAGAAGAAGAGAAGGTAAACAATCATATAGGAAGAAAAGAATGATGCTATGGTAAATTTCTGAAATAATTATATAGTTTACCTTTTGTATCTATAGTATTCCTCACGAGCTCCTCTTAATTGGCGCCTTAGTGTTGCCATAGATTTTTCATCTGCATCATAATTCATGTCATTTTCACCTAAACGACCTCCTTGCGGTTTGAAGGATGGATCTTCATGCAACTGAAACAAGAGAATAGAAACAAATCATTCAAGAAAGAACCGAACCTTCAAATGATGGCAATTAATTACACAAGAAGCATAATAAAACAACCATTTGATTTATCATATCATCAATAATATTCATGTAGGGCCTAAACGGATCACGATTGGACATTTGTTTGGATGTTGCCTCGGCCACCTGATATATATTTTGACAAGTTAGTTAGCAAACCAAAAACAGTTGCAAAACGTTGACCAGAAAAGAATCTACAAAACAATTACTTACAGCTATGACATTTGATAACTCCTGATGAGCCTTGTCAAGTTTAACGGCCATTTTGGCAATTTTATGTGAGAGAAGCTTTTGGCGAGTGGTCCAGTCGGTATTCCTCCAAATTGACTTTGGAATCTCACTTAAGCCAAAACCGAGAAGAAATACACCAGTCACAAGTCCAAAAGTATTTGAGCAAGCCATGGCTAGACCCACTACACCTCCACTCCTGTAAATTATTAAAAGGTCCATGATTTTGTATTTGTTGGCCAATAGAATAGCATAAAATGGGTTAGGACATGAAACGAAACAAACCAATCTTTTTGCATCATTATGAGCAAAAGAAGTCCAGCAAGTCCAATCAAGCCCAATATTAGATAGAAAACTAAGTTGACATGGATGCTAGTCTTCAATCTCTCTCCAACAGAAAAATCTCCAGCATCTTCGTATCCCTGAATCAGAGGAACAACTAGCCTGCTCAGACAACAATATTAATAAAATCATTATTATGTGAACAACCATTTGCTGAAAATAAAAACTTCTTGGCAATCAAACAGAGAAAAATATAGTATATGTCATCACCCTACCCTACCCTACCCTACCCTGGATGCTAATTTTCAGTCGAATATTAAAAAAGGCATGCAGGTGATACATACATGAACACACAAACACATAAAAGAGGGCACAGGCTGACCTACCAAGTAAGCAAGAAAGTGCTCCAATATGACCAGCTCCAAAAGAAAGAGATTCCTCCATTGTCTTGACCTATAATCGTCTGCTCAAACAAAAAAAGTTCAATTAAGAAGAACAAGAGTGAAAATCATCTATCTAGTGAAATTAGATTAGAGTGAGCAGCAGCAGCAGCGTAGTTAGGGTTAGGATGGTAAATAGAAGAAGGAGAAGAATTACGGAAGAGATGTCGGCAGGAACGAGGATGATGATGGAGAGGGAGCAGAACCAGGTGTAGCCGACGGCGAAGAAGACGTATCTGGGAACGTCAGGACCGGCGAAGTAGTTGAGGGTCAGCACAACCATGCCCAGGGTTACCGGAAGCGAGATCAGATAGAACACCCACATCCTCAACCTCAACCTTTCTCTCGATCGAGATCCTTACCTTGCACCCACCACTTCTTAGTTATCGAGTAAGATCGTCCGGTTATATCACCTTTACCTCGTTTTTGCGGAATTTTTAACATATGAGCTTCCAACATCTTTTTTCTAACATTTTTGGCCCCTAACACTAGTCTCATTCATTTACTTTTAGGGCCAAAAGGATTAAAAAAAGGACGTTGGATGCCAAAATGGTTAGAAAAAAAGATGTTAGGGACTCAGATGTTAAAAGATTCATTTTTAGGGTAAAATTGATATAACCACAGGGACCAAAATCGTAATTTACTCTTTAGTTATCTCTTCGTTACATTTTCTCTGTCCTTCACTCACAACCACTTTAAAAAAATATTAAAAAATTAATACCAGTAAATAGTGTCCTCTCAAATATACAGAAGAACACTAACATTTTCGCTCTACCACTCAAAACCACATTTTACAGTCTACATAACCCACTCACATATAAATGCAGAATGAGATGTGAATGCTCTAACCTCTCTAAAGTCCTTATTCTTTTCATAGTCATAAGCACAGGTATTCAACAAATCAAATAGCGAATTAATCGAATTTAAGTTTTTGCATTTTTATCTTTTTACTATTCGATTTGAGTTCTAATTCGATTCAGATTTAATTTATTCGATTTGTATTTATATCTTGAATTCGAATAAATTTGATTTATTTCGAATACACCCTAAACAATATTTTACTTTTATTTTTAAAACACCATGAGATGTTAAAATTGGGGCTAAATTGAAGATTATTTTATGTGTTTTAGAAGAAATTGGATGTTTTACGAAAAAATCGGAGATAAGAGACGAGTTTGGTGATGTTTTTTGTTCGAGATTTAGAAGTCAAATTGCATTTAAGTTCGTCAAAAAATTGTTAAAAGTAACATTTCAGTCGTACTTAGCGATCTGGCATGCTTGTTCGTCTGAAACCCCCTTTGGTGTACTTGTCAGTTAAATTAGCGTTCTTATTAGCAAGTACACCACACTATTCATGCATACTTATCCACAATGAAGACTAAAAAAAAGTATTTGAGGGATGGTTGTTGAGGTAAAATTTGGAGATAATTTTTTTAGAGCACTTTTCAAGAAGTTAGAGGACTGAGAGGAAGTCTAGCAACCGGTAGTCGTAACAGCTCTGTAGAGTCTCACAAGTTTCTTCCTGAGAAGGGTCAGGATGTCTTAGTAGGGATTTCTTAGGGTTTAGCATTAAAAGATCCCGGTTCCATACCACGTTATTTCGAATAGGAATCTATTCCTCGTTGAACATGAGTCTAGCCTAGGTAGTCTTCGTCATCACTGAGTTAAGTCTTCGTCCAAATTTGCATCTAGTTAGTTAATTTAGCTTACTTTTAGCTGCAATTCTAGGATTTTTAGTACACCCCCCCCCCCAATCAAATAAACAATTAGTTAAGTTTGCGTCAGAGTCAGTCTAGATAGAGTCTTAACGTAATTCGATAGACTCTCGTGGGTTCGATATCAGACTTACATTAGCTATACTAGACTCGATCGGTACACTTGTCGGTTAGTAGTTTAGTGTGTCTTAGTGAGTCTAAAGTATTACTTAGAGTCTAGAATTAGGTTAATTTTAGCTGTTTTTATTAAACTACTTTTAGCACATCAAAAACTAAGTGTTTCTAACCTTAGTAAGTTATCACCGATATTAAACAAGACTTAACAAGCATAACTTGATCGTTTCATTAAGTTAACAACTTACTGTCGAATCGTTCGGTAGAGCTTGGTGACACGTAGTTTAGTTACCGCTTTTATTTAGAAACTTATAAGATATTCCGTGTTAGGGATATTATAGAACGCACGCTAGCAAGTCACGTCTTGGAAATGATATCACGAAGTCGTATTTAGCTAGCTTTGCACAAGGAAATCCAGGTGAGTTCATAACCCCCACTTTCTACGGTTTTATATTTTTATAAATGTTTTCGGGTGTGGAAAGACATGCAAGTTTTGCAAAAGTAAACAATTTTTCGATAAACGAAAACTCATATTTCTAAACCATGTTACGAATGGATTTCAAGGAACTCAAATGGTTTACGAACGATTTATACTAAATTTACCGGTTTTACAAAACAAATGCGTATTCTAGAAATGTCACACCCTGACTTTTGCGAAAGCGTGTACGTGTGACTTGATCAGTTTTCATTGCATTCGATTATAACAAACAACTATATGATTAATATGATGTTCATCCATTCAAAAGTTTACAACCTTACAATCACAAGTCATTTAAGTTTCAATCAACATGACCTCCGATTAAGTTACAAACCAACGAAAGTGGATGACATCTGAACTTGAAATTTACATCTTGAAAACAACACCCACGCCCAAGATCTATCTTGTTTCCTGAAATACATGTAATTTTGAAAACATCAACAAAAGTTGAGCGAGTTCATGCGTTTTGTATGAGTTCCAATAAACTTGTAAACATTTGAGAGATTCCTTTGAAAACCGGTATGTAAAACGTCTATGAACAGATCAATTAATGTTTTGCAAGGACATTAATATATGTGAAGACATAGGGAGTACCCAACCCGAGTGGGCTATTATTAGTGTTGAATCCCATTGACTGTGTCCCCTCGACTGTATCAAATCACCTTGACTGTGTCAAATCACCTTGACTGTGTCAAATCCCCTTGACCGTTGTCGAATCACCTCGACTGGGACACAAAAGTACTCTAAGTAGTTACAAATGGACCATGAGTGGGGCTCGGTCGTACCCGTTAGATCTAACCTTTGTCCATGATTCTTATAAGAGTTAATGGCATTTCAGTTTCAGTCTATGCTCACATGATCTAATAGTTCATTTCATAGCCAAATCATACCATTGAAACATATGTAACATGTATTTCACCCCCAAGAGTTATAAATCCGAAAACAGTTAAGAGAAAAGGAGGACATGAACTCACAGCTTTGCGTTCCTGAGAGAGAGATATTCAATCAACGTGTTTCGTAAACGCGAGTCAACCTACAAGGGTTCTAACTCATTAGACACATCGGTCCTTCCTAGACCTTGTACTCGTTGTTCATCTTGAACGTTTATTATTTTCATTTCGCTTTTGGAACACTTGTTGTCACACCCCCAAAATCCATACGCGGAGTATCACCGCTTGGAGGCGTGACATGACCAGGATCGAGCCACCAATCATATTGAACAACGTATTTTAGTAAATAAAACCAATCACAATACAATTGGTGACCAAAAGGAAGTTAACCAAGTTCAATTTAAACAGCGAAAGCATAAGACGTTAAACCAAAACATAAGTTTGTAGTTTATAAGTTTAAAGACCCCAAACATAAGTTCATAAGTTCATAACGTTTATTTAATAAGTACGGGACATATTAGTTCGCATTCCACAACGACCACCTCCATGTACAAGCTCCATAGCATCTAACGACCAGCAAGGCATGGAACAACGAGTCAACAACAAAGTTGAGCGAGTTCACAGTTGGTTGTTCAGTTAATGAGTTCGTATCAGAAATCGTAAGTTCGTTTCATAACCATGTATTACCCATTATCCTTGATTCCCAAACCTTTACGATATTTAGTGGGGGCTTCCCATTATGTATGTTACTAGACTAGGCGTATCCATAAGTGTCCTTCCCAATCCGAGGACGGTGTTAAGTATGAGTGTACGTAGGTTTTACGTACGTGCCCTTCACAATCCGAGGACAGTAGTAAGTATGAGTGTACGTAGGTTTTACGTACGTGCCCTTCTCAATCCGAGGATAGTAGTAAGTATGAATGTACGTAGGTTTTACGTATGTGCCCTTCTCAATCCGAGGACAGTAGTAAGTGTGAGTGTACGTAGGTTTTACGTACGTGTCCTTCTCAATCCGAGGACAGTAGTAGGTAGTCTAGTAGTGTTGATAATATAAATAGCTATTCAATCCCATTCCCAACCACCGGGAATCCCATGCCTTAGTAAGGGTGTGAACTCACATCGGTTGCTCGGTTTGACTCTCAAAAATAGCTAACAATCAAGGTCGGTCAATCACGTCCTAATATGATTACCAGTTAGTCATTTAGTGGTTTCAAATAGAGCACAAAGTTCCTATACGTATCTATCACATAACATGCATCACTTTAACGGTTTATGCCCATATAAGTTCCCCATCCATTCCCCACTCATAAACAAACATACGATGATGCACATATAACATGTTATATCATTCATAGATAACCTACCCGACATTTAAACATGCAAATTACAACTTATGTCATTTCAGGATTAATATTCAAAACCGGCTGTTTTCGGACATTTTAATAAAATAGTTAACTTATTCCAAAAATTCCCAAATTTTTACAGAGTGTCTTAAACATTCCAAATTTTATTGTGTAAAAATATCGGGGTCCAGTTTATTACTAATATTTTATAAAAATTCATTTTCCGGACTGAACTCGGATTTATCTTTTTCTGACCACAGTCCACGGAACAATTTATTAAAAATTCATCGTAAGTCCGATTTATGAAATTCCAGTGGGGTAATTACAAATACTTCAGTTGTCATCTACAGTACAATTTTCATGATCTAACTCTACACAGAACTCACGTTATGACAGAAAACAAAATGCATATTTTCAGCAGAAAAATGCAGCTCTAGCTGCTGTTACGAAATGACGCTTTAAAAATAGTAAACGGAGTCCAAAAATTATGATTCCGGTGCCATTAGAACTGTATTTCATAATAACACGTTTTAGACTCAAAATATCAGTTTTTTGTAGAGTTTATGACCTGTTTACAGCCAACTGAAGTTGGCTGTAAAACTTGGACAGATTCTGTTTTTCATTCTTTAACTTACTAACTTGTGTTCGATTGATTCCGTTAATCATGTTTAGTGATCACGAAAACATCAAACATCAATATTAACCAACAAAATCATCAGAAAATCAACAAGAATCATAACAACACGAGATCTACATGATTACACACATAACTTCTCTTTATCCAACTTATTCATCTTAGGTTCAAGACTTTGTGTTATCTTATTTAGTGTTCTTCATATTTCATCATACAAACATCTATTAACCACTAAAATCAAGAACAAGATGGTGATTTAGAACACTTACTACTAGCACAAGGCTAGGGAAGAAACTAGATGAAAAATGGGTGGTTAATAGCGTCGTAGAGAGGTCCTTGTGATTTCGTAAGCACCGAGCCTCCTTGTATGAACCCTTTCACCTTTGTAAGTATGTAAAATGGCAAGAATGAAATTGAATGATGTTGGTGGGTGTGTTGTGGTTCTCGGCCGTAAGCAAGACAAGGGAGAAAGAAAGTGAAATTTTGTTAAGTGATTTGTTGAATGTAATGATCCTATGGTGTTATATATAATCCATCCATATTCATTAACCACTAGATATTATGTCTCTATGATATTAAGCATGGATTAATAAAATATTCAAAAATTTTGTGGGTGGTGTCCTCTTGGGACCGATTCGGTTCATGGGGGGGGGGGGGGTAAATGGGTTGGAATTTAACTAGATATTTAGGCTAGTTAATTTAGTTAGGAGGTTAAATTTAATTATTAGTGTGTAGTAAATTATAACGGGTGTTAGGGTATTCGGGGACCCTAACTGGCTCAGAAAAGGAAAAACAATGTCATGTCAATATTTTTATGTTCCGGGTAAAGTCCGGTTGTTCAGTTTGACACTGTTCCGTTAAACTGCTTAATTAATCCGTAAAGCATCCTACATATATATTTTTGCAACGTTTTTAATTTTTAACACTCAGGAAGGCATACCGGACTATTTAGTAACTTTTCTGTATCCTACTAGTATGTTAACAAATACATGTAAGTATAACACAGATATCAGAAAGCAGTTAAGTAATTCCACACAGTCGTCAAGCACATTAATTATCATTAATAAATTGTACGGAATACATGGAATTATGAGGGTTGTCACACTTGTGTAATTTAATAATATGTTGGCATTTGTTTCTCGTATACTTTGATTCGAGACTCTATATTTGTTACACAAATATAATATCATATATCTTTTCTTGATTCAAGTGTTAAAAATATTTATTTTTAACATCGTTAATATATTATCGTACGTGTGCGACATTCTTGCGAGAGTACACTTCAACAAGTGTAAGTGAGTACATCATCATGTGCGTGAGTCTTTTATACGTATATGTTTCCCGTATTTATACGTGTAGGTATACCTTATTTACGCGTAGGTATACCGTATTATACGTGTAGGTATACCGTATTTATACATGTAGGTATACCGTATTATACGTGTAGGTATACCGCATTTATACATGTAGGTATACCGTATTATACGTGTAGGTATACCGTATTTATACATGTAGGTATGTCGTATTATACGCGTAGATATACCGTATTATACGTGTAGGTATACCGTATTTATACGTGTAGTTATACCATATTTATAATGTACTCGTACAATATATATTTATAAAAATATACATGTATTTTACTTTGGGATTAGCCCACAATTTAGTGTTTTGGACTTGATTCATATTTTTTTAGCATTTGGGCCTAGCCCAAGTTCTATAAGTTATTGGGCCTAGCCAATGTTAGTATTGTAAGTGGGCTTTTATAAGTATTTTAGGGAAATGGGCATTTGCCCATGTATTTAAGGTATTGGGCCTAACCCAATATTATGTTATTTTAACCCAACATTAATTGTTTTAGCCCAATATTTATGTTCATGCATTTTTAGTAATCTTTTACTAATTATGCTAGTAACTTTTATAATCACGATTAGCGTTATTTTCTTTATTGATTTTTCCGGTCATTCATTGTCGTTAATATATATGAAGTGTCTAAATTATTTTATTTTTAGACTTGTCGTAACGACCGGTTAATATATAGTTTTTGTGTGTCAAAGTTGTCGAGCGTCGTAGTAACCTTTCGAGGTGTCGACACGTCCGCTTCGTCGATAAGGCATAAGGTGTCGTCCGATGTCCATCGTTCGAGACCCGTCGTCCGATGTTCGCGCCTTGTTTTATGGTATCTTATAAGTGTACATTTTAAGTAGTCGCGAGGGTTCGCGATCGTCGTTACAATTTCGAATATTTGTGGGGTTTTCGGCCGTGGTGTAAGTGTATATTTTGCAAGTATCGTAGGTATTATTTTGGTATGTATTCCTAAGACTAATACATACACATAATTATACACACATTATACACCAAATAAAGTATTTGAAGTATATACATATAATTTTCTCCAAAAATTATATTGATGGTTATTCTTATAAATTTTTCCCATTTTATCATAAAAATAACTTGTAGTATTTTAAGTAAACTCTTGGATGGTTAAGTCTTAACCCTTGTCATTAGGGTTTGTCTAATCACGATTAAGGTTGTTAATCACAATTAAGATCACTAATCGCGATTAACCATGCTAATCACCCCGTTAATCTCTTTTTAATCGCGATTAGATTTTTAGAAAATTTCGCCATAGTTTCCCCTAAACTATGGCGTTTTCCCATGTTTTTAAAACGCGTTTAAAAATCATTTTCAATTTTCCAACAACATCAATTTACTTATCTCAACAATTTAAAACATTAAGTAAACAAATTCTACCACTTATTTCCTTAAATCATGAGCACTTATATATATAAATTTTCTTAGAAAAAATCCAAGACTTTTATGTCTTAAAATCCAAGACTTTTTAAGTGGGGTTTTCATAACCATTTATTAATCACTTGTTACTTTTAAAAATCACATTTATTTGTTCTTAAAACATCAAGTTTAGACCCTTAGAGTCCTTAATCTATCAAGTATTAAAACATATACATGTAGAGCTCATGAACATAACGGTGATGATCTTTCATGATTTAAACATCTAGTTGTTTAAATCATATTTTTAAACTTAACATAACAAGGTCATCACTTATATAAGTTACTATACTAAATAAGCAACATGGTCATCATAAGTCTCATGACTAATCAACCTACTTTAACAAAAATCAACATGATCATACAACTCATTCAACACTAATACACATAATAATCACATAATACTTCATATCTAGTAAGTTGTTAAGTTTTGGTTTAGGGTTTTAAGTGAATTTCTTCTTTGTTTTAAATATGATCAACAAGTACTTTAGTAATCTACACATGAAAACAAACTTAAAAATGATAAGTAAGAGGCTTATAACTTTGCAAGTGTCTTAAGATGATGATTTAGAAGAGATTAAGCTCCAAACAAGGTCCTAAGTGTGCTCCATGTATTTTTGATGCTTAGATGATCTTATGTAGGCTTATTTTAAGTGAAAATGGGGTGTTTTTTAATTGAAAATGGTGGAGTTATGTGGGGTTTTTGAGCCGAGATCTGGGGGGAGATGGAGGAGGCTTTTGAGTGTTGAAATTTGTTTAAAAAGATAAGGATGAAAGATAGGAATGGTATGGTGACTTGTTTATAAAATATGATCACTTCAAGATCTTCTAAATCTATAAGGACCATGCCCCTTTCATTTCATTTTTCAAATGGTAGGATGGCCTTGTGGGGCCCATGTTGACCGAAATGGGGGGGGGGGGGGTATGGTTTTTATATATTTTTATATAAAAGTTATGTGCACATATAATAAAAGTTGTAAGATTTATTAAAAGTTTAGGGGGTTTGATAGGTTCTTGCACCGTAAATGTTCTGACAATATTTTTGACCCTAAAATGTGCTTAACTAGTTCACTAGGATGTTCGTTTAGTTGTTTGGGTGGCGAAAATTTTACTAACCAGTTCGTCGGCGCAAAAACGACGAAGTTGTGGTCGTTACGACGTAGTACCGGAAACTTGTTACTCGAATCTTCCGTTGCTATCCATAAGCCTATTTAAGGTGTATACATCAATTATAAGTCTTACAGACCTTAAAATGATAGATTCTGGCGTCGCGTACATTTTTATTTTGGTCATATTTTGGCGCGGAGCGGATAAAATGCATTCGTACGCGTTTACCGGAAAGTTGAAGTGTTTCAATTATTTAGTGCCCCTAATTCGGGATTTTTATTTGTATTCCATCTACCAAGTGCGTCCATACCTTTCGTCGCTCGTTCAGGCAGTTTTCGAAACTTACTGGCATGATTAGTGTGTTCAGGTGAATAGTGTTTTCAGCATTTTGCCAACATATTAGGACATAGTTTTTAGTTTTCTCGCGATGTGCCGATTGTATCATTGTTGTTTGACATATATAACCATGTCCTATGATTGCTAGACTTTGTACGACCTAATCATGAAATAATTAAATCGTAATGAACGTAATTAAACGTTAATTCAAGTGTTTAAGTTGTACGGAATTACCATTATTTTTGCCAGTTGTCACACTCTCCCCCCGTTAGAAGAATTTCGTCCCGAAATTTAAGTCGTGCTACCGGTTTGCGGGGGAGTCTTGAAACAGGTGAGGGTACTTGGTTTTCATTTGATCTTCACGTTCCCACGTATACTCGGGGCCGTGACGCGAGTTCCAACGAACTTTAACTAGCTTCCTACGACTCCTCCGTGTCTTGTGGACCTTCCAGTCCGTAACCTCAACAGGTTCTTCAGTAAATTGGAGTTTATCGTTGACATGTATCTCGTCCGCTGGGATGGTTACCGTTTCTTGGGTAGGACTCTTTTTAAGATTCGACACATGAAACGCGTCGTGTACGCTACTGAGTTCCTCCGACAACTTTAGTTTGTAGGCAATGGTACCGAACTTTTCCAAGACTTCAAAAGGTCCTATGTGTCGTGGGTTTAATTTTCCGCATTTACCAAATCTAGCAACGCCCTTCCAAGGAAAGTCACTTTCAACAAAACTTTGTCTCCGACTTCGAAGGATAATAGTTTGTGTCTTTTGTTTGTGTAGTTCTTTTGTCTATCACTAGCCGCCTTGATACGGTCTCGTATTTGAATGATCTTGTCCGTAGTCTCCTGGACTAATTCCGGGTCAATGAGTTGTTTATTTCCGGTCTCCGCCCAACATAGCGGGGACCGACACTTTCGTCCATACAATGCTTCAAACGGGGCGGACTGAATGCTAGTGTGATAACTATTATTGTATGAGAACTCCACTAAGGGTAAGGGAGTATCCCAATTTCCACCCAAATCCATCACACAAGTATGTAGCATGTCCTCCATAGTTTGTATCGTCCGTTCACTTTGGCCGTCCGTTTGAGGGTGAAAGGCGATACTAAGATTCAGTTGTGATCTAAATACCTTTTGGAATGATTGCCAAATCCTTGACATGAACCGACCTTCTCAGTCCAATATAATAGAAACAGGCACACCGTGCCGTGCCACAATCTCCTTAAGATATATTTAGGCCAGCTTCCAAGTGCTGTCCTTCTCATAGGTGGGTAAAAAAAATGTGCGGACTTCGTAAGTCGATCAACAATTACCCAACCCATCTCGTGACCTCTCGAGGTTCGGGGTAACTTAGTAATGAAGTCCATCGCTTTGTTCCCATGTCCATATGGGAATTTCAGGTTGTTGCAGTAATCCTGAAGGCTTTTGATATTTCGTCTTAACCTTAGCGCATGTAAGGCATTTTCCGACATAAGTAGCAATGTCGCCCTTAAGGTTAGGCCATGAATAAAATCCTTTTAAGTCTTGGCACCCTTTATTTGATCCAGGATGTATAGAGTACCTTAACTTATGAGCCTCGTCCAAAATAATAGTCCATAGATCGCCAAAGAATGGAACCCAAATTCGATTTAGGGAGTACAATGTTCCATCTTCCTTGGGCAACGATTGCGCTCCCATTCCACGTAATGCTTCAGCTTGTAGGTTCTCTGGTTTGAGCGCCTCTTGCTCAGCTTCACGAATCCGAGTAGCGGGATTCGTCTATATGGTCATCTCCAAGGCTCGCATCCTTAGTGGTTTTGCGCACTCCCTGCGGCTCAAGGCGTCTGCTACAACGCTCGCCTTGTCCAGGTGATACTTAATCTCACAGCCGTAATCATTCAACAGTTCAACCCATCTTCGTTGTCTCATATTCAAATCCTTCTGACCAAAAATATGCTGCAAACTATTGTGATTAGTAAAGATCGTGCAACGTTTTCTATACAAGTAATGACGCCAAATCTTCATCGCGAAATTCACTGCACCTAGTTCAAGGTCGTGCGTGGTATAGTTCTTCTCATGAACCTTCAACTGACGTGACACGTACGCGATTCCTTTGTCTCATTGCATCACCACGCAAGCAAGACCTTGTCGAGAAGCATCACAATATACCACAAATCCATCGGTACCGTAAGGCAAAGATAAGATAGGTGCGTCGCAGAGTGTATTCTTCAATGTCAGTAAAGCTGTTTCTTGTTTCTTTCCCCAATTGAATTTCCTATCTTTCTGGGTTAGGAACGTTAACAGATGGGCAATACTTGAAAAATTCTCTATGAATTGTCTGTAATTGCCTGCTAACCCCAGAAATTGTCGTATCTCAATTGGCATCTTTGGGGCTTCCCAATTCTTGGTTGCCTCGATCTTGGCAGGGTCGAAATGAATTCCATTCTCGTTCACCACATGACCCAAGAATTGCACATCGCAAATCCAGAATTCGCACTTTGACAGCTTAGCATACAACTGTTTGTCCTTCAATAGCTCCAGGATAGCTTGCAGATGTTTCTCATGTTCTTCCTTGGTCTTCGTGTAAATAAGAATGTCATCAATGAACACAATCATGAACTTATCCAGGTATGGCTTGCACACTCGATTCATGAGGTCCATGAATACGGCCGGTGCGTTTGTTAAGCCAAACGACATAACACGGAACTCGTAATGTCTATAATGAGTCCTAACGGCCTTTATAGGGATACTTTCTTCTTGTATCCGTAGTTGATGATATCCCGACCTCAAGTCGATATTGGAGTAGTAGCTAGAACTTTGAAATAAGTCGAGTAAGTCATTAATTCTGGGTAAGGGGTACCGATTCTTGATTGGTTAGCTTGTTTAACTCCCTGTAGTCTAAGCACATACGAAAACTGCCGTCCTTCTTCTTGACAAAAAACACTGGAGCTCCCCATGGTGAGAAGCTCGGCTCGATAAATTCTCTTGTCTAGCACTCTTTCAGTTGAGTCGATAGTTCTTGCATCTCGGACGGAGCTAATCGATAAGGTGCCTTCGCCACTGGTGCCACTCCTGGCACTAGGTCTGTTTGAAACTCCATTCGTTGTTGCGGAGGTAACCCAAGCAAGTCTTCGGGAAAGACTTTTGGAAATTCCTTCACAGCGGGGATGTCTTCTGGCTTCGGCTCCTGGGTCTCCTTATCGACAATATGAGCAAGGATGGCTATGCACCCCCTTTCGGAGGCACTTTTGCGCCTTTATGACCAATGTGGGATGTTGCAATCCACCGCCTTATGGGGCCCAGCATCCTTGCATCAACTGTATGAAGGCCGCGTACCATAGTGTTTCATCATTCGCAAGAGGGATGCGAATGATTTTCTCATGACAAGCAACTTCGGCTCTATTCTTGGGTAGCCAATCCATGCTGACTACAACATCATGACTTCCCAAGTTAACAGGTAATAGAAAATTCCTGTTCTTTAAGTTCCAAAGTACAACCCTTAATCACCTCATTGCTTTAACTAACTTTCCATTTGCCAATTCTATATAATACGGGACGTCTAGCTTACTTGAAACTAGGCCAAGTGTATTCTTAAATTCTATCAAACAGAATGGATGTAGAGTGTTGGTTAATAGGGAACGTACCCGTAACTACATTGGGATCCTGGCATGCTTCACGAGCTCTGATCGTGAAGTCTCTTCCTCGCTTGGTTCTTCTTGGGGTAATCTTTTCTAAAGGGCCCCACATCACCACAATTGAAGCAACCTGGAACTCTACCATTGTTGTTTCCACCTTGGTTGTAGCTATCGTTTCCTCCTCGGTTGGGATATCTTGCCTAACAGGCATCCTTGCTGTGTCCCTCTTTTCCATATCTGTCACACTTAGGTCTCAGGCATTGACCTTCATGGTGAAACTTGCATTAGTCACATCTCGGTTTAGTCCCCAGATAAACCTTTCCCCTGGCCTTATTGGCGGCTCCATAAGCTTTTATGTCACGAGGCAGGTTTGCTTCCCTTCTTTTGTTTGCATTTGAGTTGTCATGACTTACTTGAGTGCCTTTCTTCAGGTTTGAAAACTTTCTTTTGTTGTCACCCGAAGTCTCCACGTGAGTCACTTTCTTGTTTGTCTCAGATTTCGAAAACTTTCCCATATGAAAAGCTTCTTCAGTAAGTGTAACGCTCAAATCGATAGCCTCTGCGATGGTTGGAGGCTTTGCGGCAGTAACCATGCTCAGGATTTGAGGCGCAAGTCCCCAAATAAACCGCTCGATTCTCCTGAATTCCGGCTCGACAAGATAGGGAACGATCATTGATAAATCATGAAAACGCTGAATATACTCGGCAACCTTTGGTCCATCCATCTTCAGATTCCAGAATTCGGTTTCCAGTTTCTGGATTTCAGCTCTTGAAGAATATTTCTTGCACATTAATTCCTTAAGCTCATCCCAGCTGAGCGCATATGCAGCAGTTTTGCCAAGAGTTTGAACTTGGAGGTTCCACTAGGAGAGTGCACCATCCAAAAACAACCCAGAAATATAAGTGACTCTCTGTTCAGGTGCACATTTGCTCATTCTTAGCACAGAATCGGTCTTTCAACCCAGCGAACAAAAGCGACGGCACCTCCAGTGCCATCAAAGTTTAGGGGTTTGCAATCCAGAAATTGCTTATAAGTACAGCCTGTAACACATGTAACACAATTCACGAGTGAGCATTGGCAAAGCACAATTGGAAATATCCAAAGGATTTGTAATGTGTCTTAGGTGACTTAACATTACCAGTTGAAGGGTTATTTCTAGAAATGTCACCGTTGTGTTCTGAGCGGTTGACCTTGTGCTGTGCAATTGCCTGCGATATGCATTCCTGAAGCTCGGCTTCTGTCCTTGGTAACGTGTTAGTGTCTATGTCACGTCTGGGCGTCATTTTCTTCTAACAAGAAGTATCGGGTAGGTTAGACAACATTCACCAAATAATTGTCTATGAGGTATAGATGTATATATACAATCATCACAACAAGCAAACATGCAATCACATAACATCACATGCACATATAATCGACAATGTATAAATAAGAAAACAACCACCGAGCTTTCGTATATGTTTGACAACTTGATACATTGTTTTTAGAAAAAAAACAAAATGGACTCGAGGTTATATCACCTCGGTCATACAAGTTTCATAATACAAAAGTAGTGACTATTTTCCTTCTACATTGGTCTTCTTGGGTCTTTAGTTTTACAAAACGGGCATACTTCCTAAAAGGTGGGGGGGGGGGGGGTTGTGCATTACTACCACGTATAGGGGTGATAGTGAAAACACAGAGATAAGGTCGTGAGGTTATGTGACTTCTTCCTCAGAACCGAATTGTGCCTTGTAGCAACCGTAGAACAGTTTTCCAAGGCGTGAATGCACTACTCAAACGATGGGGTGCTACAGGATAGGGAGTGTAGAGTTACTGGTAGGGGTGTTGGTGGTGGCGATATAGGTAGTGGGTGATAGGGTGCATGTGAGGTGAAGGATGAGGAGAATCTTTTCTGAGTGTTAGCCATTTTCACCTGCTTAGATACCGGGTCCCAAATGACTCGTTTTACGGGTAGGAATGTTAGACATGAAGTAGGCAAAGATAGACTTCCTACTTTATAGGGTGTTATAGTAACTATTTCGGTTAGTGTTCTACTAGGTGGAGATTTGGAACAACTTAGGAATTTCAAATAGATAGTGATCATTTGCTTGACCCGCAGAGCCCACCAGGATTTCCATGCACTACAAGTTGTTATTACGTGGGCCCCCGTAATAATAAATTGTCTTGCATGGTCACCCTAATTTTTCTCTCGTTCAAAGCAGTCGACCAATCAAAGAAGGGACACTACTGTCTTCATACCTTCAACATGGAAAGGACCTTTCTAATGGTCCACGCGCCAACGTCCGTTGTCGTTACGCGCGAAATGGCACAATGCTTAGACGAAGTAGAAATAAAGAGAGTTCCTAACAATAGTAGTTGGAGGGGCACCTTCAAGATGAGTACCTCATCTTCCTTGTCTGGACAAGAGTGTCGTCAATCGTGTTTCGTAAAAGCCACAGGGACCTCGTCTCACTGATAAGGTTGTTGTCCAAGGTTACCTCCTCCGCCTCGCCATCACTGCCGTAGTCAGGTACCTTCGCATTCGAGGGGGGAAAAACAACCATCTTCTACGGAATCAAGCTCTGGGTCTCGTTTGGTAACTACATCAGCCATAAGCTCCGCAATAAACGCAAGGTTGATAGTCTCATTATGCGAGTCAAGAATAATAATAGGATTCGAAGTCGAAGGTATCTCGTTCCTGTCAATAATTATTCCGTATACATATATGCATATATATGAATGACTAATAATGTTACTTAGTATATACATGCAAATAAATGCAACATGTTACATATAACTCTCATTTGTTCTTTCGCGGGTCATTTCATCTTTGGCAAGTCTATCTCGCATAGACTATACCTCAATTGGCACAATAGTCGGGGTATTCTCCCTCCCTACAAATGTCATTGCTTTGTTTTTCCTTTGAAAAATGTTTGATTCATGGATCTTGGCGCTTTCAAAAATGCAATGAAAAACATTTTACAAAAACAAAAGATTTTCGTGAGATGATCCTAGTGATTGTAGACTAGACTCAAGAAGGAATCCTAGCTCACTATAATCGAGACTCTGATACCAACCTGTCACACCCTAACTTTTGCGGAAGCGTGTGCGTGTGACTTGATCAGTTTTCATTGCATTTGATTATAACAAACAACTATATGATTAATATGATGTTCATCCATTCAAAAGTTTAAAACATTACAATCACAAGTCATTTAAGTTTCAATCAACATGACCTTCGATTAAGTTACACACCAACAAAAGTGGATGACATCTGATGTGCGTAAAGTGTGTTATGGTTTTAATGTTTATTTTAAGCCCTTTTACACTTTATTTAGCCAAGTTTTAAATTTATAAATCACGATATTTACTAACACTAAATACACATATGGGCAAGTGCACCCATCGTGAGCGTAGTATAGTGTTGGTAAGATACCAAGGTCGTCCAAGGACACAAGAGCTTTTAGTACCGGTTTATCCTCAACGTCTAATCAAATCAAAAAGTTTAGAAAAATAGTTTTAAGCTAAGAAAAATAAAAACTAACTAAAATGTTGAAAATAAAAATAAAAACAGATAGACAAGATGAATCACTTGGTTCCGACTCGTGTATAATGTAACCTTTGATTATTTCCGCACTTTTGCACTTATTTAAGAGATTATCTTAGTTATTGTAGTAGGCCCCTCTTTTGAAGGTGACGTTACCCTCACCCCAGTAGTTTGAGTCAGCAGGGATACAATCCTAAAGGGGTGGATTATTGAAAGATAATGAATTAAGTTATTAATGCAAATTATGGTAGGCCCCTCTTTTGGAGGTGACGTTACCCTCGACTAAGTAGTCTGAGTCAGCAGGGATACAGTCCTAAATAGCCGGGTTATAGTATTAATAGTAGTTAACTTATGAGGGGATCAAAGAGTTTGGACCCCCGCCATCCAATACCGTTAAGTATTGAAGGAGGTCCTACTAAATTTGACCCAGGTCCATTGCAGGACCTCTAAACGCTAAACAATGGCAAGACTCTTACCAAACCGTTCCCTTAACCCCCGACCAGGTAGCCAACATACCTCCATATAGACCGTGGAGATATGAATGGTGAAAATCTTATATTTTATATAGACAGTAAAATAATATCAAGACACCACGGACAAACGATAAGGAAGAATCACCTTCAACATAAGAAACTAGTTATTAAAGTCATTAATACAAAACCAAGTAAAAAGTGCGAAAAGATTAGAAATAAAAAGTATTACACTAGACACTTTGTCTTCACCAAGTGATGTAAGAGACTTAGGCAAACATGGCCTTGATTGTCAAGAACTCTTACGATCAATCTTGGATCCCGAGACGACTCACACACTCTATGATGGACAATGGATGATGGTGGTAGATGATGGTGTTATGGTGGTGGTGGGTGGTGGGTGAAGTGTGAGAGAGGTGGTGTGCTAAGGGATGGTTTGAGCTTGAGCCAAGCACTCCTATTTATAGGCTGAACAGAAGCTCGGGCATGGCCCCGTGTCCAGTGGGCATGGCCCCGTGTCCACATCCTCTCTTTCTTCATTTAATGCAGCTTGTCTTTATTAGTTGACCACGCCCCCGTGTCTGCTGAGCACGACCCCATGTGCAGAAGAATCTTTGTACTATAAAGATTTTCCTGGATTGTGCGAATCTTATAGTTGACCACGGCCCCGTGTCCGCTGAGCATGGCCCCGTGGTGGGCAATAGAAGCTTCTACCACTTTGTCTTTTCTGCTGACACTTGGGCATGCCCCCGTGCTGGCTGAGCACGGGGCGTGTTCAGTCTTCTGTCTTCTTGTTTTGCTTTGCTTTGGAAGATGCTGTCGTGGGGTCGGGCATGTCACGTTTGTTCCTTTTCTTGTATTTATGTTAGATTTTGCTGTCTTTTTGCTTCTTTTGTTAATTTGAGCTCATTTAATCCTGAAAATACAAAAGTGTTGGTGCTCTAAGTGTCTGTTAACTTTGTCTTTGACAAGTCTTTTGTATAGATAGGAATGAACGAACACACAATAGGGTCGAAATTAGGTTTAGATCATGTTTGAGATAGAGTTTTCGCTTGAAAGTGTGTCTTGGCAGATTCAAGCGAAACCTATTCATCATCATCAAACAGTTCGCTTGAAACTGATCTCAAGCGAAACCCCTTGGGCTGGCACTCTCAAGCGAAACCCTAGAGGCCTATATATAGGGATGTGTGTTGTTCATTTGAAGCGAACTTGTATGTGTGTGTAAGAAAAGGTGCTGCCGGATTTGCTTCAGAATACATTGTAAAAGCACAAAAATCAATCAGAAAAGATAGATTAAAAGGAAACTAGCTGTTGTGACTTCTTTTACATTGATTCCGCCCTCGTATTTGAAGATGAACTGCCTTAACCGACTTTTCGAGGTCCTAAAACGATCCAACAAGTGGTATCAGAGCTCAGGACGAGGAGTTCATACCATAGCAGCTTGATATTACCAGATTCTCTACTTTCTACTCACTTCTTTTCATATTTTTTCTGATCTAAACGAGTTCTAACGGTTGAAATGGCCTGAATTTCACATATATTGTGTAAAACATAGTTTTAACAAAGCCTACAAAGAATCAGATTAAAATTCGGATTAAAACTTGTAAAAAATGGATTAAAACAGGCTTTCGCTTGACATTGGTCTTCGTATTTTCGCTTAAAAGTTGCTGTATATAACATCTTTCGCTTGAAAAGGATCCATTTCGCTTGAAAATTAAGGTTTTCGCTTGAAAATTCAGACCCTTTCGCTTGAAAAAGTTCAAGCGAACTAGGTTACTTGTATTTCGCTTGAACTGGCTGTTTCTGATTAACCATTTCGCTTGAAAGTTCAAGCGAAATAGGAGGTTTCGCTTCTGATTGTCCTCTTTCGCTTGAACCTTATATATTTGTTGACCATTTCGCTTGAACAGTAAAAAATACAAGCTGTTTCGCTTGAACAGCTTTCGCTTGAAATTGATATTTCTCAAAATCAAAATTTTTCTAAGTGTTTGATTGTTTTTCAAGGTACATTCAAGATGGATGACATATTCTTGAACCCGTTTAGCGACATGTACGCATTCGCTGGAGATTCCGGAAACGATGATTCTTCGTCTAGCAACAACAATGAGAATGTGCCAAAAGAGAAGAAAAAGGAAGCTTGGGAATCGGAAATTGCATTCGGAACATTTAATAAACCTCCAAAGTTAATGGCTATCGAGGAATACAGTCGGTGGTCAAGAAAGTTTGAAGACTGGTTGATGGCATTCGCATTTCCTAGCTGGAAGAGTTTGAAAAACGGTTATAAAATGGAAACAAAAATGGTGAAACTTTAAGATCATCTGATGAAATTGATTCGTTTGTAGCTGAACAAAAGTGTGTGGCTTTGTTGTTTCAGTCCGTTCGGGAGGACATAATCTCTTTGATCGATTATTCAAACGCTAAAGACCTCTGGGCAAAATTAGAAAAGAAATGTTTAGGAAGTACTGAAATTGTGAAAAACAAAAGAAAACTTCTTAGGAAAGAGTTTGATTTGTTTGGGTGTTTAAAGAATGAGTCAGTTTGTAAAATGATAGAAAGGTTTGGTCACCTGAAGCTGGAATTAGTAAGACATGATATCAAAATTCCTGAAGAAGATCTTATCGACAAATTGTTCGATGCGTGTGAAGTGTCGTATATATTAGGTGTATATTTTAAGCCCTTTTTAACACTTATTTTAGCCAAGTTTTAAATTTATAAAACACGATATTTCACTAACACTAAACACACATATGGGCAAGTGCACCCATCGTTGAGTGTAGTATAGCGTTGGTAAGATACCGAGGTCGTCCAAGGACACAAGAGCTTTTAGTACCGGTTTATCCTCAACGTCTAATCAAAATAAAAGTTTAGAAAAATATTTTAAGCTAAGAAAAATAAAAACTAACTAAAATGCTGAAAATAAAAATAAAAATAAAAACAGATAGACAAGATGAATCACTTGGTTCCGACTCGTATCTAGTATAACCTTTGATTATTTCCGCACTTTTGCACATAATTAAGAGATTATCTTAGTTATTGTAGTAGGCCCCTCTTTTGAAGGTGACGTTACCCTCACCCCAGTAGTTTGAGTCAGCAAGGATACAATCCTAAAAGGGTGGATTATTGGAAGATAATGAATTAAGTTATTAATGCAGTATTGTGGTAGGCCCCGCTTTTGGCGGTGACGTTACCCTCGGCTAAGTAGTCTGAGTCAGCAGGGATACAGTCCTAAATAGCCGGGTTATAGTATTAATAGTAGTTAACTTATGAGGGGGTCAAAGAGTTTGGACCCCCGCCATCCAATACCGTGAAGCATTGAAGGAGGTCCTACTAAATTTGACCCAGGTCCATTGCAGGACCTCTAAACGCTGAACAATGGCAAGACCTTTACCAAACCATTCCCTTAACCCCCGACCAGGTAGCCAACATACCTCCATATAGACCGTGGAGATATGAATGGTGAAAATCCTTTATTTTATATAGACAGTAAAATAATGCCAAGACACCACGGACAAACGATAAGGAAAGATCACCTTCAACATAAGTAACTAGTTATTAAAGTCATTAATACAAAACCAAATAAAAAGTGCAAAAGATTAGAAATAAAAAGTATTATACTAGACACTTTGTCTTCACCAAGTGATGTAAGAGACTTAGGCAAACATGGCCTTGATTGTCAAGAACTCTTACGATCAATCTTGGATCCCGAGACGACTCACACACTCTACGATGGACAATGGATGATGGTGGTGGATGATGGTGTTATGGTGGTGGTGGGTGGTGGGTGAAGTGTGAGAGAGGTGGTGTGCCAAGGGATGAGTTGAAATGAATCCAAGCACTCCTATTTATAGGCTGAACAGAGAGTTGGGCACGGCCTCGTGTCCGCTGGGCACGGCCCCGTGCCTGTCTGACACTCTCTCTCCTCATTAATTGTAATTCGCAATTACAATAAACGCGCCTGCTGTACTTTCGACACGCCCCCGTGTCCGCTGGGCACGGCCCGTGGTGGGCAATAGAAGCTTCTATAGGTTTGTCTTTTCTGCTGCTTCTTGGGCACGGCCCCGTGCTGGCTGAGCACGGGGCGTGTTCAGTCTTCTGACTTCTTTATTTTGCTTTGGAAGGTGCCGTTGAGGGGTCGGGCAGTCCACTAATGTTCCTTTCCTTGTATTTATGTTGGAATTAGCTGTCTTTTTGCTTCTTTTGCGTTTTTGAGCTCATTTAATCCTGAAAATACAAAAGGAAGACAAAAACACTCTTTTCCCAATATTAGTACTTAAAAAGGGTTAGTTTTATGCCTTATTTGATGTAATTTATATGTTGCATTTTACACACATCAAATACCCCCACACTTGAACTTTTGCTTGTCCTCAAGCAAAACTCTTTAATATGTGGCTTACACTCCCAAATGGAATAGGTAGAAGAGAAGGTTTTGGGCTTGTCGTAGAGTGTCGGGATATCCAAGATCTTTTTGGGTTTTATTTTTATTTATTTACACTCCTATTCGTAATGATTTATTTAGAACTTTTCATAGGAGAAATTACTTAGTTGGGCATAACATGCCTTTTTAAAATTCCATTTATATACAAGTTCACATACCTCACGGGAGAAATCACTCACACTCGGCCGAAGGTGTATTTTTAGTGAATCACTCGAGAGCGGCATGGAACTTATTCCTACCATAGGCTTGCCAAGCAATCAATCCTCCTCCTTTTTAACTTTTATACCTTTGTAAATATCAAGAGGACTTTGTGGGTTAAGGGTTAGGCTTGGGTTAAAGGTAGGTGGTTGGGATAGTGGTTAGTGGTTAGTAGAAAAAGGGCGAAAAGCGTAACAAGTGTCGGTTTTCGTAAGGCTTTCTATTTTTTTTGTAACTTTTTATTTTGATGAAGCTTTTATTCAAACAAAGTTATTTTTTGATGAACTTGTTTGTTTATTTTCATTTTTTTTTTTGCTTCATCAACAACACACATTTTTTTTTTGATCATACGAAAAACCGAACTTGTTACTAAAACAAAGGGTTAAAAATGAAAAAGGTTTTGGTGGGTAAAAGGGTTTTTTGGTTTGGGTGATGAAATGAAAAGGTTTAGGCTCAAAGGGGTTAACTAGGGGGATTTTTGGGTAGGTGGTAAAAGAAAAAGAAAAATAATGGTGTAGAAATAAAAAAAAAGTTAGTCCTAATGCCTCCATCATTTACTTACTCGGGTTTAAGTTGATAAGGACCGGGAATGTATCGTCATGGCAAATTCTAGAGTCGTAAGAACCAAGCGGCTATTCACACAAGAAACGAAAGATGAGCATTTAGTCTAAAGATGTAAATTTGTATGCTCAATAAAGGCTCAAAACTCACTTTTGTGGGAATGGGTTTTTATGTGATCAAGTATATATAATCAAATTTTAACTAAGTTTGTCATGCCTTTTCATAATTTTCTTATGTTGGTTCTTTTTATCACTACGCTATCGGTTGTAAATTCGTAAAAACATAACCTTTTTGAGAACTTGAATTTCCCGAATTAAACCTAGACAAGTAAGAAAAAATGAAATTTTTTGAAAAAATTTGGGGTGATTAGCGGTTCCAATAGAGTTTTGTGTAAGGCTTGTGTTTAGGACTTGCAAAATTCAAGGTTTTAGCATCCCCCCCTCACTTAAATTACACATTGTCCTCAATGTGTCCCAAAAATAAATTTTTAGGTTGATTAGATGTGTAAAATAGTGTTTAAAAAGCAAAAATTTGTGTTACTGGGCACTGAACACGGCCCCGTGTTATCCGGGCACGGCCCCGTGTTCAAGTGCCAGTAACAAAATTGAAATAAGAGAAGCAGAAGTCTGGACACGGGGGCGTGTTGGGTGAACACGGCCCGTGTCCAGGTACCTGAACTGGGCATTTTTCTGCAGGTGGTTCAGCACGGGGCCGTGTTGGTTGGGCACGGCCCGTGTTGAACCTTCTGAACTGGAGAGAATTGTCGGGTTGCCCTGTTCTTGTGCATGAGTTCATTTTTCTCGTTCCCCTTTTCATCCTTTACCACCATGAGTGTGTTTTATTCATTACAAACCATCCAAACCTTAAAACCATCATTTCATTTCATCATAGAGAGAACTTACATAGTCCTAAATTAAACTAGAATTAAAACAAGGAAATAATAAACCATGGAGTCCTAGCCTTTACTTTATTTTAATTAGCAAAATTTCCAAGAAGTAACTAATCTTGGTTAAACAAGGCCTTTTTGAACTCCTTCTTCCGCGTGCGGTTCTCCTCAAATGTCGGCGAGCCATTCTTCCACCTCCCTTGGAAGGAGAAAAGAAGGCTCATTGGCATTAGTTTGAGGAGTTTCAACTTCCACCGGGATCTCTTGTTGGTGTTCCACGGGAGGTTCCGCCGGAAAGTCTTCCCACCCGGTAGGGTTGTTGATTCCGAGTGCCAGGTTCCAATCCTGCTGAGGAAGGACTGGTTCCATTGGTGGTGCTACAAGAATATTTAACCTCTGGTGCAAGAGGTTAATTTCTTGGAAGCTGCTTTCAAGTCCCATCGTAAGATCGTTAATACGGTCGATTAGGACCTCCTCTACTGAAGTCATTTCGTCGAGAGCCTCCCTTAATGCTACCACATAGTGCACAAGTGTAGCCTCAATGGAGGGTCTCCTTCCTCTTCGGCTGTTTGACGAATGCACAGAAGATGTATCGCTGTTTTCACTTGACATTCTACGAAAAATAAACTGAAAAAGTTTATTTAAATGAAACAGTTACCGGACACGGCCCCGTGCTCAATGAGCACGGCCCCGTGTTCATCTTTCTGCAGAATTTTGAAGCAAGGAAACTTGGATTTTTAAGTTATTTTCTGAACTTGTGGGGTATTTTTAGCTACTAATAACTTAAAACAATGTTACATAACATGTTTTTACCAAGATTCCTTGAACAAAACTCATTAATCCCTACCACAAAGTTGGAAGAATTCCAAACTTTCAATGGTAGTTCTTGGAGAATGATGGAGAAGAAGGAAATGGCTAAAAGAAGAAAGGACAAGATGGGTTGTTGGAACCTTCTTTTAGACTTACCTAGGATAGTTTGAGAGAAGATTCCTGCAAATCTCTGCCCCAAGTTGGTCCAAATGTGCAGAATTCTTGGCTGCATTTATAGAAAACGACAGCATTCTGGACACGGCCCCGTGCCCAGTGGACACGGCCCCGTGTGCAGGTGGAATTCTGACACAGTTTGTCCGTATTCTGACGTACTGATCAGAATGGAATCTTTTGATGGACACGGGGGCGTGTTGGCTGGACACGGCCCCGTTTCGAGGGACTGTTTTATGAAGTTGTCTAGTTTTTAAGGAACTTGTTAGTATCGGGTGGCTCCTGACTGGTTGGAACAACCCCAAAGTGCCTAAGATACCTTAATTGTCCTAGACTAAGGCGAGAACGCAAGAGGTTGTCGGTGAGGGTAATTCCTATTTTCATTCTAGGTGGACAAGTCCAACCCTTTCCCGGGCTCTTGTTAAAGAAGGTGTATGCCGAATCGCTCAGGTCTATGTATGCACCGAACGAAGTCGATGGAGAGTCCTTCACGGCACAATCGACACAGGGACGACTATCGTCCAAGTCTTTGCTAGGAACGAAGGTATTTTCGGGAGCAACGAGGTTGTCGGAATGCGGTTCCAACATTTCTTCATGGTTATCGCCTTGGGGTGGATCAATAAAATCCTTCCTAAGCTCTTTTAACCAATTCAGAATTAGCTTTTCTAGTTGAAATAACTCATCAAGGAGCATTTCCCCTAGAATATCTGGCTGGGCGCATTCGAGGGAGAAATAGTGCTTATTTTTACTTTCGCCCCTCTTAAGGTTGTAAGAAGTCGGTGGGTCCATGTAGTGGGGCCTATAATTTAGAAAGTAGCATTTTACTTCTTCATGTTTGCCACCACATAATTGACACCACGTACCATAAGAGTGCCGAAAGTAAAAACAATTACTATCACTCATGTTTGTGTCAGAAATTACCAACCGCTGGGATCTTACGGTTCTGTTTTCAGTAACTGAAACTTGGGCACGGGGGCGTGTTGAGTGGGCACGGCCCCGTGTTCAGCTTACTGTCTGACGTAAAACAGGATTGCCAGTTCCAATGATTGAGCACGGGGGCGTGTTCAGCGGGCACGGCCCGTGCTGAGCTCTGCAGAAGCTGAAAAACTAAGAAAATCCTAAAAAAAAAAAAAGAAAAATAAAAGATGATTAGGCCGTTGATTCCCAACTTTCTTAAAATCCTTGTGTCCCCGGCAGCGGCGCCAAAAACTTGATGCGTGTGAAGTGTCGTATATATTAGGTGTATATTTTAAGCCCTTTTTAACACTTATTTTAGCCAAGTTTTAAATCTATAAAACACGATATTTCACTAACACTAAACACACATATGGGCAAGTGCACCCATCGTTGAGTGTAGTATAGCGTTGGTAAGATACCGAGGTCGTCCAAGGACACAAGAGCTTTTAGTACCGGTTTATCCTCAACGTCTAATCAAAATAAAAGTTTAGAAAAATATTTTAAGCTAAGAAAAATAAAAACTAACTAAAATGCTGAAAATAAAAATAAAAATAAAAACAGATAGACAAGATGAATCACTTGGTTCCGACTCGTATCTAGTATAACCTTTGATTATTTCCGCACTTTTGCACATAATTAAGAGATTATCTTAGTTATTGTAGTAGGCCCCTCTTTTGAAGGTGACGTTACCCTCACCCCAGTAGTTTGAGTCAGCAAGGATACAATCCTAAAAGGGTGGATTATTGGAAGATAATGAATTAAGTTATTAATGCAGTATTGTGGTAGGCCCCGCTTTTGGCGGTGACGTTACCCTCGGCTAAGTAGTCTGAGTCAGCAGGGATACAGTCCTAAATAGCCGGGTTATAGTATTAATAGTAGTTAACTTATGAGGGGGTCAAAGAGTTTGGACCCCCGCCATCCAATACCGTGAAGCATTGAAGGAGGTCCTACTAAATTTGACCCAGGTCCATTGCAGGACCTCTAAACGCTGAACAATGGCAAGACCTTTACCAAACCATTCCCTTAACCCCCGACCAGGTAGCCAACATACCTCCATATAGACCGTGGAGATATGAATGGTGAAAATCCTTTATTTTATATAGACAGTAAAATAATGCCAAGACACCACGGACAAACGATAAGGAAAGATCACCTTCAACATAAGTAACTAGTTATTAAAGTCATTAATACAAAACCAAATAAAAAGTGCAAAAGATTAGAAATAAAAAGTATTATACTAGACACTTTGTCTTCACCAAGTGATGTAAGAGACTTAGGCAAACATGGCCTTGATTGTCAAGAACTCTTACGATCAATCTTGGATCCCGAGACGACTCACACACTCTACGATGGACAATGGATGATGGTGGTGGATGATGGTGTTATGGTGGTGGTGGGTGGTGGGTGAAGTGTGAGATAGGTGGTGTGCCAAGGGATGAGTTGAAATGAATCCAAGCACTCCTATTTATAGGCTGAACAGAGAGCTGGGCACGGCCCCGTGTCCGCTGGGCACGGCCCCGTGCCTGTCTGACACTCTCTCTCCTCATTAATTGTAATTCGCAATTACAATAAACGCGCCTGCTGTACTTTCGACACGCCCCCGTGTCCGCTGGGCACGGCCCGTGGTGGGCAATTGAAGCTTCTATAGGTTTGTCTTTTCTGCTGCTTCTTGGGCACGGCCCCGTGCTGGCTGAGCACGGGGCGTGTTCAGTCTTCTGACTTCTTTATTTTGCTTTGGAAGGTGCCGTTGAGGGGTCGGGCAGTCCACTAATGTTCCTTTCCTTGTATTTATGTTGGAATTAGCTGTCTTTTTGCTTCTTTTGCGTTTTTGAGCTCATTTAATCCTGAAAATACAAAAGGAAGACAAAAACACTCTTTTCCCAAATTAGTACTTAAAAAGGGTTAGTTTTATGCCTTATTTGATGTAATTTATATGTTGCATTTTACACACATCACATTCATGGCGAAAAACGACGAACCTATTCCGTGGAAAGACGATAGAACTGAAGAGCAGAAATATAGATACAGAAAAATGATTGCTGAAAACAAAATCATTAGAATTTCTCGTATCTATCTGGAAGCAAGGAGAGCAAATAGATGGGATCCAGACAGGGAGTGTTATCTTGATGAATATGGAAATATTGCGATCGATGACAAAACACTTGATATCGAAGCCATAATCAAGGAGTACAAAGAAGAGGATGATTATTGGCAGAATAAATGGTGGGGAACTGGAGATGAGAAAGAGAAAGAAGAAAAAGAGAGAAAGGAGAAAGAAGAGCTGGAAAAATCAAAGAAAGTTGATACTGGAATCATTGATACAACGCAGGAGTTGACTGAAGAGAACCTCGGAAAAATGGCTGACAAAGTGCTGGCTGCTAAAGCACTTGAGGTAGACTCTAACTCCGTGTCTGAGTCAAAAAGCCAGGTCAGTTCAAACGTGTCAACAAATGCATCAGGTAAGAAAATCAATGGAAATGTTGATTGCAAAAATTGCAACAAAGAGTGCAAATTTTGTAGCACAGTCACGTATCTCAACGGTAAGAAAGTTGATGATCTGACAGCAAAAGTCAGAAGCGTTGAGAATCAGATTCTTGATCGTGACAAAACAGTTAAAGCTTCAACTAAACGAATAAGAGAATTAACTAGACAAATTGAAAATGATAAAATTGATCATGACAAAATTAAACAAGAAAATGAAAAGTTGATTCTTGAAAACCGTCAGATTTCTGAAAAATTTGAAAAACTCAAAAGCACAATGAAAGATTGTGATGATCGAAATGGTAAAACTTTTAAAGAAAATGAACATCTAAAAGCAGTGCTTAGAGTCAAAGAAGAATCAATCAACCAACAACGGGATGAAATCGCTAAACTGAAACTTAAATTTCAAGAGGCTGAAATTGAAAACGAGCGAATCCAGTTGAAGCTTAACACTTACAGCTCCGCAAGCTTTGTTTTGCAACATATTATTCCCAAACCCATCGGGAAAGACAAAGCAGGCGAAGATGTGTATTGTGATGGAACTGGGGTGGGTTTTCATCAAGTTCCACCACCTGTTCTTGATAATTACACGAAAAAGCAATCTGGGTTGGTTGAAATTGAGGAAGAAAGTGAAGATAAACTTCCGGATTCAATTGATGTCACGTTTACATCTTCCAATGAAGATAATGTCCAAAATGATATTGTAAAAGGTGTTGTTGAAAATGTGCTAAAAACGGATAGTGACACTACTGAGGAAGATGGGTGTTTCTTGGATAAGTACATTCAGAAACCAAAATCCAAAAACAACTTAAGTGATGAATCGGGTCTTGTTATGTACAAGATGGCTGGATCTGATAAGTTGTATTCGGATTCTGAGTTTCCGATTGAGAATGTTAATGTGAAAAAGTTGACAAATGTTTTCAAATTGGTTGAAGTTGAGTTGTCAGAAGTGAACAATTTCAAACAAACAAAAAGAAAAATGGGTTTTGAGAAAGATAAATCATACTACAAGAAATCTGTTAATCCATCACGTTTTTATAATAACAATCGAAATAACTGGTCGGGTGGTTATCAGGGTGGTTGGAATTATCAGAAAAGAAATGTTCCAAACAAGAGGTTTGCTGAAAAGAAAAAGTTTGTGAACAGTTCGAGTTCACTTGCTGATGAAGAGAAATTGATTTTTTTTCAAAATCGAATGAGGAATTCTTTGAGAAAAGAGCTTCACAGGCTCAGTCTGAAGGCACAAGTTGAGTTGTTGATACTCGAACATGTTTTAGATGTAATCACGTTGGTCACATTGCACGAAAGTGTACCAATGTGAAGCCTAAGACTGAAACTGTGAAGATTCAAAAGAAGAAAGTTGACGAAAAGGGTAAAGCACCAATTGTTGTTGAGAAAAAGAGTGTGAAAAATGACAACATCAAAGTGAAAAATGAATCCGTAAAGAAAATGGTAACTAAAAACGACAAGTTTTATAAACGGGTTGCATTATCTCAACAAGTTTGGAAACCAAAAACAGAGATGAAAATTTCAACTTCTGAAGTGAAAAAGGCTGAAGAATCAATTTCGGTTGATTATGATGCAAATTTTCCACCTCTGAAGGCTGAAAACTTCAAAATTCAAATTGCGAGAGTCAAGGTTACACCTAAGGCTGATGAGGCCTGGGTGGACTCTATGTTTGACTAAACAGTTTGACTTGCCGGAGCTTCCTTGATCGCGAAGCATGAATCGGCATCTTTATTAAAGTTGGTTAATTTGAAATTTGTTTTGTGCAGGATCTTCCAAAACTTGTATCCAGATGGATCATGGATAGTGGAGCATCTCGACATATGACAGGGAAGACTGCGTTGCTGTATGATGTGAGAAACATTAATGGTGGTTATGTAGGATTTGCTGGTCATGAAGGTGGTAGAATTATTGGTGAAGGAACGTTATCCAACGGGATTGTGACGTTTGAAAGAGTTAACTACATTACTGAGCTGGAGAACAATCTGCTAAGTATCTCGCAGATTTGTGACAATATGTATACTACTCACTTCACAGACAAAGAATGTTTGATCTTGAAACCAGGATTTGTTATCCCTGAGGAATGGATTATCATGCGGGCACCTAGAGTGAATGATTTATATGTGTTGGATATGACTGTAGCAACTACAACAACAGGTCAAGCACATTGTTTTGTGTCTAGAGCAATTGAGAAAGAATCGACATTGTGGCACCGCAAGATGGGGCATATTCACCTAAGGAAGATGAATCACTTGGTGCACAATGATTTGGTTCTTGGAGTTCATGTCAAAGGTTTTCATCTGGAAGGGGAGTGCATTAGTTGTGTTAAAGGCAAGCAGAAGAAAAAGTCACACCCTACAAAGCAAGTCAATTCAGTTTCGAGACCTCTGGAAAGACTTCACATGGATTTGTTTGGTCCTGTGAATGTCAAAAGTATTACAGGAGATTACTACTGTTTGGTCGTTACTGATGATTATTCCAGATTTTCATGGGTTTCTTTCTTGAAGACGAAACATTTGACAGTCTGATGGCGTTATTCAGCAAAATTGAGAATCTGTACCAAAGGCGTATCAAAAGAATTCGTAGTGATAATGGTACTGAATTCAAGAACAGCAAGATGGAAGAATTTTGTGATGAAAGAGGTATATTGCATGAGTTTAGTGCTCCGTACACTCCGCAGCAGAATGGAGTCGCAGAACGCAAAAACCGGACACTAATCGAGACGGCTAGAACTATGCTTGCAGATTCAAAGTTACCGATAAATTTTTGGGCTGAAGCTGTTTCCGCTGCATGCTATACGCTCAACAGGGTTCTCACTGTCAAAAAGTTCAACAAAACATACTTTAAGCTAATTAATAACCGCAAACCGAATTTGAAGTATCTAGAACCGTTCGGGTCACCCTGTACTGTTATAGAGCCTCATGGAAAGTTTGGTCCGAAGAGCATCGAGGGAATATTTGTTGGTTATGCAAATCCGATGCGACGTGTCTTCGTTCCAAGTGAGAAGTGGATTATTGAAGCTGTAAATGTTGAATGTCAAGGTTATACTATGCCTCCACAGAATCCTGGAGATTCATGGCGTTATCATTATGATAAACTGTGGGATTCGTTTGACATGAGAGAAGAATCAGAGGATGATGAAGATTTCTTTGATGAGTTGGATATTTTGCGTGAATATGAGTCACAGCTAAGGTTTCCAGCTGAGTATTCGAGGAGACCACGGGAAACTTCAAATGACAATGAAGCAGGTCCGAGTAATGCTGGTGAACATGATGATGTCCAACAGAATGAAGTTGCTCAGGATAATCAGTCGGTTCAGGATGTTAATCAAGAAGCTGAAAACATGCCAGTCTTTGATCATGGTGATTCAGATTCTGAGGGGGAGCAAATTCAGATTTCAAGTCAAACAAACCAAGTTGGTGAACAAGATGCAGAGCAGAATGTTACTAATCTGGAGGGAAATGTAGATGTTCCAAGCGAAGTGATGCCGCGAACTTTTTCATATCATCCAGAGGAGTTGATCATAGGAGAATTCAGACAGGCGTTCGCACTCGAAATCAGATTGATAAAGGGCTTACATGTTTTTATACAAAAGTTGCTCCTTTGCAAACTGAATTCTCATTGAGTTGTTTTATATCGCAGGTTGAGCCAAGAACTTACAAAGAGGCGCTTACTGAAGATTCTTGGGTCATTGCAATGCAGGAGGAACTTAGTCAATTCGAGAAATTGGGAGTGTGGAAGTTAGTTGATTTTCCGGATGGTCATAGAAAAATCAATGCAAAATGGGTATTTAAATGCAAGAGAGACGATAGAGGAGTTGTTGTAAGGAACAAAGCTCGACTCGTTGTTCAGGGCTTTAGTCAACAGGAGGGGATTGATTTTACAGAAGTCTATGCTCCTGTAGCACGACTAGAGGCTATCAGAATTTTCCTAGCATTTGCGTCTTGGAAGAATTTCAAAGTATATCAGTTAGATGTAAAATCGGCGTTTCTTTATGGGAAGGTCAAAGAGGAGGTTTATGTCGGTCAGCCGCCGGGCTTCACCGATCCAATCCACAAAAACAAGGTCTACTTATTGGAAAAAGCGTTGTATGGTTTACACCAGGCCCCGAGAGCTTGGTACGAGACTTTGTCTCAACACCTACTAGCCAACAAGTTCATTCGTGGAAAAGTGGATGCCACTCTCTTCACTAAAGAGGTCGACGGTCATCTTCTGATAGTTCAGATTTATGTGGACGATATAATCTTTGGGTCGACAAATGAAAATCTGTGCAAAGATTTTGAATCAGTGATGAAGCAAAAATTCGAAATGTCATCAATAGGGGAGATGAAATTCTTTTTGGGTTTACAAGTTGAACAACTACCTGAGGGAATTTTCATTCATCAAACGAAGTATGTTCATGATATTCTAGAGAAATTTGGGATGTCAAGTTCTACTCCAGCTGCTACCCCACTTGCAACAAATCATGGGATTCACCCAGATCTCACCGGAGACAGGGCTGATGAAACGTTTTTCCGATCCATGATAGGTTCTTTGATGTACCTAACTGCTTCACGTCCTGAAATCATGTACCCAACGTGCCTCGCAGCAAGATTTCAATCTAACCCAAGAGCTTCGCATATGATCATTGTGAAGAGGATATTGCACTATCTGAAAGGAACTCCTTCATTGGGGTTGTGGTATCCTAGGAAAGGCGACTTTACGCTCGAAGGGTATTCCGATTCGGATTTCAGATGCTGCAAAGTCAATTTAAAATCAACAACTGCAGGATGCCAGTTCTTTGGAACTAGATTGGTTACATGGCAGTGTAAGAAACAAACGTCTGTGGCGTTATCTACATGTGAAGCGGAGTATGTTTCTGCTAGCAGTTGCTGCTCTCAGATCCTGTGGATACAGCAACAGATGCACGACTACGGTTTGCAGTTTCTTAACACACCGCTGTTTGTTGATAATGAGGCCGCGATAAATATAACAAAGAATCCAGTACATCACGCTAAAACTAAACACATAGAAATTCGTCATCACTTTATTCGTGATGGTTTTGAGAAAAAGTTGATACGAATTGAGAAAATCCACACTGACGAACAGAAAGCTGATTTACATACCAAAGCTTTTGATAAAAATCGGTTTAAATATTTGTTAAAACTGAACGGTATGAAGCTTCTTTCAGTGTCGGATGGCATAATTGGCGTTGATGAGAGTACTGTTGAGGATGAAGACGAGAAAAAATCTGCAATGGTTTGTCGATTTTTTACTTGTTTTGGTATTTAGGGGGAGTAGATAGATGTATATAGTTTATTTTCAGAAAATACAAAAACAGTAAAAAATGCAAAAATACAAAAACATGATAAAATCTGAAAAAGAGCTTGTGTATATAGGGAAAATGATAGTACATCGGCTAGACTATTACAGTATGCTAAAGATTTGTAAAGTTTAAATGAGTTAAACAGTCTCATTGATGATGTGTCGATAAGTTTTGACACATTTAGTAGATTTATTCGGGATATAAACCTAAAATTTCAAACTTGCGAAATTCGTGGGGAACACTACTTGGATATATAGGTAACCCTTGAAATCTCGTTTGAAAGGTCTCATAATCTGATATACTAGGTTTTTATACTCAATGATGTCTGGGGTATTATTCCGGGACTTCTGCTGAACGGTAGTTCTGACCTAGTCCTTGGATAATATTTTTCGCATATGCTTGAAACATAGCATAAACCCTCAGCATGCCGACGAAACAAATAAAATTGATAGTCGCTGCTGTTGTAGCAAAAAGATCCTCTAAAGGGGACATACCGTAAAGTCGAAGCTGATATCTCTCTGCGTATACGGAAGTATCGACCTGAGATCCCTCGGCCCTCGCATATCTAATTTATGTACAGATATCATTGTAGTATACTCACCTATAAGACTGATAATTGGGATTCTGGATACGGGAGTATATTCAAGAGGTGGGACACATGAATGAGCTAAGTTCATAATACATCTAAATCGTATCCCGAGTAAATTGAAATTTGTGTGAGAATTTAAGATGGATCAGTATATCGACAATTGAGGTGAATTGTTTAAGTCTGAGTATGAAATGAAGCTTAACGGTACTTGTAATTTGTCTGATAGCTGATATGATTCCCTGACACGCTCGCCAAAAATAAGTTTGTAAATAGTTTACTTTGTTTACTTTCTGCAATTTAAGTTTTCTGTATTTCATTTCTTAGTTTAGAACACTTTATAAAATCCAAAAAGATTTTATTTCTGCTTTATTTTCCGACAAAGCAAAGTGGAGAGTTGATTGTGGGATTCTCAGATGTTTGAAGCAGATGCAGGAGATTCTGGACTGAAGAATGAGGAGAGCTTATTTTGATGGAGTTTGTTTTATTGGAAAGTTAAAAATAAGTTCATTAATTTGATACTTGTTATTTTCAGAAAATGTGTAAATTGTTGTTTTCAAAATCAGTTTGATTCGTCAAATGATCAACCAAGGTCATTGAATTGGACTTGGTAGATTAATTGAGTAATCAGGGTCATTAACTTGGACCTGAATACTTGAGTGGATTTCTATAACTGATTGAGTTTGTGATTTATTGTTGAAAAGATAGTTTGTAATGATTGATGTTTGAGATACAGGTTTTGGACTTCATTATTCCCATGGAAGCTAAATGTTAAAGCTTGAACCAGATCAAGATCTCAGATTCTAGCATATCGAGAGGGGGAGTCTGTGAAAGAGGGAGTCTAGATCAACGATTAAAGGGAAGTCTGAAGATGGAGCCAGGACAAGATTGTGAACCTGTGAAGATAGAATGTTTATGATGAAAATACAGAGTTAGAGATTGACAAAGACAAAGACTTGAAGCCAAAGACTTCGTCAACATCCAAGGGGGAGTCTGTTGGTGCTCTAAGTGTCTGTTAACTTTGTCTTTGACAAGTCTTTTGTATAGATAGGAATGAATGAACACACAATAGGGTCGAAATTAGGTTTAGATCATGTTTGAGATAGAGTTTTCGCTTGAAAGTGTGTCTTGGCAGATTCAAGCGAAACCTATTCATCATCATCAAACAGTTTCGCTTGAAACTGATCTCAAGCGAAACCCCTTGGGCTGGCACTCTCAAGCGAAACCCTAGAGGCCTATATATAGGGATGTGTGTTGTTCATTTGAAGCGAACTTGTATGTGTGTGTAAGAAAAGGTGCTGCCGGATTTGCTTCAGAATACATTGTAAAAGCACAAAAATCAATCAGAAAAGATAGATTAAAAGGAAACTAGCTGTTGTGACTTCTTTTACGTTGATTCCGCCCTCGTATTTGAAGATGAACTGCCTTAACTGACTTTTCGAGGTCCTAAAACGATCCAACAAAAAGGAAGACAAAAACACACTTTTTCCAACATTAGTACTAAAAAAGGGTTAGTTTTATGCCACAATTGATGTAATTTATATGTTGCTTTTTGCACACATCAAATACCCCCACACTTGAATCTTTGCTTGTCCTCAAGCAAAACTCTTTATAATGTGGCTTTACACACCCAAATGGAATGGGTAGAGAAGAAGGTTTTTGGGCTTGTCATAGAGTGTCGGGATTTCCAAGATTCTTTATTTAGTTTTATTTTTATTTATTTACAATCCTATTCGTCATGATTTATTTAAAACTTTTCATAAGATAAATTACTTATTAGGGCATAACATGCCTCTTTAAAATTCTATTTATATACAAGTTCACATACCTCACGGGGATCACTCAACACTCGGCCGAAAATGTATTTTTGTGGATCACTCGAGAGCGGCATGGAACTTACTCCTACCATAGGCTTGCCAAGCAATCAATCCTCCTCCTTTTTAACTATGTACCTTTGTAAATATCAAGAGGACTTTTTGGGTGAAGGGTTAGGCTTGGGTTAAAGGTAGGTGGTTAGGTTAGTGGTTAGTAGAAAAAGAGCGAAAAGCGTAACAAGCGTCGGTTTTCGTAAGACTTTTTATTTTTTTTTCAACTTTTTATTTTGATGAAGCTATTTTTCAAACAAAGTTATTTTTGATGAACTTGCTTGTTTATTTGTTTTTTGCTTCATCATCAACGTAATTTTTTTTTGAAAGGTCATACGAAAAACCGAGCTAGTTACTAAAACAAAGGGTTAAAAATGAAAAAGGTTTTGGTGGGTAAAAGGGTGTTTGGTTTGGGTTATGAAATGAAAAGGTTTAGGCTCAAATGGGCTAACTAGGGGGATTTTGGGTAGGTGGTAAAAAGAAAAGAAAAATAATGGTGTAGAAATAAAAAGGGTTAGTCCTAATGCCTCCATCATTTACTTACTCGGGTTTAAGTTGGTAAGGACCGGGAATGTATCGTCATGGCAAGTTCTAGAGTCGTAAGAACCAAGCGGCTATTCACACAAGAAACGAAAAATGAGCATTTAATTTAAAGATATATATTTGTATGCTCAATAAAGGCTCAAAACTCACTTTTGTGGGAATGAGTTTTTATGTGATCAAGTATATATAATTAAATTTTAACTAAGCCTTGTCATGCCTTTTCATAATTTTCTTATGTTGGTTCTTTTTATCACGACGCTATCGGTTGCAAATTCATAAAAATATAACCTTTTTAGAACTTGAAATTCCCAAGTTAAATCTAGACAAGTAAAAAAAAATGAAAATTTTTTGAAAAAATTTGGGGTGATTAGCGGTTCCAATAGAGTTTTGTGTAAGGCTTGTAATTAGGACTTGCAAGATTCAAGGTTTTAGCATCCCCCCACACTTAAACTACACATTGTCCTCAATGTGTCCCAAAAATAAGTTTTTCGGTTGATTAAAATGTGTAAAAGTGGGCTAAAAACAAGATTTTATGTTACTGGGTAGCTGAACACGGGGTGGTGTTGGTTGAGCACGGCCCAGTGTCCAGACTGCCAGTACTAAAAGTAAACAGAAGGCTGGGCACGGGGGCGTGTTCAGTGAGCACGGCCCCGTGTCCTGGTACTTGAACTAGGCATTTTCTACAGAACCTCGGGCATGGGGCGTGTTGGGGTGAACACGACCCCGTGCTGAACTTGCTGTAATGAAGAAAAATTATCGGGAGGCTCTGTTTTTTGTGCATGGGTTGTTGGTTCAAGCTTCCCTTAGTATCCTTTACCATCCCGAGTGTGTTTTATTCCTGAAAATTAAAACTAAACTAGAAAATATAAAAGTTAATCTAAATTAAACTAAGGATAGGTCCGCGGAATGCCTCCGTGGTGCGCCACGTTTATAAGGGTCCTTGGCTAGACCCACCTTATCGGGTGGTTCTGGCCCATCTTCAATTAGGGGGTCATTATTGCCGAATGGATATTTCATTGAATGCTCAAGATCGACACTTCTTTTAAATGCCCCTAATTGAATAGATAGATTGTTGTACTTCCGGTTTTTCAAAGCTTCGTGGGTTTTTACAAAAGGTCGTCCCAACACTAGAGGAGCGTCACCAAGGATGACAAAGTCGGTTGGGATTACCATTTGATTTGTTTGAACCAAGACATCCTCAACTACACCGATTGATTTTATTATTTTCCGATTAGATAGAAAAATGGGTATTTGAAGTGGAGAAAAATCACTAATACTTAATTTTTCGAAAATGTAGTTAGGCATTATGTTAACACAAAGATCCTTATCAATTGTGACATTACTAATAAACGAATTTTGAAAGAAACATGGAATCGGTGTAATGTTAATTTCAAATGGGTCTTCTTTTATTAGCGAGGTTTGATCGATAGTTAACTTAACACTTACCGTTTCGTCAATTTTAGTGTTAGTGTTTAATTCTTTTAAAAACTTAGCATGAGTGGGAACTAAACAATGATTTTCAAAAGAAGGTGACAAGAGATTAATTTCTTCAAAATTAGACTCTTCTTGAATTTTATCGTTGTCGGACTCACCTTTTTTGTTGTTTAACTCATGTGTTGGTTCTTCACTTATTTGTTCTTCCATTTTTACACTTTCGGTTATCTCTTCTTTATTTAATTGTTCTCTTGCGCGGGACTCCTATTGCCTTGCGCGAGATTCTTTTATGTAACGATCGATAACTCTAAGGTGTTCTAATATCCTCTCGGTCACTTCGGTTATAAAGAAAGGATCAGGATTTTCAAAGCTTGAATCCGGTTATTCGATCCTTTGTTCCTCATAATACCCATATGAAGTAGATGGTTCACACCATTGTTCTTCATTTTAAGCATATGATGGATAAGGGTCGTAATTTTGTTCTTCATAATACTCATATGAGGTGGGTTGTTCACGCCATGGTTCCTCATAGTAAGCATACGAAGGTGGTGGCTCATATCTTGGTTCCTCAAAGTATGAGTATGAAGGCTCATACATTGGTTCCTCAAAACATGAGTATGAGGGAGGAGGTTCATACCTTTGGTCTTCATAGGATGTGTATGAAGTCGATGGCTCGTACCTGGGCTCCTCATAGTAGGTGTATGAAGTGGATGGTTGATATGAGTGATTATATTGAACCGAGTGCGGATTACTACAATTAGTGCAATAGTTACTCCTATAATCATCCTCCCCATAGGTGTAGTTGTAACCTCCTGAGTATTGATCCATGAGAATCACTCAGCAGACCACAACCAATTCTCGAGATCAGAAAACAAAAATAAAAACGGAAACAGAGGCTGGACACGGCCCCGTGTTCAGTGAGCACGGCCCCGTGTACAGAATCTGTATCTGGGCGTTTTAATTAAATTTACTGATTTCGTTGAGCACGGGGCGTGTTCAGTGAGCACGGCCCGTGTTCAAGCTACTGTTACTGGGTGTTTTATGAAAATGTGCAGCACGGCCCCGTGTTCAGCAAGCACGGCCCGTGTACAGGTTACTGTAAATGCAAAACTAAACTAAAATGCAAAAAAATGTGCGCGCGTTTTAAAAAGGTTTTGAAAAACTGATTAGGCCATCGATTTTAAGATTTCTTAAAATCCTTGTGTCCCCGGCATCGGCGCCAAAAACTTGATGTGCGTGAAGTGTGTTATGGTTTTAATGTTTATTTTAAGCCCTTTTACACTTTCTTTAGCCAAGTTTTAAATTTATAAAACACGATATTTACTAACACTAAACACACATATGGGCAAGTGCCCCCATCGTGAGCGTAGTATAGTGTTGGTAAGATACCGAGGTCGTCCAAGGACACAAGAGCTTTTAGTACCGGTTTATCCTCAACGTCTAATCAAATCAAAAAGTTTAGAAAAATAGTTTTAAGCTAAGAAAAATAAAAACTAACTAAAATGCTGAAAATAAAAATAAAAATAAAAACAGATAGACAAGATGAATCACTTGGTTCCGACTCGTGTATAGTGTAACCTTTGATTATTTCCGCACTTTTGCACTTATTTAAGAGATTATCTTAGTTATTGTAGTAGGCCCCTCTTTTGAAGGTGACGTTACCCTCAACCCAGTAGTTTGAGTCAGCAAGGATACAATCTTAAAGGGTCGAATTATTGAAAGATAATGAATTAAGTTATTAATGAAAATTATGGTAGGCCCCTCTTTTGGAGGTGACGTTACCCTCGATTAAGTAGTCTGAGTCAGCAGGGATACAGTCCTAAATAGCCGGGTTAGTATTAATAGTAGTTAACTTATGAGGGGATCAAAGAGTTTGGACCCCCGCCATCCAATACCGTTAAGTATTGAAGGAGGTCCTACTAAATTTGACCCAGGTCCATTGCAGGACCTCTAAATGCTGAACAATGGCAAGACTCTTACCAAACCGTTCCCTTAACCCCCGACCAGGTAGCCAACATACCTCTATATAGACCGTGGAGATATGAATGGTGAAAATCTATATTTTATATAGACATTAAAATAATGTCAAGACACCACGGACAAACGATAAGGAAGAATCACCTTCAACATAAGAAACTAGTTATTAAAGTCATTAATACAAAACCAAGTAAAAAGTGTGAAAAGATTAGAAATAAAAAGTATTACACTAGACACTTTGTCTTCACCAAGTGATGTAAGAGACTTAGGCAAACATGGCCTTGATTATCAAGAACTCTTACGATCAATATTGGATCCCGAGATGACTCACACACTCTATGATGGACAATGGATGATGGTGGTGGATGATGGTGTTATGGTGGTGGTGGGTGGTGGGTGAAGTGTGAGAGAGGTGGTGTGCCAAGGGATGGTTTGAGCTTGAGCCAAGCACTCCTATTTATAGGCTGAACAGAAGCTCGGGCACGGCCCCGTGTCCAGTGGGCACGGTGACGGAGAGTGTGAAACCTGAGTATTAACGTGCTTATTTTACGTGTCTTATTGTGTTTTAAGCGACTACGTGCCGTGAATGTAGTAACTACGAGTGTTCGTGATTTTACAGGTCAATCGCGTAATTCGGTGAATTTAAAGTGGTTAGTGATGAAACGGAACAAGAACGGGAGTTGTTCGGATCGCAAGATAGTTCGAGGGCTCTTTGGTCATTAATTGAAAGTGGCAAGCAGCAATACGTGGGTTTAAAAGATACGACGTACGCTAACGGTTGGGTTTGGATGAGATAAAAGCTTCCAACATGTTGGGAACATGACTTACGGTATCAAGGCATAACCTACGGTTGTAATATGGTGAGCAAACAAAAGACACAGAAACTATAAAACGTAAGTTATGTTTTAACCCGTAGCCTACGGTGCATGTAAGTTGGAGCGTACACATGTGGTTTTGTTGGATGGCATAAGGAAGGCATCATGTGATATTGGGAATTCACAAACAATTTCATCATCATCTAACATCACGTGGACTAGAGTTTTAGTTAACAAGATCATCATGACTTAGTGGACTCTTGGAGGATTTTTATTGGGCCGACAACACATGTGAGTTGGATCACTTTCATCATCAACATACCCATAACAATATTATGCTAATAGTGGGCTGCCAACGAAAAGAGCCAATCATGTGCACAAGGGAGAAGGATTGTTGGGGTCTTGTACATGAAGTCAAAAGAACATCATCATCCAACATTAATTGTTTGGTGGTTATATGCACGTGAAGGGGAGTCTTTGGTTTCTTTTGGATTCACGAAAAAACAATAACATTAATTAACATGTGGGCCGCCATATTCCTAAGAGGGATTATTTTGATTGGGCATCAACATTGGGCTAGAGGTGAAGGACTGGACGGCACATGTGGGCTGACTTGGGGGCGGAAACATCAAAATATCACACACGCATACTATTGACAGCAACAGGGGAGATCATTATACATCATCATCGATCAGGCACAACAGGGAACCAATCATGTCTTCATCACTATCTCAGGTCGGTGATATCGTCCACCCAACCATGAGCGGCTAGTCTCTTTGGTTTCACCCCGGTGTAGGTAGTTGTATTTTCTAGGGTTTATGCATTTGTTCTTTGATTCGACTTTGTGACAACTTGTATTGATTTTTGAAACCATTGACAATAGTTTACATTTGTTTCGTATTCGTAAATTGTCGAACGATGTTAAAAGTTATGACTTTGCGAAATGGTTATGTGTAGTTATGCGTTGTCGTGGTTAGGATTTACTTGTGTTGATTACAAAGTGCATTCTTGTCCGTTCTTCGGGACGTTAATAGTTATTGGTACCTAAGTCATGGTACACTAAATCCGCTAATCGTATGCAATTGAGTTGAATTAAAACATGTAGGAACCCTAGGACTTACAATTACCGAAACCGGGTGTGATCCGTATTCTTAATTCCTGTTTTCAATTAAGTAGTTTAGTTTACAAGTTTAGTTAATAAATCATTGTTTTCGATAACATCAATTTGTCGATTCATTTCGATTTATTTTAAAAACCAAACAAATAAATAAAAATAGCAGTCTTCATAATCATCTTGTACATTATTTGTAAATAGTCTAACTAGTCGAACAGGTCGTGCGATACTGACCACATGCTCTTCGTGGATTCGATACCCGACTTACCCTAGCTACCTTGGTTTAATTGGGTTTTTGACTGATCGGGACGACACGGTCACGTCACACGGCCCCGTGTCCACATCCTCTCTTTCTTCATTTAATGCAGCTTGTCTTTATTAGTTGACCACGCCCCCGTGTCTGCTGAGCACGACCCCGTGGTGGGCAATAGAAGCTTCGACCACTTTGTCTTTTCTGCTGACACTTGGGCACGCCCCCGTGCTGGTTGAGCACGGGGCGTGTTCAGTCTTCTGTCTTCTTGTTTTGCTTGGGAAGATGCTGTCGTGGGGTCGGGGATGTCACGTTTGTTCCTTTTCTTGTATTTATGTTAGATTTTGCTGTCTTTTTGCTTCTTTTGTTAATTTGAGCTCATTTAATCCTGAAAATACAAAAGGATGACAAAAGCACACTTTTTCCAACATTAGTACTAAAAAAGGGTTAGTTTTATGCCACAATTGATGTAATTTATATGTTGCTTTTTGCACACATCAACATCTGAACTTGAAATTTACATCTTGAAAACAACACCCGCGCCCAAGATCTATCTTGTTTCCTGAAATACATGTAATTTTGAAAACATCAATAAAAGTTGAGCGAGTTCATGCGTTTTGTATGAGTTCCAATAAACTTGTAAACATTTGAGAGATTCCTTTGAAAACAGGTATGTAAAGCGTCTATGAACAGATCAATTAATGTTTTGCAAGGACATTTATATATGTGAAGACATAGGGAGTACCCAACCCGAGTGGGCTATTATTAGTGTTGAAACCTATCGACTGTGTCGAATCCCCTCGACTGTATCAAATCACCTTGACTGTGTCAAATCACCTTGACTGTGTCAAATCCCCTTGACCGCTGTCGAATCACCTCGACTGGGACATAAAAGCACTCTAAGTAGTCACAAATGGACCATGAGTGGGGCTCGGCCGTACCGTTAGATCTAACCTTTGTCCATGATTCTTATAAGAGTTAATGGCATTTCAGTTTCAGTCTATGCTCACATGATCTAATAGTTCATTTCATAGCCAAATCATACCATTGAAACATATGTAACATATATTTCCCCCCGAGAGTTATAAATCCGAAAACAGTTAAGAGAAAAGGGGGACATGAACTCACAGCTTTGCGTTCCTGAGAGAGAGATATCCAATCAACGTGTTCCGTAAACGCGAGTCAACCTACAAGGGTTCTAACTCATTAGACACAGCGGTCCTTCCTAGACCTTGGACTCGTTGTTCATCTTGAACGTTTATTATTTTCATTTCGCTTTTGGAACACTTGTGTAATTTAATAATATGTTGGCATTTGTTTCTGGTATACTTTGATTCGAGACTCTATATTTGTTACACAAATATAATATCATATATCTTTTCTTGATTCAAGTGTTAAAAATATTTATTTTTAACATCGTCAATATGTTATCGTACGTGTGCGACATTCTGGCGAGAGTACACTTCAACAAGTGTAAGTGAGTACATCATCATGTGCGTGAGTCTTTTATACGTATATGTATCCCGTATTTATAAGTGTAGGTATACTGTATTTACGCGTAGGTATACCGTATTATACGTGTAGGTATACCGTATTTATACATGTAGGTATACCATATTATACATGTAGGTATACTGCATTTATACATGTAGGTATACTGTATTATACGTGTAGGTATACCGTATTTATACATGTAGGTATACCATATTTATACTTGTAGTTATACCGTATTTATAATGTACTCGTACAATATATATTTATAAAAATATATATGTATTTTACTTTTGGCTTAGCCCACAAATTAGTGTTTTGGGCTTAATCCATATATTTTTGGCAATTGGGCCTAACCCAAGTTATATAAGTTATTAGGCCTAGCACATGTTAGTATTGTAAGTGGGCTTTTATAAGTATTTTAGGGAAATGGGCCTTTGCCCATGTATTTAAGGTATTGGGCCTTGCCCAATATTTATGTTATTTTAACCCAACATTAATTGTTTTAGCCCAATATTTATGTTCATGCATTTTTAGTAATCTTTTACTAATTATGCTAGTAACTTTTATAATCACGATTAGCGTTATTTTCTTTATTGAATTTTCCGGTCATTCATTGTCGTTAATATATATGAAGTGTCTAAATTATTTTATTTTTAGACATGTCGTAACGACCGGTTAATATATAGTTTTTGTGTGTCAAAGTTGTCAAGCGTCGTAGTAACCTTTCGAGGTGTCGACACGTCCACTTCATCGATAAGGCATAAGGTGTCGTCCGATGTCCATCATTCGAGACCCGTCGTCCGATGTTCGCGCCTTGTTTTATGGTATCTTATAAGTGTACATTTTAAGTAGCCGCGAGGGTTCGCGACCGTCGTTACAATTTCGAATATTTGTGGGGTTTTCGCCGTGGTGTAAGTGTATGTTTTGCAGGTATCGTAGGTATTATTTTGGTATGTATTCCTAAAACTAACACATACACATAATTATACACACACTATATGTGACAACTCGAGATTCCAAGATTTTCCATCTTCGCATTTAGTGCACGTTAATTTTTTTTTAATGATATGTTGTTTGTTACTCGACTCGTTGTTTCACAACACTTACCTTTGTAATACGTTATATCGTATTTCGATTGATATTTTATAATTGGGATCCATAATATTTATTATATGTGAGAGTATGTTAACAAGGTTTTGTATTAGTTAACATGTTAATTAAAGATGGAACTTACTGAGAACAAGCACCCATGAAATCACCCAAGTGATGAAAACACCTTAGTGTTTTCGTCCAGCTATGTTTGGCGAAAACAGAGATGGGCCTTGGCCCAGTATTGAGATATTTTTTTATATATAATCATTTTATAAACCAATCTTCTCGGGGAAGTTTCACACATATCAAACCTTATCTTAACACTTTGTCTCTCTCTACATCTGAAACCCACAAAGAGAACTCCTCATTAGAAACCAAACCTCTGCTTAAATTCTTGGTTAGTGATTTCATGATTCAGTTGTTTTAGTTGCATATCGTATGATTTTTGGGTGTTTAATCATGATGTATGTATACGTTAATAGATGTGATTATGTGGTTGATCTTGGTGTGCTTGTTAGATAATTATCATCCATGAACTGGGTGTATGTTTGAAGTTTGGATCAACAGTGGATATATGTTATGAATGATAAACTGATGGAAGTATGTTCTAGATTTTCACAATGATTTGGTAGTGTAATTGTTACATATCATAATTTGATGGAATGATTTCATTATAACAGATCATGTAACTGTTAATCGATTATTTGTTGCTGGGTTTAAGTTACAGTGAGTTTGGTGAAGATGATGAAAGCTAACGAAAACACCCCCACAATAATAAAGTGGACGAAATCACTTAAAGTGATTTCGGCCCAAACAGTTTCGGCCCAAAGGGTGTTTTCGGCCCACTTGAGGATTTCGGCTCTTATGGATTTCGAACATAAGGGGATTTCGACCATAAGTGATTTCGGCTAAAGGGATTTCGGCACTTATGTGTCTTCGGCCCAACTTAGATTTCGGCCCAACTGTTATCTGTTAACTGGTTAAATTTATTAAGTGGTTAACTCTGTTTTAACTATTAATTTAGTTAAGAAAAGCATGTGACACAGTTAGTTATTAAATGTTAACTTGGTTAACTGTGTACCCCTGTTTGATTATGTTAGTTTAGTTAATTAGCTTAATTAACTGTGTTGTTGGTTAATTTTGTTAGAATTAACTGTGAAAGCTAATATGGGTAAGATGAATTGGCATGAATGGAATTAACTGTTTACATGATACAAGAATGCAAACTGCCAAACACGCTTTGTGATATTTCTGTGATGATAGTTACATGTGTAATATTACGAACGTGAACTGATTTAATATACGTGCACTATAGGACTTGACTGATTAATTGTGAGCACTTAACTTAGCATACCGAGCAAACAAGGTGAGTTCACACTCTTACCAAGGCATGGGATTCCCGGGGTTGGGAATGGGATTGAAGGAATGGATTTGTACTTACAATGTTACTAGACTATCTACCATCGTCCTTGGATGCGCAGGACACATACGTAAAACCTACGTATACTTGTACACATCACTGTCCTCGGTTGTGAAGGACACTTACGTAAAACCTACGTAAACTTATATTCATTACTGCCTCGGGTTGTGTCAGGCACTTACGTAAAACCTACGTAAACCCCCGCGTACCCCTGTCCTCGGTTGTGAAGGACACTTACGTAAAACCTACGTAAACTTTGTACGTACTACTGTTCTCGGTAAGAAGAACACTTATGGTTACAAATAGTCTAGTGTATATGCAAACATGGGAAGCCCCTACTAATAGAACATACTATCGGCCCAGTATAGCCGCACGTTACGAAACGAACTTGCATTTACGAACTTACTTACTGTGAACTCGCTCAACTAGTTGTTGACTCTCTGTTACATGCCTTGCAGGACCTTAGGTACTTTTGGAGCTTGCACGGGAGGCACGGTCGTTGTGGACATGGATCGTGAATGTGTTGTTAGACATTATGACATTTTGTACTTAAACTTATGTTGGGTTTTACATTAATGCTTCCGCTACACACTTGTTTATATTTGGTTTTGGAAACACCTATCGTATTGATGAATGACTTTTGATATATATACTTATGTTCAATATGATTGGTGGCTTGATCCTGGTCATGTCACGCCTCCAAGCGGTGGTACTCCGCGTGTGGATTCTGGGGGTGTGACAGATTGGTATCAGAGCCATTGGTTATAGAGAACTCGGTTTTAATAAGGGGAAAACGTTTTTATTAAAACCAGACTATAACCGAAACAGTGCTCAACGATCCACAACGACGCCCCGCTCCACGTGCAAGACTCAACATCCTAGGTAATATGGTATATGTTTTATTGCCTACTTGCTAGAATTGCATAGAACTTTGCTCAGGGTATGCTTAGATTAACGTAACACTATTGCATGAGAACACTTGTGTGCTTACTCACTTCTGTCATCGCACTACTCGCGAACCTCTCTCACTTATGTCATATTTGCTATGAAGATCATGTCTGGACGTATCAACATGACACAAGCCCAGTTGACGGCTCTCATTAACGAACAAGTTGCTGCGGCAGTTGCAGCCGCACAAGCAGGAGGTATACCCTGCAGTTGTAACTCACACTAGGATCTTTAGATCCTACACTCCTAAACCAACTCTTGTGTTTAATCTTGTCCTGGATTCTTATACACAACAGGTCAGCACGCTCAGCCACCTGTTTGCACCTTCAAAACTTTCATGGACTGTCGTCCTACTACTTTTAGTGGCACGGAAGGAGCGGTTGGACTCCTCCATTGGTTTGAAAAGCTCGAGTCCGTATTTGAAATGTGTGAATGCCCTGAGGCTCGCAGGGTGAAGTACGCCACTGGTACTCTAGAAGGCATTGCGCTGACTTGGTGGAATGCGCAAGTTCAGATGTTAGGGTTGGCTGTTGCTAACGCCACACCTTGGAACGGTTTCAAGGAATTGATCAAAGAGGAATATTGTAGCCGTGATGATATTCATAAGCTGGAGGTAGAGTTTTACCACTTGAAAATGACGGGGTCAGAAATTGAAGCGTACACCAGAAGATCGAATGAGTTGGCTATTTTGTGTCCTACTATGGTGGACCCTCCCATTAAGCGTATCGAACTGTATCTCAATGGTCTGGTGCCGGAGATTCAAAGCCACGTAACCTCAGCGAATCTTGGCACTATTCAACAGATCGTCAAGCTAGCTCATCGCCTCACCGATCAGGCAGTGGAACAGAACAAGCTGCCTAAACGTATCAGCGCTACTACTACTGCTACTGTTTCAGCAACTACTCCTGCTACCCCCAGTGTTAACAAGAGAAAATGGGAGGGGGATTCCAGCAAAGGTTCAGCTTTAGTACAGTCTCAAGTTCAGCAGCGAAAGACTGACAACTATCAGAGCCCAAGTCAGCAATCTTCGGGCAGTCACAGGCAGGGTGGTTATCGAGGGAACCTCCCAAGGTGTAACAACTGTAACAGGCATCACAGTGGCCAGTGCAACAAGGGTCGTTGTCAGAGGTGCCTCAGGATGGGCCATGAGGCCAAGGATTGTAGGAGCCCACGGCCTGTAACTCAGAATCAACAGCAGCAGCAAACGCAGCAGAACCAACAACAGGGTAACAAGGGATGTTTTCATTGTGGTGCTGAAGGTCACTTCAAAAGACACTGCCCTCAGTTAAACCGAAACCAGAACAACAACAACAATAATCAGGGCACTGGGAACAACAATGGGGGAAACAACAACAACAATGGTGCAAAGGGTCGTTTATTTGTGATTGGCCAGAGTGACGCAAGGAACGATCCTAATGTGGTTACGGGTAAGTTTCTTCTCGACGACTTTTATGTTACCGTATTATTTGATTCGGGTGCGGATACCAGTTATATGTCTCTGAACGTTAGTCAAATGCTTAAACGCGCACCAACACTTTTGAACACCAAACATGTCGTAGAGTTAGCTAACGGTAAAAGTCTAGAGGCCACACACATAGTTCAGGGTTGTAATCTTATCCTCGCTGGTCAGACTTTCTCTATCGATCTCATTCCTATAACTCTGAGTAGTTTTGATATTGTCATTGGTATGGATTGGTTATCCCAACAACAAGCAGAGATCCTATGCAAGGAGAAGATCATTCGTATTCCTCGTTCTGGCAAAGAACCTCTCGAAGTTCAAGGTGACAAGAGTGGTGTCGTGAGTGGCATCATCTCTTTCTTGAAGGCTCAGAAGTGTCTGCGAAAGGGCCACATAGCTATTTTAGCACTCGTTACTGATACATCGACGACAGAGAAAAAGATTGGGGACATTCCTGTAGTACGCGACTTTCCTCAAGTGTTTCCTGAAGAGTTACCTGGGCTACCGCCCTATCGCCAGGTCGAATTTCAGATCGAGCTAGCTCCAGGAGCAGCACCTATAGCTCGAGCACCTTATCGCTTAGCACCAACTGAACTGGAAGAACTGTCTAAGCAATTGCAAGAACTCTTGGAAAAGGGTTTCATACGTCCTAGCTCATCGCCCTGGGGAGCTCCAGTATTATTTGTGAAGAAGAAAGACGGTACCTTTCGTATGTGCATAGATTACCGCGAACTAAACAAGGTGACGGTGAAGAATCGTTATCCACTCCCACGTATCGACGACTTATTCGACCAGTTGCAAGGGTCGAGCTATTACTCGAAGATTGACCTGAGGTCAGGTTACCATCAACTGAGAGTCCGGGATGAGGACGTCTCCAAAACAGCATTCAGAACTCGCTACGGTCATTACGAGTTTTTGGTCATGCCATTCGGGCTAACGAACGTGCCTGCGGTCTTCATGGATCTTATGAACAGGGTGTGCAAACCTTATCTTGACAAGTTTGTTATTGTTTTCATTGATGACATCCTGATCTATTCGAAGAATCGGGAGGAGCATGAGCAGCATTTATGACTTATTCTGGAACTCCTTCGAACGGAACAGCTGTACGCTAAGTTTTCAAAATGTGACTTCTGGCTTCGTGAAGTTCACTTTCTAGGCCACGTGGTAACCAAGGATGGGATTCATGTCGATCCATCCAAAGTAGATTCGATCAAGAACTGGCCTGCACCTAGTACACCGACAGAAATACGCCAATTCTTGGGTTTGGCGGGTTATTACAGACGGTTTATCAAAGACTTCTCAAAGATTGCACAGCCGCTTACATTACTGACACAGAAAGGTATTGTTTACCGTTGGAGTGATAGACAGGAAACAGCATTTCAGCACTTAAAGGATAGACTCTGTAGCGCACCTATCCTCTCATTGCCTGAAGGCACGGACGATTTTGTAGTCTACTGCGATGCATCTATCCAAGGTCTTGGATGTGTGTTGATGCAACGGGATAAAGTTATTGCTTATGCTTCACGTCAACTTAAGATTCACGAACGGAATTACACTACGCACGATTTAGAGCTTGGAGCTGTTGTTTTTGCGCTCAAGATATGGCGACATTATCTGTATGGCACCAAGTGCACCATCTACACCGATCACAGGAGTCTTGAGCATATCTTCAAGCAGAAAGAGTTGAACATGCGACAACGTCGATGGGTCGAGTTACTGAATGATTACGAATGTGCTATAAAGTACCATCCGGGCAAAGCCAATGTGGTGGCTGACGCCCTCAGTCGAAAGGATACTACACCTAGGCGTGTACGAGCGTTGCAACTCACTATTCAGTCCAGTCTTCCTTCACAGATACGAGATGCTCAGGTAGAAGCATTGAAACCGGAAAACGTCAGGGCTGAAGCCCTACGCGGCTCAAGGCAAAGGTTAGAACAAAGGGCAGACGGCGCCTATTATGTAACCGGACGCATCTGGGTCCCACTCTATGGTAATTTACGCGAGCTTGTAATGGATGAAGCTCATAAGTCTCGCTACTCAGTACATCCTAGTTCGGATAAGATGTACCACGACCTCAGAACTACATATTGGTGGCCTAGCATGAAGGCCCACATAGCAACTTACGTTAGCAAGTGTTTAACTTGTGCGAGAGTCAAAGCGGAATATCAGAAACCCTCAGGCCCACTCCAACAACCTGAGATACCACAATGGAAATGGGAACAAATTTCCATGGATTTTGTTACTGGCCTGCCTAGATCTCAGCGCGGAAATGATACTATTTGGGTGATCGTAGATCGACTCACAAAGTCTGCTCACTTCTTGGCTATCAAGGAAACGGATAAGTTCTCCACTTTAGCAGACGTATACCTTAAGGAAGTTGTCTCGAGGCACGGGGTGCCCACCTCTATTATCTCTGATCGTGATGCACGTTTTACTTCAGAACTGTGGCAAGCAATGCACAAATCTTTTGGCTCTCGATTAGACATGAGCACAGCTTATCACCCTCAGACAGATGGGCAGTCTGAGCGCACTATTCAAACTCTAGAAGACATGCTTCGGGCGTGCGTAATTGACTTTGGCAAGGGCTGGGAAAAGCATCTGCCACTTGTGGAATTTTCGTACAACAACAGTTACCACACCAGCATTAAAGCTGCTCCGTTTGAGGCATTGTACGGACGTAAATGCCGATCACCTCTTTGTTGGGCAGAGGTGGGTGACAGTCAGATCACAGGTCCAGAAATGGTAGTTGATACTACTGAAAAGATTGCTCAAATACGACAACGCATGGCGGCAGCACGTGACCGTCAGAAAGTATACGCCGATAAAGACAGGAAACTACTCGAATTCCAGGTTGGGGATCGAGCACTACTCAAAGTTTCACCCTGGAAGGGTGTTGTTCGTTTTGGCAAACGAGGCAAACTCAATCCACGATACGTTGGACCATTTGAAGTCATTGAGAAGATAGGCAAAGTGGCCTACAGACTGAACTTACCAGCTGAACTCAGTGCAGTTCACAACGTCTTTCATGTGTCGAATCTGAAGAAGTGGCAGTCAGATGAGACCTTCATAGTTCCTTTGAAGGAGCTCACTATCGACGAACGGTTGCATTTCGTCGAAGAATCAGTTGAAATCACGGACCGGGATGTTAAGGTCCTCAAGAACACCAGAATACCTCTTGTTCGAGTTCGTTGGAACTCCCGTCGTGGCCCAGAGTATACCTGGGAACGCGAAGACCAAATGGAACTCAAATATCCCCAGTTGTTCGAAAACAATGCAACTACTACTGAGGCTGAAGCTACTACAGAATTTCGGGAAGAAATTCCAAATCAAAGGGGGGATGATGTGACACCCCAGGAAAACCAGTAAACGATAACTTACCTAGCTTCCTCAGTAACCGCATGCTAAATTTCGGGACGAAATTTCCTTCAAGTTGGGGATAATGTGACAACTCGAGATTCCAAGATTTTCCATCTTCGCATTTAGTGCACGTTAATTTTTTTTTATGATATGTTGTTTGTTACTCGACTCGTTGTTTCACAACGCTTACCTTTGTAATACGTTATATCGTATTTCGATTGATATTTTATAATTGGGATCCATAATATTTATTATATGTGAGAGTATGTTAACAAGGTTTTGTATTAGTTAACATGTTAATTAAAGATGGAACTTACTGAGAACAAGCACCCATGAAATCACCCAAGTGATGAAAACACCTTAGTGTTTTCGTCCAGCTATGTTTGGCGAAAACAGAGATGGGCCTTGGCCCAGTATTGAGATATTTTTTTTATATATAATCATTTTATAAACCAATCTTCTCGGGGAAGTTTCACACATATCAAACCTTATCTTAACACTTTGTCTCTCTCTACATCTGAAACCCACAAAGAGAACTCCTCATTAGAAACCAAACCTCTGCTTAAATTCTTGGTTAGTGATTTCATGATTCAGTTGTTTTAGTTGCATATCGTATGATTTTTGGGTGTTTAATCATGATGTATGTATACGTTAATAGATGTGATTATGTGGTTGATCTTGGTGTGCTTGTTAGATAATTATCATCCATGAACTGGGTGTATGTTTGAAGTTTGGATCAACAGTGGGTATATGTTATGAATGATAAACTGATGGAAGTATGTTCTAGATTTTCACAATGATTTGGTAGTGTAATTGTTATATATCATAATTTGATGGAATGATTTCATTATAACAGATCATGTAACTGTTAATCGATTATTTGTTGCTGGGTTTAAGTTACAGTGAGTTTGGTGAAGATGATGAAAGCTAACGAAAACACCCCCACAATAATAAAGTGGACGAAATCACTTAAAGTGATTTCGGCCCAAACAGTTCCGGCCCAAAGGGTGTTTTCGGCCCACTTGAGGATTTCGGCTCTTATGGATTTCGAACATAAGGGGATTTCGACCATAAGTGATTTCGGCTAAAGGGATTTCGGCACTTATGTGTCTTCGGCCCAACTTAGATTTCGGCCCAACTGTTATCTGTTAACTGGTTAAATTTATTAAGTGGTTAACTCTGTTTTAACTATTAATTTAGTTAAGAAAAGCATGTGACACAGTTAGTTATTAAATGTTAACTTGGTTAACTGTGTACCCCTGTTTGATTATGTTAGTTTAGTTAATTAGCTCAATTAACTGTGTTGTTGGTTAATTTTGTTAGAATTAACTGTGAAAGCTAATATGGGTAAGATGAATTGGCATGAATGGAATTAACTGTTTACATGATACAAGAATGCAAACTGCCAAACACGCTTTGTGATATTTCTGTGATGATAGTTACATGTGTAATATTACGAACGTGAACTGATTTAATATACGTGCACTATAGGACTTGACTGATTAATTGTGAGCACTTAACTTAGCATACCGAGCAAACAAGGTGAGTTCACACTCTTACCAAGGCATGGGATTCCCGGGGTTGGGAATGGGATTGAAGGAATGGATTTGTACTTACAATGTTACTAGACTATCTACCATCGTCCTCGGATGCGCAGGACACATACGTAAAACCTACGTATACTTGTACATATCACTGTCCTCGGTTGTGAAGGACACTTACGTAAAACCTACGTAAACTTATATTCATTACTGCCTCGGGTTGTGTCAGGCACTTACGTAAAACCTACGTAAACCCCCGCGTACCCCTGTCCTCGGTTGTGAAGGACACTTACGTAAAACCTACGTAAACTTTGTACGTACTACTGTTCTCGGTAAGAAGAACACTTATGGTTACAAATAGTCTAGTGTATATGCAAACATGGGAAGCCCCTACTAATAGAACATACTATCGGCCCAGTATAGCCGCACGTTACGAAACGAACTTGCATTTACGAACTTACTTACTGTGAACTCGCTCAACTAGTTGTTGACTCTCTGTTACACGCCTTGCAGGACCTTAGGTACTTTTGGAGCTTGCACGGGAGGCACGGTCGTTGTGGACATGGATCGTGAATGTGTTGTTAGACATTATGACATTTTGTACTTAAACTTATGTTGGGTTTTACATTAATGCTTCCGCTACACACTTGTTTATATTTGGTTTTGGAAACACCTATCGTATTGATGAATGACTTTTGATATATATACTTATGTTCAATATGATTGGTGGCTTGATCCTGGTCATGTCACGCCTCCAAGCGGTGGTACTCCGCGTATGGATTCTGGGGGTGTGACACTATACACCAAATAAAGTATTTGAAGTATATACATATGAAGGGGTATGGTCCCAAAAAGCCGCGCAACCCCTGTAAGGTCGCGCGGGACCATACTCCTTAATCAGCAATTTTCTTGATTGCCAACCTCGCGCAGCCTTCAACAAGTCTGTGTAACGCTGCGCGAGGTCCACACAAGAGTAAATTCCAGTTAGCAACACTTAGCATTCTAAAAGGGACATCTGAAAGCCCATGCCGCGCGCATGATAATAACGTGCTCAGCAAGAATCGTGCGTAACTACGGCGCAAGGCCTTTCCAGATAGTACACAAGGTACAAGTGGCAGAATAAAAGAGCCAATCAGGGTCCTTCTGTTCCTGCGCAATCGTGCTCCACGATCGTCTGACATGCAGGAGACAAAAAGTACTTAAGGACGCCTATGTGGCACCAATCATAGGGCAGAGACAACTGCCCCACGATCTCCACTTACCTGCTGATGGCAGAAGGGCGACCAGGCCGACAACAGTGACACGTGGCTCCAATCACGTTGCGCCAACTAGACAAAGCTCCTAGAAGCCACTAACGGTCGACACCAGTGAGACAAGGAGCATATCCTCCATGTTGTCGCCTTCCGGCCCAAGGCCCATCAGCCCACACCCTCTTACACCTCTCCGGCTATAAATAGAGACCTTCACTTCACAGGTTATTCATTCCATTCCCTCTACTCTCACTTAATACTTTATTCTCTCCCCAAAGCAGTCGCTTATTCTCACGCCGGAGCCCGGTTAAGAGGGAAACCCCCACATTCCCCTCTTAACGAGTAACGGTGTTTTGTTTTGCAGATAAACCACGATCATTAGGAGCTCAGGAAACTTACAAGAAGATTAACCATCATGGTAGAAACATAAACCAAACTGATTAGTCCCTTAATTAGTTCTGTGTTTCTTCATTGGCGCCCACCGATTTTTTCAAAAAACCACTTTCATCTTCTTATTTCCTGAGTTTTCGTTGCTATTCTTCCTTCGATCATGGCTGGTCAAGGAATCATTCCCGAATTTGTTGGTCTTGGAGCGGACCCTAACGCAGTGTTGGGGGTGGATAACCAAAACATCCAACCCCAACACGTTGAAGAAATCGGCGAGATCGAGATGGCCAACACCGGGGGTCCTCGCGGGAGCTTCACCCGCATCAATCAAACTACCCCAGGAAACAACGGTGCTGGACCGTCGAACACAGCTCCACCTCAGAATATTTCAGTGCTATTAGGGCTACCAGAGGGCGAAACCCCAGCGTCATGGTACGCCAAGCAACTCGCCACCATTAACGCGGCATATCAATCCTTGAGCGCGCAACAAGCAGTTCTAACGGCAGAACCTTCCTTGGTTACACCAACCGGCCCAAGTCACAGGCCGCGCCAGATGCCACCACCACAAAATATCCAAGGAAGAGCCAGCAGACCTCCCCCTACCCGGAGACTAAGCGTGCAGGACACGCGCGATACACGGGGGGAGACAGAAAGCTACTATGACGAACCGTCAAATTTCCAAAGAGGCCCAGTTCATAGCCGGCTCACGCCGCGCAACATGAACGATGAGTGGGAAGAAACTAACCCAAATGATCCAACCTGGGAGAACGATGACGAGTCCTCGGTCTTCAATCGTTTGCAAAGAAATCATGAGTACTACAAACCAAGGCAACACGTTGGTTATACCGAAGAGGCAGAGCGTGACTTTCGCCTCGCCTATCGACCAGAAGAGGCCATAGAGCATTCAAAGTTCATCCCAAAAATAGCACTAGCGCCGCTCAAGAGAGAAAAGTTGCCTCCAACTGTCGGAAAGTTCAACGGATTGACTGATCCCGACGATCACGTCAGAGTGTTTACTAGCGTGGGCTGCATGGGAGGTTGGAACATGCCCATGTGGTGTCACCTGTTCATCCAAACATTAACAGGGGCTGCTCGCGCCTGGTTCGACAGTCTTCCTCCGGGAAAGATAAAATCATGGGTAGATTTCAGAACTCAGTTTTTGAGTCACTTCAGTCAACAAAGGCGATACCAGCGCGACACAGCGGAAGTTGAAGATATCTGGCGCAGAGATAATGAGGGTCTGGAAGATTTCATTACGCGCTTTAACAAAGAATGTTTGGAGATCGGTGGCGTGAGTGAACAACTCATGCGCTGCCATTTCAAGAAAGCCATCCGCTGTGATAGCCTGATTAGAACCATCACTGGGAAAGATGGAATGCCAAAGGAGTGGGATAAACTCATGGAAGCCGCGAAGATAGTCGCGCAAACGGAAGAGTCACTCGCACGAAACAACAGCTATCGTTCTGAAGATAGATTTTCCAAAGGGGGTCACTCGCGCGAGGACAACAGGCACAACAAAGGCAAAAACCCTGGGTGGAAGGCCAACCACTCCAGCGGTTATAATGAACGACCCCGGTACGAAGAACGATCCCGCTATAAGGAAGACGCGCGTGATACCATTGACCGCATCGGTTATAGAAAGGCAGTCCGAGACGATAATCGTGAAAAGCATTGGACTCCGCTCATAAAAACACCAAAAGAGGTGCTAATGACGGAGAACCATGATTTTAAGGCTCCCAGGCCTATGACGAACAAAAAGGGACAAGACCCCAATCTGTATTGTGATTTCCACAAAGATACAGGCCACTTAACAGATGATTGTTATAGCTTGCGACAAGAGATCGAGAGAGCACTAAAGAGCGGAAAGCTGAGCCACTTAGTGAAGAACGTGCGCAAAGAGACGCGACAACTCCATCGCCACGACGAAGGAAATCACAAGAAGGTTCGACGCCTGGAGACACACATGGTCAATGGACCAAGGTATAGCGCAAGAGAAAAAGGCAAGAGACCTTATGAGCCTTCATGGCAAGAACAGTAAGTTATCTTTCCGGTGGTGCGCGGGGGTCCCCGAGCTACACGACCCATCGTCATCACCGGTATCATTGGCCATTATGAAACTGAATACGTCTTCATTGACCCGGGGAGTACAACAGACATCATCTATGAACAATGCTTTAACCAGTTCGATGACGAAGATAAAGCAAGACTTGAACCAGTTGACTACCCACTGTCTGGGTTCTGCAATGAAATGGTCTTCCCGTTAGGCCAAATTAGCTTCCCCATCACATTTTCTGATGGGAAGCATTCACGAACAACGAATGTTAACTTCATGGTGATGCCTGTTAAGTCAAGACATGACGTACTGATCGGGAGAGAAACGCAAGGTGAGCTGAATATGATAACTTCCACCCCCCACTCAGCGATTGGTTTCCCAACCAAGACGGGGGTGGCAATCGTTTATGCGAAGAAGGAAGTTATGTCAACAGAAGAGATGCGCCCAACAAAAGCGGCAAAGGTTTCAGCAACCGAGCCCGAAAAATGGGTTTTAAATCGCAAATATCCGGAGCAAACGGTGACGATAGGTCACGCTATCTCACCAAACATCAGAACTCGTCTCAAGCAGCTCCTATTCAAGAACATGGATATTTTCGCCTGGACCCCGGCCGACATGACCGGAGTCCCGCGCGACATCACAGAGCACTGTTTAAACACCTACCCCTCGGTTGAGCCGAAAGTCCAAAGAAGGCGCAGCCTAGGGGCAGACAAGACGAAAGCAATGAATGAGCAAGTTTGCGAGTTACTTAAAGCCGGCATCCTGCGAGAAGTACGTTATCAGAGTTGGGTTGCGAACCCCGTAATGGTAGAAAAGTCTAGTGGTGGATGGCGAATGTGCGTCGACTATACCGATCTCAACAAGGCATGCCCTAAGGATTGTTATTCTTTGCCTGAGATCGACAAAAAGATAGACTCTCTCGCGCCATACAGATGGAAGTGCTTCTTGGATTGCTACAAGGGGTACCATCAAGTTCAGATGAAGCTCGAGGATGAAGACAAGACGGCTTTTCGCACTGATCTGGGGATTTTTTGCTATACGAAGATGCCATTCGGCCTGAAAAATGCTGGCGCCACATACCAGCGATTAATGGACAAGACCTTCGCGGATGACATCGGAAAGCATATTGAAGTTTACATCGATGATCTAGTGGTTAAAAGTCCCGAAGAGGACCAAATGTTGAAGGACATCGAGAAAACGTTCAACTCATTGCGCAGCGTAAACATGAAGTTGAATCCAGCCAAGTGTTCTTTTGGCATGGAAGAAGGGAAGTTTCTAGGCTTCATAGTCACCAACGGCGGCTTTAAAGTGAACCCGGAGAAAGTCCAGGCAATAGAGCGGATGCCATCGCCTCGAACAATCAAAGAAATGCAACGGTTGGCCGGCCGCCTCGCCGCGCTTAATCGCTTTTTGTCAAATCACGCCGCGAAATCGTACCCTTTTATCAGCACACTGCGCAATTGTGTGAAGAAGCAAGAGTTCAGGTGGACCCCTGAAGCAGAAAAGGCTTTTCAGCAAATGAAAGAATGTTTGATCGAGCTCCCCACCCTGACTGCACCATTTGAAAAAGAACCACTCGTACTGTACTTATCTTCTTCAGATAAGGCAGTAGGATCGGTATTACTAGTAGAAAGAAATGGAGTTCAAACTCCAATTTATTATGTCAGCAGGGTACTCACTGACCCGGAAACGAGATATTCCACGATGGAAAAATTGGTACTAGCGCTGCTACACGCCTCCAGAAGGCTGCGCAGATATTTCACAGGGCATGTGATCACTGTGCTTACCAACTTCCATATCGGCACGATACTTCAAAAACCAGAAACGTCCGGGCGGTTAGCAAAATGGGCCATTGAGCTGGGGGGCCACAACATTCTGTATCGGCCGCGCCCAGCCATCAAGGGTCAGATTCCAGCGGACTTCATCACAGAAGTCCCAGTTGATAAAATCAAAGATTGTGAGCTGGTGGAGACTCCCGAAAAAGGCACGACAAATGAGACTTGGATGCTTTATACTGATGGGGCCTCAAACGAGGACGGCGCGGGAGCAGGATTGCGCCTAGTAAGCCCCGAAAACCACGAGTTCACTTACGCCATCAAGTTGGATTTTAAAAACACCAACAACGAGGCGGAATATGAAGCATTTCTGGCAGGCTTGCGCCTCGCCATCAAAATGGGAGCTAAAAATCTACAAGCACATGTTGACTCACTCTTGATAGCTAGCCAAGTCAACGGTATATACGATGCAAGGGGTGAAGTTATGGCCCTATATCTGGAACAAGCAAAAGAGTTGCTTCAACAGTTCAAGTCTCACAAGGTCATCCACATCAATCGCTCTGAAAACAAACCAGCTGACGCCTTGAGTAAGCTTGCTTCAACATCCTTCCAACATCTTGCCAAAGATGTAAGGATTGAGGTACTCAAGAACCCGTCAGTCTTGTTACGACAAGTCAATGTGATCGAGATAGGGCAGCCATCCTGGATGACCCCTATCATTCAGTACCTGAAAGAAGGAATACTCCCAGAGAATAAGGCAGAGGCAAGAAAGATTCAGAACAAAGCTCTGCAGTACGAAATGAATGGTGGTATCTTATACCGCAAGTCCTTCTTGGGACCACTCCTGCGCTGTGTGGACCCTCAAGATGCGAACTATCTGATAAGGGAGATTCATGAAGGAATCTACGGCATCCATGCGGGACCACGCATGGTTGTTGCGAAGATTATGAACGCCGGGTATTACTGGCCAGGGATGCACGTTGATGCCCTGAAGGAGCTGCGCAAGTGCGACTCCTGGCAGCGGCATTCTCCAAAATCCCTGCGCCCCAAGAACGACCTGATCCCCGTATCAACTGCTTGGCCTTTTCAGCAGTGGGGAATCGACATGGTAGGACCCTTCCCAGACGCTCCCGGCGCCGTCAAGTTCATAATAGTGGTCGTCGATTACTTCACAAAATGGGTGGAGGCCAAAGCCCTTGCTTCAACTACAGCCATGATGGTGCGCAAGTTCATTTGGGAACACATCATCTGCAGATTTGGGCTCCCACTCAAGATTGTAACCGACAATGGCACCAACTTTGCGTCTGAAGACCTCCAAAACTGGATGAAGGAGATGAAAATCGAACACACTTTCTCCTCCGTTGCGCACCCTCAAGGCAACGGGCAGGTTGAAAGTGTAAACAAGTGTATTGTCGAAGGGATTAAGGCCCGACTGGGCACGAAGCGAAGAGGCTGGGTGGATGAGCTCCCAAGTATCTTGTGGGCTCACCGAACCATGCCGAAAACAAGTACCGGCGAGACCCCTTTTAGCCTGGTCTATGGCTCAGAAGCGGTTATCCCGGCAGAAGTTGGCCTACCCTCTCCGCGTTTGACAGCAGTCAACGCAATCGACAACGAGGCAGAGCGTCGTCTTGACTTGGATCTGCTAGAGGAAAGGCGCGAAATCGCGCGTATCAAAGAAGCCAAGTACAAGACACAACTGGAGAGGTACTACAACGCGCGAGTCCGCATCTGTACCTTCACTCCAGGGGAATATGTCTTTCGAGACAACGAAGCCTCAAACGCCGAACGCCCAGGAAAGCTAGCACCTAAATGGGAAGGCCCATACTTGGTGCACGAGGTGCTAGGAAAAGGGGCTTACAAATTGCGCACCCTGGATGGACACATCATCCCGCGCACGTGGAATGCGCAACAACTGCGCAAATGCTATATATGACTATGTAGGCCCTGTGCCTTTATCCACTAATGTCGGCCACGCGCCCTTTACTTTCTTATGTTGGCTACACGCCTTTTAAGTTACAAGCAATGTATCTCGGCCTAAGCACCTACGTAATTAATGAAAGCATACGACATGCTCTTTTATCACTATCTGACTTATTTCGTTACAAATGCATGTTAAACTTCTGATTAGCACGAAAACACTCCAGTTACGCTCGCACAAGAGCCTCGCTTACATTTATTCGCGCTAACTTAACCAAAGTTTCTAACAACAGTGCAATAATTGTAACGGGAAAATAAGCAAACATACTATTTAATAAGCACAACCGCACAACAGTTATAAAAACACAATGTCATTCATTAGATAAAAGCGCGCCCGCGTAAAGAGTTACATCAGAAACCTACTGGAATTTTTTACAAGGCACAAAGCCTGTTGACAAACCTATTCGAATTCATCATCTCCACTGTCATCATGCTTATCGCCTTTATCGCCATCACCGCCAGGCTTACCGCCATCACCATCACCTTTTCCATCGCCATCACCACCCGCAGGCGCCTCCTCATCCGAGAGCTCAACAGTCTCTGGTGGATCAAGGATATTCTTCAGCCGCTGACACCAGTCATCATGCTTCAGTGCATCAGTAACCAAGTCCATCACCGGAATGGATAGATGATCATAACCATGTTCCGCGCGGGCTAGCTCAGCCTCAGCTTCATCAGTCACTGAGCAGTGACTGATATCAAACTCCTGCCCAAGCATAACTGATGCATGTTGCGCGCATTCAACATAGCCTTTACGGTGACCAACCGCGAGGGAAGCATCTATAACAGCCGCAACAGCCTTATCCAATTCACCAGCATTCAAGATGGAGTTGGCCATCTACAGCAAACGCAATACTTTAGCTAACAGGTCTAAATAAATCAAGTAAAAAGTAAAAAAGGAATCATACCAGCACCATTCCACGACCGCGCAACCACTCGGCTTCAGAGACCAAAGTATCCACGATACCTTGAGCTTCAGAGTAGTTGTTTTGTGCTACATTAAGAGCGGTGGTGCTAATGTCTCGCGCCTCCTCAGCCTTTTGTTTGGCCTCGTCGGCAGTGGCAGCTTTAACCTTCTCAGCCTCGAGATCAATCTCCAAGGACTCGCTTTTCTCGATCTGCTCCCGCAAACGACGCTTCAGCTCAGCGATCTCGACGTCCTTAGCAGACAAATCCTTGTCTCTGCCAGACAATTGCGCCTTTACCTCAGCCAATTCGGCCTATAGGGGATAAAAGACTTGGTTAACACACTAAACGAAATTATTAACAGAATTTAAGAAGTTTCTCAAACCTCAGCCTGCTCTTTAGCAGCTTGCGCAGCTTGTGCATCCTCCAGCTTCGCCGTCAACTCCACAACCTTAGCTTCAAGGTTGACAATCTTGGTACGAGCCGCGGCCGCGCGCTCATTATCCTTCTCGCATATACGCTTGAACTCGGCTTTCTCCTTGGCCAGCTGCTGTTCAGCAGCGTGCAGTTTGCCTCTCAAGCCCTCGCGCCCCCACTCTTCTGATTTCCGATCGGCCTCGAACTTTGCCTTCTCTTCGTCAAAGGCAGCTCTAGCTTTTTCCAATTCAGCAGCACGCCTTACAATCCGATCGCGGTATTTCTCCCAATCATCCCTCTCCCTAACCAGGGTTCGCCATTCCCGAACAATCTCCTGGTTAGCAGCACGGGTGTTGGCTTCGCCAACAACATACGCATGATATAAACCGCTATGGGTGCGCGCTCTTTGGCGATCAACCTCACCTGGAGGAATGGAGTTCAGCAACCAATCGCGGCAAGGCGCGAATTCTTGGAAGGTATCCTTTTGCTTTAAGGACCATGGCGGGTGGTGCGGAGCGTCACCACGGCTCTCTTCTGTGTAAGACTTGTAATAAATATCCCCCACAGTATCACGGGGGCCTATCGGAGAGCGCGGCGGCGCACCTTGTTTTACACCACCCGAACCAGAAGCGGGACCTTTTCCACTAGAAATCCCAACAGACTTGTCAGCAGCAGACTTCTCCTCCTTCTCTTTCTCCTGCTCGGCCAGTCTCTTCTTCTCCTGCTCAGCCAATCTCTTTTTCTCTTGCTCAGCTAGCTTTTTCTTCTCCTGCTCAGCTAGCCTGCTTTTCTCTTGCTCAACCATTCTCCTCTTCTCAGCCTCAGCCTTCTTCCGACGATCTTCATCAGCTTCGGCTTTCCTACGCATCTCATCAGCCTTCCTTTTCTCTTCTTCAGACGCACTTTTCTCTGTCGCGCCAACCTTCCCCTTCTCGACCTCGACAGCATGCTTTGCCGAATCAGAATCCACCGTTTTAAGGGGCTTACCAGCAACCTTCGGCCTTTTACGTACCGGCTCTGCCGGATCTACGAATACCACACCCTTCTCTGGGGTCGTCTTCTTAACCTCTGCAAAAGCAACGTGTCAAAAAGAGCGAAGGTAACAAAATAACGTAACTAAAAGAACTAACCCGGAGAAACTTTGTAAAGCGAGCGCAAGTTGCCCCGCTTCCCAATCAGGGGAACCTCACCAGCTCCGGGCACAGCAGAGACGCCAGCTGTAGTTTCGCTTCTAACTCTCTTTCTGCTGATCAACTTTTCAGCAGCCTCCTCTTCTTCTTCCTCGTCTTCATGCGCAACAGAAGATGGAGTAGCGCCGGTATCCGGGTTACGAGAACCCGCGCTACCTCCACTCTTCGAGCTACCCGCTCCAGCCTTCTTCTCGCCTGCGCGCGACAAGCCTTCAAGTGAGTCACTAATTATCACATAATCTTCCAAGTCACTTTGACGAAGCCGAAGAGTACCTTTACCAGCAGCACCAGCAGCTGCGCGGCTGCTCCCACCTTTTTTACTTGTCACTTCAGACACGATGTTGATCACCTTCTTCTTCTTGGGTGGTTTTTTCTTCTCTTCAGGGTCGATGCCCAAGTCGCGCAACACACCTGCAAAGACGTTAGACCACGAGCTTAACTCCCCGTTCGAAGATCCTACAGACTCCTCGCTGGAAAGATAGACAACCTCTTTCCCAGCAGAAGTCACAGAGCGCAGAGGACGAGGTTTAGGTATATGCGCACCTTCAGTTGCAGCAGGCGGCGAGGCGAACGCATCAGCAACAGGATACATAAAATTATCCCTTATTTGGTCATACCAATATTGTTCTCCGTCTTGAAGCGGGCGCACGCCCATCTTACCGCCAAAAGCGGCGAAGGCAGCTTGATACAAACGCACCTCTACAAGATAAATCGTATAAAAAAAAGGGAAAAACGCAAGCCCCGAAAGATCATTAAAAATAAGAATTCCTAACCTTGGTCATCAATCATTAAGATAGGAACCTCCTTGCTATCAGGCTGCCACTGATCGCTCATCCGCGCCGCTACCAAGACATTCTCCCCAAACACTCGGTTTGGGGTGGCAGTAAGCTCCCGATACCAAGCCTCAGTCTTGGGGATCGCCAAGTCTTCCTTCACGATTGGTTCAGTCCAGGCGTGAAACGTCATGGGTATCGGAACTACCTCCTCCCGAATATAGAAAAACTTTGGTTTCCAGTCGTGTACATTTTAAGTAGCCGCGAGGGTTCGCGACCGTCGTTACAATTTCGAATATTTGTGGGGTTTTCGCCGTGGTGTAAGTGTATGTTTTGCAGGTATCGTAGGTATTATTTTGGTATGTATTCCTAAAACTAATACATACACATAATTATACACACACTATACACCAAATAAAGTATTTGAAGTATATACATATAATTTTCTCAAAAAATTATATTGATGGTTATTCTTATAAATTTTTCCCATTTTATCATAAAAATAACTTGTAGTATTTTAAGTAAACTCTTGGATGCTTAAGTCTTAACCCTTGTCATTAGGGTTTGTCTAATCATGATTAAGGTTGTTAATCACAATTAAGATCACTAATCGCGATTAACCATGCTAATCACCCCGTTAATCTCTTTTTAATCGCGATTAGATTTTTAGAAAATTTCGCCATAGTTTCCCCTAAACTATGGCGTTTTCCCACGTTTTTAAAACGCGTTAAAAAAACATTTTCAATTTTCCAACAACATTAATTTACTAATCTCAACAATTTAAAATATTATGTAAACAAATTCTACCACTTATTTCTTTAAATCATGAGCACTTATATATATAAATTTTCTTAGAAAAAATCCAAGACTTTTATGTCTTAAAATCCAAGACTTTTTAAGTGGGGTTTTCATGACCATTTATTAATCACTTGTTACTTTTAAAAATCACATTTATTAGTTCTTAAAACATCAAGTTTAGACCCTTAGAGTCCTTAAATTAAAACATATATATGTAGAGCTTATGAACATAACGGTGATGATCTTTCATGATTTAAACATCTAGTTGTTTAAATCATATTTTTAAACTTAACATAACAAGGTCATCACTTATATAAGTTACTATACTAAATAAGCAACATGGTCATCATAAGTCTCATGACTAATCAACCTACTTTAACAAAAATCAACATGATCATACAACTCATTCAACACTAATACACATAATAATCACATAATACTTCATATCTAGTAAGTTGTTAAGTTTTGGTTTAGGGTTTTAAGTGAATTTCTTCTTTGTTTTCAATATGATTAACAAGTACTTTAGTAATCTACACATGAAAACAAACTTAAAAATGATAAGTAAGAGGCTTATAACTTTGCAAGTGTCTTAAGATGATGATTTAGAAGAGATTAAGCTCCAAACAAGGTCCTAAGTGTGCTCCATGTATTTTTTATGCTTAGATGATCTTATGTAGGCTTATTTTAAGTGAAAATGGGGTGTTTTTGAAAATGGTGGAGTTATGTGGGGTTTTTGAGTCGAGATCTGGGGGGAGATGGAGGAGGCTTTTGAGTGTTGAAATTTGTTTGAAAAGATAAGGATGAAAGATAGGAATGGTATGGTGACTTGTTTATAAAATATGATCACTTCAAGATCTTCTAAATCTATAAGGACCATGCCCCTTTCATTTCATTTTTCAAATGGTAGGATGGCCTTGTGGGGCCCATGTTGACCGGAATGGGGGGGGGGTATGGTTTTTATATACTTTTTTTATAAAAGTTATGTGCACATATAATAAAAGTTGTAAGATTTATTAAAAGTTTAGGGGGTTTGATAGGTTCTTGCACCGTAAATGTTCCAGAAATATTTTTGACCCTAAAATGTGCTTAACTAGTTCACTAGGATGTTCGTTTAGTTGTTTGGGTGGCGAAAATTTTACTAACTAGTTCGTTGGCGCAAAAACGACGAAGTTGTGGTCGTTACGACGTAGTACCGGAAACTTGTTACTCAAATCTTCCGTTGCTATCCATAAGCCTATTTAAGGTGTATACATCAATTATAAGTCTTACAGACCTTAAAATGATAGATTCTAGCGTCGCGTACATTTTTAGTTTGGTTATATTTTGGCGCAGAGCGGATAAAATGCATTCGTACGCGTTTACCGGAAATTTGCTAGGGTTGAGTGCTTCCTATGTCGCCGCATATATTAATGTCCTCGCGAAACATTAATGATTTGTTCATAGACGCTACATACCTGTTTTTGATACTCAAAACTTTCAAATGTTTTTAAGATTCACTTGAAGCAAACTCATAACACATGGATTTACGAACTTTGTAATGTTTTTCAATTTATGTATAAGTAAGAGGACAGGTTGGTCCTGCTTACAAAGACTCTTTTGGGCTTGGCCCATTCTCTCTCGTGCAATGCACAAAGACTCTTGTGGGCTAGACCCACGGTTTTCATATAACATGCCAAAGAAAATGATTTTTAATTCGTTTTCTCAACAATATTTAAAACCGGTTATTCAAAAAGATTTATTTCAAATCTTTTACAAACAAACTATGAACTCGCTCAACTTTATGTTGATTTTTCGCATGTTTCTTTCTCAGGTTACTTTCTCAAATTATGGCACGGTTGGAATAGGAGAACCATTGGAGATTCAAGTACTTAGTGGGCGTTCGTTTTCTAGAAGTCTTAGCATTACTTGCTTCCGCTGTGCAATGAAGATACCGGTCCAGTCACGCCAAGCTCTGATATTTCGGGGTGTGACATTTAAGTCCCCCATTAAAGCTATAATGAACATCATTTGGGATTATTCGAAATCATAAAATTAAGTTACAAAACTCACATCATTCGATTCTCCTGTTGATTTCACACAAAACGCCACTGGCTTTTTCCATTAGCATCAATCCTACATCGCGAATTAAATCAAAGAAGATTTTAGGGCTTATAACTTCAAGCAACGATTTCTCCTTCAATTCTTAACCTTTGACCAAATGATTCTTAAGCCTATCTTGTTTAATTTACATTGCTTAACAAAACCCTCTATCCATTTCAGTGATAGAAGGGCAAATGAATTCAAATTTAACTATAGTTGAAATTAGAGTTCTTCATCTTATAATTTCATGGCTTTTGATCCTAGACAAGTGATTTGATGAAATTGTTTTTATGTACTGTTATAGATTATATTAGGATGATTTGTGTAAATTTTGGGAATTTTTAGGTATCATATGGATTTATTATGAATTTTACATGTTTTACTAAATTGGAAAATCAATTAAAAATACAAAATTATCACAAATAAATTATATATATATATTTTACTGATTTTACATATTATATAAATGTTATAGAATTTTTATGGATTTTTCTGTAATTTTTTTTATAATTACTTTATAATTAAAAGATTGATGAAATTGTTAAACAAATAAATTCCTTTATAAATTTAATTATTTTAAATTACAATATGTGATAATTATTAAAATTGATTTATCAAAATAATTAGATGAATTTAATGAATTTGTCTAATCTTTGACATTTACAAAATATTATAACTTATTAAATTGGTATTTCTAAGAATATATCATGTTTAAATATTTTAGAAATAAAAATACTTATTTGGATATTATTTTAAATAATTATTTTATATTTTTTAAATCCCAAAATAGAAGAAACCAATTTCCTAGAATTATTATATTGTTTCATTCGTTTAGTACTTTGTTTATTTATATTATAGGATTATTGTTATAATTTTAGATTTTATATGTTTCTCTTTGTGCAGTAATTCTCGTGGATCAATCCTTCATAAACTGTGAGTAGATCTATTACCTATCCCCTTTTTGGTCATTAAATATTTTTGAGGTATATCATGTGTCTTTTTTATTGTTTTCTATTTAAATCAGTAACATGCAAAATCAATTTCTCGCTACGTGTCTCGTACTCATGTTTCTATTGTTTCTAGTACCTATTGTTGCATATACGTGTTCTATGTGTTTACTCGCTTTCTGTCCATGGTTTCAAGTGTGGATCCACTAGCTGAGCGGTTCCCGATGGCCATGGGTTGAACTTGGTATCGCAAACACTATTTCGATCGCTCTTTGGGACTTGAATCTTATTGTGTCTATTGTTTCTATGCTATATCGGATCAGATTAGATTGAGGTGATTGTTGTTATTGTGAATTGTTATGGATGTATCTAATACACATAAAGTTGCATGTTAAATCATTTTTAGATTAAATATTAAATAATTTAAACAATAAAGCAAAACATTTTATTTAAATTTAGATCTATTCACCAACTTTATGTTGATTTAAAAACTTTTTTTACGCATGATACAGGTAACCAGATGAGATAGAGTTGAAGATGAAGACAAGCCTTAGTTAAATAAACTGGATTTTCTTTTTTGAATTATGACCTTGGTATTATATGAATTTTTTAAGATTTCTATGGTATGTGTGACGTTTTAATTTGATTATACTTTAAATATTTAAAATTATAATAGCTGTCATGAGCCATGGACAATCATCATCTTCCGTATCAAATCTGCAATGGGTCAAGGTGAGACATACAATGTCACACCCCAACCGATGGCGGAAACATCGGGGCACGAAACTGAGCGAAACAGATTGTCCATGAGTATCCATAACAACTATTAATTACCAGATATTAAAACGTCATGTCCCATACCACAACATATCCAAATAAAACAACTATTACAAATAATTGTCTCAAAAACAAATACTGTCTCGACCACTCAGATTTAAGCGTGACATAACTAGACCCCTAACTTGATTCCACAAAAAGCAAGCAAAGCATCCTAAGCACTTGTCACATACGTTAAAATAAAGTCAATACACAGAGTGTAAAGGTGAGTATACAAGTTTGATAGATATAATAGAGTTCGAAATAGTTTATGCGTAACCAACATGTAACATGTACAAAGTGAAGGCAAGTAGGTATCGACGGAGAAATATGCACAGACGTGACTGCGAGTTGTAGAATGTGTAACACATATCCCTACTGGGACAGGTGAAGTAAAGCCCTTAACAACCCCTGTCCACGACAGGTGCTGAGTCCAAACTATAGTACTGTCGTTGCTAAGGTGTCAGGAAACAATCACTGTGTTAACATAACATACAAGCATTCATCGAATAACACGTAGCATGCAATAACGGTTAGCGTATAAATAGTGTTGCGTTGTGTGTCGATTGTGATTTGAATAAGTAACGTATGTAACACCCAAAAGTGCGTAAAGCAAAAAGAGTTCGAGTATACTCACATATAGCGTTTAAGCTAATAAACACTGTCTTGGATTGAAGGGAGCGCTGAGAGATTAGCCTGAACAGTTAACGATAGCATAAGCGATGAACGACTCGGAAAACGGTGCAGAGTGTCAAAGTGTCGAATGGTAATCCGATCGGATGGCAATCCGTTCGGATGGTCATCCGATCGGATGGCCATTCGATTGGATTGACATTCGTTTGGTAAGGATGTGTTTGTGTATGATGGCTTTGAAGTTTTTGTTGTAGCATTTTGAAAACAGAGAAGTATCTCTACCCTTCAGGTCGTTCGATCGAGTAGCGATCCGATTGGCAGGATACTTAGTGAGAACAAGTTCACAGCAGGATTGTCACTCGATCGGATAGCAATCCGATCGGATAGCAATCCGTTGGAAATCGACGTTCTTTGAAAACTATGAAAATGATTAAGTGTCGAAGTTCCAAATGTCACATGATCGGATGGTCGTTCGATCGGATGGCTATCCGATCGGACGGCAATCCGTTGGACGTTCAAAGACTTTAAGAAGTTTGAAAAATGTTTAAGTGTGGAACCAAGTGTCATCTGATCGAGTGGTCGTTCGATCGGATGGCTATCTGATCGGACGACAATCCGTTTGGGCGGCAATCCGTCCCAACGAACCACGACGTCTTGCATTTGATTATTTTGAAAGTTTTGCAGTTCGATCGAGACGGTACGACAACGTTCTAAACAACGGAACCTCGGCAAGTCCCAAGTCGTTCGACCGAACAGGAATCACCCTGATCCGATCAGTTGACTGTACCTTGTCGGTTGTTCATATTCATTCCAAAATCGGTTGTCTCGTTGATAGAATCCAGATCTTGAACCAACACATTACTAAGAAAGAGTAGAAGGTCTGTGCAAGCTCCGATTCTATCGGTTTGAGTGCATTGAGTGTAAAAGAGTTGAAAGAAAGTTAGAGAACCATCTTTCAATCCTTTTAACCATGAATATGTGTAGATCTATGCGAAATCGTTGCTTAAACATGTGGAAATCCTTCAGATCTGAGTTGTTCTTGGTGGAATGAGGCCAAAACTTGAAGTTCATAAGAACTCCATGATGACATCATCCTAGAACACCTCAAATCCACTGATTTCACGGTTAAAAGTTAAGATTCAACGGTGAAAATGATGAGGAAGTGTGTGTAGATCATAGAAGTACAAGATTTAGGCTCAAAACTTACAAGAATCGCGAGAAATCGAGAGAAAGAAGGCTTGGAGCGAGCTAGTCGAGTGAGGAAGCTGTCACATCACAAATGATGTGACATGAGGGTATTTATAGGGTTTCCAAAAGAGGAAAGTGCACAAGGGTCGGATTGGCCACCGCTCGGATGGCGCCTCGATCGGATGGCAATTCGATCGGATGGCCACTTGATCGGTTAGCCATTCGATCTAAGTGTCCGGCGTGTTGAGTTTTGTCGTTTCGATTCGCGTGTTGAGTATTACGATGCGTTTCGAGCGAGCGACGCGATAGAATTACCCATTAGCTACACAAATAACCTAACTACTATATCTAACATACAATCACTATAAATAACTTGCGCTTAGCGTTTGCGATTAAATTGCGATGCGATAGAGTTGCGATTGCGTTTCGATTAATCACCACAAAGATAAAGTAAACATGCACAAGTAACACGTAAGTAACACACACACGTAAAACAATATTCAGAATCTACCAATCAAGGTTCGAGCGCGATTGCGATGCGATTAGCGATAAAGCGATAAAAGATGCGATAAACATCGATCAACCTCGATTATTGATAGATACTCCACATAATACAACTAAAGCGATTAAAATAAAAGATTTGATTACAAGTCAAGAAGTCAAATCAGTAATTAAGCAAGGAGTGACAGATCGCAATTATCAAACTTTTCTTCCTTTGACTTCAATCTTGACTTGGACTTTGACTTTCGTAACACGGGGTGTTACATACAAGTTCGTATATATATTGTTCGAGTGTTCGTTTGGTTATACAGATTTTAATTAGAAGGGAAATTATTTTTGGTAAAACGCTGGGTTGTAAAGTAAGGTGTGTGAGAAATGATAAGGTTTTATTTGGACATTGAGGTTTGGGTGGGGGGAAAAGAAAATAATACTCATGTGGGTAATACAAAGATACCAGTTAATTGACACAAAATGATGTAAATTGTAGAAAAACGAAAATGAAATGGATGTAAATGTTTAAAGATTTTTTTAAAGTGACTATAATGCTAAAGGGTGTGGGGGTCATGGTTGGGACGTGATTCGCCACGTAGGAACATAAATGGTAGGCTATACCACCCCCTTCCCTAATCCAACATGGTTTGCATGGATTAAACCATGGCAACCATGGTCCTCCTTTCCATTTTTCAAGTAATCATTTTCTTTTTCTTTAGACAAAGATAAATTAAAATAAATAAGGGGATAGCGGTTTGGGTCATAACCACACCCATAGGATAGTGGTTTTAGATTGTGGATTAGAGGTGGATGACATGGCACTGACGTGGAGTGTCATAGTGGTCATGAGGGTCATGACCACACCCTATAGGCTAAGGCTAAAGGGTGTGGGGGTCATGATTCGCCACGTAGTAACATGAATGAAAGACTATACCACCTCATTTCCTAATCCACCATGATTTGTATGAATTTAACCATGACAACCATGATCCTCCTTTCCATTTTTACGTAATCATTTCTTTTTTCATTAGATAAAGATAAATTAAAATAAATAAGTGGATAGTGGTTTGGGTTATGACAACATCCTTAAAGTAGTGGTTTTGCATTATGAATAGGTGGGTGAAATAACACTGACATAAAGAGTCATAGTAATTACGAAGTTGATGCCTTAAAGTGATTTTGGGGTTTACCACAGGATTATAAACGTACGTACGTTTCCTCTTGATTATATAAGGAAAAAAAAAATAAAGGAAGGGGATAATTAAATAATTTTGATTTTTTCCTTGACGCGGAAACTCTTCTCCAATAGTGTCCACAAAATCCGAGTGAAAGGAAGGATCCCCGAAACTACCTTAAAGTCGCTACCCCAAGAGACTAAAACACCCACTCACCCATACCCATGACTTGATCTCTCCCTCATGACAATGTCCATAGTCTTCACCATACGAAAGAATTGTAAACCCCGCGATAACGATGACGACTGTGACGACGATGATCCACCGCCAACGTTGGAAGACCATCATCCCCTTTCACCACTCAAAATCTTGTTGATATGCACTCTTGCTGCCACTTTCGCTTTCCTTTGCTACATCATCCTCACCAAAATATGTCGTGCTTTTCAATCCAGACGTCGTAGGAGAATTAACAATAATACAAATGAAACCCCCCATCAAGACCCCGTGCTGTTTCATCCCGTTTGGTTGATCAACACCATCGGTTTGGATCAGTCCGTGATCGACTCCATCCAGATGTTCAAGTACAGAAAGGAAGACGACTTGATCGACTCTGATTGCCCTGTTTGTTTGGGTGTCTTTGAAGAGGAAGAAAGCCTCCGACTTCTGCCTAAATGTAGCCACGCTTTTCATGTCGCTTGCATTGATACGTGGCTGCGATCTCACAAAAACTGCCCCTTGTGTCGAGCACCGGTGGTTAACACCCACGGAAATAATTCGGTTGAATCAAGCACACAGGAAGAAGACTCGACCCCTGGAACTGAAAATACCGATGGTGTTAGGGTGCAGAGTGATCTGACCAACCATTGTTGCCAAAAACTTGAACCAATCAGAAGATCACTTTCAATGGGCTCGTTTCGTTTTTTTGATCAAGAATCAGCAGTGCCGCATAAGCCGAATGCAATGCTGAAAAGTGGCAAGCCTAGAGGATCGAGCTCGAGTACAGTTGAGGGCGGGCCAAGAATTGGTCTAGAAGAAATTTGAACGAAGCCTCCATCTTTGTGATTGTTTCTTTCATGGTATATACATACATCCCGTATAGGGGTTTTACTGGTCACAACCCTTCTCTTATTATATTTTATATATCAAAATCCAACATACAGGGGTTGATTAGTAATTTTAAAGTTGTACTGCCTTAGAAGCATGTCATGTTTTTTCTTACTATGATGTTTGGTCTCGACCATAAGTTAAAGTGCATGTGTAACGAGTTTGGGTTATCATCAATGAATTGATATTTTATATGCATCTAGTGAAAAGGCATAGACCAAAAGAATATTTTTATAAACTACAGTTGGTTGGTAATAATTTTGTTTTCTCTGGAAGTGTTCTTCCATAAAGAAAAAGAGAAATATTAAGAAAACTATTTACATAAGCATTTGAGCTAATTTGAGGATTAGCGCCATGGGCGGATCTAGCCTTTGGCCAGGGTGGGCGACCGCACCCCTTGAAAAAAAAAATTTAGTGTATATTTTAAGCAAAAAACCCCACCGCACCCCTTGAAAATATGGTTGAACACCTCATCCGCACCCTCAGCAAAAAAATTCTGGGTCCGCCACTGATTAGCGCAGCCGAATCATGTGCAGTTGTCTCATGATACACACAAATATGAGAAATGTGAAGTAACCGTAATATATTACTTTATTCTATATATATTTATAATCAGAATAAAAAGAAACTATAATTTTAAAAATGAATTATGAATGATAGGAAAACTGATTTAGCGTAATAAATTAAATAAGAAGTTATAATCAATATAATTAAAGCTGAACTTGATTGGAGTTAAATGCCATTCATCTATCTTTTATTTGAAAGGCATTAGCTACCTAAATTGAAAACTGACAAATCATATGGTATTTTCCACATCGTTAAGACTATGAGGTGTCGACGAGCCTCATTATTTGAGGATGGTCCTCCACGTCACCCGTCACGTCACCACCAATTACGATACCCCTCTAAGCATCGATCAAGGGTATGGAGAATGAGCCTCCTCATTTTTTTAATAAAAAGTCAACATATTTTTAAACATTCCATAACTTATAAAATAAAAACATTACATAACTTAAAAAAAACATTAGATAACTTAAAAAAATTTACATAACTTAAAAAACAAATTACATAACTTAAAAGAAATACTTTTGTAAGTTTTAAATAAAGGTTATAAATTCAATATAAATAAGTTTTAAATACTGATACGGATTCGTATACGAGTGAACGCTAGAACTCTAGCGTGATAACCAGCCTCCGGCCAACCGGAACGACAAAGAACAATTTTGTTCTAAAAGAAAACTTCTCCTTATTATTATATGTATCAAACCATAACATGGGTTTGCGCCAGGGCATTTTTTGCCTTTTCACATTGACCACCAAGCTTTTCCATTTTACCTCTTGCCACTCTTGCCTCTAGAATTTTCCCCTCTCACTATCATCAGGGAAACGCACACAACAAGCAGAGAAAGTTTAGATTAGGTCACCTGATTCAGGTGTATTTGAAACTCTTCTCTCCTGTTCCCTTTCTTCTCCGGCGAATAACAACCCCTAACCACCATCTCCGACCAATCACCACCATTGTATTCGACGGCCACCTCACCTTCTTTCTCTCCTAATCTACCGACCACCCCTACCGATTACCCACAACCACCACCTCTTTTACCACCGTCGGAGACCACCATATACACCATCGTCACCTGTCTCACCGGTGACGGCTGACGTATACCCACCATCCCCGAACATCACAGTCACCATCGTTCACCGCAGACCACCCTTGCTCACCGCCGTCGATTGTTGCCCACACCCGTCGCTCACCGCTGGCCGACCTCCGATACTTTAGTCCATCTCCGATTCCGATTAACAAACAAAGTGTCATAGTTTTTCTGTTTTTCAGTTTCAAAAGGAAAATCCAGGTATGAAAAATTGAAATTTTATTTGTTTATTGAAGGTGATTATGCTATGTTTTTAAAATTTGTGGAAATTATTATGTGGGGAACTGTGTATCGAAGATAGCTGTAACAAAGGTGTAATTTTGGGTTGATAGAGGTATAGGAATTGGGAGTTGGGTTGGTTGTAAGATGAAATTGTGATAAAAAGAAGTAGGATGTGGTCGAGTGATCTGGGTGGTGCTTGGATTAGTTGAAGATCAGAGATGGAAAGGTGTTTGGCTTAAGAGAATAGTATGTTTAGGCTGATTTGCACTGTAGTGTGTGTGTCATGACGTACTGAATTTCGGTGTAATTGATTCGCACAGAAGTAAATTAGGAAGTGGTGATTTTGGCAAAATTGATTACCATCTAGCAGAAAACTATGCACAGCTAAAAGATCTTTCCTAATTTGAATACGAAGCGTCCTCATGTCGGTTCAGTAGGTATGTTACTAAACATCTATGGCAGATAACAATGAGTTCAAACTAGCCTATTGCACAAACTGATATATGTCATACTACTGTTGTCTAATCTGTACAGGATCAAGCCATAGCGCCAAGAAGGCGCATGACAAGTGAAAAATCGCCGCGATGTAAACACAAGTCGACATACTTTTGTACTTACCCACGATTTATTTTGTAAGTTTTCTCTTTCGACTGCTATATCGGATCAAAAATTGGGTCGTCCCGCCGCGAAGCGCGGTGTCACCCACTAGTTCAAAACAAATAGCCTAACATCCAACCAAGGGTTATAATTCTTAAATAGAGTTTTTAAAAGATAAACTTGGAAACAGAGATACGATAACTAAGGAAAAGATAATGACTGGAAATAAATAAAACATAAATGGTTGGTTGGATGTTGATAAAAAAACCGGCGTCGATCCTAGCCACGGGTTGCCGGGTCGGGTCCTTGATCTTCATCTTCGGGCGAGTCTGGATCCGTATCATCCTCCCCCTCTAAAAAAGTACTCGTTCGCGAGTCATCATTAGCACCTGGATCATACGGAGATAAATCAGCAACATTGAAGGTGGCAGACACTTTGTAATGACCGGGAAGGTCAATCTTGTAAGCGTTATCGTTGATCCGTTTGAGAACACAGAATGGCCCATCAACCCGCGGGTGCAGTTTGCCAAAACGACCTTGTGGAAAACGTTCCTAGCGCAAAAATATCCACACAAGATCTCCTTCCTTGAAAACCACTTTGCGACGGTATTTATTAACATGGGATTGGTACTGCAGATTATGTTTGACTATTTGTTCACGGACTTGCTCGTGTAACAGTTTAATTTGGTTGGCCTGCTCCTCCCCATCGGCACAAAAGGGGCTAAGATCTTGCAATGGTGCCAAGTCAAGAAGGGTAAATGGGTTGCGCCCGTAAATAACAAAGAAGGGACTGCGACCCATGGCACTGTGGTTTGATCGATTATAGGCGAACTCTGCTTGAGGAAGAACCAAGTCCCATTTCTTTGGATTATCGCCCACCAAACTACGAAGGAGGTTTCCCAAACTCCGATTAGTAACTTCGGTTTGTCCATCGGTTTGGGGGTGGTGGGAGCTACTAAATTGTAGCTTCGCTCCCAAGCGTGTCCATAAAGTACGCCAAAAGTGACTAATGAATTTCACATCCCGATCTGATGTAATTGTTTTGGGGACGCCATGTAAACAAACGACCTCATCAAAATAGAGTCGCGCCACTTGTGAAGCATCGTACGTCTTGACACATGGTAAAACAATGGGCCATTTTAGAGAAATGATCAACAACAACCATGATTGAATCTTTTTTCGTTGTGTCAGGGGCAAGCCCAAAACGAAGTCTATACTAACATCCTCCCATGGCCGTTTGGGAGTAGGTAACGGAGTGTAAAGACCTTGGTTCGTATGATGCGTTTTGGCGACGTGACACGTACGACACCGTTTCAAAATTTTTGACACCTTGGGCCAAAAAACGGTCTTGCACCAAGGCGATTGTTTTGTCACGCCCAAAGTGTCCTGCCAAGGCCCCTTGGTGATACTCAAGAATGATCGCCTCGCGAAATGAAGAGAACGGAATGCATAGACGAGCCCCCTTGTAAAGTAGGCCATCCCGGCGTACGAAATCTCGATATGGTATTGAGGCACTCTTGGCCCATGCATCACAAAAATCAGGATCATCCTGATACAAAGAAGACAAAGATTTAAAACCCACCACCTCAAAAGATATCGAGGTCATAAGGGACGGGCGGCGGCTCAAGGCGTCGGCCACGGAGTTTGCTGAACCGGACTTGTGTCGAATAACAAAGTTAAAATCTTGTAACATCTCGACCCATTTAACATGTCGTGGGTTAAGTTTTGTCTGCCCCTGAATGAATTTTAGAGCCTGGTGGTCGGAGTAGAGAATAAATTCGTCGGGGAGAAGATAGTGTCGCCAATACTCGAGACTTCGAACGATAACGTAAAACTCTTTATCATATGTACTATACCGGCGTTGAGTGTTGCTCAATTTCTCACTAAAAAATGCAATAGGCCGCTGTTGTTGGCTCAAAACGCCGCAAATACCTACGCCGGATGCATCGCATTCAACCTGAAAAACATGCTCGAAATTGGGAAGGGCAAGGATCGGAGCTTGTGTGACGGCGAGTTTGAGTATGTCAAATGAGCGTTGCGCTGCGCATGACCACTCAAACTTTCGGCCTTTTAAGCAATCTGTGATAGGAGCCATGATGGTACTAAAATTACGAAAGAATCACCGGTAGAAGGAGGCTAACCCGTGAAAACTTCGAACCTCATGAAGCGAGGTAGGTGTCAGCCATGTGTTGCCGATACTTTAGAGTCATCCATGCGAATGCCCGTACCCGATACAAGATAACCCAAAAACACAAACTCGGGTGTGAGAAAGTGGAACTTTTTCCCATTGGCGTATAGCTTTTGTTGCCGGAGAACCAAAAAAATGTCGCGGAGGTGGACCAAGTGTTGTTCGACATTCTTGCTAAAAACCAAAATGTTGTCAAAATAAACGACGACGCATCGACCGATGAATGGCTTAAAAACATGATTCATGAGGCGCATGAACGTGCTAGGAGCATTAGACAAACCGAAGGGCTTGACCATCCATTCATATAACCCGTCTCACGTTTTAAACGCTGTTTTCTATTCGTCACTGGGGCGCATCCGGATTTGGTGATAGCCGCTGCGTAGATCAATTTTAGAGAAAACCGATGCGCCGTGTAAATGGTCAAGTAAATCATCAAACCGGGGTATGGGGAAACGGTATTTAATCGTGATTTTATTAACTGCACGACTATCAATACACATGCGAAACTTACCTCCTGGTTTTGGAACCAAAAGAGCCGGTACGACACACGGACTCATGCTCTTGCGGATAAGACCCTTGTCTAAGAGCTCGGTTACTTGGCGCTGGAGCTCCTCAAACTCCTTCGGATTCATGCGGTAAGCTGGATTGTTTAGAATACTAGCGCCCGGAATAAAATCAATACAATGTTGGATATCAAGTTCGAGGGGAAGACCGGCTGGAATATCATCTGGAGACACATCCGAAAATTCGGTGATTAACGGTTGGACTGCAACCGGAACTGTTGGAACGAGTGGATTCTGTCACACCCCGAAATATCAGAGCATTGGCGTGACTGGACTGGTATCTTCATTGCACAGCGAAAGCAAATAAGCTAAGACTTTTAGAATGCGAACGCCCACTAAGTACTCGACTCTTCATGGTTCTCCTATTCCAACCGTGCCTTAACTTTGAAAAGTAACCTGAGAAAGAAACATGCGAAAAATCAACATAAAGTTGAGCGAGTTCATAGTTTGTTTGTAAAAGATTTGAAATAAATCTTTTGAATAACCGATTTGTGAAATAATAGTGAGAAAACGAATTTAGAAATCATTTTCTTGCCAAGTTATATGGAAACTTTGTATTTGTAACGCATTAATGCCGTAAAACCATGTATTTGTAAACTCTTGATTTTTTTTGTAATGTTTGTATAACCGTCAATGCCCACCCTGACTTTGACTCCACGCCCGCAAAAATCTTATGCTTTGAATTTGTATAAAACATGGTATTTAATTTGTATAAATCAAGTATTTCTGTAAGTATGTATGTCCCTGGTATGTAGTAATAAGGAAAAAGAGATCACCAATGGGTTGCAAAGCCACTGGCATGTGTGAAAAGGTGCAGGAAGACTCAAACCTAGCAAATTTGTTACCGGGCTTCGGCTGTAAGACACAGTCACCTCTATGGGCCGCCCCGGCCTCACGGGTGTGGGCTCGCTACACCCAAATAGATCTATCACTCTTGTGTCCCTCGGTCCTAACAACGAGGATTGATGGCCTTAAGTGTTGTACCCACCCCTCACATGATCTAGTAGTAAACCCTCCTTACGCTAATCAAACCATGTATAAAATGTCTGTAATAATCGTAACATGTATTTTACCCCAGCCTCTAAGGCTGAACCTCCCCAGCCTCTAAGGCCAATTCCCCATTCTCTATATATTATCACCAAACGATCCATCCCTAGTCATGAAAATCATTCACATTTCGATAATACGCATTTGTTTTGTAAAAACTGGTATATTTAGTATATTCCATTCGTAAACCATTTGAGTTCCTCGAAATCCATTCGTAATATGATTTAGAAATATGAGTTTTCGTTCGTTCAAAAGCTTTGTATGTTCTTGCACAACGTGCTTTGTCTAAAAATATGCAGTCTTTGTTTATCGAAAACTTTGTATGTTTATGAAAAACGTGCATGTCTTTCCACCCCGAAAACATTCATAAAAATGTAAAACCGTAAAAAGGTGGGGTTATGAACTCACCTGAATATTCCTGTGCAAAGCTAGCTTAACACGACTTCGTAATGTCGTTTCCAAGACTTGACTTGCTAGCGTGTATTCTACAATATTTGTAACACCCCGTGTTTTCACAAGTCAAAGTCAAGGTCAAAGTCAACGACCGATTTCGCGCAACTTGACTTGTAGTAGATTTTTTTATTGTAACTATTATGTGGAGTAAGTGTCTATAAATGCAATAAATCGACACATGTTAATCGCTATTCAATCAACCTACGACTGTGAACTATAGGAAGTAACAATGCGATTAAGTTAATCAACTAATCATCAAGCTATGCCAATCAAATCGACAACAAATCGCAACTCGAGCTACGTATTTTACTTGTTATACGTGTGTGTGTGCCTTATGTGTTATCTGTGCATGTTTATTTATGTTGTGTTGTGGTAATCAATTAAAATGCAATCGAACTCAATCGAAACTCGAAATCGAACTCGAACACGAATCACAATCGAACTATGATAATTAGTGGAGAAAGGATAGCGCGAGATATGAATTAGTTGGGACTGAAAGTAATTTGACTAGGAAACCCTATCGTATCGAACCGCTCGCAATCGAAATCGAAACGCCAAAAATCGTCACGTCAAACACTTGAACCAAGCGCCATCCGGCCGGATAGCCATCCGACCGGATAGCCATCCAACCGGATAGCCCTTTGGGTCACAGGTCAAGTTCCATCCGACCAGGGTGTCATCCGACCAGATAGTCATCCGGGCGGTGTGTCATCCGATCGGATAGCCCTTTCCTCTTTTGGAACCCAATAAATACCCCTGTCATTGTCATTCTTTCCACTTTTGGAAACTCTCTGTCTGAACAACTCGTGCTCCCCACCTTTTCTTCGATTTCTCTCAACCCAGGTAAGATCTCGCCCTAAATCTTGTACTTTCTTTATCTACACGCACTCCTACACCTTTCTATCTTTTAAATCTTAACTTTCAACCGTGAAATCACCAGATTTCGGGTGTTCTAGGATGATGTCATCATGTGTTCTTCAAGAACTTCATGTTTTGGCCTCAATCCACCAAGAATAACTCAGATCTGAACGATTTCCACATGATTTCACAACGATCTCGCATAGATCTGAATATTTTCAAAAGGATTAAAGAGTTGAAAGAAATAAACACAAGTTTTCTCATTCTTTTACACTCAAAACACTCAAAACCGGTAGAATCGGGTTCTGATCTAGTCTCCTACTCAACCTTAGTGTTGTACTAGTTCAGATCTGGATTCCGCCCACGAGACACCGACTTCGGGTTAAACAAAAACAACCGTCTAGAGCCGGTAACTGACCGAGTTAGGGTGATTCCTGGTCGGTTTAGTCATCTGGGTCAAAATGGGAGTTCTGTTGGTTAACACGATGTCAAGACGTCTCGAAATAATGACAAACCCTCAAAATGACCAAGTGTAGGATGAACGGAACAATCAGAACGGATTGCTGTCTGACCGGATTGCTGTCCGATCGGATTGGTCATCCGAACGGATTGCCATCCAAACGGATCACACTTGGGTCCCACTTTAAACAACCTTATCTAAAAGTTTGAGTATTGAACGAATTGCAATCCGATCGGACAACCATCTGACTGGATTACTCTTCGGATCATGAGATACTAAGACTTTAAAGACTTAAACAATTTTCAACATGTTCATTAACAGCGTTGCCACCCGATCGGATGGACATCCGATCGAGTGACACTTCTGCTATGAACTTGCCTTCACTAAGTAATCTCACCACTAAGTTACCGTCCGACCGGATGACCATCCGAACGGATTGTCATCCGCACGACCCACCATCCGATCGAACGACTTGATGGATAGAGATACTTCAATGCTTTCAAAATACTACAACGAAAACTTCAAAAGTCAAGCCATCATACACAAACACATTCTTCTTATAGGAAGAAACAATCCACTCGAATCGTCATCCGACCGGACAAGCTGTCCGACCGGATGACCACCCGAACGGATTGTTATCCGCACGGATTGCTGTCCGATCGGATTACCATCCGATCGAACCACTATCCGACCCCTTTACACTTTGTGATGTTTTGCGCATCACTTATCGTTATGCTATCAAACCTATTCGGGCTAACCCTACTCGCTAAGCGCTCCCTTCAATCCATCAATCGCTATGAGTATACTCGATCCCTTTTTGCTTTACGCACTTTTGGGTGTTACATACGTTATGAATATTCAAACTACAACAATCACACTACTCAATACTATTTGAACGCTAACCGTTAATGCATGTTATACGTGGCTCATGAATGCTTGTTTGTTATGCTTACACATGGAATGCTGTCTACCTGCCTTAGCAACGATAGTACTATAGTTTGGACTCAGCACCCGTTCACACGGGGGTTGTTAAGGACCATTACTTGCATGGATTATGGTGGTAATCATGTATTGCGAACTGCCTCGGGCAGCAACCCGCAGTCATTGGTATCGATGGATCTATGTCGATAACTAACGTGCTTTATTTCACTATGTGTACATGCTGGTTATGCGTAAACGAATTCGAACTCTATATGCTATTATCAAACTTGTATGCTCACCTTTACATTATATGTATTGACTTTATTTTAACGTATGTGACAGGTGCTTAGGACGCACACTTGGTAGGAATTTAAAGCTAGAATAAAGCTTTAGAGCCCAACAAATAGTTGTCTGTAGTGGTCAAACTAAGGGTCTCTAGAAGCAGATAAACAATTGATGTCTATTTAAATCTGAGTTGTCGGAACAGAATATTTGCCTGGATCTTTGTCTGTAATAATTATTTTGCTGTTTGAGATACGGTATGGGACGTATTATTTAAATTGAATAGTATTGATAATTGTTATGGAAACTTCTGGACAATCTGTTTCGCTCAGTGCCATGCCCCGATGATTCCGCCATCGGTTGGGGTGTGACAGATTGGTATCAGAGCCATAACTATAGGGAATTAGGCGAGACTCGACCTAGTCCGAGTCGAAGTCTTAGATACCTAGACTATAGTTAAGAACCAACAGACCAACTCGAGTTCATCCAGTAGGGATTTCGTACGAGCTTATTCCTCACTAATCTCACTTATACTACACTATCACTACACTCAAATTTTCAACTAAAAAAGGGCGATAAAGTCGAGATTAGGTGTGAAAACCACAAACTCCCGACTAAATTGCTTAATCGATACTGTTCAGCGAGGGAATTATACCAAATTAGGGGTGAAACCCATATTTTGATGAATAATCTCCTCTATTTTATCAAACACAGGGACGAAGTTGTTAAGCCAGGGGTGAAACCCTAACCTTGACGACTTGTTCCGCATATTTTACAAAACTCTCACCAAGGTCTCGACGGACTCCAATTACCTGAAATCTTGATATGACTAATAGGGTGTGTGCCAAATGCCTAAGAATCGAGGCAAAAGCACAGTTCTGAAGGTCAGACATGAATGACAAGTCCTTGTGAATAGTCGAACCACCTTGGTTAGTCCAAGTCCACTAGCTGCAGACAATCTATCTCTCGATTTTCATGTGTTTTGGTGCTATTACTTGTTTATGTGCTTAATTTTGGACGAATTAATCGATTTGTGCCATTACTTCGATCGACACACACAACTCGCACTGAAATTCTACCCAAAAACGTTAACAAATCATTGAATTATGGGCGACTTTATACTACGATATACGCTCATGTTAGGTCCCGGTTTTCGCTCCGAAACGATTGCGAACCGAACGTGTGACGTGTGGAATCCGTACACGAACGTGACCGAACACACAAGAACGTAATATAACCAGTGATTCTATTGACAGATCTGAAATCGTACAAGACACCAGAATCACGTGGAGCACTTTCTCTCTCTAGCTTCTCTCTCTAGATCTAGAGCTCTTCAATTCTCCAAAATACCAAAAGTGTCAAAAGTTCTAAACCTAACACTTAGGTTCCTATTTATAGGCCGAGGGATCTAGAACTCTGTTTTCTGACTGCCTCTAGTGATTAAATGCGTATGTGTTTCCTTGCTTCTTTGCTTTACGTGCTTAGGTGTTATGTGCCTACATGCTTATGTGATTTTGTGCTCTATGTGTTATGTGTTTACGTGAATCTGCATGTTCCTGAGCTTTAGTAAGTAGTAGACGTGTGAGGTGAGATTCGAATACAATATGTTGAGTCCTGCGACGATGTCTGTTACAGACAATGTCATCTGGATCCCGTCACGCACTTTCTCGTCAAGAAAAGAGGGACAAACGCCTTGCTGCCATCATCGCAAAAAGTGTGGCAAAGGCCGTGAGTGATGTTTACGAGAATGCTAGCAAGTCATCTGAGGAATCGAGGACCGAAGCTCCTAAAGCTACCACCAAGTCCTTCAATTTCAAGAAATTCAAGTCGTGTGGGCCAAAGGAATTCACTGGCGAAGGAGGTCCTACTGCACTATTCCAATGGTTTGATTCCATTGAGGTCACTCTGCGACAGAGTGGTTGCCCCGATGACCTCCGAACACTGAATGCTACCGGAGTTTTCCAGTCCCGTGCACTAGACTGGTGGACGGTTGAGAGGAACAAGCGAGGGAACGATGCAGCCTACAGTCTGTCGTGGGACGAGCTCAAGGAAATCATGCTAGAGGAATTCTGCCCTCCTCACGAACATCAAAAGCTAGAAGATGAATTTTGGCACAAACATCAGCATGAAGGTGACAACGTTGCTCTCACTACTCGATTCAAATAGCTTAGCATCATCTGTCCCGATCAAGTCAAGACTCCGGAGATCATAATCAAGAAATACATCCAAGCTTTGCCCGACTGCGTCGCAGATTTCGTGCAAGCGGCTAAGACTAAGACGATCGAAGAGACTTACCTACTGGCCGCCAAAATCAACGATAAGAGGGTCAAGGCAGGTGTCTGGGATAAAACTCCAAAGCACCTGCATCAAACTACTGCCACCGCACCAACTACTGAACCCACCTCATCGAGCAACAAGAGGAAGAACAAGAGAAAGAACAGCTCCAGCAACAAGAACTGTACGATCACTGCTGCACCGATTCAAGCTGTACCAGCCCAACAGCGTCAAGTAGCGGCGCCTGTGGCTAATGCACCACCTGCAATGCGTGCGTACACTGGGCCACACCCGCTCTGCCCTACTTGTACCTACCACCATCCGACTGCCATTGCTTGCCGTTTTTGTGCTCATTGCAATGTGTACGGCCATTTTACTGCCAACTGCCGTATCTGACAAGCTCCTGCTCATCAAGCTCTACTCACTGCCCCACAGGGTCAACAAGCTCCTCCGGCACCCGCGGTCAAAGCCAGAGCCTGCTTCGCATGTGGCGACCCGAACCATTTTGCCAACATGTGCCCAAACTGGGTTGTGAAGCAAGAGCCTCAGCAACAGCAGCCTCAGCAGCAACAACCACAGCAGCAGCAACAACAGGCCGCATGCGCCAGAACTTTCAACCTCAACGTGCGTCAAGCCCAGGCCGACAACAACGTGGTCAATGGTACGTTCCTTGTGAATGGTAGTTATGCTTCATGTTTGTTTGATACTGGAGCCGATAATTGCTTTGTGTCGTTCGAATTCGAGAAACTCCTTAGTCGTAAACGCTCCCAACTCTCCTCGACGTTCGATGTTGAAGTAGCTACCGAAAGAACCGTCGCCGTCAATTCTGTTCTCCGTGATTGTACTCTCGAGCTCAACAATCACCTTTTCCCAATCGACCTTATTCCGATGCAACTCGGAAGTTTTGACGTCATAGTGGGCATGGACTTTCTTCGAGAAAACCATGCTGAAGTTGTGTGCTTCGACAAGATGATACGATTTTCGCTCGCGAATGGTGACTTATTATGTATATACGGTGATATTATTTCGAAGGGTCTCCAGCTTATGTCATGTGTGCAAGCTAGCAAGTATCTCCGCAAGGAATACAGGGCTTTCTTGGCTAACATTGTAGTAGCGGAGAAGGAAAAGAAAGAGAGGAAGGAAGTGAAAGACGTTCCTGTGGTTCGAGAATTTCTTAATGTTTTTCCAGAGGATCTTCCCGGACTACGTCCAAGTCGTGATATCGACTTTCGTATCGACCTCATTCCTGGAGCCAACCCTATTGCCAAAGCTCCTTATCGACTTGCGCCGTCTGAAATGCGCGAACTCTCAACCCAACTCCAGGAATTACTTGAGAAAGGCTTCATTCGCCCGAGCACCTCTCATTGGGGCGCGCCAGTCCTTTTCGTTAAAAAGAAGGATGGGTCGTTCAGGATGTGCATCGACTATCGGGAATTGAATAAGTTAACTATCAAGAACCGCTATCCCCTACCTCGCATCGACGATTTGTTTGATCAACTACAAGGTGCTACGTGTTTCTCAAAGATCGATCTACGTTCAGGATATCACCAGCTACGTATTCAAGAGGAGGATATACCCAAAACCGAGTTTCGCACTCGTTACGGCCATTACGAATTCGTTGTCATGCCTTTTGGTTTAACCAACGCACCAGCGGTTTTCATGGATCTGATGAATAGCGTGTGTAAACCATATCTCGACCGTTTCGTCATCGTATTCATCGATGATGTCTTGATCTATTCCAAGTCGAAAGCCGAACACGCGCTGCATCTACGTTTGGTTCTCGAGTTACTCCAGGGGAACCAACTCTATGCCAAGTTCTCCAAGTGCGAATTCTGGTTGGAGGAAGTTCTGTTTCTGGGTCACATTGTGAATAGTCGAGGCATTCACGTCGATCCTGCGAAGATTGAAGCTGTCAAGAGCTGGGTTACACCTAAGAACCCGTCTAAAGTCCGCTATTTTCTCGGACTAGCGGGCTATTATTGATGATTTATCGAGGGATTCTCAAAGATCGATGTGCCGCTTACCTCTCTCACACATAAAGACAAGCCTTTTGTTTGGAAGACCGAACAAGTGTCTGCCTTTCGAACCCTCAAGCACATGCTTTGCAACGCTCCCGTTCTCACATTGCCCGACGGAAATAATGATTTCATTGTCTATTGTGATGCTTCCAACCTTGGTCTTGGTTGTGTTCTCATGCAACGGGACAAGGTCATAGCTTACGCATCTCGTCTGCTCAAAATCCACGAGAAGAACTATACAACCCACGATCTCGAGCTAGGCGTAGTTGTTTTTGCATTAAAGATTTGGCGACACTACCTGTATGGTACCAAGTGAACGATCTTCACCGATCATAGGAGCCTACAACACATCTTTAATCAGAAGGAACTTAATATGCGTCAACGCCGATGGGTAGAACTTCTCAACGATTACGACTGTGAGATCCGTTATCACCCAGGCAAGGCGAATGTTGTTGCTGACGCACTTAGCAGACGGAGCTACCTGCTTAGCATTCGTAACGTTCAAGCCTAATACGATCTCGAAACCCTCATCCGCGACGCTCAACATGCGTGTTTTAACGAACGCACCCTGAAGAAGGAAAGAATCTACCATGATGGAGCCCAGCTTGTGAGCAAATCGAATGGAATATTTCACTTTCTGGACCAAATTTGGATTCCCAAATGAACCAACTTGCGACAGATCTTGATGGACGAAGCCCACAAATCCCGGTATTCTGTTCATCCCGGTGCCGATAAAATGTACCAGGACCTTCGTTATAAGTACTGATGGCCGGGTATGAAAAGGGATATCGCTCTCTACGTCGGAAAATGCCTAACTTGTGCTAGAGTCAAGGCTGAACATCAGAGACCCTCTGGCTTACTCGAACAACCACCAATTCCCATGTGGAAGTGGGAAAGTATAGCTATGGACTTTATAACCAAGCTACCACACACGTCATCAGGTCAGGATAGCATTTGGGTTGTGGTCGACCGCTTGACTAAATCAGCTCACTTTTTGCCAATACGGAAAGACTACAAGGTAGAACGATTAGCCCGAATCTACACCGTCGAGATCATTTGTAATCATGGGACGCCTCGTGACATCATCTCTGATCGTGACGCTCGGTTTACCTCGCGACTGTGGGAAACGTCTCAAACGGCACTCGGTACATCGCTTAATCTAAGTACCACTTTCCACCCTCAAACCAACGGTCAGACTGAAAGAACGATTCGTACTCTTGAAGACATGCTCCGTTCGTGTGTCATAGACTTCGGTGGTAATTGGGATAAATACCTGCCGTTAGTCGAGTTCTCGTATAACAACAGCTATCATTCTAGCATCTAAATGGCACCATTCGAGGCATTATACGGAAGAAGATGTCGGTCGCCTATTGTGTGGCACGAGATCGGTCATTGCAATTAACCGGCCCTGAGCTATTACAAGAAGCGACAGACAAAATTTTCCAAATTCGAGACAACCTGGTGAAAGCTCGGAACCGACAGAAAAGTTACGCCGATAAGAAACGCAAGCCCCTTGAATTTGATGTTGGTGACTACGTACTCCTAAAGGTATCACCTTGGAAGGGTGTGGTCCGATTCGGCAAGAAGGGAAAACTCGCGCCTCGATATGTTGGACGTTTTAAGATTCTGGAAAGGATCGGAAAAGTCGCCTACAGACTCGAACTACCGGAGGAACTTAGTAATGTCCACCGACTTTCCACGTGTCAAACCTCCGAAAGTGCCTAGCTAACCACGACTTACACGTGTCTCTCGATGATCTACAAGTGAACGAAACATTACACTTCGTGGAAAAGCCTGTCAAAATCATGGATCGCCAAACCAAGCAGCTCAGACGCTCTCGCATTCCCATAGTGAAAGTCCGATGGGAAGGCAAACAAGGCCCAGAGTTCACTTGGGAACTCGAAAGGGACATGAAGGCAAAGTACCCGCAATTGTTTAAAGAGAAAGTCTAGAAAGGGAAAGTTCTCAAACGTGAATCACGGCGTTGTACAACTTCCAGCCTAATTTCGGGAAGAAATTCCCTAAACAAGGGGAGGCTGTAACACCCCGTGTTTTCACAAGTCAAAGTCAAAGTCAAGGTCAAAGTCAACGACCGATTTCGCGCAACTTGACTTATAGTAGATTTCTTTTATTGTAACTATTATGTGGAGTAAGTGTCTATAAATGCAATAAATCGACACATGTTAATCGCTATTCAATCGACCTACGACTGTGAACTATAGGAAGTAACAATGCGATAAAGTTAATCAACTAATAATCAAGCTATGCCAATCAAATCGACAACAAATCGCAACTCGAGCTACGTATTTTACTTGTTTTTATACGTGTGTGTGTACCTTATATGTTATCTGTGCATGTTTATTTATGTTGTGTTGTGGTAATCAATCGAAATGCAATCGAACTCAATCGAAACTCGAAATCGAACTCGAACACGAATCACAATCGAACTATGATAATTAGTGGAGAAAGGATAGCGCGAGATATGAATTAGTTGGGACTGAAAGTAATTTGACTAGGAAACCCTATCGTATTGAACCGCTCACAATCGAAATCGAAATGCCAAAAATCGTCACGTCAAAAACAACCGTCTAGAGCCGGTAACTGACCGAGTTAGGGTGATTCCTGGTCGGTTTAGTCATCTGGGTCAAAATGGGAGTTCTGTTGGTTAACACGATGTCAAGACGTGTTGAAATAATGACAAACCATCAAAACGACCAAGTGTAGGACGAACGGAACAATCGGAACGGATTGCTGTCCGATCGGATAGGTCATCCGAACGGATCACACTTGGGTCCCACTTTAAACAACCTTATCTTAAAGTTTGAGTATTGAACGAATTGCAGTCCGATCGGACAACCATCTGACTGGATTACTCTTCGGATCATGAGATACTAAGACTTTAAAGACTTAAACAATTTTCAACATGTTCATTAACAGGGTTGCCACCCGATCGGATGGACATCCGATCGAGTAACACTTCTGCTGTGAACTTGCCTTCACTAAGTAATCTCACCACTAAGTTACCGTTCGACCGGACCACCGTCCGACCGGATTACCATCCGAACGGATTGTCATCCGCACGACCCACCATCCGATCGAACGACTTGATGGATAGAGATACTTCAATGCTTTCAAAATACTACAACGAAAACTTCAAAAGTCAAGCCATCATACACGAACACATTCTTCTTATAGGAAGAAACAATCCACTCGAATCGTCATCCGACCGGACAAGCTGTTCGACCGGATGACCACCCGAACGGATTGTTATCCGCACGGATTGCTGTCCGATCGGATTACCATCCGATCGAACCACTATCCGACCCCTTTACACTTTGTGACATTTTACGCATCACTTATCATTATGCTATCAAACCTATTCAGGCTAACCCTACTCGCTAAGCGCTCCCTTCAATCCATCAATCGCTGTGAGTATACTCGATCCCTTTTTGCTTTACGCACTTTTGGGTGTTACATACGTTACGAATATTCAAACTACAACAATCACACTACTCAATACTATTTGAACGCTAACTGTTAATGCATGTTATACGTGGCTCATGAATGCTTGTTTGTTATGCTTACACATGGAATGCTGTCTACCTGCCTTAGCAACGATAGTACTATAGTTTAGACTCATCACCCGTTCTTGTTTTTATGCTTACACATGGAATGCTGTCTACCTGCCTTAGCAACGATAGTACTATAGTTTGGACTCAGCACCCGTTCACACGGGGGTTGTTAAGGACCATTACTTGCATGGATTACGGTGGTAATCATGTATTGCGAACTGCCTCGGGCAGTCAACCCGCAGTCATTGGTATCGATGGATCTATGTCGATAACTAACGTGCTTCATTTCACTATGTGTACGTGCTGGTTATGCGTAAACGAATTCGAACTCTATATGTGTCACGGCCCCCGACCCGGTTTGACCCGTTTCAGGAGCCGCGGGACAGAAATCCCTTGGTATTTAATTAATTGAGTTTAACAGCGGAAATTTTCATCAGGATCTTTTTAAATGCAAAAATATTTCACGATTATTTTATTTCACAACGCGGGATAAAACCCCGGTAATTTATAATCATTTGATTTCAAGAAGAAATCTTTTATTTTACAAAACATGTTTCTTTATTTTATACTGAGCCACTTCCTTGAGCTTGTAGTGCTTTATGACACTTTTCCTAGATCATAACAGATCACCTGAAACATGTTTGAAAAATGTTTTGTCAGCGGGAAATACTGAGTGAATCATTCTATTTTGCATAATGATGCATAGTTATTAATTACAGCATAAGAGCGATTACAATGGCTTTTATCTTATTTTTATTTGGCGCTCTGTCACAATGGTGACAAGTCACAATGATGACGATGGTCATACCACTATTAGATCAATGAACCTAAATAGTGATGATTATCCCTAGTAGGTCAATGAACCTAACTGGGAGAAAATTAGTAATGTGCACAATACCCCACTAGCCAATTATTCAAGATATCCACGACTTAGTCCCTGTGATTATAACTTTTGAAAATAATTTGAGGTATTGTAAAATAGTTGATAAAAAGAGAATGACTCACATTGCAGATTTACTTATGAACAAAGCTTAGCCTACTGATTAGCCTTGATAACCTAGTTTAAATAATCAAGCACACAAATTAGGTTAGTAACTTAATACAGCATTTACGACAACTCACGAGATTAAAACCTTCACAACGAATGACAAAGTGCGATACTTAAACATCCATCGATTTAACGACGAATGACAAAGCATAAACCCTAATGTGGGCAGCACTTAAACATCCATTGGATAGTTTAATCGATCGGACATTAAATCGTAGCAGCGATCGAGTTATTACCCTGATTGCGGCGTCGATTAGTGATCCGTGTGTGTTAATTGTGGTAAACAGAGCATAACTTAGTGTATATTTTGAAGTTTTACGTCGTTTCAGTGCCCAAAATCAAGTCCCAAGGCCTTCTATTTATAGCAAGAATTTGACCCCCCTCGCGTGATGCGAGGGGTACTGCCCTGGGCGTCGCGTGACGCGAGGGACACCTATGTTTCATAGGGTTGCCACGTTCTCAACTAGGCTTGCTGACTTGACAGTTTCTCAAAATTCAATTTTGACAGCAAATTATTTAGATAATCGTAACTAGGGTTTACCCCCCTGAGTTTTAGGGGCCCTGATCCTGATTCCGATTGTTCTGAAAATTTTAGGGTTTGTGTAGAATCACTTGGGTGTCTCAATTAGGGTTTCCTATTGGACAATTAAAATAATAATTAGGACTTTTTAATACGAGTTGTTACATTCTCCCCACCTTAATAAAAATCTCGTCCTCGAGATTTACTGGAATAATTGAGGATACTTTCGCTTCATTTCTGATTCCATTTCCCAAGTGTATTAAGGTCCTATCTTTGAATCCCACTTTACTTGAACTAACACTAATCGTTGGTGCTTGAGAAACTTCACTTTTCTGTCTTCTATCTGAAAAGGTTTTCCTACAAATTTTAAATTTTTCATTTACCTCTATATCTTGAAGAGGTACTATCAAAGATTCGTCTGATAAACATTTCTTGAGATTGGATACATGAAATACATCATGTACTTCAGCTAATTCTTCTGGTAGTTGTAAACGATAAGCAACTAGTCCTATACGTTGGATCACTGGAAATGGTCCTACGTACCTTGGATTTAGCTTTCCTTTCTTATCAAATCTAACAACTCCTTTCCAAGGAGATACTTTCAATAGCATTTTGTCTCTAACTTGAAACTCCAACGGCTTTCGTCTATTATCTGTATAACTTTTCTGACGATCTCTAGCCGTCTTCAACCTTTCCTTCGTGATACTAAATATCATAGTCGTAGTCCCTTAGGATTTTCATCCATCTCCTTTGTCTCATGTTTAATTCTTTTTGCCCAAATATATGTCTTAAATTCTTATGATCCGTATAGACAGTAAACTTACTTCCATACAGATAATGTCTTTAATCTTAAGGGCAAAATTTATGGTTCCTAATTCTAAGTCATGAGCGGTATAGTTTTCTTCGTGCTTTTTCAATTGCCTTGATGCATACGCAATTACCTTCTTGCGTTGCATTAACACACATCTAAATCCTAGTTTTAAAGCATCACTGTATATTTTAAAATTTTCTGTTCCTTCTGGTAAGGCTAGGATTGGGGCATTTGTTAATTTATGCTTTAAGATCCTAAAGACTTCTTCTTTGTTTAGGTCCCCATTCACTTTCCTGTTTTACAGATTAACTTAATTAATGGTATAGCTATCTTGTAGAAATCCTTAATAAACTGTCTATAGTATCCAGCTAAACCTACAAAACTTCTAATTTCCATTGCAGATTGCGGAACCTTTCATTTGGTAATTACTACTATCTTATCAGGATCTATGTGAATACCTTCATGATTCACCATATGACCTAGAAATTGTACTTTTGGCAGCCAAAATTCACACTTCGAAAATTTGGCGTAAAGCTTTTCTTTTCTTAACAAAGTTAAGAGTATATGCAAATGCTGACAATGTTCGTCCTGACTTTTTGTATAAATAAGTATATCATCTATGAAGACAATTACAAATTTATCCAAATACGGTTTATAGATCCTATTCATCATGTCCATGAATGCTGCAGGTGCATTCGTTAACCCAAAGGGCATGACTGTAAACTCGTAATGACCATACCAAGTTTTGAAGGCAGTCTTAGGTATGTCTTCTTCTTGTACCTTCAATTGATGATATCCGGAACGTAAATCGATCTTAGAAAAATATCTATCTCCCTGGAATTGATCGAATAGATCATCAATTCTAGGTAATGGGTATCGATTCTTAATGATAACCTTATTCAATTCCCTATAATCAACACACATTCTCATCGACCCATTCTTTTTCTTAACAAACAACACTGGCGCTCCCCTAAGGGGATGAGATAGGTTGTATAAATCCTTTACTTAATAATTCATCTAATTGCTTTTTCAGTTTTAATATTTCTGTGGGTACTAACCGATAAGGTGCCTTGGCTATCGGTATAGTTCCTGGAATTAGATGAATTCTAAATTCTACCTCCCTATCTGGTAGGAACCCTGGTAATTCTTCTGGGAATATATCTGAATATTCTGAAACTACAGAAATTTTCTTAAGTTCTTTATCTTTAGTATTAATGATTACTGAAATCATATATACTATTCCTTGCTTTCGTTCATAATTAGCAACTTTCATTACTGATATGAACTTTACGGGTTTACATGGCTTATTTCCTGTAATCATTATTACTTCTCCAGTGGGTGCACAAATTTCTATGGAATTCTTATCACAGATAATTCGAGCATAGTTGTTTACTAACCAATCCATTCTTAACACAATATCGAATTCAACTAATTTCATAGATAATATGGTTGTAGAAAATTTATGACTTAAAAGGTCTATTTCTACGTTTTGCAGAATCTTATTTATTTTAACTGAATTCCCATCTGCCGTTTCTACTGTAAAAAATTGCCTACTGCTGATTAAAGGTAAGTTAAGAGTTTGGCAGAATGAAGTATTTTATAAAACTTGGGTTTGCACCAGAGTTAAATAATACTTCTGTGTAAACATTACGAACTAAGAACGTACCGGCTATCACATCTGGAATCATCTCGGCTTCTTGAGTAGTCAGCTGGAAGGCTCTTACATTCCTTTTTGCTCCTTCTACAGGTTTGGCTTTATTGTCAGATGGTTTGTTCAGTTTTGGACAATCTGGCCTAAGATGTCCAGCTTCTCCACAGTTGTAGCAGACTGGAAATTTCTTCCTCCTGCAGTCTTCTTCTTGATGCCCCGGAATTTTGCAAAAATTGAAATATCCTTTGCATCTTCCAAAATGCTTTCTTTTGCAAGAATTGCAAAATGGACTAGTAGAAGATTGTCCATTCCCTCCTCTCTTGAAATTGTTATGGTTACCCGAACGGAATCCTTGGGTAATCTTTTGGGCTACTTCCTTCCTTCTATTTTCTTCTCTTGTCCTTACTAGTTCATCAGGATCTTTTTAAATACAAAAATATTTCACGATTATTTTATTTCACAACGCGGGATAAAACCCCGGTAATTTATAATCATTTGATTTCAAGAAGAAATCTTTTATTTTACAAAACATGTTTCTTTATTTTATACTGAGCCACTTCCTTGAGCTTGTAGTGCTTTATGACACTTTTCCTAGATCATAACAGATCACCTGAAACATGTTTGAAAAAGGTTTTGTCAGCGGGAAATACTGAGTGAATCATTCTATTTTGCATAATGATGCATAGTTATTAATTACAGCATAAGAGCAATTACAACGGCTTTTATCTTATTTTTATATGGCGCTCTGTCACAATGGTGACAAGTCACAATGATGACGATGGTCATACCACTATTAGATCAATGAACCTAAATAGTGATGATTATCCCTAGTAGGTCAATGAACCTAACTGGGAGAAAATTAGTAATGTGCACAATACCCCACTAGCCAATTATTCAAGATATCCACGACTTAGTCCCTGTAATTATAACTTTTGAAAATAATTTGAGGTATTGTAAAATAGTTGATAAAAAGAGAATGACTCACATTGCAGATTTACTTATGAACAAAGCTTAGCCTACTGATTAGCCTTGATAACCTAGTTTAAATAATCAAGCCCACAAATTAGGTTAGTAACTTAATACAGCATTTACGACAACTCACGAGATTAAAACCTTCACAACGAATGACAAAGTGCGATACTTAAACATCCATCGATTTAACGACGAATGGCAAAGCATAAACCCTAATGTGGGCAGCACTTAAACATCCATTGGATAGTTTAATCGATCGGACATTAAATCGTAGCAGCGATCGAGTTATTACCCTGATTACGGCGTCGATTAGTGATCCGTGTGTGTTAATTGTGGTAAACAGAGCATAACTCAGTGTATATTTCGAAGTTTTACGTCGTTTCAGTGCCCAAAATCAAGTCCCAAGGCCTTCTATTTATAGCAAGAATTTGACCCCCCTCGCGTGACGCGAGGGGTACTGCCCTGGGCGTTGCGTGACGTGAGGGACACCTATGTTTCATAGGGTTGCCACGTTCTCAACTAGGCTTGCTGACTTGACAGTTTCTCAAAATTCAATTTCGACAGCAAATTATTTAGATAATCGTAACTAGGGTTTACCCCCCTGAGTTTTAGGGGCCCTGATCCTGATTCCGATTGTTCTAAAAATTTTAGGGTTTGTGTAGAATCTCTTGGGTGTCTCAATTAGGGTTTCCTATTGGACAATTAAAATAATAATTAGGACTTTTTAATACGAGTTGTTACAATATTCTATTATCAAACTTGTATGCTCACCTTTACATTATATGTATTGACTTTATTTTAACGTATGTGACAGGTGCTTAGGACGCACACTTGGTAGGAATTTGAAGCTAGAATAAAGCTTTAGAGCCCAACAAATAGTTGTCTGTAGTGGTCAAACTAAGGGTCTCTAAAAGCAGATAAACAATTGTTGTCTATTTAAATCTGAGTTGTCGGAACAGAATATTTGCCTGGATCTTTGTCTGTAATAATTATTTTGCTGTTTGAGATACCGTATGGGACGTATTATTTAAATTGAATACTATTGATAATTGTTATGGAAACTTCTGGACAATCTGTTTTGCTCACTGCCATGCCCCGATGATTCTGCCATCGGTTGGGGTGTGACAATATTCCTAACACGGAATATCTTATAAGTTTCTAAATAAAAGCGGTAACTAACTACGTGTCATCGAGCTCTACCGAATCGTTGACCGAACGATTCGACGGTAGTTATTAACTTGTAGGAAACAAGGAAGTTGTATTCGTTAAGTTTCGTTTATTGTTGGTAATTAATAAGTCTTGGAAGACTTAGTTCTCGAGAGGTTTAAAAATAACTAAATATTTATATTAAATATATAAACATATCGATAAGATCGCTTGTCGTCCCAAGAAATCTTTTGTATATAAAGGACTATGCGTATGAAACTAATATATAATAAACTTGTATTATATATGTCGCGTCTTGTATATATTTGCCAAAATATACGTATGTGTCATTTCGGCGTTTGAAATAAATATAAAAAAAGTTATATTTACCCTATAAAATTGTCATCGAGTTGTTGTGTTCGAAAATAAATATATAACTATATTTATTTTTATATAAGAAATCGTGTTGTACGAAATTTGAAATAAATATAAACTATATTTATTTTGTAAAACGAATTCAAGTCGTTTGGTATTTGAAATAAATATACAACTATATTTATCTCATAAAAGAAGCATCGTGTAGTTGATATTCGAAATAAACATATGAACTACATTTATTTTTACAAAAGAATTCCAAGTTATTTGATGTTCGGAATAAAAGCATACAATCTATATTTATCTTTGTAAGAGAATTGGCGAAATTGCGAAGTTTAGAATAAATATAATAACTTTATTTATTGTCGAAAATAATTTTCGAATCATCGTTTTCGTAAGTTGTGAAGTGTCGTCAAGAAAAGTTATTTGAATCCGATGGTTTTATTTTATGATAAAACGCTTTGTATTTACGAATTTTCTCGAAAAACGGGCAGAGTTTCCTCTGTTTTTGGACGTCCCCGACAACACAAGTTGTCGTTGTTTTATCAAAAATCAAAAAGATTCAAACAATATAATCAATGCAATCGAATATATAACTTTTATCGCGTAATAGACCATCGACTAAATATAAAATCTTGTAACGAAATGTCGGTTCGAGCTCGTTTACGTTAATAATGTAAAAATTATTAAATGACATAAATAACCGCGTCACTAAAATTCTTTACCAATTGTTGTGTCGAGTCGTTGAATGAGTTGACCGGGTCAACTGAGTTGACTCGGTTGACCGAGTTGACCGAACCGAATCTGACCCGAACCGACTGATCCGAACCACACCGTTGACTGTCTTGACCACTCTGACCAACTTTAACTGGACCACAAACCACGGCTGAACTAACCGAGTCCCGAACCCAAAACGTCACCAGAACTGATCTGTTGACCACTGTTGACCCGGACCGAGTTGACCCGTAAGCTGAGTTGACCGTGTCAACCCGTACCGCTTCTGAAGCTGAACCGAGTCCAAAATAATCTGAACCGAGTCCCGATCTGTGGCTGACCCGGAACTCGAATTCTGACCCGAGACTAAAACATCACCGTGAACCCGAGCTGTGACTGATTCGGATAGAAATTGGTGTCGACGACCTGACCCGAACCAAAAACAACCCTGTGAACCCAAAGCAAAACTCGAAACATTCTTTGAGCTGACCCGAAACGGAAACCACATACCTGAAACTGAACCGAGCCGCCGCCGATTCTCACCAGAAAACCAGGCAAACCAGAGAGTCACCGCCGCCTTCGACCAGCGGCTCTGCCGTCGTTGTCGAACCACCCGCCGCCGCCATCATCAACCTCCGCCGTCCCTCTCTCTCTCTACTCAGCTTCTCTCTCTCCATCTCGTCTCTCTCTCTCTCTCTCCCGCCTTTGTCTTCAGCCGTCGCTCACCACCACCCGATAACGGTGGTGGTGGTGGTCAGTCCGTCGAGGAGAGGGGGTTGTTGCAGGTGAGTCACCGGAGAAGAGGGGCGCCGTCAGCCCGTCGCCGGCCCTGTGTCCTCGGTCAATCATCGACCAGAGGTCGGGTGGGTTGTTTGGCAGTGAGTTTATGTTTGCTAGTGTGATGTTTACTCCATCTTTTTTGAAAGAATAGGTATTCTGAAAACCGTCGTGTTTAGCACGCCGATCATACTGCCATGGGCGTCCCAACATTAAGTGACATGCGTCCATCGGAAGGACTTCACACCATATCTCATCCATGTATTTGTTACCAATAGAAAAATGTACGAAGCAACGATGTGTAACCTTGATGAGGTTACCCTTCTTAAGCCACGTGAGTTGATAGGGTTCAGGGTGGGGTTGAAGGGGTAAATTATGTTTTTCCACCATTGAAGCGGCGACGATGTTTTCGCAACTACCCCCATCGATAACAACATCACAAACCTTACCTTTTGCTGTGCACTTGGTGCGAAAAATATTGTTGCGAAGCGATTGGGTGTCCTCTTCCGGGTTGTATACGAACGTATTTAGAATACGTTGGATTACAAGTGCCTCACCCCGATCGGGGTAAATAATCTCCGTTTCACCTGTAAACGTGGTTTCTGGCTCCTCGGTGTCGGTGTCAAATTTTGGTACTGCATCGTCCACAAAGGTAACAATTTGTTTGTTGGGGCAGTCCCGTTTGAAATGCCCGATACTGTTACATTTATGACAACGGTTGGTATTCGTGTCGGATTCTGCTGTAGCTACCGTTGCCGGTGGGTCGGCTTTGATTGGGCCGATCCGAGAGGATATAGGTGGAACAGTCCCAAGACGGGTTGGAAAACGGGAGGTCGTCGCCTTTGATTTTGACGCTAATGGTTTTTCGACCCGCTGCCCTAAGCTGCACACATCATTAAACGACCAATATTGTTGCAATAAAACCACATCGAAAATTTCGGACCGAAGTGCGCCCAAGAAACAGGCGATTACCTGTTCCTCTTCTTCTTCGATCCCACACCGCATACGTAACTGTTCGAACTCGGTGATAAATTCCTCAACCGAAAGTGAATTTTGTTTAAAATTGTGGTAGTCTAAGAAAGCATCTTGTTTGTGATTAACTGGTAAAAACTTGGAATGCATTAAGCGTTTCATCTTGTCCCATGTCTCCACCTTTCGTTTACCCTCCCGATAACGTTGGTGTTGTAAGTGTTCTCACCATAAAGAAGCATGTTTGCGTAAACGAATAGCGACAATTTTTACCTTTATGTTTTCTGGAATTTGGCGAAGGTCAAAGACGCGTTCAACAGTCTGGATCCAATCAATGAAGTTGTTGGGTTGCAAGCGACCCTCAAACTCGGGAATCTCGGTCCGAAGACCCCAAGAATACAACGGATCAGCCGGCGTTGGGACACTACGGTGTGGACGACGATCAAAAATATTGTAGCCGTCGGCATCGTCCTAAACTTCGGACTCCGTGTCGGACTCGTCTATTGGCGGTTGTTGATTCAATTCAAGTTCACAAAGCCGTTGTTGTAGTCTTTCGATCTTAGCGTCACGTGGGTCACGCTCGTTGCCTCTGGTGGCGAATCTACGGTGATGACGATGATCTCCCTCACGATCTGACATTCTGAGTAACCTGGTGCTGCTGATACCACTTGAAACGGATTCGTATACGAGTGGACGCTAGAACTCTAGCATGATAACCTGCCTCCGGCCAACCGGAACGACAAAGAACAATTCTGTTCTAAAAGAAAACTTTTCTTTATTCAAAACAAATAGCCTAACATCCAACCAAGGGTTATAATTATTAAATAGAGTTTTTAAAAGATAAACTTGGAAACAGAGATACGATAACTAAGGAAAAGATAATGACTGGAAATAAATAAAACATAAATGGTTGGTTGGATGTTGATAAAGAACCGACGCCGATCCTAGCCACGGGTTGCCGGGTCGGGTCCTTGATCCTCATCTTCGGGCGAGTCTGGATCCGTATCAAATACAAGTTATAAATTCTTGAAATAAAAAGGGCAATTTCTAACACTTTTGAAAGTTAAAATGGAAGTATAGCAAAGCTAGAAATTTAAATTGCCGTAACACTTTAAAGGAACTGCAATTTGGCAAACCTTTTGAAAATAAAAATAAGCATACCCGACTTGTTCTTCTTCGGCTTTAATACCGGCCGGTATTTTTATCCGGCGGCTCCAAGAAAACAAAAATAACCATACCCGACCTGACCTAATCAACGGAGTTAAGTGTTAATCTCTGTTTTTAAACATATTCCAAGAATAAAACCAAAGAAAAAAGCAAAAAACCAAAAGCTAAAAAAAGGAAAGGTGGAGGAGGTCACAATTGTCGGGGAAGCGACGGAGGCGACGGGACGGACCTGGAGGGGGCGGTGGTGTCGGGCCTCGCCGTGTCGGGGACGTTCCCCATACCATCCAGCCTAATCGTTGGAAATTTAGAGTTTATTAGGTAATGAAAACCACTAATCGTTGCTAATTTCAATACAATCACGAATTCAATTATTTTGACAATTTGAGAAGGCTAATCTTCTAATAATTTAAAGAAAAAGGATTGAGACTGCTAATTTCAATACAAATCACGAATTCAACTAATATTAGTGTGTTTTGGATGATAGACGTCATATTTGTGGGTTCTGTGTTGCGTTTTAGATGATAAGATTTTGAATATCGAATGACTAATATTAGTGTGTTTTATGTTGATTATCATGTTGGTTTTATATTCATAATTCTATGATGACGTGTTTGAATGTTTTATGGACTGTTAGGGTTTGGATATTGTGTTTTGGTGATCTTCACTCTGTTATTTGTGGGTTTTGAGTGTGTTTTACGGCTGAAATGATGGTGTTTTATGACATTGTACACTTTGTAGGAAAAATGGACTTTGTAGCTGAACCCTACCCTATACATATATATACACACATATATATACATATATAGGGTGAGAGTTGGTTATAAAGTTCATTTTTTCCTACAAAGTGTAAAAAAGTCATAAAACACTATAATGTCAACCATAAAACGCACTCAAAACTCACAAATAACATAGTGAAGATTACTAAAACACCATATTTGTAGGTTTTGTGTTGTGTTTTGGATGATAAGGCTTTGATTATTGGATGACTAACCTTAGTGTGTTTTAAGTTAATTATAATGTTGTGTTTTATATTCATAGTTGTACAAAGGTGTGGTTGAAGTTTATAAGGACTGTTAGGGTTTGAATATTGTGTTTTAAATCTCGTACAACACCTTTTTTAATTCATGTTCTCATGGTATGTCCATGATATCTCTATTATTCCCCATCGTAATATATTATTATATACTAATAATTAATTGGGTTTTATTTATTGTGTTGGCAATATGATTAATACTATGTTATTTTTATGCCATTGAAAATTGTACCTTGTTCTTTATTCCCTTGTACTTTGTTTCGTTAAAACATTGAATTCGGTCAAGAATCTATAATAGTACTTAGATTATACTTCTAAGATTCTAGCATATTAAAAATAGAAAAATTCTACAAGGATTTAGATATTGAACATTTGTTTCAACTAAACACAAGAATCATATATATATATATATATATATATATATATATATAGAGAGAGAGAGAGAGAGAGAAAGTATAATGTACAAAATGGCTTAACCTACATTAACATACGCGACATAATTTATAACGTGCGTACTTATTTTTTTCACTATTATAACGTGCGTGATTATCACCTCCACGCGTGATTATCACCTCCCATGCGTGATTATCACCCAAAAACTGCTCCCATGCGTTATTAGGGCTCCCATGCGTGATTATTGCCCAGATCTGATGGTTGAGCGCGTCGCGTACGTGAAGTAGGATAAGGACTTTTGTATGTTAACCTTTCCCTATATATATATATATATATATATATAGAGAGAGAGAGAGAGAGAAAGTATAATGTACAAAAGGCCTTATCGTACATTATCGTACGCGATCAAGTGTATAACATGCGTAATTACAATTTTGATCAAAATAACGTGCGTGATTTTGGATTCCATGCGTGATTATAAAAAAAACTGATTCCATGCGTGATTATATGTTCCCATGCGTGATTATATGTTCTATGCGTGATTATACCCTGATCCGACGGTTACGTTTGTCGCATATGTGAAGTACTGAAGGGGTATGGTCCCAAAAAGCCGCTCAACCCTCCTACAAGGTCGCGCGGGACCATACTCCTTATTCAGCAAATTTCTTATTGACAACCTCGCGCGGGCTACAACACAATCTGTTTTAACCGGCGCGAGGTGTGGACAATAGGAGGCTCCAATTACAACACTTAGCATTCTGAAAGAGCACTCAGTCATCCAAACCCTGCGCGAGAGAGTTACGTGCGCAGCAAGAATCGCGCAGGGCAGCAGCGCAAGGCTGTTTCAGATAGTACACAAGGTACAAGTAAAGAGCCAATCAGCGTCCTTCTGGCCATGCTCAATCATGCTCCACGATCGTCTGACATGCAGGAGACAAAAGTACTTAAGGACGCCTACATGGCACCAATCACAGGGCAGAGACAACTGCCCCATGATCTCCACTTACCTGCTGATGGCTGAGGGGCGGCCAGGCCGACAACAGTGACACGTGGCTCCAATCACATTGCGCCAACTCCAGAAAGCTCCTAGAAGCCACTAACGGTCGATACCAGTGAGACAAGGAGCATATCCTCTCATGTTGACGCCTTCAGGCCCAAGGCCCATCAGCCCATATCCTCTTACACCTCTCCGGCTATAAATAGAGACCTCACTTCACACGTTAAACATTCCATTCCCTCTACTCTCACTCTTAATACTCAATTATCTCCCCAAAGCAGTCGCTTATTCTCACGCCGGAGCCCGGTTAAGAGGGAAACCCCCACATTCCCCTCTTAACGAGTAACGGTGTTCTGTTTTGCAGGACTTAGACGATCATTACGAAGCTCAGGAAGCCATTAGAAGATTAACCACTATGGTAGGAACATAAACCAAACTGATTAGTCCCATAATTAGTTCCGTGTTTCTTCATTGGCGCTCACATTCCCCTCTTAACGTGTAACGGTGTTTTGTTTTGCAGGACTTAGACGATCATTACGAAGCTCAGGAAGCCATTAGAAGATTAACCACTATGGTAGGAACATAAACCAAACTGATTAGTCCCATAATTAGTTCCGTGTTTCTTCATTGGCGCCCACCGGTTTTCTACAAATATCTTTCATCTTCTTTTTCTGAGTTTTCGTTGGTTTTTCTTCCTTCGATCATGGCTGGTCAAGGAATCATTCCTGAGTTTGTTGGTTTCGGAGCAAACTCTAATGCAGCGTTGGGGGTGGACAATCAAAACGTCCAGCCACAACACATTGAAGAAATTGGCGAAATCGATGTAACCAACACTGGGGGACCGCGCGGGAGCATCACCCGCTGATCGGAGTGTCGCGCTCCGTTCAATAATAATATTTATATGCCCTAATTACCCTTAACAAATAGCTAGTGGTAGTGAGGGGTCGAACCATGAAGAGTATGTGGTTTGTGTGTGGATTCGATTGAATTATCATGAATGTCACGTATTATGAAGCTTACTAGAATTTCTTTGTGTTTTTCTTTAATTGAGAGATGTGAGTTTAAACTAAGTGAATTGATTAAGATGATTAACAACTAATGATTAACGATTACGAGAAAATTGATTACGAGAACAATAATAAGAAAAAGGAATCACACCCGGTTTCGGTAATTGCTCACTTAGGATTTCTACAAGTTTTAGATTCAACTCAAATGCATTCGATTAACGGATTTAGTGTACCGTGACTTAGGTGCTAATAGCTATCTACCTCCCGAAGAACGGACAAGAATACACTTTGTAATCAACACAAGTAAATCATAACAACGACAATGCACAATTACATATCACCATTTCGCAAAGTCATAACTTTTAACATCGTTCGACAGTTTAGGAATTCGAAACAAATGTACTACTATTGTCAAAAGTTTCAAAAATCAAATACAAATTGTCACTAAGTTGAAACAAGAACAATTCGAAATCCTAGAATTAACAACTACCTACACCATGGTGAAACCGAGATGATTAGCCGCTCATGGTTGAAAAAGCTTGATCACCGGATGTTTGGAACGTGAATGAGAACATCTTGAAGCTTGATGGATGAAGGAATGATGGATGATTAGGGTTTATGGATGATTATGGTGAGATGGTTGATGGATTAGATGAATTAGGGTTTGTATGTTTTTGATTGTGTGTTGGATGATGATGATTCGGGTTGTAGGTTGATGATAGATAGAATTGGTAGGTGAATGATGTTGATACTTGGCTCCAAGATGAAGATTCAAACTCCAAGTGAAGTGTAACCCCCGAGTTGAATGCCCCTCGACCAATAAACATCGACCGTGACTCAAAAAATCCCAAATTTCGCGTTCTGCAAATCCCTTAGCCGTCGCCGACGGCATATAACCCGTCGCCGACGGGCTGTAAATATGTCGAAGTCGTCCGACGGCTTAATTGACTGGATACGAGGACTTGTGGCCGACGGGGTTTTTTAAAAGGGCGTCGCCGACGGCTTGGGACCCGTCGGCGATGGGTTCTCTAGTCCACTTCTCCCATTTTCTTCGTTTTGCACTTCCGGCTGATCCGTAACGCGTCCCGATGCTCCGGTTTTTGACCCGATGACTCGTAAAGCTCCCGAAAAGCCCTTAAACTCCATCAAACCTGCATACACACAAATCTAATTAAAAGTAGGCCATTCAAGATTAAAACTCATAAAAACATAAAGTTACACGTTTACGAGCACCAGTTTTCAACCACGTATCACATCCCCACACTTGTCTTTTGCTTGCCCTCAAGCAAATCTGTTTTTCACTTTCACGTGGGTTGAACAAAGAACTCACTCCCCATTCCCGAGACTAAGGTTAAGGTCTATTGTCATACAAAAGTTCAAACCTTTTACAATTTACAACATATTTAACGGTAAGGTGAGTATTCACATATACAATGGTTATCCAAGATTAACCCGCCCGTAAAACTAACAAGTCATGCACATCCCTCACAATGTTCTCTCCACTCGGCTTATAATTTGGCTAATATTTATAATGTATTAGCACTATAAAGAATATTCACTCAAAACCGATTAGAACACATACCCGTATAAGCTTGCAACTCAATCATTCTCCACCATTGATCACAAACACTAAGCACAAGTCATAAGGTCTTTATGAGGGTTGTAACGGGGCTAGGCTAAGGGTAGGAATTAGGATATTTTAAAGTGGCTAAAGCGATGAAAATTCGATTTTTATTGCAAACCACTAACTTAAACAAAACTACATATAAACATCAACTATGGACAATAATCTTTCACCCTTTTATTTGACAACTACCAACACTTCTTTTTGTGTTTTTCTTCAACAATTTTCAATTTTTTTTTCATAATATTTTCTGTTTTTTTTAAGCAAACAATCAAGAATAACTATACAAATACGACTCCTATAATCGAACTTTCATCACACGGGTTTAAAAGAAAAAGGTTTAAGGGTTATGGGCTATAGGGTGGTCAAACGAAAGGTTTAGGCTCAAAATTGGCGACTATGGAATTTGTTCGGGTAAGGATAGATAAATGGTTTTAAGAGAAAAGGTTTACCTAATGCCTTAATCATTCTCGTGCTTGTATTCGGTCTATGGTCTCAAACGTATCAAAAGTTGCAAGTTCTACAATACGCGACTAATGGTCCACTCAAACAAAGAAACATGTAGATGTAAATCTATGATATAAAAGTGGCTCAAACCTCATGTATAAGGGTATGATATGTGATATGCATAAAATGCTAGTTTCTTAGGCGGATTATTCCCAAATAACCACCCGCTAAATACCCGTTATGCTTATTAATTTGAACTTGACCATGACAAAAGACCAAATGGGCTGTGACATCCCTCGTTGACTTGGTTACTTGTGCTTTTAAGATCGCTTTTGAAACAAGAAATTTTGAAAAATTTTTGAAATTTTCCCCCATCCCCACACTTGAGGTAAACATTGTCCTCAATGTATAGAATTTAAATGAACGGGTCAAAATCGAAAACTTTTACTACTCCCCCATCCCCACACTTGAGGTACATATTATCCTCAATGTGTAAGAACTAGAGTTTTTAAAACGCACAAGGGATGTGACACGACTACCCTTCCCAACATTTCACCCCGGAAAATAATATACAAGATACATTCCACTTATTACTAACTAAGAATCAAAGTAAAAAGAAACACATGCACCTGATTTTCGTCGCTTGATACTCATATCTCCTTCGTCTCTTCATAAAAACGGTTGTCCCGCGAACATGTTGTACCTACAAATTCTAATCCTTGTGTAGAAGCATGCTTCTCACAACCATCAAAATTTATTAGTTACCTAGTTCTACCCTTTTTATGAACATATTACCAAGCCATGTGTTACTTCACTTTGATTTATGTGGAAAATAATTTACAACAACAACAAACCTAACTCACTTTCGTAGGAATCACGGTTGCATTTAGCTTATGCAACAAGCCCTTTTAAACCCCCAATAGCTTAGGAGGACGAGAGGTCTCGTGAGGGTTATATAGGGAACACACCCACAACGTTCATTTAACTAGGCGAAAATAAATAACATGAAATAAAAAAAATAACGGAAACAAAATAATATGCAACAACAACAACAAAAGCATACCTCGCCTCTACCGCTGATATTGCTCGTTGGGATCAACTGGCGGGTTGGGCTGGTATTGATAACCAGTGAGGGCCTCAAACATCTCCCTATAGTCATCGAGTGGGTTTGACTCTCCTTGTGGCGGTGGTTGGTAAGGAATCGGAATGAAACTAGAACCAACTGCTTCGGGCCAATGAGGGGTGGGATCGGATGGGCCTAGTGGATGAGGAAGATTGGGGTAATCGGTCCACCCCGAGTGTTCGGCGTACGGGAGAACGGCTTGAAGGTCTCTTTGATGGCGCTCCTGGTCGTGGAGTATCTTGGTGTTGTTAATCGCCATTTGGTGAGAGACAGCCATAGCTCTCCATCGGCGTTGTTCTAACTCCCTTTGTGCGTTTTGGCGCCTAGCCTCATCTTCTTCCCATGCCCATCTTCGGGCTGTGACGTATGCGTATATATACATAATTTTGCAATGAATTTACACACGATTTGGTTTTAAATTTATAAAAGTGATTATTACTTTTACATCAAAACACACACGAAAGAGGCAAGTGTACCCCGTCATATATGTAATAAAGTATCGGTAAGAACCAAGTATCGATCCAAGGAAATGGGCGGAGAGATAATACTAGACCTTTGTCACTAAACTACCGGTAAAAACATAAGTTTGGTTGATTTTAACTAAACTAAAGTAAGCATAAATAAATACATAATAAAAACATAATAGAATATAGATAAAAAGCCTTGCTAAATACACAACCACAGCATGTCAACTAAGTCGGTTTTGGCACTAGAAGCATTCGGTCAATTTTCCAATTTAAGACAATTAGTATCCCTTTCGGGAATCCTAACATGACAATCATTCGGAAAGCTAAAACGATAAACACACTTTAACCACCTAAAATTGTTCTTTAACGTGCAATTGATAAATGTCTATGAAAATCTCTTAAAAATAAGTTAGTCATCCGTTAGGAGTTTTCTAACCGCACTTAATCTAGGAAAGAGACACCGATAAACACAATGCAACCACCGAGACAAGCATAAACTAGATTAAATCACAACCGAGTTCATTTTACAAATCTTGCACAATAATTCACCAAGAAAGCAATTTTGGCCTAAACTACTAACTAAGCTAATAAATCATGGCAAGAATTTATAACGACACCATCTAACCCGTTAAGGTCCTTACGTGACGGCAAGCTCTCTTGATTAACAATAATTACATTTTATTAAATCACTAACCATTTCTAGTATCATGATGCATACATTTAAACCAAGTTAAACTAGTTAACCAAATTCAAAGTTTACTAATACAAGATTAATTAAGCTTCATTTTTCAATTATCTTAACTAACCAAGCATCAATCATCCAACATAATTACTTATAATCAAGAATTCAATATCAATAACAAGGTTGCAAACTAATCATCAAAGATTAACATAGAAAATATTTCAAGTGTCATTACAAACAAAGCTTAACATACTAATGGCAATAATCTAGCAAGGGATTGTTTGTGTTTTTGCCCAAAGGCTACAATAATACATAAACAATAATCTAAGTACTTGAAAGATTAACAAAAACATGGAAAGATTAGAAAATCAAACCATAAACAAGTACTAGACTAAGGATCCGGGTAGTAATCGAGCTAAACGGGACAATGTGGCTTGAATCCGGGTGAAAGCTAACGCCTCCGGAGCCTGAAAATCGCATGTGAAGCTCTCCAAAAATCCAGAATGTCGAACAGAATGTTTCTGTTCTGTTTTTATATTTTTCCGCTGTCGCACGGTCGTTCTTCAGATGGCACGACCGTGCACTTTAAGCAATTATTAGGGATGGGGCACCATACTGCATACGTCATCAGATCTTTGACCAGATACGATATCGCACGACCATTCTTTGGATGGAACGGTCGTTCAGTTCCGAGTTCTTTGTTGCACGAGCTGCTGGGCCGGGCGTTCATCACCGAGATAAGGCTGGATCCTCGCAGACGCACGGTCGTTCTTCGGATGGCACGTCCGTGCATCACCGAGCTGACCTTAAATGCCTTGCACGCCTAGTCGCACCCTCGTTCAATGCCGGGTTGATTAGCAATTGTCGGAGATGCACGGTCGTGCATCAGGTCGCATGACCGTTCCACAGGCCCAGATCAGTTTCCTTAACAGAATGTCCGCAGCTTCGTCGTTTTGTCCGGAAAGTCCTCGTTTTTGCTATCATCTTGTCTGGTATGCTGTTTTAGGCCTGTAAACATAAATGTAGATAAATAAGTATCCGAATGACGGTTTTACGGCCAAAAACGCATAAAATAGGGGTAAAACGGGGGACTAAAATATGTGTAAATTAACGAATATCAAATCTCCCCACACTTGAACCTTGCTTGTCCTCAAGCAAGCTAAACTAAAAAGCAATAAAAGACATAAACAAACAAGAACGATAATTTACACACTATTTTATTTAAAACTACTATAAACGGTTAGCCGGTTTGTCGAAAGACAACATCAAAAGACTCAAACCTAACAAGCATATGCAATTTAAAAAGCGACAACCAAAAAGCCGTGACTTCACATTTAATTGACTCACATGTTAATCTTCACACGACTCACAATGTTCACACACTCGGTTTTATTTATGAAACATACATAAAATGTGTATGTGTAAACACTCAATGCCTAGTCAATGAAATGTGCAATATCATAAGCTTGTCATAAGATCTCGTCTCCACCAACTAACATGCAAACAAGTGTAAATCAAGAGGTCTTTACGGGTTATAACGTTAGGCTTGGGCGAAGGGTATGGAAGTGGAAATTTAAAGTGGCGAAAATGGTTAAAACTCGGTAGTAGCGTTTAACTAGCAAGAAATTAATACAACTATACATACAAACGCCTTAAAAGGCGACTAAAGCGCAATCGAGCTTATCAACGAAATTTTAACATTTAAGCATTCAAAATTGCTCGATTTCTATCAACTTCACCCTATTTTAGGGTGTTTTATTTTCTGTTTTTTTTTTTTTTTTTAGCATACGAAACTATACAATGAAATATAAACAATAACAAGCTAGTTAAACTATTATGTTAACCGAGTTTCAACACTAAAAAGGTTTAAAACATAAAAAGGCTAAATTTGGCTAAGTGGGCGATAATGTGGGTAAACAAAGGTGAACGGAAAGGCTCGACATGGTTAATCCTAAAGGGTAATATAAGGTGAACGGGAAGCACAACACAAAGAACAAGTACACAACAAAGGGGTAATCTAAGTGCCTCTATCACTTTTACACAAATTCACAAGTTCATGGTCTTAACAAGCATACTAGTGACAAGTTCTAAATTGCACATAACATCCGGCTCACTCCTATATCCGAAATGAACAAATATATAACAATCAAGGCTCAAATATGCTCACGTAACGGAAGGAATGGGTAAAAGTGTGAAAACTATCATGCAAGTCTTTCTTTGTTTGTCACGCTTTCCGGTTTCCTTTTTCAAAAATATTTTGCTTGTCGAGTTTTTATCAAGTCCGATGCTTTCTAAAACACAACCAACCGGTTTATTTACAAAAATATATACAAAATACAAGTATTTTTGAATGATTTTTCTGATTTTCTGATTTTTTTTATATAAGAGGACAAACAAAGCTAAGTTAACAAAGTTAACCCCCTCCCCACACTTGAACTTCGCATTGTCCCCAATGCGAGACCCGAAATATAGAGAAAGGGATAAAAATACTCCCCTCAAGATGATGTTGGTGCCACGAGACTTCCGAAGCTCTATCTGGTACGTGATCCGGTCCAAGATCCGATAGCTAAAACCTGCGAGTATGTCACATGTGCACCCAAAACATAACAGAAATAGAAAAATCACAAAACAACCATAATGTACATAAATACTAAAATCCAAACAAAACACAAAGGAAATTGTCTGAAATACATAACCGGGGTGTTTTAAATAATAGTCAAAATAAACACCCAAAAGTAAATAAAGTACTGAAATAGAAAAAACACCACCAACTGCTATCACCACCGCCAACTACTTATCTCCATCATCATCATCATGTCTCGTATAGGACGGGCCGACATCGCCATGACCAGGGGGGTTCCACGGTGGGAACTCCGGCGGGTGCTGAAAATAGTCGGGGTATGCGTGATGCATCTCCTCGAAAAGATAAGAAAACCCCGCAGACACCCCCTGGTATAAAGCATCCTGGCTCTGCCGAAGCTGGTCATGTGTGGCCCGAATCTGAGCCTGACTGGCTCGAATCTCGTCCTGGCTAGATCTGATCTCGTCAAAGTAGGTACCATGCTGCTCCTGCGTCACACGCATATCCTGTAACTGTTGGTAGAACGTGGGCCAGTCCTCATGCTGATGAAAGGCGTGGTGCTGCGGCGAGTGTGGTGGTGTCGGTGGCTGGTGCTGCTGCTGCGGACCCTGCTCTCCCATCTCAACATCCTCATCTTCCTCCTCATCTGGAGGCAACGGGTCCCAGACCTCGTTATTCAATCCCCTCAACCTATCACCCCTATCAAGCTCAACAATCACCCCCATGAACTTCAGTGACCGGATATCGACATGAACCCCCTCAGTAATCAAAGTGAGACCCTGAAGAACCTCCTCAGTCATATAGCCTTCGTTGTAGGCTATTTCGGTCACGTACTGACCGCCATGAATCTCACTATTCGGGGTCCGCCCCGAGCTCTTGACGAAATACTCAGCCATGCGTGCGCCCAGGTTGATTGGTGCTTTGTCAACCAACGCATATAAAAAGATCAAGTCAGGTGTGGGACAGTTGCCGAGACTGTCCATGCGTCCGCATATCGAATGGCTGAATACATGGTGCATCACTCGCACCAGAGGGTCTCAGAGTCGCGAGGCCTTTGACATCCTCGGGTTGTAGGGCTCCCCAATAGCGTTTTCTGCCCAAAATGCATCCCGATCTGCGTCAGAGGGGAAGGTGAACTGTTCAGTGAAGACATTTTCATCATCCATGTCGTCCCGAGTATAAATCCCTAGCCTCCGTCCTAAACGACCAACCGACCAACTATGCCATTGCCCACATAACCTGAAATTCACACGATGCTTGTAGCGAAATTTAGGTCTTCTATAAGCAGCCGGCTTTTCATAGGAATACGATGCAAAGAACTCTATAGTCAGCTCCCGGTAAACGGGTCGGTTGCAAGCGACTAGATTAGCAAGTGGGCGACTCATCATGTCGTCTAATCTCTCATACTGATTGAGTTCCCGCATGACTTCCCAGTCCAACCATCGTGGGACTCCGAACTGTCCCCGCCTTTCCCACAAGGCGTCGCGCTTCGGGATGCACAAAGCTTCTTTCTCAATGTCGGGGTCAAACTGAAGGAAAGGGCGATCCATCTGTAATGGGGAACATTGTTAGAAAGACAGAAACAGGAGAGATAAGAATTGAAAACAGCCGAGCAGCAAATTATGAAGAAACTGTCCAACTGAACTGGGCATATGGCACGGTCGTTCTTCGAGACGCACGGTCGTGCGTCTCCGAGAACTAACAGACCAAGCCCACAAATACCGGAACTGCACGGCGTGCGACCAACGGCACCACCGTGCAACTCCGAACAATCAGCAAATTATCGAAAACATCCGGCAAGGCACGATCGTTCCATTCAAGGAACGTCCGTGCGACTACGTATTTCTGCAGAATCTGACCCAGGCTCTTAGTAGCCCGATTTTTTCACAAATCATCAAGTTTGTACATAAACAGGGGTCAGAAAATGCACCAGATGTTCACGATACTTCGATTCAACAAGGGTTAGGGTTTCGATTTGTTTATGAAGAGAACCCTAATAAATCTCTTGAAGAATCGGACGAAATCTAACCTAGAAAGCAAGAAAACAAGAAATCTACAACTAGGAACGTACCGTGCGAAGAAGGGTGTGAGATCGTGCGAAAAACCGTGCGAAAATGATGAAGAATCACTCTAGAACGGCCTGCAGCGACTAGGGTTCGCGAATGAGGGATTTTGCAGCAGATGAGGGTATATATAATGTGCAAAATGACAAAATTTCCCTCAGCCTGACGCACGGTCGTTCGACCTATGGCACGGTCGTGCGTCGCCGACATCGCTCAAACCCAGACCACTTTTCTCGGAAATGCACCAGGGGTGCGATCCATCGTGCCGACCCTCGGAGACGCACGGTCGTGCGACCCGAGGAACGGTCGTGCATCAGGTGCAGATCAGAAAAATCTGCAGAAGCTATTTCCAGCAACTGTTTCGGCCGTTTTTCGCCGTTTTTTCGACACACCAACTGTTCTAACAATATTGCAATACAGAACCTTCGCCCGGTACGTACGAAAACTAAACAAACTAATGTAAACTACCTAACTAACCTAAATTACGCTAAAACTACAAAAATACAAAAAAGGACTATTTTACCCTTATAGCGCCAAAGACGCTCCTGCTACATTTTTTCGCCGAGTCAGTAGCGTAGACTCATGCTAAATTTTTGTCGGCGAGTCGATAGCAAGACTCCATGCTAAATTTTTGTCGGCGAGTCGATAGCAAGACTCATGTCCCCACGCTTGTTACAAGTGCGGGCCATTACCACGCCCCTTCGGATTCTGCTCGGTATTGCCCGGAAGACCACCTGGAGGTCTCTCCGACATCATTTTCGCCAACTGGCCCACTTGATTCTCGATGGTCTGAATGGAAGCCTTTTGACTCCGCATTTCTCCCTCGTTGACCATGAACCGCTCCTCATGCTGCTGATATCGCTTCTCAGCCATTTGATTAGCATTATTGGAGTTGTTCAGCAGCTGTGCCATCATTTCCTCTAGCTTTGCGTTGCTTTGAGAGGCGTGAGGCTGAGAATTGCTTCCTGAGCCTTGATTATGATACTGTGGCTGGAAGGACTGACCTTGAGATTGTTGTGGCGCGGGGGCATGTTGAGCATATCCGTGTGCGTTCTGGTTCCCAGAACCAGATTTCCACCCAAAGTTTGGGTTATTCCTCCACCCGGGATTGTACGTGTTGCTATAGGGGTTATTTTGGGGCCTGATTTGATTGCCCATGTAGTTCACCTCCTCGTGACCTGTAAACATAACACCCTGCTCACACGTACCTGCACGTGTGCAACTCCGCACTGATCACACGATGGCGATTGAATTCGCGAGACATTCTGAGACTGATCAATTCTTGTTGCCAAAGCTCCAATTTGTGCAGTAAGAGCCGTATATGTATCCACAGCATGAACTCCGGAAGTGGATGATGTCTTATTCCGTGCTCCACCGTGGCGAGAACTTGACTTCAACGCAGCTTTCTCTATGATCGCGTAAGCTTCAGTCGGTGTCTTTGTTCCAAGATCGCCTCCTGCATACACGTCTAAACGCTCCTGCAAGTCATAATTGAGTCCCTGATAAAAGGTCAGTACTAGTTGCCTTTTGGACAACCCGTGATGTGGGACATCAATTAAGAGGTCTTTAAACCTCTCCCAAGCTGCGTGTAGAGATTCCCCCTCATCTTGCTTGAACGTCATGATACGGTTCCTCAATTTAGTCGTCTTTTCCGGAGGAAAATATTTTTGCACAAATTGTTCTGCCATCTCGGCCCAAGTGGTGATAGATCCGGCCGGAAGTGACAAAAGCCAAGCACTGGCTTTGTCTCGCAATGAAAACGGAAAGAGCCGCAAACGGATCGCGTCCTCAGAAACATCTCTAATCTTGAAAGTCGAGCACACCTCGAGAAATTTTGCGATGTGCCGACCCGGATCATCGTGATCCTTCCCATCAAACTGCACCGAGTTTTGTATCATATTAATGATGCTGGATTTTATCTCGAAACTCGGTGCTGCTGCCGTCGGTCGAGTGATGCTCGGTAGCAAACCTTCTCCTCCGGGCTGGTTTGTTTCATTCAAAGGTCTGTCGTCGTCTGCCATGGTTGCGTTTCCTCCTGCCACTGAGCCCTCGGCTTCAGCGGGTACCACCTGCTCCTGCTCACCTGCTGCGAGTATCAGGCCAACTGCACGAGATTTCTCACGAAGACGTCTCCTCAGATCACGCTCGGGCTCGTCTGACGGCTCAATAGGATTGGGAGCGGGGGTATAGGACATTAACCTGCAAACGAAAATTTGACACAATGAATATTTTATTAATATAATAATGCTGCCCGTTTTTTTTTTCAGCTGAATAGAAGCAGAAAATTATTATAAATGGGCTGAAAAATTTATTAAAATTCGAAAATGAGCCCGAAATTTTATAAAAATCAACACAATAAAAATAATCGAATCGGCTAAAGTAAAAATGATACCCGAAGCCGAAAAATCAAAGAATAAATAAATAAATAAATAAATCCGGATCGAATAAATAAATGGAACAAAAATTTACAAACGTACCAAAAATGATTTGGAAAACGAATAAATGAAATAAAAACAAGAAATATTAACAAATAAATAAACAAATAAATAATCAAGAAATTATACACAAATATTAACAAGTATATACATCGATAACATAATGACTCGGGTCGTTCCTAAAACTCGCCATTTCCCCGGCAACGGCGCCAAAAACTTGACGTATGCGTATATATACATAATTTTGCAATGAATTTACACACGATTTGGTTTTAAATTTATAAAAGTGATTATTACTTTTACATCAAAACACACACGAAAGAGGCAAGTGTACCCCGTCATATATGTAATAAAGTATCGGTAAGAACCAAGTATTGATCCAAGGAAATGGGCGGAGAGATAATACTAGACCTTTGTCACTAAACTACCGGTAAAAACATAAGTTTGGTTGATTTTAACTAAACTAAAGTAAGCATAAATAAATACATAATAAAAACATAATAGAATATAGATAAAAAGCCTTGCTAAATACACAACCACAACATGTCAACTAAGTCGGTTTTGGCACTAGAAGCATTCGGTCAATTTTCCAATTTAAGACAATTAGTATCCCTTTCGGGAATCCTAACATGACAATCATTTGGAAAGCTAAAACGATAAACACACTTTAACCACCTAAAATTGTTCTTTAACGTGCAATTGATAAATGTCTATGAAAATCTCTTAAAAATAAGTTAGTCATCCGTTAGGAGTTTTCTAACCGCACTTAATCAAGGAAAGAGACACCGATAAACACAATGCAACCACCGAGACAAGCATAAACTAGATTAAATCACAACCGAGTTCATTTTACAAATCTTGCACAATAATTCACCAAGAAAGCAATTTTGGCCTAAACTACTAACTAAGCTAATAAATCATGGCAAGAATTTATAACGACACCATCTAACCCGTTAAGGTCCTTACGTGACGGCAAGCTCTCTTGATTAACAATAATTACATTTTATTAAATCACTAACCATTTCTAGTATCATGATGCATACATTTAAACCAAGTTAAACTAGTTAACCAAATTCAAAGTTTACTAATACAAGATTAATTAAGCTTCATTTTTCAATTATCTTAACTAACCAAGCATCAATCATCCAACATAATTACTTATAATCAAGAATTCAATATCAATAACAAGGTTGCAAACTAATCATCAAAGATTAACATAGAAAATATTTCAAGTGTCATTACAAACAAAGCTTAACATACTAATGGCAATAATCTAGCAAGGGATTGTTTGTGTTTTTTCCCAAAGGCTACAATAATACATAAACAATAATCTAAGTACTTGAAAGATTAACAAAAACATGGAAAGATTAGAAAATCAAACCATAAACAAGTACTAGACTAAGGATCCGGGTAGTAATCGAGCTAAACGGGACAATGTGGCTTGAATCCGGGTGAAAGCTAACGCCTCCGGAGCCTGAAAATCGCATGTGAAGCTCTCCAAAAATCCAGAATGTCGAACAGAATGTTTCTGTTCTGTTTTTATATTTTTCCGCTGTCGCACAGTCGTTCTTCAGATGGCACGACCGTGCACTTTAAGCAATTATTAGGGATGGGGCACCATACTGCATACGTCATCAGATCTTTGACCAGATACGATATCGCACGACCGTTCTTCGGATGGAACGGTCGTTCAGTTCCGAGTTCTTTGTTGCACGAGCTGCTGGGCCGGGCGTTCATCACCGAGATAAGGCTGGATCCTCGCAGACGCACGGTCGTTCTTCGGATGGCACGTCCGTGCATCACCGAGCTGACCTTAAATGCCTTGCACGCCTAGTCGCACCCTCGTTCAATGCCGGGTTGATTAGCAATTGTCAGAGATGCACGGTCGTGCATCAGGTCGCACGACCGTTCCACAGGCCCAGATCAGTTTCCTTAACAGAATGTCCGCAGCTTCGTCGTTTTGTCCGGAAAGTCCTCGTTTTTGCTATCATCTTGTCTGGTATGCTGTTTTAGGCCTGTAAACATAAATGTAGATAAATAAGTATCCGAATGACGGTTTTACGGCCAAAAACGCATAAAATAGGGGTAAAACGGGGGACTAAAATATGTGTAAATTAACGAATATCAGGCTGCCTCATCCTCTTGCATCTTCGCCAACTGTTCCATGTGTGACCTCTGCATTGCTTGGAACAGTTGTTGCTCTTCCACAAACTTATCCATTCTCTCTCGATGGGCTGCTTGAACTGCCCAAAACTCCTGCATTTGAGGGCCCTGTGCCTCCTCATAGGCTTCCCTCCTTCTGTTATACTTTCGGCCTTCACCTATGCATGCAGAGACATTGTCATATATCTCTTGTTGTCCCCGATCAAAATTTTTGTAGGAGGGCACCCGTCTAATGTTCATAAAGCCCGCCACATCTGCATTAATTTCTCTATGCGGCCTCATGTATCTTTGTCTTGGTCTTTGTGGACCGGAGGGTTCAACTTCCTCCTCTTCATCACCCATCTCTTCATCTTCTCCCGATTCCGGTGGTGCCCCTGAAGTAAGGAACTCATACTTATGACCCAACCTGTCGGTCACAACATACTTGTTCCCCGAGAGTTTAACTTCTATATTCCAGTTCTTCTTCATGGAGTCCTTGTTAATTTCCTCCAACGGTTTAGTTACCCATAGTGATTCCGAAGGTAAGCAATTTTGTTGAACAATCATGGCACTAATGAGGCGTGCGTATGGAATAAAACGCCTCTGGGATGACTCCCGAGTAGCCCACGTATTCATCATCACTATGTGTCTCCATGACAATGACGGGGTCCCGTATAGCAAAGAATGCACCACCCTACAGTCACCCGCTCTAACACCCCCACGATCACCAAAATGTTCTCAACATTAATCCCTTGGAGAATCTTTCCCTGAATCGTCATTTGCTTTCTCTTTGCCTCTCCTCCATCATGGTAAGGTAAAATAGCCGCGGTCATCTGCTCTGGATCACCGTCATTCATATGATTATCCAAAAATTGTTGCATAGTTGGATAGTCATATGCTTGCACCCCCAGAGAATCAAAGCGTGCAATGCAGTTGATTGTCTCGAAGGACATCGTCATTACCCCCCGGCTTGTTTTACCAATCAATTTCCACTCAGCAGGAGGACTATCTTTATTCACAAACCTCAACGTCGACAACCACTCTCACACATCCATCAAATACACTCGCGAAGTGTTATCTTCACACCAATTAAGCACCCTTTCCCAACCTTGGCGTTCAAACATTTGTGTTATTCCGATTTGTTTAAACTCTTCAACATTCACCACTCTTTCACATAAACTCCTTTCCGGAACTGAGGTACTCACTTTGTTAACCATTTTCCATTTCCAAAGCTTGGCCTCTAACTTCCTATCTTGGTACGCGGATAAGGATTTGTTCTTCTCATCATCCCATATCTTTGCGTTTTGACTATCCCTAAACTTTGCCCACTCCCAATCTTGCCTATACAATCTCGCATCACCTTCTTCGATGGAGCTTAATTGCTCCCATTTCCTCGGTATTAAACCGGAAGAAGAACCGACTCCTGATGATGAAGCTTGCCCTGTAGTCTTTTGTCTTTTACCACCGGCCATAACTTTGTGTTGTTAAACAAGAAGAACTAAGAAAAGATGGAAAGCAAGCACTTGATGAACACCCTTTCCAAAAACCCTAGGTAACACGCCCAGAAATTTTGCAAAATAGCAAGAATTGATGAAAACCGTGTTGGGGGTTTTGTTCCTCTCGAGAAATTACTCAGAATGGACTCAAGAATCAGGTGATTTGGTGGAGATTTGAGAAAGTTATGAGAGTTTGAAGGTTTCTAGGGTTCTTGAGGGCTTTTGGAGAAGATGGTAATGGTAGGCGATGTTTAGAGAAAGATGGCAGGGCTTTTTAGAGGGTATAGATGATGTGGAATGAATGTGGGTCGATTGTAGTGGTTGAGAATGAGTTAAAGTTGAGTTTAGATGGTTAAAATGGTGTTTGTTTCGGTTTTAAGCATAAAGGAACGAACCAGCCGCCGACAGCAGACAAGAGCCCGTCGCCGACGGGTTGTCAAAATTGTGAAACGGGCCGACGGCTTTTCTTCCTGTCTACGGGCTAAGTGTGCCGACGGAGCTTTTTCCGAAGCCGTCACCGACGGCCGCCACCCTGTCGCCGACGGGCTTTAATTTTAATTTTTTTTTTGAAAAATATAAGGATTTTTATGAACTTTCTTTAAAGGAACTATGTACAAAAAACAAAAAAAAAATCCTAGAAAATATTAAAAATCTTTTTGTGATTTTTTATAAGTTAAATTTTTAAAAACGCGGAAACCGTTAACGGCCCTACCACCCCCCGAAAAGTCGTGTATTGTCCCTAATACACACAAATAAGTCTTAAAACATACCTTTTTGTCTTCAAAACCTATTCGTGATATCCGAACTTCACACAATCAAGAGGATTAGTACGAGACAAAAACGATTAAACAAAAGAACACACAAACAATTAAATAGATGGTACATAACTTTACAAAAGTTGTTACCGGTCCTTTTCATTCGACCTCATAAACCGGAATGCTTACCATAAAGCTCACCGATTCCTTGTTTTCATCCAACTTTTCGTTACCATCGAGGAACGGTTTTAGTCGATGACCATTTACCGTTTGTCGTATTCCATCCTTTGGATCCTCGATTGTAACATCACCCAATTGTCCGACCCGGGTAATCACATAGGGTCCCATCCATTTGCTCCGGAGCTTCCCGGGAAAGAACTTGAGCTTCGAATTGTAGAGCCACACTTTTTGTCCAACCTCGAGCTCTTTCTTCCTCAACTTGGCATCATGCGCCTTCTTCATCCCATCCTTGTATTTGGACGCGCATTCATATGCCATTTCCCTTAGCTCCTCCAACTCACATAACTTGAGTTTGCGTTCCTTACCTGCATCATCATATTGAACATTGACTTCTTTAATAGCCCATAATGATTTGTGCATAAGTTCAACCGGTAAATGACAATTTTTACCGTAAACCAACCGGTAAGGTGTAGTGCCAATGGGTGTCTTATGTGCCGTACGGTAGGCCCATAAAGCATCGTTCAGTTTAATTGACCAATCCTTACGGTCCGCCCGCACGGTCTTTTGCAAAATCTCTTTGATTTGCCTATTTGACACCTCAACTTGCCCGCTTGTTTGCGGGTGATAGGGGGTAGCGATTCTATGGTCAACACCAAACCGTTTTAAAACTTTCCAAACCGAAAGTTTTTAAAGTGAGATCCTCCGTCACTTATGATGACACGAGGAATCCCAAACCTTGAGAAAATATTGGTTTGAACAAAATTACACACTACGGAATGGTCGTTCGTCTTGGTGGCTATTGCTTCAACCCACTTTGACACATAGTCAACGGCCACCAAGATGTACAAGTTGCCATAAGAATTGGGGAATGGGCCCATGAAATCAATACCCCAGACATCGAAAACATCGACTACAAGGATTGGTTGCATGGGCATCTCATCCCTTTTTGAAATACCCCCTATTTTCTAGCACTCTATGCAATTCTTTGAAAACTCATTAGCATCTTTAAAAATAGTAGGCCAATAAAGGCCACAATTCAACACTTTGTGACCCGTTTTGTGACCACTAAAATGGCCACCACACGCAAACGAATGTAGATGCTGCAATACGCTTGGAATTTCCTCATCATCTATGCATCTTCTTATCACTTGATCCGCACACTCCTTCCACAAGTGCGGTTCTTCCAACCGGTAGTACTTGATTTGGGACTAAAGTGTTGCCTCTTCCGTCTATCCCAATGTGCTGGCATATCCCCTGTAACAAGATAATTGACAATGTTAGCATACCATGGTAGTTTATCTAATTTCATTATGTGATCATCTGGGAAAGACTCATTGATCTCTACAGTTGTAGGATCTTCTTCAACCATCAACTGGGACAAATGGTCCGCCACAACATTCTCGGTACCCTTTTTGTCCCGTATCTCCAAATCAAACTCTTGTAGCAACAACACCCATCGGATCAATCTCGGTTTAGCATCTTTCTTCTCCATGAGGTACCTAACTGCAGTGTGATCAGAATAAATAATCACTTTACTACCCCATATATATGCCCGAAATTTATCCAACGCATATACCACCGCAAGTAGCTCTTTTTCGGTAGTGGTGTAATTCAATTGTGCATCCGAAAGAGTCTTACTCGCGTAGTATATGGCAACGGGTTTCTTTTCAACCCGTTGTCCCAACACGGCCCCCACCGTATAATCACTCGCATCGCACATAATTTCAAAAGGAAAAGACCAATTTGGAGATTGCAAGATTGGGGCCTCAACTAACTTCTCTTTCAAATAGTTAAAAGCATTTTGGCAATTTTCATTAAAATCAAACGGTTGGTCTTTTAACAACAAATTACATAAAGGCTTGGTTATATCACTAAAACCCTTAATAAATCGCCGATAAAACCCTGCGTGACCTAGAAAAGACCTAACACCTTTAACAATCGTGGGATACGGTAAAGTAGATATAACTTGTACCTTAGCACGATCAACCTCTATCCCACGACTTGACACCACGTGTCCCAACACTATTCCCTCTTGAACCATAAAATGGCTCTTTTCCCAACTTAAGACCAAACTTGTTTCGACACACCTTCTTAACACTTTATCTAGTTGGTCCAAACAAGCCTCAAAAGATGACCCAAAAATTGAGAAATCATCCATGAAGATTTCCAAAGACTTCCCCACCATATCTGAAAAGATACTCATCATACAGCTTTGGAAGGTGGAGGGGGCGTTACATAATCCAAACGGCATTCGCCTAAATGCGAAAGTGTCGTAGGGACAAGTAAACGTGGTCTTTGCTTGGTCTTCCGGATGGATGGCGATTTGGTTATAACCAGAATAGCCATCTAAGAAGCAATAAAATTTTTGCCCCGACAATTTCTCAACTATTTGATCAATGAACGGTAAAGGAAAATGATCTTTGGAAGTTGCGGTATTCAACTTCCTATAATCAATACAAATTCACCACCCGGTTACCGGCCGAGTGGCTACCTCTTCACCTGCGTCATTTTTGATGACTTGTATGCCCGCTTTCTTGGGAACCGTGTGTGTTGGGCTCACCCATTGGCTATCCGAGATCGGGTAAATAATACCCGCATCGAGCCATTTCAGCACTTCCTTCTTCACTACCTCCCGCATGTTCGGATTTAATCTCCGTTGTGCATCTCGAACGGGAGTCACATTCTCTTCCGTGATGATTTTGTGCACCACCACCGAGGGACTAATACCCTTCAAATCAGCAATGGTCCATCCAATCGCCGCCTGATTAGTGACCAAAACACCCATCAATTTATCCTCTTGCTCCACGGTTAAATTTGATGCAATGATAATCGGGAGTGTGTTGCCTTCACCAACATAAGCATATTTGAGATGCTTAGGCAACGCCTTCAATTCAACCTCCGGAGGCTCTACTAACGACGGCTTCAACTTGGTGTCAATGCTCTCCGGTAAACTCTCAACTTGGTGCGTCCATGTCGGTTTTCCATCTCTAACCGCAAGCACCTCCAAACTTCTCACTTCGTCGTCTATGCTCTTATCCATCTCCACCTGTGACCTGTCAAGCATATAACAATCCTCCATTGTGTTTTCCCCATCTACGACTGTGTCGCAAAGAGGTATACACGTGTCAACGACGTCCGCCATATAGCATTCATCATCAACTGGAGGGTTCATAAGTCCGGAAAAAACATGCAACCTCAACCTTCGGTTTCCAAATGTCATGTCAACCATTCCCGTTTTGCAATCAATTTGAGAATTTGCGGTTGCTAAGAACGGTCGACCCAAAATCACCATAGGTTGCTTGGTTGGGTCCTTGGCCACGTAATCAAGTACTAGGAAGTCCACCGGATAGTAAAAATCCTTGATTTTCACTATCACATCCGAAACAACTCCACGGGGTAGTTTGGGTGTCAAATCGGCTAACACCACGGTGGTGTTTGACGATTGAAGTGGACCAAACTCGTATTGGTCATACAAACTACCCGGTAGAATGCTCACGCTAGCACCAAGATCTAGAAGTGCCCGGTTGATTTAAAATCGCCTACTTGAATTGAAATAATAGGCGCACCCGGATCTTGGAGCTTAGGTGGGAGTGCACCCGAAAGAATCGAACTCACGTTTTCGGTTAAATCTAATTTTTTTTGGAAATTTGTGAGTGCTTTTTTGGGTACACAAATCTTTCAAGTACTTAGCATACGACGGTACTTGTTTGATTGCATCCAAAAGAGGTAAATTTATTTTTACTTGTTTAAAAATTTCCAACAACTCTTCTTGTTATGGACCTCTTTTGTTTACAATTTTCTTTATGGGTCCCTTCAATGCTTCGGGATAAGGGGCGGTATTAGCCTCCACACCCTTTTCCTTAGCCTTGGGGACGGGGATGGTCACAACGGGAGTGTTACTGTTCTTTTTCAAGTCATTTTTATTTTGACCCGTTTGACCATCCTCATTCTCATCTTCACTAGCATCCTCCACCACCCCTTCAACAAACTGGGGTGATGGTGTTTTGACACCATTATCAACGACTCGACCACTACGTAAAGTAATTTTATTAATTGGTACCTCACGTGTGTTCCTTGAGCTTGACCCTTGATGCTTAGGGTTCACCGCGGTGTCACTTGGGAGCCTTCCCGTGCTTCCTCTCATTTGAGCCATTTCCTCCGCGAGTTGGCCCACTTGCTTTGCCAATGCCTCATGTGCTTTATCCCGAATCTCGTTTGTCTTCTTTATCTCCTTGATATCATGGTGAGATTCTTTTATATTGTTTTGAGATTCTTTTTGCATATTCAACAAAGCATCCATTTTGGCACTCAAATCATCGCCACCGGTTTGATTGTTCGACCCGCTTCCATTACCGCCTTGATTGTTGTAATTCCTTTGGTACCCACCTTGGTAGTTATTGTCCCTACCTTGGTACCCTTGGTTGTAATTTCGTTGATAACCTCCTTGGTTACCACCTTGACGGTTTTGATATGATGATCCGCTTTGACCTCCTTGGTTACCCGATTGAAAATTCGGGTTCATTTGATTTGAAGCATTACCATATCGGAAGTTAGGGTGATTTCTCAAACCCGGATGATAAGTGTTGGAGTTCATATCATATTGCTTCCTATCTCCATACACTTGGTTGACTTCCTCTGTGTAGTCACTCGGCCCCGTTGGACATTGTTCCGCTCTATGTCCAATATCACCACAACCTTCACATACCTCGAATTGAACCGCATTTACTTCCTTTTTCTTCATTGGAGCCATTTCCCGTTCTAAGGTAGAAATCCGATCTTTAGAGTCAAGATCGGGAAGTGACCGTGAAATGGGATGCTTCTTAGCTCGATCGGCCGATTCTTTCTCTTTCGAACGTTTACTCATCCGTTCCAAGAATTCCCAATCATCATCTTCATGGTTGCTTAGAAGGGTCCCATTGCTTGTTGATTCAAGTCGGTTCCATGTGTTGTCATCTAAACCCCGTACAAAGCACTTAACCAACTCCCACTTCTCGATTTGATGATGTGGGCATCTTCGCATCATTTCTTTAAATCTTGTAAAGGCTTCATGCAACGGTTCGCCCGATAATTGGCGAAAAGACCTAATTTCATCACGAGCATCATCGGTCTTCACCATAGAATAGTATTCATCTAGAAAAGCTTGTTGCATTTCTCCCCATGTGCGGATGCTATTGGCCGGGAGTGTAAGGAACCATTGCTTCGCTTTGTCTTCCAATGAGAATTGGAACAAACGAAGTTTAACCTCATCTAGTGCAAATTTATGCCCCCCGATAGTGCTGCAAATGGACAAAAACTCTGTCAAATGTGTGTACGGTTCGTCGTTAGATCTTCCATTAAAATGAGGAAGTATGTTGATGTAATGTGGTTTACAATCAAACATCCTCCTCTCACAAACGATTGGGGAGTCGTTCTCGGTGGCAACCGGCCTAAAACGATCATTCACTCCCCATGGAGGTCGTTGACGACGATGGGGACCATTAACTTCTTGATCGACCGGTCTTCTATTATCCCTTCTTTCACCTCTTCGATCATCTCTTCGATCATCTCTTCTATTATCCCTTGGGTTACCACCTCCCACGAAATGAGGAATCCGGTTAGGGTTTGCATTGTTGTTGTTGTTATAAAACCCATCATTCCGGTTCCGTTAGTCATTGTTTCGTGGTTGACGGTTGTTCCCATAACCATCATTTCTTCCACCTCCATAACCATAGTCGTCGTCCCCAACATAATTGGCATTTTGGTAGCCAAATTCCTCATCATCATACCTTCTAGCGTTGTAGACGTTTCCCCTATTCACGTAGCCCCAATCTTCATCATCGTTAGCCCTATCATCATAGTACCCCCCCCCCCCCCCCCCGTCATCCGAATTTTTCGTATGAACACTCACATGTTCCGGCGATTGATAACCGGGAACACTATACGGTTCATCATCGGGGATTGCATTCCTCAAGTCATCGATGTTGAAGAATAGGTCTTCATTTGCGGGATTGCCGCGATCACGATTTCCCCGACGGTCGGAATTGACATTCCGGTCATCTAGGTTGATGGGTAAAGAGGTTTGTCGATGAAGGTTTTGTTGTTGAGGTGTTCTTTGATTGTGGTTGGGATTTTGGTTTTGGAAAGGTGGTGTGGGTGGTCCGGTATTGTTGTTATTACCACCCGGTCACGCTGGAGGTATAGGTTGCATATTTGGAGCGGGATTGAAGTTGCTTCGGTATTGGAATTGGTTTGGGTTTTGGTTTTGGTTGAAGTTTTGGTTAGAGTTTTGGTTCGCCATTGAATCAGTTTCAATGGACGGTGTGTGTTGTGGTGTTTGGTTGGTTTGATTAGAAGCAAGTGTTGCTTCTAACCGGCTTGCTAGGTTTCTTCTTGCGACTCTTTCGATTTCCGGTTCGTAGACTAAAGGTGAAGTCCTCCCGGAGTTCCGCGTATGCATGCACTACCTGTAACCTGCACAAGTAACACACCCCGCGTAACAAGGAAAAAGACAAGTACAAAAAGAAATCTAAACAAATTAAACAGATAATCACGCAAATTCAAACACTATCCAAACACAAAGCGCACGCACTCCCCGGCAACGGCGCCAAAATTTGATCGGAGTGTCGCGCTCCGGTCAAAGATAATATTTATATGCCCTAATTACCCTTAACAAATAGCTAGTGGTAGTGAGGGGTCGAACCACGAAGAGTATGTGGTTTGTGTGTGGATTCGATTGAATTATCTAGAATGTCACGTATTATGAAGCTTACTAGAATTTCTTTGTGTTTTTCTTTAATTGAGAGATGTGAGTTTAAACTAAGTGAATTGATTAAGATGATTAACAACTAATGATTAACGATTACGAGAAAATTGATTACGAGAACAATAATAAGAAAAAGGAATCACACCCGGTTTCGGTAATTGCTCACTTAGGATTTCTACAAGTTTTAGATTCAACTCAAATGCATTCGATTAACGGATTTAGTGTACCGTGACTTAGGTGCTAATAGCTATCTACCTCCCGAAGAACGGACAAGAATACACTTTGTAATCAACACAAGTAAATCATAACAACGACAATGCACAATTACATATCACCATTTCGCAAAGTCATAACTTTTAACATCGTTCGACAGTTTAGGAATTCGAAACAAATGTAATACTATTGTCAAAAGTTTCAAAAATCAAATACAAATTGTCACTAAGTTGAAACAAGAACAATTCGAAATCCTAGAATTAACAACTACCTACACCGTGGTGAAACCGAGATGATTAGCCGCTCATGGTTGAAAAAGCTTGATCACCGGATGTTTGGAACGTGAATGAGAACATCTTGAAGCTTGATGGATGAAGGAATGATGGATGATTAGGGTTTATGGATGATTATGGTGAGATGTTGATGGATTAGATGAATTAGGGTTTGTATGTTTTTGATTGTGTGTTGGATGATGATGATTCGGGTTGTAGGTTGATGATAGATAGAATTGGTAGGTGAATGATGTTGATACTTGGCTCCAAGATGAAGATTCAAACTCCAAGTGAAGTGTAACCCCTGAGTTGAATGCCCCTCGACCAATAAACATCGACCGTGACTCAAAAAATCCCAAATTTCGCGTTCTGCAAATCCCTTAGCCGTCGCCGACGGCATATAACCCGTCGCCGACGGGCTGTAAATATGTCGAAGCCGTCCGACGGCTTAATTGACTGGATACGAGGACTTGTGGCCGACTGGGTTTTTAAAAAGGGCGTCGTCGACGGCTTGGGACCCGTCGGCGACGGGTTCTCTAGTCCACTTCTCCCATTTTCTTCGTTTCGCACTTCCGGCTGATCCGTAACGCGTCCCGATGCTCCGGTTTTTTACCCGATGACTCGTAAAGCTCCCGAAAAGCCCTTAAACTCCATCAAACCTGCATAAACACAAATCTAATTAAAAGTAGGCCATTCAAGATTAAAACTCATATAAAAACATAAAGTTACACGTTTACGAGCACCAGTTTTCAACCACGTATCACCCGCATCACTGAGACGGTAACCCCAGGAAGCAATGGCGCTGGACCTTAAAACCCAGCTCCACCTTAGAACGTTTCGGCGCTACTAGGGCTACCAGAGGGCGAAACTCCAGCCTCGTGGTACGCCAAGAATATTGCCACCATTAACGCCGCGTATCAATATCAGATCGCACAACAAGCAGTCTTAACGGTAGAACCGTCCTTGGTTACTCCCCAGGGGCAGAGTCAGGGGGCGCGCCAGATACCCCCACAGCAAAACATCCAAGGCAGAATTAATAGACCTCCCCCTACCAGAAGACTAAGCGTGCATAACACGCACGATACACGGGGAGGAACAGAAAGCTATTATGACTATCCGTCACATGTCCAAAGAGGCCCAGTTCATAGCCGGCTCACGCCGCGCAACATGAACAATGAATGGGAAGATACTGACCCGAATGAACCAACTTGGCAAGATGATGAGGGTTCGTCAGTCTTCAATCACTTGCAGTGGAACCATGAATATTACAAACCAAGACAACACGTAGGGTACACCGAAGAGGCAGAGCAAGACTTTCACCTCGCCTATCGACCAGCTGAAGCTGTAGAACATTCAAAGTTCATTCCAAAGATCGCGCTGGCGCCGCTTAAAAGAGAGAAGTTACCTCCGACGGTTGGAAAGTTTAACGGATTGACTGATCCTGATGATCACGTCAGAGTTTTCACAAGCGTGGGTTGCATGGGAGGATGGAATATGCCCTTGTGGTGCCATCTGTTTATTCAAACGCTTACAGGGACTGCTCGCGCCTGGTTAGACAGCCTTCCTCCGGGAAAGATCAAGTCATGGATGGATTTTAGGACACGGTTTTTGAATCACTTCAGTCAACAGAGACGTTACCAGCTTTGAATCACTTTTTGCCAATACGGGAAGACTACAAGGTAGAACGATTAGCCCGAATCTACACCGACGAGATCATTTGTAATCATGGGACGCCTCGTGACATCATCTCTGATCGTGACGCTCGGTTTACCTCACGACTGTGGGAAACGTTTCAAACGGCACTCGGTACATCGCTTAATCTAAGTACCACTTTCCACCCTCAAACCGACGGTCAGACTGAAAGAACGATTCGTACTCTTGAAGACATGCTCCGTTCGTGTGTCATAGACTTCGGTGGTAATTGGGATAAATACCTGCCGTTAGTCGAGTTCTCGTATAACAACAGCTATCATTCTAGCATCTAAATGGCACCATTCGAGGCATTATACGGAAGAAGATGTCGGTCGCCTATTGTGTGGCACGAGATCGGTCATTGCAATTAACCGGCCCTGAGCTATTACAAGAAACGACAGACAAAATTTTCCAAATTCGAGACAACCTGGTGAAAGCTCAGAACCGACAAAAAAGGTACGCCGATAAGAAACACAAGCCCCTTGAATTTGACGTTGGTGACTACGTACTCCTAAAGGTATCACCTTGGAAGGGTGTGGTCCGATTCGGCAAGAAGGGAAAACTCGCGCCTCGATATGTTGGACCTTTTAAGATTCTGGAAAGGATCAAAAAAGTCGCCTACAGACTCGAACTACCGGAGGAACTTAGTAATGTCCACCCGACTTTCCACGTGTCAAACCTCCGAAAGTGCCTAGCCAACCACGACTTACACGTGTCTCTCGATGATCTACAAGTGAACGAAACATTACACTTCGTGGAAAATCCTGTCAAAATCATGGATCGCCAAACCAAGCAGCTCAGACGCTCTCGCATTCCCATAGTGAAAGTCCGAGGGGAAGGCAAACAAGGCCCAGAGTTCACTTGGGAACTCGAAAGGGACATGAAGGCAAAGTACCCGCAGTTGTTTAAAGAGAAAGTCTAGAAAGGGAAAGTTCTCAAACGTGAATCACGGCGTTGTACAACTTCCAGCCTAATTTCGGGACGAAATTCCCTAAACAAGGGGAGGCTGTAACACCCCGTGTTTTCACAAGTCAAAGTCAAGGTCAAAGTCAACGACCGATTTCGCGCAACTTGACTTGTAGTAGATTTCTTTTATTGTAACTATTATGTGGATTAAGTGTCTATAAATGCAATAAATCGACACATGTTAATCGCTATTCAATCGACCTACGACTGTGAACTATAGGAAGTAACAATGCGATAAAGTTAATCAACTAATAATCAAGCTATGCCAATCAAATCGACAACAAATCGCAACTCGAGCTACGTATTTTACTTGTTGTTATACGTGTGTGTGTACCTTATGTGTTATCTGTACATGTTTATTTATGTTGTGTTGTGGTAATCAATCGAAATGCAATCGAACTCAATCGAAACTCGAAATCGAACTCGAACACGAATCACAATCGAGCTATGATAATTAGTGGAGAAAGGATAGCGCGAGATATGAATTAGTTGGGACTGAAAGTAATTTGACTAGGAAACCCTATCGTATCGAACCGCTCGCAATCGAAATCGAAACGCCAAAAATCGTCACGTCAAAAACAACCGTCTAGAGCCGGTAACTGACCGAGTTAGGGTGATTCCTGGTCGGTTTAGTCATCTGGGTCAAAATGGGAGTTCTGTTGGTTAACACGATGTCATGACGTGTCGAAATAACGACAAACCATCAAAACGACCAAGTGTAGGACGAACGGAACAATCGGAAAGGATTGCTGTCCGATCGGATAAGTCATCCGAATGGATCACACTTGGGTCCCACTTTAAACAACCTTATCTTAAAGTTTGAGTATTGAACGAATTGCAATCCGATCGGACAACCATCTGACTGGATTACTCTTCGGATCATGAGATACTAAGACTTTAAAGACTTAAACAATTTTCAACATGTTCATTAACAGGGTTGCCACCCGATCGGATGGACATCCGATCGAGTGACACTTCTGCTGTGAACTTGCCTTCACTAAGTAATCTCACCACTAAGTTACCGTCCGACCGGACCACCATCCGAACGGATTGTCATCCGCACGACCCACCAACCGATCGAACGACTTGATGGATAGAGATACTTCAATGCTTTCAAAATACTACAACAAAAACTTCAAAAGTCAAGCCATCATACACGAACACATTCTTCTTATAGGAAGAAACAATCCACTCGAATCGTCATCCGACCGGACAAGCTGTTCGACCGGATGACCACCCGAACGGATTGTTATCCGCACGGATTGCTATCCGCACGGATTGCTGTCCGATCGGATTACCATCTGATCGAACCACTATCCGACCCCTTTACACTTTGTGATGTGTTACGCATCACTTATCGTTATGCTATCAAACCTATTCAGGCTAACCCTACTCGCTAAGCGCTCCCTTCAATCCATCAATCGCTGTGAGTATACTCGATCCCTTTTTGCTTTACGCACTTTTGGGTGTTACATACGTTATGAATATTCAAACTACAACAATCACACTACTCAATACTATTTGAACGCTAACCGTTAATGCATGTTATACGTGGCTCATGAATGCTTGTTTGTTATGCTTACACATGGAATGCTGTCTACCTGCCTTAGCAACGATAGTACTATAGTTTGGACTCAGCACCCGTTCACACGTGGGTTGTTAAGGACCATTACTTGCATGGATTACAGTGGTAATCATGTATTGCGAACTGCCTCGGGCAGTCAACCCGCAGTCATTGGTATCGATGGATCTATGTCGATAACTAGCGTGCTTCATTTCACTATGTGTACGTGCTGGTTATGCGTAAACGAATTCGAACTCTATATGCTATTATCAAACTTGTATGCTCACCTTTACATTATATGTATTGACTTTATTTTAACGTATGTGACAGGTGCTTAGGACGCACACTTGGTAGGAATTTGAAGCTAGAATAAAGCTTTAGAGCCCAACAAATAGTTGTCTGTAGTGGTCAAACTAAGGGTCTCTAAAAGCAGATAAACAATTGTTGTATATTTAAATCTGAGTTGTCGGAACAGAATATTTGCCTGGATCTTTGTCTGTAATAATTATTTTGTTGTTTGAGATACCGTATGGGACGTATTATTTAAATTGAATACTATTGATAATTGTTATGGAAACTTCTGGACAATCTATTTTGCTCAGTGCCATGCCCCGATGATTCCGCCATCGGTTGGGGTGTGACAATATTCCTAACACGGAATATCTTATAAGTTTCTAAATAAAAGCGGTAACTAACTACGTGTCATCGAGCTCTATCAAATCGTTGACCGAACGATTCGACGGTAGTTATTAACTTGAAGGAAACAAGGAAGTTGTATTCGTTAAGTTTCGTTTATTGTCGGTAATTAATAAGTCTTGGAAGACTTAGTTCTCGAGAGGTTTAAAAATAAGTAAATATTTATATAAAATATATAAACATATTGATAAGATCGCTTGTCGTCCCGAGAAATCTTTTGTATATAAAGGAATATGCGTATGAAAGTAATATATAATAAACTTATATTATATATGTCGCGTCTTGTATATATTTGCCAAAATATACGTATGTGCCGTTTCGGCGTTTGAAATAAATATAAAAAAGTTATATTTACTCTATAAAATTGTCATCGAGTTGTTGTGTTCGAAAATAAATATATAACTATATTTATTTTTATATAAGAAATCGTGTTGTACGAAATTTGAAATAAATATAAACTATATTTATTTTGTAAAACGAATTCAAGTCGTTTGGTATTTGAAATAAATATACAACTATATTTATCTCATAAAAGAAGCGTCGTGTAGTTGATATTCGAAATAAACATATGAACTACATTTATTTTTACAAAAGAATTCCAAGTTATTTGATGTTCGGAATAAAAGCATACAATCTATATTTATCTTTGCAAGAGAACTGGCGAAATTGCGAAGTTTAGAATAAATATAATAACTTTATTTATTGTCGAAAATAATTTTCGAATCATCGTTTTCGTAAGTGTAAAGTGTCGTCAAGAAAAGTTATTTGAATCCGATGGTTTTATTTTATGATAAAACGCTTTGTATTTACGAATTTTCTCAAAAAAGGGCAGAGTTTCCTCTGTTTTTGGACGTCCCTGACAACACAAGTTGTCGCTGTTTTATCAAAAATCAACAAGATTCAAACAATATAATCAATGCAATCGAATATATAACTTTTATCGCGTAATAGACCATCGACTAAATATAAAATCTTGTAACGAAATGTCGGTTCGAGCTCGTTTACGTTAATAATGTAAAAATTATTAAATGACATAAATAACCGCGTCACTAAAATTCTTTACCAATTCTTGTGTCGAGTCGTTGAATGAGTTGACCGGGTCAACTGAGTTGACTCGGTTGACCGAGTTGACCGAACCGAATCTGACCCGAACCGACTGATCCGAACCACACCGTTGACTGTCTAGACCACTCTGACCAACTTTAACTGGACCACAAACCACGTCTCTCTCTCTCTCCCGCCTCTGTCTTCAGCCGTCGCTCACCACCACCCGATAACGGTGGTGGTGGTGGTCAGTCCGTCGAGGAGGGGGGGTTGTTGCAGGTGAGTCGCCGGAGAAAAGGGGCGCCGTCAGCCCGTCGCCGGCCCTGTGTCGCCGGTCAATCATCGACCAGAGGTCGGGTGGGCTGTTTGGCAGTGAGTTTATGTGTGTTAGGGTTGTTTCTAAGGAAATGAGAGGATAATTGTTTTGAGAATTTCTACAGGGGTGAGTTTAGGAGGGAACAAAGTGGAGAAGACAAGGTATCGACTGGTTTGTTGAGGGTTGTATTCTATTTATATTAAAATGAAAGGGTCATTGCACCTTATGTAATAAGGTTATATTTTGGTTTTCCCTCAAACTACTTTACACAATGTACAATGTGTTCCTTATCTTTCATACAAATTCTTTTGGTAAGATTAGTATAGATTTTGTAGAGATATTATTGAGATGTTATAAGATCTTGATAAGATTCTGATATATTATGTGCAGGCTTAGGCTTGTGAGTTTTGGGCTTGGGCCCAGGGCCCACAAGCTCATTTCATGTGTAAGTGGCCCGTAATTCTTACGAGACCCGTTGTTGAAACCCGAACTCCGTTTAACGTCAAAAGATAAAATTTTTGTATTAAAATGCATAAAATACGATCGGTAGTCGTTGTTTGTGTGTTTAGTCGTCGGTTGCGTAACAAGCGCGTAAATGCTTCGTGTATCGTTTTTAATCCGTTTTTCGATCCGGTTTCGACTGTAATTACTAAAATTTTATTACGGAGCTAAATATAGCGTAAAATGTAAGTTTCAAAGGTGACAGGCATCTCCGTTGCTTCCGTTTCGTTGCCAATGTGTTTCCTACCGTCGCGTTTTTAGTCCATGTTTGCATTTGTGTCGCACGGATGCCCAATAAATTCACAAAATTAATTTCATAAGCATAAAATTTTCGTGTAACATTCATACTTGTCGGCGTTGTCAGTATCTTGTACGGTATCAGTTAGTTGTCGCGTAATATTCAGCAGGTTTCTTTGTAAACCACCGTTCGCGCACTGTAAAGTCGGATAAACGTTCCTAGGCACTCCAAAGGCCTAATTAAGTTGATTTGCGTCTCAAACACTATTTATTATCGCGTTAATCACCTGTTAATCACGTAATTAGATGCCGTAAATTACGGGTTGTCACAGATTCACCTCGATAATGAGTAAGCCGAAGATTATGTGCCCGGATTTCTTTGGTTTCGTTTTGTGGAGACCCGAAAAAACAGAACCGGAGACGAGCATAGATTCGGCGCCTTCCTCGGTCGGGTTGAGTGGGGCTAGTGTGATGTTTACTCCATCTTTTTTGAAAGAATAGGTATTCTGAAAACCGTCGTGTTTAGCACGCCGATCATATAGCCATGGGCGTCCCAACATTAAGTGACATGCGTCCATCGGAAGGACTTCACACCATATCTCATCCAAGTATTTGTTACCAATAGAAAAATGTACGAAGCAACGATGTGTAACCTTGATGAGGTTACCCTTCTTAAGCCACGTGAGTTGATAGGGTTCAGGGTGGGGTTGAAGGGGTAAATTAAGTTTTTCCACCATTGAAGCGGCGACGATGTTTTCGCAACTACCCCCATCGATAACAACATCACAAACCTTACCTTTTGCTGTGCACTTGGTGCGAAAAATATTGTTGCGAAGCGATTGGGTATCCTCTTCCGGGTTGTATACGAACGTATTTAGAATACATTGGATTACAAGTGCCTCTCCCCGATCGGGGTAAATAATCTCCGTTTCACCTGTAAACGTGGTTTCTGGCTCCTCGGTGTCGGTGTCAAATTTTGGTAATGCATCATCCACAAAGGTAACAATTTGTTTGTTGGGGCAGTCCCGTTTGAAATGCCCGATACTGTTACATTTATGACAACGGTTGGTATTAGTGTCGGATCCTGCTATAGCTACCGTTGCCGGTGGGTCGGCTTAGATTGGGCCGATCCGAGAGGAAATAGGTGGAACAGTCCCAAGACGGGTTGGAAAACAGGAGGTCGTCGCCTTTGATTTTTGACGCTAATGGTTTTTCGACCCGCTGCCCTAAGCTGCACACATCATTAAACGACCAATATTGTTGCAATAAAACCACATCGAAAATTTCGGACCGAAGTGCGCCCAAGAAACGGGCAATTACCTGTTCCTCTTCTTCTTCGATCCCACACCGCATACGTAACTATTCGAACTCGGTGATAAAGTCCTCAACCGAAAGTGAATTTTGTTTAAAATTGTGGTAGTCTAAGAAAGCATCTTGTTTGTGATTAACTGGTAAAAACTTGGAACGCATTAAGCGTTTCATCTTGTCCCATGTCTCCACCTTCCGTTTACCCTCCTGATAACGTTGGTGTTGTAAGTGTTCTCACCATAAAGAAGCATGTTTGCGTAAACGAATAGCGACAATTTTTACCTTTATGTTTTCTGGAATTTGGCGAAGGTCAAAGACGCGTTCAACAGTCTGGAGCCAATCAATGAAGTTTTTGGGTTGCAAGCGACCCTCAAACTCGGGAATCTCGGTCCGAAGACCCCAAGAATACAACGGATCAGCCGGCGGTGGGACACTACGGTGTGGACGACGATCAAAAATATTGTAGCCGTCGGCATCGTCCCAAACGTCGGACTCCGTGTCGGACTCGTCTACTAGCGGTTGTTGATTCAATTCAAGTTCACGAACCCGTTGTTGCAATCTTTCGATCTTAACGTCACGTGGGTCACGCTCGTTGCCTCTGGCGGCGAATCTACGGTGATGACGACGATCTCCCTCACGATCTGACATTCTGAGTAACCTGGTGCTGCTGATACCACTTGAAACGGATTCGTATACGAGTGGACGCTAGAACTCTAGCGTGATAACCTGCCTCCGGCCAACCGGAACGACAAAGAACAATTCTGTTCTAAAAGAAAACTTTTCTTTATTCAAAACAAATAGCCTAACATCCAACCAAGGGTTATAATTCTTAAATAGAGTTTTTTAAAAGATAAACTTGGAAACAGAGATACGATAACTAAGGAAAAGATAATGACTGGAAATAAATAAAACATAAATGGTTGGTTGGATGTTGATAAAGAACCGACGCCGATCCTAGCCACGGGTTGCCGGGTCGGGTCCTTGATCCTCATCTTCGGGCGAGTCTGGATCCGTATCAAATACAAGTTATAAATTCTTGAAATAAAAAGGGCAATTTCTAACACTTTTGAAAGTTAAAATGGAAGTATAGCAAAGCTAGAAATTTAAATTGCCATAACACTTAAAAGGAACTGCAATTTGGCAAACCTTTTGAAAATAAAAATAACCATACCCGACTTGTTCTTCTTCGGCTTTAATTCCGGCCAGTATTTTTATCCGGTGGCTCCAAGAAAACAAAAATAACCATACCCGACCTGACCTATTCAACGGAGTTAAATGTTAATCTCTGTTTTTAAGCATATTCCAAGAATAAAACCAAAGAAAAAACCAAAAAACCAAAAGCTAAAAAAAGGAAAGGTGGAGGAGGTCACAATTGTCGGGGAAGCGACGGAGGCGACAGGACGGACCTGGAGGGGGCGGTGGTGTCGGGCCTCGCCGTGTCGGGGACGTTCCCCATACCGTCCAGCCTAATCGTTGGAAATTTAGAGTTTATTAGGTAATGAAAACCACTAATCGTTGCTAATTTCAATACAATCACGAATTCAATTATTTTGACAATTTGAGAAGGCTAATCTTCTAATAATTTAAAGAAAAAGGATTGAGACTGCTAATTTCAATACAAATCACGAATTCAACTAATATTAGTGTGTTTTGGATGATAGACGTCATATTTGTGGGTTCTGTGTTGCGTTTTGGATGATAAGATTTTGAATATCGAATGACTAATATTAGTGTGTTTTATGTTGATTATCATGTTGGTTTTATATTCATAATTCTATGATGATGTGTTTGAAGTTTTTATGGACTGTTAGGGTTTGGATATTGTGTTTTGGTGATCTTCACTCTGTTATTTGTGGGTTTTGAGTCTGTTTTACGGCTGAAATGATGGTGTTTTATGACATTGTACACTTTGTAGGAAAAATGGACTTTGTAGCTGAACCCTACCCTATACATATACACACACACACACACACACATATATAGGGTGAGAGTTGGTTATAAAGTTCATTTTTTCCTACAAAGTGTAAAAAAGTCATAAAACACTATAATGTCAACCATAAAACGCACTCAAAACTCACAAATAACATAGTGAAGATTACTAAAACACCATATTTGTGGGTTTTGTGTTGTGTTTTGGATGATAAGGCTTTGATTATCGGATGACTAACATTAGTGTGTTTTAAGTTAATTATAATGTTGTGTTTTATATTCATAGTTGTACAAATGTGTGGTTGAAGTTTATAAGGACTGTTAGGGTTTGAATATTGTGTTTTAAATCTCGTACAACACCTTTTTAATTCATGTTCTCATGGTATGTCCATGATATCTCTATTATTCCCCATCGTAATATATTATTATATACTAATAATTAATTGGGTTTTATTTATTGTGTTGGCAATATGATTAATACTATGTTATTTTTATGCCATTGAAAATTGTACCTTGTTCATTATTCATTATTCTCTTGTACTTTGTTTCGTTAAAACATTGAATTCGGTCAAGAATCTATAATAGTACTTAGATTATACTTCTAAGATTCTAGCATATTAAAAATAGAAAAATTCAACAAGGATTTGGATATTGAACATTTGTTTCAACTAAACACAAGAATCATATATATATATATATATATATATATATATATATATATATATATATATAGTGAGAGAGAGAGAAAGTATAATGTACAAAAGGCCTTATCGTACATTATCGTACGCGACCAAGTGTATAACATGCGTAATTACAATTTTGATCAAAATAACGTGCGTGATTTTGGATTCCATGCGTGATTATACCCTGATCCGACGGTTACGCTTGTCGCGTATGTGAACTATTATGTAACAACTCTCATCAAAAGTCCTAATTATTAAATTAATTAGTCCAAAAGGAAACCCTAATTGAGAAACCCAAGTGATTCTGATAAAACCCTAAAATTTTCAAAACAATCAGAATCAGGATCAGGGCCCCTAAAACTCAGGGGGGGTAAACCCCATTCGGTAATATCTAAACAGTTTGCTGTCAAAAATTGAAAATCACACGCAATCAACTCAGCTAAGCTACTGTGACACGAAGCAAGCCTATAGTAGATTAGGTCCTGTCGCGCCACGCGACAGAAACAAGGGAACCCCTCGCGTGGCGCGAGGGGGTGATTTTTCAACTATAAATAGGTTGTTGTGGGACTGGATTCTGAACGTTGATGCGACGTTTAAATTCCAAATTCACTTCGAGTTATTATAGAAATAGTCTGATAACACACACGAGTATCGAAATTCTGCTGCAAAACAGGGTATTAGCACAATCGCTGCTACGATTCATTTATCCGACGATCAATATATCCAATGAATGTTTAAGTGCCGCCCACATTAGGGTTATACTTTATTGTTCGTCATTAATTTGACGGATCATCGTTAATTCGATAGATAAAGTATTATACTTTGTCGTTCGTTGTTAATTCAACGGATCATCGTTAATTCGATGGATGAAGTATTGCATTTTGTCATTCATTGTGAGAATTTGATCTCGTGAATTATCATAATTGCTGGATTGATTACTAACCCAGTTTTGTGTGCATTGTTATTTATATTAGGTTAACAAGGCTAAATCATAGATTAGACTCTGACCATATTAAATCCGCAATGTGAGTCATTCTCTCTTTTTATCAAATCTATTTACAAAATCATGTTTATTTTCAAAGTTATAATTACGGGGATTAAGTCTTTGTAATCATCAAATTACAGCCGGTATGTGGGGTTTTGCATACATTACTTGATAATCGTCACCATTGGGGCAGCCAATGGGGGATATGACCATAGTCACAGATTCGGTCGAGTGACAAATACCGTGGGTAGTTGGTTTGATAATAGAAACATTGTAATCATTCTTAATACTGTAAATTATAACAAATGTGTCATTTTAGTAAATAGAATGATTCACTCAGTATTTCCCGCTGACAAAACCTTTTTCAAACATGTTTCAGGTGATCTGTTGTAATTCAGGAAAAGTGCTGGGGAGCATTTCAAGCTTAAGATAGTGGCTCATTATAAAAATAAAGAAATAAGTTTTGTAATATCAAGATTTCATAGTAAAAACATAATATTGTAAATTATCAGGGTTTTATCCCGAATTGTGAAATAAAATAATCGGGGAAAATTTTAGCTTTAAACGATCCTTTTAAATAAACTTCCGCTGTTAAACTCAATTAAATAAATACCGCAGTATTTCTGTCCCGCGGCTCCTGAAACGGGTCAAACCGGGTCGGGGGCCGTGACAGAAAAAGGTGGTATCAGAGCCACTGGGTTAAGCTAATTAAGTATTTAGAAATACTTAATTTTTCCTGATTACTATTATGTGATTATGTGTTTTATTAACTGGCTATTTGTTAATTACAGTATGGGTAAACAAAAGCTGTCAAGCATCTATCTTGAATTAGATAGATCATCTAATGAGAAGGGAAGTTCATCCCGAACCAAATCCTCGAATCAGGCTGAAATTCTTGAAGAAGGAATATTTGTGCGAAAGGCACAATACGAGGAATCACTTTCTCCTCGAAGGAGGGAAATGATTATTAAGAAAAGTAAAGAGAAAATCCGAGAAAAGAGGATTAAACGGGAAACTCAAGAATTAATTGATAAATCACCTTGGGAAAATAAACTAGATGAGAAATGGGCAAATTTATATATACTAGCCACAATAGCAGAAAATATAAATCTTTAAAGTTTAGCACCCTACCCTCACAATCTAGAAACTCTGTGTGATAAATAAAATTTGAAACCTAAGTGTGTTTTTCAGTTATCTTTGTAATCAACTAGTACACAGTATGTAATAAATTACAAAGTTATTTGTAAATTTTAACTTAGTATTTTATGCATTTTGCATATATGCTACATCAGCATGAGTGGGATATCCGAAGCTTTTCAGAACCTTAATCTTTACCCCGTAACTATCGAAGCTTCCAAAGAATATACTAGCTACTATCCCGATGTTGAACAACCAGTAGAATTCAAGGTTCCACCTTTGAGCAAGCCAAAACAAAAGAAAAGAACTTATGTAGGATGGAGAAAAATACGTAAGAAGAAGCCAGCTAAAAAACTGCCCAAAATAAACAATCCTTTGAAAAAGGGAAAAGAAATTATAACCGGAGAAAGTTCTAAACAACAGGAAATGGAAACTGAAGACAAAGAGGAGGGTAAGGAGATAGAAATACAGATGGAGGAAATTACTAAAGAAGTAGTAATGGAAGTTGGGCAAGGGTCTATACCAGCTCAGAGAGAAATCGGAGAGAGTTCCAATCCAACCCAGGAAAGAACTTTTCAAGATGAGATAGATTTCCTATTGGCAAGCTGTGAAACCATTCAGCCTGTCAATAATAATAATAATAATAATATTTTTAATTATCCTCTTGGAAACCAACTCCCTATGAATTGGGAACCAGCAATTCCAGATCCAATAGTCCACTCCCAACCCATAGGAATGGACGAATGGTGGACAAACGATTGGCAATTTCAAAATATTGTCAACGATCCTTACTCTTTTCTTCCACAATTCAATCCAGAACCCTTACCTAATCCACCCATGAGTAATGAAAACATGGCTGAACTTCGCCACTTTGGTGAAGAGTTGTTTGATGCTGGAACTAGAATCAGGGAAATAGGGGGACAGATTGCTTGGAAGTACGATGAGAGGGAAATGCATTTTTAGAACAGACAGTGACGAGAGATAGTACGATGATAAAATGGTAGTTGTATAATAGTACTAGTAAAGTTAATCTGTAAATAACCAATAAAACTCTGTATGATATCTGTGAGTAATGATGCATATTATGATAGATATAAAATGAAATCGAGAAATCGATTGTTTTGACTATATCTGTATTATAAAATTTTCTGATTGTTTATATATAATTATTATTTGTCCGTTACTAATAAAATTTATATATATACATTATCAGATGGCAAACAGTGGTAATGAACCTATTAATGAAGTTAATCATTCTGAACAACATTCAAGAGATCAATATATGACTCGGCAAGATATCGAAAACATTGTTGCTCAAGGGATAGCCAATGCTATTCCAGCATTCGTTGCTGCTATAAAGAATCCGATCGAACCGCAACAAATTGTTCCTAGTAAACAAATTACTGAAGATAACTTCAGTAATAGTGTAAATGGAGGCAATAACCATAATAAGGAACCACATCAAGCTCCATTACCCAAGAAAATGAAAACTGCAACGCCTGGTTGCACTTTCAAAGAATTCCTTGCTTGTAAACCCACTGAATTTGCAGGCAATGAAGGAGAAACTGCATCACTGCGTTGGTTAGAGAAAACCGAAGCAGTCATTGCAATAAGTAAATGTGGTAAAGAGGATCAGGTCATGTATTCATCCAATCTGTTCAAAGAAGGAGCACTCGAGTGGTGGAACACTGTGTTACAATAAAAAGGAAGAGTAATAGCTTATGCTATGACTTGGGAAGAATTTAAAGGTTTGGTGGAAAGAAAATTCTGTCCTGAGTATGAGAAGGAACAGATGGCGAATAAATTTCTAAATCATTGGATGATGAGTGTGGATTGTCGCGGTTATACCTCGACATTCTTTGAATATGCAAGAGTGGTACCAACACTGGCTTCGCCAGAACCAGTACTTATTTCTCGCTATATTTGGGGACTAATTAGCGAAATCCGCAATATTGTTAAAGCTGCGAGACCTCGCACTATTGACGATGCGGTAGAATTAGCTAATACTCTAACCGATGAATTGGTACGCACAAGAGATGAAGATAGGAAAAAGGCACTAGCTCAGAAAATTACCCAAGGATTTCGTGTGGGTAATAATAACAGCTTCAAGAGAAAAGGAACAGGGCAATCTCCAGCTCCGTCATTCTGTAGGAAATGCAAAAAGAAGCATTATGGAAGATGCGATATCACTTGCAATTTTTGCAAAACTGTAGGACATCGTGAAGAGAACTGCAAAAAGAAAACAGTAATCTGTTTTAATTGTGGAGAAGCGGGGCATTATAAAACAGAATGTCCTAAATTGGTCAAACCAGTAGATAACAAACCCAAGACGACCGAAGGAACTACTAAGAAGAATGCCAGGGCATTTCAGCTGACCACTCAAGAAGCAGAACTTATTCCAGATGTGATAGCGGGTACGTTCTTAGTTCACAACGTGTACGCAAAAGTATTATTTGACTCTGGTGCAAACCAAAGTTTTATAAATACTTCATTCTGTCAAGATCTTAGTTTACCTTTAACCAATATTAGGCAGATTTTTACAGTTGAAACCGCAGACGGAAATTCAGTTAAAATAGATAAAGTTTTGCAAGAAGGAAACATAGAACTTTTAGGACATAAATTCTCTGCAAGACTATTGCCGATGAATTTAGCTGAATTTGATGTTGTATTAGGAATGGATTGGTTAGTAGCCAACCATGCGAGAATCCTTTGTGATCAGAATTCCATAGAAATTCAATCACCTACTGGAGAAGTGATTAGGATTACAGGAGATAAACCACGTAAGCCCATGAAGTTCATATCAGTAATGAAAGTTGCTAATTATGAACGAAAACAAGGAATAGTGTATATGATTTCAGTAATCATTAGCACTAAGGGAAAAGATATTAAGGAAATACCAGTAGTATCAGAATATTCTGATATATTTCCAGAAGATTTACCAGGATTACCTCCAGATAGAGAAGTAGAATTTAGGATTCATCTAATTCCAGGAACTACACCGATAGCCAAGGCACCTTATCGGTTAGCACCCACAGAAATGTTAGAATTGAAAAAGCAATTAGATGAATTACTAAGTAAAGGATTCATACAACCTAGCTCATCCCCTTGGGGAGCGCCAGTGTTATTTGTGAAGAAAAAGGATGGTTCAATGAGAATGTGTATCGATTATAGGGAATTGAATAAGATTACAATTAAGAATCGATATCCATTACCTAGGATTGATGATCTTTTTGATCAACTTCAGGGGGCTAGATATTTTTCTAAGATAGATTTACGCTCTGGATATCATCAATTGAAGGTACAAGAAGAAGACATACCTAAGACTGCTTTCAGAACTAGGTATGGTCATTACGAGTTTACAGTCATGCCCTTCGGGTTAACGAATGCACCTGCAGCATTCATGGACATGATGAATAGGATCTGTAAACCGTACTTGGATAAATTTGTAATTGTCTTCATAGACGATATACTTATTTATTCCAAAAGTCAGGACGAACATTGTCAGCACTTGCATGCACTCTTAACTTTGTTAAGAAAAGAAAAGTTGTACGCCAAATTCTCGAAATGCGAATTTTGGCTAAAAGAAGTGCAATTCTTAGGACATATGGTAAATCATGAAGGTATTCATGTAGATCCTGCTAAGATAGAGGCAATTACCAAGTGGAAGGTTCCACAAACAGCAATGGAAATAAGAAGTTTTATAGGTTTAGCTGGGTATTATAGACGGTTTATTAAGGATTTTTCCAAGATAGCCGTACCATTAACTAAGTTAACCTGTAAAGCCACTAAGTTTGAATGGGGACCTAAACAGGAAGAAGATTTTAGAATTTTGAAACAGAAACTAACCCATGCACCAATCTTAGCCTTACCAGAAGGAACTGAAGATTTTGAAGTATATTGTGATGCTTCAAAATTAGGATATGGATGTGTGCTTATGCAACGCAAAAAGGTAATTGCGTACGCATCAAGGCAGTTGAAAAAGCACGAAGAGAATTATACGACTCATGATTTAGAGTTAGGAGCCGTAATTTTTGCCCTTAAGATTTGGAGACACTATCTTTACGGAAGTAAATTTACTGTCTACACAGACCACAAAAGTTTAAGATACATATTTGGGCAAAAAGAGTTAAACATGAGGCAAAGGAGATGGATGGAAATCTTAAGTGACTACGACTGTGATATTCAGTATCACGAAGGAAAAGCGAATGTAGTTGCAGATGCTTTAAGTCGTAAGTATTATGAGAAACAACGACGGGTTCGTGCTCTCAGATTAAATCTACAAATAGATTTAATGGAACAATTGAAGAATGTTCAAACTACAGCAATCAAGGATGATGCTGAAGGAATGAAAGGAAGAATAAAGGAATTAGAACAAGGAGCAGATGGAATTTGGAGATTCCACAAAAGTAGAATTTGGGTACCTAAGCAGGGAGACTTAAGACCTAAGATTTTAGAAGAAGCTCATAAATCTAGGTACACTATGCATCCAGGAAACAATAAAATGTACCAAGATTTAAGAAAGAACTTTTGGTGGATAGGAATGAAAAAGGATATAGCCAGCTATATTTCTAAATGTCTTACTTGTTCACAAGTTAAGGCAGAACATCAGAAACCTTCAGGGTTACTACAACAGTTAGAGATGCCAGTATGGAAATGGGAACTTATAACAATGGATTTTGTTACTAAGTTACCCAAAACCAGAAAAGGTAATGATGCGATTTGGGTAATTGTGGATCGATTAACCAAATCAGCTCACTTTCTACCTATGAAAGAAACCTTTAGCATGGAAAGACTGGCTAAAATTGTATGTAGATGAAGTTGTATCCTTACATGGAGTTCCACTCTCCATTGTTTCGGATAGAGATAGTCGTTTTACTTCCCATTTCTGGAAAAGTTTCCAGCAAGCTATGGGAACTCGACTAAATTTAAGCACTGCATATCATCCACAAACAGATGGACAAAGTGAAAGAACGATCCAAACTCTAGAAGACATGCTCCGAGCATGTGTGATAGACTTTGGTGGAAGTTGGGATGATCACTTACCATTAATTGAATTCTCCTATAATAATAGTTATCATTCAAGTATTGAAACCGCTCCATTTGAGGCACTGTATGGAAGAAAGTGCAGAACTCCCGTTTGTTGGGCAGAAATAGGAGAAAGTCAATTGTCAGGTCCTGAAATAGTGCAAGAAACAACTGATAAGATTACTCAAATCAAGGAAAGATTGAAGACGGCTCGAGATCGTCAGAAAAGTTATGCAGACAATAGAAGTAAGCCGCTAGAATTCCAAGTGGGAGACAAGGTACTATTGAAAGTTTCTCCTTGGAAAGGAGTAGTCAGATTTGGAAAGAAAGGAAAGCTAAGTCCAAGGTATGTAGGACCATTTCCAGTGATCCAACGTATAGGACCAGTAGCTTATCGTTTACAATTACCAGAAGAATTATCTAGAGTACATGATGTATTTCATGTATCCAATCTCAAGAAATGCTTATCAGATGAATCACGGGTAGTACCTCTTCGAGATATAGAAGTAAACGAAAAGTTGAAATTTGTTGAGAAACCTCTTCAAATTGAGGATCGAAAGATCAAATTTCTCAAACACAAACGACTAGTTTTAGTCAAAATAAAGTGGGACTCAAAGAGGGGAGCTGAATACACTTGGGAACTGGAATCAGAAATGAAGAAAAAGTATCCACAATTATTCCAGTAAATCTCGAGGATGAGATTTTCTTAAGGTGGGGAGAATGTAACAACTCTCATCAAAAGTCCTAATTATTAAATTAATTAGTCCAAAAGGAAACCCTAATTGAGAAACCCAAGTGATTCTGATAAAACCCTAAAATTTTCAAAACAATCAGAATCAGGGCCCCTAAAACTCAGGGGGGGGGGGGGTAAACCCCATTCGGTAATATCTAAACAGTTTGCTGTCAAAAATTGAAAATCACACGCAATCAACTCAGCTAAGCTACTGTGACACGAAGCAAGCCTATAGTAGATTAGGTCCTGTCGCGCCACGCGACAGAAACAAGGGAACCCCTCGCGTGGCGCGAGGGGGTGATTTTTCAACTATAAATAGGTTGTTGTGGGACTGGATTCTGAACGTTGATGCGACGTTTAAATTCCAAATTCACTTCGAGTTATTATAGAAATAGTCTGATAACACACACGAGTATCGAAATTCTGCTGCAAAACAGGGTATTAGCACAATCGCTGCTACGATTCATTTATCCGACGATCAATATATCCAATGAATGTTTAAGTGCCGCCCACATTAGGGTTATACTTTATTGTTCGTCATTAATTTGACGGATCATCGTTAATTCGATAGATAAAGTATTATACTTTGTCGTTCGTTGTTAATTCAACGGATCATCGTTAATTCGATGGATGAAGTATTGCATTTTGTCATTCATTGTGAGAATTTGATCTCGTGAATTATCGTAATTGCTGGATTGATTACTAACCCAGTTTTGTGTGCATTGTTATTTATATTAGGTTAACAAGGCTAAATCATAGATTAGACTCTGACCATATTAAATCCGCAATGTGAGTCATTCTCTCTTTTTATCAAATCTATTTACAAAATCATGTTTATTTTCAAAGTTATAATTACGGGGATTAAGTCTTTGTAATCATCAAATTACAGCCGGTATGTGGGGTTTTGTATACATTACTTGATAATCGTCACCATTGGGGCAGCCAATGGGGGATATGACCATAGTCACAGATTCGGTCGAGTGACAAATACCGTGGGTAGTTGGTTTGATAATAGAAACATTGTAATCATTCTTAATACTGTAAATTATAACAAATGTGTCATTTTAGTAAATAGAATGATTCACTCAGTATTTCCCGCTGACAAAACCTTTTTCAAACATGTTTCAGGTGATCTGTTGTAATTCAGGAAAAGTGCTGGGGAGCATTTCAAGCTTAAGATAGTGGCTCATTATAAAAATAAAGAAATAAGTTTTGTAATATCAAGATTTCATAGTAAAAACATAATATTGTAAATTATCAGGGTTTTATCCCGAATTGTGAAATAAAATAATCGGGGAAAATTTTAGCTTTAAACGATCCTTTTAAATAAACTTCCGCTGTTAAACTCAATTAAATAAATACCGCAGTATTTCTGTCCCGCGGCTCCTGAAACGGGTCAAACCGGGTCGGGGCCCGTGACATATTATGCTGAAGATTGAGTGTCCAAGGGAAACTCGCGCGACCACAACAAGCGCAACAAGTACAAAAGTAACAATTGGAAATCCGGAAGATCAAGGGGCCATGAAGAGAGGCCGTGCTATAGAGAAGATGCGCGCGACACAATTGATAGAATCGGCTATCGGAAAGCAGTCAGGGATGATAACAGAGAAAAGCACTAGACTCCGCTCATAAAAACACCAAAAGAGGTGCTGATGACGGAGAATCATGATTTCAAGGCTCCAAGGCCTATGACAAACAAGAAGGGGCAAGACCCCAACCTGTACTGCGACTTCCACAAAGATACAGGGCACCTGACAGATGATTGCTTCAGTCTACGTCAAGAGATTGAGAGAGCGCTAAAAAGTGGGAAGCTAAGCCACCTAGTGAAAAACGTTCGCAAAGAAACTCGACAGATCCAACGCCATGATGAGGGGAATCACAAGAAAGTCCGACGCCTAGAAACCCATATGGTCAATGGACCAAGATACAACGCAAAAGAGAAAGGCAAACGCCCTTACAAACCCTCATGGCAAGAGCAACAGGTCATTTTCCCGGTAGTACGCGGCGGTCCTCGCACCACTCGACCCGTCGTCATTACCGGTATTATCGGCCATTACGAAACGGAGTATGTCTTCATTGATTCAGGAAGTACGGCTGATATCATCTATGAACAATGTTTTAATCAGTTTGATAAGGATGATAAAGCAAGACTTGAGCCAGTTGATTATCCACTGTCCGGATTTTGCAACGAAATGGTCTTCCCGCTAGGCCAAATCAGCTTCCCCGTCAAATCGGGAAGCATTCAAGAACAACAAATGTAAACTTCATGGTGATGCCTGTCAAATCGAGGCATGATGTGTTGATCGGGAGAGAAACCCAAGGCGAACTGAACATGGTGACTTCCACTCCCCACTCAGCGATAGGGTTTCCAACCAAGACGGGGGTGGCGATTATCTATGCCAAGAAAGAAGTAATGGCGACAGAAGAGATGCGCCCAACAAAAGCGGTAAAGGTTTCAACAACCGAGCCAGAGAAATGGGTGTTAAACCGAAAGTACCCAGAGCAAACGGTGACGATAGGCCACGCGATCTCACCAAACATCAGAACGCACCTCAAACAACTTCTGTTCAGGAACATGGATATTTTCGCCTGGACTCCGGCAGACATGACCGGTGTCCCGCGCGACATTACTAAACATTGTCTCAACACTTATCCCTCCGTTGAGCCTAAAGTGCAAAGAAGATGCAGCTTAGGGGCGGATAAAACTAAAGCGATGAATGAGCAGGTATGTGAACTGCTAAAGGCTGGGATCTTGCGGGAGGTCCGTTATCAAAGTTGGGTCGCGAACCTAGTGATGGTGGAGAAGTCTAGTGGAGGATGGCGATGTGTGTTGATTATACTGATCTCAATAAGGCATTCCCTAAAGATTGCTACTCTTTGCCCGAGATCGACAAAAAGATAGACTCTCTCGCACCATACAGATGGAAATGCTTCTTAGATTGCTACAAGGGATACCATCAGGTTCAAATGAAGCTGGAGGACGAAGACAAGACAGCTTTTCGGACCGATCTCGGGATTTTCTGTTATACAAAGATGCCATTCGGCCTTAAAAACGCTGGCGCCACGTACCAGCGCCTGATGGACAAGACCTTCGCGGGAGATATTGGGAAGCATATCGAGGTTTACATCGATGATCTGGTGGTAAAAAGTCTCAAAGAGGACCAAATGTTGAAAGACATCGAGAAAACATTCAACTCATTGAGAAGTGTGAATATGAAATTGAATCCAGCCAAATGCTCTTTTGGCATGGAAGAAGGAAAATTCTTGGGCTTCATAGTCACTAATGGCGGATTCAAAGTCAACCCGGAAAAGGTTCAGGCAATAGAGCGAATGCCATTGCCTCGAACAATCAAGGAGATGCAAAGGTTGGCCGGCCTCCTACCCGCGCTTAACCATTTTCTGTCAAATCACGCCGCGAAGTCATATCCTTTTAATTGCACTCTGCGCAATTGTGTGAAGAAGCAAGAATTCAAGTGGACACCAAAAGCAGAGGCTGCTTTTCAGCAAATGAAGGAATGTTTGATCGAGCTCCCTACCCTGACTGCACCGTCCGAAAAGGAGCCACTCATTCTGTACTTCTCGTCGTCAGACAAGGCAGTTGGGTCGGTATTACTAGTGGAAAGAGATGGAGTCCAGACTCCAATTTATTACGTCAGCAGGGTGCTCACTGACCCAGAAACAAGATATTCGACAATGGAAAAGTTGGTACTTGCATTACTACATGCCTCTCGAAGGTTGCGCAGATACTTCACATGGCACGTGATCACAGTGCTCACCAACTTCCACATCGGCACGATATTGCAAAAACCAGAGACGTCGGGGCGGTTAGCAAAATGGGCGATTGAGCTGGGAGGCCACAACATCTTATACAGGCCACGCCCAGCCATCAAGGGTCAAGTTCTAGCAGACTTCATCACGGAAGTCCCAGTTGATAAAATCAAAGATTGTGAGCTTGTTGAGACTCCTGTAAAGGAAATGACAAATGAGACATGGATGCTGTATACTGATGGGGCCTCAAACGAGGACGGCGCGGGAGCTGGATTGCGCCTCGTTAGCCCAGAACACCATGAATTTACATACGCTATCAGGTTGGATTTCAAGAACACCAACAATGAGGCGGAATATGAGGCATTCTTGGCAGGCTTACGTCTCGCCATAAAAATGGGAGCTAAAAATATACAAGCACATGTTGATTCACTCTTGATAGCCAGCCAAATTAACGGTATATACGATGCAAAGGGCGAAGTTATAGCCCTGTATTTAGAGCAGGCAAGAGAGTTGCTTCAACAGTTCAAATCTTACAAGGTAGTCCACATCAATCGCTCCGAAAACAGACCAGCCGACGCTTTGAGCAAGCTTGCTTCAACCTCCTTTCAACATTTCGCAAAAGATGTAAGGATTGAAATACTCAAAAATCCATCAGTACTGTTGCGCCAGGTAAATGTGATCGAAATAGGGCAGCCATCTTGGATGACCCCTATAATTCAGTATTTGCAAGAAGGAATACTCCCTGAGAGCAAGGCAGAGGCAAGAAAGATTAAACACAAAGCTCTGCATTATGAGATGAATGGTGGTATCTTATATCGCAAGTCCTTCCTGGGGCCACTACTGCGCTGCGTGGACCCCCAAGATGCGAATTACTTGATCAGGGAGATCCACGGAGGGATCTGTGGCATCCATGCTGGACCACGCATGGTTGTCGCGAAGATTACGAACGCTGGATATTATTGTCCAGGGATGCACGTTGACGCCCTGAAGGAGCTGCGCAAATGCGACTCCTGTCAGCGACATTCTCCAAAAAACCCTGCGTCCAAAGAACGATCTTATCCCTGTATCCACTGCTTGGCCTTTCCAACAGTGGGGAATTGATATGGTGGGACCCTTCCCAGACGCCCCTGGAGCCGTCAAGTTCATAATCGTGGCCGTTGATTATTTTACTAAGTGGGTGGAGGCCAAAGCTCTCGCCTCAACCACTGCAAAGATGGTGCGCAAGTTTATTTGGGAGCACATCATTTGCAGGTTTGGTCTCCCACTCAAAATCATCACAGACAACGGTACCAATTTTGCTTCTGAGGACCTTCAAAATTGGATGAAGGAAATGAAGATCGAGCATACCTTCTCCTCCGTTGCGCACCCTCAAGGCAACGGTCAAGTGGAAAGTGTTAACAAGAGTATCGTCGAGGGGATAAAAGCCCGACTGGGCACAAAGAGAAGAGGCTGGGTAGATGAGCTCCCAAACATCTTGTGGGCTCATCGAACCATGCCGAAGACAAGCACCGGCGAAACTCCTTTCAGCCTAGTATACGGCTCGGAAGCAGTTATCCCGGCGGAAGTTGGACTCCCCTCACCGTGCTTGACAGCAGTCAACACGGTTGATAATGAAGCAGAGCACCGTCTCGATTTGGATCTACTAGAAGAAAGACGCGAGATTGCGTGTATGAAAGAAGCGAAATACAAGACACAACTGGAAATGTACTACAATGCGAGAGTCCGCATTTGTACCTTCACTCTAGGAGAATACGTTTTCCGAGACAGCGAAGCTTCAACGCTGAACGCCCCGGGAAGCTAGCACCCAAATGGGAAGGCCCATACTTGGTTCACGAAGTGCTAGGAAATGGGGCATACAAATTGCGCACACTGGATGGACACATCATCCCGCGCACATGGAATGCGCAATTATTGCGCAAGTGCTATATGTAACTACCCTAGGCCATGCGCCATTTCTCTCATGTTGGCCACGCGCCTTTTTAACTTCCTATGTTGGCTAAATGCCCTTTATGTTGCTTATCTACAATGTACGATTGGCCTAAGCGCCTGTTTCCCAATTAATGAAAGCATACGACATGTTTTCTTTTATCATAATGCTTCTTGAGTTACAAATGCATGTTAAACTTTTAATTAGCATGAAAACACTTCAGCGAATTACGGGCTCTTGAATTATGCCACCGAGGTCCTCCGCGAACATAGCGCGAGACCGGGCAGTCACACGCACACAAGAGCTACACTTACATTTATTCGTGCTAACTTAACCAAAGTTTCTAACAATAGTGCAATAATTGTAACGAGACAGAATAAGCACAAACATCATATTTGATAAGCGCAAGCGCACAACGATTACATAGAAATCAACGATCATTCATCTGATACAAAACAAGCGCGACCGCGCAAACGTTATCAAAAACCCAAAAATTACAAGGCACAAAGCCTGAAAACACATATCTATTCAAAGCCATCCCCATCATCGTCATCATCATGCTTGGCGCCATCGCCATCACCATCGTTGCCAGCAGTCTCCTCCTCGTCAGATAATTCAACGGTTTCTGGTGGATCAAGGATGCCCTTTAACCGTTGACACCAATCATCATGCTTCAGCGCTTCAGTAACCAAATCCATCACAGGTATTGATAGATGGTCATAACCATGTTCAGCGTGAGCTAACTCATCCTCAGCTTGATCAGTCACTGAGCAGTGACTAGTGTCGAACTCTTGTCCAAGCATTTCTGTAACATGTTGCGCACATTCAAGATAACCTCCGCGATGGCCGACCGCGCGAGAAACATCTATAACGGCTGCAACAGCTTTATCCAGTTCTCCAGCATTTAGGATGGAGTTGGCCATCTACAGCAAGCGTAACACATAAGCAACCAGGTTTTGAAGCCGAAAGCCAAAGTTAAAAACGTCATACCAGAACTAAGCCTCTGCTACGCAACCACTCAGCCTCAGAGACCAAAGTATCAACGATACCCTGAGCTTCAGAGTAGTTGTTCTGCGCCACATTCAGTGCAGATGTGTTAATGTCCCGCGCTACCTCCGCTCTCTGTTTGGCCACCTCGGCAGTGGCAGCCTTAACCTTCTCAGCTTCAAGGTCGATTTCCAAAGACTCGCTTCTGTCAACCAGCTCTTGCAAACGACGTTTCAACTCAGCAATCTCGACATCCTTGGCAACCAAATCCTTGTCCCTACTTGACAGCTGCACCTTCACCTCAGCCAGCTCAACCTGCAAGGGATAAAAGACTCAGTTAACCTGCTAAACAAAAGTATAAACTGAAAGAGAAGTGTCTCAAACCTCAGTCTTGTAACAACCCGCACTTTTGTGCGTTGTTACTACACGTTATACTCGTTACGCCTAGCACCAGAGATTCGGATCATAATGTAACTATATCATATATATCGCTATTCGAAGGATAATCGCATATTTTCGAAACACAATATTGCTATACTATACACAATTATCACGAACACTAACGCTCACGGAGGCATTGAGTGAGGACCTATTCTACCCTTCTCAGTGGCCGTGATGTGTCGAACGCAGACAATTAACGCTAACAAAGACTCTCGGGTGAGTGCTATAACTCCAGTTGTCGTGACGATGATGACAGTACGAGTGAATGGTACCCCGTCAGTCATTGTGGCACAACTCGCAATAACGTTCACGATGACGTCGAGAAAGGACCTATACTACCCTCCTCGATGGCCGTGAAACGTCGCTAACAATCGCTTACTCGAATTGGAAACCGAAGGTTATATCGAAACTTTGGAATATGGATACGTAAATACGACCCTTAGTGATATATATACATATATATAATAATAATATAAAGTTACAATGAAAGGCGCGTACTTCGAAAGCTAGCAAAACAATCGAAAACGGAGAAGTCCATCGCGTCAGGATAGCCATCCGGACGGATAGCCATCCGGACGGATAGCAATCCGGACGGATAGCCATCCGGACGGATAGCAATCCGGACGGATGGGCAATCCGGGCCTGAACTCCCTTCTTCTCCTCTGTTGCCTATAAATACCATGGCACATCACTTGAACAGTGATGTGACAGCTCCTACTCGACCAAACACGCTCCAAGACCCTTTTCTCTCGATTCCTCGCGATTCCGGTAAGATTTCAACCCATAAACTTGTACTTCTACAATCTACACTAAGTTCTACATCTTTCTATCCTTCAAAACTCAATTTCTAACCATGAAATCTACGGATTTGAGTTGTGTCAAGGTGATGTCACCAAGAGTTCTTATGAACTTTAAGTTGTGACCTTATCCCACCATAAACGACTCAGATCTGGGTGATTTCCACATGTTTTGGTAACAAACCTCGCCTAAATCTAAGTAATTACCCAAGGAACTGTGCGATTTCGAGTTAACCATGAAGAACCATCACGAACGGCCAGATCTGATGGAACGGGGTGATTCCCGGCTGTTAGAGCGGGTCGGAATTGACAGAACTTCAAGTGTTAGTGCGAGATTACACTGTCCCGGTAACTCTACACGTATTCCTTCCGATAAGTACTCAGAAACAGAACTTAGGACGCGAAACAGACGTATTGTCTGCACGGATAACATGTAATCCGCACGGATAACATGTAATCCGCACGGATAACATGTCATCCGGACGGATACATGTCATCCGGACGGATACATGACAACCCGGACGGATACATGTCATCCGGACGGATACATCTCATCCGGACGGATACATGACAACCCGGACGGATACATGTCATCCGGACGGATACATAGCATCCGGACGGAAACATGACAATCCAGACGGATCACGACTCATGCCAAACGAATGACCATCCGGCCGGATTGCCATCCGACCGGATAGTCACTGGACCTCATCATTTCAACCGAATGGCCATCCGGCCGGATTGCCATCCGACCGAATGACCAATAGTCACCTGATTTGTTCATCGCCGTTTAACGCACTCTAAATCGATCAGGCTAAGTCAGACGTATTCTCAACCAATCAATCAAGCAGTACTTAGTTGCTGCATACGCACTGTGAGTATACTTGACCCCTTTTTAATCGAATTTTGGGTGTAACATACGTTTCTAACAAATCGAACTCATCAAACGAAATATTCAATCAATCGAATTATCACTTGCGAATAACAGTTATGCATAGATATACGTGATGCTAGTTGCATATGTGCTAGGGCTTATACTCGCGACGTCCCACCACGACTAGTATAGTACTATTGCGCCCGACGGGGCCTAGTTGTGCCATCGTACATTCGAGCATCGAGGACTTAGTTGGTAGTATCAGTTTTGTGAGTATATATGTCGTGTATTACGTTTATGCATGTGGAAATTCGCAGCGCTTTTAATCTATTATGCTATACTTATCAAACCTGTATACTCGCCAATACTTTTGTATTGGCAAATATTTTAACGTATGTTGCAGGTTAGATCGCAGGCTATATCAAATCAAGCTAGGAAGTCTAGAAACTCCACTAAAATCTAGGTTGTCGGATTTGTATTGTTCGAGAGGACTAGAAGTCTGTGATAACTTATGTGATTGTATTATTTGTTAGTATGGGATAATGAATGTTTTAAGTATTATCACAATATAGTTGTTATGGATTCTCTTGAGCAATCTGATTCGCCTAGTGCCGCGCCCTGATGATTCCGCCATCGGTTGGGGTGTGACAAGTCTGCTCCTTAGCAGCTTGCGCATCCTCAACCTTCGCTGTCAGCTCAGAACCTTGCCTTCAAGCTCAGTAATCTTATTGAGAGCTGCGAAGGCGCGTTGGTTGTCCTTCTCATAGATTTTCTTCCATTCTGCTTTCTCCTTCGCCAGTAGATCTTCGGCAGCTCGAAGCTTCGAATTTTGCCCTCTCCTCATCAAAAGCAGCTTTCGACTTTTCAAAGTCACTAGCACGCCTTAATATCCGCTCGCGGTATTTCTCCCAATCGTCCCTCTCCCTAACTATGGTTCGCCACTCGTGAACAATTTCTTGGTTAGCAGCACGGGTGTTGGCCTCACCAACAACATAGGTGTGATACAACCCGCTGTGGGTTCGCGCCCTTTGACGGTCAACCTCACCAGGAGGAATGGAATTCAGAAGCCAGTCGCGGCAAGGCGCGAACTCGAGAAAAGTATCCTTCTGCTTTAAACCCCATGGCGATTGGTGCGGAGCGTCACCACGGCCCTCTTCCGTATAAGACTTATAATAAATATCCCCCAAAGTATCCTGGGGGCCTATTGGAGAGCGCGGCGGCGCGCCATGTTTTCCCACACTAGCCTGGCCAGCTGCAGAACCAACACCCGCGCCTCCTGCACCAGAGGATTTGCCTCGATCAGCACCAGAGCCCGATCCCTCAGCGGTAGAAGTTATTTCAACAGCCTTGTCGGCAGCCGTTTTTTCCTTCTCCTTAGTTTTCTCCCTCTCCTCTCTTTCAGCAGCTATTTTCCTCTTCTCCTCATCAGCTTTCCTCCTCTTCTCCTCCTCAGCCTTCTTCCTTTTGTCTTCATCAACCTTCTTCCTACGCTCCTCATCAGCCTTTTTCTTCTCTTCAGCAGCCTTCTCCTTCTCCACCTCAGCAGCCTGTTTATCCTTCTCAGACTTTACCCCAGCAGTCTTAAAAGGTTTGACAGTAACCTTGATCTTCTTCGGCGCAAGCTCTATGGGCTCTGAAAATACGACGCCCTTCTTCTCAGGGGTCTTCTTCTTCGCCTCTGCAGAGGTCAAGTGCTTAAAAAAAAGCAACATAAGGAAGAGAAAAGTAAAGAACTTACCAGGAGAAAACTTATATAAGGAGTGCAGGTTGCTCCGCTTCCCAATCAAAGGAGCCTCACCACCCTGCGGCGCAGTGGAAGCACCAGCGGTGGTCTCACTTCTATTTCTTTTCCTGCTGATTAAATGTACAGCAGCATCCTCATCTGTTTCTTCTTCCTCCTCTTCATCATGCGCAACAGAGGAAGGAGTCGCACCAACATCTGGGTTACGAGAACCCGCGCTCCCGGAGCTCTTCGAACCAGCTCCTCTAGATTTCTTCTCGCCTATACGCGATAAACCTTCAAATGAATCACTGATAATAACGTAATCCTCCAAGTTACTTTGACGAAGGCGGAGAGTACCTTTGTCAGCAGCGCTAGCGGTTGCGCGACTACTCCCAGCTCCCTTGCTGGTCACCTCAGGATCCAAGGTGATAACCTTCTTCTTTCTCACAGGTTTTTTCTTTTTATCTTCAGGGTCAATCCCCAAGTCGTGCAACACACCTGCAAAGATGTTAGACCATGAACTTAGCTCTCCATTTGATGATCCCACAGACTCCTCGCTGGAAAGATAGACAACCTCTTTCCTAGCAGAAGTCACAGAGCGCAAGGGACGAGGGTTAGGTATATGCGCACCTTCGGTTGCAGTAGGCGGAGCGGCGAATGCATCAGCAACTGGGTACATGAAATTACCCTTAATCTGTTCATACCAGTACTCTTCTCCAGCCTGGAGTAGGCGCACGCCCATCGAACCACCAAAGGTGGGGAAGGCAGCTTGATACAAACGCGCCTCTACACGTCAAATTATATAAATAAACACAAAGTTACGAAGCAGGAAATCAAAAGAACTAAGGAAATTTCTAACATCTATCGTCGATCATCAAAATGGGAACTTCCTCGCTGTCAGGCAGCCATTGATCGCTCATCCGCGCCGCTACCAAGACGTTCTCACCGAACACTCGGTTTGGGGTGGCAGTAAGCGCCCGATACCAAGCCTCAGTCTTGGGGATCGCCAGATCTTCCTTCACAATCGCTTCAGACCAGGCGCGAAATGTCATGGCGATCGGGATCACCTCCTCGCGAATATAAAAGAATTTGGGTTTCCAGTCATGGAAACTCTTGGGAGGGTTAAGAAGTATCTTCTTTGCAGCGCCTCGACTGGCAAATGAGTAGAACCCCATGTTTCGGATCAACTGATAAAAGACTCTAAATCTTTCCACAGTTGGCTCTATGCCATGGGACTAACAGAGAAATTCGAAGTGTCGAACCCAAACCATCCCAGGAGGACTCAACTGGGAGATGTGAAATCCATAGAACTGCAAAATATGTGCTATGAAATTCGTCGCCGGTAACCGGAAGTTGCCTTGATGAAAGAAGTCTTCAAACAACGTGATGTACCCCGGCGGTGCGTCGGCAGCCGTTTGATTTTGGCCGGGGTACCGGGCATCCCATTCCGATGGAAACCGGAAGCTCCGGGTGATCTGTTCAAATAACCCTAAATCCCATTTGAGGACAGGAACGGGGCCTTCCTCACCGGGATTATCCTCTTGATGTTCTTCAGCAATAGGTGACAGAAGAAAGTTTGAATATTTCTTCAAGAAACTTGAAGATCTGCTACTATATTCTTCAAAGGTTTGAAGATTCAAAGGAATTCGAGAGCAAATAGGGAAGAGAATACAACAGAAGACGAAAAGTAATTTCTTCTCTCCATCTCATCGGATATATATACCCATCGCATTTAATGCGATGGGTAAACGTGCCGGGATCGCCGCGCACGTGACCAATCAGAAGATGACACGTAAGGCGAGAATCCCGGAGTGACGGTTACCACGCGTGCGTGGAGCTCACTCTCCTGACGGAATGACCAACCGTCAGAGACAACTTGATGACAGCCGTGTAAGTGGTCAACTCAAACGTCACCATCAATGACGTTTTTCACCAACTTGTCAGAATTCAAATTTCGAAGGTTTTCCTGCCCAAAATTACTACAGACTTCATGCAGAAGCTACTAAGGTCGCGCAGTATTAACAATGACTTAATAACCCTGCGCGCTTACACCCAAAGGCAGTGAACTACCTGGAGCCAAACCTGGTAGCCGCGCCGTAGTAACCAACAAGAGCTTACACGCGCGCCATCTACCAAAGTCAAGGAAGCATTTTCTACAACTTTATTTTCTAAGTCCAGAGCTCCAACCACTTGCCTCGCGCATGTTGCAGCACTGGACTGGGGGGACTTGAAGGGGTATGGTCCCAAAAAGTCACGCAACCCTCCTGCAAGGTCGCGCGGGACCATACTCCTTATTCAGCAAATTTCTTATTGACAACCTCGCGCGGGCTACAGCACAATCTGTTTTAACCGGCGCGAGGTATGGACAATAGGAGGCTCCAATTACAACACTTAGCATTCTGAAAGAGCACTCAGTCATCCAAACCCTGTTCGAGAGAGTTACGTGCCCAACAAGAATCGCGCAGGGCAGCAGCGCAAGGCTGTTTCAGATAGTACACAAGGTACAAGTAAAGAGCTAATCAACGTCCTTCTGGCCCTGCTCAATCGTGCTCCACGATCGTCTGGCATGCAGGAGACAAAAGTACTTAAGGACGCCTACATGGCACCAATCACAGGGCAGAGACAACTGCCCCACGATCTCCACTTACCTGCTGATGGCAGAGGGGCGGCCAGGCCGACAACAGTGACACGTGGTTCCAATCACATTGCGCCAACTCCAGAAAGCTCCTAGAAGCCACTAACGGTCGATACCAGTGAGACAAGGAGCATATCCTCTCATGTTGACGCCTTCAGGCCCAAGGCCCATCAGCCCATATCCTCTTACACCTCTCCAGCTATAAATAGAGACCTCACTTCACAGGTTAAACATTTCATTCCCTCTACTCTCACTCTTAATACTCAATTATCTCCCCAAATCAGTCGCTTATTCTCACGCCGCAGCCCGGTTAAGAGGGAAACCCCCACATTCCCCTCTTAATGAGTAACGGTGTTCTGTTTTGCAGGACTTAGACGATCATTACGAAGCTCAGGAAGCCATTAGAAGATTAACCACTATGGTAGGAACATAAACCAAACTGATTAGTCCCATAATTAGTTCCGTGTTTCTTCAAGTACGATAAGGCTTTTTGTATGTTAACCTTTCTCTCTCTCTCTCTCTATATATATATAGTAGAGGATCATGTACATTAATCCAGAAGTGTGAGAAGTGTATTATAATAATATATATAACACTATATAACACCATATAAACACCGTATAACACTATGTAACACCATATAACACTATGTAACACTATATAACAAATATAACACTATATTTTGTCTGATAGCATGTCTATGAAAGATGTATAGTGTTATATAGTGTTACATAGTGTTATATGGTGTTATACGTTGTTTATATGGTGTTATATAGTGTTATATATAGTGTTATAATACGCTTCTCACACTTCTGAATTAATGTACAGGATCCCTACCCTATATATATATATATATAGGACAAAGATCCGTTAGGAACCACCTCTTATTGCGAAAATCGCGAGAACCAATGTGAACACAACCAAAAATGCCTAAAAATAGCTAAAAATCACACAATTTTTTTTTAATATTTTTTATAAAAAAATCGCTACTTTTCGAAGCAAAAAAAAAAAATTAAAAAAAATTTTTAATTTTTTTTTTGCTACTAAAAGTAGCGATTTTAACATAAAAAATATATTGAAAAAAATAAAAAAAAATTTAGATTTTTTTAGGTTTTTTGGGGCTTAGTTTTTAGCATTTAGCTTGGGGGGGGGGGGGGGTTAGGTTTTTTTAGCTAATTTAGGTTGTGTTCACATTGGTTATCGCGGTTCTCGCAATAAGGGTGTTTCTCGCATGAATCTTACCCTATATATATATATATATATATGTGTGTGTGAGGTTCATTGGGGAACACTAAAAAAGTGGGGAACCGGGGAACACTCTTAAAAATTTAACTTAACATGTTAAAAATTAATTTTTTAAACATCTTTTTCGACGCTTCTCCTTATATATACTTGTAGAAGCATTTTTAATAAAAAAAATCAAAAACTAAAAATATAAAAAAAAAACAATTAAAAAAAGGCTAAAAAATGTTTTTTTTAGAAAAAATGTTTTTTTACTCGACTAGTTTCTCCTCATTTTTATAAAGAAAAGCGCTGAAATTTTTTTTTAAAAAAAATATTTTTAACATGTTAAGTTAATTCTATAAGATATAACTGTTTTTTAAACATTTTTTTATATTTTTAGTTTTTGATTTTTTTTATCAAAAATGTTTCTACTTGTATTTATAAGAAAAAGCGCCGAAAAAAAACTAGAAAAATATTTTTTTTAACATGTTAAGTATAATTTTTAAAAGTGTTCCCCCGTTCCCCACTTTTTTAGTGTTCCCCAATGAACCCTCCCCATATATATATATTCCCTAATGACCCCTGTTCGTAATAATTCAGCAGCCTCCTCCCGAATGAATGGTTTATGAGAGATATTATATATATGAATTCCCTTCCAATTTAATTGTTTGTCACCGGCCAAATCTTTCGTCCCAAGAAAACCCCTCGTATTTTTTATGTTAATCCAATATAGCAATAGATAAAATAATATATTGCAGCCCTTGAATCCCTCTCTTAATAAGCAGCTTCCGTCCAAATCGTGGCCTCGTGATGTTTCTAGGCTCATATTGCTCATTAAATTAATTTTCACATCTCGGTTTCACTTGTTGATCGTTTCTTTACCATATTAGCCCGTTTAAGCTTCCTTTGCACCTTTTAACCTACAAAACATCATTTTTAATAAGTGCAAGCTATAAATGATCATAAACGACTCGAAAACTAATAAAAACTATCCATAAATACAATGGAAACTAGGATGTGTTAGGATATTTTGGTCATTTCATACACAGTTAACTGATAAAAATAACCCCATCTATTTCACTATTTCAGGGACTATCTAATAATATGAAAAAGTTGACTAGTGTAGCTGCAATTATAAAAGTGTAGGGATGTAGGAAATATGAAAAAATTTTAAAGAATGAAATCCTCGTTTGTTTATTTTCCTCCAAGAAGTTAAGTTGTTGATGGTGTTTTGGGATTAATTTAGGTTTAAGCAAAGAACTAATAAGAGATTCTTGTTGTATCTTTTATGCTCAAAGGTACGTTGGTTGTTCTCTATCCTTACAAAATTTTGTGTCATGGAATTCATTTTCTGCAAATGGGTATTTGCTTTCTTACTCTCAGTTTGGTTGATTGCTTCCTCAGGTTTGCTCCGTCTGTTTTTGTTTTGTTTTGTTTTGTCGCAATGATTCGTTCCTAATTCAAATTGTGAAGTTGAAGGGAATTCGAAAGTAAGAGGAGTGAATTTGGGAGGATGGTTGGTTGTAGAAGCTTGGATTAAGCCCCAACTGTTCGATGAAATGCCTAACAGAGATATGATTGTGAGTTCCACACGAGATATGATTTGCCTTCATCTCCTGTTTAGTTTGATATTAGGATAGTTGATGAAGTTTTTTTTATCATTATCTCATAATATTGTAATTCGGTTACACCTACATGAAAAACCCTAAATTATTTCGTTTTTGAAATCTTAACTATCTATGCAGGATGGTACAGAGGTACAATTTAGATCAGTGACATTGCACAAGTACATATCAGCAGAAAATGGTGGTGGCATGAAGATTACAGTAGACCGAGATTCTCCTTCTTCATGGGAAACCTTTCGGGTATACATGAGTATGAATAAGGAAATGTGCCAATTTATGGTTTTATGATACATCTAGACCTGGCAAACGGGTCTGGTTGGGTCGGATCGGATCATGGGTCAAAATGGGTTCGGGTCAAATCGGGTCAATTAAAAAAAGGGTTGTTTTGGTTCGGGTCGAAACGGGTTTGGGTCAAAACGGGTTCGGGTCGGAACGGGTTTCGGGTCGGGTCTGGTCGCGTTGGCTATAAAAATACAATTGTATTCGTAATGTTAAATGACGACAATTTACAAAATTTAAAAACAAAAGAAATAAAAATACAATTCTATTAATATGCAAATGCAGTTTAGCTGGGTTATGCAAGATGGCTGCTTACTAATCATTGCTTCCAGTTTGAGACATGGTCATTAAGAAAGAATATGATTGGTCAACAAGAATATCCATGTTTGTGTAGTTCTTTTGTAGTGTGTACGAACCTTCTATTTCTACAAGAAGCAAATTATGGTTTTGAATTAATTCTGAAGTTTAAACTTGTGAAAATGCCAACAATGTGTACACAAAAACGATATGTTTTTCCTGTAACAAGTAAAACTATAATCACATGAGGGAATATCATGAATTCATGACTTAAATAACAATGAGTTAAACAAAGGTAATTATTTTATTGAATGATTCGGAACACTAATCTCAAAATCTGAATATCTGATGAACTCTGAATCTGAATAGCTAACGAGCTTGTGTAACAATGATCACTACATTTGAATCTTGCGTTTATTCTTGATAGAGATTCTTGGTTGAAACGGTACGGGTCGAGACGGTTTGCGTCGAAACGGTACAGGTCGAAACGGTACGGGTCGAAACGGTACAGGTCGAAACGGTACGGGTCGAAACGGTTCGGTTCGAAACGGTACTGGTCGAAACGGTTCGCGTCGAAACGGTTCAATTTGAAACGGTACGGGTCGAAACGGTACGGGTCGAATTGGTACTGGTCGAAACGGTTCGCGTCGAAACCCGTCCCATGCAGAAACCCGTGTCGGCCCGAAACCCAACCCGAACCGACCCCGTTCCGATCCAAAACCTGCGTCGTGCCGAAACCCGTCTGGGCCCGAAACTCAATTTGAACTGAACCCATTCCGATCCGAAACTTGCCCCGTTTCTTTAAGACACTAACCCACATCGACCCATTTCTTTAATGTTGTCGACCTGCTTTGACCCGAAAATAACAAGATGGAACTTCAAGTGACCCATTGTGACCCATTTAGTTAAAATATCTTACCCAAACCAACCCATATAATTTTAAAAGCAACCCAAATTGACCCATTTGGAAGGCTTTGGGTCAAGATTGCCCCCTCTAGTCATACATCACTGGAAAAATGCCCAACACGTTTATGTTACTGAAAAGAAATTTCAACCAAGTTTTATGAAACTGAGTCAAGTTATGCTCCACCATAGGGGGTGCTTGATAATTTCGACTTAATCATAACGCAGTCTTATGAAATACCATTGTTTTATGCAGTTATGGAGGGTTTCTAGTTCAGAGTTTCAGCTCCGGACATCACAAGGGCATTTTATCACGTGTGACGTTAAAGATGGCAATGTCTCTGCAACTGCAAGTATGCCGTCTTTAACTGAAACATTCTACATTGAAAGAAATGAAAGAAACAGAGTTCACATAAAACATGTAATAAGTGGAAGCTATCTGCAGGTTGATTGTCATCTTCATACATTTCTTTAGTTTGGAAAAGTTTGATATAATATACATATTTTTTTTTGTTTTTGTTAGGCTTCAACTTCAAATAACATCACCGCAGACCATCATGGGGTTCCAGGGTGGGATGATAATGCAGCCACATTTGAAATGATAATTGTATCAAATTTAATCCATGGAGATTACCAGCTTGCTAATGGACTCGGCCGTGATAAGGCCAAACAAGTTCTTACGGTAACATAAACATAATTTATTTGTACAACCTTATCAAATCATTAAGCATTCTAGTTTGTTGAAAATTTCAGAGGCATAGAAACAGTTTTATCACTTGGCAAGACTTTAAATTTCTGTACAAACATGGAATAAATACGGTTAGAATCCCAGTTGGATGGTGGATAGCTTTTGATCCAAATCCTCCAGCCCCTTTCATTGGTGGAACCTTGGAAGCTTTGGATAACGCTTTCTCGTGGGCTCAGTAGGTTTCCTTCTCTTTTTTGCATGAGTTTTTTTTAATCTTTTCACATTGGACTTGTGTTAGTGTAGGTTATATGATATTAAGTGCATCATCGATCTACATGCAGCTCCGGGGTCTCAAAATGGCATGGAACACAGTGCCAGTAGAGATGGTTCTACATCATGGCCTATGTATATCTCACAGACACTGTATGTCATTGATTTTTTAGCTTCGAGGTGCGTTTTGATTACTGATAACACTGCATTTAACTTTTAAGCTTTTTATTAGGTGAGGTTTCATGAGGGTCTAAATTGGGTTGTGTTGACCGAATCAACATATCCAAGTTGGTCCAAAGCCCATGCTAATCTGCGGGTCGAATTGGGTTGTGTTGACCGACTAAGAACTTTTCCACTTTTCTTGCATTTAGTTAATGGTTTTGGAGCTATATGATTAAAATAATAATCCAGTTTATTTCAATTCAACAGTTTTGGAGAGGTTGTAAGCATGTAATAGTTTTGACTCATTACATTAGTTAAAATACTGTTGATGCTAATAGGTATACTTTTCGTAAGAGATGATAAATTTTAAAGCTGTATATAAACCATCTCACATCCGTCGGCTACACGTCACTCATTGCTCACTGGGTTCGTGGGCAGTGGGTTTCCATTGGTATTGGGTATAATACCCAGTTATGATCTTATGTGGTTAGCATTACACGTTAGGATTCTCATGACCCAAAACCGGATCTTAAACTGACCCCCAAAACCAGCTTGAAACATCGAATACTCATCCAGGGTTCTAATAATCTGTATTTTTTATAATTTCATGTTTCTAACAACGTCAGCATACAATTTATCTATCATTTTTAAGATTATATATCCGTTTGGTGCAAGTAAATGAATAGAGCTGGTATCATCTAATACAATACCGAGAAAATTTTACCTCTTGGTTTGGGTTTGTTGTTGCACAGGTATGCCACACATCCAGCCTTGCTAGGAATCGAGCTTCTAAACGAACCATCTGCTGCAACGGTTCCTTTGGATACCCTAATTTCATATTACAAACAAGGCTACCAGATCATCAGAAAATATTCTTCCACAGCTTATGTCATAATCTGCCAAAGAATCGGCAACGCAGATCCTATTGAACTTTACAACGCTAACATTGGTTCATCTAATCTAGTACTAGATTTGCATTACTACAATCTTTTCGATAGTTATTTTGTTAACAAGACTCCTGCTGAAAATATCCAGTTTATTTTCAACAACAGACAACCGCAGTTACAAGCTCTCAATGATTTAAACGGGCCTCTTGTTTTTATTGGTAAGTTTGTTCTCTCGCTCGTTAATCTTACCTTTGACAATTAACATATAATGAATGGGTTGCAGGCGAGTGGGTAAACGAATGGAATGCAACCAACAGTACACAGTTAGATTACCAAGATTTTGGTGAAGCCCAGTTACAGGTATATGATGCTGCCTCCTTTGGATGGGCTTATTGGACACTTAGAAATGCCGAGCCTCACTGGGATTTTGAGTGGAATATCCGCAACAACTACTTAAAACTAAGTAAGACATTCGTTTATAAACTGTTGGTGTATTTACCGAAAACGTGTTGGAAAATTGGGCCGGTTGAGTAACAGGTCATATCGGGTAATTTTTGCGTTAAGTCAAAACTTGTTGGGTTTGCCCATACTCTTTTTGTTCAAACTTTTTGATATTTTTATCAGTATTATTTTGTCTAAAATATGATTGCAAACATAGTATTATTTTACAAAAATAAGCGTTCTTTGAATAAAATGATTTAAGAGGTTCTATGCATTAACGATACACTTAGGGAGACTTTCAACCCATTTGACTCGTTTCTGTTTACCCACATTTTTTGGTTTTGTCGGTTAAGTTAATGGGCCGAAAATAGATAAAAAGTTTGTAATCTTGGGAACTCATGTAACATGTTTGAAGGTTTTATGTTGTTTGATGTAGGTTACTCTCAGAAGACACCCGTAATTAGGGGTGTACTGTGGTTCGTATTGGCATGTAGCTTCTACATTTATAATGCATTATAGCGTTGGGCCCACATTTTGTTTGTTATTTTCGGTTATTGTTTGGCTACGTTCCATAATGCTCAAATGACATTGAAATCTAAAGGCCACATGTACCATAGAGTTCAATTTGTTTGTTTCCCTTAACCAGCAAAAGGAGCTAGCGCTAGAGGTAACAAAATGGGCTAATAGGATCGGTTGGTGACAGTTTAAAATAGGCTGGGGTCATGATGGGTAATGTTTTAATGCGTTGAGAGTGAGATTAGGCATTAAAAATTAAGAAAAGTGAAGCTATAAATACCCAAGTATAACCACAGAGGGACATAACAATCGATCACAAATTGGCATATAAATAAGGTTTTATATGCATATCTTTACCTTAAGATTGATGTGCACGTCCATAGATTTTTCATGTTCTTTGGCCAATTGACCTAAGACTCGATTGGATTTGGATACACTACTGTTCCTTTTATCCTCATCAAGAAACCTGAATAATTATATAACAATTAACTCAACATTAGATTGTATGTATGTTTTACTGTAATTGGATTACACAAATGTGATCAAACGGATTTTAAGTTATTATAATGTGAGGAGTACAGGAAGACTTGAAAGAACTGAAGTTTGCAAAGCTAAGTAATGATTAACTATGGCTAAGGCTTAACTTATGTAAACCAGTTTTAAGCATCAACACTAATTTTGATGAAGCAATGACAAAGCATTAGTTTTGATGAAGCATTGATCAATGTCTCAGCATAAGCACTAGTATGTGTGAGCTTGTTTACTATTTACTAAGGTAACTTTTTTAATGGTCAATCCTTATAAGTTGGTCTAGTAGTTAATTACTTGGTTTCTCTCCTTGAGGTCCCAAGTTTAACTCCCACTAGCATCACTTTGAAGGACATCGGTGGTTGCAATGAAGTTTAGAACTAGGCCTTTTTGGAGGTCGCCAGTTCGAAACCGAGCCAAACCAAGTTTTACTGCGTGGGCCTTCGGGCGGACGTGTTTTCCCTAGAACTGGTGGCTTGGTTGGTCGGGTATGCATCTAACCCTGATTGTTATGGAGGGGATGCATTTGCTCGATTGAGGACATCCCGGAATGCTTATCTGGTGATTTAGAGGGTGTTTGGGATTACGTTTTGAGGTGATTATTTGATTATTGCGTTTGTAAAACATAAATAATCTAAAAAAGTGTTTGGATGAAAAAGTGATTATCTGCCTCCAAAACGCAGTTTTGGAGAAGCATGTACCTACATGCTTTTTCAAAACGCAGTTTTGAAAACACAATATATTTTGAAAACGTATAATCTATCTTGAAAACTCAACATCAAACACCTCCTTAGTTGGCCGATAAAAAAATAACATTTTTGATGTTCAATACAAAATTGCATAATCAATATGATGCTTGTTGGGAATTGTATGTCCGTTTTTTTTTCCAAAAAATATATAGCAACGAAAATAGAAGATTTAAAACATATAAATTTACTACCATGGACTCAATTACAAGAAACCGAAAAAAAAAAAACATACATAGGATATTTAGAACTAAACCTTTGTAGCTTAGTTGTAGATGGAACCATTGTAGTGAATGAAGGAACATGGTGCCTCCCCCAAGCTCCAACGGTGTTCACAAATATCAAAACTATTAATAGGGTCTAAAAGAGTGAGATGTAGACATGTCTTATCTATATCCGTAAGGATATAGAGATTGCTTCCTAGAAAGATCCGAACTCCAAAGCAAACTGCTGCCAAACTAGCAAAATATATATATATGGCAATTAGGAAGAAATCGCATATTAGTTAAGAAAACTAAGAAACCCAAATGAATGGACCTCCTTTTGCCACGGGGTACACCTTTTCGAAGACTGTGTTACGTGTAACAGCTTTTGCAGACTTTCAGTTTTTTCTGAAAAAGTAAAAGCCGTTACGTAACATGTGACAGTCTCTGGTTGTTACATGTAACACATCTGCAAAAAGGTGTAACACGTGGCAAAATGAGGTCCATTCGTTTGGTTTCTTAATTTTCTTAATTAATATGAGATTTCTTCATATAATTGCCCTATATATATAAATATAAATATATATATATACACACACACACACACACATATATAGGGTTAGGTTAACGTACAAATGCTCTTATCGTACAATATGTACGCGATCATCTCAGCCGTCCGATCTGGTGCGAAGTCGCTTTTGAACATGCGATTTGTGCTGAAAAACCAATATGCGAAATTGCTTTATATACCAACATGCGATTTCATCATATTTACCAACATGCGAAATTGCTACAAAAAAAAAACATGCGATTTCATAAAAAAAAAACATGCGATTTCATAAAAAAAACATGCGATTTCCAACATGTTTTTTTATAACATGTGATTTCACAATATCGTACGTATTGTACGTTAAGGGATATTGTATTTTACACTTTCACACACACACACACACATATACGTATACATATATATATGGTGGGGTTCTAGAGTGAACACTAGTCTATTTGTGAATTGAGTAAACAAATCATGGCCATTGATTTACATCATCAAATCATAAAATACACTAGTGTATTTTCATCATCAAATCATAAAATACACTAGTGTATTTTCATCATCAAATCATGATCAAATCCTGTCCATTGATTTACACTTGTGTATTGATAATCAAGGACTAGAATTAGTTCACACAGTTCACTATCAAGGGGGTTGTTCACAAATGAACCATACCCTATATATAGGAGAAGGATCCGTTAGGAACCACCCTTTATTGCGAGAACCGCGAGAACCAATATGAACACAACCAAAAATACCTAATAATAGCTAAAAAACACACAATTTTTTTTAAAATTTTTTAAATTAAAATCGCTATACTTCGTTATTAAAATAAAAAAAAATTGGCTACTAAAAGTAGCGATTTTTACATAAAAAAATATTAAATTTTTTTTTTTGTGTTTTTTAGATTTTTTGGGGTTTAGTTTTTAGCATTTTAGCTTGGGTAGGGGGGGGGGTTAGGTTTTTGAGTGGGTTTAGTTTTAGCATTTAGCGGGGTTAGGCTTTTTTTTTTTTTTTTGGGGGGGGGGGGGGGTGGGGGGTGGGCGGTTAGGTTTTTTTTAGTGTGTTCACATTTGTTCTCATGGTTCTCACAATAAAGGTGGTTCTCAAATGAACCTTACCCTATATATATATATGGTGGGGTTCTAGAGTGAACACTAGCGTATTTGCGAATTGAGTGAACAAATCCTGGTCATTGATCTACACACGTGTATGGCCAGGATCTCATCATCAAATCGTAAAATACACTAGTGTATTTCAACATCAAATCCTGACCATTGATCTACACACGTGTATGGCCAGGATTGGTTCACTCTTGAACCTAATCCTATATATATATATATTGATGCCTGTGTAGCGTTATAAGTTTTTGTGTATATTTTAAACCCTTTTTAACACTTTAGTCAAGTTTTAAATTTATAAAACACGATATTTTACTAACACTAAACACACATATGGGCAAGTGCACCCATCGTGAGCGTAGTATAGCGTTGGTAAGATACCGAGGTCGTCCAAGGACACAAGAGCTTTTAGTACCGGTTTATCCTCAACGTCTAATCAAATCAAAAGTTTAGAAAAAGTTTTAAACATGAAAATAAAAACTAAAAATGATGAAAAATAAAATAAAAATAAAAACAGATAGACAAGATGAATAACTTGGATCCGACTCGCCTGTAATGTAACCTTTGATGATTTCTGCACTTTTGCACTTTTTAAGAGATTATCTTAGTTATAGTAGTAGGCCCCTCTTTTGAAGGTGACGTTACCCTCAACCTAGTAGTTTGAGTCAGCAAGGATACAATCCTAAAGGGTCGGAATATTGAAAGATAATTAATTAAGTTATTAATGCGTAATGTGGTAGGCCCCTCTTTTGAAGGTGACGTTACCCTCGCTTAAGTGGTTTGAGTCAGCAAGGATACAATCCCAAGTAACCGGGTTAATGTATTAATAGTAGTTTACATATGAGGGGGATCAAGCCATTCGCACCCCCGCCATCCAATACCAGTGGGTATTTGTAACACCCCGTGTTTCGAAAGTCAAAGTCAAAGTCAAGATTGAAGTTAAAGGGAGACAAGATTGCTAATTGCGATCTGTCACTCCTTGCTCAACTCCTGTTTTGACTTCTTTGACTTGTAGATAGTCTTTTATGCTTTTACGTTAGTTGTATTATGTGGAGTATTTGTTAATAATCGAGGTTTAATCGCTATTTATCGATATTTATCGCATGTCTTATCGCCTTATCGCTTATCGCAATCGCGCTCGCAACTCGAATTCAATCTAAATGAGTCTATCAAAAGAGTTCTAATCCATATCAAAGGCGGAATTCAATGATACAGACTTATTACAGCTTGATTCACTCTTTAACTGTCTATTTTATTGATAAAACAACATTTTACAACCTGGAGACACTTCGGCAGCACTTCGGTACCGGAATCACAAAGTTACAAATGAAATGACAGGACCACTATATATAGGCTGTCCATTCCGCACGAAACAACAACATCCCATTTCGCACGAAATGACCAGAGTTCATTTCGTACGAAATGGATATATTCCATTTCCTGTGAAATGGTCTCAAAACCATACGTTTCACATTTTTCTCGTATTTCGTGCCCTAATCTATCACTCTAATTGCAAGACTTGATACAAGATGAAGTCGACAGACATATGCACCAACAGACTCCCCCTTGGATGTCGACGAGTCTTCAGTACAAATCTTCAGTAAGTCAAGTCTTCAATCTTTATCAGTCTTCGTGCTCTCTTTAAAGAATCTGACAGTGTAAGCGTCCTCAATCTCTTCTCCATCTATCATCAACTAACCTCCCCTTTGGATAATCTATAATTTCAGAATCACAACCTGGCTCTCGATCTTTCTAATTCTCTTGATCAGATCTCTTGATTCCTTACGTTCTTCATCATCTTTAGCTAATCTCTCCCTTGGATGTCGATCTACTACTCTTCAAACTCTTCAGTATTAACAGCTGACAGACTCCCCCTTAAGCTGTTCCGGGATCGTAATCTGGAGTAGCTGCTTTTGCGGAAAATCCTCAGGTATCAGAACCTGGCTAACCTGCACATCCTCTACCCCAAAATAAATTTCACAAATTTAACAATTTGACAAATTTATATACCTATTGAAGAATCAATCTAAAAATGATTTAACATTTATAATCTCGAATGACCACTTGTAAGATTAACATTCAGATTTAATATTTTCATATCGAAATCTGTTCTCATTTCTAACAAACTCTCCCAAACCTTTTGTTCATCATGTTTAGCACTCGGAATTTTGAAAATCAGCTTTTCAACATCAGTTGTCGAAAATAAGATGAAATAAAATCTTTTTGAATTTTTCAAAAAAAAAATAAAAAAAATAAAGAAGTATTTACAGACAATATTTTTGTGAGTTTGCGTAAGAGAATCATATCAGTTTTGAGACAAATCACTAGCACCGTTGAGCTTTAAGCACTTTAAGTTCTAAACGATTCACTTAGATTGTCAGTATACTGATCCACTTAAATTTTTACACAAAGTTCAATTGTTTCGAGATACGAGATTAGTGTTTTAAAGACTTAAACTTATTCGCGTGTCCCACCTCAGAATATACTCCCGTATCCAGATCCCAATATTCAGTCTTACAGGTGAGTATACCTAGATGATATCTGTAAGGGGTTAAATGCGAGACCATGAGAGCTCAGGCTATTGCTTCTGCAAAATCAGAGAGATGATGGTTCGACTTTTGGTGTGTTCCCTTTAGAGAATCTTTTCTTCAACAGCACATGATTAACATTTTTCAATGTTTCATCATTTTTATGCTGAGGGGGGTGCTATTATTTCAAGCAAGCGAAAAGTATTATACGGGGACTAGGCCATTGCTTCTGCAAAATCAGAAGTCCCGGGATAATACCCCAGATATCACTAAGCATAAAGACCTAGTATCTCAGAAAGAGGGGTCTTTCAAACAAGATTTCGCGGGTTACCCATATATCCGAGAGATGTTTCCCACGAGATAAGTAAGTTTGATATTTAGGTTTATATCTCGAACACAATCTACTAAATGTGTAAAAACCTACTGGCACATCATCAGTGAGACCACTTATCACATTTTGACTTTTCAATTCTTTAGCATGCTGTGACTATCCACTGATGTACTATCATTTCCTCTTTTTCACAACAAAACTCGTTTTTGATTTTATCATGTTTTTGTCTTTTTCAAATTTTCTAATGTTTTTGGATTTTATGAAAAATTTTACTCCCCCTAAAATTCAAAATCATTTAAAGAAAAATTGAAAACAAACTGTACAAATAAAGTGACAACTGTTGTGAATTGCTTCAAATCGCCATCCACTTGGCATAAACAATCAGAACTCCCCCTGACAACAAACTATTTTCCCATTATGATTTCAAAACACTTAAGTTTGTTTTAATTAAATGGCTTTTCCGAAAATTAGTTTTGTTGATTTTACCACATGTAGGAATGGGGATTCATCACATTGTTCTCAAACCACTTATATGAAACTTAAAACAAGTTCAACTTAATGACCTTGATTAACCACTTGTAGGTGAAAACCCTTTTTCAACCACTTGTAAGTTCACCAACAATACCACTTGTAAAAATATAACAATTTTCAAGAAAAACTACCACTTGTAGGTCGAAATATCACAAATGTGAATTTCTCAAGAAAAATGCCGATTCCTGCTCCACGATTACCAACTTGGAAGCTCCGGCAAGTCAGGTATTTATTCATCGAAAAATATCGACACCCAAGCCTGACCAGCCTTAGGTGTGATTTTCTCATCTTTACTATTACTTTCAACAGGCTTGTGAACTTTCTTTTTGGAAGCATAGAGCTCTTTCACTCCTTTGGCCCTACCATCGACCATCTTTCCAAAAATATGTTTCACCTTCCCGTTGAAAACCTTTTCAACATCAAATTCTTTCTTTTCAGAATAGAATTGATTTGAAATCTCAACTTTCCCAACTTTTTGTTTAAAATTATCAGCCCGCAATGGTGGAAAGTTTGCATCATCCATTGGCGGCACTGATTCCCACATTTTGGATCAATTTGTGGCTCTTCTGACTTTGTGGAGTCAGATTCATCGCCAGAAGATAGCTCCTCTGATTTTGATGAATCAGAATCATCGCTAAATTTTTCATCTGTTTTCTTAACAACCCATGTTTGGTTGTTAAGATTCACTCTTCTTTTGTAAAACCTTTTTGAACACACACCAACCTCAAATTTTGAATTTTTAAAAACTTTAAATTGTTCGGTTGGTGGTTCTAAATCAACAACTTTCTCTTTGAGTTTTTCTGATACTCCCTATTTTGTGTTGGTTGCCTTTGGACAGTTCAAGGCGATGTGACCAACTTTGTTGCATTGGTAACAGGTTCTCGTCTCCTTCTTCTTCTGAGCAGTTCCATTCTTCATTCCCTCTTGCTTCTTAGCAAAGAATTCTTTGTTTATCTGCTTCCAAAATTCTTCTTCCTCCGAACTTGCTCCTGAAACAAATACAGTTTTTGGTTTATAAGTTTTCTCATTTTTATGATTTTCTGGTGGAATAAATCCTAAACCTTTCTTTTTGAAATTACTATTATGATTTGGTTTCTTTTGAAAACCAGAACCAGAATTGTAACCTTTTTTCTTGTTTATCCTTTGTTGAACTCTTGAGGTGTACTTTTTTGGTTTTTCAGAAAGATTTACATCTTTTATTTTAGAAATATTAATTTCTGTTAGTTTGAAAACTTTGTTGATCATTTCAGTCTTAACACCTCTTATTGGAAATTCTTCATCAGAAAATAATTTGTCAGAATTATTTAAAGTATATGCTACTTTGAATGTCTCGTCATTCAAATTATTTTTTGATAGAAGAAATTCTTTATTGTAAACCAGTTTGTTCTTTTTGACTGTCGGACTTGGAGTATCAGGCTTTGGCTCTGACATCGACTCCTCGGTTTCATCTTTATCTAACACATGATCCACTACTTTCTTCATTAATTGAGATTGTTGATCAGTGTCAGACTTAGTGAACGTGACATCTATATTGTCTGGCAATCCATGAGAAGTTGGTTCAGACTCCCATTTCAAATTTGTTGCCTTATTGACTCTTTCAGAATTTGGATTTCTTGAGGAATAATTTTCTTCAAGTGGGGGTGGACACCTGGTATAATCAACACTTTGCTTCTTACCAGTCTTTTTCTTTTCAGGTGTCTCTTCAGCAAACGCCTCCATGCCTTCAACTGTTGGGTAAATCCTGTCAATAACATAAGAAGCATGTGAATAACTTTTCAATAAACGATCTATCATCTCAGTTTCAATTCTCTGAGTTTCAAGCTTCTGTTATAGTTCAGCACATTTTTCAATATACTGATTCAAAACTTTTTGTTTTGTCATGAAAGCTCCTCTCAGTGTTTTCATAGCAACGGTTTGTTCTTCACTTGACTTAGTGTACCGATTCATTGATTTATTCAACACATCATAGGACTCTTGCAATCTATTCATGTTGTGAATCAGTTTGTTGTTATGCCTTCTAACTGTGTCGCAGTTTTCACATTTTATAGGCATTTTTCCAACAACTTCTTCTTTCTTAATTTTCGCAGCCGGAATTTCTTCAACCTGTTTCTTCATCTCAGATTTTCCTTGTCCTTCAGCTGTAGCTACCTTTTCCTTTTTAGCAACTTTTCTGTCTTCAATCTCCGCATCATCACCTGTAAAACACAAATTATTTTTATTAGATAAAAATTCTCTTTGATAATGTTCCAGTTTTTTAATTTCCTCTTCATCACCACTTTCTTCATCAGACGAGTGATAAAAAACTGGAGTTTTTTCTGCAACTTCTATTTTTGCTGCTGGTTCTTCTTCTTTCTTTTTCGGAATGTCTTGTTGAGATTGATAGTAATAATATTCCTCTTCAGCAGTTGAATCCTCATAGATTTCGGCGACAAAAGCGTTATAATATGGATCATCTCTTTAGGAATATATTTATCCCAAGAAAAACCTTCTGGAAGCTTCTCATCATCTTGATTGACTAGCAGAGCTCTCTTTTGTTTTTCTTTATTCTTTCCTGCATGTGAGGTTTCTGGCAGCTGTTGTTGATGTGGCTGGTGGTAAATCGCTTTTCGGTGATAATCATTGTTTCCGAAAGGATTTTGAGCTCCACTTGCTTCGCGGTTCGTGCATTCCCTTTTGAAGTGCCCTTTTTCCTTGCAACGAAAGCAAGTGACTTTAGATTTATCAAAACCCAAAGTTGAAGTTCCAGCATCACGGAAATCATCTCTCCCCGTGATCTGTTTAAACTTTTCAGCTCTCCTTAATACACTAGCCAAACATCATTTGATATCCATTAATTCCATTTCCTCAGAATCGATCTGATCGTAATCCTCTTTTGTCAGCATTGGATTACCGATTCTGCCTGCAACCAAACTCTCATAACTTTCTAACACAGTCACCAACAAAGACATGTGACCTTTCACAACCTCTTCCGAGAAATTTTGACCATTCTGCAAATTTAATACAATGTTGCACTGCAATACTTGACCATTGTTGCTGTAAGATCTTTGCGGTTTTGGTGTTGAATAATCTGGATCATAAGACGGATATGAAGAGTATCCATTGTTATTTGATCCTTGAGGCGATCCTCCTGAAGAACTGTTTGTAGCAAAAGCAGTTACAATCTTTGGTGATCCATTGTTTTTGTCAAATAGACCTCCTTTGAAGTACAATCCAATATCCTGCTCACCACTAGGACTTTTCATCTTGTCCAACTTTTTCTGCTCCATCTCTTGAGCTTCAAGTTTTTCTATAAACTTTCCTAGCGAAAGTTCTGAAAATTCATCGTTGTTCTTCAATATCATCAGATATGTGCCCCACACATCTTGTGGCAACGCATCAGCAAGTTTCTCAACCCACTCTTCTCTGTCTTTCTTGATATTCAACCGCTTCATGTTCACCACCAAATTGCAATATCGTTCAATAATCATTTTAGTGCTTTCGTTTTTCCATCCTCTAAACAAATCAAATTCCTTTTTAAGCAACGATTTCTTGTTTTTTTTTATCATATCATGACTTCCAACAAACTCTGACTTCAATGCTTTCCACATCGAATGCGCAGTTCCATTGTGTTGAAGCAATATCAAGATGTCTTCTTTGATCGCTTGTTGCAAAATACTCAACATCATTTTTCACTCTTGTATTTCTTTTTCTCCTCATCTTTCAAATCTCTAATACTCACAATCTCACCATACTCATCAATTGGTCTAACATACCCCTCCTCCACACATTCCCAAGCATCAAGATGGTTAGCTTGTACCCAATTTTCAAATCGTTCTTCCCAACCACTAAATTCCTTAATGTTCATGAGCTTAGGCAGTTTCTGCATAGTGCCCATCTCATTTTCTAGCATCGTATTCTGAGTAATAGTGATCGGGGTAGCAAATGCATTGTAAAACTCGTTTTTCCATGTTTTCGAAGTCAGAATTCACAAATTCAGTCTTTCAAACGAAATGGACCCTAGTTCAAACGAAATGAACTTCTTCACACGAAATAGATCTTCAAGCGAAATGGGCCTTCACACGAAATGCACTTTCAAGCGAAATGCACTTTGGAGCGAAATGGGTGATTTCGTACGAAATGGATGATTTCGTACGAAATGACTTACTTTCAAACGAAATGAAACCAAAATCTCAATTCGTGTGAAATGAGAAACTGATTCACACGAAATGGACTATTTCGTGCGAAATGAAAATTATTTTCAAACGAAATGGCAATATCAAGCGAAATGGAAGTCCATTTTGTGCAAAATCATGCTGATGTCATCCACTCGGCTGGTTTTTGATAAAATTGATCAAGATTAGTCCGATTTTAGGTCTGAAACTTTCAAGGGTTTGTTAAAACAGTGTTTTGCACGTAATATGTGAAATTCAATCCATTTTAACCGTGAAAACTTGTTAATTTTGAAAAAGAAGGTGTAGAAGTCAGAATATTGAGGAAATCAAGCTGAATTCGGTAAGAACTCTTCCTCCTGAGCTCTGATACCACTTGTAGGATCGAGATTCGATCTAAACGAGTCTGTCAGAAGAGTTCTACTCCATATCAAAGGTGGAATTCAATGATACAGACTTGATTACAGCTTGATTCACTCTTTAAGTGTCTAGTTTATTGATAAAACAGCGTTTTACAGCCTGGAGACACTTCGGCAGCACTTCGGTACCGGAATCACAATGTTACAAATGAAATGACAGGACCACTATATATAGGCTGTCCATTCCGCACGAAACAGCAACATCCCATTTCGCATGAAATGGCCAGAGTTCATTTCGTACGAAATAGATATATTCCATTTTGTGCGAAATGGTCTCAAAACCATACGTTTCACATTTTTCTCGTATTTCGTGCCCTGATCTATCACTCTAATTACAAGACTTGATACAAGACGAAGTCGATAGACATATGCACCAACAACGCGTCTGGTTATCGTACTTATGTGTGTGTGCCCTTTATGTGTTACTTGTGCATGTTATTTATGTTTTATGATGTGGTGATTAATCGAAACACAATCGCAATCGAATCATAAACACTAAAAGCAAGTGAAATAGGATGATTGTATGTTGATATAGTAGTTGGGATTAGAAGTAATTTGATGAGTAAAACTATCGCATCGCCCTCTCTAATCGCATCGCAATGCTCAACACTCAAATCGAAACTGCAAAACTCATCGCGCGAATCACTCCAATTGAGTGGTCACCCGACCTAGGTGCCACCCGATCGAGTTGCCACTCGATCGAGCTGCCACCCGGACGGGCTGCCACTCGATTGACCAGCCACTCACTCCCCTTTCCATTTATGGAAACCCTATAAATACCCTCCTTTGTCACATCATTTGATGTTGACAGCTCTCTCTCCCTCTCCACTCGCTCCAGCCGCTATTTCTTCAGATCTCTCGCGATTCTTGTAAGTTTTCCACCTAAACCTTGTACTTTCGTGATCTACACGCACTTCTACACATTTCTATCTTTTGAATCTTAACTTTTAACCTTGAAATCACTAGATTTGAGGTGTTCAAAGATGATGTCATCATGGTGTTCATAAGAACTTCATGTTTTGGCTTCAATCCACCAAGAACAACTTAGATCTAAATGATTTCCACTTGAATAAACAAATATCTTTCATAGATCTGAACATATTCATGGTGAAAAGGATCGAAAGATGGTTTTCTAACTTTCTTTCAACTCTTTTACACTCAATCCACTTAAAACCGATAGAATCGGAGCTTGTTCTGATCTTCTACTCCTCCTTATTGATGTGTTGGTTCAAGATCTGGATTCTATCCTCGAGAACACTGATTTCGGGTTAAACATGAAACACCATCTTGAACAGTTAACTGGTCGGACTAGGGTGGTTCCTATCCGATCGGGTCACTAAGTCTTGACGAGGTTTCTGTTGTTTGACACGTTATCAAACAGTCTCGAGAAAACTTCAAACTGACAAAACAACCAAGGAAGAAGATGATCAGGTCAACTGGGACGAATTGCCGTCCGATCGGATTGACACCCGACCGGACTGCCACCCGATCGGATTGCACCTTGGGTCCCACACTTAAACTTTTATTTTCAACTTATGAGGTTTGAACATCGAACGGATTGCCGTCCGATCGAATGGCCATCTGATCGGATTGCCACCCGACCATGTGATGTTTGACTTCGACACTTAAACAGTTTTCAACATGTTTAGTACGTACGGATTGCCACCCGATCGGATAGCCATCCGATCAAGTGACCTTCCTACTGTGAACTTGTTCTCTACCTGAAAAGCCTCGCCAATTGGATTGCTCTCCGATCGAACGGCCATTCGATCGACCGACCTGAAAGGTAGAGATACTTCTGTATTTTCAAAATGCTACAATGAAAACTTCAAAAGGCAAGCCATCATACAAAAACACAACCATCCCAAACGAGATGATAATCCAATTGAGTGGCCACCCGATCGAGTGACCGCCCGAACGGATTGTCATCCGATCGACCGGCCACCCGATCGGATTGCCATTCGATCCATTGACACATCGCACCATGTTACGCACCAACTTTCACTTATGTTATCGATAACTGTTCAGGCTAATTTCCGCTCTAGCGCTCCCTTCAATCCATTAACCCAATCGCTGTGAGTATACTCGAACCCTTTTTGCTTTACGCACTTTTGGGTGTTACATACGTTACTTATTCTAAATCACATCGAACACACTATGCAATACTTTAACGCTAACCGTTACCGCATGTTATACGTGACTTAACGAATGCTTGTTTGTTATGTTTACACATGGAATGCTGTCTACCTGCCTTAGCAACGACAGTACTATAGTTTGGACTCAGCACCTGTTCACTCAGGGGTTGTTAAGGACAATTAATTACATGGCTAACAGTGGTGAGTGTGTATTACGAACTGCCTTGGGCAGTCAACCCGCAGTCATTGGTATCGATAGGTTCATGTCGATAACTTACGTGCTTCATTTCACACTGTGTACTTGCTGGTTATGCTTAAACGATTTTGAACTCTACTATATCTATTAAACTTGTATGCTCACCTTTACACTATGTGTATTGACTTTTACTTTAACGTATGTGGCAGGTGCTTAAGGTGCCAGGACGCCTTGTTTGCTGTGTGATGAAATCAAAGCTAGGAAAGAGTCTAGAAACAAATAAACAATTTATCTTCATTTAAATTTTGAGTTGTCGGAACAGAACTACTTGTCTTCATTTTCTCTGTAATAACTATGCTGCTTTTTATGTCATGGTATGGGACATGATGCTTAGATAATTGGTAATTATAGTTGTTATGGAAACTTCTGGACAATCTGTTTCGCTCAGTGCCACGCCCCGAGGTTTCCGCCATCGGTTGGGGTGTGACAGATTGGTATCAGAGCCATAACTATAGGGAATTAGGCAAGACTCGACCTAGTCCGGGCCGGCGTCTTAGAAATGATCTAGTCTATAGTTAGGTACCAACAGACCGACTTGTGCATACCCTGTAGGGGCTATGTGTTGGATCGTCGTGTGACCCTAACGAGTCAATATGAAGAGTTCAACATCAAAAACAAAGGCGGAATCAATGAATTTGACGTAACACAGCTTGTTTTCCTCTAATTATCTTCTTATTAACCGATTCTGAGCTTTTAGAGATTCAAATGACAAACGGACAGCACCTCGGCTCTGAATCTATGTTCTAATTCCGTTTCAAATGACACGGGCAAGTTCAGTATTTATAGACGACTAATTCCGCTTGAAACAGTCTCAAACGGAATTACCAGTTCAAACAGAATTACCTAATTCCGTGTGGAATTACTAATTTCGCTTGAAACCTCTAATTCCGTTTGAAATAACATTAAGCACATTTCAAGCGGAATTACCCTAAAATACTGTTTTCTCGATTTCTGTGCCCTGATCTATCTAATACAATACAAGACTTGATAAAGACGAAGTTAACAGACATCAGTGCACCAACAGACTCCCCCTTGGATGTTGACGAAGTCTTTAGCATCCAGTCTTCAGTCTTTAGTCTTGATCTATCGATCTCTGCCCTAAATTGTCTTGACATTGTAAAGCATCCTTCAAATCTTCTCTTCTTCTATCAACAGCTAGCATGAATCACAGAATCTGAATCTTTAACAACCTTCAAGCTCCCCTTTGAATGTAGATCCAGGAACTACATCTGACTTTAAAGTCTTCAGACTCCCCTATCAGTAGGCTGGGATTTTGCTTAGCTATTATCTCAATACCATACCTGTTACCTGCACAATCTCTACCTAAATATAAGATATATGACAATAACATTTTCAATCCAAACTTACCATTCACCTTCATTTGATAAATCTTATCAGAATTAGAAATCCACTTAAGTATTCAGGTCCAAATTAATGACCCTGATTACTCAATTTGTCTACCAAGTCCAACATAATGCCTTGGTTGACCTGAGATAAATCACACTGACATTTTGAAAACAAACTAGTTCAAACATTTTCTGAAATTTACAAGTTTCAAATTAATGAACTTGTTTTAACTTTTCAATTTCAGGTATAACATGATTAGCTCCAAACTCATCTTCCAGTTCAGAAACTTCCTGCATCTGCTTCAAATTCAAATCTGAAGATCAGCTTTCCACTTTGGTTTGTCAAAAATAAAGTAGAAATGTAAAATCTTTTTGTATTTTTAATAAAGTTTCTAAACTAGAAATGAAATACAGAAATAAAATGCAGTAAAAGTAAACTATTTACAAACATATTTTTGGTGAGCGTGTTAGAGAATCATATCAGCTATTTGACAAGTCACAAGTACCGTTAAGCTTTTAGTTTCATACTCAGAATTAAACAATTCGCTTAGATTGTCGATATACTGGTCCACTTAAATTCTCACACAATTTTCAATCTGTCCAGGATACGGATTTAGTGTTTTAGAGACTTAAACTCATTCATGTGTCCCACCTCTTGAATATACTCCTGTATCCAGATCCCAATATTCAGTCTTACAGGTGAGTATACCACAGATGATATCTGTAAGGGGTTAAATTGCGAAGGCCGTGAGAGCTCAGGTCAGAACTTCCGTTCAGCAGAGAGATAACGGCTTCGACTTTTGGTGGGTCCCCTTTAGAGGATCTTTTTTACAACAACACATGATTTACATATTTTTTCAATGTTTCATCATTTTTATGCTGAGGGCGGCGCTATATTTCATGCAAGCGGTAAAGTATTCTCCGGGGACTAGGCCATTGCTTCCACAAAATCAGAAGTCCCGGGATAATACCCCAGCTATCACTGAGTATAAAGACCTAGTATCTCAGAAAGAGGGATCCTTCAAACGAAATTTCAGGGGTTACTTATATATCCAAGTAGTGTTCCCCACGAAATAAGCAAGTAAAGATTTAGGTTTATATCCCGAACAAACCTACTAAATGTGTAAAAACCTATCAGCACATCATCAGCGAGACTGTTTAAGACTTTTTTAAACTTTACAAATCTTTAGCATACCGTAACTGTCAAGCCGATGTACTATCATTTTCCCTTTTTACACAAGCTCTTTTCTGGTTTTCTATTGTTTTTGGATTTTAAAATATCTCATGTTTTTGAATTTTTTACATTTTTTATTGTTTTTGTATTTTCTGAAAATATTACCCCATACTCTCCCCTTAAATACCAAAACAAGTAAAAAATCGACAAACCATTGCAGATTGCTTCTCAACATCATCTACAATGTCTCCTTCATCAACGCCAAGAATCTCCTCCAACACCGATAAAAGCTTCATACCGTTCAATTTTAACAAGTATTGAAAACGAGTTTTATCAAACGCTTTGGTATGTAAATCAGCTTTTTGCTCGTCAGTGTGGATTTTCTCAATTCGTATCAACTTTTTCTCGAAACAATCTCGGATGAAGTGATGACGAATTTCAATGTGTTTAGTTTTAGCGTGATGTACTGGATTTTTAGTAATGTTTATCGCTGCCTCATTATCAACAAAGATAGGGGTGTTAAGAAATTGCAAACTGTAGTCGCGCATCTGTTGCTGGATCCACAAGATCTGAGAGCAGCAACTGCTAGCAGATATATACTCAGCTTCACATGTGGAAAAAGCTACAGAGGTCTGCTTCTTGCATTGCCAGGTGACCAATCGTGGTCCGAAAAACTGGCACCCCGCTGTTGTTGATTTAGCGTTAACTTTACAGCATCCGCAATCAGAATCAGAATACCCTTCGAGCGTGAAATCGCCTTCTCTTGGATACCACAACCCCAATGATGGAGTTCCTTTCAGGTAGCGTAATATCCGTTTCACAATCACCATATGCGAAGCTCTAGGATTAGACTGAAACCGCGCTGCGAGGCAGGTTGGATACATTATATCGGGTCTTGAAGCTGTCAAATACATCAGCGATCCGATCATGGAACGATACAGCGTTTCATCTACCTTCTCTCCGGTGAGATCAGGGTTTATCCCATGGTTCGTCGCTAATGGGGTGGAAGCTAGAGTAGATCCTGACATCCCGAATTTCTCCAAGATATCATGAACGTACTTCGTTTGATGTATGAAAATTCCCTTAGGAAGTTGATCAACCTGAATGCCCAAGAAGAATTTCATCTCACCCATCGATGACATTTCAAATTTCTGCTTCATAACTCTTTCAAAATCTTTGCACAGATTTTCATTTGTAGACCCAAATATGATGTCGTCCACGTATATTTGAACTATCAGAAGATGTCCGTCGACCTCTTTGGTGAAGAGAGTGGCATCCACTTTTCCACGGATGAAGCTGTTGGCTAGCAGGTGTTGAGACAATGTCTCGTACCAAGCTCTCGGGGCCTGGTGTAAACCATACAGCGCCTTATCCAGTAAATAGACCTTGTCTTTGTGGATTGGATCGGTGAAGCCCGGTGGCTGTCCGATATATACCTCCTCTTTTACCTTCCCATAGAGAAACGCCGATTTAACATCTAGCTGATAAACTTTAAAAATTTTCCAAGATGCAAATGCTAGGAAGATTCTGATCGCTTCAAGTCTAGCAACTAGAGCATACACTTCAGTGAAATCTATCCTCTCCTGTTGACTGAAACCCTGGACTACGAGTCGAGCTTTGTTACGAACAACAACTCCTCTATCTTCTCTCCTACATTTGAACACCCATTTGGTGTTTATCTCCCTTTGACCATCAGGCAAATCTACTAACTTCCACACTGCTAACTTCTCAAACTGACTCAACTCTTCTTGCATAGCATTGACCCAAGAATCTTCAGTTAGCGCCTCTTTGTATGTTCGTGGTTCGATATACGAAATAAAACAACTAAGTGAAAACTCAGTTTGTAAAGGAGCAACTGTAGAATAAAAACAAGTAAGGCCTTGGTCAATTTGTCGTCTTGTGCGAACGTCTGATTGTAATTCTCCAATTATCAACTCCTCTGAATGGTATGAAAGAGTTCTCGGCATCACCTCGCCTGGAACATCTACCTCGCCTTCCAAATTAGTGACATTCTGATTTACACCTTGTTCACTGACTGGAATTGTTTGACTTGAAATATGGATCTGCTCCCCCTCAGAATCTGAATCACCATGATCGAATATAGGTCTATCATCAGATTCTAGATTATCATTGACCGTCGTCTGATTATCAAGAGCATGTTCTGAAGATTGTTGAATATCATCCTGTTCTCCAGCATTACTTGGACCGGCTTCATCGTCATTTGAAGTTTGCCGTCGATTTGTAGTATACTCAGCTGGAAACCTTTCTTGTGATGACTCATACTCTCTTAGAATATCCAACTCGTCAAAGAAATCTGGTTCTTCTTCTTTCATGTGAAACGGATCCCACAGAGTATCGTAGTGAAAATGCCATGAGTCACCGGGATTCTGAGGCGGCATGGTATAGCCTTGACACTCAACATTGTGTGCTTCGATGATCCGCTTCAAGCTTGGACAAAGACTCGTTTCAATGGACTTGAGTAACCCACAAAAATTCCTTCAATGCTCTTTGCACCAAACTTTCCAAAAGGCTCTAGAACGGTGCAGGGAGACCCAAACGGTTCTAAATACTTCAGGTTTGGTTTGCGGTTGTTGATCAGCTCGAAACATGTCTTGTTGAATTTCTTCACAGTGAGAACCCGGTTGAGTGTATAGCAAGCGGCTGACACTGCTTCTGCCCAAAAATTTACTGGTAGCTTTGAATCAGCAAGCATCGTCCTAGCCGTTTCAATTAGTGTCCTGTTCTTTCTTTCTGCTACTCCATTCTGTTGCGGAGTGTAAGGAGCACTAAATTCTTGCAATATACATCTCTCATCACAATACTCTTCCATCTTGTTATTCTTAAACTCAGTACCATTATCACTTCTGATTCTTCTAATTCGTGCTTGGTACAAGTTTTTAATCTTTCTGAATAACGGCATCAAACTATCAAACGTCTCATCTTTTGTCTTAAAAAATGATACCTGTTTTGGTCAAAAATTACCGAAGCAATTTAGTGATCAAATTAGTTAAGTGAGGTAGTGTGCTAAAATTATGTGTGAAAAATATGTTAACCAAGTTAGTTATAAAAACAGTTTCAGGATACGGCTCAAGATACAGAGCTGTATCTATGATCAAACAATGAGTAGAAAAGTAAAGGTTGACACGTGATGTACGAGGAAAGCCCTTGATCAATCTAGATCGCCGGCATAAAACCTCAGGAGCTGACAATCGCAGCTGCCTTGTTCTTCTATTGCTTCAAATATCAGGATACAGTGCAGGATGTGGTGCGGATCAACTAGGTGTTACAATGTAATTCGATTACAAGTGTTTGTGTGTAGTGATTGTTGAAAGCTAGAAAGAAAAAGTGTTTGAGAATGTGTGAAAGTTGCGTCGTGCCTTAATCTGATCCGCCCCCATCTATTTATAGTAAAACAAATTTAACAAACTATCCTAAATAACCGGGATCCAGCGAATATTCCTCAGTCGAACGTTGTAGACCTGGTCTTTCGGGTTCAACGTCTCTCCCATAACAAATACGTCCGAGTCTTGAGGAGACGAAGTCCATTTGACCGTTGGCAAGTCCCAGTCTTTAACCTGCACGTGATTAATTCGATCAACCTCAGGATATCGCCCAAGATGTTAGCAATATCCTCGTCCAGCATCCTGGTCACAAATAAACAATAAAAAGCAGGATATTGGTCAAGATATGTATGCTTAGAAAATGACCCATAACGATTGTCCCCAAATATATCTGTTGGTATACCAATCCAACGGATATATTTTAAAAGTTTTATCTCACCAATTAAGGCAATCAATATGATGAGACCCTTGAAATGACAATGTGCAACTTCCAAGGCGTTATTTACTCTTTACCCCCTACATTTAGCCTTTATTAACCGAGGGTCGTCTCATTACGATTTATCTTTATCTTCAACCAAATATCAGGTACTTTTCTCTCTCTCTTTTCTATTTTCCTTCTTTATATCTCCTGTTCTTCCGATTGTGATCCTTCATGGCTACCCGTACTAGATCACAAATGGCGGATTCTGTTTCCACCTTCCACAAACAGAATTTGCTTCAGAAACCTTCAAAAGAGGTGTGTTCTTTCGATAATTCTGACATCGTGGCCCTACGAGCTTCCGGTGCCTTTCCCGCCGGGACAATCTTCCGTCCATTCGACCCAGAGGTCCGATCGGATTTTTGTTCCGACGAATGGGTCTGCTTCTTTGCTTAACCTTTCTCCATAGGACTTCAATACCCATTTTCACCTTTTATTTCTCGTTTCTTCGAACTTACTGGCCTGAGCTTTGCCCAAATCATGCCCATGGTTTGGCGCATATTAGTCACCTTGGAAGGAATTAAGGCTCGCCATATGCCCGACCTGTGCATCGAGGATTTGCCAAAGGCTTATCGTTTAAGATCTCATGGTTCCAGCCGATTCCTTCTATTCTCTATTTCCAAAGATCCTCTCATCCTCAAAGCTACCAAGAACGAGGATAAGTGGACAAGAAAATTCTTTTTTGTGAAAAGAGACTCCATTGATAAGGGTTTTGACCTTCCTAAAAGATGGTTGACTTCCGGTAGGATTTAGGGCTTTAGGAATATCCCCAATCATATCCCGAACCTCCATCTTGAACCAATATCCTGATGTGTTTATTTTCTTTCTTGCAGCAAACTTCAAGGAACTAGCTCCCCCTAGTGCTGAATCAGAAGGAAGAATAAAAGAGATCTACAAGCTTCCAGAGGGTGAAAGAACCTTTAACCTGCTACTCACAAGCTCAAGTCAAAGATCAAGCTCCAACATGTCTGGTAAGCATATTTTCAGGAATTATCTTTATATTAAATTGATTATTATTTTTAGAGGTATAATAAGCCTAAAACATCTTCCCTTATGTAGTGCCAGTTATTAACCTCGAAGGCTTCCAACTTGACGAGTTGGATAGTTACTCCAGCCTTGTACCTGTCAAACAAGAACCTAAGCCGAAGCCGAAGCTATCTGCCACACCGAAGCCCACCACTTCAAAGACTACTAAAGCTCCTCCGGCATCTAGGACCCGGGCCTCTAGTTCCCGGAAGAGGAAAGAAATGGATTCTCCAGCCGCCTCTGAGACATTCTCTCTTGAGAATCATGGGTTTAATGAAGCTACTTCATTCCTCAAGCAGGTAAAAATTCCCTTTCAATATCCTGAACATGCATGTTAGTCATTATCCTGTTCATTTTACACTGATACCTGTATCTTTAACTGCAGGGCTTGGAACGTCTCACGCATCTGTATGAAGACGCCTGCGGGCTTAATAAGATGCTGGAGATCAGGCTCGAAAAAGCTGAAGCCACCATAGCTGATCAAGGAACAATTGCAGCTGCCAAGTCCCAGCATTATGAGGACAAATACAAGGCAATGACCCAGGAACACCAAGCTGCCCTCCACAAAGCCAATGAGGATGCTTAAGCCAAACTAGATGCCGCCCTTCTCCAATACCAGCAGGATGTAAGTTCATATCGGGACAGTCTCAAAGCATCCGTGGTCATCTCTCTTCTCCAAGCCAGGTTAAGGATGGCTTACGAGGCCAGGGATTTGGGCTTCGAATGCCCCTCCTGGAATGTAAAGGCTTAGGAAGTGAAACTACAGGATCTTGGAGGTCATCCCGTCGCTCATCCTGCAAAGCATGCTGGTGAAGAGCCTTCTAAGGCGGCAGAGGAAGTGGCCAATGCTAGTGATAATGCCGAGAAGAATCCTGAGGCTGATGCTGGTGCAAATGCTGGGAAAGAGGTTGCTGATCAAGAAGGTGCCGCTTCTTAGGCGGCGAAGTGGGCGATGATGGATATACGTGCCAAGGCCGGAGCCCACTTTTCAAATTTCATGGTTGTGTAAACAATTTACTTTTCCTGTTTTTGAACAATTTATATTTCCTGCATTAGAACAATATGATGACCAAAGGTGGATGGGTCCTGGGTTTTCAGGATGAAGCCCTTGGTCATCAGTTAGTATAACCTATTTTGAATGTCGTAACGGTTGAAGGTGGACAGGTTTCGTTTTGAGATAAAACCTTCAACCATTACGTAGATATGGTAAAAACTAATCGTGCTTTTGGCGGATGGGCCTCGGTTTGAGGTGAAACCAAAAGCACAACTTTTGACATGTTAATAATATAACTTGCTTTTGACTTATTTGTTGTTGCCTCTTAATTTTCGTTATGCATTCCTTGATGTATATTTTAGCTTTGCAAAATTTTGTACAACTGTCTTCCAAAAATATTCTGATCAATATGCTCAGAGATATATTATGAAAACTTTTATTAGATAGGACTTCTAAAAATTTGTTCAACTTTGTAGAAAGCTTTTTAAAGAGTGAAAGACAGTCCACTTTTCCAAAACCTGTTTTGATAATACTTGAATGATCAAAGATTTAGACTAGTATCAGTTTCAAATATTTTAATCAAATATCCTGAGAAGTATTTTGAAAATATATTCTGAGAATATATCCTGAGAATTTATCCTAATCAGGATGTTTGACCTTTTGTCAAACATAGTATTGTCAAAAACTTAAATAACGTTTACAAAGGAAAGATCATACCAGGAATAGGGTACAACCCTATTCTCAAACTTCAATCCCTTTGCAACTCTTCCAATGAAAAGGTCCCCTGTCTGAGACACTTAGTGTATTAGGTCCGAGCCTTATCCTTTGAGCTTTACACCATTGCTTCAGTAGGAATGTCCCCTGTGTACAATGCCTTCAAATACTTAGAAATCCTTTGGACATCAGTTCCCATTGTGTAGACAATTCTTCATGTTACAGGGTAAAACCCAAAAAATGTATTGGGGATGAATCCCTTGTATCCTGGGGAAAATCCCAAATTTTCGTGCGCTACAGGCGGGAGTGTATAAACTCCAAGACTTAGAAAGGTGAAAACCTTTAAACCTTAGAGAGTATGAAAATACCCTTTCGTGAGAGAGGGTGATCAATCCTCATATACCTTTAGGATTTAGGATATAGCCAATAGTAACAAAATTGTCAGCCACTTTTACATGGACTGGTCCCGCCACCTTGAACTATTCCCGAATAACTTGCGCTCCAGGCGGGGTGTTTAAACCCAATTCGGAAGAAAGGTGAATACCTTTAAACCTGTGAAGGGATCTGGATCCCTTATTCGTGAGAGAGGGGGCCAATCCTCTAATCTTCCGAAGTATCCTGAGTGAGCATCCTGGAGCTATATCTTGGAGCATATACTGCAAAACATCCTTAAACTAAGGTGGGTGTTAGCTTGGCTAACACCCCTCCGATGCTTAAGTTAGTATTGGGTTTCGAAGAACAAATCAAATCAAACATATTTAAAAGAGATAGAATTCATACCATCTTGAGATAGAAATTACATTCTATTCTTACTTAAAATAGAGCTTTAAGTGTATTGCATTCCAGGATCTTGATAGCATATCCCCTTCCATATTCTTGAGTCTATATGCTCCTTTCCCTGCTTCTGACTCAACTTCATATGGTCCTTCCCATTTTGGAGCTAGCTTGCCATCGGCAGGATTAGTGGTATTCTGAAAAGCCTTTCTTAGCACCCAATCACCAACTCGAAATCTCCTAGTCCTTATATTCTTGTTATATGCTCTGGATATTCTTTGTTGATATGCTGTCATCCTTAGCCTTGCTGCATCCCTTTTTTCATCTATAGTATCCAAATCCTGACATAAGGCTTCAGGATTCTGTTCAGGATCCTGTAGGATAGATCTCGCAGTAGGTATCGCCATTTCCGTTGGAATCATTGCTTCTGCTCCAAATACCAAGGAAAATGGGGTTTGGCCTGTTGCATTCTTTACCGTTGTCCTATTAGCCCACAAAACAAAGGCTATTTCTTCTGCACATCTTCCTTTTTTGGCTCCAAGTCTCTTCTTTAAGTTATTGACAATTATCTTGTTTGAGGATTCTGCTTGTCCATTCGCTTGAGTATGTACCGGAGTAGATGTTATCATTTTGATTCCCCAACTCTTGCAAAAGTCAGTAGTTCTCTTGCTTATAAATTGAGAGCCATTGTCACATATTATCTCAGCTGGTACTCCGAATCTGGTCAGGATATTTCTCTTTATGAAGGACACTACTTCTTGATCCCTGACTTGGACAAATGCCTCGGCTTCAACCCATTTGGAGAAATAATCTGTCATTGCCAATATAAAAACCTTCCCTCCTGGAGCCTTTGGAAGCTTTCCCACTATATCCATACCCCACTTCATAAATGGCCAAGGGGAAACAATAGGATACAGCGGTTCAGCAGGCTGATGTAATATGTTACTATGTCTTTGACATGCATCACATCTTCGAGCATATTCTGCGGCATCTTTTCTCATTGTCGGCCAATAATATCCTGTCCTTAATACTTTTGAGAATAATGACCTGCCCCCAGTATGGTTACCACAATCCCCTTCATGTATATCCTGAAGTACTTCTTTGGCTTCAGGATCCTCCAAACACCTCAAATACGGTCCTGCGAGAGATTTCTTGTATAAAACATTATTTATAATAGTGAATCGTGATACCTTCATCCTAAATGCCTTAGGATTTTCATTTCCGGGGATGTGTCCTTCCTTGAGATATCTCACGATTGGAGCCGTCCAGGATTTAGGATCCTTTTCAGGGTACTCTGCTCCAGGATCCTGAATAGCCGCTACTTCTTTATCCTGAGGATTCGTTGCAGGATATAAGACATGTAATATTGGTATTTGGGTCCCTTCTGGTATCCTGACCGATGATCCCAAATTTGCTAAGGCATCTGCTTCAGCATTATCCTCCCTTGGTACCTGTTCAAGTGTAAAAACATCGAAATATCCTGCTAATTTTTTGAGAATATCGAGATATTCGATTAATTTCTCACCCTTAACTGCATAGGATCCATTAAAATGGTTAGTAATTAACAAGGAGTCAACATATACTTGCAAATTCTTGATACTCATATTCTTAGCCAACTCTAATCCTGCAATTAAAGCTTCATATTCTGCCTCATTATTAGTAGCAGGGAATTCACACCTAATAGCCTGTGGTAATATGCCCCCCTGTGGCGATTTTAGTAGTATTCCCAATCCTACTCCTCTTACATTAGATGCACCATCAGTATATAATGTCCAGGATCCTGAGGATTCTCCTAACTGTTGAACTTCTAGGTCTACCTCATCCTGAATGTCACTACTGAAATCAGCCACAAAGTCAGCTAAAGCCTGAGACTTTATGGCATTTCTAGGTTCATATACTAAATCATAAGCACTTAACTTTACTGACCACTTGGCTATCCTGCCTGACATCTCTGGTTTCCTAAGCACAATTTTAACAGGATAATTTGTTTTAACATGGATCCTATGTGTCTCAAAATAATGTCTAAGCTTTGTCGATGCCATAACTAGAGCTAATATCAATTTTTCTAAATGAGAATACCTAGTTTCAGCATCTAACAAAATTTTACTAACATAATAAACAGGATATTGCTGACCTTCATGGTCCTTTATAAGAACGGCACTTACAGCATTCCCTGATATAGCGAGGTATAGGGATAGTGGTTCACCAACTTCAGGTTTCATCAATAGAGGTGCAGTTGAGAGATATCGCTTCAAATCCTGCAAGGCTGCTTCATGCTTTGCTCCCCATTCAAATTTCTTATTCTTCTTGAGGATATCATAGAATTCCTTGCATTTTTCCGAGGATCTTGAAATAAATCTGTTCAAAGCTGCTACTCGGCCTGTTAACCGTTGAACGTCCTTCATATTTGAGGGTGATTTTATATCCAGGATAGCTTTAATCTGCTCCGGGCTTGCCTCTATCCCCCTTTTCGTTACCATATATCCTAGAAACTTTCCTGCCCCCACTCCGAAATAGCACTTAGCAGGATTCAGCTTCATGTTATACTGATCCAGAATATCAAATGCTCCCTTGATATCCTGGAGGTGATCCTCAGCCTTTTTAGATTTCACCACCATATCGTCAATATACACCTCCATGGTGTCCCCCAGCTTACCTTTGAACATCATGTTCACCAATCTCTGGTATGTTGCACCTGCATATTTTAAACCGAAAGGCATAGCAGTATAGTAATAAATACCTGTTGGTGTCATGAAAGCAGTATCCTCCTGGTCCGAAGGCTCCATTTGAATCTGCTGAAATCCTGAGGATGCGTCCATGAACGTTAACATTTCATGCCCAGCAGTAGCATCCACCATTGCATCGATATGAGGAAGGGGGAACGGGTCTTTAGGACAAGCCTTATTCAAGTCTGTGTAATCTACACAGACTCTCCATTTCCCATTTTTCTTCTGCACTACGACCACATTCGCCAACCATCTTGGGAACTTGACTTCTCTGATCATTTTGGACTTTAACAATCTTTCAACTTCCTCTTGGATGATTATATTCCGCTCAGGAGCAAACTTCCGTCTTTTTTGCTGAATAGGCTTGAATGACCTGTCAATTCCCAGCTTGTGAGTAATAATGTCTTTGGATATACCTGTCATATCCTCATGTCTCCATGCAAACGTTGACATCCTGCACTTCAAAAAGTTATTTAATTGTTTTTCAATATCCCGAGGGATATTGGTTCCTACGAGCACCGAGATATCAGGATTATCCTGATCCAGGATAACTTTCTTCACATCCTGCTCTGAAGCTTCCAAGGTATCCCGGGCCCGCATCTTTAATTGCTATGCTGGATTAGGCTTGGTCGAGGATTTCATTGAGGATGTGTAGCATTCCTTCGCCTCCTGCTGATCACTATCAGCTTTGACGACCCCCCAAGGGGTTGGAATCTTGATGCATTGGTGATATGTCGAAGGCACAGCCTTCATGTCATGGATCCATGGCCTGCCTAGTATGATGTTATAGCAGGATAAAGAGTCCATCACACAGAAGCGTTGTATCGAGTTGACCCCTTCAACGTATACTGGTAACTTTATCTCTCCTACAGTATTTCTAGCTTCTCCACTGAAACCAACGAGCACAGTGGACTTCGAAGTAATGTCCATCGGAGATACATTCATCCTTTTCAATGTTTCAAGCTGAATTATATTGACAGAACTACCGTTGTCCACCAATATCCTGCGTACAAAATGGTTAGCCACATATAATGTTATTACCAAAGCATCATGGTGAGGATCCTGAACAGTATCCCTATCATCACTATCGAAAGTGATCACTTTATCAGTTGTGAAGGGTAGTCATCCTGACTGGTTTGTCTCCCCTTTCACTCTTAGCTTCCTTTGCATGTCTCTTAGCCGCCGAATACGAAGTCCCACAAATGTCGGATCCTCCTGAAATAAAGTTAATTATCTTGGCATCTGCTGGGGGTGATGCTGCTCGTTCAGGATCCTTCTCGGGATCCTGCCCTTTATTCTTCTTTCTTCCCAGCAAGTCCTTCAGACACCCTTTGCTTAACAAGTAACTTATTTCTTTCCTTAAAGCAATGCAATCCTCAGTCATATGTTCGAAGTCTTCATGGAAGGCACACCATTTGGATTTATCCTTCCAATCAGCTTTCTGCTGGTTCTTTCGAGGCCACCTAGCTTTGTCCCCTAAACCCTGCATAGCATACATTAACTCAGGTATATTAACAGAAAAGCAGTATTCAGATAAGTCAGGATATTCTTCAGGATCCTCGTCTTCAACAACATTCACTTTCTTGTTATCATTTCTGCCATATGGCTTGGAGCGATATGGCTTATATGAGGATTCTGATTTCCTGTTAGTTGATTCATAGGTTGAGGTAGAATTCATCCTCTCCTGCATCTTCTTGTCATCTTCCAAACGGATATATCTCAAAGCCCTGTTACGAGCTTCGTCGAGATTCCTGCAGGGATTCATTACAAGATCTTGATAAAACTGAGAATCCTTTTGTAACCCCATCTTAAAAGCTTGCACAGCTGTTGCAACATCAAGATGTGGGATATCCAAGGATTCTCGACTGAATTTGTTCACATAATCCCTCAAGGATTCCTGAGGCCCTTGAGTTATCCTGTAAAGATCACTGGTTAGTTTCTCAAAACTCCGGCTGCAAGAAAACTGACTATTAAATAAATTAACCAAATGATCAAACGAAGTAATTGAGTGAGGAGGAACATTTAATAGCCATTTTAAGGCTGATCCTGTCAGGGTAGATCCAAAACCCTTGCACAAGCATGCTTCCTTGAGCTCCGGAGGGATAGGGTTGATCTCCATTCTTTCCCTATACTGGGCAATATGCTCTTCAGGATCCGTAGTCCCATCATACAGCTTCATGTTGGGAGTCTGAAATCTTTTTGGGATTTCAGCATCACAGATAGGATATGCAAAGCGGGATATCCTGTGGCTGTCTTGGGATACTTCTGGAATTGGCTGGACCTCTCCAGGTACACTGGATATCATGTCCTTCAATTTCTGGAGCTCCCTGGTAAATGTTGACGTCATACCTGCATCCTGCAAAGAGCCATTGTTGTTAATAGCATGAACATTATTATTTGACACATTACCGGTCTGAGGATTTTGGCCATATCCTGAACTCCTCATGGTGGACATCCTGACCGAAGAGGGTATCTCAGGGGTATGATTCTGAGAATGGCTTGGGACGATATTCCCCCTGTTATCCTCTGTGTAAACTGCGGAACTGAAGTTCAAAGCCCTGGGCTGTATAGGAGTGACAGTTTCTTCAGCAGGTCTACTCGAGCTAGCTTTTAAGAGTTGTATTTCTCTTAACAGCATTTGGTTAGTTTCCTGTTGCTGCCTCATTTGTTCCTGCACACTTCCAAATAAAGTTAGAATTTCATCATTAGAGGCTAAAACGGGAGCAGATCCCTGAACACTCCGAGTAGGGATAACATCTTGAGGTTGTGAAGAAAATGGCATCCTTGGAGGAGGTGGTGGAAGCACTGAACCGGTAGTAGCGGAGGTTGCAGCAGACATAGTGGAGGAGCTCATGTTTGATCTTGAGGCCATCATAAACAATGTGGCAAAAAGTTTTGAAAATAGAAAATCGATTAACGATTTCACAAAGATTTTTAGTAAAGGTAGCACCACTTGCCCCACGGTGGGCGCCAAATTGTTTTGGTAAAAAATTACCGAAGCAATTTAGTGATCAAATTAGTTAAGTGAGGTAGTGTGCTAAAATTATGTGTGAAAAATATGTTAACCAAGTTAGTTATAAAAACAGTTTCAGGATACGGCTCAAGATATAGAGCTGTATCTATGATCAAACAATGAGCAGAAAAGTAAAGGTTGACACGTGATGTACGAGGAAAGCCCTTGATCAATCTAGATCGCCGGCATAAAACCTCGGGAGCTGACAATCGTAGCTGCCTTGTTCTTCTATTGCTTCAAATATTAGGATACAGTGCAGGATGTGGTGCGGATCAACTAGGTGTTACAATGTAATTCGATTACAAGTGTTTGTGTGTAGTGATTGTTGAAAGCTAGAAAGCAAAAGTGTTTGAGAATGTGTGAAAGTTGCATCGTGCCTTAATCTGATCCGCCCCCATCTATTTATAGTAAAACAAATTTAACAAACTATCCTAAATAACCGGGATCCAGCGAATATTCCTCAGTCGAACGTTGTAGACCTGGTCTTTCGGGTTCAACGTCTCTCCCATAACAAATACATCCGAGTCTTGAGGAGACGAAGTCCATTTGACCGTTGGCAAGTCCCAGTCTTTAACCTGCACGTGATTAATTCGACCAACCTCAGGATATCGCCCAATATGTTAGCAATATCCTCGTCCAGCATCCTGGTCACAAATAAACAATAAAAAGCAGGATATTGGTCAAGATATGTATGCTTAGAAAATGACCCATAACAATACCCATGAAAATCTTGAGTAGTCATCTGTTACTACTAGACAGTAGAGATCCCCAGTTATACTTTTAACGTTTACTGGACCAAACAGATCCATATGGAGTCTCTCTAACGGTCTTGAGACTGAGTTGATTTTCTTTTGAGGATGTGATTTCTTCTTTTGCTTACCTTTGATGCAGCTAATGCACTCCCCCTCAAGATGAAAACCTTTCACATGAACACCAGTAACTAAGTCGTTATGCACCAAGTGATTCATTTTTCTTAAGTGAATATGGCCCATCTTTCGATGCCATAATTTTGACTCTTTTTCCATTGCTCTTGACATAAAACAGGGAGCCTGACCCGTGGTAGTAGTAACTACGCTCATGTCCAACACGTACAGATCATTGACTCTGGGTGCTCTCATGATAACCCATTCTTCGGGAACAACAAATCCTGGTTTCAAGATCAAACATTCTTTGTCTGTAAAGTGCGTTGTATACATGCGATCACAGATTTGAGATATGCTCAGAAGATTGTTTTCAAGCTCGGCGATGTAGTTTACTCTTTTAAACGTGACAATTCCATTTGATAAAGTTCCTTCACCAACTATTCGACCACCTTAATTGCCTGCGAATCCCACGTAACCTCCATTAAACCCTCTAACATCAAACAATAGGGTCTTCTTCCCCGTCATGTGCCGAGAAGCCCCACTATCCATAATCCATCGTGAAACGGATCTTGGAAGCTCCTGCACATTTCAAAATCATTTAATGAGATTTTGATGCCACCCAAGCCTCTTTTGACTCGGGTAACTTGACATCCATAATTGTGGTTTTGGTGTACAATGGCGGAAATTTTTTTATCATTCATCTTTAAACTTTCTTCTGATCCAACCTCAACCTCTTTGTATAAGAAAAACTCATCTTTCTTAGGTTGTCCGGTTGGTTGACCTTTCTTTTGAACATTCTTCTTCTCTGGTGGAGTAGAAGATTGTTTTTCCAATTGTTCATAATAATCCAAAGGAACATTCATCTTTACCGGTGTGGTAGAAGACGATAGTTTTGTAGACTCAGAAACCTTTGGTTTAGATGAACTTTCTTTCTTGTCAACAGTTTTTGGCTTCCATGTTTGTTGAGACGAAGCAACCCGTTTGTAAAATTTGTCATTTTTAGTTTCCGACTTCTTAACAGGTTCAGTTTTGAGTTTTGTGTTCTCATTTTTCAAAATTTTCTCAACAACCATTGGAGCTTTGCCTTTTGCATCAACTTTCTTTTTCTGACTCTCAATAACTTCAGACTTAGGCTTAAAGTTGGTGCACTTTCGTGCAATGTGTCCAAAAACATGTACGAGTATCAACTACTCGACTTGTACCTTCAATCTGAGGCTGTGAGGCCTTCTTCTCAAAGAACTCTTTGTTTGATTTTGAAAAAAATCTCAGATTCTTGCTCGGAAAGTGAGCTTGAACTTGAACTTTTTACAAACACCTTTTTCTCGAAAAATTTCTTGTTTTGAACATTCTTTCTTTAATAATTCTTACCACCCTTATAACCACCCGACCATCTGTTTTGGTTATTATTATTATAAAAACGCGGTGGTACACCAGGTTTTTTGTAGTAAGCTTTATCTTTTTCAAAATTCAATTGTCTTTTCGCATTTCTCAAACCTTCAATTTCAGACACATCAATCTCTATCAATTCAAACACATTCCTCAATTTTCCAACATTCACATTCTCCAAGGGAAAATCAAGATCCGAATATAACTTATCCGATCCTGCCATCTTGTACATCACAAGATGTGGTTCTTCACTTAAGTTGTTTTTGGATTTTGATTTTGGAATATATTTGTGCAAAAAGCATTCATCATCCTCAGTAGTGTCACTATCAGATTTCAAAACACTTTCAACCACACTTTTAACAACTTCAGATTGGACACTTCCTTCATCGGATGATGAGGTGAATGTGACATCAATTGTGTCTGGAAGTTTAACCTCATTTTCTTCTTCATCATTAACCAACCCTGATTTTTTCTTTGAAAATTGTTTAGAACTGGTGGTGGAACCTGATGATACCCCACCCCGGTTCCATCAGCGTATACATCTTCTCCTGCTTTGTTCTTTCCAATCGGTTTAGGAACGATATGTTGAAGAACAAAACTTGCGGAGCTGTAACTGTTCAGTTTCAACTGGATGCGTTCATTTTCAATTTTAGCTTCTTGAAACTGAAGCTTCAACTTAGCAATCTCATCCAGTTGTTGGTTGATTAGCTCTTCTTTAACCCTAAGAACACCTGTCAACTGGACATTTTCTGTGCTTGTCTTACGATTTCTATCATCAAAATCTTTAACCGTTCGTTTTAGCTTCTCAAAATTTTCTGAAACTTGACGATTTTCAAGAATTAGCTTTTCGTTTTCTTTCCTAATTCTTTCTACTTCAATTTTATCATTTTCGATTTTCTCAGTTAGTTCTTTTATGCAATCATTTGAAGCTTTTAACATTTTATCACGGTTTAAGATCTGATCCTCAACATCTCTAACTCTTTTTGTCAGATCTTCGATCTTTTTACCACTGTGGTAAGTAATTGTACTACAAACCTTGCAGTTTTTCATGCAATTTTTGCAGTCGCTCTCAGTTTTATCTTTCTTACCTGACTCTTTGATAGCATCATTCTGACTGACCTTGTTTTTGGACTCAGTGCCAGAACCAGAAACTACCTCTAGTTCTTTCGCAGCAAACACTTTGTCAGCCATCTTCTTCAGATTCTCAGCAGTAAACTCTTGTGTCGTATCAATAATCTCATCATCAATTTTCTTTTTTTGTTGCTCTTTCTCCTTTTCTTTTTCTTCAACTTTTCAGCTTCTCCTCCTCCCCACCACTCTCTTTGTAAGGATTCTTCTTCTTCTTCAGCAATTTGTTGGGTGAGAGCTTCAAGATCAATAGTCTTTGAATCAACAGCTATGTTACCATCGGGATCTACGTAACATTCTCTATCAGCATCCCATCTTTTCGCTCTCTTTGCTTCATTGTATATACGAGACATTCTAACCATCCTGTCTACAGCTTTAGCCTTCCTGTTGATGTATTTCTCTTCTTCGTTTCTGCTATCTTTGAAAGGAACAGCTTTTGCTACAAACACATAGTCTACTGCATCCTCCTCCGGTAACATATCACTCCAATCGTATCCCTCGTCATCATGAATAACAGCATGAGCTCTTGATTTTTCTTTGGGGGTATCTTCAAGCTGTTTCATTCTGGGAGGTTCAGATTTGTTCTGATGATAGATTGCTCTTTTGTAATAATCTTCACGGAATGGATTTGCAGTATCATCAGCAGATGAGTTTAGACACTCACGTTTAAAATGTCCCTTTTGTTTACATCTGAAGCACGTGACTTTTGATTTATCAAACCCGAGCTTTGTGGACGGTCCTCCAATTGAATGTCTGCCCGTAATCTCCATGAACCTTTGAGCTCGCCGGACTGCACTAGCCATACACCACCTGATATCGATCAACTCCATCTCTTCTGGGTCGATCTGATCATAATCCTCCTTAGTGAGGTTAGTGTTTCCAATCTTGCCCGCAAAAAGGCTCTCGTATGATTCAAGCACAGACGCTAAGAACACCGTTTGCTGTTTTGCGGATTCCTCACTAAAGTTTTGTGCATTCTTCAGATCCACAGCAATGTTACATTGGAACAGATTTTTTGAAGCTGATTGTTGTTGTTGACTTGCATCAGTTGATGATGGACCACTATGAAAACCACTACTTGAACTTTCTTGTTTTGATGTGTTAGAATTTTCAGCTGAGAAAGCTGTCTTAGGAGACACATTCTTCGGTATCATATCTCCTCTGTAATACAGCTCAACATTCTGCTTGTATGAGGAATGATTAACTTTGAATGATTTCTTGAGCTCCAGCTCATGACTCTCCAGTCTCTCATTTAGCAGATCAACCGTCAGATCCTCCGACTTGATTGTATTCTTCAACATTAACGCAAAGTATTGCCAGTCATTGTCATCCGGCAACGAGTCAAACAGCTTGTCAACCAATTCTTCTCGAGAATAAATGAATCCATGTCTTGCCAGCTCCATCTTCAGATGTCCAAATCTTTCAATCATCTTAGATACAGATTCATTTTTAAACAGCCAAAAAGATCAAATTCTTTTCTTAACAACTTCTTTTTGTTTTTGACTATCTCAGCACTACCCTCACATTTTATTCTCAATTTTGCCCATAGATCTTTTGAATTCGTGTACTCAATCAATGCTATTATATCGTCTCTCACAGACTGATGAATCAAGGCAATGCACTTTTGTTCAGCAACATATCTGTCTATCTCCTCATTTTCTATCAGATTTTCAAAATCCGATCTACCCATTATGAAACCATTCTTTAACATCTTCCAACTGGGATATGCAAACGCTTTAAGCCATTCTTTAAACTTTTTCGACCATTTATTGTAATCTTCAATCGCCATCAACTTGGGAGGTTTGTTATACGTCCCATAAGCACTCTCAACACTTAATGCATCTGAAAGAGTCTTTCTCGCACTCGGAGCTTTCTCATTTGTGTTGTTTGATGTGTCGTTTGAAGTATTATCTCCACCCTTTCCAGCAAAAGCAAAAACATCACAGAACGGATTCATGAACTCATCCATCTTCAAGTATCTGAAACAATCAACAAACACTTAGAAAAAAATTTGGTTTTTAATCAAAGACAGATTCAAACGGAATTAGCTCAACCGAAATCAGTTTGTCAAACGGAATAACTCTTCAAACGAAATTACAACTCAAATGGAATCATGTTTTGAAACGGAATAGCTAATTTCGTTTGAAACCAGTGGCAGTTTCAAACGGAATCAGTCACTTTGAAGCGAAATCACTTATTTCGCTTGAACTTTCAAACGGAATTAGACTTCAAGCGGAATTAGACAGAACTTTTCAAATGGAATAAGTAATTCCGTATGAAATCAACAACAGTTTCAAGCGAAATTAACCAAAATATCTAATTTCGTTTGAAATCACACGTGCAAGTTTGAATAGATTTTCAAGCGGAATTAGCAGTTTTATCAAAATTTGTTCGAATTAAGGTCCAAATCTTTCACGGATTAGTTAAAACTATGTTTCGCTTGATATATGTGAGTTTTAAGCCATTTCAACCGTTAAATTTTGTTCAAATCAGAAAAGAAGGAGTAGAAGTGACAGAATCCGATGAAATCAAGCTGAATTGGTATGAACTCCTCGTCCTGAGCTCTGATACCACTTGTTGGATCGTCGTGTGACCCTAACGAGTCAATATGAAGAGTTCAACATCAAAAACAAAGGCAGAATCAATGAATTTTGATGTAACACAGCTTGTTTTCCTCTAATTATCTTCTTATTAACCGATTCTGAGCTTTTACAGATTCAAATGACAAACGGACAGCACCTCGGCTCTGAATCTATGTTCTAATTCTGTTTCAAATGACACAGGCAAGTTCAATATTTATAGACGACTAATTCCGCTTGAAACAGTCTCAAACGGAATTACCAGTTCAAACCGAATTACCTAATTCCGTGTGGAATTACTAATTTCGCTTGAAACCTCTAATTCCGTTTGAAATAACATTAAGCACATTTCAAGCGGAATTACCCTAAAATACTGTTTTCTCGATTTCCGTGCCCTGATCTATCTAATACGATACAAGACTTGATAAAGACGAAGTTAACAGACATCAGTGCACCAACACTATGTACGAGCTTACTTGCTATTTATCGCTATCCTCGCCCACGCTACACTATCACTGTACTATAGTTTTCGAAAATGAACGAGCAATTAGGTCGAGATTAGGTGTGAAAAGCGCAAACTCTCGACTAAATTGCTTGTTCGACCCGCATTTTATCTACAAACAGGAGAATTAGCGCCGAATCAGGAGTGAAATCCACACTTTTACGCATAATTCTCCTTTATTTTATCAAAAACATTAACGAATTCGTTAAGTTAGGGGTGAAACCTGAACCTCGACGACTTGTTCCGATCTCTATTTTTACAAAATGCTCACCAAAGTCTCGATGAAATCCAAGGACTCGAGTGCTTGAATAACCAAAGGGATGGGTTCCATTCACCACATGTCGGTGATAGAGCATAGTCTCTTAGGTCAACAAGGATTTTTGGTGCATCCTTGTGAATAGTCGAACCACTTTGGGTAGTCGACGTCTAATAGCCGGAGACAATCTATTTTCGATTTCAAGCTCGCAATCGCCGATTTTATGTGTTTTCAATTTTGAAACGCCAAATATTAGAGTCGCTTTTGCCATTTTATGTGGGTTTTATGTGCTTTATGTGATTTTATCTGTTTATGTGTTACGATTTTTGGTGATTTATTCGCTTTTCGCTTTGATCGACACACACGACTCGCACTGCACTTCTACCTCAAACCACTAACAAATCACTACTACATGAGGAACGACTTTACGTCATGTTGCTTACTATATTATTCGCTTATGATATACTACTCGCTATGCTATTCGCGATCGCTATTCTCGAATGCTCACGGACTTTGAATGATAGGTTTCTGTATTCTGACTGCCTCTTGTGCTTATGTGCTTATGTGCTTCTGTGCCTTACGTGCTTATGTGCTTCTGTGCTTATGTGAATATGTGATTATGTGCCTATGTGTTTACGTGATCGTATTCCTGAGCTTTAGTAGTACTAGACGTGTGAGGTGAGATTTGATTATGTTGTGTTTGAGCCCTATGGTGATGTCTGTTGCAGACAATGTCGTCATCTGGACCCTCATCTGGACCCCGTCACCCACGAGTTACTCGTCAAGAACAGAGAGACAAACGCCTTGCTGCTCTCGTCGCTAAGCAAGTAACAAAGGTGGTTCCTCAGATCGTGAGTGAACTATACGAGAATGTGAGCAAATCGTCTGAAGAGTGCAGGACCGAAGCTCCTAAATGTCACACCCCGACCACGTTAAAACAACAAAACCATGGCGGAAACATCGGGGAGTGTTGTAACAGAATCATCGTTTCAACAACCATGGTAATTAAAAGTTTCGTTTTATTGAATTATTAAGTATTGTTCATTGTCATAAACCAAACAAACAAATTGAACATCGTCTATTATCGTTTTTAAGTCGCTAAAGCCATGTCCAGATCCTAAGTGAACTTGCTTCCTAGCAATCAACATCAAGCATTTTCACCTGAAACATATGTAGAAAAACATAGTCAGCAAAGAAATGCTGGCGAGTACATAGATTTTGTAAGAGTATCGGAATCATGGCTCGTTTATATATATATTGCAATACCTCAAAAACCTTGTTTTGAAAAGTATATAATATTGCAACATGATTAACCAACTCAAATCAAGATGGTTATAATTTGTAAAATCTCGTAGCCATGATTCCTAACCCCAAAACATTTGCTTTTGTAAACCAATTCGTAAAACATCTCGTTAAAAACTCGTTAATAAAACTCGTATGGTTTATATCATTTCGAAAACCTCGTTGTGTGACATCGTTTCAAATCATTTTCCCAAGTGAACTAAATAATGACACGCGATGTAATATGATAGAAGCACTTATATATAAGATGTACCAGCGGCGTATCTACCATGATTCTATCATGCTACACCCGTCCCATTATCTAATCACTACCCAAAACCAATCGTTCATTCAAATTGTTTATTTCTTTTAGGTCGTTCGAAATCGTTTAATTCGTCCCAAAATCGTATTCGTTTTAATTGTGAAACTACTTATGGTTGCCTCGCTAATAACATTCAAACCTTCGTGACTCGACCACCTCGTTTATCGTATTAACAAACCACTAAAGGGTAAGTTAATAATCATCAGATTCGGTCGTTACCTACATAACCCCCACACATAATCATGGGTGTAGTCTGATAACGGGATTTGTCGGATCCTATGGTACCATAACCTAATACTGGTCGGTTCGGCCAAAATTAATGAATGTCATTCGTTATGTAACTACAACCAACAAGTTCGTTCACATTATCGAAAATTGTTATTAGTTTAGTATAAACTATCTTACTTGTTTTGAAACCATCGTTAAAATATCGAAAATCGTTTTGATACATATGAATCACCCCAAAACAATTGAAAATAGTAAAATAGGGGAACTATGTACTCACATTGAACAGAATGGTATCCTTGATCTAAAGAACTTAGCGAAGCTCAGACAAACCAAGGAAATTCAAGTGGTACCTAGTAATCGGATTACTAGTAAATAAATCGACACCTAAATCAGAAGATCGGATAGAATGAGGTCTTGTAAACCAAATGAGTGTGAAACTCATATGATGTGGTTTAACAAAGCCTACATTCTAAATCGGAACCTAGCCTAAGTGCTTTCGACCCGTTACGACCCATTAAGGTAGCTTATGCTACTTTAACGTGTCGTTCGTGTGAAACCATGTTCGGATAGTTAACAATATGCTAAGTCAAGTCTTATATGCCCAATAATACCTAAACATGTTACTAAATCAGATTATATGTCAAAAACATGTTCACATATGTAAAATATGGATTTATGCTTCAAAAGGGAGTTTTGGTCATTTTCTATGGGCATACAAGCTACTTAGTGACTAACCAACCAATTCTATGTGATCATAAGGTATAACCTCAGGGGTTATTCCCTATGTGACTATGATCACTAATCGAGCTTGATCGGATCCTAAAGATCGACCAAACGGGTCGGGTTCGAAAGTCTAAGCGGTTGTTTAGACCGCTTAACTTACGACCTTAAACAAGCACTATACTAATAGTGACGAGTTAAACATGTCAAAACATGTTTAACCTACTGATTTGGTATCAAAACAATGGGTTTTGATACCCGAAAATAGTTTCGTTGCAAAATGCGTGCTAAAACGCATTTTGACCGAAACTTTGACTCGTCACTACGCCTAGTTAACGTGGTAATCAGTAGGTATAATCGCTAAGGATTATAACCATCATGATTACAATCACATTGCAAAGTTCAATTGAACTTTACCAATTGATGGTCAAAACCGAAAGTCAAACTGTTAGCCAAACTTGTTTGACTTTCTGCACTAACATAAAGAATAGAATGAAAGAATACTTACAATAGGTCCTAGCTATCTTTTCTACAAGAATAATCAGATTAGAAAGCTCCAAACACTTGGGAGAGAGCTCCAAATCAGATGTAGAAGAGAAGAGAAGGAAATGAGCAAATGAAATGGAAGAGAGCTTGGCTATTTATACTTGTAGCAAACTCACAAGATCATTACATGTGTTTGTGTAACCTCCAAGGATTAAATCATGGCCATACAATTGTTAGGAACTGATTAGAGACCTTGGAGAACACTTAAACTTGCCAATCACACAAAGAATTTGCATAAACAGCCCCTGCAGTTGCAACAAATTGCTGAAACTGAGTTTATGGAACTGGGCACACTGACACGGCCCACGTAAGATATGGGAGGGGGCATACGCGGCCCGCCTGGCCTCCCCAGATCAGCTAAAGTTTACAAAATGGCAGTTAGGTCCCTGCACGTGTTTTGAGCTCATTTCAGGCCCTTTTGACCCCCGTTAAGCCATTTTCAAGGCTCTAAAAGGACAATAAAGTTTAGAGGACTCAAAATATGCTTGGAACACTCTCGGATGTCAGCTCGTTTGGTCATACGGTCGCGTTGTTCGTTAAATTACGACGAAACTCAAACGGACGCGAAAACGAACCAAATTAAGCGACGAACGGTATTTTTGCATGCCGATCACTAAAATAAAAATATTTTAGTGTGTACAAAAATTTTGGGTGTCCAGATGTGGTCAGAACGTAAGATATGCGCGAAAATGCAAACTTACGTCGTTTTTGACACTTTTAGTCCCTGTAAGATCAAATAAGCATGTTTTTGCACACCGAACCACTCAAAGCTTATTTCTAAGCTATGTTTAAGTTATTTATGGTATGTTTAGCTTATGATCAAGTTCCGGACTCTTCGATACCATACGAATCGGTATAGTTTCGTAGTTTGACAAAAATAGTCCCTGCGATCGAATAGACTTGTTTTCAACACACCAAACCATCCAAAACTTATTTCTAAGTTATGTAAAGGTTATTTTAGGTATGTGAAGCCTATGTCACTATTCTGGAGTGTTTGTCGCGTTAAACTGACTACGTTTACGCACCAGTTTGCGCAAAACTTTCCAGAAAGCGATTTAAAGCTTGAAATCGGAATCGAATCGAATTGAAAAATCATCAAACACAAATACAAATACACACATAATAACACCAAAACACATTGTTTTATTAATAAATAACATTGTTTTGCATTGTTCATCGATTACAGATCACAGTTGTCACACTAAAGCTACTCCCAAAGCTGCTTTTAGCTTCAAACAGTTCAAAGCTTGCGGACCGAAAGAGTTCACTTGCGAAGATGGCCCTACGGCTTTGTTTCAATGGTTCGACTCAATCGAGGTCACCCTGCGTCAGAGTGGATGTCCTGACAATCTTTGCACTCTGAATGCTACCGACGTCTTCCAGTCCCGCGCATTAGACTGGTGGACGGCCGAGAGAAACAAACGCGGAAATGACGCAGCTTATGGTCTGTCATGGGATGAGTTGAAGAACGTTATGCTAGAAGAGTTCTGCCCTCCCCATGAGCGCCAAAAGTTGGAGGACGAATTCTGGCATCTGAAGCAGAAGGATGGTGACAACGCTGCTTTAACTACTCGCTTCAAGCAGCTCAGTATTATCTGTCCTGATCAAGTGAAGACTGCTGACATGACAATCAAGAAGTACATCCGCGCACTGCCGGACTGTGTTGCAGATTTTGTGTATGCTTCAAAACCAGCAACAATCGAAGAGACCTACCTGCTTGCCGCTGAAATCAACGACAAGCGAGTCAAAGCTGGATTTTGGGATAAAGCTACCAAGAACCTGCACCAAGCCACCGCCACACCAGCCGCTGAAATCGCCGCCGCTTCTCAATCGTCGAAGTCCTCTCGTCTTAAGAGGAAGAACAACAACAGCAGCTCCAGCTGTGCTGTCACTACAACTGCTGCCCCGCTCCAAGCTCTACCAGCCCAACAGCAAGCTCAACACCGCCAGGTTGCGGCACCAGTAACTCAAGCACCGCCGGCAAAGCGTGCTTACACTGGTCCTCACCCTGCTTGCCCAACATGTACTTATCATCATCCGGTGGGTATTGCCTGCAGATTTTGTGTGAACTGCAACATGTACGGCCACTTTACCGCCAACTGCCGTATTGGCCCTCGACAAGCACCAGTTCAATCTACTTGTTAGTGCAGTATGTCTATCGCCTCCGTCATCTCAAGACCGTAGCTGAAACAGTTTATTTCTAGTGTTTATATTGTTATAAATAGGAAAAGGCAAGGTGGCATTGATGTAAATAATGAGATCTCTCATTATATCCCTTGGCCTATAAATAGAACCATTAGGGTTCTCATTTAAGACTTTTGCTACTTTTGGCATTTGGAGCTTTGGAGAGCTAGGATCTAGAGAGAGAAATCCTAGAGAGAGAAAGTTCCGTGTACGTGATTCAGGTGTTGTACGCTATCAGATCTTTCAATAGAATCACGATTATAATTACGTCACGTGTGTTCGGTCACGCACGTTCACGGATTCCGCACGTTGAACGTGTTGTTACGCAATCGAAACGGAGTCAAAACCGGGTCCTAACAAGTGGTATCAGAGCTGGAGCTCGATTGCACGGATCAAACACACTGTTTCGCGCACGAATTCATCAAATTCAGATAAAAAATCGCATCAGATTTGCTCAATTTCTTCATCTTTTCATATCTTCACGTTTTTATCTGAAAATTGCAAAATAAAAACGAGTTTTTATGGTCGAAAATTGCTAAAATTTGGATATGTTGTGCGAAAATACATGATCTATAAGCCTATAAAATTTCAGATCTTAATTCAAAGTAATTTGGGAGATATCTAGAATTTTTGGTTCGAAAAAGTTGAACAAAATGCTTACTGTTGTTGCTGTTATTGTTTTTGAAGTTCACCGCCCGGATGGCAATCCGCGCGGATGACCATCCGTTGCATAACATCTCATTAAAAGTTTGACTTTGTTGACAGTTACAGATCACCCACACGTGCGGATAGCATCATTTCCCACCTGTGCGGATAGTATAGAAGTCCACCCGCACGGACAGAAATCCGTGTCATAGCAACCCACCCGCACGGACAGCAATCCATGTCATAGCATCCCACCCGCCCGGACAACCATACTCCATCATTCTGTATAATAGTTTAACTGTTGTTGTTTTGAAGAAGACGATCAACAGTGACATCGACGAACCTTGCATTTTGACGAACATTATATTTTGTTTGACCACCGGCCTATGACATCTGTTTAAAGCTTATCGAAACAATCATCGTTGTGAAACAATTAATATCATCGGCCCATGTGCATACTTTATCAATTCTTGTGTGTTGACTATAGAGGCCCAATAGGAGAATTATATGAACAGACTTGTCAGTCAACTTTAATGGTGTGCATGTGAATTGTTTAAAGATGTCGGCCATCATTGTTATTTGCATATGAGTATAGTTTGAAAGATCATTAGGTTTCGCTTGAAATTGGCTTTAGTTTGAAAATTAATCAGGTTTCGTTTGAAGTGCTGTCTCACTTGAAGTATCAGTTTTGTCTTTCGCTTGAAATCTGATTTTCAGTGTCAATTTGGGTTTCACATGGCTAAAATGTTTGATGAACAGGAAAACGAGAATCTTAAAGATTTAAATGTTTGGACTTCTGGATCTTGGATTGATAAGAAGAATAAGAAGGAAGTTTGGATTAAAAGATTCGAAAATTTCTTGGGCATGAAACATGAATCTTTGGAACAGTTGGATAGACGGTTTAATGATTTGATTGATAAGTTAGATAGATATGAGATAAGGGTTTCAAATGCTGAAAAAAATTTCAAAATTTGCTAATGCATTATCTTTAGAATGGGATAAATTTTTAAGTGAACTAAAAAAGGATGCTAGTTTCTCAAAGCTTCATTTTAGAGAATTCATCAATAAGCTTAGTTCACATAAGTTTGATAAAGAAAAAAGAAAAGAAGAGTTGATGAATGAAATGAAAAGGGACTTAGAAAAGATAAATTTGGATGTGATCATTGAAATGAGAAAAAGAGTCTCTGTGTGTCTTGCTGCAAAAAATGTCATGAAATATGATATTAAGAGAGGTTGTTTTATTGATGAATATGCAAATCCTCTTGATTTTGTTAAAATTTTTTGTGCAGGAACATTCAAGATGGAAACAAAGAAAGAAGCTGATGCTGGAAAGATGAATGAAAAATGCTCAAAATGTGATGAATCTGGAGCAGACAATGTGAAATTCTTGAAAGACGTAGAGAATTTGACATTGGAAAACAAAGCTTTGAAAGCTGAGAAGAAAGCTGATAATGAACAGATTCTGGAGTTGCGCTTGAACTGCGAAAAATTAAAATCTGAAAATGACAAACTTTTGAAGAATGTTGAGAGTTTGTCATTAGAAAACAAAAATTTTTAAAAATTAGAAACTGATTTGAAAAATCAAATAAAAATTTTAAAAAATGAAAAATCAATTTTTGGTAAAAATAATTTGGAAAAACAAGAAGCAATAAATTCTCATCTTGAGAAAATCATTCGACTTGAAAAAGAAGCCGAATGTTATAGAATTAAAATTGCTGATTTTGAAAATAAGTTGAAAAGTTTTGGGACTTCTGCACCATATGTGTGTCCAAAACCAATCAACGTTGTTCCAATAAGTGACAATGTCACAAATTTTGACAAAGTCAAAATTGAAGATTGTGATGCAAAGCTGATGATGAAAAAGAAAAAGAAAAGAAAAGAAAAATATTTTTAGATTTACAAGAAAAATTTAAAAATACTGTTTTGCAATCTACTGAAACAGGTGAATGTTCTAAGCAAAAACCTGTTAAGAAGAGTGTAGAACAGAAACAAAAAGTTAAAAATTCGAAAAATTTTAAAAATGAAAATAAAAGCTCATCAGTTTAGTCATCCAATCATTATAAAAAATCACAAAATTTTGTAAATGAAAACTCACAAAATGATGGTAATAAGTGGTGCAGGTTTGACCACAGTGCTCAAAAGACAAATCCAGCATTGAAGAGGAGAAATGATTATCACCAAGCCAAACAATGTTATGATCTGAAGGTTTGGACTGACAGAAGTGGATGGTACGATAACAGAGTGTGCTATTCCTGTGGTGTTAGAGGACACATTGCTGTTAACTGCCAGATTTGGAATTTTGAAACATGAAGATGCTATAATTGCCATATCAGAGGACATATTGCCAGAGATTGCCCAAGGAGATCGATGGGAAGATCAAGGGTTGAATCTCAGAGAACGATAAAGAAACCAGTCAATGTCAAGCCCAAAGAACAGGAGGTTCTAGAACAGAAAGTGAAGCTTTCGCAGGGGCAAAAAGACAGACTGAGGAAAAAGAGGAAGAAGGCGAGAGAGTATTTGGAGAAGATTTTGTCTTCGGGTTCAACAGTTGGTTCGAATAAAAGTTCTGATGAATCAATTCACTCGACGCCAAAGTCAAGCAAATTGAATTCTTCAGATGCAAATATGAGGACAAATAAGAAGAAAAAGAAAGTTATTGGCGATGAATCTGGCTCATCCAAGTCAGACAAGCCAAGTTCGGGCAATGAATCTGATTCCACAAAATCAGATGAGCCACAAGTTGAGGTAAAAAAGGAAGAAACAGTTCCTTTAATGAATGATGAGAAATTTCCACCATTACGAGCTGCAAACATAAAATCAAAAGGTGTTTATGCTGAAAAAATGTTTAATAGCAATGTTAAACATATTTTTAGTAAGATGGCTGATGGTAAGGAAAAAGGAGTAAAAGAATTTTATGAAGAAAAGAGAAAAGCTCAAAATACACCCAAGGACAGTCAGGCTTGGGTGAAACTTTTCAAATAGAAAAATCTGACTTGCCGGAGCTTCCAGGTTGGTAAGTGTGAAGCAGGTATCGGCATCATTCTTAAGAAATTCACAGGATGGTAACTGTGATATTTCGTCTTACAAGTGGTTAATCAAGGACATTAAGTTGTACTTGATTTTCTACAAGTGATTGTGATGTTTGATCTTATATTATTAAAATTTTACAAAATGATTAAAAGAGAACAAGGTGATGTGATGACCCCGAACCCACAAGTGATGGGTAAACAAACTAATTTTCCGGAAAAACCATTCTGATTAAAACAAACTTAAGTGTTTTGAAATCATTATGGGAAAATAGTTTGTTGTAATGGGGAGTTCTGATTGAATACGCCGAAACCCTCACGGCTGAACAAACATGATTTCTTTCACTAGATTGAAAAACGGTTTTCAAACTGTCGAAAATCAATGGGTTGTAAATCATGGGGGTACTTTATATTAGTTTTTCTGCAAAACAGAGCATAGTTAGCAGAAAATGGATGGCGAGACAAAGCTATCAGTGTTGGTTGTCAAATTTTCTTTATATGATTTTGCATTTTAGGGGGAGAAAAATTGTCAGAAAATTCAAAAACATTAGAAAATTTGAAAAAGCCATAAACATGATAAAAATTCCAAAATTGAGTTTTTGTGTAAAAAGAGGAAATGATAGTACATCAGTAGACAGTTACAGTACGCTAAAGAATTGGAAAGTTAAAATGTGTTAAACGATCTCACCGTGGATGTGTCGATAGATTTTTATACATTTAGTAAACTTTTTCGGGATATAAACCTAAATTCAAACTTGCTTGTTTCGTGGGGAACACTACTTGGATATATAGGTAACCCCTGAAATCTCATTTGAAGGACCCCTCTTTATGAGATACTAGGTCTTTATACTTAGTGATATCTGGGGTATTATTCCGGGACTTCTGCTGAATGGAAGTTCTGACCTAGTCTCCGAATAATACTTTCTGCATTGCTTGAAACATAGCATCGCCTTCAGCAAATTGATGAAACAATAAAATTGATAGTCATTGCTGTTGTAACAAAAGATCCTCTAAAGGGGACACACCAAAAGTCGAGCCGTCATCTCTCTGCTGAACGGAAGTTCTGACCTGAGCTCTCACGGTTTCGTACTATAACGTATTCCCCTTACAGATATCATCTAGGTATACTCACCTGTAAGACTGAATATTGGGATCTGGATACGGGAGTATATTCAAGAGGTGGGACACATGAATGAGTTTAAGTTCTTAAAACACCTAATTCGTATCCTGAATCAGTTGAAATTTGTGTGAAAATTTAAGTGGATCAGTATATCGACAATCTAAGTGAATTGTTTAATTCTTAATGTGTAACTAAGCTCAACGGTACTTGTGACTTGTCATTTACTGATATGATCCTCTGACGCAAACTCAAACAAAAATATTGTGTGTAAATATGTTTGTACATATTTCTTTACTGCTTTATATTTCAGAAAAATACAAAAAGATTTTTGATTCTGCTTTATTTTCGACAACCGATGTCTGAGTGCTGAGTTTCAAAATCTAAGTATGCTGATCGTGTTTCTGAAAATAAACAAGTTCATTAATTTAAAACTTGAAGTTTTAAAATCAAAATTCAAAAACAGTTTGTGATATCTCCAAGGTCATTAAGTTGGACTTGGATGATTAACTATGAGGGATTTGGATGCTTATACTGTTAAAATCTGTAAAAGAGCTAGTTTCTGATCCGGTTCGTTGAAATTGCAAAATCAATGAAGCTTGTTGATAGGGGGAGAGTATCAAGTATTCCTGGATATATTCATATTATTATATCTTAGAGCCAGGATCTTGATTTAGAAAGTTTAATAGTGCCAGGTCACGATTCCTGGAAAAACGAAAATGCTTTCATTGTTGAAATGTTTTAGCTTATGCTGAGAGAGCCAGGGTTTTCAATCATGGAAGTTCAAAACATTTTCACTTATAAATGTATGAGTGCTGCAGATGTTGTACCAGACTACGATCCTGATAGCCGAGTCTAAGGGGGAGTCTGAGGACGAGCTCAACGCAAGGGGAAGTGTGAAAGGAGCCAGGAACTATTCTGGAAGAGCTTGTAACCGAAAAGCCAGGTGTCGATCCCAAAGCACGGAAGCTTGACGACAGGGGGAGCCTGAAGAGTTTAACGAAAGGGGGAGCTGAAGCTGAAGACAGATCCACCAGGATTCTGTTCAATTGAGAGAGAAAAAGACCAGACGCTACGAGTCTGACTAAATGTTTGAGATTGACTGCGGCAATATCCAAGGGGGAGTTTGTTAGTGCAGTATGTCTATCGCCTTCGTCATCTCAAGACCGTAGCTAAAACAGTTTATTTCTAGTGTTTATATTGTTATAAATAGGAAAAGGCAAGGTGGCATTGATGTAAATAATGAGATCTCTCATTATATCCCTTGGCCTATAAATAGAACCATTAGGGTTCTCATTTAAGACTTTTGCTACTTTTGGCATTTGGAGCTTTGGAGAGCTAGGATCTAGAGAGAGAAATCCTAGAGAGAGAAAGTTCCATGTACGTGATTCAGGTGTTGTACGTTATCAGATCTTTCAATAGACTCACGGTTATAATTACGTCACGTGTGTTCGGTCACGCACGTTCACGGATTCCGCACGTTGAACGTGTTGTTACGCAATCGAAACGGAGTCAAAACCGGGTCCTAACACTACTGCTCATCAAGCTCTACTTCCAGCTCCTCAAGGCCAACAAGCAGCTCAGGCACCCGCGGTCAACGCCAGAGTCTGCTTTACGTGTGGTGATCCCAACCACTTCGCAAACATGTGCCTCAATAGGGTTGTGAAACAAGAGCCCCAGCAACAGAAGCCTCAGCAACAGCAACAAGTCGCCCGCGCCAGAACTTTCTACATCAATGTGCACCAAGGCCAGGCTGACAACAATGGGGTTAATGGTACGTTTCTCGTGAATGGTATTTATGCTTCGTGTTTATTTGATACTGGAGCCGATAACTGTTTTGTGTCATTTGAATTCGAGAAGCTCCTTAATCGTAAGCTCTCCCATCTCCCCTTGACATTCGATGTCGAAGTTGCCACCGGAAGAACCGTCGCCGTCAATTCTGTTCTTCGTGATTGTACTCTTGAACTCAACAGTCACATCTTTCCGATTGACCTTATTTCGATGCAACTCGAAAGTTTTGATATCATAGTAGGCATGGACTTTCTTCATGAGAACCATGCTAACGTTGTGTGCTTCGAGAAGATTCGATTCTCACTCGCGAATGGTGATGTATTATGTGTTTATGGTGAAACTGCTTTGAAGGGTCTTAAACTCATGTCATGTGTCCAAGCTAGCAAGTATCTCCGCAAGGAATACAGAGCTTTCTTGGCTAACATCGTAGTAGTGGAGAAGGAAAAGAAAGGAAAGACGAAAGTGAAAGACGTTCCTGTGGTTCGTGAATTTCCTAATGTGTTTCCTGACGATCTTCCTGGCCTTCCGCCTAGTCGTGATATCGACTTTCGTATCGACCTCATTCCTGGAGCAAACCCTATTGCCAGAGCTCCTTACCGACTCGCTCCGTCCGAAATGTGCGAACTCTCGAGTAAGCTCCAGGAATTGCTTGATAAAGGCTTCATTCACCCGAGCACCTCTCCATGGGGCGCACCAGTCCTTTTCGTCAAAAAGAAGGATGGGTCGTTCAGGATGTGCATCGACTATCGGGAATTGAATAAGTTGACAATTAAGAATCGCTATCCCCTGCCCCGCATCGATGATTTATTTGACCAGCTACAAGGTGCTACATGTTTCTCGAAGATTGATCTACACTCAGGCTATCGCCAACTACGCATCCAAGAGGAGGATATACCCAAAACCGCTTTTCGCACTCGATACGGCCATTATGAATTCGTTGTTATGCCTTTTGGTTTAACTAACGCACCCGCGGTTTTTATGGATCTGATGAATCGTGTGTGTAAACCTTATCTCGACCGCTTTGTCATCGTGTTCATCGATGATGTTTAGATCTATTCCAAGTCGAAAACCAAACACGCGCAACATCTACGTTTGGTTCTCGAGCTACTCCAAGGGAATCGACTCTATGCCAAGTTCTCCAAGTGTGAATTCTGGCTGGAGGAGGTTCAATTCCTCGGTCATATTGTCAATAGTCAAGGTATTCACGTCGACCCCGCGAAGATCGAAGTTGTTAAGAGTTGGGTTACACCGAAGAACCCGTCTGAAGTCCGTTCTTTTCTCGGACTAGCGGGTTATTATCGTCGATTTATCGAAGGGTTCTCAAAAATCGCTGTGCCGCTTACCTTTCTCACGCATAAAGAAAAGCCTTTTGTTTGGGGAACTGAACAAGAGTCTGCTTTCCAAACTCTCAAGCATATGCTTTGCAATGCTCCTGTTCTCACTTTACCCGATGGAAACGACGACTTCATTGTCTATTGTGATGCCTCAAACCTTGGTCTTGGTTGTGTTCTCATGAAAGGGGACAAGGTTATCGCCTACGCATCTCGTCAGCTCAAGATCCACAAGAAGAACTATACAACCCACGACCTCGAGCTAGGCGCAGTTGTTTTTGCGTTAAAGATTTGGCGACACTACCTATATGGTACCAGGTGTACTATCTTCACCGATCATAGGAGCCTACAACATATCTTTGACCAAAAGGAACTTAATATGCGTCAACGCCGATGGGTAGAACTTCTCAACGATTACGACTGTGAGATCCCTTATCATCCTGGAAAAGCAAATGTTGTTGCCAACGCTCTAAGCCGACGAAGCTATTTGCATAGCGCTCGTAATGTTCCAGCCTAGTATCACCTCGAAACCCTCATCCGTGAAGCTTAGCACGCATGTTTTACCGAACGCACCTTGAAGAAGGAAAGGATCTACCACGATGGAGCCCATCTTATGAATAAGTCGAATGGGATATTCCATTATCTGGACCGAATTTGGATCCCTAAGCGAACCGATTTACGACAGATTTTAATGGACAAAGCCCACAAATCCCGATATGCTATTCATCCCGGTGCCGACAAGATGTACCAGGACCTTCGTTACAAGTACTGGTGGCCGGGCATGAAGAGAGATATCGCCCTCTACGTTGGGAAGTGCCTGACTTGCTCAAAAGTCAAGGCCGAGCACCAAAGACCCTCTGGCTTACTTGAACAACCCCCGATCCCTATGTGGAAGTGGGATAGTATAGCTATGGACTTTATAATGAAACTTCCGTGTACGCCATCAAGTCACGACAGTATCTGGGTTGTCATTGACCGTTTGACCAAATCTACTCATTTTCTGCCAGTACGAGAAGACTACAAGGTAGAAAGATTAGCCCAAATCTATACCGAAAAGAGATCATTTGTCGACATGGGACGCCTCATGACATCATCTCTGACCGTGATGTTCGGTTTACCTCGCGTCTATCGGAAATGTTTCAAACAACTCTCGGTACTATGCTAAATCTAAGTACCACATTTCATCCCCAAACTGACGGTCAGACTGAAAGAACGATTCGTACCCTTGAAGACATGCTCCGTTCGTGTGTCATAGATTTCGGTGGTAATTGAGACGCTTACCTGCCGTTAGTCGAATTCTCGTATAATAACAGTTATCATTCCAGCATTCAAATGGCACCGTTTGAGGCATTATACGGAAGAAAATGTGGATCACTGATTGTATGGCACGAGATCGGGCACTCGCAATTAACCGGTCCTGAGCTATTGCAAGAAATGACTGACAAAGTCCTCCAAATTCGAGACAATCTGTTGAAAGCTCGGAGTCGTCAGAAAAGTTACGCCGATAGACAACGCAAACCCCTTGAATTTGACGTTGACGACTACATACTCCTAAAGGTATCACCTTGGAAGGGTGTGGTTAGATTCAGCAAGAAAGGGAAACTAGCGCCTCGATATGTTGGACCTTTTAAGATTCTGGAAAGGATCGGAAAAGTCTCCTATAGACTCGAACTACTGGAGGAACTTAGCAACGTTCACCCGAATTTCCATGTGTCGAACCTCAGAAAGTGCCTGGCTGAGCATGCTTTAATTATACTTCTAGAAGATCTTCAAGTAAACGAAACAATACACTTCGTAAAGAAGCCTGTCAAAATCATGGACCGCCAAACCAAGCAGCTCAGACGCTCGCGCATTCCTATTGTGAAGGTTCGATGGGAAGGCAAACAAGGCGCAAAGTTCACTTGGGAACTCGAAAGCGACATGAAGGCAAAGTACCCGCAGTTGTTTGTTACGGCTTCGGCCTAATTTCGGGACGAATTCCCTCAACTAGGGGAGGCTGTAACACCCCGTGTTTCGAAAGTCAAAGTCAAAGTCAAGATTGAAGACAAAGGGAGGCAAGATTGCTAATTGCGACCTGTCACTCCTTGCTCAACTCCTGTTTTGACTTCTTTGACTTGTAGATAGTCTTTTATGCTTTCACGTTAGTTGTATTATGTGGAGTATTTGTTAATAATCGAGGTTTAATCGCTATTTATCAATATTTATCGCATGTCTTATCGCCTTATCGATTATCGATTATCGCAATCGCGCTCGCAACTCGAATTACGCGTCTGGTTATTGTTCTTATGTGTGTGTGCCCTTTATGTGTTACTTGTGCATGTTATTTATGTTTTATGATGTGGTGATTAATCGAAACACAATCGCAACTCAATCGCAATCGAATCGCAAACACTAAACGCAAGTGAAATAGGATGATTGTATGTTGATATAGTAGTTTGGATTAGAAGTAATTTGATGAGTAAAACTCTTGCATCGCCCTCTCTAATCGCATCACAACGCTCAACACTCAAATTGAAACTGCAAAACTTGTCGCGCGAATCACTCCAATCGAGTGGTCAGCCGATCGAGCTGCCACCCGATCGGGCTGCCACGCGATCGAAGTGCCACTTGATCGAGCTGCCACCCGGACGGGCTGCCACTCGATCAACCAGCCACTCACTCCCCTTCCATTTATGGAAACCATATAAATACCCTCCTTTGTCACATCATTTGATGTTGACAGCTCTTTCTCCCTCTCCACTTGCTCCAGCCGCTATTTCTTCAGATCTCTCGCGATTCTTGTAAGTTTTCCACCTAAACCTTGTACTTTAGTGATTTACACGCACTTCTACACATTTCTATCTTTTGAATCTTAACTTTTAACCGTGAAATCACTAGATTTGAGGTGTTCAAAGATGATGTCATCATGGTGTTCATAAGAACTTCATGTTTTGGCTTCAATCCACCAAGAACAACTTAGATCTGAATGATTTCCACATGAATAAACAAAGATCTTTCATAGATCTGAACATATTCATGGTGAAAAGGATTGAAAGATGGTTTTCTAACTTTCTTTCAACTCTTTTACACTCAATGCACTTAAAACCGATAGAATCAGAGCTTGTTCTAATCTTCTACTCCTCCTTGTTGATGTGTTGGTTCAAGATCTGGATTCTATCCACGAGAACACTGATTTCGGGTTAAACATGAAACACTGTCTCGAACAGTTAACTGGTCGGACTAGGGTGGTTCCTGTCCGATCGGGTCACTAAGTCTTGACGAGGTTTTTGTTGTTTGACACGTTATCAAACAGTCTCGAGAAAACTTCAGACTGACAAAACAACCAAGTAAGATGACGACCAGGTCAACTGGTACGGATTGCCGTCCGATCGAATTGCCGTCCAATCGGATTGACACTCGACCGGACTGCCACCCGATCGGATTGCACCTTGGGTCCCACACTTAAACTTTTATTTTCAACTTATGAGGTTTGAACATCGAATGGATTGCCGTCCGATCGGATTGCCATCCGATTGGATTGCCACCCAACCATGTGATGTTTGACTTCGACACTTAAACAATTTTCAACGTGTTCAGTACGTACGGATTACCACCCGATAGGATAGCTATCCGATCAATTGACCGTCCTGCTGTGAACTTGTTCTCAACCCGAGAAGCCTCGCCAATCGGATTGCTGTCCGATCGAACGGCCGTTCGATCGACTGACCTAAAAGGTAGAGATACTTCTCTATTTTCAAAAAGCTACAACGAAAACTTCAAAAGACAAGCCATCATACACAAACATAACTATCCCAAACGAGATGACAATCCAATCGAGTGGCCACCCGATCGAGTGACCGCCCGAACGGATTGTCATCCGATCGACCGACCACCCGATCGGATTGCCACCCGATCGGATTGACATCCGATCCATTGACACATCACACCACGTTACGTACCAACTTTCGCTTATGTTATCGATAACTGTTCAGGCTAATTTCCGCTCTAGCGCTCCCTTCAATCCATTAACCCAATTGCTGTGAGTATACTCGAACCCTTTTTGCTTTATGCACTTTTGGGTGTTACATACGTTACTTATTCTAAATCACATCGAACACACTATGCAATACTTTAACGCTAACCATTACCGCATGTTATACGTGACTTAAGGAATGCTTGTTTGTTATGTTTACACATGGAATGCTGTCTACCTGCCTTAGGAACGATAGTACTATAGTTTGGCCTCAGCACCTGTTCACTCAGGGGTTGTTAAGGACAATTAATTACATGGCTCATAGTGGTGAGTGTGTATTACAAACTGTCTTAGGCAGTCAACCCGCAGTCATTGGTATCGATAGGTTCATATCGATAACTTACGTGCTTCATTTCCTACTGTGTACGTACTGGTTATGCGTAAACGATTTCAAACTCTACTATATCTATTAAACTTGTATGCTCACCTTTACACTATGTGTATTGACTTTTACTTTAACGTATGTGGCAGGTGCTTAAGGTGCTAGGACGCCTTGTTTGCTGTGTGATGAAATCGAGGCTAGGAAAGAGTTTAGAAACAAATAAACAATTTATCTTTATTTGAAATATGAGTTGTCGGAACAGAACTACTTGTCTTGATTTTGTCTGTAATAACTATGCTACTTTTTATGTCATGGTATGGGACGTGATGCTTAGATAATTGGTAATTATAGTTGTTATGGAAACTTCTGGACAATCTGTTTCGCTCAGTGCCACGCCCCGAGGTTTCCGCCATCAGTTGGGGTGTGACAGTATTGAAGGAGGTCCTAGTAATCTTGACCCAGGTCCTTGTAGGATCTATACACTGAACAAGGCAAGAACCTTACCAAACCATTCCCTTAACCCCCGACCAGGTAGCCAACATATCTCTATATAGACCATAGATATATGAATAGTGTAAATCTTTTATTTTATATAGACAGTAAAATAACGCCAAGACACCACGGACAAATGTTAAGGAAGTTTCACCTTCAACATAAGAAACTAGTTATTAAAGTCATTAATACAAAACCAAATAAAAAGTGCGAAAAGATTAAAAATCAAAAGTATTACACTAAATGCTTGTCTTCACCAAGTGATGTAAGAGACTTAGGCAAACATGGCCTTTGATTGTCAAGAACTCTTACTATCAATCTTGGATCCCGAGACTACTACACACACTCTATGATGGATGATGGATGATGGTGGTAGATGTGGGTTGTGATGGTGGTGGAGTGTGGGTAAAGTGTAAGAGAGGTGGTTTGCCAAGGGATGCCTTTGAAGTATACCAAGCACCTTTATTTATAGCCCGCACAGAAGCCCGGACATGGCCCCGTGTCCATCCACTTTCTCTTTCTTCATTAATTGCAATTTGTCTACATTAGCTCCACACGCCCCCGTGTCCGCTGGGCACGGCCCCGTGTGCAAAAGCGTATCTGTACTATCAAGATTTTCTTGGATTCTGCGAATCTTAGTGTTGACCACGACCGTGTTGAGCTGGGTACGCCCTCGTGTCGGGAAATAGAAGCTTCTACAACTTTGTCTTTTCTACAGACACCTGGCCACGCCCCCGTGTCCGCTGGGCACGGGGCAGTGGTCAGCCTTCTGTTCACTTATTTTTGCTTGGGAAGATGCTGTCGAGGGGTCGGGCATGCCACATTTATTCGTTTTCTTGTGATTATGTTAAATTTCACTGCATATTTGCTCCCTTTGTTCATTTACGCTCATTTAATCCTGAAAATACAAAAGGAAGACAAAAACACACTTTTTCCAACATTAGTACTAAAAAAATGTTAGTTTTATGCCTAAATTGATGTAATTTATATGTTGCATTTTACATACATTAAATACCCCCACACTTGAATCTTTGCTTGTCTTCAAGCAAAACTCTTTAAAATGTGGCTTACACTCCCAAATGGAATGGGTAGAAGAGAAGTTTTGGGCTTGTCTTGAGTGTCGGGAATCCAAGATCTTTATTAGGCTTTTATTTTTATGTTATTTACAATCCTATTCGTTATGCTTTATTTTGAACGTTTCATAAGATAAATTACTTATTCGGGCATAACATGCCTCTTTAAAATTCCATTTATATACAAGTTCACATACCTCACGGGAGATCACTCAACACTCGGCCGAAGATGTATTTTGTGAAACACTCGGGACCGGCATGAAACTTACTTCTACCATATGCTTGCCAAGCAATCAATCCTCCTCCTTTTTAACTATACACCTTTGTAAATACCAAGAGGTCTTGGGGAAGGGTTAGGCTTGGGTTAAAGGTAGGTGGTTTAGGTTAGTGGTTAGTAAAAAGGGCAAAAGGCGTAAAAAGCGTTGGTCGTCGTATTTTTTTTTTTTGTTTTTGTGACTTTTATCTAAACGAAGCTTTTTCAAAAAAAGTTTATTTTGAGGAACTTGTTTGTTTATTGCTATATTTCATTTTTTTATAAGGAATGTCACACGAAAACCGAGCTTTTTATTAAAATAAAGGGTTTAAAAATAAAAAGGTTTTGGTTGGTAAAGGGTGTTTGTTTTGTGGGTTTAGAAACGAAAAGGTTTAGGCTCAAAGGGGTTAACTAGGGGGATTTTGGATAGGTGGTAAAAAAATTGAAAAATAATGGTGTTGAAAAAAAAAAAGGGTTAGTCGTAATTCCTCCATCATTTACTTACTTGGGTTTAAGTTGGTAAGGACCGGGAATGTATCGTCATGGCAAGTTCTAGAGTCGTAAGAAACCAAGCGGCTATTCACACAAGAAACGAAAAATGAGCATTTAGTTTAAAGATGTGTATTTGTATGATCAATAAAGGCTCAAAACTCACTTTTTGTGGGAATGGGTTTATTATGTGATCAAGTATATATAATAAAATTTTAACTAGATTTGTCATGCCATTTCATAATTTCTTTATGTTGGTTCTTTTTATCACGACGCTATCAGTTGTAAATTTGTAAAAATATAACCTTTTTAGAACTTCTTATTCCCAAATTAAACCAAGACAAGTAAAAAAAGTTTTTGAAAAAAATTGGGGTGATTAGCGGTTCCAATAGAGTTTTGTGTAAGGCTTGTTATTAGGACTTGCAAAATTCAAGGTTTTAGCATCCCCCCCCCCCCCCCGCACTTAAATTACACATTGTCCTCAATGTGTCCCCAAAATAAGTTTTTAGGTTGATTGGATTTGTAAAAAGGTGTTTAAAAACAAAAAAATTATGTTACTGGGCGTCTTGACACGGGCCCATGTTGATCCGGGCATGACCCCGTGTTCAGATTGTCAGTATCATGGTTTACAGAAGGCTGGGCACGGGGGTGTGTTCAGTGAGCACGACCCGTGTCCAGTTACCTTAACTGGGCATTTTCTGTAGATCATCAGGCACGGGGCGTGTTGGCTGAGTACGGCCACGTGCTGAACTTGTTGTAATGAAGAAAAATTATCGGGGGGCTCTGTTTTTGTGCATGGGGTGTGGGTTCAAGTTTCCCTTAGTAACCTCCACCTTTTCGAGTGTGTTTTACTCCTGAAAAGTAAAGCTAAACTAGAAAACGTAAAAGTTAATCTAAACTAAAACTACGGATAGTTTCACGGAATGCCTCCGTGGTGCGCCACGTTTATAAGGGTCCTTGGCTAGACCCACCTTATCGGGTGGTTCTGTCTCATCTTCAATTAGGGGGTCGTCATTGCCGATTGGATATTTCACTGATCGTTCAAGATCGACACATCTTTTGAAGGCCCCTAATTGAATGGGTAAGTTGTTTTTCTTCCGATTAATCAAAGCTTTGTGGGTTTTTACAAAAGGTTGTCCCAACACAAGTGGAGCATCATCAAGGATGACAAAGTCGGTTGGGATTACCATTTGATTTGTTTGGACTAACACATCTTCATCTATCCCTATTGATTTTATTGTTTTCCGATTAGATAGAAAAATGGGTATTTGAAGTGGAGAAAAATCACCAATACTTAATTTTTCGAAAATGTTGTTTTGCATTATATTAACACAAAGATCTTTATCAATTGTAATATTACTAATAAAGGAATTTTGAAAGAAACATGGAACCGGTGTAATGTTAATTTCAAATGGATCATCTTTTATTAGTGCAGTTTGATCATTTGTTAATTTAATGCTTACCATTTCATTTATTTTAGTTTCAGTGTTTAACTCTTTTAAAAACTTAGCATGAGTGGGTATTAGACAATGATTTTCGAAAGAAGGTGACAAGAGATTAATTTCTTGAAAATTAGATTCTTCTTGAATTTTAACGTTATCGGACTCACCTTTTTCGTTGTTTAACTCATGTGTCGGCTTTTCACTTACTTGTTCTTCCATTTTTACCTTTTCAACTATTTCTTCTTTATTACAAGTTAATTCTTCCCTTGCGCGGGATTCCTCTTCCCTTGCGCGGGCTTCTTTTATATAGCGCTCGATAGTTTTAAGGTGTTCTATTATCTTTTTGGCTACGAGTGAAATAGTTGGTGGTTCGTCAAAGTGAGTTGAATAGTTATCATCAAAGCTTGACTTTGGAAGTTCGATCCTTGGTTCCTCATAGTACTCATATGAGGTAGATGGCTCACACCATTGTTCCTCATTGTAAGTATATGATGGATAAGGGTCGTAACTTGGTTCTTCATAATACTCATATGAGGGGGGTTGTTCATGCCATGGTTCCTCATAGTAAGCATATGAAGGTGGAGGCTCATATCTTGGTTTCTCAAAGTATGAGTATGAAGGCTCATACCTTGGTTCATCAAAATATGAGTATGAGGGAGAAGGTTCATACCTTGGTTCTTCATAGGGTGTGTATGAAGTTGATGGCTCGTACCTGAGCTCCTCATATCCAAAGAGGTCACAATATTGTACCGAGTGAGGGTTGCCACAAATAGTACAATACTCTTCCCAATAATCATCATCCTCATGGTAGTAGTTGTAATCTCCTGAGTATTGATCCATAAGAATCACTCAAGCAGACCACAACAGAGTTTCGGGACCAGAAAACAAAAATAAAAAACGGAAACAGAGGCTGGACACGGCCCCGTGTTCAGTGAGCACGACCCCGTGTTTAGGTTCTGTATCTGGGAGTTTTAATAAAAGTGACTGGTTTTGTGCAGCACATGGGCGTGTTCAGTGAGCACGACTCCGTGTTCAGACTCTGTATCTGGGAGTTTGTAAAAAAATTGTGTAGCACGGCCCGTGTTCAGTGAGCACGGTCCCGTGTTCAGTCAACTGTAAGTGCAAAAACTAACTAAAATGCAAAAAAAAAAAAAAAAGCGCGCGGTTTTTTAAAAAGGTTTTGAAAAACTGATTAGGCCATCGATTTTAAGCTTTCTTAAAATCCTTATGTCCCCAACAACGGCGCCAAAAACTTGATGCGTGTGTAGCGTTATAATTTTTGTGTATATTTTAAGCTCTTTTTAACACTTTAGTGAAGTTTTAAATTTATAAAACACGATATTTTGCTAACACTAAACACACATATGGGCAAGTGCACCCATCGTGAGCGTAGTATAGCATTGGTAAGATACCGAGGTCGTCCAAGGACACAAGAGCTTTTAGTACCGGTTTATCCTCAACGTCTAAACAAATCAAAAGTTTAGAAAAAGTTTTAAACATGAAAATAAAAACTAAAAATGCTGAAAAATAAAATAAAAATAAAAACAGATAGACTATATGAATCACTTAGATCCGACTCACCTTTAGTGTAACCTTTGATGATTTCCGCACTTTTGCACTTTTTAAGAGATTATCTTAGTTATAGTAGTAGACCCCTCTTTTGAAGGCAACGTTACCCTCAACCCAGTAGTTTGAGTGAGCAAGGATACAATCCTAAAGGGTCGGAATATTGAAAGATAATTAATTAAGTTATTAATGCGTAATGTGGTAGGGCCCCTCTTTTGAAGGTGACGTTTCCCTCGGCTAAGTGGTTTGAGTCAGCAGGGATACAATCCCAAGTAGCCGGGTTAATGTATTAATAGTAGTTTACATATGAGGGGATCAAGCCATTCGCACCCCCGCCATCCAATACCAGTGGGTACTGAAGGAGGTCCTAGTAAGCTTGACCTAGGTCCTTGCAGGATCTATACACTGAACAAGGCAAGAACCTTACCAAACCATTCCCTTAACCCCCGACCAGGTAGCCAACATATCTCTATATAGACCGTAGAGATATGAATGGTGTAAATCTTTTATTTTATATAAACAGTAAAATAACGCCAAGACACCACGGACAAATGATAAGGAAGTTTCACCTTCAACATAAGAAACTAGTTATTAAAGTCATTAATACAAAACCAAATAAAAAGTGCGAAAAGATTAAAAATCAAAAGTATTACACTAAATGCTTGTCTTCACCAAGTGATGTAAGAGACTTAGGCAAACATGGCCTTTGATTGTCAAGAACTCTTACTATCAATGTTGGATCCCGAGACTACTACACACACTCTATGATGGATGATGGATGATGGTGGTGGACGTGGGTTGTGATGGTGGAGGAGTGTAGGTGAAGTGTGAGAGAGGTGGTTTGCCAAGGGATGCCTTTGAAGTGAACCAAGCACCTCTATTTATAGCCTGCACAGAAGCCCGGACACGGCCCCGTGTCCATCCACTTTCTCTTTCTTCATTAATTGCAATTTGTCTGCATTAGCTCCACATGCCCCCGTGTCCGCTGGGCACGGCCCCGTGTGCAGAAGCGTATCTGTACTATCAAGATTTGCTTGGATTCTACGAATCTTAGCGTTGACCACGGCCGTGTTGAGCTGGGCACGCCCCCGTGTCGGGAAATAGAAGCTTCTACAACTTTGTATTTTCTGCAGACACCTGGCCACGCCCCCGTGTCCGCTGGGCACGGGGCCGTGGTCAGACTTCTGTTCACTTGTTTTTGTTTGGGAAGATGTTATCGAGGGGTCGGGCATGCCATGTTTATTCCTTTTTTTGTAATTATGTTAGATTTTGCTGCATATTTGCTCCTTTTGTTCATTTACGCTCATTTAATCCTGAAAATACAAAAGGAAGACAAAAGCACACTTTTTCCAACATTAGTACTAAAAAAATGTTAGTTTTATGCCTCAATTGATGTAATTTATATGTTGCATTTTACACATATCAAATACCCCCACACTTGAATCTTTGCTTGTCATCAAGCAAAACTCTTTAAAATGTGGCTTACACTCCCAAATGGAATGGGTAGAAGAGAAGTTTTGGGCTTGTCTTGAGTGTCGGGAATCCAAGATTTTTATTAGGCTTTTATTTTTATGTTATTTACAATCTTATTCGTTATGATTTATTTTGAACATTTCATAAGATAAATTACTTATTCGGGCATAACATGCCTCTTTAAAATTCCATTTATATACAAGTTCACATACCTCACGGGAGATCACTCAACACTAGGCCCTCGGGACCGGCATGGAACTTACTTCTACCATATGTTTGCCAAGCAATCAATCCTCCTCCTTTTTAACTATACACATTTGTAAATACCAAGAGGACTTGGGGAAGAGTTAGGCTTGAGTTAAAGGTAGGTGGTTTGGGTTAGTGGTTAGTAAAAAGGGCGAAAGCGTAAAAAGCGTCGGTCGTCGTAAAACTTTTTTTTTGTGACTTTTATTTAAACGAAGCTTTTTCAAACAAAGTTTCTTTTAAGAAACTTGTTTGTTTATTGCTATACTTCTTTTTTTATTGATAAGGGGTCGGGCATGCAACGTTTATTTCTTTTCTTATAATTATGTTAGATTTTGCTGCATATTTGCTCATTTTGTTTATTTATGCTTATTTAATCCTGAAAATACAAAAGGAAGGAAAAAGCACACTTTTTCCAACATTAGTACTAAAAAATGGTTAGTTTTATGCCTCAATTGATGTAATGTATATGTTGCATTTTACACACATATATAGGGGCGCTAAAATGAAAACCAACCTTAGTTGCGAGAACCACGAGAACCACTATCCACCAATTAGATAATGACAACCAAAAGTTTAATAGAATCATTTAATCAAAACCATCAAATAATCTCTCTCTCCTCTTTAAAGTTTTCTTTTTAAAGTCTTTCCAGTTTCTCTTTTTTCACATTTCTCTCTTCTCTTTTTGTTATTTTGTAAAAATGTTTTTTTTTGTAAAAAAAATTGTAAAATGTTTTTGTAAAAAAAGTTTAAAACCGTAGAAAAAGTTTTCGTAAAAAATGTAAAAAAGTTTAAAAACGTGTGTGTAAAAAAAGGTTAAACCCGTAAAAAAGTTTTCGTATAAAATTGTCTTTTGTAAAAAAAAATAAAACCTTAAAAAAAGTTTTTCGTAAAAAAACGTAAAAAAGTTTAGAAAACGTGTGTGCAAAAAAAGGTTAAACTGTAAAAAAAAAATTCTTATAAATTTTTGTTCTTTGTTAAAAAGTTTTTGTAAAAAAAATTTGTACAAAAGTTTTTTTTGTAAAAAAGTTTTTTGTAAAAAAAAAAAGTTTAAAACCGTAAAAAAAGTTTTCGTAAAAAAAAGTTTAAAACCCTAAAAAAAGTTTAAAAACGTGTGTGTAAAAAAACGACACGTAAATACGGGGTAAAAAAATCAGGGCGTTAAAAATGGCACGTAAAAAAATAGCACGTACAAACGGGGTGTAAAAAATGGTGCGTAAAACGGGGCGTAAAAACGGCTCGTAAAAAACGGGTGATAAAACGACGCGTAAATACGGGACGTGAATACGGGGGCGTAAAAACGGGGCTTAAAAAACGGCTCGTAAAAAACCAGCTCGTAAAAACATTTTTTGAAAAAAAATCCTGAATAAAAATGTTTTTTGTAAAAATATCAGATTTTAAATTTGTTTTAATTAAAAAAATATGATTTTAATAAAAAACAATTAATTGTGTAAGACAAAAAAAGTAATAAAAAACAATATATACAATTAGACAAAACAAGCAAATTTACTAAACTGCCCTTTTGACATTAAAATATTAAAAACATAATAAAACAAAAATAATTTAATATTGTTTTTATAACTTTTAATCTTATCCATCTATCTCCAAATATCAATGGTTGGAAAGTGGTTCTCGTGGTTCTCTTAACATGGGGTGGTTTTCATTTTAGCAGCCACACACACACACACACACACATATATATATATAGGAGAAGGATCCGTTAGGAAACACCCTTTATTGCGAGAACCGCGAGAACCAGTGTGAACACAAACAGTAATTCCTAAAAAAATCTAAAAAACACCCAAATTTTTTTTACTATTTTTTTTTTTTTGGAAAAATCGCTATATTTTGTTAATAAAAAAATTTCAAATTTTTTTTTTGAGTAACAGTTATCCATGCACATGTGCATACGTATCATTTCTTCAACAAATTCCGTAATACGTTATCAGTAATAGACAATTGCACTTTAATTTACAATACCATCTGTGATACACTACTTTTTACATTACCAATATTCAAAATGCACATGTGCATCATTAGGTATAACCAAGATATAACATGTTTTGGTACAAAAAGTTTGTGATTTTGAATGGAGAAGTAGGCCCCATATACATGTGTTTTGGTTAATTATATCTAGTGGTTGATGGTTTGGCTATAGTTGTTACTTTATGATGTAATATGATGATTGGATGGTATAAATGGTGTTGATATACATGTAACAAAGTCAAAATATTGGTAATGGTATTGTATTATGGATGGTAGGAGGTAATGATATTGTGTTATGGATGGTAGGAGGTAATGGTAGTATATTATGGATGGTATGATATATGAAAGAGAAAGTGTATTCAAAGTAGTGTACCAAAACACCTTATTTCATGTTGATACATATAGATGCACATGTGCATTTCTAATATTGGTAATGTAGAAAATAGTGTATTACATATGGTAGTGTAAATGAAAGTGCAATTGTCTAATATTTGTAATGAGTTACGAAATTTGTCAAAGAAATGATACATATGCACATGTGCATGTTTGTGTATTATGGATGGAATGATAGATGAAAGAGAAAGTGTATTCAAAGTAGTGTACCAAAACACCTTATTTCATGTTGATACATATAGATGCACATGTGCATTTCTAATATTGTTAACGTAAAAAGTAGTGTATTACACGTGGTAGTGTAAATGAAAGTGCAATTGACTAATATTTGTAATGAATTACGGAATTTGACAAAGAAATGATACATATGCACATGTGCATGGAAAACTGTTACTCGATTTTTTTTTATTTTTTTATTAACAAAATATAGCGATTTTTCCAAAAAAAATAGTAAAAAAAAAATTTTTAAAAATCTTTTTTTGGGTGTTTTTTAGATTTTTTTAGGAATAACTGTTTGTGTTCACACTGGTTTTCGCGGTTCTCGCAATAAAGGGTGATTCCTAACGGATCCTTCTCCTATATATATATATATACATATATATATATATATAGGATTAGGTTCATTTGTAAACAAAATCTTTATAGTGAACTGTGTGAACTAATCTGGAGTCTGGACCATTGATTTCATTTTTAGTTGTTAAGGGTAAGATTGTAGTTATACAATAAATTAATTTTAAAAAATCTTTATTTTAATCATTGAATTTCAGTTACACTTTTAATTTTGGTAGTTTTCTTAAATTGCATAATTATCTTCTTCGTCTCTCTTAATTCAAAATAATTGATTTTTTAATTGCATATTCATGCAAGAATGGATTATTTACAGAAAGTTTGATTACATATATTTTTTTTTGGATTTGAATATTCAATTTTTGTTTACAATTGTTTATCCATGATTATTTTTCATGTAGTCATCATTAATCTTATATGATAATGTACACTTGTTCTGAACATAGGTGTGATAATGTACATATGTGTACATACATGTTAAGAGTATGCCTTGTTAATGTACATATATGTATATACGTGTTAAAACTGTTATCTACACATATGTATAATGCTGGCCAATCATCTCAGATACTTGCTATACACATATGTACCATGTTGAACAACCATATCATTAACTTCTTTTTTAGAAGTATACTATGAATGTACATATGTGCACATTACAAATCGGACATGTACACTTATAGAAGATGATTGGATGGAACAATATTTGTTAATGTACATATATGTACATGCGTTTTTAAATTGTTAATACATATAATACATATATGTACATTCACTTCTATAGTGTTTTTAATCATGTTCTAGATAAAAACAATATATTATATAATGGTTATATTTTTTAGAATTAAAAAAATAGTTAATTGGTGAGAGAAAAAAATGAGAGAGAATGTAATTAATTATTTAATTGGAAAGAAAAGTAGTTAACAATTTACATTTATACGCTTTTCATTAATTTTTGACATGTAAGTAATTACAAAATTGCCATTATTAAAATTACCACGATCTAAACAATTAATGGTTCAGACTAGTTCACACAGTTAACTCTCAACCTAATGTTCACTCCAGAACCCTACCCTATATGCGAGAACCACCTTTATTGCGCGAACCAAAGTGAACACAACAAAATAACCTAAAAAAAAGCTAACCCCCCTCCCAAAAAAAAAAAAAAAACTAACCCCCCTCCCCAAGCTAAATGCTAAAAACTAAACCCCTAAAAAATATAAAAAACACACAGTTTTTTTAAATATTTTTTACTTAAAAATCGCTACTTTTAGTAGCAAAAAAAATTTGTTAAATTTTTTTAAAAACGAAATATAACGATTTTTATGTAAAAAATATTAAAAAAATTTTTTTGTGTGTTTTTATCTATTTTTATGTAGTTTTGGTTGTGTTCACATTGGTTCTCGCGGTTCTCGCAATAAAGGGTGGTTCCTAACAGATCCTTCTCATATATATATATATATATATATATATATATATATATATAGGGATCGGTTCAAATGAAAACCAACCCTAGTTGCGAGAACCGTAGGAACCAATTTTAACCAATCAAAAGTGGACACCTATTAAAACATGTGTGTATAACTGAAGGGTAATATAGTAATTTTACATCATTGTCTCTCTCATCTTGTGAAATGTCACTACTTTTATATCAGGGTCATTTGTCTCTCTCCTCATTGCCTCTCTCCTCAAGAAACTCAAAGGGTGTACCTATTGGCACACACAAATGCCTATATGCACATCAAAAAGGGCTTTTTTGTCCTATATGCACACCCTGCATTGTCGAGCTGTGGCCAAAGCGCGGCGTTTTGGTCTGGTCAACTAGACAAAAGACTGACGGGTGTCTGACGGGTCTGTTGAACGGACCAAAACGCTGAGCATTGGCCGCGTTTTGGTCCTGTCAACCAGACAAAAGACTGACCGGGTGTCTGGTTGACATGACCAAAACGCGGCCAAAGCTCGGCGTTTTGGTCCGGTCAAAAGACTCGTCTGACACCCGTCAGTCTTTCTCTGGTTGACCGGACCAAAACGCCGCGCTTTTGCCAAAGCTCGATACTGTAGGGTGTGCATATAGGACAAAAAATAATTTTTGGGCTGACTATCCCCAACTCAAATCTTCAGCATCTTCATCTGATGAAGAAACTCAATGTTGGAGAAGAAATCAACACTACATCTCCTTGACCACAACCATCGAACCACCGCCACCGCATCACCCAATCGAACAGCAACCACCGCCTTTTACCTCCACCGCATCTCCGATCTTCAACCAGAACACCACTATCACCCCAAAGTCTGATGTCGCCGGTGTACCGTTGCCGGTGTCGGGGTGGTGGTGTTTCACGATGTCGGGGAGAGATATATGGTGGTGTTTCACGGTGTCGACGTGTGGTGGTGTTTAACGGTGTCGGGGAGAGATATGTACCGCTGCCGCCGCTGCCGGTGGTGGCCAACTACTGGAACCCTAGGTGGCGGCAGGTTTGGGTGTCGAAGGTGGTGACGGTGATGGGTGTTCAAACTGGAGGCCAAGATATTGAATTCCCAACTGTCTCCTGCCATTTTTCGTTCAAACTCTTGGAGGTTTCCGGTCCAAATTGCCCCCCCCCCCTGTCGAAAAATTGCAACTTTTAGACACCCATTTCTGGGTTTTCGAAGAATCGGGTCCAATCTATTCAGGTTTCTGCCTCCATCGGGTACCCGTCAAATTTGATCTTGAAATTTCATGATATAAGTTATTTTTCAAAAGTAAATTATGTTACGAAATATCTTGATTATGTACCCTTTATATTGGTTTGGAAGTTGAAATTGTTAGTTTTTATGTTTTTGTTGTTTTGATTGGAGTTCTGTGATTTGATATGGTATGTGCCCGGTGGTGCCGATGGTGCCCCCGTGGTGCCAATGTGAGATGTTTCCTGGTTTTGGTACAAATCTGACATGGGTGTTTTTTAATAAAAGAGTTGTTTTTTTATTTTTCAATGGTTTTTATACTTTCAGTCGTGTTGTGCCGATGGTCCCTATGGCGCCGGCGGTGCAAATGGTTTGACTGATTATATGATTTACAGGTGGTATTTATTTCTTTTGTTCGATAAAAAAGTTGTCGAATTTGTTGAGGTTGTCTGCTATTTTTAGCGGATCAGGGAGTGAGTATTGATAAGAAGTGTTTTATTAGAGATGTTTTGTGTGCAGCTGTTGGCTGGTTGTGTCGCTTGCACATGGTTTGACCGATTATATGATTTACAGGTGGTCGTTGCGTTTGGCAGTGATAGTAAGAAACATTTTTTACACATGATGAACTGAGTGCACATGGTTTGACTGATTATATGATTTACAGGTAGTGCCGATGGCCTTTTTACGTTTGGCAGTGATACTACGAAACATTTTTTTCCGATAATTGATGACGATGGCGTGGCAAGGATGGTGGAGGATAGGTTTTTGAACCTGCAACCCCACTTTTGCAGGCATGATTATTGGAAACTTTGAGCCAAACCCCCTTTTTTCAAGATCCACATATGGTTTTTTTGTTTTTTGTTGTTGGTTTTTATATTTTTTTTTCAATCGATTATGATAAGTTTCAACTTATCTAAGACAGTTGTTGAGTCACGATTTTTGGATGAGTTCATTTGTTAAGATTCTCAAATTCCATAAACCTGAAATCGGGGCCGGGGACGTAAAAAGATGTTTAGCGTAAATTTTTTTTGTAAAAAAGTATTTGTAACAAAATATTGTAAAAAAATGTGTCTTAATTTTTTTTTGTTTAGTGTAAAAAAGTTTTTTGTTTAAACCCGTAAAAAATTGTTTTTTGTAAAAAAATATAAAAAATTTTGCTTTTTTTTGTAAAAAAATTTGATTTTGTAAAAGAGTTGAAAACCATAAAAATACTTGGCGTAAAAAAAATATAAACCCGTAAAAAAATGTTTTAAAAGAGGGTCGTAAAAAAGTTTAAACCGGTAAAAAAATGTTTTCAAACTAGGGTCGTAAAAAACGTTTTAAAACCGTAAAAAGTGTTTTAAAAGCGGGTTGTAAAAAAAGTTTAAACCCGTAAACAAATTTGTCTTTTTTTGTAAAAAAAATCTTATTTGTATACCCGTAAAAAAATTGTTTTTTTGTAAAAAAGTTTAACCCTGTAAAAAAATTGTATTTTGTAAAAAAATAATTTTTTTTTGTAAAAAAATCTGATTTTAAAATGTTTTTTTAATAAAAAAATCTGATTTTAATAAAAAGCAATTAATACTATAAAACAAAAAAGTAATAAAAAACAATAAATACAATAAGACAAACAAAAGAAATTTACTAAACTACCCTTTTGACATTGAAATACTAAAAATATAATAAGGCAAAAAGAATTTAATATTGGTTTTAATCACTTATAATCTCAACCATCCATCTTAAAAGATCAACGGTGGAAAAGTGGTTCTCACGGTTTTCGTAACTGCAGGTGGTTTTCATTTTAACTCATTCCTATGTATATATATATATTTATTTATGATAATTATTTATGTTTACTAAATAACATAATTTTAGTTTATTAAAATTATGGTTATCCATTAAGATGAAATATTTTGCCAGTCAGTATCATCATATACAAAGTCAGAACTAGTCCATTCATATCTACCAAAATTAAAATCTTCGCCAGATATATAATTTTCATCAACTTCATATATATATATACACATATATATAGGATTAGATTCAAGATTGAACAACTTCTTGAGAGTGAACTGTGTGAATTAATCTTGACCCTTGATCATTTTTTAGATTAAAATGGTAAGATTGACATTAACCAATTATGTTTAATTAAAATCCGTTAATTTTCTCCTCTCTTAACTCTCTCTTATTTTTAATTATTTATTTATCATTTTTTTATCTATAGATTTTGTTTTAATTTTAGCTTTAATATTGTTTTTCTTTTATTATATATATATATATATATATATATATATAGTGGAAGATTCATTTGAGAAAAAATTTAATGTGAGAACAAAAAAGAAGAAAGGGCATATTAGTAAAATGCTATTTCATTTATAACTCATATCATTAATTTTTCTCTCTTTAATTAATTAGTCAACCAAAGATTAATTATACTACATATAACCTACAAAACCTACACATATCAAAATTTTCCTACATGTACCCTACACGTTATAGAATTTTATCCTACACAGTCGAAATTTATCCTACACACCTCGAAATATATCTAACACAACTCGTAATTTATCTTACACAACTAGTAATTTATTCTACACTTTAAATTAAGTTGTTTTTTTAATTTGAAAAAAAGTATATATTTTGAAAAGGAGTTACAAATTTAATTTAGCTAGTTATTAAAGGGAAAGAATACAAATTAATGATTTATGTAAGTTTACCAATATACCCTTATATTAAAATTAAATACAAATATTAAATGAAGTAAAATAAAGCATTCTTATTGGTTGAAACTTCTTCTTTTTTCTTCTTACAAAAAAATCTTCTCATTTGAACCCTCCACTATATATATATATATATATATAGATATCATAATATATTATTTTTAACTTTTTATAATTTTCAATAAATATTGAAAATTTTCTCTAAGATTAAAATTTTAATTATTTTTGAGCATTAACTCTTTTTTTGAATCTGTGATGAAGTTATTTATTTTTGCATACATGTGATATGTTTCGTTTTCATTAATTTCATAGTTTTTATATGAATCTACTCATGCGCATGCATAATATACTATATGTTTTTAATATGCACATATATAACCATTTTTTAATATAATACACATATGTTTAAAAGACTGTACACATGTGTATAAACTAACAGTTGTGTATCTTATATAACCTGATAGTTAGTGAGACTGTACACATGTGTATACACTAACAGCTGTGTATCTTGTATATACGGAAACTAGTGAGATTTTAGGGATTTTGATTATATTGTTTAATAAATGCAATTTACCAAAGACACAAATACCCTTATGTCAATTAATTTAAAGGGAGGTTACAACATTATAATTATAATCTTGCCATTGTTTAAAAATCTTTAGATGATGTAATCCTATGACCCAGATTAGTTCACATAGTTCACTCTCAACCTAGTGTTCACTCTAAAACCCTACCCCATATATATATATATATATATATATATATATATATAGGTACGGGATGAGGAGAAAACGCCCTAAAGTGTGAGAACGCATCCTGGCCCAACACGTGGCGCGGGATATGATCAGGGCGTGAGGGTTTTTTTTGTCTTTTCAATCTTCTTTTATTTCCCAATTTTGCGTAACATGCTGCTTCATTTTTGGTGTCTAAGATTATTTTGGCATTAATTATATTCATTAACTAATTGGCGTTTTATTTTTTCTTAGATCAGTCACGTTGAATTAATTGTTTTTGTGTCACATAGATAATTTTTTTGGCGTTATAGCGTTTCCCTGGTCAATTTTTTTGGTGTTTTGTGGCATTGTATAATAATTCACTACGAGTCATTAATATTTTTATAAGATTACAATAAGACCAAATGTTTTTTTTATGGCGTTTAGTAAATTTTTTTGGCGTTTAATACATTGACAAGGTGCTTTGCCAGCACCCGTTCTCACAGTTTTCATACTATTAGCGTTTTGGTGTTTGTAGTTTTTGACGTTTTATATAATAATGTATTTTTTAGTAGAGAATTAGATAACAAACTACAGATAATTAGATAACAAAACAATATAAAATGAAAAACAAAAATAAAAATAAAAATGGTAATCTAATTTATCATCCAAATCTTCACTGTCATCAGCCTCTTCTTCTTGAATTTGTTTTGGCGTTTTGAACCTTTGAATGCCTTAGCTAGATGCCAACTTTCCTACATAAACCTCGTCTTTTTTAGACGAAGCTTGTTAGTGACATCCTGTTTTTTGGTGTGATATTCTTGTTTGGTGGCATGTCATTGAAGATCAACTCTTGCTTTAATGCTATTTATAATAACGGAGTCCAAATAGAATTTTACACTTGTGTTGATCCCTTCATGTCATGCATATATACATCAAGAACAAAGCTCACATGATCACATATCACTGTCATCAGTATCTTTTTCTTGAATATTTGTCCATTTCATTTAGCAAAAGATTATAGAGATAACCACCTCAGAGAAGAATTCATTCAGTGAAAGCTTTGCCATCTGTGGTTTTTTTTAACTATTTTTTGGCGTTTTAAAGTGAGTGGTTTATAGGAAACATGGCGTTTGTTTTTTTGGGTGTGATCAATTCATTGTGTAGAGACCCCTCTCTTATAGGAGTTTTTTGGCGCGTAGTTAGGCGGAATTTTTATTATAATAAATGATAGTAATAAAGTAACCGTCTTTTCAGTTACTGTGTGTATTTACTGTTTTGTTCAGCTTTATTAGTTCTAGGGTGATAGACGTCCTATCTTCCAAGTTTGGCGTTTTTTAAATGACGTTATGCAGACCAAGATGACAAAATACAATAACAGAGAAAATATTAAGCAGGAAATTTTTTTTTTTATTATTTTCGGGGTTTTGTAAGCAATAACTTTTTGTAGTATTTTTTTGGCGTTTTGCAACTAAATAGAGAAATATAGCATCTAATTATCTTAAGAAAAAAAAATATTACACAGAAGAAAACCAACCAACAAAAAAAAATTAAAACTCCTCGTCAGAAGATACTTTATCCGAGAAGTATCCATCACTTCCGTCGTCTTCTTCCTCAGAGTCTTCATTTAGACCTTCATCCATGTCATCACCTTCACTTTCATCGGCTTCTTATTCCTGAAGATTTTGAAGTCTCCATTTGAACATGTCATGCATTAACGCCATTTTTGAGTCTATGTCTGTGTTCAAACAAGTGGCGTTGTGCAAGTCTTCCATGAACCCAAGCCCCTGCTTTGTCACGATGTTTTCAAGCAGGTAGTCTTCCTGCTCTCCACTGTCGTATATAACGGTCACCATGTATGTTTCATCATCAAAACGCCATGATGTCATGACAGGGTCCGATTTTCCATCTGCTTTGATTGGTCCAAATTTCCTTATTAATGTTTTCATAAGCTTATGTGTTTCATGACATTCATTATCCAGAGTGATGCCAAGAGATAGGATACCGCTCTGTACCTCTTCTTCCATCTCCAAAATTGCCTTGATCGTCCTAACATACACCCTCCTTCTGTTGTCAAAACGTAGGACGAATCGCCTGATTGCCAGAGTGTATCTCCACCAAACGATGGTTGCCATTTTTGGCGTTTTGGTTAAACTTGGCGTTTTTTGGTAAAAGATGTGTTTTGCAGAATGATAGATTGAAGTGATTATGGAAGCGATGCTTAACGTCGTTTATATAATGATGTTTTTGGCGCGTAATTTAGGAGGGAATTTATTCTTTCCTATTCCTAAAAGATCTAATCCACTAGACCGATCCCTGGTCTGGTTTTTGGATCTTCAATATGGAAAAGAGATTTTTATATGTATCTGAAAAATAGATTGCCACATAGTTCGGCCAGAACCTAAAAAGAAAAATAATAGTTAAACACTAGGGATGACCATAAAACCGATTAACCGAAGTTGAACTTGAAATAATTAAGATAACCACATCGATATTATAAACTTACTTAAAAGACAAAGTTGGTAGCTTTTGCCACGGACAATGTCTCTGTTTTTGTCTTATATAGAAGGTTTGCAATGTTTGCAGTTGATCAAAATGCTTTTGATTACATCTTAATGGCCGTTAGTATTGTTTATTGCATTATTATTTCTCAATCACAAGTAATTTCGAACAATCTTTTCACATACATAAACTTTTAATGGAACGAGTTAGGTCAAATATAACATGTTTTCGTTTAAAAACCATTTTTACGTGCATATTTTTATGTATGCGTCTATATCAGTTCGAGTTGGTCTACATTGGGATATAGTTTTTTTCTAATATAATACATTTTCTTACTTATTTTACGTACGTTTTCATAAATTCTGTTCCTAACAGAGTGGAGTCAAATTGTTGTTTTATTTTTTTTTCTTTCTTTTGTTTCAAAACTTTAATTAATCCTATAGAATAAGTTATGATTGTACGAGATAAATTCAATTTACTTTACGTTATGATCCAATCGCAATACTTATATAGGTTACATTGAGTTCAATCAGATATGTCGAAACACGCGTTTTCGTATGATTTACGCATCACCTAGCACTTGCACAAATTGTGTGTAAGAGCATTCACATCCAAGGCATCATATTGTGAGTGTGGGGTTTTTAAAATGTAAAGAGTATAAAAAGTGGTTGTGAGTTGAGGAGAGAGAAAATATTACTGTTTATCTGTATATTTGGGGGGACACTGTTCACCCACTATAATTTTTTAATATATATTGAAAGTGGTTGTGAGTGAAGGAGAGAGAAAAATGTAATATATATTGAAAAGGAGAGAGAAAAAGTATTGTTTTTAGTGAAAATATATTGATATAGGAGTTGTTTTTTAGTGGAATGTATGTATATTTTTAGTGGATTGGATGTGAATGCTCTAACACATTGTGTTTTACACTCGGTGTTTTACTACACGTTCGTCCCGTCGTGCGCCGCCGCAACGCGCGACTCGCAAAAAACTAGTAACTAATTAAAACTAAAAGACGACTCAGTCTATTTATTTTTCGAAGAAAACCGACTTTTACGATTCTGTTTTGGTGAATCAACTGAAAAATCGAAGCAGACCATAAATTTATGGATGTTTAAGTTTTTGCCGAGCCCAAATACAACAACAACAACAACCATACCCAGTAAATCCCACAAATAGCAAAGCTACTCATAGGGTCTGGGGAGGGTGGGATGTAGACAGACCTTGCCTCTATCCCTAGGGATAGAGAGGCTGCTTCCAGAAGAGACCCTCGGCTCCAAAACGAACAGCAAACCAACACATAAAGTCCAAGAATATAGAAAAATAGAAAAATAGACTAGAGAAAAAATAAGTCACCTATACGAAGCAAGTGATCAGAGTGGCACAGTATAATGTAAATCATGTATAATGGCATACAACATCATTTGGGCATATACACAAGATGTCAATCGTCGGTAAAGTCACTTAAAAGAATAAGAAAACCTACTTCCCTAAAATACACCTAAGACCTTACTGCAGTATCCTCTAGAAGTCCTTAACCCTAATCCTACGCTTCCACAAAGTCCTATCTTGGACCATGTCCTCAGAAAGATGCAACTCTAGTAAATCATGCCTAATCTGCTCTTCCCATGTCAGTTTGGGTCTGCCTCTTCCTCTCTTCCCCTCCACAGTAAGAGTTTCCACTACTCTAACTGGTGCTGTCGTTTGTCTCCGCTTCACATGCCCAAACCATCTCAATCTCCCTTCCTTAATCTTATCCGATATACTAGCCACTCCTAATCTCTCCCTAAAAACCTCATTTCTTATCCGATCCAACCTCGTGTGTCCACACATCCACCTCAGCATCCTCATCTCTGCTACCTCCATCTTGCGCGCTTGTGTCTTCTTGATAGCCCAACAGTCTGTTCCATACAGCATAGCTGGTCAAACTGCAACCCTGTAAAATTTTCCCTTTAGTTTAGTAGGGAACCTCCTATCACACAATACTCCACTGGCTGCCTTCCATCTACACCAGCCAGCCTGTATGCGATGGGTTACATCATTATCTATGTCACCATCCCTTTGTACAAACGACCCCAAATATTTAAATTTAGTAACCTGAGGGACCAATTGATCCTCAATGGTGATTTGGGTGTCATCGTCATCGGCTACACCACTGAAATCACAGTGTAGATACTCAGTCTTAGAACGACTAATCCTTATGCCCTTGCCCTCTAGAGCTAATCGCCACTCCTCTACCCTCGCGTTCAGGCACTGTTTAGTTTCTGCAATCAACACAATATCGTCTGCAAAAAGCATGCACCACGGAACTGTCTCCTGGATCAACTTGGACAACTCATCCAAGACCACCGCAAAAAGGAAAAGGCTCAACGCAGACCCTTGGTGGAGTCCTACCTCCACAGGAAAGAAGTATGTATCCCCTACGGGCACGCGGACACTAGGAATATATTCAAGTATTCTTATGGCACATGTGTCAACACGTGCATACTTTTATTTTGACTAATATGCATGTTGTTCTCATATATGATTTAATTTTCTTCCTTCTTTTGAAGAATACAAGTCCAAATGTCTAGCTAACTTTTATGCCTCAATTCATTTTTTGGTTAATTTTCAGAAGGCTCGGATATCTAAAAACCAAATTCGCCGTAAAGTTAGGGTTGTTCGAGTTGCTCGAAGCTTAACACTCGATAGATGCTTGTTTGAAAAATGCTTGGAACTTGCTCATTCCATTGAAAAAACACTCGGTTTAGATCGGTTCGGCTTGAAGACGAACCAAGCACGAGCAAAGGTCCACTTAGTTCGATTTAGCTCAGTTGACGCGATTTATTTTTCAATATATATATATAAGGGACCGCTAGAATGAGAACCACCTCGAGTTATGAGAACCGCGAGAACTACTTGATCCGGGGCGAGGTGGACCAAATTTTTTTTTCAAAGACGTAGATGCATGTATTATAAACACAATCGTAAAAAAAAATTTAAAAAAAAAAATGCCGTGTGTGTAATTTTTTAAACCACAAGTTTGTGGTTTACGAGTTCCGTGTAAACCACAAACTTGTGGTGTAAAAAACTACACACACGGCATTTTTTAAATTTTTTTTTTACGAATGTGTTTATAATACATGCATCTACGTTTTTGAAAAAAAATTGGTCCACCTCGCCCCGTACGGTGTGGTTCTCGCGGTTCTCATAACTCGAGGTGGTTCTCATTCTAGCAGTCTCGTATATATATATATATATATATATATATATAGGGCCAGGATCATTTCAGAACCATAAATATTTACAGAACTCGCAGAACTCCTAATAAACAATGTTTTTATTTATATATTTTTATGTTTAGGATAATTTTATCATTTATTATGTGTATTTTTACGATTACATACATGTTAAGAGTAATTTTATCATTTTTATATGTAATTTTATAATTACACATATGTCATCATCATCATCATCATACTCAGTATATCCCACCAATAGCAAAAGCTAAGGTAGGGTCTGAGGAGGGTGGGATGTAGACAGCCTTACCTCTACCCCGTAGGAATAGAGAGGCTGCTTCCAATGAGACCCCCGGCTCGATTGTGGTTTTGCATCAAGCCTTGGACATAAGGCACATAACACTCAGCAATTGAGACAAACGCCAATTGGTGCATGTACCCCCTTGTCTTTCGGCAATCAACGCCACCACATGATGCATGATTAACCATCCCCTCTTTTAACGTTATTTTCACGAAATTAGTAAAATAACGTTAAAATTAGTGCACTTTTGCTTTTGCCCCCCGAGCGCCCACACATATATACATTATATGTGCATACCGCAAGCGGGGCCGTTATAATTACACATATGTAAACTAGTTTTTTTTACATATATGTAATTAGTTGTGATACATATATATAATTTTGGCAATTAAACATATGCAAACTACTTTTAACACGTATGTAATCAAAGAGATACATATAATAGATGATAAAAAGATCCTAAATACAAAAACTTATATATAAAATGATTGTTTATTAGGAGTTCTGAAGTTCTGTAGTTATTTAGAGTTTTGAAATGAACTCAACCCTATATATATATATATATATATATAGGAGAAGTATTCGTTAGGAACCGCCATTTATTGCGAGAACCGCGAGAATCAAGTGTGAACACAACCAAAAAATACCTAAAATAATAAAAAAACACTCAAATTTTTTTCTTTACTATTTTTATGAAAAAATCGCTATATTTCGTCACAAAAAAAAAAAAAAAACTAAAAAAAAAAAATTCGAGTAAATTATCCATGCAAATGTGCATATTTATCATTTTTTGACAAATTCCGTAATACATTACTAATATCAGACAATTGCACTTTCATTTACATTACCATTCATAATACATTACTTTTTACATTAACAATATTAGAAATGCACATGTGCATCTATATGTATGAACTTGTTATAACATTAACAACACTAAAAATGCACATGTGCATCTATATGTATGAACATGTTATAACGTGTTTTGGTACACCAATTTGAATACACTTTCCCTTTCATCTATACTACTATCCATAATACACTACCATTACCTCCTACCGTCTGTAATACAATACCATTGCCTCCTACTATCCATAATACAATACTATTACTAATATTTCACTTTATTTCATGTATATCAACACTCTTTATACCATCCAAATAACATACTACATCATAAAGTGACAAATATATTCAAACCACCAACCACTGGATATAACTAACCAAAACACATGTATATGGTGGTTATACATAACGATGCACAACACGTTATATGATTGTTATACATAATGAAACACATGTGCATTCTTAATATTGGTAATGTAAAAAGTAGTGTATTGCGGATTGTAATGTAAATGAAAGTACATTTTTCTACTACTAGTAATATATTACAGAATTTGTCCAAGAAATAATACATATGCACATGTGCATCCATAACTGTTACTCGAAAAAAAGTTTTTTTTTTTTTTTTTTTTTTGTGTAACGAAATATAGCGATCTTTATTAGAAAAATATTAAAAAAATTGTGTTTTTTTTTTGGATTTTTTAGGTATTTTTTTTGTATTCACGTTGGTTCTCGCGGTTTTTGCAATAAGGGTGGTTCTCAAATGAACCTTATCCTATATATATATATATATATATATTATATAGGGGATTGATCATGAGAAAACTAGTTTTTTACAATTTTTTATAAAAAAATCGCTATTTTTTATGTAAGGAAAAAAATTTCCAAAAAAAAAAAAAAATTTTATTGCACATCTACACTAATACGGAAAGCCTAAACCACTTAACCGACCCCCAACCGACACCCCCCAAAAACCTAAACCCCCCCACCCCCAAAAAAACCTAAATTCACCCTCCCACCAAAAGCCTAACCACCCACCCTCCAAAAACCTAAACCCCCACCCCCATCTCGAAAACCTAAAACTAAACCCTAAACATAAACCCGAAAAAAACGTAAATCCCCCACCCCCAAAAACCTAAACCCCCCTCCCCCACACCCAAAAACCTAATCCTAATCCTAAACCTCCAAAAAACCTAACCCTAAAAGCTAAACTAAACTTAAATGCTAATGTTAATACAATACTATCACCTATCCTTAGGTGATTACCAAAAACAAAACACAATTCATTCTCTCGAGTCAAAATTTTTCCAAAATTTACAAGAAATCATCTATCCTTAGATGATTTGTTTTAGGCTTTTAAGCCTTTATTGTTTTCAAAAATCTCGTCAAAGTTTGGGCTTTAAATGTGAACATGTGAAATCCGGAAGGGTGGGTGCCTGTACCCTGAGTTTTCTGTCTAAGGCTAGAGTGTTCGTACAAATTCGCATTATCGGACTAGTCACTCTTACCAGGGAACTCTTGGGGTGAGTGTTCACCTATAGGCTAAAGCATATCTTCGCGATACATTATAGAGACCCACTTACTTTAATTATTCACCGTGACGTTTGTTTGTTTTAGTTAACGAACGAATGGTCACAACCTTCATGTTTCGTCGATATTTTCAATACCTCTTTTGTTTATTCAAATGCCAATCTCACACGTTTCCCATGTTTCCTTATTCTTTTAGAAGGCCTCCTAGACGCGATCAAACTCAAGATGCTGCAAGAGCAGCCTTAGTCGCTCAGCAAATCGCTGCTGTACTCCCTAACCATATTACTCAGATAAATCAACCGAACGACAACAATAACAATAACAATGTTCAGTGCAGCTATAAGACATTCAATTCGGCTAAACCGCTTAAATTTTATGGGTCTGAAGGAGCTACTGGGCTCCTAAATTGGTTCGAGAGTTTAGAAAGTACATTCCGACACGTTCAATGTCCAAACGAGCGAAAGGTTGAGTTTGCATCTAGTGTCTTTGAGAAAAAGGGCACTAACATGGTGGAATGGTGTGATGAGAGATAGGGGTGCCGATGTGGCAATGGTACAAACGTGGGAAGAGCTTCGAGCTCTTATGATGAAGAGTTCTGTCCACGTCATGAACTAAGGGCGCTTGAAAATGAATTCCATGATCATAAACAAGATAGTGGTGAACATCGAGCCTACACTGACCGCTATGAGGAGCTAAGTCTTTTGTGTCCTACCATTGTTATGCCTTTGGATAAGGCAATTGAAAAGTACATTGATGGCCTCCCTGACCCAGTTCAGGACATTCTTACTGGTAGCAACCCTGACACAGTTAGACAGGCCATTCAACTATCTTCTACCCTGACTGAGTCACAGATCAGGAAGGGTAAACTTTTCCGAAAAGGCGATAAGAAACCTTCGTGCAAGACTAAATCAAAGGATGACAAGACTAAATCCTCCAAGAAGTCAAAGAAGCGTAAGTCTTCACAGAACTTCGCTGTAGTTGCTCAAAACAATCAAGCTGCCCCTAACCAACCAGCTCAAGCTCCTGCTAAAAAGCCATACAATGGAACTGCACCTCTGTGCAATCAATGTAACCTTCATCATCATGCCAATGTACGCTGCCGTAAATACCTAAATTGTGGGCTTGTCGGTCATACAGCTAGGGTTTACCGAGTTGCGACTACACAAAATCAAGTTGATAACAACCCTGTTCAAGCTCGTTTTCCACCTGGTTCTTGCTACAACTGTGGCGAGATGGGCCATTTCAGAAACAACCCTGTTCAAGCAATCAATGTAACCTTCATCATCATGCCAATGTACGCTGCCGTAAATACCTAAATTGTGGGCTTGTCGGTCATACAGCTAGGGTTTGCCGAGTTGTGACTACACAAAATCAAGTTGATAACAACCCTGTTCAAGCTCGTTTTCCACCTGGTTCTTGCTACAACTGTGGCGAGATGAGCCATTTCAGAAACAATTGCTCAAAGCTTAATAATGCAAATCCAGCCCGTGGATGAGCATTTGGCTAACTGGAAGACGATGCCGCTCTGAAACAATTGAACTTTATGCTTTATTACTTTTGTTATCCAAGACTTTGAAACAATTAGTTTGGTTTATAAACAAAATTTTATTCGCATTTCGATATACGAAAACAAATGTGGTTACATGTATGAATAACATGCCCTACGATACCGACACCAAGGAACCGTGTTCCTTGCAAGACAAACTACTCTCGTAGTTCTTCCATTTTTGAGATCGCTCGCGATCTCCACACAAATCTTAAGTACGCGTTTCTTCTAAGAAACAGAGTACAAGGTACAAGATGTCACTCTTGACGAATACTCAAAGAACCACTTAAATCCTTGATTGGACACCTAAGGGTACTTCCGTAAGTCCTTAATTGGACTTACGCAATATGTCTATGTACATATCATTTCTTCCTGGTTTCATGACATTTTGCTTCTGAAAGAGATATCCACTGGGAAATGAATAATCCATTAGAGAACCGTATTCATTTTCATTTCTGATGAAGTATCCATTGAGGAAAATGAACTATCCGTTCATTTTCGCTTCTGAAGAAATATCCAATGAGGAAAATGAATAAATTCATTTTCGTTTCTGATGAAGTATTCACTGAAGAAAATGAATTATCCATTCATTTTCGCTTCTGAAGAAATATCCACTGAGGAAAATTAATAAAATTCATTCCGCTTCTGATGAAGTATCCACTAAGGAAAATTAATTATCCATTCATTTTCGCTTCTGAAGAAATATCCATTAGGGAATGAATAATCCTGTATTAATTCTTTCATTTCCACTTCTGACGAAGCATCCACTGAGGAAAATGAATTATCTATTCATTTTCTCTTCCGAAGAAATATCCATCGAGGAAATGAATAATCTATACAATAATCCTTCATTTCCACTTCTGAAGAAGTATCCACTGAGGAAAATGAATTATCCATTCATTTTCGCTTCCGAAGAAATATCTATCGGGGAAATGAATAATCTATACAACAATTCTTCATTTCCCCTTCTGACGAAGTATCCACTGAGGAAAATGAATTATCTATTCATTTTCCCTTCCGAAGAAATAACCATTGGGAAATGAACAACTTATACATTCTTTCATTTTCCACCTCTGACGAAGAATCCATTGAGGAAAATGAACTATCCATTCATTTCCGCTTCTGAAGAATATCCATTGGGGAAAATGAAATACAAATCCTTACAAGATCTTTCTGTTTTAATAGTTAGATCCTTAAAGGATACTCACAGAACTATTGGTCGATTTGGTTTTATCATTTATCAAATCCCTCATTCCCACTTCCTGCTTTAATCGAGGGAGTATCCATTAGGGGATGAGCATCATGGGTATAACAGCCCGTTCCCACTTCCTGCATTATCCGAGGAAGCATCCACTAGGGAATAATAAAGGTTATGCCTTACGTGGAGATCCTTTATGGGGTATTCTATGCAAATAGATGAAACTCTAGATTCCGCGCAAGACAATTGCTTAACACAACTTATACAAACAGACTCCTACAAATAATTTCGGGACGAAATTTCCTAAAGTAGGGGAGACTGTGACATTTGTGCCTCTACGACCATCATACAAATACAAACCCAATGAGATCTTGTGTTTCATTCTCGGGATTTATACAAATACATGTGACGTTTACACATATCAATTCTTGTTCGATTTCGAGCTCTTAATCACTTTCTGGAAAGTTATACGCAAACTATTACGTAAGCGTAATCAGTTTAACACGAAAAACACCCCGGAATAGTGACATAAGCTTAACATACCTTAAATAACCTTTACATAACTTAAAAATAAGTTTTGAAGGGGTTGGTATAGCAAAAACAAGTTTATTCGATCACAGGGACTATTTGCGTCAAACTGCAAAAGTCTGCCAATTCGTATAGCAACGAAAACTCTGGAACAAGATCATAAGATAAACATACCATAAATACCCTTAACATATCTTAGAAAATATGTTTTGAGGGGTTCGGTATGCGAAAATACGCTTATTTGATCATAGGGACTAAAAGCGTCAAAACCGCGAAAGTTTGCATATACGTGCATATCTTGCGTTCTGACCATATCCGGACATCCAAAACTTTTTGTAATCACTAAATATTATATCTTAGTGATGGGAATGCAAAAATACCATTCGTCGCGCAATTTGGATCGTTTTCGCGTCCGTTCGAGTTTCTTCGTAAATAACCGAAAAACATGATCGTACGACCAAACGAACCAACATCCATGATATTTCCAAGCATATTCCAAGTCCCCTATGCTTTAACATCCTTGTAGATCCTTGAAATTGGGTTAACGGGGGTTAAACACGTCGAAAACTAGCTTAAATGTGAGCAGGGACTAAAGTTGTCAAATACTGAAAGTTTGTTGCCTAGCCTTGCGTCACGCGACGCCAATGGGGTGGTTCTGTCGCGCCATGCGACCCCCTGATGTTGACAGAATGTTGATTTCAGCTGCCAACTTGCTGCACATGTATTTTTAAGACTAGTTTTCAATATTGTGGACATATTTGAGTGATCTCCAAGGCCTGAAATGCTGACCAAACACTTGTCTTAATCCCCTACTTCCTTGGGCAATACTCAATACAAGTGGCATGATCTCATGGCTTCATAACAAGTATAAATACCCCCTCAAATCTGCCCATAAAAATTGCTCATTTGTTCTATCTTCACTCTTGGACTCTAAGTGAAGGCTACCATCTTTTGGATGCCTTCTACCTGAGTTTTCTAGTCATTTTTCCAGCCTTAGAGCACTTGTAAGTGTTCTTTCATGGCTTGTTCATTCATTTAAGCAATTACAAGCTGAAAGTCAAACAGTTTGACTACCGTTTGACTTTCGGTTTTGACTATGAATTGGTCAAGTCAAAGTTCAATAGAACTTTGCAACATGAGCGTAATCACGATGGTTATAGTCCCTTGCGACTATGCCTACTGATTACCACGTTTACTAGTCGAAGTGACGAGTCAAAGTTTCGGTTAAAATGCACTTTATATGCATTTTGCGACGAAACTATTTTTGGGTATCAAAACACTTTGTTTTGTTACCAAATCAGTTTTCTAACTTAGTTAAACATGTTTTAACATGTTTAACTCATCACTTCTAGTTTAGTGCTTATTTAGGGTCGTAAGTCAAGCGGTCATGACAACCGCTTAGACTTTCAAACCCGACCCGTTTGGTCGATCATTAGGATTCGACCAAACATATTTTGTGATCATAGTTGTATAGGAATTAACCTTCCGAGGTTATACCTTATGGTCACTTCGTTTAATTAGTTGTATGATAAGTAGTTTATATGCCTTAGGAAAATAACCAAAATGCCCTTTTTACGCATAATTTCATTTTAAGCATATGTAACCTAAATTTTGACACTTAAACTAATTATGCAATATTATTAAACATGTTAGGGCATATAATACTTATCATAGGGCTAGTTAGACCAACCGAACGCACATTTGCGCAAATTACGCGTTAAAGTAGCATAAACAAACTTAACGGGTTATAACGGGTCAATAGCACTTAGAATAGGTTTCAAATTATAATGTAGGCTTTGTTAAACCATATCATATGAGTTCCAACACTCATTTGGTTTACAAGACCTCATTCTACCCGATCTTCGGATTTAGGTCCCGATTATTAACATAGTGATCCGATACTAGGTGCCACTTGATTCCTTGACTTTTTGAGCTTTGTTAGTTCACTAGATCAAGGATACTTGCAATCTCAAGTGAGTAAGTCCCCTTTTTTACCGCTTTCAAGTATTTTGGGGTGATACACATGTGCCTAATTGTTACTTTCGTGCTTTTATGCTTTTCATGACATATACTTGCTATGTTCATCTAGTACGCATATAGTACCTGATTTCAATTACGTTTTGCTATGTATGTTGAATTAGCATGCTAGCACATTGATTTCAAGGATCCTTTTTGCTTCATATGTTGACTTAGCATATCTAGCACCTTGAATTCATGAACACTCTACTTCGTATGTTGACTTAACATACTTAGTACATGGTTTACAAAGACATTTTACATGACATGCTCACATTGATTATGACATTTTGGTATGTTGAACGAGACTAGATAGATTCATTAACATTACCCCGCCGACCGGTAGTATGTATGGTTTACCATAGGTTTGATAACCTCGTTCCCGCTCCCTAGTTGTTTGGAAGTATCCATCTGGGGAATGACAGAACCCGATGAACATTGATAAACCTTTTTCTTTATAAGGGTTTATCTGACAGATGACAAGGCTTGAATGTATTCGTTAACAAACCACATAAATCTCGTATCAATAAAGCATTGGTTTTGCAAAACATAACTTTTGATTTAAACTTTGGTTTATTCAAATACATTATTTTGTACATGGCATTTGGTTACACATGACATTTGATTATACATGACATTATACATATGATTTGAGTAAATACTCTTTATTCACCATACAAGATATTTGATTATACAAGACATGGTTCATACTCGACATTGTGACATTATACATTGTTTATACACGATATTTGACAAGACATTTTTGGTGGTTATTTGGTAAGTGATTTAAATAACGAGTCGTGTGTAATGTGATAAAAGCATGATGGATACGCCGCTGGTACTTCCTGTATATAAGTGCTTTTATGATATTACCTATCGTAGCGTTTAAACCACTTCAACAAAGACAAAGACATGATTCATTTTATACAAAGACATGACATATTGTTTACAAGACATTGTTTTACAAATGACATATTTTATACAAACTAATTTTCACTTGGTTATTTATTTAACCATACATCATTATTTTATTATCATCTGATTTTCATATCGATTTTCACATGATTTTATAAAAGAAAACATTTTACAAGATTCATGACTACTTTTTGTTAAACACTTCTTTTAACTTAAAAGTCATGAATCCTTTATCAACAAAACCTATGTATCTCACAGGCATTTTTATGCTGACGTACCTATTTTCACATGTGTTTCAGGAGCTAATGTATAAGGTTGATCATGACACACTTAGGCGGACTTGGGCCTTAAAGACTTAAAATGAAGCAAGACAATTTAATTTACGTTATGTTTTCCGTTATTTCCAAGACAATGTAAACATTAATTCTAATAAAGCCAAAATTTAAATACCATGTGATGTGAAACAATAATTTTGTTACTACACTCCCCGACGTTTCCGCCGTAGTTTGTTGTTTTACGCGGTCGGGGTGTGACATATACTATATTATACTATACGATACTTAACAATGTTTTTTTTAAAAAGTACTTATTATGACAAAAAATATCCTCGTTGTATTTCTGGTCCTCGACAAAAAAATCCGCCATAAGGGTTTCATGGCCACTCTTATGATCACGACGAACGTATCATTTGTGCTAGAAGTGCCCGTGTCTTGTAGTTCGGCTTGCTCAATGAGATTTTGAAAAAAATAATTATGCTATTATCAGTTGAAGCTAACTCTTCGTCACTACTATCGGGTGGAAAAAACAATGATATTTCATCCGTCATTTTAAATAATAGGGGTAGAGATTAGTTTTTAAGAAATGAAAAATGGGTTGGTGAGAATTTGGTTGGAATTGTTTGAGATAAATTGTTATTTGGGTTGGGTTTATATATTGTAAAATTGTAAATTATTTTTTTTAAATATTATAAACGGCTATCTGTCACACCTCGACCGCGTTAAAACAACAAAACCGCGGCGGAATCGTCGGGGAGTGGAGTAACAGAATCATTGTTTCACAACACATGGATTAAAGTTTCGTTTTATTGAATTAAGTTCATTACATTGTCTTGAAATTAAAAGCAAAACACAAACATATTGTCTTTTATTGTTATTAAGTCACTAAGGCCTCATCCATTCCTATGTGAGCACGCATCATAATCATCATCAACATCGTCAAACAACAGCACCTGAAACATATGTGAAAATAAAGTCAGCATAAAAATGACGACGAGCACATAGGTTTTGTGAGTGTGTCAAATTCATGGCTCGTATATGTATTTCAATACCTCGTACGACTACTAGAGTCGATAATTGAAAACTTTGTTTTGAAAAGTGTTTTGTATTGCAATATGATTAACCAACTTAAAACAAGTTGGTTATAGTTTATAAAACCTCGTTGCCATGAATCTTGACCCAAAACATTTGCTTTTGTAAACCAAATTGTAAATCATTCTTGTAATAAAACTCGTATGGTTTATATCATTTAGTAAACACCGTTGCGTGTCATCATTTGAAATCATTC